>OX451738.1:90015457-92627563 GCA_948472305.1 Vicia faba
AATCGTATGACTTGATTGATCCACATCATATTGATTCTCTCTTATCTCAAGTTCCTTGAGTTGTTCATCAAATTCATTTTGCATCGATTGAAGATATTTCACTTGTCTTTCAAACTCGTCCTCTTCTAATTTTAGCTTCTTCAGTTGCACTTCCAACTACTTCCTTTCGAACTCACTCGCCCGTTTTTTAAATTCCGCCTCTTTTGTTTCACACTCCTTCACTCGGCCTTCATAGTCCTTCTCTTTTGATTCAAATTCCTATTCCTTTGATTGAAACTCCTTCACTCGTCCTTCATGTTACATCAATTTTGATTCGAGTTCCTTCACCCGACTTTCGAAAAGCTTGTGTTTTGAACTGAGTTCTTTCACCTGGGCTTTGAAATGCTCCATTTTTGTAAGGTACTCCTCTACAACCATTATTGAAACTATGAAATTGTAGCAATCATTAGCATATCACCGAAAAATAAAATTAAAAAAGAAACAAGATTCCAAAATCCAAAGTAAGAAAGTTCGTCAAGTTAAATACTAAACGTCAACACTAGGGTTTCATTCACAAATGAATGAAATACGAAAACAACATCATGCATATATGCATGCATGATTCATTTTTCTGTTGATTTCACATGATATGAATTTTGACTTTTTTTATGAAATACACCAATGTAATAGACAATATATTATAATTATACTATCATAATAATTTTTTTATAAATTAAATCATACAATTAATGAACAAGATGAAAATTTCATATATGAATAAATCAATATATAATATAGTCAAAATAACAAAGTAACAAACGATAATAATATCCATAATGCCTAATACAAATACTACATGACTGCGTATGCAGGACCCCCCCCCCCCCCCCCAATGTTCCTTCCTTGCCTCGTGTACTGCACTGTCGTTCGTGCATCAGTAAGAATGATATCTACAATGTCCCTACCAAGAGAACCTTTCGGAAAGACTCCTTTGTTTACACCCGCTTGCACAAAATCCATAATACGTCGACATCTAGGCACCACATCAATAACATGATATACCCTAACATACTCCTCATCGAAATCTCCTAATGAACTAGCTTAGGTAGATCTTCTAGATTATCTGATGTCACGTAAGAATGTGACACTCTAATACCAATAGACGTAGCCAAATGCACAACTCCAATTTCTGGGAGTTATTGTACCTCCTGCTTCAGTCGGTATCAGATGATTAATAAAATCAGCATACATAACATCTACATCTCTACGAAGCATAATAGAAAGATATGAATCAGAGGGGTCTCTTGGAACAAAATGCATATACCTGAATTGGCGTATGATGCACTCGCACAGATGTGGATACAACAGATGTGACCCATAAGTCAACCACCTAGAGTAGAATGTTATGTCATCTAAGGGACGTGTTTGACAGTGATTTTCGTACGCCTAAAAGTGTATATCATCTGCTACTGTGAACTCAAAATACACTTTGAAGGGCACTATCGCCTTATTCCCTCTAAGCAGAGTGAATACACAAGCACGAGACATATCAACATATGATCAACTAGATATGCGTGACAATTGCTCAAGGATCCATACCTGAAAATGGTACATATGAATTATTAGTAATTGTGTAGTACAAGTGTTATGAAACAGTAAATGATGTAAGTATATTATTGTCGACAACGTGCAACTAGTTGTCAATTGTTTGGTCTTCCACATGCAAGCGATGACAGTATACCATAGTTAATAGTAGAATATAGGGGTGCTCGCGGTGCGGTTTGTGCGATTTTTAAGTAAAAAACCACATGAACCGCAAGAGAAAAAAATATGTGATTTGGTTTGGTTCGATTGGCTTTTAAAAAATAAATCTGAATCAAACCAAACCAAACTAATGCGGTTTGGATTGGTTCGTTTTTTACAAAAAAAATATTAAGTCATACATACACATATAGAGAAAAATATAATTTTGTGTTTAATTGTTCATACATTACCATAAAAATATATATAATTGTCAAAATAAATTTATAATATTATACATAAAATTGTGTATTATAATTTTATCTAACTCTAAAGAATGATATAGATAAGATCACATTCTTAAATAAATATTATACAAAGAATACGATAAAATATATTTTGTGAAAATAGTATTTATAAATGAATAATATTTTATTTTTATGATTTGTAAATTAAAATAAATATCATACAAAGTATGATAAAATATACACATAATACATGTTGATTTCTCTAAAGAATTAAAGAAATATATATTGGTTAGGAAGATTTTATAACATAATGCGATTTTGTTTGATTTGATTCGGTTTGCAAAATACAAACCGCAAACAGAACCGAACTGCGCAGTTCTGTTAGAAAATGACTCAAACACATCCGAACCAAATGCAGCTTTTTGCGATTTCGGTTTGGTTCGGTTTGGTTTTATGGTTTTCTATTGGGTCGGTTTGATTTTGACCACCCCTAGTAGAATAACCAGTATTACATAAGTCTCACAACTCAGATAGTTGCATCACATCCTGAAACCACCACTCTTCAAGCTATGGCAAGCTCACAATCTTTTGACCATGGCTGATGCATTTTAAAACATCACAGTCCTACAAAAAAATAAATCATCATCAAAAAGTTTGAATATTATAACACATGTGTTTAAAATGATAAATATAGTGGATTTTACCTCTCTGTCTCACACATGCCTGACAATATATTTCAGATATAGAGGCAGCAACGATAAGTCGTACGAGACTCCACCAAACCCTTCAAGAACGACATCAACCTAGGATGCCTCAACCTGGACCGGTGGGACTTCTAAGGTATTAAGAGATGCATGAACCCCATAAGTTAACGCCTCTGCATCAAACGAATTAGAATCGACCAATGCTTGCGAGAGTCAGGCTCTTTCCCTACAAATCGATGCATGTTGTCACACTCTGTCGAGCCTCAATCTAGCTTGGTTATCAGCCATAATGACTATAATTAAACCACACGAGCATTATCCAAACGAAACACAATAAAAATAATGTCAAATAATATAGACAAACTAAATATGAAAAATGCATTTTTTTAGATTTCTGAAAAATCAAATTTTGATCAATTTCAAAAGTGAATTTATGTATTAATATGCAACTCAAAAAAATTCGAAAAAATGACAGAAATACATGAAAACAAAACGTGCTCAAAATAATTGTTCATCTAAACTATCTATCAAACACATTGTAGTTAAATAACCTATCTAGACTACCTATTACACAACTTAATGCTCAATTTCAACAAATATATAGAGAAATAAAAAATGTATAGAGAAATAAAAAGCTTACCAAATGTGAGTTTTATGTTGAACTCTTTGATTGATTGATTGATTGTTGAGAGTAAAAATTTGAAAGTAAGTTGAGAGATTTTGAGAGAGTTTGAAGTAAAAAAACCACATGAACCGCAAGAGAGAAAAACATGTGATTCGGTTTGATTCGGTTAGCTTTTAAAAATAAATCTGAATCAAACCAAACCAAACTAATTCGGTTTGGATTGTTTCGTTTTTTATATAAAAAAAATATTAAATCATACATACACATATAGAGAAAAATATAATTTTGTGTTTAATTGTTCATACATTACCATAAAAAAATGTATAATTGTCAAAATTAATTTATAATTTGATACATAGAATTGTGTATTATAATTTTATCTAAATCTAAAGAATGATATAGACAAGACCGCATTCTTAAATAAATATTATACAAAGAATACGATAAAATATATTTTGTGAAAATAGTATTTATAAATGAATAATATTTTATTTTTTATGATTTATAAATTAAAATAAATATCATACAAAATATGATAAAATATACACATAATACATGTTGATTTCTCTAAAGAATTAAAGAAATATATATTGGCTAAGAAGATTTTATAACATAATGCGGTTTTGTTTGATTTGGTTCGGTTTGCAAAATACAAACCGCAAACCAAACTGAGCCGTGCGGTTCCATTAAAAAATAACCCAAACACATCTGAATCAAATGCGATTTTTTGCGGTTTCAGTTTGGTTCAGTTTGATTTTGTGGTTTTCTATTAGGCCGGTTTGGTTTTGACCACCCCTAATAGAATAATCAGTCTCACAACTCAGATAGTTGCATCACATCCTGAAACCACCACTCTTCAAGCTATGTCAGGCTCACAATCTTTTGACCATGGCTGATGCATTTTAAAATATCACAGTCCTACAGAAAAATAAATCATCATCAAAAAATTTGAATATTATAACACATGTGTTTCAAATAATAAATACAGTGGATTTTATCTCTCTGTCTCACACATGTGTGACAACATATTTCAGATATAGAGGCAGCAACAATAAGTCGTTCGAGGCTCCTCTAAACCCTTCAAGAACAACATCAACCTAGGATGCCTCAACCTGGACCGGTGAGACTTCTAAGGTATCAAGAGATGCATGAACCCCAGAAGTTAACGCCTCTACATCAAACGAATTAGAATCGATCTGTGCCTGCGAGAGTCGGGCTCTTTCCCTATGAATCGATGCATGTTGTCACACTCTATCGAGCCTCAATCTAGCTTGATTATCAACCATAATAACTATAATTAAATCACACAAGCATTATCCAAACGAAACACAATGAAAATAATGTCAAATAATGTAGACAAACTAAATACGAAAAATGCATTTTTTAGATTTCTGGAAAATCAAATTTTTATCAATTTCAAAAGTGAATTTATGTATTAATATGCAACTCAAAAATACGAAAAAATGACAGAAATACATGAAAACCAAACATGCTCAAAACACATTGTTCATCTAAATTATCTATCAAACACATTGCAGTTAAATAACCTATCTAAACTACCTATTACACAACTTAATGCTCAATTTCTACAAATATATAGAGAAATAAAAAATATAGAGAGAAATAAAAAGCTTATCAAATGTGAGTTTGATGTTAAACTCTTTGATTGATTGATTAATTGATTGATTGTTGAGAGTAAAAATTTGAAAGTGAGTAGAGAAATTTTGAGATTTTGAGTGTTTGAGAGAGTAAAAGAGAAATGAGAAAGGAGAAAAGTCAATCGCGTATTTTATTAAAAACGTGTCTAAAAGTACATTTTTGTAATTTATAGAGATTTATTTCTGTCTTAATTTTTAGCATAAAATTAAGGTCTGACTCACTTACGAATTAATTGTGTGAATTTAGATGCTTTCAGAAATACATTTCTAAATTCTAAAATAATTGACTTTTTCTAGAGTGTGAGAGCAAATTTTAAAGTGGAAAGAGCAATTCCCTAAAATTATCCGTATTACGAGCGGACTTAATTTGATTCGCACTCCATATATAATAATATCTCGTGCAACACATATACTACATGGCAATCTAGTTGAAGACAAAATATTCATAAAAATTGCTTTAAATATTTGCTCGTGTATCTTTTGCTAAACTATTGTTAAGCTAGCTGTTGCCACCAATTTTGTCTTCATTAGAAGAAAAAAATATATTAATTTTTTTGCTAATGAAAGAAAATATGATACTTCTACTTAGTTTAATTCATTTGTCATATAGTTAATGTAGTTTGCAACGCAGGTAACATCCTGAGTCGGCACTCATCATAACCTTTGCACTGTTTGGCTCATTGCATGTTGTCTTAATTAATTATAATAATATTAATATTAAAAACTCTTCACTTGACATTAGACTCCTACAAATTATTATAATTATAACGATATAACTCATTTCCATCATTGAAGTATTATGTGATTCTTCATTCATCTTTTTCATTTGCATAATGCTTTTTTCTTTCTTTCTTGAGATATATACATGCAGTGCTCTAAAACCTGAAATTTCCATGCATGCATATCGTTTTATCATAAATGAATTTAACGTGTGAGTAATGAATCATTGATCCTTGGTTTATTTTGAGTTTTTTTATGATAATTTAGAAGTACAAGGAAAACAAAAGACAATACCATATTTGATTGATATGGAAGCAGAAACGGGTGAAAAAGATATGGTGAGGGCAGTTAGTGATGGAAGGAGGAGGAAGAGTTTTGCAGAGTTGATCGAAAAATCGGCAAGCTTCCATGAGAGAAGCGATGAAGAGGAGGCGAAATGGGAGGCGTTATGGAGGCTTCCAACATATGATAGAATGAGAAAAGTGATTTTAAAGCAAGTTCTTGATAATGGAAAAGCAGAGTATGAAGAAGTTGATATCAACAAGCTTGGAGTAGAGGAAAAGAAGCATCTTTTGGAGAGCATAATAAAGACTGCTGAAATAGACAATGAGAATTTTCTCCAAAAAATGAGAGACAGAATTGATAGGTAGAGATTTGAATTGCTTTTTTACTTTGTAGTTCATCTTTTTTTTTTTTGCAAGGTTGTAGTAACTGGTTGTTGATGTTGTTATAGGGTAGGAATTGAGATTCCTAAGATTGAAGTCCGGTTTGAGAATCTATCAGTTGAAGGGGATGCATATGATGGAACCAGGGCTTTGCCAACACTAATCAATGCTACCCTCAATATAATTGAAGTATGGTTTCAATTTTAATTCATTGACAATTTGTATTAGATACAATCTTGATCTCTATAATTTTAAATACATTAAAAAGTAAGGTAAATTATTATAATATTAATGTAACGTACACAAGAATTATTTTTTATAGAAAATTGGAGTTTTGTTTAATAGATATATTAAATAATTTCATGTTGCTGGGAAGGAGATCCGATTTCAATTATTCCTTTTTTTAATGCCGCTTCCAATTATTCCTTTTTCTTTTTTTTTTACAATTAGCATCACCACATTACCTACCCTATTTGAAAATTGCATAGGGTATTTCTTTTCTTATAGGATGGAAAAGAAATATTTAAATGGGCTAAAAAAATAGTACAAAACTCCGCGGATTAAACAGGCTAGTTCATGAAACTCGGATCACATACCCGACTCTAGTTGTGTATGAGTCAATTATTTTATATATTATTCATTTAACACATTATTTCAGTGAAACTAACTAGTCTCACTTAAATTTTAAATTTAAATAACAGAAGCTTTTTGTTTTTTTAGTTTGTTGTTTCTGTATTTTCATAATATGTAGATAAACGTGATTTAAATAACTTGTTGTTTCTTAATATAACTTAGTCATGCAGTGGCTTATGATCTTATATGTGTTTGTGGAAATAGGGACTTTTGGGTTATATCAAGATTTTGGCATTTAAGAAAAGGGTTGTGAAGATTCTCAAAGATGTTAGTGGAATTGTAAAACCATCAAGGTACTTTAATTAGTGATGCTATATGAACGCTTCAAAACTTACTTGTATTCCTTTCTAGTTATTTCTCTCTCTATATATAGAGGATGGTTCATCATACAATTTATTTTGGAGAATGTACATAAAAACCATTTTATAGACAGCAATTCATATATTGTTTGAGTATGAGAATGAACAGCTAAATAAGAGATGGCGATTATATTTGACATTATCAAAATAAATAGAGAATATATTGGTAACTTGGATGTTATTTTCTGTCTCTCTTTTCAGAATGACTTTATTACTGGGACCTCCAGGTTCAGGAAAAACTACACTGCTTCAGGCACTTTCTGGGAAAATGGACAAGGATCTAAGGGTTGGTCTTCCCCTCCTAATTCCCTTTTAGAAATGATAAATGCATAGTAGCTCAATAGTCAATAGTTGTGACTATGTTCCTAACATTTGTAATAATAACTGGTCATTCAAAGTTATAACAAACATGTGCCTAACATCCTAGTAATAATAACAGAAATTTAGATGTTTAACTATGCAACATAAATAAATAAATTCTCTACAGGTATCAGGAAGAGTGACTTACAATGGTCATGAGTTGTCAGAATTTGTTCCTCAAAGAACATGCGCTTATATTAGTCAGTATGATCTTCATCATGGAGAAATGACAGTGAGAGAGACGCTGGACTTCTCCGGACGCTGCTTAGGTGTTGGAACAAGGTATGATATGTTGATAGAATTATCAAGACGAGAAAAAGCATCAGGTGTCAAACCAGATCCTGAAATAGATGCTTTCATGAAAGCCACGTCAATGGAAGGTCAAGAAACGAGTCTTGTTACAGATTATATTCTCAAGGTTTGGTTATGTTATTACTTTTAATTTTAAGTTGATTCCATTTTAGTCAACATTAATCCAACTTTCATCAATCTAAATTAATATACAATAGATTCTTGGGTTGGAAATGTGTTCTGATATTTTGGTGGGAGATGAGATGAGAAGGGGCATATCAGGTGGACAAAAGAAGCGTTTAACCACTGGTAAGTGTCATTTGTGTTTCTTGAATTGCACCTGTATTTATAGAAGAGAAACAATATTCCGAAGCAAGACAGTGAATAGCATATGTTATTGATTCTGCTATAGCATTTCTTGAATGGTACAGTATAGATGAATCTTTATCAATTTTCTTTACAGAATCATTCATTTTGTCAATTCTCATAAATATGAATATTAATTCATATAAATGTATTGCAGGTGAGATGTTGGTGGGACCGGCAAAAGCCCTCTTTATGGATGGAATTTCTACTGGTTTGGATAGTTCTACAACCTTCCAAATTGTCAGGTTTATGAGGCAGATGGTTCATATCATGGATGTCGCTATGATAATCTCACTTCTTCAACCCGCACCAGAAACATATAACCTTTTTGATGACATAGTATTACTTTCAGAAGGTGAGATTGTCTATCAAGGTCCACGTGAGAGTGTTCTAGATTTTTTTCAAAGTGTGGGCTTCAAGTGCCCAGAAAGGAAAGGAATTGCAGACTTTTTACAAGAGGTAACTTCTAGAAAGGACCAAGAACAGTACTGGTTTAGAAGGGACATACCTTATCAGTACGTTAGTGTGCCTGATTTTGTAACCCACTTCAACAATTACCGCATTGGTAAACAACTTCATGAAGAGATTCAAGTTCCCTTTGATTCTAGTAAAACTCATCATGCTGCATTAGTGAAGGAAAAGTATGGAATCCCCAAATGGGAACTTTTCAAGGCATGTTTTTCAAGAGAATGGCTATTCATGAAGCGTAGCTATTTTGTTTACATATTTAAGACTTTTCAGATTACTATCATGTCTATAATTACAATGACAGTATTTTTTAGAACAAAAATGGAGCATGGTCAACTTGAGGATGGGGGGAAATATTATGGTGCACTGTTTTTCAGTCTTATTAATGTGATGTTCAACGGAGCAGCAGAACTTGCAATGACTGTTAACAGAATTCCTGTTTTCTTCAAGCAGAGAGATTTCTTATTTTATCCCGCATGGGCTTTTGCACTGCCCATTTGGGTCCTCAGAATTCCTCTCTCTATAGTGGAATCGGTATTATGGATCATCCTCACTTATTATACTATCGGTTTTGCTCCAGCACCTAGTAGGTATGAGAATGCAATCTATACTGAGGTAGTTTGACATGTGAGAATGTTAAGACAAATGTGTTCACAAAAGATAAGATAAAATTAAGAATAAAAGCATCAGAGAGAAAATTGGAATTGCGCAAATATTAATAAGAATAAACCAAATGGAGATTAGTCTCTACTAACTAGAGGTAGATGGAGACAGCTATGTGATATGAAGAAAAATGGACTTAGAATTATATTAATTGTCAACTATCACTAGATATGACCGATAAAAGAATATTTCAACATTGTTTGATTCACTTAGACCGTCGCCTGGCAGGAAAAGGCTTTGGTGGTTGTTGTATAAAAATGAATTGATTGCAATTCTATTCAATCATTTTAATTTTCTGTATTGACTGGCAAATTTTGTTCAATTATGCATCTAAATGCTTATTACAGGTTTTTCCGTCAACTACTAGCATTCTTCTGTGTGAATCAAATGGCTCTATCCCTTTTCCGGTTCATTGCTGCAATTGGAAGGACAAGAGTTGTGGCTAACACATTTGCTTCCATAACTATTTTAGTTGTTTTCGTCCTAAGTGGATTTACTGTTTCAAGAGGTAAGTAACAATATCTCCTTATACATCTATACAACTTAATAATTTTTCAATATTACATAAGATTTCTTATTTTTCATGTGAAATTGATTCTTTTTATCTGATCACTGCAAACCCTCTCACCACATATAGATGATATTGGGCCATGGATGATATGGTGCTATTATGCTTCCCCTATGATGTATGGAATGACTGCAATAAGCATCAATGAATTTCTAGACAAAAGATGGAGTACTGTGAGATCTTATTCCTATTGAGATAATAATTGGTCTTCAACCTTATAACCTTACGTGACTACTAATTCTTCACTTTTCACAGCCTAATATGGACCCTAGAATTGATGAACCCACAGTTGGGAAGGCATTACTTAAGGCCAGAGGCATATTTACAGAAGACTATTGGTATTGGATATCTATCGGTGCTCTTATTGGATTTTCTCTACTGTTCAATGTCTGTTTCATTCTTGCTCTAACTTACTTGGACCGTAGGTTTCTATCCTATTCTTCCTTGATATTGCATGTTTTCATCTCTAAAATTTTGTTTCTTAAATTAATATATAATTTTTATAAAGGAACACTATAAAGATGCTTATTAGATTACTATATCAAGAAAAGAAAAGCCACCAACCTTGCAGCATGAAAGACAGTAACCATTTCGAAAATCCTTCGCATGAAAACCCTCTGACATCACTTTGAAATTAAATTGCAGCATTCAGAAGCTCAAAATCTATCTTGGTGGAACAAGAAGACAATAGGGACACCACACCGGCATCCTCCTCACTGAAAAGAACAACAGGAGAAATGACAGAGAGTTCAGCTTCAAATGTTGAATTGTTTGAAGGTAAATAATAAATGATAAAAGCAACTACCCTCAATGAGATAATAGAAAGATATAATTTATTTTCATGTAAAACAATTTATAGAATAAAACATCAATTTAGCCCCCTAAGTATCGCTGTTTCTCCTATTTTGTCCTTAAAATATTTCAAATAATAAGTAATTCTTAAACTGATAAAATTCGTCAATTTACTATAAATTTTCATGCCAATTGGAAATGAATGAAAAGATAATTGTAATTACTACAGGTGTTGACATGGAAGTAAGAAACAACACACGTAGCTCTATTCCTAAAGCTGCAAAGAATGCAAAATTCAGGAAGGGAATGGTGTTACCCTTCCAGCCTCTGTCACTTGTTTTTGAAAATGTGAATTATCATATCGATATGCCAAATGTAAATTCTTATTCTCCCTCTTGTATTATATCCAATCATTTTATTCTTAGCTTTAACATTTGTATTTTTCTAGCTGTGACAACTATCTATTCTTTTTCTCCACACTCATTTATAATTAAAACACACTGATTAAACATTGAGGGGTAAAAGGTATATGTATAGGTGCAAGGAAAATGATTAGGCATCATAGTTAAAATACTCAATAGTAAATTTAAAATCATTTTGAAAATGTGTTACAGTATCACAACTCCCAAATGTAACTTAAGTAGTTTGTCATCAGGAAATGAAGAAGCAAGGAATTGAAGCGAATAGACTCCAACTACTAAGAGACATAAGTGGTGCTTTTAGGCCTGGAATTTTAACAGCATTAGTTGGTGTAAGTGGTGCAGGAAAAACAACTTTGATGGATGTGCTTGCAGGAAGGAAAACAAGTGGTCACATAGAAGGAAGTATCAGCATATCGGGTTATCACAAGAACCAAGCAACTTTTGCTCGGATTAGCGGTTATTGTGAACAAAATGATATCCACTCTCCCAATATTACAGTTTATGAATCGCTTCTGTTTTCTGCTTGGTTGCGGCTCAGTAAAGAGGTCGATATAGAAACACGAAAGGTACGTTGCTGTTAAATCAATTTTCATGTTAAACCCGTCCTCATAGGCTCTTATATCAGAATTTTTGAAATGCCTCTTTTCATATGTAAATTTCATGCACGTTAAGTTTATTTCATGTGGTTAGCAAGGAATCAAGTATTTATTACCAAACCCAATGCATGGCTAGATGATAAGAAGCCCCCCTTTTTTTCAGTAACAATAATAATAGACAAAAATGAAAATGGAGAAAAAACTAACTAAACAGAACATTGATTAAGAGGACACTCCATCTGATTCTAATTGTCTACAAGTCTACTATTATCCTCAGATGTTTATTGAGGAAGTTATAGAGCTAGTTGAGTTACATCTAGTGAGAAATTTCTTAGTCGGCCTTCCTGGAATAGATGGCTTATCAACTGAGCAGAGAAAGAGGCTCACCATTGCTGTAGAATTAGTTGCGAATCCTTCCATTATCTTTATGGATGAACCAACAACTGGTCTTGATGCTAGAGCTGCAGCGGTTGTTATGCGTACAATTAGAAACACAGTGGATACAGGGAGAACTGTTGTGTGCACAATTCATCAACCAAGCATTGATATATTTGAACATTTTGATGAGGTAAATACGAATAACAAGAAAAGAAATTGTTAATGCTATAATGATTTAGAAGGAACTATACTAATTACTAACCCTTGGCCCATTTTGAGTATAGCTGCTTTTGTTGAAGACGGGTGGACAAGTGATATATGGTGGTCCTCTAGGTCAAAATTCTGAGAAACTTATCGAGTACTTTGAGGTAAACTTTTCCCTGATAATGTATAAACTCAATTAGTTAGATGTCAGTAACCTAACAGATTGTGTATAACGTTTTTCAGGCTATTACAGGAATTCCAAAGATTGAAGATGGATACAATCCAGCTACATGGATGCTGGAGATCACTTCTCCTGTGGTTGAGTCTCAGCTTGCTATAGATTTTGCGGAATTATACAATAAGTCAAGCCTTTACGAGTAAGTGACACTCAGTCATTCCTATATTCTGAGAGACTCTTGTTTCTTTTTACCCATATTTGCCTGGAATGTCTCATGATGCTTTGAATTAAAAAAATCCAGAAAGAGCCATGAACTTATCAAGGAACTATCCACACCAGCACCTGGAACAAAGGACCTTTACTTTCCATCTAAATACTCACAACCATTTCTTACTCAATGCAATGCTTGCTTCTGGAAACAGTACTGCTCCTATTGGAGGAATCCGCAGTACAATGCCATCAGATTCTTCATCACAATAGTTATTGGTGTTTTGTTTGGACTTATTTATTGGAAAAAAGGAGATAAGATGTAAGTCTTAATGTTATTTGACAGTATTATACTTTGCCAATACATTCTAACTTTGACATTGTTTCTAACATCAATACACAATGACATGTTTCCATAATTGCCCCAAAATATCATTAAACATAGGACGACGGTGCAAAAGCTGGCTTATGACAACAACCCCATTCTCAAATTCTTATCTGAGAACAAATGCAATCAACAACTTATTTTTCTAAATGTTCATGATAATGTTATTAAAATAAATGGTTTCACAATTGTATATATTACATGAGAAAATTAAAATATCATGTTTGCAGACAAAAGGAACAAGACCTTTTAAATCTTGTTGGAGCTATGTATTCCTCGGTTATTTTCCTTGGTGCATCCAACACTAGCAGTGTGCAACCTATTATTGCAATAGAAAGAACAGTTCTCTACCGTGAAAGAGCAGCTGGATTGTACTCAGAACTGCCCTATGCAATTGGTCAGGTGAAACTATCAAATTCCTTTGCTTAAAAGAATAGTAACAACGATAGCTTAGCAAAACTACACAGTGCATTAAAACAACTATTTTTGCAGATTGCGATTGAAGTAATTTATGTTTCAATCCAAAGTCTGATATACTCCACTATCCTGTACTGGATGATTGGGTTCGAACCACAAGTCGAAAACTTCTTTTGGTTCTACTTCTTCATATTCATGTCCTTTATCTACTTCACACTATATGGAATGATGACAGTGGCCCTGACACCAAGCCACCAAATTGCTGCCATCGTGATGTCTTTCTTCATCAGTTTTTGGAACCTATTCTCTGGTTTTCTTATTCCAAGAACGGTATGTGTATGATCAGAAAAGATTAAAAAAATATTTCTTACTCTTCATACCATAAGATAACACAAATGGATAGAGCATACTAACTAGCATTACGGATTATATTTCACACAATTACTGAACATATTGTAGAACACTTGTCCTTGAAAATATATTGCTATTCTAATTTTTAATACATCATCCAATATTTCATGTAATAATTGTTTTCCACTTTGCAGCAAATTCCAATATGGTGGAGGTGGTATTATTGGGCATCTCCCGTGGCATGGACTATATATGGACTGGTGACATCCCAGGTGGGTGATAAGAATAGTCCAATAGAGGTACCTGGAGATAGGCTCATGACAGTAAAAGATTATCTTGAGAGGCGATTGGGCTTTGAACATGACTTCCTTGGATTTGTTGTTTTGGCTCATATTGCTTTTTGCCTTCTCTTCCTTTTTGTATTTGCGTACAGCATCAAGTTTTTAAACTTCCAGAAACGATAATCATACATGGAATAAATTAATATGAAAACTGAGAATCGCCGGACAAAATGGTATTAGGTAAAATTACTTGTAAACTAAATATGGAAAACTATATCCTAAAATGATTTATTGTTCAATATTCAATGTGACTGTTCTCAATTTCCCATGTATATTGATCTTTTTGCTAAATTTTTTGGCTAGAGGAAGACTTAGAAAGACTATAAGAGAAGTTATTGAGAAAGATCTTGAAATTAACAATTTGAATAGAAACATGGTCCTAAATAGAACATTATGGCAAAAGTTGATCCATGTAACCAATCTCGCTTAGTGGGATAAGACTTAGTTGTTGTAGTTTATTCATTTGTATTTCCCATTTCATGGATACTGGTGAGTATTAGTTTTTCGCTTTTTGATGTTATGAATAGGCCAACCCAAATTGGCTAAATAATAGTTTTCATTATAGCCAAAAACAAGAAATGTTGGGCCTAAGTGACAGAGGCATGAATATAAGCAAGGTCACCACACCAGTAATTATTTTCACTCGAGTGAAGGTACCAACAGTGTTCTATTAGCAAAAGTTAAGACATGTTGGAATTGAACTTTAATCAAAGATGAAAATGAAAGTTGTATCAAGTGATTGCAACGTGAAATCTAGACATCTAATAAAGCATTTATATCACAAATCAGATCAAATTATACATTGATTCAACCAACAATGTCAAAGTAACATACCTAAATAGTTATCTGCAACAACAACAACAAAATTGTGAGATCAGTTCGATCACCCTTGTGAAAGAGACTTATCACAATAGATTTGATTTAGTAAAAGATTCAGAGATTTAGGTTCAGTTTTAAAGAAGAATATTGAACTTGCAGTTTTTGTTTTCTATTTAAGGAGATGATTCTCCATACCTTTTGAAGTTTTTAAGTGTGTTGTAGTTTGTTTTAGTGAATCTTTGTATTTTCATTAATACTTTATGTTTCAGGGTCTTTTTTATCTTAGAATGATAGAGTATTTGGTATGTAATAGTAGTTTGTATCGCGCCACATCTAATTGTTTTATTGCAAACATTTAGGAGAGTGTTTGAATGAAAGTGAGAGATCTCAGATTTAGGGAAAGTCTGAGTCGAAATTAAATGGTAGTATTAGAAAAAGGGCACTAAACTAGAAGAATTTAGATGAAACCGTCGTGTACTATTGACTACTAATTTAGTGAATTTCCTTTCATTTGGTTGATGCCCTCCAGACTTAAATGGGGTTACAACGGATTGAGTTAACAATTATCTATATATTTAAATTGTTTATTTGTTATTTGCTTCTTTTAAATCATATTGTTCAACATTGTGTGACATCTTGTCTTTAATCGAACGAAATTTCAAAAATTATGAGAATTGATAACTGACAAAACATGTTTACCAGAATGAAAAAAATCTGAATTCAAATGTGGAACGTTATTACATTTGCTCAATCTATTTTGCCTACGGGAGTCTGGAACATGTGTTCCCAATTGACCTAAACGATCATGGTAAATAGAAGAAGACAAAGCTGCAAAGGGAACATGAGATTCGACTTTATTGGTGGTAGTGATAAAGATATAAATCACTTTGACTCTCGCATTTCATGATAAGTTTTTGATTAATTTGGAGGCATGAAGTATGTTTTTTATTAGGGGGGAGGGGCAGGTTAGCTCTACCAAAACCTCGACTAGGAATAGATTAACCATTTCCAACAACTACACTTTTTCTCAAATTAAAATAAGACAAGAGATTACCATTGGCGGATGTCATATGCGGTGTTTCTCCCGTATTCCATGTGCCAAGATGGATCAGGCTGAGCCATATTTAGTGTGTGCATCACCTACTCTATGTTTGAGACTTGGCGGTGTAGTAGTAGAGAAAGCAGTTTGTTGAGGTTTGAGCCAAGTATGTCGGGTTGTTGAGTCATGTTTACAACAGTTGGGCTTCCCCAAATATAAGAAGTATAAAGACACAAAGACATGCTCCACGGAGCCCATTGATGCCACGGGTTGAATTGGCTCCATTGATGCCACGGGTTGAATTGGCTCCATTGATGCCACGGGTTGAATTGTTGCCATGGCAGCGGCAGCCAGTCCTTCTCCGACAACGGTGGTCGTGGTCAGAACCCAACAATTAAACTCGTGATAACAATAGGCTCTGTGGAATGTAAGACTAAATATTAACTAGAATGAAGATCAATATCATTACAATTCTATGACTATTTATTGACAAAGTATGAGTAGATGTTGCAAGACAGAAATAACAAAGGCAAGAAATTAAACAGAAACAGAGAAGTGCATATGGAATGTATGTGTTTATTGATGATAATAAGGAAATACAGAAGAGATAAATCTCTACTACCTACAAGAGTAATGCTCTACACAGAAACACAATTCTCTGGCCAAACAGAAACAATTCTGGCCCGATACCATCTCTCTCCACAAGTCCCACTTCATATAACTGAACCACACTCAGCCACAAATTCTCACTTTCTCTCCCTGCCATCTCATCCTTCTCTCTTTTCTTATTTCTCCTCACATAAACTGCCCATACTCTAGGCTCATCCTTTGTCACTCAATCCCATGTCAAACCTATCAGTACAGTTTTCAACTCAACCAATGTTGAGAGCAACAATCAATAAACAGTAACTTCACCGTAATCCAGCAAATTAACAACAATCAAGTTTTATTTCACTAACTGAAGTCGGCTACATAGATCAAACTCAGCCATAATGTTCTATCCAAGAAAAAATACTGCTTTTCTACTGTGTATGGCCAATTTCCTTAAACAACTTTTCTACAGAAGAGCAATGATACATGAGAAAAACATTCTTCGTCTGGCATCATTGTACCATAACTCTTAATACATCTTCAATTAGTTTTGCAATGGAAAAAGTATATATGATAGATTTTTAAAAAGCACTTTTGCTTCAACAAATGAGACATTATATCTTCCTAATGGAATTTATGTATGTTATTGGAATAACTGATTTCAATTGCAACAGAAAAGGGCTACTACAATCCCCAACAGAAAACACCTGAGGTGATACTGTGGCAATAAGAATAAAATTTTCACCATTCCCCACATCTATCTTGTACAGATCATGGAAAACTTTCTGAAAATGATTTACCAAGTTGTCATAGAATGACTGACTTGGAGAAATAACATTAATTGCAAGAATTCCAAATTCAGACAGAACAAATTTTGCAGCAAGTAGAACATGCTTTCTAACAAATTCCAAGGGTGGAGAACTTATACCATCACTTACAACGCTTGAATCCAAATCAACCATAATAACATCAAACTTATGAGCTACCTCACCATTCACCAAGTGACCAAAATCATCAAGCTCAGAACCAGCAAAAGAATTCTTACTTAGTTGTTCTCCAAGGTAAGCTAGTTTCTTCATATATTTAACCGCGTCTCCAAGGATAACATGGATAAATTCAGACTCTTCCAATCCAAAGTAGTTTTTGGCCACCTTCAAAACCTCCTTATCACTATCGACACCGATGACCTCAAAACCCAATTGAATTGTCAGAAAAGTTAGTAAAGCCCCACCTCCAACCCCAAGGCATAAAGCTTTCGGTCTCAGCCCATTTCGAATCCGTCCATCTATAGATTCACTTATTATTGAAAGACTAGTCACCATAGGTGCCAAGTAAGGGTGAACCAAAACACGAAGATCCAGCATAAACTTTGCATCTTCAATACATAAAGTATTCAAACTAGAATCCGTCTCTGGAACAATAAGCACTTCTGTTTGAATCAGATTAGGCATCCTCTTGAACCTCAACCGCCTCCGAAACTCTCTTCGCGTTTCACTCTGAGATTCGATTTCGACATCTTCAATCAGCATTTCACCAACATGAGAACTAACACATTGATGTATTACTACACTCGAAAGCAAGTTATCTTCGTAACTCAAAATCGGTATCTGAGGGATACCGTTTTTAAACAAAGATTTGGGAGACAAAGCTAGGAGAAGAGGTTTTGACCAGACCTGAAAATCAAATCCTTGATGATGCAATGAACAATTCAATGGACGGTGATAAATATGAATTGAAGAATGAGACTCAGAATCAGGGTGGTTACCGATCAAAATGAAACGGGATAGTAGTGGAGAAGCGAAGAGAAGTTGGAGATGACCAGATTTTGTAGAGAAGATCCAATCAGTTTCACGGCCTTGTGGAACAAGCATAGCAGCGACATGGGGTGAGTGAGTGGGTTGGAGTGGTGAGTCAAGAACAGCGACTCGGAGGAGTGCATGTGAAGAGGATGATGGATTGGGTATGGTGAAGGAGATAAAGCGAGAAGGGGTTAGGGTTTCAAAGGTTGATGCTTCGAGGGCCATCGCAAAGACCAAACAGAAAAGAAAAAGAGAAATGAGACGATTAAACGCGGCTCCTCTACATGTTGGCGGCCAACGCCTTGGGGCGGTTATGTATGTATCGTTTTTGTACGTGGAAGAAGATGTGTTTGCGGTGCGATTTGGACGATTTTGAAGTAAAAAATTAGTTGAACTGCAAGAGAAAAAAAATATGCCTTCAGTTTGATTAGGTTGTTTTTTAAAAATAAATTTGAATCAAACCAAATCAAATTAATACGGTTTGTGATCTGACCTGATCAGAAATGGACCGTTACGGCTGGCTCCGAGCTGAAAGTTTTTTGAACGATGTGGGGGTACCTACAAGGCACTCTGATGCTGAAGTAAGTAGAAGCACGAGCAGGCAATAATTAAGTGTATGGGTAGAATGATGAATACCTGACCCTCTGGAAACAGAGGGTATTTATAGCCCTCAGCGCTGGGCCAAGGTTCCTTCATTGGGCCGGGCAGGTTTGGCCCAATGGAGGAATTGCCAGGTTCTACGTGCGTAGCAGGGACCCGCACGTGGTCCCCTTCCTGGATGTTCCGCGTGAAGTGCGGGCGGACGGAGACGCGGTCTTTCCGGGGCCTCGTTGGGAGTGCAGTGGACTGAGTCTGCCCTGGTTGGGGTGCTCGAGGTGATGTCGAGCTGGACAGCAGGACGTCGAGCTGGAGGTGTAGAGGTCGAGCACGCGACTTCAGGGAGCACGTCGGGCACGACTGTGACCCTTTGGTCGGCATGGTTCTCAGCAAGTCTATTTGGATTGGGCCTTAGCAACGCTTTTGGGCCTGTCGGGCCCAGTCCAGAACAGGAGTCCCCCAAGTCGTGGTTCCTTTGTTATGAGTCATGGCTTGAACTCAGGTCGTTTCTGCTTCGGGGTCTCGCGCCCGGGACAGAGATGCAGGCCCTCGAGGACCTCTCCGTGTCGTGCTCGGAGACATCTTCCGCGGTGGATGCTCGGAGGATCCTCACCGGCGTGTGTCTGTCGAGCACACGAGGTATCTTTCGAGAACTGTGCCGCCACCCTATGATGATAGGGTCATCATTGCGTTGGGAGCAATGCGTCAGGGAGAGAAACTCCGTGGTTGCCCGAGGTGACGTTTGGTATTCCACGTCATCACTATAAATAGGAACCTTGGGCCCCATAACACGTTTCTACTCTTTGCGCTCCCACTGCTGCTGTTCTTCCAGATTTTTCATAGCTGCGATCTTCTGTTACAGATTCTTTTACTCCGTAGCCGAATCCACTTTTTGATTCAAGTAAGTGGTTTATCTTCTTCATTTTCCTGTTGTAATGCATGATTTTCAGCGTTTGTAGACGTTTTAGGGACTGTGCGCGTGGGACTAGCCCGGTAAACTCATACTTAGCTCGACATATTCATGCTTAGGACCGGCAAACGCATGCTCGTGGCCGGTAGATTCATAGTTTTAGGTAATAATCAGCAGTGCTGCCCGGGGTCTTCATGATCCAGGGCGCCTGATTCATGATCGCGCCCGGTATATTCATGGTCCTGGCCGTAGGTCTCATGATGTTGCTCGCCATGTTCATACCTTGGGTCGACATGTTGGAGAGTGGCCGCGTAGTCGGTTTGGAGAAGAACACATCGAGTTTTCTGGATGTCGGGGATGCGGTTACTTGTGCAAACTGACTTTTGTGGTCGTGCATGGGACGACGTGGTTTATCGAGCGTATGGTTTCGTGCCCAATTGACTGGTTTCCCGTGCTCTGCAGGTAACCATGGCGGACGAGCCGTGTTCCTCTGGACGCCACGAACATGAGGAACAAAGTGCCGATGAGGCAGTCAGCTTGATTGATATTGTCGACGACCCTTTGCTGGATTGGGTGGGCGCCGAGCCCCGAGGAATCGCGTCGATATATAGCCGAGGTGACCGAAATCCATATGCTGTCCTCGAAGCGGGCCAGGGCCAGCCTGACTTCCAAAAGAATTTCGTTGTCATGCGTCCGACCTCCCGTGCCCGGATCTGCTCGGTGTACCCAGAGTATAGCTTCCCGATGTACGAGATCGCGTTCAAAGATCTTGGGTTGCAGCTGCCCTTCAGTGATTTTCAGACCGAGGTCTTCACCCATCTGGAGTTGGCCCCGTCACAGCTACACCCGAACTCACTCGCCTTTATCCGGGCGTTTGAGCTGACATGTCGCTTTCTGAGGATCGGGGCGACCATACCGCTCTTCTTTAGAATTTTTCATCTGCAGCGCCAGTCCCGAGGAGGGAAACACAGCTGGGTCTCCTTGAAACAGTCGAGGAGACTATTCAAAATGTACATGGACTCCGTGAAGGGTTTTAAAGACAAGTGGTATGTCGTGCGGCCAGTTACCACATCTACTTTAGGGTCCCTGTACGAGGAGGAGGCGCCCATAAGCGATGATGACGGGGAGGCGGTCTTAGGCAACGATGGGTATCCTGTGATGGCCCGTACAGCCAAGTTCCCTGTGCATTGGATGTTCAGGCACTACGAGCACGGGACTGGATACTACCATACAGCTGTCGGGGACATGTGTTCGGAGGACGAGGAGGCGTACGCCACTCTTTGTCGGTTCGTCGACAGCTTCCACCCCGCCCGGTGGGCCACTAGGGAAGGGGACGATGTCTTGGATGCAGAGGGTTATCCGACATTTGAGTCCCGGCCGATTGATACTAAAGCACTCGTGGAGTGTCAGACGTTCAGGCAGGCTACTCGTCTGCTAGGTCGTTTATTGCCTGAATTTCTTTGCTCGTCATTCATTTATGAACTTGCTCGACACTAAC
The DNA here is from genome assembly GCA_948472305.1 of Vicia faba. Taxonomy (NCBI): domain Eukaryota; kingdom Viridiplantae; phylum Streptophyta; class Magnoliopsida; order Fabales; family Fabaceae; genus Vicia; species Vicia faba. The sequence goes on from OX451738.1 coordinate 90,037,029, forward strand.
CCGTCTTTTATTTTGTGCAGGTTCGATGGCCGGTCGACGGGAAAGACTTTTGAAGTTGTCTTGCGACCAGAAGCGAGGCAGGAGGGTCGTGAAGGCTCCCCAGGCGACGAGGATGGGCCCGCCACACAGTCCGGGCGCTCCTCAGGTGGTGAGGGTGGATTCGTCGCCCAGCTCGGGGGCCGCATCGGATGGGATCCCAGAGGTTGAAGAGGTCGATCCTAATGCCGTCCTGATACAAAGGAAGAGGACCCGGGTGGAAAGCGGTCCGGCTGTCAGCGAGGACGCCAGCGCTGTCAGGTCTTTCGGGTTTCCCCCTTGTTTCAAAGAGGAGGGTTTCTTCGAGAGATTCCCTCTGTCAGTGGTTGCCGACGAGGCTGAGACTATCAAAAGGATGAGTAAGGAGGATCGGAAGAGGCATCTGGCCGCCAGCATGGACGGGCTGGTGAAAATGGCCGAAATGGCCCTGGTGTTGTCCGAGGAAGGGGGGATCCTGTTCGTATTGAAGAACTTGAGCAGGAGAAAGCGGCTCTCACCTCGAGCTCGCAGAAGTTGAAGACTGCCCTGGAACGCTCCGAGGAGATGTTCCGCGAGCAGACATCGATGCTGGATGCTGAGAGAGAGATGTTGGTCCTGGAGAAAGAAAGGTCGGGGAAGCTGGCCGAGGAGGGAGAGCTTCTCTGCGCGAACAGGGATCGTCTGGAGACCGAAGTCGGGCGCTTGTCCCAACAGATCGAGGAAATGAATGTTGCCATGCTACCTGGCGAGGACGAACCGGAAGACATAGCGGGTTTGAAGAGTCGATCGGAGCTGGTCGCCCATATCCGGCTACTCGAGGCAGATTGCGTCGGTGCTCTGGAGGAGGGGTTCGACTCCGCAGTCGGTCAGCTTTCCTTGTTAAATCCTGGTTTGGTCACTGAGGGGACGGGCCACACACATCAGATCGTGGATGGCGTGATCGTGCCCCCGCCCGACTCTCCAGTTGTCGACAATGACGGTTCTGGGGAAGCCTGATTGTAGGATAGCGGGCCTGCGTGCCTTTGACATTTGTATTTTTTGGGCCTGCGTGCCCGTCGGTTGTACGTTATGAACATCGCCGACCTTCTTGGTCGGTTTATAATTGTTTGCTTTGTCGCCTTCGGGCATTTTTATTTGAATGAATGTTGTTTTACATTTGAATGTTTTGCCCGTGTTTGAAATCTTTATATATTTGCATAAAATTTAGCCTAAGTCATGGGCCCGAGGAGTGCCCGTAAGTGGCTGTGATTTAGCGGGCGAGTCTGCCCGTCTTCCGTTTGTATATGTGCCCGGCCCTCTTTGGCTGGCCAGAGTCAGCTAAGTATTGCGCTCGAGGGGAGAGACTTCCTTTTGACCCTTTTAGATGGCCCGTCATTCTTGACGACTTGTCGGGCATGTGGAGCGAAGTTGCTCAGTCGGGCGAGAAGCCTGGTAGGGGCTATTCGCCCTTGGCATGAACTGCCCATCGCGAGCTGGGTGTTCTGCCTTACGGGTACAACGACGGTGGTGCTCGGTGCAGTTGTCCACGTCGGGCACTATCGATTATCCTCGTTTGCCGAGCGATGTTGTGCGATTTAGCCGTATGTCGGGCTTGTACCTCAGCCTTTATACGAAGTCGGACGTTTTTCCTCGTTGACCGAGCGCGGGTGTCGTTGGTCGAGGGTCCCAGGTGTTGGTAGTTTTTAACTGTAGTACTGCTTTAGCTTAGCAGCATTCCAGGGTCGTGGTAATGGCTCTCCATCTAATTGCTCGAGGTAGTACGCCCCGGTACCAGTGGTGGCGTGGACGCGATAAGGTCCTTCCCAGTTCGCGGCCAGCTTCCCTTCGCGGGAATCCTTCTGGTTCCTACGTAATACCAGGCTGCCAATTTCGAACTCGCGCTTGATGACCTTGTCGTTGTGGCGTATAGCCACTCGTTGTTTTAGGGTGGCTTCGTGCAGGGCTGCACCCGATCGGATTTCCTCGACTAGGTCGAGTTCGTCCCTTAGTGCTTCGTCGTTCATTTCTTCGTCGAGGGGGTTCTCTGTTCGTCGGGATGGTTCCATGATTTCGACCGGGATGACAGCCTCGGTGCCATATGTCAGTCGAAATGGCGTCTCGCCCATCGTTGAGTGGGGCGTGGTGCGGTATGCCCACAAGACGCTGTGGAGCTCCTCGACCCATCCCCTCTTGGCTTTGCCGAGTCGACGTTTGAGTCCTCGGAGGATGACTCTGTTCGCGGCTTCGGCTTGCCCGTTGGTCTGAGGGTGCTCGACCGACGTGAAATGTTGTTTTGTCCCTAGTTTGGTGACGAAGTCCTGGAACCCGTGGTCGGTGAACTGGGTACCATTGTCGGTCACCAGGGCCCGCGGAATTCCGAATCTGGAGAGGATGTTTCTTTTGTAAAAACGGAGGATATTGTGCGAGGTGATTTTTGCGAGGGCCTCGGCCTCGATCCATTTTGTGAAGTAATCCACGGCGACGATGAGAAATTTATTCTGGTAGGTTCCTTGCACGAAGGGCCCGAGGATGTCCATACCCCACCAGGCGAACGACCACGGGGACGACAATATGCTCAGCTCGTGCGGAGGGGCGAGGTGCATGTCCCCGTGCTTCTGGCACTTATCACATTTTTTGACGTGTTCCTTGGCATCCTGCTGCATCGTCGGCCAGTAGTATCCTGCTCGAAGGGCTTTCCTTGCTAAGGATTTACCGCCCATGTGCTGGGCGTTGATCCCTTCGTGTATCTCCCGCAGTACTTCGGGGATGGTGGACTCGTCGATGCATTTCAGGAGGGGGATGGAGAATCCTCTTCGGTACAGTTTATGCTCGAGAACCACGTAGGAACATGCTCGTCGCTTGATAACGGCAGCTTCGGCCTGGTTCGACGGGAGTTCTCCTTTTGTCAGGAAATTATAAACCGGGGTCATCCAGAACGTAGCATCCCCGATGGCGTGGATCTCGACTGTAGTTGAGGGTTGTTCGATACTTGGACGTGCTAGAGATTCCTGGATGACGGATTTGTTCCCGCCCTTCTTTCGTGTGCTCGCAAGTTTGGACAATATGTCCGCCCTCGTGTTTTTCTCGCGGGGAACATGTGAAATTTCTGCTCGTACGAACTTTGTCATGTGTTTTTTGACTAAGTTCAAATACTCGATGAGGTTGTCGTTTTTGGCCTGGTAGCTCCCCTGTACTTGAGAGGCGACGAGCTGGGAGTCGGTGTAGATCTGTACCTCGCGGGCTCCCAGGTCCTCGGCTAGTCTCAGTCCTGCGAGCAGGGCTTCGTATTCTGCCTGGTTGTTTGACGTCGGGAAGGAGAGAGCTAAGGAGTGCTCGATTACTACGCCTTCTTCGTTTTCCAGGAGGATTCCCGCGCCGCTTCCGGACGAGCTGGATGCTCCGTCGACGAAGATGGTCCACTTGTGCTCTTTCCCCGGGGGAGGGTCGTGAGTGGTCATTTCCGCGACAAAGTCGGCCAAGGCCTCTGCTTTCAGGGCTTTCCTGCTTTCGTACTGAATGTCGAATTCGGAGAGCTCCAAGGACCACTTCAGCATCCTGCCCGCCATATCTGGCCGACCCAGGAGTTGCCTCACTGGTTGATCGGTTCGCACGATGATGGTGTGGGCTAGAAAGTAGTGTCTGAGCCTCCTCGCAGCATTGACGAGGGCCAAAGCGACCTTTTCTATCTGTTGGTATCTGCTTTCGGGCCCCTGTAAGGCCTTGCTCGTGAAGTAGACGGGTTTCTGCCCGTCGGGGGTCTCGCGGACAAGAGCTGCGCTGATGGCTTCGTTTGAAACAGCCAAGTATAAGTACAGCGGTTCCCCGTCGTCGGGTCGAGATAGCACGGGCGGCTGAGACAGGCTTTGCTTTAGGTGGCGAAGTGCTTGCTCGCATTCCTCATTCCATTCGAAGGCTGCTTCCTTTCGAAAGAGTTTGAAGAAGGGAAGGGCGTGCTGAGCAGACTTCGCGACGAAGCGGGACAGCAACGTGAGCATGCCGTTCATGATTTGTATCGACTTCTTCGACGTCGGTGTTGGGAGGTCGGAGAATGCCCGGCATTTGTCGGGGTTGGCTTCGATTCCTCGTTCTGTTAGATAGAATCCAAGGAATTTTCCTGCCTTAACCCCGAACGTACATTTCTCGGGGTTGAACCTCATTTTACATTGCCTTGCTTGGGCAAAGACTGTCTTGAGATGAGCTGCATGGTCGGTGTCTGCTCGGGATTTGACGATCATGTCGTCCATGTATACCTCGAGCATGTCGCCGATCTGTTTGTTGAAAACTCTGTTCATCATGCGTTGGTAAGTTGCTCCGGCATTTTTCAGTCCGAGGGGCATTACGTTGTAGTAATAGTTGCCCGAGCTGGTCATGAATACCGTGCAGTGTTTGTCGCCCAGGGCCATTGGGATTTGGTTGTATCCCGAATAGGCGTCCATGAACGACAAAGTTTTGTAGCCGGCCGAGTTGTCGACCAGCATATCTATGTTAGGCAAGGGAAAAGCATCTTTCGGGCAAGCCCGGTTGAGATCAGTATAGTCAACGCACATTCTCCATTTTCCATTATTCTTTTTCACAAGTACAACATTTGACAGCCAGGTGGAATACCGGGCTTCAGAAATAAAATTTGCCTCTAGGAGGTCTTTTACAGCTTTTTCAGCAGCCTCCGTTTTTTCTGGAGACTGCCTACGCCTACGTTGTACTACGGTCTTGGCGGCTGGATCAATTGCGAGGTGGTGACAGGCGACCTCAGGGTCGAGTCCGGGCATCTCCGCAGCGCTCCAGGCGAAGAGATCAGCATTCTCGCGCAGACAGGCCTTGATTTGCTTCCTGGCCAAGTCAGGGAGGTCTTTGCCAATCTTCACTCCCTTGGTCGGGTCTGTGCCGAGGGGAACGAGTTCAAAATCCCCGTCTGGTATTGGTCGGAGTGGGATTTATTCGCTGTTGGATGGCTCGTCCTGATCGAAGCGGGTGTCGAGGGCTATGGAGTCGACCTTTGGTGGAGCCTTCTGGACTTCTTCCTCGGGGGATGCTTTCCTGTCGGGCTCTTGTTTTGTCCTTTTAGCGGGTCTGGTCCCTATGTCGACGGTATCCCGTCCCTTGGAAGCAGCGTTGAAGCACCTACGGGCAACGGCTAGGTCTCCTTGGATGGTGGCTACCCGTGCCCTCCTGGTGTAGAACTTCATCTTCAAATGGACGGTCGAGGGCACCGCTGTTAGCTCTGCCAGTGTCGGTCTCCCCAAGATGCAATTGTATAGAGACGGGCAGTCAATGACGAGGAACCGGACCTTAACTTGTCTCGTAGTCGTTCCTTCACCGAACGTTACCAGGAGCTCGACATAACCCCAAGGTTTGGAAGTCGAGCCGTTGAAGCCTTGTAGATCCGACCCCACATACGGAGAGAGATGTGAGTCGTCCAGCTGTAAGGTTCGGAACAGCTGGCTGTACATCACGTCGACGGAACTCCCCTCGTCGACCAGGATGCGATGCACGTCAAAATTTGCCATTCTTGCCCTTATCAGCAAGGGGATGACCGCGTTCGGGGCTCCGCTGGGGAGTTCTTCTAGGTAGAAGGTGATGGGCTCTGACCTGCCCTTCACCCTTTCGAACGTTACTGTTTGCGGGGGAGCCGCGTCGACCAGCTCGTCCAACTTCCTCTTAGCTGAATTGATGGTGAGGTCGTTGAACCCGCCCCCGTTGATGACCATGGCGGAGGGAAAGTATTCCCACCTGCTGTGCGTTGTCAGCGGCTCCTGCAGGTGTTCGGGAATGTCGAAATCCTCGGGCCTGGTTACCGAGAAGGCGGTCTGGATAGGCACCGACTCGTCTGACGGTCGGGCGTCTTCTTCTGGCTCCTTGGCCTCATGGGCATCACGACGAGGAGCATCGTTTCGCCTGTACTGCGCGAGCCTCCCTCCCTTGATGAGGGTTTCAATGGCGTCCTTGAGGTGGACGCAGTCCTCTGTCAAATGACCATGACTCCTATGGTATTGACAGTATTTATTTTTATCCGCCCATGGCTTGGCGGGAGCAGGTCGGGGACGCTTGACGCTGCCGTCCTTGAAATCTGTACTGGCACACTCCGCCAAAATACGCTCGCGGGAAGCTGTGAGCGGAGTGTACTCGGTGAAACGGCCCGAAGGGCCCCTTTGTTCCCGGACTTCCCGGGGTCGATCTTCTTTCCTTTTCTCCCCGGTACGTCGGGGAGGAGCCTCTTGCCGTGAACTGCTGCTGTTGTTGGGGCCCCGAGCCCTGGAGTCTCGGGCTCTATTGGCCGCCTCCCTCTCCTCGTAGTCCATATATGCTCGGGCCTTATCGAGGAGGGCATCAAATGTCAGAGGTGGCTCGATACCCACAGCCTTTCTGAATTCTGTGCCGGGGAGGAGACCCCTCTCCAGCAAGTATCTTTTCATATGGTCCGCGCAGGGGACCTGTATTGCTTCTCGGTTGAAGCGGTTGATGAACTCCCTCAAAGTTTCATCATGTCTTTGGATGATGGCCTCGAGGGCCGCCTCGGTCTTCGGATGGCGCCGAGAAGCTGTGAAGGAACTGATGAACTGGTTCTTCAGGTTCCGCCACGACGTGATTGAACCCGGGGCGAGTCCTTTATACCAGTCCATGGCCGCCTTCCTGAGAGTCGTGGGGAAAAGACGGCACTTGATGGGCCCCCCGACATTATGATAATGGAGCATGGCCTCGAACCCGTCAATATGGTCGACCGGGTCCGCAACTCCGTCATACTCCTTCAGATGTGGGGGCTTCTCCATGCCCGGGGGGATGGGTGCATCCATGATGGCCTGCAACAGGGGACCGCGGGGGTCGTCCTCGTCGCTCCTCTCCGGAGACAGAGATGGGGACCTGTAGTATTCTCTGGCACGGTGGTCGTGCTGAGTTTCCCTAGAGCGTGATGCTCGATGGTTGAATGTCACACGTCCGTCCCCAGCGTGTCTCTTGTCGTGCCTTGCCGGGTCGCGGCTGGGTTCTCTGGCAGGGATGGCGGGCTGTCTCTCCAAATAGGGGCGCCTTTGCTTTGGCTGGGGAGAGGGGCTTCTGGAGTTCTCCCTGTAGTGTCTCCGCGGGGGAGAAGGGTGTCGAACTTTTGTGACCCGAGGAGGTGGAGAATGTGGCCTCCGATGCCTCCTCGGGGGTCTTCGGTCATCTTCAAGCGCCCTTAGTCTTTCTCCTTGGGTGAAGATGAGATAGTTTGTCTGATTGATGGCTGCGAACAGTGCCTGAGTTGTGGCGTCTGCCCCGGAGGGAACTGGGACTTCATGGAACCGGGCATCTCTGTAATGAGCGAGGGCCGCCGGGTCGTCTTCAAGTGGTGGTGGGAGCGGGGAGGATGATGCAGTAGCCTCGTCCCTGTAGGAGGAAGTTCCAGGGGCGGTCGTCACTGGAATGGTATTATGGCCCGGGTCGCAGGGGTTATCGAGGTGTCCGTTTTTGTCCGCCGTGCCGTTATTGGTGTCGGCGACACGGACGTTCTGCTCAATGCGAGCTGGATCAGCCATGACAGGTAGTTGAATTGAGCTTTGGTCTTTTGAGTTGTTTGTTAGACGGGGAAGCTAGATTCCCACAGACGGCGCCACTGATCTGACCTGATCAGAAATGGACCATCACGGCTGGCTCCGAGCTGAAATCTTTTTGAACGAGGTGGGGGGGTACCTGCAAGGCACTCCGATGCTGAAGTAAGTAGAAGCACGAGCAGGCAATAATTAAGTGTATGGGTAGAATGATGAATACCTGACCCTCTGGAAACAGAGGGTATTTATAGCCCTCAGCGCTGGGCCAAGGTTCCTTCATTGGGCCGGGCAGGTTTGGCCCAATGGAGGAACTGCCAGGTTCTACGTGCGTAGCAGGGACCCGCACGTGGTCCCCTTCCTGGATGTTCCGCGTGAAGTGCGGGCGGACGGAGACGTGGTGTTTCCGGGGCCTCGTTGGGAGTGCAGTGGACTGAGTCTGCCCTGGTTGGGGTGCTCGAGGTGATGTCGAGCTGGACAGCAGGACGTCGAGCTGGAGGTGTAGAGGTCGAGCACGCGACTTCAGGGAGCACGTCGGGCACGACTGTGACCCTTTGGTCGGCATGGTTCTCAGCAAGTCTATTTGGATTGGGCCTTAGCAACGCTTTTGGGCCTGTCGGGCCCAGTCCAGAACAGTTTGAATTGGTTTGGTTGGTTAGATTTTTTTAAAAAAAAATTATTAAGTCATACATACACATATAGAAAAAAATATAAATACATTATCATAAAAATATTTTTAATTGTCAAAATAAATTTATAATTTGATACATAAAATTGCGTACTAGAATTTTATCTAAATCTAAAGAATGATATAAACAAGATTGCATTATTAAATAAATATTATACAAAAAATACGATAAAATATATTTTGTGAAAATAGTATTTATAAATGAATAGTATTTTATTTTTTATGAATTGTAAATTAAAGTAAATATCATACAAAGTATGATAAAAATATACACATAATACATGTTGATTTCTCTAAAAAATTAAAGAAATGTATATTAGTTAGTAAGATTTTATAATATATTGCGGTTTGGTTTGTTTTAGTTTGTAAAATACAAACCGCAAACCGAATCGAACAGCGCGGTTCTGTTAAAAAACGACTCAAACACATCTGAACCAAATGTAGTTTTTTGCAGTTTCTGTTTGGTTCGGTTTTGCAGTTTTCTATTGGGTTGGTTTGATTTTGAACATATTTCTCAAAGCAAACTAACCCAATAGAAAACTGCAAAACTGCATCACTTTCTAGAGAGAACTGGGAAAGCATTTCTCAAAGCACTTCACCGCTTTTCGTCGCTATCTGAAGTGCAAAGTGATGCTCGAAGCAATCATGCAAGGGAGAGACGAATCCCTCCGAGCCTACATCGAGAGGTTCAACCGAGAAGTTATTCAGGTTGTAACACCCTAATTTCCCTGAATAATAATAATTAAAATCAGAGTAACTTTTCTTTAAGATAAATCAATCAACAAACAATTTGGATGTTACACTTCAAAACATAATAAGCCTGCTCAAAACATGTACGTAGATACATAACACAAATTTAAGGATGAACCGAAACAAAATGTCATAGTCCTCAACTTCTAATTTTATTATGCAGCTGAAAAGAATCATACTTGTTGTTAAAACAATTTTCATCCAATAATAAGCGATATTTATTCAAATAACAGGGAGTTCATAAGACTCCAAACAAATCACCAAAAACAACGAAATAAATAAGCGATCATTCCCCCTGGTGTTACGTATCAGAGCATAAACGCCTACTCAAAAATAAAACAAAGAGCCACCTCTTTCAAACTCCGCAGCCTCAGACTACTCCTGATTATTTGCACGGTGCCGTATAAAGCATCATTCCAACAGAAGGATGAGATATCACAATAATATAAGAGAATATATAATAATAAGTATACAAAGAATATAATCATGCATAGTAATACATTCCAAATCTCACACATTCACATCATCGACAACAACTATATCACATATTTCTTATACAATCACACATAATCATCCACACCTATCAACCTTCATCATGTAGTACATACACCAATCACACAACTCAATATCATGTTAACAACAATGCAATGCAATGAGACTGACTCACAAACTTAATGCATGTGGTACCAATATCGCTCCTGAATCCACGCCATCTAGGACCAGAGCTACCAATCTCGTGAACAATTAGGTTCACCTCGCTCCTGATCTACGCCATCTAAGATTAGAGACAACCAACATCATGAACAATGAGGTTCATCTTGCTCCCAATCCACGCCATCTAGGATCAGAGCCAACAAACAGGACTGAAGTCCTCAACATGAAATGCATGCGACACAACTATGCGATGAAATACAACCCATCAATATCTACATCCATCAATGTGACTTGTAATACCCCAATTTTACCCAACAATTATATAAAATCAGAGTTACAAAATTCGACAACCGAATGAGGATGCTAAAAATTCAACTTAAAACAACGACATTCATTACAAATACATAACACATTAAACTTGGATGAACCAACAACAACATAAATTAATCTTTGAAAACCAACAACTTTCATAACCACGCAGCAGAATCAAATATTCAACTTAAAAAAATAACATCTTTATCCAACTAAAACAACTTCAAATAGCATTTATTTAACGAACAATAGCTTAAAGTGCAACAACTGAATAATAACAATAATAAATTAGCAAGCGTTCATCCCCCCGAGTGTTACGTATCAGAGAATTGACACTGACTCGAACTACTGAAGGTAAACCGCATTCACTCTGGATTACCTGCACGTTACCAACATAGGAGTAACATTCGAACAAAAAGGGTGAGATATCGAACAATATAATAGAATGTATGATAAATAAAACATTAGAATCAATTCATACATATTCACCACTTCTCAGATTTTAACAACATAAGTGATCTGGCCTGATCAGAAATGGACCGTCACGGCTGGCTCCGAGCAGAAAGCTTTTTTGAACGAGGTGGGGGGGGTACCTGCAATGCACTCCGATGCTGAAGTAAGTAGGAGTACGAGCAGATAATAGCAAGTGTAAGGTTAGAATGATGAATACCTGACCCTCTGGAAGCAGAGGGTATTTATAGCCCTCAGCGCTGAGCCAAGGTTCCTTCATTGGGCCGGGCAGGTTTGGCCCAATGGAGGAACTGCCAGGTTCTACGTGCGTAGTGGGGACCCGCACGTGGCCCCCTTCCTGGATGTTCTGCGTGAAGTGCGGGCGGACGGAGACGCGGTATTTTCGGAGTATCGTTGGGGGAACAGTGGACTGAGTCTGCCCTAGCTGGATTGCTCGAGGTAATGTCGAGCAGGACCTCAGGTTGTGGTGCTGGACCGCAGCATGTCGAGCAGGAGGTTTGCCGTCGAGCAGCATGTCGTGCTCTCTGGTCGGCGTGGCCCTTGTAATTCCATTTGGACTGGGCCTTTACAATGCTTTTGGGCCTGTCGGGCCCAGTCCAGAACAGGAGCCCCCCAAGTCGTGGTTCCTTTGTGAGGAGCCATGGCTTGAACTCAGGTCGCTTCCTCATCGAGGTCTCATGCCCGGGACAGAGGTGTGGGCCCTCGAGGGCCTCCTCGTGTCGTGCTCGGAGACATCTTCCGCGGTGGATGCCTGGAGGATCCTCACCGGGCGCGTCTGTCGAGCATACGAGGTATCTTTCGGGAACTGTGCCGCCACCCTATGGGGATAGGGTCATCATTGCGTTGGGAGCAGCGCGTCGAGGAGAGAGACTCTGTGGTTGCCCGAGGTGACGTTTGGTATTCCACGTCATCACTATAAATAGGAACCTTGGGCCCCATAACACGTTTCTATTCTCTGTGATCTCTCTGCTGTTGCTCTTCCAGATTTTTTCCAGTCGCGATCTTCTGTCACAGATTCTTCTACTCCGTAGCCAAATCCTACTTTTTGATTCAAGTAAGTGGTCTATCTTCTTCATTTTCCTGTTAAAATGCATGATTTTTGGCGTTTGTAGATGTTTTAGGGGCTGTGCGCGTGGGATTAGCCCGGTAAACTCATACTTAGCCCGACATATTCATGCCTAGGACCGGCAAACACATGTTTGTGGTCGGCATATTCATAGTTTTAGGTGATAAACTTCAGCGCTGCCCGGGGTCTTCATGATCCAGGGCGCCTGATTGATGATCGCGCCCGGTATGTTCGTGGTCTTGGCCGTGGGCCTCATGGTGTGGCTCGCCATGTTCATACCTTGGGTCGACATGTTGGAGAGTGACCGCGTAGTTGGTTTGAGGAAGAGCACATCGAGTTTCAGGATGTCGGGGAGGCAACCATTCGTGGAAACGGACTATGTGGTCGTGAATGGGACGTCGTGATTTGTCGAGCGTATGGCTTCGTGCCCAATTGACTGGTTTCCCGTGCTCTGCAGGTAACCATGGCGGACGAGCCGAGCTCCTCCGGGCGCCACGATCGTGAAGAACAAAGCGCCGATGAGTTGGTCAACCTGATTGATACTGTGACCGACCCTTTGCTGGACTGGGTGGGCGTCGAGCCCCGGGGCATCGCGTCGATCTACAGCCGGGGCGACCGAAATCCATATGCTGTCATCGAAGCGGGCCAGGGCCAGCCCGACTTCTAAAAGAACTTCGTAGTCATGCGCCCGTCTTCCGGTTCAAGGATCTGTTCGGTGTATCCAGAATATAGTTTCGCGATGTACGAGATCGCGTTCAAAGATCTTGGGTTGCGGCTGCCCTTCACTGATTTCCAGGTCGGGGTCTTCACTCACCTGGAGTTGGCCCCGTCCCAACTACATCCAAACTCACTCGCCTTCATCCGGGCGTTTGAGCTGACGTGTCGCTATCTGAGGATCGGGGCGACCATACCGCTCTTCTTCCAGATTTTTCATCTGCAGCGCTAGTCCCGAGGAGGGAAACACAGCTGGGTCTCCTTGAAGCAGTCGAGGAGACTCTTCAAAATGTATATGGACTCCGTACGGGGTTTTAAAGACAAGTGGTACGTTGTGCGGCCAGTTACCACCTCGGCTTTAGGAACCCTGTACGAGGAGGAGGAGGCTCTAAGCGATGATGACGGGGAGGCGGTTTTGGGCGACGATGGGAGTCCTGTGATGGCACGTACGGCTAAGTTCCCTGTGCACTGGATATTCAGGCACTACGAGCATGGGACTGGTTACTACCACACTGCTGCCGGGGACATGTGCTCGGAGGACGGGGAGGCGTACGCCACCCTCTGTCGGTTTGTCGATAGCTTCCACCCTGCCCGGTGGGCTACGAGGGAAGGGGACGACATCCTGGACGCAGAGGGTTACCCAACGTTCGAGTCTCGGCCGATCGACACCAAGGCACTCGTGGAGTGCGAGACGTACAGGCAGACTGCCCGTATGCTAGGTCGTTTATTGCTTGAATTTCTTTGCTCGTCATTTATTTATGAGCTTGCTCGATACTGACCCAACTTTTATTTTGTGCAGGTTCGATGGTCGGTCGACATGAAAGGCTTCTGAAATTGTCTTGCGACCAGAAGCGAGGCAGGAGGGTCGTGAAGGCCCCACAGGCGACGAGGATGGGACCGCCACACAGTCCAAGTGCTCCCCAGCCGGTGAGGGTGGACTCGCCGCCAAGCTCGGGGGCCGCGTCGGATGGGACCCCAGAAGTTGAAGAGGTCGACCCTAGTGCCGTCCTGATGCAAAGGAAGAGGACCCGTGTGGAAAGTGGTCCGACTGTTGGCGAGGACGCCAGTGCCGTTAGGTCTTTTGCCTTCCCCCCTTGCTTCAAAGAGGCGGGCTTCTTCGAGAGATTCCCTCTGACAGTGATTGCCGACGAGGCTGAAGCTATCAAAAGGATGACCAAAGAGGATCGGAAGATGTATCTGGCCGCCAGCATGGACGGGCTGGTGAAAATGGCCGAGATGGCCTTGGTGTTATCCGAGGAAGGAGGGGATCCTGCCCGTATCAAAGAACTCGAGCAGGAGAAGGCGGCCCTTACCTCGAGCTCACGGAAGTTGAAGACCGCTCTGGAACGCTCCGAGGGGATGTTCCGCGAGCAGACGGCGATGCTGGATGCTGAGAGGGAGATGTTGACCTTGGAGAAGGAAAAGTCAGGGAAGTTGGCCGAGGAGGGGGAGCTTCTCCGGGCAGACAGGGATCGTCTGGGGGCCGAAGTCGGACGCTTGGCCCAGCAGATCGAGGAAATGAATGCTGCCATGCAACCTGCCGAGGACGAGCCGGAGGACATAGCGGCTTTGAAGAGTCGGTTGGATCTGGTTGCCCATATCCGGCTCCTCGAGGCGGATTGCGTTGGTGCCCTAGAGGATGGGTTCAACTCCGCAGTCGGTCAGCTCTCCTTGCTAAACCCTGGTCTGGTCACTGAGGGTATCGGCCACACACATCAGATCGTGGATGGCATGATCGTTCCTCCGCCCGACTCTCCAAGCGTCGACAATGATGGTTTTGGGGAAACCTGACTAGGATAGCGGGCCTGCGTGCCCTTGACATTTGTATTCTTTGGGCCTGCGTGCCCGTTTGTTATACGTTATGAACATCGTCGGCCTTCTTGGTCGGTTTATAATTGTTTTGTCGCCTTCGGGCATTTTTATCTGAATTCTGTTTTACATTTTGAATGTTTTGCCCTTGCTTGAAATCTTATATATCTGCATGAATTTTTAGCCTAAGTCATGGGCCCGAGGAGTGCCCGTAAGTGGCTGTGACTTAGCGGGCGAGTCTGCCCGCCTTTCGTTTGTATACGTGCCCGACCCTATTTCGCTGGCCAGAGTCACCTAAGCGTTGTGCTCGAGGGGAGAGACTTCCCTTTGACCCTTTTAGATGGCCCGTCATTCTTGACGATTTGTCGGGCATTTGGAGCGAGGTTGCTCAGTCGGGCGCGAAGCCCGGTCGGGACTATTCGCCCTTGGCGTGAACTGCCCATCGCGAGCTGGGTGTTCTGCCTCATGGGTACAATGACGGTGGGGCTCGGTGTAGCTGTCCACGTCGGGCACTATCGATCGTCGGCGTTTGCCGCGCGATGCTGTGCAATTTGGCCGTATGTCGGGCTTGTACCTTAGCCTTTATATGAAGTCAGACGTTTTTCCTCGTTGACCGAGCGCGGGTGCCGTTGGTCGAGGGTCCCAGGTGTTGGTAGTTTCTAACTGTAGTACTGCTTTAGCTTAGCAGTGTTCCAGGGTCGTGGTAATGGCTCTCCGTCTAATTGCTCGAGGTAGTACGCCCCGGTACCCGTGGTGCCGTGGACGCGGTAAGGTCCTTCCCAGTTCGCGGCCAACTTCCCTTCGCGGGAATCTTTCTGGTTCCTGCGTAATACCAGACTGCCGATTTCGAACTCGCGCTTGATGACCTTGTCATTGTGGCGTAGAGCCACTCGTTGTTTTAGGGTGGCTTCGTGCAGGGCTGCACCCAATCGGATTTTCCTCGACTAGGTCGAGTTCATCCCTTAGTGCTTCGTCGTTCATTTCTTCGTCGAGGGGTTCCTCCGTTCGTCGGGACGGTTCCATGATTTCGACCAGGATGACAGCCTCGGTGCCATACGTCAGTCGAAATGGTGTCTCACCCGTCGTTGAGTGGGGTGTGGTGCGGTATGCCCACAAGACGCTGTGGAGCTCCTCGACCCATCCTCTTTTGGCTTCGCCGAGCCGACGTTTGAGCCCTCGGAGGATGACTCTATTCGCGGCTTCGGCTTGCCCGTTGGTCTGAGGGTGCTCGACTGACGTGAAATGTTGTTTTGTCCCTAGTTTGGTGACGAAGTCCCAGAACCCGTGGTCGGTGAACTGGGTACCGTTGTCGGTCACCAGGGCCTGCGGAATTCCGAACCTGGCGAGGACGTTTCTTTTGTAGAAACGGAGGATATTGTGCGAGGTGATTTTTGCGAGTGCCTCGGCCTCGATCCACTTCGTGAAGTAATCCACGACGACGATGAGAAATTTGTTCTGGTAGGTTCCTTGCACGAAGGGCCCGAGGATGTCCATGCCCCACCAGGCGAACGACCATGGGGACGACAATGTGTTCAGCTCGTGCGGGGGGGCGAGGTGCATATCCCCGTGCTTCTGGCACTTATCACATTTTTTCACGTGTTCCTTGGCGTCCTGTTGCATCGTCGGCCAGTAGTATCCTGCTCGAAGGGCTTTCCGTGCCAAGGATTTACCGCCCATGTGCTGGGCGTTGATCCCTTCGTGTATCTCCCGCAGTACGTCGGGGATGGCGGACTCGTCGATGCATTTCAGGAGGGGAATGGAGAATCCTCTTCGGTACAGTTTCTGCTCGAGAACCACATAGGAACATGCTCGTCGCTTGATTATGGTAGCTTCAGCCTGGTTCGACGGGAGTTCTCCTTTTGTCAGGAAATTATAAACCGGGGTCATCCAGGACGTGGCATCCCCGATGGCATGGATCTCGACCGTAGTCGAGGGTGGTTCGATACTTGGACGCGCCAGAGATTCCTGGATGACAGATTTATTACCGCCCTTCTTTCGTGTGCTCGCGAGTTTGGACAATATGTCTGCCCTCGTGTTTTGCTCGCGGGGAACATGAGAAATTTCTGCTCGTACGAACTTTGCCATGTGTTTTTTGACTAAGTTCAAATATTCGATGAGGTTGTCGTTTTTGGCCTGGTAGCTCCCCTGTACTTGGGAGGCGACGAGCTGGGAGTCCGTGTAAATTTGTACTTCGCGAGCTCCCAGGTCCTCGGCTAGTCTCAGTCCTGCGAGCAGGGCTTCGTATTCTGCCTGGTTGTTTGACGTCGGGAAGGAGAGGACTAAGGAGTGCTCGATTACTACGCCTTCTTCGTTTTCCAGGAGGATCCCTGCGCCGCTACCGGACGAGCTGGACGCTCCGTCGACGAAGATGGTCCACTTGTGTTCCTTCCTCGGGGGAAGGTCGTGAGTGGTCATCTCCGCGATGAAGTCAGCCAAGGCCTGTGCTTTCAGGGCTTTCCTGCTTTCGTATTGAATGTCGAATTCGGAGAGCTCCAAGGACCACTTCAGCATCCTGCCCGCCATATCTGGCCGACCCAGGAGTTGCCTCACCGGCTGATCAGTTCGCACGATGATGGTGTGGGCTAGAAAGTAGTGTCTGAGCCTCCTCGTAGCATTGACGAGGGCCAGAGCAACCTTTTCTATCTGCTGATATCTGCTTTCGGGCCCTTGTAAGGCTTTGCTCGTGAAGTAGACAGGTTTCTGCCCGTCGGGGGTCTCGCGGACAAGGGCTGCGCTGATGGCTTCGTTCGAAACGGCCAAGTATAAGTACAACGGTTCCCCGTCGTCTGGTCGAGACAGCACGGGCGGATGAGACAGGCTCTGCTTCAGATGGCGAAGTGCGTGCTCACATTCCTCGTTCCATTCGAAGGCTGCTTCCTTTCGAAGGAGTTTGAAGAAGGGGAGGGCGTGCTGAGCGGACTTCGCGACGAAGCGGGATAGTGACGTCAGCATGCCGTTCATGATTTGTATCGACTTCTTCGACGTCAGTGTTGGGAGGTCAGAGAATGCCCGACATTTGTCGGGGTTGGCTTCAATCCCTCGTTCTGTTAGATAGAATCCAAGGAATTTTGCTTCCTTAACCCCGAATGTGCACTTCTCGGGGTTGAACCTCATTTTGCACTGTCTTGCTTGGGCGAAGACTGTCTTGAGATGAGCTGCGTGATCGGTGTCTGCTCGGGATTTGACGATCATGTCGTCCATATATACCTCGAGCATGTCGCCAATCTGTTTGTTGAAAACTCTGTTCATCATACGTTGGTAAGTTGCTCCGGCGTTTTTCAGTCCGAAGGGCATTACGTTGTAGTAATAGTTGCCCGAGCTGGTCATGAATGCCGTGCAGTGTTTGTCGCCCAGAGCCATTGGGATTTGGTTATATCCCGAGTAGGCGTCCATGAACGACAAAGTCTTGTAGCCGACCGAGTTGTCGACCAGCATGTCTATGTTAGGTAAAGGAAAAGCATCCTTCGGGCAAGCCCGGTTGAGATAGGTATAGTCAACACACATTCTCCATTTTCCATTATTCTTTTTCACAAGTACAACATTTGACAGCCAGGTGGAATACCGGGCTTCAGAAATAAAATTTGCCTCTAGGAGGTCTTTTACAACTTTTTCAGCAGCCTCCGTTTTTTCTGGAGACTGCTTACGCCTACGTTGTACTACGGCCTTGGCGGCTGAATCAATGGCGAGGTGGTGACAGGCGACCTCAGGGTCGAGTCCGGGCATCTCTGCAGCGCTCCAGGCGAAGAGATCAGCATTCTCGCGCAGACAGGCCTTGATTTGCTTCCTGGCCAAGTCGGGGAGGTCTTTACCAATCTTCACTCCCTTGGTCGGGTCTGTGCCGAGGGGAACAAGTTCAAAATCCCCGTCCAGAATAGGCCGGAGTGGGATTTGTTCGCTGCTGGATGGCTCGTCCTGATCGAAGCGAGCATCGAGGGCTATGGAGTCGACCTTTGGTGGGGCCTTCTGGACTTCTTCCTCGGGGGATGCTTTCCTGTCGGGCTCCTGTTTTGTCCTTTTGGCGGGTCTGGTCCCTACGTCGACGGTATCTCGTCCCTTAGAAGCAGCATTGAAGCACCTACGGGCAGCGGCTAGGTCTCCTTGGATGGTGGCTACCCGTGCCCTTTTGGTGTAGAACTTCATCTTCAGATGGACGGTCGAGGGCACCGCCGTCAGCTCCGCCAGAGTCGGTCTCCCCAAGATGCAATTGTATAGAGACGGGCAGTCAATGACGAGGAAGCGGACCTTAACCTGTCTCGTAGCCGTTCCTTCGCCGAACGTAACCAGGAGCTTGACATAACCCCAAGGTTTGGAAGTCGAGCCGTTGAAGCCTTGTAGATCCGAACCCACATACGGAGAGAGATGTGAGTCGTCCAGTTGTAAGGTCCGGAATAGCTGGCTGTACATCACGTCGACGGAACTCCCTTCGTCGACCAGGATGCGATGCACGTCAAAATTGGCCATTTTTGCCCTTATCAGTAAGGGGATGACCGCGTTCGGGGCTCCGCCGGGGAGTTCTTCCAGGTAGAAGGTGATGGGCTCTGACCTACCCTTCACCCTTTCGAACGTTACAGTTTGTGGAGGAGCTATGTCGACCAGCTCGTCCAACTTCCTCTTAGCTGAATTGATGGTGAGGTCGTTGAACCCGCCCCCGTTGATGACCATGGCGGAGGGGAAATACTCCCACCTGCTGTGTGTTGTCAGGGGCTCCTGCAGGAGCTCGGGAATGTCGAAATCCTCGGGCCTGGTTACCGAGAAGGCGGTCTGGATAGGCACCGACTCGTCTAATGGTCGGGCGTCTTCTTCGGGCTCCTTGGCTTCATGGGCGTCACGACGGGGAGCGTCGTTTCGCCTGTACTGTGCGAGCCTCCCCCCCTTGATGAGGGTTTCAATGGCGTCCTTGAGGTGGACGCAGTCCTCCGTCAAATGACCATGACTCCTATGGTATTGACAATATTTATTTTTATCTGCCCCTGGCTTGGCGGGAGCAGGTCGGGGACGCTTGACGCCACCGTCTCTGAAATCTGTACTGGCACACTCCGCCAAAATACGCTCGCGGGAAGCTGTGAGCGGAGTGTACTCAGTGAAACGGCCCGAGGGGCCCCTTTGTTCCCGGACTTCCCGGGGTCGATCTTCTTTCCTTTTCTCCCTGGTACGTCGGGGGGGAGCCTCTTGTCGTGAGTTGCTGCTGTTGTTGGGACCGCGAGCCCTGGAGTCTCGAGCCCTGTTGGCAGCTTCCCTCTCCTTGTAGTCCATGTATGCTCGGGCCTTGTCAAGGAGGGCATCAAAAGTTGGAGGTGGCTCAATACCCACAGCCTTTCTGAATTCTGTGCCGGGGAGGAGACCCCTCTCCAGCAAGTATCTTTTCATATGGTCCGCGCAGGGGACCTGTATTGCTTCTCGGTTGAAGCGGTTGATGAATTCCCTCAGGGTTTCATCCTGTCTTTGGATGATGGCCTCGAGGGCTGCCTCGGTCTTCGGATGGCGCCGAGAAGCTGTGAAGGAACTGATGAACTGGTTCTTCAGGTTCCGCCACGACGTGATTGAGCCCGAGGTGAGTCCTTTATACCAGTCCATGGCCGCCTTCTTGAGAGTTGTGGGGAAAAGACGGCAATTGATGGGCCCCCCGACATTATGATAGTGGAGCATGGCTTCGAACCCGTCAATGTGGTCAACCGGGTCTACCACTCTGTCATACTCCTTCAGATGCGGGGGCTTCTCCATGCCCGGGGGGATGGGTGCATCCATGATGGCCTGCGACAGGGGACCGCGGGGGTCGTCCTCGTCGCTCCTCTCCGGAGAAAGAGACGGGGACCTGTAGTTTTGTCTGGCACGGTGGTCGTGCTGAGTTTCCCTCGAGCGTGATGCTCGGTGGTTGAAGGTCACACGCCCGTCCCCGGCGTGCCTCTTGTCGTGCCTTGACGGGTCACGACTGGGTTCTCCGGCAGGGATGGCGGGCTGTCTCTCATAGTAGGGTCGCCTCTGCTTCGGTCGGGGAGAGGGGCTCCTGGAGTTCTCCCTGTAGTGTCTCCGCGGGGGAGAAGGGTGTCGAACTTCTGTGACCCGATGAGGTGGAGAACATGGCCTCCGATGCCTCCTCGGGGGTCATCGATCATCTTCAAGTGCCCTTAATCTTTCTCCTTGGGCGAATATGAGATAATTTGTCTGATTAATGGCCGCGAACAGTGCCTGAGTCGTGGCATCTGCCCCGGCGGGAACTGGGACTTCATGGAACCGGGCAGCTCTGTAATGAGCGAGAGCTACCGGGTCGTCTTCGAGTGCTGGAGGGGTCGAAGAGGATGATGCAGTAGCCCCGTCCCTGTAGGAGGAAGGTCCAGGGGCGGCCGCCACAGGGATGGTACTGTGGCCGGGATCACCGGGGTTATCGAGGTGTCCATTCTTGTCCGCGGTACCGTTATTAGTGTCGGCGACACGGACGGGCTGCTCGTCGCGAGCTGGATCAGCCATGACAGGTAGTTGAATTGAGCTTTGGTCTTTAGAGTTGTTCGTTAGACGGGGAAGCTAGTTTCCCACAGACGGCGCCACTGATCTGGCCTGATCAGAAATGGACCGTCACGGCTGGCTCCGAGCAGAAAGCTTTTTTGAACGAGGTGGGGGGGGGGGTACCTGCAAGGCACTCCGATGCTGAAGTAAGTAGGAGTACGAGCAGATAATAGCAAGTGTAAGGTTAGAATGATGAATACCTGACCCTCTGGAAGCAGAGGGTATTTATAGCCCCCAGCGCTGGCGGGCGGACGGAGACGCGGTCTTTTCGGAGTATCGTTGGGGGAACAGTGGACTGAGTCTGCCCTAGCTGGATTGCTCGAGGTAATGTCGAGCAGGACCTCAGGTTGTGGTGCTGGACCGCAGCATGTCGAGCAGGAGGTTTGCCGTCGAGCAGCATGTCGTGCTCTCTGGTCGGCGTGGCCCTTGTAATTCCATTTGGACTGAGCCTTTACAATGCTTTTGGGCCTGTCGGGCCCAATCCATAACAATAAGCATAATCAAATCAACCACACAACGACTCAAAATGCAACACAAAATGCAACTTGTCTTTATGCAAATGCATGTGGTACCAATGGAGCATAACTCCCCATTAAAAATCTGCCAATAAATAGAGGCATCAACAAGGTATAAGCCTTCAACTTAGTATTTTGCCAATCCAGACCAACTTAACGAGCATCGGCTCCAACTTGATATGCGATGTATGCGACACAACATGAATGTATTGGAGTTATGGTGTTGTTTGTGTCAAATTGTATTAATTCTTTCAATGTCAGTATCATAGGGTTGAGTTTCTAATGATGGATTATCATGAATTTTGGTGTTGGACACTATGTTTATTTGAATTAATTTGGATTGTGATTTTGATTAGTGATACCATGTCATTGGTGATAAATGTGTTGAAATTGGATCATGAATTTTGGTTTTAGCGTGATGATGAAGTTGGGATTATTGTTATGGTATTGTTTATGTGGAGATAAATGTTGAAGTGTTGATGACATGTTGGTTCATATGAGTTAAAGTTTGAAGCAAGAAAGTTGGTTGTGACTTTGTTCTATTTCCATGTGTTTTGAGCTTGTTTGAATTGGATTTAGTGAGCCTAATTTCATATGCTTAGTTGCTGCCCGGTTTTGTTTCGCATGATAAATGCTTGCTTCAATCTTGTGTTCTCATGTATTGAGTATTATTTTGGGTGCCAAGTTGAATCCATAATATGTGTAGTTGGTTTACATGGATGAAATGATTATTTTGAGGATATGAGAAACCATTTTAGCATGTTGTAACTCATGAACTCTAATTCTTCTTCTTTTCTTGAAAAGTATTAAATCTTTGTTTGCTTGATACTTGTGATGATTAGAGATTTGTTCTTTCATGAATTGAAGTTTTGTATCTTAATTGTAATGTGTTTAAAGTTTGTTTCAGGAAACTTTCATGAGATTCATGTCTTACTTCACTTCTTTATTCATACATGTATTTTGCATTGATTGAGATATGTTCAATTATACATGAATCTTTTTTTAAAAAAGCAAGCTTCATTTGTTTCATTTAGCTCTGACGCATGGTTTTAACCCACTTTGGCAGTTTTTATTTTATGAGATCTAAATTATTTCTCTGTTATCTTGGTTCGTTCTGTCTGTATGGCTTTTCATCTATGCAGGAATTCTTATCCGATATTTTGATGATCATCAGACGCTTTGAGCTTTATCTGATACTTTGAGCTTACCTGATGCTTTCTCTGCTTGTTATTTATTTTCACTTGATGCATTATTTGCTTGTGATTTATTTTCACCTGATGCTTGGTATACTCCTGGTTTATTCTTTACTTGCGACTTTAATCTAAAGGATGAAAATTTTGTGTTGACTTTACTATGTCACGTGTTGACTTCTTGTTTGGTCAGACCTTCCTTAACTTTTACTTTATGCTTTAGGATAGTCTCTTCATCTCCCTATACTCTTCAATTTTCAAAACCTTCTCATCTTTTTCAAAACCTTCTTGTTTTCAATAAAACTTGACCACTTTTATAATAAACCTTGACCCTGTCAAGTGACTTTTCAAACTTCTTTTTCTTTAATCAAATGCTAAACCATATAACCATATTCTAATACTTTTAAAAAGACTAAAAAACATTTAACCTCATTCAAACCTTTTTGTGTCCTCGTGCACCTTTTTCCTTTAAATTTTTTTCAAGATTAGACATGAGTCATTTATAGTTGAGATGTCATTCTTCTATCCCTATGGTTGTAAAGATGTCAACATTTCTATTTGAGTACTACAGGTGTATCCAAACTCTCTCTCGTGTTGGTGCATTGTCCCTCTTTCTCATACTTTGTGGGCGATTAGACGAGTCTTCTCCCTAAAAATAACGACTTGCCTCTTCATTTAAAATCAATCAACATACAAAATTTTGTTCTTTTTTTAGGTGAACTACGAGTGTCCCGATCCTCTATTGCACGAAGGAGTATATAGGCATAATGGTCGCAACTACGGTGGACACAATAATAAAAAATTCTCTTTTTGTTCTTTAACAACTCTTTCATTCACTCCCTTTAGCAAGTTTAAGCTTTAGATAACACACTCTTTTGATTAGAACAAACAAAGTAGATCCTGCAGAGTACCGTAAATATTTAGGGTACTAATACCTTCCCTTTGCATAACTGACCCCCCGTACCTTTGATCTTTATTCTTTTGTGAGTTGTATTCATTCTTTTTCTATTTCCCTTAGGAAACAATAAAGCGCGGTGACGACTTTCACTGATATGAGTTAAGTCAATTAATGACTTAAACTCAATTTCTACCGCTACAGAAAAGTGGCGATTTCACTGGAGAGTTAAGTCAATTGATGTCTGTCCTCAATTTCGTTTGGATGTTGACCTTAGCAAGTTTTCTTCCATTGATCCGAGTTTAATCAAGTCACCCAACAATACCAATTTGATCCACCGTCTCGCGCTACTCCTTTGCAAGAAACCATCATTCTTCAAAGCTCTTCACTTGGTCGAATCCAAATTTCAAATTATTGTCATCCAAGATTACCAAATGATTAATCGTCTCACGCTAATCCTTTGCAAGAACCTCCCGTTCTTCAAATCTCTTCACTAGGTCGAATCCAATATTTGTGAAATCTTGTCAAAATCCCAAATCAGCACTTTGATCTTGGAGAAAAACCCTCACAACTTTTGCGATAAAACCCCCAAAAATTCAAAATCCAATCTTAGGTTAGACCAACCAAAATTGAACGTTATCAACACAAGTCTAGATGACACCAAACATAAAATTGTTATGTGTATTTCGTTTTGTGTATGCATATATGGGAGGTTGAAGATGATGAGTAATTTTTGTATGTGTTTATAGTTTCATCAAGTTGAAAATGATACATTTATGAAGTATTTATATGTGTGCAAGTTGGAGGCAAAAAGGGAGGCTTAGAAATTGAAAGGAAATGCAATTTTTCAGAAAAATACAATATGTGTCGACGCGTATAAGTCATGTATCGGCAGATGTACTGACATGTGTCAATACACAGAAAACAAAATCAAAAAGACTTTAAAAATGCAGTATATGTGTCGACTTGAAACACCTATGTGTCCACACATACGATGTATGTGTCGACATATAGTTACAGAGGCTACAAACTTTATTATTGATCTATATGTGCCGACTCATACATCGTATGTGTCGACACACGACTCTATCTTTTATGTAAAAATTCATTTTTAATAAATGATACATTTTTCAAACATGTTCTAAATATATTATAAGATTCCTAATGTAAATGTGCAGACATTGACTTAGAGATATCATTTAATATACAGAAATGTTAGTTATCATAGTTTTGACATCACGTAAAACATCTAATGGTAAGATGCACTCATAGAGGGGAGAAAATTTGACTATATAAAAAGAACATTTGGTTATTTGAAGCTAAACTCTAGCGAAAACCAATGGAATAGAGTGTCCAAATCTGACACTTTGCCACTAAAACCATTTAGTGGTCCATCTCAAATGACTCTGTCAAAAGGCGTTGTGGTCATTAGAGCAACCAATTGGGTTGATAACTATAATGTCTCTTTATTGCCTTCTGATATCAGTGTTGTTTGTAGAATTGCCAAACAGGTTAGTGGAAGCAATGGAAGGCTCGCTTAAGTACATGCCATGACGCTTAAACATGTTGAAGGTATATTTGTAGTAGTTTGGTGGATCCAAATAATGTTGGTGGTGAAAGAGTGCAGCAAGAAATTGAAAATCCTGCAAAGGAAGAAGGTATATGTGTGAAAAGGGAAACTACACAGACTTTTCACAAGAAGAGATTGTTGAAAGTTACTTGAAGTTGTTTTGATGTAGAAAAAAAATACTATCATGTAATGAGTAGGTTTTTTTTGGCATCTGGTGAATTTTCATTCCAATATCAAATGATTTAGTTTATATAATTATTAATATGAAAAAGTTTTATATATGTAAGGAAACTCCTTTGTAAAAATAATAATAGAAAAATACGGGTAAATCTGCTATATTTTATTTTATCCTTTTCTTCTTTGGAGACATATAGTTGAAATTATTTAAATTTTATTATTAATAATGTAAAGAAATTTTACAATGTCACTGAATAATAATCGTTAAATTATAAATTATATTTTATTTTTATTTTAATTATTTATTAAATAATATTAATGAATGATGATAATGTATTGATCATATAAAAAATTTTATAACGAAAATACATAATAATTAATGGTACACCTTATCACACCTTGTATGCATTATTTACATTATTTACGGGTGCATCTAAAAGTAAAACAAATGTGACTTTTATATTGTTTTTTTAATCAATTTAAGAAAGACTTATATTTATATTAGGATTCAATATACTTATGTTTGTTGAAGACAATTTTTCATAAGTATATTTAATTGTATATTTTGATTTTTATATAAATATATTTAATTGTTTAAGAATTTAAAAAGTAAAATATATGAATATCACATTATATATGTTTACTAAAACCAATACTCATAATAGTTTATAATATTAAATTATTTAGTTTTCTTTTATAAATATCAAATGTTTATAATTAGGTCTCATTGTTTGATTGATGTTTATATTAACAAATAAATAGTCTCATTGTTTGATTGATGTTTATATTAACAAATAAATAGTTTATGTTATATTTTATGAGTTACTATTAACACAATACATATTTTATTTTAATTAATAATTATTAATTATTAATTTGAGAGACAAAATTTATATTTTAAATATTAATTTTTTTATCTTATTTTAAATTTACTCATACGGATGCACGAATATATTATTAATTATGTTAATGAAAAATGAAAAAATTTACTTTTGTGATAAAAACCAAGCAATTGAGCTCTAGTAGGAAACAAACTCTTGCTAAAGAATGAATGTTCGAGAAATATCGAGTTCGATTCATGGTGGGAATAATGTTTGACTAGTGCCAAGATCTCTCGTCTAGATTATTAGGGACCAATTCTCCTCTAAAGTCTCATTCTCCTGAGAACCAGAGTGTATAAAACGAAAAATCACCGGAACCACAAGGAAAAAACATGTAAATTTATTTGGTTCAGTTGATTTTTAAAAATAAAATCGAATTAAACCAAACCAACAAATGCGGTTTGATTCAGTTTCTTACAAAAAAATTATTGAGTCATATATACACTGTTCTGGACTGGGCCCGACAGGCCCAATAGCATTGATAAAGCCCAATCCAAACGGACTTGCTGGGGGTCACGCCGACCAAAGGATCACAGTCGTGCCCGACGTACTCTCTGGGGCTACTTGCTCGACCTCCTACTGTCCAGCTCGACCTCACCTCGAGCACCCCTCCTAGGGCAGACTCAGTCCACTGCACCCTCACCTGGGTCCCGAAAAGACCGCGTCCTCGTCCGCCCGCACTTCACGCAGCACATCCAAGAAGGAGACCACGTGCGGGTCTCCACTACACACGTAGAACCTGACAGTTCCTTCATTGGGCCAAACCTGCCCGACCCAATGAAGGGACCTTGGCCCAGCGCTGGGGGCTATAAATACCCTCTGTTTCCAGAGGGTCAGGTATTCATCATTCTACCCATACTCTTACTATTGTCTGCTCGTGCTCTTACTCACTTCAGCATCGGAGTGTCTTGCAGGTACCCCCCCCCCACCTCGTTCAAAACTTCAGCTCGAAGCCAGCCGTGACGGTCCAGTCTGATCAGGTTAGATCAGTGGCGCCGTCTGTGGGAAACTAGCTTCCCCGTCTTGCAAACTCAAAGACCAAAGCTCAAATTCAACTACCTGTCATGGCTGATCAAGCTCGCGATGAGAAGAACGTCCGTGTCGTCGACACTAATAACGGCACCGCGGATAAAAACAGACATCTTGATAACGCCGGCAATCCCGGCCACAACACCATTCCTGCGACGAACGCCCCCGGAACTTCCTCCTACAGGAACGGAGCTACTGCATCATCCTCCTCGCTCCCACCACCACTCGAGGATGACCCGGCGGCCCTCGCGCACTACAGAGCCGCCCGGTTCCAGGAAGTCCCCGTCCCCTCCGGGGTAGATGCCATAACATAAGCGCTGTTCGCAGCAATTAATCAAACGAACTATCTCATCTTCGCCCAAGGAGAGAGACTAAAGGCGCTTGAAGACGAGCGAAGACCCCCGAGGAGGCATCGGAGACCACATACTCCCCCTCCTCGAGCGACTGAAGCTCGACACCCCTCTCCTCCGCAGAGACATTACAGGGAGACCTCCTGAAGCCCATCTCCCCGATCAAAACAGAAACGACCTTATCTGGAGAGGCAGCCCATCATTCAGGCCGGAGAATCCAGTCGTGACCCGACGATACTAGAAAGAAGGCACTCCGGAGATGGACGTGTGAAATTCAACAACCGAGCATCCCGCTCGAGAGAAACTCAGCACGACCTGGACCGTCGTGCCAGACAATATTACAGGTCCCCATCTCTGTCTCCGGAGAGAAGCGACGAGGACGACCCCCGCGGTCCCCTGTCACAGGATATTATGGAGGCACCCATCCCCCCGGGCATGGAGAAGCCCCCTCACTTGAAGGAGTACGATGGAGTCGCGGACCCGGTCGACCACATAGACGGGTTCGAGGCTATGCTTCATTATCACAATGTCGGGGGCCCCATCAAATGCCGTATATTCCCCACGACTCTTAGGAAGGCGGCAATGGACTGGTACAAAGGACTCGCCCCGGGCTCAATCACCTCGTGGCGGAACCTGAAGAACCAGTTCATCAGTTCCTTCACAGCTTCTCGGCGCCATCTGAAGACCGAGGTGGCCCTCGAGGCCATCATCCAAAGACAGGATGAAACCTTGAGGGAATTCATCAACCGCTTCAACCGAGAAGCAATACAGGTCCCCTGCGCGGACCATATGAAAAGATACTTGCTGAAGAGAGGGCTCCTCCCCGACACGGAATTCAGAAAGGCCATGGGTATCGAGCCACCTCAGACATTCGATGCCCTCCTCGAAAAGGCCCGAGCATACATGGACTACGAGGAGAGGGAGGCGGCCAACAGAGCCCGAGATTCCAGGACTCGTGGTCCCAACAGCAGCTCGCGCCAAGAGGCTCCTCCTCGACGAACTGGGGAGAAAGGGAAGGAAGACAGACCCCGGGAAGTCCGGGAACAAAGAGAACCTTCGGGGCGTTTCACCGAGTACACTCCGCTCACAGCTTCCCGCAAGCGCATTCTGGCGGAGTGTGCCAGCACTGATTTCAAGGACGGCGGTGTCAAACGCCCCCAACCTGCTCCCGCCAAGCCCGGAGCAGACTAAAACAAGTATTGTCAGTACCATAGGAGCCATGGTCACCTGACTGAGGATTGCGTCCACCTCAAGGACGCCATTGAAACCCTCATCAAGGGAGGGAGGCTCGCACAGTACCGGCGAAACGACGCTCCCCGTCGTGACGCCCAAGAAACCAGGGAGCCAGAAGAAGACGCCCGACCATCTGACGAGTCGGTGCCCATCCAAACTGCCTTCTCCGTGACCAGGCCCAAGGACTTCGACTTCCCCGAGCACCTGCAGGAGCCGCTTACAACGCACAGCAGGTGGGAATACTTCCCCTCCGCCTTGGTCATCAACGGCGGCGGGTTCAACGACTTGACCATCAATTCAGCCAAGAGGAAGCTGGACAAACTAGTCGACGCGGCTCCCCCGCAAACAGTGACGTTCGAAAGGGTGAAGGGCAGGTCAAAGCCCATCACCTTCTACCTGGAAGAACTCCCCGACGGAGCCCCGAACGCGGTCATCCCCTTACTGATAAGGGCAAGAATGGCCAATTTTGATGTACATCGCATCCTGGTCGACGAAGGGAGTTCCGTCGACGTCATGTACAGTCAACTGTTCCGAACCCTTCAGCTGGACGACTTACATCTTTCGCCATATGTGGGTTCGGACTTACAAGGTTTCAACGGTTCGACCTCCAAGCCCTGGGGATACGTCGAGCTTCTGGTTACGTTCGGGGAAGGGACGACTACAAGACAAGTCAAAGTACGCTTCCTAGTCATCGACTGCCCGTCTCTATACAACTGCATCTTGGGGAGACCGACACTGGCAGAGCTGACGGCGGTACCCTCGACCGTCCACCTGAAGATGAAGTTCTACACCAAGAGGGCACAGGTAGCTACTATCCAAGGAGACCTAGCTGTTGCCCGTAGGTGCTTCAACGCCGCTTCTAAGGGACGTGATACTGTCGACATAGGGACCAGACTCGCCAAAAGGACAAGACAGGAGCCCGACAGGAAAGCATCCCCCGAGGAAGAAGTCCAGAAAGCTCCACCAAAAGTCGATTCCATAGCTCTGGACACCCGCTTCGACCAGGACGAGCCATCCAGCGGCGAGCAAATCCCACTCCGGCCAATACCGGACGGGGATTTTGAACTCGTCCCCCTCGGCACAGATCCGACCAAGGGAGTGAAGATTGGCAAAGACCTCCCCGACTTGGACAGGAAGCAAATCAAGGCCTGTTTGCGCGAGAATGCTGATCTGTTCGCCTGGAGCGCCGCGGAGATGCCCGGACTCGACCCTGAGGTCGCCTGTCACCACCTCGCCATTGATCCAGCCGCTAGGGCCGTAGTACAACATAGGCGTAGGCAGTCTCCAGAAAAAAATGGAGGCTGCTGAAAAAGCTGTAAAAGACCTCCTAGAGGCAAATTTTATTTCTGAAGCCCGGTATTCCACCTGGCTGTTAAATGTTGTACTCGTGAAAAAGAATAATGGAAAATGGAGGATGTGCGTTGATTATACCGATCTCAACCGGGCTTGCCCGAAAGATGCTTTTCCTTTGCCTAACATAGACATGCTGGTCGACAACTCGGCCGGCTACAAAACGTTGTCGTTCATGGACGCCTACTCAGGCTATAACCAAATCCCGATGGCCATGGGCGACAAACACTGCACGACATTCATGACCAGCTCGGACAACTATTACTACAACGTAATGCCATTCGGACTGAAAAATGCCGGGGCAACTTACCAGCGCATGATGAACAGAGTTTTCAATAAACAGATCGGCGACATGCTCGAGGTATATATGGACGACATGATCGTCAAGTCCCGAGCAGACACCGACCATGCAGCACACCTCAAGACAGTCTTTGCCCAAGCAAGACAATGTAAAATGAGGTTCAACCCCGAGAAATGTACGTTCGGGGTTAAGGCAGGAAAATTCCTTGGATTCTATCTAACAGAACGGGGAATCGAAGCCAACCCCGACAAATGCCACGCGTTCTCCGACCTCCCAACACCAATGTCGAAGAAGTCGATACAAATCATAAACGGCATGCTCACGTCGCTATCCCGCTTCGTCGCGAGATCCGCTCAGCACGCCCTCCCCTTCTTCAAACTCCTTCGAAAGGAAGCGGCCTTCGAATGGAATGAGGAATGCGAGCAGGCACTACGCCACCTAAAGAAAAGCCTATCTCAATCGCCCGTGCTATCCCGACCTGCTGACGGAGAGCCACTGTACTTGTACTTGGCCGTTTCGAACGAAGCCATCAGCGCGACTCTCGTCCGCGAGACCCCCGGCGGACAGAAACCCGTTTACTTCACGAGCAAAGCCTTGCAAGGACCCGAAAGCAGATACCAACAGATAGAGAATGTGTCCCTGGCCCTTGTCAACGCGGCGAGGAGGCTCAGACACTATTTTCTGGCCCACACGATCATCGTGCGAACCGACCAACCGGTGAGGCAACTCCTGGGTCGACCTGATATGGCGGGCAGGATGTTGAAATGGTCCCTGGAACTCTCTGAATTCGACATTCAGTACGAGAGTAGGAAAGCCTTGAAAGCGCAGGCCTTGGCCGACTTCGTCGCGGAAATGACCACTCATGACCCACCCCCAGAGAAGGAACACAAGTGGACCATCTTCGTCGACGGAGCATCCAACTCGTCCGGAAGTGGCGTAGGAATCCTTTTGGAAGATGAAGAGGGTGTAGTGATCGAGCACTCCCTAGCTCTTTCCTTCCCGACATCAAACAACCAAGCAGAGTATGAGGCCCTACTCGCGGGATTGAGGTTAGCCGAGGACCTGGGAGCCCGCGAGGTACAGATCTACACCGACTCCCAACTCGTCGCCTCCCAAGTCCAGGGAAATTACCAAGCCAAAAACGACAACCTCATCGAGTACTTGAACTTGGTCAAAAAACACATGACAAAGTTCGTACGGGCGGAAATCTCACATGTTCCCCGCGAGCAAAACACGAGGGCAGACATACTGTCCAAACTCGCGAGCACGAGAAAGAAAGGCGGGAACAAATCCGTCATCCAAGAATCTCTGGCACGCCCGAGCATCGAAAGATCCTCGACACCGGTCGAGGTCCACGCCATTGGAGACGCCTCGTCCTGGATGACCCCGGTTTACAATTTCCTGACAAAGAGCGAACTTCCATCAAACCAATCTGAGGCGACCGTCACAAAACGGAGAGCATGCTCCTACGTGGTGCTCGAGCACAAACTGTACCACAGGGGATTCTCCATCCCACTCCTAAAATGCATAGACGAATCCACAGTCCCTGAGGTACTACGGGAGATACACGAAGGGATCAATGCCCAGCACATGGGCGGTAAGTCCTTGGCGAGGAAAGCCCTTCGAGCAGGATATTACTGGCCGACAATGCAGCAGGATGCCAAGGAGCACGTTAAGAAATGCGACAAGTGCCAGAAACACGGCGACATGCACCTCGCCCCGCCTCACGAGCTGAGCATACTATCGTCCCCATGGCCGTTTGCATGGTGGGGTATGGATATCCTCGGACCCTTCGTGCAAGGGACTTATCAAAAAAAATTCCTAATCGTGGCCGTAGATTACTTCACGAAGTGGATCGAGGCCGAGGCCCTCGCGAAGATCACCTCGCACAATATCCTCCGCTTCTACAAAAGAAACATCCTCGCCAGATTTGGGATTCCGAGTGCACTGGTGACCGACAACGGCACCCAATTTACCGACCACGGGTTCCAAGACTTCGTCACCAAACTAGGGACAAAACAACACTTCACTTCGGTCGAGCACCCTCAAACCAACGAGCAGGACGAGGCCGCGAACAGAGTTATCCTCCGGGGGCTCAAACGCCGACTCGGCGAAGCAAAGAGGGGATGGGTCGAGGAGCTCCACAGCGTCTTGTGGGCATACCGCACCACACCCCACTCAACGACGGGCGAGACCCCATTCCGACTAACATACGGGACCGAAGCCGTCATCCCGGTCGAAATCATGGAACCATCCAGATGGACAGAGAGCCCCCTCGACGAAGAAATGAACGACGAGGCACTAAGGGACGAGCTCGACCTAGTCGAGGAAATTCGATCTGGTGCGGCCCTGCGCGAAGCCACCCTAAAACAACGAGTGGCTCTGCGCCACAACGACAAGGTCATCAAGCGCGAGTTCAAAATCGGCAGCCTGGTATTACGAAGGAACCAGAAAGATTCCCGCGAAGGGAAGCTGGCCGCGAACTGGGAAGGACCTTATCGCGTCCACGGCACCACCGGTACTGGGGCATACTACCTCGAGCAATTAGACGGAGAGCCATTACCACGACCCTGGAACGCTGCTAAACTAAAGCAGTACTATAGTTAAAAACTACCAACGACACCTAGGACCCTCGACCGTCGGCACCCGCGCTCGGTCAACGAGGAAAAACGTCCGACTCCGTAGGGAGGCTGAGGTACAGGCCCGACCTACGTCTAAACCGCACAACATCGTTCAACAAACGAGACCAATCGATAGTGCCCGACGTGGACACCTACACCGAGCTCCACCGTTGTAGTACCTATAAGGCAGAACACCCAGCTCGCGATGGGCAGTTCACGCCAAGGGCAAATAGTCCCTGCCGGGCCGTGCGCCCGACTGAGCGACTCTGCTCCATCTGCCCGACAAATCTTCAAGAATGACGGGCCATCTAAAAGGGTCAAAAAGGAGTCTCTCCCCTCGAGTGCACCACTTAGGTGACTATGGCCATCGAGAAGAGGCCGGGCACATATACAAACAAAAGACGGGCAAATTTACCAGCTAAGTCACAGCCACTTACGGGCACTCCTCGGGCCCATAACTTAGGCCAATTTTTGTGCAAAAACATAAAACGCAAGCACGGGCAAACAATCAAAATTGAAACAAAGCATTCATTCAAAAATTCCCGTAGGCAACAAAGCAAATAAATATAAACCGACCAAGAAGGCCGACGATGTTCATGAAGTACAACCAACGGGCACGCAGGCCCAAAAAATACGAACAGGCACGCAGGCCCAAAACAAATATCAACAAGGCACACAGGCCCATCATCGTCTTACAATTCATTTTCCCCGGAGCCATCATCATCGACAATAGGAGAGTCGGGCGGGGGCACGATCGTGCTATCCACGATCTGAGACATGTAGCCCGTCCCTTCAGTGATCAAACCGGGGTTCAGTAAGGAAAGCTGGCTGACCACGGACTCGAACCCCTCCTCCATAGCACCGACACAATTCGCTTCGAGGAGTCGGATACGGGCGACCAGCTCTAATCGACTCCTCAAAGCGGCTATGTCCTCCGGCTCATCCTCGGCAGGAAGCATGGCGACCTTCAGGTCCTCGATCTCTCTGGTGAGGCGCCCAATGTCGATTTCCAGACGCTCCCGATCCGCACGGAGAAGCTCTCCCTCCTCGGCTAGCTTCCCCGAGTTCTCCTTCTCCAGAGTCAGCATCTCTCTCTCGGCAGCCAGCAGCGCGGCTTGCTCGCGGAACATCTCCTCGGAGCGCTCCAGGGCAGTCCTTAGCTTTCGCGAACTCGAGGCGAGGGCCGCTTTTTCCTGTTCCAATTCTTTGATGCGGTCGGGATTCTCCCCTTCCTCGGACAACACAACGGCCATTTCAGCCATCTTCACCAGCCCGGCCATATTGGCGACCAGGTGCCTCCTCCGCTCCTCCTTGCTCATCCTCCTGATGGCCTCAGCCTCATCGGCAGTCACGGACAAAGGGAACCCCTCGAAGAAACCCTCCTCTTTGAAGCAAGGGGGCAACCTGAAAGACCTTACGACACTGGAATCCTCGCCGACCGCCGGCCCACTTTCCACCCGGTTCCTTTTTCTTTGTACCAGGTCGACATGTGGCTCGACCTCCTGGACCTCTGGGGTCTCTTCCGAAGCAGCCCCCGAGCTAGGCGACGAATCCACCCTCACCACATGAGGAGCGCCCAGACTATGCGGCAGGCCCATCCTCGTTGCTTGAGGGGCCTTCACCACCCTCTTGTTCGCCCTCCGGTCACAAGACAACTTCAAGAGCCTCTCCCGTCGCCCGACCATCGAACCTGTACAAATAAAAAACCGGGTAAGTGCCGAGCAAATAAGCAAACAAATGGCAAGCAAATTCAAGCAATAAACGAACTAGCAGACGAGCAGCCTGCCCGAATGACTAGCACTCCACGAGTGCCTTCGTATCGATCGGTCGGGCCTCAAATGTCGGATAACCCTCCTCGTCCAGGACATCATCCCCCTCCCTCGTGGGCCATCTGGCGGGGTGGAAGCTATCAACGTACCGACAAAGAGTGTTGTAAGCCTTCTCATCCTCGGAGCCCATGTCGCCCGCAGACGTATGATAATACCCAGTACCGTGCTCATAATGCCTAGAAATCCAATGCACGGGGAACTTGGCCGTGCGTCCCAACACCGAATGCCCGTCGTTGTCTAAAAGTGCCTCCCCGTCATCGTCGCTTATCGCCGCTTCCTCCTCGTACAGGGACTCTAAAGCGGCTGTGGTAACCGGCCTCACGACATACCACTTGTCTTTAAAACCCCGCACGGAGTCCATGTACATCCTGAAAAGTCTCTTCGACTGTTTCAGGGAAACCCAGCTG
This sequence comes from Vicia faba, assembly GCA_948472305.1. Lineage (NCBI taxonomy): Eukaryota > Viridiplantae > Streptophyta > Magnoliopsida > Fabales > Fabaceae > Vicia > Vicia faba. The sequence continues at coordinate 90,071,853 of OX451738.1, forward strand.
TGCTTTCCTCCCCGAGACTGGCGCTGCAGATGGAAGACTCTGAAGAAGAGGGGTATAGTCGCCCCAATCCTCAGAAAACGACAGGTTAGCTCAAACGCTCGGATAAAGGCGAGCGAATTTGGGTGTAGCTGCGACGGGGCCAGCCCCAAATGGCCAAAGACCCCGGCCTGAAAGTCGCTGAAGGGCAGCTGCAACCCAAGGTCTTTGAATGCAATTTCGTACATGGGGAAGCTGTACTCGGGGAACACCGAGCAAATCCGAGCAGTGAAGGTCGGTCTAGTAACGACGAAATTCTTTTGAAAATCGGGCTGGTCGTGGCCCGCCTCAAGGACAGCGTATGGCCTTCGGCTGCGCCGACTATAGACCGAGGCGATTCCTCTAGGCTCGGCACCCACCCAGTCCAACAGAGGGTCCTCTACGGTGTCGATCAGACTCACAGTCTCGTCGGCACTTTGTTCCTCCCTTTCGGGGCGTCCTGATGAGCATGGCTCGTCCGCCATGGTTACCTACAGAGCACGGGAAACCAGTCAATTGGGCACGAAACCATACGCTCGTCGAAACGAACAAGATGAAGTGCGCGACAAACCACGGCGCTCCATGCACGACCACAAAGTTGGTTTGAAACAAAAATAGCAGTCGCCTCCCCGACTTCCAGATGCCTCGACGGGCCCTTCTACAAGCCGCCTAAATAAACCGACAACGCGGTCACTCGTGAATACGTCGACCCGGGGTATGAACACGGCGAGCAACATCATAAAGCTTAAAGCTAGAGCTATGAGTCTACCGGGCACGATCACGAATTAGGCGCCCTGGATCATGAAGACCCCGGGCAGCACTGCAGATTATAACCTAAACTATGTATCTACCGGCCACGAATATGTGTTTGCCGACCTCATGCATGAATTTGCCGGGCTGAACATAAGTTTACCGGGCTATTCCCACGCGCACAACCTCTAAAAATGTCTAAAACAATGAAAATCATGCATCACAACAGAAAAACAGAGAAGACAAGTCACTTACTTGGAATCAAGGAGTAGATTTGGCAACAGAGGAAAGGAATCGGTGACGGAGATTGCGGCGATGCTATGGGAATCTGGGAAGAACAACAGCAGCAGAAACATAGCGAAGAGGAGAAGCGCGAAGAGTAGTAACACGTTCTAGGGCCCAAGGATCCTATTTATAGTGATGACGTGGAATATCAAACGTCACCTCGGGCAACCACAGATTCCCCTCCTCGACGCGCATCTCCCCTAGGCAATGATGACCCTATCCTCATAAGGTGGCGGCACAGTTCCCAAAAGATACCTCGCGTGCTCGACAGACGCGTGCCGTTGAGGAATCCCCGAGCATTCCCCGCGGTGGACTTGTCCCCGAGCCCGATACGGGGAAACCCTCGAGTACCCCCACGAGGAGCTGCGTCTCTGGCCGGGCACGAGGCCCCGAAACGGAAGCAACCTAAGATCAAGCCATGGCTCCTAACCCAAGGAACCACGACTTGGGGGGCTCCTGTTCTGGACTGGGCCCGACAGGTCCAATAGCATTGATAAAGCCCAATCCAAACGGATTTGCTGGGGGTCACGCCGACCAAAGGATCACAGTCGTGCCCGACGTACTCCTTAGGGCTACTTGCTCGACCTCCTACTGTCCAGCTCGACCTCACCTCGAGCACCCCTCCTAGGGCAAACTCAGTCCACTGCACCCTCACCTGGGTCCCGAAAAGACTGCGTCCTCGTCCGCCCGCACTTCACGCAGCACATCTAGAAAAGAGACCACGTGCGGGTCTCCACTACACACGTAGAACCTGACAGTTCCTTCATTGGGCCAAACCTGCCCGGCCCAATGAAGGGACCTTGGCCCAGCGCTGGGGGCTATAAATACCCTCTATTTCCAGAGGGTCAGGTATTCATCATTCTACCCATACTCTTACTATTGCCTGCTCGTGCTCTTACTCACTTCAGCATCGGAGTGTCTTGCAGGTACCCCCCCACCTCATTCAAAACTTCAGCTCGGAGCCAGCCGTGACGGTCCATTCTGATCAGTTGGTTCAGTTGGTTTTTAAAAATAAAATCAAATTAAACCAAACCAAACAAATGCGGTTTGATTCAGTTTCTTACAAAAAAATTATTGAGTCATATATACACATATATAGAATAACATAACTTTGTATTTCGTCATTCATATATTACAAAATAACAATCAAACTTATCATATTTAAACAATACCTTCTCATTTAAATATAAAAATCAGATAAGACAAAAAAGAAAGAATATAATAGAGTAGAGATTAGTGAAGAAGATGCGAGATGTACCTAATAAAGTAGGAACTGCTAGGAGAGATTTCAAAAGGATGAAACTGAAAGCTTAAGTGTGAGGAAGAGAAAGTCATTTGCAATAGTAAGACTAAGACATAATAGATTTGAGTTGGATGTGAGTTAAGTGAAATTTGAGTTATAACGTATTACGGTTTGATTTAGTTTACAAAATACAATCTGCAAACCAAATCAAACTAAACCGTGGAGTCTGATTTAAAAATAACACAAATACATTTAAACAAAATACAATTTTTACGATTTTTGATTTAATTTTGTTCGATTTGAACACCCCTACATCGGTGTATATTTTTAAACTAGGAGATGTACAACAAATATTTTCATGTAGATTATTTATCAAGGATAGTTTCGTAAAAGTAAAATAAAAAACAGAATCACTAACAATATTCAACAAAAAAAAAAACTGCACAAGGAAGGTAACCTTCCACTACAGTGTGGTAGTGAAACTGAACGGCGGCGATGGCGGTGGTGGTGGACGGCGGCGCGTAAGATAGATTCTGTTATACAGCGTTACACGAAACAACCCTTAACCGAGTGTGATGGATCCTCCTCCTCCTCCTCAGCCACCTCAATTTTCTCTGATTCCTCCTTCTCAGATACCACCACCTCAACAAAACTCTAACCCTAATATTCAACCGGATTCAATCCCCAATTGGGACCAAAACCCTAACCTCACCCATTACCTTGATTTATCCGTCCCCAAAAAGAGAAGGCGTGGCAGGTCCCAACGCAATTCGGCGTTGTTTCGTTCTCCTCTCACTCTCAATGCCTCTTCTAACAACGATCTTTCCTCTTACGCCATCACTTCTTCTTCTTCCTCTGCCGCTGTTGCACCTCCGGTTTCATTTTCTTCAATCAGAAACCCACCGCCATCGTTGACGCAATCTTCTTCCGCATACGACTTCTCCGATGAGATTATCATGATAAATAAAGAACCCAAAACGGAGGCAATGATCGCACTCAGTGCTGGTTTTCCAGCAGATTCGCTGTCCGAGGAGGAGATCGAAACTGGAGTTATCCCTGTCATTGGAGGGATCGAACAGGTGAATTACACTCTCATTAGGAACCACATTATTGCTAAATGGCGTGACAATGTTTCTATTTGGGTTACTAAGAAAATGTTTACCGATTATATACCTCTACATTACCACACGCTTTTGGACTCTGCTTATAATTATCTTGTATCACATGGTTATATCAATTTTGGTGTTGCTTCCCCAATTAAGGACAAAACCCCTACCGAACCGAGTAAGCCTGGTGTGATTATTATTGGTGCCGGCCTTGCCGGGTTGGCTGCTGCCAGGCAGTTGATGCGGTTTGGGTTTAAAGTTACAGTGTTGGAAGGGAGGAAACGGGCTGGTGGACGGGTTTATACTAAGAAAATGGAAGTGGGGAGTAGGGTGGGTGCGGTTGCTGAGTTAGGTGGGAGTGTTTTGACAGGTACTTTAGGGAATCCTCTTGGGATTGTGGCAAGACAGTTAGGTGACGTGCTTCATAAGGTGAGAGATAAGTGTCCCCTTTATAGTGTGGACGGAAAGCCGGTTAACCCTGATATGGACATGAAGGTTGAATCTGCTTTTAATCGTTTGTTAGACAAGGCAAGCAGGCTTAGGCAGTTAATGGGGGAGGTCTCTGTTGACGTGTCCCTTGGTGCAGCGCTGGAAACATTCAGGCAAGTGTATAAGGATGCTGTGAATGATGAGGAGATGAAGTTGTTCAATTGGCATCTTGCAAATTTAGAGTATGCAAATGCAGGTTTAATATCACATCTTTCACTTGCATTTTGGGACCAAGATGATCCATATGATATGGGAGGAGATCATTGTTTTTTGCCTGGAGGAAATGGAAAGCTGGTTCAAGCCTTGGCCGAGAATGTGCCAATTTTTTATGAGAAAACTGTACATACAATTAGGTACGGTAGTGATGGAGTGCAGGTTATTGCAGGAAGTCAGGTATTTGAGGGTGATATGGCATTGTGTACTGTCCCTCTGGGTGTGTTGAAGAAGGGGTCTATCAAATTTATACCAGAGTTGCCTCAGAGGAAACTTGATGGAATCAGAAGATTGGGTTTTGGTCTACTGAATAAGGTGGCTATGCTCTTTCCTCATGTGTTTTGGGAGATGGATCTTGACACATTTGGGCATCTTTCTGATGATCCAAGTCGTCGTGGGGAATTTTTTTTGTTTTACAGTTATGCCACAGTTGCTGGTGGTCCCCTGTTGATTGCTTTAGTGGCAGGTGAAGCTGCACATAAATTTGAGAGCATGCCCCCTACAGATGCAGTAACAAAGGTTCTTCAAATTCTGAAGGGTAACCTTTATGTTAAAGCTACAGCATTTTGATATTTCTTTTCCATCATATTTCATTAGCTCCATAGTCCCACCATAAATCTTCCAATTAGAATGTGCCCAAAATGTGTATAAATATAATTACAACTTACTAGATAAGAAATTGTAAGTCCCTTAATTTTTGTTGTTGATGTTTTTCTAATTTCCTGCATGTGTCTTGGGTCATAAGTTTTGTTCATAATATATACTCCCTCCATTTTATTTTGATTGTTACTCTTGGAAAATATGTTTGTCTCAAATTATTAGAATATCAAGATTTTTTTTTCAACAAAACTCTTATTTGTTGGTATCTCAACCTACTTAATATTAATTAGTTTTACTACCTAACTCTTGCTACAACAAGGGCATTCTAGTAAACAACAATTTCTTAAGATATGTGTATTGTCTTAAACAACAATTTTTTTTAAAAAAAATTCTGAGCAAGTTTTTGCTTCTGAATTTCAGTCAAAGAAAATTGGTCATAATTGTTTTTAGATCTGATTACTATTTTATTTAAGAAATAAGTGTGAAGAAAATGCTTTATCTGTGTGCAGGTATATATGAACCAAAAGGAATCAATGTTCCTGAACCTATCCAAACTGTCTGTACTAGATGGGGTAGTGATCCCTTCTGCTTTGGTTCTTACTCTAATGTTGCAGTTGGAGCTTCAGGTGACGATTATGATATTTTAGCTGAAAGTGTGGGAGATGGTAGACTTTTCTTTGCTGGGGAAGCAACTAATAGGCGCTATCCTGCTACTATGCACGGGGCTTTTCTAAGTGGTCTACGAGAAGCCGCAAATATGGCCCACCATGCTAATAATCGATCAATGAATGTGAAGGTTGAAAAGGCTCCTTCAAATGCTCATACGTGTGCTTCCCTTCTCGCAGATTTATTTAGAGAACCTGATATAGAATTTGGGAGTTTTTCTATCATTTTCGCTCAGAAGAATGCAGACCCAAAATCACCTGCAATCTTGAGGGTAACATTTGGCGAAGCTAAAAAGAAGTATCACGAAGTTGCCAAACAAGACCAACAACAGCACTCAAACAAATTACTTTTTCAGCAGCTTCAGTCACATTTTAATCAGCAGCAGCAGCTTCATGTTTACACTTTGCTGTCAAGACAACAGGCTCTTGACCTAAGAGAAGTAAGGGGAGGTGATGAAATGAGATTGAATCACCTTTGTGAAAAGCTAGGAGTGAAGCTGGTGGGAAGAAAAGGATTGGGGCTGAATGCTGATTCTCTCATTGCTTCTATTAAAGCCGAGAGGAGCAATCGTAAACCTGTTTCAACTTCTATGTCTCTTAAACCAGGTAAGTGATCTATCTTTCATTTTATTCGTTCTCCTCAGTTTATGCATAGTGCAGTTTAATTCACATTTTTACATCGTCTATTTAAGGGTTAGGGGTGTCAAAACTAAAAGCAGGCATTATGAAGCGAAATATAATCAGGTTTGAGCATAATTTCTTGATATTCAGTTATAATATCTGGCTTCTCAAATCATAAGCCGCTCGATTTGATATGAAATTGTAGCTTAATCATATTGATTTACCCAGAAAGGCAAAGGTGGTGAAGAAAAGCATTGGATCCATACCCCGAGCAAGCATGAATGTAGGGAGTGCCTCTAAAGTATTAGAAGAGAATCGGATAATAGATCAAGTGCTTCCTGATGTGCTTGTTTCAGGTAATTGTTCTATAAGGCTTTGTTTGGGAGTTTGGAGGGGATGGGAAGGGAAGGGAGGACTTTGAAAAACAATATTTTTTAAAATTATAGAGAAACCTTTAATTCATTCTTTTTTCCAATTCAAATGATTGACCATGGAAACTAGGCTTAGGTGGTTTGGGCATGTAGGGAGAAGATCTCGTGGATTCTTTAGTAAAGAGAGTAGATCAGATGGAGGGTAGTCAAATCTCTAGAGGTAGAGGAAAATCTAGAAAAACTCTAAGAGAAACTATTAAATTATTTTCCGAGATTAATGAGTTGGATTGAAACATAGTTATGGTCTTTTAGAACATTATGACGAAGTTTGATCCATGTAGCCGACCCCATTTGGTGAGATAAGGCTTGGTTGTTGTTGACGGTATACTTAGTATCTTTATCAAACGTAAACAAAAATTTTCAACTTTCAATTGAGCATGTGTTAGTATTTTATTGTAGCTTGCTTTTGGTAGCTATCTAGTTAGTCTTACTGAAATACTAACTTCCAAAATATTTCTAGGGAACAATCAAAATGACTTGTCAAACTCAAATCCATAAATGACGACGTTTCTTCATCTAGGAGGTGAGACATACTTAATGAATCATAATTCTGATAGCTTTTTCTTGTATTTCAGTTGTATGATTTTACTTTCTAGAACGACTAATTGTTCATATTAAATTGTAGTAACACTATGACAGCATTCAACTTGTTCTCTCCAAAGCTTCAGTCGGATCGGAAGGTGTCATTCTTTATCCTCAGTAGAATATTTGGAATACCTCTACATTTTTTAAAAATGAATGCTATTTATAAGAAACACATTTGATTGTTGTTGTAAATAAGATTTTGTACATAAATAGATTATCATCATACTACTAAATGCAAGATCTTCATGGCAATACTAGAGTAAGCCCTTGCATTATAAGCAGGCATACATCCTTTGACAATCAGGCACCAGCTGTTTATCAAAGTTTCGTACATCAAGCTTGAGCTAGCTTTCTTTGGTGGTGATATGTATGGTCTTTGGGAATTTCCCCTGATCATCTCTGTGCTTTTGTTCAACGTATAAAGCTGTATAGAAGATGGCTCGGACTTGCAAATACATTTGGTGCGGGCAGTACACACTTTGATGCACCAGACTAGCAAATAATCAACACGAGTTACTATGTTGACATTGCCCAGGTCTAAATAACCATCCTGATATGCCTGGTATAGTTGGATTTCTAGAGTCGAACTCGATCATTCCTAACAGCACTGATAGGGTTCAATGCGATCATTCCTAACAGCACTGATAGGGTTCAACGTGCTCATGCAGGGACGGACCCACGTTGTAGTGAGTGTGGGCTGAGGCCCCCACAATGTTTTGCATGATGTTTCATTAATACTCTATATATTTTATCTATTCATACTCTTTTTGTATACATGTTATTTATTATATTTTAGAAAGAAAATTTTATTAACCTTTTATACAGATATATAGTAATAGCAAAATATATATATTTGGATGTGCTGATAATTATAGTCAAAATGTATCGTATATTTAAAGATTAAAATGATAATTTTTAGTTGTCTTTAATATTATATATTTGATAATTGTTGGAAAATTATATGATTGCCCACACTACTCAAATTTTCTGGGTCCTTCCCTGTGCTCATGTGTCCTGCAAATTGGGACTGGCCATTGTACTTTTATTTTGTTCGCTGCAGCCTTTTAGGGAAGCAGCAAGAGTAAAGAAGATATAGTTTGTATAAGTTCCTTTTTGTTGTGCTTACTGTATGGTTTATGAGGACATGAAACAGCAAGCTGTAACCTAATGATCTGAATACTGTGTTACTTAAGAATTAATATCAATGTCTGCATTATTTTACTAGTGTATTGAAAACTGTATTGGTGCAGACCTTATTTTAGCGAATGATTAAGTTGAAAGAACTAAATGGGAAGTGAAGTAAGTTATATAATTACACCTCATATCTACATACACCTCTGAAATTACAAAAATACTCAAAATTTGAATTTTAAAATCCACACCATCACGAAATACTTAATAAATTCTGAGATACACTTTCACAATTTTAAAATTATTTTTTTAACTCCGTGTAAAATTCATGCATTTAACTAAATTTGTTTAGCGATACTGAACATTTTGTAATTTATACCGGTAATTTCATCATAAGTAAATTTTTTTTTTCAACTTTCATGTTTTTTTTTATCTGAATGTTAAAATATACGGTAAAAAATCATAACTTTCATGAGGTTTTATTGAAAATTTCAATATAAATATATGCATTTTTATCGGAAATTTCAAATTTTTTTTTGTATAAATGTGAGTTTTTATCCGAAAATTTGAAATTTTATATATAAATTTTTACTGAAAATTTCAAAATTTTTAGTATAAATATATGAGTTTTTATCGGAAATTTCAAAATTTCTAATATTTATAATATAGACTTTTTTTCAAAATACCGGTATTAGTTCAAAGGTACCAAACTTTTTAAAAAATCGATATAATTTAATATCAGGAATTTTGAAATGAATTACAAAAAATTTAGCATGTTATCGAAAATTTATAATAAACTACTAGAAATTCAGTTCGAACTTTTTGACCTAACTTTGTCCATGAGCACTTTTGGAATTAATAAAATATGTGGGGTGTTAGGTTTGATCTTTGGGGGTGGCGTGGCGGGTTAAATTTTCCACCATATATCACCCATAGTACCCCTCACGATGTTCAAAGATTTGTACGGATGTCAAAATCCAAATCTTCCATGTTATCACTAATTAATCCCAAACTCATTAAAGCAACATGCAAAATATTGAAGATTTTTTTTTTTTTGAATTTTGAAATCTGAAATATACCTGTTATTACAAAATCAAAGTAATTTTAGATAAAAGGTGAAGAAAAATATAACATAAATATTTGTTATCACATACAAAAAAATCCGTAACATTACATATATCTTTGTTAACTCAAATCTAATATGGCATTTCATTATCAAGAGATGATTGAGGATGTTTCAACATTTTTAGAAGGGTTAATACCTATTTTCACCCCTGACATATGAGGTGTATTTCAAAAATCCCCTGCCAAAAAAAAAGTTCCAATTGTTACCTTGACAAATTTTAAAAGTTTCAGTTTTTACCTTGAAGATGCCACATCACCTAAAAGGCTGATGTGACATATATTTTTGTTATATTTTTATTATTATTTTAATGACATGGCTTGATTAATTGTCATTTTTAATTAATTTTTAATTTTTAATTCCATATGGCATTTATATTAATATTTTATTAATTGAGTGTTAATTCAAAGTTAAAAATTTTTTGTACTTCAGCCGGAATCAAACCATGAACATATTGTTTGCAGTAAACGCTTCTTGCCACTAGACCAATGCATTTTCTTTGTTACATATATGCATCAATAAATATTCATATCATTAACATATTAATTACAATTATCAATAAATTTTCTTAACTAGTTGGTTTAAATAATTTTTAAAAAAATGTTTTACATATTTTATCTTTTTACTGTAACTTTTTTTAAATTTTAAAATTTCAAAAATCACTTAAATTTAAAAAAATCACTTAAATTTTCAAAAATCACTTAAATTTAAAAAATAAGTTAAATTTAAAAAAATCACTTAAATTTTCAAAATCACTTAAATTTAAAAAGATCACTTAAATTTTCAAAAATCACTTAAATTTAAATCACTTAAATTTAAAATCACTTAAATTTTCAAAAATCACTTAAATTTTCAAAAATCACTTAAATTTAAAAAAATCACTTAAATTTAAAAAAATAAGTTAAATTTAAAAAAATCACTTACATTTTCAAAAATCACTTACATTTTCAAAAATCACTTAAATTTTCAAAAATCACTTAAATTTTAAATCACTTAAATTTAAAATCACTTAAATTTTCAAAACTTTTTGAAAATTTAAGTGATTTTAAATTTAAGTGATTTAAAATTTAAGTGATTTTTTTAAATTTAAGTGATTTTTGAAAATTTAAGTGATTTTTTTAAATTTAACTTATTTTTTTAAATTTAACTTATTTTTTTTAAATTTAAGTGATTTTTTTAAATTTAAGTGATTTTTGAAAATTTAAGTGATTTTTGAAAATTTAAGTGATTTTAAATTTAAGTGATTTAAATTTAAGTGATTTTTGAAAATTTAAGTGATTTTTTTAAATTTAAGTGATTTTTGAAAATTTAAGTGATTTTTTTAAATTTAAGTGATTTTTGAAAATTTAAGTGATTTTTTTAAATTTAAGTGATTTTTGAAAATTTTAGTGATTTTTTTAAATTTAAGTGATTTTTGAAAATTTAAAATTTAAAAAAAGTTACAGTAAAAAGATAAAATATGTAAAACATTTTTTTAAAAATTATTTAAACCAACTAGTTAAGAAAATTTATTGATAATTATAATTAATATGTTAATGATATGAATATTTATTGATGCATATATGTAACAAAGAAAATGCATTGGTCTAGTGGTAAGAAGCGTTCATTGCAAACAGTATGTCCATGGTTTGATTCCTGTTGAAGGACAAAAATTTTTTAACTTTGAATTAACACTCAATTAATAAAATATTAATATAAATGTCATATGAAATTAAAAATTAATTAAAAATGACAATTAATCAAGCCATGTCATTAAAATAATAATAAAAATATAAGCTACATCACAATTGGAACTTTTTTTAGAATAAAAATACACCTCATATGTCAGGGGTGAAAATATGTATTAACCCTTTTTAGAATATTGTTGGTCCTCACATGTGTCGCATCCACCTCGATTGAGTCCTTTATTGCGTAATGGTGAAATGTATTCCACATAATTTTTAAATTTTCATTCATCTTCAACTCAAATTTGTTGAACTTCATCTTATACTCGTTATCAATCGAGAGTGAACTGTATTGAATCTTAACCACTATTCAATTATCTGGGTTTTACAAGAGATTCTTTAGTTTGAAGTTCAGATTTACAGAGGGGCGTTTTCTGTTACCATACATTGAAAAGGGAGCCTCACGCGGTTGAAGTACACATATGCAATAAATCAATACTTTTTCATTCCGATGTGTTTTTATAAACAACATGTGAGACATATTTATACAAATTTTATATCAATATGAACCATACAAAAGTAATTAAGTCTCAAGGGACATTTCAGACACAACATACATATTTCAACAAGTAAACCATGTTATCTCAAACAATGATCAATGACAAGTGATCACATTACCTGAAACTCCAGTTTCGTTTCCTCATTTTGATGTCAAGATACAGAAGAATGTTGTTTGAAGTAAAAATCCTGAATGAGAATGTAAGGAGATTTATGTAGGTTTTTTCAAAAAATAGTGTTATGTTCACGAAGAGCATGAAAAGTGGTGGTATACATGTAAGGTGATAGCCAAATTCGTTTTCTTGTTTGGATTTTTAGATATTGTACTCTGGATGACATTCAAAGATTAATTGTCGAATATATTTTTGATAAAAATGGTGGTGCATCTTCGATTTAGTGATCTGGTGTATAATAGGTGAATCCAGATTTTGAAATCCGAATAATACGAATGACATTTTGGGGGTTTATATAGGGTGTATGATCAATGCATGGGGTGTAGTGAATAACAACCTATATAAAATGATCATTTTATATAGGAAGATGTTCATTGTAAGATCAATGTTAAATGAATATATTTCGGGTGTAATTTGTAAAAGAAAAGTATCACTTAATTTTAGGGTTACTCATTACATCCTATATATATTTTTTCAAATCATATTGATCTTATCGGATCAGAATTGGACCGTCACAGCTGGCTCGAACTAGATTTGAATGAGATGGAGGGGGGGGGGGGGGGGGGGGGGTACCTGCAAGACACTCCGATGATAAAATAGAGACAAAATGAGTAGGCAAATAGTATGTAGGTGCGTAACAAATGAATACCTGACCCTCTTGGAACAGAGGATATTTATAACCCCCAGCGCCGGGCCAAGGTACCTTTATTGGGCCGACCAGAGCTGGCCCAACAAAGGGACTTCCAGGTTCTACGTGTGTAGTAGGGACCCGCACGTGGTCCCCTTCCTGGATGGTGCTCTGCAAAGAATGAGGAGGAACGAAGACGCGGTCTTCTCAGAGCTCTAAGGATCCCGCAGCATCCGGAGGGGGTTGAGTCTGTCCTACGGGGAGGATGCTCGAGCAAGGCTCGAGTTGGAGTACCCTCGGTCGGGGACGCTACTCGCTGCGGGTATAACCGTTGTGGCATGTAACTGGGTATGCTCGGGGTGGTCTGATTCCGAGCATAGCTCGAGGAACTGCTTGGATCTGGGCCTTTACTTGTGTTTTGGGCTAAGGTAGGCCCAGTCCAGAACAAGAGCCCCCCAAGTCGTTGTTCCTGGCACAAGAGTTATGACTTGATCTTAGTTTGCTCTTTTCGCAGGGACCTCATGCCCGATTCAGGGCTTTCTCTTTCGAGGCGTTCTCAAGGAGCGCTCGCGGGGATGCGTCAGCCGCGTCCGTCGGACACGTGGCGTATTCCTTGGAAATCGCAACGTCACCCTAGTAAATAGGGCCATTATTGTTTAGGTGAGTAGGTGTCGAGGACGGGGGCGGTTCGTGACTCTCCGGTGCGACGTTTCACATTCCACGTCATCTCTATAAATAGGATCCTTGGGCCCATAGTCTGTTTCTCCTCTTCACGCTCCTCCTGCTTTCTCAGTTTTTACACTCGTTGGTTCCCGTAACGCCGTTGAGACCGCCGCACCGTTCACCATCGATTACTCCCACCACCGTTGTTTCCACTCATCTTCTTCCAAGTAAGTACCCCTTCTTCTCGCTTCCCTGTGTTGTAGATAGTTTTGATGACATTTTTTATAATAGAAACCTGTATCTGGAAGTTATGCCCGGTAGATTTAAGCGCGCTAGGCGCCTGATTCATGGTTGTGCTCGAGACACTCATAGTTTTAGGCATATGATTCATGATATTGCCCGTGATACTCATGTGTTTGGTCGGTAGAGTCATGAGATTGGATGGGACATTCATCCTTTAGGTGGTATGTAGGGTAGTCTCCTCGCAGTGTTCTGCGTCGAGTAAGCGAAATTATGAACTTGGTCGCGTGATTCAAGTTTCACCCGGGGCGCTCATGTTACGCTCGTGCCATTCATGATTGATGTGTGGTTGGCGCTGGGGTGTCGATGTTTGGTTGAGATCCACTCGTTTCTCGTTTCCCTCACGCAGGGCTGTAGTTTCGAACTGAGCATTGCTTTCTTCTCCCTGCCTTTGTGGCGAGCACGCGGATTTGCCGTCAAATTCATCGGTTTCCTGTACTTTACAGGTAAATGGCCGACATCCTAGAGTCCTCGGGACGGAATGATATCGAGGATACAAGCACAACCGAGGAGAATGTTACCCTGGTCGATGACCCCACACTGGACTGGGTGGGCGTTGAGCCACGGGGAATTGCTTCAGTGTACAGCCATCACAGCAGATGAGCTTATACCATTGTCGAGTACGACGGTACTCAAGAAGGATTTCAACGGAATTTTAAAATAATGAGGCCGACGAGTGACGCTCGCATCTGCTCGGAGTTCACCGAGGATGCGTTCCCCATGTATGAGATTGTTTTCAAGGATCTTGGTCTTCGGTTGCCTTTTAACGACTTCCAGATCGGGGTGTTCAATCATCTGAACCTGGCCCCTTCGCAGCTCCACCCCAACGCGATCGCCTATCTCCGGGCGTTCGAGCTAACTTGCCGTTTCTTGAGAATGGGGGCGACAATTCCCCTGTTCTTCAGGGTTTTCCATATGCAACGCCAGTCTCGAGGAGACAAACATAACTGGGTATCTCTTAAGCAGTCGAAGAGACTGTTTAGGATGTATATGGACTCGGTGAGGGATTTTAAAGACAAATGGTACATACTGCAGCCGGCCATCCAGACGGACCTGGATTCTTTGTTCGAGCCGAACACATTGGTCGACGAGGACAGGGAGCCCATTTTGGATGCTTATGGTAGTCCCGCAGTTGGGCGGGTTTCCAGGTTCCCTATTCATTGGTGTTTGGGTCACTATGACCATGGTCCCTGGCACTATCATACCCCTGCGGGGAGCATGAGCGCCGAGGATGAGGAGGCTTATGTCGTCCTTTGTAAGTTTGTTGATGGGTTTTTCCCCGCTCGGTGGGTCACGAGGGACGGGGACGACATTCTCGATGAGGATGGCTACCCGACGTTCGAGGCGCGCCCTATCAATACCAAGGCGCTCGTTGAATGCCAATCTTACGAGCAGGTTATAGATCTCCTAGGTTTCTTGCTCTTGCCTTTATCGTTATTCCATTTTAATTGCCTTTAATTGTTTGTAGCTAACCCTGGTTCGCTCTTCTTGCAGGTCATATGGCGGAACGTCGAGAGAGGTTGCTGAAGTTGACCCAGGATAAAAAGATAAGTAAGAGGCTGGTGAGACCGCAACAGGCCACGCGGATGGGCATGCCCGCTGATTCGGGAAGAGACGGATCTAGTGGATCCTCGGGTTCTCCCGACACAGAGTGCCAGACTGAGCTGGTTAGCAGGAAGAGGAGTCGGCCGGAGGGCGGAGCGGAAACTGGTGATGAGCCCGCAGCTTCCCGGGCTTTTGTCTTGCCGCCTTGCTTTGTGGAGAAGGAATTCTTCGAGGGGTTTCCCCTGACCGTGTCTGATAACGAGGCCGACGTCATTAAGCGGCTCGATAAGGAGGGTCGAAGGAAACACCTCGCCGCTAGCATGGTCGGTGTGGTGAAAATGGCCGAGATGGTTGTGGTCCTTGCAGGGGAAGGATCGGATTCTACAGACCGGGTTAGGGAGATGGAATCGGAGAAGGAGGCCTTTGCGGCCAAATCTCCCAAGTTGAAGGCGACCCTCGAGCGGTCCAAGGAGATGTTCCATGAACAGGGCGACTTACTGTCGGGGGAGAAGGAGAAGGTCGAGAAGGCTTTTGAGGAGAGGGATTGCCTCCAACTCGACAAGGAACGACTGGAGAGCGACAACCAACGATTGTCCAGGGAGATTGAGGAGCTGAAAGCTGCTATGCTTCCTGCTGATGACGAGCCAGAGGAGATAGCCTCTTTGCGCATACACTCAGATTTGGTTGCTCGTATCCACCTCCTCGAGTCAGATTGCGTTGGTGCCTTAGCCGACGAGTTCGAGGCTGTAGTAAGTCAGCTGTCCGTCCTAAATTCGGGCATGAACACCGAGGGAGTCGGATTTCTGTCCCAGATTATTGACGGCCAGGTTGTGCCTCCTCCCGATTCTCCTGATGTGGACGCCAGTAATCCCGGGGATGTTTAGCATCTAGTTATTGTTTTGATCTGCATGCCCGTATATCGATTTTTATTTGTTTTTTGGGGGCCTGCATGCCCGTGTTCGTTTTTGGGGCCTGCGTGCCCGTGTTTATTCTTGATTTCTTTTGGCCGTCGTGCCATGGATTGTAAATTTTAACATCACCGGCCTTCTTGGTCGGCTTACCATTAATCCATTTTATGCATGTTTTTTCCGATAGATGTTTGTTTGCAATTATCTGATCGTATCTAGGTGTATGCTTGACTGTTATTTTCGTAATGAACAGCTTGATAAGGTTTTGTGCTCGAGAGGAGATATCCTTTCGAACCCTTTGATGGTTCGACACACTTTGAAGTGCGTCGATCATGCAGAGTGGAGCCCGCGTGTCAGACGTATGACCCAGATCGGGGTCCTATGCTCGCGGCGTGAACTGCCCATCGTGAGCTAGGTGTTCTGCCTTGTGGGTACTTCGACAATGGAGCTCAATCGAGGTGTCCCTGCCAGGCATTGGCGTTCGGTATATTGGGTGAACGAAAGTATGCCACTCAGTGGTTGGTAGGTCGGGTCCGTACCTCGACTCGCCTACGTGGTCGAGACTTTTCCCCTCGTTGGCTAAGGGTGAATGTCCGACGGCAAAAGTCCACAGTGGTTGAGGGCTTTAGCTATAGTACTGTTTCAGCTTAGCAGCATTCCAGGGTCATGGTAATGGTTCTCCGTTTAACTGCTCGAGGTAATACGCTCCGGTGCCTGTAGCGCCTTGAACGCGGTAGGGTCCTTCCCAGTTTGCGGCCAATTTCCCTTCGCGGGAGTCTTTCTGGTTTCTTCGCAAGACTAGGCTGCCGATCTGGAATTCGCGTCTGATGACCTTGTCGTCGTGACGCAGGGCTACTCGTTGTTTCAGAACGGCCTCGCGCAGGGCTGCCCCTGATCGAGTTTCCTCGACCAGGTCGAGTTCGTCCCTAAGGGATTCGTCACTCATTTCTTCGTCAAGAGGCATCTCTGTCCGCCTAGAGGGTTCCCTGATCTCTATGGGGATGACGACCTCGGTGCCGTATGTTAGTCGAAAAGGGGTCTCGCCTGTCGTCGAATGGGGTATGGTGCGGTAAGCCCATAAGACGCTATGTAGTTCCTCGACCCACCCCCTTTTTTCTTCGCCTAGTCGGCACTTGAGTCCTTGCAGGATGACCCTATTGGCGGCCTCGGCTTACCCGTTGGTTTGGGGATGCTCGACTGAGGTGAAATGTTGTTTGGTCCCGAGTTTGGCGACGAAGCTCCGAAAGCCTTGGTCGGTGAATTGGGTACCGTTGTCTATGATCAGTGCCCGCGGGATTCCAAATCAGGCGAGGATGTTTCATTTGTAGAAGCGGAGGATGTTGTGAGAGGTGATTTTTTCAAGGGCCTCGGCCTCTATCCATTTCGTAAAGTAATCCACGGCCACAATAAGGAACTTGTTTTGGTACGTCCCTTGTACGAATGGTCCGAGGATATCCATCCCCCACCAGGCAAATGGCCACGGGGATAAGAGTATGTTCAGCTCGTGCAGGGGAGCGAGATGCATGTCGGCGTGTCTCTGGCACTTGTCGCATTTCTTGACATGGTCTTTGGCATCATGTTGCATCGTCGGCCAGTAGTACCCTGCTCGCAGAGCCTTCCTTGCTAGGGACTTACCGCCCATGTGCTGGGCGTTAATACCCTCGTGAATTTCCCGTAGTATCTCGGGGGATGTGGATTCGTCGATGCACTTTAAGAGTGGGATGGAAAATCCCCTACGATACAGTTTGTGCTCGATCACCACGTAGGAGCATGCTCTTCGTTTGGTCGCGGTCGCCTTTGTTCGGTCTGAAGGGAGATCGCCCTTCGTTAGGAAGTTGAACACCAGGGTCATCCAGCACAAAGCGTCTTCGATGGCATTCACCTCGAGAGGGATCGAGGTATTTTCGATGCTTGGGCGGGATAGGGATTCTTGTATGACGGATTTGTTCCCGCCCTTCTTTCTTGTGCTTGCGAGCTTCGAAAGTATATCGGCCCTTGTGTTTTGCTCGCGCGGGACATGCGTTATTTCTGCTCGGTCGAACCTCTTCATGTATTCTCTGACTAGGCTCAGGTATTCAATGAGGCTGTTGTTTTTAGCCTGGTAAATCCCTTGGACTTGGGAAGCAACAAGTTGAGAGTCCGTGAAAATTTGTACTTCACGTGCTCCTAGGTCCTCGGCTAGCCCCAGTCTCGCGAGCAGGGCCTCGTACTCTGCTTGGTTGTTTGAAGTTGGGAAGGAGAGGGTGAGCGAGTGCTCTATCACCACGCCTTCCTCATTTTCTAGGAGGATCCCCGCGCCGCTTCTGGATGAGCTGGATGCTCCGTCGACGAAGATGGTCCACTTGTGCTCTTTCCCTGCGAGGGGGTTGTGAGCGGTCATTTCTGCGACGAAATCGGCCAGAGCTTCTTCCTCTAGGGCTTTCCTTCTCTCTTATTGAATATCGAACTCAGAGAGTTCCAAGGACCACTTCAACATTCGACCTGCCATGTCATGTCGACCTAAGAGCTGTTTCACTGGCTGGTCAGTTCGTACTATGATCGTGTGCGCGAGGAAATAGTGTCTGAGTCTCCTTGCTGCGTTGACAAGGGCTAGAGCTACTTTCTCTATTTGTTGGTATCTGACCTCGGGCCTTTGCAGTGCTTTGCTCGTGAAATAGACGGGCTTTTGCCCGTCGGACGTCTCGCGAATGAGGGTCGCGCTGATGGCTTCGATCGAGACGGCCAGGTACAAGAACAAAGGTTCCCCGTTGACTGGTCGTGATAGCACGGGCGGTTGGGATAGAATTTGTTTGAGATGGAGCAATGCCTGCTCGCATTCCTCGGTCCATTCGAAGGCTGCTTCTTTGCAAAGGAGCTTGAAGAAGGGGAGAGTGTGCTGAGCGAATCTCGCAATGAAACGGGATAGTGAGGTGAGCATGCCGTTCATGACTTGTATGGATTTTTTCGATGTGGGTGTGGGGAGGTCGGAGAAGGCCCGAAATTTGTCGGGGTTGGCTTCAATTCCACGTTCCTTCAGGTAGAAGCCGAGGAATTTTCCCGCCTTGACCCCAAACGTGCACTTCTCGGGGTTAAATCTCATTTTGCATCGTCTTGCTTGAGCAAAGACTTCTTTGAGGTGAGCGGTGTGGTCGGTGTCTGCTCGGGATTTGACGATCATGTCGTCCATATACACCTCGAGCATGTCCCCGATTTGGTTGTGGAACACTTTGTTCATCATACGTTGGTATGTTGCTCCTGCGTTTTTTAGACCAAAGGGAATCACGTTGTAGTAATAGTTGCCCGAGCTGGTCATGAAAGCAGTGCCATGCTTGTCGCTTACGGCCATTGGGATTTGATTATAGCCTGAATATGCATCCATAAACGACAGTATTTTATAACCGGCCGAGTTGTCAACCAACATGTCTATGTTGGGTAAAGGAAATGCATCTTTCAGGCATGCCCGATTGAGATCAGTATAATCAACACACATTCGCCACTTTCCATTATTCTTTTTGACTAGTATAACATTTGACAGCCAGGTTGAATACCGAGCTTCAGAAATAAAATTTGCCTATATGAGGTCTTTTACAGCTTTTTCAGCAGCCTCTGTTTTCTCTAGAGACTGCCTACGTCTACGTCGTACCACTGCCCTAGCGGCTGGATCTATGGCGAGGCGGTGACAGGTGACCTCGGGGTCGAGTCCGGGCATCTCTGCGGCGCTCCACGCAAATAAGTCAGCATTCTCGCGCAAGCAGGCTTTGATTTGCTTCCTCGCCAAGTCGGGGAGGCCGGTACCGATCTTCACTCCTTTGCTCGCGTCCTCGCCAAGAGGGACGAGTTCGAAGTCTCCGTCCGGAATTGGTCGGAGGGGGACTTGCTCGCTGCTAGAAGGCTCATCCTGGTCGAAGCGGGTATCCAGGGCTACGGATTCGACCTTTGGGGGAGCTCTCTGTTCTTATGCCTTGACGGGCTCTGTCTTCTGAGGCTATGGTCGTGTCGTTGCAGCTCTCTTGGCGGGTCTTGTACCAGTGTCGACCGTGTTGCGTCCCTTGGATATCACGTTGAAACACCTTCGGGCAGCAGCCAGGTCCCCTTGGATGGTGGCGACCCGTGCCCTCTTAGTGTAAAACTTCATCTTCAAGTGGACGGTAGAGGGTACCGCGGTCAGTTCTGCCAATGTCGGCCTTCCCAGAATGCAATTGTAGAGGGAAGGGCAGTTGATGACGAGGAAGTGCACCTTGACCTGCCTCGTTGTTGTACCCTCGCCAAAGGTAACCATGAGCTTGACGTATCCCCAAGGTTTGGAAGTCGAGCCGTTAAATCCCTGCAGGTATGACCCCACATAAGGTGAGAGGTGCGAGTCGTCGAGCTGCAGGGTTTGAAATAGTTGGTTGTACATTACGTTGACGGAACTTACTTCATCGACGAGGACGTGATGTACGTCAAAGTTATCCATTCTCGCTCTTATTAGCAGGGGAATGACGGCGTTGGGGGCGCCTCCGGGGAGCTCTTCGAGGTAAAAGGTGATAGGCTCCGATTTACCCTTCACCCTTTCAAAGGTCACCGTCTGAGGAGGTGCAGAGTCGACCAATTCATCCAGCTTCCTCTTGGATGAATTTATGGTCAGGTCGTTGAACCCTCCACCATTGATGACCATGGCGGAGGGAAAGTTCTCTCATCTGTTGTGCATCGACATTGGCTCTTGCAAGTGTTCGGGGACGTAAAAGTCTTCGGGTCTGGTGACGGAGAAGGCGGTCTGGATGGGGACCGACTCGTCATATGGTCAGGCATCCTCCTCTGCTTCTCTTGTCTCACGGGCGTCGCGACGATGATCATCGTTTCTCCGGTACTGGGCGAGTCTCCCCCCTTTTATGAGGGTCTCGATGGCGTCCTTGAGGTGAACGCAGTCTTCAGTCAGATGGCCATGGCTCATATGGTACTGATAGTATTTGCTCCTGTCCACCCCGGGCTTGGCAGGAGCTGGTCGGGGGCGCTTGACGCTGCCATCTTTGAAATTTGTACTAGCACACTCCTCCAAGACGCGCTCGCGGGAAGCCGTAAGCAGAGTGTACTCTGTGAAACGCCCCGAGGGTCCTCTCTATTCTCGGACGTCCCGGGGTTTGTCGTCTTTTCTTTTCTCCCTGGTTCGTCGAGGGGGAATGGGTTCTTGGCATGGGTTGCTGCTGGATCCGTGAGTCCTGGGATCACGAACTCTGTTGGCCGCTTCCCTTTCCTTGTAGTCCATGTAGGTCCTGGCCTTCTCGAGGAGAACATCGAACGTTCGGGGTGGTTCGATGCCCACTGCTTTCCTGAACTCTGTTTCGGGGAGGATACCCATCTCCAGCAGGTATCTTTTCATGTGGTCCATGCAGAGGACCTGGATGGCTTCACAGTTGAAGCGGTTGATGAATTCTCTCAAGGTTTCATCCTGCCTCTAGACGATGGCCTCGAGCGCCGCTTCAGTCTTTGGATGTCGCCGTGACGCGGTGAACGAGCTTATGAATTGGTTTTTCAAGTTTCGCCATGAGGTGATCGACCCCGGGGCAAGACCCTTGTACCAATCCATTGCTGCTTTCCTGAGGGTTGTGGGGAACAACCGGCATTTGATGGGTCCCTCAGCATTATGGTAGTGCAGCATAGCTTCGAACCCGTCTATATGATCGACTGGGTCGGCGACTCCATCATATTCTTTCAGGTGTGGAGGCTTCTCCATGCCCGGGGGAATGGGCGCCTCCATGATAGCTTGTGATAGGGGACCGCAGGGGTCGTCCTCATCACTTCGCTCCGGGGAGAGGCACGGGGACCTAATATATTGTCGGTCACGATGGCCCTGGTCGTGCTGGACGTTCCTCGGGTGACGGGTCTGTCGGTATGTTCCTTCATGTCTGTCTTCGGGATGCCTTCGTTCTTGCCGTGAAGGGTCGTGGTCACGCCTCCTGGCTTCGATGACTGGCTCTCTCTCCAAGGTGGGTCGCCGCCCTGGTGGTCAGGGCGACAGGCTTCACGAGATGCCCCGGTCTTGTCTCCGCGGGGGAGATCGGGGACGTTCCTCCGTTCTTCGAGGAGGTGGGGTTGGAAGCCTCCTGTGTCTCCTTGGGGGGTGTGATCGGTGGATCTGGAACTGACTGCTTAACGCTGGTTCGCGAAATGTCGCGGAAGCAAGAGTCGCCACCGTCTTTTATTTTCTCCAAATGGAAAGGACAAAAGCACAGAAAAATTCCTTAAAGAGATTGCTCTCGGTTCGGGAGGTAGGTTATAGAAAGGGAAGGTGTTAGCACCCTTTCTATCCATGGTTATCCATGGGCTCTTAGATACTTGCTCATTTGTGTTTTCAAAAATCGTTTGTTTGCTTTTCAACTGTGGGTTTTAAAAAGTTTCTTTGAAAATTTCAGTTCGACTCTTGTATCAGTCCTCAAGAGTGTTTGAAAAATTGCTTTCGAAAGCTTTTTGAAAAGGTGTCGGTGTGAAAAGTATTTTTGGATTTGTTTTGAAATTAGAGCAAGTATCTAGAGTCGTCTACCCACCCTAAGGAATTCGTCTGTGTAAATGTCCTTGAAGTAGTGCCATCCCACCATTGAGAGGTAGGTAGCACCACCGTTGGAGGTATTCGGGTCAATTCGAGTTTGTAGGGACATGGTGATCACCAGAGCAATGGGAAGATACCTTAGAAGCTACCCTCATGCCAGGTTCCCGGATCATGAGGACTTACTAAGACATCCTCTACTCGACGATCACCTTTCGAGGCAAGGCAACAGTGAGGCGTACCCTAGGGGTGGTGTGTGATTTGTGTGTCAGATTCGGATATTTTATCTTGTTCATGTTTGAAGGTGATCTATGCGTTTGTTTTTATTTATTGTCATTCATTCTTGCATGCATTTATTAATAGTTAAAAAGAGCGAGAAAGGTAAAGTGCTAAACTAATACAAAAGGCGCGGGTCCACATCGCCAAAATTTCCAGGACCCGATTTGACAGAAAAATAATAAAGAAATAGAGTAAAGTGCGAAAGAAATTAAATTTACACGGATTTGGGAGAGGTACATAAATATTAAAAGAAAAAGAAATAAATACGCGAATTGAATTAAACTGGAAACGAGGGCGTTGGGCCCTTTTTAATGGAATTAAATTAAATTGCTAAATTAATTAAATTAAAAGAAAAGAAATTATTTTTGGTTTTTTGTATTTATGAGAATTTAATGAGATTAATTGAAATTGAAATGCTAACCCTAATTCTAATTGTTTTTTAATTTATTAAGAAATATTAAAGTTTAAACCTAAGTTAACCTAATTAATTACATGGTAATTTAATTACAAAAATAAATAATATTTAGTTATTAGTGAAAAAGAAAAAAAGAATGAAAAGATTTGAAACCCTAATTCTATCAATTTAAGTCTTATTGAAGAAAAAAAAATTAAAGTCAACCCTAGATTAGAACTAATTAATTAATAAAGGTTTTATTTACAAAATATTAAAATAAAATATATTTTCTGTTTTTATGGCATTTCTGATTTTTTTGTGTTTTTTATATATTATGAAAATAATAATTATAAAGAATTAAAAGAAATTAATTAGAATAAAGAAAAGAAAAATATAAAAAAGAGTAAAGGAAACAAACTCTAGGGGGTGTTGTCCCTAAGTGGAGGGCTTGTTAGTATTTGAGGCCCATCAAACTCATGGCCCAGTTGACTTTTGTGCCAGCGTGTGGAGGTGTTGACTGCAGTTTACCATGCTCCTCAAACGGTGGCCCTCTGATTGATCTTGGCATATGCGTGGCAGGCTGGATGGTGAGTTGCATGATGCGCCCTAGCATTGAAATTGTATACAAACATTAAGTGAAAAATAATATGAAAGGGGGTGGGGACCTGGGGCTCGAACCCAGGTCCTGTGGTTTACCAGTGCTTATGCCTGCCAGTGGAGCTGCTTTACTTCTTTGTACATTATGCAATCAATAAACATAATAAAATAAACAAACGTTGATGCTCTTTTTTCCGCGCGAAATTTTGAACGACCCAATCACCGGTGGCCACATATCCTTCTTCTTCCTTGGCTTGTTTATTTCCGATTCAAGGGGCTATGCGCGTGGAAAACTATCCAGTCAGACTCAGTGATGTCCTAGGAAGGTAATGGAATGAATTTCTTGCCCTGAAAAGCCTTCTAAGTGTGTTTTCAGTTTTGGAATTTTTTCTTAAAAACTCAAACTTGGTTCTGTATCTATGGCGCAGCTTTCAGGTTATTCTGAATAGGGTTAGCATGTATATGTATGTATGAACGATTAGGGTTGGAAAAGAGGTCCAAGGAATCAAAGAATTGATGAGAAAATATTTGATTTTCCATGCATTATTTTTTCAATCTTTTCATGCATATTTGGTCCAAATCATGTTCAATCACCAAGATACTTTCCAAATCTGATTATACACAAAATCTTGAGATTATTTTATGCACAAAAAGATTCAAAAAGTTAGGTTTAGTATTTTTTACCTATTTATTTTAATTAAATGAATTATTAATGATTAAAAATCCAAATAAATAAATAAAAAATGATAAAAACTTCCCTTTGGGCCACATGGTCGTGCACATGCCTTGTATGATGAATTGTGGAAGAAAAAGAGGCCCATTAGCATTTTTAGGTCATTTGAATCAATGTTGACTTTTCAAAATATCCAAAATTTCCCCAACTTCCACAAGGCATAACTTGCTCAATTTTTAAGCTTTGCCCATGTTCTTGGACATTTTGGAAAGTTATTTGAGTCCTCTAACCAATGTATTTGGTCCCATGTCATTTTGATTTACCAATCTCAAGTTATGGCCTTTGACTTAAAGTCCCTTTTTGTTGACTTTTGCAAATGACCTATAATGTTGAAATTGATAACTTTTTGTGAGAGCATTTCTTGGACTTGAAGTGTGAAGAGGAGTTGTAGGAAATGTCTTTATCTTCAAAATGAGCTTTGGATGGAATTTTTCTGATAATCCATGTGGAAGTTATGCCCTGGTCAATTTACAGTTGACTTTTTCAACTGTCCAAATATGGAAACTTTTGCATCTTGATGATTTTTGAGCCAAGCTTTGAGAATCATGATCAATCATTTATCAAATGATGTTTGTGGCTTCAAAATGAGATGTTTACCAAAAATTTGGACTTTTGACTGTCAAATGACCATTTTGCCCCTACAGTTGACTGTAGTGCAATTAGGGTTTTTGACTGTGCAATTTTGTGCTGTAAGTCTTGAAACTTGGTATGAGGATGCTTGACCATGTTTGTAGGCATGTGGGACTTGATTGGACCCTTGGAAACTCCATTTACTTTGTCAGAACTAAAACCCTAATTTTGAATGTTAGGAGGCCCTTGAACTGTGCAACCCTTGGGAGCTTTTTGAAGCTTTTGACTTGGCAAATTTTGAAGAATATGGGAGGGCAAATTTTGGGGTACAACAGTTGCCCCTGTTCAATCTTATTAGACCTGAGGATGCAGATTGGCTGACGTGCCTTTCGTAATCCGAAGGTGGAAGATGATTGAACACTAGAGTGCCCAGAAATTTGCGCTCACATAGTAGCAGTGTGATGACGGGAATGGGCTTATAGATGCCATTTGGAGATTGATGACGAGGATGATGGGCTTATAGATGCCATGCTAAGAGATGATGGAAGGTGGATGGGCTTATAGATGCCATCTGGATGTTGATCGCGTAAGAGATTCCTTAGCGAGAACTTGAGTACCTGCAAAAGAAAAATGAGTACCTGACCTGTTACAGGAGCTGGTCTTCAGATTCTTTGTATGGATGTGTCCTGACTGGTTACAGGAGCTGGATCTGGAGCTTCAAACGGTGATGAATGAACCAGGGATGGTTACTACCTCAACAGGAACGGTGAGAGAACCTTAGGCGATTACAACCTCAATAGCAATCATTGAGAGAATCTTGGATAACTTCAACTTCAACAGCAATCGTTGAGGGAATCTTGGGATTACCACCTCCGCAGTATCGGGGAGAGAACCATAGGCGACTACAACCTCAATAGCAATCATTGAGAGAATCTTGGATAACTTCACTTCAACAGCAATCATTGAGCGAAATCTGGGATTACCACCTCCGCAGTATCGGGGAGAGAACCATAGGCGACTACAACCTCAATAGCAATCATTGAGAGAATCTTGGATATCTTCTACTGAGTCTTCAAAAGAAAAACCTTTAGGAGTCGGTTTAACTAGACCAGAGAAGGCCTTTGACTGGATAATAACCAGGAAAATCTTTGGGAGTCGATTTAACTGAACCAGACAAGGTCTTGGAGTCTTCAACTGAGTCTTCAAAAGAAAAACCTTTAGGAGTCGGTTTAACTAGACTAGAGAAGGCCTTTGACTGGACAATAACCAGGAAAATCTTTGGGAGTCGATTTAACTGAACCAGACAAGGTCTTGGAGTCTTCAACTGAGTCTTCAAAAGAAAAAACCTTTAGGAGTCAGTTTAACTAGACCAGAGAAGGCCTTTGACTGGATAATAACCAGGAAAATCTTTGGGAGTCGATTTAACTGAACCAGACAAGGTCTTGGAGTCTTCAACTGAGTCTTCAAAAGAAAAAACCTTTAGGAGTCGGTTTAACTAGACCAGAGAAGGCCTTTGACTGGATAATAACCAGGAAAATCTTTGGGAGTCGATTTAACTGAACCAGACAAGGTCTTGGAGTCTTCAACTGAGTCTTCAAAAGAAAACACCTTTAAGAGTCGGTTTAACTAGACCAGAGAAGGCCTTTGACTGGATAAGAAACAGAGAAATCTTTGGAGTCGATTTAACTGAACCGGTCAAGGTCTTGAAATATGATTGAGAACTTAACTTGATCTTTCCTGAAAGGTAAAGGTCAGTCATATGCAATGCATGATATGGATCAAGCAATGATGTTCTCAATATAAATGAGATTTGTAAGATATGATGCGTATATGCATGCTATAATGATGGATGTTTATGAATGTATCTTCGTTGTCTAGGAAAGTAAATTCTTGACGGGTGCCGGGAAGTCACTCCTGGGCTGATGTTGGAGAACAGATTTTGCTTCCGCTGGATGATATTTGCAAGTATACCGGTAGGAGAAGATGACTTTGTTGGGGAATTAACTTGGCGAATGAATTACTCTGCGGGGAGAAAAGTACTCTAATGATCTTGCTGGGAAGCAATACTCTGTGGGGAGAGAGATACTTCGCTGAAATGTTGATGGTAACTTCACTGGGGATACCATTGTTATGTTGGAAGTGTTAATAGATTTCGCTTGGGATAAGAAGACTTCGTCGAGGACGATTTTTCCGTGGCTATTGGCTGAGGATAACCCAGTTATATCCTGGTAAGGAAATAACTCTTTGAATAAAGCCAAGAGACACGTTAGTGCGCTACGGGGATAAGCTTCCAGAATCTACTGGGGATAAGCTTACTGCTTGGGGAGACGGATTCCAACTTTCCTGGGGAGCTGGATTGGACTCTCCTGGGGAAGTTTGAACTGTATTGGGGGAAGTGACTCCACTGAATGTTTGATATACCTTCGGGGAACAATCTTTAGGCCAAGATTACCGGGGATGCTTGTTAAGAATACCCGTACATTGCTGGGGAATGTTGAGATCTGCGGGATGATACCCAACTTTCTTAAGGTTTGATTGTAACTTCGCTCGGGGAGAGTGCACTGACTTGCTGGCTCACTCTCTGGGGAATTAAGACATCTGGTTATGTTTTTCAGCTGAACATCCCTTATATCTTGTGGACAGAGCAATTAGATCGCTTGGACGGCTCATCATTGCCCCTGCTTCTGAGGTGGGAGAGGAAGACCTGTGAAGGAGTCTTTGACAACTGCCGTTTGACAAACCTTCTTTCTGATAGGCAAGTGACAAGAGGACGGGACATAGTCGTACGCTTTGATCCCTAATTTTTGCCTGGACCGCCCTTTCGGGTTTTCGGTCCACCGGGATACCCATTTTTGCCCAAGCCGCCTTTTCAGGTTTTCGACTTGCCGGGTGTACAGATTTTTTCATTTCATCCCTTATTTTTGCCCGAACCCTTTTGGTTCGCCGGGAAGCCCTTATTTTTGCCTAGGTATGTCAACCTAGCGGGTCTTTGATTTTGCGTAGTATTTTTTCGATTATGTCCATGCTCTCAGAATGTAGGGAGTTTCCCCTGTTAGAAGTGTTTTGTCATGCCACCAGAAGGTATTTGATCAGGTCAGATTCGTCGTTGGAATGCCCCAAGTGACTCAAGCGGAGATTTGTCCCCAGGCTATTTGGCCTTTGAGAGATTCTCCGAATCTTGATTGGACTGCCCCAGATAATGGACCATGGTCATGTCTGCCCCTTGATTGGAAGTACTTCTGTTCATTAGGCATTCGTCGTGCGAATTTCTATGCTGTTCAAACAAAAAGTCATATGCAAACAAAGTTATGTTAAAAATGCAAAGCCTATGTCTGTCTTGAAGATTTTGAAAATGCATTCTTTTTTTCATAAAACAAATGAATGTTTGTAAAACGTGATGTCAACTCCTTCTTTATAGTAAGCCTTAAGGAGTCAGGATACCTTTCGTCACAGTATGCTTTCGAACTAACCCATGCTTCAGCTAGGACTTTTAAGGGTTATAACGTGGCCTGGTTCACGGTTTAAGAAACAAAGGATAAAGGCTCAAATTATTTGTACCCACCCGTTCTTCGTGATGTTCTTCGGTCCTAAACTCAGCTAATCGTGCATTAGACCTTGGTTGAGTCTTTGCTTTGATATACCAGCGATGGTTCGGATATTGACAGTATATTTTGATTAGGCAGTCATTTCCTTTTTTGTTGAGGGTTTGTAGGACCTCTTTCTTTTTGATTTCGTTATCCCTATTTTTTGCCTGAGCTGTTTCCTTTTTGGAATTACAGTCAGCGGGATGCCCCAGTTTTGTAAGTCTCCTTCGTGGGTTTTGACTTAATGGGTTTTTCATTTTTTGAGATAATGACTGCCTTTCTTTATTGATTATTTGTAACCATCACTGTTTTTCTTTGCTTTGTAAGGACCTCTTTGGTGCCATTTGTTATGCACTTGGATCAACTGAGAGAACTACCCCGCCCCAGGTTATGATAAAGGGTTTTAATTTTCGAAAAGAAAAACTCCTACTTCTTTGGCTCAGAGGGGTTGACGAGGGATATCTTCCTTATAACTCCAGTGTTTAGGGATTGAAACAATGCCTGTACCTCATCAGCAGGGTCTGTTCAAAAGCATACTGTAAAGATCGTGGTATCGTTTTCGTCATCCTCCCTCAAGAGGCTTAGAATTTTAGATCAAGAGCTGACATCAGAAAAAATATGAAAATAATTTGCGTATAGTGAATACGAATATATTGCTTCAAAACGGACATATGCGATGCATTAACGGAATAACAATGTTTAACAATGAGTAAATGTTTGAACAAAAGAAAATTGCAACTTGAACATTTGAATGAACAAAAATTTCTCAATCCTAGCCATAATTTGGCAAGGGAGCAGTGATTATGTTCGGAGTCTCAGGTACTTCAAACTGAATCTCTCCAGCGTCGATCATGTCTTGAATCTTGTTTTTGAGAGGCCAGCAGTTGTCTATAGTATGCCCCGGGCTATCAGAATGGTATGCGCACCTATCGTTGGGACGATAGTTAGGAGCAGAAGTGTTTGGATTCCGGAGAGGAGCCCTTAAGGTGATCAGCCCTGCCTCCAACATTTGTTGTAGTGCTTGATCCAGCGACATGTAGATCTTAGTGAACTGCCTTTTAGGCTTGTTTGGTTTGCTCTGATCAGCCCGTTGTTCTGGGCGAGGTCGTTGTTGGACCTGTGAAGTAGTAGCAGCTTGGAGAAGTCCAAAACTTTGACTTCTTGGAAGTTGATTAATGACCAGGTCCCTAACTTGGGCTGGTTGTTTCATGTCTTGATGAAGCTGACTGATCATAGCCCGCAGCTCTCCTTGCTCCTGAGCTAAACCTTGAATGAGGGCCCTTTGCCCCAGCATCTGGGTTTTCAATGTGTCTACCTCGGCTTGTAGACGCTTCAGCTGCTCGTCCTTGTCCTCTTCAGGACTCTTTCTAATCAGATTCCCCATGAGGAGTGTCCTCAACTCTTCCTGCCCCTTGGATATGCTTAGGAAGATCTCTTTGAACCGAGTCTCTTGAGTGTGAAGGTCCTGGTTATCTTGTGGGAAGCCATGGCTGAAATAAATAGCAGGGAGGGTAAGTGACCTGCAACAAGGGTACCTGTTATGCAATGATATGTATGATATGCATGCAATGTTTTTAAGGATCTCGCGGGGTAAACAAGAAATTTGTTAGAGCTGGGATCCGGTAGCTTGATTGAAGGAACTTCATATTTGTTGAGAGTCCTTTTTCAAGGGTCAAAGGCTCACCATATCCAGTGGGTCATAGCCCCTGACAACCTTGGCTAGGGCAACCTTCTTCAAGTGTCAAAGCTCACCATATCAAGTGGGTCATAGCCCCTGACAATTTTGGCTCGGGGAACCTTCTTCAAGTGTCAGAGCTCACCATATCAAGTGGGTCATAGCCCCTGACAACCTTGGCTAGAGGAAAATAAATCCCCTTTGCCCCTTGCTGGGTGTTTGATTAATCATGACCTGCATCACAAGCCCTTGAGATCCTTGAAATGGGTTAGGATGTATGCAATGGTATGATGTCATGCTATGCATGGGGTAATGTGAGTAAACCCTGTTACGAGTCCCAATTAAGGACTGCAAACCAAAACCTGTAAGAAACTCAAGTAAAACCTGTCATGAATCCCACTTAAGGACTAAAAACAAAACCTGCAAGAAACTCGGTAAACCCTGTTAGGAGTCCTAATTAAGGACTGCAAACCAAAACCTGTAAGAAACTTAGGTACCCTGTTATGAGTCCCTATTAAGGACTATAAACAAAACCTGCAAGTAGTCCATGTGTCAGATAACAAGCATGCAAGTAGTCAAGTACGAAGGCACACAAGTCACACAAGAGAAACCCTTAGAGTTTAGGCCAGCATGAGGTCTGGGTATTACCCTCTTGAAGTTGGTGGGCTCAACCTGTCCTATTAGAAGTAACCGGGTTCTAAGGGTCCCAATATCACTGGATTGCTTTCATTGTTCATCGTTTCGATTTAGCCACTGAACTGGCGACCAAAATATTCCAGGAAAGCAACCCTCAATTGAGTGTAGTATCGAGTATCAACCAACCTCGGACTGCACCAAAGTCAGTTATCTCACTACCCTAAAGAGGCCAAGATAGTTCAATTAAGGTTCCTAAGGTCTGTTGATGCTTCACGACACCACGCGGAGGCCCCGTACTCTCCTTGACTGAACTCAAGGGTTACCGGTACACACCAAAGTGCCACATCAACGTAGCAGACTGTTTCAACCATGTCGGTATACCCCGCACAGTTCCCTCACAGCCTTGTTGCTACTTTCTAAGAAGGTATCCCCAGATCCGGGTTAGGATCTATAGAACTCCCAAGACAGTCCCACAATTTAAAGCAAACAAGGAAAGCAATTGAAAACACAGTTATGAACTAACCCTAAGGTACACCTCACTTTAAAGTAATCCCCAGCAGAGTCGCCAGTTCTGTGATCGGTGGATCTGGAACTGACTGTTTAACGCTGGTTCGCGAAATGTCGCGGAAGCAAGAGTCGCCACCGTCTTTTATTTTCTCCAAATGGAAAAGACAAAAGCACAAAAAAATTCCTTAAAGAGATTGCTCTCGGTTCGGGAGGTAGGTTATAGAAAGGGAAGGTGTTAGCACCCTTTCTATCCATGGTTATCCATGGTCTCTTAGATACTTGCTCATTTGTGTTTTCAAAAATCGTTTGTTTGCTTTTCAACTGTGGGTTTTAAAAAGTTTCTTTGAAAATTTCAGTTCGACTCTTGTATCAGTCCTCAAGAGTGTTTGAAAAATTGCTTTCGAAAGCTTTTTGAAAAGGTGTCGGTGTGAAAAGTATTTTTGGATTTGTTTTGAAATTAGAGCAAGTATCTAGAGTCGTCTACCTACCCTAAGGAATTCGTCTGTGTAAATGTCCTTGAAGTAGTGCCATCCCACCATTGAGAGGTAGGTAGCACCACCGTTGGAGGTATTCGGGTCAATTCGAGTTTGTAGGGACATGGTGATCACCAGAGCAATGTGAAGATACCTTAGAAGCTACCCTCATGCCAGGTTCCCGGATCATGAGGACTTACTAAGACATCCTCTACTCGACGATCACCTTTCGAGGCAAGGCAACAGTGAGGCGTACCCTAGGGGTGGTGTGTGATTTGTGTGTCAGATTCGGATATTTTATCTTGTTCATGTTTGAAGGTGATCTATGCGTTTGTTTTTATTTATTGTCATTCATTCTTGCATGCATTTATTAATAGTTAAAAAGAGCGAGAAAGGTAAAGTGCTAAACTATTACAAAAGGCGCGGGTCCACATCGCCAAAATTTCCAGGACCCGATTTGACAGAAAAATAATAAAGAAATAGAGTAAAGTGCGAAAGAAATTAAATTTACACGGCTTTGGGAGAGGTACATAAATATTAAAAGAAAAAGAAATAAATACACGAATTGAATTAAACTGGAAACGAGGGCGTTGGGCCCTTTTTAATGGAATTAAATTAAATTGCTAAATTAATTAAATTAAAAGAAAATAAATTATTTTTGGTTTTTTGTATTTATGAGAATTTAATGAGATTAATTGAAATTGAAATGCTAACCCTAATTCTAATTGTTTTTTAATTTATTAAGAAATATTAAAGTTTAAACCTAAGTTAACCTAATTAATTACATGGTAATTTAATTACAAAAATAAATAATATTTAGTTATTAGTGAAAAAGAAAAAAAGAATGAAAAGATTTGAAACCCTAATTCTATCAATTTAAGTCTTATTGAAAAATAAAATATTAAAGTCAACCCTAGATTAGAACTAATTAATTAATAAAGGTTTTATTTACAAAATATTAAAATAAAATATATTTTCTGTTTTTATGGCATTTCTGATTTTTTTGTGTTTTTTATATATTATGAAAATAATAATTATAAAGAATTAAAAGAAATTAATTAGAATAAAGAAAAGAAAAATATAAAAAAGAGTAAAGGAAACAAACTCTAGGGGGTGCTGTCCCTAAGTGGAGGGCTTGTTAGTATTTGAGGCCCATCAAACTCATGGCCCAGTTGACTTTTGTGCCAGCGTGTGGAGGTGTTGACTGCAGTTTACCATGCTCCTCAAACGGTGGCCCTCTGATTGATCTTGGCATATGCGTGGCAGGCTGGATGGTGAGTTGCATGATGCGCCCTAGCATTGAAATTATATACAAACATTAAGTGAAAAATAATATGAAAGGGGGTGGGGACCTGGGGCTCGAACCCAGGTCCTGTGGTTTACCAGTGCTTATGCCTGCCAGTGGAGCTGCTTTACTTCTTTGTACATTATGCAATCAATAAACATAATAAAATAAACAAACGTTGATGCTCTTTTTTCCGCGCGAAATTTTGAACGACCCAATCACCGGTGGCCACATATCCTTCTTCTTCCTTGGCTTGTTTATTTCCGATTCAAGGGGCTATGCGCGTGGAAAACTATCCAGTCAGACTCAGTGATGTCCTAGGAAGGTAATGGAATGAATTTCTTGCCCTGAAAAGCCTTCTAAGTGTGTTTTCAGTTTTGGAATTTTTTCTTAAAAACTCAAACTTGGTTCTGTATCTATGGCGCAGCTTTCAGGTTATTCTGAATAGGGTTAGCATGTATATGTATGTATGAACGATTAGGGTTGGAAAAGAGGTCCAAGGAATCAAAGAATTGATGAGAAAATATTTGATTTTCCATGCATTATTTTTTCAATCTTTTCATGCATATTTGGTCCAAATCATGTTCAATCACCAAGATACTTTCCAAATCTGATTATACACAAAATCTTGAGATTATTTTATGCACAAAAAGATTCAAAAAGTTAGGTTTAGTATTTTTTACCTATTTATTTTAATTAAATGAATTATTAATGATTAAAAATCCAAATAAATAAATAAAAAATGATAAAAACTTCCCTTTGGGCCACATGGTCGTGCACATGCCTTGGATGATGAATTGTGGAAGAAAAAGAGGCCCATTAGCATTTTTAGGTCATTTGAATCAATGTTGACTTTTCAAAATATCCAAAATTTTCCCAACTTCCACAAGGCATAACTTGCTCAATTTTTAAGCTTTGCCCATGTTCTTGGACATTTTGGAAAGGTCTTTGAGTCCTCTAACCAATGTCTTTGGTACCATGTCATTTTGATTTACCAATCTCAAGTTATGGCCTTTGACTTAAAGTCCCTTTTTGTTGACTTTTGCAAATGACCTATAATGTTGAAATTGATAACTTTTTGTGAGAGCATTTCTTGGACTTGAAGTGTGAAGAGGAGTTGTAGGAAATGTCTTTATCTTCAAAATGAGCTTTGGATGGAATTTTTCTGATAATCCATGTGGAAGTTATGCCCTGGTCAATTTACAGTTGACTTTTTCAACTGTCCAAATATGGAAACTTTTGCATCTTGATGATTTTTGAGCCAAGCTTTGAGAATCATGATCAAGCATTGATAAAATGATGTTTGTGGCTTCAAAATGAGATGTTTACCAAAAATTTGGACTTTTGACTGTCAAATGACCATTTTGCCCCTACAGTTGACTGTAGTGCAATTAGGGTTTTTGACTGTGCAATTTTGTGCTGTAAGTCTTGAAACTTGGTATGAGGATGCTTGACCATGTTTGTAGGCATGTGGGACTTGATTGGACCCTTGGAAACTCCATTTACTTTGTCAGAACCAAAACCCTAATTTTGACTGTTAGGAGGCCCTTGAACTGTGCAACCCTTGGGAGCTTTTTGAAGCTTTTGACTTGGCAAATTTTGAAGAATATGGGAGGGCAAATTTTGGGGTACAACAGGGGGCTTTTGTCGTCCTCTAGCACCTTCAATCTTTCCCCTTGGGCGAAGATGAGGTAGTTGGTTTGGTTGATTTTCGCGAACAGTGCTCTGGTCGTGGCATCTTCCCCGACGGGGACAGGGACCTCATGAAATTGGGCGGCTAGATAGTTGGGGGGAGCTGGATTGTCTTCTTCGAGCGAAGGGGGGACTGAGGAAGATGAAGTCGTGGCTCCGTCCCAATAGCT
Organism: Vicia faba; assembly: GCA_948472305.1. NCBI lineage: Eukaryota > Viridiplantae > Streptophyta > Magnoliopsida > Fabales > Fabaceae > Vicia > Vicia faba. The sequence goes on from OX451738.1 coordinate 90,106,646, forward strand.
TGAGGTCCCGGGGATGACGCCTCCGGGAAGAACATTATGGCCGGGGTTGCCGGTGTTGTCGGGGCCACTGTTCTTGTCAGCGAGGTTGTTGTTAGCATTGACGACGCGGATGTTCTGGTCGTCCCGAGTTTGGTCAGCCTTGACGGTGGAAGATGGTTTTAGCTTCTGGTCTTTGAAATTTTGTAAGACGGGGAAGCTTTGTTTCCCACAAACGGTGTCACTGATCTTACCGGATCAGAATTGGACCGTCACAGCTGGCTCGAACTGGATTTGAATGAGATGGGGGGGGGGGGGGGGTACCTGCAAGACACTCCGATGATAAAATGAGAGACAAAATGAGCAGGAAAATAATATGTAGGTTCGTAACAAATGAATACCTGACCTTCTTGGAACAGAGGGTATTTATAGCCCCCAGCGCTGGGCCAAGGTCCCTTTATTGGGCCGACCAGAGCTGGCCCAACAAAGGGACTTCCAGGTTCTACGTGTGTAGTGGGGACCCGCACGTGGTCCCCTTCCTGGATGGTTCTATGTGAAGAATGAGGAGGAACGAAGACGTGGTCTTCTCGGAGCTCTAAGGATCCCGCAGCATCCGGAGGGGGTTGAGTCTGCCCTACGGGGAGGATGCTCGAGCAAGGCTCGAGTTAGAGTACCCTCGGTCGGGGACGCTGCTCACTGCGGGTAGCGGCGGGCATAACCGTTGTGGCCTGTAACTGGGTATGCTCGGGGTGGTCTGATTCCGAGCATAGCTTGAGGAACTACTTGGATCTGGGCCTTTACTTGTGTTTTAGGATAAGGTAGGCCCAGTCCAGAACACCTATAAAAATTCAAAAATGCCTCTTTTATCACGTCCGAAAGTTATTTTTCAGATGCACTCTAATCGACCAACAATGGTTTATTGATCGTACCTGACCAGAAGGAATTGTCAAAGCCCACGAGCTTCGCGTTAAGCAACAGTTGAAGGTGAAGTGAGGGGGGGGGGGGGGGTACCTGTAAAACACTCCGATGTCAAAGTAAGGTTTAGAGCAGCGCGATAAAGTATAAGAGTGAGTATGAAAAAAATAATACCTGACCGTATCAAGTGAGATGGTATTTATAGCCCCCAACACTGGGCCAAGGTCCACATTGTTGGGCTGGGCAAGTGGACCTAAAATGGAGACTGCCAGGTCCTACGTGTATAGTGGGGGCCAACACGTGGTCCTCAACCTGGATGGACTCCCCCAAATTGTCAGGAGGATATGGATACAGTCTTTTTAGGATCAAGAGGAATTCGTGATATTAGGGGGTATTGAGAGTCAACCCTATGAGGAGGATGTTCACGATGTCTTTCTGTCTGTCGTGGGCCCTCTCTGCCAGTTGTTAGGTCGTCCGAGAGGGCTTGTCTTGGTCGACGAGAAGAGTGGAGGATGCTCGCGAGGTCCTCCTGACCGACGACGAGCCTCCTCGCAATTCTTGAATTTATCCCTGTATGGTGAAGCTGTGTTTTCCCGAAGGGTGAGGTTGCTGCCCGACATAGTCGAGGGCAGGCTCGTTCAGCAGGCCTCCTTGAGCAGCATAGTTGGATTGGGTATCGTATGAAGTTGAGCCAAGTGGCCCGGTCCAGAACAGGAGCCCCTAAGTCGTTGCTCCTGTTGAAGGAGTTATGACTTAAGTCCAACTTCTCCTTACGACGAGTATAATTTCGCCGGGGATCTTTTACTGCATAAAGGGATATGGTTGTTAGGATGCGCGGTTACTTAAGTAGAGGTTGGAATTGGCTTGATGGGGAAGGTTTCAGTTGTTCCTCGACTCGCGGGGAGAGGAAACCTCGCAGGGTGTGGGCACGTGGCATGACCTTTGGGATAGTAATGATGGCCTAGGGAGTAGGGGTCATTATTACCTGAGCGTGTAGGCAGCAAGGAGAAGGGCGGTCGATGGGATTCTCGATGCGACGCTTTGTATTCCACGTCAGTCCTATATATAGTGCCTTAGGGCTCATTTCCCATATTTCAACTTTTCGCTCTCTCCACTTTCTCTGTTGCCTGTACCGTTTCGCCACCTTCTCACTGTCAACGCCACCGTAAGATCCACCGCGGACTCTCCACCTACTCTGATCAAGTAAGTGTTTTTTGTACTGAATGTTGTTTACGATTGGCTTTATTGATGGTTCTTTATAGAATTTCACTACCGGTGGGTTTTTGCTCGAGGTGTTCATACATTTATGCATAATATTTACGAGTGGGCTCGTGATATTCATTTATTCTCCGCAAAATTCATGAATTTACCCGTGACATTCATCTATTCCCCACGAAATTCGTGAGTTCTGCCCAAGAAATTTATATACTCCCTGGTGAATTTAGGAATTTGTCCGGAAAATTCGTATGTTCCTCGCGGCATTCATGGATATGCTCGTAATATTTATCCCATGCCCGATGTACCCATGAAATATGCGTTTTGTTATTATCATCATTGTAAGGTCTTACGAGACTTGCATAAGTTCCATGTGTTGATCGTGGGTCGTGTATGTTCCTCATTGCATGAGTGATCGTCGACCTAGTCTGGGCGCAACTATCCCCTTTCACCTCTGCTATGGTGGAAGGGTGAATATGATTTTTCTGTCGAATTCACTGGTTTCCTCGGCTTTACATGTGAAATAGACGATACCCCTGAGTCATCCGAGCACATATATGTCTAAGAGACAAGCACAACCGTGGAAGGGCTCAATTTGATCGACACGGTCGATGACCCTGCGCTGTCCTGGGTCGGGCCAGAGCCTCGAGGGATAGCTTCGATCTTTAGTTATAGAAGAAGGGAAGCATATACTATCGTCGAGCATGGTGGAGATCAAGAAGGTTTCCGTTGGAACTTCACGATCCTGTGACCGACTCCCACGACCAGGATATGCACAGAATTCGAGGAGGACTGTTTCCCTATGTATGAGGTTGTCTTCAAAGACTTGGGGCTTCGTCTTCCCTTTAATAATTTCCAGATGTGTGTGTTTAACCTCTTGAACCTGGCGCCCTCTCAATTATACCCTAATGTGATCGCCTTCATCTGGGATTTTGAAATCACTTGCCGGTTCCTGAGGATCGGGGCGACCATTCCTTTGTTCTTCAGGGTTTTCCACCTCCAACGACAATCTAGGGGTGGGAAACATAGTTGGGTTTCTTTGAAACAGTCAAAGAGACTGTTTAAGATGTATATGTATTATGTTTGTGACTTCAAGGATATATGGTACGTCGTGCAACCTTCGTCTCAGACGGTCGTGGATGTTGTGTTCGACTTGGTTTCCATAGTAGATAAAGACGGGGAGGTATGCTATGACGGGGAGGGAAATCCAAAGATTAGACGACTTTCTAAATTCCCTATCCACTGGTGTTCGAGCCATTATGAGCATAGTCTTGGACATTACCATACCCCTGCCGGTAGTATGAGTGTCGAGGATGAAGAGACCTTCAGTGTTCTTAATCAATTCGTCGACGGGTTCTTTCCCTCGAGGTGGGTCACAAGGGAAGGACATGACATTCTTAACGAAGATGGTGAACCAACATTCGAGGCGCGCCCGATCAACACCAAGGAACTCGTTGAGTGTCGCACCCACGGGAAATCCGTGAACCTTCTAGGTTTCTGCTCACGTGATTTATTGTACTTTTACTTCTTGACCTATTTGTTTATGTCCTTCTAACGAAGCTAACCCAAGGATATTGTTTTTGTTTTTGCAGGTAACATGGCGGAGCGTCGTGAACGACTGTTGAAGGTGACCCAGGAAAAGAAGAATCACAAGAGGTTGGTGAATTCACACCAGCCCACACACCTTGGTTCAGTCTCAGAGCCGGCTAGGGATGGTTCGAGTGGGTCGTCAGGTACCTGCAACGTTGCACAACATGCAGTTGTGTTGAGTAAGAAGAGAAGTCGTCCTGAAGGTGGACTTGCAAATATGACCGGGGGGGGGGGTGATTCCTCGGGCCTTCAACCTTCCCCTTTATTTTTAGGAAAAAGATTTCTTCGAGGGTTTCCCTCTGACAGTGTCTGGTGCTGAGTCTGATATTATCAGACGCCATAACAAGGAGGGTCGAAAGAAGCACTTGTCTTTTGAGATGGTCGGTCTGATGAAGGTCGCAGAGATGGATGTTGTCCTTACAGGTGAAGGAGCCGGCTCTTCTGGACTGGTGAGGGAATTAGATTCAGATAAGGCGACTCTTCAAGCGAAGACGTAGAAGTTAAAAACTGCCCTCGAGCGGAGTGAGGATAGTTTCAGGGGCAGGCCGACGAGTTAGCGAGGGAGAAGGAAAAAGTTTCCAAAGCTTATGAGGAAAGGGATTCCCTGTTGCTCGAGAGGGAACGGCTGGAAAAGAAGGTTGTCGATTTAAAGGCTGCCATGCTGCCTGTGGACGGAGAACCTGAAGGAGTCGTTAATTTGCATTCCTGGGCGGAGCTAGTTTCTCGGATCCAGATCCTCGAGTCAGATTATGTCGACACTTTGACCGACGACTTCAAGACCACACTGGCTCAATTTTCCGTTCTAAATATGGGGCTCAGCACCGACGGTGTCGGGGTATTATCTCAAGTGATTGATGGTCGGGTGGTTCCTCCTCCTGATTCCCCCGAGGCGAAGGTCAAAGTGAACACTCTACGGAGTGATTAGTATTTCCGAGATATCTTGGCTGTTTGTATTCGGGGCCCGCGTGCCTGTAATTTTTTGTAATATTCAGACAACATCGGCCCTCGTGGTTGACATTATAAATGTTTTTACTTTGTTTTTATGCCTTTACGTTTTCGTTGATGCTTGCTAACTATCTGCTCGTTGTGATCGGTGGATCCGGAACTGACTGTTTAACGCTGGTTTGCGAAATGTCGCGGAAGCAAGAGTCGCCACCGTCTTTTATTTTCTCCAAATGGAAAGGACAAAAGCACAGAAAAATTCCTTATTGAGATTAGTTCTCGGTTCGGGAGGTAGATTTATAGAAAGGGAAGGTGTTAGCACCCTTTCTATCCATGGTTATCCATGGGCTCTTAGATACTTGCTCATTGTATTTTCAAAAATGTTTGTTTGCTTTTCAAGGTGAGTGAGTTTGAAAAAGTTTCATTTTAAAGTTTCAGATCGACTCTTGTATCAGTCCTCAAGAGTGTTTAAAAAATCGTTTTGAAAGCTTTTTGAAAAGTGTCGGTGTGAAAAGAAATTTTTGATTTGTTTTTGAATTAGAGCAAGTATCTACGAGTCATCTACCTACCCTAAGGAATTAGTCTGTGTAAATTTCCTTAAGGTAGTGCCATCCCACCATTGAGAGGTAGGTAGCACCACCGTTGGAGGTGTTCGGGTCAATTCGAGGATTAGGGACAGTGTGGTCACCAGAGCAATAGTAGGACACCTTAGAAGCTACCCCCATGCCATGTTCATGGACATGAGGACTTACTAAAACGTCCTCTACTCGACGACCACGTTTCGAGGGGCAAGGCAACAGTGAGGCGTACCCTAGGAGTGGTGTGTGAATTGTGTGTCATTTTCAGATAATATTTGTCTTGTCATGCATTTGGTGGTCTACGCTTTGATTTTATTTGAGCATACATTCTTTCATGGGATTATTAACAATTAAAATGTGCGGGAATTAAAATGCGGAAAAATAAAGGTCCTACGCTATTACAAGGCGCGGGTCTACATCGCCAAATTAAACCAAGACCCGATTTGAATAAGAAAAGCGCGGAAAATAAATGTCCTAATTATCTATTACAAGGCTTTGGGGAAATTACATAAATTTAAAGTAAAAAATGTAAATAAACGCGCGAAACGAAATAAGAATCAAGAATGCGAGGGCGTTGGACCCTTTAAAGAAATTGAATCGAAATTATAAAGTAATTAAATTAAATAAAGGAAAGAACTTATTTTTTGATGTTTTTTGTATTTATGAAATTAAAGAAAATTAAATTGGAATTAAAAGTTAAATAACCCTAGTTCTAAATTGTTTTTAATTTATTAAAGAAAAATGTTTAAGTTGACCTAATTTAACCTAATTATTTAATGACGAGTTTATTTACAAAATTAATTAAGAATTAATAATAATGATGATGAGGTAATTTAATTATTTTGGAAAAAAAAGTAAAATGCTACAAAACCTAATTTTTATGTGTTTTAATTTATTTAAGAAAAATGTTAAAGGTAAAACCCTAATTTAAAACTAAATTAATTATCAAATTTATTTACAACAAAAACATTAAGGCATTAAATAATAAATAAATATATTTTTATTTTTGACTTTTCTGATTTTTTTGTTTGTATTCTAAAAATTATTTGGTGAATTAAAGGAAAAAACAATTAATTAAAACAAGAATAAATAAAAGAAAAGAAAAGAGAGAAAGAAATGCAAACATAGGGGGTGTTGACCCAAATTGAGGAGGTTGATTTGCAGTAATTTGGCCCAAGAATTCAGGCCTTGTTTGACTTTCAGGGTTTGTGTGAGGAGCTGTTGACCAATGCATATGGTGATCTGCAAGTTCTGGCCATTGGATGGGTGTTGCTGGACATGTGGCAGGCAAGTACATATGCATGTATGGTGGACTTCAGGTGAGGCGCTGCATGGAAATATATGAAGAAAAATAATATTGGAGAAGGGAGGGGACCTGGGAATCGAACCCAGGTCCCAATGCTTGAAGGACACATCACTCACCAACCAGCCAAACACGTTTCTTTGTTCATTTAGTGGGCCATGATCAATAAGAGAGAGAAAACAAGTGTTAGTGGAACAAATAAAAAAAAGCGCTAATGTTTGAATCAGCCAACCACAGTCCAACACGCTAGCATCTTCTTCCTTGGTCTTTCGTTTTGCCTGAAAAATAAGACTGGATAGCGGGGGGTTTAAACCCCCACTAACCCTAACATACAAAAATAGCGATTAGCTCATAGTTGAAAAGAAAAAGGGCGCGAGGTGTGAGATTTATTCGTGTGGGTCTCCTGGTTTCAATGATGCAGGTTTGATTGACTAATTTTGCCTTATGCATAAAACCCCAAATCTGGAGCTTTGAAACCCTAAGCATCGTTCATGGTAACTTTTGGTACAGGCAACCATTCTTCAATTGAATGGTACCATTAGCTTTGGAATGATCATGTTAGCATAAATCATACATTAAAAGGCATTAATATGGCATGAAAATGAAAACACGAATAGGTAAAAAATTATGAACAGGGCAACGTGTTTCTACCAGTTCTTTGTGTATGGAGAGTGGAAAATGATTGAGGCACGTCCAAAAATGTCCCAACAAGCCTTTGGAATACTTTTTAGGCCTTGAAAGGAGCTCTCTCTATGTTTTCAGATTTTGAGAATTTTGTGAAAAAATGCAAAGTTGTTTGGTGTTCTTGGGCGCAACTTTCTGGTTCTTTTGATTAGGGTTATGTTTCTGCTTATATGTGGAGTGAATTAGGTTCACAAAACAAGTCCAAAATCCATTCAATCAATGTTCTTGAATTTGTGATTTTCATGAATCTTTTTCAATCTTTTTCATTCCTTTTTGATGCCAATCATTGCCAATTCTTGCCTTTTTGAGTATGCACGAAATATTGAGGTCATGATGAGTGGATATGCTGCACAAAAAGGTTTAGAAAACATGATTTGCTATTTTTGTCATATTTTATTTTAATTAAATGAACTAATAATAATAATAATTCAAATAATTAATAAAAAATGATAAAATAACTCCCTTTAAAGTCAATGGGTCGTGCATAGCCTTTGGGTGATGATTCTTGGAAGAAATTGTGGCCCATTAGCAATTTTGAGTCATTTGAAGCAAAGTTGACTTTTCAAAATTCCCAAAAATCTCCCAACTTCCACAAGGCATATCTTGCTAAATGTTTAAGCTTTGATCATGTTCTTGGACATTTTGGAAAGGTCTTGAAGTCCTCTAACTAATTCCTTTGGTCCCATGTCATTTTGATTTACCAATCTCAAGTTATGCTCTTTGACTTAAAGTGCCTTTTTGTTGACTTTTGAAAATGACCTATAATGTTGAGATTGATAACTTTTTGTGAGAGAATTTCTTGGACTTGAAGTGTGAAGATGAGTTGTAGGAAATGTCATTATCTTCAAAATGAGCTTTGGATGGAATTTTTCTGATAAACCATGTGGAAGTTATGCCTTGGTCAAGTTACAGTTGACTTTTCCAACTGTCCAAAAATAGAAACTTTTGCATCTTGAGACTTTTTGAGCCATGCCTTGAGAATCATGATCAAGAATTGATCAAATGATGTTTGTGGCTTCAAAATAAGATGTTGACCAAAATTTTTGACTTTTGACTGTCAAATGACCATTTTACCCCTGCAGTTGACTGTTGAGCAATTAGGGTTTTTGACTGTGCAATTTTATGCTGTGAGTCTTGAAACTTGGCATAAGGATGCTTGACAATGTTTATAGGCATGTGAGACTTGTTTGGACCCTTGGAAACTTCAACTTCTTTGCCAGAACCAAAACCCTAATTTTTGACTGTTAGGAGGCCATTGAACTGTGCAACTCTTGGGAGATTTTGAAGTATGCTCTTTGCAAATCTTGAAGAATATGGGAGGGCAAATTTTGGGGTACAACACTCGTCGTTGTTTTTGACTTGTTTATTTTATGAAAATTTGTAATTTTCACGTGTGGAGGTTTATGCTCGACCTTGGTTGTGGACGACACATGTTTGGATATTTCGAGGGGGTGGAGTATGGATTCTCGGAACGAGATCAAGATCGTGGTCGGGGTCTTGAGCTTGCAGCGTGAACTTCCCATCGCGAGCTGGGTGTTCTGCCTGTTGAGTACTTTGACAGCGGAGCTCGATTGAGGTATCCCTGTCGGGCTAAGGTATTGCTCGAGAAATGAATAACAACCGTCTTTCATTAATGTTTGGAGGCCATGTCTGTACCTTGACATGCCTACGTGGTCGAGCTTGTCCCGTCTTCAGTTGGAGAGGAGTGGTCGACTGCTAATGCCCATAATAGGTTAAGGACTCAGTTGTAATATTGTTTCAGTTTCGTAGCGTTTCATGGTTGAGGTAATGTTTCTCCATTTAAATGTTCGAGGTAGTATGCCCCGATGCCCGTAGCTCCGTGGACGCGGTATGGTCCTTCCCAGTTTACATCCAACTTCACTTTGCTGGAATCTTTCTGATTTCTCTGCAAGGCTAGGTTGCCGAACTGGAATTCGCGCTTTATGACTTTCTTGTCATGGCGAAGGGCTATCTGTTGTTTCAGTGTGACCTGGCGAAGAGCTTCTCCTGAATGGATTTCCTCGACTATATCGAGCTCTTCTCTTAGGGCCTCATTATTTAGTTCCTAGTTTATAGGGGCTTCAGTTTGTATAGACGGTTCCATGATTTCTACAGGGATGACAACCTCGGTGCCATAGGTTAGCTGAAATGGGGTCTTGCCTGTTGTTGAGTGGGGTATTGTTCGGTACGTCCATAAGATGTTGTGCAGTTCCTCGATCCACCCTCTTTTGGCCTCGCCCGGTCTGTGTTTGAGGCCTCGTAAGATCACTCTATTCGCGGCCTCGACTTTCCCGTTAGTTTGGGGGTGTTTAACTGAGGTGAAGTTCTGCTTGGTGTCGAGTTTGGAGATGAAGTTTTGGAAACCTTGATCGGTGAACTGTGTCCTGATGTCGGTGATGAGTGCTTATGGTATCTTGAATCGGGCAAGAACGTTTCGCTTGTAGAAACGAAGGATGTTGTGCAAAGTGATTTTAACCAGAGCTTCGACTTCCACCCACTTTGTGAAATAGTCAACGACCACGATCAATAATTTATTTTGATACGAACCTTGCACAAAAGGTATGAGGATGTCCATTCCCCACCAAGCAAACGGCCACGGGGAGGATATTGTTTTGAGCTCGCGTGGGGGTGCGAGGTGCATGTCTGCGTGCCTCTGACACTTATCGCATCTCTTAACGTGCTCCTTTGCATCTTGTTGCATGGTCGTCCAATAATAGCTTACTCGCAACGCCTTTCATGCCAGGGACCTTCCGCCTATATGTTGGGCGTTAATTCCTTCGTGGATTTCTCGCAGTATCTCGGGGATTGTAGATTCATCGACACATTTCAAGAGTGGGATGGAGAATCCCCGTCGATAAATTTTGTGCTCGAGTACCACCTATGAGCAAGCTCTCTGTTTAGTCGCAGTTGCCTCCCTTTGGTCGACGGGAAATTCCCCCTTTGTCAGAAAGTTGAACACCGGGGTCATCCAACATGAGTTGTCTCTGATGGCATTCACCTCGGGCGGTACAATGGATTTTTTAATACTCGTGCGAGAAATAGATTCTTGGATGACGGATTTGTTCTCGTCTTTCTTCTTCGTGCTCACGAGCTTTGAAAGTATGTTTTCCTGTTTGTTCTATTCGCAAGGTACGTGCTTGATGTCTGCCCGGTTAAACTTTTTCATCCGTTCTCTGACTAGGTTTAGATATTCAATGAGGCTGTTTTTCTTTTCCTGGTATCCCCCTTGTACTTGAGATGCGACGAGTTGGGAGTCTATGAAAATTTGTATTTCTCGGGCCTTCAAATCCCATGCCATCCTTAGTCTTGCGAGCAAGGCCTCGTATTCATCCTGATTGTTTGACGTCGGAAAAGCAAGGGTGAGGGAGTGCTCGATCACAATGCCTTCCTCGTTCTCGAAGAGGATTCCTGCTCTGCTCCTTGTCGAGCTGAAAGCTCCGTCTACAAAGATGGTTCATCTGTGATTTTTCCCTATGAGGGGTTGTGAGCGGTCATCTTTGTGACGACGTCGACCAGCTCTTGGGCTTTGAGGGCTTTCTTACTCTCGTACTGGACGTCAAACTCTGAGAGCTCTAGGACCACTTTAGCATTCGACCGACCATGTTTGGTCGACATAGGAGCTGTCTTACGGGTTAGTTTGTTCATACGATGATCATGTGGGCCAGAAAGTAATGTCTAAGTCTCCTCGCCGCATTGATGAGGGCTAAGGCTACCTTTTCAATCCATTGTTACCTAACCTCGGGCCTTTGTATCGCTTTTCTCATAAAGTATACCCGTTTTTTCCCGTCTGAAGTCTCACAAACGAGGGCCGCACTTACGACCTCGATGGAGACAGCCAGGTAGAGGAACAAGGTTTCCCCATGCTTAGGTCGCGACAGCACGGGCGATTATGAAAGGCTTTGCTTGAGGTGGAGGAGGGCGTGCTCACATTCCTCAGTCCATTCGAAAGCTTCCTCTTTGCGTAGGAGTTTGAAAAATCTCAGAGTGTGTTGCGCGGATTTTTCCACGAAGCGGGAGAGTAAGGTGAGCATACCGTTTAGGACTTGTATAGATTTTTTTGAGTTGGGCATAGGAAGCTCGGAGAACGCCCGACATTTGTCGGGGTTGGCTTTAATTCCCCGTCCAGTTAAATGGAAACTGAGGAATTTTCTCGCCTTCACCCCGAAGGTGCATTTCTCAGGGTTGAATCTCATTTTGCATTGTCTTGCTTGAGAAAAGACTCTTTTGAGGTGGGCTGCATGGTCGGTATATGTTCGAGACTTAACGATCATGTCGTCCATGTATACTTTGAGCATATCGCTGATCTTATCACGAAAGACTTTGTTCATCATCCTTTGGTACGTTGCCCCTACATTTTTAAGCCAAAGGGCATTACGTTGTAGTAGTTGCCCGAGCTAGTCATGAAAGCGGTGCAATGTTTGTTGCTCATCGCTATTGTGATTTAGTTATAGCCCGAGTAGGCATCCATGAATGATAAACTTTTATAGTCGACCGAGTTGTTGACCAACATATCAATGTTAGGTAACGGAAAAAGATCTTTGGGACATGCCCAATTAAGATCAGTATAATCAACACACATTCTCTATTTTCCATTATTCTTTTTAACTAGTACAATGTTTGAGAGCCAGGTTGAATATCGGGCCTCGAAAATAAAATTAGCCTCTAGGAGGTATTTTACAACATTTTTAGCAGCCTCCGCTTTCTCGAGAGACTGCCTACGTCTACGTTGTACACTGCCCTAGCGGCTGGATCAATAACCAGTTGGTGATGTTGTAACTGGTTTTTAAATCAGAGTCTCCACCCTTAATTTTTATCCTAAAGTAAGGGAGTATAAAGGAATAACCCTACAAATCAGAGATTCTAGATTTAGACTCAGTTCTAGAGAATGGGAAGGTGTTAGGCACCCCTTATCTACCTTGTTCACAAGGATACTAGGTTTAGAAGCGCGTTCTTAGGAAATAGGGTTTTTAATTATTATTGGGGAAAAAAGGGTTTGAATTTTAAATAGGGGAACTCGCCACGATTTTAATCGTAGGCCTACGTATCCTCTTAGGAGGAATCAAAGTCCCATTTTGTAGTTCGCGGTGAGTTAGTGTTTTTTTATAGGATTGCGTAAAATTGATTTTAAATTATCCTTGAACCTTGTATGGGTTGAAAATTGTGTGAGCGTAGACGTAGTTCGCAGTTAATTCGAAAATAATTCTCCTTAATCCTTTTTCGAAAATGATCTTGATTTTGATTATGTTAGTAAAAATGATTTGAGATTGGTTAGCTGTTTTGAATGTAGAGCAGAGGAGTCTGATATAGTCTTCTCATCACGTGGTCAAATATTGGCCATGTGTCATTTGCGAATGGAGTATTCGGTGAGTTGTACGAGTTTTACTTACTTGATTTTTAACAATAAACGGGTAGATAATGTGTTGGTCGATTTAATTACTCGAAGATAGATATCCTATTATTTATAGAATGTTTGAATTAATTTAATAGAGATTCGATTTATGTATTTTGGGAATTATGAATTAATCTAAAAAAACTAAAAGTACATTTTTGTATTTTAGAGTTTTTATTGTATTTAGATAAAAATGGATAAAATCACATGATTTTAAAACTAAACTAAATAATAAATCCTTAATTTAAATTAATTATGAACATAAGGGTGTATAAATAATAGTATGTGTCAGGGTAGTAAACACAGATTTTAAAGCCCAGCCCGACAAACATACAAACCTAATTTAAACTAACAATTGAACAAAAAAAAAGAATGACCCAATATTCAGTTTGGGGCGGTATAGTCATTAAAGATCCTCTAAGGGCCCAAAAGGCCCAAACTCTACAAAACCCTAATTTATTTTAATAAATAAAACCAGAAATCATGGGAATCATAAAAGTAGTGGATACAGGCAAGGCATGTGGCGACAAATCTTCCCTTTCTCATCTACCCATATCAATTTCTTTTAACCTCTCCACTGCCCAATTATACGGCGACACCTATCTTTTATTAAAAAAAAAATTACTAAAAGATTTACTCTCCTCTTGGTTTACTCTCCTCTTTATAGCAATTTAAAGGATTTATGAATTAGGAAGTAGAGTTAAGTGTGCTTATTGATTTTGATTATGTAATAATCTTGGACAATAAAATGATACAGATTTTGTTGGCAATTTCAATTTTGTTTCCATATTAGTTTGAACATGTTCTGGAGAAAAAGGAATGTAAGAATGAAACACACATTTTCCTTATGGCGAAGCCGCATTTTCCTAAAGGGTGAGGTTGTTGCCCGACATAGTCGAGGGCAGGCTCGATCAGCAGGCCTCCTTGAGCAGCATAGTTGGATTGAGCCTCGTATGAAGTTGGACCAAGTGAAGACCCAGTCCAGAACATTTGTATATTTCAAATGGTAAATGATATGTGAAAATTATTGATATCTTTCGGACAACAAATTACATATGGGATATTATTTCTAGATTGTAACTTTTTTTATGAGGAATTTCTTAAACTCTCATTCAATACACTATGTTACATTTCCTTAAACCCTTTTAGAAGTTCTTACCTTCTTATTCAATTATTACATCTGGTAACACAATTAAATTGTATTGTGACATCATAAACACAATAATCGTCCTAAGTTATAAGTAATGTGCATATGTATCTCTTTTTATTGAATCACAATATGATCTTTTATGCATTGAGGAAGTTGTGCATAGTATATAATTTGAGACCTTTTAATCTTCCTTCAGATGTTAACTTCTGAATCATTGAGATATTTTCTTGATTTCTTTTTGTTTTTAATTGTTGTAAATATGATGCACCCTGATACTAACAACCTATTTATGGTGTAATGAGATGAGAGTTTTCCAACCTAGCGTTCTATACGTAGATGTTGAATTTTTTTGCACTAAACAAGAATTTACATTTTGTGAGTGTTTTACCCCAAAATTTTCCCTTCCTTTTATTCAAGACATTCTCCTAGGGTTCTCAAATGCTCAAGGTTGCTTAAGAATTGATCAAACAAATTCTCCTTTAAAGCAATTGACCTACAACTAGGGTTTTGTGTTTCTCAAGGAAGATTGGGTTTTCAAGGTCTCAAGTGAATTTCATGGTCTCTTATATGTCTCCAAGGATGCTAATACCAAGTTTCATGCCTTACATCACAAGTCTGCTCAGTCAATGACTCAGATGACTGAAAATAACTTTAACGGGGGAAAAGTCAATTATGGTCAACATATAGTCAAACTTCAAGATTTTTGGTTAACATCAAGATTTTGAGGTCATATTATTTATTTGATCATGGGTTGATCATGATTCATCAAGGAAAACTCTCAAATCATCAACAATCAAAAGTTTCCAAATTAGGGTTTCCTAAGGAGAAGTCAACTAAACTTTGACCAAGCATAACTTTCACATGCTTGATCATATTTTCCTCAAACAAAGATCATTTTGAAGTAAATTCAATTATCTACAACTTTGTCTCTCTAAGCTCAAGTCCAAAAAATGCTTCATTTGAAAGATATGGGCCAATACATTATAGGTCATTTCAAAAGTCAACAAAAAGACACTTTTTATCAAGGCGACTTACATCAAGATAAAGTCTTCAAATGCAAAAATGGTCAACATAGAGATTGTATAGGACATCTTTATCTTTCCAAAAAGTCCAAGATCATCTTCAAATGATAAAATTTGTATGAGTTATGACTAATTCAAGTTGAGAAATTTTGAGCAAATGCATGAAGTTCAAATTGAGCAAACTCGAATTTTTGGGCTAATGGGCTATTATTTCAAAGTCCAAACGCGTTTTTCAGCTCACATTACACCTAAAGACTTACTCATGCACCCCCTTGAGTTTTTATTTATTTATTTTTATTTTTATTATTTTAAAAGTCAAAATAAAATAAAATAAGACAAGGCTTCTTACACAAGTCCAAGCCCATCATATTTTGACCTAATTCAACCTATATATTCACTTCAATTCAGACATGAAGGACCATGAAACCTTGCAACAACATCACCTTGCAAAAATCACAAAATATTATTCAAACTAGGGCAACCTTAGAACCCTAGTTGCACTCAACTTTAAGGCCTCATAACCAGTCCATTCACTTCCAGGGACACAAGAGGGTAAGGTTAAGTTGATTGCCATGATCAAAAGAGCATAAAACATGTATACATGCCGCGTCGGTTTTAATATTGCATGAAACTCATACATTTGTTTTCCCTATGTTTTAATATGTACTAACTCATTTAACGTGTTCTTGAGGTTCAACAATGCAGGAATGACCTATTATGAGAGCCCCATAATGGCTGGATAGTGCAAAGCCATGTTAACACCAATCCTTGCAATTTTATTTGTAGCTCCTAAAACCTTGCGATTCAGGCCAAGATTATAGTCCCATTGAATCCGTAGACCCTGATTTAAGGGGGTAGGGTCCCCTTGGACTAATATTTGTTGTCTTGCAGGAACAAGAAAAAGAAGCCACCGGAGAAGACGATCGGAGCTAGGGATCCAGCGCTTCTCTGGTCCATGCATTTTGTTTAATATTTATTTATATCGTTTCATCAAAAACATTGGATGTATCACCACCCCAATGGTTAAACACGTGCGCTAAAGGCTTTACTATGCAAGGGCACACGTTTTTCATAATTTTATGTTTTGCAGGATGATAACAAAGCGCGCTTGCTTCCATTCTTTGACACAGGTGCACGTCTGCCCTAGTGGTGAAGGTCCTTGTGTAAAGAGAAAAGGGCGTGGGTTCAACACCCACCCCTGGCAATATTATTTTAAAACTTTTTTTCTTCATATTTTCCTTATTTTTGCATTTACAAACCCTAAATTCATCAAACCAAAAACCTTGACAAACCTAATTTTTTCAAAACCTTTTTACAAACCCTAATCAAAATTAAGGTTTAGGCTTTTAATTTAATTAATAAATTTATTTTTTAATTAAAATTAATTAGGGTATTTTAGGTTGATCATTAAAACCTTTTTATCAAAAAAATCATCAAAAACCTTTTCGCTTTTCTTTTTCCTATTTTTACATGTTGCGTAGTTTATTCTTCTCGCATTTTTTCTCAATTATTGTATCTGCTTACAGTTTGTAATAGAAATTAGGATTTATTTTTCGTACTCAACTATTTTGTAATTTCCCTGAAGCATTGTAATAGTCTAGGATTTTCTTTCCGCATTTACTTTCCGCATATTTACTGCTTTCCTATTTTTCTATATTGCTATTAGTAATTAGGTCTTGTATGGAAAGATTAAAAGCAAACGCTAGCTAACCCTAATTGAAAGATTAAATTAACTGAACATAATAAACTTCTCACACTCACACCTCTAGGATAACCTCCCTTGTTACCTCAGAATAAACAGTCATGTCCCTTGAACATGGGGACGCTTTAGAACAGTCCCTCGAAAATAAAGACCGTAGTCCCTTGATGACCCTTTTAATGTTGCCTTCGATAAATGATCTAATCTCTTAAACAATAACTGCTAAAGCATCCCTACCAGTTGCCTTTGATGACTGTACGATGACCCACGCATGTCCCTTCACATCCAACGATAGGGCTTCCTACTAACTAATGGTAGGATAGCATTATCTAAAGGAGTTAGAAAATTACAAGAAACACCTTGAGTAGGTAGACCACTGTTAATCGCTTGCTCATAAACATTTAAAAAAAACATTTTTTTCACAAATACTCTTCAAAAAATATTTTCAAAAACCCTTTGTATGCATCCTCAAGGACAAATACGAGAATCATTACAAAGTCTTGCTTACAATTGGCATTTCAAAATATTTTTCAAACACACATTCACAAAACAATTCTTAAAACAAAGTGAGCTAGCGATTAAGAGCCCATAGATAACTACAGATGAAAAGGGTGCTAACACCTTCCCTTTTCATAATCTACCCCTCAAACTCAAAAATCTCGAAGGCCTTTTCACCCTTTCCTTATTAGATAAAAGAAAAGTCGGTGGCGACTTTTACTATCTGCATATTTGCGATAAAACTCAAAACCAAGTCAATTCTCACACCGTATTACAGTGAGCATATGTTTAAATGAGTCTGCATCGTTGAAAGTATAATTCCTTGTGTCGAAGCAGGATGTTGCTCGACACAAGGTGTGTCGAAACACCCAGTACATTGTGTGTTGAATTAGTCTAGTTAGATGTGTCAAATAGTTGCTACATACAAATTTGGTTTAAATTTGATTTAGTTCCAAGATAGGTATTTTTGAGCTTTTATAGTTTTTTGCTTTTTGGCTTAGGGAGAAAGCAAGCTCAATTATAAATAGAGGGAGTAACCCCTATTTTTGTAATCAATTAAATATTCACAGAATTTGTAGTTGCAAGTGAATAAGAAAGTTTTCCACAGTTTATGAGCAGGGAGAAACTCTACAGAAACCCTAAATCTATTTTCTTCTTTAATTTTCTTTTCTTTTCATTGTCATTATATGGTGATAAAAATCTTGTTCGTCAAGATTGGTAGAAATTCATCATAGGTTTTGGTGGATTTCCAACATCTGGTATCAAGAGCTCCAGCTGAGCGATCAAGGGAAGAAGAAGAAAATCACAAAGGCTATGAATCATCCAAATGGACATTTTCCAGCAAGTCTTCGAATTCTTAAAGCTAATAACTACGAGAATTGGTGGAAGCAGGCGAAGGTTATGTTTTATTGTCAAGATCTTTTGGATCTTGTGAAATAAGGATAAGATCCGCTTGAAGAATATGCCTTAGAAAAAGAAGAGAAGGAGTACAAAGAATAAAAGAAGAAAAATTATAAAGCCCCCTTTATAATTCATCAATGTCTGAGTCTAGACAATTTTGAAAAGGTTAGTGATGTAAAATCTGCAAAAGAAGTCTGGGAGATTCTTAAGAAATATTTTAGAGGTGCAAAAAAGGTGAAATAGGTGAAGTTACAAACTCACAAAAGAACATATGAATTACTTCAGATGGAAGATAGCGAGAGCATATATGATTTCTTCACTAGGGTCACAAAACTAGTGAATCAAATCAAGGTTTTATGGAGAGAAACTAACAACATGGGTAGTTGTTTCAAAGATTTTGAGATCTTTGAATCCGAAGTTCGACCATGTGATAGTTTCCACAGAAGAGTCGAAGGACATGTCAACTTTGTCAAAGTAAAAGATTCAAGGGACACTTGAATCTCATGAACAAAGAATGGCTGAAAGAGCTGCAGGCTAGTCGATGAGTGATGTGGCTTTGCAGGCATAGTCAGTAAGAGACAAGAAAGGCAAAGGAAAGTGGTTAGACAATAAAGGTAAAGGTGGCTACACCAATTCGGATGGTAGAAGAAACCAACACGAAGAAAACATGTTGAATCAGAGAAGAACATACCAAGGAAACCAAAGAGGTAGTGTTGCAAATAGAGGAAGAGATGGTGGTCGAAAACCTAACAAGAGTTACACTCAGTGTTTCAATTGTCAGAAGTATGGTCACTATTCTAGTGATTGTCCAAAAAAGCGAAAGAATCAAGAAAGTGATACAAAGTTTGCAAAACATGAATAAGAAGAGATGATGCTAATGGTCACAACAAAAGATGAAGAGAAATTCAAGGAACAATGGTACTTGGATTCAGGATGCTCATCACACATGTCCGGAAGAAAAGATTGGTTTATCAACATAAAATTCTCGATGAAGAACACGGTGAAATTCGCAAATGACAATACCCTAACAGTTGAAGGTATTGGTGATGTTATGATTATGAGGAAAGATGGCAAGAGGTCAATAATTTCCAATGTGTTGTACATATCAGGCATGAAGAGAAATTTGCTCAGTATAAGGCAGTTGGTCGAAAAGAACTATAAAGTGTCAATAAAAGACAAGATGATGAGAGTCGTCGATGCAAATGGAAGGTTAATCTTGAAGGCTCTCATGTCTCAAAATAGAACCTTCAAGATTGAACTTGATGTGATGGAGCACAAATTCCTTTCAACTGCAGCTAGTAGAGATGAGTGGATATGGCATTATTGACTAGGCCATCTCAACTTCAGATAAATCAAAGATTTGAAAAGAAAAAATATGGTTTCAGGGTTGCCAGAAAATCGACATTCCAAAGGAGGTGTGTGAGGAATGTGTGTAGGCGAAGAAGCACAAGAACAACTTTAACAAGGATGCAGGAAGCAAGTCGTAGGCTATTCTTGAAGTCATATAATCTGATGTTTGTGGACCAATCCAGGTGGATTCAAATGGAGATAACAAATACTTTGTTACGTCCGTAGATGATTTTAGTTGAAATTTACGGACTTATTTGATCAAGAAGAAAAGTGAAGTGATCGAGATATTTTCCAAGTTTAAGTCTATGGTCGAAAGACAAAGTAGTTGAAAGACAAAGTAGTCGAAAGCTCAAAGTTTTGAGAACTGATGATGGTGGAGAGTATGTGTCAAAAGACTTTGACAAATTATGTGAAAAATAAGGGATTATGCATGAGGTGGTGCCTCCCTGCACTCTACAGTAGAGTAGAACTACAAAAATAAAGAATCGAACCATCATGAATATGGTGAGAAGTGTGTTGAAAGGAAAGAATTTACCTAAAGAGTTTTGGGCTGAAGTTGTGTCGACTACAACATACATATTAAACAGATGTCTGCCGAAGAAGCTAACAGGAATTACTCTTGAAGAATGTTGGTTTAGAGTGAAGCATAGCTTGAGTCATCTGAAGGTATTTGGATCTATTGAACATAAACATGTGCTATATCATTTGATAAGAAAAATTGATGACAAGTCGAGTCAGATGATCCTAGTAGGATATCATTCGATTGGAGGTTACAAGTTGTTCGACCCAGTGAACAAGCAGATTGTGATCAACAGGGATATGATCATAGATGAGCTTAAGGAATGAGATTGGACATAAAATGTCAAGAAAGATTTAGTAAGAATCTTATTCAAAGAATCAGTAGTTGAAGTCGAAAGAGAAATTCGACAAGAGGAAGTTATAGATCAACCAGGACCAAGCAGACCTTAGAGAACAAGAAACATGCCTTTAAGGTTGCAAGATTGTGTTATTACATCAGATGATGTGTGTGATACGGTGGAAGAATTGACTGTTTTTGGAATGCTGGCTTGCATTTCGCGTTTGTTTTCGCAAAATGTCGCGGTAAGCAAGAGTCGCCACCGTCTTTTATTTTATCCAACAAGGAAAGGAAAAAAGCACAGAAAAATTCCTTTTTCGAGATATTTCTGAGTATGAGGGGTAGATTATAGAAAGGGAAGGTATTAGAACCATTTCTATCCGTAGTTATCTACGGGCTCTTAGGTACTTGCTCATCATTTTTCAAAATTGTTTTGTGCTTGTGGGTTTTGAAAAGGTTTTTGTTTTAACTTCGATTTAACTCTTGCTTCTGTCTTCAAGAGTGTAATGAAGTGTTTTGAAAATTTGTTTGTAAAAGAGTGTGAGTGTGAAAAAAGTTTGTTTTGGATGAGCAAGTATCTAAGAACTAATCTACCTACTCGAAAAAGGAATGTTCTATGTTTGTTTCCTTTAGACAATGCTAGCCTACTATTAGTGAGTATGTAGCACCGTCGTTGGAGTTTAAGGGTCAATTCGAAAGAGGGACGTACGGTCACTAAAGCAATGTTAGGACGTCTTAGTGGTAACCCTGATGTCTTAGATTATTTATTCGAGGCAACGATATCCGAGGCAACCTTTTCGAGGCAACTTATGATCTTTTAGACAAGAGGGCGACCTCTAAAACAACCTATACTCAATGACCATTTACGAAGGTAACCAAGTGGAAGTGTACCCTAGGAGTGCGCATGTGCGACTGTGTTGATTTCAGATTATTTGTCTTGGCACATGTTTAGGGTTATCTAACTGTTTTAAATTTAAACATTCATTCTTGTCATGCAAACCCTATCATCAAACATCTAGCAGTTGAATATTTGCAAAAAATTAAAGGTGCGAAAATTAAACTACGCTATTACAAGGCGTCAGGTATTTACATCGCCAAGAACAAACCCTTTGAAATTTAAAAGCGGAAAAAATAAATAAATATCCTAATTAAAATTATTACAAACCGGGAGCAGATACAATAATTGAATAAAGTGCGCGAGAAATTAGAATCGAATGCGAAACTAGGGTTTTGACCCTGCTAACTAAAAGAAAATATTTTTGTTGTTTTTATTTTTTAAGAAAAGAAATCCATTCCTAAAATTAAATGCTAAATTAATTAATTATTAAATTAATTAATGAAAAATAATTATATGACATATTTTTGGATTTTTTGTTATTTTAGGAAAGAAAATAAAATAATTAAATTAGTGTTAAAAATCTATTGATTCTAATTAATTTTAAATATTTACAAAATAAATTAAAGTTATCTAATCATAAATAACCTAATTATTTCAATTAATATTTATTGATGAAAAATAAAAATTATGATTTATTTGGACATAAAAATATTTTTGTGATTTTTTGATAAAAAGAAAATAATTTTTGGTTAAGTAAATAAATAAATAAATAATTAAAAGAAAATAAACAAAATATAAAAAAGAGAGAGATGGGCCTGAAAGTGGTGTGTCAATAGCAAGAATTCTGGCCCAATTGGAGAAGGTCCATTTGACTTTTTGATCCTGTGCATACACGTTGATTAGGGCTTATGGTGTGCCTTTAATGGTAGCCATCAGATCTGGCCATCTGGCCATCTGGCGTGTTGATGAGGAAGGTGTATGGTGGGCATCAGGATCAAGCGTACACTGGATCTCCTGAAGACAAACAAGAAAATGGCAAATGCTGGAGGCAGGGATCGAACCCCTGACCTTCAGCCTCTGAATCCTTATGCGCTGACGTGGTCACCACTGGGCTATTCTGATTTCATTGTACATATGCCAATAAACAAAGATAATATATAAAAAAGGTCAGTGGATGATGTAACAAAAAAAAAGCGCCAGATTTGAATGGGCCTATGGGGAAGTGACACGCCTTCATCCTTGTGCTCGTTCTGTGGCTAAAAGTCCATTGGCCTATACCCACAGACAAATGTCCGTTGCTACAAACCAAGCATTCTCAAAACCTTCCACATGCCATGTAAATGGAATCTAACACCATGGTTAGATTCGTCTCATCTTCCTGATCGCAACCATACCCATTACAAGGGCTAATTGTTCCTGAAATCCAAAACCCTAAAAAACTCCAAAAAAAAGCCTAACAATGGTGATTCACAGCATAGGTCATATAAATGAAATTGAATAATGCCAAAAGCTTGCAAATATCATGGTGATCAAGATTATGCCATTATTTTACACTATGGATGCAAGAATAAAGTTTTTCGAATTCAAGAAAAGGGTGATACCGTTACGGACTTACAATGCGTGGGAGAGCTTGAAAGCGCTTGGTTTTGATTGTTTTAGGTTCCTGAGAATGCCAGGAAACGATTGGGACAAATACCAAGCCTTGAGGATGCCTCTAACCACCAATTCGATCTCACACTTTTTGCTTATTTTTTCAAATCTTGTTCTTGCTCTGAGCCTGATTTCTAACCCTTGTTTTGATCTGCCTCGCCTCCTTATGTATCCAGCAATGCACTAGGGTTAATAGTTGTGTCAAAATCTTCTTCTTTCAATGCTTTGGATATTGATTTCATTCTCTTTAACAACCTTCCAAATTTGGCTTCTTTTCAATCTTTTTATGCACTCTAAGGATTGGCACGAATTGGAATGATGCTAGCTGTATAATGAAGCCTGAAATAATCATAAGATCCTTTGTTATAAATATTTTGGATTTTATTTGATTTATTATGATTTAATTTAAATTAATTAAAAAAATCAAAATAAATCAAAATAAATAATAAAAATAATATATGGACAAGTGTCAAGGGCTAGAGCACGTGGGCTATGATGCCAACTCAAAACAAGTGAAAAAAACTGGGCCCATTTGGCAAAATTTGAGGTTTTGGGGATAGTTGACCTTTGGCAATTTTGCAAAAAAGGTCAACTTCCACAATGCATAACTTCCTCAATTTTGACTCTTTGGAGGTGTTCTTGGACTTTTTAAAAATCTTGGGATGTCCTATAAGCAACCCTTTTGGTCTCATCTAATTTTGATATTCCATGCTCATGTATGAAGCTTTGACAAACAAGGTGTTTTTGTTGACTTTTCAAAATGACCTATAATGTCCAAATTCATAACTTCTTGTCAGTGCATATTTTGATCTTGTGAGCTGAAGATGGATTTTAGGGAATTGCATCCTCTTCAAAATGAGCTTTGGATGGGTCATTTCTCATAAAGTATGAGAAAGTTATGCTTGGTCAAAGTTGAGTTGACTTTTCCTGCAAAACCCTAATTTAGAAACTTTTGAATCTTGATGAATTATGAACAATCCTTGATGAATCATGATCAACCCTTGATCAAATGATGAAATATACTTCAAAATGAGGATGTTGACCAAAAATCTTGAAGTTTGACTGTATGTGGACCACAATTGACTTTTGCCTTAGCACAATCGACTTTTGGACCTTTGAGCAATTGACTGAGCAAACTTCCTCTGCAAGGCTTGAAACTTGACATGGATGATCTTGAGAACATATTAGGACAATGTTGAGCACTTAGGGTCACTTGGACTCAAGGATCTTGATGCCACATGAAACCCTAATTTGGGGTAGACTGCCTTAGGAGAGAGCTTGTCTGGCCAACCCTTGGACTACCTTGAGCAATTTGAAGATCATTCTTGAAATGTTTTGAGAAATATGGGAGGGATAATTTTGGATTACAACAACTTCCCCTGTTCAATCTTCTTAAACCTGAGGATATAGATTGGCTTTCGTGATCCGAAGGTGGAAGAGGATTAAACACTAGAGTGCCCAGAAATTTGCACTCGCGTGAAGTGGTAATTGTCTTGTGATGTCGGGAATGGGCTTATAGATGCCATTTGGAAGGGTGTCGATCGCATAAGAGATTCCTTAGCGAGAGCTTGTATACCTGTTGTTGAGGAAGATTCCGCTGGGGAAGTCTGATCTTTGTTGAAAGAAGTAGAATTTCAGGAGCTTCGTCGTCCGTTATTCTGCTGGTGAGTCATCTCTGTTGATATTTAGGAACTTCAATCGTCCGTACTCAAATGAGGAATCATCTTTGTTGATATTTAGGAGCTTCGATCGTCCGTACTCAAC
The DNA here is from genome assembly GCA_948472305.1 of Vicia faba. Lineage (NCBI taxonomy): Eukaryota > Viridiplantae > Streptophyta > Magnoliopsida > Fabales > Fabaceae > Vicia > Vicia faba. The sequence continues at coordinate 90,130,965 of OX451738.1, forward strand.
TGAGGAAACATTTTTGTTGAGATTTAGGAACTCGTCCGTAATTCAACTGAGGAAACATTTGTGCTGAGATTTAGGAACTCGTCCGTAATTCAACTGAGGTAAAAATTCTGTCGAGATTTAGGAACTCGTCCGTAATTCAACTGAGGAAACATCTCTGCTGAGATTTAGGAACTTGTCCGTAATTCAACTGAGGTAAAAATTCTGTCGAGATTTAGGAACTCGTCCGTAATTCGACTGAGGAGACATTTCTGCTGAGATTTAGGAGCTCGTCCGTAATTCAACTGAGAAAATAACTTCGCTGAGATTTAGGAGCTCGTCCGTAATTCAACTACTTTGCTTAGATTTAGGAACTCATCCGTAATTCAACTGATGTAAACATCTCTGCTGAGATTTAGGAGCTCGTCCGTAATTCAACTGAGGTAATATCTTCGCTGAGATTTAGGAGCTCGTCTGTAATTCAACCGAGGTAATATCTTCGCTGAGATTTAGGAGCTCGTCCGTAATTCAACTACTTTGCTGAGATTTAGGAACTTGTCCTTAATTCAACTACTTTGCTGAGATTTAGGAACTTGTCCGTAATTCAACTGAGGTAAACATCTCTGCTGAGATTTAGGAACATCGTCCGTAATTCAACTGAGGTAATATCTTTGTTGAGATTTAGGAACTTGTCCGTAATTCAACTGAGAAAATAACTTCGCTGAGATTTAGGAGCTCGTCCGTAATTCAACTGAGGAAATAATTTCGTCGAGATTTAGGAACTCGTCCGTAATTCGACTGAGGTAGAAGCTTCATAGCTTGAAATTTGTGAGAATTTAACCGTATCCTTCCTGAAAGATAAAGGTTAGCTGTATGTAATGCATGATATGTATCAGGCAATGATGTTCTCAAAATAAATGAGATTGTATTTGTATGATGCGTATATACATGTCATGATGTATGAAAATGTGATGTTTTTAGTTGGGGAAAATAAATCCCGGATCGCTGCTGGAGAAAAAGAGTTGAGTTCTTTGTTTCCGCTGGAGATAATGGATGAAGATGTTTGTGAGAATAAACCTGCGGGAGAGGATGATTCCACTGGGGAATAAACTGACGAGGAAATTACTCTGTGGGGAAGAGATGATCTACTGAGGATTCCGCTCATAAATTCAGTTGGGGATGAATTACTGTTGCTGGTGATAATGAACCTTGTTGGGGATTGAATTCCGTTTTTATGAAAGGAAAGAACTCCGCTGGGGATGATTTTCCAGTTGCGACTTCACGGGGAATAATCTTTTGGACTCTACTGGGGATAACCTTCCAGAGTCTACTGGGGATAATTCTTCAAACTCCACTGGGGATATTTTATACTCCACTGGCGATGATAAGACTTTTCAGTGCTGATGGTACATAAACTCTGATTGGGGAGAATATTACCAATTCATTCACAGTTGCGAGTCTCAGTTGGGAAGATTTTTAACACCACTAACTTTCTCTTACTCTGCGGGGAATGAATGTACTTTCAATTTTTCTCTCCAGCTAGGTCTATCCCTATACCTGGTGGACAGAGCAACTATACGGTTTGGACATTTCTCGTTTTCCCCTGTTTCTGATATTACCAGTAATCGTCTTTTGCTTCGCATGTAAATATTTATGAGCAGCAATTAATGTCAAATGCATATATCAAAAATGAACATTGGACGTTTTTGCAAAACAAAACAGAAAAAGGAAAACAATTTGAAATTTCTTTGTAAAAATGACTTGTATAGATTTTGAAGTTAGCCTGTGAATAGGCGTTTTTGTACAAGAGGCTGACGTTCTAGTAAGAGAACGCCGCCGATCAATAGAGTTTATACAATTTGTGAAAAAACAAAGAAAAATAGCTATGTGAATAATCCCACTGGGTTCCAACTCTGCTATTGCCTTTATGTCTTCAAGCGTCTCATCACTTTGCTACTTAGTTGAAGGTTGATCAGACTGATTAGCGCCGTCCGAGCTTGATAGTTGATACTGAAGTCTGGTTGCAAGGTGATCCAATGAGACATAGTGTTACGCTTTAATCTCTAATTTTTGCCTGGACCTCCCTTTCGGGTTTTTAGTCCACCGGGATACCCTTTTTTGCCCAAGCCGCCTTTTCAGGTTTTCGACTTGCCGGGTGTACATTTTTTTTCATTTTCATCCCTTATTTTTGCCTGAACCCTTTTGGTTCGCTGGGAAGCCCTTATTTTTGCCTAGGCAAGTCAACCTAGCGGGTCTTTGATTATGCGTAGTATCTTTTCACTATGTCTGCATTGACGGGGTGAGGAAGGTCGTCACCATCCATGGTGGTTAGAATCATAGCTCCTCCTGAGAAAATGTTCTTAACCACAAATGGCCCTTCGTACGTAGGGGTCCATTTGCCCCTAGGATCACCTTGTGGAAGGATAATGCGCTTGATCACCAGATCCCCAACTTGATACTCTTGTCGTCTAACTTTCTTGTTAAGTGCCTTGATCATCCGCTTTTGATACGTCTGACCATGACAAATAGCAGTAAGTCTCTTTTCGTCAATTAAGTTCAACTGATCAAGCCGAGTCTGAATCCAGTCATCTTCGCTCAAACCTGCATCCTTCATAATCCTAAGAGAGGGTATCTGAACTTCAATGGGCAAGACGACCTCCATGCCATATACCAAGGAATAGGGTGTTGCCCCTGTTGACGTCCGCGCTGAGGTACGATACCCATGAAGAGCAAATGGTAACATCTCGTGCCAATCTTTGTACGTCACCGTCATCTTCTGCACAATCTTCTTAATGTTCTTATTATCCGCTTCTACAACCCCATTCATCTTTGGTCGGTAAGGAGAAGAGTTGTGATGCTGTATCTTGAACTGTTTGCAGAGTTCGGTGATCATCTTATTATTGAGATTTGTACCATTGTCCGTAATGATCCTTTCTGGTACACCATATCGACAGATCAGATTGTGTCGAATAAACCGTGCCACGACGTTCTTGGTTACAGTAGCAAAGGAAGCTGCTTCAACCCACTTTGTAAATTAATCAATTGCTACCAGGATGAAACGATGCCCGTTAGACGCCGTAGGTCTGATCTCACCAATCATATCGATGCCCCACATTGCAAAAGGCCAATGAGCTGTCAAGATGTTCAGAGGAACTGGAGGTATGTGCACCTTATCAGCATAAACTTGGCACTTGTGACAGGTCCGAGAATGCTGATAACAGTCGGCTTCCATGGTGGACCAATAATATCCTGCCCGAAAAAGGATCTTATTTTCCATAGTGTGTCCATTGGAATGAGTTCCGGAAGTACCTTCATGTAACTCTACCATAATCCTTTCTGCTTCGTTCTTATCCATACATCGCAGCAAGGTTGAATCATGATTACGCTTGTAAAGAATGCCATTGCTGATGAAGAATTTCGCCGCGAACCTCCTCAGAAACTTCTTATCATTAACAGATGCACCCTCGGGGTATTCCTGACCTTTAAGATACCTCTTCACCTCCTGAAACCAGGGTTTATCTGCTACCTCTTCAGTCTCAATGTCACAGCAATGTGCGGATTCATCCAACCTTTCAATGGTAATCTGGGGAGCTTCATTGTCCCATCTGACCTTGAACATAGAAGACATCATATCTAGCGCGTCCGCCAACTGATTCTCCTCTCTAGGGAAGTGTTCAAAGGTTATCTCCTCGAAGTGTGGAAGCAATGCCAATACGTACTCCTTGTAAGGAATAAGATTTGGGTGCTTCGTATCCCACTCGCCTTTGATCTGACTGATCACGAGAGCGGAATCTCCGAATACACTTAAGAACTTTATCCTTAGGTCAATAGCCGCTCGAAGACCCATAATGCATGCTTCATACTCCTCCATGTTGTTGGTGCAGTTAAAACATAGTCGGGCGGTGAACGGAGTATGAGAGCCTTCAGGAGATATAATCATGGCACCGATGCCATTACCCATAGCGTTTGAAGCTCCATCAAAGTACATAGACCATCGGGATCCCTCCTCGGATCCTTCATCCGGTGCAGGTGTCTCACAGTCAGTCACCAACATGATGTTCTCATCCGGGAATTAAAAGTTCATAGACTGGTAATCGTCCACTTCCTGATGTGCCAAATGATCTGCCAACACACTTCCCTTGATTTCTTTTTAGGTCGTGTATTGGATGTCATACTCAGTCAAGATCATCTGCCATCTTGCTATTCTTCCGGACAAGGCAGGCTTTTCAAAGATATACTTGATAGGATCCATCTTTGATATCAATAGATTAGTGTGAGTCAGCATATACTGTCTCAGCCGGCGAGCAGCCCATGCCAAAGCACAACAAGTTTTCTCGAGCAACGAATATCGGGTCTCGCAGTCGGTAAACTTTTTTCTAAGGTAATAAATAGCATGCTCTTTTCGGCCAGACTCGTCATGCTTCCCCAACACACACCCCATTGAGTTATCGAGTACTGTCAAGTATAAGATCAGAGGTCTCCCTTCAACTGGAGGCATCAAAATAGGTGGCTCTTGTAGATACTCTTTGATCCTTTCGAAAGCGGCCTGAAATTCATCGTTCCATCTAACCACTTGATCTTTCTTCAGTAACTTGAAGATTGGCTCACAAGTAGCAGTCAGGTGTGAGATGAACCGGGCAATGTAGTTCAGACGTCCCAGAAAGCCTCTGACTTCTTTTTCTGTTCGGGGAGCTGGCATCTCCTGTATAGCCTTCACCTTTGTAGGATCCACTTGAATACCTTTATCGCTTACGACGAAACCCAGCAGCTTACCAGACCTCACCCCGAAGGTGCACTTGTTCGGGTTTAACCTCAGCTTGTAAAACTTCAACCTGTCAAATAGCTTCTGAAGGCGGTCAAGATGTTCTTCCTCAGTCTGGGACCTCACAATCATGTCGTCAACGTATACCTCAATCTCATGATGAATCATGTCATGGAACAAAGCGACCATGGCACGCTGATACGTTACCCCAGCATTCTTCAAATCTGAAAGGCATGTATTTGTAGCAAAAGATACCCCATTGAGTAACAAAGGTTGTCTTATCCATGTCTTCGGGAGCCATTTTAATCTGATTGTAACCGGAGAAACCATCCATAAAGGAGAAGACCTTATGCTGTGCGGTGTTGTCAACCAGAACATCGATATGAGGCAGAGGGAAATCATCCTTGGGGCTTGCCCTGTTCAGATTTCTATAGTCAACACACATTCGAACCTTTCCATCCTTCTTCGGCACTGGAACCATGTTGGCCATCCACTGTGGGTAAGAAGTAACTGCTAGAAAATCGACATCAAACTATTTCATAACCTCAGCCTTGATTTTCTCAGACATCTCTGGGCGCATTCGGTGAACTTTCTGTTTCACTGGAGGACAATCTTCCTTGGTAGGCAAGCAGTGAACCACGATATCAGTATCCAACCCAGGCATATCTTTATAAGACCATGCAAATATCTCCACATAGTCACGCAACATCTGAATCAATCGTTGCTTAACACTAGGCTCCAGATTTACACCGATCTTGACCTCTTTCTTGTCTTCCTCTGTACCCAGATTTACTGTTTCCACTGGCTCTTCATGCGGCTATATAGCCCTCTCTTCCTGTAGTAACAATCTAGCAAGTTCACCAGGCACTTAGCAATCATACTCACCTTCGTCCGTGGCTTGGTTGATCGGACTTTCAAAGTCATAATTGGCAGTAGCAGAGTCGTTATCAGTGGGATCCAGAGTGGATGTAGACCTGTATATGTGAGTGTGTGTAAAATAGTTGTTTTGTAAGATAGAAAAGAAAAACAAAGAGCGCAAAATTTGTAATGCAAGAAAATGTCCAATGCTTTTATTAATGATATATGTAAATGACACATAATAAGCCCTCAAACAATGCCACGGTGTCTCGGGTAAGGCACCGAGCCGTAAAGTTTAAAATTCTCTGTTACAAATCTAGAACAAAAGTCTATTACTGTGTGATAAAATAAATTGGCACGAAGTCCTTTGACGTCCAATTTCTTAGTCCACCGTCAGTAGTCGGGTAAATCCAACTTTCGAAATCTGAATCTTCATCATCATCCCCAATAGCATTCACTCGCGCGTCATGTTTTGGCATAGGAGCTTGTTGTACCCCAAAAATTGCCCTCCCATATTCTTCAAGAGTTGTCAAGATCAATTTCCAAATGATTCAAAATCTCTCAAGGGTTGCACAGTCCAAATGCCTCCTAACACAGTCAAAATTAGGGTTTTGGTTCTTGCAAAGAAATTGAGGTTTTCAAGGGTCCAATCAAGTCCCATATGCCTATATACATTGTCAAGCATCCATATGTCAAGTTTCAAGACTCACAACATCAAGTTGCACAGTCAAAAACCCTAAATGCTTCACAGTCAACTGCAGGGGCAAAATGGTCATTTGACAGTCAAAAGTCAAAATTTTTGGTCAACATCTTATTTTGAAGCCACAATCATCGTTTGATCAATTCTTGATCATGATTCCACAAGCATGGCTCAAAAAGTCTCAAGATGTCAAAAGTTTCTATTTTTGGACAGCTGAAAAGTCAACTGCAAATTGACCAAGGCATAACTTCTTTATGGTTTATCAGAAAAATCCCATCCAAAGCTCATTTTGAAGGGGATGACATTTCCTACAATTCATCTTCACACTCCAAGTCCAAGAAATGCTCTCACAAAAAGTTATCAATTTCAACATTATAGGTCATTTTCAAAAGTCAATAAAAAGGCACTTTAAGTCAAAGACCATAACTTGATATTGGTAAATCAAAATGACATGGGACCAAAGGCATTGGTTAGAGGACTTCAAGACCTTTCCAAAATGTCCAAGAACATGTTCATAGCTTCAAAATTGAGCAAGATATGCATTGGAGAAGTTGGGAAATTTTTGGGAACTTTCAAAAGTCAACTTTGCCTAAAACACTTCAATTTTGCTAATGGGCCTCAAATTCTTTCTTGAATCTTTACCCAAAGCCTATGCACGACCCATTGAGCTCAAAATAATTTATTTTCTTATTTTTAATTAATTAATTGAATTTATATTAATATTAATTCATTTAATTGGTTTTAATTATAGGAAAATCAAAAAGATATGTTTTTTGGATCTTTTGTGAAGCAAATCAAATCAGGGCAAGCTGGCAAACTCGTTTCTCAATCAAAAAGGGAAGATCATCCATATTTGGCAAGGTTTTCATTGAAAAAGATTGAAAATTACTTGATTGAAAATCAAAGATTGCAAACTTAATTTCATGGACTTTTGGGCCAAAGTTTTAACCTAATTCACATCACATACATATGCTGAGGCCAACCCTAGTGTAGAACACGAAAAAGCTGCCACAAAAACACATAGCCAATTTGCAAAAATTCAAGGAACCTTGGAAAACTGAAATCAATATTGCAGCGTGATTCAAAGCTTGTTCTGGTTTCTAATAGATTGCTGACACTTCCAGGAACGCATAGGGATCCAAATCACACGTTAACACCCAAGAAACTTCCCAGAACAGATTCACGGTTCACCTTTATTTTTCATAATCGAAACTTGTATCTCATAAGCATTTAACATGTTTGATTGTTTGTTTTGCATTGTTTGAACATACAGGAACCTTTTGGTATGGTTTAATTGCACTGAAACTCACAGAATCACAATTCACCATGAATGGATTTTAGGGTTTTCGAGTTTTCAAAATAGGGCTTTCTTGTTGAGGAAAAATCAGACGTTGAGACCTATACAGTTAAATTCAGAAGCTCAATACGAACTGAATGGAATCATCGCGCCCTTTTTATATTGTCCCTAACTCTAGTCGCTATTTTTCGTGGTTATGGTTAGTGGGGGTTTAAAACCCCCGCTATCTTGCTTTCTTTTTACAGGTTCAACGAAGAAGGAGATGGCGTGGCAGCGCATGGTTGGGTAGTTCAAATCTGGCGCGCTTTATTTTGTTTTATACCATTATGATTTTTTTTCTTATATAATAATTATTATCCACTTATATTACAAACGCGTTTGAATGGTTCAGTGGCAAAGGAACAATGGCAAGGAACGCTGGGACCTGGGTTCGATTCCCAGGTCCCCCATATAATTCTTTCTATTTTTCACAAAGTGTTCACATGCAGCATATGCCCAGAACTCCTTCCTACACCCTCACGCGTTAGCTTGCCAGATGGCCTTGATCAACAATCCAATGGCCACAGAATGAAGTCCATGATGCACTCCAGTCAATCAGCAGTCACACAACCTGAAAAGTCAACGAGGCTTGTCTTCAATGGGCCAGAATTTCTCACACAAACCTCCCTTTGGGCCAACACACCCCTTTGGTTTGCAATATTTTTCTTATTTTTATTTTGTTTTATCTTATTTATTTTAATTTGTTTTAATTATTATTAATTCACTAAAATAATTTTTCCTAATAAAAATCAGAAACTCAAAAATGTTTTTTAATTATTTATTAAATTTGCCATTAACATATTTTTGTAAATAAATTCTAATAATTAACTTATTTAATTTAGGTTTTAAATTTTAATCCTTTTTTGTTAATAAATAAAATTGTATAGAATTAGGTTTTGACTTTTAATTATTAATTATTATTATTATTTTTGTAAATAACATGTAAATTAATTAATTAACTTAGATTAGGTTAACCTTAATATTTTCTTAATAATTAAAATAGACTTAGAATTAGGGTTTTCTCTTGATTTTTATTTTCTTTATTCCATAATAAATACAAAAAACATAAACAAACATTTTCTTTTCCAATTAGATAAATAATTAGGTCTTAATTTAATTTAATTTCTCAAAAGGGTCCAAAACCCTCGGACGTTCAGTTTAATTTATTCGCGCACTATTTTCTTATTTGATTATTATGTAACTGTTCAAGGATGTAATAGTAATTAGGTTTATTGCGTTTATTTACTTTCCGCATCTTTATAAAAAACGGGTCTTTGTATTTTGGCGATGTATAGACCCGCGCCTTGTAATAGCGTAGCTTTTACCTTTCCGTATTTTATTTTTCGCACTCTTAAACTGCTAAATTGCATGAAAGAATGTATGATAACTAAAAAACAACGCGTAGCTCACAATGCCATGATCAAAGATAAAACATAACATGAAAACAACACACAATGCACACACCACTTCTAGGGTACGCCTCACTCGTTGCCTTCGAAACGTGGTCGTCAAGTATAGGACGTTTTAGCGGTCGCTCTTATGTCCAAGATCCAGTTGCCTCGAAACAGTTGCCTCGAAATGGTTGCCTCGAATTAAAAAGGATCTAGGACATTAAGGTTACTTCTAAGGTGTCATACTATTGCTTCGGTGATCACACTGTCCCTCAATCGAATTGACCCGAACACCTCCAACGGTGGTGCTACCTACCTTTCAATGGTGGGATGGCACTACCTTAAGGACTTTTACACAGCCTAATTCCTTAGGGTAGGTAGATGACTCATGGGTACTTGCTCTCTAAAAAACAAACAAAAATCTTTTCACACTGACACTTTCAAAAGCTTTCAAAACAAATTTTTCAAACACTCTTGAGGACAGATACAAGAGTCACTCAGAAATCTTTCAATGAAACTTTTTCAAACCCATTCACATTTTGAAAAGAAAACATTTTGAAAACATAAGAGCAAGTATCTAAGAGCCCATGGATAACCATGGATAGAAAGGGTGCTAACACCTTCCCTTTCTATAAATCTACCTCCCGAACCGAGAAACATTCTCATAAGGAATTTTGCTGTGCTTTTGTCCTGTCCATGTTGGAGAAAATAAAAGACGGTGGCGACTCTTGCTTACCGCGACATTTCGCGAAACCAGCTTAAAAAACAGTCAGTTCTATTTCCACCGATCACAGAGCTGTTATGAAATTAGGTTTTTCCGACGCTTCAAACTCAATTTCCTTAGCATCGATCAGATCCTGCACTATATTCTTCAAAGCTCAGCAGTTATTGGTATCATGCCCTGGACTATCAGAGTGATAAGCACGTCAGGCGTTTGGATTATACAACGGTGATGTGGTATTGGGATTCTTCGGAGCTTCCCTCGGAATCACCAAGTTGGTCTTCAACAGTTGCGGCAGAATTTGAGATAGAGTCATACTGAGCTGAGTAAACTGTCTTTGAGGCCTCTCTTCTCTTGGCTGATTGCTGCATTGTGGGGCAACAATTGGTCTTGAAATAACCACCGCATTAACTGCTTGGCGGCGCTCGGGTCGACTTTGGTTCCTAGAGCTGCAAACTGCACTAGACTCCTTCTTGAAGGGCTTCTTCTTGGTACTTGACGAAGCACCTTTCTGTAACTTTCCGCTCTTAATACCTGACTCAACTCTCTCCCCAGTCATAATCAATTCGGTGAAACTAGACGATGAAGTTTCGATCAAATGGTTGAAATACGGACCAGACAAGGTCCCCAGAAACATATCCACCAACTCCCTATCAGCCAGAAGGGGTTGGACTCTACCAGCAAGATCTCTCCACTTCTGAGCATAGTCCTTAAAACCTTCGCTCGCACCCATAGACATACCCTGAAGTTGGGTACGCGTGGGAGCAAGGTCGGCATTATATTGGTACTGCTTGTAAAAAGCAGCAGCAAGGTCCTCCCAGTTACGGACGCTAGCTCCTTCCAGTTGTTAGAACTATTCAAGTTGAGTCCCTACAATACTATCTTGAAAGAAATGAATCCAGAGGTTCCTGTCAGCAGTATATGGTTGAATCTTTCTAACATACAAGCGGAGGTGTAACTTTGGGCAGGAGACCCCATCGTACTTAGCAAACACAGGTGCTTTAAACTTGTGGGGGATCACCACCCCAGATGCCAAACCCAAATCTCCAAAGTCCAACCCAGGTATCTTCTGGATCTCCATTGCGCTCAACCGGTGTTCAAGTTGCTTATACCTGTCCTCAGCCGGAGGGTACTGGTCTTCATCAAAGTAAGTCTCATTGTCAGAAACCACAGGGCTAGGAGCCCTCCTTTCTTCTTGATTCTCTCCCCCTCTAGATGAGTGAGATAGATCAACCTCTTCCTGCAACCTGTTTCCAAATCTATGACCCATATTTAGGAGGACCGTCTTCTTCTTCTTCTTATCCTTCAAGATAAGAGTCTTCAGATCTTTCTGCCCCTTGGCCAGGTTCATGAACATTTCCTGGAACTGAGCGTTCTGAGCTTGAAGAGCCTTAATAGCTTGATCAGTGGATGTTTCAGCAGACATGATGCTGAAATAAATAGCGAAGAAGATAAGAGAAACCTGTAAGGGTACCTGTGATGAGGTGCATGGGAATGGAATGCATATGACATGATTTCAAAGACGTCGGGAGATTCAAATTTATAAACCAAAATGAAACACACTTTTATTAGATTAAAAAGTTGAAACAATGTTTGACAAATGCCTTTAAGGCGTTACAAAAAGAAAAACTGAAAAGTAAATCAAAACTAGAAATAACAAAAGACATCAATGCTCCCATGGTCGTTTTCCATTGGTGCTGACATAATCGTTGAGGACCTTCTCATTCTCCAGCTGCCTTGTAAGCTTCAGGATCTTCTGTTCTTGTTCATGATACTTCTCTCTGTAAGTATCCCGCTCTTCTCTTAGCTGGATCCAAGACCTCTTTAATGCCCCAGTGTCAGTAGGAATGTATGGATGGAGGATGGTAGGAGGAACCCCTTCTTCATTGGTACTCTCAACAATTATCGGTAAGACAGCTTCGTACGACATCCCTAGTTTTTGAGCACGGGCTCGAACCCACCGGAGATACGGTTCCATCAGAAGAGAGGTCTTCATTCCTAACTCATGTGGATCAGACCGGTTAACCCTATTCCAAGCTCGTATGAACCTGCGACGATGTCCCTCACTATCCCCTTGGAAGTCAAAGATAATGCTCGGAATCGGCAACTCATGAGGACCGTCCTTTCGGGCTCACCCAAACTGTCGCAAGGCCAGACAAGGATTATAGGTTATTCCTCCTCTAATTCCAAGCAAAGGAACATTGGGGTATTCTCCGCACCGGTCAATAATAGCTACTTCTTCCATGTCTTTAGTGCTCCAGATGATGTCCGTATGAGCAAGGGACATAATTCTGTAGGCCCATCCCATACCTTCCTTGTTCTTCAAAACAGATTTGGGGAGGTGAGAAATAAACCACCTCGCCAGCAATGGTGCATAACACATAAGGGTTCCCCGTTTCCGAGCAGTACGAGCATAAAGAGCATGCATAATGTCACCTAAGAGAGTGGGCACTGGATTACGGGACATGAAAATCTTCACTGCGTTCACATCGATAAAAGAATCTGAATTAGGAAACAGAACCAAACCATAGATGAGAAGTGCTTGGATGTCTTCGAATGCTTGAAAGTCTAAACTGTCCCAAAACTGTTGAGCCTGATCAATCAAGAACTTGGCCAAGAAGCCTTTTACCCCACTCCGGGTCTCCCAGTAAGACATTACATCAGCCTTTGTCAGATGTAGGGCTGTAGCAACATCCTCTGGCCTAAGAGCCATCTCCCAACCTGTAAATGACGTCTGCTCTAGAATAGAAATACCAAGTAAATCAGAGAACTCCTCCAAAGTAGGGACCAACTGATAGTCCGGGAAGGTGAAATAGTGATGTAGCGGGTCAAAGAACTGGAACAAGACGCTCATCATTTGCTCATCCATCTTGGAAGTGACCAAACCAAGGAGGTGACCATGTCTTCTGACAAAGGAAGAAGTATCAGGCACTTTGGAAACCAAATCTCTAAGCTGAACAGGGATTTGTACGAAGTTGATCCGAATAGTATTTTTGCGCATAGATGCCATGACCTACAAAACAGAACAAAGATGAATCCCCTCGGTCTTTGAAATGGGTTAGTCTGATGAAATATGCATGCAATGTCATGATGCATGGTGTCATGATAGAAACACACCACAAGTATTCACAGATAGCAAACATGGTAAGGGCAAACAAGTCATACAGTAGCCCTTAGATTTCAGGTTGGCATGGAGTTTAGGTATTACCCTCTTTCAGTTTAGTTGGTTCAACCTATCCTAGTAACATTAACCGGGTTCTAGAGGATCTCAATATCACTGACCACCCTCGACCGATCATAATTCCAATTTAGCAACCTTTTCTTGCGGCCAGAATCATCGCGAGAGTTTGGTCTCAATGAGTGTAGCATACTGCTACTTTTCTATGGCCAAGTTGGTCAATTATAGGTTCTAAGGTCAGTTGGTTCTTAATGACCCCTTAACAGCCCCATATTCTCCTTGTTCCTCCACAAGGGATATCGGTATAAACTAAAGTGTCACACCAACGTAGCTACTGCTTCAACCGTATCGGTCTACGCCATACAATTCCCTCACAGTCTATTTCTACTTACCTAAAAGGTATCCCCAGATCCGAGTTAGGATCTATAGTAACTCCAATTCAAACCCACAAAGATAAAGCATACAAATCAAGCAATTGAAAACATTATGATAAACTATTCCTAAGGTACACCCCACTTATTAACTCCCCAGCAGAGTCACCAGTTATGTGATACGGTGGAAGAACTGACTGTTTTTGGAATGCTGGCTTGCGTTTTGCATTTGTTTTCGCAAAATGTCGCGGTAAGCAAGAGTCGCCACCGTCTTTTATTTTATCCAACAAGGAAAGGAAAAAAGCACAGAAAAATTCCTTTTTCGAGATATTTCTGAGTACGGAGGGGGGGGGGGGTAGATTATAGAAAGGGAAGGTATTAGCACCCTTTCTATCCGTAGTTATCTACGGGCTCTTAGGTACTTGCTCATCATTTTTAAAAATTGTTTATTGCTTGTGTGTTTTGAAAAGGTTTTGTTTTAAATTCGATTTAACTCTTGCTTCTGTCTTCAAGAGTGTAATGAAGTGTTTTGAAAATTTGTTTGTAAAAGAGTGTGAGTGTGAAAAAAGTTTGTTTTGGATGAGCAAGTATCTAAGAACTAATCTACCTACTCGAAAAAGGAATCGTTCTATGTTTGTTTCCTTTAGACAATGCTAGTGTACTATTAGTGAGTAGGTAGCACCGTCGTTGGAGTTTGAGGGTCAATTTGAAAGAGGGACATATGGTCACTAAAGCAATGTTAGGACGTCTTAGTGGTAACCCTAATGTCTTAGATCATTTATCTGAGGCAACGATATCCGAGGCAACCTTTCCGAGGCAACTTATGATCTTTTAGACAAGAGGGCGACCTCTAAAACAAGCTATACTCAATGACCGTTTATGAAGGTAACCAAGTGGGAGTGTACCCTTGGAGTGTGCATGTGCGAGTGTGTTGATTTCAGATTATTTATCTTGGCACATGTTTAAGGTGATCTAACTGTTTTAAATTTAAACATTCATTCTTGTCATGCAAACCCTATCATCAAACATCTAGCAGTTGAATATTTGCAAAAAATTAAAGGTGCGAAATTAAACTACGCTATTACAAGGCGTCAGGTATTTACATCGCCAAAAACAAACCCTTTGAAATTTAAAAGCGGAAAAAATAAATAAATATCCTAATTAAAATTATTACAAACTGGGAGCATATACAATAATTGAATAAAGCGCTCGAGAAATTAGAATCGAATACGAAACTAGGGTTTTGACCCTCCTAACTAAAAGAAAATATTTTTTTTGTTTTTATTTTTTAAGAAAAGAAATCAATTCCTAAAATTAAATGCTAAATTAATTAATTATTAAACTAATTAATGAAAAATAATTACATGACATATTTTTGGATTTTTTGTTATTTTAGGAAAGAAAATAAAATAATTAAATTAGTGTTAAAAATCTATTGATTCTAATTAATTTTAAATATTTACAAAATCAATTAAAGTTATCTAATCATAAATAACCTAATTATTTCAATTAATATTTATTAATGAAAAACAAAAATTCTGATTTATTTGGACATAAAAATATTTTTGTGATTTTTTGATAAAAAAGAAAATAATTTTTGGTTAAGTAAATAAATAAATAAATAATTAAAAGAAAATAAACAAAATATAAAAAAGAGAGAGATGGGCCTGAAAGTGGTGTGTCAATAGCAAGAATTTTGGCCCAATTGGAGAAGGTCCATTTGACTTTTTGATACTGTGCATACACGTTGACTAGGGCTTATGGTGTGCCTTCAATGGTAGCCACCAGATCTGGCCATCTGGCCATCTGGCGTGTTGATGAGGAAGGTGTATGGTGGGCATCAGGATCAAGCGTACACTGGATCTCCTGAAAACAAACAAGAAAATGGCAAATGCTGGAGGCAGGGATCGAACCCTTGACCTCCAGCCTCTGAATCCTTATGCGCTAACGTGGTCACCACTGGGCTATTCTGATTTCATTGTACATATGCCAATAAACAAAGATAATATATAAAAAAAGGTCAGTGGATGATGTAACAAAAAAAAAGCGCCAGATTTGAATGGGCCTATGGGGAAGTGACACACCTTCATCCTTGTGCTCGTGCCGTGGCTAAAAGTCCATTGGCCTATACCCACGGAGAAATACCGTTGCTACAAACCAAGCATTCTCAAAGCCTTCCACATGCCATGTAAATGGAATCTAATACCATGGTTAGATTCGTCTCATCTTCCTGATCACAACCATACCCATTACTAGGGCTAATTGTTCCTGAAATCAAAAACCCTAAAAAACTCCAAAAAAACCTAACAATGGTGATTCACGGCATAGGTCATATAAATGAAATTGAATAATGCAAAAAGCTTGCAAACATCATGGTGATCAAGATTATGCCATTATTTTACACTATGGATGTAAGAATAAAGCTTTTCGAATTCAAGAAAAGGGTGATACTGTTACGGACTTACAGTGCGTGGGAGAGCTTGAAAGCGCTTGGTTTTGATTGTTTTAGGTTCCTGAGAATGCCAGGAAACGATTGGGAAAAATACCAAGCCTTGAGGATGCCTCTAACCACCAATTCAATCTCACACTTTTTGCTTCTTTTTTCAAATCTTGTTCTTGCTCTGAGCCTGATTTCTAACCCTTGTTTTGATCTGCCTCACCTCCTTATGTATCCAGCAATGCACTAGGGGTAATAGTTGTGTCCAAATCTTCTTCTTTCAATGCTTCGGATATTGATTTGATTCCCTTTAACAACCTTCCAAATTTGGCTTCTTTTCAATCTTTTTGTTCACTCTAAGGCTTGGCACGAATTGGAATGATGCTAGCTGTATAATGAAGCCTGAAATAATCACAAGATCCTTTGTTATCAATATTTTGGATTTTATTTTATTTATTATGATTTAATTTAAATTAATTCAAATAAAAATCAAAATAAATATTAAAAATAAGATATGGACAATTGGAAAGGGCTAGAGCACGTGGGATATGATGCCAGCTCAAAACAAGTGGAAAAAATTGGGGCCATTTGGCAAAATTTGAAGTTTTAAGGATAGTTGACTTTTGGCAATTTTGTAAAAAAGGTCAACTTCAACAATGCATAACTTCCTCAATTTTGACTCTTTGGAGGTGTTCATGGACTTTTTAGAAATCTTGGGATGTCCTCTAAGCAACACTTTTGGTCTCATATCATTTTGATATTCCATAATCATGTATGAAGCTTTGACAAAAAAGGTGTTTTTGTTGACTTTTCAAAATGACCTATAATGTCCAAATTCATAACTTCTTGTGAGTGCATATTTTGATCTTGGGATCTGAAGACGGATTGTATGGAATTGCATCCTCTTCAAAATTAGCTTTGGATGGGTCATTTCTCATAAAGTATGAGAAAGTTATGCTTGGTCAAAGTTGAGTTGACTTTTCCTACAAAACCTTAATTTAGCAACTTTTGAATCTTGATGAATTATGAACAATCCTTGATGAATCATGATCAACACTTGATCAAATGATGAAATATACTTCAAAATGAGGATTTTGACCAAAAATCTTGAAGTTTGACTGTATGTGGACCACAATTGACTTTTGCCCTAGCACAGTCGACTTTTGGACCTTTGAGCAATTGACTGAGCAAACTTCCTCTGCAAGGCTTGAAACTTGACATGGATGATCATGAGAACATATTAGGACAATGTTGAGCACTTGGGGTCACTTGGACTCAAGGATCTTGATGCCACATGAAACCCTAATTTGTGGTAGACTGCCTTAGGAGAGAGCTTGTCTGGCCAACCCTTGGACTACCTTGAGCAATTTGAAGATAATTCTTGAAATGTTTTGAGAAATATGGGAGGGAAAATTTTGGGGTACAACAATGTGGTAGATAATGAAGGTGAGCCGGTACATTATGTTTTCTATGCAGATGTCGAACCAATCAATGCAACTGAAACATTAAAGGATTCGAAGTGGGTGAAAGTAATGAATGAAGAAGTGAAGTCCATCTAAGACAACAACACTTGGTCACTTGTCGAGTTGCCTCAAGGCAAGAAGATAATTGATGTCAAGTGGGTATACAAGGTGAAGTTGAATCCCAAAATGGAAGTAACTCGACACAAGGCACAACTTGTGTCAAAAGAATTTCTTCAGAAGGAAGGAATTAGCTTTAATGAAGTCTTTGCACTTGTGGCTAGAATTGAAACAATCATGTTGGTTATTGGTCTAGCAGAAATGAATAGTTGGCACATATTTCAAATGGACGTAAAGTTTGTATTATTGAATGGACCCTTAGACAAAGAAGTCTATGTTGCACAACCAGTTGGGTTTGTAAAGCATGGCGAAGAGAGAAAGGTGTATAAGCTGCATAAAGCCATGTATGGATTGAAACAAGCTCCAAGAACTTGGAATAATAAAGTTGATAGTTTTCTAAGGGAGAAGGAATTTGTGAAGTGTATGTAAGAAGAAGTAATAGTGAATTATTTATACCATGTCTCTATGTCGATGACTTGTTAATAACAGATAGCTGCAAGAAGGAGATCGAAGAGTTCAAAGGTGATCTCAACAAGGAATTCGAAATTTTGGATCTGGGCGATATTTCATATTTCTTTGGCATCGAAATCTGTAAGAGTAGTAGAGGTTTGATGATGCATCAAAGAAGATATGAAGGAGAAATTCTCAAGAGACTTGAGATGAAAGAATGCAACTCGATATCGACACCTGCTGAACCAAGGTTGCAACTGTTGAAAGATTCAGAAGAAGATGATGTTGAACCAACCCAATACATAAGACTTATTGGGTCATTACGATACTTTTGTCACACAAGGCCTAACATAACATACAATATAAGTATGGTAAGTAGATTCATGCAGAAGCCAAAGGTATCACACCTAGCAGCGACGAATAGGATATTGAGGTATCTGAAAGGAACTTTTAACTATGGCATTTTATTTTGTACAATTAATAAAGGAAAAGAATGCAAGTTAGTTGGGTACACTGGTTCAAGTTGGTGTAGTGATGTTAAGGATCGAAAATCCACAGCAAGATATATGTTCATGCTAGATGGTGCACCAGTTTCTTGGAGTTCAAGAAAAGAACCATTTGTGGCATTATCATCGTGCAAAGAAGAGTACATATCCGCTTCTCTTTGTGCATGTAAAGCAACATGGATGGTGAACTTGGTCAAAGAGATTACAGGTAAAGATCATGGAGCAATTACCATGAAGATCGACAATATGTCAGCTATTAATCTGGCGAAGAATTCGATAGCACGTGGTTGAAGCAAGCACATTGAAATGAGGTTCCACTATCTTCGAGAGCAGGTAGCACATGGGAATATGAACTTGGAACACGACATAACTGAGAACTAGATTGCATATATCATGACGAAGGGTGTGCAAGTCGAAGTATTCAGAAGACTAATAGCTATGATGAATATAGATAGCTTAGACACAATGAATTATGTTGTATGTTGAAAGTATAATTCCCTGTGTCAAAAAACGATGTTGCTCAGCACAAGGTGTATCAAAACACCCGGTATGTTGTGTCGAATTAGTCTAGTTATTTGTGTCGAAGCAGTTGCTACACATAGATTTGTAGTTCAAAAATAGGTATTTTGAGGTGTTATAGTTTTGAGATTTTTGGCTTAAGGAGAAAGCAAACTTAATTATAAATAGAGGGATTAACCCCTATTTTTGTAATCAATTGAATATTTCACAAAATTTGCACTTGCAAGTGAATAAGAAAGTTTCCACAACTTGTGAGTAGAGAGAAACTCTGCAGAAACTCTAAATCTCTTTTCTTCTTTAATTTTATTTTATTTTCGTTGTCATTGTATGGTGATAACAATTTTATTCATCAAAATTGATAGAAATTCATCATAGATTTTGGTAAATTTCCAACATACACAAAATATACTAAATTATATTTTAGAATAATAGTCAAGAGGTATGATTTTTGGTGCTGATAGAAGACTAATATTTACTATGATGAGGTGTGAAAAGAGATACATATAAAGAAACTATCTCAAAGTTAAAACATGATTTTTTTTGGCTTTTCTTTTTTCTCACGTAATAAAAAATGATATAAGTTAAACATTAGTAATATAGTGAAAGATAAACCCATAAAAATAACAACATCCTCCTATTTATTTAGATACCCAATCCAAACTGACACATTCAATAATAATACTCGCTAACTTTCCAAACTATTACGACAACACAAAGTGGTGATCGCTTACTTAGAATTGGAATGTAGGACGTCTTCGATCCATTAATTTATGAAGAACATAGTTTCTTAGAGATAAGCACATGGAAGCCCGTAAGTTTTCCTAAGTGTATATCCACACTTCGAATTATTCGTCCCCGTCGTTTCCGGTCACTTCGCTTCATGAAAAATGAAATTCAATCCCGTCTGGGATATATTGAGAACCAACTGCGAGTAGAGAGTGTTGTCTTTGAATAAGTGTTCTACTAGGATTATGCTCCGAACAAAAGTAGATTGAATTTCATTAAGTTGGTTTTGGAGTATTTGGTTCACCGTGTCCCATTCTCTACAAAGATCTACCTTACTATCACCAAACCATTTCTTCAATGTCGAATATACAGATTCAACTCTATTAGTTGTTTTGTTTCCCAAAACTCAACATCAATGCAAGGAAATGAGTGACAAAATGAGGAATTTTTACCTTAAATTGTAGCTTTCTATGCTATCTTTGATATGATAAAACACTTGAAACTTGGTTTGGAGACGAAAAATAATTGAGAATGGTTGAGGTTTTGAGATAGGTTTTGGTTATGGGAGGAAATGATATGAATGAAATAGTGGTAGTGGTGATCGTGAAGCAAACTTATGTAACAAAGGTATTTTCAGATATGCATATTCGAAAATACCACTTAATGTTTAAATTGTTAGTTGGTTAATTTTTGTTATGTAGTTATTTGGGCTTTTAGCATGTATTTGGGCCTGAGCATTTTGCCTATATAAAGGGCCATTATGTTTGTAGATAATAAGCAGCAACAATAATAATTCAGTTAGATAGTTAGTTACACTTAACTAACTCACAATCTCTCTCTTCTTCTTCTTATTATTTTCACAAAATCATCTTTCTTGAATCCTTTGCTCCAACAAATTGGTATCAAGAGCTTGTTTGTGATTCAGAGATAATATAATGGTAAACGAATCAACAACATCAACATAGTTTCCAGCAAATCTACCGGTTTTCAAAGGTGAAAACTATCAACGATGGGTGGCACAAATAAAGGTTATTTTAAGATTTCAAGATGTTGTAGAAATCTTGAATGATGGAATATTACAACTGGATGTAGATGCTACAGAAGCCCAGAAAGTTGCGCACAAATATCATAGGAAGAAAGATGGCAAGGCGTTGTTCTTGATTCACCAGTGTGTGGATTGTGATGTATTTGAGAAGATGATTGAAGAAGAAACATCAAAAGGAGCTTGGGAAAAGCTGAAATATTTGTATGGTGGAGATGAGAAACTGAAGAAGGTGAAGTTGCAGACATTGAGGAAGCAATATAAGATGCTTCATATGAAAGAGGATGAATCTATTTCTACATATTTCTCAAGAGTGGTGACACTAACAAACCAGATGAAGGCGTGTGGTGAAGCGCTTACGGATTTGCAAAAGATAGAAAAGGTATTGAGATCTCTAATTGTAGATTTAGATTACTTTGTTGTGACAATTGAAGAGGCCAATAATCTATTTGAGATGAAGTTGGAAGAACTTTAAGCTTCATTGGAGGTTCACGAAATGAGGCTGCAACAGAGAAACTCAAAAAGAGAGAAGACAGCTGAACAAGCATTGCAATCAAGATTCAACAAGAAAGCTGGAAAAGAGAAGTTGAAGCAGCAAAAGAATCTTGCTGGTGATGAGAAGTCAAGCAAGAATACCGATTCGAAAGGTGTGGGCAATAAGTATTCTGGGAAGAAAGTTGACACGAAAGAGATGCAATGTTACAATTGTCAAGGTTTTGGCCACTATGCTAGAGACTGTCGAAGAAACAAAGCTGCAAGGTCGAAAGATAGTGATGAAGCTTAATATGCACGAGCTGGAAGTAGTGATTCTGATGATGTGTTGTTGTTGGTGAACACTCAGTCGAACACTGAGAAAAACAACACGTGGTATCTGGATTCAGGATGTAGCAACCACATGACTGGAAATAAAAACAGGTTTACCAAGTTAGATGAGTCAGTAAAAAAGGTGATAAAGTTTGCAGATGGCAGGCATATCAAATCAGGTGGTAAAAGAGATATTTCGATTATCAGAAAGGATGGTCGAAAGCCTACTATCACTGAAGTTCTATATGTACCTTCGATGATAAGTAACTTGATAAGTGTAGGTCAATTACTTGAAAAAGGCTTCAATATGAAGTTGGAGAATAATCAGATGAAAGTATATAGGGCTGAGTGGAGGCTAATAATGAAAGCACCATTGATGGAGAACAAAACGCTCAAGTTTGAACTCAACACATGAGATCACAAATGTCTTGCTTCAACTACAGAAGAAGACAAGAACTCGCTATGGCATCACATGTATGGACATCTAAACTTCAAAAGTTTATGTATGCTCAATAAGAAAAGAGTGGTGCTTGGGTTGCCGTATGTGAAGGAACCAAAGCAGATATGTGAGGAATGCTGCAAAGCCAAACAGACAAGGAAGGCGTTCAAACGTGATTTGCCTATAAGATCAAGGCAAAAACTAGAGTTGGTTCATTCAGATGTGTGTGGACCCTTTGAAGTAAATTCTAATGGAGTTAACAAGTATTTCCTTACTTTCATTGGTGAATTCACCAGACATATGTGGATTTACCTTATTGAGAGGAAGAGTGAGGTATTCACACAGTTCAAGAAGTTCAAGTTTCATGCTGAGAAACAAAGTGGCTGCAAATTGAAGAAGTTAAGAACTGATGGTGGTGGTGAATATACTTCTGTTGAATTTGATAGATTTTGCAATGAGGAAGGTATAGAGCATGCGATTATTGCACCCTATACGCCTCAGTATAATGGCATAGCTAAGAGAAAGAATAGAAGTGTACTGAACATGACGAGATGTATGTTGAAATCTAAGAATGTGCCTAAGAGATTTTAGGCTGAAGCAGCTTCGACAACAGTATATATTCTAAATAGATGCCCAACGAAGAAGATGGTCGAAAAGACACCACATGAGGCTTGTACAGGGTCGAGGTCAAATGTAAGTCATCTTAGAATTTTTGGATCAATGTGTTTCATGCATGTACCTGATCAATTAAGAAATAAGCTGAATGATCGTAGTGAGGTCATGGTGCTCATAGGTTATCATTCGACTGGTGCATACAAGTTGTATTCACCAATCGAAGATAAACTAGTGATCGGTAGAGATGTTCTTGTAGACAAAAGCAAAGGATGAGATTGGAGTCGAAGTTCAGCTCGGCATGAATTAGACACAGTCACAACTGTGTTCGAAGAAGATGAACAAAATGAAGCCTCGACAAGTCGAAATGAAGAACCACCCGTGCAGAATGAAAGAAGATCCACAAGAACAAGAACTGAGTCGACTAGGCTGATTAGATATGAGAGGTTTCCAGATCAAGAAATCGATGCAAATGGTGACTTAATCAAAGAAGCCATCATGATGGCTGAAGCAGAACCAATTGATTTGGGCAAAGCCTTGAGAAATTAGAATTGGTGTGAAGCCATGAAAGAAGAACTTAGAGCCATTGAGAAGAACAAGACTTATGAGCTTGTCGGAAAGAACCAACAAGAAATCAATTGACGTGAAATGGATATACAAGGTGAAATGAAGGCCAAATGGTGATATTGAAAAGAATAAGGAAAGACTGGTGGCCACAGGTTTTCTATAAAAACCTGGTGTTGTACCCCAAAATTTGCCCTCTCATTTCATCAACATTTTCTCATCACAAGACTCTTGGAATTCAGGATCAAGTTAGGGTTTGCTCTGCTTAAGACCCCTCCTTGCACTGTTAACCCAAATTAGGGTTTGAGTTTGCACAAGGATATTTTGACCTAAAATACCCAATTTGACTTTCATGCTCCAAGTTGGGTTCATAAGTTTGCCCATACCAAGTTTCAAACCTTGATTCAAATCTTTGCCCAGTCAATTAGACAGTTGACCTAGAAATCAGCTATATTGGGGAAAAAGTCAATTGTGGCCAATTGACAGTCAAACCTCATGAAATTTGACACACATCAACATTATGAACTAATATGAACCATTTGATCAAGTTTGGATCATAATTCCACAAGAAATTTGATCAGATCATCAAAAGGGCAAAATGGTCATTTTTAGGGTTTTGACTGCACAAAGGCAATTTTTGACTGTTTGACCTAACCAATGGCAAACCAAGCTCGCATATGGACTCAAGGACTCAATGACATTGTCTTGATCCATTCAACAAGTTCAAAAGATCTCAAATGCATAGGATTGACAGATGAATTTTTCAGTCAACTGATCAAAATTTGACTGTATACTGAAAAGTCAAACTTTGACTTTTTGGTCAAAATCAAGTGCCAAGAATTATTTTTCATCAAAACATGTCAAATTATGAAACTTGTTCACCAAGAAACCCAAAAATGCAAATTAGGGTTTAAAATGGAAAAATTTCATAACTTAGAATTTTTCTAAGTTATAAAATTTTCTTATTTTTTCCTAACTTTGTCCCATTTTTTAACCAAGATGCAAATGGATTCAAGAAAAACTTGCAACATGAAAGTTGTAGTCCATCACAAAGTATACAACTTTGATGCACAAAGTTTTCTCAAAAGAAGCTTGTATCTCAAGTTATGATTTTTGGGACAAGGGTATCTAAAACTTTTAACTTAGAGAAAATTTGCCCTAATTTAGGCAGGATTTTGACCCATCTTCTTGGCCATTGTTTACATAGTTCCACTTGGAGTTTCAAGTTGAATTGCAAATATGGATTATATTACATGTTCCAAGCTTTCCAAATTATCCAAGAACTCCTCAAACACCCTTGTGGTTAGAGAGAATCGAATGTTGGAAGTTGGCAAAAACTCAGTTTTGTCCATGGCCAATACATGTTCATAACAACTTGCAATTCTGATCTAGCTAGCTTGGTTTGACATTACAGGCCTCAAAAACAATTTGTACTCAATAATTTAATGCAAAACCACTGGTCTAAGGCATTGTTTTGGTCATTAGAGCATTGCACTTTGGATTAATCCCTAAGTATAAAAAGCAAAGTTTCCATTTTTGCTTAAAATCATGCTTTATGTAAAAACTGATTTCTTGAGCATTGATCCATATCTTATGAAGCTAATCAAATATACAAGTTAGAGGGGCCAAGGGCAAACTATGCAAGCATAAGGGATAGCCTGTACAGGCCTGTTTCAATCACTTCCCACATTTTGCTTCAAAAACAAGAAACATGTCCAAAACATAAAAACTGGAACATCAGCAAAAACCAACTTGTGCAAGCTTTTGAAACAACTTTCTCACATCCCCTTAAGCCAGAAACACGACCATTCGAGCCCTCTAACCTCCCATAGCCAGAAATCACTTTCCATTGGCAAAACAGGGTAGCATCTGCAACTTGACTTCCATAGCACAATTTGCTCGTGCGTTTTGGCCCAAACCTGTTCAAACTCCTTCCATTTCATCCATCCAAACTATCCCAAACCTTAAACACCCACTGTAACTCCATTTACATAGTTTGCCATTTTCATTTCAAGCTTGTGCAGGTTGACTTCTGAAGGCTGATTCAGGGACATTCAAGGCAAGCTAGCTATTGGAAAAGATCCAGTGAAGTTCAGGCAAGCTACCAGACACCTCAAAACTTGTTGAGAAGCACTGCATTTTCGTACTCGAATCCAACTGAAACAGGTTTTTTATCACTTTCTATCTCTCTATTTAGGAACATTTAGCTTTAGGTTTGTGAATGAAAAATGTAGTATTCAATGCCATGAAGCCATACATATGCTCAGCTTTCATTTATATTAAGTGTGCTAGGAGAATTTCAGCCATGAACATGTGAAAAAAGCTAGGTAAGATTTTAGGGCTAGAGAAATTCTCTCTGGTCTTTGAGAGTTAGATTTAATGCTTTATATGGCTAGATTCGTGTTTAAATTCTCTACAAGTTTGATGTTGTAAGTTTTGGCAAAAAGTCACGTTTCCAGGATGTAGCATTTGAACCAGGCGTGCGCGTTTACAAGGTCTGAAGGTTGAAGATGAAGCTGGCTTGGGTTGGGCTTGGCCAGGCTTGCTTTTGGCACCTCCCATTTTCATTTTTGCACCCCAGGCCCAATTTCTCATATTTTCACTTTTTTGCATTTTTGATTTCTTTTCAAATTTCTTTATTTATTTCCAATTATAAAAAATACTCAAAAAATATTTTCATATTTTTTTAATTTATTTGGCATTTTATTCTAATTTTTCTAACATTAAAAGTATTTAAATTTTCTTTTATATTATTGAGACTTGAAAAATATTTGCATTTTATACTTTTATTTTTGTTCTTCACTTTTATTTATATTAAAAATATTTTCTTGAATATATTTTGTCTTTGTGCATATTTTATTTTATTTTGTACATATTTAATTTGATTAAAATACATATAAGAAACATATATATATTTATTTTGTAAATACTTTAGAATAAAAACATAAAAATATTACACTTTTATTTTTATTAATATTTATACTTAAAAATACTTTTTTTAAATATATTTAATTTTTTGTACATACATTATTTTATTTATTGTATATAAATTATATAATTAATATATTTATTTTCTTAAAGAAAATTAGGGTTTTACCCTTAACCAAAAAATATATTCTTTTATCATTTCTTTCTTTTTTGTATTAAACATTTTTACATGCATGGAAAATAAATAAAAACATTTTTGCATATTCATACTTTGTATATTTATTTAATTTGTTTATTTAAATATGGTTCATTTTGTTGTTTATACCATTTGATTCAATTTGGATGTAATAGTAAAACTAGGGTTTATATTTTTTGTCAAATATCCCCAATTCAAATTTGTACCCCCATCCCTATTACCAAGTTGTAATAGCTTAGATTTATTTTTACGCATTTAATGCTTTCAATTATGCCATGCTTAGAGAATTAGGGTTTGTATGCCAAAATCAAATTAACAAATAGCTTAACCTAATCAAAGACAAATATGCATGAAAAATAAGTACAATGCACACTTGCACCCCTAGGGTTACAATCCAGTTGTTGCCTTCAAAAATGGGCCGTGGTATGCATGTCAAGTACTTTGGCAAAACAAAAACAAAACAAAAGATCATAGTCCCTCGATGACGCTATCTGAGTTGCCTAAACAAAATGATCAAGTCCCTCAAGAAAATTGCCAAAAATACTTGACACTATTGCTATCATGGTCTATACGATGACCCGCGCCTGTCCCGTTTAATATCCTAACACAAGGTTGTTCACCAAATACAATGGTGAAACAACACTGTTAAAAGGTTTAAAAACATAAGAAAGATCTTTGAGTAAAATAGGGTAGATAGCTCTTAGCTACTTGATCAAGCTTGCAAAAACATCCTTGCTACTTTTCAAAACACACTCCACAACACAATTTCAAAACCCTACTTTCAACATTGAAAACTTTTCAAAAGACAAAAACACCTTTGTATACATTCAAACAAGAATCATTACAAAGGTTGCCACAACGATGGCCTCTTTTCAAAACATTTTCCAAAATCACACACAAAGCACCATTTCAAACAATTGAAAAGCACCATTTCAAACAATAGAAATGCAAAGCAAGTGATCTAAAGCAAGTAACTAAGAGGCCATGGATAACCATGGATAGAAAGGGTGCTAATACCTTCCCTTTCTATAATCTACTCCTCGAACCCAAGAAAACATCCCAAAGGTCTTTCCTGTGCTTTTTGACCTTTCCTTAGGATAAAATAAAAAGTCGGTGGCGACTCTTGCTTAACCGAAACATTTGCGAACACAAACGCAAAATCCCAAGTCAGTTCTCCCATCGTATCACAGAACTGGCGAATCTGTTGGGGACTTATTTTTAAGTGGAGTAACCTTAGGGTTTAGATCACCCTTTGCATGACTATTGTTTGCTTTGATTGCTTTACATTTTGGTTCTCTTGTTTGGGCTTGAAATCTTCCACCCGGATTTGGGAAACATTCATAGATAGCAATACGTTGTGGAAACTGTGCGGGGTATACCGACACGGTTGAAGCAATAGCTATATTAGTGCGACATATTTGTGAGTACCGGTAGCCTTTGAGTCAATCAAAGAGAATACGGGGCCGCTGAGTGATGTCATTAAGCACTAATGAACTAGAACCTTACTTGACTATCTTGGCCTTTTATTAGGGGTAGTGAGATGACCGACTTTGGTGCAGTCCGAAGTTGGTAGATACTCGATACTACACTCATTGAGGGTTGTTTTCTTGGAATATTTTGGTCGCTAGTTAAGTGGCTAAACCAAAACAATGAACATAGAAAACAATCCAATGATATTGAGCTCCTTAGAACCCGGTTACTATTTATAAGACAAGTTTTGAGCCAACTAAACTCAAGAGGGTACTTACCTATGAAACCTCATGCAAGCCTGAAACTAGGGTTTTGTGTGATTTGCTTGTACATGTGCTTGTACATACATCATTAACATCATAAAGCATCATATGCATCCACTAACCATTTCAAGGGTTTGGATCTTCATATTTGTTCTTGTTTTGTAGGTCATAGAATCTCTTCGCAGGAAAACAATTCAAGTCAATCTTGTGAGGATCCCCCCTCAACTCAAGGAGCTTACTTCCAGGATTCCAGAGAATTCTCTCTTCAATGAAAGACATGGTAGACTCATCAACTTGGTCAACACCAACATTGAAGAAGACATGGTGAAAGTCCTCTTCCAGTTCTTTGACCCCCTACACCACTGTTTCACATTCCCTGATTATCAGTTGGTACCTACTTTGGAGGAATTTTCTCAACTCCTGAGAATTCCTATTCTTAATTAACTACCCTACAACGGTACAGAAAAAGAACCAAAACCTGAAGATGTCGCTCAAGCATTACGCTTGCAACCATCTGACATCAAGGGGCATTGGGAAACCAGAAATGGTGTCAAGGGATTCTTGGCAAAGTTTTTGTTGGAGAAGGCACAAGAATGCTGGAATTCTCTTGATCTACAAGCCTTTGAAGAGATTGTGGCACTCCTTATCTATGGGTTGGTTTTGTTCCCAAATCCTGATCAACTTATAGATGTGAATGCTGTCAAGATTTTCATATCCAGGAATCCCATACCTACATTGCTTGGAGACATCCTACACTCATTTTACACACGAACAATGAGGAAAAGAGGTGTCCTTATGTGCTGTACTCCTCTCCTTGCAAGGTGGTTTATTTCTCACCTTCCACAAGCAGTTTTGAAGAATGAGCAGGGTTTGAGGTGGTCACAACGATTGATGACCCTCACACATTCTGATGTACATTGGTGTTCTCGGTCCAGAGAAACTGTCATCATCATTGATCATTGTGGTGAATTCCCTAATGTCCCATTACTTGGCATTAGGGTAGGGATTACCTACAACCCCTGTCTAGCTTTGAGACAATTTGGATATGCTCGGAGGGATGTCCCTCATGACATGCTGATTCCGGACCTAGTTTTTGACTTCGACAACGATGCGCAAGGACTTCGACAAAGATTCATCAGAGCTTGGAGGATGCCCAACAAGGTGGATAGTAAGACACTGGGGCACAAGAATTCCATCCCCCTTGAGCCTTACCTCAAGTGGGTACGTACCTGCTCCCAGAATCTTATGATGCCATATCCCCACGTTCTCCCCTTGATCAAAGAGCCTGTTATGGAAGGAGAGGTTTCATACACCATCCTACATCCTGACATGCCAACATCATGGGAAGAAATGAAAAAGAGTTGGATCCAACTCAAAGAAGAACGGGATACTTTCGAAGCCAGCTTCTACGCCAGTGAGAAGAAGGTTTTAGAGCTCACCCTCTGAATTCACGAGGAGGAAACTCTCAACACCTACATCGCACCAAAGAGGATGCGCAATGTCTTTTTACATTAAGAATTTTGTAATATTTCGCCCATGGGGCACTTATGTACTAACAAATTTCTTCTTAATATGACGTGCATTCTTTTTGTTTGCAACAAATTTGAATTTTTGAACCCTTGAATGCATTACATGAATAACATACCATTCATCATATGCATTAACATGTCTTCAATCCAGGTTTCCTTATCTTTCTGCTGTTTATTTCAGCAAGATGGATTTGGAGCAAACAGTAAAGGATCTACAGGCACAAAATTCACAATTTCAGCAACTCCTCATGACCTTGGCAAAGGGTCAAGAGGATCTCAAAGTTCTGCTAGAGAAGAATAAAGAGAAGAAAAAGAAAAAGAGACCGGGGGTAGCCACTTTTGGAAGAAGGTTTGAGGGCGATGCTAGAAGGAATCTTGAGTTCCCTTCAACGTCTGACGAAGGGATTGGCAAGGGGAAAGGAGTTACTGTACCTTCTAAGTCTGAGGTAGAAGAAGAGGAAGAGGAAGAAGACGAAGACTATTCAGAACAACAGTATCCACCAGCGGACGACAAGTATAAGAACCTTGAAGATAGATTGGCAGCTATGGAGTTGCAGAGGGTGCCCGTATTGGATTTTGAGGAACTGGGGTTGGTAGCTGGGATTAATATCCCTCCCAAGTTCAAAGTGCCGACATTCGCCAAGTACGACGGTCTGTCTTGCCCTAAGATGCACTTGAGGTTGTATGTTAGAAAGATCCAACCTCATTCATCCGATAAAGACCTCTGGGTGCACTTTTTCCAAGACAGCTTGTCTGGCACTCAATTAGATTGGTTTTATCAGCCCGAGAGATCAGAGGTCCACAATTGGGAAGACTTGGCAGCTGCTTTCTATCGTCAGTATCAGTACAATGCTGATTTGGAACCCACTCGTACCCAGTTACAAAGTATGGGGATGACTTCAAATGAAGGGTTTAAGGAGTACGCCCAGAAGTGGCGTGACCTGGATGGAAGGCTGCAACCACTGCTATCAGATAGGGAATTAGTCGACATGTTTTTTGGGACCCTATCTGGCCCTTTCTTCAACCATCTAATCGGAAGCTCTTCTGCGGGATTTACTGAACTGATTCTGACCGACGAAAGGGTGGAGGCCGGTATTAAAAGTGGAAAGATTCAAAAGGATGCTTCTGCATCTACAGCTGTAAAAAAACCTTTCCCAGCCAAGAAAGAAGCATCTGCTGTGTATTCTCAAAAGGGGTTGGGAAGAACTGAGCACCGTCCGACTGTAGGGACCGTGATGATTCAAAATTCGTCAAATGATCAACCTCGTAACAATCAATCGAGACCTAATCAGCAACGGGTAGAACGTCCACAACGACAGTTCACCCGCATCAATATGACGCCCGCTCAGGTCCTTCCCCATTTGCTGAAGCTGAATATGACCAGTTTGAAGGAGGCGCCAAAAAACCCTAACACCTCCTCTCCATACTATCACTCCAACGCCAAGTGTGCTTACCATTCCGATAGTGCTGGGCACAATACCAATAATTGATGGGCACTTAAGAACAAAATTCAGGATTTAATTGACGCCAAAGAGGTTGAATTTGACGCTCCTGAGAAGCCCAATGTTATATCCGCTCCGATGCCCAAGCACAGCCACAATGTGCATGCTGTTTTGGAAAACCTCCATGTTACTGATGTTGCCGATCAGTTAACTCCATTGTTTGTGATTAAAGAAAATTTGTTGAGAGCCAGGATCTTTCCTGGTTGTGGTAAGGACTGCTATTTTTGTTTGAACATTCAAGGAGATTGTCCAATGTTGAAGTCGGGTGTCTAACGCCTGATGGATACGCAAGAGATACTTTTCCAGAAAACACTTGTTAACACTTTCAATCCGATTACTCCTGATACTTGTGATACTTCAACCAACAATATTGCCATCATAACCATTTCCGACAATCCTCCTGAGGCTTGAAAAAGGCCTGTCAGGATTACACCCGACTCTGAATGTGTACCTTTAAAGATCACCATGCCGGGACCTGTCCCGTACCAATCAAGCAAAATGATACCATGGAACTATGGGGGAGAAATCTTCTACCACGACATCAAACAAATCGAAACAGTCCAAGAGATTTATGAAGAAGACCCTGATATAGGGAACATCGCGAGTACAAGCAAGATAACCCGCAGTGGCCGGATCTTTTCTCCGGAGATTGCTCCCCCCCGAGCAGTTTTCGGACCCTTAAAAGCTTCTGCACCTATTGGACCCTCTGTGCAAGGCCCAGTGATTGAAGAGTTAAACACTCCTGAAGAAAGACCATCTGCTGATAATACCGACAAGGGTAAGGGGATACTGGAAATGCTTGTCAGGACGAAGGCTCATGCTGTGGTTATCCCCGAAACCACTCAGAAGGAAATGGATGAAATCCTAAAAATAATCAGAAAAAGTGACTACGACGTTGTGGAACAATTAGGGCAAACCCCTTCTAAAATTTCAATGTTAGCCCTCCTTCTCTGTTCAGAGGCCCATGTTAAGGCCCTGATTAAATTCTTGAAGACATCACATGTACCCCAAGAGACTTCGGCTGACCAATTTCAGGATTGTATGGCCAGTCTTACTGCTGATAATGGCCTGGGCTTTTCCGATGATGACTTAACTCCCAAAGGAAGGAAGCACAATGATGCGTTACATGTTTCAGTTGAATGCCGAGGAACCACTCTCGCCCATGTCTTGGTTGATACTGGTTCTTCCCTGAATGTGCTGCCAAAGAAGGCCTTAGACCGTTTGGATTGAGAAGGTTTGACCCTCAAACCTAGTAACATCGTCGTTAGAGCTTTCAATGGTTCCAAAAGAATGGTGCATGGAGAGGTCGATATTCCTATCAAGGTAGGCACCGAAGTGTTCAACTCCACCTTCTACGTAATGGACATCCGTCCGTCATACTCATGTTTGCTGGGAAGACCGTGGATCCATTATGCCGGGGCAGTTACCTCCTCTTTACATCAAATGCTGAAATATCCTGTTAAGGGTAAAATCATAATTGTGCATGGCGAGGAAGAGTACATGATTAGTCATCTCAATTCCTTTCGATATGTGGAGTTTGATGGCGAGTTCATCGAAACACCTTTTCAACATTTCGAGGAAATTTCTCCCGAGGTAGCAGTTGCAAAGACAATGGTCGAGGCGCCTATCGTTCCAAAGCATGCATCTAGGATGGCATCTCTCAAAGACGCAGAGGCTGTGATTAAGGAGGGGAAGAGCACAATATGGGGACAATTTCCTGACTTTCCCCATAAGACGGACAAGTTTGGGTTGGGGTTTACTGCTGCAGGACAAAAGGTTATGCGTCGCTCTAAGATTGGAAGACCACTCGTCAAGATTTCTCACCATGGAATCAATGCTGTAGAAGATGAAGAGGAGGAGAGCCATTTTGAAGACTGGATCTTTCCGACTGTCGAAGGGGGTTTGAGCAATTGGGAAGCAAAGGATTTTGTTCCTATCACCTTTATCAACCAGTAATTTTATCTTTAAACAATTTCCCATTTTTATGGTCTATAATAACTAAAACAATCCGCACACTATTTTCACCTCATGCCTTGCCCGGGGCATGTAGGTCCATTTGTAAGGGCTTGATTTTCTTCATAATCATATGCCATGTTTTAATGAATCATTGGACGTTTTTCATCTATAAACTGTTGTGTTCATTTTCTTTCCTTTTGCATTTTTCTTTGTTTAAGGATGGCTATCCCTTACACACACCCACACTCACAAATGCAGGTACCCATCCACTCCGGATTCCATGGGTGACTATTCTGCTTTAGCCTTTGATAACTCTGAAGATTTGGTCAATCAGGCTGAGTACGAAGTTGACGAAGATTATAAAGTGTCGGGAGAGTTAGCCAGATTTCTACAACAAGAAGAGAGGGCCATTCTGCCTCATGAAGAGTTGTTAGAAACCATCAACTTAGGGACAGAGGAAGACAGGAAGGAAGTAAAAGTGGATGCCAACCTGGAACCAAGTGTCAAGGAGCGCTTAGTGCAGTTGTTGAATGAATATGTTGAAATCTTTGCCTGGTCTTATGAAGACATGCCAGGGCTAGACACCGATATCGTGGTTCACCGTCTCCCCACAAGAGAAGATTGTCCATCGATCAAGCAAAAGGTTCGCCGAATGAGGCCTGACATGTCTGAGAAGATTAAGGCTGAAGTAATGAAGCAATTCAACGTTGGCTTTCTGGCTATTACAACCTATCCACAATGGGTTGCTAACATTGTGCCCGTACCTAAAAAAGACGGCAAAGTCAGAATGTGTGTGGACTATAGAGATTTGAACAGGGCCAGCCCTAAAGACGATTTTCCACTACCGCATATCGACATCTTAGTTGACAACACAGCTCAACACAAGGTTTTTTCTTTCATGGATGGATTCTCGGGATACAACCAAATCAAAATGGCCCCTGAGGACATGGAGAAAACTACCTTTGTCACGCAATGGGGTACCTTCTGCTACAAAGTGATGTCGTTCGGACTGAAGAACGCAGGGGCAACTTATCAACGCGCCATGGTGGCTTTGTTTCATGATATGATACATCATGAGATCAAAGTTTACGTAGACGACATGATAGATCGATCGCAGATAGAAGAAGAACACCTTGGTCATTTGCAAAAGCTGTTTGCCAGGTTGAAGGAGTATAAGCTCAGGTTGAACCCAAGCAAGTGCACTTTTGGAGTTAGGTCTGGTAAGCTTTTAGGATTTATTGTCAACAACAAAGGCATTGAGGTTGATCCAGCTAAAGTAAAGGCTATACAAGAAATGTCTGCCCCCGTACAGAAAAGGAGATTAGAGGATTCTTGGGACGCTTGAACTATATCGCCAGGTTCATCTCTCATCTGACATCTACCTGTGAGCCAATCTTCAAACTGTTGAAGAAAGATCAAGTAGTTGAATGGAACAATGATTGTCAAGTTGCTTTTGATAAGATCAAGGAGTATTTACTGGAGCCTCCTATTCTGATGCCACCCGTCGAAGGAAGTCCGCTGATCATGTATCTGACTGTTTTGGATAACTCAATGGGGTGCGTACTGGGCCAACATGACGAGTCTGGTCGAAAAGAGCATGCCATTTATTACCTTAGCAAAAAGTTTACCGACTATGAGACTCGCTACTCATTGCTCGAGAAAACTTGCTGCGCTTTGGTATGGGCTGCTCGCCGGCTAAGGCAGTATATGTTGACTCATACCAGTTTGCTGATTTCCAAAATGGATCCGATCAAGTATATCTTCGAGAAGCCTGCTTTATCTGGAAGAATCGCTAGATGGCAGATGATCCTGACTGAGTATGACATCCAGTATACTACCCAAAAAGCTATAAAAGGGAGTGTACTAGCTGACCATCTAGCTCATCAAGCCGTCGAAGATTATCAATCTATGAGATTCGACTTCCCTGACGAGGACATCATGACTTTGGACAACATCGAAGGTAACAGACTGTATGACGGACCTGAACAAGGATCCCGATGGACCCTGTACTTTGATGGTGCTTCAAATGCACTTGGCAACGGTATCGGTGCAGCACTCATTTCTCCAGAAGGTTGCCATACACCCTTCACTGCCCGACTTTGTTTCAGTTGTACCAACAACATGGCCGAATATGAAGCTTGCATCTTTGGTCTCAAGGCTGCTATAGACTTGGGAATCAAATCTTTGATCGTATTTGGGGAATCGGCTTTGGTTATCAGTCAAGTCAAAGGAGAGTGGGACACCAAACATCTTAATCTTATCCCGTACAAAGAACATGTCTTGACGTTGTTGCCTCATTTCGAGCAGATTACCTTCGAGCATTTCCCGCGAGAAGAAAATCAGCTAGCATATGCTCTGGCTACAATGTCTTCCATGTTTAAACTCAATTGGGATAACGAGGCTCCCCAAATCACCATCGAGCGAATGGACGAACCAACACACTGTCATGAGATTAATACCGAAGAAGTAGTGGAACAACCCTGGTTTCATGAAATCAAAAGGTATCTCCAGACTAGAGAATATCCTGAAGGAGCTTCCGTCAATGACAAAAAGTTCTTAAGGAGATTTGCTGCCAAGTTCTTCCTAAGCAATGGCATCCTTTATAAACGCAGCCATGATTGTATTCTACTTCGTTGTGTGGACAAGGTTGAAGCGGAGTTAATCATGACTGAGATACACAGTGGCACATTTGGCACCCACTTGAGCGGACATACAATGGCAAAGAAGATTCTAAGGGCAGGCTACTACTGGTCTACCATGGAAGCTGATTGTCATCAACATTCCCGTACCTGCCACAAATGCCAAGTCTACGCCGACAAGGTACATATTCCTCCTGTTCCTCTCAACGTTCTAACAGCTCCTTGGCCATTCGCAATGTGGGGCATTGACATGATTGGAGAGATCAAGCCCACGGCATCCAATGGACATCGCTTCATCTTGGTCGCTATTGATTATTTTACCAAGTGGGTCGAAGCAGCTTCCTTTACCTCTGTTACAAAGAATGTGGTTGCCCGCTTCATCAAGCAGAACCTCATATGTCGGTATGGTGTCCCCGACAGGATCATCACAGACAACGGTACCAATCTGAACAATACTATGATCATCGCTCTATGCGAACAGTTCAAGATTTATCATCACAATTCATCTCCCTATCGGCCGAAGATGAACGGTGTTGTTGAAGCCGCGAACAAAAATATCAAGAAGATCATTCAAAAGATGACAGTCACCTACAAGGACTGACATGAGATGTTACCATTTTCTCTGCATGGATATCGTACCATGACACGTACTTCAATAGGGGCAACCCCATTTTCTTTGGTGTATGGCATGGAAACTGTTCTACCCATGGAATTTCATATTCCTTCCTTGAGGATTATGAAAGATGCCGGTTTGAGTGAAGACGATTGGATTCAGACCCGGCTTGATCAACTTAACTTGATCGACGAGAAGCGACTTACTGCTGTTTGTCATGGTCAGACATATCAAAAAAGGATGATCAAGGCTTTCAACAAGAAAGTCAGGCGTCAAGTATATCAAGTCGGAGATCTTGTTATCAAGCGGATCATCTTGCCGCAAAGTGATCCCAGGGGCAAATGGGCTCCTACTTACGAAGGACCATTTGTAATCAAGAGCATCTTTTCTGGTGGGGCAATGATTCTGACCACCATGGACGGTAACGATTTACCACACCCTGCGAACACAGACATAGTCAAAAGATACTACGCATAAAATGACCCGGCAAGTTGAAAACCCAAAAGGGCGACTTGGGCAAAAATGGGCATCCCGGTGAATCGAAAATCCGAAAGGGCGGTTTCGGAAAAAATTAGGGATAAAACAAAAAATATGTACACCTGGCAAGTTGAAAACCCGAAAGGGCGACTTGGGCAAAAAAGGGTTTCCCGGTGGATCGAAAACCCGAAAGGGCGGTCCAGGCAAAAGTTAGGGAATTAAAGCGTATGAATATGTCTCGTCGGATCACTTTAAGGACAATCTCTTCACCTACAAAACTCCAAGCTACTGATCAATCCAGTCATCGGCGGACGAAGCAGCGAATGGACAAGACTCTCAGAGTTGTGAAGGCTATAGTAGAATGGGAACCCCATGGAATTTTTCCACATAGCCATCTTTCTGCTGTATAAAATTTTTCTCAATTTTATGACAACATTCTCTTACTAGGATGTCTGTCTCCTTTGTACAAAGATACTTACAAAAGTTAAATACAAATATACTTTGAAGTGTAGAAATTTGCTTGCCTTTCTTTTCTTTTTACACTCATGTTTTATTTGAAAACGTCCAATGTTTTGTTAAATAGGCATATGCATTTGAACATAATCACTGCTTACAAATAAAACGAAATTGAGAAAAGATGATTACTGATAGGTTGAAGGTGTAGGAAGATATCTTTATGCTATTTCAGAAGAAATCCCCTACGATACATCATTCGGATCCTTAACATAGTTAAAATTTGGAATATAATTCCCATCAGGGTCAAGTTTCAAGATCCCCAGTGGAGCCCAAAAACCCTGAAAATATTATCCCCAACGGAACTAGAATAGTGAACATTCTCCCCACAGAGATATTTCCCAGCAGATTGAAGATTCTCAGTCTCATTTCTCCAGCAGAAGTCTCCCAGGTTTTAGCTTCCCAGTAGAGATTTTCAAAGTTTTCCTTATTCCCCAAGCAGTCAGCAGTCAGCAAGGATTTCTCATCCTCAGTAATCAAAGATTTTTGGAATCCCCAGCTTTGGTCATGGATTTATTTTCCCCGGCAGCAGTCAAAGATTTCGTTATCTCCAGCTACCAGGATTTATCTTCCTCAGCAAGACGACTACTCAGCTTATATGCATAACCATTACATTCATATATCATAAACATTGATGAAACGCAATTCATTGCATCATACATATCATGCAACATAACTTTGTGTTTTAGCTAACATTTTATCCTTTTCAGGATAAGATTAAAAGGCTATTGTTAACAATTATTCAGATACAGTATGGATACAACCCAGATACGGCGGTCATTCTATTACTCATTCGTAATTTCAAGTCAGATACAGTACAGATACACCCCAGACACGATGGTCATTCTACTACTCATTCAAACCTCAACAATCTGATACAGACTAGATACGCCCCAGACACGGCGGCCATTCTATCTCTCATTCAGATTCAATTATCAACCTCCAGTTCAGATATGCTCCGGACACAGATGCCATTTTGTCCCTTACACCAACAACTTGATTCCCCCCAGTGCAATCGCCACGAAAGTCATTTTGTCACTTACTCAGATCCCAGTTACAGTCACAGATACACTCCAGACACGGAAGTCATTCTACTACTCATACAAATCTCAACTTCAGATACAGTCCAGATACGCTCCAAACGCGGTTGCCATTCTGTCACTCATTCAGAGTTTATCCCCAGCACTCAGTAGCTCCATACACAAATATTTCTCTGTTACCCGGATACAATACATATACACTCCAGACACGGCAGTCGTTCTGATATTCATTCAACATTCAAACACAGTTACAACTCAGATACGCCCCAGACGCGGACGCCATTCTTTTGCTCATACAAACTCAGTCTCCAGATATAGTTCAAGTGCATTCCAGACACGGATACCATTTTGATACTCATTCTTTTGGCCTACAACATTGCAATTCAACAAAGGTTCTTGGATGGCATCTTTAAGCCCATCTCCATCAAGATTCTTCCCTCTCCAAATGGCATCTTTAAGCCCATTCCCACACCTATGTTTTGACGAGTGCAAATTTACGGGCACTCTAGTGTCCAATCCTCTTTTACCTTCGAGTCGCGAAAGGAAAACTTGCCAATCTAACTCTTCAGGTTCAAGAAGATTGAACAGGGGCAACTGTTGTACCCCAAAATTTTCCCTCTCATTTCATCAACATTTTCTCATCACAAGACTCTTGGAATTCAGGATCAAGCTAGGGTTTGCTCTGCTCAAGACCCCTCCTTGCACTATTAACCCAAATTAGGGTTTGAGTTTGCACAAGGATATTTTGACCTATAATACCCAATTTTACTTTCATGCTCCATGTTGGGTTCACAAGTTTTCCCATACCAAGTTTCAAGCCTTGATTCAAATCTTTGCCCAGTCAATTGGACAGTTGACCTAGAAATCAACTGTATTGGGGAAAAAGTCAATTGTGGCCAATTGACAGTCAAACCTCATGAAATTTGACCCACATCAACATTATGAACTCATATGAACCATTTGATCAAGTTTGAATCACAATTCCACAAGAAATTTGATCAGATCACCAAAAGGGCAAAATGGATATTTTTGGGGTTTTGACTGCACAAAGGCAATTTTTGACTGTTTGACCTAACCAATGGTAAACCAAGCTCTCATATGGACTCAAGGACTCAATGAAATTATCTTTATCCATTCAACAAGTTCAAAAGATCTCAAATGCATAGGATTGACAGATGAATTTTTCAGTCAACTGATCAAAATTTGACTGTATACTGAAAAGTCAAACTTTGACTTTTTGGTCAAAATCAAGTTCCAAGAGTTATTTTTCATCAAAACATGTCAAATTATGAAACTTGTTCACCAAGAAACCCAAAAATGCAAATTAGGGTTTAAAATGGAAAAATTTCATAACTTAGAATTTTTCTAAGTTATAAAATTTTCTTATTTTTTCCTAACTTTGTCCCATTTTTTCACCAAGATGCAAATGGATTCAAGCAAAACTTGTAACATGAAAGTTGTAGTCCATCACAAAGCCTACAACTTTTATTCACAAAGTTTTCTCAAAAGAAGCTTGTATCTCAAGTTATGAGTTTTGGGACAAGGGTATCTAAAACTTTTAACTTAGAGAAAATTTACCCTAATTTAGGCAGGATTTTGACCCATCTTCTTGGCCATTTTTTACATAGTTCCACTTGGAGTTTCAAGTTTCATTGCAAATATGGATTATATTACATGTTCCAAGATTTCCAAATTGCCCAAGAACTCCTCAAACACCCTTATGGTTAGAGAGAATCGAATGTTGGAAGTTGGCAAAAACTCACTTTTGTCCATGGCCAATACATGTTCATAACAACTTGCAATTCTGATCTAGCTAGATTGGTTTGACATTACAGGCCTCAAAACCAATTTGCACTCAATAATTTAATGCAAAACCACTGGTCTAAGACATTGTTTTGGTCATTAGAGCATTGCACTTTGGATTAATCCCTAAGTAGAAAAAGCAAAGTTTCCATTTTTACTTAAAATCATGCTTTATGTAAAAACTGATTTCTTGAGCATTGATCCATATCTTATGAAGCTAATCAAATCTACAAGTTAGAGGGGCCAATGGAAAAGTATGCAAGCATAAGGGGTAGCCTGTACAGGCCTGCTTCAATCACTTCCCACATTTTGCTTCAAAAACAAGAAACATGTCCAAAACATAAAAACTGGAACATCAGCAAAAACCAACTTGTGCAAGCTTTTGAAATAACTTTCTCACATCCCCTTAAGCCCAAAACACGACCATTCGAGCCCTCTAACCTCCCATAGCCAGAAATCACTTTCCATTGGCAAAACAGGGCAGCATCTGCAACTTGACTTCCATAGCACAATTTGCTCGTGCGTTTTGGCCCAAACCTGTTCAAACACCTTCCATTTCATCCATCCAAACTATCCCAAACCTTAAACACCCACTGTAACTCCATTTACAGAGTTTGCCATTTTCATTTCAAGCTTGTGCAGGTTGACTTCTGAAGGCTGATTCAGGGACATTCAAGGCAAGCTAGCTATTGGAAAAGATCCAGTGAAGTTCAGGCAAGCTACCAGACACCTCAAAACTTGTTGAGAAGCACTGCATTGCCGTACTCGAATCCAACTGAAACAGGTTTTTTATCACTTTCTATCTCTCTATTTAGGAACATTTAGCTTTAGGTTTGTGAATGAAAAATGTAGTATTCAATGCCATGAAGCCATACATATGCTCAGCTTTCATTTATATTAAGTGTGCTAGGAGAATTTCAGCCATGAACATGTGAAAAAAGCTAGGTCAGATTTTAGGGCCAGAGAAATTCTCTCTGGTCTTTGAGAGTTAGATTTAATGTTTTATATGGTTAGATTCGTGTTTAAATTCTCTACAAGTTTGATGTTGTAAGTTTTGGCAAAAAGTCACGTTTCCAGGATGTAGCATTTGAACCAGGCGCGCGTGTTTACAAGGTCTGAAGGTTGAAGATGAAGCTGACTTAGGCTGGGCTTGGCCAGGCTTGCTTTTGGCACCTCCCACTTTCATTTTTGCACCCCCAGGCCCAATTTCTCATATTTTCACTTTTTGCATTTTTGATATCTTTTCTGACTTTCTTTATTTATTTCCAGTTATAAAAAATACTCAAAAAATATTTTCATATTTTTTTAATTTATTTGGCATTTTATTCTAATTTTTCTAACATTAAAAGTATTTAAATTTTCTTTTATATTATTGAGACTTGAAAAATATTTGCATTTTATACTTTTATATTTGTTCTTCACTTTTATTTATATTAAAAATATTTTCTTGAATATATTTTGTCTTTGTGCATATTTTATTTTATTTTGTACATATTTAATTTGATTAAAATACATATAACAAACATATATACTTTTATTTTGTAAATACTTTAGAATAAAAACATAAAAATATTACACTTTTATTTTTATTAATATTTATACTTAAAAATACTTTTTCTAAATATATTTAATTTTTTGTACATACATTATTTTATTTATTGTATATAAATTATATAATTAATATATTTATTTTCTTAAAGAAAATTAGGGTTTTACCCTTAACCAAAAAATATATTCTTTTATCATTTCTTTCTTTTTTGCATTAAACATTTTTACATGCATGGAAAATAAATAAAAACCTTGTTGCATATTCATACTTTGTATATTTATTTAATTTGTTTATTTAAATATGGTTCATTTTGTTATTTATACCATTTGATTCAATTTGGATGTAATAGTAAAACTAGGGTTTATATTTCTTGTCAAATATCTCCAATTCAAATTTGTACCCCCATCCCTATATCCAAGTTGTAATAACTTAGATTTATTTTTACGCATTTAATGCTTTCAATTATGTCATGCTTAGAGAATTAGGGTTTGTATACCAAAATCAAATTAACAAATAGCTTAACCTAATCAAAGACAAATATGCATGAAAAACAAGCACAATGCACACTTGCACCCCTAGGGTTATAATCCACTTGTTCCCTTTAAAAATGGGCCGTGGTATGCATGTCAAGTACTTTGTCAAAACAAAAACAAAACAAAAGATCATAGTCCCTCGATGATGCTATTTGAGTTGCCTAAACAAAATGATCAAGTCCCTCAAGAAAATTGCCAAAAATACTTGACACTATTGCTATCATGGTCTATACGATGACCCGCGTCTGTCCCGTTTAACATCCTAACACAAGGTTGTTCACCAAATACAATGGTGAAACAACACTGTTAAAAGGAATAAAAACATAAGAAAGATCTTTGAGTAAAATAGGGTAGATAGCTCTTAGCTACTTGATCAAGCTTGCAAAAACATCCTTGCTACTTTTCAAAACACACTCCACAACATAATTTCAAAACCCTACTTTCAACATTGAAAACTTTTCAAAAGACAAAAACACCTTTGTATACATTCAAACAAGAATCATTACAAAGGTTGCCACAACGATGGCCTCTTTTCAAAACATTTTCCAAAATCACACACAAAGCACCATTTCAAACAATTGAAAAGCACCATTTCAAACAATAGAAATGCAAAGCAAGTGATCTAAAGCAAGTAACTAAGAGCCCATGGATAACCATGTATATAAAGGATGCTAATACCTTCCCTTTCTATAATCTACTCCCAGAACCCAAGAAAACATCTCAAAGGTCTTTCCTGTGCTTTTTGACCTTTCCTTAGGATAAAATAAAAAGTCGGTGGAGACTCTTGCTAAACCGAAACATTTGCAAACACAAACGCAAAATTCCAAGTCAGTTCTCCCACCGTATCACACCTGGTATTGACTTCGATGAAGTATATGCGCTTGTTGCAAGGATCTAAACAATCAAGATTGTTGTTTCGATAGCTGCGTGTAGAGGATGGAAAATGCACCAACTTGATGTAAAGTCAACATTTTTGAATGGTTCATTGGAAAAAGAAGTCTACGTTACTCAACCACCAGGTTTCGACGTCAAAGGGTAGAGTCGAAATTTTACAGATTAAGGAAGGCTCTCTATGGCTTGAAGCAAACTCCTAGAGCTTGGAATAAAAGGATAGATAGCTTCCTAATTGAAGTAGGTTTCACAAAGTGTGTCTCTGAACATGGAGTATATGTAAATGATGTCAAAGTGTCAATCGAATCATTTTATGTCTCTATATTGATGACTTACTCATTACAGGAGCAGGCGAAGCTGAGATAATGAAGGTAAAGTCGAAGTTAATGTAGGAATTCGAAATGTATGATTTAGGGAATCTCTCATATTTCTTGGGAATGGAATTCAAAGACATCAGAGAAGGAGTTTTCTTGCATCAAACGAAGTATGCTCAAGATATACTAAAGAGGTTCAATATGAGCAAATATAAGTCAACTGTTACTCCATTAGAGACTGGAGCAAAGCTGAAAAAGGAATCAAATGATGTGTTTGTAAGTTTGACCCTTTATAAACAAATCATTGGATCCTTGAGGTATCTTTGCAATACTAGACCAGATATCTGCCAAAGTGTAGGATTGTTGAGCAGATTTATGGAGAAGCCTCAAGAATGTCATCTCATCGCAGTGAAGAGGGTGTTAAGATACATAAAGGGAACTATTGATCATGGTGTGCTGTTACCAAAGAAGTCGAAGAACAGTTCAGATGTCGAAGTTCATGAAAACACTGACTCTGATTTCAGTGGAGATCAAGACGAAAACAAGAGTATTGCAGGATACATTTTCATGATCGAAGAATCTCCAATCTCCTGGAGTTAGAGGAAACAAAGCATTATGGATTTGTCATCATGCGAAGTAGAATATATGACTGCATCATATGTTGCATGCCAAGCAGTGTGGATCGAAATGCTACTTGAAGAACTCAGAATAATGGAATCAAAGATGAAGCTGTTTGTTGATAACAAATCAGTTATAAACCCTGAGAATCACCCAATGTGTCATGGTCTAAGTAAGCACATTGAAAGAATGTATTATTTTCTAAGGGATCAAGTCAACAAAGGGAAGCTCGAAATAAATTATTGCAAGACAGAAGTGCAATTAGCTGACATATTCACCAAACCTCTGAAGAAAGTGAGGTTCAAAGAGTTGAAGAAAGACATTGGGATGAGAAGTCTTGATAACATAAATTAAAAGGGTGTGTTAGTTGGTTAGTTCTTGTTATGTAGTTATTTGAGCTTTTAGCATGTATATGGGCCTGAGCACTTTGCCTATATAGCAATTATGTTTGTAGATAATAAGCAGCAACACTAATAATTCAGTTAGATAGTTAGTTACACTTAACTAAGTCACAATCTCTCTCTCTATCTCTCTCTCTCTCTCTCTCTCTCTCTCTCTCTCTCTCTTCTCTCTCTCTCTCTCTCTCTCTCTCTCTCTCTCTCTCTCTCCTCTCTCTCTCTCTCTCTCTCTCTCTCTCTCTCTCTCTCTCTCTCTCTCTCTCTTCTTCTTCTTCTTCTTCTTCTTCTTCTTCTTCTTGTTTTCACAAAATCATCTTTCTTAAATCCTTTGTTCCAACATAAATCCAACATTTAAATAATTATAATGTGTAAACAAGGAATTTTAAGATATGCATATCCGAAACACCTTAAAAATTGATTTAGGGATTCGTTCGGCTATTTATGTTAAATTTATGTTAAGTTGGTTTGGTTTCAAGAGTTTTGATTCATTCACTAGTTCTGCATAAATGAGACAAGCACATGGAAGTCCGTAAGTTTTCCTAATTATACATCCACACTTTGAACTATCCAGCCCCGTCGTCTCCGCTCGCTTCGCTTCATGAAAAATGAAATTCAATTCCGCCCCGGATATGTTGAGAACCAACTGCGAGTATAAAGTGTTGTCTTTGAATCAGTGTTCTACTACGATTA
This sequence comes from Vicia faba, assembly GCA_948472305.1. NCBI lineage: Eukaryota > Viridiplantae > Streptophyta > Magnoliopsida > Fabales > Fabaceae > Vicia > Vicia faba. Next base: position 90,175,859 of record OX451738.1, read on the forward strand.
TGCTTCGAACAAAAGTAGATTGAATTTTATTATGTTGGTTTTGGAGCATTTGATTCACCGTGTCCCATTCTCTACAAAGAGCTCCCTTGCTATCACCCAATCATTTCTTCAAAGACGAATGTGCAGATTCGACTCTATTATTTGTTGTGTTTCTCAAAACTCAACATCAATGCAAGGAAATGAGTGGCAAAATGAGGAATATTTACCTTAAATTGTAACTTTCTATGCTCTCTTTGATATGATAAAACACTTGAAACTTGGTTTGGAGACGAAAAAATGATTGAGAATGATTGAGATTTTGAGGTAGGTTTTGGTTATGGGAGGAAATGAGATGAATGAACTAGTGGTAGTGGTGATCATGAAGCAAAGTTATGTAACAAAGGTATTTTCGGATATGCATATTCGAAAATACCACTCAATGTTTAAATCCAATGTTTAAATAGTTATAGCGTGTAAACAAGGGATTTTCGGATATGCATATCCGAAACCTTGAAAATTAATTTAGGAATTCGTTCAAATATGCATATCTAAAGAGTATTTTGGGGTTTTCAGAGATTTTTTTCACCCATATAAAGGCGTACTAAGAAATTTCCTTAATAATTAGGTCATACATTACCTCGTGTATGTTGAGCTTTTTTTCTTTATACATCAATGAGATATTTTATAATGAGAATTTATTTTTCCTCCACCACTATAAGTTCTCTAAAATCTCTAGCGAAAAGTAAAAAATATTCTCAATTTTCGAAGATGTATATTCAAACCGACATTTAAATAGCTAAAAATACATCCGGAGATGCATCTCCAAAAATACTTAAAGAACAGTTTCAAATTTTCAAAAATGTAACGCACATCCTAAATTCTTTATATATACGTTTTGTTGTTTCGCTCTTATTTGTGTTTGTGTTTATGTTTTTATCCAATATTGCAAATGTTAGGCGACTAAAAGATTTGTCTAAAGTTAAAATAAAAAAAATCAAATCATTATTAACACAAAATAAAAGACAATGTGATTCATTTGGCCTTAATAATTAATAATCAATGTCTCATTTTTTTAAACATTAAGAAATGCTAGATCCTGTGCATTAATCCCACATGATATCATAGTTGTTTTTAGTACTTTTAACAACATAACTAATATTTTTTCTATAAATGTTACTAATAGACACTTATGGGTTGAGAGTTAGATTTTGAAGGGTTTTGGTGGAGAAGACTTTGAAGAGTTACGTCTATGTCTTAAAATGTGTGTGATATTTTTAAAAAGTGTAAAAAACAATATATTACATTAGCATATAAAATCATATTATTTTTTAAACTTTTTAAAGATATCAAACACATTTCAAGATATAGACGCAATCCTCTAAAGCTTTCCCCACCAAAACCCTCCAAAAACCAACACCCCAACGGACCTTAAGACACTATAAAGCATTATATACATGCTGAATTTTCTGTTATCCAAGCAAATAATAGCCCCCGCTAAGGCCTATTTTCATCACTTTACCCACAATCATGATTATTAGTTCCTTCCAGCCACTCCTCCAGCTTGGCTTGTTTACTAGCTTTGAAGTCATCATATTTTTCTGTTACTGACAATAAATTAATCCCAATATCACTCTGTTCCGGCAGAGTTTCATCTTCAACCTGTCTTGGCAGTGGCAACTTGTCTGTAGATGTACAACTGCTTGCATATGTGACAGACAAAGGCACATTAGGGTACAGCTCTGCCTTCTCAGTCTTGGGACTTATTGATCCTGTAGAATCAAGTTGTGGCCACTTGAGACTGCTTTCCTTCTGCTTTGAAAACTTAAAAACACTAGAAAAATAGTTGCCCCTTTTTTCACTACCCTCTTGGGGATCAACTGTAGAATTACCCCAAAAACTAGTTCTTTCTGTCTGAAAATTTGATGCTGGCAGACTCGGTAGCACTCGTTTTGGTTGCTTTGATGTCATAGTGGCCAGAGTTTTTTTAATGTCTCCAATCATGTCATCAATTATTGGGAATCCACACTCCTTCATTGATTTCACCGTTGTGACAGAATCCTCCAAATCTTCTGTGTGCAAACGCGTTTCATGAGACTTGTCAATAACCTTCTTCTTAAGCTTAATGACATTGGGAACTGCATTCTGAGTATGCTGTTGGATGAAGAAAAGACCAGCAGATGGTTCATTTGCTACGTATTTAATCATCTCTGCCAAGCACTCGCTTATCTCCACAAAGCCGTCAACAGTGGAGAATCCATGCATCTTCCCGACTCAGAGACAGAGTATTGTTCATCACTGACATTGTTCAGGAAATAAAATGAATCATATTGTGAGATGCTACATCAAACAATACATGCACAACATCTTTTCTAAAGCATATGTCAATGTCAACTAATCTTACCACTTTGACCTAAACAGAAGGCTAAAAACTTTACGAGGAATTCTTAGATGTAAATTGTTCGGAAAAGAAAAGCATAGAAAGAGAGTTAAACTCCCAAGATGAAATTGACCAAAACAGAAATAAAACTAATCAACCCCCAAACAATTTCATAACCCCATCCACCACATATGGTTAATTTCGATGCATAACAACAGATAAGGTTAAATTGGGAATATTCATGCAGGTTAATCAGCTATTTCACATGAAACCTAAAACTGCATTCATTTTACGATAGGATCGACAATGATCAAGAAGGGAAACGTACCTGCATTTCAGAACCATAAGAGAGGGGCGAGAGAAAGAGAGAGAGATCTTCGTTTCTTTTTATTTGAACCCTCATTCACGTCACGGCACGTTTCTCTTCATATTTGGGCTTTACAGTTGGGCTATTCTTTACCTTACAAGACAATATTATAATATTGCTATTTGCATTCCTGTTTTTCTTCTTACAAGGATTTAAAACATAATTGAATCAAACAAGTGTTATTTGTTTTTTTAAACAATAATAGGGTCATAGCAACTTTTAGGCTGCCTTTTCTTTTTTGGTTTTAGTCTCTCTACAATTTGTTTATAATATTTAAATTTGATCTTTATTTGTTATCTAAATTAATTTTTATATAAACTAATTATTTTGGGATTAAAACAATATTTCAAGAAGTAAAAGGTGATATATTTGTAAGGATTGAATTTTTTTGACAATAATTATAAAAAAAAAATTGTAAAGACTAAAAACATATTTAATTTTTTTTATTTAATTTATATTAGTTTTTAGGCAGTGAAGCTGGATACTAGTGGATACTAGAGCATGATTCAGGGAAATGTGTAACATATGCGTGCATCCCATAAATTGGTAGAAAGGTGTAAGAACAATGGATCAGATATAAGCGTGAAACAGGTTCGGACCCTCAACAAGTATATATGTGTTCTATAAACAGTCTCTAGAACGAGAAAACTCGGGAAACGCCATATAAGCTACCCAAGGTTGAGATACATCATGATACGTCATATAAAACTACAAACCACTCATGGTCAAGATGTCCCAACCACACTTTATGGGTATTTATCACAGTGACTTCAGCATGTCCAAACACATCCCTCAAATTCCACATTGATCAAATATTATGCCATTATGACCATTGAATACCATTCAATTGTCTCTGCCCCCGTTGTCTCATATCAGGGTGATATAATTATTATAAAAGGGGGACACTTCAAACTAAAAATAAAAATTGAAATCTCTTAATAGAAAAGTCACCCAATGTGACTCTCTTGTCACTCTATCTAACCAACTTCAGAAGAGTTATATAATTAGCATTCTTTGTGTGAACATTTGGCTCCCACTATGGGGCTCTAGTAAAATTTGTCCGGGCCAAACAAAATTGAGAACCAACTAGCTCTTCATCCTTACAGGACCAAAGCGAGCAGCAACAATCAATAATTATAGGCTGCCATAGATGTATATTAAGAAGTTAACTGAGATGTATATTGAGGAGATTGTAAGATTGCATGGGATACCTTCGACTATCGTATCAGATAGAGATATGAGGTTTACGTCCTAATGGTGATTAACATCTAGATCCATGATTGTAATGTGTAACACCCTGAAATAATTAGATTGTTTATTTAATTATTTAATTATATTAAAATAAGTAATTGTGATGTATTTATGAGTTTATGTGATGTTTTGATGTGAGTTATGATGCTATGTATGGTATAGTTGGAATTAAGTGACATTGATTGTTTTAATAATTTTAGATAATTAGAGTAATTATTTAGAATTATTTTTAATTGGAGAAAAATAGAGATAATAATATGATGTAGAGATGTTGAAGACAAAGTGGTAATTTTTAAATGGATAAGTGAGGCTAAGGTGGGAAGACCATAGAAAAGGTTCAAGGGTTAAACTAGGAAAAAGAGTGTCAGTGTCTCATATTTGTGCAATCGTGAGAATTTGGAAGAAGTAGTGAAGAGAAGTTAGGGCACAAAGAGGAAAGAGGCAGAGCTCGATAGAACGCGAGGAAGAGAACCAAGAATTACTGCTATGAACCTAAGGTAAGGGGAGTTATCGTTATTATTATAATAGATATAAGGTTTAGATAATTGTAGTTTTTTTTTTAGATTTTGATTGATGATGATAACATGATGATTTTGTTGAAAAGTGATGCATATGTGATGTTGTTTTGCCATGAATTGATGCATATGATGTATAATAGGATGTGTTGTTATTGTATGATGAAAACATGAGTATTTATGATGAATTGGAATCTGTTATGTGTTGGAATCGCAAGAATTAGGACTGGTTTTGTGCAGGAAATCACAATAGGAAAACCCTGTTCACGCAGACTCGTCGGGCGAACCACCCAGTCGCTAGGCGAAACAGTTTTCACCCAAACTTCGCCAGGAGAGAGAGAGAGGCGAGAGAGATGCGAGACAAAGTTGAGATTTTGCATGATTCTGGAATTTGTATGAGGGGGGTGATTCGCTCCTGCTTCGCTGAGCGAAGCAAAGGCGGGCGCGAGCTAGCCGAGCAAAGCAAGCATTCGCCAGGAAAATGAAATGAGGAAAAACACGAGCTCGTGGAATTTGTATGGGGAACATGGTTCGCCCCATCCTCGTCAAGCGAGTCTTAGTCGAGCCAGCTGCTTCGTCGGGCGAGCCTCAGGCGAGAGGTGTCTGACATAAACTTTGAAAGACCATAACTTGAGTTTCTAGACTTTGTTTGACGTGTATTTCGAAGTGTTAGGATGCTAACATAATGATCTATACCCTGTAGAATGAAATGAATCACAAGATGTATTATTTTAGTGATCGAGCCATGATGAGATGATGTAACTATGTGTTGATGTAATATGATATGTGCCTCCTATGAGGAATTTATGTGATTCTATTTTGAGGTAATTAGATGTATGTTTTCTATGATGAAGTTATGTTGTTGTGATTATGATGTATATATCATGACGTATATGGTTATATTGTGATTATTACATGAATGATGATGAGTTTTGACTAGCCGTGGTCACATTTATTTTGTTGTTATGCATCATGCATTCATGGTATATGTTAGGACATTGGTACAATGATTGTTGATAGGATGATTAGTCCATTGATGTTGATAGGAATTTGGTTCAGTGATGGCCTCAATCTCATAGTGTGGATTGAGTGCAATATTGTAAAGTGTTATGGTTCCAAGAGGGAATCAATCCTATTGATGGGGATCTTTAGAGAAATGATGACTGAGTCATCAATGAAGTTTTGGTACCACGTGCATGAGTTAATGATATTGCATTGCATACCTTGTAACTTTGCATAATGATTGAATAAGTGATGTTTTAATGATATGTGAATAAATGATGTTTCAATGGGAATTGGGATTTGATTACATGATGTTGATATGAATGATTTAATGATGTTAATGTGTGAGTATTGATGAGAAGTATGATGGTATTTGAATCTTGAATAACTGTTGTGTAACTACTATATTTACTCCTTATGTCTTTTATAATGATTATGAATTACTCACCCTTTATGCTTGGAAATGTTACCTTTATATGTGGGTAACTTGCAGGTGATCAGGAATAGTTCATTGAAGCTTAAAGGATAGCTTTAGAGTGCGTTAGTTATTTCTGTTGAATAAAAGGTCTTGCTATGATATGTAACATCAGGGGTTTTGGGAAACGTTTGATGTGAACCTTATGTTCTTTAGTTTAATTTGAGATTTATGAGTTACCTTTTATGGTACTTAAGTTTTTTTGAATTTTGATTATGAACTATGAAGTATGATGAAGTTTTTATGAAGTATTTTAATAAAGATGTTTGGAACTATGAATTCCGATGTGAGAAGTACGAATATGCTTATTGATTGTGTTGTACCCCAAAATTTGCCCTCCCATATTCTTCAAGAAATTGCCAAGTCCAGCTTCAAAATTCCCCAAGGGTTGCACAGTGCAAGAGCCTCCTAAGCAGTCAAAATTAGGGTTTGTGTTCTGATCAAGAAAATGAAGTTTCCAAAGGTCCAATCAAGTCTCATATGCCTACAAATAGGGTCAATCATCCTCATACAAAGTTTCAAGGCTTTCAGCACAAAATTGCACAGTCAAAAACCCTAATTGCACTACAGTCAACTGTAGGGGCAAAATGGTCATTTGGCAGTCAAAAGTTCAAATTTTTGGTCAACATCTCATTTTGAAGCCACAAACATCATTTGATCAATGCTTGATCATGATTCTCAAAGCTTGGCTCAAAAATCATCAAAATGCAAAAGTTTCCTTATTTGGACAGTTGAAAAAGTCAACTGCCAATTGACCAGGGCATAACTTTCACATGGATTATCAGAAAAATTCCATCCAAAGCTCATTTTGAAGAGAAAGACATTTCCTACAACTCATCTTCATACCTCAAGTCCAAGAAATGCTCTCACAAAAAGTTATCAATTTCAACATTATAGGTCATTTTCAAAAGTCAACAAAAAGGGACTTTAAGTCAAAGGCCATAACTTGATATTGGTAAATCAAAATGACATGGGACCAAAGGCATTGGTTAGAGGACTCAAAGACCTTTCCAAAATGTCCAAGAACATGAGCAAAGCTTAAAAATTGAGCAAGTTATGCCTTGTGGAAGTTGGGAAATGTTTGGATATTTTGAAAAGTCAACATTGGTTCAAATGACCTAAAATTGCTAATGGGCCCATTTTTCTTCCACAATTCATCATCCCAAGCATGTGCACGACCACTTGGCCCAAAGGGAAGTATTTCTTCATTTTTTATTTATTTATTTGAATTTTTATTTATAATAATTCATTTAAATCAAATTAAATATATGAAAAATACTTAACCTAAAGTTTTAAATCTTTTTGTGCATGTTTTACCCTCAAGATTTCGTGCCTAGCCAGATAAGGAAAGAACCAATGCAATTGGATATGATTGAGAGCAAAAACACATGGAAAAGATTGAAAAAAGATCTTGAAAATCAAATTTCCAAAAACCATGAATGCAATTGATTTGTTTTGTTTTTCTTGACCTAATTGACTCATTACATAAGCCTGAATGAAAACCTAATCAAAAAAGACCATTGAAGCTGCGCAGAAAACTATATACAAACTTGCATTTTTTTCAAAAAAATCTCAATTCTGAAAACCAATTCCCAGGGCGATTCAAGGCACGATTGTTGTTTCATCAGCTTGCTGAAGGTTCACTGAACGTTTCCCAATCAAAAACATTCCTCAAAGCTTAAAGAATTGGTACAATAAACCGGACCTGTGCATAAAAAATTTCAGAGTCGTGCATCTCAATCCATGCATTCTTTGTGAATTTTAAAGCTTGATTCATGTTAATTACTTTGTTCTGAAGCTAACCCAATGATTTAATTGTATTTTTATGCATTGTATGCAAATATACCATTATTGCTTTTTAGGGTTTGCAGAGTTTCGAATTAGGGGTTTTCAGGTAATGTAAAATCAGCCTACCACGATGCCATGGTCGTATTCAGCAAGCTTGGACGAAAAGTTTGAAACCCTCGCGCTCAATTTATGAGCGTCACAGGGCTAATCGCTATTTTTTAATAGCTGGCCTAAGAGAACGCCATAAAAAACGTTGCCTAATGTTTTTGTGTTTCAGGGACGAAGAAGAAGACGATATCGTGGCGTCAGGTGGTTGGCCGGTTTAAACTTCGCGCGGAAAACGAAACAATAACGCCTATTTATTTTATTATATTTGTTTGTCATATTAATTACAGAAAAGCAAATTGGTTCAGCTGGCAAGGCGTAGTGGTGGCAAGGCACATGACCTGGGTTCGAGCCCCAGGTTTTCACTTTCTCAATATTATTTTCCAATTAACAATCACATGCAGGTTCAACGTTATTGTTCCATCATACACCCTCCAGATCAAACCATCCACGTGCATATCAGGCTCAAATCAAAGGCTCAGAATTGAGGAACACCATAAACCCTGGTCAACGCTTCAGCACGCTACCTGGCAAAAGTCCAAAAGGGCCAAGGTTAATGGGCCAGATTCCTAAAGATTCACCTCCATGTTGGGGACTACAACCCCCTAGGTTTGCCATATTATTATTATTATTATTTTTTATTTTCTATTTCCTTGTAAATTATTGTTTTAATTAATTTATTACTTTCATAAAATATAAGAAAAATCAAAAAAATCAGAAAAGAGGAAAATATAATAAATATTTTTGTTTTTGTAAATAAATTTGCATATAATTATTTAGTTTTAAATTAGGGTTTAAATTAATATTTTCATAATAAAATCTAAAAAACATAGAATTAGGTAATTAATTTTCATCCTTTTATTTTTCTTTCATGATAGTCAAATATTTAATATTATTTATTTTCTTTATTTTTATAATTAAATTTGTATATAAAAATTAGGGTTAATTTAGGTTAAAATTCGATATCTTCTTAATAAATTAAAAACCACTAGAATTAGGGTTAGTCTTTATTTTAATTAATTCTTTTTTCATATTAAATCCTAAAAATCATAAAATACCAAAAAACAAGTTCTTTCTTTCTTTTTAATTAATTAATTCCTCATTAGTTTAACTTTGCAAAAAGGGTCCAACGCCCTCGTTTCGATTTAATTATTAATTCGCATATTATTTTATTCCGTTTAAATATTCATGTATCTCTCCCGAAGCCATGTATTTAATTACTCGCACTTTTAATTCTTTATTTACTTTGTTTATTTATTTTCTGTCAAATCAGGTTCGAGAAACTTTTGGCGATGTGGACCCGCGCCGTTTGTAATAGCTTAGATCTTTTCCTTTCCGCAATTTTTAACTGTTAAATAATGGCATGAAAGAATGTATGGACAAAAATAAAAACAAGCGTAGAACACCAATAACATGACAAGATAAATACAAATGAAAACGACACACGAATCGCACACACCACCCCTAGGGTACGCCTCGCTGTTGCCTTGCCTCGAAAGGTGATCGTCGAGTAGAGGATGTCTTAGTAAGTCCTCATGATCCGGGAACCTGGCATGAGGGTAGCTTCTAAGGTGTCTTCCCATTGCTCTGGTGATCACCATGTCCCGAACCTCGAATTGACCCGAACACCTCCAACGGTGGTGCTACCTACCTCTCAATGGTGGGATGGCACTACTTTAAAGGACATTTACACAGACGAATTCCTTAGGGTAGGTAGACGACTCTAGATACTTGCTCTAAATTCAAAAAAACAAATCAAAAAATACTTTTCACACCGACACTTTTCAAAAAGCTTTCGAAAGCAACTTTTCAAACACTCTTGAGGACCGATACAAGAGTCGAACTGGAATTTTCAAAGAAACTTTTTAAAACCCACAGTTGAAAAGCAAACAAACCAATTTTGAAAACACAAATGATCAAGTATCTAAGAGCCCATGGATAACCATGGATAGAAAGGGTGCTAACACCTTCCCTTTCTATAATCTACCTCCCGAACCGAGAGCAATCTCTTTAAGGAATTTTTATGTGCTTTTGTCCTTTCCATTTGGAGAAAATAAAAGACGGTGGCGACTCTTGCTTCCGCGACATTTCGCGAACCAGCGTTAAACAGTCAGTTCCAGATCCACCGATCACAGAACTGGCGACTCTGCTGGGGACAAACTTAAAGTGAGGTGTACCTTAGGGCTAGTTCATAACTGTGTTTTCAATTGTATTGATTTGCTTGCTTTACTATTGTGGGTTGCATCGGAGTTACATAGATCCTAACCCGGATCTGGGGATACCCTGTTTAGGTAGCATAAGCTGTGAGGGACCTGTCCGGCGTAGACCGACACGGGTGAAGCAGTGGCTACGTTGGTGTGGCACCTTGGTCTGTACCGATATCCCTTGTGTCGCAACGAGGAGAATATGGGTCTTCTAAGGAGTCATTAAGCACCAACAACCTTAGAACCTTAATTGACACAACTTGGCCTTTAGAATTGTAGCAGTATGCTACGCCCATTGAGGCTAAACTCTCGTGATGGTTCTGGCCGCAAGAAAAGATTGCGATGCTGGAGTTATGACCGATTGAGGGTAGTCAATGATATTGGGATCCTCTAAGAACCCGGTTACTTTTGATTAGGACAGGTATGAACCAACAAACTGAAAGAGGGTAGTACCTAGACCTCATGCTGGCCTAAACTTTAGGGGGCTTGCTTTGTGTGACTTGTGTGCCTTACCATGTTTGCCTTTGTATCTATATATGGTGTGCTTTATCATAACATCATAGCATCATGAGCATTGCATGCATCCTGCATAAGGACTGACTATTTCAAAGACAAGAGGGTTTCACCTTTGCTCTGTTTTGTAGGACATCATGATGCCTGTGTGAAGGAATACTATCCGGTTCAACTTTGTTCGTTCACCTGAGTTGCTTGATGAGTTGGTTAGCAGAATTCCAAATACCACCTCCTTCATCCAGAGGCATGGTTCTCTTCTCAGTTTAGTCACTGCAAAGCGGGATCAACAGTTGATGAGTGTTCTGACCCAGTTCTATGACCCTCTGTACCAGTTCTTCACCTTTCAAGACTTCCAGCTGGTCCCCACCCTGGAAGAGTTCTCTGATTTGCTTGCTATCCCTATCTTGGATCAGACTCCCTTTACTGGTTGGGAAAAGACCCTCAGACTTGAGGATGTTGCTGCAGCTCTTCCTTTGACCCATCAAGAGGTAACAAACAACTGGGTGACTAGAAGCGGAGTTAAGGGTTTCTTGGCCAAGTTTCTGATTGGTAAAGCTAACAATTTCTGGAGTGACCTGGACTTTAGGGCATATGAAGACATCTTGGCTCTCCTAATCTATGGGTTAGTCCTGTTTCCTAATCCTGACAACTTCATCAATGTCACTGCCATAAGGATCTTTATGTCTCAGAATCCTGTGCCCACTCTCTTGGGTGACATCTTGCAACAACTTCATGCCCGTACTACCCGAAGACGAGGAACCCTCTGGTGTTGTATCACTTTGTTGGTGAGGTGGTTTATTTCGCACCTCCCTAAGTTCGTACTGAAGAATCAAGAAGGAAGAGGTTGGGCTCATAGGTTAATGTCTCTCACCGATAAAGACATCATTTGGACTTGCAGAGGTTTGGATGAGATAGCTATTATTGATTGATGCGGGGAATACCCTAATGTTCCTCTGATTGGTACCCAAGGAGGGATCTCTTACAATCCATGTCTAGCACTCCGTCAGTTTGGAAGAGCAAGAAGAGCAGGTCCCCATGAGATGTTGGTGCCTCACATCAGTTTTGAATTTCAGGTGGATAGTGACGAGCTGCGTCGTAGGTTCATCAAGGCTTGGGACAAAGTTCATAAAGCTGACCCACAAGAGTTAGGGCCGAAGACCTCTTTACCTATGGATGCCTACTACAAATGGGTTCGCATCCGTGCTCAGAAGTTAGGTATGCCGTATGAAGCTGTCAGACCCGTCATTCTTGAGTGTCCTGACAAAGATGGTGTGCCTCCAACTGTCCTTCCTCCTCAGATACCTACTGATTATGAGACATTGAAGAGATCTTGGTCACAACTGCGAGAAGAGCGGGATTCTTACCGGGAAAAGTTCAACGAGCAGGAATCAAAGATCCAGAAGCTGACAAAACAGTTGGAGAATGAGAGAGCTCTGAATGCCTACATCCGTATTGAGAAGAGGAGACCATGGGATCAATAAGAAGCTCCAGATGTGCTTTTACAGTTTTATTTCCTTTTCAGTATTTCCTTTCATGTAACGCCTAAGGGCAACCTGTTGAATAATTTCAGTTTCAAAGTTGAATCTAATGAAGTGTGTTCCTTTTTGTTTACAAAGTTGATTCCCGATTGTCTTTGAAAACATAATTCATACGCATTTCATACATCATGTGCATAGCAGGTTTTTCCTCTTTTCAGGTTGCTTACAGTTCTTCGCTGTTTATTTCAGCATCATGAATCCCGACTCGTCATCAACTGAGACATCCATCAAGGCTCTTCAGGCGCAGAATGCGCAGTTTCAGGAATTAATCAAGGGTTTGGCTCAAGGCCAAGAAGAGCTAAAGGCTATGCTCCTGAAGAAGGAGAAGAAGAAGAAGAGAAGAACTGTTCTGTTCAACTCGGGCCGAAGGTTTGGCAATGCTCTGCAGCAGGAAGAGGCTGGTTCTTCTGTTGGCAAGAGTACTCCTCAGGCAGAAGCAAGGGTTCCTAGTCCGGTAGTCTCCGACAACGAGACTGATTTTGATGAAGAGCAGTACCCTCCTGCAGAAGACCGTTACAAACAGCTGGAGGATAGGCTGAGTGCTATGGAGATACAACAGGTACCTGGGCTGGATTTCGGAGATCTGGGTTTGTCTACTGGTGTGATCATTCCCCACAAGTTCAAAGCACCATCTTTCTCTAAGTATGACGGGGCGTCTTGTCCCAAGCTACATCTCAGATCCTATGTTCGGAAAATTCAACCGTACTCTGCGGATAAGAATTTGTGGATCCACTTCTTCCAGGAGAGTCTTTCAGGGACTCATCTCGAATGGGACCAAGGTTCGTAACTGGGAGGAGTTGGCTACTGCTTTCTATAAGCAGTATCAATATAATGCCGACCTTGCCCCTACACGTACCCAACTCCAGGGTATGTCGTTAGGTTCAAGCGAAGGTTTTAAGGAGTACGCTCAGAAGTGGAGGGATCTGGCTGGCAGGGTGCAGCCTCCGTTGACTGATCGAGAGTTGGTAGACATGTTCTTGGGGACCCTATCTGGGCCGTTTTTCAACCATCTTATCGGGAATTCGTCTGCAGGGTTCACTGATTTGATTCTAACTGGAGAGAGAATTGAGGCTGGGTTGAAGTCTGGAAAGATTCCGAAGGGTGCATCGTCTAGCTCTGAGAAGAAACCCTACAAGAAGGAGGCCAGTGCGGTGTATGGGTCTAGAAGGCAGGATAAACCAGAGCGCCGTCAATCTGTCAGTGCATTAATGATTGCCAAGCATGCAGCCGCTCCTCGGCAAGCTAACCAACCAAGGGCTGAGAGACCCAGAAGGGAATTCACCCGTTTGAGTATGACTTTGTCGCAGATCTTACCGCAGTTGCTCTCAACCAACTTGGTAACCGTCAGAGAGGCTCCGAGGGTTGCAAATACTACATCTCCTAAGTACAACCCGAATGCTCGTTGTGCTTATCATTCTGATAGCCCGGGGCATGCCACTGATGACTGTTGGGCATTAAGGAACAAGCTGCAGGACCTTATTGACGCCAAGGAGGTACAATTTGAGGCATCTGAGAAGCCTAATGTAGTGACAGCTCCCCTGCCTGCTCATGGAGTGAATGCTATTGGGGACGAGGATGAAGTGGATGAAGCTGAGTTTGATAGCTGGATTTACCCGGCAACCGACAGTGGACCTAGCAATTGGAGTGCAAAGGACAATCTATCTGTTTCTCTTGTTACTAAGTAATGAATTCCTATGTTTTGGTATTTGTAATAAACAATAAATAAACTCTATGGCCCGGTGTCTTACCCGAGGCACCGTGGTTTCATTTGTGAGGGCATATAAATTGTCATTTCATATATCATGAATGAAAATCTTGGACGTTTTTTCGCATTACAAATCTTATGCTCCCTTTTCTGTCTTTCTTTCCTTTACATATATTTCAAAAAAACAGCTGTATTTACACACACACTCACTCATACAGGTTTCAATCCACTCTGGATCTCAGTGATAACGACTCTGCTACTGCCAGTTATGACTTCGAAAATCCGATCAACTTAGCCGAAGACGAAGGTGAAGATGATTGCGAAGTGCCTGGCGAGCTTGCAAGACTGTTGCTTCAGGAAGAGAGGGCAATTCAACCCCATGAAGAGCCAGTGGAAACAATAAACTTGGGTACTGAGGAAGACAGGAAAGAGGTAAAGATTGGTGCCAACCTAGAGCTCAGCGTGAAGCAACGGTTGACTAAGATGCTGCATGATTATATGGAGATCTTTGTCTGGTCCTACGAAGACATGCCCGGGTTGGATACCGATATTGTGGTCCATCACTTGCCGACTAAGGAAGACTGCCCTCCAGTTAAGCAAAAGGTCCGCCGGATGCGTCCAGAGATGTCTGAAAAGATTAAAGCCGAGGTTATGAAGCAGTTTGATGCTGGGTTCCTTGCAGTGACTTCTTACCCACAGTGGGTTGCTAATGTAGTGCCGGTACCAAAGAAGGACGGTAAGGTCAGAATGTGTGTCGACTACAGGGATCTGAACAGGGCCAGCCCCAAGGATGACTTCCCCCTACCTCACATTGATGTCCTTGTTGATAATACAACTCAGCACAAGGTGTTCTCTTTCATGGATGGCTTTTCAGGTTACAATCAGATTAAGATGGCACCTGAAGACATGGAAAAGACTACATTTGTTACTCAGTGGGGCACCTTCTGCTACAAGGTCATGCCTTTTGGACTAAAGAACGCTGGGGCAACCTACCAACGCGCCATGGTTGCTTTATTTCATGACATGATCCATCATGAGATAGAAGTGTATGTTGACGACATGATCGCAAGGTCCCAGACTGAGGAAGAGCATCTAGATCATCTGCAGAAACTGTTTGACCGGTTGAAACTATACAAGCTGAGGTTGAACCCGAACAAGTGCACCTTCGGGGTAAGATCTGGGAAGTTGCTAGGCTTCGTTGTAAGCGACAAGGGTATTCAAGTGGACCCTGCCAAGGTCAAAGCTATTCAAGAGATGCCAGTTCCTAAGACAGAGAAGGAAGTTAGAGGCTTTTTAGGACGCCTGAATTACATTGCTCGGTTCATCTCACACCTAACTGCTACCTGTGAGCCAATCTTCAAGCTGCTGAAGAAAGATCAGGTAGTACGTTGGAACGATGAGTGTCAGGCCGCTTTTGACAGAATCAAAGAGTATCTCCAAGAACCACCTATCCTTATGCCACCGGTTGAAGGGAGACCTCTGATACTATACCTGACAGTATTGGACAACTCAATGGGGTGTGTGCTGGGGCAGCATGACGAGTCTGGCCGAAAAGAGCATGCTATTTATTACCTTAGCAAAAAGTTTACCGACTGTGAGACCCGATACTCACTGCTTGAGAAAACTTGCTGCGCTTTGGTATGGGCTGCTCGCCGGCTGAGACAATATATGCTGACTCACACTACTTTGTTGATCTCAAAGATGGATCCTATAAAGTACATATTCGAAAAGCCTGCTCTGTCTGGGAGAATTGCAAGATGGCAGATGATCTTGACGGAATACGACATTCAGTACACAACCCAGAAAGCCATCAAGGGGAGTGTATTGGCAGACCACTTGGCACATCAAGCAGTCGATGATTATCAGTCAATGAACTTCGAGTTTCCGGATGAAAGCATTATGATAGTGACTGATTGTGAAGTACCTGGACCGGATGAAGGACCTGAACCAGGATCCCGATGGTCTATGCACTTTGACGGAGCCTCCAACGCCTTGGGAAATGGTATCGGCGCCATAATCATATCACCTCAAGGTACTCATACTCCACTCACTGCCCGGCTGTGTTTCAACTGTACCAACAACATGGCGGAGTATGAGGCATGCATCATGGGTCTTCAAGCTGCGATCGACCTAAGGATCAAATTTCTGAGTGTCTTCGGAGATTCCGCTCTTGTGATCAATCAGATCAAAGGAGAGTGGGATACGAAACATCCAAACCTGATTCCTTACAGAGAATGTGTGTTGACCCTGATCCCCCACTTCACAGAAATAACCTTTGAACACTTTCCGAGAGAAGAGAATCAGCTGGCGGACGCGTTAGCTACAATGTCTTCTATGTTTAAGGTCAAATGGGACAATGAGGCTCCCCGAATCATCATCTGGAAACTGGACGAACCGACATACTGTTGCGATCTCGAAACTGAATTGGTAACTGAGAAGCCTTGGTACCATGAAGTAAAGAGATATCTGGAAGCTCAGGAATACCCTGAAGGTGCCTCTATCAATGATAAGAAGTTCTTGAGGAGGTTCGCAGCAAAGTTCTTCCTTAGCAATGTCATCTTGTACAAGCGAAACCATGATTCAACCTTACTGCGTTGTGTGGATAAAACTGAAACAGAAAGGATCATGGAAGAGCTACATGAAGGGACCTTTGGTACACATTCCAGCGGACACACTATGGCTAAGAAGATCCTTCGGGCAGGATATTACTGGTCCACAATGGAAGCTGACTGCTATCAACATTCCAGGACGTGCCACAAGTGCCAGATTTATGCAGACAAGGTACATGTCCCTCCAGTTCCCCTGAATGTTCTGACTGCGCCTTGGCCGTTTGCGATGTGGGGAATAGACATGATCGGTGAGATTAAACCTATGGCATCTAATGGGCATCGCTTCATCCTGGTAGCGATTGATTATTTCACGAAGTGGGTCGAAGCAGCATCCTATGCTACGGTAACCAAGACTATTGTGGCACGGTTCATTCGGCATAATCTGATCTGTCGGTACGGAGTCCCAGAGAGAATAATTACAGACAACGGTACCAATCTAAATAACAAGATGATCGCTGAGCTTTGCGAGCAGTTCAAGATACAACACCACAATTCTTCTCCTTATAGACCGAAGATGAATGGGGCTGTAGAAGCAGCAAATAAGAACATCAAGAAAATTGTGCAGAAAATGACAGTGACTTATAAGGATTGGCACGAGATGTTACCGTTCTCTCTACATGGGTACCGTACTTCAGCTAGGACGTCAACCGGGGCAACTCCTTTCTCTCTGGTTTATGGCATGGAGGCAGTCTTACCAATCGAAGTGCAAATACCCTCTCTCCGGATAATGAAGGATGCAAACCTGAACGAAGATGATTGGATCCAGACACGACTTGATCAGCTCAACCTCATTGATGAAAAGAGACTTGCTGCTATCTGTCATGGTCAGACGCATCAGAAACGGATGATCAGGGCATTTAACAAAAAAGTCAGACCACAGGAATATCAAGTTGGGGATCTGGTAATCAAGCGAATCATCCTTCCTCAGAGTGATCCAAGGGGCAAATGGACCCCTACGTACGAAGGGCCATTTGTGGTTAAGCATGTGTTCTCAGGAGGAGCCATGATTCTAACCAATATGGATGGTGACGACCTTCCTCACCCCGCTAATGCAGACATAGTAAAAAGATACTACGCATAAAAAAGACCCGCTAGGCTGACATGCCTAGGCAAAAATTAGGGCTTCCCGTCGAACCAAAAGGGTTCGGGCAAAATGAAGGGATGAAAATGAAAAAATCTGTACACCCGGCAAGTCGAAAACCTGAAAAGGCGGCTTGGGCAAAAATGGGTATCCCGGTGGACTGAAAACCCGAAAGGGCGGTCCAGGCAAAAATTAGGGATAAAAGCGTAATACTATGTCTCATTGGATCGCTTTGCATCCAGAATCCGATATCTACATCAAGTTCAGACGGCATCAATCAGTCAGCTTCACTTTCGTTTAGGTCATCAAGTGATGAGACGCTCGGAGATATAATGGCAATAGCAGAGTTGAAACCCAGTGGATCATTCACATTTCACACAGCTGTTTTATTTTCTTTTGTACAAAATTTGTATAAACTCTTTTGTTCGGCGGCGTTCTCTTACTAGGACGTCAGCCTCTTGTACACAAAACGCCTATTTTCAGGCCATTCAAAATCAATACAAATATATTTTCAGTTAAAAGTGCCAATTGTTTTTCTTTTTCTGTTTTGTTTTGCGAAGAACGTCCAAGGTTCAATTTGTGATATATGCATTGACAATAATTTGCTAACTCATAAATAGTTGCATACGAAACAAAAGGATTAATTACAGGTAACGTTAGAAACAGGGGCAATAAAGAGTTGTCTAAGCAATCTAATTGTTCTGTCCTCCAAGGTACCAAGGTAGGTTCAACTAAAGAACATAACCGGCATATCTCAATTCCCCAGAGAGTGAGCCAACAAGTCAGTGCACTCTTCCCCGAGAAAAGTTACAATCAATCTTAAAGAAGTTGGGTATCCTCCAGCAGGTCCCAACATTCCCCAGCAGCATATATACATGTATTCTTAACAAGCATCCCCGGCAGTCTTGGCCTAAAGATTGTTCCCCGGCGGCATATCAAATATTCAAAGGAATCACTTCCCTCGCAGTTTAAAACTTCTCCAAGAGAGTCCAATCCAGTTCCCCAGGAAAGTTGGAATTTATCTCCCCAAGCAGTAAGCTTGTCCCCAGTAGATTCTGGAAGCTTATCCATCGCAGAGCGCGAACACGTCTCCCGACTTTATTCAAAGAGTTATTTCCTTACCAGGATATAACTGGGTTATCCTCAGCCAAAAGCCACGGAAAGGTCGTCGACAACACGGTTCTTTCTTATCCCCAGCGAAGTCTATTCACACTTTCAATACAACAAGGGTATCCCCAGCAAGTTATTATCAATGACTCAACAAAGTATCTCTCTCCCCACAAAGTATTGCTTCCCGGCAAGATCGTTAGAGTACTTTCCTCCCCGCAGAGTTATTCCATTCGCCAAGTTTATTCCCCAACGGAGTCATCTTCTCCTACCGGTATTCTTGCAATTATCATCCCCAGCGGAAGCAAAATCCATTCCCCAAACATCAGCCCAGGAGTGACTCCCCGGCACCCGTCAAGGATTTACTTTCCTAGACGAAAAAATACATTCATAAACATTTTCATACATTATAGCATGCATATACGCATCATGAACATACAATCTCATGTATTCAGAGAGCATCTCGCATGTCATACCACATGACATCGCATACAACTAACGCTTGTCTTTTCAGGACAAAAGTACAAAAATTGATTCCCATCAATGGTCGCAACTAAAGATCCGATTCCTGTATCTTGCCAGGGTGTATCTGTTGACGACTGATTCCAGATCCGATTCCTGTATCTTGCCAGGGTGTGTCTGAAGAGTTCGAGGATCCGATGCCTGAATCTTGCCAGGGTGTGTCCGTTGAAGACTAGCATTACCAGATCCGATTCCTGTATCTTGCCAGGGTGTGTCTGAAGAGTTCGAGGATCCGATGCCTGAATCTTGCCAGGGTGTATCCGTTGAAGACTAGCATTACCAGATCCGATTCCTGTATCTTGCCAGGGTGTGTCTGAAGAGTTCGAGGATCCGATACCTGAATCTTGCCAGGGTGTATCCGTTGAAGACTAGCATTACCAGATCCGATTCCTGTATCTTGCCAGGGTGTGTCTGAAGAGTTCGAGGATCCGATGCCTGAATCTTGCCAGGGTGTATCCGTTGAAGACTAGCATTACCAGATCCGATTCCTGTATCTTGCCAGGGTGTGTCTGAAGAGTTCGAGGATCCGATGCCTGAATCTTGCCAGGGTGTGTCCGTTGAAGACTAGCATTACCAGATCCGATTCCTGTATCTTGCCAGGGTGTGTCTGAAGAGTTCGAGGATCCGATGCCTGAATCTTGCCAGGGTGTATCCGTTGAAGACTAGCATTACCAGATCCGATTCCTGTATCTTGCCAGGGTGTGTCTGAAGAGTTCGAGGATCCGATACCTGAATCTTGCCAGGGTGTATCCGTTGAAGACTAGCATTACCAGATCCGATTCATGTATCTTGCCAGGGTGTGTCTGAAGAGTTCGAGGATCCGATGCCTGAATCTTGCCAGGGTGTATCCGTTGAAGACTAGCATTACCAGATCCGATTCCTGTATCTTGCCAGGGTGTGTCTGAAGAGTTCGAGGATCCGATACCTGAATCTTGCCAGGGTGTATCCGTTGAAGACTAGCATTACCAGATCCGATTCATGTATCTTTCCAGGGTGTGTCTGAAGAGTTCGAGGATCCGATGCCTGAATCTTGCCAGGGTGTATCCGTTGAAGACTAACATTACCAGATCCGATTCCTATATCTTGCCAGGATGTGTCTGAAGAGTTCGAGGATCCGATACCTGAATCTTGCCAGGGTGTATCCGTTGAAGACTAACATTACCAGACTCGATTCCTGTATCTCGCCAGGGCACGTCTGAAGAATTCAAAGATCCAATACCTGTAACCAGCCAGGACATATCTACACCAAGCATCTGAAAATCAGCTCCTGCAACATGTCAGGTACTCATTTTTCTGTTTTGCAGGTACGCAAGTTCTCGCTAAGGAATCTCTTACGCGATCAACATCCAGATGGCATCTATAAGCCCATCATCCCCCATCAATCTCCAAATGGCATCTATAAGCCCATTTCCATCACACTGCTACTATGTGAGCGCAAATTTCTGGGCACTCTAGTGTTCAATCATCTTCTACCCTCGGATTACGAAAGGCACGTCAGCCAATCTGCATCCTCAGGTCTAAGAATATTGAACAGGGGAAACTGTTGTACCCCAAAATTTGCCCTCCCATATTCTTCAAGAAATTGCCAAGTCCAGCTTCAAAATTCCCCAAGGGTTGCACAGTGCAAGAGCCTCCTAAGCAGTCAAAATTAGGGTTTGTGTTCTGATCAAGAAAATGAAGTTTCCAAAGGTCCAATCAAGTCTCATATGCCTACAAATAGGGTCAAGCATCCTCATACAAAGTTTCAAGGCTTTCAGCACAAAATTGCACAGTCAAAAACCCTAATTGCACTACAGTCAACTGTAGGGGCAAAATGGTCATTTGGCAGTCAAAAGTTCAAATTTTTGGTCAACATCTCCTTTTGAAGCCACAAACATCATTTGATCAATGCTTGATCATGATTCTCAAAGCTTGGCTCAAAAATCATCAAAATACAAAAGTTTCCTTATTTGGACAGTTGAAAAAGTCAACTGCCAATTGACCAGGGCATAACTTTCACATGGATTATCAGAAAAATTCCATCCAAAGCTCATTTTGAAGAGAAAGACATTTCCTACAACTCATCTTCATACCTCAAGTCCAAGAAATGCTCTCACAAAAAGTTATCAATTTCAACATTATAGGTCATTTTCAAAAGTCAACAAAAAGGGACTTTAAGTCAAAGGCCATAACTTGATATTGGTAAATCAAAATGACATGGGACCAAAGGCATTGGTTAGAGGACTCAAAGACCTTTCCAAAATGTCCAAGAACATGAGCAAAGCTTAAAAATTGAGCAAGTTATGCCTTGTGGAAGTTGGGAAATTTTTGGATATTTTGAAAAGTCAACATTGGTTCAAATGACCTAAAATTGCTAATGGGCCCATTTTTCTTCCACAATTAATCATCCCAAGCATGTGCACGACCACTTGGCCCAAAGGGAAGTATTTCTTCATTTTTTATTTATTTATTTGAATTTTTATTTATAATAATTCATTTAAATCAAATTAAATATATGAAAAATACTTAACCTAAAGTTTTAAATCTTTTTGTGCATGTTTTACCCTCAAGATTTCGTGCCTAGCCAGATAAGGAAAGAACCAATGCAATTGGATATGATTGAGAGCAAAAACACATGGAAAAGATTGAAAAAAGATCTTGAAAATCAAATTTCCAAAAACCATGAATGCAATTGATTTGTTTTGTTTTTCTTGACCTAATTGACTCATTACATAAGCCTGAATGAAAACCTAATCAAAAAAGACCATTGAAGCTGCGCAGAAAACTATATACAAACTTGCATTTTTTTCAAAAAAATCTCAATTCTGAAAACCAATTCCCAGGGCGATTCAAGGCACGATTGTTGTTTCATCAGCTTGCTGAAGGTTCACTGAACGTTTCCCAATCAAAAACATTCCTCAAAGCTTAAAGAATTGGTACAATGAACCGGACCTGTGCATAAAAAATTTCAGAGTCGTGCATCTCAATCCATGCATTCTTTGTGAATTTTAAAGCTTGATTCATGTTAATTACTTTGTTCTGAAGCTAACCCAATGATTTAATTGTATTTTTATGCATTGTATGCAAATATACCATTATTGCTTTTTAGGGTTTGCAGAGTTTCGAATTAGGGGTTTTCAGGTAATGTAAAATCAGCCTACCACGATGCCATGGTCGTATTCAGCAAGCTTGGACGAAAAGTTTGAAACCCTCGCGCTCAATTTATGAGCGTCACAGGGCTAATCGCTATTTTTTAATAGTTGGCCTAAGAGAACGCCATAAAAAACGTTGCCTAATGTTTTTGTGTTTCAGGGACGAAGAAGAAGACGATATCGTGGCGTCAGGTGGTTGGCCGGTTTAAACTTCGCGCGGAAAACGAAACAATAACGCCTATTTATTTTATTATATTTGTTTGTCATATTAATTACAGAAAAGCAAATTGGTTCAGCTGGCAAGGCGTAGTGGTGGCAAGGCACATGACCTGGGTTCGAGCCCCAGGTTTTCACTTTCTCAATATTATTTTCCAATTAACAATCACATGCAGGTTCAACGTTATTGTTCCATCATACACCCTCCAGATCAAACCATCCACGTGCATATCAGGCTCAAATCAAAGGCTCAGAATTGAGGAACACCATAAACCCTGGTCAACGCTTCAGCACGCTACCTGGCAAAAGTCCAAAAGGGCCAAGGTTAATGGGCCAGATTCCTAAAGATTCACCTCCATGTTGGGGACTACAACCCCCCTAGGTTTGCCATATTATTATTATTATTTTTTTTTATTTTCTATTTCCTTGTAAATTATTGTTTTAATTAATTTATTACTTTCATAAAATATAAGAAAAATCAAAAAAATCAGAAAAGAGGAAAATATAATAAATATTTTTGTTTTTGTAAATAAATTTGCATATAATTATTTAGTTTTAAATTAGGGTTTAAATTAATATTTTCATAATAAAATCTAAAAAACATAGAATTAGGTAATTAATTTTCATCCTTTTATTTTTCTTTCATGATAGTCAAATATTTAATATTATTTATTTTCTTTATTTTTATAATTAAATTTGTATATAAAAATTAGGGTTAATTTAGGTTAAAATTCGATATCTTCTTAATAAATTAAAAACCACTAGAATTAGGGTTAGTCTTTATTTTAATTAATTCTTTTTTCATATTAAATCCTAAAAATCATAAAATACCAAAAAACAAGTTCTTTCTTTCTTTTTAATTAATTAATTCCTCATTAGTTTAACTTTGCAAAAAGGGTCCAACGCCCTCGTTTCGATTTAATTATTAATTCGCATATTATTTTATTCCGTTTAAATATTCATGTATCTCTCCCGAAGCCATGTATTTAATTACTCGCACTTTTAATTCTTTATTTACTTTGTTTATTTATTTTCTGTCAAATCGGGTTCGAGAAACTTTTGGCGATGTGGACCCGCGCCGTTTGTAATAGCTTAGATCTTTTCCTTTCCGCAATTTTTAACTGTTAAATAATGGCATGAAAGAATGTATGGACAAAAATAAAAACAAGCGTAGAACACCAATAACATGACAAGATAAATACAAATGAAAATGATACACGAATCGCACACACCACCCCTAGGGTACGCCTCGCTGTTGCCTTGCCTCGAAAGGTGATCATCGAGTAGAGGATGTCTTAGTAAGTCCTCATGATCCGGGAACCTGGCATGAGGGTAGCTTCTAAGGTGTCTTCCCATTGCTCTGGTGATCACCATGTCCCGAACCTCGAATTGACCCGAACACCTCCAACGGTGGTGCTACCTACCTCTCAATGGTGGGATGGCACTACTTTAAAGGACATTTACACAGACGAATTCCTTAGGGTAGGTAGACGACTCTAGATACTTGCTCTAAATTCAAAAAAACAAATCAAAAAATACTTTTCACACCGACACTTTTCAAAAAGCTTTCGAAAGCAACTTTTCAAACACTCTTGAGGACCGATACAAGAGTCGAACTGGAATTTTCAAAGAAACTTTTTAAAACCCACAGTTGAAAAGCAAACAAACCAATTTTGAAAACACAAATGAGCAAGTATCTAAGAGCCCATGGATAACCATGGATAGAAAGGGTGCTAACACCTTCCCTTTCTATAATCTACCTCCCGAACCGAGAGCAATCTCTTTAAGGAATTTTTCTGTGCTTTTGTCCTTTCCATTTGGAGAAAATAAAAGACGGTGGCGACTCTTGCTTCCGCGACATTTCGCGAACCAGCGTTAAATAGTCAGTTCCAGATCCACCGATCACAGATTGCTATCAAAGAAATATTTATTTTTAATAATTTTGAAAACCCGTGTTACAAAGTAGAATGTTTTTACTGTGATGTTTTTATGAAGACGTGACACCCTTGTTGGTGACTTTATTTGATTTATTTTCGTAAAAATATATGTGAAATATACGTGGGTTTAGAAGCTTGAAGGATATCCTCTATTGGGAAGCTTTCCAGGTTTTGAAGCTAGACCTGGAACTCCTTCGTCTGTTCAAGAGATCGCTAGTAGGCTTCTTGGGTGAGCAAGTGCAAGTCCAGGATTACATCACAATCAATACCTCCTTTAGGATTGATGGAAGTTCCAAGACGATAAAAGTGAGATACATGTTGATAAATGCTCCACCATGTTACAACATCATTGTTAGGCCACCCTTTAATGCTCTAGAGGCATTCCTATAAACTTTGTACCCGACCATGAAATACCCGTTGAGAAGCTGACGAGTTGAGTGACTTAGGGAAACTAGGAATTAGAAAAGCAGTGTTACCAAGACAGTTTGAAGCTGAAAAATAAGGTCAACCGAGAACCTAAGTCAAATGCACAAAAAATCTACTTTGTGGACCTATATCCTCATGAAGATCCACTCGAGGATGGTTAGACCCCATGGAAGAACTAAATACCGTTGAGATAGGACCTGAGAAATATCAAACTACTCATATTACAATAACCTTTCCAGAAGATAAATATATCGATATTGTGTAACTACAATGAGAAAACATAGACCTTTGCACATGGGCACCCTATATACTCGGGATAGACCCATATATGGTGTGTCATCAAATATTATAGCATCTAGAGTAAATCCTGACTCTCAAAGGAAGAGAAATAAAGGTGGAAAAAGGAGGTTGGCAGTGTTCGAAGAAGTAAAAAGGTTGCTAGAAGCAAGGTTCATCCAAGAGAATAAATGTCCAACCTAGTTGGCTAACATATTGATGGTAAAAAATAATACAGGGAAATGGCAGGTGTTCATAGACTTAAATGGCCTGAAGAAGTAAATTCTCTAAATATCCATATCCACTACACAATATTGACAAGCTCATTAATGACACATTCGATTACAAAATGTTAAGTTTTATGGACGCCTACTGTGGATATAATTAAATCAGGATGAGCCTCAATGTCGACCTAAAGATAAATTTCATGGAAAATAGGAACAATTACTTTTATAATGTTATGCCTTTTGGACTTAAAAGTACAAGAGTAACGACCCAAAGACCCATAGGCACTATATTCTCCAGCCAAATAGATCAGAACCTGGAGGTATATATCGACGACATGGTTACAAAAACTCAATGAATGACAACATTACAATGACCTGAAGGAGGAGTTATTTTTGGCAAGAAGGTTCAATATGTGACTAAATCTAAATAAGTGATTGTTTAGGGTACTAGCAAGAAAATTTATGGGCTTCATATTAACCAGGTGTGGAGTAGAGGTCAATCTAAACAATTGTCAGGCGATCATCAACATGAGGAGTCCAACTTCGGTTAAAGAGGTTCAACAATTGATCGAAAAGATAACAACACTCTCCAGATTCTTGTTACGAGCAAGTGGAAAGTCCCTACACTTCTTTTCCACACTTAAGAAGGCGAAAAGTTTTCAATGTACGGAAGATTGTGAGGAGGATTTTCAAGAGTTGAAAAACTTCCTATCAGCTCCGCCTATCCTTGCAGGTCCCAAGGAATGAGAATCATTGATATTTTATCATCACAAAGAAAGCTCTAAGCTCAATTTTGGTCCAAGAAGGCGAGGAGGGAGAAATGTCGGTCTATTTTGTCAGCAATGTCCTAAAGGGGGTTGAGTTGCACCATAAAAAGATAGAATTGTTGGATTTGGCAATTGAGATCACGATGAGAAAGTGGAGACCTTATATTCATGGGCATCCAATCATTGTTAGAACCAATTATTCGATTAAGCAAGTACTAAAAAATCCAGATTTTGCAGAAAGAATGGTGGTCTGGTCGATGAAGTTGTTCGAGTATGACATAAAGTTCATGCCCAAGAGCATCATCAAATCTTAAGTCCTGACGAATAAGCTAAATTTTTAGAATTGGACATCATTTTTCAGTCCACACAATTCATCCCCTCCCCTCTGGTGTTTGGAGTCACTTGGTCAACAGGATAAATTTCCTCGCCTTATTCAATTGACAAAAATATAATGATAAAATGTTATAGTATCTCGGGTTTACTAAGTTCCAGGGTTTAGGGATGACTTATCCATCAAAACCTTTAAGATTATAAGCACCATATGGAAAATTTTGGTGTATTCGATATGGTCCTTTTCAATTAGAAAGCAACTTCCCAATTCGAGTAGGCACAACAACTCGTTTTCCCTCTTTTATCTCCCTTAGGACCACTTTGGAAACCTTTTTGTTTTCCTACAAACTCATGAATATGGGAGATCTCTCTAGCTTAATAAATCATGTTAGAAGTAATTATTATTCCTGCTTCATTATCTTCGTCATTGAAATGGTCACGACGCCACCTGGGCGTGTTAATATCCACTAAGAACATGGCGTTTGAACCATAAACCTTCTTGAATGTTGTTTCCTTAGTGGTTGAGTAAGGTGTTGTATGATATGACCACATAATTTTTTTGTAGATACTATATTAAATACAATTGGACGCCTTAGGTAAATAAATGTTATATTGAATTGAAATAGAAAGAAATGATATGCCACATGCATATATTTGGACCACATACCATTGGATTCATCCATAAGGTTTCATGTATCACGATTATGTTATGACCCGACTTCTTGGTGCTAACGAGCTTCGTGCTCTAATATTTTAAACACCCATTTTTATGGAAAGATTATTTTAAAGAATTTGATTTTTTTAGCTAATTCATGTACTCTCTAGAGGTATTTGACGAGTTAGGTCTCATTTTTTTGATAATTGTTAGCTACTTGATTGGCGATCAAGTGGCAGTCACTTCGTGCTCTAATATTTTAAACACCCATTTCTATGGAAAGATTCATTATGGCAATATGGGCTTCGTTTTTAGCTTGGTTTTTACTGGCCCTGAACTCGAACCTTAAGGATTTATCTATAAGGATATTGCTTGGCCTCTAATACTACTATGGCACCACTACCCTTAAGGTTTGAGGCATTGTCTACTCATAAGATTCATACACATGGGGCCTCTTCAGCCACTAGGGAGCTGAACTCTACTAGGAACTCTACTAAATTGACATCTTATTTTGATAACTCGATTGACCAAGACACCATTAGGCCCACAAGATCTAGCTTCTTCAGAATTTGATGCATAAGGTAATTCGTCTTTACCACCAGGTGGTGCCCTTGAAAGTTGGGTCTTAGCTTCCCTACTGTTATAATGACCTTCATTGTGATGCTCTCTATCTTATGATATCTCAGCTCCACGCCCTTGAACACTTTTCTGACAAAGTAGACTGGTTGTTTGGTCTTCTCTTTTTCTAGGACCAACATGAAGCTTATCCCCTTGTCTCTTATTGACAAATATAAGTATAAAAGCATACCCTCTTCTAGGTGGGATAGTACTGGATGGGTTACATAAAAGATTTTTAACTCTGCAAACGCCTCCTCACACTCACCCATCCACTGAAACTTCTCTTTCTTCTTCAAAGTGGCGAGGAAGTGAAAAACTTTATGGCCTACTGTTGTACCCCAAAATTTTCCCTCTCATATTATCAAGATTTTCCTCACAAGATTTCTTGGACTCCAGACAGGATTAGGGTTTGCTCAGCTCAAGACATCTCCTTGCACTGATGACCTGAAATTAGGGTTTGAGTTTGCACAAGGATTTTTTAACCATCAATTCTTCCTATGACTTTCATACACCATCTTGGACCCCTAAGATTGCTCATACCAAGTTTCAAGCCCCGAATCACATTTTTGCCCAATCAATTGGACAGTTGACCTAAAAATCAACTGTATTAGGGAAAAAGTCAACCATAGCCAATTTACAGTCAAACATCATAATTTTTGATCCACATAAACATTATAGGCTCCTATGTACCATTTGATCAAGTTTGGATCACAACTCCTCAAAAAATTTGATCAGATCATCAAAAGGACAAAATGGTCAAAAATAAGGTTTTGACTGAAAAAGGGCAATTTCTGATTTTTGACCTAGCCAATGACCAATTGGGTTCAAGTATGATTTCAAGGACTCAATGTCATCATCTTGACCTAATCACATAGTTCAAAATATCTCAAATGCATTAAGTTGACAGATGAATTTTCCAGTCAACTGATCAAAAATCAACTATACACTGAAAAGTCAAAACTTTGACTTTTTGGTCAAAATCAAGTGCCAAGGGTCATATTTCATCAATATGTGTCAAAACATGAAACTTGTTCACCAAGAAACTTAAATTTGGAAATTAGGGTTTAAGTTTGAAAAAATTCATAACTTAGAATTTTTCTAAGTTATGAAAATTTCTTATTTTTTCCTAACTTTTCCAAACTTTTTCACCATGATGCAATTGGATTCAAAGAAAACTTCCAACATGAAAGTTGTATTCCTCCACAAAATCTACAACTTTGATTCACAAAGTTTTCCAAAAAGATGCTTGGATCTCAAGTTATGATTTTGTGAATAGGGGTCTATGAACTTTTTAACTTAGTGAAATTTGCCCTAGTTTAGGCAGATTTTTGACCTAACTTCATGGCAACTTTTCACCTAGTTACAAGAGTAATCTCAAAATGCATTTCAAATATGTATTATAAAGCATGTTACAAGCTTTTCAAAATGTCCAAGAAATCTCCAAGATAATTTATGGTTAGGGAGAATCGAAGAAATGAAAATGACAAATTATCACTTTTGTCCAAGGCATTTTCAAAATGGTTCAAGTTGTAAATCAGCTTCAAGCATGCTTGTACTTGGTTTTACATGTCCTAATCCTTTCTACACTCCTTAATTTAATGCCAACACAATGGAAAATGGTCTTATTCTGATCTTTGAAGCTTTGTACATTGAATTAATCCAAAAATGGCATAAAGTGTACAATACCATTTTCATAAAGCTAGCTTTTTACAACTTTGTTTATCTTAAGCCATGGACCTAATCTCTTGCTGCAAACAAGATCCACAAACCTCAGGAAAAGTACACCAACTCTCATTAGGCCTTAAGCTAGCCTGTACAGGCCTTTGGCTTTGTCACTTCACCTTTTCTTCAAAAGCAAGCAAACTTGCAAAAGTAAACAAAGCTTGTGTATCTGATAAAACCAAGACATTGTATCATTTCAAACAACCTCAGAACTTTGTTGCAAGCCTAAGCACGAATTTACAACTTCTCAAACACTCAAATACACCAAAAACACCATCTTTTTCCCAAACAGGGCATCATCTGCAGAATCTTGGCCAAATCATTATTGCCTCATGCGTTTTGCCTTTTAACTCTTCAAACATATTCCCTACAACACACCTGAACTATCCAGGCCCCTGTCCAGTAACTGTGAGCTCAGTTTCACACTTCACCATTTTCATTTTTTGAGTTTGCAGGTTGACTTCTATAGGAAGATTCATGCATCTACAAGGCAAGTTAAGCATTGGAGAAGCTTGAGGGAACTTTAAGCAAGCTCACAAGAACTTCAGGCCTCACTCAAAGTGCCCATATTGCCATATCCAAACTCAACTGAACAACGTATTTGTCAAGTTTCTAACTCCTTATTTAGGCATCCTTAAGCTTAGGTTTGTGAAGCAAAAATGTAGTCCTTAACGTGCTTGAGTTGTACATATGCATACTTTGTATTTATATTAACTGAGCTAGGAGTATTTGATTGTTGAAATTGCTGAAAAAATTAGGTCAGAATTTAGGGCCACTGAAATTCTCCTTGGTCTTTTAGAGTTAGGTCACGTTTTTTATATCATTGGAATCGTGATAAAAAATGCTACAAGTTTCATGTTGCAAGATTTTGTTTTTGTGCAAAGAATAGAGAGAACAGGATTTGAACTGAACCAGGGCGCGCACGCGAAGACGAAGGTCAGGGATGAAGGCTGGCTTGGGCATGGCGCTTGGGCTTGCTACTCTTCACACCCCCCATTTTACTTCTGCACCCCCCTGACCTTTTATTTTATATTTTTTGTATTTTCTTGCTTATTTCATATTTCTGACTTTTATTTATTTTTTCTGAACATTTAAAATCACAAAAAATATTTTCTTTATTTTTGGTATTTCATCATTTTTTTTCTTCATAATAAATAGTTTATTAGGTTTAATAGAATTTATTTTCTTGAATAAACTTGTAAATAATATTAAAATATCATACCTTTTTATTCTTATTATTTATACACTTAAAATAATATTTTCATACAATATTCAATTTTTTAATATTTTGTATATATTATTATTATTTTTTCTTGAACAAAAATGAACAAAATAAATAATATAGAATATTTTCTCTTAAACAAAAATTAGGGTTTTCACCCTTTGAAAAATAATCATCTTATTTTTCTTATTTCTAAGACTTAAATAAATTTATTTTTTACATACATAAAATTAATATAAAAACATTTTTGCATATTTACCTTTAATTGCATATTTAAATATTTGTTTATTTATTTTATTTGTACAATAAATTCAATTTGGTTGTAATAGTTTTAGGGTTTTATTTTGAGCAATATCCCCATTCAAAACTTGTATCCCCCTTCCCATTATATTGTTGTAATAGTCTAGATTTACTTTACGCATTTTATTGCTTTCATATACCATGATAGTAAACTAGGGTTTGTATGATAAGACAAAATCAAAATAAATAGCATGACCTAATACAAGACAAAAATGCATGAAAAATGACAACACCTTGCACACAAGCACCCCTAGGGTTTCATCCACTTTGTTGCCTTAAAATTGGCCATGGTATGCATGCAAGGTATCTTGGCAAAACAAAACAAAACAAAACAAAAGATCATAGTCCCTCGATGACGCTAGACAAGTTGCCTAAAACAAATGATCTTAAGTCCCTCAAAACTTGCTAAGATACCTGGCAATATTGTTATCATGGTCATACGATGACCCACTCCCGTCCCGTTTAAACATCTAAAGATAGGGTTGTCTACTAAAACAATAGTAGGTCAACAATGTCAAAGGAATAAAAATGTGTAGGAAAGACTTTTGAATAGGGTAGATAACTCTTAGTTACTTGATCTCTTTCAAAACAATCCTTGCTATTTTCAAACAAACACACAATTTCAAAAAATTTCCAAAAACAATTTCCAAATAACTTTCAAACATTGAAACATTTTTCAAAAGACAAACATCTTTGTATACATTCTTACAAACAAGAATCATTACAAAGATTTCCAAAACGATGGCCTCTTTTCAAAAATACTTTCAAAACCACATAAAGCACCATTTCAAACAATTGAAAAAGCAAAGCATGTGATCTAAAACAAGTAACTAAGAGCCCATGGAAAACCATGGATGAAAAGGGTGCTAGCACCTTCCCTTTTCATAATCTACCCCCCGAAACCAAAAACAATCTCAAAGGTCTTTCCTATGCTTTTTTACCTTTCCTTTTGGATAAAAGAAAAGTCGGTGGCGACTCTTGCTAAACCGCAACATTTGCAAACACAAACACAAAACCTCAAGTTAGTTCTCCCACCGCATCACAGAACTGGCGACTCTGCTGGGGAGAATTACTAAAAGTGGGGTTACCTTAGGGTTTAGATCACCTTTACATGCTTATCTTGATTGACTTGTTTGCTTTACACTTTGGTTCTATTGTTTGGGTTTGAATCCTCTACCCAGATTTGGGAAACATTCATAGGTAAATAGCAATACATTGTGGAAACTGTGTGGGGTATACCGACATGGTCTAAACAATAGCTATATTAGTGCGACATATTTGTGGGTACCGGTAGCCTTTGAGTTAATCAAAGAGAATACGGGGCCGCTGAGTGATGTCATGAAGCACTAATGGACTTTTAGAACCTTTACTTGACCAACTTGGCCTTTTAGGTGTAGTGAGATGACCGACTTTGGTGCAGTCTGAAGTTGGTAGATACTCAATACTACACTCATTGAGGGTTGGTTACTTGGAATATTTCGGTCGCCAGTAAATAGGCTGAATTGAAATAATGAACAAGGAAACAATCTGGTGATATTGAGCTCTTTAGAACCCGGTTACTATTTCTAGGACAGGTTGAGCTAACTAAACTTCAAGAGGGTACTTACCTATGAAACCCCATGCAAGCCTAAACTAGGAACTTGTGTGATTTGGTTGTACATATACTTTTGCATAACATCATGAACATCATGAACATCATATGCATCCACTAACCACTTCAAGGATTTTGGATTTTCATCTTTGTTCCTGTTTTGTAGGTTGTGGATTCACTTCGCAGGAAAACTATCCAGATCAACCTTGTAAGAATTCCTCCTCAACTCAAGGAGCTAGCTTCAAGGATTCTTGAGAATTCTCCATTCACCGAGAGGCATGGTCGTCTTCTCAACTTGGTCAACACCAACACTGAGGAGGATATGCTGAAAGTTCTCTTCCAGTTCTTTGACCCTTTGCATCATTGCTTTACATTTCCTGACTACCAACTTGTGCCTACTTTGGAGGAATTTTCTCAACTCTTGAGGATTCCTATTCTCAATCAACTACCCTTCAACGGTACGGAAAGAGATCCAAAGCCAGAAGAGATTGCTCAAGCCTTACACTTGCACTCATCTGATGTCACAACACATTGGGAAACTAGAAGTGGTGTCAAAGGCTTCTTGTCAAAGTTTATGTTCGAGAAGGCCCAAAGTTGTTGGAATTCTCTAGACTTACAAGCTTTTAAGGAGATTGTAGCTCTTCTCATCTATGGAATGGTCTTGTTCCCTAACCCTGACCAACTCATAGATGTGAGTGCTGTCAAAATCTTCATGACTCGCAACCCAGTGCCTACATTGCTTGGGGATATCCTCCACTCTTTTCACACTCGTACAATGAGGAAAAGAGGTGTTCTCATGTGTTGCACTCCTCTACTGGAAAGATGGTTTATTTCTCATCTTCCCCAATCAGTTTTGAAGAATGAGCAAGGTTTGAGGTGGTCACAACGATTGATGACCCTTACACATTCAGATATTCATTGGTGTTCTCGATCAAAAGAGAATGTCATCATCATTGACCGTTGTGGGGAATTCCCTAATGTCCCTCTAATTGGAATTAGGGGAGGCATCACCTACAAACCTTGCTTGGCTCTGAGACAGTTTGGTTATGCCCGAAGGGATGGCCCACATGACATGCTGATTCAAGGATTGGTTTTCGACTTCGACAACGACAACCAAGGACTCCGGCAAAGGTTCATCCGAGCTTGGAGGATGCCCAACAAGGTGGACAGTAAGACCTTGGGACACAAGAATTCCATCCCTCTTGAGCCTTACCTCAAGTGGGTACGAACCCGCGCCCAAAGTCTTATGATGCCTTACCCCTACATTCTCCCTGTGATTATAGAGCCTGTTATGGAAGGAGAGGTTCCATACACCCTCCTACATCCTGACATGACAACATCACTCAAAGATCTACAAAGGAGTTGGATACATCTCAAGGGAGAGCACGATACTTTTGAAGCCCAATTCTACGCAAGCGAGAAGAAGGTTTTGGAACTCACTCGTCAACTTCACGAAGAGCAGACTCCCAACACCTACATTGCACCAAAGAGGATGCGCAACGTATTTTTACCGTAGAATTTTGTATTATTTTGCCCATGGGGCATTGATGTACTAACAAATTCTATCTTATTAATATGACGTGTGTTTGTTTTTTGTTTAAAACAAATTTAAATTTCTGAATCCTTGAATGCATTACATGAATACATATCATTCATCATATGCATAAACAGGTCTTCACACCAAGTTTCCTCATCTCTCTGCTGTTTATTTCAGCAAGATGGATATTGAACAAACGATCAAAGATTTGCAAGCTCAGAATTCACAATTTCAATAGCTACTCTTGACCTTGGCCAAGGGGCAGGAGGAGCTCAAGACTCTGATAGAGAAGGAAAAAGAGAAAAAGAATAAGAGGAGAGCTGGTGTGGTTCTCATGGGAAGAAGATTTGAAGGACAAGCCAGACGGACTTTGGATTTCCCCTCAACATCTGATGAAGGGGTAGGAAAAGGTAAAGGAACGACAGTGCAATCTGAGTC
Organism: Vicia faba; assembly: GCA_948472305.1. Lineage (NCBI taxonomy): Eukaryota > Viridiplantae > Streptophyta > Magnoliopsida > Fabales > Fabaceae > Vicia > Vicia faba. Next base: position 90,210,390 of record OX451738.1, read on the forward strand.
TGAAGCAGAAGAAGAAGAAGAAGATGAGGACTATTCTGAACAGCAGTACCCTCTGGCCGATGACAAATACAAGAACTTGTAAGAACGTCTAGCTGCTATGGAGATACAGAGGGTGCCTGGGCTGGACTTTGAAGAGTTAGGGTTGGTTTCTGGAATTGTAATCCCTCCTAAATTTAAAGTACCTCTGTTTTCTAAGTATGATGGGGTGTCTTGCCCAAAGATGCACCTATGATCTTATGTCAGGAAAATTCAACCACATTCTTCTGACAAAGACCTGTGGGTCCACTTTTTCCAGAACAGTTTATTAGGGATGCAACTGGATTGGTTCTACCAGTTGGAGAGGTCTGATGTGCATAATTGGGAAGATTTGGAAGTCGCCTTCTATAAACAGTATCAATATAATTCCGACTTGGCACCAACCCGTACTCAGCTACAGAGTATGGCTATGTCTACCAATGAGGGTTTCAAAGACTACGCCCAGAAATAGAGGGATTTGTCCGGAAGAGTGCAACCACCATTATCTGAAATAGAGCTTGTAGACATGTTCTTGGGGACCCTGTTAGGTCCTTTCTTTAATCACCTGATTAAAAGCTCCTCTGCAGGTTTCACTGAGTTGATTCTAACTGGAGAGAGAGTGGAGGCCGGTATTAGAAGCGGGAAAATTCAGAAAGATGCGTCTGCCTCAACTGCTGCAAAAATGCCCTTCACTGCAAAGAAGAAAGTGTCTGTTGTCTCTGCCCAGAGAAATCAGGGAAGATTTGAAAGACGACCAACTGTGGGGGCCGTTATGATTCAGAAGTCTGCGTCAGATCAGCCGAGAAATGATCAGCTGAGGAATAACCAGCAAAGGGTGGAAAGGCCTGTAAGGAAATTCACCAAGATAAACATGACGCCTGCTCAAGTCTTACCCCATCTCTTGAAGTTGAACCTGGCCATGCTAAAGGAGGCCCCTAAGAATCCTAACACTTCATCTCCATATTACCATCCCAACGCCAGATGTGCGTACCACTCAGAAAGTCCAGGGCACGACACCAACAACTATTGGGCCCTGAAGAACAAGATACAGGATCTAATTGACGCCAAGGAACTTGAATTTGAAGCTCCCGAAAAGTCGAATGTTATCTCCGCCCCGATGCCGAGGCATGGGCACAATGCCAATGTTGTGGAAGAAGATTTGTTTGTTTCTGCTGTGGATGAATTGTCAACTCCTCTCCTAACTGTCAAGTTGAATTTGTTGAAGGCTGGGGTGTTCCCAGGTTGTGACCAAGATTGCCATGCTTGCCTGTCCTCTCCATTTAACTGCCCTCTTTTGAAGAAAAGAATCCAACAATTGATTGATAACAAGGAAGTTTTGTTTGAGAAAGCTCCTGTCTCACCCATTCCAGTTCCAGAAGTTTTTATAATAACCATATACGCCAATCCTTCTAGGTTCCTAAAAAACCCGTTAAGATTACATCTGCTCCAGTGACTACTCCGTTGAAGATAACAATGCCAGGGCCAACCCCTTACAAAACCGATAAAATGGTACCATGGAACTATGGTGGAGAAATCTACTACCATGGTGTCAAACAGATTGAACAGACCATTGAAGAAGAAAACTCCGAGGAAGATAATCCCGACATCAGTAACATTGCCGGAACAAGCAAAATTACTCGTAGTGGGAGAATCTTTTCTCCAGAGATTGCTCCTCCAACAGTAATCTTTGGACCCGCGGCCATCCCGAAGCTTACACCTAAACCAGTAACTGTACTTGCAAGTGTACCCGCTAATAATGACAATGCAATTCCCATCCCTGTTTCCGATGCTGAGAAAAAAGGAAAGAATGTTCAAGAGGAGCCTGTCTTGACGAAGGCTCAGTCATTAGTCATTCCTGAAACATCCCAGAAAGAGGTGGAAGAGATTCTGAGCATTATTAAGAAAAGTGATTATAATGTTGTTGAACAACTGGGGCAGACCCCCTCCAAAATATCTATGTTAGCCTTGTTGCTGTGCATTGAGGCACATGCTAAAGCTTTGATCAAGTTTTTGAAGACGACCCACGTGCCACAAGAAACCTCCGCTGATCAATTCTAGGAATGTGTGGCCAGTTTAACAGCTGACAATGGCCTGGGATTCTCCGATGCAGACTTGACCTCCAAGGGGAGAAAACATAATGACGCGCTACATGTCCCGGTGGAGTGTAGGGGAACCACCATAACTCATGTTTTGGTTGATACTGGGTCGTCTTTAAATGTCTTGCTGAAGAAAGCCTTGGATAGGTTGGATTGTGAAGGCTTTACCCTGAAACCCAGCAACATCATTGTCAGAGCCTTTGATGGTTCTAAGAGGATGGTCCATGGAGAGGTGGACATCCCGATCAAGGTGGGTACCCAGACGTTCAATTCAAAATTCTACGTGATGGACATCCATCCTTCCTATTCTTGCCTGTTGGGAAGACCTTGGATCCACCATGCTGGAGCTGTCACTTCTACTATGCATCAAATGCTCAAGTACCCTGTCCAGGGGAAAATTATAATTGTTCATGGCGAAGAAGAGTACATGATCAGTCATCTTAATTCTTTCCGCTATGTAGAATTGGATGGCGAATTCATAGAGACCCCTTTCCAACACTTCGAAGAAGTTTCTGAAGAGATAGCGGCGACCAAGACAGTGTCCTCAACTCCTGTGATTACCAGACCTCCGCCTCGGATGTCGTCTCTCAAGGATGCTAGAGCAGTGGTGGAAGAAGGCAGATCCATAATCTGGGGGCAACTTCCCGACTTTCCTTTCAAAACAGACAAATTCGGCTTGGGTTTTACTTCGGCTAGTCAGAAGGCTGTGCGCCGCTCCTGTGCCGGAGGGCCACCTGTGAAGATCAGCCACCGAGGGGTTAATGCACTAGAGGACAGTGAAGAAGAGGGCAACTTGGAAGACTGGATTTTCCCTACCGTTGATGGAGGACTGTGCAACTGGGAAGAAAAAGACTTTGTTCCGATTACTTTCATAAATCAGTAATTTATCTTTTCCATTTCCTGTTGGATCTGTAATAATTCACAAAACAATTCGTAGTTTTTCAACCATGTGTCTTACCCGAGGCACATAGGTCCATTTGTAAGGGTCTTTATCTTCATTTCATATGTCATTTTAATGAATCATGGACGCTTTTCATATTTAAACACTTTTTTCTCATTGTCTTTCTTTTACATTTTGTTGTTTTAAGATGGCTATGTCCTTACACACACCCACACTCACAAATGTAGGTACCCTTCCATTCCGAAACCCATGGGTAACGATACTGCTATAGCCTTCAGTGACTATGAAGATCTGATCAACCAAGCCGAATACGAAGGTGAGGAAGATTGTGAAGTGCCAGGGGAATTGGCCATACTTCTACAGCAAGAAGAAAGAGAAATTCAGCCTCATGAAGAGCAGTTGGATACAATCAACTTGGGATCTGAGGATGACAAAAAGGAAATCAAGATAGGTGCCAATCTAGAGTCGAGTGTCAAGGATCAGCTACTACATGATCATGTTGAGATCTTTGCCTGGTCAGACAAAGACATGCCGGGACTCGATACAGGCATTGTGGTACACCGTCTCCCCACAAGAGAAGACTGTCCACCAATTAAATAAAAGGTCTGCCGCATGAGATCTGACATGTCCGAGAAGATCAAAGCAGAAGTTATGAAGCAGTTCAATGCTAGATTTCTGGCTGTTACTTCCTATCCACAATGGGTTGCTAACATTGTGCCCGTGCCTAAGAAAGACGGCAAAGTGAGAATGTGCGTGGATTATAGAGACTTAAACAGGGCCAACCCTAAAGATGACTTTCCACTTCCGCACATTGACATCCTGGTTGACAACACAACTCAGCACAAAGTATTTTCTTTCATGGACGGATTCTCAGGCTATAACCAGATCAAAATGGCACCTAAGGACATGGAGAAAACTACTTTTGTTACACAGTGGGGTACGTTCTGCTACAAAGTGATGCCATTCGGACTGAAGAATGCTGGGGAAACCTATCAACATGCCATGGTAGCTTTGTTTCATGACATGATACATTATGAGATAGAGGTCTACGTGGATGACATGATAGCCCGATCACAAACAAAAGAAGAACACCTTGATCACTTGCAAAAGCTGTTTGGCAGGTTGAAGGAATACAAGCTCAGACTGAATCCAAACAAGTGTACATTCGGAGTCCGGTCCGGTAAACTTCTAGGTTTCATTGTCAGCAACAAGGGCATCGAGGTTGATCCTGCCAAAGTTAAAGCTATACAAGAAATGCCCGATCCTCGCACTGAGAAGGAGGTCAGAGGTTTATTGGGACGCCTAAACTACATCGCAAGGTTCATTTCTCACCTAACATCTACCTGTGAACCAATCTTCAAGCTGTTGAAGAAAGATCATGTAGTTAAATGGAATGATGACTGTCAAGTTGCTTTCGATAAAATCAAGGAGTATTTGCTAGAACCTCCTATCTTGATGTCACCCTTCGAAGGAAGACCGCTAATCATGTATCTGACCGTCCTAGAGAATTCAATGGGGTGCGTACTGGGCCAACATGACGAGTCTGGCCGAAAAGAGCATGCCACTTATTACCTTAGCAAAAAGTTTACCGACTGTGAGACTCGATACTCACTGCTCGAGAAAACTTGCTGCGCTTTGGTATGGGCTGCTCACCGGCTAAGGCAATATATGTTGACTGATACCACTTTGCTGATATCTAAGATGGATCCCATCAAGTACATCTTTGAAAAGCCTGCTTTGTTTGGAAGAATAGCTAGATGGAAGATGATCCTAACGGAATACGATATACAGTACACGGCCCAAAAAGCTATAAAGGGGAGTGTGCTAGCTGACCATCTGGCTCATCAAACTGTCGAAGATTACCAATCCATGAGGTTCGACTTCCCTGACGAAGGCATCATGACATTGGACAACGTTGAAGATTTCAGACCATATGACGGACCTGAACAAGGATCCCAATGGACCCTGTACTTTTATGGGGCCTCCAATGCGCTTGGCAACGGTATCGGCGCGGTACTCATCTCTCCAGAAGGTTGCCATACTGCCAGACTTTGCTTCAACTGCACGAACAACATGGCAGAGTATGAAGCTTGCATCTTTGGACTCAAGGCTGCCATAGACTTGGGAATCAAATCCTTAGATGTGTTTGGGGACTCAGCTTTGGTCATCAGTCAGATCAAAGGAGAGTGGGATACTAAACATCCGAACCTCATCCCTTATAAAGAACATGTCCTGACATTGTTACCTCATTTCGAGCAGATTACCTTCGAGCACTTCCCGCGAGAAGAGAATCAGCTAGCAGATGCACTAGCTACAATGTCATCCATGTTTAAACTTAACTGGGATAATAAGGCTCTCCAAATCACCATTGAATGGATGGAGGAACCGACACATTGTCACGAGATTAATACCAAAAAAGTAGTGGACCAGCCGTGGTTTCATGAAGTCAAAAGGTATCTCGAGGCGCAAGAATACCCTGAAGGAGCTTCAGTCAACGATAAAAAGTTCTTAAGGAGATTCTCGACAAAGTTCTTCTTGAGCAATGGCATCTTATACAAGCGCAATCATGATTCTATTCTACTCCGTTGTATGGACAAAGCTGAAGCTAAAAGAATTATGGCTGATTTGCATGAGGGCACCTTCGACACTCACTCTAGCGGGCATACGATGGCTAAGAAGATTCTAAGGGCAGGCTACTATTGGTCTACCATGGAAGCTTACTGCTATCAACATTCCCGCACTTGTCACAAATGTCAAATCTACGCCGACAAGGTGCACGTGCCTCCTGTTCTTCTAAATGTCCTAACAGCTCCTTGGCCATTCGCTATGTGGGGAATCGACATGATTGGAGAGATCAAGCCTACAACATCCAATGGACATCGCTTCATTTTGGTGGCCATTGACTACTTCACCAAGTGGGTCGAAGCAACATCATTTGCATCCGTTACTAAGAATGTGGTTGCTCGCTTCATCAAACAGAACCTTATTTGCCGGTATGGTATCCCCGAAAGGATCATCACTGACAACAGTACAAACCTTAACAATACTATGATCACCGTTTTGTGCGAACAGTTCAAGATTCAACATCACAATTCATCTCCCTACCGGCCAAAGATGAACGGTGCCGTCGAAGCTGCGAACAAAAATATCAAGAAGATCATACAAAAGATGATAGTCACCTACAAGGACTGACATGAAATGTTACCGTTTGCTCTTCACGGGTACCGTACCACGGCACGCACATCAACTAGGGCAACACCCTATTCCTTGGTATATGGCATGGAGGCTGTTTTACCTATAGAGGTTCAGATTCCCTCCTTGAGAATCATGAAGGATACTGGTTTGAGTGAAGACGATTGGATTCAGACCCGGCTTGATCAACTTAACTTGATTGACGAGATGAGACTTACTGTTGTTTGTCATGGTCAGACATATCAAAAACGGATGATCAAGGCTTTCAACAAGAAATTCAGACGCCAGATATATCAAGTTGGGGATCTTGTGATCAAGCGCATCATTTTGCCACAAAGTGATCCCAGGGGAAAATGGACTCCTACCTACGAAGGACAATTTTTGATCAAAAACATCTTTTCTGGTGGGGCAATGATCCTGACCACCATGGACGATGACGACCTGCCGCACCCTGCGAATGCAGACATAGTCAAAAGATACTACGCATAAATGACCCGCTAGGTTGACAAACCTAAGCAAAAAAAAGGGCATCCCGGTGAATCGAAAACCTAAAAGGGAGGTTCAGACAAAAATTAGGGATAAACAAAAAAATCTGTACACCCGGCAAGTTGAAAACCCGAAAGGGCGACTTGGGCAAAAAAGGGTTTCCCGGTGGATTGAAAACCCGAAAGGGCGGTCCAGGAAAAAGTTAGGGAATTAAAGCGTATGACTATGTCTCGTCGGATCACTTTAAAGACAATCTCTTCACTGACAAACTCTGAGCTTCTGATCAATTCAATCATCTTCGGACAAAGCAACGGATGGACAAGATATTCGGAGTTACGAAGGCTATAGCAGAATGGGAACCCCTTGGGATTTTACACACATAGCTATCTTTCTTTGTAAAAATTTTTCTTACTTTTATGACACCATTCTCTTACAAGGATGTCTGTCTCCTTTGTACACAAATACTTATTCAAAGTAAATACAAAGATATCTCTTTCAAAGTGCAAAAACTATGTGTCTTTTTCTTTTACACTTGTGTTTTTATTTGCAAAAGCGTCCAATGATTCATTGATGAACATATGCATTTGAACATAATGATTGTTTACAAATAAGCAGGATGGAAAAGAATAATTGCTGACAGACCGAAAGGATAGGAAAACATTTTTAGACTATTCCAGGAGCAATCCCCTACAGTATATCATCTAGATCCTCAACGGAGCTAAAACCTTGAAATACGTATCCCCAGCGGAGCAAAATTTCAAACCCTTAATCTCCACCAGAGCTAAAACTTCAAATTCTTGATTCCCAGTAGAGCAGAAACTTTGAGTTACAGATTCCCAGCGGAGCTGAAACCTTCATCCCCAGTCGAGTCAAGACTTCTAATACCCAGCGGAAACCATCCAATTTCCCCAGCAAGTTATCTTGAAGCCTAGAAGTCAACCAGATAACAGTTAACTTTTGTCTCTCCCCAATAGAGTGGCAGACAACCGAAAACTCCTGAACTTACTCTCCAGCAGTAAGCCTTTTTCCCCACAGAGTTTTTACTCCCCAACAGAATGAAGATTCTCATTCTTAATTCCCCGGTAAAGTTGCTAGAGTCTTCATTACTCCCCAGCATGATTTTGTCAGAGTTTTTAATCCCCTACAGATTGAAGATTCTCATTCTCAAATCCCCAATGAAGTCGCCAAAGTTTTCATTGCCTTTTAATCGAATGAAGATTCTCATTCTTAATTCCCCGCAGGAGTCATCAGAGTTTTCCCTATTCCCCAGCCGAGTAAGGATTCCCATTGTGTAACCCCCAGTAGAAGCCATCAAGTTCTCTGGACTCCCCAAACAGGTTACTCAAACAACATTTTGGCATTACTCCTACAACAGATTCTGTCAATATTCCAAAGATCCTCACATCCCACAAAAGTTGTCAAGGTTTTTTTAATCTCCAGCAGCGGTTAAGGATTTATTTTCCCCGGCAGCAGTCAACGATTTATTATCCCCAACTATCAAGGATTTATTTTCCTCAGCAAGACAGCAAATCAGCTTACATGCGCATACATTACATCCATATATCATAAACATGGATAAAACACATTTATTGCATCATACTTATCATGCAACATAACTGTGTTTCAGCTAACATTTTACCCTTTTCAGGATAAGATTAACAAGCTATCATTAACAGTATACGATCATGATACAGTACAAATACACTCTAGACGCGGAAGTTATTCTGTTTCTCATTCAGATTCAGATTTTAGAGATAGTACATATACGCTCCAGATACGGATACCATCCTGATACTTATTCCAGATTTCCTTCTAGAGATAGTTCAAATACGCTCCAGATACGGATGCCATCCTGATACTTATTCCAGATTTCCTTCTAGAGATAGTTCCGATACGCTCCAGATACGGATGCCATCCTGATACTTATTCCAGATTTCCTTCTAGAGATAGTTCAGATACGCTCCAGACACGGATGCCATGCTGATACTTATTCAGATTCAAACTTCAGATACAATCCAGATACGCTCCAGACACGGTTGCCACTCTGTCACCTATTCTGATTGTCCCTAGCTAAGAGATGCTCCAGACACGGATGCTATTCCTTTGCTCATTCAGATTCTACCAGATACAGCTCAGAGATGCTCCAAACACGGATGATATTCTATTGCTCATTCGGATCTCAATTCAAGATGCAACTCAGAGATGCTCCAGACACAGAGGCTATTCTATTGCTCATTCATATCTCAATTCAAGATGCAGCTCAGAGATGCTCCAAACACGGATGCTATTCTATTGCTCATTACAGCTCATAGATGCTCCAAACACGGATTCTATTCTATTGCTTATTCAAATTCAACATCTAGATACAGCTTGGATACGCTCCAGGTACGGATGCTATTGCTTTGCTCATTCAGATTTAGTCCCCAGACACAGTACAGGTACGTTCCAGACGCGGATACCATTCTGATACTCATTATTTTGACTTACAACATACAACTCAACAAACATTCTTGGATGGAATCTTCAAGCCCATCTCCAACAAGATTCTACCACATCTCCAAATGGCATCTTGAAGCCCATTTCCTCAACTACATTTTGACGAGTGCAAATTTACGGGCACTCTAGTGTCCAATCATCTTTTACCTTCGAGTCACGAACGACAAACTCGCCAATCTAACTCTTCAGGTTCAAGAAGATTGAACAGGGGCAGATGTTGTACCCCAAAATTTACCCTCTCATATTATCAAGATTTTCCTCACAAGATTTCTTGGACTCCAGACAGGATTAGGGTTTGCTCAACTCAAGACATCTCCTTGCACTGATGACCTGAAATTAGGGTTTGAGTTTGCACAAGGATTTTTTGACCATCAATGCTTCCTATTACTTTCATACACCATCTTGGACCCCTAAGATTGCTCATACCAAGTTTCAAGCCCTGAATCACATTTTTGCCCAGTCAATTGGACAGTTGACCTAAAAATCAACTGTATTGGGGAAAAAGTCAACCATGGCCAATTTAATGTCAAACTTCATAATTTTTGATCCACATCAACATTCTAGGCTCCTATGTACCATTTTATAAAGTTTGGATCACAACTCCTCAAAAAATTTGATCAGATCATCAAAAGGGCAAAATGGTCAAAAATAAGGTTTTGACTGAAAAAGGGCAATTTCTGATTTTTTGACCTAGCCAATGACCAATTGGGTTCAAGTATGATTTCAAGGACTCAATGGCATCATCTTGACCTAATCACATAGTTCAAAAGATCTCAAATGCATTAAGTTGACAAATGAATTTTCCAGTCAACTGATCAAAAATCAACTATACACTAAAAAGTCAAAACTTTGACTTTTTGGTCAAAATCAAGTGCCAAGGGTCATATTTCATCAAGATGTGTCAAAACATGAAACTTGTTCACCAAGAAACTTAAATTTGGAAATTAGGGTTTAAGTTTGAAAAAATTCATAACTTAGAATTTTTCTAAGTTATGAAAATTTCTTATTGTTTCCTAACTTTTCCCAACTTTTTCATCATGATGCAATTGGATTCAAAGAAAACTTCCAACATGAAATTTGTAGTCCTCCACAAAATATACAACTTTTATTCACAAAGTTTTCCCAAAATAATCTTGTATCTCAAGTTATGATTTTGTGAATAGGGGTCCATGAACTTTTTAACTTAGTGAAAATTTGCCCTAGTTTAGGCAGATTTTTGACCTAACTTCATGGTAACTTTTCACCTAGTTCCAAGAGGAATATCAAAATTCATTTCAAAGATGGATTGTAGATCATGTTACAAGCTTTCCAAAATGTCCAAGAACTCTCCAAGATCATTTATGGTTAGGTAGAATCGAAGAAATGAAAATGACAAATTATCACTTTTGTCCAAGGCATTTTCAAAATGGTTCAAGTTGCAAATAAGCTTCAAGCATGCTTGTACTTGGTTTTACAGGTCCTAATCCTTTCTAAACTCCTTAATTTAATGCCAACACAATGGACAATGGTCTTATTCCGATCGTTGAAGCTTTGTACATTGAATTAATCCAAAAATGGCATAAAGTGTACAATACCATTTTCATAAAGCTAGCTTTTTACAACTTTGTTTATCTTGAGCCATGGACCTAATCTCTTGCTGAAAACAAGATCCACAAACCTCAGGCAAAGTACACCAACTCTCATCAGGACCTAAGCTAGCCTGTACAGGCCTTTGGCTTTGTCACTTCACCTTTTCTTCAAAAGCAAGCAAACTTGCAAAAGTCAAAAAAGCTTGTGTATCTGATAAAACCAAGACTTTGTATCATTTCAAACAACCTCAGAACTTTGTTGCAAGCCTAAGCACGAATTTACAACTTCTCAAACACTCAAATACACCAAAAACACCAACTTCTGCCCAAACAGGGCATCATCTGCAGAACCTTGGCCAAATCATTATTGCCTCGTGCGTTTTTCCTTTTAACTCTTCAAACATATTCCCTACAACACACCTGAACTATCCAGGCCCCTGTCCAGCAACTGTGAGCTCAGTTTCACCCTTCACCATTTTCATTTTTTGAGTTTGCAGGTTGACTTCTATAGGAAGATTCAGGCATCTACAAGGCAAGTTGAGCATTGGAGAAGCTTGAGGGAACTTCAAGCAAGCTCACAAGAACTTCAGGCCTCACTCAAAGTGCCCACATTTCCATATCCAAACTCAACTGAACAAGGTATTTGTCAAGTTTCTAACTCCTTATTTAGGCATCCTTAAGCTTAGGTTTGTGAAGCAAAAATGTAGTCCTTAACGTGCTTGAGCTGTACATATGCATAGTTTGTATTTATATTAACTGAGCTAGGAGTATTTGATTGTTGAAGTTGCTGAAAAAATTAGGTCAGAATTTAGGGCCACTGAAATTCTCCTTGGTCTTTTAGAGTTAGGTCACGTTTTTTATATCATTGGAATCGTGATAAAAAATGCTACAAGTTTCATGTTGCAAGATTTTGTTTTTGTGCAAAGAATAGAGAGAACAAGATTTGAACTGAACCAGGGCGCGCGCCCAAAGACGAAGGTCAGGGATAAAGGCTGGCTTGGGCCTGGCGCTTGGGCTTGCTGCTCTTCACACCCCCCATTTTACTTCTGCACCCCCCTGACCTTTTATTTTATATTTTTTTGTATTTTCTTGCTTATTTCATATTTCTGACTTTTATTTATTTTTTCTGAACATTTAAAATCACTAAAAATATTTTCTTTATTTTTGGTATTTCATCATATATTTTTTTTTTTTGCATAATAAATAGTTTATTAGGTTTAATAGAATTTATTTTCTTGAATAAACTTGTAAATAATATTAAAATATCATACCTTTTTATTCTTATTATTTATACACTTAAAACAATATTTTCATACAATATTCAATTTTTTAACATTTTGTATATATTATTATTATTTTTTCTTGAACAAAAATAAACAAAATAAATAATATAGAATATTTTCTCTTAAACAAAAATTAGGGTTTTCACCCTTTGAAAAATAATCATCTTATTTTTCTTATTTCTAAGACTTAAATAAATTTATTTTTTACATACATAAAATTAATATAAAAACATTTTTGCATATTTACCTTTAATTGCATATTTAAATATTTGTTTATTTATTTTATTTGTACAATAAATTCAATTTGATTGTAATAGTTTTAGGGTTTTATTTTGAGTAATATCCCCATTCAAAACTTGTATCCCCCTTCCCATTATATTGATGTAATAGTCTAGATTTACTTTACGCATTTTATTGCTTTCATATACCATGATAGTAAACTAGGGTTTGTATGATAAGACAAAATCAAAATAAATAGCATGACCTAATACAAGACAAAGATGCATGAAAAATGACAACACCTTGCACACAAGCACCCCTAGGGTTTCATCCACTTTGTTGCCTTAAAAATGGCCATGGTATGCATGCAAGGTATCTTGGCAAAACAAAACAAAACAAAAGATCATAGTCCCTCGATGACGCTAGACGAGTTGCCTAAAACAAATGATCTTAAGTCCCTCAAAACTTGCTAAGATACCTGGCAATATTGTTATCATGGTCATACGATGACCCACGCCTGTCCCGTTTAAACATCCAAAGATAGGGTTGTCTACTAAAACAATAGTAGGTCAACAATGTCAAAGGAATAAAAATGTGTAGGAAAGACTTTTGAATAGGGTAGATAACTCCTAGTTACCCGATCTCTTTCAAAACAATCCTTGCTATTTTCAAACAAACACACAATTTCAAAACATTTCCAAAAACAATTTCCAAATAACTTTCAAACATTGAAACATTTTTTAAAAGACAAACATCTTTGTATACATTCTTACAAACAAGAATCATTACAAAGATTGCCAAAACGATGGCCTCTTTTCAAAAATACTTTCAAAACCACACAAAGCACCATTTCAAACAATTGAAAAAGCAAAGCAAGTGATCTAAAACAAGTAACTAAGAGCCCATGGAAAACCATGGATGAAAAGGGTGCTAGCACCTTTCCTTTTCATAATCTACCCCCCGAACCCAAAAACAATCTCAAAGGTCTTTCCTGTGCTTTTTTACCTTTCCTTTTGGATAAAAGAAAAGTCGGTGGCAACTCTTGCTAAACCGCAACATTTGCAAACACAAACGTAAAACCTCAAGTCAGTTCTCCCACTGCATCACACCTACACATAAAGGGAACATATACAAGGCCTCCAAACGCCATGCTAGCTCTTGTACTTCCTTCACTGTGTGTACTTCCTCACTACCTAGGATGCACAAGGAAATAATGTCTCAATTTTGTTGTTGTTTTAACATGGTTAAATTTTTTTTCTACCTTTTAATAACGTACCTACGACCATTGAATTATTTTCGAGATGAAATATATTAGATATTGAGAGGTAGCACTCTCTCGCACCAAGATGAATCCTACTTCTTCAAGAGAGACGATGAGGTAGAAAATAATGAGTTCCTCTTTGCTAGGTCATACTAGCATGAGTGGTTATAATAATACCTCTTTGAGCTCTATGAATGTGGCTTCTTATACTAGTGTTCACTCGAATGCTACTTCTTTCCTTAGTAACTTGTAAAATGGCAATGTGTGATGGAAAAATCTAGAGATGAACCGAGACATAGATATTAGCATGCCATTTAATCATTAAATGTTTTCTTGGTCCTAGGGATTATAATATTGGCTAAACCTTAAACCCTTCTTTGTGAGGAAATATCCTATACCTCACCCTTAAAGTGCACTTCTTAGGTTCTAATTGCATATTGTGTTTTCTAACTTCCCTGAATAAAGCCTATAAATGTGTTATAGGTTCCTATTGCACCTTCAACTTGATGATCATGTCATCCATATAAAATTCCAACATATCTCTAATTTGATCCTTGAAGAATTTATTTATCATTCTATGGTACTGACATTTGCATTTTTATGGTCAGAAGGCATAACTTTATAAAAAAAATTTCATGTGTATATCATGAATGATATCTTACTATGGTTGATAGAGTCCATTGGTATATGGTTATACCCGAAGTAAGCATCCATAAAAGACGAGAGTTTAAACCTCGATGAGATATTGACGAGATTATTGGTGTTTATAAGTGAGTAAGAATTCCTTTGATACACTTTATTTAAGTCTAAATAATCGAAGAAAATACACCACTTTAGCTTACCCGTGTACACTTACACAATAGAACAAATGCTTAAGTATCTATGAGGTTTTCCCTCCGTATGGAAACATATAACTTTAGTCTATATAACTCAATAAATCAATATTCAGGAGTGCAAACAACAAAGTATCTTTCCCCGACTGATCCCATGTCTAGAACTTAGGACGCAGGTCACAGATCTTTGTCATGATGGACAACTTTCCACTATGAATTTTGCTCCTCCATGGGACTCAAACCCACTTTAAGGATCATTCTGATAGCACAACTTTCCCAAATTCACAACTACTAAGATTGGAAATGAGTTGCTTCTCTTACACTACAAATAACACAATCCTTAAATTTTCCTCATGCTCTTGCTGAGTACGAGAATAGATAAGGATATCATCGATAAATATCACTACGAAATAGTTCAAAAAAGGTTGGAATATTCAGTTCATATAATCCATAAAGCCAGCAGGTAAATTTGCCACTCCAAATAGAATTACAAGGAATTCATAATGACCATATAAGGTTCTAAATGTAGTCTTTGGTGTATCACAACTTTTAACTCGGATTTGATGATAACCCGGTCGCATATCAATCTTCGAGAACACACAATATCCTTTCAATTGATCAAATAGGTCATCTATCTAAGGTAGATGATATTTATTCTTATGGTAACCTTATTAAATTGACGGTAGTCGATGCATAAGCACATTCCACCATCGTTCTTCTTCACCAATAAAACTAGGGCTCCCCACGGTGAAACACTCAAGCAAATGAAATGCTTACTTAAAAACTCTTCCAACTAGTTCTTGATTTATCTAAGTTTCAATAGGGACATATGATACGGAGCAAAGGAAATTGGGGCCATCCTTGATACTAGATCAATAGATAATTCAGCTTATCTTTCTGGACGAATAAAAGTGACATCCTTGGTGAAGGAACCGACATAAAATCATTGAGAGAAAATCAATGAAGTCTCCATTGAGTATTTATTTATTCCACATAAGGGAAAGGAAAATCATCGAAGAAAAACCTGAGAAGGGAGAAATCACGACCTTATGATCGAGAGATCGGGTATGGGAGTCGATTACGCAAGAGGAAGGTATTAGCATCCCTCACGTTCATGGTACTCCATGTGATCCACCCTTGTTGTTATAATCAAAGGGTGTGTTCATATCTAACGCTTACGAGCTAAATGCATAGATGCAAAGTGTATATACAAAGAAAAAGGTTTTATTAGTCGTGTCTGCCTTGGTTGCGAACCTTTGTGCCTACGTACCCTCTCAGTGCAATGAGAGATCAAGACACTCATAGTTCACCTAATTTTTTTTGGTTTGTTGTATGTTTTTTATAGATAATGTCATGTTCGCATACTTGCGGTTAGGATTGCAATTCGTGCTTGGCGTTGTAGCTCGTAAAGAGAGTCATGCTCGGCCCCTCGCACACTTAGCATTTCTAGGTTGCTCAAACTTGAAATGACACATCCTTATCGAAATGGTTTTGAAAGAAAAAAGTTTGAAGACAAAAAAGGTTTGCATTGGTTGGTATTTTTTATTGCGAAAGAGTTTGCGATTTGAACTGTAATAAAGTTCGAAAGTGAAAATAGAGCAAGATTTAGTCTAATCCAATTCACTTTACCCCACAAGACTCGACTGCATATGATTCACATCTTCCATTATTAGGTGTTTTGAATTTTCTTAAGAAAATAATTTTTTGTTTTATTAATGCAAAAGGGGAATGAAAAAGTTTAACGGAGACTAAAAATCCTAATGTTATCATGCAATGGTGGTCCTATAGTTTGGATAGGAAAGGGAAACATCTACCTAAGTTAGCATGTATGGATTATAATCCTAATGTTTAACTCGCATCCGAAACGAAACAAGTGCATCCTAAGGGAACATGTAAAAGTCTAAAGAAAAAAGAACACAAACACAAGTGCAATTGAACAAAGTCGAAACAAAATAAAAAAAAAATCAAGTTCAAGCTAGCAACAGACAATGAATCCAATGGATTTCAAAGTGGGAGTAAAGAACTATTTCCACTTGATTTTCTCAAGCACCCATATTGAGTAATAACTTTAAGCATCACTGTTTAAAAAAAAGTGAGATAACATCGTCGAAATGAATGATAAAGTGTGGGGGTTGGTTACAAACTCTTTTCCACTTTATTTGACTCAATGGACAAGAATAAGCACGATCCAAAGCACCAACGTATAACACGAGGTAAGAACGACACGAACTAGAAAGTGTGAGGGCCGATTGCAATCCCTTTGCTCCACTTATTGACTCGATAGCAAGCACAAAGTAAAAGGGAGGGTAATTGCCTTCTTTGAGGATTTTAGGGAAATTGCCTCTTTTTGAGAACTTTAAACAAACACAAACATTGCCTCCATTTGAGGTCCTTAAACAAACACAAACATTGCCTCCTTTGAGAAGCTTAAACAGAATGGCCCACCTAAAGTAGGGACTCCCAGTCATGCATCTCTATTCCTACTTCTCATGGCAAGGAAAAGAAAAGACAATGAGGAATATAAACAGGATAAGCAAAATACCAAACGATAAAAAAGTCTGTAGCAAAGTGATATCAAAGTAAAAGAAACCCGACGGTCTTCGTACAAGCTTCACCAAGCAAACAAAAGCAATCAGAAATCAGAAGCACAAGATAAGAATCAGAACATCGCAATGTGAAAATAAATCACATGAAGAACAAGCATTAAGCTAATATTCATGCACAAAACAAGTCTATGCAACCAAAAATAATCCAAACATTGCATGTCGCGTAACAACGCCTTCGGAAACTTGCACAAGCCAAAAAATGAGTTAGAAAATAACAAGGAATCATAAACAAAATTCAAGCATCAATTCCAAACTCAAAAATGATATTGAATTGCAAAGAAATCAAGTCCAAATAAGTATAGGAATATGGAAATTAAAAATCGGGCAGCAACACCGTTATCTCATGAACCACACAAAAAGTTGATCTAAAATCGTCAAAACTCAACACAAATGCCAAACAAATACCAAATAAAGCTTACCTATGAATTAACCAACAATTAAATCACGCGTTTATGCATAATTACCATATTCGGGCAGCACTACACTATATCATGAAATTACTCGAAAAATCGCATCGAAAACGGTAAATCTCAACACCAACGATCAACAAATGACCAATTATGCTCAAGTATGCATTAAACCACATTTGAAAATAAATTTACAATGTATTTGTAAAATTCGGACAACATTGTTTCATGAACCGGTATCAACCAAAAATCGAATTTAAAATCCACATTTGGACATATCAAACCAATCACCAGTACATGTAACATCGCGTAGAATTTACAAACGCATTGTAGAAACTAAACCCATATCGAAATGTTAGTTTCCAAGCAATTTTTCAAAACATAATTCAAGTATCAAAAGAAATTTGGACACGAAATTCCGATACCGGCACATGGTTCAACACTTGAAATTCAACAATTAATTCATGATTCGACACAAAAAATTAGTTCTAATCTCCATGAATCAACAACAACAATTTTGTAAATCAATTTTCTCAAATCAACTCATGAAGATATCAACCAATTCTTGACAATTAGAATCACAAATTAATTCTTCATATCAACCAAATCATCAATTTAAATCAACTCATGAAATAAGCATTAATTCTCATCAAACAAGCAACCCGAAATTCAAATCAACACTAAAATCTCATCAAAAATTTATCGATTAAATCTGTGAGATCTATACAAATTATTCAAGTATTAAACCTATTCCACAACTTGTCAACATTATATACATCAAAATAAATCAAGATGTAAAACTCAATTCATGAACAAGTTGATCAATTCCTCAATTCAAAAATCAAATAACTCAAGAATTTAACAACTCAACTCATGCAATATTCAATTAAGCACTTAAATCAAACAAGCTCAAGAATGTTTACCGAATTGACGCGAAGAGGAGAAAAATTTTTCTAGAAGAAAGAAGTTCCAATCAGAACTATGCAATAAAGTGGAATTCGTCGGAAAAATCGATCGGAGGCGGAGAATCCGGCGACAAAGGAAGTGGTGAAGATGGAGGGGTAGGCGTGCGAGAGATTATCCGGAGAGAGAGGCGGCGTTGGTTGCCTAAGAGGATCAGAGGTGAGGGAGGAGAGAAGTTGAGGCGGTGAGGTTGAGAGAGATGAAGATCTTGAGAGGATTTTCTTGTGTTCTTGAGCAAACTCTTGAGAGAAATTGAGAGAGAATAGTGAACTCTTTTGTGTGATTTTTTGAATAGTGAATGTAAAAGTGATTATGATTTGAATTTCAAAAATATATAGGAAAGCCCCTAAGTCTTGTTTGGAAAGTGAATTTTTTACTAAGGCAGAATTTTCGGCTTATTTCAATGTATAGCTCGAGAACAAACCATAATCTCATAACTTTCAGTGCATAATCCTTACGCGAAACCTGAAACAAAATCATCGACGATGAAATTTGTGAGACAATGTCAAAAGAATCGCTTCGATACAATAAAAATTAAGTGAGTTATGAATTTCACAATAGTGAGAAACTTGCAACCAAATTTCCCTTTTTTTGGTTGTGCAAAATTTTCAGCTTGTTTTTGTGTGTAGTTGGAGAAAAACCCTCAAGGTCATCACTTTTGGTGCATAATCTTGACGCAAAACCTGAAACAAAATCGTCGATAACAAAATTTGTGACGTCTTTCTAAAAGAATCACCTCGATACGATAAGAATAGAGAGAGTTATGATTTTTTTGAATAGCGAGAAATTTGGCACAGAAAACCCACTATTTCAGGTTACACCGTTTTTTCAGCTTATTTCCATGCATACTTTAGGAAATGAGCCATAAACCGACACCCTTAGAGCATAATCCGAACTCGGGACCTGAAGCAAAGTTGTAAATAACAAAATTTGTGATCTCATTCTTTAAGAATCGTACCAAACCGATAAAAATTGAGAAAGTTACAATTTTTGCAATATCGAGAAACAATCAGGTAGAAAACCACTTCGGGGTGCAATTTTCCTAGGTAATTCGCACTTTTGGAGATCTTCTGCACATAATTAACTTCTGACCCGAACATACGAATAGAGGACAATATCAAGAAGGATTTTATTCCCAAAGAACCATTTAAAAACGTCAAATCGGGCGAAAGTTTTGAATTTTTGAACATCCAATGAACAGTGGATCATCACATTGTTTCAAGGTACCAGTCTCAGAGTATTCGCAAGTCCGAAGATCTTCTTCACCAAATTAGCTTCTAATACAAATACAAGAAATGAAGGATAATTTGATATGATTTATATGCCTGAAGAACCAATCACACATGATTTTACGGTCAGAGGTTACGAATTTTTGAACACTCGAGAAACAGTGAACCATCAAATCCAAATATCAGGGTATTTGCATATTCGGAAATCTTTCTTAAAGAATTAGCTCTCGGTACGAACATATGAAATGGAGGGGACATCAAGAAGAATCCATCACCTAAAGACCCACTAAAAAATAATTATCCGGTCAGAATTTATGAATATCCAAACAAACAAATGACCAGCAAATCCACTGTATAACACGATTTCAAGTATTTCACGCATTTGAAGATCTTCCTTACAAAATTAGCCTCAAACCTTAACAGATGAAATGGAGAAGATATAAATATGATTCTAATGCCTTAGGAAACAGTCCCAAACCATTTTCAGGTCTCAAGTTATTAATTTTTGAAGTTGCACTATGAACTCTTGATTTTCTGTTCAAACTGTCCTGAATTAATTGAAACACTTGATTTTCTTTGCAATTCAAAGTATTATGGACCATATGAGAACTTGGTATGATTATAACTTGATGACTCACTAATTGTGAAGCTTGAAAAAATATGCGGAGTGCACTTGAATCCCGAAAACCTTGAGTTTCTTCTTTGCTACTGCCTGATGGAACACTTGAGCTTGAGATGGTGAAATTATGATTAAACTATGTGCACACTTGTCAAAATTGAGATTACTAATCGAATAAGGCATGGAAATAAACACATGAGCCTATCTCGAAGAGTCTTGAGAACCAAGCAGCTGAACTCGCCTTAACCATATTGAACGAAGCTTGAAGACAACGTGATCCTGATACATTATAATGCTATGAGATGACAAAGAATCTTAAGGTAAAAATTGGGATATAATAGCTAGCCTTATTTAATTTTCTTCTATCCGAAGATACGAAGGTTAAAATCTTCATCTCAACGTGATTGAAGATGCTTAAATATAAAACAAATCCTATTTCTGGCCCTAAGATGTCATGCGATGCTTATGATTATGCATGTAACAGATAAACTTCACACAAATGAAACAAGAAACCACTGGGGAGGAAAATAATAATAACAACATACTAAAAAAAAGTTTAACCAGGAAGATAAATCATGGGAGAACAACACGACTTCGGGGACAACTACAAATAGGAAAAGACAATATCACAGTTAAAGAAACAAATGCAAAGTAAGAATTTTAATGGGGAAATTCATAACAGTGCCAACAACAAGCCAACAAGGAGTTAATCTTTAAGAAAAGTTTATCAACTCGACTGGGTAAAGAAACTTGACTTTTAGAGGAAATCCGGTGAGGAAAAGAGAACTCAACTTTATTGGGTAAAGCCAAAAGAGGAGACAAATTATCATCAACTCAATAAATAAGGAAAAAGAAATGGATAACAACGATTCACAAGGAATAGTAAACTGCTAATCCAAAGGATGAAGGTAGAAAACAATAGAATAATATCGACTCAGGGTTGAAGGTAAAAACAGTAAGATAATATCGACTCAGAGATGACAATTGTGATACGGTGGGAGAACTGACTTGGTGTGTTTTGCGTTTGATATCAAATGTTGTGTATTGTACCCCAAAATTTTCCCTATCATTTTATCAATATTTCTCTCATAAGATGTCCATTGGTTCAAGAAGACACAAGGATGGATAAGTTCAATACACCTCCTAAAACACTGATAACTCAAAAGTAGCGTTTGAGTTTGCACAAGTACAATTGGACTTTTAAGGCCCCATATGACTTTCAGGGATCATTTTGGACTCTCAATATGGCTCATGTCAAGTTTCAAGCTTTGGATCACATTTTTGCTCAGTCAATTGATTAGTTGACGTAAAATCAACTATATTAGGCAAAAAGTCAATTATGGTCAATTTACAGTCAAACTTCATAATTTTTGATCCATATCAACATTTTAAACTCATATATATGTCAATTGGTCAAGTTTGGATCACAATTCCTCAACAAATTTGATCAAAACACCTAAAGGGCAAAATGGTAAAAATTAGGGTTTTGATTGAGAAGACTCATTTTTTTTGACTTTTTTTGACCAAACACATGACTTATTGGTTTGAGACATGATATCAAGGATTCAAATGCATCATCTTGACCTAATGGCATGTTTCAAAACACTTCTCAAGATCAATTGATTAATAGTTGAAATTTGGTCAACTGATGAAAAAGTCAACTGTACACTGAAAAGTCAAACTTTGACTTTTTGATCAAAATCAAGTTTCAAAAATAATATTTCATAAAGACATGTCAAAATATGAATATTTTTCATCAAGAAATCAAAAATACAAAATTATCTTTGAAAAGTCAAAATTCTAAGACAGAGAAATTTTTCTAAGTGTTAGAAAGTTAACTTTTTTTCATGACTTTGTACCAAATTTTCACCATGATGCAAGATGGTTCAAGGAAAACTTCCAACATGAAATTTGTAGATCTCAATGAGATCTAAAACATTGTAGGGCAGGACTTTTTCTATAAATGCTTGGATTTTGAGTTATAAATTCACGAAGTCATGGCATTTTTTATTAAACACTTAGAGAAATTTTCAGCAGGTTTGGTCAGGTTTTTATCCCAACTTCTTGGCCAATTTTCATCAAGTTCCAGTTTGATTTAATAAAAGTGGAAAGTATGAAAGTTGTAGAGGATGTTTCAAGCTTTCCAAAACATCCAAGATCATGAATTTATCATACTTGAGCTAGGAGATTCAAGGACCTGAAGTTGGGCATTCATTCTTGATTTACAAGGCAAATTTGTGATGAACAAGGAACCAAAATATTAGTTATGATGCATAATCTTACTTTGCAGGCCTCTTGAATTTCAAATCTATCCATAATCATATGTTTACACAATTGATTGAACCATTATCCAAGTGATTCAAGTATTGTCCATTGCATCTTTCCATTTTTGGCACAAAGGCACCATTGCCATTCTTGCAAAGTTCATTTTAATCACAAAGTCAATTTCTTGAGCCTCTAACTTGTTATTTTAATCATACTCAACTTCTACAAGTCAGAATAAACATTTTTAAAGTGATCAACCACTTCAGATAGCTTGGTACAAGCATTGGAAACATGTTCTTCATGCTTGCTTCAAAAACAAGCAAGATAGCCATAACATGTGATTCAAAATCTGAGTTGTTTCGAGTCTCAAACCTTATCTATAAATAGAGAGGCAAATTGTAAGAGAAAGGGGCCATAAAAAAGAAAGATAAACTAACACTCAAAATCATTTTTGCTGTAAATAACCAGAATTGTCCACAAAACCTCCATTTTTGAGCTTTGAAGTCCAAATCTTTGAATCTCATACCTTACAAGTTTTCTCCAAACAAATCATCCAAAAACTTCACATACACCGTATAAAAGTTGTTCAAACATAAGAACAACTTCTGTAACATCATTGTCACCACCTTATAAACTCAAAAACTGTACTTTGCAATTTGACTTGGTTGGAGTGGTTCAACAACTTTCAGCATAAAGTGAGGATTGGAACAACTTCAAAAAGGTCTAAGGGAGCTCAATCAATCATCACTTTGCACTTGAAAACATCCAAACACATTTTGATTTTTCACTTCAAGAGGTAAATTTTCTCAAACTGTAATTTCCTTATTCATACATTATTTTACTTTCGTTTTCAAAAGAATAAAACAAGACAAATCAAAGTAGAAGATTTACAAACACTCAAAACCACAAAAAATGCTTCTGGAAGCTTGACACGGCCGACCGTGTCGCCTGAAACGGGCCGTGTTATGGAGAAAACATGACAGTGAAAATACAGGGTTCTGACACGGGTGCCAGTGTCACAGGACACGACCCGTGTCCCTCTTACTGGGAGAAAACTTGACAAAATTGCAGGACAGGTTCCTGACACGGGTGCCCGTGTCACGGGACACTGCCTGTGTCAGCATAACCAGGACAAAAAAAATACATGCATAATTATTACAGGGTTCTGACACGGGTGCCCGTGTTATAGGACACGGTCGTGTCAGCTTCAACACCAAAAATCTTGATTTTTTGAGACTTATTTGCTATTATTTTTATTCAATTTGGTTGTAATAGTAATTAGGTTTTAATTACTTTCATTCCCTATTCATAAACTTGTATCTCCATCCTCTAAATGATGTAATAGCATAGGACTTTAATTTCTGCAATTTATCGCTTTCAAATATAAATGCTAGTAATTAGGGTTTGTATGGAAAGATAAAATCAACAATTAGCAAACCCTAATTCAAGACAAAATAATGCATGAAAAAAAAACCCTTGCACACTTGCACCCCTAGGGTTAACTCCACTTTGTTTCCTTAAATAAATGGTCTTGATATGCATGTGAGACACTTTAGCAAAAATAATCAAAAATACAAGATCATAGTCCCTCGATGACACTACGAATGTTGCCTTCAAAATGATCTTAGACCCTTAAGAAAAATGCTAAGGTATCTCACAACATTGCATTTTATGACTATACAATGACCCACGCCCGTCCCTTTACATCCAAAGATAGGTGTGATACGGTGGCAGAACCGACTGTTTGAAATGCTGGTTTGCGTTTTGTGTTTTTTGTTTGCAAAATGTCGCGGTAAGCAAGAGTCGCCACCGACTTTTATTTCATCCAATCGGAAAGGAAAAAAGTACAGAAAAATCCTTTTTTGAGATGTTTCTGAGTACGAGGGGTAGATTATAGAAAGGGAAGGTGTTAGCACCCTTTCTATCCATGGTTTTCCATGGGCTCTTAGGTACTTGCTCATCTTTTAAAAATTGCTTGTGTATGTGCTTTGTTTTGAAACAGTTTGACTTCTTGACAACCCTTGTATCAGTCCTCAAAGGTGTGACGAAGTTGTTTTGAAAATTTGTTTGAAAAGTGTAAGTGTGAAAAGTTTTGATTTGAGCAAGTACCTACTAGCATCTACCTAATCGAAAAAAGATTGTTTCTATTCTCATTTCCTTTAGACAATGCTATCCTACTATTTGAGAAATAGGTAGCACCGTCGTTGGAGTTTGTAAGGGTCAATTCGAAAGGGACATACGATCACTAAAGCAACATTAGGACACCTTAGTAATAATCCTAGAGTCTTAATATCATATTCGAGGAAGCATTTCCGAGGCAACATTTCCGAGGCAACATTTCTGAGGCAATATTTCTGAGGCAACATTTCTGAGGCAACATTCCAATGGGACATTTGATCTTTTTAGTCAGGAGGGCAACCACTAAGACACCCTATGCTTAATGATCGTTTACCGAAGGCAACCGAAGTGAGGGTATACCCTAAGAGTGATATGTGCGAGTGATTTGTTTTCAGTTATTTAATCTTTGCACATTAGGGTTTTCTAACCATATTAACTTGTCATGCATTCTTGTCATACAACCCTATTAACATACATCTAGACAGTTAAATATTTGCGGGAATTAAAATGTGAGAAAGTAAATCTACGCTATTACAAGGCTTCGGGGAGGGGGGTTAATTACATAGCCAAAACCCGGAAAAAGCGACAAATAAAAATCCCTAGATTAAACTATTACAAACCATGAACATTTACAGAAATATTGGTAAAAAATAATAATACGCGCGCGATGAATCGAATGCGGAGCAACTAGGGTTTTGACCCTTGCCTAAACCTAATTGCGATTAGTTAAAAAAATGTTTTTTTGTTTTGTTTTTGAGAAAATGATGGCATCTCTAATATTAAAGGAAAATCCTAAGTCTAATTAATTTTAAACTAAGAAAAATAAATTAATTCCTCTAAAAGCCTATTTTTTGTATTTCATTTATTTGAGGAAAATAAAAGAAATAAATCAAGAGTTAACCTAATTTTCTAATTAAATTTTAATTGTGAAAGAAATTAAAGTTGCCCTATATCAAATAAGCTAATTAATTAAAAAAACATTTATTAAGAAAATAAATCTTTTTTTTTTTGTGATTTTTGATTGGTTAACTTAGAAAATAATTTTGCTGTTGATAAAAAAAACAAAATAATTAAAGAAAAGAAATTAAAGAAAAATAATAGAAATAACCCAAGGGTCTGCTGTCAGCAAATCTGATTGGAGATGGATCCAGAAGATGAGGGTCCAAAGGATGAGGTGCGATAGATCTGGTCCTGGCTAGTGGATCCAGAAGGTGATAGTCCTCAGAAGGTGCACATGTTGGATCTGATTCTGGCTGAGGGATCCAGAAGGATGATGCACTGGATCTGGTTTTGGCTGATGGATCCAGAAGGATGATGCGCTGGATCTGGTTCTAGCTAGTGGATCCAGAAGGTGATAGTCCTCAGAAGGTGCACATGATGGATCTGGTGAAAATAAGGATAAAATACCAAAAGCTCACGCCTAGGATCGAACCCAGAACACTGAGCTTCTGACTTCCTTCTTCTGACCAACTGCACTGGATGTTAACTTGTTAATACAATAAAAACAAACAATATATCAAAACAACAGGTTTCTGGCCAGAATTTGAATCAGCCAATCAGGTTGTAATACGCTGTTGTCTTCTTTCCTGGAACCGTTGTTTTAAGTTCTGATTCTTTTACCCACAGACATAGGTCTGTTGCTGAAACCTGTGTCATTCAAAAAAGAAGCATATGCAATATAAATTCAGTTGGGGACCATGGACCGGCTGGGTTTGAAATTCTGATCATTATGGTACCCATTTCCTGTCTAATTTCTCTTACAAACCAAAGCCCCAAATTGGAGCATGAGACCCTAATAATGGCAAAAGCTTATTCTTGCACTGTAACTCAAATCAGACTATCCAGAAACATTGCAAACATGATGATGAATACAAATACGCAAGTTAAACATGCTGAACATGCAAGGATTACAGTAATCAAATTTAAATAATTGTGCAAACTATGTGAATGATTGGAGGAGGTTCTGGATGTTCCGACGCTGGCAAACGATTGGGAATGCTTCATGAAATGCCCAGGAATTGATTTCTAGCCTTGAATTGCTCTCCAAGGTCCTCTATTCCAGAATTTGTATCTCACATTCTTTGCCAAAAATTATGAGTTTTCTTCTCTTTTCTGCACGACTGTTCCACCTTCTCTATGCTTTGGTCTCCTTCTGTATATGTAATACAAGTTATTAGGTCAACAAAAATGACCTCAATCTTGTTCATCATGGAGATTTGATTTGATCTTTCAATGCATATGATTCCTTTACAATTTTGCTCAAATCCAATCTTTTTCCAACCAAACTGACTTTGCACGAGTTGATCTTCAATTGACAACATATGAGATCTTTTTTCAATGCAAAAATCATCCCTAAAATATAATATATGATTTATTAGGATTTATTTGATTTTATTTAAATTTTAAATGAATAAAAATCAAATAAATCAAATAAATGAATAAATAAAACATGGAGGGTCCCATAGGTCGTGGACTATGTTAGGAATTAGATGCAAGCCTAAAAAGTTGGGCCCATTTAGCAAAAGATGCAAATTTGAGCATATTTGACTTTTGGCAATTTTGCAAAAAAGGTCAACTTGGACAATACATAACTCTCTCAATTTTGACCCTAGAGAGGTGTTCCTTGACTTTTTAGAAAGCTTAGGATGTCCTCTAAGAAACACTTTTGATCTCATCTCAATTGAGTCTTCCATGTTTATGTATGAAGCTTTGACCCAAAAGGTGCTTTTGTTGACTTTTCAAAAGGACCTATAATGTCAAAATTCATATCTTTTTGTAAGTGAATATTCTGAACTTAGGAGATGAAGATGAATTGTATGGAATTTCATCCTATTAAAAATGAGCTTTGGATGGGTCATTTCTGATAAAATATGATAAAGTTATGCTTGGTCAAAGTTGAGTTGACTTTTCCTGTAAAACCCTAATTTAGCAACTTTTGGGTTTTGATGAATTGTGAGCAATCCTTGAGGAATCATGATCAACTCTTGATCAAATGATGAATGATACTTCAAAATGAGTATGTTGACCAAAAATCTTGAAGTTTGACTGTATGTGGGCCACAATTGACTTTTGACCTAACACAATCGATTTTCAGGCATTTGAGCAATTGATTGAGCAAACTTCTTCTACAAGGCTTGAAACTTGACATGGTTGATATTGAGAACATAATAGGACAATGGTGAACAATTTGAATCCTTTGGACTCAAACATCTTAATGCAAAATGAAACCCTAATTTGAGGTAGATTACCTTAGGAGAGAGTTTGTCTGGTCAACTCTTGGAGTTCCTTGAGCAATTTGAGGACCCCACTTGTCATGTATTGAGAAATATGGGTGGGTAAATTTTAGGGTACAACAGCTGCCCCTGTTCAATCTTCTTAAACCTGAGGATATAGATTGGCTAGTCTGCCTTTTGTGATCTGAAGGTGGAAGATGATTGAACACTAGAGTTCCTAGAAATTTGCACTCGCATAAAGTGATAGTTGACTTGCGATATCGGGAATGGGTTTACAGATGCCATTCGGAAGTCGATGACGGGAGATGGGATTAAAGATGCCATCTGAAGAGGTGTCGATCGCATAAGAGATTCTTTTGCGAGACCCTGTATACCTGTTGTTAAGGAGGACTTCATTGGGGAATGCTGGTCTTTGCATTGAGAGAAATAGAGTTTTAGGAGCTTCATTTGTCCGTTACTTTACTGGGGAAGAACTCCGGTTTGGGAAGCGGAAATAAACCGCGTGTTTGGTCAGGGGAAACGTGAAATCAATCGTGTTTGATTGGGTCCCGGTCTTACAGTGTTATGGACTGTTGTCTGGGGATAAGGGAGGAAGAACCCGGGTAGTAAGGTTATGAGAAGGAACCTGGATAATAGGGTTACTCTGGTATTAAAGCCTGGATAGTAGGGTCGTGAGAAGGAACCTGGATAGTAGGGTTACTTCGGTATGAAAGCTTGGATAGTAGGGCTGTGAGAAGGAACCTGGATAGTAGGGTTGCTTCGTTATGAAAGCCTGGATAGTAGGGCTGTGAGAAGGAACCTGGATAGTAGGGTTACTTCAGTTTGAAATCCTGGATAATAGGGCTGTGAGAAGGAACCTAGATAGTAGGGTTACTTCGGTATGAAAGCCTGGATAGTAGGGATGTGAGAAGGAACCTGGATAGTAGGGTTACTTCGGTATGAAAGCCTGGATAATAGGGCTGTGAGAAGGAACCTGGATAGTAGGGTTACTTCAGTATGAAAGCCTGGATAGTAGGGCTGTGAGAAGGAACTTGGATAGTAGGGTTACTTTGGTATGAAAGCCTGGATTGTAGGGCTGTAAGAAGGAACCTGGATAGTAGGGTTACTTCGGTATGAAAGCCTGGATAGTAGGGCTGTGAGAAGGAACCTGGATAGTAGGGTTACTTCGGTATGAAAGCCTGGATAGTAGGGTTGTGAGAAGGAACCTGGATAGTAGGGTTACTTCGATATGAAAGCCTGGATAGTAGGGCTTGGGAAGGAACCTGGGTCGTAGGGTTACTTCGAAATGAGTTTGGGTAAAACTGTAGAGGGAACATGGGTGAGGTTGCCTTGTGATGAGTCAGTGTGGGACTTCAGGAGGAACCTGGGTAAGGTTGCTTTATGATGAGTCTGGGTAAAATTGCATCTGAACCGAGAAGGAACCTGGGTAAGGTTGCTTTGTGAGGATTTTGGGTAGAACTACATCTGAACTGAGAAGGAACTTGGGTAAGGTTGCTTTGTGAGGAGTTTGGGTAAAACTGCATCTGAACTGAGAAGGAACCTGGGTAAGGTTGCTTTGAGATAATTTTGTGTAAAACTTCACGAGGAATCTGGGTAAGGTTACTTTGTGATAAGTTCGTGTGAAAATTTATTTGGAAATAAATGAGAAGGGACCCGTGTAAGATTTTTCAAGATAAACCCGTGTGAAGCTGTATATAAGAGAAATCCATGTAAGATTGCTTTGTGACAAACCCGTGTAAAGCTGCATTTGGTCGCGCAGATGATTACTCTGTTTAGTTTCAGGAGCTAATCTTGGACCTGCTGGAAATTGTTGATGATAACCATCTTTCCTGAAAAGGTACATGATTAATTATATGTGATGCATGAAATGCATTGTGTGATGATGTTCTCAAAATAAATGAGATTATATTGTATGCGATATGTGTGCGCATGTCATGATGTATGAACATGAAATGCTATTGTGACACGTCTGAGTTTGGGAAAATAAATCCCTGACTGCTACTGGAGAGTATTGGAAATAGCATTCCTGACTGTTGTAGAAAACCGTGGTTCTTCTACTTCTGCTGGGGATGGTGAACGGGGATGACTATGCCGAAGATTCACTCCTTGTTTACGGATATTCTATCGGGGGAGAGACTCTGCTTGAGAATAACTCTGCGGGGGGGGGGGGGGGGATAATTCTGTTGGAGAGAGAAGCTTCCATAGCTGAAGGGATAAACTCTGTCGGGGATTAAGCTTCTGTATTCAGAGAAATAAACTCTGTTCAGGAGAAAACTTTATGAACCACTTACGATTACAAAATTCGGCTGGGGAATATAGACGTCGGCTCTCCGAAAGAGCTTGGCTGGGGAAATTAACTTCTGTTTGGGGAGGCAGAGATCAAAACTTTGGTCGCCTCTACTCTGGGGAGTGTAGATGTTACTGGGACGCATGCTGAGGATACGACAATGACTTCGTATCAAGACTTTTCTTCCCCTGTACCTGCTAGAGAAAGTGCCTGCGGAGGCCTTGTGGATTGAGTGTTATCCCAACTTATGAGGTGCTTGGTAATTGTCGATCGGAATGATAAGTTTTCTACTGATAGGCAAGTGACAAGATAACGGGACATAGTCGTACGCTTTAATCCCTAACTTTTTCCTGGACTATCTTTTCAGACTTTCAGTCCACCGGGATACCCTTTCTTTCCCAAGCCGCCTTTTCAGGTTTTCGGCTTGCCGGGTGTACATATTTTTTTTGTTTTTATCTCTAATTTTTGCCCGAACCCTTTTGGTTTGTCGGGATGCCCTTATTTTTTCCTAGGCCAGTCAACCTAGCGGGTCTTTGTTCATGCGCAATATTTTCTAACTATGTCCACGCTCTCAGGGTGTAGGGAGTTGTCACTGTCAGTAGTGTTGTGTTGCCAAACTACCAGAAGATGTTTGTTTGATCATACAGGATTCGTTGCTGGAATTCATGCTCAATGCCCCAAGGGATTCAAATGGAGATCTGCCCCTGACTATTTGGCGTCTTTGAGAGATTCCTTGAATCTTGACTTGACTGCCCCAGATGATGGATAATGATCATGCTGTGCCCCTTGGTTGGAAGTGTTTTTACACTTGAGGTGATCCTTTTTATTGAGAAGGTTTTTGTTCACTAGATATTCGTCATGCGAATTTCTCTGCTGTTGAATAAATAGTTATATGAAAACAATGTTATTTTAAGAATGCAAAGCTTATGTCTGTCTTGAGGTTTTGAAAATGCAGTTTTTTTTTAGTAAAATAGAATTTTGCAAAGATGTGATATCAACTCGGGATTTGTAACGGACCTTCAAGAGTCAGGATACCTTTTGTAACAGTATGCTTTCGAACTAACCCATGCTTCAGCTAGGACTTTTAAGGGTTATAACGTGGCCTGGTTCACGGTTTAAGAAACAAAGGATAAAGGCTCAAATTTTATTTGTACCCACCCGTTCTTCGTGATGTTCTTCGATCCTAAACTCAGCTAAGTATGCATTTAGATCCCGTTTGAGTTTTTGCTATGATATTCCAGTGATGGTTCGGATATTGACAATTTATTTTGAATAGGCAGTCATTTCTTTTTTGTTGAGGGTTTGTAGGACCTCTTTCTTTTTTATTTTATTATCCATGTCTTTTTCCTGAACTGTTTCTTTTTGTGATTACGGCCAGCGGGACGCTCCAGTGTTTTTTCTTAAGTATCCTTCATAGGTTTTAACTTAATGGGCTTTTATTTTGAGAGATAATGACTGCCTGTCTTGACGATTATAGGGAATCATCACCTTCTTTTGATTTAGAAGGACGTCTTCGATGCCATTCATTCTGTACGAAGTGGCAGATTGTGACTGAATGCATATCTGAGTTAACTGAGAAACTACCCTGCCCCCGGTTATGATTAAGGGTTTTAATTTGTGTGAAAAGAAAACTCCTACTTCTTTGGCTCGAAGGGGTTGACTAGGGATTATCTTCCTTATAACTCCACTGTTTAGGATTTGAAACAACGCCTGTACATCGTCAGCGGGGTCTGTTCAAAAGCATACTGTAGAGATTGTGGTATCATTTTCGTCATCCTCCCTCTAAAGGCTCAGAGCTTTTGTTCGAGAGTTGAATATCACAAAAAGGAAAGCAATTTAAATATAGTGAATACGAATGAATTGATTCAAAACAGACATATGCAATGCATTGATAAAGTAACAGAGTTTGACATGAATAAATGTTCGAACAATCAAAAGAAAATTGAAAATTGAAAATTCTAATGAACAAAAGCCTCTTCGTCTGGTCTTGTCACTTCAGAGGACGTTCCTTGGAGGGATGGTAGAAGAACTCAGCCTGACCATCTTGTGTAAACTCCAACACTCCTTCATCAATCAAGTCCTGAATTTTATTTTTCAATGCCCAACAATCATCAGTATCATGCCGTGGGCTGTTGGAATGGTATGCACACCTTACATCAGGATTGTAGTTAGGCGAAGAAGTCTTGGGATTCGGATGAGGTCCTATCAACGTAATCAGATTCATCCTTAACAGGTGTTGCAAAGCTTGAGACAACAACATGTTGAGTTTGGTAAACTGCCTTTTGGGCATATCCGGCTTACTCTGATTAACCCGTTGTTTTTGGCGAGGTTGTTGTTGGACCCGTGATGTAGTAGCAATTTGGAAAGGTCCACTCTTCACCAAACCAACCTTTTGTCTTCTTAGAGGTTGATCAATGACTTGGTCCCCGACCTCGACTGTTTGCTTCATACTGTTGTATCTGTCTTGATGAAGTTGGTTGATGATGGCTTTCAACTCTTCTTGTCTTCGGGCTAGGCCTTGGATAAGAGCCATCTTCCCCAGCATCTGGGTTCTCATTGCACCTACCTCAGCTTGCAGTTGTTCTAGCCGTTTGTCCTTATTGTCTTAAGGACTTTTCTTGACCAAGTTCCCAACGAGGAATGTTTTCAACTCTTCCTGCCTCTTGGATAGGTTTAGGAATATGTCCCTGAACTGAGCTTCTTGAGTTTGAAGATCTCTGTTGTCTTGTTTGAGAGCCATTGCTGAAATAAACACCGAGAACATGAGAGACCTATACTGGAAGACCTGTTATGCAATGATATATATGATATATGTATGCAATGTTTTCAAGGATCTCGCGGGGTAAACAAGAAACTGTTAGAATTTGGTTGCAGCTTGATTGAAGAAACTTCATGTCATTAAGAGTCCTTCTTCAAGAGTCAAGCTCACCATATCGAGTGGGTCATAGCCACTGACTCAAGTTATCGTGTTTTAATCTCTAGACGACATTGTCTAGAGGAAAATAAATCCCTTTGCCCCTTGCTAGACGCCTGATTTACCATAACCTGCATCACAAACCCTTGAGATCCTTGAAATGGTTAAGGAAATGTTAAGGCATTATGTTATGATGTGTATGCTATGCGTTTAAGCAAAAGTGAGGGGTGATGTAAGCAAGTAAACCCGACAAGAAATCCAAGTTATTGGATAAGGACTGTAAACAAAACCTGCAAGGAATTCATGTTGTCAGATAATAAAATAGTGCAAGTAGTTCAAGTTGAAAGCACAGAAGTCACACAAACAACCTTAGGTTTAGGCTTGCATGGGTTTTAAGGTAGTACCCTCTTGAAGTTGGATTGGTTCAACTTGTCCTAAAAAAAGTAACCGGGTTCTAGAGGATCTCAATATCACTGACCATCCTCCATCGGTCATGGTTTTAGCTCACGCAATCTTTTCTTGCGGCCGAAATTATTCCGAGAGTATGATCTCAATGAGTGTAGCATCGAGTATCAACCAGTTCTCAGCTCTACACCGAGGTCGGCTATCTCACTACTTTCTAATGGCCAAGTTGGGCGATTAAAGATTATAAGGTCAGTTGATGCTTAACGACACCACGCGGCGGCCCCATATTCTCCTCGTTTCTCCACAAGGGATATCGGTACCAACCAAAGTGCCACACCAATGTAGCTACTGCTTCAACCGTATCGGTCTACGCCGTACAGTTCCCTCACAGTCTATTGCTACTTACCTAAAAGGTATTCCCCAGATCCGGGTGTAGGATCTATAGTAACCCCAAACGAAACCCTTAAAAGTAAAGCAAACAAAGCAATCAAGAGAAGAAATTATGATGAACTAAATCCTAAGGTATACCCAACTTATAAAATCCCCAACAGAGTCGCCAGTTCTGTGATACAGTGGCAGAACCGACTGTTTGAAATGTTGGTTTGCGTTTTACGTTTTTTGTTCGCAAAATGTCGCGGTAAGCAAGAGTCGCCACCGACTTTTATTTCATCCAATCGGAAAGGAAAAAACTACAGAAAAAAATCCTTTTTCGAGATGTTTCTGAGTACGGGGGGTAGATTATAGAAAGGGAAGGTGTTAACACCCTTTCTATCCATGGTTTTCCATGGGCTCTTAGGTACTTGCTCATCTTTTAAAAATTGCTTGTATATGTGCTTTATTTTGAAACAGTTTGACTTCGTGATAACCCTTGTATTAGTCCTCAAAGGTGTGACGAAGTTGTTTTGAAAATTTGTTTGAAAAGTGTAAGTGTGAAAAGTTTTGATTTGAGTAAGTACCTACTAGCATCTACCTACTCGAAAAAAGATTGTTTCTATTCTCGTTTCCTTTAGACAGCGCTATCCTACTATTTGAGAAATAGGTAGCACTGTCGTCGGAGTTTGTAAGGGTCAATTCGAAAGGAACATACGATCATTAAAGCAATATTAGGACACCTTAGTAATAACCCTAGAGTCTTAAGATCATATTCGAGGCAGCATTTCCGAGGCAATATTTCCGAGGCAACATTTCCGAGGCAACATTTCCGAGGCAACATTCGAATGGGACGTTTGATCTTTTTAGACAGGAGGGCAACCACTAAGACACCCTATGCTTAATGATCATTTACCGAAGGCAACCGAAGTGAGGGTATACCCTAAGAGTGATATGTGCGAGTGATTTGTTTTCAGTTATTTAATCTTTGCACATTAGGGTTTTCTAACCGTATTAATTTGTCATGCATTCTTGTTATACAATCCTATTAACATACATCTAGACAGTTAAATATTTGCGGGAATTAAAATGCGAGAAAGTAAATCTACGCTATTACAAGGCTTCGGGGAGGGGGGTTAATTACATAGCCAAAACTCGGAAAAAGCGACAAATAAAAATCCCTAGATTAAACTATTATAAACCATGAACATTTACAGAAATATTGGTAAAAAATAATAATACGCGCGCGATGAATCGAATGCAGAGCAACTAGGGTTTTGACCCTTGCCTAAACCTAATTGCGATTAGTTAAAAAAATGTTTTTTTGTTTTGTTTTTGAGAAAATGATGGCATCACTAATATTAAAGGAAAATCCTAAGTCTAATTAATTTTAAACTAAGAAAAATAAATTAATTCCTCTAAAAGCCTATTTTTTTGTATTTTATTTATTTGAGGAAAATAAAAGAAATAAATCAAGAGTTAACCTAATTTTCTAATTAAACTTTAATTGTAAAAGAAATTAAAGTTGCCCTAAATCAAATAAGCTAATTAATTAAAAAACATTTATTAAGAAAATAAATATTTTTTTTTGTGATTTTTGATTGGTTAACTTTAGAAAATAATTTTGCTGTTGATAAAAAAAACAAAATAATTAAAGAAAAGAAATTAAAGAAAAATAATAGAAATAACCCAAGGGTCTGCTGTCAACGGATCTGATTGGAGATGGATCCAGAAGATGAGGGTCCAGAGGATGAGGTGCGTTGGATCTGGTCCTAGCTAGTGGATCCAAAAGGTGATAGTCCTCAGAAGGTGCACGTGCTGGATTTGATTCTGGCTGAGGGATCCAGAAGGATGATGCACTGGATCTGGTTCTGGCTGATGGATCCAGAAGGATGATGCGCTGGATCTGGTTCTGGCTAGTGGATCCAAAAGGTGATAGTCCTCAGAAGGTGCACGTGATGAATCTGGTGAAAATAAGGAGAAACTACCAAAAGCTCACGCCTGGGATCGAACCCAGAACAATGAGCTTCTGACTTCCTTCTTCTGACCAACTGTAATGGATGTTAACTTATTAATACAATAAAAACAAACAATATATCAGAACAATAGGTTTCTGGCCAGAATAACGCGCCAGAATTTGAATCAGCCAATCAGGTTGTAACACGCTGTTTTCTTTTTCCCTGGAACCGTCGTTTTAAGTTCTGATTCTGTTACCCATAGACGCAGGTTTGTTGCTGAAACCTGTGTCATTCAAAAAAGAAGCATATGCAATATAAATTCAGTTGGGGACCATGGATCGGCTGGGTTTGAAATTCTAATCATCATGGTACCCATTATCCTGTCTAATTTCGCTTGTAAACCAAAGCCCCAAATTGGAGCACGAAACCCTAACAATGGAAAAAGCTTATTCCTACACTGTAACTCAAATCAAACTATCTAGAAACATTGCAAACATGATGATGAATACAAATATGCAAGTTAAACGTGCTGAACATGCAAGGATTACAGTAATCAAATTTGAATAATTGTGTAAACCGTGTGAATGATTGGAGGAGGTTCTGGATGTTCCGACGCCGGCAAACGATTGGGAAT
This sequence comes from Vicia faba, assembly GCA_948472305.1. NCBI lineage: Eukaryota > Viridiplantae > Streptophyta > Magnoliopsida > Fabales > Fabaceae > Vicia > Vicia faba. The sequence continues at coordinate 90,246,747 of OX451738.1, forward strand.
GCTTCCTGAAATGCCCAGGAATTGATTTTTGGCCTTAAATTGCTCTCCAAGGTCCTCTATTCCAGAATTTGGATCTCACGTTCTTTGCCAAAAATTCTGAGTTTTCTTCTCTTTTCTGCACGACTGTTCCACCTTCTCTATGCTTTGGTCTCCTTCTGTATATGTAATACAAGCTATTAGGTCAACAAAAACGACCTCAATCTTGCTCATCGTGGAGATTTGATTTGATCTTTTAATGCATATGATTCCTTTCCAATTTTGCTCAAATCCAATCTTTTTCCAACCAAACTGACTTTGCACGAGTTGATCTTCAATTGACAGCATATGAGATATTTTTTAAATGCAAAAATCATCCCTAAAATAAAATATATGATTTATTAGGATTTATTTGATTTTATTTGAATTTTAAATGAATAAAAATCAAAATAAATTAAATAAATGAATAAATAAAACATGGAGGGTCCCATAGTCCGTGGACTTTGTTAGGAATGAGATTCAAGCCTAAAATGTTGGGCCCATTTAGCAAAAGATGCAAATTTGAGCATATTTGACTTTTGCCAATTTTGCAAAAAAGGTAAACTTGGCCAATGCATAACTCTCTCAATTTTGACCCTAGAGAGGTTGTCCTAGACTTTTTAGAAATCTTAGGATGTCCTATAAGCAACCCTTTTGGTCTCATCTAAATTGAGTCTTCCATGTTCATGTATGAAGCTTTGACCCAAAAGGTTTTTTTGTTGACTTTTCAAAAGGACCTATAATGTCAAAATTCATATCTTTTTATAAGTGCATATTCTGAACTTGGGAGACGAAGATAAATTGTAGGGAATTTCATCCTCTTCAAAATGAGCTTTGGATGAGTCATTTCTGATAAAATATGAGAAAGTTATGCTTGGTCAAAGTTGAGTTGACTTTTCCTGCAAAACCCTAATTTAGCAACTTTTGGGTTTTGATGAATTGTGAGCAATCCTTGAGGAATCATGATCAAACCTTGATCAAATGATGAATGATACTTCAAAATTAGGATGTTGACCAAAAATCTTGAAGTTTGACTGTATGTGGGCCACAATTGACTTTTGACCTAGCATAGTCGATTTTCAGGCATTTGAGCAATTGACTGAGCAAACTTCTTCTGCAAGGCTTGAAACTTGACATGGATGATCTTGAGAACATATTAGGATAATGGTGAGCATTTGGAATCCTTTGGACTCAAACATCTTGATGCAAAATGAAACCCTAATTTGAGGTAGACTGTCTTAGGAGAAAGTTTGTCTGGTCAACTCTTGGACTTCCTTGAGCAATTTGAGGATCTCAGTTGTCATGTATTGAGAAATATAGGAGGGGAATTTTTTGGGTACAACAATAGGGTTTCTTACCAATCAATGGTAAGATAGGAATGTCAAAGGAAGAGTGAAATGAACAAAAGACTTTTGAGTAGGTAGAACGTTCTTAGTTGCTTGCTCACAACCCATCTTTAAAAAACATCTTTTCAAACACACCAAAGACTTTAAAAAACATGAAATATTTTAAAAAAGTCCAACACTTTGTATGCATTCTTATAGAGACGAGAATCATTACAAAGTTTGCCTAAACAAAGACGCTTTTCAAAAATACTTTCAAAACCCACCACAAACACATTTTAAACAAAGCAATTTCAAAAGTGATATAGCAAGCAACTAAGAGCCCATAGATAACTATGGATAAAAAGGGTGCTAACACCTTCCCTTTTCATAACCTACCCCCCGAACTCAAGAAAATATCTCAAAGGTCTTTCCTATTCTTTTCACCCTTTCCTTATTGGATAAAAGAAAAGTCAGTGGCGACTCTTGCTATCCGCAATAATTATGATAAAACGCAAAACACCCAAGTCAGTTCTCCCACTGTATCACAGAACTGGTGACTCTGCTGGAGATTGCTTAAAAGTGGGGTGACCTTAGAGCTAGATCACATTTAATTCATTGTTTGATTTGTTTGCTTTACATTTATGGATCCTTGTTTGGGTTTGTATTGATCCTCTACCCGGATCTAGGAACATCATTAGGCAAGTAGCAATAAATCATGGGGACTGTGTGGGGGTATATCGACATAGTTGAAGCGATGGTTACGTTAGTGTGACACATTTGTTGGTACCAGTAGCCCTTGAGTCTAGTCAAGGAGAATACAGGGCCGCTGTGTGGTGTCATGAAGCACTAACTGACCTTAGAACCTTTAATTGAACAACTTGGCCATTAGGAAGTAGTGAGATAGCCTGATTTGGTGCAGTCTGAAGTTGGTTGATACTCGATACTACACTCATTAAGATCGGACTTTTGGGATATTTCGGTCGCCAATAAAGAGGCTTATGCTGAAACAATGTCCGATGAAGAAAGATCAATGATATTGAGATTCCCTAGAACCTAGTTACTTTCTAGGACAGGTTGAGTGAACTAAACTTCAAGAGGGTACTTACCAATAAAATCTCATGCAAGCCTAAACCTAAGGACTTGTTTACTTTGCTTGTGCATATACTTGTACATAACATCATGGCATCATACCATGGCATTTTTCACTAACCATTTCAAGGACCTAGAGATTTATCTTTGTCTTGTTTTGTAGGACATGGCTTCCACTCGCAGGAATACTATCTAAATTAACCTCGTAAGAGTGCCTCCTCAACTCAAAGAGTTAGCGTCAAGGGTTCTTGAGAATTCTCTGTTCACTAAAAGATATGGTCGACTTCTCAATCTGGTTACCTTAAGCCTTGATGAAGACATAAAGAAGGTGATCTTTCAGTTCTTTGACCCTTTACACCATTGCTTTACCTTTCTTGATTACCAACTTGTGCCTACTATGGAAGAATTCTCTCAACTCTTGGGAATTCCTATTCTTTATCAACTACCCTTCAACGGTATTAAAAGAGACCCAAGACCTGAAGAGATTGCTCGAGCTCTACATTTGCAACGATCCAACATTATGGCAAATTGGGAAACAAGAAGTGGTGTCAAAGGGTTTCTAGCCAAGTTTTTATTGGAGAAGGCTCAATATTTTTGGGATACTCTGGATTTACAAGCCTTTGAAGAAATGTTGGCTCTTCTCATCTATGGGATGGTGTTGTTTCCCAATCCTGACCAACTCATAGATGTGAACACAGCCAAAATCTTTCTTTCTCGTAACCCAGTGCCTACCTTGCTTGGAGATATCCTGCATTCTCTTCACACTCGCACCATGAAGAGAAGAGGACTTCTTATGTGTTGCACTTCTCTGTTGGCTAGGTGGTTTATTTTGCACCCACCCCGATCTGTTTTGAAGAACGAGCAAGGCATAAGATGGTCTAGTAGGTTGATGTCACTCACACATTTTGATATTTATTGGTGCACTCGATCTATGGAGGACATTACTATTATTGACCATTATGGGGAATTCCCTAATGTCCCTCTACTTGGCATTAGGGGAGGTGTAATACGGTGGGAGAACTGACTTGGTTGATTTGCGTTTGATTGCAATTCTTGCAGATAGCAAGAGTCGCCACTGACTTTTCTTTTATCCAATAAGGAAATGGTGAAAAGAACAGGAAAGACCTTTGAGATGTTTTCTTGAGTTCGGGGGGTAGATTATGAAAAGGGAAGGTGTTAACACCCTTTTCATCCATAGATGTCTATGGGCTCTTAGTTTCTTGCTATATCACTTTTGAAATTGCTTTGTTTGAAATGTGTTTGTGGTGGGTTTTGAAAGTATTTTTGAAAAGCGGCTTCGTTTAGGCTAACTTTGTAATGATTCTCGTCTCCATAAGAATGCATACAAAGTGTTGGACTTTTTGAAAATATTTCATGTTTTGAAAGTGTTTGGTGTATTTCGAAAGATGTTTGTTTTTGAAGATGGATTGTGAGTGTGAACGGTGGAAATAGAACTGACTGTTTTGAAATGCTGGTTCGCGAAATGTCGCGGTAAGCAAGAGTCACCATCGTCTTTTATTTTCTCCAACAAGGAAAGGACAAAAGCACAGCAAAATTCCTTTTCGAGATGTTTCTCGGTTCGGGAGGTAGATTATAGAAAGGGAAGGTGTTAGCACCCTTTCTATCTGTGTGTTGTACCCCAAAATTTTCCCTCCCATTTTCTCAATATTTTCTCATCACAAGACCCTTGGAGCTCAAGATCCAATTAGGGTTTCCTCTGCAAGACTTCTCCTAGCACTGTTGACCCAAATTAGGGTTTGTGTTTGCACAAAGATATTTTGACCTAAAATGCCTAAGATGACTTTCATGCTTCATGTTGGACTCCCAAGTTTATCCATACCAAGTTTCAAGCCTTGATTCCAACCTTTGCCCAGTCAATTGGACAGTTGACCTAGAAATCAACTGTATTGGGGAAAAAGTCAACTGTGGCCAATTGATAGTCAAACCTCATGGAAATTGACCCACATCAACATTATGAACTCATATGGACCATTTGAACAAGTTTGGATCACAATTCCACAAGAAATTTGATCAGATCACCAAAAGGGCAAAATGGTCATTTTTAGGGTTTTGACTGCACAAAGGCAAATTTTGACTGTTTGACCTAGCCAATGGCAAACCAAGCTCACATATGGACTCAAGGACCCCATGGAATTGTCTTGACATACTCAACAAGTTCAAAAGATCCCAAATGCACAAGATTAACAGTTGAATTTTCCAGTCAATTGATTAATTTTTTACTGTATACTGAAAGGTCAAACTTTGACTTTTTGGTCAAAATCAAGTGTCAAGATTCATTTTTCATCAAAACATGCCAAATCATGAAACTTGTTCATAAAGAAATCAAAAATCACAAATTAGGGTTTGAAATGAAGATTTTTCATAACTTAGAATTTTTCTAAGTTATGAAAAACCCTAATTTTTTCCTAACTTTGTCCCACTTTCTCATCAAGATGCATTTGGATTCAAGGAAAAGTAAAAACATGAAAGTTGTAGTCCATTTCAAAATCTACAACTTTTATTCTCAAAGTTTTCTCAAAAGATGTTTGTAGCTCAAGTTACAATTTTTGGAACAAGGGTACCAAACCATTCTTAACTTAGAGAAATTTTGACCTATTTTAGGCAAGATTTTTGCCTAACTTCAAGACCACTTTTCACATACTTCCACTTGGAATTTCAATTTGCATTACAAAGATGGATTGTATTACACATTCCAAGCTTTCCAAAATGTCCAAGAACTCATCAAACAACCTCATGGTTAGGGAGAATCGAATTTGGCAAGTTGGGAAAAACTCACTTTTGTTATGGCCAATTTTCATGTTCATACACTTAGGCAATTTTGAACTCAGCTTGCATTCCTTGATTACAGGTCCTATATCCCATTTGCACTCATAAATTTAATGCTAACCCATTGTGCCAAGACCTTATTTTATGTGTTTAAGCATTGTATGCAAAATTAAGCCATAAGTAGAAAAAGCAAATTATCCATTTTAGAAAAGTTGAACTTTATGTCAAATGCAAATCCAAGAAGCATAGGCACAATCTTTTGAGCTGGTATTTTGTACACAAATCACTCTAACCAAGACTAATGTATGCAGCATAGATTGGGGGCCTGTACAAGCTAGAAACACCAAGTTGATTTTCTTGCTTAAAGTTGAAGTAACCTTGCATAACAACTCCCAACTCTCATCTCAGCAAAGATAACCTTAAGCAAAGCTATTGTACTCATTCTAAACACTAAACCTAAGCTGAAACACAAGCCAACCAAGTTCCAAACATCCTCAAACACAGAATCACCATTAAACTGCACAAAAATAGGGCATTCTGCACTTGGACTTGGCTAGCTCATTTCCACCGTGCATCTTGGCCAAAAACACTTCAAACACATCCCACATCATCCCTTGAAACTATTCCAAGCCCTAAACACGACCTGTAACACCCCTAGCTAACATCACCATTTCCATATTTTCTGTTTTGCAGTTGAAGTGCCATAACACGATTCACTTGGTTTTGGAGCAAACTAAAGATTGGAATATCATCCCTGGACATCAAGGAAACTATACAAATCATTACCTTGCCTTGTAAGCATCTCCATCGTTGCACACAATTCCAACTGAACAGGTAAGTTCATGAACTCGTATCTCTCTATCCAGGCATTGTTAGGTTTAGATTTGTGAAGAAATTATGTCACATTCATGGCCCTGAATCTGCCCATATCATTAGTTTTCATTTATGTTATGTGTGCTTAGAGAATTTTAAGTCTGAACATTGAATAAAAACTAGGTCAGGAATTGGGGGAGAAGAAATTCTCTCTCATTTCTGAGAGTTAGGATGAGTTCTTCATATGTCCAGAATCGTGGTTTGATGCTCTACATTTCTTGTGTTGTGAGTTTGTGCTAAAAATCAGGGAATCTGAGATTTATCTTTTCTTTTCACACCACTGTATTGCACATGCACCCCCCTGGCCCATTTTGAAATTTACTTGTTATTTTCCATTTTTTCTTTTTGATTTTGTTTCCATATTTTTATTTAAATCATAAAAAACATAAAAAACATTTTTTCCATATTTTTTACATTTATTTTGATATTTATTTGACCTTAGTTAAGTTTTGTAGATAAATAAATAAATATACCTTTATTTAAAAATACAAAAGTAAGACAAACATACTTTATTTCTTTTTTTATTTTTTATTTTTATGTTACCTCTTGAAAACCTCTTATAATAAAAATATATATTTTTCTATAATATTAAACATTTTATTTTTGTGCATATAATACATATTTAATAAATAAAGTAAAATACTTATACATATTTATTAATATATTTAGAAAAATACAAAGAATTAATACATTTTTGTTTTTATTAATATTTTGACCTCAAAAATACTTTTTATATAAAATACCTTCTTTTATTTATTTTTTGTAAATAATTAATAAATATTGCATATATCATACAATAAATACTTTTATTTGTAAAAATTAGGGTTTTGGCCCTAAATGCATAAAAATACCAAAAATTAATTGATTTTATTTTTGCTTATTTGATACATGATAAATACTTTTTACATACATATGAAAAACCTTTTTTTGCATTTTGCATATTTATCTTATTTTTATTTGAATATTGTGTAAATAAATACCTTGCAAAATTCCAAGTTTGATGTAATAGTATAGGGTTTTAATTCTTGTCAAAATACCTCCATTTGAACATTTGTACCCCCTTCCCATATATTGTGTTGTAATAACTTAGGAACTTTATTTTTCGCACTTTAAAGCTTTCTAATTATGCCATGTTAGAATTAGGGTTTGTATGCAAATCAATTAACCAAAAATAGTTTGACTTAACTTCAAGATAAACATGCATAAAAATGGACAACACTAATCACACTTGCACCCCTAGGGTATTCCACTTGTTACCTTCAATAATGGGCCATATTACATGTTAGGTCTCTTTGGGCAAAACAAACACAATTCAAATGATCATAGTCCCTCGATGACGCTTTCGAAAGTTGCCTAAAAATGATCAAGTCCCTTAAAGAAAATTGCCCAAAGATACTTGGCACCATTGCAATTATGGTCTAAACGATGACCCGCGCCCGTCCCTTTTCACATCCTAACACAAGATTGTCCACCAAATACAATGGTGGAACAAAATTGTTAAAAAGGGTTAAAACATAGCAAAGATCTTTGAGAAATTTAGGGTAGATAGCTCTTGATTACTTGCCAACTTGCAAAAAAAAACACTTGCCTATTTTTCAAACCACACATCATTACACTTTCAAAACAACTTTCAAAAAAAACATTGAAAACCTTTTCAAAAGACATACACCTTTGTATACATCCCAACATGGATCATTACAAAGGTTTCCACCACATTGGCCTCTTTTCAAAACATTTTCAAAAACACACACACACAAAGCACCATTTCAAACAATTGGAAAAAGGCAAGTGATCTAAGCAAGTAACTAAGAGCCCATGGATAACCATGGATAGAAAGGGTGATAATACTTTCCCTTTCTATAATCTACTCCCCGAACCCAAGAAAACATCTCAAAGGTTTTTGCTGTGCTTTTTAACCTTTCCTTAGGATAAAATAAAAAGTCGGTGGCGACTCTTGCTCAACCGAAACATTTGCGAAAACAAACGCAAAACCTCAAGTCAGTTCTCCCACCGCACCACAGAACTGGCGACTCTGTTGGGGACTTTATTTAAAAGTGGAGTAACCTTAGGGCTTAGATCACCCTCTTGCATGACTAATTGTTTGTTTTGATTGCTTTATATCTTAGCTCTCTTATTTGGGTTTACAATCCTACACCCGGATTTTGGGAAACATTCATAGATAGCAATACGTTGTGGAAACTGTGCGGGGTATACCGACACGGTCGAAGCAATAGCTATATTAGTGCGACATATTTGTGAGTACCGGTAACCCTTGAGTTCAATCAAGGAGAGTACGGGGCCGCTGAGTGATGTCACTAAGCACTAATGACCTAGAACCTTACTTGACCATCTTGGCCTTTCATTAGGGGTAGTGAGATGACCGGCTTTGGTGCAGTCCGAAGTTGGTAGATACTCGATACTACACTCATTGAGGGTTGTTTTCTTGGAATATTTTGGTCGCTAGTTAAGTGGCTAAACCAAAACAATGAACAATGAAAACAATCCAGTGATATTGAGCTCCTTAGAACCCGGTTACTATTTATAGGACAGGTTTTTAAGCCAACTACACTCAAGAGGGTACTTACCTATGAAACCCCATGCAAGCCTGAAACTAGGGTTTGGTGTGAATTGCTTGTACATATGCTTGTGCATACATCATGAACATCATAAAGCATCATATGCATTTACTAACCACTTCAAGGGTTTAGATCTTCATCTTTGTTCTTGTTTTGTAGGTCATGGAAATTCCTCGCAGAAAAACCATCCAAGTCAACCTTGTGAGAATCCCTCCTCAACTCAAGGAGCTCACATCAAGAATTCCGGAAAGCTCTCCCTTTAGTGAAAGACATGGTAGACTGCTCAGCTTAGTCAACACCAACATTGAAGAGGACATGATGAAAGTGCTATTCCAGTTCTTTGACCCTCTTCACCACTGTTTCACTTTCCCCGACTACCAGTTGGTGCCCACTTTGGAGGAATTTTCTCAACTCCTGAGAATTCCTATCCTGAATCAACTACCTTTCAACGGTACGGAAAAGGAACCAAAGCCTGAAGATGTTGCTCGAGCACTACATCTACAGCCATCTGACATCAAGGGGCATTGGGAAACTAGAAGCGGTGTCAAAGGCTTCTTAGAAAAATTCTTGTTTGAAAAGGCACAAGAGTGTTGGAATTCATTGGACCTACAAGCCTTTGAAGAGATTGTGGCACTCCTTATTTATGGGTTGGTCCTGTTCCCAAATCCTGACCAGCTTGTAGAGGTCAACGCCGTCAAAATCTTCTTGTCCAGAAATCCAATACCAACATTGCTTGGGGACATCCTTCACTCATTTTACACACGAACAATGAGAAAGAGGGGTGTTCTCATGTGCTGTACTCCTCTCCTTGCAAGGTGGTTTATTTCGCACCTTCCACAATCTGTCTTGAAGAATGACCAAGGCTCAAGGTGGTCCCAACGGTTGATGACTCTTACTCACTCTGATGTACATTGGTGTTCTCGGTCCAGAGAAAATGTCATCATCATCGATCGTTGTGGAGAGTTTCCTAATGTTCCTTTACTTGGAATCAGAGGAGGCATCACCTATAACCCTTGCCTAGCTTTGAGGCAATTTGGATACGCACGAAGAGATGGCCCTCACGACATGTTGATTCCTGACCTAGTTTTTGACTTCGACAATGATGCGCAAGGACTTCGCCAAAGATTCATCAGAGCTTGGAGGATGCCCAACAAGGTTGATAGCAAGACACTGGGGCACAAGAACTCCATCCCTCTTGAGCCTTATCTCAAGTGGGTACGAGCCCGAGCCCAGAGTCTAATGATGCCTTATCCACATGTTCTCCCTGTGATTAAAGAGCCCGTTAAGGAAGGAGAGGTTCCCTACACCATCCTACATCCTGACATGCCTACATCGTGGGAGGAGATGCAGAAGAGTTGGATCCAACTCAAGGAGGAACGGAACACTTTTGAAGCCAGCTTCTACGCCAGCGAGAAGAAGGTTCTAGAGCTCACCCGCCGACTCCATGAGCAAGAGGCCCTCAACACCTACATTGCACCAAAAAGGATGCGCAACGTCTTTTTACCTTGAGAAGTTGTTTTTGTAATATTTGGCCCATGGGGCACTTATGTACTAACAAATTTCTTCTTATTAATATGACGTGCGTTCTTTTTTGTCTGCAACAATTGTGAATTTCTAAAATCCTTGAATGCATTGCATAAATATCATCTCATGCATCATGTGCATAACAAGTACCCCTTTTCTACAGGTTGCTTAATCTTCTTCGCTGTTTATTTTGAACAGTCATCATGAATCCAGAATCATCCAGTGAGCAAGCTATCAAGGCCCTCCAGGCCCAGAATGCCCAGTTTCAAGAGATGGTCATGAGCCTGGCCCAAGGTCAACAAGAGTTGAAGGCTCTGCTCTTAAAGAAGAAGAAGAAGAGGACTGCGTTGTTCAATACTGGACGCAGGTTTGGGAACACACTCCATAACGAGGCTGATCCAACTACTTCCTCTGCAGAGAAAGACAGTCCCCAAGGGGGAGGGGCTCCTAGTCCTGCAGTCTCTGACAACGAGACGGATTACAATGACGAACAATACCCTCCTGCTGCTGATAGATACAAGCAATTGGAGGACCGCTTGAGTGCCATGGAGATTCAAAATGTGCCGGGGCTGGATTTCAGAGATTTAGGTTTATCTTCTGGGGTGGTAATCCCACACAAGTTCAAGGCATCTTCCTTTGCAAAATACGACGGGGCTTCCTACCCAAAGCTGCATCTCAGATCGTACGTAAGGAAGATCCAACCTTACACGGCAGACAAAAACCTTTGGATCCATTTCTTCCAAGATAGCCTTTCGGGGTCACAACTTGAGTGGTTCTATCAGCTAGATGGAACCAGCATCCGACATTGGGAGGATTTGGCTACCGCATTTTATAGACAATATCAATACAATTCTGACCTCGCTCCTACGCGTACCCAACTTCAGGGTATGTCACTAGGAACGGGCGAAGGATTCAAAGAATATGCGCAAAAATGGAGAGATTTGGCTGGCAGGGTGCAGCCTCCTTTGATTGACCGTGAACTGGTTGACATGTTTCTAGGGACCTTGTCTGGTCCATTCTTCAATCATCTGGTTGGTAATTCCTCCGCTGGGTTTACGGATTTGATCCTGACGGGTGAAAGGATAGAAGCTGGCATCAGGTCAGGAAAGATACAGAAAGGTGCCTCCGCAAGTACTGAGAAGAAGCCTTTCAAGAAGGAAGCTAGTGCCGTCTATGGTCCTAAAAGACAAGTCAAGCCAGAACGCCGCCAAGCCGTCAATGCCTTGGTAATTTCAAAACCTGTTGCTGCTCCTCAGCAGTACAATCAACAAAGGGGTGAGAGGCCCAAAAGGCAATACACTCGGCTGAGTATGACCTTGTCACAAATCTTACCGCAAATGCTATCAACCAACTTGGTGACCACCAGAGAAGCTCCGAAGGTCGTGAATACTGCATCTCCTAAGTATAATCTGAATGCTCGCTGTGCTTATCATTCCGATAGCCCGGGGCATTCTACTGATGATTGCTGGGCCCTGAGAAATAAGGTTCAAGACCTTATTGATGCGAAGGAAATTCAGTTTGAGGCGCCTGAGAGGCCAAATGTTGTAACTGCTCCTATGCCCCAGCATAGAGTAAATGCCGTCGAGGAAGATTTGTATGCTGTTTCGGTGAATGATGTTGCTACCCCTCTATTGACTGTTAAGAGGAACCTACTGCTAGCCGGTTTATTTCCGGGTTGTAGCAAGGGTTGCCTCCTGTGTGCTGTTACCCCTACCGGTTGTCCGCTGTTGAAGTCAGGCATCCAAAGCCTGATGGATAGCAAGGAGATTCTGTTCAAGAAAACCGCTGTTCCATTTGTTTCCGCTGAAGAAGTATATGTCGTCACAATTTTCAACAATCCTACCAAGGCTCCCCCAAGGAAGCCAGTCAAAATTATGTCTGTTGCACCCATTACCATTACTGTTCCGGGGCCCCTCCCCTATGAATCTGACAAGGCTGTCCCATGGCACTATGGGGCAGACGTGTATGTGCTTGGAGTGAAGCAGGAGTTCAACACCGGTACCAGTATCAGTAACATCACTGGTCCCGCCAAAATTACTCGCAGTGGCAGGCTCTTCTCGCCTGACATTGCACCACCAGTTATCCGAAAACCTCTTATCATCACACCCGAAAGTGTGCATGTTCCAAATCAAGTTCCTGTGTCTACTACTGCCGCCGAGTCGTCTGATGCTCGGGGCAAAGAAGTTGCTACCGATTTGCCTGCCCGGACGGAGGTACCAAAAAAGACCGCTGTTGAAGCCTCCCAGCAAGAGATGGAGGAAATCCTTAAAATCATTAAAAAGAGTGACTTCAATGTCGTTGAACAGCTGGGGCATACCCCCTCCAAAATCTCTATGCTATCATTGCTGCTGTGCTCAGAGGCCCACGCCAAGGCCCTGATTTCATTTCTGAAAACGGCCCATGTACCACAAGAGACATCTGCAGATCAATTCACTGACTGTGTGGCTAATTTGACCGCTGACAATAGTTTGGGTTTCTCGGATGCCGACCTGACCGCCAAGGGAAAGAACCACAATGATGCCCTGCATGTCTCCATAGAATGCAGGGGCACTACTCTTGCACACGTGTTGGTGGACACCGGTTCTTCCCTAAATGTATTGCCCAAGAAGGCCTTAGATCGGTTGGATTGTGAGGGTTTGGAATTGAAACCTAGTAACATCATTGTTAGAGCCTTCGACGGTTCTAAGAGGATGGTGCACGGTGAGGTAGACATTCCTATCCGTGTTGGTTCCCAAGTCTTTGACTCAACGTTCTATGTGATGGATATTCGTCCATCTTATTCCTGTTTGTTGGGTCGACCCTGGATTCACAAGGCTGGGGCCGTAACATCCACTCTACACCAGAAGCTCAAATACCCTGTCAGAGGGAAGATTGTTACTGTGCAGGGAGAGGAGGAATACATGGTTAGTCACCTGAATTCATTCCGGTATATTGAGATGGACGGGGAGTTTATTGAAACCCCCTTTCAACATTTTGAAGAGGTACCTCCAACATTGGCGTCAGCTGAGACAGTGGTTGAAGAAGACTTTCCTTTGAAGATGGCTTCCTTGAAGGATTCCCGGGCAGTGATTGAGAAAGGCAAATGCACAAACTGGGGTCAACTTCCTGACTTCACTCAAAAGACCGACAAGTGTGGGCTGGGCTTCACTGCAGGGGCTCAGAGGGCTGTTCGCAAAGAAAGGATCAGAAAGCCTCCGGTGTTCATCACCAACCCAAGGGTGAATGCTATCGAGGAGGACGTAGAGGAAGCAAAATTTGACAGCTGGATCTATCCCACAACCAACAACGGACCAAGCAACTGGACAGCAAAGGATTTTACACCTATTACATTTGTCACGCAGTAATGAACTCTTTTGTTTTCAATTTGTAACAAACAATATGTTGAAACTTTTTATTGGCTCGGTGTCCTACCCGGGGCACCGTGGCTCCATTTGTGAGGGCTTTTTGTATGACATTTCCATATATCATTAATCAAAACATTGGACGTTGTTGCATTTCAAATCTTGTGCTCTTTTTCTTTCTTTGTTATATATTGCAAAACAACTATATTTACACACACTCACTTATACAGGTTCCAATCCACTCTGGATCTCACTGGTAACAGCTCTGCTACTGCCAGTTATGAATTCGAAAATCCGATCAACTTGGCCGAAGACGAAGGTGAAGATGATTGTGAGGTGCCTGGTGAACTCGCAAGACTGCTACTCCAGGAAGAGAGGGACATTCAGCCGCATGAAGAGCCAGTGGAAACGATAAACCTGGGTACTGAGACAGATAGAAAAGAAGTCAAGATTGGTGCCAATCTAGAGCTCAGCGTGAAGCCACAATTGATTCAGATGCTGCATGATTACGTGGAAATCTTTTCTTGGTCTTACGAAGACATGCCTGGTTTGGATGCCGACATTGTGGTTCATCACCTGCCTACCAAGGAAGACTGCCCTCCGGTAAAACAGAAGGTCCGCCGCATGCGCCCAGAGATGTCCGAGAAAATCAAAGCTGAGGTTATGAAACAATTTGATGCCGGGTTTCTAGCAGTGACTTCTTATCCTCAGTGGGTGGCCAACGTGGTTCCAGTGCCAAAGAAAGACGGTAAAGTCAGAATGTGTGTTGACTACATGGATTTGAACAGGGCCAGCCCTAAAGATGATTTCCCTTTGCCTCATATCGACGTTCTTGTTGACAATACTTCTCAACACAAGGTGTTCTCCTTCATGGATGGTTTCTCCGGGTATAATCAGATCAAGATGGCTCCTGAAGATATGGAAAAGACTACCTTTGTTACTCAGTGGGGCACCTTCTGCTACAAGGTCATGCCATTCGGGTTGAAAAATGCTGGGGCAACCTACCAACGTGCCATGGTTGCTTTATTTCATGACATGATCCACCATGAGATTGAAGTATACGTCGATGATATGATTGCAAGGTCCCAAACTGAGGAAGAACACCTTGACCATCTGCGGAAGCTGTTTGACCGACTGAAGTTGTACAAACTGAGGTTGAACCCAAACAAATGCACCTTTGGGGTGAGGTCTGGAAAATTGCTAGGTTTCATTGTAAGCGACAAAGGTATTCAAGTGGACCCTGCCAAGGTGAAAGCCATACAAGAGATGCCGACTCCCAAGACAGAGAAAGAGGTCAGAGGCTTTCTAGGACGACTGAATTACATTGCCCGATTCATCTCACATCTAACTGCTACCTGTGAGCCAATCTTCAAATTGCTGAAGAAAGATCAAGTAGTACGTTGGAACCATTAATGTCAGGCTGCCTTCGAAAAGATAAAGGAATATCTCCAAGAACCACCCATTCTTATGCCACCAGTGGATGGGAGACCTCTAATACTATACTTGACAACAACTCAATGGGGTGTGTGCTGGGACAACATGACGAGTCTGGCCGAAAAGAGCACGCTATTTATTACCTGAGCAAAAAGTTTACCGACTGTGAGACTCGGTACTCACTGCTCGAGAAAACTTGCTGCGCTCTGGTATGGGCTGCTCGCCGGCTGAGATAGTATATGTTGACTCACACTACTCTGTTGATTTCAAAAATGGATCCAATCAAGTACATATTCGAAAAGCCTGCTCTGTCTGGAAGAATAGCAAGATGGAAAATGATCTTGACAGAATATGACATCCAATACACAACTCAAAAAGCCATCAAGGGAAGTGTACTGGCAAACCATTTGGCACACCAACCTGTGGACGATTACCAATCATTGAACTTTGAATTTCTAGACGAAGATATCATGGTAGTAACTGATTGTGAAGTACCTGGACCGGATGAAGGACCCGAGGAAGGATCCCGTTGGTCTATGCATTTTGACGGAGCCTCGAACGCTTTGGGTAACGGCATCGATGCTGTGATCATATCCCCCAAAGGAACTCATACTCCACTCATTGCCCGACTGTGTTTCAACTGCACCAACAACATGGCAGAATATGAGGCATGTATCATGGGTCTTCAAGCTGCAATCGACTTAAGGATCAAGTTTCTGAGTGTCTTCGGAGATTCCGCTCTCGTGATCAATCAGATCAAAGGCGAGTGGGATACGAAACACCCAAATCTTATTCGTTACAAGGAGTATGTGTTGACTTTGCTTCCCCACTTTGAAGAGATAACTTTTGAACACTTCCCAAGAGAGGAGAATCAGTTAGCGGACGCACTAGCTACGATGTCTTCAATATTCAAAGTCAAATGGGACAACGAGGCTCCCCGAATAATTATCTGGAAGTTGGACGAACCTGCATACTGCTGCGATCTTGAGGCCGAAGAGGTAACCGAAAAACCTTGGTATCATGAGGTGAAGAGATATTTGGAAGCTCAAGAATACCCCGAAGGCGCATCAGTCAATGACAAGAAGTTCCTGAGAAGGTTTGCGGCAAAATTCTTCCTCAGCAACGACATTCTCTACAAACGAAACCATGATTCAACTTTACTGCGTTGTGTGGATAAGACTGAAGCAGAGAAGATCATGGTAGAACTACATGAAGGTACATTCGGAACACATTCCAGTGGACATACCATGGCAAAGAAAATCCTTCGGGCAGGATATTTCTGGTCCACAATGGAAGCCGACTGTTACCAACATTCTCGAACTTGTCATAAATGCCAGATCTATGCTGATAAAGTGCACATCCCTCCGGTTCCTCTGAATGTCCTGACGGCACCTTGGCCTTTTGCAATGTGGGGCATTGATATGATCGGCGAGATCCGACCGACGGAATCCAACGGGCATCGCTTCATCTTGGTAGCGATTGATTACTTCACGAAGTGGGTGGAAGCAGCTTCCTACGCCACCGTAACCAAGAGCGTCGTGGCACGTTTCATTCGGCATAACCTGATCTGACGGTACGGTGTCCCGAAAAGAATCATTACAGACAATGGTACCAATCTTAACAACAAGATGATCACTGAGCTCTGCGAGCAATTCAAGATACAGCACCACAACTCTTCTCCTTACCGACCGAAGATGAATGGAGCTGTCGAAGCGGCAAATAAGAATATCAAGAAAATTGTGCAGAAGATGACAGTGACCTACAAAGATTGGCACGAAATGTTACCATTTGCTCTTCATGGATACCGTACCTCAGCACGGACGTCAACCGGGGCAACACCCTTTTCCTTGGTCTATGGCATGGAGGCAGTCTTGCCAATTGAAGTCCAGATACCCTCTCTCCGGATAATGAAGGATGCAGACTTGAGTGAAGATGACTGGATCCAGACTCGACTTGATCAATTAAACCTAATTGACGAAAAGAGACTCACCGCTATCTGTCATGGTCAGACGTACCAAAAACGGATGATCAGGGCATTTAACAAGAAAGTCAGACCACAAGAGTATCAAGTTGGGGACCTGGTAATCAAATGCATCATCCTTCCTCAAAGTAATCCCAGGGGCAAATGGACCCCTACATATGAAGGGCCATTTGTGGTTAAACATGTGTTCTCAGGAGGAGCCATGATTCTAACCACCATGGATGGTGATGACCTTCCTCACCCCGCTAATGCAGACATAGTAAAAATATACTACGCATGAATAAAAGACCCGCTAGGTTGACATACCTAGGCAAAAATAAGGGCTTCCCGGCGAACAAAAAAGGGTTCGGGCAAAAATAAGAGACGAAATGAAAAAAATCTGTACACCCGGCAAGTCAAAAACCTGAAAAGGCGGCTTGGGCAAAAATGGGTATCCCGGTGGACTGAAAACCCGAAAGGGCGGTCCAGGCAAAAGTTAGGGATAAAGCGTAACACTATGTCTCATTGGATCACCTTGTATCCAGAATTTGGCATCAACTATCGGGCTCAGACTTCGGCATCGATCAATCAGCTTCATCTTCAACTAAGCAGCAAAGTGATGAGACGCTTGAAGACATAAAGGCAATAGCAGAGTTGGAACCCAGTGGGAATATTGTTCACATAGCTGTTTTGTTTCCTTTTCAAAATTGTATAAACTTTATGTTATTTGGCGGCGTTCTCTTACTAGGACATCAGCCTCTTGTACAAAAACGCCTATTTACAGGCAAACTTCAAAATCAATACAAATTCACTTTTCCAAACAAATTGCCAATTGTTTTTCCTTTTTTCTGTTTTGTCTTGCGAAGAACGTCCAATGTTCATTTTTCATATATGCATTTGACATTGAATTGCTAATTCATAAATACTTGCATACGAAACAAAAGACTAATTACAGGTGACATCAGAAACAGGGGCAATGTAGAATTGTCCAGGCAGTCTAGTTGCTTTGTCCGCCAGGGTACCAAGGTAGATTCAACTGAAGAATGTGACCAAGTTACCTCAACTCCCCACAGAGTAGGACAAGATTCAGCAATACTCTCCCCAGGAAGAGTTAGTCTATCATCAGCCCTACAATAGGCACCCTGTTCCCCTAGCAAGTCAGCAATACTCTCCTCCAGCAGAGTTAGTCTACGGTCAGCCTAAAGGAAGTTGGGTATCCCCATAAGATATCAACATTCCCCAGCGGAGTATAGGCATTCATCAGCAAGCATTCCCGGCAGTCTTGATCTAAGATTGTTCCCCGGCGGAATACAGACACTCCACTGGAACCATTTTCCAGTACAGTCCGAAAGTTTCCCCAGGAAATTTGGAATCCATATCCCCAGCAGGTCTTGAAGCTTATCCCCAGTAGATTCTGGAAGCTTATCCCCTGTAAAGTACGGACGTCTCTCCCGGGCTTTATTCAAAGTTATTCCTCACAAGGGCTTATAACTGGGTTATCCTCAGCTAATTGCCACGGAAGATCGCCCTCGGCGAAGTTCTTCCAATCCCCAGCGGAGTTCATCAAAGTTCCCCAACATAACTTATCAACACAATCCCCAGCGGAGTTTATCATTGTCATCCCCAGCGGAGTTTATCATTATTATCCCCAGCGGAGTCCATCATCGAAATCCTCAACGGAGCTCTCATCAAAACTTCAGCGAAGTATCTCTTCCCACATAATAATTCCCCTCAGAGTAATCTCTCCAACAAGTTTATTCCCCAACGAAGTCATCTTCTCCTACCGGTGTATTCTTGCAACCATCATCCCTAGCGGAAACGAAGAATTCTACTCTTCAACGTCAGCCCAGAATTTAATTCCCCGGCCGGTCGTCAAGGATTTATTTTCCTAGACGAAAATACATTCATAAACATTTCACATTTCATACATCTTGCTTACATACATGATAAAGTGCATACAACACTATCTCATTTTGAACATCATGACATCATGCATTTCATACATCATGACATTGCATACAACTGATGTTTTGCCTTTTCAGGGAAAAAGACAACCCAAAAGACAACTACCTTCAACTGTCACAATTCCAGATTCGATTCCCGTATCTAGCCAGGGCACATCTGTGAGTGATCAGTTTCCAGATTCGATTCCTGTATCCAGCCAGGGCACATCTGAAGAGTTTGAAGATTCGATTCCTGTATCCAGCCAGGGTATATCTGTTGACGACTAATTCCAGATTCGATTCCTGTATCCAGCCAGGGCACATCTGAAGAGTTTGAAGATTCGATTCCTGTATCCAGCCAGGGTATATCTGTTGACGACTAATTCCATATTCGATTCCTGTATCTAGCCAGGGCACATCTGAAGAGTTTGAAGATTCGATTCCTGTATCTAGCCAGGGCATATCTGTTGACGACTAATTCCAGATTCGATTCCTGTATCTAGCCAGGGCACATCTGAAGAGTTTGAAGATTCGATTCCTGTATCCAGCCAGGGCATATCTGCTGACTACTAATTCCAGATTCGATCCCTGTATCCAGCCAGGGCACATCTGAAGAGTTTGAAGATTCGATTCCTGTATCCAGCCAGGGCATATCTGTTGACGACTAATTCCGGATTCGATTCCTGTATCCAGCCAGGGTATATCTGTGAGCAACCGATTGTAGACTCAACACCTGTATCTAGCCAGGGCATATCTGCATGAAGAGATTGAAGATCAACACCTGTAACAAGCCAGGAAAACATCTGTCTTTCTCAAAGTGCACAAGTTATCGCTAAGGAATCTCTTATGCGATCAACACTTCCAAATGGCATCTATAAGACCATTCCCGACAAGGTTCTGTCACGCCTTCAGATGGCATCTATAAGCCCATCTCCCTGTCCACCATCTCTCCAAATTGCATCTATAAGCCCATTCCCGACATCACATTGCAAATACTCCAGTATGCGAGCGCAAATTTCAGGGCACTCTAGTGTCCAATCTCCTTTTACCCTCGAGTCACGAAAGGCAAACTTGCCAATCTAACTCTTCAGGTTCAAGAAGATTGAACAGGGGAAACTGTTGTACCCCAAAATTTGCCCTCCCATTTTCTCAATATTTTCTCATCACAAGACCCTTGGAGCTCAAGATCCAATTAGGGTTTCCTCTGCAAGACTTCTCCTAGCACTGTTGACCCAAATTAGGGTTTGTGTTTGCACAAAGATATTTTGACCTAAAATGCCTAAGATGACTTTCATGCTTCATGTTGGACTCCCAAGTTTATCCATACCAAGTTTCAAGCCTTGATTCCAACCTTTGCCCAGTCAATTGAACAGTTGACCTAGAAATCAGCTGTATGGGGGAAAAAGTCAACTGTGGCCAATTGATAGTCAAACCTCATGGAAATTGACCCACATCAACATTATGAACTCATATGGACCATTTGAACAAGTTTGGATCACAATTCCACAAGAAATTTGAACAGATCACCAAAAGGGCAAAATGGTCATTTTTAGGGTTTTGACTGCACAAAGACAAATTTTGATTGTTTGACCTAGCCAATGGCAAACCAAGCTCACATATGGACTCAAGGACCCCATGGAATTGTCTTGACATACTCAACAAGTTCAAAAGATCCCAAATGCACAAGATTGACAGTTGAATTTTCCAGTCAATTGATCAATTTTTGACTGTATACTGAAAGGTCAAACTTTGACTTTTTGGTCAAAATCAAGTGTCAAGATTCATTTTGCATCAAAACATGCCAAATCATGAAACTTGTTCATCAAGAAATCAAAAATCACAAATTAGGGTTTGAAATGAAGATTTTTCATAACTTAGAATTTTTCTAAGTTATGAAAAACCCTAATTTTTTCCTAACTTTGTCCCACTTTCTCATCAAGATGCATTTGGATTCAAGGAAAAGTCAAAACATGAAAGTTTTAGTCCATTGCAAAATCTACAACTTTTATTCACAAAGTTTTCTCAAAAGAAGAATGTAGCTCAAGTCACAATTTTTGGAACAAGGGTACCAAACCATTCTTAACTTAGAGAAATTTTGACCTATTTTAGGCAAGATTTTTGCCTAACTTCAAGACCACTTTTCACATACTTCCACTTGGAATTTCAATTTGCATTACAAAGATGGATTGTATTACACATTCCAAGCTTTCCAAAATGTCCAAGAACTCATCAAACAACCTCATGGTTAGGGAGAATCGAATTTGGCAAGTTGGGAAAAACTCACTTTTGTTATGGCCAATTTTCATGTTCATACACTTAGGCAATTTTGAACTCAGCTTGCATTCCTTGATTACAGGTCCTATATCCCATTTGCACTCATAAATTTAATGCTAACCCATTGTGCCAAGACCTTATTTTATGTGTTTAAGCATTGTATGCAAAATTAAGCCATAAGTAGAAAAAGCAAATTATCCATTTTAGAAAAGTTGAACTTTATGTCAAATGCAAATCCAAGAAGCATAGGCACAATCTTTTGAGCTGGTATTTTGTACACACATCACTCTAACCAAGACTAATGTATGCAGCATAGATTGGGGGCCTGTACAAGCTAGAAACACCAAGTTGATTTTCTTGCTTAAAGTTGAAGTAACCTTGCATAACAACTCCCAACTCTCATCTCAGCAAAGATAACCTTAAGCAAAGCTATTGTACTCATTCTAAACACTAAACCTAAGCTGAAACACAAGCCAACCAAGTTCCAAACATCCTCAAACACAGAATCACCATTAAATTGCACAAAAACAGGGCATTCTGCACTTGGACTTGGCTAGCTCATTTCCACCGTGCATCTTGGCCAAAAACACTTCAAACACATCCCACATCATCCCTTGAAACTATTCCAAGCCCTAAACACGACCTGTAACACCCCTAGCTAACATCACCATTTCCATATTTTCTGTTTTGCAGTTGAAGTGCCATAACACGATTCACTTGGTTTTGGAGCAAACTAAAGATTGGAATAGCATCCCTGGACATCAAGGAAGCTATACAAATCATTACCTTGCCTTGTAAGCATCTCCATTGTTGCACACAATTCCAACTGAACAGGTAAGTTCATGAACTCGTATCTCTCTATCCAGGCATTGTTAGGTTTAGATTTGTGAAGAAATTATGTCACATTCATGGCCCTGAATCTGCCCATATCATTAGTTTTCATTTATGTTATGTGTGCTTAGAGAATTTTAAGTCTGAACATTGAATAAAAACTAGGTCAGGAATTGGGGGAGAAGAAATTCTCTCTCATTTCTGAGAGTTAGGATGAGTTCTTCATATGTCCAGAATCGTGGTTTGATGCTCTACATTTCTTGTGTTGTGAGTTTGTGCTAAAAATCAGGGAATCTGGAGATAGCAAACGCGTGTTTTTGTTGAACAGAGATGCTGGAGGTTGAAGAAGACAGGGTCTTGGGCTGGGCCTGAGATTTATCTTTTCTTTTCACACCACTGTATTGCACATGCACCCCCCTGGCCCATTTTGAAATTTACTTGTTATTTTCCATTTTTTCTTTTTGATTTTGTTTCCATATTTTTATTTAAATCATAAAAAACATTAAAAACATTTTTCCATATTTTTTGCATTTATTTTGATATTTATTTGACTTTAGTTAAGTTTTGTAGATAAATAAATAAATATACCTTTATTTAAAAATACAAAAGTAAGACAAACATACTTTATTTCTTTTTTTATTTTTTATTTTTATGTTACCTCTTGAAAACCTCTTATAATAAAAATATATAATTTTCTATAATATTAAACATTTTATTTTTGTGCATATAATACATATTTAATAAATAAAGTAAAATACTTATACATATTTATTAATATATTTAGAAAAATACAAAGAATTAATACATTTTTGTTTTTATTAATATTTTGACCTCAAAAATACTTTTTATATAAAATACCTTCTTTTATTTATTTTTTGTAAATAATTAATAAATATTGCATATATCATACAATAAATACTTTTATTTGTAAAAATTAGGGTTTTGGCCCTAAATGCATAAAAATACCAAAAATTAATTGATTTTATTTTTGCTTATTTGATACATGATAAATACTTTTTACATACATATGAAAAACCTTTTTTTGCATTTTGCATATTTATCTTATTTTTATTTGAATATTGTGTAAATAAATACCTTGCAAAATTCCAAGTTTGATGTAATAGTATAGGGTTTTAATTCTTGTCAAAATACCCCCATTTGAACATTTGTACCCCCCTTCCCATATATTGTGTTGTAATAACTTAGGAACTTTATTTTTCGCACTTTAAAGCTTTCTAATTATGCCATGTTAGAATTAGGGTTTGTATGCAAATCAATTAACCAAAAATAGTTTGACTTAACTTCAAGATAAACAAGCATGAAAATGGACAACACTAATCACACTTGCACCCCTAGGGTATTCCACTTGTTGCCTTCAATAATGGGCCATATTGCATGTTAGGTCTCTTTGGGCAAAACAAACACAATTCAAATGATCATAGTCCCTCGATGAAGCTTTCGAAAGTTGCCTAAAAATGATCAAGTCCCTTAAAGAAAATTGCCCAAAGATACTTGGCACCATTGCAATTATGGTCTAAACGATGACCCGCGCCCGTCCCTTTTCACATCCTAACACAAGATTGTCCACCAAATACAATGGTGGAACAAAATTGTTAAAAAGGGTTAAAACATAGCAAAGATCTTTGAGAAATTTAGGGTAGATAGCTCTTGATTACTTGCCAACTTGCAAAACAAAACACTTGCCTATTTTTCAAACCACACATCATTACACTTTCAAAACAACTTTCAAAAAAAACATTGAAAACCTTTTCAAAAGACATACACCTTTTTATACATCCCAACATGGATCATTACAAAGGTTGCCACCATATTGGCCTCTTTTCAAAACATTTTCAAAATCCACACACAAAGCACCATTTCAAACAATTGAAAATTAAGGCAAGTTGATCTAAGCAAGTAACTAAGAGCCCATGGATAACCATGGATAGAAAGGGTGCTAATACCTTCCCTTTTTATAATCTACTCCCCGAACCCAAGAAAACATCTCAAAGGTTTTTGCTGTGCTTTTTAACCTTTCCTTAGGATAAAATAAAAAGTCGGTGGCGACTCTTGCTCAACCGAAACATTTGCGAAAACAAACGCAAAACCTCAAGTCAGTTCTCCCACCGCACCACACCGTGGTTATCCACGGGCTCTTAGGTACTTGCTCACTCTGTTTTCAAAAATGTTTTGCTTTTCTTGTGTTTGTGGGTTTTGAAAAGAGTTTGTTTGAAAACTTCAATTTAACTCTTGTATCTGTCCTCAAGAGTGTATGAAGTGTTTGTTTGAAAACTTTTGTCAGAAAAGTGTAGGTGCGAAAAGTATTTTGTTTTGAAAGAGCAAGTATCTAAGAACCTCTACCTACTCAAAAGAAATTAAGCTGTGTAAATGTCCTTTAGACAGTACTATCCAACTATTGAGAAGTAGGTAGCACCGTCGTTGGAGTTTTTTGGGTCAATTCGATTATAGGGACATGTGGTCACCAAAGCAATAGTAGGACGCCTTAGCGGTAACCCTAATGTCTTAGATCGTTTTTTATCGAGGCAACCGTTTCGAGGCAACTTTTTGATCTTTAGACAGGAGGGCGACCTCTAAAACACCCTATACTCAATGACCACGTCGAGGCAACCAAGTGAGGCGTACCCTAGGAGTGGCATGTGTGAGTGTGTCAGGTTTCATGTTAAGTTATCTTTGTACATGTTATGGTGAGCTACAGGTTGATTTTAATTTCATAGATAAGTCTTGCCATGCATAGCCTAGTTAACATACATCTAACAATTAATAGTTTGCGGGAAAGTAAACTAAGCTATTACAAGGCGTCGGGTATTTACATCGCCAAAAACAAACCCTTGGAAAAGTAAATTGCAGAAAATAAATAAAAGCAATAAAAAGTCCTAATTAACGCTATTACATCCTCGGAACAATTACATAATAAAGATCAAAAATACGAATAAAAAAGAATATGCGCGAGAAAAATTGAATCGGAAAGTCTTTAGGGTTTTGACCCTTTTTTGAGAAAGAAAGAAGTTTTGGTTGTTTATGAATTTAATTAAATTAAACCTAAAACTAATTAATTAAAAGAAATATTTTTTTGAGTTTTTTATGTTGTAAGGAAAATAAAACAAAAAGAAATTAAAATTGCCAAGAAAACCCTAATTCTATATTAAATTTATTTATTGCAAAAATTTAAAGTTAACCTAATTAAAACTAAGTTAGTTAATTATATTTTATTTACAAAAATAATAAATTAAGGGTGAATTTAATAAATAATAAAAATATATTATGCTTTAGTTTTCTGATTTTTATCATGAAAAAGTTAATTTGGGTTAATTAAATAATAATAATAATAATTAATAATAAAACAATTAAAAGAAAAAAAATATAAAAGAAGAAAAGAAATAATGAAACCAGGGGGTGATGGGCCAGGTTAGGAGGTATGTTTGGCAATTCTCAGGCCCAAATACTGCAAGCCCTTTTGACTTTGGTGATTGTCCATGGCGCATTGACCAGGGATTATGGTAGTCACTCCATCCTGGCCTTCAGATTTGCTTCGCAAGCCACTTGGCGCGTTGATAAGTGAGGTACATGGTGGATCACTTTTGGAAGCCTGCATGTGAATATGTTAAGAAAAGAAATAAATGTTTTTGGGGGACCTGGGATTCGAACCCAGGTCCCAATAGCCTTTCCATCCACCTGCTTGCCACTCCTACTAGCGCGTTTATGCATTATGATAATAACAAGTAAAAAATAATATGTAAACATAAATTAATATGCTGAAATTATGAAAAACGCGCCAAGATTTAAAACTGGCCAATCAGGTGACAACACGCCTTTGTCTTCTTCGTTTGCCCTGTAAAAAGAACATTAGATAGCGGGGGGTTTTAACCCCCACTATATGCTACGAGGAAAAATAACGATTAGCAGCATGATGAACATAAATATTTCGCGATGGGTGGGTTAGATTCGTCTTGACCTAACGGTTTCAACCATGTGTATCACTGGTCTTAATTTTTCCTGGATTGCAAAGCCCCAATTCAAAGCTTATGAACCCTAAAAAATCGTTCATGGCATCTTTGGATTTAGGGAGCTTCAGTTCAATTAAGTTATACCATTAGCTTTGTACAGTCCCTAGCAACACAAAACAATCATGAAAACATATTAAAGATGCATGAATCAAGATACACGATTATGAATCAAAAAGCCAAATCGTGGTTCTGTAATGCACGATTCCTTGAGCTTTGGTATTGGAATTTGATTGCAAAACACTCCTGGGGACTCCTGCAATGTGTTAGAATCAATAGAAATCCTTAAATCGCACTAGAATGCAAAAGTCAGTTTTCAATTTTCTTGGAATTTTTTCAATATGCTATGGCTTTTTCTGCAGCTTTTTCACGTGTATGGGATTAGGGTTTGCTTGCATATATATAGAGGAATGGAATTAGGTCAAAAGCTTGAACAAAAATCCATTGAATTGATGATTGAATCTTTGATTGGAAACCAAATATTTTTGAATCTTCATGATTGGAAAATGTTGCCAATTTTGGAGATTCTGCATCTTTGACTTGGTGCTCGAAATTGCCAGCATATATTGACCATATTTGCTTCACAAAAAGATTGAAAAACCAAATCTTGTATTTTCCTACAATTTAAATTAATTAAATGAATAAATATCAATTAAAAATCCAATTAATTAATAAAAATAAGAAAATAAATTCCATTAAGCTTTATGGGTCGTGCATAAGTCATGGATGAAGTTTCAAGAAGAGATTTGAGGCCCATTAGCAAAAATAAGGTGTTTTGAGCAAAGTTGACTTTTGCAAATTCATAAAAATTTCCCAACTTCTCCAATGCATATCTTGCTCAATTTTGATCATATGAACATGTTCTTGGACATTTTGGAAAGGTCTTGAAGTCCTATAACCAATGACTTTGGTCCCATGTCATTTGGATTTACCAATCTCAAGTTATGGCCTTTGACTCAAAGTGCACTTTTATTGACTTTTGAAATGGACCTATAATGTAGAAATTGATAACTTTTTGTGAGAGCATTTATTGAACTTGGAGTGTGAAGATGGATTGTAGGAAATGTCATCCCCTTCAAAATGAGCATTGGATGGAATTTGTCTGACAAACCATGAAAAAGTTATGCCCTGGTCAAGATACAGTTGACTTTTCTACTATCCAAAAATAGTAACTTTTTGCATCTTGATGATTTTTGAGCTATCCTTGTGGAATCATGATCAAGACTTGATCAAATGATGATTGTGACCTCAAAATAAGATGTTGACCAAAATTCTGACTTTTGACTGTGAAATGACCATTTTGCCCTTGCAGTTGACTGTGGGTCAAATGGAACTTTTGACTGTGCAAATTGGCACTGTGAGTCTTGAAACTTGGTATGTAGGTGCTTGAGAATGTATATAGGCCTATGAAACTTGATTGAGCCATTGAAAACCTCTAATTCCTTGAAAGAACCAAAACCCTAATTTCAGCTGTCTTAGGAGGTGATTTGACTGTCTACCTCTTGAGCCATCTTGAGTAATTTGAAGGTCATATCTTGAGGAATATGGGAGGGAAAATTTTGGGGTACAACAGTTTCCCCTGTTCAATCTTCTTAAACCTGAGGATGTAGATTGGCTTGTGTGCCTTTCGTGATCCGAAGGTGGAAGATGATTGAACACTAAAGTGCCCAGAAATTTGCACTCGCATGGTGTAGTATCAGCAATGTGATGTCGGGAATGGGCTTACAGATGCCATTTGGAGAGATAATGGATAGGAGGATGGGCTTATAGATGCCATCTGGAGAGGTGACAAAATCTTGTCGGGGATGGGATTATAGATGCCATCTGGAGATTGTTTGTTGAGTCGTAACCTGGTAGGTTGAAAGAAGGAACCTGTGTAGGGTTGCTTGATGACGAGTCCGTGTAAAACTGCATCTGAAAGAGAAGGAACCAGTGTAGGGTCGCTTCATGATGATCAAGTAGATAGTTGTCCTGTCTGGTTTCAGGTATTAATCTACAATCAATCGTCCACAAATATTTCCCGGCTAGTTACAGGTGTTGATCTTGAACTTAAGAGAGGTGGGTCAAGGAGATAGTTTTCCTGTCTGGTTTCAGGTATTAATCTCTGACTTAAGAAAGAAAGTTAGTTTTCCTGTCTGGTTTCAGGTATTAATCTTCAATCTCTTCAATGTAGATAACTTTCCTGTCTGGTTTCAGGTATAGATCTACAATCAGTCGTTCACAGATATTTCCTGGCTAGTTACAGGTGTTGATCTGGAACTTAAGAAGGCTGGCCGATGAGATAGTTTTCCTGTCTGGTTTCAGGTATTAACCTCTGACCTTAGAAAGAAAGATAGTTTTCCTGGCTTGCTACAGGTATTAATCTTCAATCTCTTCAATGTAGATAACTTTCCTGTCTGGTTTCAGGTATAGATCTACAATCAGTCATTCATAGATATTTCTTGGCTAGTTACAGGTGTTGATCTGGAACTTAAGAAGGCTGGCCGATGAGATAGTTTTCCTGTCTGGTTTCAGGTATTAATCTCTAGCCTGAGAAAGAAAGATGGTTTCCTGGCCTGTTACAGGTGTTAATCTTCAATCTCTTCATATAGGTGGTTTTCCTGTCTGGTTTCAAGTGTTAACCTATAATCAGTCGTCCACAGATATTTCCTGGCTAGTTACAGGTGTTAATATTCAATCTCTTCATATAGGTGGTTTTCCTGTCTGGTTTCAGGTGTTAACCTATAATCAGTCGTCCACAGATATTTCCTGGCTAGTTACAGGTGTTGATCTGGAACTGTAAAAGTTGATGGTAATCATCTTTTGATTGACCTTTTCCTGAAAAAGGTAAAACGTTAGCTGTATGCAATGTCATGATGTATGAGATGCATGGTGTTCTCAAAATGAGATCGTATGATATGATACGTATATGCATGTATCATGATGTATGACAATGTGATGTTTTAGCTGGGGAAAATAAATCCCGGATAGCTGCTGGAGAATGATGTTGAATTCTTCGTTTCCGCTGGGGATGATGAACGAAGATGATTGCACGAATAAACCTGTAGCAGAGGATGACTCTGTTGGGGAACAAACCTGGTGAAGAGATTACTCTGGGGGAATTACTCTGTGGGAAGAGATGCTTCGCTGAGATTTTAACGATAACTCCGCTGGGGACTCCGTTGATAAGCTCTGTTGGGGATTTTGATGATGAACTCCGCTGGGGAATAGAAAGAACTTCACTGGGGATGATCTTTCAATTGCAACTTGCTGAGGATAACCCAGTTAGACTCTTGTGGGGATAACCTCTGAATTTGGCTGAGGAGATGCATTTGTATTCTGCAGGGGACAAGCTTCTAGAATCTACTGGGGAAGATGATTCACCTCCATTGGGGAAACTTTTTTCAGACTGCGCTGGGAAATGGCTCCACTGAGGGTATCTTGTATTCCACCGGGAAACAATCTTATATTTCTGTTGAGGAATATTAAGACTGTCGGGGATGCTTGCTGAGGAATATCTTTATACTCTGATGGAGAATATTAAGATCTTCTGGGGTTACCCAACTTTTCAGGACTGATGGTAGACCAACTCCGCTTGGGGGAGAGTATTGCTGACTTACTGGGGATACTGTGCCCTTTTTAGGGTTGATGGGAGGCCAACTCTGCTTGGGGAGAGTATTGCTGATTTGTCCATGGTTGCCAGTCTCAGTAGGGAGAGCTTCCATTACTGTCTTACTCTGCGGGTAGTTAAGGTATCTTGGTCAAATTCTTCAGCCGAACCTACCTTGGTACCTTGGTGGACAGAGCAACTAGATCGCTTAGACAATTCTTATTGCCCCTACTTCCGATGTCACCCGTAATTAGTCCTTTGTTTCACATGCAAATATTTATGAACAACAATTAATGTCAAATGCATATATCAAAAATGAACATTGGACGTTCTTTGCAAAACAAAACAAATAAAAGAAAAACAATTTGCAATTTGTCTGAAACATGAGCTTGTATTGATTTTGAAATTTGCCTGTAAATAGGCGTTTTGTACAAGAGGATCACGTCCTAGTAAGAGAACACCGCCAGACAAATGGAATTTATACAATTTGTGAAAAGAAAACAAAATAGCTATGTGAAAAATCCCACTGGGTTCCAACTCTACTATCGCCTTTATGTCTTCAAGCGTCTCATCACTTTGCTGCTTAGTTGAAGAGGAATCTGATTGATTGGTGCCGTCCGAGCCTGATGGTCGATACCGAAGTCTGGATGCGAGGTGATCCAATGAGACATAGTATTACGCTAGTCTGGATGCGAGGTGATCCAATGAGACATAGTATTACGCTTATCCCTAACTTTTGCCTGGACCGCCCTTTCGGGTTTTCAGTCCATCGGGATACCCATTTTTGCCCAAGCCGCCTTTTCAGGTTTTCGACTTGCCGGGTGTTCAGATTTTTTTTATTTTCATCCCTTATTTTTGCCCGAACCCTTTTGGTTCACCTGGAAGCCCTTATTTTTGCCTAGGCCAGTCGACCTAGCGGGTCTTTAATCATGCGTAGTATCTTTTTACTATGTCTGCATTGGCGGGGTGAGGAAGGTCGTCACCATCCATGGTGGTTAGAATCATCGCTCCTCCTGAGAAGATCTTCTTAACCACAAATGGCCCTTCGTACGTAGGGGTCCATTTGCCCCTGGGATCACCTTGAGGTAGAATGATGCGCTTGATTACCAGGTCTCCGACTTGATACTCTTGTCGTCTGACTTTCTTGTTAAAGACCTTGATCATCCATTTCTGATACGTCTGACCATGACAAATAGCAGTGAGTCTCTTTTCATCGATTAGGTTTAATTGATCAAGCCGAGTCTGGATCCAGTCATCTTCGCTCAAACCTGCATCCTTCATGATCCGGAGAGAGGGTATCTGAACTTCAATGGGCAGGACTGCCTCCATGCCGTATACCAAGGAGTAGGGTGTTGCCCCTGTTGACGTCCGTGCTGAGGTACGGTACCCATGAAGATAAAACGGTAACATCTCGTGCCAATCTTTATAGGTTACTATCATCTTCTGCACAATCTTCTTAATGTTTTTGTTAGCCGCTTCTACAACCCCATTCATCTTCGGCCGGTAGGGAGAAGAGTTGTGGTGCTGTATCTTGAATTGCTCGCAGAGCTCAGTGATCATCTTGTTGTTAAGATTGGTACCATTATCCGTAATGATCCTCTCAGGTACACCGTATCGACAGATCAGGTTATGCCGAATGAACTGTGCCACGACGTTTTTAGTTACGGTGGCAAAGGAAGCTGCTTCAACCCACTTCGTGAAATAATCAATTGCTACCAGGATGAAGCGATGCCCGTTGGATGCCGTAGGTCTGATCTCGCCGATCATATCAATGCCCCACATTGCAAAAGGCCAAGGTGCTGTCAAGACGTTCAAAGGAACTGGAGGAATGTGCACTTTATCAGCATAGACCTGGCATTTGTGACACGTCCGAGAATGTTGATAACAGTCGGCTTCCATTGTGGACCAGTAATATCCTGCCCGAAGGATTTTCTTTGCCATAGTATGTCCACTGGAATGCGTTCCGAATGTACCTTCATGCAGCTCTGCCATGATCCTTTCTGCTTTAGTCTTATCCACACAACGCAATAAGGTTGAATCATGGTTTCGTTTGTACAGAACGCCATTGCTGAGGAAGAACTTCGCTGTGAACCTTCTCAGAAACTTCTTGTCATTAACGGATGCACCCTCGGGGTATTCTTGAGCTTCAAGGTACCTCTTTACTTCATGATCCCAAGGCTTTTCTGTTACCTCTTCGGTCTCAAGATCACAGCAATGTGCAGGTTCATCCAATTTCCAAATAATGATCCGGGGAGCCTCGTTGTCCCATTTGACTTTGAACATAGAAGACATCGTAGCCAGCGCGTCCGCCAACTGATTCTCCTCTCTTGGGAAGTGTTCAAAGGTTATCTCCTCGAAATGGGGAATCAACGTCAGTACATACTCCTTGTAAGGAATAAGATTTGGGTGTTTCGTATCCCACTCGCCTTTGATCTGACTGATCACGAGAGCGGAATCTCCGAAGACACTCAGAAACTTGATCCTTAGGTCAATTGCAGCTCGAAGACCCATGATGCATACTTCATACTCTGCCATGTTGTTGGTGCAGTTGAAACATAGCCGGGCGGTAAGTGGAGTGTGAGAGCCTTTAGGAGATATGATCACAACGCCAATACCGTTACCCAAAGCGTTTGAGGCTCCGTCAAAGTGCATAGACCATCGGGATCCTTCCTCAGGCCCTTCATCCGGTCCAGGTACTTCACAATCAGTCACCACCATGATATTCTCATCTGGAAATTCAAAGTTCATCGACTGGTAATCATCCACTGCCTGATGTGCCAAATGGTCTGCCAACACAGTTCCCTTGATTGCTTTTTGGGTTGTGTACTGGATGTCATATTCGGTCAAGATCATCTGCCATCTTGCTATTCTTCCGGACAAGGCAGGCTTTTCGAAGATATACTTGATTGGATC
Source organism: Vicia faba (assembly GCA_948472305.1). NCBI lineage: Eukaryota > Viridiplantae > Streptophyta > Magnoliopsida > Fabales > Fabaceae > Vicia > Vicia faba. The sequence continues at coordinate 90,279,243 of OX451738.1, forward strand.
CATTTTTGAAATCAACATAGTAGTGTGAGTCAACATATACTGCCTTAGCCGGCGAGCAGCCCATACCAAAGCGCAGCAAGTTTTCTCGACCAGTGAGTATCGGGTCTCACAGTCGGTAAACTTTTTACTAAGGTAATAAATGGCGTGCTCTTTTCGGCCAGACTCATCATGCTGCCCCAACACACATCCCATTGAGCTGTCCAGTACTGTCAAGTATAAGATTAGAGGTCTCCCTTCAACCGGTGGCATGAGAATGGGTGGCTCTTGGAGATACTCTTTGATTCTTTCGAAAGCAGCCTGACATTCATCGTTCCAACGTACTACTTGATCTTTCTTCAGTAGCTTGAAGATTGGTTCACAGGTAGCAGTTAGATGTGAGATGAATCGGGCAATGTAGTTCAGCCGTCCTAGAAAGCCTCTGACTTCTTTCTCTGTCTTGGGAACTGGCATCTCTTGTATGGATTTCACTTTGGCAGGGTCCACTTGAATACCTTTGTCGCTCACGACGAAACCTAGTAGTTTTCCAGACCTCACCCCGAAGGTGCACTTGTTCGGGTTTAATCTCAGCTTGTACAACTTCAACCGGTCAAATAGCTTCTGTAGATGGTCAAGGTGTTCCTCCTCTGTTTGGGACCTTGCAATCATATCGTCGACGTATACTTCGATCTCATGATGGATCATATCATGAAACAGAGCAACCATGGCACACTGATACATTGCCCTAGCATTTTTCAACCCAAAAGGCATGACCTTGTAGCAAAAGGTACCCCACTGAGTAACAAAAGTGGTCTTCTCCATGTCTTCGGGAGCCATCTTGATTTGATTATAACCGGAGAAACCGTCCATGAAGGAGAATACCTTATGCTGAGCAATGTTGTCAACCAGGACGTCGATGTGAGGCAGAGGGAAATAATCCTTAGGGCTCGCCCTGTTCAAATCCCTGTAGTCAACACACATTCGGACCTTACCATCTTTCTTCGGCACCGGGACCACATTGGCAACCCACTGGGGGTAAGAAGTCACTGCTAGGAAACCGACATCAAATTGTTTCATAACCTCAGCTTTGATTTTCTCGGACATCTCTGGACGCATACGACGAACCTTCTGTTTTACCGGAGGGCAATCTTCCTTGGTAGGCAGGTGATGAACCACAATGTTGGTATCCAACCCAGGAATATCTTTGTAAGACCAGGAAAAGATTTCCATGTAGTCATGCAGCATCTGAATCAACCGTTGTTTCACACTAGACTCCAGATTGGCACCAATCTTGACCTCCTTTCTGTCTGTCTCAGTACCCACCGTTTCCACTGGCTCTTCATGTGGCTGAATGGCCCTCTCTTCCTGGAGTAGCAGTCTTGCAATCTCCCAGGCACTTCACAATCATCTTCACCTTCATCTTCGGCTAAGTTGATCGGATTTTCGAAGTCATAACTGGCAGTAGCAGAGTCGTTACCAGTGAGATCCAGAGTGGATTGGGACCTGTATATGTGAGTGTGTGTAAATAGCTGTTTTGCAATATATAATAAAGAAAGACAAGGAGCGCAAGATTTGAAATGCAAAAAACGTCTAATGCTTTTATTAATGATATATGAAAATGACACACAAAAGCCCTCACAAATGAAGCCACGGTGCCCCGGGTAAGACACCGGGCCATAAAGTTTCACAATATTGTTTGTTACAAATTCAAAACAAAGGAGTTCATTACTGAGCCACAAAAGTAATAGGGACAAAGTCTTTTGCCGTCCAGTTGCTTGGTCCACCATTGGTCGTAGGGTAGATCCAGCTGTCGAATTCAGATTCCTCTACGTCATCTTCAATGGCATTCACTCCCGAGTTGCTGATGAACACCGAAGGTCTTCCAATCCTTGCCTTACGAACAACCCTCTGAGCTTCTGCAGTGAAACCCAAACCAAACTTGTCAGTCTTCTGAGTGAAATCAGGAAGTCGGCCCCAGTTTGCGCACTCACCCTTCTCAACAACAGCCCGGGCATCCTTTAAGGAAGCCATCTTCAACGGAGAATCTTCAATCACAGTTTCAGCTGATGCCAACGTCTGAGGAACCTCTTCAAAGTGTTGAAAGGGGGTCTCAATGAACTCCCCATCCATTTCTATGTACCAGAACGAGTTGAGGTGGCTGACCATGTATTCTTCCTCCCCCTGAACTGTCACAATCTTCCCTCTGACCGAGTATTTCAGCTTCTGATGTAGTGTGGAGGTCACAGCTCCAGCCTTATGGATCCATGGACGACCCAGCAAACAAGAATAGGACAGTCGAATGTCCATCACATAGAATGTAGAATCGAAGACCTGAGAACCAACCCTGATTGGAATATCAACCTCACCATGTACCATCCTTTTAGACCCGTCAAAGGCCCGGACAACAATGTTACTTGGCTTTAGTTCCAACCCCTTGCAGTCCAACTTGTCTAGAGCCTTCTTGGGCAAGACGTTCAACGAGGACCCAGTGTCAACCAACACATGTGCAAGAGTAGTGCCCCTGCATTCAATGGAGACATGCAGGGCATCGTTATGGTTCTTCCCTTTGGCAGTCAGATCAGCATCGGAGAAACCCAAACCATTATCAGCAGTTAACTTGGCCACACAGTCGGTAAACTGATCAGCTGACGTCTCTTGTGGCACGTGGTCCGTCTTCAGGAAGGTAATCAGAGCCTTGGCATGGGCCTCTGAACACAACAATAGTGATAGCATAGAAATTTTAGATGGGGTGTGCCCCAGCTGCTCAACTACATTAAAATCACTCTTCTTGATAATCTTAAGAATCTCTTCCATTTCCTGTTTGGAAGCTTCAACATTGACGGTCTTTGGTGCCTCCATCTGGGCAGGCATATCTGTGGCTATCCCTTTGCCCCGAGCATCAGATGACTCGGTAGCAGGGGTAAAAATAGGAACTTGGTCAGGAAGAGAAATAGGCACACTTGTAGGTGTGATGACAACAGGTCTCTAGATAGCTGGTGGCGCAATATCTGGTGAGAAAAGTCTACCGCTGCGGGTGACCTTGGCAGGCCCAGTGATGTTGCTGACGCCAATACTAGTATCAATCGCTTGTTTAACTCCAAGCACATAAACATCTGGCCCATAGTGCCAAGGGACAACTTTGTCAGATGTATAGGGGATAGGCCCCGGAACAGTGATGATTATGGGTGCAATCTTCTGAACAAGCGTAATTTTGACAGGCTTCCTTGAGGGAGCCTTGGGAGAATTGTTCAAAATAGTAACAATGGACACTTCTTCAGTAGGGGTAGCAGGAACAACAATCTTTTCAAATAGGATTTCTTTATTATCCATCAGGTTTTGGATACCTGACTTCAAAGATGGACAACCAGCAGGTGAAACAGAACACAGACGACAACCTTCACTACATCCCGAAAATAAACCGGCTAGCAATAGGTTCCTCTTGACAGTTAATAGTGGAGTAGCAATATCGTCCACAGATGCTACATACAAGTCTTCCTCTACAGCATTCACTCCATGCTTGGGCATGGGAGCAATCACAACATTGGGCCTTTCGGGTGCCTCGAACTCTATCTCTTTAGCATCAATTAGGTCCTGAACCTGATTCTTCAGCGCCCAACAATCATCCGTAGTATGCCCCGGGCTATCAGAGTGATAAGCGCAGCGGGCGTTAGGATTGTACTTTGGCGACGTTGTGTTCACAACCTTCGGAGCTTCTTTTATGGTCACCAGATTGGTTGTCAGTAACTGCGGCAATATCTGGGACAAGGTCATGCTGAGACGAGTAAACTGCCTTCTGGATCTCTCACCCCTTTGTTGGTTATGATGCTGAGGAGCAGCAGCAGGTTTTGAAATGACCACCACGTTGACAGCTTGGCGGCGTTCCGGTCTATTCTGTCTCCTTGAACCATAGACAACACTAGATTCTTTCTTGAAGGGTTTCTTTTCAGTGCTCGAGGAGGCACCTTTTTGTATCTTCCCCGACTTGATACCAACTTCTATTCTCTCACCAGTCAAGATAAGGTCTGTAAACCCGGCAGAAGAATTTCCAATCAAATGGTTGAAGAACGGACCAGACAGCGTCCCCAAGAACATATCCACAAGTTCACGGTCAGTCAAAGGTGGCTGCACCCTTCAGCCAGGTCTCTCCACTTTTGGGCATATTCCTTAAATCCTTCACCCGTCCCTAGTGACATACCCTGGAGTTGGGTACGCGTAGGAGCGAGGTCGGAATTATACTAATACTGCTTATAGAACGCAGTAGCCAAATCCTCCCAGTTACGAATACTGGCTCCATCCAGCTGATAGAACCATTCGAGTTGAGTACCTGAAAGACTATCCTGGAAGAAATGGATCCACAAATTCTTGTCAGCAGTGTAAGGTTGGATCTTCCTTACATACGACCGAAGGTGCAGTTTTGGGCAGGAGGCTCCGTCGTATTTGGCAAAAGCAGGTGCCTTGAACTTATGGGGAATCACCACCCCAGAGGATAAGCCTAGGTCTCCAAAGTCCAACCCGGGCACATTTTGAATTTCCATAGCACTTAAGCGGTCCTCCAACTGTTTGTACCTATCCTCAGCAGGAGGATACTGCTCTTCATCATAATCCGTCTCGTTGTCGGAGACCACAGGACTAGGAACCCTTCTCTCTTGTGGACTGTCTTTGCCTACAGATGAGGTAGTCAGCTCAACCTCATTCTGTAATCCATTCCCAAATCTGCGTCCAGTGTTGAACAAAACGGTCCTCTTCTTCTTCTTCTTCCTTTCCTTCAGAATCAGAGTCTTCAAATCCTGTTGACCCTGGGCTAGGCTCATAACCAACTCTTGAACTGGGCATTCTGGGCCTGGAGGGCCTTGATAGCTTGTTCAGTGGTAGGTTCAGAAGACATGATGATTGCTGAAATAAACAGCGAAGAAGATAAGTGACTTGTAAAAAAGGGTACCTGTTATGCATATGATGAATGGTATGCTATTTATGCAATGCATTCAAAGGTTCGAAAATTCAAATTCGTTGTAGACAAAAAAGGAACACACGTCATATTAAGAAGTAATTTGTTTAGTACATCAGTGCCTCATGGGCGAAATATTACAAAATACTTAATGCAAAAAGACATTGCGCATCCTTTTTGGAGCGATGTAAGTGTTGAGGGTCTTTACCTCGTGAAGTAGGCGGGTGAGCTCCAAGACCTTCTTCTCACTGGCATGTAAGCTGGCTTCAAAAGCATTCCGTTCTTCCTTGAGTTGGATCCAGCTCTTTTGCATTTCTTCCCATGATGTTGGCATGTCAGGGTGTAGAATGGTGTATGGAACCTCTCCTTCCATAACAGGCTCTTTGATCACGGGGAGAATGTGAAGATATGGCATCATAAGCTTCTGGGAGCGGGTTCGTACCCACTTGAGGTAAGGCTCAAGGGGGATGGAATTCTTGTGCCCCAATGTCTTACTATCTACCTTGTTAGGCATCCTCCAAGCTCTGATGAACCTTTGTCGGAGTCCTTGCGCATCGTTGTCAAAGTCAAAAACTATGTCAGGAATCAACATGTCACGAGGGCCATCCCTCCGAGCATATCCAAATTGTCTCAAAGCCAGACAGGGGTTGTAGGTAATGCCTCCTCTAATTCCAAGTAAAGGAACATTAGGAAACTCTCCGCAACGATCAATGATAGTGACATTTTCTCTGGACCGAGAACACCAATGTATACCAGAATGCGTGAGGGTCATCAATCGTCGTGACCACCTTAAACCCTGCTCGTTCTTCAAAACTGATTGTGGAAGGTGCGAAATAAACCACCTTGCCAGGAGAGGAGTACAACACATGAGAACACCTCTTTTTCTTATTGTTCGTGTGTAAAATGAGTGGAGGATGTCCCCAAGCAATGTAGGTATGAGATTCCTGGACATGAAAATCTTGACAACATTTATATCTATAAGTTGATCCGGATTTGGGAACAACACCAACCCATAGACAAGGAGTGCCACAATCTCTTCAAAGGCTTGTAGATCAAGAGAATTCCAACATTCTTGTGCCTTCTCAAACAGGAACTTTGCCAAGAATCCTTTGATACCACTTATGATTTCCCAATGCCCCTTGATGTCAGATGGTTGCAGACGTAATGCTTGGGCAACCTCTTCAAGCTTTGGTTCCTTTTCCGTACCGTTGTAGGGTAGTTGACTAAGAATAGGAATTCTCAGAAGTTGAGAAAACTCTTCCAAAGTAGGCACCAATTGATAATCCGGGAATGTAAAACAGTGGTGTAAGGGGTCAAAGAACTGGAAGAGAACTTTTATCATATCTTCTTCAATGTTGGTGTTGACCAAGCTGAGTAGTCTACCATGTCTTTCACTGAAGGGAGAGCTCTCGGGAATCCTGGATGTAAGCTCCTTGAGCTGAGGAGGGATCCTTACCAGGTTGACCTGAATTGTTTTCCTGCGGAGAGACTCCATGTCCTACAAAACAAGAACAAAGATGAAGATCCGAACCCTTGAAATGGTTAGCAGATGCATATGATGCTTTATGATGCTATGATGTACATGGATACAAAAGTGAGCAAGTGTATATACAGACAGTCATATTCACACAAAGCAAACAAGTTCTTAGGTTTAGGCTTGCATGGGGTTCGTAAGTAAGTACCCTCTTGAAGTTGGTTGGCTCAAAACCTGTCCTATGAATAGTAACCGGGTTCTAAGGAGCTCAATATCATTGGATTGTTTTCTATGTTCATTGTTTTGATTTAGCCACTTAACTGGCGACCAAAATATTCCAAGAAAACAACCCTCAATGAGTGTAGTATCGAGTATCTACCAACTTCGGACTGCACCAAAGTCGGTCATCTCACTACCCCTAAAAAGGCCAGGATGGTCAAGTAAGGTTCTAAGGTCAGTTGATGCTTCACGACACCACGCGGCGGCCCCGTACTCTCCTTGACTTGACTCAAGGGTTATCGGTACTCACCAAAGTGCCACATCAACGTAGAAACGACTTCAACCATGTCGGTATACCCCGCACAGTTCCCTCACAGTTTGTTGCTACTTCTAAAGGGTATCCCCAGATCCGAGTTAGGATCTATAAAACTCCGATACAAGCCTACAATATTAAAGCATTCAAGGCATACAATTGAAAACATGGGTGATCTAATCCTAAGGTACACCTCACTTATAAATAGTCCCCAGCAGAGTCGCCAGTTCTGTGATCGGTGGAAATAGAACTGACTGTTTTGAAATGCTGGTTCGCGAAATGTCGCGGTAAGCAAGAGTCGCCACCGTCTTTTATTTTCTCCAACAAGGAAAGGACAAAAGCACAACAAAATTCCTTTTCGAGATGTTTCTCGGTTCGGGAGGTAGATTATAGAAAGGGAAGGTGTTAGCACCCTTTCTATCCGTGGTTATCCACGGGCTCTTAGGTACTTGCTCACTATGTTTTCAAAAATGTTTTGCTTTTCTTGTGTTTGTGGGTTTTGAAAAAAGTTTGTTTGAAAACTTCAATTTAACTCTTGTATCTGTCCTCAAGAGTGTATGAAGTGTTTGTTTGAAAACTTTTGTCAGAAAAGTGTAGGTGCGAAAAGTATTTTTTTTTGTTTTGAAAGAGCAAGTATCTAAGAACCTCTACCTACTCAAAAGAAATTAAGCTGTGTAAATGTCCTTTAGACAGTACTATCCCACTATTGAGAAGTAGGTAGCACCGTCGTTGGAGTTTTTTGGGTCAATTCGATTATAGGGACATGTGGTCACCAAAGCAATAGTAGGACGCCTTAGCGGTAACCCTAATGTCTTAGATCGTTTTTTATCGAGGCAACCGTTTCGAGGCAACTTTTTGATCTTTAGACAGAAGGGCGACCTCTAAAACACCCTATACTCAATGACCACATCGAGGCAACCAAGTGAGGCGTACCCTAGGAGTGGCATGTGTGAGTGTGTCAGGTTTCATGTTAAGTTATCTTTGTACATATTATGGTGAGCTACGGGTTGATTTTAATTTCAGAGATAAGTCTTGTCATGCATAGCCTAGTTAACATACATCTAACAATTAATAGTTTGCGGGAAAGTAAACTAAGCTATTACAAGGCGTCGGGTATTTACATCGCCAAAAACAAACCCTTGGAAAAGTAAATTGCAGGAAATAAATAAAAGCGATAAAAAGTCCTAATTAACGCTATTACATCCTCGGAACAATTACATAATAAAGATCAAAAATACGAATCAAAAAGAATATGCGCGAGAAAAATTGAATCGGAAAGTCTTTAGGGTTTTGACCCTTTTTTGAGAAAGAAAGAAGTTTTGGTTGTTTATGAATTTAATTAAATTAAACCTAAAACTAATTAATTAAAAGAAATATTTTTTTGAGTTTTTTATTTTGTAAGGAAAATAAAACAAAAAGAAATTAAAATTGTCAAGAAAACCCTAATTCTACATTAAATTTATTTATTGCAAAAATTTAAAGTTAACCTAATTAAAACTAAGTTAGTTAATTATATTTTATTTACAAAAATAATAAATTAAGGGTGAATTTAATAAATAATAAAAATATATTATACTTTAGTTTTCTGATTTTTATCATGAAAAAGTTAATTTGGGTTAATTAAATAATAATAATAATAATTAATAATAAAACAATTAAAAGAAAAAAATATAAAAGAAGAAAAGAAATAATGAAACCAGGGGGTGATGGGCCAGGTTAGGAGGTACGTTTGGCAATTCTCAGGCCCAAATACTGCAAGCCCTTTTGACTTTGGTGATTGTCCATGGCGCATTGACCAGGGACTATGGTAGTCACTCCATCCTGGCCTTCAGATTTGCTTTGCAAGCCACTTGGCGCGTTGATAAGTGAGGTACATGGTGGATCACTTTTGGAAGCCTGCATGTGAATATGTTAAGAAAAGAAATAAATGTTTTTGGGGGACCTGGGATTCGAACCCAGGTCCCAATAGCCTTTCCATCCACCTGCTTGCCACTCCTACTAGCGCGTTTATTCATTATGATAATAACAAGTAAAAATAATATGTAAACATCAATTAATATGCTAAAATTATGAAAAACGCGCCAAGATTTAAAACTGGCCAATCAGGTGACAACACGCCTTTGTCTTCTTCGTTTGCCCTGTAAAAAGAACATTAGATAGCGGGGGTTTTTAACCCCCACTATATGCTACGAGGAAAAATAGCGATTAGCAGCATAATGAACATAAATATTTCGCGATGGGTGGGTTAGATTCGTCTTGACCTAACGGTTTCAATCATGTGTATCACTGGTCTTAATTTTTCCTGGATTGCAAAGCCCCAATTCAAAGCTTATGAACCCTAAAAAATCGTTCATGGCATCTTTGGATTTAGGGAGTTTCAGTTCAATTAAGTTATACCATTAGCTTTGTACAGTCCCTAGCAACACAAAACAATCATGAAAACATATTAAAGATGCATGAATCAAGATACACGATTATGAATCAAAAAGCCAAACCGTGGTTCTGTAATGCACGATTCCTTGAGCTTTGGTATTGGAATTTGATTGCAAAACACTCCTGGGGACTCCTGCAATGTGTAGAATCAATAGAAATCCTTAAATCACACTATAATGCAAAAGTCAATTTTCAATTTTCTTGGAATTTTTTCAATATGCTATGGCTTTTTCTGCAGCTTTTTCACGTGTATGGGATTAGGGTTTGCTTGCATATATATAGAGGAATGGAATTAGGTCAACAGCTTGAACAAAAATCCATTGAATTGATGATTGAATCTTTGATTGGAAATCAAATATTTTTGAATCTTCATGATTGGAAAATGTTGCCAATTTTGGAGATTTTGCATCTTTGACTTGGTGCTCGAAATTGCCAGCATATATTGACCATATTTGCTTCACAAAAAGATTGAAAAACCAAATCTTGTATTTTCCTACAATTTAAATTAATTAAATGAATTAATATCAATTAAAAATCCAATTAATTAATAAAAATAAGAAAATAAATTCCATTAAGCTTGATGGGTCGTGCATAAGTCATGGATGAAGTTTCAAGAAGAGATTTGAGGCCCATTAGCAAAAATAAGGTGTTTTGAGCAAAGTTGACTTTTGCAAATTCATAAAAATTTCCCAACTTCTCCAATGCATATCTTGCTCAATTTTGATCATATGAACATGTTCTTGGACATTTTGGAAAGGTCTTGAAGTCCTATAACCAATGCCTTTGGTCCCATGTCATTTGGATTTACCAATCTCAAGTTATGGCCTTTGACTCAAAGTGCACTTTTATTGACTTTTGAAATTGACCTATAATGTAGAAATTGATAACTTTTTGTGAGAGCATTTCTTGAACTTGGAGTGTGAAGATGGATTGTTGAAAATGTCATCCCCTTCAAAATGAGCATTGGATGGAATTTTTCTGACAAACCATGAAAAAGTTATGCCCTGGTCAAGATATAGTTGACTTTTCTGCTGTCCAAAAATAGTAACTTTTTACATCTTGATGATTTTTGAGCTATCCTTGTGGAATCATGATCAAGACTTAATAAAATTATGATTGTGACCTCAAAATAAGATGTTGACCAAAAATTCTGACTTTTGACTGTGAAATGACCATTTTGCCCTTGCAGTTGACTGTGGGTCAAATGGAACTTTTGACCGTGCAAATTGGCACTGTGAGTCTTGAAACTTGGTATGTAGGTGCTTGAGAATGTATATAGGCCTATGAGACTTGATTGAGCCATTTAAAACCTCCAATTCCTTGAAAGAACCAAAACCCTAATTTCAGCTGTCTTAGGAGGTGATTTGACTGTCTACCTCTTGAGCCATCTTGAGTAATTTGAAGGTCATATCTTGAGAAATATGGGAGGGAAAATTTTGGGGTACAACAGTGAGCAAGCAACTAAGAACATTCTACCTACTCAAAAGTCTTTTGTTCATTTTTTCCTTCCTTTGATATTGCTATCTTACCATTGTTTGGTAAGTAGCCCTATATTTGGATGTAAAGGGACGGGCGTGGGTCATTGTATAGTCATGAATAGAAATGTTGTGAGATATCTTAGCATTTCTCTTGAGGGACTAATATCATTTGTAAGGCAACATTCGAAGCGTCATCGAGGGACTATGATCTTGTTTGTTTTTGCTAAGACGTCTCACATGTATAACATGACCATTTTCTCAAGGCAACAAGTGGAGTTAACCCTAGAGGTGTAAGTGTGCAAGCGTTTGTATTTCATGCTTGATTTATCTTGAATTAGGGTTTTCTAAGTATTGATTTTATCTTTCCATACAAAACCCTAAATTACTAGCATTGATATGAAAGCGATAAATTGCGGAAAGTAAATTTACTACGCTATTACATCATTTGGGGAGGGGGATGTACAAATTTACAAATGGGGATTGCAAGAAATTAAACCCTAATTATCTATTACAACCATATTGAATTTGTACAAGAAATAAAATGTATATGATGTACAAGGATAGAAATGGAAAGGGAATGGATTTTGTTTTTTTTGGATTTTTGTTAAGAAAAGATTTTGACCTAAATAATTAAATAAGGGTAATTATTAAAATAGGAAAATTGAACTAAGTTTAAAATGAAATTAATCAAAGGTGCAATTTTAAGTTTTTTTGCATGAAAATAGTTTTTGTTTGGCCTGGCTCAATTAATCATTTAGTTAGAGAACTAAAAAAATAAAAATGGGTTGCATTGCTGAAGTAAAATGGGGGAGTCAGAAAAATAAAAATGTCAAGGTCCAGCCAATGGAGGTCCAGGCGCGCTTCCTGCAAACAAAAGAAAAGTGAGAAAATTTTGGAAAAATGACAAAAGGTCTCATTGGGGCTCGAACCCAGGACCTTCTACATGGCAAGGCTTTAGCGCGCTGTTTGTACCACTGGGGTGGTCTATTTCATCCATTCATAAGATAACTTTAATTAAATATAAACTGAACTCGTTTCTGAATGTTTGAACATGGCTTCATCTTCTTCCTTCGCGTGCGCAGGGATGCATAACTCCATTGTTAAGCTTCAAAAAGCTTCACTTCTCAGCCAAATCGAAAGATATAAATATCAAACCTGCCTAAAATTTGAATAAGAATCTAACCACATAATTTTCGAAAGTTATGGGTCGAAGGTTAGCATGAATTTTGTTCAGTACCAAAACTAAAACCTAAATGATCAGATATGAAATTCTCAATGTATAAGCAGTGATAATAAAAACTAAGAGTATGGTCAACTTCCTAGATATGATATCTACATCTTTTCATTTATTTGTATGTACTGAAAATGCTTATATCAAGATATCACAGTTAAGAAATCTTACCTCTTGAAGTGCAATTCGAATGACCTCTGTATGATTTCCAGAAATGGTTCTATGATGGATTAAGCTTTCCTGGACTTTCCTTGAGCTAGTGAAATCAATATTTTGCTTTAAAAGTCACTGAATCAAAAGGCTGGTATATGGAAGCTGGGAGTGAATCAAAAGGCTGGTATGTGGAAGCCGGGAGTGAATAAAAAAGCTGGTATATGGAAGCTAGGAGTGAATCGAAAGGATCACTACCTTCCTGGAGAGGGTTTTTAAGGGCTTTGGGAGTGTTCTAAGGCTGGTATATGGAAGCTTAGTGCACGAAGGGATTTTGGAGTTGGCTCTTCAAAGTAAGAAATGGCAAGCAATGTGGCTTTAGATGCAAATTCTGAGTTCAAGGATTTTTTGAGAGTTTGGAAGTGTTTAAGGATTTTTCAACACACAAAAATCTGACCCCTTTAGCTTGCAAATGTCCTTTCTATTTATAGAGAAAAGGTCTAGGAAGTTGGAGTAACCATATTTGTAAGATAACAAACTATGGTTTGGTTGAAAACGAAAAAAATTAAGTTGAAAGGATTTTTATGGTTCCAAAGTTCAAGTACAAGCATGGCCTGATGTTTGTTGGATGCAGGAGACTTGACTCATGCTTTTGATGTTGCTTGCAATCAGAAAGGTCATATGGCTCAATGCATTGAAAATTTGAACAAAGCTTGTTGTATGGAAAGATCTTTTGGACAATGGCTTAATAACTTGGGTAATAGCTTAATTAATTGTATAAATAATTAATTATGGAGTGAAACACAAGTTTTAGGAATGCAAAGCAAGATCATGTAGCATGGCCTATGGATTCTGTCTTCAACTTGATTCCTTGAATCGAATACTCCCTCCTTTCGTTTTGATAACATAGATTCATAACCTTCGACCAAACTCAATAACAGACAAAACAATATTTGTTTCCACCAATTGCGTGTTCTTCGAATGGGCCACCAATTGTATGTTATTTGAATCCACCAATCGTATGTTCTTCGAATGGACCACCAATTGTATGTTCTTCGAATGTACCACCAATTGTATGTTCTTCGAATAAACCACATTCATCTGAATGTACCACTTTGTGGATCGAAGCAAGCATGAAGGAAGCCATTGCCTTGTGGATCGAAGCAATCATGAAGGAAGCCATTGCTTTGTGGATCGAAGCAAGCATGAAGGTAACCATTGCCCCGTGGATTGAAACAAGCATGAAGGAAACCATTACTTTGTAGATCGAAGCAAGCATGAAGGTAACCATTGCCTTGTGGATCGAAGCAGGCATGAAGGAAACCATTGCATAGTGGATCAAAGCAAGCATGAAGGAAACCATTGCCTTGTGGATCGAAGCAAGCATGAAGGAAGCCATTTCCTTGTGGATAGAAGCAGGTTACTCGAAGGAAGCCATTGCTCAGTCAAAGCTTGTGGATCGAAGCAAGCATGAAGATAACTATTGCCCAGTCGAAGCTTGTGGATTGAAGCAAGCTTGCTCTTCTTCGATTTATCAAAATCTTCCCACCACTCTTTTTCGATCAGTCATGTGGTTCGAGCATCCTGAACTAGATTTTGAATTTAACATGGTTATCTGCAACCACTCCTTTCGGTCTGCTTTGCCCTTTCGACAGTTTCTTCTTCCTCCTTTAGAGTATTCAAAAATTCCATCTTCGATCTGATGCTTGAGAGCCCAATATGATCCATGGAAACTATATGTAGCATAAAAATTCCAATTGTACTTGTCCAAACCCAAACTTTAATTTGAGCCATCAGTGTTGAGGAAGTATCTTGAGCTGATTAAACCTTGTGCAGTCTTGAACCAATAGAGATCATGTGAGAAAGTTATTGAGAAATGAGAGGGCAGATTTTGGGGTACAACAGCTGCCCGTGTTCAATCTTCTTAAACCTGAAGAGTTAGATTGGCGAGCCCGCCGTTTGTGACTTTGAAGGTGGAAGATGATTGAATACTAGAGTGCCCAGAAATTTGCGCTCGACTATGTGTTAGTTGATTGTGTAGGAAATGAGCTTAAAGATGCCATTTGGAGAGAGTTATCGGAGATGGGCTTATAGATGCCATCCAAAGGTGATGGTTAATAGAAATTAGACCAATTCTAAGCGTGACTGTAACTAGGAGAAGTATCAGAATAGATCTTCAGTCGATTTAATTCTAAATAATATGTTGGAATGAGTATCAGAATAATATCCATAATTGGATCGTATCCGAATCGCTTTTGAAAGATGTGTTGAATGAGTGTCAAAGTGACATCTACATCTAGATTGTATCTGAACTGCATTTGAAAGATGTATTGAATGAGTGTCAGAATAACATCCACATCTGGATCGTATCTGAACTTTATTTGAAAGATGTATTGAATGCGTGTCATAATGAAATCCGCACCTGGATCGTATCTGAACTGTATTTGAAAGATGTATTGAATGAGTGTCAGAATGACATCCGCATCTGGATCGTATCTGAACTGTATTTGAAAGATGTATTGAATGAGTGTCAGAATGACATCCACATCTGGATCATATCTGAACTGTATTTGAAAGATGTATGGAATGAGTGTCAGAATGACATCTGCATCTGGATCGTATTTGAACTATATTTGAAAGATGTATTGAATGAGTGTCTGAATGACATCCGCATCTAGATCGTATCTGAAATGTATTTGAAAGAGAATTTGGAATAAGTATCAAAATGTGTTGTACCCCAAAATTTTCCCTCTCATTTCTCAAGAAATCTCTCATAAGATCTCCATTGGTTCAAGACTACACAAGGTTTGATCAGCTCAAGACACTTCCTCAACACTGACAACTCAAAATTGGGGTTTGAGTTTTCACAAGGAAAATTGAACTTTTAATGCCCCATATGACTTTCATGGATCATTAGGAACCCTCAAGATATCTCATGTCAAGTTTCAAGTCTTGGATCACATTTTTGCTCAGTTAGTTGATCAGATGACCTAAAATCAACTGTATTGGGGAAAAAGTTAATTATGGTCAATTTACAGTCAAATTTCATAATTTTTGATCCATATCATCATCATGAACTCATATATGTTATTTTATTAAATTTGGATCACAATTCCTCAAGAAATTTGATCAGATCATCAAAAGGGCAAAATGGTCAAAATTAGGGTTTTGACTGAGGAGGTTCAATTTTTGACTCTTGACCTAACAAATTACTTATTGGTTTAAGAAATGATATCAAGGATTCAAATACATAATCTTGACCTAATGGCATGGCTCAAAACATTTCTCAAGATCAACTGATTGATAATTGAATTTCAGTCAACTAATGAAAAGTCAACTGTACACTGAAAAGTCAAACTTTGACTTTTTGATCAAAGTCAAGTTTCAAAGATTACAATTCACCTAGACATGTCAAAATATGAAACTTGTTCATCAATAAATCAAAAAGTCAAAATTCATCTTTGAAAAGTCAAAATTCTAAGACTAAGAAATTTTTCTAAGTGTTGGAAAATTAACTTTTTTTCATAACTTTGTGCCAAATTTCCACCATGATGCAAGATGATTCAAGGAAAACTTCCACCATGAAAGTTGTAGATCTCAATGAGATCTAAAACATTGTAGGTCAGGACTTTTTCTAGAAATACTTGGATTTCAGGTTATGAATTTGTGAAGACATGCTCATGAAACTTAAACACTTAATGAAATTTTGCCCTAGTTAGGCAGATTTTTGGTACCAACTTCATGGCAACTTTTCACCTAGTTACAAGATAAATCTTAAAAAATGTCCTACATGAAGGTTGTATAGAATGTTACAAGATTTCCAAAATGTCCAATAACTCATCAAGACCATACTTGAGCTAAGAGAATCGAAGGCAAGAAGTTAGGGTTTCAAACTTGATTTACAAGGCATATTTTATGATGAACATGAACCAAATCCATAGCCATGCTACATAATATTCACTTTGCAGGCCTCAAACTTGTTTGTCACTCCTTAATTTAATGTTTACATAACTGATTGATCAATTGTCCTATTGATTCAAGCATTGTCCAAAGCATTTTGCCATTTTAGGGAGAAAGTCACCATTTCCATTCTTGTAAAGCAAGCTTTATGCACAAAGTCAACTTCTTGAGCTCCTAACTTATTCTCTTTAAGTACAATCCACCCACAAAGTCAGAGGCAATCTTGTTTAAAGTTTAACCACTCTACAATAGCATGGTACAAAGGCATGGAAACTTGTTTTGTCAAGAAAATCACATGTTGAGCTTAAACATGAAAATTCAAATTCTGACTTGTTGTAGCACACAAAACCTTTTGCTTATAAATAGAGACACTATTTGTAAGCTAAGACACGAATTCTAAGACCCTGAAACTCTCTCAAACACTCACAAACCATAAATTGCTAAAAAAACTCCATTGATACACAGTTCTGACCTTAAACATGTATCTCTCATTTCCCTCGTGCGTTTTCCATCAAATTAATTTGCAAAGATTCTATACCTCAAATATAGTCCATCCCTGTCCTTGTTCTGGAACTGTAACACCATCTTCGTTAACCTCCATAACCAAAAAACAGAGTCTGCAAGTTGACTTCTCCAGACCATTCCAGCCATCTATAGCTCAAGCTAGGCATTGCATTAGCTTCCTGGGAACTTGAGGAAGCTAACCTGATCATCACCATCACTTGAAACAAGCTCAAACTCATTTCACGATTTCCAGTTTTGAGGTATTTTTACTGAACTTATATCTCTTCATACAAGCATCATTTGATTCTGATTTGTGAAGATAAAATGTAGATATTATTACCCTGAAGCTGTACATGTCCATAGTTTTCATTTATATTGCCTGAGCTTAGAGAATTTTAGGTTTGAATCTCTGAAAAAAGTTAGGTCAAGATTTGATACTTTTATAAATTCTTGCTTATCTTTGAGAATTAGTTTAAGTTATTTACATGTTCAGAATCGTGGTGAAATTTCTAACAAGTTTGATGTTGGAAGTTTTGTGAATGGATGAGAACTGAGTGAGTTACAGGAACCATGGTTGGAGGTTAAAGATGAAGTCATTTCTAGGACTATATTTATGTTATATATTTATTGTTTTATTTAAGTTAACGGATGTATAGCCAACCCAGTGGTAAAGGCAGCGCGCGTTTATGGTTAAGGTCATGGGTTCAAGTCCCAGCGCTGCCTTTTGTTATATTTTTCAATATTTTCTTCTTTTTTTGCCACAACCAGCGCCCTGGGCCATTCTTCACTGGACCTTGTATTTTTGCTGCACCACACCCCCTGTACACTTATCACACACAGGCCCAACCTTTTTTTATTTTGTTTGTTTTTCTGATTACAAAAACCAATGGGCCAGGCTTTAAAAAACTATTTTTTCTAACAAACTCCCAAATTCCATTTCAAACCCCCCCTGACTTTTATTTTTATATTTTATTTTATTTTGTTTTTATTAATTATTATTTTTATTATTATTATTATTATTATTATTATTATTATTATTATTATTATTATTATTATTATTATTAATAAAAATCCCAAAAAAAAGTTTATTTATTTATATATCTAATATATTTATATTCACTTATATTTTATTCCTTTAAAAAACAAAAAGACAAAAATATTTTCTTAAACAAATTTAATTATTTTCTTAATAAATTAATAATTAGATTTAGGTTTAGTTATTTTCTTTTTATTTAAAATTCACTTGGAATTTAGGTTTCTTCTAATTAATTAATTTCCATACTATTTTTATTAAACTTAAAACCTTTTCTAAAAAAACCCTAAAAAATTCTTTCAAACTTAATTTCTTTTCTTAATGAGTTTAGGTTTAGTTTTATTTATCTTCATTAATAATTTTCTTTTAGATAATTAGGTTTAAATACTTTCCTCAAAAACCAAACAAAATCCATTTCCTTTCCATTTATATCATTGTATGTTATATTTTCATTTCTTGTACATTATTCAATATGGTTGTAATAGATAATTAGGTTTAATTTCTTGCAATCCCCATTTATAAATTTGTATACCCCATCCCTAAATGATGTAATAGCGTAGTAAATTTACTTTCCGCAATTTATCGCTTACATTAAATGCTAGTAATTAGGGTTTATATGGAAAGATAAAAATCAACAAGTAGATAATCCTAATCAAAGATTAAATGCATGCATATTAAACACACTATTCACACATGCACCCTTAGGGTAATTCCACTTGTTGCCTTACAAAAATGGTCATGTTAGGCATGTGAGATGTCTTAGCAAAAATAATAAAAAATACAAGATCATAGTCCCTCAATGATGCTACAAATGTTGCCTTTTAAATGATCTTAGTCCCTCAAGATAAATGCTAAGATATCTCATAATATTGCTATCATGACTATACGATGATCCACGCCCGTCCCTTTACATCCAAAGATAAGGCTTCTTACTAATCAATGATAAGATATCAATATCAAAGGAAAGGAAGAAATGAACAAAAGACTTTTGAATAGGTAGAAACGTTCTTAGTTTCTTGCTCACTTTCAAAACAAACATCCTTGCTCACTTTCAAAACAAACACTTTCAAAACAAACACCAAACACTTTCAAAACATGAAATATTTTCAAAAGTCCAACACTTTGTATACGTTCTTACAAAACGAGAACCATTACAAAGTTGGCCTAAACGAAGGCGCCTTTTTAAAAATACTTTCAAAAACCACCACAAAGCACATTTTCAAACAAAAGCCAGTGATCTAGCAAGCAACTAAGAGCCCATAGATAACTATGGATGAAAAGGATGCTAACAACTTCCCTTTTCATAATCTACCCCCCGAACTCAAGAAAATATCTCAAAGGTCTTTCCTGTTCTTTTCCACCTTTCCTTTTGGATAAAAGAAAAGTCAGTGGCGACTCTTGCTAACCGCAACATTTGTGATCAAACGCAAAACATCCCAAGTCAGTTCTCCCACCGTATTACAGAACTAGTGACTCTGCTGCGGACCACTTAAAAGTGGGGTTACCTTAGGGTTAGATCACCTTTATTTTCTTTCATTATTTGACTTGCATGCTTTATATTTTGGTTCCTTGTTTGTGCTTGCTTTGATCCTCTACCCGGATCCGGGACACCTTTTTAGATAAGTAGCAATAGATTATGGAAATTGTACAGCGTAGACTGATATGGTTGAAACAATGGCTATGTTAGTGTGACACATTTGTGGGTACCGATATCCTTTGTGTTGAATCGAGGAGAATACGGGGCCGCTGAGTGGCATCGTGAATCACTAATTGACTTTAGAACCTTAATTGAACAACTTGGCCATTAGGACATAGTGAGATGACCGGTTTCGGTGGAAAGCTGAAAATTGGTTGATACTCGATACTACACTCATTGAGATTGGACTTTTGGGATATTCCGGCCGTAAGAAAAGATTGATTATGCTGAGACAATGCCTAAAAGAAAGGTCAGTGATATTGAGACCCTTTAGAACCTGGTTACTATTACTAGGACAGGTTTGAGCCAACTAAAAATTCAAGAGGGTACTTACCTACAAACTCTATGCAAGCCTAAACCTAAGGACTTGTTTGCCTTGCGCTTATATGCTTACTTGTACATAACATCATAAACATCATAATATCATACACATTCTCACTAACCATTTCAAGGATTTAGGAATTTATCGTTGTTTTTGTTTTGTAGGCCATGAACTCCGTTCGAAGAAATACCATTAGAATCAACTTTGTGAAAGCACACCCTAAACTCCAAGAGTTAGCATCAAGGGTACCTGAAGACTCTCCTTTCACCAATAAGTATGGTCGACTCCTCAGTTTGGCTACCTCCAATTTCCAAGAAGAGATGATGTGCGTGCTCTTCCAATTCTTTGATCCCATGCATCATTGCTTCACCTTCCCCGACTATCAGTTAGTGCTAACACTAGAAGAATTCTCTCTGCTATTAGGAGTGCCCATTCTTAATCAAGCACCATTCACCGGTTTATAAGGGATTCTAAAACTCGAAGTCATCGCCAAAGCTTTACATCTGAAGAGAGCCGACATTGTAGAAAATTGGGAGACAAGAAGCATACTTCAAGGGTTCTTAGCCAAGTTCTTATTGGAGAAGGCTCGTTCATTTTGGGAAGATTTAGATTTTCAAGCCTTTGAATATGTCCTAGCCCTTCTCATCTATGGTTTGGTTCTATTTCCCAACTCAAACCAATTCATAGATGTGAATGCCATCACAACCTTTCTCTCTCGTAATCCTATACCTACCTTGTTGGGAGACATCTTGCATTGTTTCCATACCCGCACCATGAAGAAAAGAGGTACTCTCTTGTGTTGTATTCCCCTACTTTCCAAGTGGTTTATTTCTCACTTACCTCGATCGACATTGAAGAACGAGCAAAGGTTGACATGGTCTCAAAGGATGATGTCCCTTACCCACTATGATATCCATTGGTGTTCGAGATCCTTGGCGGATACTTATATCATTGATTGTTGTGGGGAGTTCCCTAATGTCCTTTTGTTTGGCATTAAGGGAGGTATCACTTACAACCCTTGCTTAGCCTTACGACAGTTTGGTTACGCCCGAAGAGATGGTCCTCATGACATACTCATCCAAGGAGTGGTATTTGATTACGAGAGCGACGATCAAGGCTACCGTCAAAGGTTTGCACGAGCTTGAATGATGGTAAACAAAGCAGATAGTGGGACACTGGGACGCAAGAATTCTATTCCCTTTGAACCTTATCTTAGGTGGGTGCGATCTCGTGCTCAGAAACTCATGATGCCTTACCCCTACATCCTACCAGTTATCATGGAGCCTGTTGCTGAAGAAGAAGTCCCGTATACCGTCCTCCATCCCAACATGCCTACTTCTCTTGAAGACTTGCAAAAAGGTTGGATTCAGCTAAAGGAAGAACGAGACACTTTTGAAGCTCATTGTTATGCGAGTGAGAGAAGGGTTTTGGAGCTTACAAAGCAACTACATGAAGAACGGAGCTTGAACGCCTATCTTGCACCAAAGATGATGCGTTCGACCTTTTTATCTTAGAGATTTATTTTGTAAGCCCAAGAGGCATGTTGTAATCATTTTGAACTAATTAATGGAATTTGACATTTGTTCATTTTTTGTGTATACTGCTCCCGGACCAGTGCCATACTCTTCCAACAAAGCAGTGCCATGGAACTATGGTGCTGAGGTGTTTTACCATGGGATAAAGCAAGATGCTTGGATTGAAGAAAGCAAAGATGATGACATTGGTAACATAACTGGTTTTAGTAAGGTGACTAGAACTGGGAGAATCTTTTCACCCAACATCTCACAACCAACTGTTACAAAGGCGCCTGTCCGCATCACCGCTGCTAAGCCTAGTACTGATACAAGGGGAAAGGAGAAAGTGGTTGAGCCTGCTGAGATAGAAATACCCACAAAAGACATTGCTGATGGGGAACCTTCCGCTTGAGAAATGGATGAGATCCTGAAAATTATAAAAAGGAGTGATTTCAAGATTGTGGAGCAGTTGGAGAAAACCCCTTCCAAGATTTCCATGTTATCTTTGCTACTTTGTTCCGATGCTCATGCTCGGGCGTTAATCAAATTCTTGAAGATGGCTCATGTCCCTCATGAGACTAAAACTGACCAGTTTGAAAATTGTGTGGTAAGCATGACGGCCGACAATGGTTTGAGGTTCTCGGATGCTGATCTGACATCACTTGGAAAGAACCATAACAAAGCTCTGCATGTTTCTGTTGAATGTAAAGGGACTACCCTAGCACATGTTCTGGTCGACACTGGCTCTTATTTAAACGTGTTACCCAAGGGGGCATTGGACCGTTTAGACTGTGAATGATTAGTTTTGAAACCAAGTGATATTATTGTGAGGGCTTTCGATGGGTCCAAAAGGACAGTTCATGGAGAGGTGGATCTCCTGATCAAGGTGGGCTCACAGATTTTCAACTCTACTTTCTGCATCATGGATATTCGTCCTGCTTACTCCTATTTAATGGGTCGCCCTTGGATCCACGGAGCAGGGGCAGTAACGTCATCCCTTCATCAAAAGCTCAAGTGTCCAGTCAAAGGAAGGATTGTCATTGTCTGTGGGGAGGAGGAGTTCATGGTAAGCCACCTCAACTCTTTCAAATATGTAGAGATGGATGGCTAATTTATAGAGACCCCGTGTCAGGCTTTTGAAGTTGTGACACCAATGGTTGCTACTGCCAAATGTTCCTCTGATGTGTCCAAAGCTGTTAAGGTCGTGCCAAAGATGGTTTCATTTAAAGATGCTCGTGCCACAGTTGAAGAAGGAAGCTATGATACTTAGGGGCAACTCCTTGAGATCCCATTCAAAGCAGACAAATGTGGTTTGGGTTTCACTATCAAGGCTCAGAAGGAAGTGAGGCGTGCTTGTGCAGGAATTCCCCCTCTCCGTATTGGAATTCATGAAGTTAACGTTGTAGGTGATTCTGATGATGAATGTGCATTTGAAGGATGTGTATATCCTACTACAACGGAGCTCAACAATTGGCATGCAAAGGACTTCGTTCCCATCTCCTTCATTGAGGAGTAATTACTTGTTTATTTCTTTCTTTTAATTCAAGAACATTTTGTCTGTAATATTAAACAATGACTTTCAAGCCATGTGCCTGGCCCGGGGCACTATGGTCCATTTGTCAAGGTTTTATTTATGTTCATTTTATCATATGATCATTTAATACAAATCATTGGACTTTTTTGCATTCGAATTTTTGTTCTCATTGCCTTTCTTTTTCTTCAATACATTTTTCAAAATAGCCATGTGTCTTACATGCACACACACACTCTTGCAGGTCCTCATCCACTCTGGATCTCATTGCCAATGACTCTACTATTGCTGACTATGACTTCGAATGTCCAATTAACCAAGCTGAAGACGAAGGAGAGGAAGATTATGAAATACCGGGAGAACTAGCCAGCCTTCTATTACAAGAGGAAAAAGCTATTCAGCCGCACAAAGAGTCAGTTGGAGTCATCAATCTAGGTATCGAGACATATAAGAAAGAGGTCAAGATCGGCGCTAACCTAGAAAGCAATGTCAAAAGCAGATTGGTTCAGATGTTGCATGACTATGTGGAAGTGTTTGCTTGGTCGTATGAAGATATGCCAGGGTTGGATACCGATATTGTAGTTCATCGTCTGCCGACAAAGGAAGATTGTCCCCCTATCAAACAAAAGGTTCATCGCATGAGCCCTGACATGTCTGAAAAGATAAAAGCTGAAGTGATGAAACAATTTGACACAGGGTTCCTAACTGTGACATCTTATCCCCAATGGGTTACAAATGTGGTGCCAGTGCCGAAGAAAGATGGAAAGGTTCGTATGTGCGTAGATTATAGGGATATTAATAGGGCAAGCCCCAAGGATGACTTCCCTCTACCTCATATTGATGTCTTCATCGATAACACTGCTCAGCATAAAGTCTTCTATTTCATGGATGGTTTCTCCGGCTATAATCAAATTAGGATGACTCACTAAGACATGGAGAAGACCACTTTCGTTATGCAATGGGGCACCTTTTGTTACAAGGTCATGCCGTTTGGATTAAAGAATGCAGGGGCAACATATCAAAGAGATATGGTAGCTTTATTTCATGATATGATCCATCATGAAATAGAGGTATATGTGGATGATATGATTGCAAGATCACAAATTGAAGAAGAACATCTCGATCACCTGTACAAGCTATTCGAGACATTGAAAAAGTACAAGTTGAGATTGAACCCTAATAAGTGCACATTCGGAGTACGATCTGGAAAGCTTCTAGGTTTTTTGTCAGTGGTAAAGGAATCGAATTCGATCCTGCCAAGGTAAAGGCCATCCAAGAAATGCCAGTCCCCACTCTGAAAAGGAAGTTAGAGGGTTCTTGGGTCATCTTAACTACATCGCCCGCTTCATATCTCACTTAACTGCTACTTGTGAGCTAATCTTCAAACTCTTGGAGAAAGATCAAGTAGTCAGATGGAATGATGAATGCCAAGATGCCTTCAACAAAATCAAATAATATCTACAAGAACCTCCTATTCTCATGCCTCCAGTTGAAGGAAGACCCTTGATTATGTACTTGACAGTTCTAGAGAATTCTATGGGGTGTGTTTTGGGCCAACATGACGAGTCTGGCCAAAAAGAGCATGCTATTTACTACCTGAGCAAAAAGTTTAACGACTGTGAAACCAGATATTCACTGCTCGAGAAAACTTGCTGCGCTCTGGCATGGGCTGCTCACCAGCTAAGACAATATATGTTGACTTATACCACTCTATTGATTTCTAAGATGGACCCAATCAAATACATCTTCAAGAAACCTGCTCTTTCTGGACTGATAGCCAGATGGAAAATGATCTTGACTGAGTATGACATTTAATACACAACACAGAAGGCCATCAAAGGAAACGTATTAGCAGATCATTTGGCCCACCAAGCTGTTGATGATTATCGGTCTATGAACTTTGACTTCCCAGATGAGAACATCATGCTAGTGACCGACTGTGCAAAACCTGGACCGTATGACAGACTTGAACAAGGATCCCGATGGACTATGGTCTTCGATGGGGCTTCCAATGCCTCGGGTAATGGAATTGGTGCTGTGATCATATCCCTTGAAGGTCGCCACACTCCTTTCACTGCCAGACTATGCTTCGATTGTACGAACAACATGGCTGAGTACGAAGCATGCATTTTAGGTCTGAAAGCTGCCATTGATTTGAGGATCAAGTATTTGAATGTGTTTGGGGATTCTGCTCTAGTGATTAGCCAAGTAAAAGGAGATTGGGATACTAAGCACCCTAATCTCATCCCTTACAAGGAGCTTGTGCTATATCTGATTCCTTACTTCGAAGAGATCACCTTTGAACACTTCCATAGGGAAGAAAATCAGTTAGCCGATGCTTTGGCCACAATGTCTTTGATGTTCAAGGTCAGATAGAACAACAAAGCTCCTATGATTATAATTGAGAGATTCGACGAACCTGCGCACTGCTGCGAGCTTGCCAGTGACATAGAAAATCCCTGGTACCATGAGGTGAAGACATACCTTGAAGCACAAGAGTACCCTGAAGGAGCATCCATTAATGACAGAAAGTTCTTACGAAGATTTTCATCCAAATTCTTCCTAAGTAGTGGAATCTTATACAAACGCAACCATGACTCTACTCTACTCCGATGTGTAGACAAGAAAGAGGCAGAGGAAATTATGGAAGACATGCATGATGGCCTCTTTGGGACTCACTCTAGAGGACATACTATGACCAAGAAAATCCTGAGAGCTGGTTACTATTGGTCAATGATGGAGACTGATTGCCATTAACACTCAAGGACTTGCCACAAATGCCAAATCTATGCTAACAAGGTACATGTGCCTCATATCCCTCTGAACGTCATGACCGCTCTGTGGCCATTTGCAATGTGGGGCATTGACATGATTGGAGAGATCAAACCCACTGCTTCTAATGGACATCGCTTCATCCTGGTCGCTATTGATTATTTTACCAAATGGGTCGAAGCCGCCTCATTTTCCTCAGTCACCAAGAATATGGTATCTAGATTCATCAAACATAACCTCATCTGCCGCTATGGTATCCCCGAAAGGAACATCACTGATAATGGGACTAACCTCTACAATGCTATGATTACCGAACTTTTCACTCAATTCAAAATCAAGCATCATAGTTCTTCTCCTTATAGACCTAAAACGAATGGCGCAGTGGAAGCGGCTAACAAAAACATTAAGAAGATTGTGTAGAAGATGGTAGTAACCTATAAGGACTGACATGAGATGTTACCATTTGATCTTCATGGCTACCGCACTTCAGCTAGAACATCAACTAGAGCAACTACCTTTTCTTTAGCCTATGGAATGTAAGCTTTTATGCCAGTGGAAGTTCAGATTCCCTCGCTAAGGATTATGAATGAAGCAGACCTAGGCGAAGACGAGTGGATTCAATCAAGATTGGATCAGTTGAACTTGATCGATGAAAAAAGACTGGCTATTGTTTGTCATGGTCAGATGTACCAAAAACGCATGATTAAGGCTTTCAACAAAAAGATCGAGCCTCGAGTATATCAAGCTGGTGACCTGGTAATAAAAATCATCATTCTTCTACAAGGCGACCCCAGGGAAAATGGACTCCCACCTACGAAGGGCCATTTGTTGTCAAGAGAGTTTTCTATGGTGGTGCCATGATGCTGACTACCATGGATGGTGAAGACTTCCCACATCCTGTAAATGCGGACATAGTTAAAAAATACTACGCATAAAGGACATGCTAGGTTGACACACCTAGGAAAAAATAAGGGCATCCCGACAAACCAAAAGGTTTGGGAAAAAATTAGGGATATATGCAAAAGATTGTACACCCGGCAAGTTGAAAACCCGAAAGGGCGGCTTGGGCAAAAATGGGTATCCTGGTGGGCTGAAAACCCGAAAGGGCGGTCCAGGAAAAAGTTAAGGATTGAAAGCATATGACTATGTCCTGTGGAATCACCACAGTCGACTTTATTACCAAGGTCTGAGTTCGAACAGTCTAAGATCAATCCAATCAACTTCTATCAACGACAAGGGGCATTCAAAGACATTGGGGCAATAGTAGAGTTGGAATGCAATGAGATCATTTCCACACGGCTATTTGTTTTTGTTTTCAATTTTTGTTTTCCTTTCGACAATTTCCTCTTACTAGGATCTCCGTCTATTTGTACAAAAATGCCTATTTACGGGCAAAATATCAATACAAATATAATTTAAAGTGCAAACTTTCTGTTTTTGTTTTGAATGCAAAGTTGTCCAATGATTAATATTGAACGAACATATGCATGTGAACATAATTAAAACTATTTGGCACATGTGTCCTTCTAAGCAGCAACAAGCATCTCTTTAATGTATATGGAATATCCCCACAGAGTTATTTCATTAGCATTATCCCCACAAGGACGGATACAATAAACCTTTCCCTCAATGAAGTTGCCCATAAAGTATCTTTGCATAGGTTGATTCCCAGCCAGAGTCTCAATCTCGCGGCGGCTTTCTCCCCAGCTAAGTTGACCCTAAAAGAAGAAGCCCTGTTGATCTCTTCCTAAAAAGAACTCATCTCGTCAGCAGTTCATCAAGTGTTCATCAACAAGGTTTATTCCCCCAACCAACTACAAATCCCCCGGCATAGTCTATCCTCTCCAGCTTGAGTTTTCCTTTTAGACTATTACAAATCAGAGGGTCACAACCCCTAAACCCCAGTGAAGTCGCCAACAAAGCCTTTGCTATCTCCAAAAGTTGCTGTGAAGCCTGGAACCCGACCAGATAATAGTTAACTTCTCAAGACACTGTGAAGCCTGAACCCGACCAGATAATAGTGTAACCTTTCAAATACTATGAAGACTGGACCCGACCAAATAATAGTACAACTTATAGTAATTATGAAGCCTGGACCCGACCAGATAATAGTTAACTTCTCAAGATACTATGAAGACTAGACCCGACCAGATAATAGTATAACTTTCAGATACTATGAAGCCTGGACCCGACCAGATAATAATACAACTTTCAAATACTATGAAGCCTGGACCCGACCAGATAATAATTCAACTCTTCGAGATATTGAAGAACCTGGACTCAACCAGACAAGGGTTTAACTTCTTTTCCCCAATAGAATTTGCCTCTACCCCAACAAGTTACTATGAAGCCTGGATCCGGCCAGATATTAGTTCAACTTCATCTTTTCAAGTAAGTTATTGTGAAGCCTGGATCCGACCAGATAGAAACTAACTTTATCCCCTCATAAATTCGTTGTGAAGCCTGGAGCCCGACCAGATAACAACTAGTTCCAAGCAAGTTACTATGAAGCCTGAACCCGACCAGATATCATCTCAACTTCATCCTTTCAGACGAGTTATTGTGAAGCCTGGACCCGACCAGATAGCAATTAATTTTATCCACCTCAAAAATCTGGGAAGCCTGGATCCGACCAATAATAGTTCAACTTCAAGAAATTTTCTGCGAAGTCTGGAATCCGACCAGATAATAATTAATTTATTCTTTCCCGGTAAGTTACTGTGAAGCCTGGAACCCAACCAGATAGAAGTTGACTTCCTCATCCTCAACAAGTTATTGTGAAGCCTGGATCCGACCAGATAACAACTGGCATTCAAGAGATAATCCCCGGCGGAAGCATTCTTTCAAAGCTTGAAGATATGTATATTCTTCCTCCCCAACAACAATCCGGGATTTAGTTTCCCAGAACTCCTCAACAGTAGTCAAGGATTTATTTTGCCAGACAAATATGCATCTCACATTCATACATCATAACATATACATACAAAACACATTTAGCACAATCTCATTCATCTTGAGAACGACATGCATACATCTGCATTTGACTAACCCTTTTTCCCATAGGTAAGACATCAAGTTTTAGTATAAATCGACCAAAGATTTGTACTGATACTTCTTCCAGTAGTTACCATCATTCCTCCAAAAGGAATCTATAAACCCATTCCTAATACACCTTCGAGTGCAAATTTCTGGGCACTCTAGTGTTCAATCATCTTCCACCTTCAAGTCACGAATGACGGATCCGCCAATCTAACTCTTCAGGTTTAAGAAGATTGAACAGGGGAAGTTATTGTACCCCAAAATTTTCCATCTCATTTCTAAAGAAATCTCTCATAAGATCTCCATTGGTTCAAGATTACACAATGTTTGATCAACTCAATACACTTCCTTAACACTAACAACTCAAAATTAGGGTTTGAGTTTTCACAAGAACAATTGAACTTTTAATGCCCCATATGACTTTCATGGACCATTAGGAATCCTCAAGATTTATCATGTCAAGTTTCAAGTCTTGGATTACATTTTTGCTCAGTCAGTTGATCAGATGACCTAAAATCAGCTGTATTGGGGAAAAAGTCAATTGTGGTCAATTTACAGTCAAACTTCATAATTTTTATCCATATCAACATAATGAACTCATATATGTTATTTTATCAAATTTGGATCACAATTCCTCAAGAAATTTGATCAGATCATCAAAAGGGCAAAATGGTCAAAATTAGGGTTTTGACTGAGGAGGTTCAATTTTTGACTCTTGACCTAACAAATGACTTATTGGTTTAAGACAAGATATAAAGGATTAAAATACATCATTTTGACCTAATGGAATGGCTCAAAACATTTCTCAAGATCAACTAATTGATAATTGAATTTCAGTCTACTCACGAAAAGTCAACTGTACACTAAAAAGTCAAACTTTGACTTTTTGATCAAAATCAAGCTTCAAAGATTACAATTCACCAAGACATGTCAAAATATGAAACTTGTTCATCAAGAAATCAAAAAGTAAAAATTCATCTTTGAAAAGTCAAAACTCTAAGACTTAGAAATTTTTCTAAGTGTTAGAAAATTAACTTTTTTTCACAACTTTGTGTCAATTTCCACCATGATGCAAGATGATTTAAGGGAAAATTCAAACATGAAAGTTGTATATCTCAATGAGATCTAAAACATTGTAGGGCAGAACTTTTTCTAGAAATGCTTGGATTTCAAGTTATGAATTTGTGAAGACATGCTCATGAAACTTAAACACTTAGTGAAATTTTACCCTAGTTAGGCAGATTTTTGGTACCAACTTCATGGAAAATTTTCACCTAGTTCCAAGATGAATCTTCAAAAATGTCCAACATGAAGGTTGTAGAGGATGTTACAAGATTTCCAAAATGTCCAAGAACTCATCAAGACCATACTTGAGCTAAGAGAATCGAAGGAAAGAAGTTAGGGTTTCAAACTTGATTTACAAGGCATATTTTGTGATGAACATGAACCAAATCCATAGCCATGCTGTATAATCTTCCCTTTGCAAGCCTAAAACTTGTTTTTCACTCATTAATTTAATGTTTACACAACTGATTGATCAATTGTCCAAAGCATTTTGCCATTTTAGGGAGAAAGTCACCATTTCCATTCTTGTAAAGCAAGCTTTATGCACAAAGTCAGCTTCTTAAGCTCCTAACTTGTTCTCTTTAAGTACACTCCATCCACAAAGTCAGAGGCAATCTTGTTTAAAGTTCAACCACTCTATAATAGCATGGTACAAGGCATGGAAACTTGTTTTGTAAAGAAAATCACATGTTGAGCTTAAACATGAAAATTCAAATTTTGACTTGTTGTAGCATACAAAACCTTTTGCTTATAAATATAGACACTATTTGAAAGCTAAGACACGAATGTTAAGACCCTGAAACTCTCTCAAACACTCACAAACCATAAATTTCTCAAAAAACTCCATTGATACACAGTTCTGACCTTGAACTTGTATCTCTCATTTCCCTCGTGCGTTTCCCTCAAATTCATTTACAAAGCTTATATATCTCAAATATAGTCCATCCTGGTCCTTGTTCTGGAACTGTAACACCATCTTCATCAACCTCCATAACCAAAAAACAGAGTCTGCAGGTTGACTTCTCCAGACCATTCCAGCAATCCATAACTCAAGCTAGGCATTGCATTAGCTTCCTGGGAACTTGAGGAAGTTAACCTGGTCATCACCATCAATTAAAACAAGCTCAAACTCATTTCACGATTTCTAGTTTTGAGGTATTTTTTTTGAACTCCTATCTCTTCATACAAGCATCATTTGATTCTGATTTGTGAAGATAAAATGTAGATATCATTGCCCTGAAGCTGTACATGTCCATAGTTTTCATTTATATTGCCTGAGCTTAGAGAATTTTAGGTTTGAATCTATGAAAAAAGTTAGGTCATTTGGTACTTTTAGAAATTCTTGCTCATCTTTGAGAATTAGTTTAAGTTATTTACATATTTAGAATCGTGGTGAAATTTCTAACAAGTTTGATGTTGAAAGTTTTGTGAATGGATGAGAAATGAGTGAGTTACAAGAACCATGACTGGAGGTTGAAGATGAAGTCATTTCCAGGACTGGATTTATGTTATATATTTTTTGTTTTGTTTAAGTTAACGAATGTACAGCCACCCCAGTGGTAAAGGCAGCGCGCGTTTATGGTCAAGGTCATGGGTTCAAGTCCCAGCGCTTCTTTTGTTATATTTTTCAACATTTTCTTCTTTTTTTTTGCCACAACCAGCGCCCTGGGCCATTCTTCATTGGACCTTGTATTTTTTCTGCACCACATCCCCTATACATTTATCACACACAAGCCCAACCTTTTTTTATTTTTTTAATTTTTCTGATTACAAAAATCAATGGGCCAGGCTTTAAAAAACTGTTTTTTCTAACAAACTCCCAAATTCCATTTCAAACCCCCTTGACTTTTATTTTTATATATTTTTTTCTTTATTACTTTTATTATTATTATTATTATTATTATTATTATTATTATTATTATTATTATTATTATTATTATTATTTTTATTAATAAAAATCCAAAAAAATAGTTTATTTATTTATATATCTAATATATTTATATTCACGTATATTTTATTACTTTAAAAAACAAAAAGACAAAAATATTTTCTTAAACAAATAAAATTTTTTTCTTAATAAATTAATAATTAGATTTAGGTTTAGTTATTTTCTTTTTATTTAAAATTCACTTAGAATTTAGGTTTCTTTTAATTAATTAATTTCCATACTATTTTTATTAAACTTAAAACCTTTTCTAAAAAAACCCTAAAAAATGCTTTCAAACTTAATTTCTTTTCTTAATGAATTTAGGTTTAATTTTATTTATCTTAATTAATAATTTTCTTTTAGATAATTAGGTTAAAATCCTTTCCTCAAAAACTAAACAAAATCCTTTTCCTTTCCATTTATATCCTTGTATATTATATTTTCATTTCTTGTACATTATTCAATATGGTTGTAATAGATAATTAGGTTTAATTTCTTGCAATCCCCTTTTGTAAATTTGTATACCCCATCCCCAAATGATGTAATAGCGTAGTAAATTTACTTTTCGCAATTTATCGCTTTCATATAAATGCTAGTAATTACGGTTTGTATGGAAAGATAAAAATCAACAAGTAGATAACCCTAATCAAAGATTAAATGCATGCAAATCAAACACACTATTCACACATGCACCCTTAGGGTAATTCCACTTGTTGCCTTACAAAAATGGTCATGTTATGCATGTGAGATATCTTAGCAAAAACAATCAAAAATAGAAGATCATAGTCCCTCGATGACGCTACAAATGTTGCCTTTCAAATGATCTTAGTCCCTCAAGAGAAATGCTAAGATATCTCACAACATTGTTATCATGACTATACGATGACCCACGCCTATCCCTTTACATCCAAAGATAAGGCTTCTTACCAATCAATGATAAGATAGCAATATCAAAGGATAAGAAGAAATGAACAAAAGACTTTTGAGTAGGTAGAAACGTTCTTAGTTGCTTGCTCACTTTCAAAACAAACATCCTTGCTCACTTTCAAAACAAACACCAAACACTTTCAAAACATGAAATATTTTCAAGTCCACCACTTTGTATACGTTCTTACAAAACGAGAACAATTACAAAGTTTTCCTAAACGAAGGCGTCTTTTCAAAAATACTTTCAAAAACCACCACAAAGCACGTTTTCAATAAAACCAAGTGATATAGAAAGAAACTAAGAGCCCATAGATAACTATGGATGAAAAGGATGCTAACACCTTCCCTTTTCATAATCTACCCCCCGAAATCAAGAAAATGTCTCAAAGGTCTTTCATGTTCTTTTCCACCTTTCCTTTTGGATAAAAGAAAAGCCAGTGGCGACTCTTGCTAACCGTAACATTTGTGATCAAACAAAAAACACCCCAAGTCAGTTCTCCCACCGTATTACAGAACGCCATCCGTCTATGGATCGTATCTGAACCGTTTTTAGAGTGAATCTGGAATAAGTATCAGAATGTCAACCGTCTCTGGATCGTATCTGAACCGTTTCTAGAGTGAATCTGGAATAAGTGTCAAAATGTCATCCGTCTCTGGATCGTATCTAGACTGTATCTATAAGAGAATCTAGAATAAGTGTTAGAATGTCATCCGTATCTAGATCGTATCTGATTGTATCAAGAAGAGAATCACGAATAAGTATTAGAATGTCATCCGTATCTGAGTCGTATCTGAACTGTTTCTAGAGTGAATCTGGAATAAGTGTCAGAATGTCATCTGTCTCTGGATTATATCTGGACAATATCTAGAAGAGAATCTAGAATAAGTGTCAGAATGTCATCCGTCTCTGGATCGTATCTGAACCGTTTCTAGAGTGAATCTGGAATAAGTGTCAGAATGCCACCCGTCTCTAGATCGTATCTGGATTATATATAGAAGAGAATATGGAATAAGTGTCAGAATGTCATCCGTCTCTGGATCGTATCTAGACTGTATCTAGAAGAGAATCTGGAAATTCATGAGAAGGAGCCTGGGTAGGGCTGCTTTAGGATGAGTTAGTGTAAAACTTCATTTGGAAATATATGAGAAGGAACCTGGGTAGGGCTGCTTTGGGATGAGTCCGTGTGAAACAGCATCTGGGTAGGTGTTGTACCCCAAAATTCGCCCTCTCATCTATCAAATATTTTCTCACAAGATATCCTTTGGTTCAAGACTGCACAAGGATTGATCAGCTCAAGACACCTCCTTAAGCACTGATGACTAAAATTAGGGTTTGAGATTGCACAAGGATAATTGAACTTTCAATGCTTCATATGACTTTCATGGATTATTATGGACCCTCAATGTTACTCATGTCAAGTTTCAAGCCTTGAATCACATTTTTGCTCAGTCAATTGAGCCGTTGACCTAAAAATCAGCTGTATTGGAAAAAAAGTCAACTGTGGTAAATTTACAGTCAAACTTCATAACTTTTGATCCACATCAACATTATAAACTCATATGTATCATTTTATCAAGTTTGGACCATAATTCCTCAAGAAATTTGATCAAATCATCAAAAGGGCAAAATGGTCAAAATTAGGGTTTTGATTGAGAAAGGGCAATTTCTGAGTTTTGACCTAGCAAATAGTTAATTGGTTTGAGGCATGATCTCAAGAGTTCAATTGCATCATTTTGACCTAATGGCATGACTCAAAACATTGCTCAAGATCAATTGGATTGATAGTTGATTTTCAGTTAACTGATCAAAAGTTAACTGTATACTGAAAAGTCAAACTTTGACTTTTTGGTCAAAATCAAGTGTCAAAGATCACAATTCATCAAAAAATG
The DNA here is from genome assembly GCA_948472305.1 of Vicia faba. NCBI lineage: Eukaryota > Viridiplantae > Streptophyta > Magnoliopsida > Fabales > Fabaceae > Vicia > Vicia faba. Next base: position 90,313,642 of record OX451738.1, read on the forward strand.
TCAAAATATGAAACTTTTTCATCAAGAAATCAAAAAGCCAAGATTTCATTTTGAAAAGTCAAAATTTTCAAACTTAGAAATTTTTCCAAGTGTTGAAAACTTCATGTTTTTTCACAACTTTGAGCCAATTTTTCACCATGATGCAAGATGATTCAAAAGAAACTTTCAACATGAAAGTTGTAGATATACATGAGATATGCAACATTGATTTACACAACTTCTCCTAGAAATTCTTGGAACTCAAGTTATTAATCTATGAAGTCATGGTCTTGAAACTAAACACTTAGTGAAATTTTGAGCATTTTAGGTCAGGATTTTGACCTAACTTCTGACCCAAGTTTCACATAGTTCCATTTGGATTTTGCAAAAGTGATTCAAAGAGTGGTTTTATAGAACATTACAAGCTTTCCAAAATGTCCAAGAACTCCTTGAGATCATTTGTGAGCAAGGAGAATCGAAGGTCAGAAGATGGGGTTTCAAGTTGTTTTACAAGGAAAATTTTGTGATGAACAAAATTCAAATTTCAAACCTATGCTGCACAATCTTGCTTTGCAGGCCTCTAAACCTCAAGATATCTCCATAATCAGAAGATTACACTTGCTTTTGAGCTTTTATCCACTTGATTCAAGCTTTATCTAAGTAAATTTTCCATTAATGGCACAAAGGCACCATTGCCATTTACATAAAGCAAGCTTTATGCAAAGTTAACTTGCATTGAGCTTTGCACTTGTTACTTTTGCACAAGCTTCCTCTACAAAGTCAGATAATCTTATTTAAAGTTGGAAACCACCCTACATGCTTGTACTTGCTGCCTTGAAACCAGATTTTTCACTTTTCTTCAAAATCAAGCAATTGAGCCATAACCCTAGAACTCAGAAATCTTTTGTGCAATAGCTCTCTAACCTTTTCCATACATAAACACAAGTCATATGCAAGATAATACACGCATGCTGAATCCCTGAAACTCCCTAAAACTCAGAATCACCAAAACACCTCAAAACTTGCCATTTCTGAGTTTTGAATCCAATCTCCAAATTTGCTCGTGCGTTTCTTGGACTTTTACTTTCAAATGCTTCTAAACGACATACACAAACAATTCCAACACCTGCAACGCAACTGTAACACCTCCATCATCATCCACCATTTTCAAAAACAGCACCTTGCACCTTGACTTCTCCAGAACTCCTCAGACACTTTCAGCTCAAGCTAAGCATCGCATTAGCTTCATGGGAACTTGAGGAAGCTAATCTAATCACTGGAACTCATCAAAAGCTGCTCAAACTCAAAACACGATACCCTCTTTCAAGGTGAGTCTTATGAATTTTGAACTCTTCATACAAGCATCATCAATGGGTTATTTGTGAATGAAAAATGTAGACATCATTGCCCTGAAGCTAACCATGTCTTTAGATTTCATTTATATTGCTTAAGTAGTTAGAATTTTGAATATGAACATCCTGGAAAAGTTAGGTCAAAATTTGGTTCCATTCAAAATTCATATTCATATTTGATCTATACTTTTAGTTATTTACATTTCTGGAATCGTGATGAAATTTTACACAACTTTCATGTTTACATTTTTGCAAATTGTTGAGAAACGAATAAGTTGCAGGGATTCTGGATGGAGGTTGAAGATGAAGTACATTTAGGGCAAAACTTATATTATATATATTTTTGTTTTGCATAAGTTAACGTATGTATCACCACCCCAGTGGTTAAAGCGCGCGTCTGTCACCCTTAGGTCCTGGGTTCAAGCCCCAGCGTGACCTTTTTTCTTTTTTTCACATTTTTCTCACATTTTTTGACTCTTTTTGCAGCTCCCGGGCCTCCTCTTGTTGAGCCTTATTTTTTTTGCTATGATCTACCCCCCTAACTCAAGAAACAATCTCAAAGGTCTTTCCTGTGCTTTTTCACCTTTCCTTTTGGATAAAAGAAAAGTCGGTGGCGACTCTTGCTAACCGCAACATTTGAGATCAAATGAAAAACACCCAAGTCAGTTCTCCCACCGTATCATAATAGGGTTGCTTCAGGATGAGTCTGTATGAAACTTCATTTGGAAATATATGAGAAGGAGCCTGGGTAGGGCTTCTTCAGGATGAGTCTGTGTGAAACTGCATCTGGAAATGTATGAGAAGGAATCCGTGTAAGATTGCTTTATGATAAGCCCGTGTGAAATTTCATCTGGAAATTATAAGGAATCCGTGTGAGATTGCCTCATGATGAGCTCGTGTGAAGCTGCATCTCGAAATTTTAAGAAGGAATCCGTGTAAGACTGCTTCAGGATGAGCCCGTGTAAAACTGCACTTTAGGATGGGAAGGATTCCGTGTAAGATTTCTTTATGATGAGCCCATGTAAAGATGCATTTGGAATTCAGAAGGAACCCGTGTAAGGTTGCTTCATGATGAGCTCGTGTGAAGCTGCATCTGGTCACGTAGGTAGTTGCTATGTCTTGCTTCAGAAACTAATATTTGACCTGTTGAAAATTGTTGATGATAACTATCTGTTGATTGATCTTTTCGTGAAAAGGTAAAGTGTTAGCTGTATGCAATATCATGATGCATTATGTAATGGTGTTCTCAAAATAAATGAGATTGTGCTATATGTGTTTCGTATGCATACGCTATGACGTATGAAATGTGAAATGTTATTGAAGTGTATCTTTGTCTGGGAAAATAAATCCTTGACAAATGCTGGTGAACCTTGGAAAATGAAATCCCGGACTGCTACTGGGGATAAAGAGTATGCTCCTCTCCAGACCTTGTTTTAGGATGTTTCCGCTGGGGATTCCTGTTTTGCTGTTTAAGGAGAACTCCTCTGGGGAATATTGCCTTCTGCTTGAGGGAAAATTCTGTGGAGAGTGTTGATTTCTGCTTGAGGGAAAGAGTTCAGGAGTTCTAGTCGTCCGTTGCTCTATTGGGGAGTTATCTCTTGATTGGAGAGAATGGAAGTTAACAACTTGTTGGGGATAAAGAAGTTAATTGTTATCTGGTCGGATTCCAGGCTTCACAACCACTCACTGGGGATAATGGCAAACTTTACTGGGGAAGAGGAGCTTTTAAACTATTATCTGGCCGGGTCCAGGCTTTGCAATAACTAAGAATTGAGATTTACTGTTATCTGGTCGGGTCCAGGTTTCATAGTAAGTTGAGAGTAGGATGACGTTGAACTATTTTCTGGTCGGGTCCAGGCCTCGTAGAAACATTGGAGATAACACTAACTTTGTTGATGACTTCACTAGGGATTAGGGGTTGTGGTCCCTTAATTTGTAATAGTCTGAGAGGCAAACTTAAGTTGGGGAATCTATAGCTTGCTGGGGAAATAAACCCCGTTGAAGAGAATATTTGACGAACTGCTGGGGAGGTGTTTTCTTTTGGTAGAACTCCTCGAGGATTCTTCTTGAGACCAACTCAGCTGGGGAGAGGTTTTTCGGAGACTGAAACTCTGGATGGGGATTGCATGGATCCAGTTTTATGGGGATATCCATGAATTCGGCCTTATGGGGCTTGTACCCTTATCTGTGAAGATTATTTTGTGGGGATAACCTTATAGAGGTGGCTCTGGTGACTTCACTATGGATCAACTTATGAAAGGGACTTTGTGGGGATTGGTCACTGTCCATAGTATTAAGTGTTGTAGCATTGCTATAGAATGTGTGCTTGGCCATACGTGACCCTTTGTTGGAATTTATGTTTAATGCCCCAAGTGATTCAGATGCAGACCTGCCCCTGGTTATTCAGCACTTCTTGAGAGATTTCTTGGAATTTCGACTTGACTGCCACATATGGGCTGGACAATAACATGTCATTCCCCCTTGATCATGGGATATTTTTCATTAGAAGTGTATTCCCATTTGAAGTGATTCTGCTTCCTGAGAGAATTTTCGTTCATTGGATATTCGCCGTGTGAATCTCTGTTGTCAAATAATTGTCTATATGCAAATAGCGGTATTCAAAATAATGCAAAGTTTATGTTTGTCTTGGAGTTTTGAAAATTCATTTTTAGCTGATAAATTTTTTTTGTAAGAATATGAATTCAACTCAAGATTTATAGTAAGCCTTACAGGAGTCAGGATACCTTTTGTAACAGTATGCTTTCGAACTAACCCATGCTTCAATTAGGACTTTTAAAGGGTTGTAGCGTGGTCTGGTTAATGGTTCAAGAAACAAAGGATAAGGCTCAAAGTGTATTTGTACCCAACCCTTTCTTCATGATGTTCTCCAGTCCTATACTCATTTAACTGTGCGTTTGAACTCCTATTGAATCTGGAATGATGGTCCAGATACTTGTAAGTTTATTTGAGAAGGCAGTCATTTTTGCAACATTTTTCTATTGTTTGAGGATTTGTAGCGACCTCTTTTTGATTTACTATCCCTAATTTTTTCCTGACTATTTTTGCTTTGAGATTACAGCCAGTGGGATGCCCCCGTTTTTCTTAAGTCTCCTCATAGGTTTTGACTTAGCGGGCTTTTCTCTTGAGAGATAATGATTTCCTATTTTTTTGGTAACCAACACCATCTTTTGATTCAGAAGGCTATTTTCATTGTGAAGTGACAGCTTGTGACTGAACGCGCCTTTGAATTAACTGAGAAACTACCCTGTCCTAGGTTATGATTAAAGGTTTCAATTTGTGTGAAAAAAAAAACTCCTACTTCTTAGGCTCAAAGAGGTTGACTAGGGATTATCTTCCTTATAACTCCAGTGTTTAGGAATTTGAAACAACGCCTATACATCGTCAACAAGGTCTGTCCAAAAGCATACTGTATGAGACTATGGTATTGTTTTCGTCATCCTCCCTCTAAAGGCTTTAGACTTGTAGTTGAGAGTTGAATATCACAAAAGGGTGTAAAAAGCACAGTTTAAATATAGTGAAAACGAATGGATTAATTCAAGACAAACATATGCAATGCATTAATTGAAACAAAGTTTGACATAATAGATAAGTGTTCGAACAAACCAAAGAAATTACAATTGAAAATTCAAAAGTGAACTGGACGCTCTCAATGATTTGGCATGGGAGCAGTGATCACGTTGGGAGACTCTGGAGGGCCGAATTCAATCTCCTGGGCCTCAATCATATCTTTAACTTTGTTCTTCAGAGCCCAGCAGCCATTCGTATCATGTCCAAGACTGTCAGAATGGTATGCACATATTTCACTGGGATGGTAACTAGGAGCAGAAGTATTGGGATTCTGTAGAGGAGCCTTTAACGTAATCAACTATGCCTTCAACATGCGCTGTAACGCTTGAGCCAGTGAAATGTTGATTTTGGTAAATTGTCTTTTAGGTGCGACCTCTTTACGCTGATTCCCTTGTTGATGTTGTCCCACAGATGTAGGGTTAGAGATCAGGACTGCCCCTATACACTGGTCGTGGTTACTCTTGTTACGACCCTTTTGGCTGTACACAACATTGGACTCTTTCTTCCCAATGCACGTCTTCTTTTCAGTACTTGAAGATGCAACCATCTGGATTTTTCCTCTTTTAATTCCGCCTTCAACTCGTTCCCTAATTAGGATCAGCTCGACGAGTCCAGCTGAAGAGCTTCCGATTAGGTGATTGAAGAAAGGTCCTGTTAAAGTTCCCATAAAGATATCAATAAGCTCCCTGTCAGTTAAGGGTGGCTGCACCCTTCCCTCCAGGTCTCTCCACTTTTGGCCGTACTCTTTGAATCCCTCGTTGGAACCCATGGTCATATTCTACAACTATATACGAGTTGGTGCAAGATCAACGTTGTATTGGTACTACTTGTAGAAAGCAGCACCTAGATCTTCCCAGGTGTGGATGTGGGAAACCTCCAATTGATAGAACCACTCAACTTGAGTCCTAGATAGACTCTCTTGGAAAAAGTGAACCCACAACTTCAGATCAGTGGTGTATGGTTGAATCTTGCGGACATAAGATCCCAGATGCATCTTAGGACAAGAGATCCTGTCATACTTGGCAAAGATAGAGATCTTGAATTTGTGGGGAATGAACACCCCAAGAATCAAACCCAAGTCTCCAAAATCCAAGCCAGACACAACTTAGATCTCCACAGCCTTTAGTCTGTCTTCAAGTTGTTTGTATTTTTCATCCGCAGGTGGATACTGTTCATCAAAGTAGTCTTTGTCCTCGGAAGTTTGATCATTTGCACCCCCAACACGAGAACTTCTTGCCTCTTCATCCAGGTTCTCGTCTTCCTCTAAAGACTCTTCAACTATCTGCACCTGACGGACTAGGCCTTTAAACCTTTCCCCATGTTTAGGATGCCAGCCTTCTTCTTAGTCTTCTTCTTGCTCTCTTTGGTGAAGAGTGTTTTAAGATCTTCCTGCCCCTTGGCTAAGTTCAGGAACATTTATTGGAACTGGGCATTCTAAGCTTGGAGATCTTTAACTGTTTTCTCTAGAGCCATTTTCTTACTGAAATAAACAGCGAGAAAAATGAGAAACCTGTCTGGAGAACACCTGTTATATGATGACATGCATGATACGTAAAAATGCAATGTTTTCAAGGATCTCGCAGGGTAGACAAAAGAAAATGTTAGGGGTTGAACTTTGATCATAGCTTTGAGTGAAGAACTTCGTATTTTTGAATGTCCTTCCACGAGAATCAAGCTCACCATGTAAAGTGGTTCATAGCCCTTGACTCAAGTTATTGTGCTTTGGTCTTTGACAACAATTGGTTATAGGAGAATAAATCCTCTTGCCCCTTGATAGATGTCTGGTTCATCATGACCCTACATCACAGGCCTTTGAGATCCTTGAAACGGTTATTGAAAATTCCATGGTATGATGTCATGATGTTGTGTACAACTAATCAAGCAAAAGCAAACAAGTCGTTATGTACAAACAAAATAAACAAATCCTTAGGTTTAGGCTTGCATGAAGTTTATAGGTAAGTACCCTCTTGAAGTTTAGTTGGCTCAACCTGTCTTAGAAAAGTAACTGGGTTCTAAGGAGTCTCATATCACTGACCTTTCTTTTAGGCATTGTTTTAGCTCAAGCACTGAAGTATTGCAGCCAAAATATCCCAAAAGTCCAATCTCAATGAGTGTAGCATCGAGTATCAACCAATCTTCGGTCGGAACCAAATCCTACCATCTCACTACTTTCTATTGGCTTAGGATGAGTCAATTAAATGTTCTAAAGCCAGTTAGCGCTTAATGACATTATAAGGAAGCCTAATGTTATCCTTGACTGACTCAAGGAACATTAGTACATGACAGAGTATCACACTAACATAGCTATCATTTCGTCCATATCCGTCTACGCCGTACAACTTCCATGATTTATTTCTACTTACCTAAAAAGGTGCCCCGGATCCGGGTGTAGGATCTTTAACAATAACCCAAACAAGGACCTAAAATGTAAAGCAAGCAAGTCAAACAAGGAAAGCATTTTAAAGGTGATCTAGCTCTAAGGTAACCCCACTTTTAAGTCTTAGTCCCCAGCAGAGTTGCCAGTTTTGTAATACGGTGGGAGAACTGACTTGGTTGTTTTGCGCTTGATCGCAATTGTTGCGGATAGCAAGAGTCGCCATCGACTTTTCTTATCTAATAAGGAAAGGATGAAAAGAATAGGAAAGACCTTTGAGATGTTTTCTTGAGTTCGGGGGGTAGATTATGAAAAGGGAAGGTGTTAGCACCCTTTTCATCCATAATTATATATGGGCTCTTAGTTTCTTGCTAGATCACTTTTGAAATTGCTTTGTTTGAAATGTGTTTGTGGTGGGTTTTGAAAGTATTTTTGAAAAGTGCCTTCGTTTAGGATAACATTGTAATGATTCTCGTCTCTATAAGAATGGATACAAAGTGTTGGACTTTTTGAAAATATTTCATGCTTTGAAAGTGTTTGATGTATTTTGAATGATGTTTGTTTTTTAAGATGGATTGTGAGCAAGCAACTAAGAACATTCTACCTACTCAAAAGTCTTTTGTTAATTTTTTCCTTCCTTTGATATTGCTATCTTACCATTGTTTGGTAAGTAACGCTATCTTTGGATGTAAAGGGATGGGCGTGGGTCATCGTATAATCATGAATAGCAATGTTGTGAGATATCTTAGCATTTCTCTTAAGGGACTAAGATAATTTGTAAGGCAACATTCAAAGCGTCATCGAGTGAATATGATCTTGTTCATTTTTGCTAAGATGTTTCACATGCATAACATGACCATTTTCTAAAGGCAATAAGTGGAGTTAACCCTAGAGGCGTAAGCGTGCAAGTGTTTGTATTTCATGCTTGATTTATCTTGAATTAGGGTTTTCTAAGTATTGATTTTATCTTTCCATACAAAACCCTAGTTTACTAGCATTGATATGAAAGCGATAAATTACGGAAAGTAAATTTTCTACGCTATTACATCATTTGGGGAGGGGGATGTACAAATTTACAAATGGGGATTGCAAGAAATTAAACCCTAATTATCTATTACATCCATATTGAATTTGTACAAGAAATAAAATGTATATGATGTACAAGGAAAGAAATGGAAAGGGAATGGATTTTTTTTTTTTGGATTTTTGTTAAGAAAAGATTTTGACCTAAATAATTAAATAAGGGTAATTAATTAAAATAGAAAAATTTAACTAAGTTTAAAATGAAATTAATCAAAGGTGCGATTTTAGGTTTTTTTGCATGAAAATAGTTTTTGTTTGGCCTGGCCCAATTAATCATTTAGTTAGAGAACTAAAAAAATAAAAACGGGCTGCATTGCTGAAGTAAAATGGGGGGTCAGAAAAATAAAAATGCCAAGGCCCGACCAATGGAGGTCCAGGCGCGCTTCCTACAAATAAAATAAAAGTGAGAAAAATTTGGAAAAATGACAAAAGGTCTCGCTGGGGCTCGAACCCAGGACCTTCTACATGGCAAGGCTTTGGCACGCTGTTTGTACCACTGGGGTAATCTGTTTCACCCGTTCATAAGATAACTTCGATTAAATATAAAATGAACTCGTTTCTGAATGTTTAAACATAGCTTCATCTTCTTCCTTCGCGGGCGCATGGATGCATAACTCCATTGTTAAGCTTCGAAAAGCTTCATTTCTCAGCCAAATCAAAAGATATAAATATCAAACCTGCCCAAAATTTGAATAAGAATCTAACCACATAATTTTCGAAAGTTATGGGTCGAAGGTTAGCATGAATTTTGTTCAGTACCAAAAATAAAACCTAACTGATCAGATATGAAATTCTCAATGTATAAGCAGTGATAATCAAAACTTAGAGTATGGTCAACTTCCTAGATGTGATATCTACATCTTTTTTTTATTTGTATGTACTGAAAATGCTTATATCAAGATATCACTGTTAATAAATCTTACCTCTTGAAGTGCAATTCGAATGGCCTCTGTATGACTTCTAGAAATGGTTCTATGAGGGATTAAGCTTGCCTGGACTTTCCTTGAGCTAGTGGAATCACTATTTTGCTTTAAAAGTCACTGAATCGAAAGGCTGGTATATAGAAGCTGGGAGTGAATCGAAAGGCTGGTATATGGAAGCCGGGAGTGAATCGAAAGGCTGGTATATGGAAGATGGGAGTGAATCGAAAGGATCACTACCTTCCTGGAGAGGTTTTTTTGAGGGCTTTGGGAGTGTTCTAAGGCTGGTATATGGAAGCTTAGTGCACAAAGGGATTTTGGAGTTGGCTCTTCAAATTTAGAAATGACAAGCAATGTGGCTTTGGATGAAAATTCTGAGTTCAAGGAGTTTTTGAGAGTTTGAGGATTTTTCAACACACAAGAATCTGGCCCCTTAAGCTTGCAAATGGCCTCTATATTTATAGAGAAAAGGTCTGGGATGTTGGAGTAACCAGATTTGTAAGATAAGAAATTATGGTTTGGTTGAAAACGAAAAAAATCAAGTTGAAAGGATTTTTATGGTTCCAAAGTTCAAGTACAAGCATGGCCTGATGTTTGTTGGGTGCAGGAGACTTGACTCATACTTTTGATGTTGCTTGAAATCAAAGATAAAGGTCACAAGGCTCAACGCATTCACAATTTGCACAAAGCTTGCTGTATGGAAAGATCTTTTGGAGAATGGCTTAATAAATTGGGTAATAGCTTAATTATTTGTATAAACAATTAATTATGGAGTGAAACATAAGTTTGAGGCCTACAAAGCAAGATCATGTAGCATGGCCTATGGATTCTGTCTTCAACTTGATTCCTTGAATCGAATACTCCCTCCTTTTGTTTTGATCACATAGATTCACAACCTTCGACCAAACTCAACAACAAACAAAACAATATTAGTTTCCACCAATTGTGTGTTCTTCGAATGAGCCACCAATTGTATGTTCTTTGAATCCACCAATTGTATGTTCTTCTAATGGACCACCAATTGTATGTTCTTCTAATGGACCACCAATTGTATGTTCTTCAAATGGACCACATTCATCTGAATGTACCACTTTGTGGATCGAAGCAAGCATAAAGGAAGCCATTGCCTTATGAATCGAAGCAAGCATGAAGGAAGCCATTACTTTGTGGATCGAAGCAAGCATGAAGGTAACCATTGCCCTGTGGATCGAAACAAGCATGAAGGAAACCATTGCTTTGTGGATTGAAGCAAGCATGAAGGTAACCATTGCCTTGTGGATCGAAGCAGGCATGAAGGAAACCATTGCCTAGTGGGTCGAAGCAAGCATGAAGGAAGCCATTGCCTTTTGGATCGAAGCAAGCATGAAGGAAGCCATTGTCTTGTGGATCGAAACAGGTTGCTCGAAGGAAGCCATTGCCCAGTCGAAGCTTATGGATCGAAGCAAGCATGAAGATAACTATTTCCCAGTCTAAGCTTGTGGATAAAAGCAAGCTTGCTCTTCTTCGATTTGTCAAAATATGCCCACCACTCCTTTTCAATCAGTCATGTGGTTTGAACAGCCTAAACCAGATTTTGAATTCGACATGGTTATCTACAACCACTCCTTTCGATTTGATTTGCCCTTTCGACAGTTTCTTCTTCCTCCTTTCGAGGATTTTGAAATTCCATCTTCGATCTGATGCTTGAGAGCCCAATATGATCCATGGAAACTATATGGGGCATAAAAAGTCCAATTGTATTTGTCCAAACCCAAACTTTAATTTGAGCCATCAGTGTTGAGGAAGTATCTTAAGCTGATCAAACCTTGTGCAGTCTTGACCCAATAGAGATCTTGTGAGAAAGTTCTTGAGAAATGAGAGGGAAAATTTTGGGGTATTACCTACAATCCTTGTTTTTATTTGCGACAATTTGGGTATGCTAGGAGGGATGACCCTCATGATGCACTTGCCCAAGGAATTACATTCGACTACGAGAACAATGTCCAAGGTTATCGTCAGAGATTCATACGATCTTGGGGAATGGTTAACAAGGTTAATAGCAAGACGTTGGAGTATAAGAACTCCATTCCTTTGGAGCCTTATCTCAAGTGGGTGCGAACTCGCGCCAAAAACCTCATGATGCCTTATGAAGCCATCCTACCTATCATCATGGAACCTGTTACCGAAGGAGATGTTCCATATACTGTCCTTTATCCTGATATGCCTACTTCTCTCAAAGATTTGCAAAGAGCTTGGATTCAGCTAAAGGGAGAGCGAGACACCTTTAAAGCCTAGTTTTATGCAAGCGAGAAGAAGACATTGGAGCTCACGAGACAACTTCATGAGGAGAGGAGCCTGAATGCCAACATTGCTTCAAAGAGGATGCATCCATAGGAAACTTGAGCCATTTTTATTGTATTTTAGTTCATTTTGTTTCTTTTGTTTCAATGTAAGCCAAGAGGCATGTTGTAATCAATTTGAACTTATAATACAATTAATGTTTGTTCCATTTTGTCTAAAAAAATTTAAATCTTCTAAGTCTTTGAAATCATTTGCATACGTATTTTCATGCATCATAACATTAACATGTTTTCCACAACAGGTTTCCTTATCTTTCTACTATTTATTTTAGTAAGATGGATATCGAAAAACAATAAAGGACTTGCAAGCGCAGAATTCCCAGTTCCAAGCAACCTTGTTGACCCTGGCCAAGGGACTAAGAAGAATGACCTCATCAACATGGGGAAAAGGTTTAAAGGCCCAATCCGTCAGGTGCAGATAGTTGAAGAGTCATCCGAGGAAGAAGAGAACCAGGTGGAAGAGGCAAAGAGCACCCGTTCTGGGGGTGCAAATGGTCAAGCTTCCTAGGGCAAAGATTACTTTGATGAGCAATATCCTCTAGCTGAGGATAAATACAAGCAGATGGAGGATAGACTAAAGGCTATTGAAATTCAAGCTTTTCATGGCTTGGATTTTGGTGAGTTGGGTTTAGTACCTGGGTTGTTATTCCCCATAAGTTCAAAATATCGATCTTTTCCAAGTATGACGGGGTTTCCTGCCCGAAACTTCATCTAAGGTCTTACGTGCGCAAGATACAGTCGCACACTACCAATAAAAAGCTTTGGGTCCATTTCTTCCAAGAGAGTTTGGCTGGGACTCAACTAGAATGGTTCTATCAATTGGAGGCTTCCCGCATCCACACATGGGAAGATCTAGCCATTGATTTTTATCATCAGTATCAATACAATGCTGATCTGGCACCAACCAGAGTCCAACTTCAAGGTATGACAATGGGTACTAATGAGGGGTTTAAAGAGTACACACAAAAATGGAGGGATCTTGCTGGTAGGGTCCAACCACCACTAACTAACAGAGAACTAGTTGACATGTTCATGGGTACATTAACTGGCCCATTTTTCAACCTATTGATTGAGAGTTCTTCGTCTGGTTTCACCGAGTTGATACTAACTGGTGAAAGGGTAGAAAGTGACATTAAGAGTGAGAAAATTCCCATGACATCTGCTTCCGCATCCAACAATGTAAATAAGTCCTTCACTGGAAAGAAGGAAACAAATGTTGTGTATGGGGAAAGGGCCCGTACCAAGAAGGATCCCCGATCCTCTGTTAATGCTGTGTTAATCTCCAACCCTCCATTTGCCCAAAGACAACCATCCAACAATCAACGATCCGAAGTTACTCGAAGACAGTTCACGAGAATAAGCATGTCACTGTCCCAAGCCTTACAATATTTGTTGAAGGCCAACTTAGTGACATTATGCAATCCACCATCCAATCCATACATTTCATCACCTAAGTACAATCCAAATTTCAAGTGCGCGTATCATTCCAACAGCCCTGGGCATGAAACTGATCAATGCTGGGCTCTGAAGAATAAGATTCAAGATCTGATAGACAATAAGACAATTGAATTTGATCCACCTATTACTCCAAATGTGATAACCGCACCAATTCCAAACCATGACAAAGGTGTTAATGCAATTGATGATACTACTTTTGTTTCCTCCATTGAAGATTTATCAACTCCATTAACTACTGTGAAGGATAATTTGCTGAGAGCCGGGGTGTTCCCTAGCTGTTCCAAAGATTATGTTTGCTATAATCAAGGAGTAAATGGGTGCAAGAGACTGAAGGAAGGTGTGCAACGCTTGATAAATAGCTGCGAGATTCTGTTTGAGAAGATTCCTACCATCAAAAGTTTAACCAACAAATCTGAATACCTATCCATAATAACGATCTCCAACAAGCCTCTTAGGACCCATTTAAAGGGTCTTATTAGGATTTCAAATGAACCAACCATTGCTCCTTTAATAATCACTGACGCTGGGCCTATTCCCTACTCCTCTGAAAAAGCGGTTCCATGGAACTATGGTTCCGAGGTTTATTATCATGGGATAAAAAAAGATTCTTGGATCAACAAAAACGAAGTTGATGTTACTAATATTGCAGGTTCTAGTAAAGTAACAAGAACATGGAAGTTCTTTTCCCCTGATATTTCACACCCACTACTACAACAACTTCTGTCTGCATAACCAATGACAAGTCTAATGCCAACACTAGAGGCAAAGAGAAAGAAGGTGAGCCTGCTGGGATAGAGGCACCTACCAAAGATATATATGCTGAAGAACCCTCCAATCGAGAGATGGAGGAAATCCTGAAAATCATAAAGAAGAGTGACTTCAAAATAGTTGAGCAGTTGGGGAAAACCCCCTCTAAAATCTCCATGCTGTCATTATTACTCTGTTCGGACGCTCATGCCTAGGCTCTAATCAAGTTCTTAAAGAAATCCCATGTGCCCCAAGAACCACAACTGACCAGTTGAGAACTGTGTAGCAAGTTTAACGGCTGACAATGGATTAGGGTTCTCCGATGCTGATTTGACTTCTATGGGAAGGAACCACAACAAAGCCTTGCATGTCTCTATTGAATGTAAGGGAACTACCCTGGCTCATGTCTTGATTGATACCAGTTCCTCTCTAAATGTTCTACCTAAAGGTGTTCTGGACTGACTAGACTGTGAAGGCCTAGTGTTGAAACCAAGTGATATAGTTGTAAGGGCTTTTGATGGGTCTATAAGGGTGGTGCATAGAGAGGTGGATCTCCCCATTAAGGTGGGATCACAAATTTTCAACTCCACTTTTTATATAATGGAAATACGTCCCACCTACTCTTGTTTGCTTGGGCGCCCTTGGATCCATGGGGCAGGGGCAGTAACATCCACCCTTCATCAAAAATTAAAATATCTAGTCAAAGGGAAGATCATTACTGTGTGTGACGAAGAAGAATTTATGGTAAGCCACCTCAATTCCTTCAAATATGTGGAAATGGATGGTGAACTCATAGAAACTCCGTGTCAGGCTTTCAAAATGTTCCTCCTATGGTTTCCTCCATAAAAATCTCCTCCGATATATCAAAAGCTGACGAAGTTGTACCAAGAATGGTCTCGCTTAAAGATGCTCGTGTCGTGGTCGAAGATCGGGGTTGTACTATCTGGGGACAACTCCCCGACATTCCATTTAAAGAGAAAAATTCGGATTGGGTTTCACCATCAAAGCTTAGAAAGAAGTCAGGTGCGCTCGCGTGGGAAAGCCACCTCTCCACATCGGAAGTCATGAAGTAAACATTATGGAAGACTTTGATGATGAATGCACTTTTGAAGAGTGGATCTACCCTACTGCCGAAGGAAAACTCAACAACTGGCATGCAAAGGATTTCACTCCCATCTCCTTCATTGAGGAGTAATTAATGTTTACTGTTTTCTGTCAATTCAAGAACTTTTGTCTGTAATCTTAATTCCAAACAATGACTTTTAAGCCATGTGCCTTGCCCGAGGCATTATGGTCCATTTCTTAAGGGTTTTGTTTATGTTCATTTATCATATGATCAATTAATATAAACCATTGGACCTTTTGATTTCAAATTTTGTGTTGATTGTCTTTCTTTTTCTTTATTGCATTTTTTCAATAGCCATGTATCTTACATGCACACACACACTTTTTCAGATTCCCATCCACTCCCGATCTCATTGCCAATGAATCTACTATTTCCAGTTATGACTTAGAACATCCAATTAACCAAGCCAAAGATAAAGGCGAGGAAGATTGTGAAATACCAGGGGAACTAGCCAGACTTCTGATGCAAGAGGAGAAATCTATTCAACCTCATGAAGAGTCAGTCAAAATTATCAACCTAGGAACCGAGACAGACAGGAAAGAAGTCAAGACTGGCGCCAACCTAGAAGATGGTATCAAAAGCAGATTGGTTCAGATGTTACATGACTATGTTGAAGTGTTTGCTTGGTCGTATGAAGATATGCCAGGGTTGGATACTGACATTGTGGTTCATTGTCTACCATAAAGGAAGATTGTCCTCCTGTCAAACAAAAGGTTCGTCGGATGCGGCCTGACATGTCTGAAAAGATAAAAGAAGAAGTGATGAAGCAATTTGATGCAGGATTCCTAGCTGTGACATTTTATCCTCAATGGGTTGTGTGATACGGTGGGAGAACTGACTTGAGGTGTTTTGCGTTTTTGTTCGCAAATGTTGCGGTTAGCAAGAGTCGCCACCGACTTTTCTTTTATCCAAAAGGAAAGTTGAAAAAGCACATGAAAGACCTTTGAGATTGTTTCATGAGTTCGTGGGGGTAAATTATGAAAAGGGAAGGTGTTAGCACCCTTTTCATCCATGGTTTTCCATGGGCTCTTAGTTACTTGCTAGATCACTTGCTTTTGTTTGAATGTGCTTGTGGTGTGTGTTTTGAAAGTATTTTTGAAAATGGAACTTCGTAATGGTTCTCGTTTCTATAAGAACTCCTACAAAGTGTTTATTTCGAAAATAGTTCAAAGGTGTGTTTGTGAGATGTGTTTTTGAAAGTATTTTGAAAATGTAACTTTGTAACGATTCTCGTTTCTATAAGAACGCATACAAAGTGTTTGTTTCGAAAATAGTTCAAAGATGAGAGTGTGAGTGTATAAAAATGTTTTTGTTGTGAGCAAGTGACTAACTAGGAGTGAATCTACCTACTCGAAAGGTCTTAAATGTGATTTTCCTCCTCCTTTAGATGTGGCTATCTTACCATTGATTTGGTAAGAAGCCCCATCATTGGATGTGAAGGGACGGGCGTTGGGACGTTGGTATAGTCATAGAAGGCAACCTATGGGACGTTTTAGGAATGTCGTTTTAGGGACTAGATCGTTTACCGAAGGCAGCATCGAGGGTCATCGAGGGACTACGATCTTTTATCGAGGGTCTTTGCTAAAACGCCCATGCTCGAGGGACATGACTATTTTCCGATAGGCAACAAGTGGAATTACCCTAAGGGTGTAAGTGTGCAAATGTATTTTATTTACATGCATTTAGTCTTGATTAGGGTGATCTACTTGTTGGTTTTATCTTTCCATACAAACCCTAATTTACTAGCATTGATATGAAAGCGATAAATTGCGGAAAGTAAAATTACTATGCTATTACATCATTATGGAGATGGGGTATACAAATGTACAAATGGGGATGACAAGTAAAGTAAACCCTAATTACTATTACAAGGCTTTAACAATTACATAATTTATAATGCAAAAAGAATAAAATATGCAAGAAGATGTGAAGTGAGAGAAATTGCTTTTTAGGGTTTTTTTTATAAAAAAAAGGTTTTGTAAATTAATTTCATTCAAGAAAAAACCTAAGTCTAAGTTAATTGTTTAGAAAAGTGTTTTTGAGGTTTCATTTGAACAAAAAGGTTTTTATAAAGTTAGGTCACTTCCAAGCAATGCAATATGTCCAAAAGAACCTAAAAAATCTCCAAAAATTAAGAAATTTGGTGCCCGAGCTGACACATGTCGTGTCGGGGGACACTGTCGCCCGTGTCAGGACCTGTCCATGACTTTTATGCATATTTTTGGTCCCAACCATCCTGACACGGCTGTGTCACATGACACAGGCGCCTGTGTCAGCCCCTGTTCATCCTTTTTTGCTCATGTACGCACCAGTAACATTGACACGGGCCGTGTCGTTTGACACGGGCACCCGTGTCAGCCTCTGTCCCTGCACATTATCATGTTTTTTCAACCCAACTAAGATGACACGGGCCTTGTCGTGTGACACGGGCACCCGTGTCAGCCTCTGGTCTGGCTTTTTGTTAGTTTCTTCTCTTTGATCTGTCTTGTTATATCTTTTGAGTGCAAAAGCAAGTGATGTATGAACAATTATATCACAGTTTGAGAAAGTTTACCTCTCGAAGCGGAAGCTTTAAAATATGTACAGATTTTTTCGAGTGTAAAGTTATGATTGATCGAGCTCCTTTGAACCTTCTTGAAGTAGCTCCGACCTTCTTATTATGCTGAAAATGGTTGAACTGCTCCAACCGAGTCAAGTTGCAATGTATATTTTTTTTAAGTTTAGAAGATGGTGGTAATGATGTTACAGAAGTTATTCTTATGTTTGAAAAACTTATATATGGTGTATATGAAGTGTTTGAATGGTTTGTTTGGAGAAAACTTGCAAGGTGTGAGATTCAAAGGTGTGGACTTCAAAGCTCAAAAATGGAGGTTTTATGGACAAATCTGGTTTTTTGACAGGAAAAATGAGTTTGAGTGTTTGTTTCTCCTTCTATTTTTTCTAACCTCTCTCTATTTTTTCTAACCTCTTTCCAACATCTCTCTCTTGCAAATGCTTCTTCTATTTATAGGCAAGGGGTTTTTGCATATGATCTGATTAGGTTTATAAGACAACATGTCATGGTTTGGTTGGATTACAAAGATCAAACTAATTCAAGTACTCCATGGTCCCAAGCTGAAGTACCAAAGTTGTTGGTTTAGAGGGGTTGATTTCCATGTTTTAGGTGGAGTAAAATCAGAAACTAACAAAGTATGGGCTCAAGACAAACTTTGTACAAAAAGCTTGCTTTTCAAGAATAATAATGGTGCCTTTATGCCATAAATGGAAAGATCTTTTGGACAATGGATAAAACACTTGGGTAATAGCTCAAGATCTTGTGTAAACATTAAATTATGTAGATATTTTCAAGTCACAAGGCCTGCAAAGTAAGATTATGCAGCATAGCATAAGGGTTTTGTTGTGTGTTCTTTAATAGAATGACTTGCAAATCAAGGGTGGATGCCCAACTTCATGCCCTTGAATCTCCTAGCTCAAGTATGATAAATTCATGCTCTTGGATGTTTTGGAAAGCTTGAAACACCCTCTATAACTTTCATGTTGGCCATTTTAACAAAATCATCTTGGAACTATGTGAAGAAATGCCAAGAAGTTGGGATAAAATCCTCCATAAAATCTGTTGAAAATTTATCTAAGTGTTAAATGAAAATGTCATGATTTCATGAATTTATAACTTGAGATCCAAGCATATTTAGGAGAAGTTGTGTAAAGCAATGTTGTAGATATCATGGAAATTTACAACTTTTATGTTGAAAGTTTCCCTTGAACCGTCTTGCATCTTGGTGAAAGAATGGCATGAAGTGATGAAATTATCATGTATAAAAACACTTAGAAAATTTCTAAGTCTTGGAAATCTTGACTTTTCAAGTTGACTTTTGACTTTCTTGACTTCTTGATGATTAAGATTGATATTCTTGAATGTCTTGATGAAATTTCATCTTTGAAATGTAATGTTGACCAAAAAGTCAACGTTTGACTTTTCAATATGCAATTGACCATTTTGCCCTTGTGCCAATTTCAAGCCTAAATTGATGCATCAGTGCTGCAAACTTGATGTCATAAAAGATCTTGTGAGCAAATACTTGACAAATGAGAGGGAAAATTTTGGGGTACAACAGGTTGCAAACGTGGTCCCCGTGTCGAAGAAGGATGGAAAGGTTCGTATGTGTATATACTATAGGGATTTAAATAGGGCAAGCCCCAAATATGATTTCCCTCTAACTCATATCGACGTCTTGGTTGATAATACTGCTCAACATAAAATATTCTCCTTCATGGATGGATTTTCTGGCTACAACCAAATCAATATGGCTCCCGAAGACATGGAAAATACCACCTTTGTTACACAATCAGGCACTTTTTATTACAAGGTCATGCTATTCGGATTAAAGAAGGCAGAGGAAAAGTATCAAAGAGCTATGGTAGCTTTATTTCATGATATGATCCATCATGAGATAGAGGTCTGTTGTACCCCAAAATTTTCCCTCTCAATTTCTCAAAGATTCTCTCACAAAATCTCCATTGCTCAAAATTGCATAAGGTTTGATTAGCTCAAGACACTTCCTCAACACTGATGGCTCAAATTAAGGTTTGGGTTTGCACAAGTACAATTGGACTTTTAATGCCCCATTTATTTTCCATGGATCATTTTGGGCTCTCAAGGATCAGGTCGAAGATGGAACATCTGAATCCTCGAAAGGAGGAAGAGGAAACTGTCGAAAGGGCAAAGTAGATAAAAAAGGCGTGTCGAATTCAAAATCTAGTTCAGGCTGTTCAAACTACATGACTGATTGAAAGGAGTGGTTAGTAGATTTTGACAAGTCGAAGAAGATTAAGCTTGCTTCAATTTCCTAAGTTTCGACTGGGAAATGGCTTCCTTCATGCTTGCTTCGATCCACAAGCTTAGACTGGGAAATGGCTTCCTTCATGCTTGCTTCGATCCACAAGTCAATGGCTTCCTTCATGCTTGCTTCGATCCACAAGGCAATGGCTTCCTTCATGCTTACTTCGATCCACAAGGCAATGGCTTCCTTCATGCTTGCTTCTATCCACAAGGAAATGGCTTCCTTCATGCTTGCTTCGGTCCACAAGCTTCGGTTGGGCCATGGATATCTTCGATCAATCTGCTTCGATCCACAAGCTTCGAATGGGCAATGGCTATCTTCATGCTTACTTCGATCCACAAGCTTCGACTGGGCAATGGCTTCCTTCGAGTAACCTGCTTTGATCCACCTCTAAACCCTTCGACACATATTAGTTTCAACACTATGAATTACAAGTCTATCTTCATGCTTGCTTCGATCCACAAAGTGGCACATTCAAGATGAATATGGTCCATTCTAAGAACATGCTATTGGTGGAAACAAATATTATTTTGTCTGTTGATGAGTTTGGTCGAAAGTGGTGGATCTATTTGACCAAAAAGAAAGATGGAGTATTCAATTAAAGGAATCAAGTTGAAGACAGAATCCATAGGCCATGCTACAGGATCTTGCTTTGCAGGCCTCAAGCTTGTGTTTCACTCCATAATTAATTGTTTACACAATGAATTAAGCTATTACCCAAGTTATTAAACCATCGTCCAAAAGATCTTTCCATACAACAAGCTTTATGCAAATTGTCAATGCATTGAGCCTTGTGACCTTTATCTCTGATTGCAAGCAACATAAAAATCATGAGTCAAGTCTCCTGCACCCAAAAAACATCAGGCCATGCTTGTACTTGAACTTTGGAAACATTAAAATCCATTCAACTTGATTTTTTCATTTTCAACTAAACCATAACATGTTATCTCAAGATTATGGTTACTACAAGATGCCAAACCTCTTCCCTATAAATAGAGACATTATTTGAAACATAAAGGAGGGGATTACCACCCTTAAGAACTCTCCTAAAAACTCTCAAAAAACTCAGAACCTGCACACAAGCACAAAACTTGGCACATCTTGACTTTACACACAAAAATCTCAAATCCCTTCGTGCGTTAGTGATCCTTTCGATTCACTTCCAACTTCAATATACCAGCCTTTCAATTCAATGACTTTTAAAGTAAAGTAGTGATTCCACTAGCTCAAGGAAGGTCCCTGCAAGCTTAATCCATCATCAATTCATTTCTAGAATTTGTGTAGAAGTCCTTCGAATTTCACTCCAAGAGGTTTGTTGTTTATAATCTTTCGATTTAGCTGAGAAATGAAGCCCTTCGAAGCTTAACAATGGAGTTATGCATCCTTGCACGCGCGAAGGAAGAAGATGAAGCCATGTTCAAATTTTCATAAATGAGTTCATTTTATATTTAGTGCAAGTTGTATAACCAACAGATGAAGGAGACCACCCCAGTGGTACAAACAGCACGTGCCAAACCTTGCCATGTAGAAGGTCCTGGGTTCGAACTCCAACGAGAACTTTTGTATTTATTTTGTCATTTTTTCCAAACTAACATGCAGGTTTATAACATATTGAGTGTTGGCTGTTTTGAATGGAAGATGTGGAGAACCTGGGTTCAAACCTTGGCAGGACCAAAACAGATTTTCATCACTTGTTTGTTTTCATTTTTTTAACAAACTTCAACATTTTTTCCAACCAATCAAAACAACTCCTTTTGAGTTGATTTTTTGTACACTATTTATTAACAATGTCTATTTTACGAATATATAAAAAAATCACAAAAAATATTTTATTTTCAAATTTATTTTAATTAACCAAAAGCCTTCCATAAAAAACCCTAAAAAATGATTTCTTGATTAATTTGATTTCCTTTTAACTAAGGATTAATTTTCCTATTTTTTATTAATCACACCCCTTTAGGTTAATCAGGTCAAAAAAATTCTCCTAACAAAAATCCAAAGCAAAATCCATTTCTTTTTATATTCCTTGTACGTTATATTCATGTCATTCTTGTACATTATTAAAGTTTCAATATGGTTGTAATAGATAATCAATGTTTAATTTCTTGCAATCCCCATTTGTAAATTTGTGTCCCCATCCCCAAATGATGTAATAGCGTAGTAAATTTACTTTCCGCAATTTATCGCTTTCATATAAATGCTAGTAATTAGGGTTTGTATGGAAAGATAAAATCAATGCTTAGAAAAACCTAATCCAAGATAAATCAAGCATGAAATACAAACACTTGCACACTTGCACCCCTAGGGTTAACTCCACTTGTTGTCTTATGAAAAATGGTCATGTTATGCATGTGATACGTCTTAGCAAAAACAAAAATACAAGATCATAGTCCCTCGATGAAGCTTCGAATGTTACCTTCAAATGATCTTAGTCCCTCAAGAGAAATGCTAAGATATCTCACAACATTTCTATTCATGACTATACAATGACCCACACCCGTCCCTTTACATCCAAAGATAAGGATTCTTACCAATAAATGCTAAGCTAGCAATATCAAAGGAAGGAAGAAATGAACAAAAGACTTTTGAGTAGGTAGAACGTTCTTAGTTGTTTGCTCACAATCCATCTTCAAAAACAAACATCTTTCAAAATACACCAAACACTTTCAAAACATGAAATATTTTCAAAAAGTCCAACACTTTGTATGCATTCTTATAAAGGCGAGAATCATTATAAAGTTGTCCTAAACGAAGGCACTTTTCAAAAATACTTTCAAAATCCACCACAAACACATTTCAAACAAAGCAATTTCAAAAGTGATCTAGCAAGCAACTAAGAGTCGATAGATAACTATGGATGAAAAGGGTTCTAACACCTTCCCTTTTCGTAATCTACTCCCCAAACTCAAGAAAACATCTCAAAGGTCTTTCCTGTTCTTTTTACCATTTCCTTATTGGATAAAAGAAAAGTAGGTTGCGACTCTTGCTATCCGCAACAATTGCAATCAAACGCAAAACACCCAAGTCAGTTCTCCCACCGTATTACAAGGTCTATGTGGATGATATGATTGCAAGGTTGCAAACTGAAGAAGAGCATCTCGATCACCTATACAAGCTCTTTGAGAGGCTGAAGAAGTACAAGTTGAGGTTGAACCCTAATAAGTGCATATTCAGAGTAAGGTCTGGGAAGCTTCTAGGTTTTGTCGTAAGTGGTAAAGGCATTAAAGTTGATCCTGCAAAGGTAAAAACCATTCAAGAAGTTCCAGCTCCCCATTATGAAAAGGAGGTTAGAGGATTCTTGTGTCGTCTTAATTACATTTCCTGTTTCATATCCCATCTAACTTCTACTTGTGAGCCAATCTTCCAACTCCTGAAGAAATATCAAGTAGTCAAATGGAACAATGACTGCCAAGCTGCCTTTGATAAGATCAAGGAATATTTACAAAAACCTCCTATCCTTATGCCTCCAGTGGAAGGAGACCATTGATCATGTACTTGACTGTGCTATAGAATTCTATGGGGTGTGTGTTGGGTCAACATGACGAGTCTGGCCGAAAAGAGCATGCGATATACTGCCTGAGCAAAAAGTTTACCGACTGTGAAACCAGATATTCACTGCTCGAGAAAACTTTATGTGCTCTGGCATGGGCTGCTCGCCAGCTAAGATAGTATATGTTGACTCACACCACTTTATTGATTTCTAAGATGGACCCTATCAAGTACATCTTCGAGAAGCCCACCCTCTCCGGATGGATAGCTAGATGGAAAATGATTTTGACTGAATACGATATTCAATATACAACACAAAAGGCCATCAAAGGAAGCGTAGTGGCATATCATTTGGTCCGTCAAGATGTTGATGATTATCAATCTACAAAATTTGACTTCCCAGATGAGAATATTGTGCTAGTAACTGACTGTGAAGAACCTGGACCGTATGACGGACCTGAACAAGGATCCCGATGGACTATGGTTTTTGGTGAGGCTTCCAACGCTTTGGGCAATGGAATTGGTGTTGAGATTATTTCTCCTGAGGGTTGCCATACTCCTTTCACTACTAGATTGTGCTTCGATTGTACGAACAACATGGCTGAGTACGAAGCATGCATCTTCGGTCTAAAGGTTGCCATTGACTTAAAGATCAAATTCTTGAACATATTCAGAGATTCTGTTCTAGTAATCAGTCAAATCAAAGGAGAATGGGACACTAAGCATCCTAACCTTATTCCTTACAAGGAACTCGTATTAACCCTAATATCGTACTTCGAGGAGATCACCTTTGAAAATTTTTCTAGAGAAGAAAATCAGTTGGCTGACGCCTTGGAAACAATGTCTTCCATGTTCAAATTCAAATGGGACAACGAAGCTCCCATGATTACAATCAAAATATTTGACGAACCTGCACATTGTTATGAGCTTGACACAGACTAAGAGAAGCCATGGTACCATGAGGTGGGGAGATATAATGAGGCACAAGACTATCCTGAAGGAGCTCCCATCAATGATAAGAAATTCTTGCGAAGATTTTCAGCCAAATTCTTTCTAAGCAACATAATACTGTACAAGCGCAACCATGATTCTACTCTACTCCGATGTGTGGACAAGAAGGAGGCAGAGGAAATTATGGAAGACATGCATGATGGCCTCTTAGGGACCCACTCTAGTGGATACACTATGGCCAAGAAAATCCCGAGGGCTGGTTACTATTGGTCCACAATGGAAACCGATTGTCATCATCACTCAAGGACATGCCACAAGTGTCAAATCTATGCTAACAAGGTCCATGTACCTCTTATTCCTCTAAATGTCATGACTGCTCCGTGGCCATTTGCAATGTGGGGAATTGACATTGTTTCATCCTTGTTGCCATTGATTATTTACCAAGTGGGTTGAAGCTTCCTCATATGCCTCAGTTACCAAGAACATTGTAGTCAGATTTATCAAGCATAACCTCATCTGCCGTTACGCTATCCCCGAAAGGATCATCACTGACAATGGAACTAACCTCAACAATGCCATGATTATGGAACTTTGTACTCAGTTCAAAATCAAGCATCATAATTCTTCTCCATACAGACCCAAGATGAATGGAGCAGTGAAGGCTGCCAATAAAAAATCAAGAAGATTGTGCAAAAGATGGTGGTAACGTATAAAGACTGGCATGAGATGTTACTGTTTGCTCTCCATGGCTACCGTACTTCAACTCAAACATCAAATGGGGCAACCCCGTTCTCCTTGGTCTATGGCACGGAAGTTGTCCTACCTGCCGAAGTTCAGATTCCCTCTCTAAGGATAATGAAGGAAGCAGATTTAGGTGAAGACGAATGGATTCAGACTAGGTTGGGTCAGTTGAACTTGATTAACGAGAAGCGACTGGCTGCTGTTTGTCATGGCCAGATGTACCAAAAACGTATGATCAAGTCTTTCAACAAAAAGATAAAGCCTCGAGTATATCAAACTGGCGACTTGGTAATAAAGCACATCATTTTTCCACAAGGAGACCCCATGGGCAAATGGACTCCCACTTACGAAGGACCATTTGTTGTAAAGAAAGTTCTCTGGTGGCACCATGATGCTGACTACTATGGATGGTGGAGACTTCCCACATCCTGTGAACATGAACATAGTTGAAAAATACTACACATAAAATGACCCGCTAGGTTGACATACCTAGTGAAAAATAAGGGCATCCCGGCGAACCAAAGAGGTTCGGGCAAAAGTTAGGGATATATGCAAAAGATTGTACACCCGACAAGTCAAAAACCCGAAAGGGAGGCTTGGGCAAAAAATGGTATTCTGGTGGGCTGAAAACCCGAAAGGGCGGTCCAGGCAAAAGTTAAGGATTAAAGCGTATGACTATGTCTTGTAAAGTCTTTACAGCTAGCCTTATTACCAAAGTCCAAGTTCAAATGGTCCAAGATCAATCCAATCAACTTCTATTCAACGGCAAGGGATAATGTTCGAAGACATAGGGGCAATAGTGGGGTTGGAACATAATGAGATCACTTTCACATGGCTATTATTTTTTGTTTTCCCTTTGTATTCTTTCCATTATTTTGACGATTTCCTCTTACTAGGATCTCGGTCTCTTTGTACAAAAACGCCTATTCATGGGCAAAACATCAATACAAATATACTTTGAAGTGCAAACTTTATGTTTTTTTTTGTTTTGAGTGCAAAAGTGTCCAATGACTAAAATTGAATGAACATATGCATATGAACATGATTAAACTTTTAACAAACGTATGCTTAAAAATAGTGACAAGCATCTCCTTAAATGCATTTGAGATATCCCCATCCAGAGTTTCAATCTCTTGAAAAGCCTCTCCCCATCCTAATTGGTCTCAAGAATAAGCCTTGTGGAGTTTCCTCCTAAAAAAGAAGTCACTTCCCCAGCAATTCATCAAATATCCTCTTCAACAAGGTTTATTTCCCCAACAAACTACAAATTCCCCCGGTTGAGTTTGCCTCTCAGACTATTACAAATCAAGGGACCGCAACCCATAATCCCCAGTGAAGTCGCCAGCAGAGTCATTGCTATCTTTGAAAGTTGTTGTAAAGCCTGGAACCCGACAAGATGACAGTCAACTTCATCCTTTCAAGCAAGCTACTATGAAGCCTGGACCCGACCAGATAACAGTAAATCATAATTCCAGGTTACTAAAGCTTGGACCCGACCAGATAATAGTTTAACCTCTCAAATTGCTTAAGCCTAGACCCAACCAATCAACAGTTCAAGCCTGGACCCGACCAAATACCAGTTAACCTCAAGTATAAATTGCTGAAGCCTAGATCCGACCAGCTAATAATTTAAAATTCTGAAGCCTGGACCCGACCAGATAACAACTCCAATTTCTGAAACCTGGACCCGACCAGATAACAGTGAATCTCAAATTTAGTCACTAAAGCCTGGACCCGACTATATAATAGTTTAACTTCTCAAATTGCTTAAGCCTGGACCCGACCAGTCAATAGTTCAAGCCTGGACCCGACCAGATACCAGTCAACTTCAAGCAAGTTACTAAGAAGCGTGGACCCGACAAGATAATAGTTCAACTTCTCAAATCATTACTGAATCCTGGAACCGACCAGATAACAATTAATCTCAAATTAAAGTTACTATGAGGCCTGGACCCGACTA
Source organism: Vicia faba (assembly GCA_948472305.1). Taxonomy (NCBI): domain Eukaryota; kingdom Viridiplantae; phylum Streptophyta; class Magnoliopsida; order Fabales; family Fabaceae; genus Vicia; species Vicia faba. Next base: position 90,340,590 of record OX451738.1, read on the forward strand.
GTTAACAATTTGAGTTATTGAAACCTGGACCCGACTAGATAATAGTTAATCTCAAGATCAAATTGCTGAAGACTGGACCCGACCGGATAACAGTAAACCTCAATTTCAAGTGGCTAGAGCCTGGACCCGACCATATAGTAACTTAACTTCTTCATCTACTAAAAAACCTGGACCCGACCAGTTAACAGCCTGAGTTGCTGAAACCTGGACCCTACCAGATAACAATTAATTCTTACAGAGCACTAATAAAACTCCTCTTCCCTAGTAGAGTTTGCCACTATCCCCGCGAGTTACTGCAAAGCCTGGAATCCGAACAGATAACAGTTAACTTCTTTATCCCCAGTAAGTTATTGTGAAGCCTGAAATCTGACCAGATAATAACTAACTTTCAAGAGATAATTCCCCACCAGAGCAATGGACAACTAAAACTCCTGAATTTTGGTTCCCAAGTAGAAATCAACACTCTCCACAAAGTCTTCTCAAGAAAAGTCAATATTCCTTAGCGGAATTTCTTCTCAACAAAGCAGGAATCCCTAACGGAAGAATTTTCAAAAAAATATGAAGATACACATACTCTTCACCTCCAACAGCAATCCAAGATTTAACTTCTCGAAACTCCCCAGTATCTGTCAAGGATACGCTTAGACAACATGTCGCATTCATACATCATATAACATGCATAACATATACATACAACATAATCTCATTTATTTTGAGAACATCATTACACCATGCATACATTCGCACACAACTAACCCATTTGTTCCTTGCAAAAAAAAGTATTGATCTAAAGACCTCTTCTAGATCATAATTAATTCTTCCAGTTAAAGACAGGCAAGACACCTAGTTTTCAGCATGAATCAACCAAAGATTTATGCTGACGTTTCTCCCAATTTCTACCATTATCTCTCCAAATGGAATCTATAAGCCCATTATCGAATCAATGCATCATCGAGTGCAAATTTCTGGGTACTTTAGTGTTCAATCATGTTTCACCTTCAAGCCACGAATGGCGGATCCGCCAATCTAACTCTTAAGGTTTAAGAAGATTAAACATGGGCATATGTTGTACCATAAAATTTTCCCTATCATTTTCTCAAGATTTCTCTCACAAGATGTCCATTGGTTCAAGAAGACACAAGGATGGATCATCTCAATACACCTCCTCAAGCACTGATAACTCAAAAGTAGTGTTTGAGTTTACACAAGTACAATTAGACTTTTAAGGCCCCATATGACTTCCAGGGATCATTTGGGACTCTCAATATTTCTCATGTCAAGTTTCAAGCTTTGGATCACATTTTTGCTCAGTCAATTGATCAGTTGACCTAAAATCAACTATATTCGGCAAAAAGTCAACTGTGGTCAATTTACAGTCAAACTTCATAATTTTTTATCCATATCAACATTTTGAACTCACATATGTCAATTGGTCAAGTTTGGATCATAATTCCTCAAGAAATTTGATCAGAACACCAAAAGGGCAAAATGGTCAAAATTAGGGTTTTGATTGAGAAGGCTCATTTTTTGACTTTTTTTGTGACCAAACACGTGAATTATTGGTTTGAGACATGATATCAAAGATTCAAATGCATCATCTTGACCTAATGGCATGGTTCACAACACTTCTCAAGATCAATTATTTGATTGTTGAAATTTGGTCAACTGATGAAAAAGTCAACTATACATTGAAAAGTCAAACTTTGACTTTTTGATCAAAATAAAGTTTCAAAAATAATATTTCATCAAGACATGTCATAATATGAAGATTTTTCATCAAGAAATCAAAAAGTCAAAATTATCTTTGAAAAGTCAAAATTCTAAGACTTAGAAATTTTTCTAAGTGTTAGAAAGTTAACTTTTTTTCATGACTTTGTACCAAATCAAGGAAAACTTCCAACATGAAAGTTGTAGATCTCAATGAGATCCGAAACATTGTAGGGCAGGACTTTTTCTAGAAATTCTTGGATTTTAGGTTATAAATTCACGAAGTCATGGCCTTTTGATTAAACACTTAGAGAAATTTTCAGCAGGTTTGATCAGGTTTTTATCCCAACTTCTTGGCCATCTTTCATCAAGTTCCAGTTTGATTTAATAAAAGTGGAAAACATGAAAGTTGTAGAGGATGTTTCAAGCTTTCCAAATCATCCAAGAGCATGAATTTATCATACTTGATCTAGGAGATTCAAGGACCTGAAGTTGGGCATTCATTCTTGATTTACAAGGCAGATTTGTGATGAACAAGGAGCCAAAATCTTAGCTATGCTGCATAATCTTACTTTGTAGGCCTCTTGAATTGCAAATCCATACATAATCAGATGTTTACACAATTGATTGAACCATTATCCAAGTGATTCAAGTATTGTCCATTGCATCTTTCTATTTTTGGCACAAAGGCACCATTGCCATTCTTGCAAAGTTCACTTTAATCACAAAGTCAATTTCTTGTTCCTCTAACTTGTTGTTCTAATCACACATAACTTCTACAAGTCAGAACAAACATGTTTAAAGTGATCAACCACTTTAGATAGCTTGGTACAAGCATTGGAAACATGTTCTTCATGCTTGCTTCAAAAACAAGCAAGATATCCATAACATGTGATTCAAAATCTGAGATGTTTTAAGTCTCAAACCTTCTCTATAAATAGAGAGGCCAATTGCAAGAGAAAGGGTCCAGAAAAAAGAAAGAGAAACTAACACTCAAAATCATTTTTGCTGTCAAAAATCAGAATTGTCCACAAAACCTCCATTTTTGAGCTTTGAAGTCCAAATCTTTGAATCTCATACCTTGCAAGTTTTCTCCAAACAAACCATCCAAACACTTCACATACACCATATATAAGTTGTTAAAACATAAGAACAACTTCTGTAACATCATTGTCACCACCTTCTAAACTCAAAAATCGTACTTTGCAATTTGACTTGGTTGGAGTGGTTCAGTAACTTTTAGCACAAAGTGAGGATTGTAACAAATTCAAAAAGGTCTAAGGGAGCTCAATCAATCATCACTTTGCGCTTGAAAACATAAAACACATTTTGAGTTTTCACTTCAAGAGGTAAGTTTTCTCAAACTGTAATTTCCTTGTTCATACATCATTTTACTTTCGTTTTCAAAAGAATAAAACATGACAAATCAAAGTAGAAGAGTTGCAAACACTCAAAACCACAAAAAATACTTCTGGAAGCCTGACAAGGCCAGCCGCGTCGCCTGACATGGGCTGTGTTAGGGAGAAAACAAGAAAAAGTGAAAATACATGGTTCTGACCCGGGTGCCCGTGTCACAGGACACGACCCGTGTCCCTCTTACTGGGAGAAAACTTGACAAAATGGTAGGACATGTTCCTGACATAGGTGCCCGTGTCACGGGACACTGCCCGTGTCAGCATAGTTGGGACAAAAAAAGACATGCATAATTGTTACAGGGTTCTGACACGGGTGCCCGTGTTACAGGACACGGCCCGTGTCAGCTTCAACACCAAAAATCTTGATTTTTTGAGACTTTTTTGCTATTATTTTTATTCAATTTGGTTGTAATAGTAATTAGGTTTTAATTACTTTCATTCCCCATTCATAAACTTACATCCCCATCCCCTAAATGATTTAATAGCGTAGGACTTTAATTTCCGCAATTTATCTCTTTCAAATATAAATGCTAGTAATTAGGGTTTGTATGGCAATATAAAATCAACAATTAGCAAACCCTAATTCAAGACAAAATAATGCATGAAAAAAACAAACCCTTGCACACTTGCACCTCAAGGTTAACTCCACTTTGTTGCCTTAAATAAATGGTCATGATATGCATGTGAGACACCTTAGCAAAAATAATAAAAAATACAAGGTCATAGTCCCTCGATGTCGCTACGAATGTTGCCTTCAAAATTATCTTAGACCCTTAAGAAAATGCTAATGTATCTCACAACATTGCATTTTATGACTATACGATGACCCACGCCCGTCCCTTTACATCCAAAGATAGGGTTTCTTATCAATCAATGGTAAGATAACAATGTCAAAGGAAGAGAGAAATGAACAAAAGACTTTGGTGTAGGTAGAACGTTCTCAGTTTCTTGCTCACAGTGCATCTTTAAAAAACATCTTTTCAAACACACCAAACACTTTCAAAAACATGAAATATTTTCAAAAAGTCCAACACTTTGTATGCATTCTTATAGAGACGAGAATCATTACAAAGTTTGACTAAACGAAGGCGCTTTTCAAAAATACTTTCAAAACCCACCACAAACACATTTTAAATAAAGCAATTTCAAAAGTGATCTAGCAAGCAACTAAGAGCCCATAGATAACTATGGATGAAAAGGGTGCTAACACCTTCCCTTTTCATAACCTACCCCCCGAACTCAAGAAAATATCTCAAAGGTCTTTCCTGTTCTTTTCACCCTTTCCTTATTGGATAAAAGAAAAGTCGGTGGCGACTCTTGCTATTCGCAACAATTGCGATGAAACGCAAAACACCTAAGTTAGTTCTCCCACCGTATCACATTGCAGATAACAAGAGTCGCCACCGACTTTTCTTTTATCCAATAAAGCAAGGGGTGAAAAGAATAGGAAATACCTTTTGAGAATTTTCTTGAGTTCGGGGGGGGGGGGGGGGGGGGTAGGTTATGAAAAGGGAAGGTGTTAGCACCCTTTTCATCCATAGTTATCTACGGGCTCTTAATTTCTATCCCACTTTGAAATGCTTTATGATTTGTGTAAGTTGGAAAATGTTTTGAAGATGTTTTGGAAATGTTAATTTTGTAACGAGTCTCGTATCATTGAGAATGTATACAAAATGTTTATTTTGAAAATATTTTGAACAATGCCTTAGTGCGAAAAACTTTGTAATGATTCTCGTATCATCGAGAAAGCATACAAAGTGTTTGTTTTGAAAATATTTGTTTGAAAAGAGAGTGTTTAAAAAGATGTTTTATTTGAAAGTTTGAGGTGTGAAAATGGTTTTAGTTTGTGAGCAAGCAATTACGAGCAATCTACCTACTCAAAAAGTATTTTTTCATTTCCTCCTTCTTTAGATAATGCTACTTTACCATTGGTTGGTAAGGAGCCATATCATTGGATGTGAGGGACGGGCATGGGTCATCGTACAATCATAAAAGGCAACTTGTAAGATACTTTAGCAATTTGTCATAAGGGGATAAGATCGTTTATCAAAAGCAACATCAAAGGGTCATCGAGGGACTACGATCTTTTAAATGAGGGTCTTTGCTAAAGCATCCCACGTTCGAGGGACATGACTATTTTTATCTGAGGCAACAAGTGAGAGTACCTTAGAGGTGTGAGTGTGTCAAGTGTGTTGTGATTCAAGTATTTATCTTGGATTAGTTTGTCTAGTATTGATTTTAAGATCTTGCCGTACAATCATATTAAACTAATAATAATAAGGAAAGAGATAAATCACGGAAATTAAATGTCCTACGCTATTACACGAATTTGGGGCAATTACAAAATAGTAAAGTGCGGAAATTAAATGTCCTACGCTATTACAATTCTTCGGGAATGGGGGTATAAATTTTATGAATGGAGAGAAAATCAATAAACCCTAATTAAAGCTATTACAAACCTTTGAACAATTACAATAATCGGAAAATATTAATGCGAAAGTAAAATGTGCAAAGGTGGTGCAAAGGGAAAGATATTTGGAACCATCAAGAAATTCTAAGTATTTAGAAAATATTTTTGGATGTTTGAAACAAGTGTATGAATCACAATCAAGATGAAAGTCATGGACCATAGTTTTAATTTTTGTACATGTTTCATGATTTAGTATGAATTTGGTTGAGAAAAGTTTCTAAAAAGAAAACTCAAGCTATCATGAAATGTTTACTTAAGTGTCTAGATACCTTATGGGAATCAAGGCCTATCATGATAAAATCAAGCATTGTGAGCAAAGTTGAAAATTTAATCAAAAGATCTTCAAAAAGTGTTCTTAAAAACCCTAAAAAAAGGTGCATTTTGATTTAATTGAAAAATAAATAAATAAAAAGTATTTTTGTGATATTTTTTATTATTCATAAAATAAAGCTGGTAAACTAATAGTGTTCAAAAAATTAGCTTGAATAAATTAAATTTGAATGCAAAAAGAATTGATTGAAAATGATGAAAAATAAGTAAGAAAATGAAGTTTGAAAATAGAGAAAATAGCCAAAAGGGTACCATTGGGGCTCGAACCCAGGTCCCTATAATAAATAGGTGCTTGTTTTACCACTGGGGTGGGTGTTTTATCCAATTATAAAATATGTTCTATTAAATATAAAATAAACTCTTTCCAAAAAATTGGATTTTTCTTTTCTTCTTCTTCCTTGCATTCATCGTTACTGTACTTATAACAAAATGTCAAAAAAAACGTAACTTTCTCATTTCTCATCCAAATTCGAAAATGTAAAAATGAAACTTGCTTAAAATTTTGCAAGGAATCTAATGGTATAATTTTCTGAAGCTATAACTCAAATATTTTCATGAATTTTAAATTGGCACCAAATGAAAACCTAAATGTCTAAAAAATTCAGTTTCAAAATTCACATCCCACAGTCAATTAAAATAAAACTTAAGGATATGGTTAGCTTCATAGACATGATATCTAAATTTTATATTTTAAAAGTAAGTGCAAATGATTCTTGTATCAAGATTTTAAAGTTGGAAAAACTTACCTCTTGATGCAAAAATTCAATGTCCTCTACACGACTTCCAAAAGTAATGTGATGTTTGCTTTAGCTTCCTTAGACCTTGGTGAGTATGTTGCAACTCTTACTTTGCCTTGAGATTGTCTGGATTGGTCTACTCAATTCAAGCTGCAATGGTAGATTTTGAAAATGGTGAATGATGATAGAGTTATTACAGAAGTGAAATAGGTGTTTGGATCACTTCTATATGATATATATAAAGTGTTTGGATGATTTGTTTGGATAAAAGTTGCAAGAGTGAAGTTTCAAAGAAATGGATTTTGAAAATTCAAGAAATGAGTTTTATGGCCAATTCAAGTTTGAGAGTGTATGATGTAACACCCCAATTCTACCCCAAGCAATTATATAAATAAATCAGTTATAAGTTCAAACATGCAACCGAATCGGGACGTCACAAATTCTTCTATGAAATTCATTGCATTCATCGTGGATATATAACACTTTCAAAATATCGGATGAACCATCATAACATCTTTAAATAAAATAATTCAACATCTACGCAGCGGAATTCTTAATAACATCTTTAACAACTCAAAACAGCAACTTCGAAACATCACATAGTTAATAATAATCAATTTAAGGTTCAACAACTGAAAATCAACAATAAAAAATCAGCAAGCGTTCACCCCCCCGAGTGTTACATATCAGAGCAATGACACCGACTCGAACTATTGAAGGTATACAACCTTCACTCTCGATTACCTGTACATTACCAACATAAGGGCAACATTCAAACAGAAGAGGTGAGATATCTAACAATATAATAAAGAGCATGATAATTAATATATTAAATTAGATCAATAACATCACCACTTCTCATCTCATAATCAACAACAATTACAACACATGTACACATTTATCAACATCAAAATACACTTCTTTATACAATCATCTAATGCGATTCAATACTATGAAAATGCATGTGGTACCATTGGAGCAGAACTCCCATCTCAAAAATTTGCCAATTAATAGAGGCATCAACAAGGCATAGCCTTCATCTAAAAATTTGCCAATCCAGGCCATCTCAACGAGCATAAGCTCTATCTCAAAAATGCAATGTATGCGACTCAACCATGAATGTAATAACAACACCCAAGTCAACAACATCTAAAATCATCTCAAAACATCTCCAATTAACATCTCAAAATACATATCAAAATAACATCTCAAAATACATCTCAAATTAACATCTCAAAATAACATCTCAAAATAACATCTCAAATGCATCTCAACGTCTCGTCATCAACATCTCATATCATCAAAATAATTCATTAAACATCGTTTATTCATCAACGTCATTTATTCATCATAAATTATCAAACACAACTTCGTTAATAACATCTCACTAACAACTCAGCTGTACATTAATGCTACAGTAATCCATACTATTATTCTGCAATTTTACATCGCTACTGTCACTAATCCTACTGTCATAATTCGAACAACAGTCTCTAAACATCTCACATTCATCATTCTGTTTAAAAACCAGCACAACGATCAACACATCAATTAATTCTAATTCCTAAATTAGCTACTAGGATTACACTTCTTATTCATCATTTTAATCCTCTAGAATAAAGTTCATCGCATTAGCTATTCAACGCTTCGAACGACATCTCAAACAGCATCCTAAAATTCAAGTTACAACACTTTAAAACTGAATATGTCAAAAATCAGACATTATGGGTCGACGCAAAACCCTTTGGATCGACGCGTACTGCTTCATCTGCATAACATGAGTCGACACATCCTCCTTATGGATCGACTCATCCTGGTCTCAAAAACAACTTGTATCGACACATGTATCTCTCCGATCGACTCATCCCGAGTCTTGCAACCTTCATGTGTCGACGCAAGCCCCTTTCGTATCGACTCATCCTGAGTCTTACAACCGTCATGTATCGACACATCAAGTTTGAGGTCGACACATCCTGACCCTTCCTATATAATTTCACGATTTCCTCTGCATTTTACTACGGGAATCATATTCTTAACCTTACAAACCTTATTATAATCATGATAAATCATCACCTAACATTATCCTATATTACTACATCGATCAAACAACATAATGACATCATTATTCATCTAAAATTCATTAAATCTTCATCATACATCATCATATACATCCAATTCAAGAACAAAACAGCAGTCCTCTCTAACCCCACATATCAATCATCATGAACCCAATTATAGAGTTAGAACCCCACCCTTACCTTGGATTGAAGGTCGCTCTACAATTTCCGGTTGAATTCTCGTGTTTTCCGTTTTCCACTATTTCCAGCAGCTTCATGTTCTCTTCCAAATCCTTATTTCTTTCTACTGCTTCCTTCTTTCTATTCTATTCCAACAAATAATAAAATAAACCTATTATTCTATTATTCCTTATTGGGTTTAAAACCAATACACCCCCCTTATTACTTCTATTCCTTCAAAAACAAGCCCACATCAAATAATAATATTATACTTCTAATATTATTTCTCCACTTAATAAATAAATCCAGTTAATCATAACACAAGTTCTCAAATATTCCAAAAAAATAATTTAATTAAATAATTAATTAAATTACGGGCATTACAACTCTCCCCCACTTAGAATATTTTCGTCCTCGAAAATTTACCTCAATCAAACAATTCAGGATAGGAGTCTCGCATCTTGCTCTCCAACTCCCAAGTCATGCTTTCTTCGGCAGCTCCTAGCCAAACCACTTTAACCAAAGCAATCTCTTTGCCCCTCAGAGTCTTCATTTCACGATCCACGATCCGTACAGGCATTGTCTCCATCGTAAGATTATCTTGTACTTGCACATCATCCATATGAATCACATGAGATGGATAGGAAATATACTTCTGAAGTTGCGACACATGAAACACATCATGAAAATTTGAAAGGTTAGGCGGTAAAGCCACTCTGTAAGCAACATTCCCCACTCTCTCTGAAATCTGATACGGTCCAATAAAACGAGAAGTGAGCATCTTAGACTTCAACGCTCGCCCAACACCAGTCACAGGTGTAACTCTCAAAAACACATTGTCACCAGCTTGAAATTATAAATCCTTCCTTCGCTTGTCATGATAACTCTTCTGTCTACTTTGAGAAGCTTTCATCTTCTCTCGAATCAACTTCACCTTCTCGGTAGTCTCGCGAACAAGTTCAGGTCAAAGTACTACACTCTCACCAGATTCATGCCAACATAAAGGAGTTCTACATCTTCGACCATACAACGCCTCAAAAGGTGCCATCCCAATACTAGAATGGTAACTGTTATTATAAGTGAACTCTATCAACGGAAGATAAGTATCCCACGAACCTCCCTGCTCAAGAACACATGCCCTTAACAAGTCTTCCAACGATTGAATCGTCCGTTCAGTCTGATCATCTGTCTGAGGATGATACGCCGAACTCAACCTCAACTTAGAACCCAACGCTTCTTGAAAACTCTTCCAAAAATCAGAAGTAAATCTTGGATCTCTGTCTGACACAATACACAAAGGAACACCATGCAGCTTCACAATCATACTGATATAAATCTCAGCCAACTTCGGCACTGGAAAACTGATGTTAATAGGAATAAAATGAGCTGACTTCATAAGCCTATCAACAATTACCCAAATCAAATCATGTCCTCTCAAAGTATTAGGCAACCCTGTCACAAAGTCCATTGAAATGCTATCCCATTTCCATTCTGGAACTTCCAACGGTTGCATCAATCCTGCAGGCTTCTGATGTTCAACTTTCGACTTCTGACAAGTTAAACATGCATACACAAACCGAGCCACATCACTCTTCATCCCAGGCCACCAACACAAACCTTTCAAATCTTGATACATCTTTGTAGCTCCTGGATGAATACTCAACTTACTTCTATGGCTCTCTTCAAGTATCACTTTATTCATCTTAGCATCATCAGGAATACAAATCAGGTTACAAAATCTCAATACACCTTGCGCATCTACCTTAAAATCATTATTCTCAGATTGGTCAATCCTAACCATCAAGTCTACCAGTTTCACATCCAACTTCTGAGCTTCTCTGATACTGTCTAAAAATTCATTATTAATCTTCAACATACCCAACATACCACTCTGCGGAGTAACCTCGCAAACTAAGCTCATATCTCTGAACTGCTCAATCAATTCCAACTCTTTAATCATCATTGCTGACATATGTAAAGTCTTTCGACTCAACGCATCAACTACCACATTCGCCTTTCCTGGATGATAATTCAAACTGAAATCATAGTCCTTTAACAATTCTAACCATCTTCATTGCCTCATATTCAACTCCTTCTGATCGAACAAATACTTTAAGCTCTTATGGTCACTAAACACTTCAAATCTAGAACCATAAAGATAATGCCTCCAAATCTTCAACACAAACAACTGCAGCAAGCTCCAAATCATGCGTAGGGTAGTTCTTCTCATGAGTCCTTAACTGCCTTGACGCATAAGCAACTACCTTACCATTCTGCATAAGCACACCTCCTAAACCCATCTTAAAAGCATCACAATACACCACAAAAGGCTCTCCTGGATTAGGCAACGTCAAAATCGAAGCCGACATCAACCTCTTCTTCAAATCTGTAAAACTTTCTTCACACTGAACATCCCACACAAAAGCTCTACCTTTACAAGTCAACTTAGTCAACGGGAGTGACAACTTAGAAAACCCTTCGATAAACCTTCTATAATAACCAGCTAATCCTAAGAAGCTTCTAATCTCAGTAGCTGACTTTGGAGTTTCCCATTGCAACACAACATCAACCTTCGATGGATCTACAACAATGCCACTATCTGAAATCACATGACCAAGAAAACTAACCTCTTTCAGCCAGAATTCACACTTGGACAGCTTTGTATACAACTTATTCTCTTTCAAAATCTGCAATACTACTCTTAAATGTTCAGCATGCTCTTCTTCTGACTTAGAGTAAATCAAAATATCATCAATGAACACCACTATAAACCGATCTAAATAAGTATGAAAGATATGATTCATATATTCCATGAATACTCCCGATGCATTAGTAACACCGAAAGGCATCACCGAATACTCGTAATGTCCATAACACGTTCTGAAAGCCGTCTTCTGAATATCTTCATCCTTCACTTTAATCTGATGGTAACCCGACCTCAAATCAATCTTGCTAAACACACAGGCATCCACCAATTGGTCCATCAAGTCATCTATTCTTGGAAGCGGATAGTTGTTCTTAATCGTCACCTTATTCAGTTGTCTATAATCAGCACAAAGCCTCATACTTCCATCTTTCTTCTTTACTAACAACACTAGAGCTCCCCACGGCGATACACTTGGTCTTACAAACTTCTCCTCAAGTAACTCTTCCAATTGCTTATTTAACTCTGACAATTCAGATGCAGACATCCTGTATGGTGCCATAGACATAGGTCTGGTACCAGGTACAAGATCAATTGCAAATTCAACTTCCCTCTATGGCGGTACATCAGGAATTTCATCATGGAAAACTTTAGGAAATTCACACACCACCTATAATTCCTCAATTATAGCTTGAGTCTCTACAGATAACGACGCCATCAAAGAAAACATATGCGCTTCCTCTTGCATCAACTTCCTCAACTGTCTAGCAGAAAACAAACCATCTTCTTCTTCTTCTTCAGGAGTAGAAAACTTCACAGACTTGTCATAACAGTTAATATGAACACAGTTATGCTCTACCCAGTCCATGCCCAGAATCACATCCAAACCTCTTAACGGTAAACAAACCAAATCAACAACAAAGTCTTTGTCGAAGATCGACAAGGGACACTTCGAACACACAGAAGAAGTAGTCACCCACCCCTTGGCTGGAGTATCGACGACCATTTCTCCATTCAAAGAAGAAAACATAAGACCCAATCTTTCAACACAATCAACAGCAATAAAACAATGCGTAGCACCAGTATCAATAATAGTAATTAAAGGAGTACTATTAATGAAACATGTACCTCTAATAAGTCTGTCCTCAACAGCTATCTGATCCTCCACTAAAGCGAACACTTTACCACTTGACTGAGTCCTCTTCGGTTTCAGACACTCACTACCAATGTGCCCTTCTTCTCTACAGTTGAAACAAATCACATTCTTGTGTTCACACTCAGATACACCATGTCCGTTCTTACCACAACGGTAACATCTCTTCACTTCAGCAGTGCACACATTACTCTTGTGCCCAAGTTTCCCACACTTAAAGCAAATCACACCAGCAGGAGCATCTCCCCCACTAGTCCTCTGACCATGAGCAACTTTCTGTTTACCTTTACTAGCTGGGGCATCATAAGGCTTACCATAATTCTGTTGGTGCTTACCCCTCTTCTCACTGATAATGTTGTAATGAGCATTATTATCCTCCTCATAAATCCTGCAGCTATCAACCAAATCAGCAAAGACACGAATTTTCTGATATCCAACTACTTTCTTAATCTCCGGGCGCAACCCATTATCAAACTTAATACACTTCGAAAACTCAGCATTTTCCTCAGCGTAATGCGGATAAAACTTAGCCAACTCAGCAAACTTGGCAGCATACTCAACAACTGACAGATTTCCTTGCTTCAGCTCAAGGAATTAAATTTCCTTCTTACCACGGACATCTTCAGGAAAATACTTTCTCAAAAACTCCCTACGGAACACATCCCAAGTGATATTCTCACCTGCAGCTTCCAACTTCGGACAAGTCTCTAGCCACCAGTCATCAGCCTCGACTGCTAGCATATGAGTCCCATAACGAACCTTCTGTGCTGGAGTGCAATCCATCATGCGAAAGATTCTCTCAATCTCTTTCAACCATTCCAATGCTCCTTCAGGATCATACTTTCCCTTGAACATAGGTGGATTCTCTCTCTGGAAAGTCGCCAAGCTACGAGATCCAGCATTCCCGTCAGCATTCGGCTGATTTTCCATCTCATGAGCCATTGCTTCTAAAGCAGCAGCAAGTGCAACATCATTTCTTCCAGCCATCTCAACTTCTCACTACAACATAAACAACGATTAGAACTAAAATAACAATACTCGAATGTTAGACAACTACGACTCGACGACAAGGTCAAACCAACCTTTTGCTTTGATGCCAACTTTGTAACATCCCAATTCTACCCCAAGCAATTATATAAATAAATCAGAGTTATAAGTTCAAACATGCAACCGAATTGGGACGTCACAAATTCTTCTATGAAATTCATTGCATTCATCGTAGATATATAACACTTTCAAAATATCGGATGAACCATCATAACATCTTTAAATAAAATAATTCAACATCTACGCAGCGGAATTCTTAATAACATCTTTAACAACTCAAAACAGCAACTTCGAAACATCACATATTTAATAATAATTAATTTAAGGTTCAACAACTGAAAATCAACAATAAAAAATCAGCAAGTGTTCATCCCCCCGAGTGTTACATATCAGAGCAATGACACTGACTCGAACTGTTGAAGGTATACAACCTTCACTCTCGATTACCTGCACGTTACCAACATAAGGGCAACATTCAAACAGAAGGAGTGAGATATCTAACAATATAATAAAGCGCATGATAATTAATATATTAAATTAGATCAATAACATCACCAATTCTCATCTCAGAATCAACAACAATTACAACACATGTACACATTCATCAACATCAAAATACACTTCTTTATACAATCATCTAATGCGACTCAATACTATGCAAATGCATGTGATACCATTGGAGCAGAACTCCCATCTCAAAAATTTGCCAATTAATAGAGGCATCAACAAGGCATAGCCTTCATCTCAAAATTTGCCAATCCAGGCCATCTCAACGAGCATAAGCTCCATCTCAAAAATGCAATGTGTGCGACTCAACCATGAATGTAATAACAACACCCAAGTCAACAACATCTAAAATCATCTCAAAACATATCAAATTAACATCTCAAAATACATCTCAAAATAACATCTCAAAATACATCTCAAATTAACATCTCAAAATAACATCTCAAATGCATCTCAACGTCTCGTCATCAACATCTCATATCATCAAAATAATTCATTAAACATCGTTTATTCATCAACGTCATTTATTCATCATAAATTATCAAACACAACTTCGTTAATAACATCTCACTAACAACTCAGTTGTATATTAATGCTACAGTAATCCATACTATTATTCTGCAATTTTACATCGCTACTGTCACTAATCCTACTGTCATAATTCGAACATCAGTCTCTAAACATCTCACATTCATCATTCTGTTCAAAAACCAGCACAACGATCAACACGGGAATTAATTCTAATTCCTAAATTAGCTACTAGGATTACACTTCTTATTCATCATTTTAATCCTCAAGAATAAAGTTCATCGCGTTAGCTATTCAACGCTTCGAACGAATTCTCAAACAACATCCTAAAATTCAAGTTACAGCACTTTAAAACTGAATCTGTCAAAAATAAGACATTATAGGTCGACGCAAAACCTTTTGGATCGACGCGTACTGCTTCATCTGCATAACATGAGTCGACACATCCTCCTTATGGATTGACTCGTCCTGGTCTCATAAACAACATGTATCGACACATGCATCTCTCTGATCGACTCATCCTGAGTCTTGCAACCTTCGTGTGTCGATGCAAGCCCCTTTCGTATCGACTCATCCTGAGTCTTACAACCCTCATGTATCGACACATCAAGTTTGAGGTCGACACATCCTGACCCTTCCTGCATAATTTCACGATTTCCTTTGCATTTTACTACGGGAATCATATTCTTAACCTTACAAACCTTATTATAATCATGATAAATCATCACTTAACATTATCCTATATTACTACATCGATCAAACAACATAATGACATCATTATTCATCTAAAATTCATCATACATCATCATATACATCCAATTCAAGAATAAAACAACAGTCCCCTCTAACCCCACATATCAATCATCATGAACCCAATTATATAGTTAGAACCCCACCCTTACCTTGGATTAAAGGTCGCTCTACAATTTCCGGTTGAGGTCTCGTGCTTGCCGTTTTCCACTATTTCGAGCAGCTTCACGTTCTCTTCCAAATCCTTATTTCTTTCTACTGCTTCCTTCTTTATATTCTATTCCAAAAAATAATAAAATAACCCTATTATTCTATTATTCCTTATTGGGTTTAACACCAATACACCCCCCTTATTACTTCTATTCCTTCAAAAATAAGCCCACATCAAATAATAATATTATACTTCTAATATTATTTCTCCACTTAATAAATAAATCCAATTAATCATAACACAACTTCTCAAATATTCCAAAAAAATATTTTAATTAAATAATTAATTAAATTACGGGCGTTACATATGAGAGGGTTTAATGGATTGTCAATTCATCCTATAGCTTGCAAAAATGATCTCTATTTATAGGGAAAAGTTTAAGGGAAGGAGCTGACCAGGTTTGCAAGTTTGAAGTTATGGTTTGGTTGAAACATAACTTGTGATTTCTTGATAAATCAAAGTTTCAATGTGTGGTACAATAGCTCATAGGGTGGTTATATAATTTAAACATGTTTCTTTTGAGCATTCATGTTGAGTGTGATCAGAACAAACAAGTTAGAGGCTCAAGGAGTGGACTTTGTGATTAAAGTGATCTTTATGCAAATGGGTATGAAACTTTTTGCAATTTCATCCAAAAATGGTATGAACAAGTGGATAAAGCTTCAAATCCTTGTGTAATGCACCACAATTTCGTGTAAATCTATGATTATATGGATATTTAGAAGCAACATGGCCTAAAAAGTGAGATTTCATGGTAAGGTTATGAGATTTGGTCATGAACTTGTCACAAAAATGGCCTATAATTCAAGAATGAAATGTCAACTTCATGTCTTCGAATCTCCTAGATCAAGCATGATCTTTTTATGTTCTTGGATATTTTGGAAAGCTTGAAGCATTGTCTACAACTTTCACGTTGACCACTTTGGCTAAATCAACAAGGAAATTGGTGAAAATTGGTCAAGAAGTTTGGATGAAAAGCTGACCAAAACTAATTGAAATTTTTTCTAAGTGTTGGATAAAAATGTCACAACTTCATGGGCCTATATCTCCTAATCCAATAATTTTTGGACATCAACCCTATAATACAAAGTTTTAGAATTCACTATGCTCTACAACTTTCACGTTGAAAGTTTTCCTTGAATCATCTTGCATCATGGTGAAAATTGGTCATGAAGTAGTGAATTTATTAAAAATAAAGCCTTAACACTTAGAGAATTTTCTAAGTGTTAGAAAATTTTCCATCTTTGAATTTTGTTGACTTTGTTGATTCTTGATGATCAAGCTTGATAATTTTGAATCGTTTGATGGTTCTTGATTTTGAAGTTCAATATTGACCAAAAAGTCAAAGTTTGACTTCTGTGTGGCAGTTGACTTTTCATCAGTTGATATCAATTCTTCAACTATCAATCACTTGCACCTTGGAAATGTTTTGAGCCATGTAATTAGGTCAAGATGTTGTATCTGAATCCTTGAGATCATGCTTTAAGGCATTAGGTCATGTACTAGGTCAAAAGTCAATGATCAGTCATTCTGAGTCAAAACCCTAATTTTGACAATTTTGCCCCTTTAATGATTTGAGTGCTTTCCTTGAGGAATTATGATCAACCCTTGATCAAATGATGAATATGAATTCAAAATGTTGATGTTGACCAAAAATCTTAAGTTTTGACTGTATGTTGATCACAATTGACTTTTTACCCAATACAGCTGATTTTCAGTCATCTGAGCAATTGACTGAGCAATTTTAAGATGCAAGACTTGAAACTTGGCATGAGAATTATTGGAGGTCTATGATGAACCATGAAAGTCATTTGACTCATTAGAAGTCCAATTTTCCTTGTGAAAACCAAAACCCTAATTTGTGGTCTCAGTGCTTAGGAGGTGAGCTTGTTTGATCAACTCTCTGAGAATCCTTGACCATTTGAGATCTTTTATGAGAAATGTCTTAAAGAAAAGGAAGGGGAAATTTTGGGGTACAACAGCTTCCCCTGTTCAACCTTCTTAAACCTGAAGAGTTAGATATGCATGTTCGTCATTCACGACTTGAAGGTGGAAGATGATTGAACACTTAAGTGCCCAGAAATTTGCACTCGCTTGTGCATGAAGTAATTTTGTTGGTTGATTATGCCGAGAATGGGCTTAAAGATGCCATTTGGAGAGGTAGTAAAGAGTTGTCGGGGATGGGTTGATAGATGCCATCCAAAGTAACTGTTGATAGAGAAATTAGACTATGTCTACGCTCGACTTTAACTGAGAAAAGTATCAGAATAAATCTTTGGTCGATTTAATCTGAGCCAGAAAATGTCTACTGGAAGGAATATAAGAATAAATCTTTGGTTAATTTAATTTAAGTCAGAAGATATCTACGTTCGTATTTAACTAGAAGAAGTATCAGAATAAATCTTTGGTCAATTTAATCTGAGCCAGAAAAGGTCTATTGAGAGAAGTATCAGAATAAATCTTTGGTTGATTTAATCTGAGCCAGTAGAGGTCTTTAAATCTTTAACTGGGAGGAGTATTAAAATAAATCTTTGGTCGATTTAATCTGAGCCAAAGAAGGTCTACTGAGAGAAGTATCAGAATAAATCTTTGGTTGATTTAATTTGAGCCAGAAGAGGTATTTAAATCTTTAACTGGGAGAAGTATCAGAATAAATCTTTGGTAGATTTAATCTGAGCTAGAAAAGGCCTACTGAGAGAAGTATCAGAATAAATCTTTGGTCGATTTAATCTGAGCCAACAAAGGTCTTTAAATTTTTAACTGGGAGAAGTATCAGAATAAATCTTTGGTCGATTTAATCTGAGCCAGAAAAGGTCTACTGAGAGAAGTATCAGAATAAATATTTGGTCAATTTAATCTGAGCCAGAAAAGGTCTATTGAGAGAAGTATCAGAATAAATCTTTGGTCTATTTAATTTGAGCCAACAAATGTCTTTAAATCTTTAACTGGGAGAAGTATCAGAATAAATCTTTGGTCGATTTAATCTGAGCCAGAAAAGGTCTACTGAGAGAAGTATCAGAATAAATCTTTGGTCGATTTAATCTGAGCCATCATATGTCTTTAAATCTTTAATTAGGAGAAGTATCAGAATAAATCTTTGGTCGATTTAATCGGAGCCAGAAAAGGTCTACTGAGAGAAGTATCATAGTAAATATTTAGTTGATTTAATATGAGCCAACATATGTCTTTAAATCTTTAACTGGGAGAAGTATCAAAATAAATCTTTGGTCGATTTAATCTGAGCCAGAAAAGGTCTACTGAGAGAAGTATTAGAATAAATCTTTGGTCGATTTAATCTAAGCCAACATATGTCTTTAAATCTTTCACTGGGAGAAGTATCAGAATAAATTTTTGGTCAATTTAATCTGATCCAGAAAAGGTCTACTGAGAGAAGTATCAGAATAAATCTTTTGTCGATTTAATCTGAGCCAGCAGATTTCTTTAAATCTTTAACTGGGAGAAGTATCAGAATAAATCTTTGGTCGATTTAATCAGAGCCAAAAAAGGTCTACTGAGAGAAGTATCAGAATAAATCTTTGGTCGATTTAATCTCAGCCAGCAGATGTATTTAAATCTTTAACTAGGAGAAGTATCAGAATAAATCTTTGGTCAATTTAATCTGAGCCAGAAAAGGTTTACTGAGAGAAGTATCAGAATAAATTTTTGGTCGATTTAATTTGAGCCCGCAAATGTCTTTAAATCTTTAACTGGGAGAAGTATCATAATAAATATTTGGTCGATTTAATCTGAGCCAGAAAAGGTCTACTGAGAGGAGTATCAGAATAAATCTTAGGTCGATTTAATTTGAGCCAGCAGAGGTCTTTAAATCTTTAACTGGGAGAAGTATCAGAATAAATCTTTGGTCAATTTAATATGAGCCAAAAAAGGCCTACTGAGAGAAGTATCATAATAAATCTTTGGTTGATTTAATATGAGCCAGCAGAGGTCTTTATATCTTTAGCTATGAGAAGTATCAGAATAAAGCTGGCCGATTTAACCTGAGCCAGAAAAGGTCTACTGAGAGAAGCATCAGAATAAATCTTTGGTCGATTTAATCTGAGCCATCAGAGGTCTATGCTTGATTTCATATGAAAAATATATTAGCATGAGCATATGCCCAACTGTATCTTAAAGTGGATCAGAATGAGTCTTTGCTCGACTGGATCTTAAAGTGGATCAAAATGAGTCTTCGCTTGACTGTATCTGAACCATGCTTTCCAGAATGAAACTATGGGAATGGTGTTTGAGTAGTTGTTCGTCATGTAGATAGTCACCCCGTTCTGTTTCGGGATTTGATCTTTATCTGACCATAAAGAAAGGAAGATAGTTTCCCCGTCCTATTTCGGGAGTTAATCTTCAATTTGTTCATGTAGATAGTCGCCTCGTCTTGTTTCAGGAATTAATTTATGGCTGGTCATCCAGATAGTTGCCCCGTCTTGTTTCGGTAATTAATCTAGAACCTTCTTTTGTTGGCCGTAGAGATAGTTTCCCCGTCTTGTTTTGGGAATTAATCTCTGACCTGGTCATATAGATGGTTGCCCCGTCTTGTTTCGGGAATTAATCTTGGATCTATTCATGTGGATAGTCACCCTGTCCTGTTTTGGGAATTGATCTACAATTTGTTTTGTTGGTAAACCCGTATTGTTTGGGGAGTTCATACCATTGGTGATAAAGATAGTCATCCCGTCCTGTTTCAGGAATTGATATTTAACCTGCTTTATTGGAAAACCTGTCCTGTTTCGGGAATTCATACCATTGGTGATAAAGATAGTCGCCCCATCCTGTTTCAGGAATTGATCTTTATCTGACCATAAAGAAAGGAAAATAGTTTCCCCGTCCTGTTTCAGGAGTTAATATTCAATTTGTTCATGTAGATAGTCGCCCTGTCCTATTTCGGGAATTAATCTACAATCTGTTTTTCACAAATAGTTGCCCTGTCTTGTTTCAAGAATTAATTTGTATCTAACCATAAAGAAAGGAAGATAGTTTCCCTGTCCTATTTTGGGAGTTAATCTTCAATCTGTTCTTGTAGATAGTCTCCCCGTCCTATTTCGGGAATTGATCTATAATTTGTTCTTCACAGATAGCTGCCCTGTCTTGTTTTAGGAATTAATCTGTATCTTGGTCTCGTAGATAGTTTCCCCCGTCTTGTTTCGGGAATTAATCTTGGACCTATTGTTACGTTGAAAAATCTTAAGGTATTCAAGCACGTGTATTAAATGAGGATATTCTCATAAGCTAAGGGTCATCCTCTAAAGTAGGGGTTTTTGGGAAATTGGAGCCAAAGTGTTTGAAAATTTGGTTTTATTAAACTAGATTTAATGTTTAAAGGGAATGTCACGTCAAACTGTCGAAAACTGAGCCAGGTCGACCAAAAGGAAATAAAAGAATATATGTTAAGAAATGGTCGAAATTGGTTTAGTCGACCAAAGGGTGAAAGACAAGGAAATGGTCGAAATTGCTTTTTGTCAACCATAAGGGTTTCTGGACTTAGACGAATTGTTGTTGAATTTTAAATCTTGCCAAAGGGAAAGTGTTGAAGCGAGTCAGAAGCGGTTTACTTTCAGAAGCTAGGAGCGGGAAGATTTAAATTTCAAAGTCATCAGCAGTTTCTAGCGTTTTATTTCAATGCAAATCCTTTATTTTTCAATTATCTCATTTGAATACTTTATTTGCTTTCTATGTACTGTCGAACAAAGTCTTTACGTTATTTTCTACTTCGCGTAAACAATTCAATGCTCTCCGTCGGTCACGAGTCACTAGTCAGTTAGTTTATTGAATCTAATTTTCATATGAATATCTTCTGTCAGTCACCAGTCAGTCGATTGATTCATAGTGTGGAAAGCCATTATACTTGTTTCCTTAGTCACAGAAAACCATCTCCCTTGATAAGGATTTCGATAGAATAAGTATAATAGTAAAACTCTTAGAACATGTCTTAAGATCAACTGGTCGATCTTGCGAGTTACCCTTAGTTTTAGGACTTTGGGAGGACCAGTGGTTGTTTACCATTTTCCATAGTAAACAAATTGGCACGCCCAGTGGGACACAGTGCTAAGATTTTGTCTTATGTGTATGCAGCTTAGAAATGGAAAGGTAACTAAAGAGTATAATAAACCATCATCTAGGAAGCATATATCAAGAATAACAATTCCTGATAATCCAAACGTAGACGAAATACCGTCACAAACTTTAACTACCACTAATCCAGTAGTTTCTCAAGTTGCACCTTTTCCTCCAGTCGGGTCAACTGCAGCAGGTTCCGCACAAATTTCTCAGGCTCCACGGGGAAGCCCAAGGCCTGTAATGACTACGACCACCATACCTAATGTGCCTCATTTTGATAATATGGATCCTTTTTATGGAATGCCGTATTCCATGATGCCAGGATACCAGCCAACATCGAATGCAGTGGTGGTGTCAGATAATGTTCAAAATTTGAACTCCCATTTACAAGGATCTGCACCATGAGGAAATAATAGAGGCAACCAAATTAGAGGAATGCCTTCTCAACCAATAGTACCGCCTCTCACTAACACTTCAGTAGCAGTGTTAAGGTAACAAATGGATGATAGGAACCATGCGTTGGTTAATATGTCAACTAACCAAATGGGTATTGTATTTAATCCTATAGTAAAAGAGTCGGCTAAGACTAATAGGCAGTCCGCTGAAAAAAATTGACAAGTGATTGCCCAATTAACATGTTTGTGTAATTTTTTAGGTGCTCCCCCAACACCTATTCGACAGGCGCCACTTGTTCGAATAGATGCCCCTGGTCAAATGGACATGGGGGTAATACAGGAAGAAACTGTCCATCAGGGACAAGTGCTAGTACCTCCAAGGAATTTGATTGTCGATCCACCAAGGGCATTAGTACATCGACATTAAGAGGCTGATCAAATTGTTGAACAAATTCGACAAGAGGATTTAGCCGTAGAAAATAATATAACCACCATTGTTGAAAGAATTATGGTTAGCAATGGTATGAATACCACACTTCAGAGGCCAACATATTCTTCCCCTTTGTCTGAATATATCTTATAGACTGAAAACCCTAGAGGATGGAAAATTCCTAAGTATACAAAATTCGGGGGAGAATCTGGAGAGTCGACAGTGGAACATATTGCTAGGTATTTGACTGAATATGGGGATATGTCAAATAATGAAAACTTAAGGGTGAAACATTTTCCTTCTTCCCTTACTAAGGAAACTTTCACGTGGTTTACCATTTTTCCTCCAAATTCGATTAACTCATGGACTAAGTTGGAAAAACTTTTCCATGAACAGTTTTATGAGGGTCATTCAAAAATTAGTTTGGTTGAATTTTCAAACATTAAAAGAAGGTTTGCTGAAACCATTGATGATTATCTAAATAGATTTAGGTCATTGAAAGCAAGATGCTTTACTCAAGTACCAGAACATGATCTTGTTGAAATGGCTTTTGGAGGTTTAGATTATTCCATTAGGAAGAAAATAGATCCAACCTTCGTAAAGAGTATGTCACAATTAGCTGATAGAGTTCGACATCTAGAGTGTCTGCGACTAGAAAAGGTCAAACATACTAAGGCTAGGACTAAGAAAGAAAAAGTAGCCTTCATAGATTATGATGACACAGATCCCATTTGTGAGTCCGACTATACCTCACCAACAGAGGCAGAGGTCTACGTGGCTGAAATGAAGCCAGGGCCAACATATGAATGCAAATCACTATTTCCTACTAAAAGAAAAAATACGGTCGAAAATAATCCAAAATTTCCAGCGAAAACTTATACGTTTGATGTCACTAAATGTGAAGAAATTTTTGATTTTTTAGTTAAAGATGGTCAAATTTTAGTACCCCCGGGTGCTAAGTTACCACCATTAGAACAACGACAGAAAAGAGGTTTTTGTAAATTTCATAATTATCTTGGTCACACAACCTCTCAATGTTATCTTTTCAGGGATCTCGTACAAAAATCGTTACAGGAGGGTAGATTGAAATTTGCTGCATGGAAAATGAATATTGATACTGATCCTCTTAGGTAAGAGAAGGCTTTGTTTCTTGACCCTGTTGACATCAACATGGTAGAAATTACTAAGTTTCCTGATGATGATATGGTCGAAGAGGGTACTGGAGAAAGTCCTGATGTTGAATTAGCTGATGTGTACCCAAGGCTTGAGGAGGACTTGCTAGACTTCCTTTACCGCTGTAAGAACAAAGGTTCACAAGCTTGCTTGTATGCTAGGTGTGGCGCCTTAACTGACAAAATAGATGCTGAAAATTTCCAGAAGCTGCAGTTAGAAAAGAACAAGGGCAAGCCATACAATCAAAGGTTCCATACACCAAGGGACCCAAGAAGAACTGTGGGAAACTCCCATGCCAAACCAAGAAGTTATATTCCTTCAGCAAAATCTCCTAATGGTACTTGGAATCAGCCTCAAGGGAGAAGGGGGGCATCAATTAATGGTTCTATTGCTAGAGACCCAAACAAAGGAAAGTCGGCTATTAACTATCGACATGAGTTTAAGTCTGAGAGGAAAAGTCATATTTCTAAAAATTACATGGGGAAGAATCCCATGACTCGAACCCAATGGAGATGCTTCCAACGCCGAAAGCAGGCTGAGAGGCAAACATCTGCTATAAATAAAGCTGGTAATTAGAAGCAGTATAAAGTAAAGGTCGATTCCCTGCAAAATAACGAATCAAAGAGTTCGTGAGTCGTCTAGTTGCTAAGTGTTCTGAAGAAGCTACTAAAAATTTTGAGTCCGAGTCTGAAGAGAGTTTGAATATCTTAGTTAATATGGTATCAATTCTGCCAGCAGAATATGATTGCTTACCTGAAGTGGAAGATTCAGCAAACGTTGATGCTGAGGAGATGGCTTTACACAAGCCAACATGTTACTTTGTGATGAATAATGGTTCGATTGAGAACCAAGATGCATTCTTTGAAAGACCAAATATGTCCATGAGGAGCCATTTGAAGCCTCTTTTAATAAGGGCTAAGCTTGAAGGGGTGGCTATCAACAAGGTGTTGGTAGACTATGGTGCTACGGTAAACATTATGCCACACCACTTATTGCATAAAATTGGTAAATATGACACCGATGTTAAATCTGATAACTTGGTCTTATCAGACTACTAAGGAAGGAATAGAAACACTATGGGTGTGATCCAAGTTGATACTACTGTTGGCTCCGTTACTAGGCCGACTATATTCATGGTGATTCAAGGCAAACCAAGTTACAACATCTTAGTAGGGAGGGAATTACTTCACGGTGTAGGGGATGTACCATCTTCTATGCACCAACATTTGGTGATTTGGAGGGAAGATGGTATTGTCGAGAACATTAAAACTGATCAAGGATATTTCAGGGCAGGCGTGAGCAATGTCGGCAAGAAACAATTTGACAGGAAATTAGCTAACATTTTCCCATGTCAACCTGCTGAAGATGTGTATGCCAACCTTGATGAAGCATTTTTTTCGTTGAAGTTACATGAGACCCATGGTTTTATATGGGATGTGGAACGTCTTGAGGATCCATATTGTGACAACCGGCCGACAGGATGGGGAGACATCAATGATGATGTCTGAGCTAGATGCTCTGAAAAGGATTTAGGTGTATATTGCTGAATGTAAAATAGATTCGGCACTAGAGGCTGGAGAAAATATGGTTGTCGAAGCCAATAAGACACAAATTTTGAATGAAGGAGATAATTTGGCTATTGAGCCAAAGCCACCAGATAAAAAAGAAGTGGTCAAAGAAAATTTTGATAAGCAGCGTCTAGACTGCATATATGACGAAGAACCCTTAGGCTTCGAAAAGGATCTGATGGCACCAGAAAGAATGCAACCACGATACCCTTTAGAAGAAATAGATCTTGGCGAAAAGGGGCATAAAAGACCAACTTATATCAGCGCCAACATCGACCAAAAGTTAAAGTTTAAGGTAATATCTTTATTAAAAGAATTTAAAGATCATTTTGCTCGGGACTATAACGAAATTCTAGGTTCAAGCAGGGATTTGGTCAAACTAAAGTTACCAATAAAAGCTGGAAAGAAACCAGTGAAACAGACTCCCAGACGCTTCGCTCCAGCAATAATGTCGAAAATCAAAGAGGAGATAGAAAGACTCCTTAAAAGCAGATTCATAAGAACTGCAAGGTATGTCGACTGGTTGGCAAACATAGTGCCAGTAATTAAAAAAATGGAAAATTAAGAGTGTGCATCAATTTTAGAGATTTAAATGCTGCCACTCCTAAAGAGGAATATGCTATGCCCGTGGCAGAAATGTTGGTCAATTCTGCTGCCGGTTTTGAAAATTTAAGTATGCTTGATGGTTATTCTGGTTATAACCAAATTTAGATTGCAAATGAAGATGTGCCTGCCCAGGGGCACTGGGAACGTATGAATGGGTTGTCATGCCATTCGGTTTGAAAAATGTCGGAGCGACATATCAAAGGGTATTGAATTCTATATTCCATGATTTTATTAAAGATTTGATGTAAGTTTATATTAATGATATTGAAATAAAGTCGAACAGTAAATTGATTCATCTGCAACACCTTCGAGAGTCTTTTGAAAGGATGAGTAAATATGGATTAAAAATGAATCCATTAAAATGTGCTTTTTGTGTGCAGGCAGGTGATTTTCTTGGCTTTGTGGTGCATAAAAAAGGAATAGAAGTGAATCAAAGCAAGACCAAAGCCATCATAGACGTCAAACCTCTGTCGACCAAAAAGGAACTTCAGTCTTTGTTGGGCAAGATAAATTTCCTAAGGAGGTTCATATCCAACTTAAGTGGAAAAACCAAAGTATTTTCACCACTACTTCGATTGAAGAATGAGGATTTTGTTTGGCAAGAGGAGCATCAAGAGGCTTTCGACAAAATCAAAGACTACTTAGTAAAGCCTCCAATATTGGCACCTCCTGTTAGACATAGGCCTATGAGGTTATATATTACAGCCTTAGATTTGACTATAGGAAGTATGTTAGTCCAACAGGACCAAAAAATTGTCGAGAGACCTATATATTATCTTAGTCGAATGCTTAATGATCCCGAAACTAGGTATAATGATATAGAAAAACTATGCCTTTGCTTGTATTTCTCTTGTATTAAATTAAAGCAATATATAAAGCCTGTTGATGTGTATGTATCTTCTAATTTTGATATTATTAAGAACATGTTGTCCAAACCGATTCTACATAGTCGAATTGGTAAATGGACTTTAGCATTAACAAAGTATTCTCTGACTTATGTGCCCTTAAAAGCAATGAAGGGACAAGTGGTGGTAGATTTCTTGGTCGACCATTCAATGATTGATATGCTTCAGAATTATGTAGATCTAGCGCCATGGAAATTATACTTTGATGGTTCTAACCATAAAAATGGAGTTGGAATAGGAGGAATTATAATTCCCCCCAGTGGAATTCCAGCAAATTTCAAGTATAGAATCAACGGTATATGTACAAATAATGAAGCAGAATACGAGTCTTTAATAACAGGACTTGAACTATTACTAGATTTGGGGGCAAGGAACGTCGAAATTATGGGAGACTCTGAATTAGTAATTAAACAAGTATCAAAGGAATATAGATGTGTTAAAGAAAATTTAATCATGTATTTTGTGATTACTATTAGATTGTTAAAGCAATTTGAACAAGTGAGTATTCGACACATACCTCAACGAGAGAATGAAGAGGCTAATGACCTAGCACAAGAAGCTTCAGGATACAAGAAAGACCAAAATGAAGAACTTATTCAGGTAAGAGAGAAAGTTCGAGAAACTTGGTTATCTCCTTCAAATTTGTCAATAATAAAGTTAGGGGTTGTAGATGCCGAAAATTTTCAGATTTTAACTGTTGACAATGGGCAAGAGAATGATTGGAGAAATCCATTGGCCAACTATATGCACGTCCCTACGGGGTCGACAGATCATAAGATCAAGTATCCCGCCCTCAATTATGTTTTGATAGAGAACAAATTCTTTAAGAAAACTACTGAAGGAATATTGCTTAAATGCCTTGGAGAAAGTTAGGCATATATAGCAGTGTCAAATGTGCATAGTAGAGCATGTGGCGCACATCAAGCAGGACACAAAATGAAATGGCTTTTGGTGCATGTAGGAAAGAAGCCAAGAAATTGGCATAAAACACTAGATCAAGCCTTATGGGAATGTAGAACTTCCCCTAAGGAAGCAACAAGAACTACTCCATTTCTACTTGCATATGGGCATGATGCAATGTTACCAGTGGAGATACATGTTCAATCAATAAGAATCCAAAGACAGCATGAAATACCATCTGAGGATTACTGCAATATGATGGCGGACGAGCTTGTCGACTTAGATGGAGAAAGGATGTTGGCCCTTGATTCGTTAATAAGACAGAAAGAAAGAGTTTCCAGAGCTTATAATAAAAAAGTAAAAGATAAAGTATTTGATGTAGACGATTTAGTATGGAAAGTAATATTACCCATGGACAAAAATGATAGAGTCTTAGGGAAATGGTCCCTAAATTGGGAAGGGCCTTTTAAGGCGATGCAAGTTTTTTCAAATAATGCCTATGAACTTGAGGAGTTAGCCCCAGATCGATGGATCTTAAGGGTAAATGGTAAGTACTTAAAAAGTATAAGCCCATTCTTCAAGAAGTCCAAATTTTGACAGAATGAATATTCGTCGAATCAACAAGCTGGTAAAATTGTGTTCGAAACCAGCAAATTCAAAACATGCATAAAATGTGTACAATAGAGGAAGAAATAATGGGGAAAATCTTTGTGATTTCCTAAGTTTAAATCGTGCCATTTGAGGGACACGTGCTGCAAAATCAACATGAGTTAATGGGCTACATCTCCCACTAAAAGTGCAATGATGGTATAAAAATAAATGTCACACGTCTCGAAGCTGAAAAGCGTGATACCTTACCATGATTACATGACGTCACAAAAAAGGTGGAACAATAACGTTCACTTTTAGAGGGATGGAAACGGTTTGGTCAAATGGTAAAACCGATGCTTCAAAGATGCCATTATCTCATGAGTCAAAATTCGAAAATAGCATCTCTGGGGGGCATTTTGTTACCTTGAAAAATCTTAAGGTATTTAAGCACGTGTATTAAATGAGGATATTCTCATAAGCTAAGGGTTATCCTCTAAAGTAGGGTTTTTTGGGAAATTTGAGCCAAAGTGTTTGAAAATTTGGTTTTATTAAACTAGATTTAATGTTTAAAGGGAATGTCACGTCAAACTGTCGAAACTGAGCCAGGTCGACCAAAAGGAAATAAAAGAATATATGTTAAGAAATGGTCGAAATTGGTTTAGTCGACCAAAGGGTGAAAGACAAGGAAAATGGTCGAAATTGGTTTTTGTCACCCAAAAAGGTTTCTGGACTTAGAGGAATTGTTGTTGATTTTTAAATCTTGCCAAAGGGAAAGTGTCGAAGCGAGTCAGAAGCGGTTTACTTTCAGAAGCTAGGAGCGGGAAGATTTAAATTTCAAAGTCATCAGCAGTTGCCAACGGTTTACAATTTGTTTAAGCTTCAAATAGGTGGCGACATCCAGTGAAGCGGTTGTCTCAAGATTTTAATATTGTTCGTAGATTCCGTCTAGGAAGTTACATTGTAAATATTATAAATAAGCAGGTTTAGTGTAGTTTTTTGGTGTGTTCACTTGTATGCTCAAATCACTTGTCAAAACTCTGTCATTCCGAGCGTTGGGAGACAAAGAGTGAAGAAGTGCTTGACGTACGTGAATCACCACTTTTATTTCAATACAAATACTTTATTTTTCAATTATCTCTTTTGAATACTTTATTTGCTTTCTATGTATTGTCGAACAAAGTCTTTACGTTATTTTCTACTTCGCGTAAACAATTCAATGCTCTCTGTCGGTCAAGAGTCACTAGTCAGTTAGTTTTTTGAATTTTATTTTCATATGAATACCTTATGTCAGTCACGAGTCACCAGTCAGCCGATCGATTCATAGTGTTGAAATCCGTTATACTTGTTTGCTTAGTCATAGAAATCCATTTCCCTTGATAAGGATTTTGATAGAATAAGTATAATAATAAAACTCTTAGCACATGTCTTAAGATCAACTGGTTGATCTTGCGAGTTACCCTTAGTTTTAGGACTTTGGGAGGACCAACGGTTGTTTACCATTTTCTATAGTAAATACCTATTTGAGAATTGTTGATGATATTCGTCTGTTGATTGATCTTTCCTGAAAAGGTAAAGAGTCAGATGTATGCAATTTCATGATGTATGAAATACATTGCGTAATGATGTTCTCAAAATAAATGAGATCGTGCTATACGCGTTTCGTATACATATGCTATGATGTATGAATGTGAAATGTTGTTGAAGTGTATTTGTAAACCCGTGCAGTATCTTTGTTTGGGAAAATAAATCCATGACTATTGCTAGGGATGAAGAGTATGTGTATCTTCATTTTTGTCAAGAATGCTTCCGCTGGGGATTCCTGCTTACTTTTTTAACGAAACTCTGTTGGGGAAAATTGACTTCCTGCTTAGAGAGAAAAGTTCAGGAACATTAGTCATTCATCGCTTTACTGGGGATAAAAGAGATGGATAACCTTCCGATTCTCCTGGTGAGGATAATTCTTATATAACCTGACTGGGGATAAAAGAGATGGATAACTTTCCAACTCGTCTGGGGAGGATAATTCTTATATACCCTGACTGGGGATAAAAGAGATGGATAACCTTCTGACTCGTCTGGGGAGGATAATTCTTATATAACCTGACTGGGGATAAAAGAGATGGATAACCTTCTGACTCATTTGGGGAGGATAATTCTTATATACCCTGACTGGGGATAAAAGAACATTCCGACTCGTCTAGGGAGGATAATTCTCACTGGGGATAAAAGAGATGGATAACCTTCCAACTTGTTTGGGGAGGATAAAGTTTGACTGATATCTGGTCCAGTTCTAGGTTTTGTAGTAACTCTCTAGGGATAGTGGCAATTTCACAGGGGAGAAGAATTTTGCTGCTGATTCATAGCGATTCGGGGAGACTATAATCTGCTGGGGAAATAAACTCTGTTGGGGAAATAAACCCTATTGACAGAGAAATACTCTACTGAGGAAATTGAAATTTGCTAGAGGGAAGAAATTTGTAGGGGTTTTACAGTTTTCAAACTTAGTTAGGGAAGAGAATTTCCATGAACTGTACTAATTAGAACTCCGTAGGTGGGTGATATTGTCGGGGAGAAGACCATGCTCCTTTATCCGCTAGGGGATCTGCTTGTGGATATGACTATGTTATCAGCTGGAAGATGCCCCACTTTCTGCTTGAAGGCATTTTTGACTTGTCGGGGAATGTATCTTTGTTGAAGATGAGATGGTGAAGATGACTCTGTGGGGATAATCCCGTGGAGATTTCTATGTGGGGATGACTTGAACATTGTCCTATCTCCTAGAGTCCTCAGTAAATGCTGATCGGAGTGATAAGTCTTTTATTGGTAGACATGTGATGGGATAACAGGAAATATCTGTACGCTTTAATCCCTAACTTTTCCCTGGACCGTCTTTTCAGATTTTCAGTCCACTGGGATACCCTTTTTTTGCCCAAACCGCCTTTTCAGGTTTTTGACTTGCCGGATGTACCATCTTTATGTATATATATATCCCTAATTTTTTCCTGAACTCTTTTGATTCACCGGGATGCCCTTACTTTTGCCTAGGCCAATCAACCTAGCGGGTCTTTTTTATGCGTAGTATCTTCTGACTATGTCCGCGTTCATAGGGTGCAGAGAGTTGTCACTGTCTATGGTAGTAAGTGTTGTAGCACTGCCAGAAAATGTTTGATTAGACGTATGTGACCCTTCGTATACGGGAGTTCATTTTCCCTTAGGGTTAGTGTAACTCCCATAATTTAACTAATTATTTAATTAAATTATTTTTGAATTATTTGTGAAGTTGCAAAGTGTTGAGAATTATTGGCATAAGTTGTTAAGATTATTATTAATTAATTAATTAATTGATAATAATTATAATGGGGGAATTAAAGGGAATATATGAAATATGTGTTGGACCTATATTATTGGATGGAAGTAGTAAAGTGGGGGTGTAGGTTAGGCCCATTAAGAACTGATATATAAGGAGAAGCTAACACAAGGATTTATTTTAGTTGGAGAATAAGGATTTTCTGTATGCTGACTGGTAGAGCTGCGTGGACGAGGAGCAAGCTGTCCGGTGTCGAGCAAGAGAAAATAAAGGTTTACGACCAAAGATTTAGTTGAGAGACCTTCTATCCAGGTAAGGGTGGGGTTCTGACCTTATAATGGGACTTGTGATGTTTGTTATGGGGAATTGGTCGTTTGTAAGCATGTTGTGCTTTGATGTTTCTGAATTGCTATCGAAGTTACCCGTTTTATTCATGTTGTGGTCGTTGGGAAGAACCGTATGACCATTTCATGAACATGTATTAGGGAGTTGCCTGGTTATGTTGTGGACATTTTGTGTATCTGTGTAACTGCCCAGTTTAATCGATGAGTAGGTTAGTGTAGATTGTTGCCTGTTGTTGTGGTCGTTAGGTTGTTGTGGTCGTTATGATGGTATGGTCGTACGATGTTGTAGTGGTTCGAGAAGTTGGCAGGATGTTAGGAATTATTGTTGTAGTCGGCCTTGCATGTTGACGAATCTATCAATAGGAATATAGTTTCCCATTGCTGCGTTATTCCGAGCGGTTGGCCGGAAGTTAGGAACTATAGTGGTGTGGTCGTTAAGACGTTGTGTTGTGTATGTAATGTTGGCCGAACTAGTGGTCGAGGAGGATGCTGATGGTGTTAAGTACCGAGCGGCATATTAGGCTGCAAGGCGTGTCGGGGAGGGTATGTGCTGCATTGTCGAGCAGTATTAGGTTGCAGGACATGTTGAGGAGCATAACTTGGTCGTTACCCTGTTTTCTCTATGTGTGTCGAGGAGTGTGATTTAGTTTCCATGTTATCCTAGATGTTGTGCATGTCGAGGGGCACGTAGTTCCCTACCCCTTTTTCTCGTACATGATGTGTTTTGGTCGTTACCAGTTGTTATACCCCAAAATTTTCCCTCTCATTTTACTCAATACATGCTCCTAGAGACCCTCAATTGGCTCATGTTTGCCCAAGAGTTGACCAGACAAACTCTCTCCTAAGGCAGTGTGTCTCAAATTAGGGTTTCCATTTTTATCAAGATAGGTGGACTCCAAAGACCTCATATGCTCTCCATGGTCCTAATATGATCTCAAGACCGTCCATGTCAATTTTCATGCCTTGCACAAGAAGTTTGCTCAGTCAATTGCTCAGATGCTTGAGAATCGACTGTATTAGGTCAAAAGTCAATTGTGACCCACATACAGTCAAGCTTCAATATTTTTGGTCAACTTTAACATTTTGAAGTGAACTTAATCATTTAATCAAGGGTTTGTCATGATTCCCCAAGTAATTCTCCAAATTCATCAAAACCCAAAAGTTGCTAAATTAGGGTTTCTTAGGAAAAGTCAACCAAACTTTGACCAAGCATAACTTCCACATGCTTTATCATAAATTTTCCATCCAAAGCTCATTTTGAAGAGGATGAAATGCCCTACAACTCATATTCATCCCACAAGTTCAAAATATGCACCCACAAAAATATATGAATTTCTACATTATGGGTCCTTTTGAAAAGTCAACAAAAACACCTTTTGGGTCAAAGCTTCTTACATGAACATGGAAGACTCAATTGAGATGATACCAAAAAGGTTGCTTAGGGGACATCCTAATATTTCTAAAAAGTCCAAGAACACCTCTCTAGGGTTAAAATTGGAGGAGATATGCCTTGTCAAAGTTGACCTTTTTTGCAAAATTGTCAAAAGTCAAATGTGCTCAAAAATCCATTTTTTGCCAAATGGGCCAAACTTTTTATGCTTGCACCTCACTTATAACACGGTCCACGATCCAAATATTCACCCACACATTATTTTCTTCATTTTTAAATTTATTTTGATTTTTTATTAATTAAAAATTGAATTAAATCAAATAATTGGTGAATAATAGCAAAGATATGTTTTGATTTGGTTTTTGGACAAGTTGGAAATCAAAATATGCTGAGATATCAAGACCAAAACGAATCAAGCATAATTGGTACACGAAAAGGATGATTTGGCTCAAAATTGCAAGTTTACATGTAGCATGGAAATCAAATCAAATCTCTCATAATTGCAAAGATTCAATCCAATTTTATAACCCTAATTCATTCTTAGATATATATTGGACAGGTACAAGGCATGAGACAAGGTTTTGCAGTCGTAGAAGAGAAAGAACAAACTCAAAAAAGTGAACAAAAAGTGTGACTCGGTTTTCACTCCACAAGGCTTTTCAGAGCAATTCAAAGCCAGCAATCGTATCCTGGAGCATCCCTGAAGCCAACTGGATCATTTGCAAGTCTTATCTCGCCCAGAAACGCACGCAATCACTCCCACGGTTTTCCTTATTTTTTGAAAATGATTACATCAGTTCCTGTATTGTTAGCATATTTGATTGACATATCTGTGATCCTTATCATGTTTGCAAGCTGACTGAATAATTTAATTGCATTTTTGAAGCTTATACCTGTACTTGCCATTGTTAGGGTTTCCACATGTGTTTTGGGGTTTTTGAATATAGGAACAATTAGCCTAAATGAAGGACACCATGATGATCAGAGGGCCAAGTCCGGTTGATCCATGGTCTTTAATTTTATTTATCTTGCGTTGTGTTAATTTTTGAAATTCACAGACTTGTAGTTACAGACATTGTCTGTAGGTATAAGTCATCTGCCTAACATGACGGTTCTCTGGAGAAGACGATGGCGTGGAAATCATCCATTCGCCCGTTTGAAATTCAAGCGCATGGGATTCAGCTACTTTGTTTTCTTTATATTATATTTTGTTTTCATTGTACTAACAATAAGTCACAATAGCGCAGCTGGCAAGGGCATTCAGTGGCAAGCATAAGGACCTGGGTTCGATCCCAGGTCCCAGCGTTTCTCTTTATTTTATTTTCTCTCAACATATCATGTGTAGCTCTCATCCAGATGTCTACCATACGTCACCAACATCCAGCCACTTGATCAAGCGTAATATCAGATCCAACGCATAAGCAATGAGAGACCATGATACACCCCAAAGTCAACACCCCATGGGATCAGGCGCGTTGACTGGGCTCAAGCGCTATTGGGCCTGGAAATTTCAGGATCACACTCCCTATTCAGCATAACACATGCCCTTTCTTAATTCATTTTTTTTATTATTTCTTTTATTTCTTTTATTTTAATTAATTTGTTTAATTATTTTTCACTAAAAATAAATTACCTTTTTTATTAATCATAAAATCAACAAATCACAAAAAAAAAGCTTTTTTTTATATAAAATATTTATTTTAATGTATTTAGTAAGTTAGGTTAATTTAATTTCTTTTTCATAATTAAAATTAAATAGAAATTAGGTTTTAAATTTGTAATTAAATTGTTTTTTTCTCAAATAAAAACCACAAAAAATACATAAAATCTTTTTTTATAAAATATGTTATTTTCTTGAATTATTTAATTTAGTTTAAATTAGGTTAATTTCAATTTCTTTTATAATTAAAAATAATTAGAATTAGGGTTTTAGTTGTACATAACTAATTAAGTCTTTTCTCAAAAAATATTTTAAATATTTTTTCAATTAGATTTTTAGGGTTTTTAATTTCTCCTCGCATTAAATTTGCCGCGCGCATTTTAGTTCGTTTTATTATTATTGTAACTGTTTCAAGGATGTAATAGTAACTAGGGTTTTAAACTTCCGCATTTTTTTCCAAGAGAGATAATTATGTAACTGTCAAAGCCTTGTAATAGCTAGGTTTATTTTTCGCACTTTAAATTCCTGCAAATATTTAATTGTCTAGATGTATGCTAATAGGATTGTATGGGAAGATTACTTGAAATTAAAACGGTAGATCACCTAATGTGCAAAGACTAAATAACTGAAAAAATTCACATGCACATGTTCACTCCTAGGGTTTACCTCACTTCAGTTGCCTTCGGTAAACAGTCATCAAGCATAAGAGATTTTAGTGGTTGCCCTCCAGCCTGAAAGATCAAAATGTCCCATTCGAATGTTGCCTCAGAAATGTTGCCTCGGAAAGATCTTAAGACTCTAGGGTTACTACTAAAGTTTTCTAACTGTTGCTTTAGTGACTGTACTTGTCCCTTTCGAATGTCCCTTACAAACTCCAACGACAGGGCTACCTACTCCTTAATAGTAGGATAGTGCTGTCTAAAGGAAACGAGAACGAACAATCTTTTTTCGAGTAGGTAGAATCTTAAGTACTTGCTCAATAAAGACCTTTCACACAAACACCTTTCAAAAAAAAATTTCAAAACAAATTTGTCACACCCTTGAGGAATGATACAAGGGTTATCACGAAGTAAAACATTTTCAAGAACAAACAAGCACACACACAAGAAATTTGAAAAATGAGCAAGTACCTAAGAGCCCGTAGAAAACTATGGATAGAAAGGGTGCTAACACCTTCCCTTTCTATAATCTACCCCTCGTACTCAGAAACATCTCGAAAAAGGTTTTTCTGTTCTTTTTCCTTTTCCTGGTTGGATAAAATAAAAGTCGATGGAGACTCTTGCTTACCACAACATTTGCAAATAAAAAACGCAAACCAGTATCAACCGTCGGTTCCGCCACCGTATCACAGAACTGGTTACTCTGTTGGGGAATAAATAAGTGGGGTATACCTTAGGATCTAGGTCATTAAATTGCTTCTCTTGATTTTCTTGATTGCTTTACTTTTGAAGGTTTGTTTGGGGTTACAATAGATCCTAAATGTAACACCCCAATTCTACCCCAAGCAATTATGCAAAATAAATCAGAGTTATAAAATTTCAATCATACAAATGAATCGGGACGTCACAAATTCTTCTAAAAAAATTCATTGCATTCATCGTGGATATATAACACTTTTCTTCAAACATCGGATGAACCGTCAACATAACATCTTTAACCAAATAAGTCAACATCTACGCAGCGGAATTCTTAATAACATCTCTAACAACAAAACAACAACTTCGAAACAACACATATTTAATAGTAATCAATTTAAAGTTCAACAACTGAAAATTAATAATCAAAACAGCAAGCGTTCATCCCCCCGAGTGTTACATATCAGAGCAATAACACCGACTCAAACTATTGAAGGAATACAGCCTTCGCTCTCGATTACCTGCACATTACCAACATAAGGGCAACATTCAAACAAAAGGGGTGAGATATCTAACAATATAATGAAGCGCATGATAATTAATATATTAAATTAGATCAACAACGTCACCACATCTCGTCTCATAATCAACAATAATCTCAACAATAATATACATTCATCAACATCAAAATACACTTCTTTATGAAATCATATAATGCGACTCAATACTATGCAAATGCATGTGGTACCATTGGAGCGGAACTCCCATCTCAAAAATTTGCTAATTAATAGAGGCACCAACAAGACATAGCCTTCATCTCAAAATTTGCCAATCCAGGCCATCTCAACGAGCATAAGCTCCATCTAAAAAATGCAATGTATGCGACACAACCATGAATGTAATGATAACACCCAAGTTAACAACATCTCAAATCATCTCAAAACATCTCAAATTATCATCATAAAAAACATCTCAAATTATCATCTCAAAACATCTTGAATTATCATCTCAAAACTTCTCAAATAAACATCTCAAAATAACTTCTCAAAATAATCAACATCTCAGATCATCAAAATAATTTATCAAACATCGTTTATTTATAAATCATCAAACATCATTTATTTATTAATAACTTCTCATTTATAACTCAGCAGTATTTTAATTTCCACAGTAAATCAACATTGTCATTCTGTAACTCTAACGTCAAGACCGACACTTTCCTACTATTATAGCTCAAACAGCAACTTCTAAGCGTCTAACATTCATCGCTCTGCACAAAACAACGCAAAGGCCATCCAACTTCTGACCACGCAACCTCTAACCAACGCTATTTCTAAATACATGACTTCTGATGACGCAACTTTGGGGCGAAACAATCTTCTGACTACTATAACTTCTGACTACTGCAACCTCTGATCAGATGCAACTTCTGATCATCACAGCTTTTGGCTAACCCCATCTTCTGACCAGGTACAACTTTTGATCATCACATCTTCTGACTAGTGCAACCTCTGACCAGATACAACTTCTGATCATCACCGTCCTCTGACTAACCACATCTTCTGACTAGTACATATGCTGACCACTGCAACTTCTGACGACCCAGTCCTCTGACAACATAGCTTCTAACTCATAAAACTCCTAACGTCAGAACTTCTATAATCTAGTAATTCAACGCAACTTCTAACATCAGAATTTCCACCTTTCACTAGGCCACATAACTTCTAACACCTACGTCTAGCACCAGAAGTGCTATTTTCTGTTCATCCCATCGTTCTAAATCTTCGCCTGATATCAATCCAACTAAGAATAGTATTAACAAATTCTATTCTCCAAATTAATTCAGTAATTCTAATACAGTAGCACCTGATATCATTCCAGCATAATTCTGCGTTTTCATTACTGCTATATTCAACGTTTTCTTCCATGCATCAAACTATGGGATTCACGATTAAAGCCCAAAAACTTAATATATTCATGACAATTCATTACCTATAATCATCTGATAATTCTACATCAATTAAACAACATCATGACATCAATATCCATCTAAAATTCATCAAATCTTCATCATACATCATCATATACATCCAATTCAAGAACAAGACAACAATCATCACTAATCCCACATACCAATCATCATAAACCCAATTATAGAGTTAGAACCCCGCCCTTACCTTGGATTGAAGGTCGCTCTACAATTCCGGTTGAATTCTCGTGCTTGCCGTTTTCCACTTCTCTAGCAGCTTGCACGTTCTCTTCCAAATCCTTATTCTTCTATTGCTTATTTCTTTCTATTCCTTCTAACAAATAATAAAATAACCCTATTATTCTATTATTCCTTAATGTGCTTAAAACCAATACACCCCCTTATTACTTCTATTCCTTTAAAAACAATCCCACATTAAATAATATTACACTTCTAATATTATTTCACCACATAATATTATATCTCTAATATTATTTCTCCATTTAATAAAATAAATCCAATTAAATATAACACATCTTCATAAATATTCCAAAAATAATTTAATTAAATAATTAATTAAATTACGGGCGTTACAACTCTCCCCCACTTAGAATATTTTTGTCCTCGAAAATTTACCTCAAGCAAACAATTCAGGATAGGAGTCTCGCATCTTGCTCTCATACTCCCAAGTCATGCTTTCACCAGCAGCTCCTAGCCAAATCACTTTAATCAAGGCAATCTCTTTTCCCCTCAGAGTCTTCATTTCTCGATCCGCGATCCGTACAGGCATCGTCTCCACCGTAAGATTATCCCGTACTTGCACATCGTCCATATGAATCACATGAGATGGATCTGAAATATACTTATGAAGTTGCGACACATGAAAAACATCATGCAAATTCGAAAGATTAGGCGGTAAAGCCACTCTATAGGAAACATTCCCCACTCTCTCTAAAATCTGATACGGTCCAATAAAACGAGAAGTGAGCTTCTTAGACTTCAACGCACGCCAACACCAGTCATAGGAGTAACTCTAAAAAACACATGATCACCAGCTTGAAATTCTAAATCCTTCCTTCACTTATCATGATAACTCTTCTGTCTACTTTGTGAAGCTTTCATCTTTTCTCGAATCAACTTCACCTTCTCAGTAGTCTCACGAACAAGTTCTGGTCCAAGTACTACACTTTCACCAGATTCATGCCAACATAATGGAGTTCTACATCTTCGACCATACAGCCCTTCAAAAGGTGCCATTCCAATACTAGAATGGCAACTGTTATTATACGTGAACTCTATCAACGGAAGATAAGTATCCCACGAACCTCCCTGCTCAAGAACACAAGCCCTCAACAAGTCTTCTAACGATTGAATAGTTTTTTCAGTCTGACCATCTGTCTGAGGATGATACGCTGAACTCAATCTCAACTTAGAACCCAACGCTTCTTGCAAACTCTTCCAAAAATCAGAAGTAAATCTTCGATCTCTATCTGACACAATGCACAAAGGAACACCGTGCAACTTCACAATCACACTAATATAAATCTCGGCCAACTTCAGCACTGGAAAACTGATTATAATAGGAATAAAATGAGCTGACTTCGTAAGCCTATCAACAATCACCTAAATCTAATCATGTCCTCTTAAAGTATTAGGCAACCCTGTCACAAAGTCCATTGAAATTCTATCCCATTTCCATTATGGAACTTCCAACGGTTGCATCAATTCTACAGGTTTCTGATGTTCAACTTTCGACTTCTGACAAGTCAAACATGCATACATAAATCGAGCCATGTCACTCTTCATCCCAGACCACCAAAACAAACCTTTCAAATCTTGATACATCTTTGCAGCTCCTGGATGAATACTCAACTTACTTCAATGACTCTCTTCAAGTATCACTTTCCTCATCTCGGCATCATCAGGAATACAAATCTGGTTACGAAATCTCAACACATCTTGCACATCTAGCTTAAAATCATTATTCTCAGACTGATCAATCCCATTCATCAAATCTACCAGTTTCACGTCCAACTTCTTAGCTCCTCTGATACTGTCTAGAAATTCATTATTAATCTTCAACATACCCATCATAACACTCTGCGGAGTAACCTCGAAAACTAAGCTCATATCTCTGAACTGCTCAATCAATTCCAACTCTTTAATCATCATTGATGACATATGTAAAGTCTTTCGACTCAACGCATCAGCTACCACATTCGCCTTTCCTGGATGATAATTCAAACCAAAATCATAATCCTTTAACAATTCCAACCATCTTCGTTGCCTCATATTCATCTCTTTCTGATCACACAAATATTTCAAACTCTTATGGTCACTAAACACTTCAAATCTAAAACCATAAAGATAATGCCTCCAAATCTTCAATGCAAAAACAACTACAGCAAGCTCTAAATCATGCGTAGGATAGTTCTTCTCATGAGTCCTCAACTGCCTTGACGCATAAGAAACTACATTACCATTCTGCATAAGCACACCTCCTAAACCCATCTTAGAAGCATCACAATACACCACAAAAGGCTCTCCTGGATTAGGCAACGTCAAAATCGGAGCCGACGTTAGCCTCTTCTTCAATTCTGTAAAACTTTCTTCGCACTGAACATCCCACACAAATGCTTTACCTTTACAAGTCAACTTAGTCAACGGGAGTGACAACTTAGAAAACCCTTCGATAAACCTTCTATAATAACCATCTAATCCCAAGAAGCTTCTAATCTCAGTAGCTGACTTTAGGGTTTCCCATTGCAACACAACATCAACCTTCGATGGATCTACAACAATGCCACTACCTGAGATCACATGACCAAGAAAACTAACCTCTTTCATCCAGAATTCACACTTGGACAGCTTTGCATACAACTTCTTCTCTTTCAAAATCTGCAATACTACTCTTAAATGTTCAACATGCTCTTCTTATGACTTAGAGTAAATCAAAATAGCATTGATGAACATCACTACAAACTGATCCAAATAAGTGTGAAAGATACGATTCATATATTCCATGAATACTCCCGGCGCATTAGTAACACCGAAAGGCATCACCGAATACTCGTAATGTCCATTATGTGTTCTGAAAGTCGTCTTCTGAATATCTTCATCCTTCACTTTAATCTGATGATAACCCGACCTCAAATCAATCTTACTAAACACACGAGCATCCACCAATTGGTCCATCAAGTCATCTATTCTTGGAAGCCGATACTTGTTCTTAATCGTCATCTTGTTCAATTGTCTATAATCAACACAAAGCCTCATACTTCCATCTTTCTTCTTCACTAACAACACTGGAGCACCCCACGATGATACACTTGGTCTTACAAAACTCTTCTCAAGTAACTCTTCCAATTGCTTCTTAAACTCTGACAATTCAGACGCAGACATCCTGTATGGTGCCATAGACACAGGTCTGGTACCCAGTACAAGATTAATTGCAAATTCAACTTCCCTCTCTGGCGGTACATCAGGAATCTCGTCAGGGGAAACTTCAGGAAATTCACATACCACATGCAATTCCTCAATTATAGCTTGGGTCTCTACAGATAGCAACGCCATCAACGAGAACATCTATACTTCCTCTTGCATCAACTTCCTCAAATGTCTAGCAGACAACAGACCATCTTCCTCTTCTTCAGGAGTAGAAAACTTCACAGACTTGTCATAACAGTTAATATGAACACAGTTATGCTCTAACCAGTTCATACCCAAAATTACATCCAAACCTCTTAACGGTAAACAAACCAAATCAACAACAAAGTCTCTGTCGAAGATCGACAAGGGACACTTAGCACACACAAAAGAAGTAGTCACCGACCCCTTGGCTGGAGTATCGACGGCCATTTCCCCATTCAAAGAAGACAACACAAGACCCAATCTTTCAACACAATCAGCAGCAATAAAACAATGTGTAGCACCAGTATCAATAATAGTGATTAAAGGAGTACTATTAATGAAACATGTACCTCTAATAAGTCTATCCTCAGCAGCTATCTGATCCTCAACCAAAGCAAACACTTTACCACTTGACTGAGCCTTCTTCGATTTCAGACACTGACTACCAATGTGCCCTTCTTCTTTACAGTTGAAACAAACCACACTCTTGTGCTCACACTCAGATACAACATGTCCGTTCTTGCCACAACGGAAACACCTCTTCACTTCAGTAGTGCACACATTACTCTTGTGTCTAGGTTTCCCACACTTAAAACAAACCACACTAGCAGGAGCATCTCCCCCACTAGTCCTCTGTCCATGAGTAACTCTCTGTTTACCCTTACCAGCTGGGGCATCATAAGGTTTACCATGATTTCGTGGGTGCTTACCCCTCTTCTTACTGATAATCTTGTAATGAGCATTATTGTCTTCCTCATAAATCCTGCAGCTATCAACCAAATCAGCAAAGACACGGATTTTCTGATATCCAACTGCTTTCTTAATCTCCGGGTGCAACCCGTTCTCAAACTTAATACACTTTGAAAACTCAGCATTTTCCTCAGCGTAATGCGGATAAAACTTGGCCAACTCAGCAAACTTGGCCGCATACTCAACCACAAACATACTTCCTTGCTTCAGCTCAAGGAATTCAATTTCCTTCTTACCACAGACATCTTCAGGAAAATACTTTCTCAAAAACTCCCTACAGAACACAACCCAAGTGACATTCTCACATGTAGCTTCTAACTTCTGACAAGTCTCTAGCCACCAGTCATCAGCCTCGACTGCTAGCATATGAGTCCCATAACGAACCTTCTGCGCTGGAGTGCAGTCCATCACGCGAAAGATCCTCTCAATCTCTTTCAACCATTCCAATGCTCCGTCAGGATCATACTTTCCCTTGAACGTAGGTGGATTCTCTCTCTGGAAGGTTTCCAAGCTACGAGATCCAGCATTCCCGTCAGTATTCGGCTGATTTTCCATCACATGAGCCATTGCTTCTAGAGCAGCAACAAGAGCAGCATTATTCCTTCCAGCCATCTCAACTTCTCACGACAACATAAACAACGATTAGAACTCAAATTAACAATA
Organism: Vicia faba; assembly: GCA_948472305.1. Classification (NCBI taxonomy): domain Eukaryota; kingdom Viridiplantae; phylum Streptophyta; class Magnoliopsida; order Fabales; family Fabaceae; genus Vicia; species Vicia faba. Next base: position 90,384,028 of record OX451738.1, read on the forward strand.
CTCAATTGTTAGACAACTACGACTCGACGACAAGGTCAGACCAACCTTTTGCTCTGATACCAACTTTGTAACACCCCAATTCTACCCCAAGCAATTATGCAAAATAAATCAGAATTATCAATTTCAATCATACAAATGAATCGGGACGTCACAAATTCTTATAACAAAATTCATTGCATTCATTATGGATATATAACAGTTTTCTTCAAACATCGGATGGACCGTCAACATAACATCTTTAACCAAATAAGTCAACATCTACGCAGCGGAATTCTTAATAACATCTCTAACAACAAAACAACAACTTCGAAACATCACATATTTAATAATAATTAATTTCAAGTTCAACAACTGAAAATCAACAATCAAAACAGCAAGCGTTCATCCCCCCGAGTGTTACATATCAGAGCAATGACACCGACTCGAACTATTGAAGGAATACAACCTTCACTCTCGATTACCTGCACGTTACCAACATAAGGGCAACATTCAAACAGAAGGGGTGAGATATCTAACAATATAATGAAGCGCATGATAATTAATATATTAAATTAGATCAACAACGTCACCACTTCTCGTCTCATAATCAACAACAATCTCAACAATAATATACATTCATCAACATCAAAATACACTTCTTTATGAAATCATATAATGCAAATCAATATTATGCAAATGCATGTGGTACCATTGGAGCAGAACTCCCATCTCAAAAATTTTCCAATTAATAGAGGCATCAACAAGGCATAGCCTTCATCTCAAAATTTTCCAATCCAGGCCATCTCAATGAGCATAAGCTCCATCTCAAAAATGCAATGTATGCGACACAACCATGAATATAATGATAACACCCAAGTTAACAACATCTCAAATCATCTCAAATTATCATCTCAAAACATCTCAAATTATCATCTCAAAACATCTCGAATTATCATCTCAAAACGTCTCAAATAAACATCTCAAAATAACTTCTCAAAATAATCAACATCTCAGATCATCAAAATAATTTATCAAACATCGTTTATTTATAAATCATCAAACATCATTTATTTATTAATAACTTCTCATTTATAACTCAGCAATATTTTAATTTCCACAGTAAATCAACACTGTCATTCTGTAACTCTAACGTCAAGACCGACACTTTCCTACTATTATAGCTCAAACAGCCGCTTGTAAGCGTCTAACGTTCATCGCTCTGCACAAAACAACGCAAAGGCCATCCAACTTCTCACCACGCAACCTCTAACCAACACTATTTCTAAATACATGACTTCTGATGACGCAACTTTGGGGCGACACAATCTTCTGACTACTATAACTTTTGACTACTGCAACCTCTGATCAGATGCAACTTCTGATCATCACAGCTTCTGGCTAACCCCATCTTCTGAACAGGTACAACTTTTGATCATCACATCTTCTGACTAATGCCACCTTCTGACTTGTGCAACCTCTGACCAGATACAACTTCTAATCATCACCGTCCTCTGACTAACCACATCTTCTGACTAGTACAAATGCTAACTACTGCAACTTCTGACGACCCAGTCCTCTGACAGCATAGCTTCTAACCTATACAACTCCTAACGTCAGAACTTCTATTTTCTAGTAATTCAATGCAACTTCTAACATCAGAATTTCCACCTTTCACTAGGCCACGCAACTTCTAACACCTACATCTAGCATCATAACTGCTATTTTCTGTTCATCATATCGTTCTAATTCTTCGCCTGATATCAATCCAACTAAGAACAATATTAACAAATTATATTCTCCAAATTAATTCAGGAATTCTAATAGCGTAGCGCCTGATATCATTCCAACATAATTCAGCGTTTTCATTACTGCTATATTCAACATTTTCTTCCATGCATCACACTATGGGATTCACGATTAAAGCCCTAAAACTTAATATATTCATGACAATTCATCACCTATAATCATCTGATAATTCTACATCAATTAAACAACATCACGACATCAATATCCATCTAAAATTCATCAAATATTCATCATACATCATCATATACATCCAATTCAAGAACAAGACAACAATCATCACTAATCCCACATACGAATCATCATAAACCCAATTATAGAGTTAGAACCCCGCCCTTACCTTGGATTGAAGGTCGCTCTACAATTCCGGTTGAATTCTCGTGCTTGCCGTTTTCCACTTCTCTAGCAGCTTGCAGGTTCTCTTCCAAATCCTTATTCTTCTACTGCTTCTTTCTTTCTATTCCTTATAACAAATAATAAAATAACCCTATTATTCTATTATTCCTTAATGGGCTTAAAACCAATATACCCCCTTATTACTTCTATTCCTTTAAAAATATTTCCACATTAAATAATATTACACTTCTAATATTATTTCACCACATAATATTATATCTCTAATATTATTTCTCCACTTAATAAAATAAATCCAATTAATTATAACACATCTTCATAAATATTCCAAAAATAATTTAATTAAATAATTAATTAAATTACGGGTGTTACACTACACCCAGATCTGGGGGCACTTTTTAGGTAAAGAACAATAGATTGTGGAGACTGTATGGCGTAGACCGATATGGTTTAAGCGGTAGCTGTGTTGGTGTGGCACTTTGGTTGGTACCAGTGTCCTTCGTGGGGAAACGAGGAGAATACGGGGCCGCCGCATGGTGTCGTGAAGCACTAACGGACCTTAGAACCTTATTTGAACAAACTTGGCCATTAGAAAGTAGTGAGATAGCCGACCTCGGTGTAGAGCTAAGGATTGGTTGATACTCGATGCTACACTCATTGAGATCATACTTTTGGGATATTTCGGCCGCAAGAAAAGATTGCTTGAGCTGAGACAATGCCCGATAAAGGATGGTCAGTGATATTGAGATCCACTAGAACCCGGTTACTTTTAAGACAGGTTTAAAACCAACTAAACTTCAAGAGAGTACTACCTTTAACCTCATGCAGGCCTTAAACCTAAGGACTTGGTGTGATTTGACCATGTTTGCTATACCTGTGGTTTATCATGACATCATGCATCATAATATAGCATCCATTCTTATTGCACTAACCATTTCAAAGACCAAGGGAGTTTATCTTTGTTCTGTTTTGTAGATCATGGCTTCCGTTCATAGAAACACTATCTGAATCAGCTTTGTGAAGATACCTTCCCAACTCAAAGAGCTAGCATCAAGGGTTTCTGAAACTTCTGCGTTCACTAAGAGACATGGTCGACTTCTCAACCTGGTTACTTCAAACTTTCATGAAAAGATGATGAGTGTACTCTTTCAGTTCTTCAATCCCAAGCATCACTGCTTCACCTTTCCAGACTATCAGTTGGTGCCTACCTTGGAAGAATTCTCTCAACTGCTGGATATACCCATCCTTGAACAGTTGCCCTTCACAGGTCTAAAAGAAGTTCCTAAGCCGGAAGTCATTGCCTCAACTTTGCATCTGAAACGGGCCGACGTGGTATCCAATTGGGAAACAAGAAGCGGAGTCAAGGGTTTTCTAGCTAAGTTTCTGATAGACAAGGCCTAACTGTTTTGGGATGATATGGATTTTCAGGCTTTTGAGGAGGTTTTGGCTCTTTTAATCTATGCGTTAGTCATATTCCCTAATCCGGACTCATTCATAGATGTGAATGCTATCAAGATCTTCCTCTCTCGCAACCCTGTGCCTACCTTACTCGGAGATATTATGCACACTCTCCATACTCGTACCATGAAGAGAAGAGGGATTCTTATGTGTTGCATGCCATTACTGTCGAGGTGGTTTATTTCTCACCTCCCTAAGTCCGTACTGAAGAATGAAGAAGGTTTGGGTTGGTCGCAAAGGATAATGTCACTCGCTAATATGGATATTCTTTGGTGTTCCCGAGCTATGGAAAACATTGCTATTATTGACCGCTGCGGGGAGTACCCTAATGTCCCGTTGCTTGGTATCAGAGGGGGTATAACCTACAATCCTTGTTTAGCTCTGCAACAATTTGGTTACGCTCGAAGGGATGGTCCCCATGAGTTACTTATCAAGGGAATTATATTCAACTATGAAGATGACGCTCACGAGTATCGCCGGAGGTTCATACAAGCTTGGGGCATGGTAAACAAATCTGACGCCAAGGCTTTGGGGCCAAAAACTTCCATTCCTATGGAACCTTACCTCCAATGGGTACGAGATTGTGCTCAGAAGCTTAAGATGCCCTATGTGGCCGTTTTAACAGTGATCATGGAACCCACTACTAAAGGGGGTATTCCTTACACGGTTCTCTATCCTTATATGCCCACTGATCTTGGGAAATTATAGAGGTCTTGGATTCAGTTGATGGAGGAGCAAGATACTTACAGGGATCAGTTCCATTCTCAAGAGAGGAAGGTTTTAGAGCTAACAAAGAAACTCCATGAAGAAAGAGGACTCGATGACTATCTCAGCACAAAGGAAGAATCCATGGGAATTTTGATGTCTTTTATAGTTTTAGATTTGTTTTTTAATTGTAACGCCTAAAAGGAATTTGAACTTTAAAATCGAGCTAATAATTTTTTTGTTTATTTTGGTTTACAAATTTAAATTTCCCAAAGTCTTTGAAAGAATTGCATGCGCATACCATTATCATACACATCATTACAGGTACCATTACAGGTTTCTCATCCGCTTCGCTGTTTATTTCAGCACGAAATGTCTTCTGAACAAACCATCAAGGACCTTCAGGCACAGAACACCCAATTCCAACAAATGTTCATAAGTCTGGAAAAAGGGCAGGAGGATCTGAAAGCCCTCATCCTGAAAGAGAAGAAGAAGGCTGTCGGTATTCTGAATATGGGCAGAATGTTTGGAGAGCGGTTGAAGCGATAAGTCGATCTGACCTCTTCATACAAGGAAGGGGAGAATTAAGAAGAAGAGAAGGATCCCAGTCCTGCAGTTTCTGACAATGATACCAATTACAATGATGAGCAATATCCTCCTACTGAGGATAGATACAAGCAATTGGAAGATTGTCTGAGTGCCATGGAAGTTCAGAGGATACCTGGACTGGATTTCGAAGAATTGGGATTGGTGTCGGGAGTGGTCATCCCGCATAAGATCAAAGCTCCAGTTTTTGCTAAGTATGATGGGGTGTCCTGCCCAAAACTCCATCTCCGTTCTTATGTCAGAAAGATCTAGCCTGACACCGCTGATAGAAATCTGTGGGTTCATTTCTTTCAAGATAGTCTATCAGGGACTCAGCTTGAATGGTTCTACCAGCTGGAGGGAGCCAATGTCCAAAATTGGGAAGATTTGGCTGCTGCTTTCTACAAGCAGTATCAATACAACGCCGACCTTGCTCCTACTCGTACTCAACTCCAGAGTATGTCCATGGGTGCAAGTGAAGGCTTTAAAGACTATGCAAAAAAATGGAGAGACTTGGCTGGGAGAGTTTAACCCCCGTTGTCTGATAGGGAGCTGGTTGATATGTTTCTGGGGACGCTATCTGGTCCATTTTTCAATCATTTGATCGACAGCTCGTCAGCTGGCTTCACCGAGCTTATTCTAACTGTAGAAAGAGTAGAAGATGGGATTCTAAGCGGAAAAATACAGAAGGATGCCTCTTTGAGTTCAGTAAAGAAGCCTTTTGCTGGTAAGAAAGAAGCCAGTGCCATCTATAGCCCGAGGGGCCAAAACAGGGCTGAACATTGTCAGACAGTAAGTGCCGTGATGATACCTAGACCTGCAGTTGCTCCACAACGCAACAATCAACAAAGGATGGAAAGACCACAACGACATTTTACCCATATCAACATGACATTGGCTGAAGTGCTACCTCATCTGCTGAGATCCAACTTGGCAACCTTGAAAGAGGCTCCCAAGAATCCGAATATTACATATCCCCGATATAATCCAAATGCTCGGTGCGCCTATCATTCTGAGAGTCCTGGCCACGATACACATGATTGTTGGGCTCTGAGGAATAAAGTACAAGACTTGATTGAAGCCAAGGAAATAGAGTTTGATGCTCCGGAGAAGCCAAATGTCATAAAGGCTCCCATGCCTAAGCACGGTCGTGGAGTTAATGTTATTGATACTGATTTGTTTGTTACCTCTGTGGATGAAGTTTCTACCCCCTCTCATGACTGTCAAGAAAAATTTGTTGTTGGCCGGTTTATTTCCAGGTTGGGGTGAAGGTTGCCACATGTGTTCGTTTCTACCTTCTGGTTGCCGTTTGCTGAAATTAGGTGTTCAATGCCTGATAGATAACAAAGAAGTTTTGTTTGAGAAAACTTTGGTTCCCGTTGTTCCATATGAATACATTGCCATTATAGCCATTTCCGCCAATCCTTCCAAGGTTTCCTCGAGAAGACTTGTTAGGATTACATCTGCTCCAAGAATTGTTTTGCTGATAATCACTGCTCCTGGTCCTGTACCGTATGTCTCGGACAAAGCTGTCCCATGGCATTATGGTGCCGATGTGTACTATCATGGAATCAAACAAGATTTGAAAGACGAAGAAGTTGATCCTGATATTGGTAACATTGTCGGAACCATAAAAGTTACCCGAAGTAGAAGGGTCTTCTCTCCCGAGATTTCCCCTAAGACTGTCAACAAACCTATTATCATTCCATCTGTTGTTCCTGCTAGTACATCAACTACAGTTCCTGTTCTTACTCCAGTTATTACCTCTATCGGTGAATCGTCTAATACCCGCGGCAAGGAAATTATAGGTGAGCCTGCCCGGACGGAGGCGCCTAGGAAAATTGTTGTGGAAGCCTCTAAGCAAGAAATGGAGGAAATACTGAAAATCATTATGAAGAGCAACTACAATGTGGTCGAGCAGCTGGGGCATACCCCATCAAAAATATCCATGTTATCCCTATTGTTGTGCTCCGAGGCCCATGCGAAGGCTTTGATTGCATTCCTCAAAACTGCACATGTGCTGCAAGAGACTTCAACTGATCAATTCAAAAATTGTGTGGCCAGCCTGACTGCTGATAATCGGTTGGGTTTTTCATATGCGAATTTGACACCAAAGGGAAGGAAGCATAATGATGCTCTGCATGTCTCGATTGAATGCAGGGGCACCACTATGGCTTATGTGCTGGTAGATACTGGGTCTTCACTGAATGGTCTGCCGAAGAAGGCGCTGGACCGGTTGGATTGCGAGGGTTTAACTCTAAAGCCTAGTAACATTGTGGTAAAGGCTTTTGACGGATCAAAGAGAATGGTGCATGGGGAAGTGGACATCCCTGTCAAAGTAGGTTCTCAGACTTTTGGGTCCACCTTCTATGTGATGGATATCAGGCCGTCGTATTCTTGTTTGTTGGGTCATCCTTGGATCCACGAGGCTGGGGAAGTTACTTCCACACTCCACCAAATGCTGAAGTATCCGGTAAAAGGGAAGATTGTCACTGTTCGGGGTGAAGAGGAGTATATGGTGAGCCACCTAAATTCCTCCCGGTACGTAGAGATGGACGGGGAATTCATAGAAACTCCTTGTCAGAATTTTGAAGAGGTCCCTCAGATCTCGGCATCGACTGAAACTACCACCAACAACAAACCTCCTCTAAAGATGGCTTCCCTCAAGGACGCCAGGGTCGTGGTTGAAGAAGGTGGGTGTACCAATTGGGGTCAGCTCCATGATTTCACTCACAAAACTGACAAATTTGGTTTGGGCTTTACTACAGGGGCTCAAAGGGCAGTTAGACGCGCTCGGGCTGGAAGACCTCCCCTATACATCAGTAATCGGGGAATTAATGCCATTGAAGACAGCGAGGAAGACTCAGACATGGACAGCTGGATCTACCCAACTACCAACGGTGGACTGAATAACTGGACGACTAGGGACTTTATACCTGTTTCTTTTATTCCGCATTAATTGACTTACTTGTTTTGAGATTTGTAATAAACAATTTAAAACTTTACGGCCTTGTGCCTTGCCTGAGGCACATTAGTTTTGTTTGTGAGGGTTGTTATTTGTCATTTCATATATCATTAATAAAGCATTGGACGTTTCTTGCATACAAATTTTGCACTCTCTGTTTTTCTTTCCTACTTTCACTTTATCAAAACATCTATTCTCTTACACACACCCATGTATCATAATGCATATCCATATCCACTCTGGATCCCATTGATAACAGCTCTGCTATTGCCATTTATGACTTCAAAAATCCGATCATCCAAGTCAAGGACGAAGGTGAGGATGATTGTGAGGTCCCTGGAGAACTTGCTAGACTGTTACATCAGGAAGAAAGGGCCATACAACCCCATGAAGAGCCGGTTGAGACAGTGAACTTGGGTACTGAGGAAGACAGAAAAGAGGTTAAAATAGGTGCAAATCTGGAGCTTAGCGTCTGTGATACGGTGGCAGAACCGACTGTTTTGAAAATGTTGGTTTGCGTTTTGCGTTTTTTGTTTGCAAAATGTCGCGGTAAGCAAGAGTCGCCACCGACTTTTATTTTATCCAATCGAAAAGGAAAAAAAGTACAGAAAAAAAATCCTTTTTCGAGATATTCTGAGTACGGGGGGTAGATTATAGAAAGGGAAGGTATTAGCACCCTTTCTATCCATGGTTTTCCATGGGCTCTTAGGTACTTGCTCATCTTTTTAAATTGCTTGTGTTTGTGCTTTGTTTTGAAAAAGTTTTGACTTCGTGATAACCGTTGTATCAGTCCTCAAAGGTGTGACGAAGTTGTTTTGAAAATTGTTTTGAAGAGTGTAAGTGTGAAAAGTTTAATTTTGAGCAAGTACCTACTAGCATCTACCTACTCGAAAAAAGATCGTTTCTATTCTTATTTCCTTTAGACAGCGCTATCCCACCATTGAGAAATAGGTAGCACCGTCGTTGGATTTGTAAGGGTCAATTCGTAAGGGACGTACAATCATTGAAGCAATGTTAGGACACCTTAGTAATAACCCTAAAGTCTTAAGATCATATTTGAGGCAATATTTCCGAGGCAACATTTCCGAGGCAACATTCTGAGGCAACATTCGAACGAGACATTTGATCTTTTTTAGACAGAAGGATAAGCACTAAGACACCCTATACTTAATGATCATTTACCGAAGGCAACCGAAGTGAGAGTATACCCTATGAGTGCATATGTGCGAGTGATTTGATTTCAGTTATTATCTTTGCACATTAGGGTTTTCTATCCATTTTAAATTATCATGCAATCTTGTCATACAATCCTATTAACATACATCTAAACAGTTAATATTTGCAAGAATTAAAATGCGAGAAAATAAACCTACGCTATTACAAGGCTTCGGGATAGGGATTAATTACATAGCCAAAAAACCCGTAAAAAATGATAAATAAAGAAAGTCCTAGATTAAACTATTACATACCATGGACAGTTACATCAATATTGCAAAAAATAATAAACACGCGCGATGAATCGTATGCAAAATAATTAGGGTTTTGACCCCAACTATACCTAATTGTAATTTAAAGGGAAAATCATTTTCTGTCGTTTTCTGTTATTTTGAGAAAATAAAGCTCAATTGAATAAAAAGGAACCTAATTACTAATTAATTTTAATTTAAGAAAAATAATTAAATTAACATATTTTTTTATTTTTTTATTTTGAGAAAGAAATAGATATTGAATCAAGAGTCTAACCCTAATTTTTTTAATTGATTTTAATTATATAAAAAAGTTAGAATTTCCCTAAATTAAATTAAACTAATATTAAATTTGATTTGATAAAAAAACCTAATTCTAATTTTTTGTAAAACTCTTGATTTTATGATTTTGTGAAAAAAAAGGATTTAATTTTGTTAAAAATAATTAAGCAAAATAATTTAAATAAATGAAATAAAATAGAAAAGAAAGAAAAATGGGCCTGATTGCTTAGCAAAAAGGGGGGTGTGAATCTGATTTCTTGGCCCAACAACTCCTTGATGGGTTGAACGGTCAGATCTGGATAGCACATGGGGGATCCTGAAGCGTGAGGTGTACCTGATCCTTCATTAGAAAATAACATGAAGAAAATAAGGAACCTAGGGATCAAACCCAGGTCCTTATACATTCCTCCTTTGCACGCTACCCAACTGAGCTGGCTGTTTTAATTGTACATACAATAACAAACAAATATTATATAATAAAAACAAAATGCTAAACTTTAAAACACGCGAAATTTAAACTGGCAAGTCAGGGAGAGCCACGTATCCACCTTCTTCCTCCCACCGTCGTTGTAAGTTTTGTAACTTTTGCCTACGGACATTAAGCGTAGGTATAGCCCTTGTGCATTTCAAAAATCCTGTACGCGCATGATAAATGAAAACCAATGGTACCAATCAACTCGTTTCAACCTCACGAGCATCATGGTACCATTATCAATGTCCAATTTTTCCTGTACAAGAAACCCCTAAAAACAAAGAACAAGTCCTAGCCATGGCAGTTTCATGTTCAGTCAATAAAAATGCAATTGAATATAGTCATTAGCTTGAAAACATCTCAAGGATTATAAATATGCCAATCAATCATGCTAAATATGCCAGAATCAATATATTCGAATTCAAGAAAATAGGCAAACCGCGTGACTTCTACGATGCGTTTCAAGGCGTGGGGAGGCTTGCTAACGATTGAGACACGATCCTGGGGCGTCCAGCAATTGATTGGTATGGTTAGAATGGCTTGAGATGGTATGCAACTTGGAATTTTGTCTACACTTTTTCTTTGAAATTTTGCAATTCTTTCTCTGCCTTTGCACGCCTCTAGCCTCCTCCTTTTGGTCTGCCCTTGTTCCTTATGTATAATAGAGTGCATTAGGGTTAAAGTTTGTATCAAATATTTTCCAATTATGAAGATTGATCCATGATTTAATCCTTGCACCAAATCTTTCCAAATCAAGAAAATTCAATCTTTTTCTGTCCATATGAAGCCTTGCACGATTTGATCTTGTCCCCAGCTGTATAATGAATCTAATCGTGCATAAAATCTCAAGATTTAATTGATTTTTGATATTTTCATTATTTTATATTGATTTTATTTGATTCAAATGAAATAAAATCAAAATAAATAACAAAAATAAAAGAATGACAAGTGGAAGGACTCATGGGTCGTGGGTCATTACAAACTCAGTGCAAGCATAAAAAGTTGGGCCCATTTAGCAAAAAAATGCAAATTTGAGCATGTTTGACTTTTGTCAATTTTGCAAAAAGGTCAACTTGGCCAATGCATAACTCTCTCAATTTTGATCCTAGAGAGGTGTTCTAGGACTTTTTAGAAAGCTTAGGATGTCCTATAAGCAACCCTTTTGGTCTCATCTCAAATGAGTTTTCCATGTTCATGTATGAAGCCTTGACCCAAAAGGTGTTTTTGTTGACTTTTCAAAATGACCTATAATGTCCAAATTCATATCATCTTGTGAGTGCATATTTTGAACTTGTGAGATGAGGATGAATTGTAGGGAATTACATCCTCTTCAAAATGAGCTTTGGATGGGTCATTTTTGATAAAGTATGACAAAGTTATGCTTGGTCAAAGTTGAGTTGACTTTTCCTGCAAAACCCTAATTTAGCAACTTTTGGGTTTTGATGAATTGTGAGCAATCCTTGAGGAATCATGATCAACCCTTGATAAAACAATGAATAATACTTCAAAATGAGAATGTTGGCCAAAAATCTTGAAGTTTGACTGTATGTGGGCCACAGTTGACTTTTGACCTAGCATAGTCGATTTCTAGGCACTTGAGCAATTGACTGAGCAAACTTCCTCTGCAAGACTTGAAGCTTGATATGGATGATCTTGAGAACATATTAGGACAATGGTGAGCATTTTGGATCCTTTGGACTCAAGCATCTTGATGTAAAATGAAACCCTAATTTGAGGTATATTGGCTTAGGAGAGAGTTTGTCTGGTCAACTCTTGGACCTCCTTGAGCAATTTGAGGACCTCACTCGACATGTATTGAGAAATATGAGAGGGTATGTTTTGGGGTATAACAGCTGCCCCTGTTCAATCTTCTTAAACCTGAGGATGTAGATTGGCTTGTCTACCTTTCGTGATCTGAAGGTGGAAGATGATTGAACACTAGAGTGCCCAGAAATTTTCACTCGCATGAAGTGATACTTGACTTGCGATATCGGGAATGGGCTTATAGATGACATTTGGTAGTTGCTAGACGAAAGATGGGCTTAAAGATGCCATCCGAAGAGGTGTCGATCGCATAAGAGATTCCTTTGCGAGAACCTGTATACCTGCTGTTGAGGAGGACTTCGCTGGGGAATGTTGGTCTCTGTCTTGAGAGAAATAGAGTTTTAGGAGCTTCAGTTGTCCGTTACTCTACTGGGGAATAATTTCGTTTTGGGAAGGGGAGGTGAACTGTGTATCTGGTCGGGGTATATGTTGTACTGCGACTTTCTGGGGGAATGTGAAATCAATTGTGTTTGATTGGGTCCCAGTCTTACAGTGTTGTGGACTGCTGTCTGGGGATAAGAGAGGAATAACCTGGATAGTAGGGCTGTGAGAAGAAACCTGGATAGTAGGGTTACTTCGATATGAGAGCCTGGGTAGTAGGGTTGTGAGAAGGAACCTGGATAGTAGAGTTTCTTGGATATGAGAGCCTGGATAATAGGGCTGTGAGAAGGAACCTGGTTATTAGGGTTTCTTCGATATGAGAGCCTGGGTAGTAGGGCTGTGAGAAGGAACCTGGATAGTAGGGTTTCTTCGATATGAGAGCCTGGATAGTAGGGCTGTGAGAAGGAACCTGGATAATAGGGTTTCTTCGATATAATAGCCTGGGTAGTAGGGCTGTGAGAAGGAACCTGGATAGTAGGGTTTCTTTGATATGAGAGCCTGGATAGTAGGGCTGTGAGAAGGAACCTGGATAGTAGGGTTTCTTCGATATGATAGCCTGGGTAGTAGGGCTGTGAGAAGGAACCTGGATAATAGGGTTTTTGGATAGTAGGGCTGTGAGAAGGAACCTGGATAGTAGGGTTTCTTCGATATGATAGCCTGGGTAGTGGGGCTGTGAGAAGGAACCTGGATAGTAGGGTTTCTTCGATATGAGAGCCTAGATAGTAGGCCTGCTCTTGTTGTGCCGATGATTACTCTGTTTAGCTTCGAGTGTCGATCATGGGCTTGCTGGAAATTGTTGATAATAATGTCTTTCCTGAAATAAATACAGGGTTAGTTATATGTGATGTATGAGATGCATTGTGTGTCGATTTTCTCAAAACAAATGAGACCATGTTATGTATGGTCTATGCATATGTCATGATGTATGAACATGAAATGCTGACATGATAATCGGAATCGGGGAAAATAAATCCCTGATTGCCATGAAAACCACAGTTCCTCCACTTCTATTGAGGATGGTGAACAAAGATGATCGTGCTGGGGATTTGCCCCTTGGCTGGCGAAGATTCTGCCAGAAGAGACCCTGCCCGAGGATAACTCTGTGGGGAATAACTCTGTCGGAGATGAGATACTCTGTCGATGGATCATGCTGATTTGGAGAAATAAACTCAGCTGGGGATGAATTTCCATTGCTGATAATAATGAAATCTGTTGGAGATTGAATTTCTGCTTGTGAGAGAAATAAACTCTGATTGGGGAAAAATTTACTGATTCGCTCGCGATTGTGAACCTTAGCTGGGGAGAGTTATGTCCTGCTTGGGGAAGCTGGCATCACCGTCTTTAGGTACTCTCTACTTTGTGGGGAGTGTATGTACCACTACTGATGTTCTCAAGTTGGCTCTATCCCGGTACCTGATGGGCAGAGTAACTGTAAGGTTTGGGCACTTCTTGTTTTCCATGTTCCTGGAATTACGAGTAATTGTCTTTTGTTTTTTCATGTAAACATTTATGAGCAGCAATTATTCTCAAATGCATATATAAAAAATGAATCATTGGACGTTCTTTGCAAAACAAAACAGAAAAAGAAAAACAAATAGAAATTTCTTGTAAAATGAATTGTATTGATTTTGAAGTTGGCCCATAATAGGAGTTTTTTACAAAGAGGCCGACGTCCTAGTAAGAGGATGCCGTCGAAAGATAGGAATTATACAATTTGTGTAAAAGAAAGAAAAACTGCTATGTGAAACAATCCCATTGGGTTCCAGCTCTACTATTGCCTTTATATGTTCAAGCATCTCATCATTTTGCCGCTTGATCGAAGGTGGATTGGGTTGATTGGCGCCATCCGAGCTTGATAGTCAATATCGAAGTCTGGTTACAAGATGATCCAACGAGACATAGTGTTACGCTTCAATCCCTAATTTTTTCCTGGACCGCCCTTTTGGGTTTTCAATCCACCGGGATACCCTTTTTTGCCCAAGCCTCCTTTTCAGGTTTTCGACTTGCCGGGTGTACAGTTTTTTCATTTTCATCCCTTACTTTTTCCCGAACCCTTTTGGTTCGCCGGGAAGCCCTTATTTTTGCCTAGGCCAGTCGACCTAGCGGGTCTTTGATTATGCGTAGTATTTTTTCACTATGTCTGCATTGACGGGGTGAAGAAGGTCGTCACCATCCATGGTGGTTTGAATCAAATCTCCTCCCGAGAAAATGTTCTTAACCACAAATGGCCCTTCGTATGTAGGGGTCCATTTTCCCCTGGGATCATCTTGCGGTAGTATGATGCGTTTGATCACTAGATCCCCGACTTGATATTCTTGGCATATGACTTTCTTGTTAAATGCCTTAATCATTCGCTTTTGATACGTCTGACCATGACAAATAGCAGTAAGCCTATTTTCATCAATTAGATTCAGTTGATCAAGTCGGGTCTGGATCCAGTCGTCTTCGCTCAAACCCGCATCTTTCATAATCCTGAGAGAGGGTATCTGGACTTCGATGGGTAGGACTGCCTCCATGCCATACACCAGAGAGTAGGGTGTTGCCCCTGTTGACGTTCGTGCTGAGGTACGGTATCCATGAAGAGCGAATGGTAACATCTCGTGCCAGTCTTTGTATGTCATCGTCATCTTCTGCATAATCTTCTTGATGTTCTTGTTAGCCTCTTCAACAACCCAATTCATCTTCGGCCGGTAGGGAGAAGAGTTGTGATGCTATATCTTAAACTGTTTGCAGAGCTCGGTGATCATTGTATTGTTGAGATTCGTACCATTGTCAGTAATAATTCTCTCTGACACACCATATTGACATATCAAATTATGTCGGATAAACCGCGCCACGACGTTCTTGGTTACTGTAGAAAAGGAAGCTGCCTCGACCCACTTCGTGAAATAATCAATCGCTACCAGAATGAAACGATGCTCGTTAGACGCAGTAGGTCTGATCTCACCTATCATATCGATGCCCCACATTGCGAAAGGCCAAGGGGCTGTCAGAACATTCAGAGGAACTAGAGGTAGATGCACCTTATCAGCATAGACTTGGCACTTATGAGAGGTCCGAGAGTGCTGGTAACAATCGGCTTCTATAGTGGACCAATAATATCCTGCCCTTAGGATTTTCTTTTCCATGGTATGTCCACTGGAATGAGTTCCGAAGGTACCTTCATGTAACTCTGCCATGATCCTTTGTGCCTTGCTCTTGTCCATGCACCGCAGTAAGATCGGATCATGGTTACGCTTATAGAGGACACCATTATTGATGAAGAACTTCGCAGAGAACCTTCTCAAGAACTTCTTATCATTAACAGATGCACCCTCGGGGTACCCTTGAGTCTCAAGATACCTCTTTACTTCGTGAAACCAGGGTTTATCTGCTACCTCTTCAATCTCAATGTCACAAAAATGTGCGGGTTCGTCCAACCTCTCGATGGTAATCTGGGGAGCTTCATTGTCCCACTTGACTTTGAACATAGAAGACATGGTAGCTAGCGTGTCCGCTAACTGGTTCTCCTCTCTCGGGAAGTGTTCAAAGGTTATCTCCTCAAAATGTGGGAGCAATGTCAATACATATTCTTTGTAAGGAATAAGATTTGGATGCTTCGTATCCCACTCGCCTTTGATCTGACTGATCACTAGGGCAGAATCTCCGAATACACTCAAGAACTTAATCCTCAGGTCAATAGCAACTCGAAGGCCCATGATGCACGCTTCATACTCCGCCATATTGTTGGTGCAGTTAAAACATAATCGAGCAGTGAACGGGGTATGACAGCCCTCAGGAGATATAATTAAAGCGCCAATGCCATTACCCAATGCATTTGATGCTCCATAAAAATACATAGACCATCAGGATCCTTCCTCAGGTCCTTCATCCGGTCCAGGTTCTTCACAGTCGGTCACCAACATGATGTTCTCATCCCGGAACTCGAAATTCATGGATTGGTAGTCATCCACGGCCTGATGCGCCAAATGATCCGCCAATACACTCCCCATGATTTCTTTTTGGGTTGTGTATTGGATGTCGTACTCGGTTAGGATCATCTGCCATCTTGCTATCCTTTTGGAGAGAGCAGGCTTCTCGAAGATATAATTGATTGGATCCATTTTTAATATCAACAAAGTGGTGTGAGTCAGCATATACTGTCTCAGCCGGCGAGCATCCCATGCCAAAGCGCAACAAGTTTTCTCGAGCAATGAGTATCGGGTCTCACAGTCGGTAAACTTTTTGCCAAGGTAGTAAATATCGTGCTCTTTTCGGCCAGACTCGTCATGCTGCCCCAACACACACCCCATTGAACTATCCAGTACTGTCAAGTATAAGAAAAGGTCTTCCTTCAACTGGAGGTATCAGAATTGATGGCTCTTGGAGGTATTCCTTGATTCTTTCGAAAGTGGTCTGACATTCCTTATTCCACTTTACCACTTGATCTTTCTTCAACAGCTTGAAGATTGACTCACAAGTAGCAGTCATATGTGAAATGAACCTGGCAATGTAATTTAGACGTCCCAAGAAGCCTCTAACCTCTTTTTCTATGCGGGGGACTGGCATCTCTTGTATGGCTTTCACCTTTGCAGGATCCACCTGAATACCTTTATCACTGACAACATAACCCAGCAGCTTACCAGACCTTACCCCGAAGGTACACTTGTTCGGATTTAACCTCAGCTTATACATCTTTAACCTGTCAAATAATTTCTGGAGATCATCTAGGTGCTCTTCCTCAGTCTGGGACCTGGCTATCATATCATCAACATAAACCTCGATCTCATGGTGAATCATTTCGTGGAACAAAGCGACCATGACACACTGATAAGTTGCCCCAGCATTCTTCAACCCAAAAGGAATTACCTTGTAACAGAAGGTGCCTGTGATCGGTGGATCTGGAACTGACTGTTTAACGCTGGTTCGCGAAATGTCGCGGAAGCAAGAGTCGCCACCGTCTTTTATTTTCTCCAAATGGAAAGGACAAAAGCACAGAAAAATTCCTTATAGAGATTGCTCTCGGTTCGGGAGGTAGATTATAGAAAGGGAAGGTGTTAGCACCCTTTCTATCCATGGTTATCCATGGGCTCTTAGATACTTGCTCACTTGTGTTTTCAAAAATGGTTTGTTTGCTTTTCAACTGTGGGTTTTAAAAAGTTTCTTTGAAAATTTCAGTTCGACTCTTGTATCGGTCCTCAAGAGTGTTTGAAAAATTGCTTTCGAAAGCTTTTTGAAAAGGTGTCGGTGTGAAAAGTATTTTTGATTTGTTTTGAAATTAGAGCAAGTATCTAGAGTCGTCTACCTACCCTAAGGAATTCGTCTGTGTAGATGTCCTTTAAAGTAGTGCCATCCCACCATTGAGAGGTAGGTAGCACCACCGTTGGAGGTGTTCGGGTCAATTCGAGGTTCGGGACATGGTGATCACCAGAGCAATGGGAAGACACCTTAGAAGCTACCCTCATGCCAGGTTCCCGGATCATGAGGACTTACTAAGACATCCTCTACTCGACGATCACCTTTCGAGGCAAGGCAACAGTGAGGCGTACCCTAGGGGTGGTGTGTGATTTGTGTGTCATGTTCAGTTATTTTATCTTGCCATGGTATAGGTGACCTAGCGTTTGTTTTTATTTATTGTCATTCATTCTTGCATGCCTTGATTAACAGTTAAAAGTGCGAGAAGTAAAAGATTCTAAGCTATTACAAAAGGCGCGGGTCCACATCGCCAAAATTTCCAGAACCCGATTTGACAGGAAAATAAAGAATTAAAAAATGCGAAAAATAAATATTACATGGCCTTGGGAGAGATACATAAATATTATAAAGAATAGAAAATAAATATGCGAATTGGAATTAAAGTTGAAACGAGGGCGTTGGACCCTTTTTAATTAAATTAAATTAAACGATTATTAAATTAATAAAGTTAAAATGAAAAGAAATTGTCCCTTTTTTTTTTGTATTTTTGTATTTTATGATTTTTTTTTATGAAAAAAGAATTAATTAAAATAAAATGCTAACCCTAATTCTAGTTGTTTTTAGTTTATTAAGAAAAAATTAAATTTTAACCTAATATTTAACCTAATTATTTACATGCCATTTAATTATAAAAATAAATAATAGGAAATATTTAATTATTATGAAAGAAAAGAAAAAAGAAATTAAACCCTAATTCTACCAAATTTTAAATTGATTGAGAAAAATATTAAAATTTAACCCTAAGTTTAAAACTAGAATGAATAAAGACTTTATTTACAAAAAATGATATTCAAATAAAAACTTATTTTTTATCTTTTTGATTTTTCATTGTTTTTTTGTATTTGTTATAAAAATATTTAAATTAAAGAAATTAATTAACAAACATTAATTGAAATAAAGAAAAGAATAAAAAAAAACATAAAAGAAACTTGCAAACCTTGGGGGGTTCTGTCCCCAGTTGGAGGTATAAACAGCAATCAAGCCCACTTATTGCAAGGCCCTGTTTGACTCCTTATGCTAGCGCGTGGTGCATTGACTGGAGTCTATCCCATTCTTCAGATTGTGTTCCTTGGATTGATAGTGGTAAACACGTGGAGGGCCTGGATATTGAGTGCATGGTGGAACCCAGAGTTGAATCTGCATAGGAATATGTTTAAAGGAAAAATATAAGGAAAGGGTGAGGACCTGGGATTCGAACCCAGGTCCTGATGATTACCAACCAAGCGCTTCACCAACTGCTCCATTTTGTTTTCTTTGTATACTATATAATAAGCAATCAATATAAAACAAAACAAACGCGTTAGTGGATTTTTAGCGCGAACTTTCAAACGGACCAACCGCTGATAGCCACCTAAGCATCTTCCTCATTGGCTTGTCTTTTTCCTGAAATACAAAAAACATAGGCAACGGTTTTGAACCGTTCTAAAAGGCATCATTAGAGAAAATAGCGAATAGCACATGGGCATGTATAAATTGTTCGGACTAGGGCCATTAGAATCGTCTCTCTCTCACGATTCCAATGATGCATCTCTCATGGCCTAATTGTTCCAGGTTTGGAAACCCCTAAATCAATTTCCACGGAACCCTAATATGCTCTCATGGTGGATCCTTCGTTTTAGCATGAAACTCCAATCAAATTACGCAGGTAGCTTGCAAACATCATTCTAAACACAAAAACAACAATGAAATATGTTAAAAATGCATGAATGATGGAAAACGATTTTGGAATTTTTCTTACCAACTTCAATGGTGATTTCGTGTTTTCTTGAGTATGGGACTTAGGGAATGATTGGAAAACGTTCTATGATCCTTAAGGAAGCTAATGGAACAACTATTTGGCTCTGAATCGTCCTAGAACTTAGTTTTCAGATTTGACTTTTCTTGATAAATTTCCAGTTTGCATATGGCTTTTTTCTGCGCAGCTTGGAGTCTTTTTGCACGAGGGTTAGCTTGCTTGTATATGTATGAATGATTTAGGGTTGAAAACTTGATCAAAGAATCCTTGAATTGATTGTGCAATATTTGATTTTTTATGGCATTAGTTTTTCAATCTTTTTTCATGCAATTTGATATCAAATCATGACAAAACCTTCCAAAAATGATTATGCACGAATCTTGAGTGTCCAATGAGAGTATTTTCTGCACAAAAAGATTTGATTTCATTAGTTTAGTATTTTTTCATATTTTATTTAGTTTAAATGAATTAATTGTAATAAAAAATTCAAATAAATAAATAAAAATAATAAAAAACTTCCCTTTGGGCCAAATGGTCGTGTGCATGTCTTGGATGATGAATTGTGGAAGAAAAAGAGGCCCATTAGCAATTTTAGGTCATTTGAATCAATGTTGACTTTTCAAAATATCCAAAAATTTCCCAACTTCCACAAGGCATAACTTGCTCAATTTTTAAGCTTTGCTCATGTTCTTGGACATTTTGGAAAGGTCTTTGAGTCCTCTAACCAATGTCTTTGGTCCCATGTCATTTTGGTTTACCAATCTCAAGTTATGGCCTTTGACTTAAAGTCCCTTTTTGTTGACTTTTGAAAATGACCTATAATGTTGAAATTGATAACTTTTTGTGAGAGAATTTCTTGGACTTGGAGTGGGAAGAGGAGTTGTAGGAAATTTCTTTCTCTTCAAAATTATCTTTGGATGGAATTTTTCTGATAATCCATGTGAAAGTTATGCCCTGGTCAATTTACAGTTGACTTTTTCAACTGTCCAAATATGGAAACTTTTGCATCTTGATGATTTTTGAGCCAAGCTTTGAGAATCATGATCAAGCATTGATCAAATGATGTTTGTGGCTTCAAAATGAGATGTTGACCAAAAATTTGGACTTTTGACTGTCAAATGACCATTTTGCCCCTACCGTTGCCTGTAGTGCAATTAGGGTTTTGACTGTGCAATTTTGTGCTGAAAGTATTGAAACTTTGTATGAGGATGCTTGACCATATTTGTAGGCATGTGAGACTTGATTGGACCCTTGGAAACTTCATTTTCTTGATCAGAACCAAAACCCTAATTTTGACTGCTTAGGAGGCCCTTGAACTGTGCAACCTTTGGGGAGATTTTGAAGCTTGACTTTGCAATTCTTGAAGAATATGGGAGGGAAAATTTTGGGGTACAACAGTTGCCCCTGTTCAATCTTCTTAGACCTGAGGATGCAGATTGGCTGACGTGCCTTTCGTAATCCGAGGGTAGAAGATGATTGAACACTAGAGTGCCCAGAAATTTGCGCTCACATAGTAGCAGTGTGATGATGGGAATGGGCTTATAGATGCCATTTGGAGATTGATGGATAGGATGATGGGCTTATAGATGCCATCTGGATGTTGATCGCATAAGAGATTCCTTAGCGAGAACTTGCATACCTGCAAAAAAGAAAATGATTACCTGACCTGTTACGGGGCTGGTCTTCAAACTCTTTGCATAGATGTGTCCTGACTGGTTACAGGAGCTGGATCTGGAGCTTCAAAAGATGATGAATGAACCAGGGGTGGTTACTACCTCAGCAGGAACGGTGAGAGAACCTTGGATGACCTTAACCTCAACAGTAATCGTTGAGAAAATCTTGGATAACTTCACTTCAACAACAATCATTGAGCGAAATCTTGGTGGGAATTACCATCTCCGCAGTATCGGGGAGAGAACCATAGGCGATTACAACCTCAATAGCAATTATTGGGAAAACCTTGGATGGAATTATCAGCTCCGCGGGATCAGGGAGAGAACCATAGGTGATTACAATCTCAATAGCAATCATTGAGAAAACCTGGAATGGAATTATCATCTCCGCAGGATCGGGGAGAGAACCATAGGCAATTACAGTCTCAATAGCAATCATTGAGAAAACCTGGAATGGAATTATCATCTCCGCAGGATCGGGGAGAGAACCATAGGCAATTATAGTCTCAATAGCAATCATTGAGAAAAACCTGGAATGGAATTATCATCTCCGCAGGATCGGGGAGAGAACCATAGGCAATTACAGTCTCAATAGCAATCATTGAGAAAACCTGGAATGGAATTATCATCTCCGCAGGATCAGGGAGAGAACCATAGGCAATTACAGTCTCAATAGCAATCATTGAGAAAAACCTGGAATGGAATTATCATCTCCGCAGGATCGGGGAGAGAACCATAGGCAATTACAGTCTCAATAGCAATCATTGAGAAAACCTGGAATGGAATTATCATCTCCGCAGGATCGGGGAGAGAACCATAGGCAATTACAGTCTCAATAGCAATCATTGAGAAAAACCTGGAATGGAATTATCATCTTCGCAGGATCAGGGAGAGAACCATAGGTGATTATAATCTCAATAGCAATCATTGAGAAAAACCTGGAATGGAATTATCATCTCCGCAGGATCGGGGAGAGAACCATAGGCGATTACAGTCTCAATAGCAATCATTGAGAAAAACCTTGGATAACTTCTACTGAGTCTTCATCAGAAAAATCTGTTTGGGGTCGATTTAGCTGGACTAGAAAAGGCCTTGGACTAGATAAGAAATCTTTGGAGTTGATTAACTGAACCGGTCTAGGTCTTGGAATGTCTTCAACTGGGTCTTTATCAGAAAAATCTGTTTGGGGTCGATTTAGCTGGACTAGAGAAGGCCTTGGACTGGATAAGAACCAGAGAAATCTTTTGAGTCGATTT
Source organism: Vicia faba (assembly GCA_948472305.1). NCBI lineage: Eukaryota > Viridiplantae > Streptophyta > Magnoliopsida > Fabales > Fabaceae > Vicia > Vicia faba. Next base: position 90,406,420 of record OX451738.1, read on the forward strand.
AACTGAACCAGATAAGGTCTTAGAGTCTTGAAATATGATTGAGAATTTAGTTGAATCTTTCCTGAAAGGTAAAGGTCAGTCATATGCAATGCATGATATGGACCAAGCAATTATGTTCTCAACATAAATGAGATTTGTAAGATATGATGCGTCTATGCATGTTATAATGATGTATGGAGGTGCGATATTTATGAATATATATTTTTTTTGTCTAGGAAAGTAAATCCTTGACGGGTGCCGGGAAGTCACTCCTGGGCTGATGTTGGAGAATAGATTTCGCTTCCGCTGGGGATGCTAGTTGCAAGAATACCGGTAGGAGAAGATGACTCCGTTGGGGAATAAACTTGGCGAATGGATAACTCTGCGGGGAGAAAGGTACTCTAACGATCTTGCTGGGAAGCAATAATCTGTGGGGAGAGAGATATCTTGCTGAATTGTTGATAGTAACTTGCTGGGGATACCCTTGTTGTATCGGAAGTGTTAATAGACTTCGCTGGGGATAAGAAGACTTCGTCGAGGACGCTCTTTCCGTGGCTTTTGGCTGAGGATAACCCAGTTATATCCTGGTAGGGAAATAACTCTTTGAATAAAGCCGGACGACGCGTTCGTGCTCTACGAGGACAAGCTTCCAGAGTCTACTGGGGATAAGCTTACTGCTTGGGGAGATGGATTCCAACTTTCCTAGGGAAACTGGATTGGACTCTCTTGGGGAAGTTTTGAATTGCGGGGGAAGTGATTCCTTTGAATGTTTGATATACCGCCGGGGAACAATCTTTAGGCCAAGACTGCCGGGGATGCTTGTTAAGGATATATATGCTGCTGGGGACTGTTGAGATCTGCTGGAGGATACTCAACTTCCTTAAGATCCGATAACTTTGCTTGGAGAAGAGTGCACTGACTTGTTGGCTCACTCTCTGGGGAATTGAGATATGCCGGTTATGTTTTTTAGCTGAACCTACCTTGGTACCTTGGAGGACAGAACAATTAGATTGCTTAGACCACTCTTTATTGCCCCTGCTTCTAATGTTACATGTAATTAATCCTTTGTTTCGTATTCAAATATTCATGAGTTAGCAAATTATTGTCAATGCATATATCACAAATTGAACCTTGGACGTTCTTCGCAAAACAAAACAGAAAAAGAAAAACAATTGGCACTTTTAAAATATATTTGTATTGATTTTGAATGGCCTGAAAATAGGCGTTTTGTGTACAAGAGGCTGACGTCCTAGTAAGAGAACGCCGCCGAGCAAAGGCGTTTATACAAATTTTGTACAAGAGAAAATAAAACAGCTGTGTGAGATGAATGATCCACTGGGTTTCAACTCTGCTATTGCCTTTATAACTCCGAGTGTCTCATCACTTGATGACCTAAACGAAGGTGAAGCTGACTGATCGATATCGTCTGAACTTGGTGTAGATACCGGATTCTGGATGCAAGGTGATCCAATGAGACATAGTATTACGCTTTATCCCTAATTTTTTCCTGGACCGCCCTTTCGGGTTTTCAGTCCACCGGGATACCCATTTTTGCCCAAGCCGCCTTTTCAGGTTTTCGACTTGCCGGGTGTACAGATTTTTTCATTTTCATCCCTTCATTTCGCCCGAACCCTTTTGGTTCGCCGGGAAGCCCTAATTTTTGTCTAGGCATGTCAGCCTAACGGGTCTCTTTTCATGCGTAGTATCTTTTTACTATGTCTGCATTGGCGGGGTGAGGAAGGTCGTCACCATCCATATTGGTAAGAATCATGGCTCCTCCTGAGAACACATGTTTAAACACAAATGGCCCTTCGTACGTAGGGGTCCACTTGCCCCTTGGATCACTCTGAGGAAGGATGATTCGCTTGATTACCAGATCCCTAACTTGATACTCCTGTGGTCTGACCTTTTTGTTAAATGCCCTGATCATTCGTTTCTGGTACGTCTGACCATGGCAGATAGCAGCAAGTCTCTTTTCATCAATGAGGTTTAGTTGATCAAGTCGTGTCTGGATCCAATCATCTTCGTTCAGATCTGCATCCTTCATTATCCGGAGAGAGGGTATTTGCACTTCGATCGGTAAGACTGCCTCCATGCCGTAAACCAAAGAGAAAGGAGTTGCCCCGGTTGACGTCCTGGCTGAGGTACGGTACCCATGTAGAGCGAACGGTAACATCTCGTGCCAATATTTATAAGTCACTGTCAACTTCTGCACGATTTTCTTGATATTTTTATTTGCTGCCTCTACAGCCCCATTCATCTTCGGTCTGTAAGGAGAAGAATTGTGGTGCTGTATTTTGAACTGCTCGCAGAGCTCAGCGATCATCTTGTTATTCAGATTGGTACCGTTGCCTGTAATAATTCGTTCAGGGACACCGTACCGACAGATCAGATTATGCCGAATGAACCGTGCCACAACAGTCTTGGTTACCGTAGCGTAGGAAGCTGCTTCAACCCACTTTGTAAAATAATCAATCGCCACTAGGATGAAGCGATGCCCATTAGATGCCGTAGGTTTAATCTCACCGATCATGTCTATGCCCCACATTGCAAACGGCCAAGGCGCAGTCAGAACATTCAGGGGAACTGGAGGAACATGCACCTTGTCTGCATAAATCTGGCACTTATGGCATGTCCTGGAATGCTGGTAGCAGTCAGCTTCCATTGTGGACCAGTAATACCCTGCCCGAAGGATCTTCTTTGCCATTGTATGTCCACTGGAATGTGTACCAAAGGTCCCTTCATGTAGCTCTTCCATGATCCTTTCTGCTTCAGTCTTATCCACACAACGCAGTAAGGTTGAATCATGGTTTCGCTTGTACAAGATGTTGTTGCTAAGGAAAAACTTTGCCGCGAACCTTCTCAGAAACTTCTTATCATTGACTGAGGCACCTTCAGGGTATTCCTGAGCTTCCAAATATCTCTTCACCTCATGGTACCAAGGCTTCTCAGTTACCAATTCAGTCTCGAGATCGCAACAGTATGCCGGTTCGTCCAGTTTCCAGATGATGATCCGGGGAGCCTCATTATCCCATTTGACCTTGAACATAGAAGACATTGTAGCTAACGCGTCCGCCAATTGATTCTCCTCTCTTGGGAAATGTTCAAAGGTTATTTCTGTGAAGTGGGGGATCAAGGTCAATACACATTCTCTGTAAGGGATAAGATTCGGATGTTTCGTATCCCACTCTCCTTTGATCTGATTGATCACAAGAGCGGAATCTCCGAAGACACTCAGAAACTTAATCCTTAGGTCGATCGCAGCTTGAAGACCCATGATGCACGACTCATACTCCACCATGTTGTTGGTACAGTTAAAACATAGTCGGGCAGTGAGCAGAGTATGAGTACCTTGTGGAGATATGATTATGGCGCCGATACTGTTTCCCAAAGCGTTGGAGGCTCCGTCAAAGTGCATAGACCATCGGGATCCTTCCTCAGGTCCTTCATCCAGTCCAGGTACTTCACAATCAGTTACTATCATGATGCTTTCGTCCGGAAACTCGAAGTTCATTGACTGATAGTCATCTACGGCCTGATGTGCCAAGTGGTCTGCCAATACACTTCCCTTGATGGCTTTCTGGGTTGTGTACTGAATGTCGTATTCCGTCAAGATCATTTGCCATCTTGCTATTCTCCCAGACAGAGCAGGCTTTTCGAATATGTACTTTATCGGATCCATCTTTGAGATCAACAAGGTAGTGTGAGTCAGCATATACTGTCTCAGCCGGCGAGCAGCCCATACCAAAGCGCAGCAAGTTTTCTCGAGCAGTGAGTATCGGGTCTCACAGTCGGTAAACTTTTTGCTAAGGTAATAAATGGCATGCTCTTTTCGGCCAGACTCGTCATGCTGCCCCAGCACACACCCCATTGAGTTGTCAAGCACTGTCAGATATAGTATCAGAGGTCTCCCTTCAACCGGTGGCATAAGGATGGGTGGTTCTTGGAGATACTCTTTGATTCTGTCAAAAGCAGCCTGACATTCATCGTTCCAACGTACTACCTGATCTTTCTTCAGCAGCTTGAAGATTGGCTCACAGGTAGCAGTCAGGTGTGAGATGAAGCGAGCAATGTAATTCAGGCGTCCTAAAAAGCCTCTGACTTCTTTCTCTGTCCTAGGAACTGGCATCTCTTGAATAGCTTTAACCTTAGCAGGGTCCACTTGAATTCCCTTATCACTTACCACGAAGCCTAGCAACTTTCCAGATCTTACCCCGAAGGTGCACTTGTTCGGGTTCAACCTCAGCTTGTATAGTTTCAACCGGTCAAACAACTTCTGCAGATGATCTAGGTGCTCTTCCTCAGTCTGGGACCTTGCGATCATGTCGTCAACATACACTTCTATCTCATGATGGATCATATCATGAAATAAAGTGACCATAGCATGTTGGTAGGTTGCCCCAGCGTTCTTCAGTCCAAACGGCATGACCTTGTAGCAGAAGGTGCCCCACTGAGTAACAAATGTAGTCTTTTCCATGTCTTCAGGTGCCATCTTGATCTGATTGTAACCTGAAAAACCATCCATGAAAGAGAACACCTTATGCTGAGCTGTATTATCAACAAGGACATCAATGTGAGGTAGAGGGAAGTCATCTTTGGGGCTGGCCCTGTTCAGATCCCTGTAGTCGACACACATTCTGACCTTACCGTCCTTCTTAGGTACCGGCACCACATTAGCAACCCACTGAGGGTAAGAAGTCACTGCAAGGAACCCAGCGTCAAACTGTTTCATAACCTCGGCTTTAATCTTCTCAGACATCTCTGGACGCATACGACGGACCTTTTGCTTCACCGGAGGGCAGTCTTCCTTAGTTGGCAAGTGATGGACCACAATATCGGTATCTAACCCGGGCATGTCTTCGTAGGACCAGGCAAAGATCTCCATATAATCATGCAGCATCTGAGTCAACCGTTGCTTCACGCTGAGCTCTAGGTTGGCACCAATCTTTACCTCTTTCCTGTCTGCCTCAGTACCCAGGTTTATTGTTTCCACTGGCTCTTCATGGGGTTGAATTGCCCTCTCTTCCTGAAGTAACAGTCTTGCAAGCTCACCAGGCACTTCGCAATCATCTTCACCTTCGTCTTCGGCTAAGTTGATCGGATTTTCGAAGTCATAACTGGCAGTAGCAGAGTCGTTATCAGTGAGATCCAGAGTGGATTGAAACCTGTATGAGTGAGTGTGTGTGTAAATACAGTTGTTTTGAAATATATGTAAAGGAAAGAAAGACAGAAAAGGAGCACAAGATTTGAAATGCGAGAAAACGTCCAAGATTTTCATTTATGATATATGAAATGACAATTTATATGCCCTCACAAATGAAACCACGGTGCCTCGGGTAAGACACCGAGCCATAGAGTTTATTTATTGTTTATTACAGATAACAAAACATAGGAATTTTATTACTGCGTAACAAAAGTAACAGGTAGATTGTCCTTTGCACTCCAATTGTTAAGTCCACTGTCGGTTGCAGGATAAATCCAGCTATTGAACTCAGCTTCATCCACTTCCTCTTCGTCCCTAATAGCATTCACTCCATGAGCAGGCAGGGGAGCTGTCACTACATTAGGCTTCTCAGATGCCTCAAACTGTACTTCCTTGGCGTCAATAAGGTCCTGCAGCTTGCTCCTTAATGCCCAACAATCATCAGTGGAATGCCCCGGGCTATCAGAATGATAAGCACAACGAGCATTTGGGTTGTATTTCGGAGAGGCAGTGTTTACACCTTTGGGGGCCTCTCTGACAGTCACTAGGTTGGTGGATAGCAACTGCGGCAAGATTTGGGATAGGGTCATGCTTAACCGGGTAAACTCTCTCTGGGGTCTTTCAGCCCTTTGAGGATTGGTTGGCCGAGGAGCGGCAGCAGGCTTAGCAATCATTACCGCACTGACAGATTGGCGGCGCTCAGATCTCTCTAGTCTCCGGGAGCCATATATAGCACTAGTCTCCTTCTTGAAGGGTTTCTTCTCAGAACTAGCCGATGCACCCTTCGGAATCTTTCCAGACTTCAACCCAGCCTCAATTCTCTCTCCAGTCAGAATCAGATCAGTGAACCCTGCAGACGAATTCCCGATAAGATGGTTGAAAAATGGCCCAGACAGGGTCCCTAAGAACATGTCTACTAACTCCCGATCAGTCAACGGAGGCTGCACCCTGCCAGCCAGATCCCTCCACTTCTGAGCGTACTCCTTAAAACCTTCACTCGAACCTAACGACATACCCTGGAGTTGGGTACGTGTAGGGGCAAGGTCGGCATTATATTGATACTGCTTGTAAAAAGCAGTAGCCAACTCCTCCCAGTTACGAACCTTGGTCCCATCCAGCTGATAGAACCATTCGAGATGAGTCCCTGAAAGACTCTCCTGGAAGAAGTGGATCCACAAATTCTTATCCGCTGAGTACGGTTGAATCTTCCGAACATAGGACCTGAGATGTAGCTTGGGACAAGACGCCCCGTTGTACTTAGTGAAAGATGGCGCTTTGAACTTCCGAGGAATGATCACACCAGTAGACAAACCCAGATCCCCGAAATCCAGCCCAGGTACCTGTTGTATCTCCATAGCATTCAACCTATCTTCCAACTGTTTGTATCTGTCTTCAGCCGGAGGATACTGCTCTTCATCAAAATCAGTCTCGTTGTCGGAGACTACCGGACTAGGACCTTTTTCTGCTTGAGGAGTACTCTTGCCAATAGAAGAACCAGCCTCTTCATTCTGCAGAGTGTTGCCAAACCTTCGGCCCGAGTTGAACAGAACAGTTCTTCTCTTCTTCTTCTTTTCCTTCTTCAGGAGCAGAGCCTTCAGCTCCTCTTGGCCCTGAGCCAAACCCATGATTAATTCCTGAAATTGCACATTCTGCGCCTGAAGAGCTTTGATGGACATCTCAGTTGATGACGAGTCAGGATTCATGATGCTGAAATAAACAACGAAGAACTGTAAGCAACCTGAAAAGGAGAAAACCTGCTATGCACATGATGAATGGAATGCGTATGATTTATGTTTTCAAAGACAATCGGGAATCAACTTTGTAAACAAAAAGGAACACACTTCATTAGATTCAACTTTGAAACTGAAATTATTCAACAGGTTGTCCTTAGGCGTTACATGAAAGGAAATACTGAAAAGGGAAATAAAACTGAAAAGAACATCCGGAGCTCCTTATTGATCCCATGGTCTTCTCTTCTCAGTATGGATGTAGGCATTCAGAGCTCTCTCATTCTCCAACTGTTTTGTCAGCTTCTGGATCTTTAATTCCTGCTCGTTGAACTTTTCCCGGTAAGAATCCCGCTCTTCTCGCAGTTGCGACCAAGATCTCTTCAATGTCTCATAATCGGTAGGTATCTGAGGAGGAAGGACAGTTGGAGGAATACCATCTTTGTCAGGAGATTCAAGAATGACGGGTCTGACGGCTTCATACGGCATACCTAACTTCTGAGCACGGATGCGAACCCATTTGTAGTAGGCTTCCATAGGTAAAGAAGTCTTTGGCCCTAACTCTTGTGGGTCAGCTTTATGAACTTTGTCCCAAGCCTTGATGAACCTACAACGCAACTCGTCACTATCCACTTGAAACTCAAAACTGATGTGAGGCACCAACATCTCATGGGGACCTGCTCTTCTGGCTCTTCCGAACTGACGGAGTGCTAGACATGGATTGTAAGAGATCCCTCCTTGGGTACCAATCAGGGGAACATTAGGGTATTCCCCGCATCGATCAATAATAGCTATCTCATCCAAACCTCTGCAAGTCCAAATGATGTCTTTATCGGTGAGAGACATTAACCTATGAGCCCAACCTCTTCCTTCTTGGTTCTTCAGTACGAACTTAGGGAGGTGCGAAATAAACCACCTCACCAACAAAGGGATACAACACCATAGGATTCCTCGTCTTCGGGTAGTACGAGCATGAAGTTGTTGCAAGATGTCACCCAAGAGAGTGGGCACAGGATTCTGAGACCTAAAGATCCTTATGGCAGTGACATTGATGAAGTTGTCAGGATTAGGAAACAAGACTAACCCATAGATTAGGAGAGCCAAGATGTCCTCATATGCCCTAAAGTCCAGGTCGTTCCAGAAACTGTTAGCCTTACCAATCAGAAACTTGGCCAAGAAACCCTTAACTCCGCTTCTAGTCACCCAATTGTCCATTACCTCTTGATGTGTCAAGGGAAGAGCTGCAGCAACATCCTCGAGCCTGAGGGTCTTTTCCCAACCAGTAAAGGGAGTCTGATCCAAGATAGGGATACCAAGCAAATCAGAGAACTCTTCCAGGGTAGGGACCAGCTGGAAGTCTTGAAAGGTGAAGCACTGGTATAGAGGGTCATAGAACTGGGTCAGAACACTCATCAACTGTTGATCCCGCTTTGCAGTGACTAAACTGAGAAGAGAACCATGCCTCTGGATGAAGGAAGTGGTATTTGGAATTCTGCTAACCAACTCCTCAAGCAACTCAGGTGAATGAACAAAGTTGAACCGGATGGTATTCCTTCGCACGGGCATCATGATGTCCTACAAAACAGAGCAAAGGTGAAACCCTCTTGTCTTTGAAATGGTCAGTCTTTATGCAGGATGCATGCAATGCTCATGATGTTATGATGTTATGATAAAGCACACCACAAATAGATACAAAGGCAAACATGGTAAGGCACACAAGTCACACAAGGCAAGCCCCTAAAGTTTAGGCCAGCATGGGGTCTGGGTACTACCCTCTTTCAGTTTGTTGGTTCATACCTGTCCTATCAAAGTAACCGGGTTCTTAGAGGATCCCAATATCATTGACTACCCTCAATCGGTCATAACTCCAGCATCGCAATCTTTTCTTGCAGCCAGAACCATCACGAGAGTTTAGCCTCAATGGGCGTAGCATACTGCTACTGTTCTAATGGCCAAGTTGTGTCATTTAAGGTTCTAAGGTTGTTGGTGCTTAATGACTCCTCAGAAGACCCATATTCTCCTCGTTGCGACACAAGGGATATCGGTACAGACCAAGGTGTCACACCAACATAGCCACTGCTTCACCCGTGTCGGTCTACGCCGGACAGGTCCCTCACAGCTTATGCTACCTAAACAGGGTATCCCCAGATCCGGGTTAGGATCTATGTAACTCCCATGCAACTCACAATAGTAAAGCAAGCAAGTCAATACAATTGAAAACACAGTTATGAACTAACCCTAAGGTACACCTCACTTTAAAAAGTTTCCCCAGCAGAGTCGCCAGTTCTGTGATCGGTGGATCTGGAACTGACTGTTTAACGCTGGTTCGCGAAATGTCGCGGAAGCAAGAGTCGCCACCGTCTTTTATTTTCTCCAAATGGAAAGGACAAAAGCACAGAAAAATTCCTTATAGAGATTGCTCTCGGTTCGGGAGGTAGATTATAGAAAGGGAAGGTGTTAGCACCCTTTCTATCCATGGTTATCCATGGGCTCTTAGATACTTGCTCACTTGTGTTTTCAAAAATGGTTTGTTTGCTTTTCAACTGTGGGTTTTAAAAAGTTTCTTTGAAAATTTCAGTTCGACTCTTGTATCGGTCCTCAAGAGTGTTTGAAAAATTGATTTCGAAATCTTTTTGAAAAGGTGTCGGTGTGAAAAGTATTTTTGATTTGTTTTGAAATTAGAGCAAGTATCTAGAGTCGTCTACCTACCCTAAGGAATTCGTCTGTGTAGATGTCCTTTAAAGTAGTGCCATCCCACCATTGAGAGGTAGGTAGCACCACCGTTGGAGGTGTTCGGGTCAATTCAAGGTTCGGGACATGGTGATCACCAGAGCAATGGGAAGACACCTTAGAAGCTACCCTCATGCCAGGTTCCCGGATCATGAGGACTTACTAAGACATCCTCTACTCGACGATCACCTTTCGAGGCAAGGCAACAGTGAGGCGTACCCTAGGGGTGGTGTGTGATTTGTGTGTCATGTTCAGTTATTTTATCTTGCCATGGTATAGGTGACCTAGCGTTTGTTTTTATTTATTGTCATTCATTCTTGCATGCCTTGATTAACAGTTAAAAGTGCGAGAAGTAAAAGATTCTAAGCTATTACAAAAGGCGCGGGTCCACATCGCCAAAATTTCCAGAACCCGATTTGACAGGAAAATAAAGAATTAAAAAATGCGAAAAATAAATATTACATGGCCTTGGGAGAGATACATAAATATTATAAAGAATAGAAAATAAATATGCGAATTGGAATTAAAGTTGAAACGAGGGCGTTGGACCCTTTTTAATTAAATTAAATTAAACGATTATTAAATTAATAAAGTTAAAATGAAAAGAAATTGTCCCTTTTTTTTGTATTTTTGTATTTTATGATTTTTTTTTAATGAAAAAAGAATTAATTAAAATAAAATGCTAACCCTAATTCTAGTTGTTTTTAGTTTATTAAGAAAAGATTAAATTTTAACCTAATATTTAACCTAATTATTTACATGCCATTTAATTATAAAAATAAATAATAGGAAATATTTAATTATTATGAAAGAAAAGAAAAAAGAAATTAAACCCTAATTCTACCAAATTTTAAATTGATTGAGAAAAATATTAAAATTTAACCCTAAGTTTAAAACTAGAATGAATAAAGACTTTATTTACAAAAAATGATATTCAAATAAAAACTTATTTTTTATCTTTTTGATTTTTCATTGTTTTTTTGTATTTGTTATAAAAATATTTAAATTAAAGAAATTAATTAACAAACATTAATTGAAATAAAGAAAAGAATAAAAAAAAACATAAAAGAAACTTGCAAACTTTGGGGGGTTCTGTCCCCAGTTGGAGGTATAAACAGCAATCAAGCCCACTTATTGCAAGGCCCTGTTTGACTCCTTATGCTAGCGCGTGGTGCATTGACTGGAGTCTATCCCATTCTTCAGATTGTGTTCCTTGGATTGATAGTGGTAAACACGTGGAGGGCCTGGATATTGAGTGCATGGTGGAACCCAGAGTTGAATCTGCATAGGAATATGTTTAAAGGAAAAATATAAGGAAAGGGTGAGGACCTGGGATTCGAACCCAGGTCCTGATGATTACCAACCAAGCGCTTCACCAACTGCTCCATTTTGTTTTCTTTGTATACTATATAATAAGCAATCAATATAAAACAAAACAAACGCGTTAGTGGATTTTTAGCGCGAACTTTCAAACGGACCAACCGCTGATAGCCACCTAAGCGTCTTCCTCGTTGGCTTGTCTTTTTCCTGAAATACAAAAAACATAGGCAACGGTTTTGAACCGTTCTAAAAGGCATCATTAGAGAAAATAGCGAATAGCACATGGGCATGTATAAATTGTTCGGACTAGGGCCATTAGAATCGTCTCTCTCTCACGATTCCAATGATGCATCTCTCATGGCCTAATTGTTCCAGGTTTGGAAACCCCTAAATCAATTTCCACGGAACCCTAATATGCTCTCATGGTGGATCCTTCGTTTTAGCATGAAACTCCAATCAAATTACGCAGGTAGCTTGCAAACATCATTCTAAACACAAAAACAACAATGAAATATGTTAAAAATGCATGAATGATGGAAAACGATTTTGGAATTTTTCTTACCAACTTCAATGGTGATTTCGTGTTTTCTTGAGTATGGGACTTAGGGAATGATTGGAAAACGTTCTATGATCCTTAAGGAAGCTAATGGAACAACTATTTGGCTCTGAATCGTCCTAGAACTTAGTTTTCAGATTTGACTTTTCTTGATAAATTTCCAGTTTGCATATGGCTTTTTTCTGCGCAGCTTGGAGTCTTTTTGCACGAGGGTTAGCTTGCTTGTATATGTATGAATGATTTAGGGTTGAAAACTTGATCAAAGAATCCTTGAATTGATTGTGCAATATTTGATTTTTTATGGCATTAGTTTTTTAATCTTTTTTCATGCAATTTGATATCAAATCATGACAAAACCTTCCAAAAATGATTATGCACGAATCTTGAGTGTCCAATGAGAGTATTTTCTGCACAAAAAGATTTGATTTCATTAGTTTAGTATTTTTTCATATTTTATTTAGTTTAAATGAATTAATTGTAATAAAAAATTCAAATAAATAAATAAAAATAATAAAAAAACTTCCCTTTGGGCCAAATGGTCGTGTGCATGTCTTGGATGATGAATTGTGGAAGAAAAAGAGGCCCATTAGCAATTTTAGGTCATTTGAATCAATGTTGACTTTTCAAAATATCCAAAAATTTCCCAACTTCCACAAGGCATAACTTGCTCAATGTTTAAGCTTTGCTCATGTTCTTGGACATTTTGGAAAGGTCTTTGAGTCCTCTAACCAATGTCTTTGGTCCCATGTCATTTTGATTTACCAATCTCAAGTTATGGCCTTTGACTTAAAGTCCCTTTTTGTTGACTTTTGAAAATGACCTATAATATTGAAATTGATAACTTTTTGCGAGAGAATTTCTTGGACTTGGAGTGGGAAGAGGAGTTGTAGGAAATGTCTTTCTCTTCAAAATGAGCTTTGGATGGAATTTTTCTGATAATCCATGTGAAAGTTATGCCCTGGTCAATTTACAGTTGACTTTTTCAACTGTCCAAATATGGAAACTTTTGCATCTTGATGATTTTTGAGCCAAGCTTTGAGAATCATGATCAAGCATTGATCAAATGATGTTTGTGGCTTCAAAATGAGATGTTGACCAAAAAGTTGGACTTTTGACTGTCAAATGACCATTTTGCCCCTACCGTTGCCTGTAGTGCAATTAGGGTTTTGACTGTGCAATTTTGTGCTGAAAGTCTTGAAACTTTGTATGAGGATGCTTGACCATATTTGTAGGCATGTGAGACTTGATTGGACCCTTGGAAACTTCATTTTCTTGATCAGAACCAAAACCCTAATTTTGACTGCTTAGGAGGCCCTTGAACTGTGCAACCTTTGGGGAGATTTTGAAGCTTGACTTTGCAATTCTTGAAGAATATGGGAGGGCAAATTTTGGGGTACAACAGTGCCCTATTGCATAATGAAGGTTGTCTTCTCCATGTCTTCAAGAGCCATCTTGATCTGGTTGTAGCCAGAAAAACCATCCATGAAGGAGAAGATCTTATGCTGCGCGGTGTTATCGACTAGAACATCGATGTGAGGAAGTGGGAAATCATCCTTGGGGATTGCCCTGTTCAAATCTCTATAGTCCACACACATCCGTACCTTACCATCTTTCTTAGGCACCGGAACAACGTTGGCAACCCACTGCGGATAAGAAGTGACAGCTAAAAATCCCGCGTCGAACTGTTTCATGACCTCAACTTTGATTTTCTCATACATCTCAGGGCGCATAAGGAGAACCTTATGCTTTACCGGAGGACAGTCTTCTTTGGTTGGTAGGCAGTGTACCACAATATCAGTGTCTAAATCAGGCATATCTTCATAGGACCAAGCGAAGATCTCGACATAGTTGCGTAGCATCTGTATCAACCGTTGTTTGACACTGGGCTCCGGATTCGCACCTATCTTAACCTTTTCCTGCCTTCCTCTGTACCCAAATTCACTGATTCAACTGGCTCTTCATGAGGCTGTATGGCCCTTTATTTCTGTAGTAACAGTCTAGCAAGTTCTCCAGGCACCTCACAATCATCCTCACCTTCGTCCTCGGCTTGGTTGATCGGATTTTTGAAGTCATAACTGGTAGTACCAGAGTTGTTATCCATGGGATCCAGAGTGGATATGGATCTGCATTATGATACGTGAGTGTGTGTAAGAGAATAGCTGTTTTGATAAAGCGAGAGCAGAAAAAAAACAAAGAGCGCAAAATTTGTAATGCAAGAAACGTCCAATGTTTTATTAATGATATATGAAATGACAAATAATAATCCCTCACAAGAAAAGCCAAGGTACCTCGGGCAAGGCACTGGGCCGTAAAGTTTCAAACTTGTTTATTACAAATCTTAAAACAAAAAGTCAATTACTACGGAATAAAAGAAACAGGTATGAAGTCCTTCGCCGTCCAGTTGTTTAGTCCACCATTGGTTGTTGGGTAGATCCAGTTTTCGATGCCTGAATCATCTTCGCCATCTTCAATTGCATTAACTCCCTGATTGCTGATATGTATAGGAGGCCTTCCAATCCATGCACGCCTAACAGCCCTTTGTCCCCTGTAGTAAAGCCCAAACCAAATTTGTCAGTTTTGTGCGTGAAATCAGGGAGCTGACCCCAATTGGTACATCCACCTTCTTCAACTACAGCCCTAGCATCCTTGAGAGAAGCCATCTTCATCGGAGGTTTGTCGATAGCAACTTCAGTTGACGCTAAAGTTTGAGGGACCTCTTCAAAGTTCTGACAAAGGGTTTCGATGAATTCCCCATCCATCTTCACATAGCGTAAATAATTGAGATGACTCACCATATACTCCTCCTCACCTTGCACCGTGAAAATCTTTCCCTTCACTGGGTATTTCAGCATTTGATGGAGCGTGGAAGTCACTGCCCCAGCCTTATGAATACAAGGGCGAGCCAGAAAACAATAATATGATGGTCTAATATCCATCACATAGAAGGTGGATGCAAAAGTCTGAGAGCCAACTTTAACATGGATGTCCACCTCCCCGTGCACCATTCTCTTTGACCCGTCGAAAGCCCTGACCACAATATTTCTTGGCTTTAGAATCAAACCTTCACAATCCAGGCGGTCTAATGCTTTATTTGGCTGAACATTTAATGAAGACCCGGTATCCACCAGTACATGGGCCATAGTAGTGCCCCTGCACTCGATCGAGACGTGCAGAGCATCATTATGATTTCTCCCCTTAGCGGTCAGATCTGCAACTGAGAAACCTAACCCATTGTCAGCAGTCAGGCTATCCACACAATCCTTGAACTGATCGGCTAAAGTTTCCTGCGGCACATGCGCAGTCTTGAGGAATGCAATTAGAGCCTTTACATGGGCTTCAGAACATAACAACAAGGATAACATGGAAATTTTTGACGGGGTCTGCCCCAGCTGCTCGACTACGTTGTAGTCGCTTTTCTTGATTATTTTTAAAATTTCTTCTATCTCTTGTTTCAAGGTTTCTACAATGATATTCTTAGGTGCCTCCGTCCGAGCAGGCTCACCTATGATTTCTTTGCCCCGAGTCCCAGATGGCTTGGTGACAGGGGTGATAACTGGAGCAGGAACCGGGATAGTAGTTGGTGTAATAGAAGACAGAATGACAATAGGTTTGTGAACAGTCGGAGGGGAGATCTCGGGAGAAAAGAGTCTTCCACTTATGGTGAACTTGCTTGTCCCAACAATATTACTTATGTCCATATCGACCTCTTCAGCCCTCAAATCTTGTTTAACACCATGGTAACATACGTCAGCACCGTAATGCCATGGGATAACTTTATCTGAGGTATATGGGATGGAACCCAGAGCAGTGATTATTAACAGAGCAATTCTTGGAACGGGTGTAAACCTAATAAGTTTTCTCGAGGAAACCTTGGAAGGGTTGGCAGAAATGGTGATAATGGAAACATCTTCAAATGGAATCATAGTCTTCTCAAACAAAATTTCCTTATTATCCATCAAGCGCTGAACACCTGACTTCAATAAACAGCAACCAGAAGGTAGAATTGAAAACATGTGGAAACCTTCGCCACAACCCGGAAATAAACCGGCCAACAAAAAATTCTTCTTAACCGTCATCAAAGGAGTAAATATTTCTTCCACAGATGTTACAAACAAATCAAAGTCCACAGCATTGACTCCTCGACCATGTTTGGGCATAGGAGCAGTTATTACGTTTGGCTTCTCCGGAGCATCAAACTCAATCTCTTTAGCTTCCAGCAGATCTTGCACTTTATTCCTCAGAGCCCAGCAATCGTTCATATCATGGCCAAGACTCTCTGAATGGTAGGGGCACCGCGCGTTGGGATTGTATCTGGGAGAAGCAGTGTTGGGATTCTTGGGAGCCTCTTTCAAGGTTTCCAAGTTGGATTTTAACAGATGAGGCAGAACATCATCCAAAGTCATATTGATGCGGGTAAATTGCCGTTGTGGTATTTCTACCCTTTGCTGATTGTTGCGCTGTGGAGCAACAGTTGGTCTTGATATTACCACGGCATTTACCGTTTGACGATGTTCAGGTCTGCCTTGGCCCCTCGGGCCATAGACTGCACTAGCTTCTTTCTTACCGGTGAAGGGCTTCTTTACTGCACTTGATGAAGCATCTTTCTGTATTTTTCCACTTTGAATGCCAGCTTCTACTCTCTCTCCAGTCAAAATTAACTCAGTAAACCCAGATGACGAACTGCCAATCAGATGATTGAAAAATGGACCAGATAACGTCCCTAGAAACATATCAACCAACTCCCTATCAGACAAAGGGGGTTGGACTCTTCCCGCCAAGTCTCTCCACTTTTGAGCATAGTCCTTAAAACCTTCACTTGCACCCATAGACATACCCTGGAGCTGAGTACGAGTGGGAGCAAGGTCGGCGTTATACTGATACTTCCTGTAAAAAGCAGCAGCAAGGTCTTCCCAGTTTCGGACACTGGCTCCTTCCAATTGATAAAACCATTTAAGATGAGTTCCTGACAGACTATCTTGAAAGAAATGTACCCACAAATTTCTATCAGCAGTGTGAGGTTGGATTTTTCTGACGTACGAGCGGAGATGGAGTTTTGGACAGGATACTCCATCATTCTTGGAAAAAATCGGATCTTTGAAATTATGAGGGATCACCACTCCCGATACCAGTCCCAGTTCTCCGAAATCTAACCCAGGGATCTTCTGAATCTCCATAGCACTCAGACGATATTCTAGCTGCTTGTACCTATCCTCGGTAGGAGGATATTGCTCATCATCATAATCCGTATCGTTATCAGAAATTGCTGGACTAGGGTCCTTTGTCCTTTCTTGGTTCTCCTCGTCTTTGGATGAGGAGGTCAGATCAGTTGATTGTCTTATCCTTTCTCTGAATATTCTACCCATGTTCAGAATACCGACCTTCTTCTTTTTCTTCTTCTCTTTCACAATCAGGGTCTTCAGATCCTCTTGCCCTTTAGCCAAGCTTAAGAACATCTGTTGGAATTGGGCGTTCTGTGCCTGAAGATCTTTGATGGCTTGATCAGAAGACATTTTTGTTGAAATAAACAGCGAAGAAGATGAGAAACCTGTAATGGTACCTGTAATGGTGTGCATGATAATGGGATGCACATGTAATGATTTCAAATACTTCGGAAAATTTAAATTTGCAAACCAAAAAAATAAACTAACTTTATTAGATTAACTTGTAAAAGGTTCAACAATGCCTTTAAGGCATTACAAAGAAGTAAAATAGAAAACAAATCTAAAACTAGAAAAGAAAAAATCAAATGTCCCATGGACGCTTCCTCTTTGTGCTGATGTAGTCATTGATCACTCTTTCTTCCTCGAGCTGCCTGGTGAGCTTCAAAATCTTCCTTTCTTGCTCATGGTACTTCTCCCGGTAAGTATCCCTCTCTTCTTTCAGCTGAATCCAAGACCTCTGCAACTCCCCAGGATCAGTGGGCATGTAAGGATAAAGAACTGTGTAAGGAATTCCCTCTTCATTGGTGGGCTCCACAATTAATGGAAATACGGCTTCATAGGGCATCCCAAGCTTCTGGGAACGAGCTCGGACCCATTGGAGGTAAGGCTGCATAGGAAGGGAGGTCCTTGGTCCCGGCTCTTGGGGGTTATATCTGTTCACCATGCCCCAAGCTCGTATAAACCTCCGGCAATGCTCCTCAACGTCTTCCTTGTAGTCAAATGCAATATCCTCAAGAAGTAGCTCATGGGGACCATCACTCCGAGCACGGCCAAATTGTCGCAAATCTAGACAAGGGTTGTAGGTTATACCCCCTCTGATTCCAAGCAATGGGACATTAGGGTATCCCCCACAATGATCAATAACAGTCGTGTCTTCCATAGCCCGGGAACACCAAAGAATGTCTGTATGGTAAAGTGACATTATTCTGTAGGACCATCCCAAACCTTCTTCGTTCTTCAGCATAGACTTAGGGAGGTGCGAAATAAACCACCTCGAAAACAACGGCATGCAACACATAAGAGTCCCTCTTCTTCCCACGGTACGAGTATAGAGGGCGTGCAAGATATCACCCAGCAGGGTAGGCACGGGATTGCGAGAAAGGAAAATCTTGACCGCATTCACATCCACGAAGGAATCCGGATTCGGGAAGAGAACCAAATTGTAGATAAGGAGAGCCAAGACATCTTCAAAAGCCTGAAAATCCAAATTATCCCAGAATAGCTGAGCCTGGTCTATCAGAAATTTGGCTAGAAAACCTTCGACCCCGCTTCGTGTTTCCCAATTGGATACCACATCAGCCCATTTCAGATGCAGAGCTGAGGCAATGTCTTCTGGTCTAGGAACTTCTTCCATACCTGTGAAGGGTACCTATTCAAGGATGGATATGCCCAATAGGTGAGATAACTCTTCCAAGGTGGGAACCAGCTGGTAATCTGGAAAGGTGAAGCAATGATGCACAGGATCAAAGAACTGGAAAAGTACACTCATCATCTGCTCATCAAGATTTGAGGTGACTAGGCTAAGAAGCTGACCATGTCTCTTAACGAACATAGAATTCTCAGAAACTCTTGAGACTAACTCCTTAAGTTGAGCAGGTATTTGCACAAAGTTAATTCAGATGGTATTTCTGCACACGGAAGCCATAATCTGCAAAACAGAACAAAGATAAATTCCCCCGGTCTTTGAAATGGTTAGTATAATGAAGTATGAATGCCATGTTATGATGCATGATGTCATGATAAAAAAACAACAGGTATAGCAGATAACAGGCATGGCAAAGGCAAACAAGTCACACAAAGCCCTTAAGTTTAAGGCTTGCATGAGGTCAAAGGTAGTACCCTCTTGAAGTTTAGTTGGTTTCAACTTGTCCTAGCAAAAGTAACCAGGTTCTAGAGGATCTCAATATCACTGACCATCCTCCATCGGTCATGGTTTCAGCTCACGCAATCTTTTCTTGCAGCCAGAACTATCTCGAGAGTATGGTCTTAATGAGTGTAGCATCGAGTATCAACCAGTTCTCAGTTTTACACCGAGGCTGGCTATCTCACTACTTTCTAATGGCCAAGGTGGTCGATTAAGGGTTCTAAGGTCAGTTGATGCTTAACGACACCATGCAGCGGCCCTGTATTCTCCTCGTTTCTCCATAAGGGATACCGGTACCAACCAATGTGCCACATCAATATAGCTACTGCTTCAACCGTATCGGTCTATGCTGTACAGTTCCCTCACAGTCTATTGCTACTTACCTAAAAGGTATCCTCATATTCGGGTTAGGATCTATAGTAACCCCAAATAAAACCCTTAAAAATAAAGAAAGCAAAGCAATCAAGAGAAGCAATTATGATGATCTAGATCCTAAGGTAAACCCCACTTATTATTCCCCAGTAGAGTCGCCAGCTCTATGATACGGTGGCAGAACCGACTGTTTTGAAAATGCTGGTTTGCGTTTTGCGTTTTTTGTTCGCAAAATATCACGGTAAGCAAGAGTCTCCACAAACTTTTATTTTATCCAATCGGAAAGGAAAAAAGTACAGAAGAAATCCTTTTTCGAGATATTCTGAGTACGGGGGGTAGATTATAGAAAGGGAAGGTATTAGCGCCCTTTCTATCCATAGTTTTACATGGGCTCTTAGGTACTTGCTCATCTTTTTAAATTGCTTGTGTGTGTGCTTTGTTTTGAAAAAGTTTTGACTTCGTGATAACCGTTGTATCAATCCTCAAAGGTGTGACGAAGTTGTTTTGAAAATTGTTTTGAAGAGTGTAAGTGTGAAAAGTTTGATTTTGAGCAAGTACCTACTAGCATCTACCTACTCGAAAAAAGATCGTTTGTATTCTTGTTTCCTTTAGACAGGGCTATCCCACCATTGAGAAATAGGTAGCACCGTCGTTGGATTTGTAAGGGTCAATTCGTAGGGGACGTACGATCATTGAAGAAATGTTAGGACACCTTAGTAATAACCCTGAAGTCTTAAGATCGTATTCGAGGCAATATTTTCGAGGCAACATTTTCGAGGCAACATTTTGAGGCAACATTCAAACGGGACATTTGATCTTTTTTAGATAGAAGGGTAACCACTAAGACACCCTATACATAATGATCGTTTACCGAAGGCAACCGAAGTGAGAGTATACCCTAGGAGTGCATATGTGTGAGTGATTTGATTTTAGTTATTATCTTTGCACATTAGGGTTTTCTAGCCGTTTTAAATTATCATGCAATCTTGTCATACAATCCTATTAACATACATCTAAACAATTAATATTTACGAGAATTAAAATGCGAGAAAATAAACCTACGCTATTACAAGGCTTCGGGATAGAGATTAATTACATAGCCAAAAAACCCGTAAAAAACGATAAATAAAGAAATTCCTAGATTAAACTGTTACATACTGTGGACAGTTACATCAATATTGCAAAAAATAATAAACACGCGCGATGAATCGTATGCAAAATAATTAGGGTTTTGACCCCAACTATACCTAATTGTAATTTAAAGGGAAAATCATTTTTTTGTCGTTTTCTGTTATTTTGATAAAATAAAGCTCAATTGAATAAAAAGGAACCTAATTACTAATTAATTTTAATTTAAGAAAAATAATTAAATTAACCTATTTTTTTATTTTTTTTTATTTTGAGAAAGAAATAGATATTGAATCAAGAGTCCAACCCTAATGTTTTTAATTGATTTTAATTATATAAAAAAGTTAGAATTTACCTAGATTAAATTAAACTAATATTAAATTTGATTTGATAAAAAACCTAATTCTAATTTTTTGTAAAACTCTTGATTTTATGATTTTGTGAAAAAAAAAGGATTTAATTTTGTTAAAAATAATTAAGCAAAATAATTTAAATAAATGAAATAAAATAGAAAAGAAAGAAAAATGGGCCTGATTGCTTAGCAAAAAGGGGGGTGTGAATCTGATTTCTTGGCCCAACAACTCCTGGCCCTTTTGACTTTGCCCAATCCCATGTACACGCTTGACTGGGGCGCATGGTGGTCCTCTAGGGAGAAGGCGTTAGATCCGAAGCCTTGATGGGTTGAACGGTCAGATCTGGATAGCACATGGTGGATCCTGAAGCGTGAGGTGTACCTGATCCTTCATTGAAAAATAATATGAAGCAAATAAGGAACTTGGGGATCGAACCCAGGTCCTTATACATTCCTCCTTTGCACGCTTGCCAACTGAGCTGGCTGTTTTAATTGTACATACAATAACAAACAAATATTATATAATAAAAACAAAATTCTAAGCTTTGAAACGCGCGAAATTCAAACTAGCAAGTCAGGGAGCGCCACGTATCCATCTTCTTCCTCCCACTGTCGCTGTAAGTTTTGTAACTTTTACCTACGGACATTAAGCGTATGTATAACCCTTGTGTATTTCAAAAATCCTGTATGCGCATGATAAATGAAAACCAATGGTACCAATCAACTCGTTTCAACCTCACGAGCATCATGGTACCATTATCAATGTCCAATTTTTCCTGTACAAGAAACCCCTAAAAACAAAGAACAAACCCTAGCCATGACAGTTTCATGTTCAGTCAATAAAAATACGATTAAATATAGTCATTAGCTTGCAAACATCTCAAGGATTATAAATATGCCAATCAATCATTCTAAATATGCCATAATCAATATATTTGAATTCAAGAAAATAGGCAAACGTGTGACTGCTACGATGCGTTCCAAGGTGTGGGGAGGCTTGCTAACGATTGAAACACGATCCTGGGGTGTCCAGTAATTGATTGGTATGGTTAGAATGGCTTGAGATGGTCTGCAACTTGGAATTTGGTCTGCACTTTTTCTTTGAAATTTTGCAATTCTTTCTCTGCCTTTGCACGCCTCTAGCCTCCTCCTTTTGGTCTACCCTTGTTCCTTATGTATAATAGAGTGCATTAGGGTTAAAGTTTGTATCAAATCATTTCCAATTATGAAGATTAATCCATGATTTAATCCTTACACCAAATCTTTCCAAATCAAGAAAATTCAATCTTTTTCTGTCCATATGAAGCCTTGCACGATTTGATCTTGTCCCCAGCTGTATAATGAATCTAATCATGCACAAAATCTCAAGATTTAACTGATTTTTGATATTTTCATTATTTTATATTGATTTTATTTGATTTAAATGAAATAAAATCAAAATAAATAACAAAAATAAAAGAATGACAAGTGGAAGAACTCGTGGGTCGTGGGTCACATTACAAACTTTGTGCAAGCATAAAAAGTTGGTCTCATTTAGCAAAAAATGCAAATTTGAGCATGTTTGACTTTTGGCAATTTTGCAAAAAAGTCAACTTGGCCAATACATAACTCTCTCAATTTTGAGCCTAGTGAGGTGTTATTCGACTTTTTAGAAAGCTTAGGATGTCCTATAAGCAACACTTTTGGTCTCATATCAAATGAGTTTTCCATGTTCATGTATGAAGCCTTGACCCAAAAGGTGTTTTTGTTGACTTTTCAAAATGACCTATAATGTCCAAATTCATATCTTTTTGTGAGTGCATATTTTGAACTTGGGAGCTGAAGATAAATTGTAGGGAATTACATCCTCTTCAAAATGAGCTTTGGATGGGTCATTTTTGATAAAGTATGAGAAAGTTATGCTTGGTCAAAGTTGAGTTGACTTTTCCTACAAAACCCTAATTTAGCAACTTTTGGGTTTTGATGAATTGTGAGCAATCCTTGAGGAATCATGATCAACCCTTGATCAAATGATGAATAATACTTCAAAATGAGAATGTTGGCCAAAAATATTGAAGTTTGACTGTATGTGGGCCACAATTGACTTTTGAGCTAGCACAGTCGATTTCTAGGCACTTGAGCAATTGACTGAGCAAACTTCCTCTGCAAGACTTGAAACTTGATATGGTTGTTATTGAGAACATATTAGGATAATGGTGAGCATTTGGGATCCTTTGGACTCAAGCATCTTGATGTAAAATGAAACCCTAATTTGAGGTAGATTGGCTTAGGAGAGAGTTTGTCTGGTCAACTCTTGGACCTCCTTGAGCAATTTGAGGACCTCACTCGACATGTATTGAGAAATATGAGAGGGCAAATTTTTGGGTACAACAGCGTCAAATAGAGGTTGATACAGATGTTGCACGACTACGTTGAGATCTCCGCCTGGTCCTATGAAGACATGCCTAGTTTGGACACTGATATTTTGGTACATCGCCTACCGACTAAAGAAGATTGTCCTCCGGTTAAACAGAAGGTTCGTTGTATGCGCCCTGCAATGTCAGAGAAGATCAAGGCAGAGGTAATGAAACAGTTCGACGCAGGATTCTTAGCTGTCACTTCATATCCATAGTGGGTTGCCAACATCGTCTCGGTACCTAAGAAGGACGGTAAGGTACGGATGTGCGTAGATTACAGAGACCTGAATAGGGAAAGCCCCAAGGATGACTTCCCGCTTCCTCACATTGTCGTTCTGGTCGACAACACTGTGCAACAAAAATCTTCTCCTTCATGGATGGTTTCTCTGGCTACAACCAGATCAAGATGGCTCCTGAAGACATGGAGAAGACAACCTTCGTTACACAGTGGGGCACCTTCTGTTACAAGGTGATTCCTTTTGGGTTGAAGAATGCTGGGGAAACTTATCAGCGCGCCATGGTCGCTTTGTTTCATGATATGATTCACCATGAGATTGAAGTTTATGTTGATGACATGATAGCCAGGTCTCAAACTAAGGAAGAGCACCTTGATCATCTCTAAAAGTTGTTCGACAGGTTAAAGATATATAAGATGAGGTTGAATCCGAACAAGTGCACCTTCGGGGTAAGGTCTGGTAAGCTTCTGGGTTTTATCGTCAGTGACAAGGGTATTCAGGTAGATCCTACAAAGGTAAAATCTATATAAGAAATGCCAGCTCCCCGTACAGAGAAGGGTGTTAGAGGTTTCTTGGGATGCCTGAATTATATCGCCAGGTTTATTTCATATCTGACTGCTACTTGAGATCCAATCTTCAAGATTTTGAAGAAAGATCAAGTGGTAAGGTGGAATGATGAATGCCAGACCACTTTCGAAAGAATTAAGGAATACCTTCAAGAACCGCCAATTCTGATGCCTCCAGTTGAAGGAAGACCGTTGATATTATACTTGATAGTGCTAGACAATTCAATGGGGTGTGTGCTGGGGCAACATGACAAGTCTGGTCGAAAAGAGCACGCAATATACTACCTTAGCAAAAAGTTTACCGACTGTGAGATACGATACTCATTTCTCGAGAAAACTTGTTGCGCTTTGGCATGGGCTGCTCGCCGACTGAGACAATATATGCTGACTCACACTACCTTATTGATATCAAAGATGGATCCGATCAAGTACATTTTCGAGAAGCCTGCTCTCCCCGGAAGGATAGCAAGGTTGAAAATGATCTTAACCGAATACAACATACAATATACAACCCAAAAAGTAATAAAGGGGAGTGTATTGGCTGATCATTTGGCTCATCAGGCCGTGGATGACTACCAGTCCATGAATTTTGAGTTCTCGGATGAGAATATCATGTTGGTGACTGATTACGAAGAACCTGGATCGGATGAAGGACCTGAGGAGGGATCCCAATGGTCTATGTATTTTGATGGAGCCTCAAACGCATTGGGTAACGACATTGGTGTTGTAATCATATCTCCCGAGGGCTGTCATACTCCGTTCACTGCCCAATTATGTTTCAACTGCACCAACAACATGGTGGAGTATGAAGCATGTATTATGGGTCTTCGAGCTTCTATTGACGTAAGGATCAAGTTCTTAAGTGTATTTGGTAATAAGTTAGATCAAAGGCGAGTGGGATACGAAGCACCCGAATCTCATTCCATACAAAGAGTATGTACTGACATTGCTCCCACACTTTGAGGAGGTAACCTTTGAACATTTCCCACGAGAGGAGAACCAGTTGGCGGACGCGCTAGCTACCATGTCTTCTATGTTCGAAGTTAGGTGGGACAATGAAGCTCCCCAAATCACCATTGAGAGGTTGGATGAACCAGCACACTGCTGTGAGATTGATACCAAAGAAGTGGCAGACAAACCCTGGTTTCACAAAGTTAAAAGGTATCTCGAAGCTCAAGAGTATCCCGAAGGGGCATCTGTCAACGATAAGAAGTTTCTGAGATGGTTCGCTGCAAAGTTCTTCCTCAATAATGGAATCCTCTATAAACGCAACCATGACTCCACACTACTACGGTGTGTAGACAAGAGCAAAGCAGAGAGGATCATGAAAGATCTACATGAAGGCACCATCGGAACTCATTCTAGTGGACATACCATGGCTAAAAAGATCCTACAGGCAGGATATTACTGGTCCACTATGGAAGCCGATTGTTATCAGCACTCTCGAACTTGTCATAAGTGCCAAATCTACGCTGATAAGGTGCATGTGCCTCCGGTCCCCTTAAACGTCTTGACAGCTCCGTGGCCCTTTGCAATGTGGGGCATCGACATGATCGGAGAAATCAGGCCCACCGCTTCCAATGGACATCGCTTCATATTAGTAGCCATTGATTACTTCACGAAGTGGGTTGAGGCAGCTTCTTTTGCTACAGTAACCAAGAGCATCGTGGCGCGGTTTATCCGACATAACCTGATCTGTCGATATGGTGTGCTAGAGAGAATTATTACGGACAATGGTATGAATCTCAACAACACAATGATCACCGAACTCTGTAAACAGTTCAAGATACAACATCATAATTCTTCCCCCTACCGGCCGAAAATGAATGACGCTGTTGAAGCAGCTAACAAGAACATCAAAAAGATTGTACAGAAGATGATGGTGACATACAAAGACTGGCATGAGATGTTACCATTTTCTCTTCATGGGTACCGTATCTCAGCACGGACGTCGACAGAGGCAACACCCTACTCTCTGGTATATGGCATGGAGGAAGTCTTACCTGTCGAAGTCCAGATACCTTCTCTCAGGACTATGAAGTATGCGGGTTTGAACGAAGATGACTGGATCCGAACCTGACTTGATCAGTTAAATCTAATCGATGAAAAGAGACTTACTGCTATCTTCCATGGTCAGACGTATCAAAAGCAAATGATCAAGGCTTTTAACAAGAAAGTCAGACACCAATAATATCAAGTCGGGGATCTAGTGATCAAACGCATCATACTTCCGCAAGGTGATCCCAGGGGCAAATGGACCCCCACGTACGAAGGGCCATTTGTGGTTAAGAAAATTTTCTCGGGAGGAGCTATGATTCTAACCACCATGAATGGTGACGACCTTCCTCACCCTGTCAATGCAGACATAGTGAAAAGATACTACGCATAATCAAATACCCGCTAGGTCGACTGGCCTAGGCAAAAATAAGGGCTTCCCGGCGAACCAAAAGGGTTCGGGCAAAAGTAAGGGATGAAAATGAAAAATCTGTACACCCGGCAAGTCGAAAACCTAAAAGGGAGGCTTGGGCAAAAAAGGGTATCCCGGTGGATTGAAAACCCGAAAGGCAAATCCAGGCAAAAGTTAGGGATTGAAGCGTATCACTATGTCTCATTGGATCATCTTGTGACCAGACTTCGGTATCGACTATCAAGCTCGGACGACGCCAATCAATCTGATCAACCTTCGTCCAAGAAGCAAAGTGATGAGACGCTTGAAGATATAAAGGTAATAACAGAGTTGGAACCCAATGGGGTTGTTCACATAGCTGTTTTTATTTCTTTTACACAAATTGTATAATTTATATATTTCGGCGGCGTTCTCTTACTAGAGCGTCAGCCTCTTTGTACAAAACACCTATTACAGGCCAACTTCAAAAAATCAATCACTACAAGAAAATTGGCAGATTGCGACAGATATTTTTGTAGATTACGACGGTTAAAACCGTCGCAATTTTCTTTCCACGACGGTTGCTTTACCGTCGCAGAAGTGTGTGTCCCCAACCTATTTCGCGACGGTTACAAAAACCGTCGTTCAAGTTTACGACGGGTTGATACCGTCGTGACTATCTTTTGAGTTTCTTTTAATTATTGGTGGCGACGGTTCGATACTGTCGTGAATATCTTTTGAAATTGATTAAATTGTTTATGGCGACGGTTCGGTACTGTCGCCATGACTTTTGTTTATGTCTTGATTTTTTTTTTATTTTTCTATTATATATATTTTTTATTTAAATTATTATCTATGTAAAAAATATTAAATATAGGTTTTTATTGTGTTATTTTTTTCTTTAAATTATTTCTTCTTTAATATATTTATTTATAGTATTATTTTTTGTTTTATTTTCTATCACTTTGTAATATAGTAAAAATAATTTCAATAAAAAATATTTAACATCAAATAAGCATTATAATATCCAAAAAAATGTGTGTTCCATAATCATGTAAAATGCGAGTTCCATAATCATGTCAAGTAGTACAAAAAACCCAAAATATATCAATTCCTAATCTTATAATAATAAGTATCATTATGCCAAAAATACATGAGAAAGTTCACAATCTAATTATCTCGATCATAGCAAAGTCTAATTTGTCCCCCCTGAAGTTCCATTATCTCCAATACGGTAGCTAGACTCAGATGAACGTCTACCATCAGCGGGTGATTCCAATCCCTAAAAAAAGGTATTAAAATAATTATCTTTAAAATAATACTCATAAAATTTAACTTTAAATGCGTCAAAATAATATACCTGTCTTCCACTAAAATTCTGCGTTTGCATTAAGAGTTCAATTTCCTTTGTCCTCGCCTTGTCCCTTTGCGTTAAGAATATGATTGCCTGTGTTAATTCATCAATTTTTGAATTCTTTTCTTTAAGTGCATTAATTTCTTCTTGCATTTCCTTTATTTGTTCACTTTCTGCAGAAGAAGATGTCGATCTCGTAGATCTATTAATTTGAGATGGTGTAACTCCAAGTCCCATACTACGAACATTCCATGCTTTTCTTTTCCAAATACTTTCTGAAATGCCTCATTTTCAGACACAGAATCCTTAATTGCAGCTTGTAAAAATAATTATCAGTAAAAATAATTAACAACTGAACCATGTGAATGCAAGTCAAGCCAAAGAGTGTAAACCTGTAGAGTTGCACACTGGAATTTCCTACTCAATGCATCAGATACACTGATATCTATCTTTGGTCCATAGAATGCACCATCCCCTTCATTCAACTGTAGAGTTTTATTTTGGATTATAAGCACATAATTGAAGTTAACAAATGATGCATTACATTGAAAATAATAAAACAGATATACAAAAAATAAAAGAATGTATGAGAATATAAAAAATAGTATCAAGAAACATACAATTGAATTCAAAACATGAAAAGCATATACCTGCCATGGCTTGCCAAACTCATCCAAAGCCTCCTTGAGAGCACTTTCAGCCCTATCCCACGTTTCATCATCTCCAAGCTTATTCTCTGGCCTCTACTCAAGTATTTAACACAGGCAAGGCAAAATAAATAACTGAGTCATTAAATAGATTAAACCAATTACTAACAGCAGAGTCTACCAAGCTTATCATGTACTACTATATCATGTATCAGAAGAAAAGAAAATAACAAGAAAGCTAGTTCTTTGTATTGAGGCCATATTCCCAATTATTAACTGTTCCTACTAATGTTATTTATTCACAAACTTCATCATATTTCAAACCATAGAGAAGTGTTCCTAGTAATGTTATTTATTAAACATATAAACAAAACATGTACCATAGGAAGAGAAAGACTGGTAAGATACGATCAAAATGATCTATATCAGATGACGCTCTTAGAAGGAATAATTGCAACAAAGAAACAAATAATGAAATTATCAAATCAGAATTAACTTACATTGCAGACAAAACATATAGCGGCAGTTGTTTCCAAACTATTAAACAGATTTATCAGCATCTCTTTTGGAAGCCTTTTTGCCATTTCAACAGAATCTTTTCCAACAGGATCAGAATTGTATTCTTTAACAAGAAGTGGGTGATCACAAGCCTGACGGAGACGTAAAAGCATCAAAAGAATATTTGCATAGTTTTGATTCACTGTACGGCAGCTTGTATAGAGATCTCTGGAAGACTGATAAATCATCCATGTTCAATACCCCACTGTCAAAGCATAAAAAAAATGTAGTTCAGGCTACCTGTAGTACTGCAACCCGATTCTCCATGGAATGAGCATTGCTTCTCCAAACAACTTCTTGCTGACTTGTTGGCAAATGATGAACTCCCACTGGCATGAATTTCCTCATCAGAAAGTAATCCATGGTCATAGGTACAAGGCTCTCTCAAACTACAAGCTTTATCTAGCATTGCATGTCCCGGTTCACTTCCTGTAAGAACATGAGAATCAGCTGTGCTCTCTAACACGGGAGTAATTTTTTCAAGGTTGATCTTCTTCTGGCAGCCATCTTGTAGATCCAGAGACTGAAAGAGGAAAAAAGGGATTAAAAAGCCTGATTATAAGGAGGAAGTTACAATACATAAATACAATGGTGACACTAAATTGGAATTTATCTCTGACCTGTCTAGGAGTAGTAGGTGTATTTTGCAGAGTTCTACATTTATATGTTTCATCAGCATTAGTGTGAAAGCTCCAACCACGTAAATGTATAGAACGATGCAACTCATTCACAAATGAGGCCTCTAAAGAACTCAGATATAATTTATGCAGTTGATCTGTCCATCGTCTAGACTTGTCCTGGTACAAAATTTTGAATTAGGTATATCCTTGCCAACTAAATGAAATGAAAATAAAAGCTTCTAAATTCACAAGCAATCAAAAACAAGGTCCAAGGACGGACACAATTTATTAAGCAAAGACACGTGGAAGACAGGGTGTGTCTTTGCTGTGGCTGGTTGCTGCAGCTTGTAAGCCACCTCTCCAATTCTAGCTAGCCAGCAACATAAATGGACCATAATAACGTGGAGCGAACTTGGGACTCCCTGCAGAAAATATGTGCATCATCCTGTCCAACACACAAAGTAAAGGGCATAAACAATACAGAACTAATAGTATAGAAAATAGAAGTTAAAGACAAGGTGATAATCAGTCAAAATAGCTTGCAATGTTCCTCCTATTGTAATTGTACCATACCTTTAGATAAATGAAGAATATCATCATGAGAAGAGAAAATTTGATAATTTATCTACACTAACTCACATCCACATAGGGAATATAAGAGTGGCTTCGCTTGGTGGTAGGGTGGAGGAGATAAGGACGGGAGTGAAAAGGAGGTTGGAGGTCCGATCCCCATCCAAACATAAAACTAACATTTTTTGTTTTAAAAAATACTACCATTCACACCATAAATACAACCCCACAATTGGGGTGCTCCAATATTCACACCATAAATACAACCCCACAATTGGGGTGCTCCAATATTCACACCATAAATACAACCCCACAATTGGGGTGCTCCAATATTCAGACATGAGGTGTTAGTGCTAATCTTCTAAAGCAATCACAGCACTGGTTGGAGAAATGCAAGTGAGTCTTTTAACCACCAGCTGCTTAGTTGGCATTCCATAAGCTATACCATACTCATCCCAACCACTTTTCACAGCCACACAGTCATCCCCGGACACTATATAACAGTCCTCAATCCGCGTGTTCGTGCAAGAGTCTGTGCCATAAACCATAAACCACAATCAGTCCCGGATATACTAGACTATACATCGCAGCATCTTGAAAAAGATGTATATACTAACTTAACTTACCAGGGTTGATCCCATCTGTATTTGGCGAATTCACAGGAGCGAGAATTGTGATGCCTCGAACAACAATGTTGTTGCATTCAATTTCTTTATATCAGAAAACTCAGAACAATAATGTAGCAGATTGATAATTGATAACATACACCACAAAGAGAAAAAGATGAACCTGCTATAAACAGGATGAACATTCCAGGATGGAGAATTAACCAAAGTCAGATTCGATATCTGAATATCATCTGAGTGCATGATTTCAATCAGGTAAGGCCTGGTATAGCTAAGCTCCCCCTTATGGAACTTTTGCCACCACACTTCACCTTGTCCATCTAATGTTCCATTGTCCCCTATTCAAATTCATAGTTAAAGCAACCGAATTTTAGTTCCCAAAAGCATAACCGGATTGTACAGTTCAATCTTCGATTACACAGAAATAGCAGGCAAACTGACAACAATCATCGATCTTATAAGTTACCTGTTATGACTATATCAGTGAGGTTGGTTCCAAAAATTAGACTGCTATATCGTCCGCCTTGAGTGTCCCTCCCTCGACCATAAGACGGTAAGGGCTCAATCACCGGCCACTCACTTTCGTCCTAAAAAGTCACATCACGAACATAATATCAACATTCAAAGCACTTCAATTACATCACATTTGCATATTCATATAGATGTACAAGACTAGTTAAGCTAATAATCAAACCTGAGAGGCAAGAATGACTGCATCTTTGTGTAGGAACAAAGTGAAATGACTGGTGAGATTGAAACTACCAGTCAACCATCTTCCTGGTGGAACATAAAGTTGAGACCCGCCGTTCGACGAGTACTGACTCAGATGATCTACAGCCGTCTGACGAGTACTAAATAATTCACTTACCTCACAAAGTAGGGATATACCCAGCAAGATTATAAACACTCAGTGACAAAGATCAAATGGAATTAAACACTCAGTCACAAGATTATGAACACTCAGAACCTATAACCTTGTTAACACAGACCTGTCATTCAGGTTTACTGCTCAAGTTTGAATTCCAACTCAAATCATTTCTCTGCTCCCTTAATCAATCTATGCAAAACTATTTATCAGAATTTAGAATTTAGAAGACATCATATACCTGTACATACTCTTCCAGACTTCCAGGTAAACTGTAATGAATTACCTAAACACAGTTATGACAATGGAGTTTCAATAAGAATTATTGTAACACACAAGACCATTCACATTTCAAAGCAAATGAGGTAGTGTGAAAAACAAAGATAAAAGTGACTACAAATTGCAGAGTGGTTCTAAGAAAAACAGCCTTACGTAAAATGTGGCTATCAGAACATTTGCATTAACAGAGACGAAGTAAAGAGCTCAGTTCTCCATTACCATTTACCCCCATTTTGCAATTTGAAATTTCTAACAATAAATAACTTTTGAGAAAAAACTCGATTGTTTCTGATACAGCTAGATAACAAAGGTCTAAAACATAGACACAGAGAAAGCGGGTCACCTTGCAACAAGAGCACAATGAGAAAAGTGGGTCATCATGCAAACTAATGCAAAAATAAAATATAATATAAGACTTACTGCTCCAACATCTCTTTTATCTAGTCCCATACCAAATGCCACAGTTGCAACAACCTTCATAAAAAAATTGCAAGGTATGAGTTGGACTAGCAATGTTGTATTAGAAGCATTGCACCATAAAATTGATAAATTGAGTGATTAAAACAATAAAATAAATCTAACCACTCTGATCTTGTTTGAAGCAAACAACTCCTGTACGTTGCCACGTTCCTTTGCAAAAATACCACTATGATAACTCTAAATGATGATTCAAATCAATTGTCAGATTTCACATACAGTGACGTGGGTTACACTTACACAGAATGCCATGCAATGTCAAAAAGTGAAATGTGGAGCTTACCTTTGCCGAGATATTGTTATCATTCAAGTATCTGCTAATTTGATCAGTTTCAGACTGAATAAAAAAAAATCAATTATCGCATATATAAATATATATGATAATATGATATCCACTGCAAAATAACATTACTTGCAAACTTAAGTAATTAGACACATACTAAACCTGAAACATAAAGAACTTAATAAATTTTACTTTGCAAACAAGGTTGTACATTTCAAATTCTGTGGTTGTTGTTGTTGTATAATGCAGATGACTATATAAAACAACATAACTCTGAAATCAAGTACCAGAAAATTTGGAAAATGAAGTCCATATACACACCTGAAATTTGCAGTATACTATGATGCCTTTAACATCCGCAAAAGGAGGAGACTTTATCAGAACCAGTAGGTCTTTCATTCTATCATTGATGCATACGTTTAACAAAATCAGAGAAGGAAAGTTAAAGGGAGTACAGTCAGAAGCGGTAAAATAGAAGCATCTGACTTGCCTATTTTTTATCAAAGACGCCGACAAACGCAAATTGTCCCTTAAGTGTGCATTCTGAATAAGATTTGTAAAAGGAATATCTAGGGCAGACATGATGGCATCTAAGGTTGTGGTTGTAGCAGTTGCTGTCATTGCGAGAACAGAACCTACATTAAGACTTCTATGAAGTAGTGATGCTCTAAGTCTCATGAATGAAGGTCGGAAATTGTGAGACCTGTAAAAAAATCTCAAAATCTAAATATCAACATGGAAGTAGATGCATACAAAGTGAGATCTCCAAATTAACAACATGATTTGGAAGAATTTGCTTAGACAATGCGGCACTGAAATCCCTCACCATTCAGATATACAATGTGCTTCGTCAATAACAACGAGTGAGACAGCTGACCCAGCAGAGATAGCAGACAGAAACTCCTTATTCAAAAACCGCTCGGGTGAAACAAAAAGCACCTGGATGAATTAGAATTGCTAAAATTAGCTTCAGGTAAGTAATGGTACTAACAACATTGACATAATAAATAAACCCACCATGCTTGTAACTTGTATTGCTCATTGAATCGTGAATAAATTGGGGTTTTAGGGTTTATTGTTGGTGATTGGGTTTAATGTCGATATGAATGCTTGTTGTGATGTTTGAATCACAAAGAGCTCAACCCTAAGATTCATGTGAATCTCCAATGGTGAAATCAATGTTAAAGAAAGAGAGAGATATGTGAAGATGAGAACAAAGAAAAAGTGTTATAGAAAACTTACCGGTTGGAAGATGAGAGATGTTCGAAGAATAGTGACGCAGGAGGACATTAGAATGTATCAACTTCATAGAATATATAATAATGCATAAACTTAACCTTAACAAGAGAGAACTTAAATATACATAACAATTATAATTAGATAAAATATATAAGTTAGCAAGAGATTTTTAAAGGTTTTGGGTGCGACGGTTGTTTTACCGTCGTGAAATGAATTTTAGGACGGATAATTTTACCGTCGTGAAAGGTTTAAGGGTGCGACGGGTGCTTTACCGTCGTGATATGCCTTTTAGGACGGTTAATTTTACCGTCGTGACTAGTTGTTGGTGAAAAATCAATGTTAAAAGTGTTAAATGGGGGCCGACGGTTGTTTTACCGTCGTAATAATAATATTATGATGGTTAAATATACCGTCGCAAAATAAATATTAGGGACGGTTGGTGTCAACTGTCGTAAACACTGTCGCTATATGTCAATTACGACAGTTATCACATAATTGTCGCAATTTTTGTGTCGTTAAACACTAATTTTCTTGTAGTGAATATAAATCATTTTCACAAGAAGCTTCAATTTGTTTTTCTTTTTCTATTTTGTTTTGCAAGAACGTCCAATGATTTATTTTTGATATATGCATTTGAAAATGATTGCTGCTCATAAATATTTACATAAGAAACAAAAGACAATTACTGATAATTCCAAAAACAGGAAAAAAACAAGAAGTGCCAAACCCTACAGTTACTCTACCCAGCAGGTACCGGGATAAAGCCAGCTTGGGAACATAATTATTGGTACATACACTCCCCCACAGAGTAAAAGTATCTAAAGGAATTGATGTCAGCTTCCCCGAAACAGAACATAGCTATCCCCAGCCGAGGTTCATAATCACGGGCGAGTCAGTAAATTTCATCCCCCAAGCGAAATTTATTTCTCCAGATACAGAAGCTCAATCTCCAACAGAGCTCAACATCTCCAGCAACGGAATTTCATCCCCAGCTGAGTTTATTCCTCCAGATCAGCAGGTCTACCAAAAGAGTATCTCTTCCCCATAAGTTTGGTCCCCGCAGAGTTATTCTCCAACATCTCTTCCCGACAAAATATTTATAAATCTCCAGCGACCGTCAGGGATTTATTTTCCCAGACGCGAGCATACCCCGATAGCATTTCATGAACATACATCATGACATACGCATACATGTCATATACATCATAATCTCATTTATTTTGAGAACATTATCTCACCCCGCATTTCATGCATCGCATATAACTAACCCTGATATCTTTTGCAGGAAAAGACGATTAGCTTTAACAAATCCAGCAGTTATACAAATCACATCTACAGACGAATAATGGAAACTCAGTTCCCGAAATCAAACGGGTCAACTAATCTACACTATCGCTTCGAAGTAATCCTACGACCCAGGTTCCTTCTCACAGCCCTACTATCCAGGCTTTCATATCGAAGTAACCCTACGACCCATGTTCCTTCTCACGACCCTACTATCCAGGCTTTCATATCGAAGTAAACCTACTATCCAGGTTCCTTCTCACAACCCTACTATCCAGGCTTTCATATTGAAGTAACCCTACTATCCAGGTTCCTTTTCACAACCCTACTATCCAGGCTTTCATATCGAAGTAACCCTACTATCCAGGTTCCTTCTCACAGCCCTACTATCCAGGCTTTCATATCGAAGTAACCCTACGACCCAGGTTCCTTCTCACATCCCTACTATCCAGGCTTTCATATCGAAGTAACCCTACTATCCAGGTTCCTTCTTACAGCCCTACTATTCAGGCTTTCATATCGAAAGTAACCATACTATCCAGGTTCCTTCTCAGAGCCCTACTATCTAGGCTTTCATATCAAAGTAACCCTACTATCCAGGTTCCTTCTCACAGCCATACTATCTAGGCTTTCATATCGAAAGTAACCCTACTATCCAGGTTCCTTCTCACAACCCTACTATCTAGGCTTTCATATCGAAGTAACCCTACTATCCAGGTTCCTTCTTACAGCCCTACTATCCAGGCTTTCATATCGAAGTAACCCTACTATCCAGGTTCCTTCTCACAACCCTACTATCCAGGCTTTCATTTCGAAGCAACCCTACTATCCAGGTTCCTTCTCATAACCTTACTATCCAAGTTCCTTCTCTCTTATCTCCAAACAACAGTTCACAACACTATAAGACCGGGACCTGATCAAACACGATTGGTTTCGCATTTCCCCAGTAAGTCGCGGTGCAGCATATACCCTGACCGAATATGCAGTTCACTTCCACTCCCTCAAGCAAGAGTTATTTCCCTAATAGAGTAACGAACAACTGAAGCTCCTGAAATTCTAATTCTCCCAAGACAGATACCAACATTCCTCAGTAGATTCCTCATCAACAACAGTAACAGGAACTCTCATCGAAGGAATATCTCAGGAAATCAACATCCTCTAGATGGCATCTTTAAGCCCATCTCCGACGGTATTCCGCCATATCCTAGATGGCATCTTTAAGCCCATCTCCGACGATTCTCCGCCACATCTAGGATGGAATCTTTAAGCCCACTGTGATCGGTGGATCTGGAACTGACTGTTTAACGCTGGTTCGCGAAATGTCGCGGAAGCAAGAGTCGCCACCGTCTTTTATTTTCTCCAAATGGAAAGGACAAAAGCACAGAAAAATTCCTTAAAGAGATTGCTCTCGGTTCGGGAGGTAGATTATAGAAAGGGAAGGTGTTAGCACCCTTTCTATCCATGGTTATCCATGGGCTCTTAGATACTTGCTCATTGTGTTTTCAAAAATGGTTTGTTTGCTTTTCAACTGTGGGTTTTAAAAAAAGTTTCTTTGAAAATTTCAGTTCGACTCTTGTATCAGTCCTCAAGAGTGTTTGAAAAATTACTTTCGAAAGCTTTTGAAAAGGTGTCGGTGTGAAAAGTATTTTTGAATTTTGTTTTGAAATTTAGAGCAAGTATCTAGAGTCGTCTACCTACCCTAAGGAATTCGTCTATGTAGATGTCCTTAAAGTAGTGCCATCCCACCATTGAGAGGTAGGTAGCACCACCGTTGGAGGTGTTCGGGTCAATTCGAGGTTCGGGACATGGTGATCACCAGAGCAATGGGAAGACACCTTAGAAGCTACCCTCATGCCAGGTTCCCGGATCATGAGGACTTACTAAGACATCCTCTACTCGACGATCACCTTTCGAGGCAAGGCAACAGTGAAGCGTACCCTAGGGGTGGTGTGTGATTTGTGTGTTAGATTCATTTATTTTTATCTTGTCATGTCAAAGGTGATCTACGCGTTTGTTTTTATTTGTCATTCATTCTTGCATGCATTTGTTAACAGTTAAAAGTGCGAGAAAAGTAAAGTTCTAAGCTATTACAAAAGGCGCGGGTCCACATCGCCAAAATTTCCAGAACCCGATTTGACAGAAAAATAAAGAATTAAAGTAAAGGACTAAAAGTGCGAGAAATTAAGTTTACACGGCTTTGGGAGAGGTACATAAATATTTACAAGACAAAGAAATAAATATGCGAATTGAAATAAAATTAGAAACGAGGGCGTTGGACCCTTTTTAATGAAATTATATTATTAGCAAATTAATTAAATTAAAGAAAAGGAGATTTTTTTTTTTGAGATTTTGATACTTATGATTTTAATGAGAAAAATTAATTGAAATTAAAATGCTAACCCTAATTCTAATTGTTTTTTTTTAGTTTATTAAGAAAGTATTAAAATTTTAACCTAAACTTAATCTAATTATTTACATGCAATTTAATTAAAAAATAATATTTAATAACTAATTATTGTGAAAAGAAAAAGGATAAAAATTATTACAAACCCTAATTCTACCAAATTTTAAATTGTTTAAGAAAATGTTAAGATTTTAAACCTAAATTAAAACTAAAATCAACTAAAGTTATTTATTTACAAAAATGATATTTAAATAAAAAGCTTATTTTTTTGTCTTTTCTGATTTTTTATTGTTTTTTTTATATTTTGTGTGAAAATAATTATTATAAAGAATTAAAAGGAATTAATTAAAATAAAGAAAGGAAAAAATATATAAAAAAAAAGAGTAAAAGAAACAAACTAGAGGGGGGGTGCTGTCCCCAAGTGGAGGTGAAGTCCAGTAATTTTAAGCCCAATAAGTTCTGGCCTGATTGACTTTCCAGGAAGTATGCATATGCGTTGACCAACATCCATCATGTTCTTCCAATTAGAACCCTATGATCCATCTCAATAGGCACGTGGACGGATTGATGTTGAGGATGTATGATGCGTCTTCACGCTGAAACTGCACATAAGCATTGGATGAAAAATAATATGAAAGGGGGTGGGGACCCGGGATCGAACCCAGGTCCTGAAGGTCACCAACACAATTGCTTGCCACTGAGCCACCTAGCGCGTTTGAATATATAATAGTAAACAATTAATATAAGAGAAAATAATGGTTAGTGGAAAATTAGCGCGCAAAATTTGAATGCTCCAATGGTATTCTTCCACGCATCATCTTCTTCTTCTTCATTTATTTTTCCCTGAAACACAAAACCATAAGCAATGGTTTTGAACCGTTCTAAAAGGCATTATTCCAGAAAATAGCGAATAGGCCATATGGCCTCATAAATTATGCGCGAGGGTTGGTTTCTCTTCGTCCAAGCATGCTTGATTCAATGGTCCAGGTCTTGAGTGCTAATTTTTCCTTAAATGAAAAACCCCAATTCACAGCTTGGAAAACCCTAATGTCCAACAATGGTGAAATCTCCAATAATGAACAAAAACACAATTAAACTATTTGGTTAGCTTCAGAAAGGTTTAATTAGCACAAATCCACAAATAAAATGCAATGAATATGCCTAAATTGTAAAACACGATTATGAGAAAAAGGTGAAAAAGTTTGACTTCTGTACAATGATTCAAAGGGTTAGGGACGTGGAAACCTATTCAGGCACGTTGCTTAAGGTCTCAGGAAGGTGATGAGATGATTATCTCAGCTTGAATCGCCCTGGAAAACAGTTTTCAGATTTGAGTTTTCAAGCAAAAATTTCAAGTTGGTTTCTTGGTATATGGCGCAGCTTCGAGTCAGTGAGCACGAGGGTTTTCTTGTGTATGTATAGGTGAATGATTTAGGTTAAGAACTTGATCAAAAATCCATGCATTGATGTGAAAAAATATTTGATTTGCAAGCCATTATTTTCAAATCTTTTTCAAACATATTTGGTCTCAATCATATCCAATCATCATAATTCCTTCCATATTTTATTGTACACGAAATATTGAGATTATTTTATGCACAAAGAGATTCAAAAGATTAGGTTTAGTATTTTTCATGTATTTTATTTAATTAAATGAATTATTAATAATAAAAAATCCAAATAAATAAATAAAAAATGATAAAAACTTCCCTTTGGGCCAAATGGTCGTGCACATGCCTTGGATAATGAATTGTGGAAGAAAAAGAGGCCCATTAGCAATTTTAGGTCATTTGAAGCAATGTTGACTTTTCAAAATATCCAAAAATTTCCCAACTTCCACAAGGCATAACTTGCTCAATTTTTAAGCTTTGATCATGTTCTTTGACATTTTGGAAAGGTCTTTGAGTCCTCTAACCAATGTCTTTGGTCCCATGTCATTTGGATTTACAGATCTCAAGTTATGGTCTTTGACTTAAAGTCCCTTTTTGTTGACTTTTGAAAATGACCTATAATGTTGAAATTGATAACTTTTTGTGAGAGCATTTCTTGGACTTGAAGTATGAAGAGGAGTTGTAGGAAATGTCTTTGTCTTCAAAATGAGCTTTGGATGGAATTTTTCTGATAATCCATGTGAAAGTTATTCCCTGGTCAATTTACAGTTGACTTTTTCAACTGTCCAAATATGGAAACTTTTGCATCTTGATGATTTTTGAGCCAAGCTTTGAGAATCATGATCAAGCATTGATAAAATGATGTTTGTGGCTTCAAAATGAGATGTTGACCAAAAATTTGAACTTCTGACTGTCAAATGACCATTTTTCCCCTACAGTTGACTGTAGTGCAATTAGGGTTTTTGACTGTGCAATTTTGTACTGTAAGTCTTGAAACTTGGTATGAGGATGCTTGACCATGTTTATAGGCATGTGAGACTTGATTGGACCTTTGGAAACTTCATTTTCTTTGCCAGAACCAAAACCCTAATTTTGACTGCTTAGGAGGCCCTTACACTGTGCAACCCTTGGGGAGATTTTGAAGCTTGACTTGGCAATTTCTAGAAGAATATGGGAGGGCAAATTTTGGGGTACAACAGTTGCCCCTGTTCAATCTTCTTAGACCTGAGGATGCAGATTGGCTGACGTGTCTTTCGTAATCCGAAGGTGGAAGATGATTGAACACTAGAGTGCCCAGAAATTTGCGCTCACATAGTAGCAGTGTGATGGTGGAATGGGCTTATAGATGCCATTTGGAGATTGATGAATAGGATGATGGGCTTATGGATGCCATGCTAAGAGATGATGGAAGGTGGATGGGCTTATAGATTCCATCTGGATGTCAATCGCGTAAGAGATTCCTTAGCGAGAACTTGCGTACCTGCAAAAAAAGAAAAATGATTACCTGACCTGTTACGGGAGCTGGTCTTCAAATTCTTGGTGTAGATGTGTCCTGACTGGTTACAGGAGCTGGATCTGGAGCCTCAAACGGTGATGAATGAACCAGGGATGGTTACTACCTCAACAGGAACGGTGAGAGAACCTTGGATGACTTCAACCTCAACAGCAATCGTTGAGAAAATCTTGGGATGATTACTACCTCCGCAATATCGGGGAGAGAACCATAGGCGACTACAACCTCAACAGCAAACATTGAGAGAATCTTGGATAACTTCACTTCAATAGCAATCATTGAGCGAAATCTGCGATTACCACCTCCGCAGGATCGGGGAGAGAACCATAGGCGACTACAACCTCAACAACAATCATTGAGAGAATCTTGGATAACTTCAACTTCAACAGCAATCGTTGAGCGAAATCTGGGATTACCACCTCCGCAGTATCGGGGAGAGAACCATAGGCGACTACAACCTCAATAGCAAATATTGAGAGAATCTTGGATAACTTCACTTCAACAGCAATCATTGAGCGAAATCTGGGATTACCACCTCCGCAGGATCGGGGAGAGAACCATAGGCGACTACAACCTCAATAGCAATCATTGAGAGAATCTTGGATAACTTCACTTCAACAGCAATTGTTGAGAGAAATCTGGGATTACCACCTCCGCAGTATCGGGGAGAGAACCATAGGCGACTACAACCTCAATAGCAATCATTGAGAGAATCTTGGATAACTTCACTTCAACAGCAATCGTTGAGCGAAATCTGGGATTACCACCTCCGCAGTATCGGGGAGAGAACCATAGGCGACTACAAACTCAATAGCAAATATTGAGAGAATCTTGGATAACTTCACTTCAACAACAATCATTGAGCGAAATCTGGGATTACCACCTCCGCAGGATCGGGGAGAGAACCATAGGCGACTACAACCTCAATAGCAATCATTGAGAGAATCTTGGATAACTTCACTTCAACAGCAATCATTGAGCGAAATCTGGGATTACCACCTCCGCAGTATCGGGGAGAGAACCATAGGCGACTACAACCTCAATAGCAATCATTGAGAGAATCTTGGATAACTTCACTTCAACAGCAATCGTTGAGCGAAATCTGGGATTACCACCTCCGCAGTATCGGGGAGAGAACCATAGGCGACTACAACCTCAACAACAATCATTGAGAGAATCTTGGATAACTTCACTTCAACAACAATCATTGAGCGAAATCTGGGATTACCACCTCCGCAGGATCGGGGAGAGAACCATAGGCGACTACAACCTCAATAGCAATCATTGAGAGAATCTTGGATATCTTCTACTGAGTCTTCAACAGAAAAACCTTTAGGAGTCGGTTTAACTAGACCAGAGAAAGCCTTTGACTGGATAATAACCAGGAAAATCTTTGGGAGTCGATTTAACTGAACCAGACAAGGTCTTGGAGTCTTCAACTGAGTCTTCAAAAGAAAAACCTTTAGGAGTCGGTTTAACTAGACCAGAGAAGGCCTTGGACTGGATAATAACTAGGAAAATCTTTGGGAGTCGATTTAACTGAACCAGACAAGGTCTTGGAGTCTTCAACTGAGTCTTCAAAAGAAAAACCTTTAGGAGTCGGTTTAACTAGACCAGAGAAGGCCTTGGACTGGATAATAACCAGGAAAATCTTTGGGAGTCGATTTAACTAAACCGGTCTAGGTCTTGAAATGTCTTCAACTGGATAAGCAACAGGGAGATCTTAGGGTCGATCTGACTGAACCAGAGAAGGCCTTTGACTGGATAAGAGACAGAGAAATCTTTGGAGTCGATTTAACTGAACCAGACTAGGTCTTGAATATAGCTGAGAACTTAACTGGATCTTTCCTGAAAGGTAAAGGTCAGTCATATGCAATGCATGATATGGATCAAGCAATGATGTTCTCAACATAAATGAGATTTGTAAGATATGATGCGTATATGCATGCTATAATGTATGGAAGTGTGATGTTTATGAATGTATGTTTTTGTCTTAGGAAAATAAATCCTTGACGGGTGTCGGGAAGTCACTCCTGGGCTGCTGTTTGAAGAATAGATTTTTGCATCCGCTGGGGATGATAGTTGCAAGAATACCGGTAGGAGAAGATACCTCCGTTGGGGAATGAACTTGGCGAATGGATTACTCTGCGGGGAGAAAAGTACTCTAACGATCTTGTTGGGGAGCAATACTCTGTGGGGAGAGAGGCACTTTGTTGAATCGTCGATAATAACTTGCTGGGGATACCCTTGTTGTGCTGGAAGTGTTAATAGACTTCGCTGGGGATAAGAAGACTTCGTCGAGGACGCTCTTTCCGTGGCTTTTGGCTGAGGATAACCCAGTTATATCCTGGTAAGGAAATAACTCTTGAATAAAGCCGGGAGACGCGTTCGTGCTCTGTAGGATAAGCTTCCAGAATTTACTGGGTATAAGCTTACTGCTTGGGGAGATTGATTCCATCTTTCTTGGGGAAGCTGGATTGGATTCTCCTGGGGAAGTTTTGAGATGCTAGGGAAGTGACTCTGTTGAATGTTTGAAATACCACCGGGGAACAACCTTTAGACTAAGACTGCCGGGGATGCTTGTTAAGAATACATGTACTGCTGGGGAGTGTTGAGACCTGCTGGAGGGTGCCCAACTTCCTTAAGTTTTGATAACTTTGCTTGAGGAGAGTGTACTGACTTGCTGGCTCACTCTCTGGGGAATTAGGATATCTGGTTATGTTCTTCGGCTGAACCTACCTTGGTACCTTGGAGGATAGAACAATTAGACCGTCTAGACAACTCTTCATTGCCCCTGTCTCTGAGGTGGGAGAGGAAGACCTGTGAGGTGCTGATAATTGTTGATGGACAAACCTTCTTCTGGTAGGCAAGTAACGAGATGACAGGACATAGTCGTACGCTTTAATCCCTAACTTTTGCCTGGACCGCCCTTTCGGGTTTTCAGTCCACCGGGATACCCATTTTTGCCCAAGCCGCCTTTTCAGGTTTTCGACTTGCCGGGTGTACAGATTTTTTCATTTCATCCCTTCATTTTGCCCGAACCTTTTTTGGTTCGCCGGGAAGCCCTTATTTGTGCCTAGGCGTGTCAACCTAGCGGGTCTTTGATTATGCGCAGTATTTTTTTCCGACTATGTCCGTTCTCTTAGAATGTAGGGAGTTGCCCCTGTTATTGTGTTGCCACGCTACCAGAAGATGTTTGGTCATGCAAGATTTGTTGCTGGGAATTCATGTCCAATGCCCCAAGTGGCTCAGGAGGAGGTTTGCCCTTGGCTATTTGGCATCTTGAGAGATTCCTTGAATCTTGACTGGACTGCCCCAGATAATGGACAATGATCAGGCCATGCCCCTTGATTGGAGGTGCTTTTATTCCTTAGGCATTCGTCGTGCGAATTTCTATGTTGTTCAAACAAAAAGTCATATGCAAACAAAGTTATGTTAAAAATGCAAAGCCTATGTCTGTCTTAAAGATTTTGAAAATGCATTCTTTTCATAAAACAAGTGAATGTTTGTAAAACGTGATGTCAACTCCGTATTTTATCGCAGGCCTTAAGGAGTCAGGATACCTTTCGTAACAGTATGCTTTCGAACTAACCCATGCTTCAGCTAGGACTTTTAAGGGTTATAACGTGGCCTGGTTCACGGTTTAAGAAACAAAGGATAAAGGCTCAAATTATTTGTACCCTCCCACTCTTCGTGATGTTCTCCAAACCTAAACTCAGTTGATCATGCGTTAGACCTTATTTGAGTTTTTGTCCTGATGTTCCAATGATGGTTTAGATATTGATGATTTATTCTGAATAGGCAGTCATTTCCTTTTTGGCGAGGGTTTATAAGACCTCTTTCTTTTTGATTTTGTTATCCCTGTTTTTTGCCTGAGCTGTTTCCTTTTTGGAATTACAGTCAGCGGGATGCCCCAGTTTCGTAAGTCCCCTTTATAGGTTTT
This sequence comes from Vicia faba, assembly GCA_948472305.1. Lineage (NCBI taxonomy): Eukaryota > Viridiplantae > Streptophyta > Magnoliopsida > Fabales > Fabaceae > Vicia > Vicia faba. The sequence goes on from OX451738.1 coordinate 90,450,729, forward strand.
GACTTTTTGGGCTTTTCATTTATGAACCCTTTTTTTTTTTGATAATGACTGCCTGTCTTCACGATTGTTCGGAACCATCACTGTCTTTTGGTTTGTAAGGACCTCTTTGGTGCCATTCGTTATGCACTTGGATCAACTGAGAGACTACCCTGCCCCAGGTTATGATTAAGGGTTTTAAATTTCGAAAAGAAAAACTCCTACTTCTTTGGCTCAGAGGGGTTGACGAGGGATTATCTTCCTTATAACTCCAGTGTTTAGGATTTGAAACAATGCCTGTACCTCATCAGTGGGGTCTGTTCAAAAGCATACTGTAGATTGTGGTATCGTTTTCGTCATCCTCCCTCAAGAGGCTTAGAATTAATGAGAGTTGATCATCAGAAAAAAAATATGAAAATAAATTGCATATAGTGAATACAAATATATTGCTTCAAAACAGACATATGCGATGCATTAATGAAATAACAACGTTTAACATGAGTAAATGTTTGAACAAAAGAAAATTACAACTTGAACATTCGAATGAACAAAAGTCTTTTCATCTCAGGGCTTGTCACTTCAAATGGTGAGCCTTAGAGGGATGGTAGAAAAATTCTGCCTGACCATCTTGTGTGAACTCTAATGCCCCTTCCTCAATCAGGTCCTTGATCTTGTTCTTCAGAGCCCAACACTCATTTGTATCATGTCCTGGACAGGCAGAGTGGTAGGCACACCTTTTATTGGGATCATAAGTAGGATGTGTTGTGTTGGGATTCTGGGGATGAGCCCTTAATGTGATCAAATTCAATCTCAACAGGCGTTGTAAAGCTTGAAACAGTGACATGTTGAGCGGGGTGAATTGCCTCCTGGACTTGTCTGGCTGAAGCCGGTGAGGTTGATGCTGAATTTGTGACACTGGAGCCATTTGAGGAGCTCTCCCCTTATCTCCTTATCTCAAAGGTGGTTGAACGATGACTGGCTTTTTACCCTTAGATGTTTGCCCCAGTTGGTTATTCTGAAGTAGTTGGTTGATGAGAACTCCGAGCTCTTCTTGTCTTTGAGCTAACCTTTGAATGGCAGTCCCCTGCCCCAGCATCTGGGCTTTCAATGCATCCACTTCAGCTTGCAGGTGTTTCAGCCTTTCATCCTCAGCACTGTTCCTGACAAAAGTCCCCATGAGAAGTGTCCTTAGCTCCTCCTGCCCCTTGGATAGATTCAGGAGGATTTCCCCGAACCGAGTCTCTTGAGCAAGAAGGTCCTGGTTGTCTTGTTGGGAAGCCATTGCTGAAATAAACAGCGAGAAAGGTAAGTGACCTGCAACAAGGATACCTGTTATGTAATGATGTGTATGACATGCATGTAATGTTTTCAAGGACCTCGCGGGATAAACAAGAAAATTTGTTAGAATTTGGGTCCGATAGCTTGATTGAAGGCACTCCATGTTGCTGAGAATCCTTCTTCAAGGGTCAAAGGCTCACCATATCCAGTGGGTCATAGCCCCTGACTTTAGTCATCATGTCTGGTTTTGGTTTCCAAACAAACTTGGTTAGGGGAACCTTCTTCAAGAGTCAGAGCTCACCATATCAAGTGGGTCATAGCCCCTGACAACTTTGGCTAGAGGAAAACAAATCCTCTTTGCCCCTTGCTGGAACAGTTGATTTATCATGACCTGCATCATAAGACCCTTGAGATCCTTGAAATGGGTTAGGATGTATGCAATGGTATGATGTCATGATGCATGGGGTAATGTAGGTAACCCTGTTATGAGTCCCAATTAAGGACTGCAAGCCAAAACCTGCAAGAAACTCAAGTAAAACCTGTTATGAGTCCTAATTAAGGACTATAAACGAAACCTGCAAGAAACTTAGTAAACCTTATTATGAGTCCTAATTAAGGACTACAAACAAAACCTGCAAGAAGCTCAAGTGTCAGACAACAAGCATGCAAATAGTCAAGTACGAAGGCACACAAGTCACACAAGAGAGCCCTTAGAGTTTAGGCCAGCATGAGGTTTGGGGTACTACCCTCTTGAAGTTGGTGGGCTCAAAACCTGTCCTATCAGAAGTAACCGGGTTCTAAGGGTCCCAATATCACGGGATTGCTTTCATTGTTCATCGTTTCGATTTAGCCACTGAACTGGCGATCGAAATATTCCAGGAAAGCAACCCTCAATTGAGTGTAGTATCGAGTATCAACCAACCTCGGACTGCACCAAAGTCAGTTATCTCACTACCCTAAAGAGGCCAAGATAGTTCAATTAAGGTTCCTAAGGTCTGTTGATGCTTTACGACACCACGCGGAGGCCCCGTACTCTCCTTGACTGAACTCAAGGGTTACCGGTACACACCAAAGTGCCACATCAACGTAGTAGACTGTTTCAACCATGTCGGTATACCCCGCACAGTTCCCTCACAGTCTTGTTGCTACTTTCTAAGAAGGTATCCCCCAGATCCGGGTTAGGATCTATAGAACTCCCAAGACAGACCCACAATTTAAAGCAAACAATTCAATACAATTGAAAACACAGTTATGAACTATCCTAAGGTACACCTCACTTTATAAATATGTCCCCAGCAGAGCCGCCAGTTCTGTGATCGGTGGATCTGGAACTGACTGTTTAACGCTGGTTCGCGAAATGTCGCGGAAGCAAGAGTCGCCACCGTCTTTTATTTTCTCCAAATGGAAAGGACAAAAGCAAAGAAAAATTCCTTAAAGAGATTGCTCTCGGTTCGGGAGGTAGATTATAGAAAGGGAAGGTGTTAGCACCCTTTCTATCCATGGTTATCCATGGGCTCTTAGATACTTGCTCATTGTGTTTTCAAAAATGGTTTGTTTGCTTTTCAACTGTGGGTTTTAAAAAAAGTTTCTTTGAAAATTTCAGTTCGACTCTTGTATCAGTCCTCAAGAGTGTTTGAAAAATTGCTTTCGAAAGCTTTTGAAAAGGTGTCGGTGTGAAAAGTATTTTTGAATTTTATTTTGAAATTTAGAGCAAGTATCTAGAATTGTCTACCTACCCTAAGGAATTCTTCTGTGTAGATGTCCTTAAAGTAGTGCCATCCCACCATTGAGAGGTAGGTAGCACCACCGTTGGAGGTGTTCGGGTCAATTCGAGGTTCGGGACATGGTGATCACCAGAGCAATGGGAAGACACCTTAGAAGCTACCCTCATGACAGGTTCCTGGATCATGAGGACTTACTAAGACATCCTCTACTCGACGATCACCTTTCGAGGCAAGGCAACAGTGAAGTGTACCCTAGGGGTGGTGTGTGATTTGTGTGTTAGATTCATTTATTTTTATCTTGTCATGTCAAAGGTGATCTACGTGTTTGTTTTTATTTGTCATTCATTCTTGCATGCATTTGTTAACAGTTAAAAGTGCGAGAAAAGTAAAGTTCTAAGCTATTACAAAAGGCGCGGGTCCACATCGCCAAAATTTCCAGAACCCGATTTGACAGAAAAATAAAGAATTAAAGTAAAGGACTAAAAGTGCGAGAAATTAAGTTTACACGGCTTTGGGAGAGGTACATAAATATTTACAAGACAAAGAAATAAATATGCGAATTGAAATAAAATTAGAAACGAGGGCGTTGGACCCTTTTTGATGAAATTATATTATTAGCAAATTAATTAAATTAAAGAAAAGGAGATTGTTTTTTTTGAGATTTTGATACTTATGATTTTAATGAGAAAAATTAATTGAAATTAAAATGCTAACCCTAATTCTAATTGTTTTTTTTTAGTTTATTAAGAAAGTATTAAAATTTTAACCTAAACTTAATCTAATTATTTACATGCAATTTAATTAAAAAATAATATTTAATAACTAATTATTGTGAAAAGAAAAAGGATAAAAATTATTACAAACCCTAATTCTACAAAATTTTAAATTGTTTAAGAAAATGTTAAGATTTTAAACCTAAATTAAAACTAAAATCAACTAAAGTTATTAATTTACAAAAATGATATTTAAATAAAAAGCTTATTTTTTTGTCTTTTATGATTTTTTATTGTTTTTTTTTTATATTTTGTGTGAAAATAATTATTATAAAGAATTAAAAGGAATTAATTAAAATAAAGAAAGGAAAAAATATATAAAAAAAGAGTAAAAGAAACAAACTAGAGGGGGGTGTTGTCCCCAAGTGGAGGTGAAGTCCAGTAATTTTAAGCCCAATAAGTTCTGGCCTGATTGACTTTCCAGGAAGTATGCATATGCGTTGACCAACATCCATCATGTTCTTCCAATTAGAACCCTATGATCCATCTCAATAGGCACGTGGACAGATTGATGTTGAGGATGTATGATGCGTCTTCACGCTGAAACTGCACATAAGCATTGGATGAAAAATAATATGAAAGGGGGTGGGGACCTGGGATCGAACCCAGGTCCTGAAGGTCACCAACACAATTGCTTGCCACTGAGCCACCTAGCGCGTTTGAATATATAATAGTAAACAATTAATATAAGAGAAAATAATGGTTAGTGGAAAATTAGCGCGCAAAATTTGAATGCTCCAATGGTATTCTTCCACGCATCATCTTCTTCTTCTTCATTTATTTTTCCCTGAAACACAAAACCATAAGCAACGGTTTTGAACCGTTCTAAAAGGCATTATTCCAGAAAATAGCGAATAGGCCATATGGCCTCATAAATTATGCGCGAGGGTTGGTTTCTCTTCGTCCAAGCATGCTTGATTCAATGGTCCAGGTCTTGAGTGCTAATTTTTCCTTAAATGAAAAACCCCAATTCACAGCTTGGAAAACCCTAATGTCCAACAATGGTGAAATCTCCAATAATGCATAAAAACACAATTAAACTATTTGGTTAGCTTCAGAAAGGTTTAATTAGCACAAATCCACAAATAAAATGCAATGAATATGCCTAAATTGTAAAACACGATTATGAGAAAAAGGTGAAAACGTTTGACTTCTGTACAATGATTCAAAGGGTTAGGGACGTGGAAACCTATTCAGGCACGTTGCTTAAGGTCTCAGGAAGGTGATGAGATGATTATCTCAGCTTGAATCGCCCTGGAAAACAGTTTTCAGATTTGAGTTTTCAAGCAAAAAATTCAAGTTGGTTTCTTGGTATATGGCGCAGCTTCGAGTCAGTGAGCACGAGGGTTTTCTTGTGTATGTATAGGTGAATGATTTAGGTTAAGAACTTGATCAAAAATCCATGCATTGATGTGAAAAAATATTTGATTTGCAAGCCATTATTTTCAAATCTTTTTCAAACATATTTGGTCTCAATCATATCCAATCATCATAATTCCTTCCATATTTTATTGTACACGAAATATTGAGATTATTTTATGCACAAAGAGATTCAAAAGATTAGGTTTAGTATTTTTCATGTATTTTATTTAATTAAATGAATTATTAATAATAAAAAATCCAAATAAATAAATAAAAAATGATAAAAACTTCCCTTTGGGCCAAATGGTCGTGCACATGCCTTGGCTAATGAATTGTGGAAGAAAAAGAGGCCCATTAGCAATTTTAGGTCATTTGAAGCAATGTTGACTTTTCAAAATATCCAAAAATTTCCAAACTTCCACAAGGCATAACTTGCTCAATTTTTAAGCTTTGCTCATGTTCTTGGACATTTTGGAAAGGTCTTTGAGTCCTCTAACCAATGTCTTTGGTCCCATGTCATTTGGATTTACCAATATAAAGTTATGGCCTTTGACTTAAAGTCCCTTTTTGTTGACTTTTGAAATGACCTATAATGTTGAAATTGATAACTTTTTGTGAGAGCATTTCTTGGACATGAAGTATGAAGAGGAGTTTTAGGAAATGTCTTTCTCTTCAAAATGAGCTTTGGATGGAATTTTTCTGATAATCCATGTGAAAGTTATGCCCTGGTCAATTTACAGTTGACTTTTTCAACTGTCCAAATATGGAAACTTTTGCATCTTGATGATTTTTGAGCCAAGCTTTGAGAATAATGATCAAGCATTGATCAAATGATGTTTGTGGCTTCAAAATGAGATGTTGACCAAAAATTTGAACTTCTGACTGTCAAATGACCATTTTGCCCCTACAGTTGACTGTAGTGCAATTAGGGTTTTTGACTGTGCAATTTTGTACTGTAAGTCTTGAAACTTGGTATGAGGATGCTTGACCATGTTTATAGGCATGTGAGACTTGATTGGACCCTTGGAAACTTCATTTTCTTTGCCAGAACCAAAACCCTAATTTTGACTGCTTAGGAGGCCCTTACACTGTGCAACCCTTGGGGAGATTTTGAAGCTTGACTTGGCAATTTCTAGAAGAATATGGGAGGGAAAATTTTGGGGTACAACACCCACCTCCTGCAATATTATATCATCAACCTCCAATGCAATCTATAATCCCATTCCCGATATCATAAATCAAGTTCCACTTCATGCGAGTGCAAATTTCTGGGCACTCTAGTGTTCAATCATCTTCCACCTTCAGATCACGAAAGGTAGACGAGCCAATCTATATCCTCAGGTTTAAGAAGATTGAACAGGGGCAGCTATTGTACCCCAAAATTTGCCCTCTCATTTTACTCAATACATGCTCCTAGAGACCCTTAATTGGCCCATGTTTGCCTAAGAATTAACCAGACAAACTCTCTCCTAAGGCAGTGTGTCTCAAATTAGGGTTTCCATTTTTATCAAGATAGGTGGACTCCAAAGACCTCATATGATCTCAATGGTCCTAATATGATCTCAAGACCCTCCATGTCAAGTTTCATGCCTTGCACAAGAAGTTTGCTCAGTCAACTGCTCAGATGCTTGAGAATCGACTATATTAGGTCAAAAGTCAACTGTGACCCACATACAGTCAAGCTTCAAGATTTTTGGTCAAATTTTACATTTTGAAGTGACTTTCATCATTTGATCAAGGGTTGGTCATGATTCCCCAAGTAATTCTCCAAATTCATCAAAACCCAAAAGTTGCTAAATTAGGATTTCTTAGGAAAAGTCAACCAAACTTTGACCAAGCATAACTTCCACATGCTTTATTAGAAATTTTCCATCCAAGTCTCATTTTGAAGATGATGGAATTCCCTACAACTCATATTCAGCCCACAAGTTCAAAATATGCACCCACAAAAGATATGAATTTCTACATTATGGGTCCTTTTGAAAAGTCAACAAAAACACCTTTTGGGTCAAAGCTTCTTACATGAACATGGAAGACTTAATTGAGATGAGACCAAAAAGGTTGCTTAAGGGACATACTAAGATTTCTAAAAAGTCAAAGAACACCTCTCTAGGGTTAAAATTGGAGGAGATATGCCTTGTCAAAATTGACCTTTTTTGCAAAATTGCCAAAAGTCAAATATGCTCAAAAATGCATTTTTTGCCAAATGGGCCTAACTTTTTATGCTTGCACCTCACTTATAACATGGTCCACGACCCAAATATTCACCCACACATTATTTGCTTCATTTTTCAATTTATTTTGATTTTTTATTAATTAAAAATTGAATTAAATCAAATAATTGGTGAATAATAGCAAATATATATTTTGATTTGGTTTTTGGACAGGTTGGCAACCAAAATATGCTGAGATATCAAGACCAAAACGAATCAAGCATAATTGGTACAAGAAAGGGATGATTTGGCTCAAAATAGCAAGTTTACATGTAGCATGGAAATCAAATCAAATCTCTCATAATTGCAAAGATTCAATCTAATTTAATAACCCTAATTCATTCTTAGATATATATTGGACAGGTACAAGGCATGAGACAAGGTTTTGCAGTCGTAGAAGAGAAAGAACAAACTCAAAAAAGTGAACAAAAAGTGTGACTCGGTTTTCACTCCACAAGGCCTTTCAGAGCAATTCAAAGCCAGCAATCATATCCTGGAGCATCCCTGAAGCCAACTGGATCATTTTCAAGTCTTATCTCGCCCAGAAACGCATGCAATCACTCCCACGGTGTGGTACGGTGGGAGAACTGACTAGTGTTTTGCGTTTGTTTTCGCAAATGTTTCGGTCGAGCAAGAGTCGCCACCGACTTTTTATTTTATCCTAAGGAAAGGTTAAAAAGCACAGCAAAAACCTTTTGAGATGTTTTCTTGGGTTCGGGGAGTAGATTATAGAAAGGGAAGGTATTAGCACCCTTTCTATCCATGGTTATCCATGGGCTCTTAGTTACTTGCTTAGATCACTTGCCTTTTGTTTTCAATTGTTTTAAATGGTGTTTGAGTGTGTGTGGGTTTGAAAATGTTTTGAAAAGAGGCCAATGTGGTGGCAACCTTTGTAATGATCCATGTGGGGATGTATACAAAGATGTACGTCTTTTGAAAAGGTTTTCATTTGTTTTTTGAAAGTTGTTTTGAAAGTGTAGTGATGTGTGGTTTTTGAAATAGGCAAGTGTTTTAGTTTGCAAGGTTGGTTCAAGTAACTAAGAGGTTATCTACTCCTAAATTTCTCAAAAGATTATTGCTATGTTTTAACCCTTTTAACAAGTTTGTTCCACCATTGCATTTGGTGGACAATCTTATGTTAGGATGTGAAAGGGACAGGCGCGGGTCATCGTTTAGACCATAATTGCAATGGTGCCAAGTATCTTTGGGCATTTTCTTTAAGGGACTTGATCATTTGTTTTGGCAATATTTTGAAAAAAGTGTTATCGAGGGACTATGATCATTCAATTTGTTTGTTTTGCCCAAAGAGACCTAACATACAACATGGCCCAATTTTGAAAGGCAACAAGTGGAATACCCTAGGGGGTGCAAGTGTGATTTGTGTGTTCATTTTCATGCTTGTTTGTCTTGAGATTAGGTCATAACTATTTTGTCGTTTTTTCGCATACAAAACCTAATTCTAACATGGTATAATTAGAAAGCAATAAAGTGCGAAAATAAAATTACTAAGCTATTACAAAACCAAATATGGGAAGGGGGGTACAAATGTTCAAATGGGGATTTTGACAAGGAATTTAAACCTAAAACTATTACATCAATATTGAATATTTACAAGATGATTAATTTTCATAGATTAAATAAAATAAGACAAATATGCAAGAATGCAAAAAAGAATTTTTATATGTATGAAAAAAAAGAATTATTTATGTAAAATAAAAGGAAAATAAAAAGGTATTATTTTTTGGAGTTTTTTATCTTTAGGGCAAAACCCTAATTCTATTAAATAAGATGTATTATTATTTAATTTAATACAAGTATTTATTTATTATGTATAAAAATAATAAAAATAAAATGAAGTATATTTATAAAAAGTATTTTTTTATATCAAATATTAATAAAAAATGAAAAATATAGGTATTTTTGTATTCTAACCTAAATATACTAATAAATATATATATATATATATATATATATATATATATATATATATATATATATATATATATATATATATATATATATATATATATATATATATATATATATATATATATATATATATATATATATATATATATATATATATATATATATATATATATATATATATATATATATATATATATATATATATATATATATATATATATATATATATATATATATATATATATATATATATATATATATATATATATGTATTAAGTTATAAATATGTATTACATATAAAAAATAATAATATTTAATATTTAATAAAAAAAGGTATTTTTCTATAAAGTATTTTCAGAAAGTAAAACAAAAATAAAAATGTATAGAAATGCATTTGCACTATTTTTTAGTATTTTAAACAAAATATATGTATTTATCTATTTATGTATAATCTAAAAGAAAATTAAATAAATGCCTAATAAAATCAAAAATGGTGAGAAAAAATATTTTTATATTTTTAATGTCATGAGAAAAAATAAATAAGTCAAACAAAAAAAGAAAAAGTCAAAAAGTCAAAGAAATAAGCAAAATGGGCTCAGGGGGTTCAGAAGCAATTATGTGGTGCAAATAAGAAAATATTCCAGGCCCAGCCCAGAACCAGTCATCTTCAACCTCTGAACAACATCATTCAAGCAAGCACGTGTTTTTTATCTCTTGATTCCTGGACTTTCAAGCAAAACTCATAACATGAAAAGTATAGAGCATGAGAAGACGAATTCAACCATGTAAAGAACTTGACTTAACTCTCTAAGATGAGGGAGAATTTCTTCTCCCCCAATTTCTGACCTAACTTTTCATCAATATTCAGAACCAAAATTCTCTAAGCATACATAATATAAATGAAATCTAATCATATGGGCATGTTCAGGGCTATGATTGTGACATGTTTCCTTCACAAACCTAAAGCTAACAATGCCTATACTGAGAGATAGAACTTCATGAAGATACCTGTTCAGTTGGAATCGTGCTTTGCAATGGAGGAGTTTTTAGAGCAAGATGATGATTTGTATAGCTTCCTTGAAGTGTGAGGATGCTATTCCAAGTTCTACTTTGTCTTGAAACTCCCTGAATCGTGCTAGAGAACTTCAACTGCAAAACAGAAAAATAAAAATGGTGAAGTGGCTTGGAGGTGTTACAGATCGTGCTTTAGCTTTTGGATAGCTTGCATAGGTGGTAAGGAAGGTATGTGAACTGGTTTGGGCAAGAATGCTTGAAAGGATTGAGAGTTGGAACTCAATCTGCAGAGGTTGCTCTGTTTGAGCAGTTTCAAGATGATTCTGAGCTTTGGGAGGGATGAGAGGTGTTAGGGTCGTGCAATAGCTTGGTTATGATCTTTGGAATGTGTTTGATAAGTTTTTCTAAGTGTCTAAGCTGATATCCAAGTTAGTACAAGTTATGCCATCTTACTTGAACTTGAAGCAAACAAAAGCCACTTGATCATTCTAGCCTGTACAGGCCCTCACACTATGCTGCATCTTTTTGTCTTGATCAGTGTGTTATGTCCATGAATCTTGTGTCCAAAGATATGCATTGTACCATTTGATTTTCAAACTTGACATAAAGTTCTACTTTGCAAAAATGGATAAATCACTTTTTCCAATTAAGGCTTAATTCCTTGTGTAATGACTATATGAACAAAACAAAGCTAAAACACAATGGATTGGCATTTAATTATTGAGTAAGAAAAGGATTAGAGGCCTGTAACTAGCTTGCCCATGCTGATTTGAAAAAATTGCAAAGTGTATGAACATGTACATGGCCATGAATCAAAGTGACTTTTGCCCATTTTGCAAAATTCGATTCTCCCTAACCATGAGGTTGTTTGAGAAGTTCTTGGACATTTTGGAAAGCTTGGAATGTATACTACAATCCATATTTGAAATGCAATTTGAAATTCCAAGTGGAAGTGTATGGAAAATGGCCTTGAAGTAGGGTAGAAAACCTTGTCAAAAAGGTCAAATTTTCACTAAGTTATGAATGGTTTAGTGTCCTTATTCAAAAATTTGTAACTTGAGATACAAGCCTCAAATGGGAAAACTTTGTGAATCAAAGTTGTAGATTATGTAACAAGCTACAACTTTCATGTTTTGACTTTTGTTTGAATCCAAATGAATCTTGGTGAGAAAGTGGGGCAAAGTTGGGAAAAAACTAGGGTTTTCCATAACTTAGAAAAATTCTAAGTTATGAAAAATTCCATTTCAAACCCTAATTTGCATTTCTTGGTTTCTTGGTGAACAAGTTTCATGATTTGGCATGTTTTGATGAAAAATGAATCTTGACTCTTGATTTTGACCAAAAAGTCAAAGTTTGACTTTTCAGTATACAGTCAAAATTGATCAATTGACTGGGAAATTCAACTGTCAATCTTGTGTACTTGGGATCTTTTGAGTTTGTTGAGCATGTCAAGATAATTCCATGGGGTCCTTGAGTCCATATGTGAGCTTGGTTTGCCATTGGCTAGGTCAAACAGTCAAAAATTACCCTTGTGCAGTCAAAACCCTAAAAAATGACCATTTTGCCCTTTTGATGATCTGATCAAATTTCTTGTGGAATTATGATCCAAACTTGATCAAATGGTCCAAATGAGTTCATAATGTTGATGTGGGTCAAAAATCATGAGGTTTGACTGTCAATTGACCATAGTTGACTTTTTCCCCAATACAGTTGATTTCTAGGTCAACTGTCCAATTGACTGGGCAAAACTTGGAATCAAGACTTGAAACTTGGTATGGATAAACTTGGGAGTCCAATATGAAGCATGAAAGTCATCTTAGGCATTTTAGGTCAAAACATCTTTGTTCAACCACAAACCCTAATTTGGTTTAACAGTGCAAGGAGAAGTCTTGAGCAGAGGAAACCCTAACTGGATCTTGATCTTCAAAGGTCTTGTGATGAGAAAATGTTGAGGAAATGGGAGGGCAAATTTTGGGGTACAACAGTTGCCCCTGTTCAATCTTCTTGAACCTGAAGAGTTAGATTGGCAAGTTTGCCTTTCGTGACTCGAGGGTAAAAGGAGATTGGACACTAGAGTGCCCGAAAATTTGCACTCGCATGTTGAAGTATCAGTAATGTGATGTTGGGAACGGGCTTATAGATGCCATTTGGAGAGGTGGTGGATAGGGAGATGGGCTTATAGATGCCATCTGGAAATGTGACGGAACTTTGTCGGGAATGGGCTTATAGATGCCATTTGGAAGTATTGATCGCATAAGAGATTCCTTAGCGAAAACTTGTGTATTTGAGAAGGACAGATGTTTTCCTGGCTTGTTACAGGTGTTTGATCTTCAATCTCTTTATGCAGACATGCCCTGGCTAGATACAGGTTTCGAATCTACAAACGGTTGCTCACAGATGTGCCCTGGCTGGATACAGGAATCGAATCCGGAAATAGTTGTCAACAGATATGCCCTGGCTGGATACAGGAATCGAATCCGGAAATAGTTGTCAACAGATATGCCCTGGCTGGATACAGGAATCGAATATTCGAACTCTTCAGACGTGCCCTGGCTAGATACAGGAATCGAGTCTGGAAATGTGGTCAACAGATATACCCTGGCTAGATACAGGAGTCGAATCTGGAAATGTTGTAATTGATAGATGTGCCCTGGCTGGATACAGGAATCGAATCTTCGAACTCTTTAGACGTGCCCTGGCTAGATACAGGAATCGAATCTTCGAACTCTTCAGATGTGCCCTGGTTAGATACAGGAATCGAATCTTCGAACTCTTCAGACGTGCCCTGGCTAGATACAGGAATCGAGTCTGGAAACTGATCACTCTCAGATGTGCCCTGGCTAGATACAGGTATCGAATCTGGAATTGTGACAGTTGAAGGTAGTTGTCTTTGGGATTGTCTTTTCCCTGAAAAGGCAAAAACATAAGTTGTATGCAATGTCATGATGTATGATATGCATGATGTCATGAAGTTCAACATGAGATAGTGTTGTATGCACTTTATCATGTATGTAAGCAAGATGTATGAAAATGTGAAATGTTTATGAATGTAATTTTGTCTTAGGAACATAAATCCTTGACGACCGGCAGGGGAGTTGCTTTGTGGCAGAGATACTTTGCTGAAGTTTTGATGAGAGGCCTACTGAGGACTTCAATGACGGATTCCGCTGGGGATAATGATGATAAACTCCGCTGGGGAATGAAAGAACTTTTCCGAGGGCGATCTTCCGTGGCAATTAGCTGAGGATAACCCAGTTATAAGCCCTTGTGAGGGATAACTCTGAATAAAGCTCGGGAGAGACGTCCGTGTCCTGTAGGGAACAAGCTTCCAGAATCTACCAGGTATGAGCTTCAAGACCTGCTGGAGAGACTTTTGGAATTGTACCGGTAAATGGTTCCACTGGGGATGATGGTACTCCGCCGGGGAACAATCTTAGATTAAGATTGCCGGGGAATTTTGTGCCTTTTCAGGATCGACGGGGAATCGACTCCGCTTGGGGAAAGTATTGCTGAATCTTGTCCTACTCTGCGGGGTGTTGAGATGGTTTGGTCACATTCTTCAGTCGAATCTACCTGGGTACCTTGGCGGACAAAGCAATCAGACTGCATCAGACAACTTCACATTGCCCCTGTCTCTGATGTCACCTGTAATTAATCTTTTGTTTTATATGCAAATATTTATGAATCAGCAATTTAATGTCAAATGCATATATCAAAAAAATGAACATTGGACGTTCTTCGCAAAACAAAACAGAAAAAAGAAAAACAATGGCAATTTGTATGGACAAGTGAATTTGTATTGATTTGAACTTTGCCTGTGAATAGGCGTTTTTGTAAAAGAGGCTGACATCCTAGTAAGAGGACGCCGCCAAATAACATAGAGTTTACAATTTTGAAAAGAAAACAAAACAGCTATGTGAACAATCCCACTGGGTTCCAACTCTGCTATCGCCTTTATGTCTCTGAGCGTCTCATCGCTTTGCTGCCTAGTTGAAGATGAAGTTGATTGGTCGATGCCGAAGTCTGAGCCTGATAGTTGATGCCGAATTCCGGATGCGAAGTGATCCAATGAGACATAGTGTTACGCTTTATCCCTAACTTTTGCCTGGACCGCCCTTTCGGGTTTTCAGTCCACCGGGATACCCATTTTTGCCCAAGCCGCCTCTTCAGGTTTTCGACTTGCCGAGTGTACAGATTTTTATTCATTTCATCCCTTATTTTTGCCCGAACCCTTTTGGTTCGTCGGGAAGCCCTTATTTTTGCCTAGGTATGTCAACCTAGCGGGTCTTTTATTTATGCGTAGTATTTTTTCACTATGTCTGCATTGGCGGGGTGAGGAAGGTCGTCACCATCCATGGTGGTTAGGATCATGGCTCCTCCTGAGAACACATGTTTAACCACAAATGGCCCTTCGTACGTAGGGGTCCATTTGCCCCGGGGATCACTTTGAGGAAGGATGATGCGTTTGATTACCAGGTCCCCAACTTGATACTCTTGTGGTCTGACTTTCTTGTTAAATACCCTGATCATGCGTTTTTGATACGTCTGACCATGACAGATAGCGGTGAGCCTCTTTTCGTCAATCAGGTTTAATTGATCAAGTCGAGTCTGGATCCAGTCGTCTTCACTCAAGTCTGCATCCTTCATTATCCGGAGAGAGGGTATCTGGACTTCAATTGGCAAGACTGCCTCCATGCCATAGACCAAGGAGAAAGGAGTTGCCCCGGTTAATGTCCTTGCTGAGGTACGGTACCCATGAAGAGCGAACGGTAACATCTCGTGCCAATCTTTATAGGTCACTGTCATCTTCTGCACAATTTTCTTGATATTTTTATTAGCTGCCTCTACAGCCCCATTCATCTTAGGCTGGTAGGGAGAAGAATTATGATGCTGTATCTTGAATTATTCACAGAGTTCAGTGATCATCTTGTTGTTAAGATTGGTACCATTGTCCGTAATGATTCTTTCTGGGACGCCGTACCGACAGATCAGATTATGCCGGATGAAACGTGCCACGACGCTCTTGGTTACTGTGGCGTAGGAAGCTGCCTCAACCCACTTTGTGAAGTAATCGATCACCACTAAGATGAAGCGATGCCCATTGGATGCCGTCGGTCGGATCTCACCGATCATATCAATCCCCCACATTGCAAAAGGCCAAGGTGCCGTCAGGACGTTCAGAGGAACTGGAGGAATATGCACCTTGTCAGCATAGATCTGGCATTTGTGACAAGTTCGGGAGTGTTGGTAACAATCGGCTTCCATTGTGGACAAGAAATATCCTGCCCTAAGGATTTTCTTAGCCATGGTGTGTCCACTGGAATGTGTCCCGAATGTGCCTTCATGCAGTTCTATCATGATCTTCTCTGCTTCAGCCTTATCCACACAATGTAGTAGAGTCGAATCATGATTCCGTTTGTAGAGGATGCCGTTGCTGAGGAAGAATTTTGCCGCAAACCTCCTCATGAATTTCTTGTCATTGACAGATGCACCTTCGGGGTATTCCTGAGCTTCCAAGTACCTCTTCACCTCATGATACCAGGGTTTTTCAGTCACCTTCTCAACCTCAAGCTCGCAGCAGTATGCCGGTTCGTCCAACTTCCAGATGATGATCCGGGGAGCCTCATTGTCCCATTTAACTTTGAACATTGAAGACATCGTAGCTAGGGCGTCCGCTAGCTGATTCTCCTCTCTTGGGAAGTGCTCAAAAGTTATTTCTTCAAAGTGGGGGAGCAAGGTTGACACATACTCCTTGTAAGGAATAAGATTTGGGTGTTTCGTATCCCACTCGCCTTTGATCTGATTGATCACAAGAGCGGAATCTCCGAAGACACTCAGAAACTTGATCCTTAAGTCGATGGCAGCTTGTAAACCCATGATACATGCCTCATATTCTGCCATGTTGTTGGTGCAGTTGAAACATAATCGGGCGGTGAGTGGAGTATGAGTTCCTTTGGGAGATATGATTACAGCATCGACGCCGTTACCCAAAGCATTGGAGGCTCCGTCAAAATGCATAGACCATCGGGATCCTTCCTCAGGTCCTTCATCCGGTCCAGGTACTTCACAGTCAGTTACCACCATGATGTCTTCGTCCGGAAAATCGAAGTTCAATGATTGGTAATCGTCCACAGGTTGGTGTGCCAAATGATCTGCCAGTATACTTCCTTTAATTGCTTTCTGAGTTGTATACTGGATGTCATATTCTGTCAAGATCATTTGCCATCTTGCTATTCTTCCAGACAGAGCAGGCTTTTCAAATATGTACTTGATGGGATCCATCTTTGAGATCAATAGAGTAGTGTGAGTCAGCATATACTGTCTCAGCCGGCGAGTAGCCCATACTAGAGCGCAACAAGTTTTCTCAAGCAGTGAGTAACGAGACTCACAGTCGTTAAACTTTTTGCTCAAGTAATAAATAGCGTGCTCTTTTCGGCCAGACTCGTCATGCTGCCCCAGCACACACCCCATTGAATTGTCAAGTACTGTCAAGTATAGTATCAGAGGTCTTCCTTCCACTGGTGGCATAAGAATGGGTGGCTCTTGGAGATATTCCTTTATCTTTTCAAAGGCGGCCTGACATTCATCGTTCCAGCGTACTACTTGATCTTTCTTCAGTAATTTGAAGATTGGCTCACAAGTAGCAGTCAGATGTGAGATGAACCGGGCAATGTAATTCAGTCGTCCTAGGAAACCTCTGACTTCCTTCTCTGTTCTTGGAGTTGGCATCTCTTGTATGGCTTTTACCTTGGCAGGATCCACCTGAATACCTTTATCACTTACAATGAAACCTAGCAACTTTCCAGATCTTACCCCAAAGGTGCATTTGTTGGGATTCAACCTCAGCTTGTATAACTTGAGTCGGTCAAACAACTTCCTCAGATGGTCAAGGTGCTCCTCCTCAGTTTGAGACCTTGCAATCATGTCATCAACGTATACCTCAATCTCATGATGGATCATATCATGAAATAAAGCAACCATGGCACGTTGATAGGTTGCCCCAGCATTTTTCAATCCGAATGGCATGACCTTATAACAGAAGGTGCCCCACTGAGTCACAAAGGTAGTCTTCTCCATATCCTCTGGAGCCATCTTGATCTGATTATACCCTGAAAAACCATCCATGAAGGAGAAAACTTTGTGTTGAGCAGTATTGTCAACAAGAACGTCGATGTGAGGTAAGGGGAAGTCATCCTTGGGGCTTGCCCGGTTCAGATCTCTGTAGTCGACACACATTCTGACTTTACCGTCCTTCTTCAGTACTGGTACCACATTGGCAACCCACTGAGGGTAAGAAGTTACTGCTAGAAACCCGGCGTCGAATTGCTTCATAACCTCAGCCTTAATCTTTTCAGACATCTCTGGGCGCATACGGAGGACCTTTTGCTTTACCGGAGGGCAGTCTTCCTTGGTTGGCAGGTGATGAACTACAATGTCGGCATCCAAACCAGGCATATCTTCATAGGACCAAGCAAATATCTCCATGTAATCATGCAGCATCTGGATCAATCGTTGCTTCACGCTGAGCTCTAGATTGGCACCAATCTTGACCTCTTTCCTATCTGCCTCAGTACCCAGGTTAATCGTTTCTACCGGCTCTTCATGTGGTTGAATAGCCCTCTCTTCCTAGAGTAGCAGTCTTGCAAGTTCACCAGGCACTTCGCAATCATCTTCACCTTCGTCTTCGGCCAAGTTGATCGGATTCTCGAAGTCATAACTGGCGGTAGCAGAGCTGTTACTAGTGAGATCCAGAGTGGATTGAAACCTGTATAAGTGAGTGTGTGTAAATATAGCTGTTTTGCAATATATATAACACAGAAAGAAAAAGAGCATAAGATTTGAAATGCAACAAACGTCCAATGTTTTGATTGATGATATATGGAAATTTCATACAAAAAGCCCTCACAAATGGAGCTACGATGCCCCGGGTAGGACACCGAGCCAACAAAGTTTTAACATATTGTTTGTTACAAATTGGAAATCAAAAGAAATTAATTACTGCGTGACAAATGTGATAGGTGTAAAATCCTTTGTCGTCCAGTTGCTCGGTCCGTTGCTGGTAGTCGGGTAGATCCAACTGTCAAACTCTGCTTCCTCTACATCCTCCTCGATAGCATTCACCCTTGGGTTGGAGATAAATACCGGAGCCTTTCTGATCTTTTCCTTGTGCACAGCCCTCTGAGCCTCTGCAGTAAAGCCCAGCCCAAACTTGTCGTTCTTTTGAGTGAAGTCAGGAAGCTGACCCCAGTTTGCACAATTGCCTTTCTCGATTACAGCCCGAGCATCCTTCAAGGACGCCATCTTCAACGGAAAATCTTCTTCAATCACTGCCTCAGTCGATGTCAACACTGGAGGTACTTCCTCAAAATGCTGAAAGGGGGTTTCAATAAACTCCCCGTCCATCTCGATATACCAGAATGAATTCAAGTGACTAACCATGTATTCCTCCTCGCCCTGCACAGTAACAATCTTCCCTTTGACAGGGTATTTGAGCTTTTGGTGTAGAGTGGAAGTTACTGCCCCAGCTTTGTGAATCCAGGGTCGACCCAACAAGCAGGAGTAAGATGGACGAATATCCATTACATAGAACGTTGAGTTGAAGACTTGGGAACCCACACGAATGGGGATGTCTACCTCACCGTGCACCATCCTCTTAGAACCGTCGAAGGCTCTAACAATGATATTACTAGGTTTCAACTCCAGGCCCTCACAATCCAAGCGATCCAATGCTTTCTTGGGCAAAACATTCAGGGAAGAGCCGGTATCCACTAACACGTGTGCGAGAGTAGTGCCCCTGCATTCTATGGAAACATGCAGGGCATCATTGTGATTTTTCCCTTTGGCGGTAAGGTCAGCATCCGAGAACCCCAATCCATTGTCAGCTGTCAAATTAGCCACACAGTCGGTGAATTGATCCGTGGAGGTCTCTTGCGGCACATGGGACGTTTTTAGAAATGAAATCAGGGCTTTTGCATGGGCCTCTGAGCATAGCAGCAATGATAGCATAGAGATTTTAGAGGGAGTATGCCCCAACTGTTCAACGACATTAAAGTCACTCTTCTTGATAATTTTAAGGATTTCCTCCATTTCTTGTTGGGAGGCTTCCACAGCAGTCTTCTTTGGTGCCTCCGTCCTGGCAGGCGAATCAGTAGCAACTTCTTTTCCCCGAGTATCAGAGGATTCGGCGACAGTAGTAGACACAGGAACTTGAATTGGAACATGCACACTTGCGGGTGTGATGGTAAGAGGTTTTCAGATAACTGGCGGTGCAATGTCAGGCGAGAAGAGCCTGCCACTGCGGGTAATCTTGGCGGGACCAGTGATGTTACTGATACTGGTATTGGTGTTGAACTCCTGCTTCACCCCAAGCACATACACGTCGGCTCCATAATGCCATGGAACAGCTTTATCAGACTCATACGGGAGAGGCCCCGGGACAATAATAGTGATGGGTGCAACAGACATAATTTGGACTGGTTTCTTCATAGGAGCTTTGGCAGGATTGTAAATTGTGACAACAGATATTTCTTCAATGGGAACAGACGGAACAACAGTTTTCTTGAACAGAATCTCCTTGTTATCCATCAGGCCTTGGATGCCTGATTTCAGCAGTGGACAACCGGTAGGGATAACAGCACACAGGAGGCAGCCCTTACTACAACCCGGAAATAAACCGGCTAGTAGTAAGTTCCTCTTAACAGTCAAAAGAGGGGTAACAACTTCACTCACCGAAACAGCATACAACTCTTCCTCAATGGCATTTACTCTATGCTGGGGCATAGGAGCAGTTACAACATTCGGTCTTTCAGGCGCTTCAAACTGAATTTCCTTCGCGTCGATAAGATCTTGCACTTTGTTTCTCAAGGCCCAGCAATCATCAGTAGTGTGCCCGGGACTATCAGAATGATAAGCACACCGGGCATTTGGGTTATACTTAGGAGACGCAGTGTTGACGACCTTAGGAGCTTCTTTGAGGGTCACCAAGTTGGTTGATAATAGTTGGGGTAAAATTTGAGATAAGGTCATACTCAGCCGAGTATACTGCCTCTTGGGCCTTTCACTTCTTTGTTGATTGTACTGCTGAGGAGCAGCAACAGGTTTTGAGATGACCAAAGCATTGACAGCTTGGCGACTTTCGGGCTTGACTTGTCTTCTAGGACCATAGACGGCACTTGCTTCTTTCTTAAACGGCCTCTTCTCAGTACTCGTGGAGGCAGCTTTTTGTATCTTGCCTGACCTGATGCCAGCTTCAATTCTTTCTCCCGTCAAAATCAAATCCGTAAACCCAGCGGAGGAGTTACCAACCAAATGATTGAAAAATGGACCAGAAAAAGTCCCTAGGAACATATCAACCAGCTCACGATCAGTTAATGGAGGTTGCACCCTGCCAGCCAAATCTCTCCATTTTTGTGCGTATTCTTTGAACCCTTCACCCGTTCCTAGAGACATACCCTGAAGTTGGGTACGCGTAGGAGCGAGATCAGAATTGTATTGGTATTGTCTGTAGAATGCGGTTGCCAAATCTTCCCAGTGTCGGATGCTAGTTCCATCTAATTGGTAGAACCATTCAAGCTGTGACCCTGAGAGGCTATCTTGGAAGAAGTGAATCCAGAGGTTCTTATCCGCCGTGTAAGGTTGGATCTTCCTTACGTACGACCTCAGATGCAGCTTTGGGCAGGAGACCCCATCATACTTGGCGAAGGCAGGCGCCTTAAACTTGTGTGGAATTACTACCCCAGAAGATAATCCCAGATCTCCGAAATCCAGCCCCGGCACATTCTGAATCTCCATGGCGCTCAAGCGGTCCTCCAATTGCTTGTATCTGTCAGTAGCAGGTGGGTATTGTTCGTCATTATAGTCCGTCTCGTTGTCGGAGACTGCGGGACTAGGAGCTCCTCCCCCTTGGGGACTGTTTTTCTCAGCAGAAGAAGTAGTCGGTTCAGCTTCATTATGGAGTGTGTTCCCAAATCTGCGTCCGGTGTTGAACAACGCAATCCTCTTTTTCTTTTTCTTCTTCAGGAGTAGAGTCTTCAACTCTTGCTGACCTTGGGCTAGGCTTAGGACCATCTCTTGAAACTGTGCACTTTGGGCCTGAAGGGCCTTGATTGCTTGCTCACTGGATGAGTCTGGATTCATGATGACTGTTCAAAATAAACAGCGAAGGAGATTTAGCAACTTGTGAAATAGGGTACCTGCTATGTATATGGTGCAATGGAATGCGTATGTTTTATGTTTTCAAAGACAAACAAGATTCAACTTTGTAAACAAAAAGGAAACACACTTCATTAGATTAAAATTTCCAATTGTTTCAACAATTTGCCCTCAGGCATTACAAGAATGAAAAATATTGGAAAGGAAATAAAACTATAAAAGGAAATATCCAAAACTCATCAATGCTCCCATGGCCTCCTCTTCTCAGTGCTGATGTAGTTGTTCAGGACCCTCTCTTCCTCCAATTGCTTAGTTAGCCTTTGGATCTTCCGTTCCTGCTCATTGAACTTCTCCCGATAGAAATCCCGTTCTTCCTTTAGCTGCGCCCAAGATCTCTTCATTGTGTCAAAATCAGTAGGTATCTGAGGAGGGAGGACAGTTGGAGGAACCCCATCTTCATCAGGAGATTCAAGAATGATTGGTCTGACAGCTTCGTATGGCATACCTAACCTCTGAGCCCGGATGCGGACCCATTTGCAATAGGGTTCCAATGGTAGAGAAGTCTTTGGTCCTAACTCATGTGGGTCAGCTTTGTGAATTCTGTCCCAAGCTCTAATGAATCCATGGCGTAGTTTGTCACTGTCTGCCTGAAACTCAAAATGGAAGTGAGGAACCAACATTTCATGAGGCCCATCTCCTCTGGCTCTTCCAAACTGACGGAGAGCTAAGCATGGATTGTAAGAGATTCCTCCTTGGATACCAATCAACGGAACATTAGGGTATTCTCCGCAACGGTCAACAACAGCTACCTCATCCAAACCTCTGAGAGTCCAGGTGATGTCATTATCAGTGAGAGACATTAACCTCCGAGCCCAACCTTTTCCTTCTTCATTCTTCAGCACGAACTTAGGAAGGTGCGAAATAAACCACCTTACTAGCAAAGGAGCACAACACCACGGAGTTCCCCGTTTTCGAGCAGTACGAGCATAGAGTTGTTGTAGAATATCACCCAAAAGAGTGGGTACCGGATTCCGAGACATGAAGATCCTTATGACATGGATACTGATAAAGGTGTCAGGGTTGGTAAACAATACCAGACCATAGATCAAAAGAGCCAGAATATCTTCGTACGCCTTAAAGTCCAAGTCATTCCAGAAATCATTAGCCTTGCCAACCAGAAATTTGACCAAAAAGCCCTTGACCCCATTTCTAGTTTCCCAATTAGACAATACCTCTTCTTTGGTCAAGGGGAGAATTGCAGCAATCTCTTCAGGCCTAGGAGTCTTTTCCAAACCAGTGAATGGAATTTGTTCCAAGACAGGGATCCCAAGCAAATAAGAAAATTCTTCCAGGGTAGGAACCAACTGGAAGTCTTGAAAGGTGAAACAATGATACAGAGGGTCATAAAACTGGGTCAGAACACTTATCAGTTGTTGGTCCCATTTTGCAGTGATCAAGCCAAGGAGAGAACCATGTCTGTTGATGAAGGAAGAAGTGTTTGGAATCCTTCCAACCAAATCCTTGAGTAAAACTGGTGGTTGAACAAAGTTGAGCCGGACAGTATTCCTACGCACGGGCATCATGATGTCCTACAAAACAGAGCAAAGATGAAACTCTTTTGTCTTTGAAATGGGTTAGTCCTTTATACAGGATGCATGCAATGGTATGATGGCATGATGCTATGATGAAACACACCACAAGTATTCACACAGGCAAACATGATAAGGCACACAAGTCACACAAGACACCCTTAGGTTTCAGGCCAGCATGAATTTCAGGTATTACCCTCTTTTGGTTTTGTTGGTTAAAAACCTGTCCTATCAAAAGTAACCGGGTTCTAGGGGATCTCAAATCATTGACTACCCTCAATCGGTCATAACTCCAGCATCGCAATCTTTTCTCGCGGCCAGAACCATCTCGAGAGTTTAGCCTCAATGAGTGTAGCATACTGCTACTGTCCTAATAGCCAAGTTGGTCAATTTAGGGTTCTAAGGTTGGTTGGTGTTTAATGACTCCTTAGAAGACCTATATTCTCCCCGTTGCAACACAAGGGATATAGGTACAGACTAAGATGCCACACCAACGTAGCCACTGCTTCACCCATGTCGGTCTACGCCGGACATGTCCCTCACAGATTATGCTACCTAAAAAGGGTATTTCCCAGATCCGGGTTAGGATCTATGAAACTCCGATGCAAAGCCCACAAATATAAAAGCAAACAAAGCAAACAATCGAAAACAAAGGTGATCTAAACCCTAAGGTTACTCCACTTTTAAAGTTTCCCCAGCAGAGTCGCCAGTTCTATGGTACGGTGGGAGAACTGACTAGTGTTTTGCGTTTGTTTTCGCAAATGTTTCGGTCGAGCAAGAGTCGCCAACGACTTTTTATTTTATCCTAAGGAAAGGTTAAAAAGCACAGCAAAAACCTTTTGAGATGTTTTCTTGGGTTCGGGGAGTAGATTATAGAAAGGGAAGGTATTAGCACCCTTTCTATCCATGGTTATCCATGGGCTCTTAGTTACTTTCTTAGATCACTTGCCTTTTGTTTTCAATTGTTTTAAATGGTGCTTGAGTGTGTGTGGGTTTGAAAATGTTTTGAAAAGAGGCCAATGTGGTGGCAACCTTTGTAATGATCCATGTGGGGATGTATACAAAGATGTACGTCTTTTGAAAAGGTTTTCATTTGTTTTTTGAAAGTGTAGTGATGTGTGGTTTTTGAAATAGGCAAGTGTTTTAGTTTGCAAGATTGGTTCAAGTAACTAAGAGGTTATCTACTCCTAAATTTCTCAAAAGATTATTGCTATGTTTTAACCCTTTTAACAAGTTTGTTCCACCATTGCATTTGGTGGACAATCTTATGTTAGGATGTGAAAGGGACAGGCGCGGGTCATCGTTTAGACCATAATTGCAATGGTGCCAAGTATCTTTGGGCATTTTCTTTAAGGGACTTGATCATTTGTTTTGGCAATATTTTGAAAAAAGTGTTATCGAGGGACTATGATTATTCAATTTGTTTGTTTTGCCCAAAGAGACCTAACATACAACATGGCCCAATTTTGAAAGGCAACAAGTGGAATACCCTAGGGGGTGCAAGTGTGATTTGTGTGTTCATTTTCATGCTTGTTTGTCTTGAGATTAGGTCATAACTATTTTGTCGTTTTTTCGCATACAAACCCTAATTCTAACATGGTATAATTAGAAAGCAATAAAGTGCGAAAATAAAATTACTAAGCTATTACAAAACCAAATATGGGAAGGGGGGTACAAATGTTCAAATGGGGATTTTGACAAGGAATTTAAACCTAAAACTATTACATCAATATTGAATATTTACAAGATGATTAATTTTCATAGATTAAATAAAATAAGACAAATAAGCAAGAATGCAAAAAAGAATTTTTATATGTATGAAAAAAAAGAATTATTTATGTAAAATAAAAGGAAAATAAAAAGGTATTATTTTTTGGAGTTTTTTATCTTTAGGGCAAAACCCTAATTCTATTAAATAAAATGTATTATTATTTAATTTAATACAAGTATTTATTTATTATGTATAAAAATAATAAAAATAAAATGAAGTATATTTATAAAAAGTATTTTTTTATATCAAATATTAATAAAAAATGAAAAATATAGGTATTTTTGTATTCTAACCTAAATATACTAATAAATATATATATATGTATTAAGTTCTAAATATGTATTACATATAAAAAATAATAATATTTAATATTTAATAAAAAAAGGTATTTTTCTATAAAGTATTTTCAGAAAGTAAAACAAAAATAAAAATGTATAGAAATGCATTTGCACTATTTTTTAGTATTTTAAACAAAATATATGTATTTATCTATTTATGTATAATCTAAAAGAAAATTAAATAAATGCCTAATAAAATCAAAAATGGTGAGAAAAAATATTTTTATATTTTTAATGTCATGAGAAAAAATAAATAAGTCAAACAAAAAAAGAAAAAGTCAAAAAGTCAAAGAAATAAGCAAAATGGGCTCAGGGGGTTCAGAAGCAATTATGTGGTGCAAATAAGAAAATATTCCAGGCCCAGCCCAGAACCAGTCATCTTCAACCTCTGAACAACATCATTCAAGCAAGCACGCGTTTTTTATCTCTTGATTCCTGGACTTTCAAGCAAAACTCATAACATGAAAAGTATAGAGCATGAGAAGACGAATTCAACCATGTAAAGAACTTGACTTAACTCTCTAAGATGAGGGAGAATTTCTTCTCCCCCAATTTCTGACCTAACTTTTCATCAATATTCAGAACCAAAATTCTCTAAGCATACATAATATAAATGAAATATAATCATATGGGCATGTTCAGGGCTATGATTGTGACATGTTTCCTTCACAAACCTAAAGCTAACAATGCCTATACTGAGAGATAGAACTTCATGAAGATACCTGTTCAGTTGGAATCGTGCTTTGCAATGGAGGAGTTTTTAGAGCAAGATGATGATTTGTATAGCTTCCTTGAAGTGTGAGGATGCTATTCCAAGTTCTACTTTGTCTTGAAACTCCCTGAATCGTGCTAGAGAACTTCAACTGCAAAACAGAAAAATAAAAATGGTGAAGTGGCTTGGAGGTGTTACAGATCGTGCTTTAGCTTTTGGATAGCTTGCATAGGTGGTAAGGAAGGTATGTGAACTGGTTTGGGCAAGAATGCTTGAAAGGATTGAGAGTTGGAACTCAATCTGCAGAGGTTGCTCTGTTTGAGCAGTTTCAAGATGATTCTGAGCTTTGGGAGGGATGAGAGGTGTTAGGGTCGTGCAATAGCTTGGTTATGATCTTTGGAATGTGTTTGATAAGTTTTTCTAAGTGTCTAAGCTGATATCCAAGTTAGTACAAGTTATGCCATCTTACTTGAACTTGAAGCAAACAAAAGCCACTTGATCATTCTAGCCTGTACAGGCCCTCACACTATGCTGCATCTTTTTGTCTTGATCAGTGTGTTATGTCCATGAATCTTGTGTCCAAAGATATGCATTGTACCATTTGATTTTCAAACTTGACATAAAGTTCTACTTTGCAAAAATGGATAAATCACTTTTTCCAATTAAGGCTTAATTCCTTGTGTAATGACTATATGAACAAAACAAAGCTAAAACACAATGGATTGGCATTTAATTATTGAGTAAGAAAAGGATTAGAGGCCTGTAACTAGCTTGCCCATGCTGATTTGAAAAAATTGCAAAGTGTATGAACATGTACATGGCCATGAATCAAAGTGACTTTTGCCCATTTTGCAAAATTCGATTCTCCCTAACCATGAGGTTGTTTGAGAAGTTCTTGGACATTTTGGAAAGCTTGGAATGTATACTACAATCCATATTTGAAATGCAATTTGAAATTCCAAGTGGAAGTGTATGGAAAATGGCCTTGAAGTAGGGTAGAAAACCTTGTCAAAAAGGTCAAATTTTCACTAAGTTATGAATGGTTTAGTGTCCTTATTCAAAAATTTGTAACTTGAGATACAAGCCTCAAATGGGAAAACTTTGTGAATCAAAGTTGTAGATTATGTAACAAGCTACAACTTTCATGTTTTTACTTTTGTTTGAATCCAAATGAATCTTGGTGAGAAAGTGGGGCAAAGTTGGGAAAAAACTAGGGTTTTCCATAACTTAGAAAAATTCTAAGTTATGAAAAATTCCATTTCAAACCCTAATTTGCATTTCTTGGTTTCTTGGTGAACAAGTTTCATGATTTGGCATGTTTTGATGAAAAATGAATCTTGACTCTTGATTTTGACCAAAAAGTCAAAGTTTGACTTTTCAGTATACAGTCAAAATTGATCAATTGACTGGGAAATTCAACTGTCAATCTTGTGTACTTGGGATCTTTTGAGTTTGTTGAGCATGTCAAGATAATTCCATGGGGTCCTTGAGTCCATATGTGAGCTTGGTTTGCCATTGGCTAGGTCAAACAGTCAAAAATTACCCTTGTGCAGTCAAAACCCTAAAAAATGACCATTTTGCCCTTTTGATGATCTGATCAAATTTCTTGTGGAATTGTGATCCAAACTTGATCAAATGGTCCAAATGAGTTCATAATGTTGATGTGGGTCAAAAATCATGAGGTTTGACTGTCAATTGACCATAGTTGACTTTTTCCCCAATACAGTTGATTTCTAGGTCAACTGTCCAATTGACTGGGCAAAACTTGGAATCAAGACTTGAAACTTGGTATGGATAAACTTGGGAGTCCAATATGAAGCATGAAAGTCATCTTAGGCATTTTAGGTCAAAACATCTTTGTTCAACCACAAACCCTAATTTGGTTTAACAGTGCAAGGAGAAGTCTTGAGCAGAGGAAACCCTAACTGGATCTTGATCTTCAAAGGTCTTGTGATGAGAAAATGTTGAGGAAATGGGAGGGCAAATTTTGGGGTACAACACACGGCTTGCCTTATTTTTTGAAAATGATTACATCAATTCCTGCATTATTAGCATATTTGATTGACATATTTGTGATCCTTATCATGTTTGCAAGCTGACTGAATAGTTTAATTGCATTTTTGAAGCCTATACCTGTACTTGCCATTGTTAGGGTTTCCACATGTGTTTTGGGGTTTTTGAATACAGGACCAATTAGCCTAAATGAAGGACACCATGATGATCAGAGGGCCAAATCCGGTTGATCCATGGTCTTTAATTTTATTTATCTTGCGTTGTGTTGATTTTTGAAATTCACAGACATGTAGTTATAGACATTGTCCGTAGGTATAAGTCATCTGCCTAACACAAAGGTTCCCTGGAGAAGACGATGGCGTGGGAATCATCCATTCGCCCGTTTGAAATTCACGTGCATGGGATTCAACTACTTTGTTTTCTTTATATTATATTTTGTTTTCATTGTACTAACAACAAGTCACAATAGCGCAGCTGGCAAGGGCATTCAGTGGCAAGCATAAGGACCTGGGTTCCATCCCAGGTCCCAGCGTTTCTCTTTATTTTATTTTCTCTCAACAGATCATCTGTAGCTCTCATCCAGATGTCTACCATACTTCACCAACATCCAACTACTTGATCAAGCGTAATATCAGATCCAACGCATAAGCAATGAGAGACCATGATACACCCCAAAGTCAACACCCCATGGGATCAGGCGCGTTGACTGGGCTCAAGCGCTATTGGGCCTGGAAATTTCAGGATCACACCCCCTATTCAGCATAACACAGGCCCTTTCTTAATTCATTTTTTTATTATTTCTTTTATTTCTTTTATTTTAATTAATTTGTTTAATTATTTTTCACTAAAAATAAATTACCTTTTTTATTAATCATAAAATCAACAAATCACATAAAAAAAAAGCTTTTTTTTTATATAAAATATTTATTTTAATGTAATCAGTAAGTTAGGTTAATTTAATTTCTTTTAAATAATTAAAATTAAATCGAAATTAGGTTTTAAATTTGTAATTAAATTGTTTTTTTCTCAAATAAAAACCACAAAAAATACATAAAATCTTTTTTTATAAAATATGTTATTTTCTTGAATGATTTAATTTAGTTTAAATTAGGTTCATTTCAATTTATTTTATAATTAAAAATAATTAGAATTAAGGTTTTAGTTGTACATAACCTAATTAAGTATTTTCTCAAATAATAGTTTAAATATTTTTTCAATCAGATTTTTAGGGTTTTCAATTTCTCCTCGCATTTAATTTGCCGCGCGCATTTTAGTTCGTTTTATTATTGTAACTGTTTCAAGGATGTAATAGTAACTAGGGTTTTAAACTTCCGCATTTTTTTCCATGAGAGATAATTATGTAACTGTCAAAGCCTTGTAATAGCTAGGTCTATTTTTCGCACTTTAAATTCCTGCAAATATTTAACTGTCTAGATGTATGCTAATAGGATTGTATGGGAATATTGCTTGAAATTAAAATGGTAGATCACCTAATGTGCAAAGACTAAATAATTGAAAAAATTCACATGCACTTGTTCACTCTTAGGGTTTACCTCACTTCGGTTTCCTTCGGTAAACAGTCATCAAGCATAGGAGATTTTAGCGGTTGCCCTCCAGTCTGAAAGATCAAAATGTCCCATTCGAATGTTGCCTCAAAAATGTTGCCTCAGAAAGATCTTAAGACTCTAGGGTTACTACTAAAGTTTTCTAACTGTTTCTTTAGTGACTGTACTTGTCCCTTTCGAATGTCCCTTACAAACTCCAACGACGGGGCTACCTACTCCTTAATAGTAGGATAACGCTGTCTAAAGGAAACGAGAACGAACAATCTTTTTTCGAGTAGGTAGAATCTTAAGTACTTGCTCAATAAAAACCTTTCACACAAACACCTTTCAAAATAAATTTTCAAAACAACTTCGTCACACCCTTGAGGACTGATACAAGGGTTATCACGAAGTAAAACATTTTTAAGAACAAACAAGCACACACAAGCAATTTGAAAAATGAGCCAGTACCTAAGAGCCCGTAGAAAACTACGGATAGAAAGGGTGCTAACACCTTCCCTTTCTATAATCTACCCCCCGTACTCAGAAACATCTCGAAAAAGGTTTTTTCTGTTCTTTTTCCTTTTCCTGATTGGATAAAATAAAATTCGATGGCGACTCTTGCTTACCGTAACATTTGCGAACAAAAAACGCAAACCAGTATCAACCGTTGGTTCTGCCACCGTATCACACCAGTGCCGTGTGAAATTATTATTAAGTTGTTGTTTGATGATGTTAATGACTGAATCGTTGATTAATGTTGATTTATGTTGAGTTGTTGTGATGTTATGATTGCTGTTGTGAAATCTTGTTGATAATGTGAAGTTGTAGGGAATTTTAGTTAATGATTAATTACCTCTATTTATTGGTAATAATGGTGATGTGGGCTTATGCCTTTGTGATGAATGATGATTTTTGTTAGTATGTGATAGTGCATTCATATACATTTGCATAGTCTGTGATGGCCTGGATTGACAAACTGTGTAGGAGGCTTATGCCTTATTGATGCCTCTATTAATTTGAAAACTTATAAGATGGGAGTTATACTCCATTTTTAAGATGGGAGTTCTGCTCCAATGGTACCACATGCATTCGCATAGTATTGAGTCGCATTCCAAGTAGTACGATTGAGTTGTTGTGTTGATGAATTAATTGTTGTATTTTGTTGATATCTTATTGTGATGGTTGTTGTGTAGTGGGATTTTTTTATGAATTGATTCTAATATAATATTTATCATATGTTATATTATAATGTTCGATATCTCACTCCTTCTATTTGAATGTTACCCTTATGTTGGTAACATGCAGGTAATCTAGAGTGAAGGCGGTCTACCTTCAGTAGTTCGAGTCGGTGTCATTGCTCTGATACGTAACACTCGGGGGGATGAATGCTTGATGTTTATTTGTTGATTATTATTTCAGTCGTTGAACTTTAAGAGGATTGTTGTTAAGTACTTATTATTCAAAAGTTGCTTTAATGTTGATTATAGACGTTATTATGATTCGCTGCATAGTTGTTCAAGTTGTTGATTTAAAAGATTAATTTATTTTGATGTTGGTTCATCCAAAGTTTTAAAGTGTTATGTATCTGTTGTACCCCAAAATCTACCTTGTCATTTCTCAAGAAATCTCTCACAAGATCTCCATTGATTCAAGACTGCACAAGGTTTGAGCAGCTCAAGACACCTCTTTAAGCACTGATGACTCAAATTAGGGTTTGAGTTTGAACAAGTACAAATGGACTTTTAATGCCCCATACTACTTTCATGGATCATTTTGGACCCACAAGATTGCTCATGTCAAGTTTCAAGTCTTGGATCACATTTTTACTGAGTCAATTGATCAGTTGACCTGAAATTAACTTTATTGGGGAAAAGTCAACTGTGGTCAATTTACTATCAAACTTCATAATTTTTTATGCATATCAACATCATGAACTCATATATGCCAAATGATCAAGTTTGGATCACAATTCCTCAAGAAATTTGATTAGATCATCAAAAGGGCAAAATGGTCAAAATTAGGGTTTTGACTGAGAAGGTGCAATTTTTGACTTTTGACCTAATCAATGACTTATTGGTTTAAGAAATGATCTCAAGGATTCAAATACATAATTTTGACCTAATGTCATGACTCAAAACATTTCTTAAGATCAATTGATTAATAGTTGAATTTCAGTCAACTGATGAAAAGTCAATTGTACACTGAAAAGTCAAACTTTGACTTTTTGGTCAAAATCAAGTTTCAAAGATTACAATTCATAAATGCATTTCAAAATGTGAAACTTGTTCATCAAGAAATCAAAAAGTCAAATTTCATTTTGAAAAGTCAAAATTTCTAAACTTAGAATTTTTTCTAAGTGTTGAAAATTTCACTTTTTTTCATAACTTTGAGCCAAATTTCCACCATGATGGAAGATAATTCAAAGGAAACATCCAAAATGAAAGTTGTAGATCTCAATGAGATCTAAAACATTTTAGGTCAGAACATTTTCTAGAAATGCTTATATTTCAAGTTATGATTTTGTGAAGACATGCTCATGAAACTTGAAGACTTAGTGAAATTTTTCCCTAGTTTAGGCAGCATTTTGACCTAACTTCATGGCAATTTTTCACCTAGTTCCAAATTTAATTTTCAAACATGTACAACATTAAGGTTGTAGGGTATGTTACAAGCTTTCCAAAATATCAAAGAAATCATTGAGATCATACTTGAGCTAAGACAATCGAAGCCATGAAGTTAGGTTTTCATTCTTGTATTACAAGTCAATTTTGTGATGAACACTTGATCCAATCTTCAAGCATGTTGTACAAATCCAAATTTGCAGGCTTCTAACTTACCTTTCACTCCATAATTAAATGTCTACGCAGTTATTAGAAGCTTTAATCCAAGCATTCAAAGCATTGCCCATGCTTAATACCATTTTAGGAAGAAAGGCAACATTGCCATTTTGGAAAAGTGGCTTTATGCACAAAGTCCACTCTTCTTGAGCCTCTAACTTGTTGTTCTGAACACACAAAACATTTATGCTCATAACCAACATGTTTAAAGCTTCTACAAAACCCTATAAACCAGGTACTTGTGCATTGGAACCACATTTTTCAAGCTTTCTTCAAAATCAAGCAAAAATCCACAAACATGTGATTCTTGATTTCTGACTTCTCCAAGAATCCAAACTCTTTCCTTATAAATAGAGGCACTATTTATGAGCTAACAAACGAGCTTAAGCACCCTGAAACTCTCCCAAACTCCCTCAAATTAGAACTTGCATCAAAACTCCATTTATGTGTACATTCTTACTTTGAAACCTAAACTCACATTTCCCTCGTGCGTTTTCATTCAAAATCAATCACAAAGCTTCTATACATCATGTATAGTCCATCTCCATCCCTGTTTCATAACTGTAACTCCATCTCTATCATCTTCCAAACTCAAAAACAGAGCTCTACAACTGGACTTCTCCAGGCCATTCCAGCCATCCATTTCTCAAGAAAACCATTGCATTAGCTTCCTGGGAACTTGAGGAAGCTAACCTGATCATTGTAGCACCTTGAATGAAGCTCATTTGCATTTCACGATATCCAGTTTTGAGGTATCTTTTTTGAACTTCTATCTTTTCATTTAGGCATTGTTAAGCTTGCATTTGTGAAGATAAAATGTAGATATCATTGCCCTGAAACTGTACATGTCCATAGATTTCATTTATATTGATTGAGCTTAGAGAATTTTAGGTTTGAATCTCTGAAAAAAGTTAGGTCAGAATTTGGTACTTTTAAAAATTCCCATTCATCTTTGATTTATAGCTTATGATATTTATATGGTTCGATTCGTATGGAAAAATGGAGCAACTTCCATGTTTACATCTTTCATTTTTGTTGAGAAATGAGCAAGTTACAGGAACCATGGATGGAGGTTGAAGATGAAGTCATTTTCAGGACTGGATTTATGTTATGTATTTATTTTTTTTCTTATGTTAACGGATGTATAGCCACCCCAGTGGTAAGGCAGCGCGCGTTTCATGTCAAGGGCGTGGGTTCAAGCCCCAGCGCTGCCACTTTTCATATTTTTTTAACATTTTCCTTTCTTTTTTGCCACAACCAGTGCCTGGGCCTTAAGTCAGTGGGATTTTTCATTTTTGCTTCTCCTGACCCCCCCTGCCTGCTTTCACACACCTCGCCCAAACATTTTTTTTTATCATTTTAATTTAATTTAATTTATTTTTCTTATTTTATTTCATTTTATTTTTCTTTATCATTTTTATTATTATTAATAATATTTTTTTTTTTTATTAATCAAAAATCCAAAAATATTTTATTTGTTTATTTACATATTTAAAATACCTTTTTTATTTTATTTCTTTTAAAGTTAAAAAGACCAAAAAACATTTTCCTAGCAAATTTAATTTCCTTTCTTAAATTTAAATAATAATTAGACTCAAGTTTATTTTATTTTCTTTTAAATTAAAATTAACTTAGAATTTAGGTTTCTTTTAATTAATTAATTACCATATTATTTTCATTAAGATTAAACCCTTTTATAAAAAACCCTTTCATAAAAAACCCTAAAAATGCTTTCTAACTTAATTTCTTTTCTTAGTTAGTTCAGGTTTAATTTTAATTAATCATTTTTCTTAATTAGGTCAAAATTAAACCCTTTCATTAAAACCAAACAAAAATAATTTCCTTTCCATTTATTTTCTAGCATATTTATTCAATTCTTGTACATTATTCAATATGGTTGTTATAGATAATTAGGTTTAATTTTCTTGCAATCCCCAATTGTAAATTTGTATTCCCCCTATTGATGTAATAGCGTAGTAATTTTTACTTTTCGCAATTTATCGCTTTCATATAAATATTAGTAATTAGGGTTTGTATGACAAGACTAAAATCAACAATTAGTAAGCCCTAATTCAAGATAAACAATGCATGTAAATACAACACACTTGCACACTTGCACCCCTAGGGTCAACTCCACTTTGTTGCCTTACAAAAATGTTCATGTTATGCATGTGGGATGTCTTAGCAAAAATAATAAAAAATACAAGATCATAGTCCCTCGATAATGCTACAAATGTTGCCTTTCAAATGATCTTAGTCCCTCAAAGAGAAATGCTAAGATATCTCACAACATTGCTATCATGACTATACAATGACCCACGCCCGTCCCTTTACATCCAAAGATAAGGCTTCTTACCAATCAATGGTAAGATAGAAATATCAAAGGAAAGGAAGAAATGAACAAAAGACTTTTGAGTAGGTGGATTATTCCTAGTTGCTTTGTCACTTTCAAAACAAATATCCTTGCCCACTTTCAAAACAAACACCAAACACTTTCAAAAAACAAACTTTCCAAACTTAAAATATTTTCAAAAGTCCAACACTTTATATACGTTCTTACGAACGAGAACCATTACAAAATTTGC
This sequence comes from Vicia faba, assembly GCA_948472305.1. Lineage (NCBI taxonomy): Eukaryota > Viridiplantae > Streptophyta > Magnoliopsida > Fabales > Fabaceae > Vicia > Vicia faba. The sequence continues at coordinate 90,485,541 of OX451738.1, forward strand.
CTAAACGAAGGCACCTTTTCAAAATACTTTCAAAAACCACCACAAAGCATATTTTTCAAACAAAATCAAGTGATCTAGAAAGAAACTAAGAGCCCATAGATAACTATGAATGAAAAGGGTGCTAACACCTTCCCTTTTCATAATCTACCCCCCGAACTCAAGAAATAATCTCAAAGGTCTTTCCTGTTCTTTTCCACTTTTCCTTTTGGATAAAAGAAAAGTCGGCGGTGACTCTTGTTAACCGCAACATTTACGATCAAACACAAAACATCCCAAGTCAGTTCTCCCACTGTATTACAGAACTGACAACTCTGCTGGGGAAAAACTTAAAAGTGGGGTTACCTTAGGGCTAGATCACCTTTATTTGCCTTCATTGTTTGACTTGCTTGCTTTATATTTTGGTTCCTTGTTTGAGCTTGTTTTAATCCTCTACCCGGATTTGGGATACCTTATAGGTAAGTAGCAATATGTTGTGGAAACTGTGCGGGGTATACCGACATGGTCTAAGAAATAACTACGTTAGTGTGACACATTTGTGGGTACCAGTAGCCCTTGAGTAGTCAAGGAGAATACGGGGCCGCTGTGTGGTGTCATGAAACACTAACTAACTTTAGAACCTTTATTTGACCAACTTGGCCATTAGGAAGTAGTGAGATAGCTGGCTTTTGTGCAGTCCAAAGTTGGTCGATATTCGATACTACACTCATTGAGATCAGACTTCTCGGGATATTTCGGTCGCCATGAAAGAGGCTTGCGCTGAAATAATGCCTAACAAGAAAGATCAGTGATATTGAGATCCCTTAGAACCCGATTACTATTTCTAGGACAGGTTTGAGCTAACTAAATTTTAAGAGGGTACTTACCTATGAGACTCCATGCAAGCCTAAACCTAAGGACTTGTTTGCCTTGTTTGTATATACTTATTTGTACATAACATCATAAACATCATAACATCATACTCATTCTTACTAACCATTTCAAGGATTATTGGGATTTATCTTTTCTCAGTTTTGTAGGACATGGCTTATATCCACAGGAATACTACCCAAGTCAATCTCGTAAGAATTCCTTCTCAACTCAAAGAGTTAGCATCAAGGGTTACTGAGAATTCTTCATTCACCGAAAGACATGGTCGCCTCCTAAACTTGGTTACCTCTAGCACTGATGAAGATATGATGAAGGTGCTTTTCCAGTTCTTTGATCCTCTACACCATTGCTTCACCTTTCCCAATTATCAACTTGTGCCTACTCTAGAAGAATTTCTTAACTCTTGAGGATTCCCATTCTCAATCAACTACCCTTCAATGGTACGGAAAGAGATCCAAGACCTAAAGAGATTTCCCGAGCACTACACTTGCAACAATCTGATGTCACGACTAATTGGGAAACAAGGAGTGGTGTCAAAAGGTTCTTAGCCAAGTTCTTGTTTGAGAAAGCTCAAGATTTTTGGAATTCTTTGGATTTACTCACTTTTGAAGAAATCTTGGCCCTTCTCATCTATGGGATGGTTTTGTTTCCAAAACCTGACCAACTTATAGATGTAAATGCTGTCAAATTCTTCATGTCTCACAATCTAGTGCCTAATTTGTTGGGAGATGTCCTACATTCTTTTCACTCTCGCACTATGAGGAAGAGAGGGATCCTCATGTGTTTCACTCCCCTCTTGGCTAGATGGTTTATTTCGCATCTTCCCCGATCAGTATTGAAGAACGAGCAAGGTTTGAGGTGGTCCCATAGGTTGATGACGCTCAGACATTCGAATATTCATTGGTGTTCTCGATCCTAGGAGAATTTTACTATCATCGACCGTTATGGGGAACTCCCTAATGTCCCTTTGCTTGTAATTAGAGGAGGTATCACTTAAAACCCTTGCTTAGCCTTGCGAAAATTTTGTTATGCCCGAAGGGATGGTCCCCGTGATATGCTCATCCAAGGAGTGGTATTCGACTACGAGAACGACGATTAAGGATACCGTCAGAGGTTTATACGAGCTTGGTAATAAAAGTAGATAGTAAGACGCTGGGACACAAGAATTCTATTCCACTTGAACCTTATCTTAGGTGGGTACGAGCTCGTGCTCAGAAGCTCGTGATGCCTTATCCCTCCATCTTACCAGTTATCATGGAACCTGTAGTTGAAGGAGATGTCCCGTACACTGTCCTCCATTTCGACATGCCTACTTCTCTTGAAGACTTACAAAAGGGTTGGATTCAGCTGAAGGAAGAACGAAATACCTTCGAAGCTCAATTCTACGCTAGTGAGAAAAGGGTCTTGGAGCTTATAAAGCAACTACGTGAAGAGAAAAGTATGAATGCCTATCTTGCGCCGAAGAGGATGTGTTTGGTATTTTCATCTTAGAGAGTTATTTTGTAAGCCCAAGAGGCATGTTGTAATCATTTTGAAATAATTAATGAAAATTGACATTTGTTCATTCTTTGTCTATACAAATTTAAATTTCATAAATCCTTGAAATCATTTGCATATACATCTTCTATGCATCATAACATAATAGGTTTTCACACAACATGTTTCCTTATCTTTCTGCTGTTTATTTCAGCAAGATGGATCTAGAGAAAATAGTAAAGGATCTACAAGCATAAAACTCTCAGTTTCAAGAGACTCTACTGACCCTAGCCAAGGGGCAACAAGAATTAATGGCGTTGCTAGTAGCTAAAAAGAAACCAAAGAGGAAAGCCCTGGTCAACATGGGTAGAAGATTCAAATAGTCAGTCCGTCAGATCCCGGTAGTGGAAGACTCATCTGAGGAAGACGAGAATCAGATTGGAGAAACTAGGAGTACCCAGGCTGGGTGTATTAACGATCAAGCGTCTGATGATGATGATTATTTTGACGAGCAGTATCCTCCTGCCGATGTCAAGTACAAGCATCTAGAAGACAAATTGAAAGTCGTCGAGATTCAAGCTGTCCCTGGTTTGGATTTTGATGATTTGGGTTTGATATCTGGGGTTGTCATTCCCCACAAATTCAAGATACTAGTCTTTGCAAATTACAATGGGGTTTCCTGTCTAAAACTTCACCTGAAATCTTATGTGCACAAGATACAACCGCACACTGTTGACAAGAAACTCTGGGTTCACTTTGTTCAAGAAAGCTTGGCTGGGACGCAACTAGAGTGGTTTTACCAATTGGATGGTTCCCATATCAATACATGGGAAGACTTAGCCACCGCTTTCTACCACCAATACCAGTATAATGCCGACTTGGCGCCAACAAGAGTTCAGTTGCAAGACATGACAATGGGGAAGAACGAAGGGCTTAAAGAGTACGCCCAAAAGTGGAGAGACCTTGCCAGTAGGGTTCAACCACTTTTGACTGATAGGGAGCACATTGACATGTTTATGGGAACTTTATCTGGTCCATTCATTAACTTATTGGTTAGCTGTTCTTCTTTCGGTTTCGCCGAGTTGATCTTAACTGGTGAAAGAGTTGAAAGCGGTATCAAAAGCGGGAAGATTCCCATGGCATCTGCCTCTACCTCCAATCCTATAAAGAAACCTTTTACCGCAAAAGAAATAAATCAATGTTGCATATGGGGCAAGGGCCCGTACCAAGAAGGATGACCGTCCGTCTATTAATGCTGTTCGGATCTCCAATCCAACTCCTGCTCAAAGACCATTTGCCAATCATCAACGGTTTAAAACTCTGAGAAGACAATTCACAAGGATAGGCATGTCAGTATCCTAAGCCTTACAACACTTACTAAGGGCTAATTTGGTGACACTGTGTGATCCTCCGGCCAACCCAGATACCTCTTCACAAAAATACAATCCGAACGCCAAATGTGCATATCACTCAAGTAGTCCCAAGCATGAGACTGACCCATGCTGGGAACTGAAGAATAAAATTCAAGACTTGATAGATAACAAGACTATTGAATTTGATCCTCCTCCAACTCCGAATGTAATCACCACGCCTATGCCAAATCATGGCAAGGGTGTCAATGTTGTTAAAGATACCATTTTCGTTGCCTCTGTCAAAGACTTGACTACTCTGTTAATCATCATCAAAGAGAATCTGTTGAAAGCCGAGGTTTTCCCTGGCTATTTGAAGGATTATGTTTGTTGTTCCAAATAACTCAATGGATGCGAAGGGATGAAGGAAGTCATTCAACGCCTAATGAATAGCCATGAAATCCTATTTGAGAAGACACCGTCCACCAAAATTTTGACAAATAAGTGTGAAAATGTCTCTATCATAACCATCTAAAACAAGCCTCTTAGGATCTCCTCCAAGGGTCCCATCAAGATTTCAAATGAACCAGTTGTTTCTCCTCTGATAATTACCGCTCCCGGACCAATCCCGTACTCTTCCAACAAAGCAGTGCCATGGAACTATGGTGTTGAGGTGTTTTACCAAGGGATACAACAAGATGCTTGGATTGAAGAAAGCAAAGCTAATGACGTTGGTAACATAATTGGCTCAAGTAAGGTAACCATAACTGGGAGAATCTTTTCACCCAACATCTCACCACCAACTGTTACAAGGGAGCTTGTCTGCATCACTGCTGCTAAGCCAAGTACTGATACAAGAGGGAAAGAGAAAGTTGTTGATCCGGTCGAGAGGAAATACCCGCAAAAGACATTGCTGATGGAGAACCTTCCGCTCGTGAGATGGACGAGATCTTGAAAATTATAAAAAGGAGCGATTTCAAGATTATGGAACAGTTGGGGCAAACCCCTTCCAAGATTTCCATGTTATCTTTGCTACTCTGTTCCGATGCCCATGCTCGGGAGTTAATCAAATTCTTGAAGAAGGCTCATGTCCCTCATGAGACCACAACTGTCCAGTTTGAGAATTACGTGGCAAGCTTGACGGCCGATAATGGTTTGGGGTTCTCGGATGCTGATCTGACACCGCTTGGAAAGAACCATAATAAAGCTTTACATCTTTCTATTGAATGCAAAGGGACTACCTTAGCACAGGTTCTGGTTGACACTGGCTCTTCTTTAAACGTGCTACCTAAGGGAGCTTTGGACCGTCTAGACTGCGAAGGACTAGTTTTGAAGCCAAGTGATATCATTGTGAGGGCTTTCGATGGGTCCAATAGGATAGTTCATGGAGAGGTGGATCTCCTGATCAAGGTGGGCTCACAGATTTTTAACTCTACTTTCTACATCATGGATATCCGTCCTTCCTACTCCTGTTTGTTGGGTCGCCCTTGGATCCATGGAGTTGGAGTAGTAACCTCAACTCTTCATCAAAAGCTCAAATATCCGATCAAAGGAAGGATCGTCACTGTCTGTGGTGAGGGGGAGTTCATGGTAAGCCACCTCAACTCTTTCAAATATGTGGAGATGGATGGCGAATTTATAGAGACCCCGTGTCAAGATTTTGAAGTTGTGCCTCCAATGGTTGCTTCTACCAAATGTTCCTTTTATATGTCTAAATATGTTAAGGTCGTGCAAAATATGGTTTCATTCAAAGATGCTCGTGCTGCAATTGAAGAAGGAAGCTATGATAGTTGGTGGTAACTCCTCGAGATCCCATTCAAATTAGACAAGTGTGGGTTGGGTTTCACTGTCAAGGCTCAGAAGGAAGTGAGGCGCGCTCGTGCAGGAAAGCCCCCTCTTCGTATTGGAAGTTACAAGGTCAACGCTGTAGGTATTTCTGATGATGAAGTTGCATTTGAAGATTGGGTATATCCTACTACAACGGAGCTCAAGAATTGGCACGCAAAGGAATTCATGCCTATCTCCTTCATTGAGGAGTAATCACTTGTTTATTGCTTTCTTTTAATTCAAGAACATTTTGTCTGTAATATTAAACAATGACTTTTATGCCATGTGCCTGGCCCGGGGCACTTTGGTCCATTTGTCAAGGGTTTTTATTTATGTTCATGTTATCATATGATCATTCAATACAAACCATTGGACTCTTTTACATTCAAAATCTTTGTGCTTATTGTCTTTCTTTTTCTTCAAATACGTTTTTAAAAATAGACATATGTCTTACATGCACACACGCACACTCTTGCAGGTCCTCATCCACTCTGGATCTCATTGACAATGACTCTACTATTGCCGACTATGACTTCGAATGTCCAATTAACCAAGCTGAAGAGGAGGAAGATTGTGAAATACCGGGAGAACTAGCCAGACTTCTATTACAAGAGGAAAAAGTTATTCAGCCGCACGAAGAGTCAAATGAAGTCATCAATCTAGGTATCGAGACAGACAAGAAAGAAGTCAAGATCAGCGCTAACTTGGAAAGCAGTGTCAAAATCAGATTCGTTCAGATGTTGCATGATTATGTGGAAGTGTTTTCTTAGTCGTATGAAGATATTCCAGGGTTGGATACCGATATTGTAGTTCATCATCTGCCGACAAAGGAAGATTGTCCTCCTGTCAAATAAAAAGTTCGTCGCATGAGGCCTGACATGTCTGAAAAGATAAAAGCTGAAGTGATGAAACAATTTGACGCAGGGTTCCTGGCTATGACATCTTATCCCCAATGGGTTGCAAATGTTGTGCTAGTGCCGAAGAAAGACGAAAAAGTTCACATGTGCGTAGATTATATGGATCTGAATAGGGTAAGCCCCAAGGATGACTTCCCTCTACTCCATATTGATGTCTTGGTCGATAACACTGCTCAGCATAACGTCTTCTCTTTCATGGATGGCTTCTCTGGCTATAATAAAATTAGGCTGGCTCCCGAAGACATGGAGAAAACCACTTTCGTTACGCAATGGGGCACCTTTTTTTACAAGGTCATGTTGTTCGGATTAAAGAATGCAGGGGCAACATATCAAAGGGCTATGGTAGCTTTGTTTCATGATATGATCCATCATGAGATAGAGGTATATGTGGATGATATGATTGTAAGATCACAGACTGAAGAGGAACATCTCGATCACCTATACAAGTTATTCGAGAGGTTGAAAAAGTACAAGTTGAGGTTGAACCCTAACAAGTGCACATTTGGAGTACGATCTGGAAAGCTTCTAGGTTTTGTTGTCAGCGGTAAAGGCATTGAAGTTGATCCTACCAAGGTAAAGGCCATCCAAGAAATGCCAGTACCCCACTAAGAAAAGGAAGTTAGAGGATTCTTGGGTCGTCTTAACTACATCGCCCACTTCATATCTCACCTAACTGCTACTTGTGAGCCAATCTTCAAACTCTTAAAGAAAGATCAAGTAGTCAGATGGAATGATGAATGTCAAGCTGCCTTCGAAAAAAATCAAAGAATATCTGCAAGAACCTCTTATTCTCATGCCTCCAGTTGAAGGAAGGCCCTTGATCATGTATTTGACAATACTAGAGAATTCTATGGGGTGTGTTTTGGGCAAACATGACGAGTCTGGCCGAAAAGAGCATGTTATTTATTACCTGAGCAAAAAGTTTACCGACTGTGAAAACATATATTCACTGCTCGAGAAAACTTGTTGCGCTCTGGCATGGGCTGCTCGCCGGCTAAGACAATATATGTTGACTCATACCACTCTGTTGATTTCTAAGATGGACCCAATCAAGTACATCTTTGAGAAACCTGCTCTTTCCGAACGGATAGCTAGATGGCAAATGATTTTGACTGAGTACGACATTCAATACACGACGCAAAACACCATCAAAGGAAGCATATTAGCATATCATTTGGCCCATCAAGCTGTTGATGATTATTAGTCTATGAATTTTGACTTCCCAGATGAGAACATCATTGTTGTACCCCAAAATTTGCCCTCCCATATTCTTCAAGGTTTGTCAAGAATCATCTTCACATGGTTCAAAATTGCTCAAGATTGCTCAAAAGATTGTACAGTCAAACCACCTCCTAAGACAACTGAAATTAGGGTTTTGGTTCTTTCAAGAAATTTGGGGTTTTCAATGGTTCAATCAAGTCTCATAGGCCTATATACATTCTCAAGCACCTACATACCAAGTTTCAAGACTCATAGTGCCAATTTGCACAGTCAAAAGCCCTATTTGATCTACAGTCAACTGCAAGGGCAAAATGGTCATTTTACAGTCAAAAGTCAGAATTCTTGGTCAACATCTTATTTTGAGTCCACAATCATCATTTGATCAAGTCTTGATCATGATTCCACAAGGATAGCTCAAAAAATCATCAAGGTGCAAGAAGTTACTATTTTTGGACAGCAGAAAAGTCAACTGTATCTTGACCAAGGCATAACTTTTTCACGGTTCATCAGAAAAATCCCATCCAATTCTCATTTTGAAGGGGATGACATTTCCTACAATCCATCTTCACACTCCAAGTCCAAGAAATGCTCTCATAAAAAGTTATCAATTTTTACATTATAGGTCCTTTTCAAAAGTCAACAAAAATGCACTTTAAGTCAAAGGCCATAACTTGAGATTGATAAATCCAAATGACATGGGACAAAAGGCATTGGTTAGAGGAATTCAATACCTTTCCAAAATGTCCAAGAACATGTTCATATGAAAATTGAGCAAGATATGCATTGGAGAAGTTGGGAAATTTTTGTGAAATTGCAAAAGTCAACTTTGCTCAAAACACCTTGTTTTTGCTAATGGGCCTCAAATTTCTTGTTGAAACTTCATCCATGGCCTATGCACGACCCATCAAGCTTAATTGAATTATTTTCTTATTTTTTATTAATTAATTGGATTTTTAATTGATATTAATTCATTTAATTAATTTAAATTGTAGGAAAATACAAAGATTTGGTTTTTCAATCTTTTTGTGAAGCAAATATGGTCAAGATATGCTGGCAATTTCGTGTGCAAATCAAAGATGCAAAAATCTCCAAATTTGGCAACCTTTTCCAATCATGAAAATGCAAAAAGATTTGATTTTCAATCAAATATTCAATCATCAATTCCATGGATTTTTGCTCAAGATTGTGACCTAATTTCATTCTCCTATATATATTCAAGTAAACCCTAATGCCATACACGTGAGAGAAGCTGCAGAAAAGCCATAGCATATTGAAAATTTTCCAAGAAAAACTCAAAACTGATTTCTATATTCCAGGGCGATTCAAAGCTTTTTGTTGATTCTAACATCTTGCAGGAGTTCCCAGGAGTGTGTGGCAATCAAATTCAAGCCTTGAAGCTCAAAGAATCGTCCTAAACAGAACCACAGTTTGAAGCTTTTTTTAAAAATCGTATTGTCCAATTCATGAGCATTTAACATGATTTCTTGATTGTTTTGTATTGCTAGTAATCATATGAAGCTGATGGTATAACTGAATTGGATTAAAACGCCATAAATAAAAAGTTGCCATGGACGATTTCTAGGGTTCCTGAACTTTGAATTTGGGGATTCCTAAACCAGGAAAAATTGAGACCACTAAGGCACATGGTTGGAATCCTGAGAACCAGATGAACATGACCAAACCCTCGCGAAACATTTATATAAATCACAGCTCTATTCGCTATTTTTCCTCATGGCATATTGTGGGGGTTAAAAACCCCCGCTATCTAATCTTGTTTTTACAGGTATCAGCGAAGAAGATGATGAGGTGGTGGTATATCATTGGCTAGTTTGAAAACCCGCGCGTGTTTTTTGTGTTATAGCATATGGATTGATTTTTTAATATATTATTTACTTGTTATTATAATAACAAAAGCGTGCAAGTGGTGGAGTGGTTAGCGTGCTGGCTTGGAAATGTTGGGACCTGGGTTCGAATCCCAGGTCCCCCAAAATATTTGTTTCTATTTTTCTTCATATAATTGCATGCAGGTTTCAGGAAGGGGTCTACCATGTACCCTAAATATCCATGCGCCAGGTGTCTTCCAGCATAGATCCAGTGGCCAAAGCTGGATGACCATCATGCTCCCTAGTCAATCAACGCATGGGTGATCAGGAAAGTCAATGGACTGGAATTGTTATTGGGCTTCAAATTGCTTTCTCACCTCCAAAGCTGGCCCAAACCCCCTGGTTTCATTATTTCTTTTCTTCTTTTATATTTTTTCACTTAAATTGTATTTTATTATTAATTATCATTATTATTATTTAATTAACTCACAAATTAATTATTTTCATAATAAACTCAGAAAAACTAAAAATAATATTTTTTTCTTAATTAAAATTAATTTCACTTTATTTTTGTAAATAAATACTAACAAATTAATTTAGTTGTTTTAATTAGGTTAACTTTAATATTTTTGCAATAAATAAAATAAATTAGAATTAGGGTTCTTGACAACTTTTAATCATGTTTATTTTCTTTTTTATTTATATCATTAAAACATAAAAACTTAAAAATATTTCTTTTTTGTTAATTAATTAATTAGGTTTAATTTAATTTAATTTAATTCAAAAACCACCAAAAACTTCTTTCTTTCTAAAAAAGGGTCAAAACCCTAAGGACTTCTCCGATTCAATTTTTATTCGCGCATATTAATTTTGATCCATATTTATGTAATTGCTCTGAGGATGTAATAGCTTTAATTAGGATTATTTATCGCTTTATTTTATTTCCCGCAATTTATTTTTCAAAAGGTTTGTTTTTGGCGATGTAAATACCCGACGCCTTGTAATAGCGTAGATTTACTTTCCGCAAACTATTAATTGTTAGATGTATGTTAACTAGGCTATGCACGACAAGACTTATCTCTGAAATTAAAACCAAAACGTAGCCCACCATAACATGTACAAAGATAACTTAACATGAAACTTGACACACTCGCACATGCCACTCTTAGGGTACGCCTCACTTGGTTGCCTCGACGTGGTCATTGAGTATAGGGTGTTTTAGAGGTCTCCCTTCTGTCTAAAGATCAAAGTTGCCTCGGAACGGTTGCCTCGATAAAAAATGATCTAAGACATTAGGGTTACCGCTAAGGCGTCCTACTATTGCTTTGGTGACCACATGTCCCTATAATCGAATTGACCCGAAACTCCAACGACGGTGCTACCTACTTCTCAATAGTGGGATAGTACTGTCCAAAGGATATTTACACAAATTAATTTATTTTGAGTAGGTAGAGGTTCTTAGATACTTGCTCTTTCAAAACAAAAACAACTTTTCGCACTTACACTTTTCTGACAAAAGTTTTCAAACAAACACTTCATACACTCTTGAGGACAGATACAAGAGTTAAATCAAAGTTTTCCAAAACAAAACTTTTTCAAAACCCACAAACACAAGAAAAGCAAAACATTTTTGAAAACATAGTGAGCAAGTACCTAAGAGCCCGTGGATAACCACGGATAGAAAGGGTGCTAATACCTTCCCTTTCTATAATCTACCTCCCGAACCGAGAAACATCTCGAAAAGGAATTTTACTGTGCTTTTGTCCTTTCCTTGTTGGAGAAAATAAAAGACGGTGGCGACTCTTGCTTACCGCGACATTTCGCGAACCAGCATTCCAAAACAGTCAGTTCTATTTCCACCGATCACAGAACTGGCGACTCTGCTGGGGACTTTATATAAGTGAGGTGTACCTTAGGATTAGATCACCATGTTTTCAATTGTATGCCTTGAATGCTTTAATATTGTGGGCTTGTATCGGAGTTTTATGGATCCTAACCCGGGTCTGGGGATACCCTTTAGAAGTAGCAACAAACTGTGAGGGAACTGTGCGGGGTATACCGACATGGTTGAAGCAGATGCTACGTTGATGTGGCACTTTGGTGAGTACCGGTAACCCTTGAGTCAAGTCAAGGAGAGTACGGGGCCGCCGCGTGGTGTCGTGAAGCATTAACTGACCTTAGAACCTTACTTGACCATCCTGGCCTCTTTAGGGGTAGTGAAATGACCGACTTTGGTGCAGTCCGAAGTTGGTAGATACTCGATACTATACTCATTGAGGGTTGTTTTCTTGGAATATTTTGGTCGCCAGTTAAGTGGCTAAATCAAAACGATGAACATAGAAAACAATCCAATGATATTGAGCTCCTTAGAACCCGGTTACTATTGATAGGACAAGTTTTGAGCCAACTAACTTCAAGAGGGTACTTACCTATGAACCCCATGTAAGCCTAAACCTAAGGACTTGTTTGCTTTGTGTGAATATGACTGTCTGTATATACACTTTCTTACTTTTGCATCCATGTACATCATAACATCATAACATCATAAACATTGCATGCATCCTGCATAAGGACTAACCCATTTCAAGGATCTCAAGGGTTTGTGATGCAGGTCATGATGAACCAACTGTCTAGCAAGGGGCAAATGGGATTTATTTTCCTCTAGCCAAGGTTGTTTAGAGATCAAAACACGATAACTTGAGTCAGGGGCTATGACCCACTGGATATGGTGAGCTTTGACTCTTGAAGAAGGACTCTCAACAACATGAAGTTCCTTCAATCAAGCTACCAAATTCAAATTCTAACAAGTTTCTTTGTTTACCCCGCGAGATCCTTGAAAACATTGCATACATATATCATACATATCATTGCATTACAGGTACCCCTTTTACAAGTCACTTATCTTCTTCGCTGTTTATTTCAGCAATCATCATGTCCACTGAACCTTCCGCTGAACAAGCTATCAAGGCCCTCCAGGCCCAGAACGCCCAGTTCCAAGAGTTGGTTATGAGCTTAGCCCAGAGTCAACAGGAGTTGAAGACTCTGATTCTGAAGAAGAAGAAGAAGAGGACCATCTTGTTCAACACTGGACGCAAATTTGGGAATGGACTACAAAATGAGGTTGATTTGACTACTTCCTCTGTAGGGAAAGACAATCCCCAAGAGAGAAGGGTCCCTAGTCCCGTGGTCTCCGACAACGAGATGGATTATAATGATGAACAGTACCCTCCTGCTGAGGACAGGTACAAACAGCTGGAGGACCGCTTAAGTGCTATGGAGATTCAGAATGTGCCCGGGTTGGACTTTGGAGACCTAGGCTTATCCTCTGGGGTGGTGATTCCCCACAAGTTCAAGGCACCTGCTTTTGCCAAATACGACGGAGCTTCCTGTCCTAAGCTACACCTCCGGTCGTATGTAAGGAAGATCCAACCTTACACTGCTGACAAGAATCTATGGATCCATTTATTCCTGGATAGTCTTTCAAGGACTCAACTCGAATGGTTCTATCAGTTGGATGGAGCCAGTATTCGTAACTGGGAGGATTTGGCTATTGCGTTCTATAAGCAGTATCAGTATAATTCCGACCTCGCTCCTACGCGTACCCAACTCCAGGGTATGTCACTAGGGACGGGTGAAGGATTTAAAGAGTACGCCCAAAAATGGAGAGACCTTGCTGGAAGGGTGCAGCCACCTTTAACTGATCGTGAACTTGTGGATATGTTCTTGGGGACCCTGTCTGGTCCATTTTTCAAACACTTGATCGGAAGCTCTTCATCCGGGTTCACCGAGCTAATACTTATCGGCAAAAGGGTCGAAGCTGGCATCAAAAGTGGGAAGATTCAAGAAGAAACACCTTCTGATACTCAGAAAAAGCCCTACAATGGAAAAAAAGAGTCCAATGATGTGTCTGGTAAAAAGAGTCGTCATGATCAACATGTAGGGGCAACCCAGATCTCCGATCCCACGCTTTTTCAACAAAGACAGAGCAATAAGCGTAGGGTAAGATATCGAGAAAGGCAGTATACTGACATCAACATGCCTTTGTCTCAAGCGTTACAACAATTGCTGAAGGTGAAACTGATCACACTAAAGGATCCTCCTCAAAATCCGGATACTTCCTCTTCTAAGTATAACCCGAGTGTGAGATGTGCCTACCATTCTGACAGCCCTGGACATGACACCGACGACTGTTGGAGTTTGAAGAACAAAATCCAAGACTTGATTGATGCCAAGGAGATCAAGTTTGATCACTGATCCTACACCAAATCATTGAGAATGTCTTTTGTTCATTTGAATTTTCAAGTTGTAATATCTTTGTTATTCAAACAATTATCATGTCAAACTCTTTTATTTCATTAATGCATTACACGTGTCTGTTTTGAATTAATTGTTTTCACTATGCTTAAAATCGCTTCATATTTACTTTTTGTGATGGTCAAACTCTCGATTAAAAAATTATAAGCCTTCTGAGGGAGGATGACGAAAACGATACCACGATCTTTACAGTATGCTTTTGAATAGACCCTGCTGATGAAGTACAGGCATTGTTTTAAATCCTAAACAGTGGAGTTATAAGGAAGATAATCCCTAGTCAACCCCTTTGAGCCAAAGAAGTTGGAGTTTTTCTTTTCGCAAAAAATTAAAACCCTTAATTATAACCTGGGGCAGGGTAGTTTTCTCAGTTGATCCAGGTGCACGATGAATGGAATCAAAGAAGTCCTTCCGAGACGAAAAGACAGTGATGGTTACCTATAATCGTCAAGACAGGCAGTCATTATCTTTCGAAATAAAAGCCCATCAAGTCAAAACCTATGAAGGAGACTTACAAAACTGGGGCATCCCGCTGACTGTAATTACAAAAGAAACAGTTCAGGAAAAAAACAGGGATAATGAAATAAAAAAGAAAGAGGTCCTACAGACTCTCAACAAAAAAAAATCGACTGCCTATTCAAAATAAACTGTCAGTATCCGAACCATCACTGGTATATTAGAGCAAAGACTCAAACAAGATCTAATGCATGATTAACTGAGTTTAGGATCGAAGAACATCACGAAGAACGGGTGGGTACAAATAAAATTTGAGCCTTTATCCTTTGTTTCTTAAACCGTGAACCAGGCCACGTTATAACCCTTAAAAGTCCTAGCTGAAGCATGGGTTAGTTCGAAAGCATACTGTTACCAAAGGTATCCTGACTCCTGTAGGGCTTGCTGTAAAATCTTGAGTTGACATCACATTTTACAAAAAAAAATCACTTGTTTTATTAAAAACTGCATTTTCAAAAACTTCAAGATAGACATAAGCTTTGCATTCTTGAAATAATATTGTTTGCATATGACTATTTGTTCAACAGCAGAGAAATTCACATGACGAATATCCAGTGAACAAAAACCTTCTCAATAAAAAGGATCACCTCAAGTGGAAAAACACTTCCAATCAAGGGGCACGGCATGAGCATTATCTATCATCTAGGGCAGTCAAGTCAAGATTCAAGGAATCTCTCAAAATGCCAAATAGCCAGGGGCAGATCTCCATCTGAAGCACTTGGGGCATTGGACATGAACTCCAGCAACGAATCTTGCATGATCAAACGAAGATCTTCTGGTAGTATGGCGACACAATACTACTGACAGTGACAACTCCATGCGCTCTGAGAACGTGGACATAGTAAAAAAAAATACTATGCATAATCAAAGACCCGCTAGGTCGACTGACCTAGGCAAAAATAAGGGCTTCCCAGCGAACCAAAAGGGTTCGGGCAAAATAAGGGATGAAAATGAAAAATCTATACACTCGGCAAGTCGAAAACCTAAAAAGGCGGCTTGGGCAAAAAAGGGGTATCCCGATGGACTGAGAACCCGAAAGGGCGATCCAGGCAAAAATTAGGGATTAAAGCGTACGACTATGTCCCGTCATCTCGTCACTTGCCTACCGGAAGAAGATTTGTCAATCGGCAGTTATCAAGCACCTTATAGGCCTTCTTCTCCCGCAGAAACTGGGGCAATAAGAATTGTCCGAACTGTACAAACTGCTCTGTCCACCAGGGACAAGGTAGATTCAGCTGAAGAATATGACCGAGATACCTTCACTCCCCAAGAATAGAACAGTAATGGTAGCTCTCCCCATTGAGCCTTGCAACAATGAGCAAATCAGCGATACTCTCCCCAAGCAGAGTTGATCTACCATCAACCCTAAAAAGGTTGGATATCCCCAGAAAGTCGTAATATTTCCCAACGGAGTATAAAGACATTCCTCAGCAAGCATCCCCGTCAGTCTTAATATCCCTCGACAAAAATATAAGATTGTTCCCCGGAGGAATACAAGATACCCTCAGTGGAACCATTTCCCAGCGCAGTCTAAAAAGCTTCCCCGCCAGAGTTGAATCAACTCTCTAGTAGATTCTGGAAGCCTGTCTCCTGTAAAGTACAAATATCTCTCCTCAGCCAAGTTCAGAAGGTCATCCCCACCAGAGTCTAACTGGGTTATCCTCAGCAAGTTGTTACAACGGAAAGATCATCCTCAGCGAAGTTCTTTCTATCCCCAGCGGAGTTCATCATCGAAATCCCAACAAAGCTTGTCAACGGAATCCCCAGCGGAGTTATCATTAAAATCTCAGCAAAGCATCTCTTCCCACAGAGTAATTCCCCGCTGAGTAATCTCTTCACCAAGTTTATTCCCCAACAGAGTCATCTTCTCCTACAGGTTTATTCATACAATCACCTTCGTTCATCATCCCCAGTGGAAATGAAGAATTCAACCAGACTCTTCAATATCAGCCCAGGATTTAACAAACTCCCCGACATTTGTCAAGGATTTATTTTCCCAGACGAAAATACATTCATAAACATATCACATTTCACATCTCCTATTTACATACATGATAAAGTGCATACGACACGACCTCATTTATTCTGGAGAACATCATGACATCATGCATCTCATACATCATGACATTGCATATAACTAACTCTTTACCTTTTCAGGAAAGATCGATCAATAGATAAAAGTCATTACCTTTTGAAGTAGCAGTCGTCAAAGATTCCTTCATCATCCGGCTGAGGTAGAAGTCGTCCAAGATTCCTTCATCATCCCGTTGAGGTAGAAGTCGTCCAAGATTCCTTCATCATCCTGCTGAGGTAGTAATCGTCCAAGATTCCTTCACCATTCCTTTTGGAGTAGAAGTCATCCAAGATTCCTTCATCATCCCGTTGAGGTAGAAGTCGTCCAAGATTCCTTCATCATCCTGCTGAGGTAGTAATCGTCCAAGATTCATTCATCATCCCGTTGAGGTAGAAGTCGTCCAAGATTCCTTCATCATCCTGTTGAGGTAGAAGTCATCCAAGATTCCTTCATCATCCCGTTGAGGTAGAAGTCGTCCAAGATTCCTTCATCATCCCGTTGAGGTAGAAGTCGTCCAAGATTCCTTCATCATCCCGTTGAGGTAGAAGTCATCCAAGATTCCTTCATCATCCTGCTGAGGTAGTAATCGTCCAATATTCCTTCATCATTCTGCTGAGGTAGTAATCGTCCCAGATTCCTTCATCATCTATTTGGAGTAGCAATCGTCTCAGATTCCTTCATCACATCATTATCACAAAAAAAAAACCCTTCTTAAGTTCCAGATCAACACCTGTAACTAGCCAGGAAATATCTGTGGACGACTGATTGTAGATCTATACCTGAAACCAGCCAGGAAAGTATCTACAGGAAGAGATTGAAGATCAACACCTGTAACAGGCCAGGAAATCATCTTTCTTTCTCAGGTCAGAGATTAATACCTGAAACCAGACAGGAAAACTATCTCATTGACCAAACCTTCTTAAAGTTCCGGATTAACACCTGTAACTAGACAGGAAATATCTGTGAACGACTGATTGTAGATCTATACCTAAAACCAGACAGGAAAGTTATCTACATTGAAGAGATTGAAGTTTAATACTTATAACCATACAGGAAAACTATCTTTCTTTCTCAGGTCAGAGATTAATACCTGAAACCAGCCAGGACAACTATCTCATCGGTCGGCCTTAAAATTCCAGATCAACACCTGTAACTAGCCAGGAAATATCTGTGGACGACGGATTGTAGATCAATACTTGAAACCAGACAGGACAACTATCTACTTGACCATCATGAAGCAACCCTACACCGGTTCCTTCTCTTCCAAGATGCAATTTTACACGGACTCATCATCAGGCAACCCTACACAAGTTCCTTCTTTCAACTTACAAAGTTACAATTCTACAAACTAGAGCTAAGCAAGTTCTCGCTAAGGAATCTCTTACGCGATCGACACCTCTGGATGGCATCTTTAAGCCCGTCTCCACAACTACCCATTACATTTCCAGATGGCATCTATAAGCCCATCCCCGACAAGATTCTGTCACATCTCCAGATGGCATCTATAAGCCCATCCTCCTACCCATCATACCTTCAAATGGCATCTGTAAGCCCATTCCCGACATCACATTGCCACTACTGCGCTATGCGAGTGCAAATTTCTGGGCACTTTAGTGTTCAATCATCTTCCACCTTCGAATCACGAAAGGCACGCAAGCCAATCTACATCCTCAGGTTCAAGAAGATTGAACAGGGGCAACTGTTGTACCCCAAAATTTTTCCTCCCATATTCTTCAAGGTTTGTCAAGAATCATCTTCACATGGTTCAAAATTGCTCAAGATTGCTCAAAAGATTGTACAGTCAAACCACCTTCTAAGACAGCTGAAATTAGGGTTTTGGTTCTTTAAGGAAATTTGGGGTTTTCAATGGTTCAATCAAGTCTCATAGGCCTATATACATTCTCAAGAACCTACATACCAAGTTTCAAGACTCATAGTGCCAATTTGCACAGTCAAAAGCCCTATTTGATCTACAGTCAACTACAAGGACAAAATGGTCATTTTACAGTCAAAAGTCAGAATTCTTGGTCAACATCTTATTTTGAGTCCACAATCATCATTTGATCAAGTCTTGATCATGATTCCACAAGGATAGCTCAAAAAATCATCAAGGTGCAAGAAGTTACTATTTTTGGATAGTAGAAAAGTCAATTGTATCTTGACCAAGGCATAACTTTTTCATGGTTCATCAGAAAAATCCCATCCAATGCACATTTTGAAGGGGATGACATTTCCTACAATCCATCTTCAGACTCCAAGTCCAAGAAATGCTCTCATAAAAAGTTATCAATTTTTACATTATAGGTCCTTTTCAAAAGTCAACAAAAATGCACTTTAAGTCAAAGGCCATAACTTGAGATTGGTAAATACAAATTACATGGGACCAAAGGCATTGGTTAGAGGACTTCAAGACCTTTCCAAAATGTCAAAGAATATGTTCATATGATCAAAATTGAGCAAGATATGCATTGGAGAAGTTGGGAAATTTTTGTGAAATTGCAAAAGTCAACTTTGCTCAAAACACCTTGATTTTGCTAATGGGCCTCAAATTTCTTGTTGAAACTTCATCCATGGCCTATGCACGACCCATCAAGCTTAATTGAATTATTTTCTTATTTTTTATTAATTAATTGGATTTTTAATTGATATTAATTAATTTAATTAATTTAAATTGTAGGAAAATACAAAGATTTGGTTTTTCAATCTTTTTGTGAAGCAAATATGGTCAAGATATGCTGGCAATTTCGTGTGCAAATCAAAGATGCAAAAATCTCCAAATTTGGCAACCTTTTCCAATCATGAAAATGCAAAAAGATTTGATTTTCAATCAAATATTCAATCATCAATTCCATGGATTTTTGCTCAAGATTGTGACCTAATTTCATTCTCCTATATATATTCAAGTAAACCCTAATGCCATACACGTGAGAGAAGCTGCAGAAAAGCCATAGCATATTGAAAATTTTCCAAGAAAAACTCAAAACTGATTTCTATATTCCAGGGCGATTCAAAGCTTTTTGTTGATTCTAACATCTTGCAGGAGTTCCCAGGAGTGTGTGGCAATCAAATTCAAGCCTTGAAGCTCAAAGAATCGTCCTAAACAGAACCACGGTTTGAAGCTTTTTTTCAAAATCGTATTGTCCAATTCATGAGCATTTAACATGATTTCTTGATTGTTTTGTATTGCTAGTAATCATATGAAGCTGATGGTATAACTGAATTAGATTAAAACGCCATAAATCAAAAGTTGCCATGGACGATTTCTAGGGTTCCTGAACTTTGAATTTGGGGATTCCTAAACCAGGAAAAATTGAGACCACTAAGGCACATGGTTGGAATCCTGAGAACCAGACGAACATGACCAAACCCTCGCGAAACATTTATATAAATCACAGCTCTATTCGCTATTTTTCCTCATGGCATATTGTGGGGGTTAAAAACCCCCTCTATCTAATCTTGTTTTTACAGGTATCAGCGAAGAAGATGATGAGGTGGTGGTATATCATTGGCTAGTTCGAAAACGCGCGCGTGTTTTTTGTGTTATAACATATGGATTGATTTTTTAATATATTATTTACTTGTTATTATAATAACAAAAGCGTGCAAGTGGTGGAGTGGTTAGCGTGCTGGCTTGGAAATGTTGGGACCTGGGTTCGAATCCCAGGTCCCCCAAAATATTTGTTTCAATTTTTCTTCATATAATTGCATGCAGGTTTCAGGAAGGGGTCTACCATGTACCCTAAATATCCATGCGCCAGGTGTCTTCCAGCATAGATCCAGTGGCCAAAGCTGGATGACCATCATGCTCCCTAGTCAATCAACGCATGGGTGATCAGGAAAGTCAACGGACTGGAATTGTTATTGGGCTTCAAATTGCTTTCTCACCTCCAAAGCTGGCCCAAACCCCCTGGTTTCATTATTTCTTTTCTTCTTTTATATTTTTTCACTTAAATTGTTTTTTATTATTAATTATCATTATTATTATTTAATTAACTCACAAATTAATTATTTTCATAATAAACTCAGAAAAACTAAAAATAATATTTTTTTCTTAATTAAAATTAATTTCACTTTATTTTTGTAAATAAATACTAACAAATTAATTTAGTTGTTTTAATTAGGTTAACTTTAATATTTTTGCAATAAATAAAATAAATTACAATTAGGGTTCTTGACAACTTTTAATCATGTTTATTTTCTTTTTTATTTATTTCATTAAAACATAAAAACTTAAAAATATTTCTTTTTTTGTTAATTAATTAATTAGGTTTCATTTAATTTAATTTAATTCATAAACCACCAAAAACTTCTTTCTTTCTAAAAAAGGGTCAAAACCCTAAGGACTTCTCCGATTCAATTTTTATTCGCGCATATTAATTTTGATCCATATTTATGTAATTGCTCCGAGGATGTAATAGCTTTAATTAGGATTATTTATCGCTTTATTTTATTTCCCGCAATTTATTTTTCAAAGGGTTTGTTTTTGGTGATGTAAATACCCGACGCCTTGTAATAGCGTAGATTTACTTTCCGCAAACTATTAACTGTTAGATGTATGTTAACTAGGCTATGCATGACAAGACTTATCTCTGAAATTAAAATCAAAATGTAGCTCACCATAACATGTACAAAGATAACTTAACATGAAACTTGACACACTCGCACATGCCACTCTTAGGGTACGCCTTACTTGGTTGCCTCGACGTGGTCATTGAGTATAGGGTGTTTTAGAGGTCGCCCTCCTGTCTAAAGATCAAAGTTGCCTCGGAACGGTTGCCTTGATAAAAAATGATCTAAGACATTAGGGTTACCGCTAAGGCGTCCTACTATTGCTTTGGTGACCACATGTCCCTATAATCGAATTGACCCGAAACTCCAACGACGGTGCTACCTACTTCTCAATAGTGGGATAGTACTGTCCAAAGGATATTTACACAGCTTAATTTCTTTTGAGTAGGAAGAGGTTCTTAGAT
Source organism: Vicia faba (assembly GCA_948472305.1). Taxonomy (NCBI): domain Eukaryota; kingdom Viridiplantae; phylum Streptophyta; class Magnoliopsida; order Fabales; family Fabaceae; genus Vicia; species Vicia faba. Next base: position 90,506,892 of record OX451738.1, read on the forward strand.
ACTTGCTCTTTCAAAACAAAAACAACTTTTCGCACTTACACTTTTCTGACAAACACTTCATACACTCTTGAGGACAGATACAAGAGTTAAATCGAAGTTTTCCAAAACAAAACTTTTTCAAAACCCACAAACACAAGAAAAGCAAAACATTTTTGAAAACATAGTGAGCAAGTACCTAAGAGCCCGTGGATAACCACGGATAGAAAGGGTGCTAATACCTTCCCTTTCTATAATCTACCTCCCGAACCGAGAAACATCTCGAAAAGGAATTTTGCTGTGCTTTTGTCCTTTCCTTGTTGGAGAAAATAAAATACGGTGGCGACTCTTGCTTACCGCGACATTTCGCGAACCAGCATTCCAAAACAGTCAGTTCTATTTCCACCGATCACAATCATGCTGATGACCGACTGCGCGAAACCTGGACCGTATGACGGACTTGAAAAAGGATCCTAACTGACTATGGTCTTCAGTGGGGCTTCCAACGCCTTGGGTAACATAATTGGTGTTGTGATCATCTCCCCTATAGGTTACCATACTCCTTTCACTTCCAGATTATGCTTCAATTGCACGTACAATATGGCTGAATACGAAGCGTGCATCTTGGGTCTGAAAGCTGCAATTGATTTGAGGATCAAGCATTTGAATGTGTTTTGGGATTCTGCTCTGGTGATTAGCCAAGTAAAAGGAGATTGGGACACTAAACACCTTAATATCATCCCTTACAAGGAACTTGTGCTATCTTTGATTCCTTACTTCGAAGGGATCACCTTTCAACACTTCCCTAGGGAAGAAAATTAGTTGGCTGACGCCTTGGCCACAATGTCTTCTATGTTCAAGGTCAGATGGGACAACGAAGCTCCTATGATTACAATTGAGAGATTCAACGAACCTGCACACTACTGTGAGCTCGACACTGATGCACAAAAGCCATGGTACCATGAGGTGAGGTCATACCTTGAAGCACAAGAGTATCCCGAGGGAGCATCCATCAATGACAGAAAGTTCTTACGAAGATTTTCAACCAAATCCTTCCTAAGTAAAGGAATATTGTACAAGCGCAACTATGACTCTACTCTACTCCAATGTGTGGACAAGAAGGAGGCAGAGGAAATTATGGAAGACATGCATGATGGTCTATTTGGCACTCAGTCTAGTGGACATACCATGGCCAAGAAGATCCTGAGGGCTGGCTACTATTGGTCAACGATGGAGACTGATTGCCATCAACATGCAAGTACTTGCCACAAATGCCAAATCTATGCTGACAAGGTCCATGTGCCTCCTATTCCTCTGAATGTCATGACCACTCCGTGGCCATTTGCAATGTGGGACATTGACATGATTGGAGAAATCAAGCCCATTGCTTCCAATGGACATTGCTTCATTCTGGTCGTTATTGATTATTTCACAAAATGGGTCAAAGTCGCTTCATTTGCCTCAATCACCAAGAATGTGGTAGCCAGATTCATCAAACATAACCTCATATGCAGCTATGGTATCCCCGAAAGGATCATCACCGATAATGGGACTAACCTCAACAATGCTATGATTACCAAACTTTGCACTCAGTTCAAAATCAAGCATCACAATTCTTCTCCATATAGACCTAAAATGAATGGGGCAGTCGAAGCGGCCAACAAAAACATTAAGAAGATTGTGCAGAAGATGGTAGTAAACTATAAGGACTGGCATGAGATGTTACCGTTTTCTCTTCATGGCTACCTTACTTCAGCTAGAACATCAACTGGAGCAACTTCCTTTTCTTTAGTTTATGGCATGGAAGTTATTCTGCCAGTGGAAGTTCAGATTCCCTCGCTAAGGATTATGAATGAAGCAGGTCTAGGCGAAGACGAGTGGATTCAGACAAGGTTGGATCAGTTGAACTTGATCGATAAAAAACGATTAGTTGCTGTTTGTCATGGTCAGACGTACCAAAAATGTATGATCAAGGCTTTCAACAAAAAGATCAAGCCTCAAGTATATCAAGCTGGTGACCTGGTAATGAAACGCATCATTCTTCCACAAGGCGACACCAGGGGGAAATGGACTCCCACCTACGAAGGGCCATTTGTTATCAAGAGAGTGTTCTCTGGTGGTGCCATGATGTTGACTACCATGGATGGTGAAGACTCCCCACATCATGTGACCGCGGGCATAGTTAAAAAATACTACGCATAAGAGACACTCTAGGTTGACACACCTGGGAAAAATAAGGGCATCCTGGAAAACCAAAAGGTTTGGGCAAAAATTAGGGATATATGCAAAAAAGATCATACATCCGGCAAGTTGAAAACCCGAAAGGGCGACTTGGGCAAAAATGGGTATCCTGGTGGGCTGAAAACCCGAAAGGGAGGTCTAGGAAAAAGTTAAGGATTAAAAGCGTATGACTATGTCCCGTGGAATCACCATAGTCTATTTTATTACCAAGGTCCGAGTTCAAATGGTCCAAGATCAATCAAATCAATTTCTGTCAACGGCAAGGGGCATTCGAAGACATTGGGGCAATAGTAGAGTTGGAATGCAATGAGATCATTTCCACATGGCTATTTTTTTTTTCTTCAATTTTTTGTTTTCCTTTTGACGGTTTCCTCTTACTAGGATCTCCGTCTCTTTCTACAAAAAATGCCTATTTACGGGCAAAATATCAATACAAATATACTTTGAAGTGCAAACTTTCTGTTTTTGGTTTGAATGCAAAAAATGTCCAATGACTAAAATTGAACGAACATATGCATGTGAACATAATTAAAACTATTTGGCATGTGTGTCCTGCTAAACAGCAGCAAGCATCTCTTTAATGTATATGGAATATCCCCACAAGGTTATTTCATTAGCATTATCCCCGCAAAGACGACTACAATAAACCTTTCCCTTAACAGAGTTACCCACAAAGTCTCCTTGCATAAACCAATCTCTAGCCAGAGTCTCAATCTCTTGACATCTCTCTCTCTCCAGCTAAGTTGGTCCTAAAAGAAGAAACCTTGTGGATCTCTTCCTCAAATAAGTCACCTGATCAGCAGTTCATCGAGTATTCATCAACAGGGTTTATTTCCCCAACAAGGTTTATTTCCCCAACAAACAACGAGTAGCAAAACTCTCCAGCTGAGTCTGTCTTCCCCGACATAGTCTATCCTCTCCAGCTTGAGTGGGCCTCTCAGACTATTATAAATCAGGGGGCCACAACCCCTAATCCCCAGTAAAGTCGTCAACAAAACCTTTATTATCTCCAAAGAATACTACGAAGCCTGGACCCGACAAGATAATAGTACTACTTTCAAGAAACTATGAAACCTGGACCCGACCAGATAATAGTTTAACTCTCTGAGATATTGAAGAACCTGGACTCAACCAGACCAGGGTTTAACTTCTTTTCCCCAGTAGAGTTTTCCTCTACTCCAGCTAGTTACTGTGAATCCTGGATCCGACCAGATATCAGTTTTCAATTTCATCTTGTCAAGTAAGTCATTATGAAGCCTGAATCCGACCAGATAGCAATTACCTTCAGAAGTTTGTTATGAAACCTGGAATCCGACTAGATAACAACTAAGTTCTAAGCAAGTTACTATAAAGCCTGGACCTGACCAGATATTAGTTCAACCCTATCTCTTCAGACAAGTTTATTGTGAAGCCTGGACCCGACCAGATAGCAATTAACTTCATCCACCTCAGAAATCTGCAAAGCCGGGAATCAGACCAAATAGCGGTTTAATGTCATTAAGTTACTATGAAGCGCGGGCCCGACCAGATATCAGTTCAACTTCGTCTATTCAAGCAACTTATTGTGAAGCCTGGACCCGACCAGATAATAGTTTAACTTTTCAAAAACTATGAAGCTTGGACCCGACCAGGTAGTAGTTACCACTTCAAGAAATATGTGAAGCCTAGAATCCGACCAGATAACAATTAATTTATTCTTCCCCAGTAAGTTACCATGAATCCTGGATCCGACCAGATAGCAATTGACTTCCTCATCCTCAGCAAGTTGTGAAGCCTGGACCCGACCAGATAACATCTAACATTCAAGAGATAATCCCTAACAGCAATCTGGGATTCAGAACTCCTCAACAACATTCATGGATTTATTTTCCCGGAAAAATATGCATCCCACATTTATACATCATAGCATATACATACAAACGCATTTAATATAATCTCATTCATCTTGCGAACATCATGCATACATCTGCATTTAACTAACCCTTTTTTTCCACAGGTAAAACATCAAGTTTTATTATAAATCGACCAAAGATTTGTGCTGATACTTCTTCCAGTATTTACCATCATTCCTCCAAATGGCATCTATAAGCCCATTTCCAATACATCTTCGAGTGCAAATTTCTGGGCACTCTAGTGTTCAATCATCTTCCACCTTCAAGTCACGAATGGCAGATCCCCCAATCTAACTCTTCAGGTTTAAGAAGATTGAACAGGGGCAGCTGTTGTACCCCAAAATTTTCCCTCTCATTTATCAATAAATCTCTCATAAGATCTCCATTGATTCAAGACCACACAAGGTTTGATCAGCTCAAGACACCTCCTTAAGCACTGATGACTCAAATTAGGGTTTGAGTTTGCACAAGGACAAATGGACTTTTAATTCCCCATATGACTTTCATGGATCATTTTGGACTCTCAAGATTGCACATGTCAAGTTTCAAGTCTTGGATCACATTTTTGCTCAGTCAATTGATCAGTTGACTTGAAATCAGCTGTATTGGGGAAAAAGTCAATTATGGTCAATTTGCAGTTAAACTTCATAATTTTTTATACATATCAACATAATGAACTCATATATATCAATTGATCAAGTTTGGATCACAATTCCTCAAGAAATTTGATCAGATCATCAAAGGGGCAAAATGGTCAAAATTAGGGTTTTGACTGAGAAGGTGCAATTTTTGTTGACCTAATCAATGACTTATTGGTTTAAGAAATTATCTCAAGGATTCAAATACATAATTTTTACCTAATGGCATGACTCAAAACATTTCTCAAGATCAATTGATTAATAGTTGAATTTCAGTCAATTGATGAAAAGTCATTTGTAAACTGAAAAGTCAAACTTTGACTTTTTGGTCAAAATCAAGTTTCAAAGATTAAAATTCATCAAGACATGTCAAAGTGTGAAACTTGTTCATCAAGAAATCAAAAAGTCAAATTTCATTTTGAAAAGTCAAAATTTCTAAACTTAGAATTTTTTTCTAAGTGTTTAAAATTTCACTTTTTTTCATAACTTTGAGCCAAATTTCCACCATGATGCAAGATAATTCAAAGGAAAATTTGAACATGAAAGTTGTAGATCTCGATGAGATCTAAAACATTGTGGGGCAGAATTTTTTCTAGAAATTCTTGGATTTCAAGTTATGATTTTGTGAAGACATGCTCATGAAACTGGAATACTTAGTGAAATTTTGCCCTAGTTTAGGCAGGATTTTGACCTAACTTCATGGCAATTTTTCACCTAGTTCCAAATTGAATTTTAAAAAGTGTCCAACATGAAGGTTATAGGGGATGTTACAAGCTTTCCAAAATTTCAAAGAACTCATTGAGATCATACTTGATCTAAGAGAATCGAAACCATGAAGTTAAGGTTACATTCTTGTATTACAAGTCAATTTTGTGATGAACACTTGATCCAATCTTCAAGCATGTTGTACAAATACCACTTTGAAGGATTCTAACTTGCCTTTCACTCCATAACTAAATGTCTACATAGCTGTTAGAAGCTTTAATCCAAGCATTCAATGCATTTCCCATGCTTAACACCATTTTAGGAAGAAAGGCAACATTGCCATTTTGGAAAAGTGGCTTTATGCACAAAGTCCACTCTTCTTGAGCCTCTAACTTGTTGTTTTGAACACACACAACATGTATGCTCAGAAGCAAAATGTTTAAAGCTTCTAAGCCACCCTATAAACCAGGTGCTTGTGCATTGGAACCACATTTTTTAAGCTTTCTTTAAAATCAAGCAAAAATCTACAAACATGTGATTCTTGATTTCTGACTTCTCCAAGCATCCAAACTCTTTGCTTATAAATAAAGGCATTATTTGCGAGCTAACACACGAGCTTAAGAACCCTGAAACTCTCCCAATCTCCCTCAAATCAGAACTTGCATCAAAACTCCATTTATGTGCACATTATGACTTTGAAACCTAAACTCACATTTCCCTCGTGTGTTTTCATTCCAAATCAATCAAAAAGCTTCTATACATCAAGTGTAGTCCATCTCCATCCCTGTTTCATAACTGTAACTCCATCTTCATCATCTTCGAAACTCAAAAACAGAGCTCTGCAACTGGACTTCTCCAGGTAATTCCAGCCATCCATTGCTCAAGATAATCATTGCATTAGCTTCCTGGGAACTTGAGGAAGCTAACATGATCATTGAAGCACCTTGAATCAAGATCATTTGCATTTCATGATTTCCAGTTTTGAGGTATCTTTTCTGAACTTCTATCTTTTCATTTAGGAATTGTTAAGCTTGCATTTGTGAAGATAAAATGTAGATATCATTGCCCTGAAACTGTACATGTCCATAGATTTCATTTATATTGATTGAGCTTAGAGAATTTTAGGTTTGAATCTCTGAAAATAGTTAGGTCAGAATTTGGTACTTTTATAAATTCTCATTCATATTTGATTTATAGCTTATGATATTTATATGGTTGGATTCATATGGAAAAATGGAGTAACTTCCATGTTTACATCTTTCATTTTTATTAAGAAATTAGAAAGTTACAGGAACCATGGCTGGAGGTTGAAGATGAAGTCATTTTCAGGACTGTATTTATGTTATGTATTTATTGTTTTGCTTATGTTAATAGATGTATAGCCACCCCAGTGGTAAGGCAGCGCGCGTTTCATGTCAAAGGCGTGGGTTCAAGTCCCAGCGCTGTCACTTTTCATATTTTTCCATATTTTCCTTTCTTTTTTGCCACAACGAGCGTCTGGGCCTTAAGTCAGTGGGCTTTGTCATTTTTGCTTCTCCTGACCCCCCCCCCCCCCCCCCCCTTCCTGCTTTCACACACCTGGCCCAAACATTTTTTTTATCATTTTAATTTAATTTATTTTCTTTTTCTTATTTTATTTCATTTTTTTTTTCTTTATCATTTTTATTATTATTAATAATATTATTATTATTTTTATTAATCAAAAATCCAAAAATATTTTATTTGTTTATTTACATATTTAAAATACCTTTTTTTATTTTATTTCTTTTAAAGTTAAAAAGACCAAAAAACATTTGCCTAGAAAATTTAATTTCCTTTCTTAAATTTAAATAATAATTAGACTCAAGTTTATTTTATTTTCTTTTAAATTTAAATTAACTTATAATTTAGGTTTCTTTTAATTAATTAATTACCATATTATTTTCATTAAGATTAAACCCTTTCATAAAAAACCCTTTCATAAAAAACCCTAAAAATGCTTTCTAACTTAATTTCTTTTCTTAGTTAGTTTTGGTTTAATTTTATTTAATTTTAATTAATCATTTTTTATTAATTAGATAAAAACTAAACCCTTTCATTAAAACCAAACAAAAATCATTTCCTTTCCATTTATTTTCTTGCATATTTATTCAATTCTTGTACATTATTCAATATGGTTGTAATAGATAATTAGGTTTAATTTTCTTGCAATCCCCATTTGTAAATTTGTATACCCTATTGATGTAATAGCGTAGTAATTTTTACTTTCCGCAATTTATCGCTTTCATATAAATGGTAGTAATTAGGGTTTGTATGGCAAGACTAAAATCAACAATTAGTAAGCCCTAATTCAAGATAAACAATGCATGTAAATCAAACACACTTTCACAGTTGCACCCCTAGGGTTAATTCCACTTTGTTGCCTTACAAAAATGGTCATGTTATGCATGTGGGATGTCTTAGAAAAAACAATAAAAAATACAAGATCATAGTCCCTCGATGATGCTACAAATGTTGTCTTTCAAATGATCTTAGTCCCTCAAAGAGAAATGCTAAGATATCTCACAATATTGCTATCATGACTATACGATGACCCACACCCGTTCCTTTACATCCAAAGATAAGGCTTCTTACCAATCAATGGTAAGATAGCAATATCAAAGGAAAGGAAGAAATTAACAAAAGACTTTTTGAGTAGATAGATTATTCCTAGTTGCTTGCTCACTTTCAAAACAAATATCCTTGCTCACTTTCAAAACAAACACCAAACACTTTCAAAAAACAAACTTTCCAAATTTAAAATATTTTCAAAAGTCCAACACTCTGTATACCTTCTTACGAACGAGAACCATTACAAAGTTTGACTAAACTAAGGCGCCTTTTCAAAATACTTTCAAAAACCACCAAAAAGCATATTTTTCAAACAAACGCAAGTGATCTAGCAAGCAACTAAGAGCCCATAGATAACTATGGTTGAAAAGGGTGCTACCACCTTCCTTTTTCATAATCTACCCCTCGAACTCAAGAAATAATCTCAAAGGTCTTTCCTGTTCTTTTCCACATTTCCTTTTGGATAAAAGAAAAGTCGGTGGCGACTCTTGAAAACCACAACATTTGTGATCAAAAACAAAACATCTCAAGTAAGTTCTCCCACCGTACTATAGTATCCATGTTGAATGCAATGGTTTTTAAGTTGAATTTGTGGCATCCTGATTCAGTTTCATATGTTTTATAACTCTGATTTACATTTATATTTGTTGGGTAAAATTAGGGTGTTACAAAGTTGCTATCAGAGCAAACTTGGTCGGTTCGACCAAGTTGTCGAGTTGTAGTTTTGTTTAACAATCGAGTATTGTTACTTTGAGTTCTAACCGTTGTTTATGATATAGTGATAAGTTGAGATGGATGGAAGGAATGATGTTGCACTTGCTTCTGCTTTAGAAGCAATGGCGCATGTGATGGAGAATCAGCCGAATACTGACGGGAATGTTGGATCTCATAGTTTGGCGACTTTCCAGAGGGAGAATCTGCCTACGTTCAAGGGAGAGTATGATCCTGACGGAGCATTAGATTGGTTGAAAGATATTGAGAGGATCTTCCGCGTGATGGACTGCACTCCGGCGCAGAAGGTTCAGTATGGTACTCATATGCTAGCAGTCGAGGCTGATGACTGGTGGCTAGAGACTTGTCAGAGGTTGGAAGCTGCAGGTGAAAATGTCACTTTGGCTCTGTTCCATAGGGAATTTCTGAGGAAGTATTTTCCTGAAGACGTTCGTGGTAAGAAGGAAATTGAGTTTCTTGAGCTGAAGCAAGGGAGTATGTCAGTTGTTGAGTATGCTGCAAAGTTTGCTGAGTTGGCTACGTTTTATCCGCACTATAGCGAGGCGAATGCTGAGTTTTGAAAGTGTATCAAGTTTGAGAATGGGTTACACCCAGAAATCAAGAAGGAAATTCGATACCAGAAGATTCGTGTCTTTGCTGATTTGGTTGATAGTTGCAGAATTTATGAAGAGGATAATAATTCTCATTACAAGATTATTAGTGAGAAGAGGGGTAAGCACCAACAGAATCGTGGTAAGCCTTATGATTCCCCAGCTGGTAAAGGTAAACAGAAATCTGCTCAGGGTCATAGGACTAGTGGGGGAGATGCTCCTGCTAGTGTGGTTTGTTTCAAATATGGAAAACCTATGCATAAGAATAATGTATGTGCTGCTGAGGTGAAGAGGTGTTTCCGTTGTGGTAAGAATGGACATGTTGTATTTGAGTGCAAGCATAAAGAGGTGATTTGTTTCAATTATGGTGAAGAGGGACACATTGGTAGTCAGTGTCAGAAACCGAAGAAGGTGCAAGCTAGTGTAAAGTGTTCACTTTGGTTGAGGATCAGACGGCTACTAAGGACAGACTCATCAGAGGTACATGTTTCATTAATAATACTCCTTTAATTACTATTATTGATAGTGGTGCTACTCATTGCTTTACTGCTGCTGATTGTGTTAAATGATTGGGTCTTATGTTATCTTCTTTGAATGGAGAGATGGTCGTCGACACTCCAGCCAAGGGGTCAGTGACTACTCCTTTTGTGTGTTTAATGTGTCCTTTGTCGATTTTTGACAGAGACTTTGTTGTTGATTTGGTTTGTTTGCCTTTAAGAGGGTTGGATGTAATTCTGGGTATGAATTGGTTAGAGCATAACTGTGTTCATATTAACTGCTATAACAAGTCTGTGAGGTTTTCTACTCCTGAAGAAGAGGAAGATAGTTTGTTGTCTGCTAGACAGTTGCGGAAGTTAATGCAAGAAGAAGCTCAGATGTTCTCGTTGATGGCGTCGCTATCTGTCGAGAATCAAGCTATAGTTGAGGAGTTGAAAGTGGTGTGTGATTTTCCTGAAGTTTTCCCTGATGAAATTCCTGATGTACCGCCAGAGAGAGAGGTTGAATTTGCTATTGATCTTGTACCTGGTACCAGACCTGTGTCTATGGCACCATATAAGATGTCTGTATCTGAATTGTCAAAGTTAAAGAAGCAATTGGAAGAGTTACTTGAAAGAAGTTTGTGAGGCCAAATGTATCACCGTGGGGAGCTCCGGTGTTGTTATTAAAGAAGAAAGATGGAAGTATGAGGCTTTGTGTTGATTATAAACAATTGAATAAAGTGACAATTAAGAACACGTATCCACTTCCAAGAATAGATGACTTAATGGATCAATTGGTGGATGCTCGCATGTTTAGTAAGATTGATTTGAGGTCGGGTTACCATCAGATTAAAGTAAAGGATGAAGATATCCAGAAGAAGGATTTCAGGATGGGTTATGGACATTATGAGTATTCGGTGATGCCTTTCGGTGTTACTAATGCGGTGGGAGTATTCATGGAGTATATGAATCGTATCTTTCATACTTATTTGGATCGATTCATAGTGGTGTTCATTGATGACATTTTGATTTACTCTAAGTCAGAAGAAGAGCATGCAGAACACTTAAGTGTAGTATTGCAAGTTTTGAAAGAGAAGAATTTTTATGAAAAGCTGTATAAGTGTGAGTTCTGGTTAAAGAAGGTTATTTTTCTTGGTCATGTGATCTCAGGTAGTGGCATTGTTATAGATCCATCGAAGGTTGATGTTGTGTTGAAATGGGAAACTCCAAAGTCGGCTACTGAGATTAGAAGATTTTTGGGATTAGCTGGTTACTATAGAAGGTTTATCGAAGGTTTTTCTAAGTTGGAACTTCCATTGACTAAGTTGACTTGTAAAGGTAGAGCTTTTGTGTGGGATGCTCAGTGTGAAGAAAGTTTTGCAAAGTTGAAGAAGAGATTGACGCCGGCTCCAATTTTGATGTTGCCTAATCCAGGAGAACCTTTTGTAGTATATTGTGATGCTTCTAAGATGCGTTGATGAGGTGTGCTTATGCAGAATGATAAGTTAGTTGCTTATGCGTCAAGGCAGTTGAGGACTTATGAGAAGAACTATCCTATGCATGATTTAAAGCTTGCTGCAGTTGTTTTTGTGTTGAAAGTTTGGAGGCATTATCTTTATGGTTCTAGATTATAAGTGTTTAGTGACTATAAGAGCTTAAAGTATCTATTTGATCAGAAGGAATTGGATATGAGACAACGAAGATGGTTGGAGTTTCTAAAGGATTATGATTTTAGTTTGAATTATCATCCAGGAAAAGCGAATGTGGTAGCTAATGCATTGAGTCGAAAGACTTTGCATATGTCGGCAATGATGGTTAAAGAGTTGGAATTAATTGAGCAGTTCAGAGATATGAGCTTAGTTTGCAAAGTGACACCGCGGAGTGTTATGTTGGGAATGTTGAAGATTAATAATGAATTTCTGGATAGTATCAGAGAAGCCCAAAAGTTAGATGTGAAATTGGTAGATTCGGTGGTTGGACTTGATCATTCTGAGAAGGATGATTTTAAGTTAGATGCGCAAGGTGTGTTGAGATTTCGTAATCGGATTTGTATTCCTGATGATGTAGAGATGAAGAAAGTGATTCTTTAGGAAAGTCATAAAAGCAAGTTGAGTATTCATCCAGGAGCTACAAAGATGTATCAAGATTTGAAGAATTTGTTTTGGTGGCCTGGGATGAAGATTGATGTGGATCGGTTTGTGTGTGCATGTTTGACTTGTCAGAAGTCGAAAGAGGAACATCAAAAGCCTGCAGAGTTGATATAACCGTTAGAAGTTCTGGAATGGAAATGGGATAGCATTTCGATTGACTTTGTGACGGGATTACCTAATACTCTAAGAGAACATGATTCAATTTGGGTGAATGTTGATAGGCTTACGAAGTCGGCTCATTTTATTCCTATTAACTTCAGTTTTCTAGTGTCGAATTTGGCTGAGATTTACACTAGTGTAATTGTGAAGCTGCATGGTGTTCCTTTGTGTATTATGTCAGATAGAGATCTGAGGTCTAATTCTGATTTTTGGAAGAGTTTTCAAGAAGCGTTGGGTTCTAAGTTAAGGTTGAGTTCGGCGTATCATCCTCAGACGGATGGTCAGACTGAACGGACTATTCAATCGTTGGAAGATTTGTTGAGAGCATGTGTTCTTGAGCAGGGAGGTTCGTGGGATACTTATCTTCCGTTGATAGAGTTCACTTATAATAGCAGTTACCATTCTAGTATTGGGATGGCACCTTTTGAAGCGTTGTATGGTCGGAGATGTAGAACTCCTTTATGTTGGCATGAATCTGGAGAAAGTGTAGTACTTAGACATGAACTTGTTCGTGAGACTACTGAGAAGGTGAAGTTGATTCGTGAAAAGATGAAAGCTTCCCAAAGTAGACAGAAGAGTTATCATGACAAGCGAAGGAAAGACTTAGAATTTTAAGCAAGTGACCATGTGTTTTTGAGAGTTACACCTGTAACTGGTGTTGGGCAAGCATTGAAGTCTAAGCATATTACTTATCGTTTTATTGTTCCCTATCAGATTTCGGAAAGAGTTGGGAATGTTGCTTATAAAGTGGCTTTACCGCCTAATCTTTTGAACTTGTATGATGCGTTTCATGTGTCACAACTCCGGAAGTATATTTCAGATCCATCTCATTTGATTCATATGGATAATGTACAAGTACGAGATAATCTTACTGTGGAGACGATGCCTGTACGAATCACGGATCGTGAAATTAAGATTTTGAGAGGCAAGGAGATTGCTTTGGTAAAAGTAGTTTTGCTAGGAGCTGCTGGAGAAAGCATGACTTGGGAGTTGGAAAGCAAGATGTGGGACTCCTATCCTGAGTTGTTTGATTAAGGTAAATTTTCGAGGACAAAAATATTCTAAGTGGGAGAGAGTTGTAACGCCCGTAATTTAATTAATTATTTAATCAAATTATTTTTGGATTATTTATGAAGTTGCGAAGTGTTGAGAATTATTGGTATAAGTTGCTAATATTATTATTAATTAATTGATTGATAATAATTATAAAAGGGAATATATGAAATATGTGTTGGACCTATATTATTGGATGGAAGTAGTAAAGTGGGGGTGTAGGTTAGGCCCATTAAGAACTGATATATAAGGAGAAGCTAACACAAGGATTTATTTTAGTTGGAGAATAAGGATTTTCTGTACGCTGACCGGAAGAGCTGCGTGGATGAGGAGCAAGCTTCCCGGTGTCGAGAAAGAGCAAATCAAGGTTTACGGCTAAAGCTTTGGTTGAGCGACCTTCAATCCAGGTAAGGGTGGGGTTCTTACCTTATAATGGGACTTATGATGTTTGCTATGGGGAATTGGTCATTTGTAAGCATGTTGTGCATTGATGTTTCTGAATTGCTATCGAAGTTGCCCGTTTTATTCATGCTGTGGCCGTTGGGAAGAACCGTATGAGCGTTTGATGAACATGTATTAGGGAGTTTCCCGGTTATGTTGTGGATGTTTTGTGTATTTGTGTAACTGCCCAGTCTAATCAATGAGTAGGTTAGTGTAGATTGTTGCCTGTTGTTGTGTTCGTTAGGTTGTTATGGTCGTTATGATGGTATGGTCGTACGATGTTGTAGTGGTTCGAGAAGTTGGCAGGATGTTAGGAATTATTGTTATAGTCGGCCTTGTATGTTGATGAATTTGTCGATAGGAATATAGTTTCCCGTTGTTGCGTTATTCCAAGCGGTTGGCTAGAAGTTAGGAATTATAGTGGTGTGGTCGTTAAGACGTTGTGTTGTGTATGTGATGTTGGTCGAACTAGTGGTCGAGGAGGATGCTGATGGTGTTAAGTACCGAGGGGCATATTAGGCTGCGAGGCGTGTCGGGGAAGGTATGTGTTGCATTGTCGAGCAATATTAGGTTGCAGGACATGTCGAGGAGCATAAGTTGGTCGTTACCCTGTTTTCTCTGTGCATGTCGAGGAGTGTGATTTAGTTTCCATGTTGTCCTAGATGTTATGCATGTCGAGGGGCACGTAGTTCCCTACCCCTTTTGCCCGTACATGCTGTGTTTTGTTCATTACCAGTGTCATGTGAAATTATTGTTAAGTTGTTGTTTGATGATGTTAATGACTGAATCATTGGTTAACGTTGATTTATGTTGAGTTATTGTGATGTTATGATTGCTGTTGTGAAATCTTGTTGATAATGCGAAGATGCAGGGAATTTTAGATGATGATGAATTACTTCTATTTATTGGTAATAATGGTGAAGCAGGCTTATGCCTTTATGATGAATGATTATTGTTGTGAGTATGTGATAATGCATTCATATACATTTGCATACTCTGTGATGGCCTGGATTGGCAAACTGCGAAGGAGGCTTATGCCTTGTTGGTGCCTCTATTAATTGGAAAATTTCTAAGATGGGAGTTCTGCTCCAATGGTACCACATGCATTCGCATAGTATTGATTCGCATTCCAAGTACTATGATTGAGTTGTTGTGTTGATGAATTTATTGTTGTATTTTGTTGATATCATGTTGTGATGGTTGTTGTGAAGTGATGATTTTTGTATGAACTGATTCTAATATAATATTTATCATATGTTCTATTATAATATTCGATATCTCACCCCTTTTGTTTGAATGTTACCCTTATGTTGGTAACGTGCAGGTAATCCAGAGTGAAGGCGGTCTACCTTCAGTAGTTCGAGTCGGTGCCATTGCTCTGATACGTAACACTCGGGGGATGAACACTTGATGTTTAGTTGTTGATTATTATTTCAGTTGTTGAACTTTAAGAGGATTGTTGTTAAGTACTTATTATTCAGAAGTTGCTTTAATGTTGGATATAGACGTTATTATGATTCCACTGTGTAGTTGTTCAAGTTGTTGATTTAAAAGATTAATTTATTTTGTTGTTGGTACATCCAAAGTTTTAAAGTGTTATGTATCCATGTTGAATGCAATGGTTTTTAAGTTGAATTTGTGGCATCCTGATTCAGTTGCATATGTTTTATAACTCTGATTTACATTTATATTTGTCGGGTAGAATTGGGGTGTTAAAGTTAGTCTGGTGCACCCGATGTTTGAAGTTATTGATCAACCATAGTTTTCCAAGTTTCTGATAGTCTTGACCTTCCTGAGTATTTTCCTAAGAACTGTCATGGAAGGATCCGAAGATATGATACTGACACCATCTGATACTACTAGCACAGATAAGCAATTTGATGATACCAGAGATTCAAATTTCAAAGTGGTTTTTGCTGGAACCCTTGATAAATGTAACATGCCCCAAGTTATTTAGATGGAGATCTGCCCCTGGTTATTCAGCACTTTTAAGAGATTCTTTGAATCTCGACTTGACTGCCATAAATGAGTTGGACAATAACATGTCATGCCCCTTGATTATGGAAGGTTTGTCATTGGAAGTGTCTTTCCATTTGAAGTGATTCCGTTTACTGAGAGAATTTTCGTTCATTGGACATTCATCATGCAAATTTCTCTGCTATCAAACAATTAGTTATATGCAAACAGTGGTATCATAAATGCAAAATTTATGCTTTTCTTGAAGTTTTGAAAATGCATTTTTAGTAAACAACAACGTTCTGTAAGAATATGAATTCAACTCAGGATTTATAGTAAGCCTTACAAGAGTCAAAATACCTTTTGTAACAATATGCTTTCAAACCAACCCATGCTTCAGCTAGGACTTTTAAGGGTTGTAACGTGGCTTGGTTCACGATTTAAGAAACAAAGGATAAGGCTCAAATTTTATTTGTACCCAACCCGTCCTCTGTGATGTTCTTCAACTCTACACTTAGTTAATTGTGCGATTAGATTCCAATTGAGTCTGGAATGATATTTTGGTGATGGTTCGGGTACTGGAAGTTTATTTGTGAAGGCAGTCAATTTTGTAACATTTTTCTGTTGTCGAGGATTTGTAGCGACCTCTTTTTGATTTTATTATCCCTACCTTTTTCTTGAATTGTTTCTTTTGTGATTACAGTCAGCGGGATGCCCCAGTCTCCTTCATAGGTTTTGGCTTAGCGGGTTCTTCTTTTGAAAGATAATGACTTCCTGTTTTACGGGGAACCATCACCGTCTTTTGATTTGGAAGGACGTCTCTGATGCATTTGAATTAACTGAGAAACTACCCTGCCCCAAGTTATGATTAAAGCTTTCAATTTATACGAAAAATAAAACTCATACTTCTTAGGCTCAAAGGGGTTGAATAGGGATCATCTTCCCTATAACTCCACTGTTTAGGATTTGAAACAACGCCTATACATCATTAGCAAGGTCTGTTCAAAGGCATACTGTAGAGATTGCGGTATTTTTTCGTCATCCTCCCTCTAAAGGCTTATAACTTTTGAATATCACAAAAGGAAGTAAAAGCATAGTTTAAGTATAGTGAAAACGAATGGACTAATTCAAGACAAACATATGTAATGCATTAATGAGGATGACCAAAAGTCTGGCATAAAGATAAATGTTTGAATCAACTAGAGAAATTACAAATGAAAATTCGAATGAACAAAAATCTTCTCTGCCTGAACTTGTCACTTTAGATGGTGAGCCTTGCAGCCTCGACATTTGGGGGATAACAGAAGAACTTGATCTGACCATCTTACATGAACTCAACTATTCCTTTGTCAATCAGATCCTGAATCTTATTTTTCAATGCCCAACAGCTGTCAGCGTCATGCCCCAGACTGTTGGAGTGGTATGCGCACCTTACATTAGGATTGTGACGGGAAGAAGAAGTATTGGGCCTTTGAGGAGGATCCTTCAATGTCACCAGCTTGGCCTTCAACATAAGTTGCAATGCTTGAGCCAATGACATGTTGATTTTGGTGAATCGTCTTTTGGGTATATCCTGCTTACATTGACTCCCCTGTTGTTGTTGTTGGCAAGGACATTGTTGGACTTGCGATGTAGTAGCAATCCGATAAGGCCTACTTTTAACCAAGCCAACTTCCTATCTCATTGAAGGTTGATTAATGATTTTATCCCCAATTCTATCCGTTCGCCCTATACGGTTGTATTTGTCTTGATGAAGTTTGCTGATGAGAGTTCTCAACTCTTCTTATCCTCGAGATAAATTTTGGTTAAGAGCCATTTGTCCCATCATCTGGATTCTCATCGTTGCCATCTCAGCTTGTAATTATCCCAACTGATCATCCTTGTTGTCTTCAGGATTCTTCTCGGTCATGCTCTCAGTGAGGAGTGCTTTCAATTCTTCTTGCCCCTTGGATAGGTTCAGGAACATTTCTTTGAACTGAGCATCTTGAACTTGCAGATTTCTGACGGTCTGTTCGAGAGCCATCTTTACTGAAATAAATAGTAAGCAGGTGAGACAACCTGTATGGGGAAAACCTGTTATTACATGATGCATGATATGTAGGTGCAATGTTTTCAAGGATCTCGCGGGGTAAACAGAAGAAAATGTTAGAAGTCAAATTTGACTGCAGGTTTGATTGAAGAAATTCGTATCGTTGAATGTCCTTCTACGAGAATCAAGCTCACCATGTCGAGTGGGTCATAGCCTTTGACTCAAGATAACGTGCTTTCATCTTTGACAACATTTGGTTAGAGGAAAATAAATCCCCTTTCCCCTTGTTAGACGTTGGTTCATGATACTTTGACGACATTTAGTTAGAGGAAAATAAATCCTCCTTCCCATTGCTAGGCGCCTGGTTCATGATAACCTGCATCAATGGCCCTTGTGATCCTTGAACTGGCCAGTGAGAATGTATGGCATGATGTCATGATGTTACGCTTGATCAAATAATCATACACAAACAAAGCACACAAGGTCTTAGGTTTAGGCTTGCATGGAGTTTATAGGTAAATACCCTCTTTAATTTTTAGTTGGCTTAATCTATTCTAAAATAAGTATTTGGGTTCTAGGAGCCTCAATATCACTGATCTTTCTTCACCGGGCATTGTTTTAGCTCAAGCATCCAAAATGCGGCTAAAATATCTCAAAAGTCCAATCTCAATGAGTGTAGTATCGAGTATCAAACAACTTTAGTCTTGCACCAAAGTCAGTTATCTCACTACTTTCTAATCGCCAAGTTGTTCAACTAAGGTTCTACGGTCAGTTAGTGCTTCATGACAACATACAACGGCCCTGTATTCTCCTTGATTGGACTTAACAGACACCAGTACCAACAAATGTGTCACACTAATGTAGCCATCGCTTCAACCATATCGGTATTAAGCCGCATAGTCCCTAGGATTGATTGCTACTTACCTAAAATGCCCCAGATCTGGGTATAGGATCTATACAAGAAATAAACCCAAGCATAACCCCAAAATGTAAAGAAAACAAGGCAAACAAGTAAAGAAATAAATGTGATCTAGCTCTTAAGGTAACCCCACTTTATCAATAGTCCCCAACAGAGTCACCAATTCTATGATACGGTGGGAGAACTGACTTGGTGCGTTTTGAGTTTGATCGCAAATGTTGCGGATAGTAAGAGTCGCCATCGACTTTTCTTTCATCCAATAAAGGAAAGGGTGAAAAGAACAGGAAAGAACTTTTGAGAATTTTCTTGAGTTCGGGGAGTAGGTTATGAAAAGGGAAGGTCTTAGCACCCTTTTCATCCGTAGTTATCTACGGGCTCTTGATTGCTAGCTCACTTTGAAATGCTTTGTGTTTTGTGTAAGTTGAAAAATGTTTTAAAGATGTTTTGGAAATGTTAATTTTGTAATGACTCTTGTATCATTGAGAATGTATACAAAATATTTATTTTGAAAATATTTTGAAAAATGCCTTAGTGCGACAAACTTTGTAATGATTCTCGTATCGTTCAGAATGCAAACAAAGTGTTTGTTTTGAAAATATTTGTTTTAAAAGAGAGTGTTTTAAAAGATGTTTGTTTTTGAAAGTGTGAGGTGTGAAAATGGTTTTAGTTTTTGAGAAAGCAATTACGAGAAATCTACCTACGCAAAAAGTCTTTGTTCTTTTCCTCCTCCTTTAGATAATGCTACTTTACCATTGGTAGGTAAGGAGCCATATCAATGGACGTGAGGGACGAGCGTGGGTCATCAGACAGTCATAGAAGGAAACTTGTAAGATACTTTAGAAATTTGTCGTAAGGGGCTAAGATCGTTTATCGAAACCAACATCGAAGGGTCATAGAGGGACTACGACCTTTTAATCGAGGGTCTTTGCTAAAATATTGAAGTTAAAGATATACAAATACCCTTTTGAAAACAATGACTTTACCATTGCATTAAGGATAGTCAAATTTTCATTGAGCCACTAAAAATTCAAAGATTCATTTGAATATAGTAAATATGAAAGAGTCATTCCATCTTCTACAACTTTAGGTATACGTGAAAAAAATAGGTTTAGTTAAACATTGATTAAGAAGGATTTAATAAAATAAAAATTGAGTAAGAAAAAGTAAGGGAGTGACACATCAGCCTTATTAATTGCCAAACAAATGTAGTTGCAGTAAGCTTTAAAAATTCAGTTTTAACCTTGGAATAAAAAAAAATTTAAACTTGAACTCAAAAGTGTATTCGTGGTTTTTTCAGGTACTTTATTTTTATAGATAGATAATAGATTTTCCATGAGAGATGTTTCTATGCTACAGAGTTGGAAAAATGGATGAGGAAGAGAGTTTTTCGTTAGAGATGAAGAAGAAATAGAAATTAACGAAGTTGAAGAGATACAAATACCCTTTTGAAAACAGTGACTTTACCATTGCATTGAGGAGAGCAAAATTTGCATTGAGCCACTAAAAATTCAAAGATTCTTTTGAATAAAGTGAATATGAAAGAGTCCTTCCATCTTCTTCAATTTTAGGTATACGTGAAAAAAATAGGTTTAGTTAAACATTGATTAAGAAGGATTAAATAAAATAAAAATTAAGTACCAAAAAAATGGAGTGACACATCGGCCTTATTAATTTCCAAACAAATGTGGTTGCAGCAAGCTTCAAAAAGTCATTTTAACCTTGGAATAAAAAAGTTTAAACTTGAAGTCAAAAGGGTATTCGTGGTTTTTCCAAGTACTTTGATTTTTATAGATAGATATTAGAATTTCGTGAGAGATGTTTATATGCTACAAAGTTAGCAAAATGGATGAGGAAGAGAGTTTTCGTTAGAGATGAAGAAGAAATAGAAGGTATCGAAGTTGAAGAGATACAAATACTCTTTTGAAAATAGTGACTTTACCATTGCATTGAGGAGAGTGAAATTTTCATTGAGCCACTAAAAATTCAAAGATTCATTTGAATAAAGTGAATATGAAAGAGTCCTTCAATCTTCTACAGCTTTAGGTATACGTGAAAAAAATAGGTTTAGTTAAACATTGATTAAGAAGGATTAAATAAAATTAAAATTGAGTAAGAAAAAATAAGAGAGTGACACATCAGCCTTATAAATTTCCAAACAAATATGGTTGAAGTTTGCTTCAAAAAGTCATTTTTAACCTTGAAATAAAAAAGTTTAAACTTGAACTCAAAAGGGTATTCCTAGTTTTTCCAGGTATTTTGATTTTTATAGATAGATAGTAGATTTTTTGTGAGTGATGTTTCTATTCTACAGAGTTGACAAAATGGATGAGGGAGAGGGTTTTTCGTTAGAGGTAAAGAAGAAATAGAAAGTAACGAAGTTGAAAAGATACGAATAACCTTTTGAAAACAATGACTTTGTGTGATACGGTGGCAGAACTGACTGTTTTGAAAATGCTGGTTTGCGTTTTGTGTTTTTATTCGCAAAATGTCACGGTAAGCAAGAGTCACCATCGACTTTTATTTCATCCAAACGGAAAGGAAAAAAACACAGAAAAAATCCTTTATCGAGATATTCTGAGTACGGGGGGGGGGGGGGGGGGGGGGGGGGGGGAGGGTAGATAATAGAAAGGGAAGGTGTTAGCACCCTTTCTATCCATGGTTTTCCATGGGCTCTTAGGTACTCGCTCATATTTTAAAATTGCTTGTGTGTGTTTATTTTGAAAAGTTTTGTTTTACTTCATTTTAACCTTTGTTTTTGTCCTCAAGAGTGTTACGAAGTTGTTTTGAAAACTTTGTTTGGAAAGTGTTGGTGTGAGAAAATTTGTTTGTTTGAGCAAGTACCTATTAGTATCTACCTACTCGAAAAAGGATCGTTTCTATTCTTGTTTCCTTTAGACAATGCAATCCTACTATTGAGAAATAGGTAGCACCGTCGTTGGATTTGTAAGGGTCAATTCGAAAGGGACGTACGATCACTAAAGCAATGTTAGGACGTCTCAGTAATAACCCTAGAGTCTTAAGATCATATTCTAGGCAACATCTCCGAGGCAACCTTTCCGAATGGGACTTTTGATCTTTGTTAGACAGGAGGGTAACCACTAAGACACCTTATGCTTAATGATCGCTTACCGAAGGCAACCGAAGTGAGATTATACCCTAAGAGTGCACATGTGCGAGTGATTTGATTTCAATTATTATCTTTGCACATTAGGGTTTTCTAGCCGTTTTAAATTATCATGCAATCTTGTCATACAATCCTATTAACATACATCTAAACAGTTAATATTTGCGGGAATTAAAATGCGAGAAAATAAAACCTACGCTATTACAAGGCTTCGGGGTAGGGATTAATTACATAGCCAAAAAACCCGTAAAAACGATAAAAGAAAATCCTAGATTAAACTATTACATACCATGGGCAGTTTCATTAATATTGCAAAAAAATTAATAAACGCGCACGATGAATCGAAAACGAGAGATTTAGGGTTTTGACCCCAACTACCTAATTGTAATTAAAAAAATCATTTTTTTGTCGTTTTTTTGATTATTTTGAGAAAATAGAGTTTAATTGAATAAATAAATAAAAACCTAATTACTAATTAATTTAATTTTAAGAAAAATAATTAAATTAACCTATTTTTTGCATTTTTTATTTTGAGAAAGAAAAATTAAATCAAAGGTCTAACCCTAATTTTTCTAATTTGATTTTAGTTATAAAAAAAGTTAGAATTTACCCTAGATTAAATTGAAACTAATATTAAATTAAATTTGATAAAAAAAAAACCTAATTCTAAATTTTGTGAAACTTGATTTTATGATTTTTTTGTGAAAAAGAAATTGATTTTGGTTAGAAAATAATTAAACAAATTAAATAAATAAAAGAAATAAATAAAAAAGAAAGAGAATGGGCCTGGTGTTGTTTTAGCAAGAACGGGGTGTGGTTTGAAAATCTGAGCCCAAAAAGCTCCTGGCCCCATTGACTTTGCTAGATCCTGTGGGCATGCTTGACTCTAGTGCATGGTGGACCCTCATGGGAAGGCCTTAGGTCTGAAGCCTTGGTGGTTTGGGTGATCAGATCTAGAGAGTGCATGATGGATCCTGGAGCGTGAGATGTACTAGATTACCCTGAAAATAATGAGAAAATAAAATGCACACGCCTGGGATCAAACCCAGGACGTGTGCATCAAAGACCAACAACCTTGCCATCTGCGCCAGCTTGTTTAGTTGTAATAATAACAAAGCAAATAAAATATAATACAAATAACATTCCACGCTTCCCAAAATGCGCGCAGATTCAAACAAGCCACTCCCATACTACCACGCCATCATCTTCCTCGTGGCTTCCGTCGTTTTAGATAAAAGGCTTTTACCTACGGACACCAAGCGTAGGTATAACCCTTGCTCATTCCAAAATCTTGTACATGTATGATAAATGCAAATCAATGGCACCAACCAACTCGTTGCAACCTCACGAGCCTCATGGTACCATTATTAAGGTCCAATTTTCCCTGTACATAAAACCCCTAAAAACAAAGCACGAACCCTAGCCATGGTAACTTGATGTACAGTCAATAAAAATGCAATTAATCATAACCATTAGCTTGCAAACATCTCAAGGATTAAAAATATGTCAATTACTCATGCTAAAGATGCCAGAATCAGTGCATTCGATTTCAAGAAAAGAGACAAAGTGTGTGAACCTTACAGTGTGATTCTGAGCGTGGGGAAGCTTACTAACGACTGCAACACGGTCCAGGAATGTCCAGCAAACGATTGAGATGGTTAGAATGGCTTGAGACGGCCTGAAATTTGGAAATTGATTTGCAACTTTTCTTGAATTTTTGAAACTGGTTCTCTTTCTTTTCACGCCTCTAACCTCCTGTTTTTGGTCTGCACTTGTTCCTTATGTATAGTAGAATGCATTAGGGTTACAATTTTGTATCAAATCTCTTACAATTATGAATATTGATTCATATTTGATCCTTGTGCAAAATCTTTCCAAAATAAGAAAACTCAATATTTTTGTGTCCATGTGAACCTTGCATGATTTGATTTTTTCTCCAGCTATGTAATTGACCTAATCATGCACTAAATCTCAAGTTTTAATTAGTTTTTGATATTTTCATTATTTTATTTTGATTTCATTTGACTTAAATGAAATAAAAATCAAAATAAATGACAAAAATAAAATAATGACAAGGGGAAGGGCTCATGGGTCGTGGGTCACATTACAAACTCAGTACAAGCATAAAAAGTTGGTCCTATTTGACAAAAAAAATGCAATTTTGGACACTTTTGACTTTTGGAAATTTTGCAAAAAGGGTCAACTTTGCCAATGCATAACTCTCTCAATTTTGACTCTAGAGAGGTGTTCTTGGACTTTTTAGAAATCTTAAGATGTCCTCTAAGCAACCCTTTTGGTCTCATCACAATTTAATCTTCCATTTTCATGTATGAAGCTTTGACCCAAAAGGTGTTTTTGTTGACTTTTCAAAGTGACCTATAATGTCCAAATTCATATCTTCTTGTGAGTGCATATTTTGAACTTGGGTTCTGAATATGAATTATAGGTAATTAGATCCTCTTCAATATGAGATTTGGATGGGTCATTTTTTATAAAGTATGAGAAAGTTATGCTTGGTCAAAGTTGAGTTGACTTTTCCTATAAAACCCTAATTTAGCAACTTTTTGATTTTGATGAATTGTGAGCAATCCTTGAGGACTCATGATCAACCCTTGATCAAATGATGAATAATACTTCAAAATGAGGATGTTGACAAAAAATCTTGAAGTTTGACTGTATGTGGGCCACAGTTGACTTTTTCCCTAGCACAGTCGATTTTCAGGCCTCTGAGCAATTGACTGAGCAAACTTTCTCTGCAAGGCTTGAAACTTGACATAGATGATCTTGAAAACATATTAGGACAATGGTGAGCATTTGGGATCCTTTGAACTCAAACATCTTGATGCAAAATGAAACCCTAATTTGAGGTAGACTATCTTAGGAGAGGTTGTGTCTGGTCAACTCTTGGACTTCCTTAATCAATTTGAGGACCTCACTTGACATGTATTGAGAAATATGGGAGGGAAAATTTTGGGGTACAACAGCTGCCCCTGTTCAATCTTCTTAAACCTGAGGATGTAGATTGGCTTGTCTGCCTTTCGTGATCTGAAGGTGGAAGATGATTGAACACTAGAGTGCCCAGAAATTTGCACTCGCATGAAGTAGTACTTATCTTGCGACATCGGGAATGGGCTTATAGATGCCATTTGGAAGTTGATGACGGAAGATGGGCTTAAAGATGCCATCAGAAGAAATGTCGATCGCATAAGAGGTTCCTTTGCGAGAGCCCGTACACCTGTTGTTGAGGAGGACTTTGCTGGGGAATGCTGGTCTCTGTCTTGGGAGAAATAGAATTTTAGGAGCTTCAGTTGTCCGTTACTCTACTGGGGAATCACCTTTTAGTTGAGGAGGTGACAATGAACTGCTATTTGGTCGTGCTCCAGGCTTTATAGTGATTTACTGGGGAGATGAGATTAAACTTGCTATCTGGTCGTCCTCCAGGCTTTGCAATTTCTCAATTCTTATCTGGTCGTGCTCTAGGCTTCAGAAGGAATTAAGTGGTTATCTGGTCGCATCCGGGTTTCAACTTGAATTTAAAGCATACTAATATCCGGTCGATTTCCGGGGTTCATAGTAATTGGCCGAATAAACTACTGTTTGGTCGAATTCAAAGCTTCGCAGTACCTTATACTGTTATCTGGTCGTGTCCCAGGTTTCAGTGTCCTTTGACGCTATCTGGTCGTGCTCCAGTCTTCACAGCGTCTTATACCGTTATCTGGTCGATTCCAGGCTTCCTGGTATATTGTATTGCTATCTGGTCGATTTCCAGGTTTCACAATAACTTGCTAAGGGTTAAGTTGTTTTCTGGTCGATCTCCAGGCTTCATAGATTCTATTTAAGATATACCACTATCTGGTCGATTCCAGGATTCATAGTATTTTGGAGGAATCAAGATATTATCCGGTCGATTTCCGGGCTTCATAGCTTGAACTGGAATAGAAATCTTAGTATCAATTTGACTGAACTAGAGAAAACTTGTGAGAACTCGATTGCATCTTTCCCTGAAAGGTAAAAATTTAGTCATATGTAATGTCATGATGTATGAAATGTATTGAGTAATGATGTTCTCAAAATAAATGAGATTGTGTTGTATGATGCATATGTGCATGCCACGATGTATGGATATGCAATGTTCTTGTGATATTCTCCGGCTGGGGAGAATAAATCCTGGACTGTTGTTGGAGAGTACAAGGAGTTGAGTTATTCGTTCTCACTAGGGATAGTGACTGAAGATGATTAGCTGGAGACTTGCGTCTGTTCTGCTTGAGAATATTCCGCAGGGAGAGACTCTGTTTGAGAATAATCCTGTAGGGGAGTGACTTTGTGGGGAAGAGAGATACTATGTTGGACGATCTGCTGATTTGGAGGAATAAACTCAGCTGGTGGTGAGCTTCTATTGCTGGTGATAGACGAACTCTGCTTGGGGAGAATTTTGCTGACTCATTTGCGATTATGAACCTCGGCTGGGGAGAGCTAGTACCACTGTCTTTAGATACTTCCAATTCTGCGGGGAGTGTATGAACCTTTAGTTAGATTCTCAAGTTGGCTCTATCCCTGTACCTGGTGGGTATAGTAACTGTAAGGTTTGGACACTTCTTGTTTTCCCCTGTTCCTGGAATTACAAGTAATTGTATTTTGTTTTTCATGTAAACATTTATGAGCAACAATTATTCTCAAATGCATATATAAAAAATGAATCATCGGACGTTCTTGCAAAACAAAACAGAAAAGAAAAACAAGTTGAAATTTCTTGTGAAAATGAATTGTATTTATTTTTTGAAGTTGGCCTGTAATAGGCGTTTTGTACAAAGAGGCTGACGTCCTAGTAAGAGAACGCCGCCGAAAGATAGAAATTATACAATTTGTGAAAAAGAAAGAAAAACAACTATGTGAAACAATCCCATTGGGTTCCAACTCTGCTATTGCCTTTATATCTTCAAGCGTCTCATCACTTTGCTACTTGGTCGAAGGTGGATCAGATTGATTGGCGCCGTCCGAGCTTGATAGTCGATACCGAAGTCTGGTCGCAAGATAATCCAATGAGACATAGTGTTACGCTTCAATACCTAATTTTTTCCTGGACTGCCCTTTCAGGTTTTCAGTCCATCGGGATACCCTTTCTTGCCCAAGCCTCCTTTTCAGGTTTTCTAATTGTCGGGTGTACAGTTTTTTTTCATTTTCATCCCTTCCTTTTGCCCGAACCCTTTTGGTTCGCCGGGAAGCCCTTATTTTTTCCTAGGCCAGTCAACCTAGCGGGTCTTTGATTAGGCGTAGTATTTTTTCACTATGTCCGCATTGACGTGGTGAGGAAGGTCGTCACCATCCATGGTGGTTAGAATCATAGCTCCTCCCGAGAAAATGTTCTTAACCACAAATGGCCCTTCGTATGTGGGGGTCCATTTTCCCCTGGGATCACCTTGCGGTAGTATGATGTATTTGATCACCAGGTCCCCGACTTGATATTCTTGACGTCTGACTTTCTTGTTAAAAGCCTTGATCATTCGCTTTTGATACGTCTGACCATGACAAATAGCAGTAAGTCTCTTTTCATCAATTAAATTCAGTTGATCAAGTCGGGTCTGGATCCAGTCTTCTTCGCTCAAACCCGCATCCTTCATAATCCTGAGAGAGGGTATCTGGACTTCGATGGGTAGGATTGCCTCCATTCCATACACCAGAGAGTAGGGTGTTTCCCCTGTTGACGTCCGTGCTGAGGTACGGTACCCATGAAGAGCGAATGGTAACATCTCGTGCCAGTCTTTGTATGTCATCGTCATCTTCTGCATAATCTTCTTGATGTTCTTATTAGCCGCTTCAACATCCCCATTCATCTTCGGCCGATAGGGTGAAGAGTTGTGATGTTGTATCTTGAACTGTTTGTAGAGTTCAGTGATCATTGTATTGTTGAGATTTGTACCATTTTCCGTAATAATCCTCTCTGGTACGCCATATCGACAGATCAGATTGTGTCGGACAAACTGCGCCACGGCGTTCTTGGTTACTGTAGCAAAAGAAGTTGCCTCAACCCACTTCGTAAAATAATCAATTGCTACCCGAATGAAACGATGCCCGTTAGACGCAGTAGGTCTGATCTCGCCGATCATATCAATGCCCCACATTGCGAAAGGCCAAGGAGCTATCAAAACATTCAGGGGAACCGGAGGTACATGCACCTTATCTGCATATACTTGGCACTTATGACAGGTTCGAGAATGCTGATAACAGTCGACTTCCATAGTGGACCAGTAATATCCTGCCCGTAGGATTTTCTTTGCCATGGTATGTCCACTGGAATGAGTTCCGAAGGTACCTTCATGTAACTCTGCCATGATCCTTTCTGCCTCGCTTTTGTCCACACATCGCAGTAAGGTTGAATCATGGTTACGCTTATAAAGGATCCCATTGCTAATGAAGAACTTCGCAGTGAACCTTCTCAAGAACTTCTTGTCATTAACAGATGCACCCTCGGGGTATTCTTGAGCCTCAAGATACCTCTTTACCTCGTGAAACCAAGGTTTATCTGTCACTTGTTCGGTCTCAATGTCACAGTAATGTACGGGTTCGTCCAACCTCTCAATGGTAATCTGGGGAGCTTTATTATCCCACCTGATTTTGAACATAGAAGACATGGTAGCTAGCGCGTCCGCTAACTGGTTCTCCTCTCTCGGGAAGTGTTCAAAGGTTACACTACGCCAAAAACAAGTTTTAGCAGCGCCTCTACTAAAGCGCTTATTGAAAAAGCGCTGCCATAGCCTTCACAAAAAACAAAATTAAAAAAAAGGGAAACCTACGAAGGCGCTTTTTTAAAAGCGCTGGCATAGGGTTCCCTACCAAAGCGCTTTTCAGAAAGCGCTTTCATAGGTATTTGAAATATCTAACCTACGAAAGCGCTTTTGAAAAGCGCTTTGGTAGGGAACCCTATGCCAGCGCTTTTGAAAAGCGCTTTGAAAGGGGGACCTACGAAAGCGCTTTTTACCTCAGAAGCGCTTTGAAAGGGGGACCTATGCCAGCGCTTTTTAAAAGCGCTTTCGTAGGTTGTTTTTATAATAAAATTAAAAATCCCTAAATCTTCTTCATTTCTTTCGTTCAGAGCTTCTTCATTTCTTCATTTCTTCATTACAGAAAACGAAACCCAGTTGTTCATCTTCTTCTCCATTCGTCTGCTCCTATTCAAGCTCTCTTCATCCTTCGTCGTCCTCACTTTCATAACAACAGTTTCTTGTTATTACAAAACCCTTCAACAGTTAGCAAGAACGAAACCCAAGGGATTTTGAAGGTTGGCTGTTACTTGTTAGAGGAAAGATCTAAAAGTTCATTTCACTTTTTCCATTTCTTTGGTTTGAGGTAAGAATTCTTACTCATTTTTCTTAGTTTTAGATATTGCATATTAACTGTTTGTGAAATGTTCTACATGATTGTTCCTAATTAAGGGTATGTTAGAGGGTTAGGAAAATGAAGTTGGAGGTTCAGCTCATTGAGAATATGATATAGAACAGGAAACGCTGTTATTCCTAAGTACCCTGCTAAGATTAAAAGTGTTTTGATTTGGATGACCTAATCCTAGGTGTCATAGAGAATAAGATCTAGGTGACAACCTGTCGGAAATACTAGTATTAAGAGTAAACTAAGAAATAAAAGCATTAGTATGTAAATTATTGATATTTAACACTATTTACCATGGTGGACAAATGATAATCAATAACTAAGAACAAACAAATAAAAAAAGGATAAACAGAAAAGCTTAGTTCTACTGGTCAGGTTGAACTTGACAGTGATGAATTTCGGACTCAGAAATTCGTTTCTTGTATTGAGCAATGAAAGCTGTAGCTCTCATGTCAATGACAGGATCAGCCACACCCCAACTACCTCTGTCTTCATCACTTGGCCACACTTTGTTAGCATATGCAGCTTGATCATAGTACCCTCCTCCTCCTCTTTGCTTGTTGCTACTAGATTTGAAAATGTTGAAAACAGACCATGATGACTTTGATTTCCTTTGGTTGTTGTTTCCTCCCATTTCAGTGATGAGTAGAGGGTGGTGAGTGATGATTCCTAGGGATAATAAAGTAGTGATTGAAGGATGGAAGTGTGTTAGGTTGTGTTGTGTTGTATTCTGGTACAAAATGGTTATATAGCACTAGGTACTACTAAACAGTCTTTTAGTAAAACTAAGACACGTGAATCTGATTCAAACAACTTGCGTGAATCTAATATTCATGGTTCAAAAACAAATAAAAATCACGCAATATTTAATAACAAAAGGTTCAAACAATTTCACATGGAACAGTAAATTTTGATTTAACTTTTTGAAAAGGTACATTTACTTTGGTCCTATGGTTTCATGTTTGACTAGATAAATGATATGATCGGTGTTCTTTGTGTTTTTATGTTCAATGATGTACATTTGTTGGTGCCTTCCACACACCTCTGTGTTCAATTTAAACTTGACAGGTACCTGGCAGATTTGAATTTTAAATAACTACATCAAGGCAATGAAATTCTTCTTCTTTTCTTTGTTCTTTTAAGTAGTACTAATCAAGAGTAGGGAAGCTGTTAATTTTAATACTATATTAATAATCTAATAAATTTGAACTATGGTCTTTCTAACTTTAACTAACGTACAAATTCTAAAACTAAATATCTGATAAATATCAAGAACAATATTTTTAAAGTTGATAAGACTAAGTAGACACCAAGTTTTATTATAATCACGAGATCATCATCTAACAGCTAGATATGATATGAGAGCATATAATTAATTATATAAAATTGTTATAGGCAAAACCAATAGCTTTAGAACATTATTATGTTAATTAAACATCATGGTATACATGTTCGCATTGAAAACACATATATTTAAGTAGTTATATGCTTACTTTCTTATATTAAATAAGTGAAGGGAGGATAAAGGCCCTACACCAACAATATAGGTATGCGTAAGCCCTTTGAAAGGTAGATGATGGTGAATATTTTTGAAGCTATTGATGGCATGGTACAAGACTATTGAGTTAGGGAACCATCTGGGATTGGGCAGGGAAGGAATGTTAATGAGTATAATACTAGGTGAGGGATAAGATGAGGATAAGAGGGATAGAGATAAACCTAATGATGAGTTTCATATGATTGTCTAGGTTGTAAATTTGGAAATCTATGAGGAGAAATGATTAGATGCAGTGGAATTAACATAAGGGGATCATTGAGATGTGAAATCTTATCCTACACGCAATATTAAGGAAAATCATATAGACCATAATTAGAGTTTACGCTAGAATTTACATATAACATAAACAAGTAAATGTAAAATTTAATTCAAAATGACAATAAGTGAGTACTTAAAAATTTGTGACAGGCTTTGTTTAGTAACATTTGGATGAAAAGGAATGCCAAGAACATCTGTTTATGCATTGTCCTCTAACACAGCAGGTTTGCTTCTCATCCCCACTTGGAATCCATCTTTAGACCTACTAACATTGTCCTAACATTTTAATGAAACTCTTTGATTTATCATTCATTTCATGGTTACAATTGTTTCCATGTACACGACTTCTTGTAACATTTTCTTGTTTTTTACAGAATAAAAGTCAAAGCATTTCATTGCTAATATGAGTAATACAACAAAAACATCTAATGAAAGTTACTGCAAGGAATATAATAGAGTTTGAGTAACACCATTAGCTTTTAACCTAGCAAATACAATCTTATAGTTGTCAATCTAATATTTTCTCAGACTCATGCTTTGGTTTCCAAATATATTATTGATTTTGAACAACAGTAGCAATTTAACATCACAGCAATATCAATGAAGACAGCCAAACAAGGAATGGTTTGATAGAACCAAACTACATAAACAAACGGCCATTGGACAGTTAAGAAAAAACACATGTTGTAGCCTCATTAAGGTCTAACTTTCATAACCCCTGATTATTACAAAACATCTTTCATACTTTAAGGCTTGAACTTCCTGTATGGTCTGCCGTTATCTTCATCTTGCATATGCTGTAATCATAAATTAAAAAAGTCATGTCTAGGTGCAAAGAAAATCAAGATGAATTGAAAACTATAGAGCGTCATTTAAGAATTAACAATACATTGCTTTTAAAATTTGATTTGAACCTAACTAAGACTTGACAAAGCTAACTTGTAAGATAAGGACTGAATATAATTGTTTGAAATCCGACTTCACTATTGTTTGAATATAATTGTTATTACCTGTATCCAAGACTGAATCACTAGTATCCGACTTCACTAGTTAGTAATTAGTGATGAGTTGTTTAGCACATGCTTAAGGTGAGGCAAGAATAACTATGAATTTGATTACCTGATATGTTGAATTTCTTTACAGGTAATTAATTATTATTTTGCTATAGTTGCGTGACTAATTAGTTGCTATAGTCAAACCATGGATAAAAAATGGATGACTGCCAATCGATTGTCGAAAGAGTATGAGGATGGGGTATCAGAATTCGTTAAGTTTGCCGTTGCGCACGCCAGAGAACCCAATGGAATGATATGTCCTTGCTTGAGATGCTGTTATGGGAGACGGGTTGACGCGGTTCAGTTGGAATCGCATTTACTGATGCATGGAATTGATAGAAGTTATGCATGTTGGAATTTGCATGGTGAGAAAAGTAGCGGGAATGTTGAATCGAGTTATAATACGACGTATGCTTCAAATGAGGATTTCGCAGACGCATACGATTATGATCGAGTCGAAGAGATTGCAGAAGCGCTTGAAGAAGATCTTGAGGATTGTCCCAAAATGTTCGAGAGGTTGGTAAGCGATGCAGAGAAACCGTTGTATGATGGTTGTACAAAATTCACAAGATTGTCTGCGGTGTTAAAGTTGTACAACTTAAAGGCGGAGAACGGATGGTCGGATAAAAGTTTCACACAGTTATTAGCCCTCGTGAAAGAAATGCTACCAGAGGATAATGTTCTTCCCAATCGAACGTATGAGGCCAAAAAGATGTTGTCCTCTATTGGCATGAGCTATGAAAAGATACATGCATGTCCAAAAGATTGCGTTTTATTTCGAAACGAGTACGCAGTGTTAAATGAGTGTCCTAAATGCGGTGCCCCTCGATATAAGGAAAAGTTGTCTCCGGAAAAGGTGTTATGGTATTTTCCTATAATTCCGAGATTTAGGCGCATGTATCGTAGTGAGACCGATTCAAGACACTTGACTTGGCATGCAGATGAAAGAATTATTGATGGGAAGTTGCGACATCCGGCAGACTCACCACAGTGGACGAAAGTTGATATTGATTATCCTGAATTTGGAAAAGAAGCAAGAAATCTTCGCTTGTCGTTGTCTACTGATGGAATGAACCCGCATGGTATTCAAAGTATCTCGCATAGCACCTGGCCTGTGATTCTTATGATATATAACCTACCTCCGTGGCTATGTATGAAGCGTAAGTACATGATGCTATCTATGTTAATTTCTGGGCCCAAACAACCAGGGAATGACATAGACGTGTACTTGGCACCCTTAGTCGAAGATTTGAAGTTTTTGTGGGAGACCGGTGTGGAGGTTTACGATGGGTATAGGAAAGAAAGTTTCAACTTGAGGGCGATGTTGTTTGGAACAATTAATGATTTTCCGGCGTACGGAAATCTATCAGGGTACAGCATTAAGGGTCAAAAAGCGTGTCCTGTTTGTGAAGATGAAACCGATACGATGCGATTGAACTTTTGTCAGAAGAATGTTTTTCTCGGTCATCGTAGATTCTTAAATTCTAATCATCACTATCGTGGGTGGAGAAAGGCATTCAATGGAGAGGCAGAACACGGTAGAGCTCCACATATGTTGACAGGTGATCAGATTTTTGAAAAGGTGAAAGATGTGAGTACTGAGTTTGGCAAGCCTTTTGCACATAGACTTGTCACGAGTGGGTGGAAGAAGAGGTCGATTTTTTTTGAACTTCCATATTGGAAGTCGTTGTACGTAAGACATTTCCTCGATGTTATGCATATTGAAAAAAATGTATTTGATAGTGTCATTGGTACGTTACTCAATATACAAGGAAAGTCTAAGGATGGCATTAACATAAGGAAGGACATGTTAAACATGGGAATTAGAACTGAATTGGCACCCGTGACGAAAGGAAGACGCACATATCTACCACCTGCTGTTTACACTCTATCTAGAAAGGAGAAGAAAATATTGTGTAAGTTCCTCAGTGAAGTTAAAGTTCCAGAAGGCTACTCATCAGATATTAGAAGACTTGTGTCAATGAAAGACCTAAAGTTAAAGAGTTTAAAGACTCATGATTGCCATGTTATAATGGAACATTTTCTACCAATAGGTATACGTTCTATTCTGCCAGAAAAAGTAAGGAGCGCAATAACTAAGTTGTGTTTTTTCTTCAAGTCAATATGCAGCAAGGTGATCGATCCTGCGATCTTACCAACATTGCAAAAAGAGGTGGTTGTTACTTTATGTGAGCTTGAAATGTATTTTCCTCCCTCGTTTTTTGACATAATGGTTCATCTAGTCGTTCATCTTGTCAAAGAGACACAGTTGTGCGGACCAGCTTATATGAGATGGATGTACCCTGCTGAACGTTATATGAAAATTTTAAAAGGGTACGTGAAAAACCGAAGTCGACCGGAGGGTTGTATTGCGGAACGATACATTGTTGAAGAAGCGGTTGAGTTTTGCACTGAATATCTGTCAAATGTTCAATCAATTGGACTCCCCAAATCTCATATTGTCGAGAAAAAAGAAGGAAAAAGACTAATTGGAAATAAAGTTGTGACAGTGTCAATGGTCGAACGGGATCAGGTGCATTTGTATGTTCTGCACAATGAGATTGAGGTTGAGCCGTATGCTGAAATGCACAAGGGTGTTCTTCGAGGTTTAAATCTGAATAGAAATGAGAATTGGATAGTACGAGAGCACAATCGAAGTTTCATACCGTGGTTTAAGGAACAAATTTATTCAAAGTATCATTCGGATCCTGCTTCAGTAACAGAAAGGTTGAGATGTTTAGCATATGGTCCAAGTATGATTGTGTTTTCTTATAGCGCATACGCAATTAATGGATACACATTTTATACCAAAGAACAGGATGATAAAAGTACTATGCAGAATAGTGGTGTTACCTTGGTAGCTGAAGCGATGCACATATCAAGTGCGAATGACTTAAACCCGAAATTTGCAAATCTGTCATATTTTGGGGTTATCGAGCGCATTTTGTTGTTTGATTACGGGAAGTTTCAGATTCCTGTATTTGATTGCAAGTGGGTTGAAAATAATAATGGCGTACGAATGGATAAGTCAGGATTTTTGCAAGTGGATCTCAATAGGGTGGGGTACAAAGATGAACCTTTTATTCTAGCCTCTCAGGCTAAACAAGTGTTCTATGTCAATGATCCGACAAGTACGAAATGGTCTATAGTGCTTTTGTCTAACAAAGTAATTGATGAAAACATTGGAGATCAAGGTGATATTGGCGTTGGCATTGAATCTTGTACAAGAAACGATCAAAATGAGAATGAACCTTGTACTAGAGATGATCATAATGAGGGTATTTGGATCAATCCAACCATCCGAGTTGTTAATAGAAGCGTAAAATATATTGCTACCAAGAAAAGAAAGAGACGTTAGTGAAAAAGGTATTATTATAATTATAGCCTAATATTGTAAGTAATATGTGAATAATGTTTTGAATTTTTGGCATATCTTTTGAACCGTTTTGAATTTTTGCGAATGTGCTTGTGCTTAATTAGTAGAACAATGTTTCCGGAGCTGATGGTGAGGTTTATTTCTTGCAAGTTTGGTTTTTTAGCATTTTATTCAATTTTGAGTTCCTTTAGTGCTATTCATATCTTTTTCGACTATCCATTTTCATGTAGTGTACTAATGTGCTTGTTTGACTTTTGTTACAGGTCTAATGGCTAGCAATGAAGAAAACCCGCAAGGAAACCAACAAGAAAATCCACCAGGAAACCAACAAGATCATGAAAACTCACAAGAAACAAATCATGCAGCGGATGATACTTCAGCAAATGATGTTGCACGAGGCATCACCATAATGCGCGAAATCATTCGTGCTAGAGATAAGGGAGTGAAATATAATGTAGATTGGAATCATTCAAATCAATTAGTTGGGGTTAATGCTTCAAAATTCACAAGCTACGTTGGTACACTTGTTCGTATGCATGTGCCAATCTCCATATCTAGATGGAATGCGAAACAATGTGAAGCATTGAAGCAAGGAAAAGAAATGTTTTGGGAAGATGTTAAGGTATGTATGTTATATGGTTTATATGGTTATATGTTTATAAGTTTATAAGTTTATATGGTGTATATGGTTTTTAAACTACTTATATGTTTATATGGTTTATATGGTTTTTAAATTACTTATATGTTTATATGGTTTATACGCAGCGGTCTTTTAACGTTCCAGATGAGCGTAAAGGCTTCATACTTGGGTTGGCCGGGAAAAGATTTAGAGGGTGGAAAAATCTGTTGACGAACACCTATCTTAAGGATGACAAAGGAAAGTGGCTGGAAGAGTTCCCGGCCGGAAGGCCAGAAAAGTATAATCTTTTCATTAAACAAGAAGATTGGACTGAGTTTATTAGACAAAGAGATGACGAATTCCGGCAAAAGAGTGCCAAAAATAGTGAGAGAGCATCAAAGCCCGCGTACCCATACAAAAAAGGGCGTTTGGGATATGCGCGCTTAGAGGAAAAAATTGTAAGTAATAAATAGAAATGATATGTTCTTATTAATTGTCTAAATGTGTTGTATTTGACGATCTAACCGTTTGTTTCTATGCATAGTTAGAGGAGACGAAAAGTGATGAAACCTCACTTCCAGCACATTTGCTGTGGAAGGAAGCCCGTGTGGGCAAGAATCAAGCTGTTGATCCAAGTGTTCTAAGAATTTATGATGAATGCGTAAGTATAACATTGTGTCTTTAATTAAATCAAATTTTTATGACTATTTAATTGATTTTTTTATCTCCATTATTTTCAGGAGACATTGTCACAAACGGAGTCCACCGGTGACGACCAGGATACGAGGAGCGTACTTAGTAAAGCACTGAATGTTCCTGAGTATTCCGGTCGGGTTAGGGGTAAAGGTCACGGTGTGACTCCAACCTCTTTCTACCAGCATCATCGGAAAAGAAATCCTACCAATGCAGAAGTGATGAATGTACTTATGGAATTACAAGCAAAAGTCAATGCATTGGAAAGAGATAAAGAGGTATTAATGAGGGAAAAGGGCAATGCGGCAATGGCGAAAGAAACTAGTGACAACGCTAGTATCAACCGTCAGAATAAATTTCCTGAGGTAATTATAAATATATTG
Organism: Vicia faba; assembly: GCA_948472305.1. Taxonomy (NCBI): domain Eukaryota; kingdom Viridiplantae; phylum Streptophyta; class Magnoliopsida; order Fabales; family Fabaceae; genus Vicia; species Vicia faba. Next base: position 90,543,890 of record OX451738.1, read on the forward strand.
ATAAATCTCTATTGTTCAAGTTTCTCATTTTTATTCCACCTCTTTCTATTATTGAATTAAAAGTAATATGTATGCATATTGGTTTAGGGCATTTCATCTTGCCAACTATACGTAATGGCATCAGATTATCACCTTGTTGGCAAGGGAAAAGTGTACAACACTTTGGGAGATTTAATTCATAATACACCGATCCCGGCTGGACACCTGAGAGTATCAGTAGATTATCCTATTGATCCCGATGCGTTGGTACCGGTACCTGACGTGGCCTTGGATATAAGATCGGTGCGAGACGCGGTAGGGTCGTTTGTTGCATGGCCCTTGGACCTCATTTTCATTGATGATGAGGTAAGTTTAAAACCGTTAATATGAATCATTTAGATTTCAAATGTCAATTCTGAACCGTTAAGTTAATTATTTTTTAATATTAGCCTCCTACAAAACCCGCTAATAAGGGTAAGGAGATTTTGCAGCAAGGCGGCGAGTCTATGGCATCAATTCCAGAGGTACACTTAAATTGTTTATTATATGATATGAATTTAAAACTGAACGATTTTATAATTTACCTAAGTTATATGATTGTTAGGTATCTGCGAAAGTGTCACAACAAGTGACCCAGCCTGTTCGTAGCAGACCACCCCCGAAAAAGTCAATGCATAAGGGGGGAAGAGGCGGGGGAAGAGGCGTTTTTGTACCTCGATATCGGAATACACTTGGAGTACTTTTGGAAACCTCAGATTTGAAGTCAGGTGGTATTCGTACAATCCTTATGGATGCAGATATCTTTGGTCTTGACTGCCAAGAAACGATAGGATTGGACGAAATGACTGAGATTATGACGCATGGTGAATTAGGCATCGGCAATGTTCACGCATACATCCGGTATTCCGATAAATATATCATTTAATTAGTTGAACAATTTATTTACACATTTCAATGAAAATAGTCTAATGTTTATATGTTTTTATTTAAGGTTGTTGTACGATAAAAAAATGCGCGAGACTGTATTGGCAAGACGCTTCCATTTCTTGTCTGCCCATATTGTCAGCGGAGCGACAATTGTCAGGGAACCGGGTTCAGTTAGGGAGTACTTAGTGAATCGATACACGGCCTACGTCGGCAACCCAGATAGCTTGTTTATTTTGCCGTATAACACTGTTCCAGTGGGGTGAGTTTTTCATTTATTCTAATATATCTTTGTTTATTTTGCGTAGAAACTTTTCTTCTAAACTGTTGCTTAAATTTTTAGAAAACACTGGTTGTTGTTGGCTATCGATCCGATTAAAGAAGTTGTGTACTTTCTGAATTCGGTAGACGGGGAATGGACTAACTATCCCGCTATGAAGGAAACTGTTGATCAGTAAGTGAGATCGTTCTAACTATTCGTGTATATTTATATATTTAATTATTTCTGTGAGATTGATCTAAATATATGTTTTTATTTTCTTAGATCAATACAAATATTTCGTAGTCAAAGGGACGCACAGGTATCCCGGAGTAAATCATCAAATATTACTTGGATCAAAGTGCAGGTACAAAATTAGTTGCTTATAATAATAATGTTACTTGATAAAATTACACGACAACTATAAAATATATTCTGTTTTTCTATGCAGTGTCCGTTACAGAATAACGATGTAGATTGCGGATACTTTTGCTTGAGGTTTATGAAAGAAATCCTTCATAAAAATCAAGTAGAGATTCCAAGCACGGTATGGATTTATAACTTAGAATAATTTTGTATGATTTCTACATTTAATAACATCATGCATATACTGAAGTAATAATTTCTTATGTAGTACTTTGATGACCTCTATACTATGTCGTACACGAAAGTTCAAGTGGAAGAAGTCAAAGAGGAAATATGTCAATTTTATGTTGAAAACAGATTATTCTGATGGGTATGAATAAAATATTATTGTACGTGTTAGTTTGATTGTGTTGGAGCCTTTAATATTGTTTGTTTAATTGACCGTGTTGTTCATATTCATACTTTGCAGGATGAAGACCGTGTCGGTGGAGCATTATTTTCGATGTAATTATATATGATTTAGTTATGGTTACAAATGTATATAAGGATTGAATTATGGTTACAAATGTATATATACTTTGTATGTGATTTAGTTACATATGTATATAAGGATTTAGTTATGGTTACAAATGTATTATATGGTATACCGGTTTCTGTTAATATAATACCGGTTTCTGTGAATATTATAAGGATTGAATTACAGGTTAAATTATTGGACCAAAAAAAAATTACAGGCCGCACAGGGAACCTCAAATTATAGGTTTCACTTTAAAAAATTTGTATGAGCTACGAAAGCGCTTTTGGCTAAAAAGCGCTTTCGTAGGCAGGATAAATAAAAAAAAATTAAATAGCAACCCCCTACCAAAGCGCTTTTTATGGAAAAAGCGCTGTGAAAGACCCCCCTATCAAAGCGCTTTTTCCATAAAGCGCTGTAAAAACCATGATAAAAAAAAAAAAAATTAAATAGAAACCCCCTATCAAAGCGCTTTTTATGGAAAAAGCGCTGTGAAAGACCCCCCTATCAAAGCGCTTTATCCATAAAGCGCTGTAAAAGCCATGATAAATAAAAAAAAAAAATTAAATAGAAACCCCCTATCAAAGCGCTTTTTATGGAAAAAGCGCTGGGAAAGACCCCCCTATCAAAGCGCTTTTTCCATAAAAAGCGCTGTAAAAGGCCTGATAAATAAAAAAAAAAAATTAAATAGCACACCTATCAAAGCGCTTTTCAAAAAGCGCTGGGAAAGACCCCCCTATCAAAGCGCTTTTTAAGGAAAAAGCGCTGTGATAGGTCCACCTACGACAGCGCTTTTGGCCAGAAAAAAGCGCTTTCGTAGCCTACGCCAGCGCTGGCTACGGCAGCGCTTTTAAGCGCTTTTAAAGGGCAAAAAAAAGCGCTGTGAAAGCCCATTTTCGTAGTAGTGTTATCTCCTCAAAGTGTGGGAGCAATGTCAATACATACTCTTTGTAAGGAATAAGATTTAGGTGCTTCGTATCCCACTCGCCTTTGATCTGACTGATCACTAGAGCATAATCTCTGAATACACTCAAGAACTTAATCCTTAGGTCAATAGCAGCTCGAAGACCCAGAATACATGCTTCATACTCCACCATATTGTTGGTGCAGTTAAAACATAATCGGGCGGTGAACGGAGTATGACAACCCTCAGGAGATATAATTACAGCACCGACGCCATTACCCAATGTGTTAAAGGCTCCATAAAAATACATAGACCATCGGGATCCTTCCTCAGGTCCTTCATCCAGTCCAGGTTCTTCGCAGTCGGTCACCAACATGATGTTCTCATCCGGGAACTCGAAATTCATGGAATGGTAGTCATCCACGGCTTGATGCGCCAAATGATCCGCCAATACACTCCCCTTGATTGCTTTTTGGGTTGTTTACTGGATTTCATACTCGGTTAGGATCATCTTCTATCTCGCTATTCTTCCAGATAAGGCGGGCTTTTCGAAGATATACTTGATTGGATCCATCTTTGATATCAATAAAGTAGTGTGAGTCAGTAGATACTGTCTCATCCGACGAGCAACCCATGCCAAAGCGCATCAATTTTTCTCGAGCAATGAGTATCGGGTCTCACAGTCGGTAAACTTTTTGCTAAGGTAGTAAATAGCATGCTCTTTTCGGCCATACTCGTCATGCTTCCCCAGCACGCACCCCATTGAATTGTCCAGTATTGTCAAGTATAAGATCAAAGGTCTTCCTTCAACTGGAGGCATCAGAATTGGTGGCTCTTGGAGGTATTCCTTGATTCTTTCGAAAGCGGTCTGACATTCATCATTCCATTTTAACACTTGATCTTTCTTCAGCAGCTTGAAGATTGGCTCACAAGTAGTAGTCAGATGTGAGATGAACCGGGCGATGTAGTTCAGACGTCCCAAAAATCCTCTGACTTCCTTTTCTATGCGGGGAGCCGACATCTCTTGTATGGCTTTTACCTTGGCAGGGTCCACCTGAATACCCTTATCACTGACGACGAAACCCAGCAGCTTACCAGACCTTACCTCGAAGGTGCATTTGTTCGGGTTCAACCTCAGCTTGTATGTCTTCAACCTGTCAAACAGTTTCTGGAGATGGTCAAGGTGCTCTTCCTCAATCTGGGATCTTTCTATCATATCATCAACATAAACCTCAATCTCATGGTGAATCATGTCGTGGAACAAAGCAACCATGGCGTGCTGATAAGTTGCCCCGGCATTCTTCAACCCGAAAGGCATGACCTTGTAACAGAAGGTGCCCCACTGTGTAACAAAGGTTGTCTTGTCTATGTCCTCGGGAGCCATCTTGATCTGATTGTAACCAGAAAAACCATCCATGAAGGAGAAGATCTTATGTTGCACGATGTTGTCGACCAGAACATCGATGTGAGGAAGTGGGAAATCATCCTTGGGGCTTGCCTTGTTCAGATCTCTATAGTCTACACACATCCGTACCTTACCATCCTTCTTAGGTACTGGAACAACGTTGGAAACCCATTATGGATAAGAAGTGACAACTAAAAATTCGGTGTCAAACTGTTTCATGACCTCAGTTTTGATTTTCTCAGACATCTCAGGGCGCATACGGCAAACCTTCTGCTTTACCGGAGGGCAGTCTTCTTTAGTCGGTAGGCGGTGTACCACAATATCGGTGTCCAAACCAGGCATATCTTCATAAGACCAAGCGAAGATCTCAACATAGTCGCGTAGCATTTGTATCAACCGTTGCTTGACACTAGGGTCCAGATTCGCACCTATCTTGACCTCCTTCCTGTCTTCCTCTGTACCCAAATTCACTGATTCAATTGGCTCTTCATGAGGCTGTATGGCCCTTTATTCTTGCAGTAACAGTCTAGCAAGTTCTCCAGACACCTCACAATCATCTTCAACTTTGTCCTCGGCTTGGTTGATCGGATTTTCGAAGTCATAACTGGCAGTAGCAGATTTGTTATCAACGAGATCTAGAGTGGATATGGATCTGCATTATGATATGTGAGTGTGTGTAAGAGAATAGTTGTTTTGATAAAGTGCGAGATAGAAAAGAAAGACAAGGAGCGAAAAATTTGTAATGCAAGAAACGTCCAATGTTTTATTAATAATATATGAAATGTCAAATAATAATCCCTCACAAGCAAAGCCAAGGTGCCTCGGGCAAGGCACCGGGCCATGAAGTTTCAAACTGTTTATTACAACTCTTAAAACAAAAGACAATTACTGTGGAATAAAAGAAATAGGTATGAAGTCCTTCGCCGTCCAGTTGTTCAATCCACCATTGGTTGTTGGGTAGATCCAGCTGTCGATATCTGAATCTTCTTCAACATCTTCAATTGCATTAACTCCTTGATTACTGATGTGCAGAGGAGGTCTTCCAATCCGTGCGCGCCTAACAGCCCTTTGAGCCCATGTAGTAAAGCCCAAACCAAATTTGTCAGTTTTGTTCGTGAAATCAGGGAGCTGACCCCAATTTGTACACCCACCTTCTTCGATTACAGCCCTGGCATCCTTGAGAGAAGTCATCTTCATCGGAGGTTTGTCGGTAGCAACTTCAGTTGACGCCAAGATTTGGGGGACCTCTTCAAAGTTCTGAGAAGGGGTTTCGATGAATTCCCCATCCATTTCCACGTAGCGGAAGGAGTTGAGATGACTCACCATATACTCTTCTTCACCTCGTACCGTGACAATCTTCCCCTTTACCGGATATTTCAACATTTGATGGAGCATGGAAGTCACTGCCCCAACCTTATGAATCCAAGGATAACCCAGCAAGAAAGAATATGATGGTCTCATATCCATCACATAGAAGGTGGGTGCAAAAGTCTGAGAGCCAACTTTAACAGGGATGTCCACCTCTCCGTGCACCATCCTTTTTGACCCTTCGAAAGCCCTGACCACAATATTGCTCGGCTTTAGAATCAAGCCTTCACAGTCCAGACGGTCTAATGCTTTCTTTGGCCGAACATTCAATGAGGACCCGGTATCCACCAGTACATGGGCCATAGTAGTTCCTCTGCACTCGATCGAGACGTGCAGAGCATCATTATGATTTCTTCCTTTAGCAGTCAGATCTGCGTATGAGAAACCCATCCCATTGTCGGCAGTCAGGCTAGCTACGCAATCTTTGAATTGATCGGTTGAAGTTTCCTGCGGCACATGCGCAATTTTGAGGAATGCAATTAAAGCCTTTGCATGGGCTTCAGAACATAATAACAAGGACAACATGGAAATTTTTTATGGGGTCTTCCCCAGCTACTCGACTACGTTGTAATCGCTCTTCTTGATGATTTTCAAAATTTCCTCTATCTCCTGCTTAGTGGTTTCTATAATGATCTTCTTAGGTGCCTCCGTCCGGGCAGGCTCACCTATGATTTCTTTGCCCCGAGTCCCAGATGGCTTGGAGACAAGGTTGATGACTGGAGTAGAAACTAGGACAGTAGTTGGCATAATAGTAGATGGAATGATGACAGGTTTGTGGATAGTCGGAGGGGAGATCTTGGGAGAAAAGAGTCTTCCACTTCTAGTGACCTTGCTAGTCCCGACAATATTGCTGACATCAACATCAGATTCCTCACTCTTTAAGTCTTGTTTAACTCCATGGTAATACACATCAACACCAAAGTGCCAAGGGACAGCCTTATCTGAAGTGTATGGGATAGGACCCGTGACATTAATTATTAACGAAGTGATTCTTGGGACGGGTGTAATCCTAACAGGCTTTCTCGAGGAAACCTTGGAAGGATTGGCGGAAATGGTTATGATGGCAACATCTTCAATTGGAACCAACAGAATCATAGTCTTTTCGAACAGGATCTCTTTATTATCCATCAGACGTTGGACACCTGATTTCAATAAGTGGCAAACAGCAGGCAGAATTGAGCACGTATGGCAACCTTCACCATAGCCCAGAAATAAATCGTCTAATAACAAATTATTCTTTACTGTCATCAAAGGAGTAGAAATTTCTTCCACGGAGCTCACAAATAAATCATTGTCCACACCATTTACTCCATGACCATGCTTGGTCATGGGAGCAGTTATGACATTGGGTTTCTCCGGGGCGTCAAACTCAATCTCTTTGGCTTCGATCAAGTCTTGCACCTTGTTTTTCAAGGCCCAATAGTTGTTTGTATCATGACCTGGACTTTCGGAGTGATAGGCGCAACGGGAATTCAGGTTATAATGAGGAGAAATGGTGTTGGGGTTCTTCGGGGCTTCCCTCAGAGTTACCAGACTGGTCTTCAATAATTGTGGTAGAATTTGAGATAAGGTCATATTGAGCCGAGTGAACTGACTTTGTGGTCTTTCCACCCTTTGTTGATTGTTGCATTGTGGAGCAACTGTGGGTCTTGATATCACTATCGCATTTACTGCTTGACAATGTTCAGGTCTGCTTTGGCCCCTCGAGCCATAGATTGCACTAGCTTCCTTCTTGCCGGTGAAAGGCTTCTTTACTGTACTTGATGAAGTGTCCTTCTGTATTTTACCACTTCGGATGCCAGCTTCTACTCTCTCTCCAGTCAAAATCAACTCACTAAACCCAGATGACGAAGTACCGATCAGATGATTGAAAAATGGACCAGATAGCGTCCCTAGAAACATGTCAACCAACTCCCTATCCGACAAAGGGGGTTGGACTCTTCCAGCCAAGTCTCTCCACTTTTGAGCATGGTCCTTAAAACCTTCACTTGCCCCCATAGACATACCCTGAAGCTGAGTATGAGTGGAAGCAAGATCGGCGTTATACTGATACTACTTGTAAAAAGCAGCAGCAAGGTCTTCCCAGTTTCGGACACTTGCTCCTTCCAACTGATAAAACCATTCAATCTGAGTCCCTGAAAGACTATCTTGAAAGAAGTGTACCCACAAATTTTTATCAGCAATGTGGGGTTGGATTTTTCTGACGTACGAGCGGAGATGGAGTTTTGGACAGGACACTCCATCGTACTTGGCAAAAACCGAAGCTTTGAATTTATGAGGGATCACCACTCCCGATACCAATCCCAGTTCTCTGAAATCCAAACCTGAGATCTTCTGAATCTCCATAGCACTCAGACGGTCTTCTAGCTTCTTGTACCTATCCTTAGCAGGGGGATATTGTTCATCATCGTAATCCGTATCGTTATCAGAAACTGTTGGACTGGGGTTCTTTGTCCTTTCTTGGTTCTCCCTGTCTTTGGATGAGGAGGTTAGATCAGCTGATTGTCTTATCCTTTCTCCGAATCTTCTACCCATGTTCAGAATACCAACCTTCTTCTTCTTCTTCTTCTCTTTCAGAATCAGAGTCTTCAAATCCTCTTGCCCTTTAGCCAAGCTTAAGAACATCTATTGGAATTGGGAATTTTGTGCCTGAAGATCTTTGATGGCTTGATCAGAAGACATTTCTGCTGAAATAAACAGCGAAGAAGATGAGAAACCTGTAATGGTATCTGTAATGGTGTGCATGATAATGGGATGCGCATGTAATGATTTCAAAGACTTTGAGAGATTTAAATTTGTAAACCATAAATAAACAAACTTTATTAGATTAACTTGTAAAATGTTCAACAATGCCTTTGAGGCATTACAAAGAGATAAATGGAAAACAAATCTAAACTAGAAAAAGCAAAATCAGAAATCCCATGGACGCTTCCTCTTTGTGCTGACGTAATCATTGATCACTCGTTCTTCCTCGAGCTTCCTGGTGAGCCTCAAGATCTTCCTTTCTTGCTCGTGGTACTTTTCTCGGTAAGTATCCCTTTCCTCTTTTAACTGAATCCAGGATCTCTACAATGCCCCAGAATCAGTGGGCATGTAAGGATAAAGAACTGTGTAAGGAATGCCCTCTTCATTGGTGGGCTCCACAATCACCGGCAATACAACTTCATAAGGCATCCCAAGCTTCTGGGCACGAGCTCGAACCCACTGGAGATAAGGCTGCATAGGGAGAGAAGTCCTTGGTCCCAGATCTTGGGGGTCAGATTTGTTCACCATGCCCCAAGCTCGTATAAACCTCCAGCGGTGCTTGTCAACGTCTTCCTTGTAGTCAAATGCAATATCCTCAAGAAGTAGCTCATGAGGACCGTCTCTCCGAGCACGACCAAATTGTCGCAAAGCAAGACAAGGGTTGTAGGTTATACCCCCCTGATTCTAAGAAATGGGACATTAGGGTATCCCCCGCAACGATCAATGACAGCAGTGTCTTCCATAGTCCGGGAACTCCAAAGAATGTCTGTATGGGCAAGTGACATTATCCTGTAAGACCATCCCAAACCTTCTTCATTCTTCAACACAGACTTGGGGAGGTGCGGAATAAACCACCTTGACAGCAACTGCATGCAACACATAAGAGTCCCTCTTCTTCGTACAGTACGAGTGTAGAGGGCATGCAAGATATCACCCAGTAGAGTAGGCACATGATTGCGAGAGAGGAATATCTTGACCGCATTCACATCCACAAAGGAATCCGGATTCGGGAAGAGAACCAAACCGTAGATAAGGAGAGCCAAGATAATCTTCGAAAGCCTGAAAATCCAAATTATCCCAGAATAGCTGAGCCTGGTCCATCGAAAATTTGGCTAAGAAACCTTCGGCCCCGCTTCGTGTTTCCAAATTGGATACCACATCAGCCCGTTTCAGATGTAGAGCTGAGGCAATGTCTTCTGGTCTAGGAGTCTCTTCCATACCTGTGAAGGGCACCTACTCAAGGATGGATATGCCCAATAAGTGAGAGAACTCTTCCAAAGTGGGAACCAACAGGTAATCTAGAAAGGTGAAGCAATGATGCACATGATCGAAGAACTGGAAAAGTACACTCATCATTTGCTCATCAAGTTTTGAGGTGACCAGGCTAAGAAGCTGACCATGTCTTTTAATGAACATAGAAGTCTCGGAAACTCTCGAGGCTAACTCTTTAAGTTGAGCAGATATTTGCACAAAGTTAACTCGGATGGTGTTTCTGCGCACGGAAGCCATAATCTGCAAAACAGAACAAAGATAAATTCCCTTGGTCTTTGAAATGGTTAGTGTAATGAAGTATGAATGCCATGTTATGATGCATGATGTCATGATAAAAGCAACAGGTATAGCAGATAACATGCATGGCAAAGGCAAACAAGACACACAAAGCCCTTAAGTTTAAGGCTAGCAAGAGGTCAAAGGTATTACCCTCTTGAAGTTCAGTTGGTTTTAACCTGTCCTAGAAAAAGTAACCGGGTTCTAGAGGTTCTCAATATCACTGACCATCCTCCATCGATCATGGTTTAAGCTCACGCAATCTTTTCTTGCGACTGGAACTATCTCGAGAGTATGGTCTCAATGAGTGTAGCATCGAGTATCAACCAGTTCTCAGCTTTATACCGAGGCCGGCTATCTCGCTACTTTCTAATGGCCAAGTTGGTCGATTAAAGGTTCTAAGGTTAGTTGATGCTTAACGACACATGTAGCATCCCCGTATTCTCCTCGTTTCTCCACAAGGGATACCGGTACCAACCAATGTGCCACATCAACGTAGCTACTACTTCAACCGTATCGGTCTACGCTGTACAGTTCCCTCACATTTTATTGCTACTTACCTAAAAGGTGTCCCTAGATCCGGGTTAGGATCTACAGTAACTCCCAAACAACCCTTAAAATTAAAGCAACCAAAACAAACAGGAGAAGCAATTATGACGAACTAGATCCTAAGGTATACGCCACTTAATACTTTCCCAGTAGAGTCACCAGTTCTGTGATACGGTGGCAGAACCGACTGTTTTGAAAATACTGGTTTGTGTTTTGTGTTTTTATTTGCAAAATGTCGCGGTAAGCAAGAGTCGCCACCGACTTTTATTTCATCCAAACGGAAAGGAAAAAAGCACAGATAAAAAATCCATTTTTCGAGATATTCTGAGTACGGGGGGTAGATTATAGAAAGGGAAGGTGTTAGCACCCTTTCAATCCATGGTTTTCCATGGGCTCTTAGGTACTTGCTCATCTTTTAAAATTGCTTGTGTGTGTTTGTTTTGAAAAGTTTTGTTTTACTTCGTTTTAACCCTTGTTTCTGTCCTCAAGAGTGTTACGAAGTTGTTTTGAAAACTTTGTTTGGAAAGTGTTGGTGTGAGAAAATTTGTTTGTTTGAGCAAGTACCTATTAGCATCTACCTACTCGAAAAAGGATCATTTTTATTCTCGTTTCCTTTAGACAATGATATCCTACTATTGAGAAATAGGTAGCACCGTCGTTGGATATGTAAGGGTCAATTCGAATGGGACGTACGATCACTAAAGCAATGTTAGGACGTCTTAGTAATAACCATAGAGTCTTAAGATCATATTCGAGGCAACATCTCCGAGGCAACATTTCCGAGGCAAACTTTCCGAATGGGACTTTTGATCTTTGTTAGACAGGAGGGTAACCACTAAGACACCCAATGCTTAATGATCGCTTACCGAAGGAAACCGAAGTGAGATTATACCCTAAGAGTGCGCATGTGCGAGTGATTTGATTTCAGTTATTATCTTTGCACATTAGGGTTTTCTAGACGTTTTAAATTATCATGCAATCTTGTCATACAATCCTATTAACATACATCTAAACAGTTAATATTTTCGGGAATTAAAATGCGAGAAAATAAAACCTACGCTATTACAAGGCTTCGGGGTAGGTGTGATACGGTGGCAGAACCGACTGCTTTGGAAAATGCTGGTTTACATTTTGCGTTTGTGTTTTCAAAATTTCGCGGTAAGGAAGAGTCGCCACCGACTTTTATTTTATCCAATGGGAAAGGAAAAAAGCACAGAAAAATTCCTTTTTCGAGATTTTGAGTACGGGGGGTAGATTATAGAAAGGGAAGGTGTTAGCACCCTTTCTATCCATGGTTTTCCATGGGCTCTTAGGAACTTACTTATCTTTTGAAATTGCTTGTGTGTGTTTGTTTTGAAAAGTTTTTGTTTTACTTCGTTTTAACCCTTGTATCAGTCCTCAAGCGTGTTACGAAGTTGTTTTTGAAAAAACTTTGTTTGAAAAGTGTATGGTGTGAAAAGTTTGATTTTGAGCAAGTACCTACTAGCATCTACCTACTCGAAAAAAGATTGTTTCTATTCTCGTTTCCTTTAGACAGCGCTATCCTACTATTGAGAAATAGGAAGCACCGTCGTTGGAGTTGTGAGGGTCAATTTGAAAGGGACGTACAATCACTAAAGCAATGTTAGGACGTCTTAGTAATAACCCTAATGTCTTAAGATCATGTTCGAGGCAACATTTCCGAGGCAACCTTACCGAGGCAACATTTCTGAATGGGACATTTGATCTTTGTTAAGACAGGAGGGAAACCACTAAGACACCATATACTTAATGACCGTTTACCGAAGGCAACCGAAGTGGGAGTATACCCTAGGTGTGCGCATGTGCGAGTGATTTGATTTCAGTTATTATCTTTGCACATTATGGTTTGCTAGCCATTTTAAATTAACATGCAGTCTTGTCATACAATCCTATTATCATACATCTAACAGTTAATATTTGCGAGAATTAAGATGCGAGAAATAAAACCTACACTATTACAAGGCTTCGGGGCAGGGGTTAATTACATAGCCAAAAACCCGTAAAACGATAAAAGAAAATCCTAATTAAACTATTACATACCGTAAGCATTTACATTAATATTTGCAAAAATAATAAACGCGCGATGAATCGAAAACGAGAGATTTAGGGTTTTGACCCCAACTACCTAATTGTTATTTAAAGAAAAATCATTTTGGTTGTTTTTTATTATTATTTTAAGAAAATAAGGTTCAATTGAATAAATAAAACCTAATTACTAATTAATTTAAATTATGAAAAATAATTAAGTCGACCTATTTTTTGTATTTTTTTGTTTTATTGAGAAAAGAAATAAAAATTAAATCAAAAGCAACCCTAATTTTCTAATTTGATTTTAATTATTTACAAAAAGTTAGAATCACCCTAAAATTAAATTTAACTAATATTAAATTAAATTTGATAAAATAAAAATAAAACATAATTCTAAATTTGTGAAATTGATTTTATGATTTTTTTTTATAAAAAAAAAGAAATTAATTTGTGGTTAGAAAATAATTAAACAAAATAAATTAAATAAGAGGAAAAAAAAGAAATAGAATGGGCCTGGTGTTTGAATAACAAAGGAGGGGTGCTGATTGCACTTTTGGGCCCAATAGTTTCTGGCCTTCATTGACTTTCTCAATCTTGTGCGCACGCTTGACTGATGCCCATGGTGGACTCTCAGGGATAAGGCATTGGATCTGCCTTGTTGGAGATCTGTTGGCTGGATATTGATGGTGTATGATGGAAGCCTTGGATGCTAGTGCGCCTGATTATGCAAAGAAAAATAACATAAGGCAAATATGGGGACCTGGGGATCGAACCCAGGCCCTTTGGAATTTTGCCCTGCGCGCTTACCAGCTGAGCCAGCTTTGTTATTTGTACATGGAACAACAAACAAACATTATATGGAAAAACAAAAATAGTAATTACCAAACGCGCACAGATTTGAATGGGCGAGTCAGGGAGTGCCACATTACCATCTTCCCCGTGCCTCCGTCGTTTTAGACAAATGACATTTACCTATGGACAAATGGGCGTAGGTACAGCCCTGTGCTTCTCCAAAATCCCATACAAGCATGATAAATGCAAAATAATGGTACCAATCAACTCGTGGCCACCTCACGAGCATCATGGTACCCTTATCCATGGCCAATTGTACTTGTACATAAAAACCCCAAAAACGAAGCAAGAACCCTAACTATGGCAACTTGTTGTATAGTAAATTAAAACGCAATTGGACATAACCATTAGCTTGAAAATAACTCATGGATTAAGATTATGTCAATAAAACATGCTAAAGATGCCAGAATGATGGTATTCAATTTCAAGAAAATGTGAGAACCGTGTGGTACTTACAGTGCAATTATGAACGTGGGAAGGCTTGTTAATGGTTGAAACACGTCCCTAGGATGTCCAGCAAACGTTTGGGATCACTAGAATGCTTTGAATTGGTCTGGAATGTGGAAATCAGTTTGCCACTTTTTCCCAATTTTTTGAAACTTGCTCTCTCTTTTACACGCCTCTAATCCTTTTGTTTCTTATCTACAATTGTCCCTTATGTACCCTAGAAGGAATTAGGGTTACAAACTTGTATCAAATCTCACCAAATATGATTGTTGATTCATGATTTGATTATTGTGCCAAATCTTTCTAAATCAAGCAAAACTAAATCTTTTTGTGTCCAAATGATCCTTGCACGATTTGATTCCATCTCCAGCTGTATAATAGACCTAAACATGCACAAAATCTCAAGCTTTGATTAGTTTTTAATATTTTCATGATTTTATTTTTATTTGATTTGATTTAATTAAATTAAATCAAAGTAAATGACAAAAATAAAAGAATCACAAATGGAAGGGCTCATGGGTCTTGGGTTACATTACAAACTCAGTGCAAGCATGAAAAGTTGGGCCCATTTGGTAAAAAATGCAATTTTGGCCACATTTGACTTTTGGCAATTTTGCAAAAAGGGTCAACTTTGCCAATGCATAACTCTCTCAATTTTGACCCTAGAGATGTGTTCTTGGACTTTTTAGAAAGCTTAAGATGTCCTATAAGCAAAACTTTTGGTCTCATCTCAATTGAGTCTTCCATGTTCATGTATGAAGCTTTGACCCAAAAGGTGTTTTTGTTGACTTTTTAAAATGACCTATGATGTCCAAATTTATATCTTCTTGTGAGTGAATTTTTTGAACTTTGGAGATGAAGATGAATTGTATGGAATTGCATTATATTCAAAATGAGCTTTGGATGGGTCATTTTTGATGAAGTATGAGAAAGTTATGCTTGGTCAAAGTTGAGTTGACTTTTCCTGCAAAACCCTAATTTAGCAACTTTTGGGTTTTGATGAATTGTGAGCAATCCTTGATTAATCATGATCAACCCTTGATCAAATGATGAATAATACTTCAAGATGAGAATGTTGACCAAAAATCTTGGAGTTTGACTGTATATGGGCCATAGTTGACTTTTGCCCTAGCATAGTCGATTTTCAGGCCTTTGAGCAATTGACTGAGCAAACTTCCTCTGCAAGGCTTGAAACTTGACATGGATGATCTTGAGAACATATTAGGACAATGGTGAGAATTTGGGATCTTTTGGAATCAAACATCTTGATGCAAACTGAAACCCTAATTTGAGGTAGACTGCCTTAGGAGAGAGTTTGTCTTGTCAACCCTTGGACTTCCTTGAGCAATTTTAGGACCTCACATGACATGTATTGAGAAATATGGGAGGGAAAATTTTTGGTTACAAAAGCTGCCCCTATTCAATCTTCTTAAACCTGAGGATGTAGATTGGCTTGTCTGCCTTTCGTGATCCGAAGGTGGGAGATGATTAAACACTAGAGTGCCCAGAAATTTGCACTCGCATGAAGTAGTAATTGTCTTGCGATATCGGGAATGGGCTTATAGATTCCATTTGGAAGTTGATATCGGAAAATGGTCTTAAAGATGCCATTAGAAGAAGAGTCGATCGCATAAGAGATTCCTTTGCGAGAGCCCGTACACCTGTTGTTGAGGAGAACTTCGCTGGAAAATGCTGGTCTCTGTCTTGAGAGAAATGGAGTTTTTAGGAACTTCAGTTGTCCGTTACTCTATTGGGGAACCATATCTTAGTTGAGGAGGTGAAAATGAACTGCTATCTGGTCGTGCTCCAGGCTTCACAGTTATTTACTAAGGAAAATAAGACTGACTGCTATCTGATCGTGCTCCAGGCTTCACAGTGACTTACTGGGGAGATGAGATTAAACTTGCTATCTAGTTGTAATCCAGGCTTTGCAATCTCTCAATTCTTATCTGGTCGTGCTCCAGGCTTCAGAATGAATCAAGTGGTTATCCGGTCGTATCCGGGCTTCAACTTGAATTTAAGGCATACTAATATTCAGTCGATTCCGAGCTTCTTAGTAATTGGCCGAGTAAACTGCTATTTGTTCGAATTCCAAGCTTCGTAGTGTCTTATACTGTTATCTGGTCATGTCCCAGGCTTCAGTATCCTTTTCCGCTATCTGGTCGTGATCCAAGCTTCACGGTGTTTTATACCATTATCTGGTCGATTCCAGGCTTCATGGTATCTTGTATTGCTATCTGGTCGATTTCCAGGCTTCACAATAACTTGCTGAGAGTTAAGCTATTTTCCGGTCGATTTTCGGGCTTCATAGCTTAAATTTAAGATATACCACTATCTGGTCGATTCCAGGCTTCGTAGTATTCTGGAGAGATCAAGATACTATCCGGTCGAATCCGGGCTTCATAGCTTGAATTTAAGATATACCACTATCTGGTCGATTCCAGGCTTCGTAGTATTCTGGAGAGATCAAGATACTATCCGGTTGAATCCGGGCTTCATAGCTTGAACTGGAATAGAAATCTTAGCATCGATTTGACTGAACCAGAGAAAATTTGTGAGAACTTAATTGCATCTTTCCCTGAAAGGTAAAGAGTTTGTCGTATGTAATGTCAAGATGTATGAGATGTATCGAGTAATGATGTTCTCAAAATAAATGAGATTGCGCTGTATGATGCATATGTGTATGCCATGATGTATGGATATGCAATGTTCTTGTGATACTTTCTAGCCGGGGAGGATGAATCCTGGACTGCTGTTAGAGAGTACAAGGAGTTGAGCTCTTCGCTCTTGCTGGGGATAGTGACCGAAGATGATTAGCTGGAGGCTTGAGTCCATTCTGCTCGAGAATATTCTGCCGGGAGAGACTTTGTTTGAGAATACTCCTGTGGGAGAATGACTCTGTGGGGAAGAGCTACTCTGTTGGACGATATGCTGATTTGGAGAAATAACTCTGCTGGGGATGAATTATCGTTGCTGGTGATAGATAAACTCTGCTTGGGGAGAATTAACGCCACTGTCTCTGGATACTTCTTACTCTGCGGGGAGTGTATGTATATTCAATTATATTCTCAAGCTGGCTCTATCCTTGTACCTGGCGGGTACAACAACTGTAAGATTTGGATACTTCTTGTTTACCCCTGTTCCTGGAATTATGAGCAATTGTCTTTTGTTTCGTATGTAAATATTTATGAGCAACAATTATTTTCAATTGCATATATCAAAAATGAATCATTGGACGTTCTTGCAAAATAAAAACAGAAAAAGAAAAACAAATCGAAATTTCTTGTGAAAATGAATTGTATTGATTTCGAAGTTTGGCCCATAATAGGAATTTTTGTACAAGAGGCTGACGTCCTAGTAAGAGAATGCCACCGAAAGATAGAAATCATATAATTTGTGAAAATGAAAGAAAACAGCTATAAGAAACAATCCCACTGGGTTCCAACTCTGCTATTGCCCTTATATCTTCAAGCGTCTCATCCCTTTGCTACTTGGTCGAAGAAGGATCAGATTGATTGGCGCCGTCCGAGCTTGATAGTCGATACCGAAGTTTGGTCACAAGATGATCCAACGAGACATAGTGTTACGCTTCAATCCCTAATTTTTGCCTGGACTGCCCTTTCGGGTTTTCAGTCCACCGGGATACCCTTTTTAGCCCAATCCGCCTTTTCAGGTTTTCGACTTGCCGGGTGTACAGTTTTTTTTAAAATTTATTTTCATCCCTTACTTTTGCCCGAACCCTTTTGGTTCGCCGGGAAGCCCTTATTTTTGCCTAGGACAGTCAACCTAGCGGGTCTTTGATTATGCCTAGTATCTTTTCACTATGTCTGCATTGACGGGGTGAGGAAGGTTGTCACCCTCCATGGTGGTTAGAATCATAGCTCCTCCTGAGAAAATGTTCTTAACCACAAATGGCCCTTCGTATGTGGGGGTCTATTTGCCTCTGGGATCACCTTACGGCAGTATGATGCGTTTAATCACCAGATCCCCAACTTGATATTCTTGTCGTCTGACTTTCTTGTTAAATGCCCTGATCATTCGCTTTTGATACGTCTGACCATGAAAAATAGCAGTAAGCCTCTTTTCATCAATTAAATTCAGCTGATCATGTCGGGTCTGGATCCAGTCATCCTCGCTCAAACCCGCATCCTTCATAATCCGGAGAGAAGATATCTGGACTTCGATGGGTAGGACCACCTCCATGCCATACACCAGAGAGTAGAGTGTTTCCCCTATCGACGTCCGCGCTGAGGTACAGTATCCATGAAGATAGAATGGTAACATCTCATGCCAGTCATTGTATGTCACCGCATTTTCTGTACAATCTTCTTGATGTTCTTATTAGCTGCTTCAACAGCCCCATTCATCTTTGGCCGGTAGGGAGAAGAGTTGTGATGCTGTATCTTGAACTGTTTGCAGAGCTTGGTGAGCATCGTATTGTTGAGATTTGTACCATTGTCCGTAATGATCCTCTCTAGTACACCGTATCGATAGATCAGATTGTGTCGGATAAACCGCGCCACGATGTTCTTGGTTACTGTAGCAAAGGAAGTTGCCTTGACGCAATTTGTGAAATAATCAATTGCCACCAAAATGAAACGATGCCCGTTAGACGCAGTAGGTCTGATCTCGCCGATCATGTCGATGCCCCACATTGCAAAAGGCCAAGGTGCCGTCAAAACATTTAGAGGAACCGGAGGTACATGCACCTTATCAGCATAGACTTGGCACTTATGACAGGTCCGAGAGTGTTGATAACAATCGGCTTCCATAGTGGACCAGTAATATCCTGCCCGTAGGATTTTCTACGCCATGGTATATCCACTGGAATGAGTTCCGAAGGTACCTTCATGTAACTCTGCCATGATCCTTTCTGCCTCGCTCTTGTCCATACATCGCAGTAAGGTTGAATCATGGTTATGCTTATAAAGGATCCCATTACTGATGAAGAACTTAACAGCGAACCTTCTCAGAAACTTCTTATCATTAACAAATGCGCCCTCAGGGTACTCTTGAGTCTCGAGATACCTCTTTACCTCGTGAAACCAAGGTATATCTGCTACCTCTTCAGTCTCAATGTCACAGCAATGTGCGGGTTCATCCAACCTCTCGATGGTAATCTGGGGAGCTTCATTGTCCCACCTGACCTTGAACATAGAAGACATGGTAGCCAGCACGTCCGCTAACTGATTCTCCTCTCTTGGGAAATGTTCAAAGGTTATCTCCTCAAAGTGCGAAAGCAACGTCAGTACATATTCTCTATAAGGAATAAGATTTGGGTGCTTCGTATCCCACTCGCCTTTGATCTGACTGATCACTAGAGCGGAATCTCCGAATACACTCAAGAACTTAATTCTTAGGTCAATAGCAGCTCGAAGACCCAGAATACATGCTTCATACTCTGCCATATTGTTGGTACAGTTAAAACATGATCGGGAGGTGAACGGAGTATGAAAACCCTCAGAAGATATAATCACAGCACCAATGCCATTACCCAACACATTTGAGGCTCCGTCGAAATACATAGACCATCGGGATCCTTCCTCAGGTCCTTCATCTGGTCCAGGTTCTTCACAGTCGGTCACCAACATGATGTTCTCATCTGGGAACTCGAAATTCATGGATTGGTAGTCATCCACGGCCTGATGCGCCAAATGATCTTCCAACACACTCCCTTTGATTTCCTTTTGGGTTGTATATTAGATGTCGTACTCGGTTAAGATCATCTACCATCTTGCTATTCTTCTGGACAAGGCAGGATTTTCGAAGATATACTTGATTGGATCCATCTTTGATATCAATAAGGTGGTGTGAGTCAGCATATACTGTCTCAGCCGGCGAGCAGCCCATGCCAAAGTGCAGAAAGTTTTCTCGAGCAACGAGTATCGGGTCTCGCAGTCGGTAAACTTTTTGATAAGGTAGTAAATAGCATGCTCTTTTCAGCCAGACTCGTCATGCTGCCCCAGCACACACCCCATTGAATTATCCAGTACGGTCAAGTATAAGATCAAAGGTCTTCCTTCGACCGGAGGCATCATAATTGGTGGCTCTTGAAGGTATTCCTTGATCCTTTCGAAAGCGATCTGACACTCATCATTCCATTTTACCACTTGATCTTTCTTCAGAAGCTTGAAGATTGGCTCACAAGTAGCAGTCAGATGCGAGATGAACCGGGCGATATAGTTTAGACGTCCCAAAAAGCCTCTAACTTCTTTTTCTGCGCGGGGAGCTGGCATCTCTTGTATAGCTTTCACCTTGGCAGGATCCACCTGAATTCCCTTATCACTGACGACGAAGCCCAATAGCTTACCAGACCTTACCCCGAAGGTGCACTTGTTCGGGTTCAATCTCAGCTTATACATCTTCAACCTGTCAAACAATTTCTGGAGATGGTCAAGGTGTTCTTCCTCAGTTTGGGACCTTGCGGTCATGTCATCAACATAAACCTAAATCTCATGGTGAATCATGTCATGGAACAAAGCGACCATGGCGTGCTGATAAGTTTCCCCATCATTCTTCAACCCGAAAGGCATGACCTTGTAGCAAAAGGTGCCCCACTGTGTAACGAAGGTTGTCTTCTCCATGTCTTCGGGAGCCATCTTAATCTGATTGTAACCATAAAAACCATCCATGAAGGAGAAAATCTTATGTTGCGTGGTGTTGTCGACCAGAACATCGATGTGAGGAAGTGGAAAATCATCTTTGGGGCTCGCCCTGTTTAGATCTCTATAGTCCACACACATCCGTACCTTACCATCCTTCTTAGGCACCGGGACGACTTTGGCAACCCACTGCAGATAAGAAGTGACAGTTAGAAATCCCGCGTTGAACTGTCTCATGACTTTAGCTTTGATTTTCTCAGACATCTCAGGGCGCATATGGCGAACCTTCTGCTTTACCGGAGGACAATCTTCTTTAGTTGGCAGGCGGTGTACCACAATATCAACGTCCAAGCCAGGCATATCTTCATAAGACCAGGAGGAGATCTCAACATAGTCGCGTAGCATCTGTATCAATTGTTTTTTAACACTAGGTTCCAAATTCGCACCTATCTTGACCTCTTTCTTGTCTTCCTCTCTACCAAAATTTACTGACTCGACTGGCTCTTCATGAGGCTGTAGGGCCCTTTCTTCCTGCTGTAACAGTCTAGCAAGTTCTCCAGGCACCTCACAATCATCCTCACCTTTGTCCTCGGCTTGGTTGATCGTATTTTCGAAGTCATAACTGGCAGTAGCAGAGTTGTTATCAATGGGATCCAGAGTGGATGTGGATCTGCATTATGATACGTGAGTGTGTGTAAGAGAATAGATGTTTTGATAAAGTGAGAGACAGAAAAGAAAAACAAGGAGCGCAAAATTTGTAATGCAAGGAACGTCCAATGTTTTATTGATGATATATGAAAATGACAAATAATAAGCCCTCACAAACAAAGCCAAGGTGCTTCGGGCAAGGCACTGGGCCATAAAGTTTTAAACTGTCTATTACAACTTTCAAAACAAAAGTCAATTACTGTGAAATAAAGGAAACAGGTATGAAGTCTTTCTCCGTCCAGTTGTTCAATCCACCATTGGTTGTAGGGTAGATCCAGCTGTCGATATCTGAATCTTCTTCACTGTCTTCCACCGCATTAACTCCCGAATTTTTGATGTGTAGAGGAGGTCTTCCAATCCGTGCACGCCTAATAGCCCTTTGAGCCCCTATAGTAAATCCCAAATCAATTTTGTCAATTTTGTGCGTGAAATCAGGGAGCTGACCCCAATTCGCACACCCACCTTCTTCAATTACAACCCTAGCATCCTTGAGAGAAGCCATCTTCATCGGAGGTTTGTCAGTAGCAACTTCAGTTAACGCCAAAGTCTATGGGACCTCTTCAAAGTTCTGACAGGGGGTTTCGATGAATTCCCCATCCATTTCCACGTAGCAAAAGGAGTTTAGATGACTTACCATATACTCCTCTTCACCTTGTACTGTGATAATCTTCCCCTTTACCGGATATTTCAACATTTGATGGAGCGTGGAAGTCACTGCCCCAGCCTTATGAATCCAAGGACGACCCAACAAGCAAGAATACGATGGTCTGATATCCATCACATAAAAGGTGGGTGAAAAATTCTGAGAGCCAAATTTAACAGGGATGTCCACCTCCCCATGAACCATTCTTTTTGACCCGTCGAAAGCCCTGACCACAATATTGCTCGGCTTTAGAATCAAACCTTCACAGTCCAGACGATCTAATGCTTTATTTGGCAAAACATTCAATGAGGACCCGGTATCCACCAGTACATGGGCCATAGTGGTGCCCCTGCACTCGATCGAGATGTGCAGAGCATCATTGTGATTTCTTCCTTTTGCAGTCATATCTGCATCTGAGAAACCCAGCCCATTATCGGCAGTCAAACTAGCTACGCAATCTTTGAATTGATCGGCTGAAGTTTCCTGCGGCGCATGCGCAGTCTTGAGGAATGCAATTAAAGCCTTTGCATGGGCTTCAAAGCACAATAATAAGGGCAACATGGAGATTTTGGATGGGGTCTGCCCCAGCTGCTTGACTACATTGTAATCGCTCTTCTTGATAATCTTCAAAATTTCCTCTATCTCCTGCTTAGAGGTTTCCACAATGATCTTCTTAGGTGCCCCTGTCCGGGCTGGCTCACCTGTGATTTCTTTGTCCCGAGTCCTAGATGGCTCGGCGATAGGGGTAATAACTGGAATAGGAACTGGGATATTAGCTGATGTACTAGCAGATGGAATGACAACAGGTTTGTGGATAGTCGGAGGGGAAATATCAGGAGAAAAGAGTCTTCCACTTCTGGTGACCTTGCTAGCCCTGAAAATATTGCTGATATCAGCTTCCTCACTTTTCAAATCTTGTTTAACTCCATGGTAATAGACATCTTCACCGTAGTGCCAAGGGACAGCCTTATCTGAAGTGTATGGGATAGGACCAGGGACAGTAATTATTAACGGAGCAATTCTTGGGACGGGTGTAATCCTAACAGGCTATCTCGAGGAAACCTTGGAAGGATTGGTGGAAATGGTTATGATGGCAACATCTTAAATTAGAACCAACGGAATCATAATCTTTTCGAACAAGATCTCTCTATTATCCATCAGGCGTTGAACACCTGATTTCAATAAGTGGCAACCAGCAGGAAAAATTGAACACATGTGGCAATCTTCACCACAGCCCGGAAATAAACCGGCTAACAATAAATTCTTCTTAACTGTCATCAAAGGAGTAGAAATTTCTTCCACGAAAGTCACAAATAAATCGTTGTCCACAACATTTACTCCATGACCACGTTTAGGCATGGAAGCAGTTATGATGTTGGGCTTCTCCGGAGCATCAAACTCAATTTCTTTGGCTTCCATCAGGTCTTGCACCTTATTCTTCAAAGCCCAACAGTTGTTTGTATCATGACCCGGACTTTCGGAGTGATAGGCACAACGGGCATTCGGGTTATATTGCGGAGATATGGTGTTAGGGTTCTTCGGGGCTCCCCTCAGAGTTACCAGGTTGGTCTTCAATAATTGTGGTAAAATTTGAGACAAGGTCATATTGAGCCGAGTGTACTGCCTCTGTGGTATTTCCACCCTTTGTTGATTGTTGCGTTGTGGAGCAACGGTGGGTCTTGATATCACTACCGCATTTATTGCTTGACGGTGTTCGGGTCTGCTCTGACTCCTCGAGCCATAGACTGCACTAGCTTCTTTCTTACCGGTGAAAGGCTTCTTTACTGTACTTGATGAAGTATCTTTCTGTATCTTACCACTTCGGATACCAGCTTCTACTCTCTCCCCAGTCAAGATCAACTTAGTAAACCCAGATGATGGACTGCCGATCAAATGATTGAAAAATGGACCGGATAGCGTCCCCAGAAACATGTCAACCAACTCCCTATCAGACAAAGGGGGTTGGACTCTTCCAGCTAAGTCTCTCCACTTCTGAGCATAGTCCTTAAAACCTTCACTTGAACCCATTGACATACCCTGAAGCTGAGTACGAGTGGGAGCAAGGTCGGCGTTATACTGATACTGCTTGTAGAAAGTAGCGGCAAGGTCTTCCCAGTTTCGGACATTGGCTTCTTCCAATTGATAAAACCATTCAAGTTGAGTCCCTCACAGACTATCTTGAAAGAAATGTACCCACAAATTTCTGTCAGCAGTGTGGGGTTGGATTTTTCTGACGTACGAGCGGAGATGGAGTTTTGGACAGGATACTCTATCGTATTTGGCAAATACCGGAGCTTTGAACTTGTGAGGGATCACCACTCCTGATACAAGTCCCAATTTTCCAAAATCTAGACCAGGGATCTTCTGAATCTACATAGCACTCATACGGTCTTCTATATGTTTGTACCTATCCTCATCAGGAGGATATTGCTCCTCATCATAATTAGTATCATCATCAGAGATGGCAAGACTGAGGCCCTTTTCTTCTTCTTGGTTCTCCCCTTCCTTGGATGAAGAGGTCAGATCAGCTTGCTGTTTCAACTTGTCCCCAAACCTTTTGCCCATATTCAGAAGAACAACCTTCTTCTTCTTCTTCTTCTTCTTCTTCTTCTTCTTCTTCTCTTTTTCTTTCAGAATCAGGGCCTTCAAATCCTCCCGCCCTTTAACCAAACTTAAGAACATCTGTTGGAATTGGGCATTTTGTGCCTAAAGATCTTTGATAGCTTGATCGAAAGACATAACTGCTGAAATAAACAGTGGAGAGGATGAGAAACCTGTAATGGTACTTGTAATGGTGTGCATGATAATGGGATGCGTATGTAATGATTTCAAAGACTTTGGGAGATTTAAATTTGCAAACCAAAAAATAAACAAACTTTATTAGATTAACTGGTAACAAGGTTCAACAATGCCTTTGAGGCGTTACAAAGAAATAAATGGAAAACAAAACTAAACTAGAAACATCAAATCAGAAATCCCATGGACGCTTCCCCTTTGTACTGATGTAGTCATTGATTATTCTTTCATTCTCGAGTTGCCTGGTGAGCTTCAAGATATTCCTTTCTTGCTCATGGTACTTTTCCCGGTAGGTATCCCTCTTCTCTTTCAGCTGAATCCAGGATCTCTGGAACGCCCCAAGATCAGTGGGCATGTAAGGATAAAGAACTGTATAAGGAACACCCTCTTCGTTGGTGGGCTCCACAATCACTGGCAACACAGCTTCATAAGGAATCCCAAGTTTCTGGGCATGAGCTCGAACCCACTGGAGATAAGGCTACATAGGGAGAGAAGTCCTTGG
Organism: Vicia faba; assembly: GCA_948472305.1. Lineage (NCBI taxonomy): Eukaryota > Viridiplantae > Streptophyta > Magnoliopsida > Fabales > Fabaceae > Vicia > Vicia faba. The sequence goes on from OX451738.1 coordinate 90,569,050, forward strand.
TCCCAGCTCTTGAGGGACACATCTGTTTACCATGCCCCAAGCTCGTATAAACCTCTGGTGGGGCTCGTCAACGTCCTCCTTGTAGTCAAATGCAATATCCGTAAGAAGTATCTCATGAGGACCATCTCTCCGAGCGCGACCAAACTATCGCAAAGCTAGACAAGGGTTGTAGGTTATACCCCCTCTGATTCCAAGCAACGGGACATTAGGGTATCCCCCACAACGATCAATGACAACAGTGCTTTCCATAACCCGGGAGCTCCAAAGAATGTCTGTATGGGCAAGTGACATTATCCTGTAAGACCATCCCAAACCCTCTTCATTCTTCAACACAGACTTGGGGAGGTGCGAAATAAACCACCTCGACTGCAGCAGCATGCAACACATGAGAGTCCCTCTTCTTCGCACAGTACGAGTGTAGAGGGCATGCAAGATATCACCCAGTAAAGTAGGCACAGAATTGCAAGAGAGGAATATCTTAACTGCATTCACATCCACGAAGGAATCCGGATTCGGGAAGAGAACCAAACCGTAGATAAGGAGAGCCAAGATATCTTCGAAAGCCTGAAAATCCAAATTATCCTAGAACCGCTGAGCCTGGTCCATAAGAAATTTGGCTAAGAAACCTTCGACCCCGGTTCGTGTCTCCCAGTTGGATACTACATCAGCCTGTTTCAGATGTAAAGCTGAAGCAATGTCTTCCGGTCTAGGAGTCTCTTCCAAACCTGTGAAAGGCACCTTCTCTAGGATGGATATACCCAATAAGTGCGAGAACTCTTCCAAAGTGGGAACCAACTGGTAATCTGGAAATTTGAAACAATGATGCACAAGATCGAAGAACTAAAAAAGCACACTCATCATCTGCTTATCAAACTTGGAGGTAACCAGGCTAAGAAGCTGACCATGCCTCTTGATAAACATAGAAGTCTCGGAAACTCTTGAGGCTAACTCTTTGAGTTGAGCAGGTATTTGCATAAAGTTAACTCGGATGGTGTTTCTGCGCACAGAAGCCATAATCTGCAAAATAGAAGAAAGATAAATCCCATTGGTCTTTGAAATGGTTAGTATAATGAAGTATGCATGCTATGTTATGATGCATGATGTCATGATGAAAACAAACAACAGGTATATCAGATAACAGGCATGGCAAAGGCAAACAAGTCACACAAAAGCCCTTAAGTTTAAGGCTTGCATGGGGTCAAAAGTATTACCCTCTTGAAGTTCAGTTGGTTTCAACATGTCTTAGAAAAAGTAACCGGGTTCTAGAGGTTCTCAATATCACTGACCATCCTCCATCGGTCATGGTTTCATCTTACGCAATCTTTTCTTGTGGCCAGAACTATCTCGAGAGTGTGGTCTCAATGAGTGTAGCATCGAGTATCAACCAATTCTCAGCTTTACACCGAGGCCGACTATCTCGCTACTTCCTAATGGCCAAGTTGGTCTATTAAGGGTTCTAAGGTCAGTTGATGCTTAACGACACACATAGCAGCCCCGTATTCTCCTCGTTTCTCTACAAGGGATACCGGTACCAACCAATGTTCCAAATCAATGTAGCTACTACTTCAACCGTATCGGTCTACGCCGTACAATTCCCTCACGGTTTATTGCTACTTACCTAAAAGGTGTCCCCAGATCCAGGTTAGGATCTATGGTAACTCCCAATACAAAAACCCTTAAAAGTAAAGCAACCAAAACAAACAAGAGAAACAATTTATGATGAACTAATCCTAAGGTATACCTCACTTATTAAGTCCCCAGCAGAGTCGCCAGTTCTGTGATACGGTGGTAGAACCGATTGTTTTGGAAAATGCTGGTTTGCATTTTGCGTTTGTGTTCGCAAAATATGGCGGTAAGCAAGAGTCGCCACTGACTTTTATTTTATCCAACGGGAAAGGAAAAAAGCACAGAAAAAATTCCTTTTTCGAGATTTTGAGTACGGGGGTAGACTATAGAAAGGGAAGGTGTTAGCACCCTTTCTATCCATGGTTTTCCATGGGCTCTTAGGTACTTGCTCATCTTTTGAAATTACTTGTGTGTGTTTGTTTTGAAAAGTTTTTGTTTTACTTCGTTTTAACCCTTGTATCAGTCCTCAAGAGTGTTACGAAGTTGTTTTTGAAAAAACTTTGTTTGAAAAGTGTATGGTGTGAAAAGTTTGATTTTGAGAAAGTACCTACTAGCATCTACCTACTCGAAAAAAGATTGTTTCTATTCTCGTTTCCTTTAGACAGCGCTATCCTACTATTGAGAAATAGGAAGCACCATCATTAGAGTTGTGAGGGTCAATTCGAAAGGGACGTACGATCAATAAAGCAATGTTAGGACATCTTAGTAATAACCCTAATGTCTTAAGATCATCTTCGAGGCAACATTTTCGAGGCAACCTTTCCGAGGCAACGTTTCTAAACGGGACATTTGATCTTTGTTTAGACAGGAGGGCAACCACTAAGACACCCTATACTTAATGACCGTTTACCGAAGGCAACCGAAGTGGGAGTATACCCTAGGAGTGTACATGTGCGAGTGATTTGATTTCAGTTACTACCTTTGCACATTAGGGTTTGCTAGCAATTTTAAATTAACATGCAGTCTTGTCATACAATCCTATTATCATACATCTAACAGTTAATATTTGTGAGAATTAAGATGCGAGAAATAAAACCTACGCTATTACAAGGCTTCGGGGTAGGGGTTAATTACATAGTCAAAAACCCGTAAAATGATAAAAGAAAATCCTAATTAAACTATTACATACCGTAAGCAGCTACATTAATATTTGCAAAAATAATAAACGCGCGATGAATCGAAAACGAGAGATTTAGGGTTTTGACCCCAACTACCTAATTGTTATTTAAAGAAAAATCATTTTGGTTGTTTTTTGATTATTTTAAGAAAATAAGGTTCAATTGAATAAATAAAACCTAATTACTAATTAATTTAAATTAAGAAAAATAATTAAGTCGACCTATTTTTTTTGTATTTTTTGTTTTATTGAGAAAAGAAATAAAAATTAAATCAAAAGCAACCCTAATTTTCTAATTTGATTTTAATTATTTACAAAAAGTTAGAATTACCCTAAAATTAAATTTAACTAATATTAAATTAAATTTGATAAAATAAAAATAAAACCTAATTCTAAATTTGTGAAATTGATTTTATGATTTTTTTTATAAAAAAAAAAGAAATTAATTTGTGGTTAGAAAATAATTAAACAAAATAAATTAAATAAGAGAAAAAATAGAAAAGAAATAGAATGGGCCTGGTGTTTGAATAGCAAAGGAGGGGTGTTGATTGCACTTTTGGGCCCAATAGTTTCTGGCCTTCATTGACTTTCTCAATCTTGTGCGCACACTTGACTGATGCCCATGGTGGACTCTCATGGATAAGGCATTGGATCTGCCTTGTTGAAGATTTGTTGGCTGGATATTGATGGTGTATGGTGGAAGCCTTGGATGCTAGCGTGCCTGATTATGCAAAGAAAAATAACATAAGGCAAATATGGGGACCTGGGGATCGAACCCAGGCCCTTTGGAATTTTACCCTGCGCGCTTACCAGCTGAGCCAGCTTTGTTATTTGTACATGGAACAACAAACAAACATTATATGGAAAAACAAAAATAGTAATTATCAAACGCGCACAGATTTGAATGGGCGAGTCAGGGAGTGCCACGTTATCATCTTCCTCGTGCCTCTGTCGTTTTAGACAAAGGACATTTACCTACAGACAAATGGGCGTAGGTACAACCCTGTGCTTCTCCAAAATCCCATACAAGCATGATAAATGAAAAACAATGGTACCAATCAACTCGTGGCAACCTCACGAGAATCATGGTACCCTTATCCATGGCCAATTGTACCTGTACACAAAAACTCCAAAAACGAAGCAAGAACCCTAATTATGGCAACTTGTTGTATAGTCAATGAAAATGCAATTGGACATAACCATTAGCTTGCAAATAACTCATGGATTAAGATTATGTCAATAAAACATGCTAAAGATGCCAGAATGATGGTATTCAATTTCAAGAAAATGTGAGAACCGTGTGGTACTTACAGTGCAATTCTAAACGTGGGAAGGCTTGTTAATGGTTGAAACACGTCCCTAGGATGTCCAGCAAACGTTTGGGATCACTAGAATGCTTTGAATTGGTCTGGAATGTGGAAATCAGTTTGCCACTTTTTCCCAATTTTTTGAAACTTGCTCTCTCTTTTACACGCCTCTAATCCTTTTGTTTCTAATCTACAATTCTCCCTTATGTACCCTATAAGGAATTAGGGTTACAAACTTGTATCAAATCTCTCCAATTATGATTGTTGATTCATGATTTGATTATTGTGCCAAATCTTTCTAAATCAAGCAAAACTCAATCTTTTTGTGTCCAAATGATCCAAATGATCCTAAACATGCACAAAATCTCAAGCTTTGATTAGTTTTTGATATTTTCATGATTTTATTTTGATTTTATTTGATTTAATTGAAATAAAATCAAAATAAATGACAAAAATAAAATAATGACAAATGGAAGGACTCATGGGTCGTGGGTCACATTACAAACTCAGTGCAATCATGAAAAGTTGGGCCCATTTTGTAAAAAATGCAATTTTGGCCACATTTGACTTTTGGCAAATTTGCAAAAAGGGTCAACTTTGCCAATGCATAACTCTCTCAATTTTGACCCTAGAGATGTGTTCGTGGACTTTTTAGAAAGCTTAATGTGTCCTATAAGAAACCCTTTTGGTATCATCTCAATTGAGTCTTCCATGTTCATGTATGAAGCTTTGACCCAAAAGGTGTTTTTGTTGACTTTTCAAAATGACCTATGATATCCAAATTTATATCTTCTTGTGACTGCATTTTTTGAACTTGGGAGCTGAAGGTGAATTGTAGGGAATTGAATTCTATTCAAAATGAGCTTTGGATGGGTCATTTTTGATGAAGTATGTGAAAGTTATGCTTGGTCAAAGTTAAGTTGACTTTTCCTACAAAACCCTAATTTAGCAACTTTTGGGTTTTGATGAATTGTGAGCAATCCTTGAGGAATCATGATCAACCCTTGATCAAATGATGAATACTACTTCAAAATGAGAATGTTGACCAAAAATCTTGGAGTTTGACTGTATATGGGCCACAGTTGACTTTTGCCCTAGCACAGTCGATTTTCAGGCCTTTGAGCAATTGACTGGGCAAACTTCCTCTGCAAGGCTTGAAACTTGAGATGGATGATCTTGAGAACATATTAGGACAATGGTGAGCATTTGGGATCTTTTGGACTCAAACATCTTGATGCAAACTGAAACCCTAATTTGAGGTAGACTGCATTATGAGAGAGTTTGTATGGTCAACCCTTAGACTTCCTTGAGCAATTTGAGGACCTCACTCGACATGTATTGAGAAATATGGGAGGGAAAATTTTGGGGTACAACAGTAGGGATTAATTACATAGCCAAAAAACCCGTAAAAACGATAAAAGAAAATCCTAAATTAAACTATTACATACCATGGGCAGTTACATTAATATTGCAAAAAAATTAATAAACGTGCGCGATGAATCGCAAACGAGAGATTTAGGGTTTTGACCCCAACTACCTAATTGTAATTAAAAAAAACATTTTTTTGTCATTTTTTGGATTATTTTGAGAAAATAGAGTTTAATTGAATAAAAAAAACCTAATTACTAATTAATTTAATTTTAAGAAAAATAATTAAATTAACCTATTTTTTTCATTTTTTATTTTGAGAAAGAAAAATTAAATCAAAGGTCTAACCCTAATTTTTCTAATTTGATTTTAATTATAAAAAAAGTTAGAATTTACCCTAGATTAAATTTAAACTAATATTAAATTAAATTTGATAAAATAAAATAAAAAACCTAATTCTAAATTTTGTGAAACTTGATTTTATGATTTTTTTGTGAAAAATAAATTAATTTTGGTTAGAAAATAATTAAACAAATTAAATAAATAAAAGAAATAAATAAAAAAGAAAGAGAATGGGCCTGGTGTTGTTTTAGCAAGAAGGGGGTGTGGTTGGCAAATCTAAGCCCAAAAAGCTCCTGGCCCCATTGACTTTGCTAGATGTTGTGGGCATGCTTGACTCCAGCGCATGGTGGACCCTCATGGGAAGGCCTTAGATCTGAAGCCTTGGTGGTTTGGGTGATCAGGTCTGGAGAGTGCATGATGGATCCTGGAGCGTGAGATGTACTGGAATACCCTGAAAATAATGAGAAAATAAAATGCACACGCCTGGGATCGAACCCAGGACGTGTGCATCAAAGACCAACAACCTTGCCATCTACGCCAGCTTGTTTAGTTGTAATAATAACAAAGCAAATAAAATATAATACACATAACATTCCACGCTTACCAAAACGCGCGCGGATTCAAACAAGCCACTCTCATACTGCCACGCCATCATCTTCCTCGTGGCTTCCGTCGTTTTAGATAAAAGGCTTTTACCTACGGACACCAGGCGTAGGTATAACCCTTGCTCATTCCAAAATCTTGTACATGTATGATAAATGCAAACCAATGGCACCAATCAACTCGTTGCAACCTTACGAGCCTCATGGTACCATTATTAAGGTCCAATTTTCCCTGTACACAAAACCCCTAAAAACAAAGCACGAACCCTAGCCATGGAAACTTGATGTACAGTCAATAAAAATGCAATTTATCATAACCATTAGCTTGCAAACATCCAAGGATTAAAAATATGTCAATTACTCATGCTAAAGATGCCAGAATCAGTGCATTCGATTTCAAGAAAAGAGACAAACCGTGTGAACCTTACAGTGTGATTCTGAGCGTGGGGAAGCTTGCTAACAGTTGCAACACGGTCCAGGAATGTCCAACAAACGATTGGGATGGTTAGAATGGCTTGAGACAGCCTGAAACTTGGAAATTGATTTGCAACTTTTCTTGAATTTTTGAAACTGGTTCTCTCTCTTTTCACACCTCTAACCTCCTGTTTTTGGTCTGCACTTGTTCTTTATGTATAGTAGAATGCATTAGGGTTACAATTTTGTATCAAATCTCTTCCAATTATGAATATTGATTCATGATTTGATCCTTGTGCAAAATCTTTCCAAAATAAGCAAACTCAATCTTTTTATGTCCATGTGAACCTTGCACGATTTGATTTTGTCTCCAGCTGTGTAATGGACCTAATCATGCACAAAATCTCAAGCTTTAATTAGTTTTTGATATTTTCATTATTTTATTTTGATTTTATTTGATTTAAATGAAATAAAAATCAAAATAAATGACAAAAATAAAAGAATTACAAGTGGTAGGCCTCATGGGTCGTGGGTCACATTACAAACTCAGTACAAGCATAAAAAGTTGGGCCCATTTGACAAAAAATGCAATTTTGGATACTTTTGACTTTTGGCAATTTTGCAAAAAGGGTCAACTTTGCCAATGCATAACTCTCTCAATTTTGACCCTAGAGAGATGTTCTTGGACTTTTTAGAAAGCTTAAGATGTCTTCTAAGCAACCCTTTTTGTCTCTTATCAATTTAATTTTCCATGTTCACGTATGAAGCTTTGACCCAAAAGGTGTTTTTGTTGACTTTTCAAAGTGACCTATAATGTCCAAATTCATATCTTCTTGTGAGTGCATATTTTGAACTTGGGAGATGAATAGGATTTGTGGGTAATTACATCCTCTTAAAAATGAGCTTTGGATGGGTCATTTTTGATAAAGTATGAGAAAGTTATGTTTGGTCAAAGTTGAGTTGACTTTTCCTACAAAACCCTAATTTAGCAACTTTTGGATTTTGATGAATTATGAGCAATCCTTGAGGACTCATGATAAACCATTGATCAAATGATGAATAATACTTCAAAATGAGGATGTTGACAAAAAAATCTTGAAGTTTGACTGTATGTGGGCCACAATTGACTTTTGCCCTAGCATAGTCGATTTTCAAGCCTTTGAGCAATTGACTGAGCAAACTTCCTCTGCAAGGCTTGAAACTTGACATAGATGATCTTGAAAACATATTAGGACAATGGTGAGCATTTGGGATCCTTTGGACTCAAACTTCTTGATGCAAAATGAAACCCTAATTTGAGGGAGACTGTCTTAGGAGAGGGTTTGTCTGGTCAACTCTTGGACTTCCTTAATCAATTTGAGGACCTCACTTGACATGTATTGAGAAATATGGGAGGGAAAATTTTGGGGTACAACACTTTGAATTGAGGAGAGTGAAATTTTCATTAAGCCATTAAAAATTAAAAGATTCATTTGAATGGAGTAAATATGAAAGAGTCCTTTCATCTTTTACAACATTAGGTATACATGAAAAAAATAGATTTAGTTAAACATTGATTAAGAAGGATTAAATAAATAAAAATTGAGTAAGGAAAAATAAGGGAGTGACACATCAGGCTTATTAACTGCTAAACAAATGTGGTTGCAGCAAGCTTCAAAAAGTCATTTTTAAACTTGGAATAAAAAAAGTTTAAACTTGAACTCAAAAGGGTATTTTTGGTTTTTCAAGGTACTTTGACTTTTATAGATAGATAGTAGATTTTTCATGAGAGATGTTTCTATGCTACAGAGTTGGAAAAATGGATGAGGAAGAGAGTTTTTGGTTAGAGATTAAGAAGAAATAGAAATTATCGAAGTTGAAGTGATACGAATACCCTTTTGAAAACAGTGAATTTACCATTGCATTGAGGAGAGTGAAATTTTCCTTGAGCCACTAAAAATTCAAAGATTCATTTTAATAGAGTGAATATGAAAGAGTACTTCCATCTTCTCTAGCTTTAGGTATTTGTGAAAAAAAAACAGGTTTAGTTAAACATTGATTAAGAAGGATTAAATAAATTTAAAATTGAGTAAGAAAAAATAAGGGAGTGACACATCAGCCTTATTAATTGTCAAACAAATTTGGTTATAGTAAGATTCAAAAAGTCATTTATAACCTTGGAATAAAAAAAGTTTAAACTTGAACTAAAAAGAGCATTAGTGGTTTTTCCAGGTTCTTTGATTTTTATAGATAGATAATAGATTTTTTGTGAGAGATGTTTCTATGCTACATAGTTGGCAAAATGGATGAGGAAGAGAGATTTTCGTTATGGATTAAGAAGAAATAGAAAGTATCGAAGTTGAAGTGATACGAATACCCTTTTGAAAATAGTGACTTTACCATTGCATTGAGGAGAGTGAAATTTTCATTGAGCCACTAAAAATTCAAAGATTTATTTTAATAGAGTGAATATGAAAGAGTCCTTCCATCTTCTCCAACTTTAGGTATTTGTGAAGAAAAAAATAGGTTTAGTTAAACATTGATTAAGAAGGATTAAATAAAATAAAAACTGAGTAACAAAAAATAAGAGAGTGACACATCAGCCTTATTAATTGTTAAACAAATTTGGTTGCAGTAAGCTTCAAAATGTCATTTATAACCTTGGAATAAAAAAAGTTTAAACTTGAACTAAAAAGAGAATTCGTGGTTTTTCCAGGTTCTTTGATTTTTATAGATAGATAGTAGATTTTTCGTGAGAGATGTTTCTATGCTACATAGTTGGAAAAATGGATGAGGAAGAGAGTTTTTCGTTATGGATGAAGAACAAATAGAAAGTATCGAACTTGAAGTGATATTGTTGTACCCCAAAATTTCCCCTCTCATTTCTCAAAGGATCAACCTGGACCCTCAGGTTTGCTTTCATTCAATTTCAAGCCTTGAATTACAAATTTTCCAAGAAAGTCATTCACAAGGGAGAAATGGTCATTTGCACGCTAAAAGGTCAAACTTTGACTTTTGAATCAAAATCAAGCTTCAAGAATCATATTTCATCAAGACACGTTGAAATATGAAGTTTGGTTCATCAAGAAATTCAAAAGTCAAAATTCTAAATACTTAGAATTTTTCTAAGTGTTTAAGAAATATGACAAGCTCAAAACTTCTGATCAGATTGTCACCATGATGCAAGCTGATTCTAGAAGAACTTCTGGCACAAAAGTAATAGTTTTCAAGAAGATCTAAAACATTGCAGAACAAAACTTCTCCTAGAAATGCTGGAATCTCAAGTTATAAATGTTCAAAGACACGTCCATGAAACTAAAGCACTCAGCAAATTATGGACACTTTCAAGACAAAGTTGGGTCAGAACTTCTGGGCCAGTTTTCATAAAGGTTCAGTCAGAGTTCAAAAAGGGTAATTCAAAGAAGGTTACAAAGCGTTCTACAAGCTTCCTGGAAAGTCTGAGAGTTCCTTCAGAACATGCTGAAGCATGGAGATACAAGGATCAGAAGTTGGATGTTTGTCCTAAATTATGCTGAAGCTGAACCTCTGACCCAGAATTAAGCAATGATGCAAAATCTCACATTGCAGGATTTCTGGTTTGATAAATCTCATCATCATTTAATGCTCACACCTACTTTTGAGTCTTTATCCAAAGGATTTCCCCACGTGTGGCATAGAAGTACCATTACTGTCTTGGAAAAGCAAACTCTTGTACAAGAGTGTGTTGGGCCCATGTGTTGCTTTTTATTTTGAAGTTACCTTTCCTTAATTCCTGCTTACATTTCTAGCTTAGGCACTGCTAAGGCTACGAACCACCATACTTGCTTCAAAGAACAAGGCAGCTCCCTAGCATGTGATGGTTGTACTCTCCAAGCTGCAATATTTTTGCCTATAAATTGAGAGCCATTGGCAAAGGTAAAAGGGTCGAAAATTTGAGAAAGAAAAAGCCTTGAACCCCTGCTAAAATTCCAAGAAATTCAAAACTGCAAACACAAAATACAAGACCTGTTAGCTTTTGATTTCTTACATTCAAACTCCATTTTACCTCAAGTGTTTCTTGACCAAAACCATCCATACAGTTTCTGATTTACATATTAGAAGCTATCCTAACTTCTGTGTTCAGACTGTAACATACTCTCCATCCACATCCACCTTAAAGAAGTCAGAACTTTGCCCCCTGGAGGTTCCAGAATTTTCTAACCATTCGTGGCCCAATTTGAAAATTTCCAGCCTACTGAACACGTGAGGAAGCTGTTCAGAACATCACAAGCGGTCAGAACCAGACTCCTGCTCACAGATTATTTTTTAGCTGCAAGGTAAGTTTCTGCTGACTCTCATCATATTACTTAACCATTGTCAGATTTGCATGTTCAAAAATACAATGTAGACATCATGATTCTGAGGCTGTACATATTCTGAGGTTTCATGTATTTGCCTGCCTAGGAAGAGAGAATTTCAGTTCACAACTTCTTGAAGAAATTAGGACTCAAAATTAGGATTAGAAAATTCATGCTTGCTTCTGATTTATAGTTCTGATATCTCTTGTTTCTGAAACATTACGAAACTTGCCATAACTGCTATATGCGTATCTTCTGTTTTGTTGAGAAATGACTAAGTTGTAGATGCTCCGACTAGCATGGAAAGGGAGACGAAGTTCTGCCAGCGGCATCAGAACTTCTGAAATTTTTTTGTTTCCAGCGGACCCAGAACCTCTGACCTTCCCTATTTTTTACTAACATGTTGTTTCTGTCTTGTAGCATGCCAGAGTCAGAACTTTTGATCTCTTTTATGTCAGCAAAGCGCTAATTCCGTTTTCTTTCTCCTTATTATTTTTGCCATCACTTTTAATAATCAAAAAACACCAAAAATACATTTCATATTCACATGTCTTATTTTATTTCTTTTAACATATAAAGATCAAAATATTTTCTTAAATAAAACTTATTTCTTTACTTAAACAAAACAAGTTCATTTTACATTTCTTGTACATTCTTATCCATTCAATATGGTTTTATTAGTAATTTAGGATTTAATTTTACTTACAATCCCCATTTGTAAATCTGTACCCCCATCCCCTTAATGCTTGTAATAACGTAGAATATCTATGTTCTGCACTTTTTATTGCTTTCATATATTGTTAGTAATTAGGGTGTGTATGGAAAAACATGAAATTGACAAGTAGATAACCATAATCAAGACTAAATATGAATGCAATCAATCACACTTGCACACTATCACCCTTAGGGTAATCCCACCTTGTTGCATGTCAAAAATATAGTCATGTCCCTCGAACATGGGCGTTTTGGCAAAGACCCTCGATAAAAGATCGTAGTCCATCGATGACCCTCGATGTTGCCTTCGGTAAACGATCTAATCCTTAAACGACATTGCTAAAACGTCCCATAGGTCGCTTTCTATGACTATACAAACGTCCCACACTCGTCCCTTCACATCCAATGATGGGGCTTCTCACAAAAACAATGGTAAGATAGTAACATCTAAAGGAGGAGGAAAAGAACAAATAAGACCTTTTGAGTAGGTAGATTGCTCCTAATTACTTGCTCCATTTCAAAACAAACATCCTTGCTATTTTTAAAACAATCACATACACTTTTAAACGCCATACAAACTTGAAAACATTTTCAAAAGATCAAACATCTTTGTATACGTTCTTACGAACGAGAATCATTACAAAGGTTTCCTAAACAATGGCTTCTTTACAAAATACTTTCAAAAAACCACACAAAGCACAATTTCAAACAAAAGCAAGTAATCTAGCAAGTAACTAAGAGCCCATGGAAAACCATGGATGAAAAGGGTGCTAACACCTTCCCTTTTCATAATCTATCCCCCGAACTCAAGAAAACATCTCTAAAGGTCTTTCCTGTGCTTTTTCACCTTTCCTTATTGGATAAAAGAAAAGTCGATGGTGACTCTTGCTAACCGCAACATTTATGATCAAACGCAAAACCTTCAAGTCAGTTCTCCCACCTCATCACAGAACTGGCGACTCTGTCGGGGATAATTCTAAAAGTGGGGTTACCTTAAGGCTAGATTACATTTATTTTCTTTCATTGTTTGACTTGTATGCTTTACATTATGGTTCTTTGTTTGGGTTTGAATCCTCTACCCGGATTCGGGATACAATGTAGGTAAGTAGCAATACGTTGTTGAAACTATGAGGGGTATACCGACATGGTCTAAGCAATAGCTACGTTAGTGCGACATATTTGTGGGTACCTGTAGCCTTTGAGTTAATCAAAGAGAATACGGGGCCGCTGAGTGATGTCATAAAGAACTAATGAACTTCTAGAACCTTTACTTGACCAACTTGGCCTTTAGGATGTAGTGAGATGACCGACTTTGGTGCAGTCCGAAGTTGGTAGATACTTGATACTACACTCGTTGTGGTTTGGTTTCTCGGGATATTTCGGTCGCCATTAAAGAGGCTTGAGCTGAAACAATGACCAAGGAAACAATCCAGTGATATTGAGCTCCTTAGAACCCAGTTACTATTATTAGGACATGTTTAAGCCAACTAAACTTCAAGAGGGTACTTACCTATAAAACTCCATGCAACCCTAAACCTAAGGACTTGTTTGCTTTGTTTGTATATACACACTTGTACATAAGATCATGAACATCATAACATCATGCACATTCACTAACCATTTCAAGGATTTTGGGATTCATCTTTGTTCTTGTTTTGTAGGACATGGATTCTCTTCGCAGGAAAACTATTCAAATCAACCTTGTAAGGATCCATCCACAACTTAAGGAGCTAGCTTCAAGGATCCATGAAAACTCTCCATTCACCAAGAGACATGGTCGCCTACTCAACTTGGTCACCTCCAACACAGATGAGGACATGATGAAGGTGCTCTTTCAGTTCTTTAATCCTTTACACCATTGCTTCATATTTCCCGACCATCAACTTGTGCCTACTTTGGAAGAATTCTCCCGACTCTTGAGAATTACCATTCTCAACCAAATACCTTTCAACGGTACGAAGAGATACCCAAAGCCAGAAGAGATTTCTCAAGCTCTACACTTGCACTTATCTAATGTCACAACTCATTGGGAAACAAGGAGTGGTGTCAAAGGTTTCCTAGAAAAGTTCCTGTTTGAGAAAGCCCAAAGCTGTTGGAATTCCTTGGACTTGCAAGCCTTTGAGGAAATTGTGGCTCTCCTCATCTACGGGATGGTTTTGTTTCCAAATCCTGACCAACTCATAGATGTGAACACCGTCAAAATCTTCATATCACGCAACCCGGTGCCTACATTGCTAGGAGATATCCTACACTCTTTTCACACTCGTACAATGAGGAAAATATGTGTTCTTATGTGTTGCACTCCTCTCTTGGCAAGATGGTTTATTTCTCATTTTCCCCAATCTGTATTAAAAAATGAGCAAGGTTCAAGATGGTTACAAAGGTTGATGATGCTCAAACATTCAGACATTCATTGGTGCTCCCGATCTAAAGAGAATGTTATCATTGTCGACCGTTATGGAGAATTTCCTAATGTCCCTTTACTTGGCATCAGGGGAGGAATCACCTACAACCCTTGCTTAGCCTTAAGACAGTTTGGTTATGCCCGAAGGGATGGCCCACATGAGATGCTGATTCAAGGTTTGGTATTTGACAACGACAACAACAATCAAGGTCTTCGCCAGAGATTTATCCGAGCTTGGAGGATGCTAAACAAGGTGGATAGCAAGACTTTGGGGCAAAATAATTCCATCCCTCTTGAGCCTTACCTCAAATGGATACGAACTCGCGCTCAGAGTCTTATGATGCCTTACCCCTCCATTCTCCCGGTAATCATTGAGCCTGTCATGGAGGGAGATGTTCCATACACTATCCTACATCCTAACATGCCCACATCTCTTGAAGACCTACAAAGGGATTGGATACAACTCAAAGGGGAGGGAGATACTTTCGAAGCCCAATTCTACGCAAGCGAGAAGAAAGTTTTGGAACTCACTAGGCTACTTCATGAGGAGGAAACTCTGAATGCCTACATTGCACCGAAGAGGATGCGCACTACCTTTTTATCTTAGAGTTTTTGTATTATTTTTCCCAAGAGGCATTGATGTACTCAAGCTTTATCTTAATTAATATAACGTGTGTTTCCTTTTTGTCTAAAACAAATTTGAATCTTTGAAATCCTTGAAAACATTGCATATGCATATACCATTCATCATAACATAAGCAGGTTTTTGCAACAAGTCTCCTCATCTCTCTACTGTTTATTTCAGCAAGATGGATCTCGAGCAAATAGTGAAAGACTTCCAAGCTCAGAATACACAGTTTAAGCAGCTGCTCTTGACCCCAGCCAAGGGATAAGAAGAATTGAAGACTTTGCTGGCTGAAGAGAGGAAAAAGAAAACAAAGAAGGTAACCGGAGTCTTAAACATGGGAAGAAGATTTCATGGGCAGACAAGAAGGACTTTAGACTTTGCAATAACATCCGGTGAAAGAGACAACCAAGATGGTAAAGGCAAGGAAACGGTTGTCCCGTCAGAATCGGAGGAGGAAGAGGAAGAAGAAGACTACTCTGAAGAACAATACCCTTCAACTGATGACAAGTATAAGCATCTCGAAGAGCGTTTGAGCGCAATGGAAATCTAAAAGGTGCCTGGCTTGGACTTTGAGGAATTGGGTTTGGTATCGGGGATTGTGATTCCTCCGAAATTTAAAGCACCCATATTCGCCAAATATAACGGAGTTTCATGCCCTAAAATGCATCTCCGATCATATGTGAGGAAAATTCAACCCCATACTGCTGATAAAGACTTATGGGTGAACTTCTTCCAAGACAGTCTGTATGGAACACAACTTGACTGGTTTTACCAATTAGAAAGAGTCAACGTTCACAATTGGGAAGATATTGTTGCAGCTTTCTACAAACAATATCAGTACAATGCTGATCTCACTACGCCAAAAGTATGTTTTAACAGCCCACCTTAGACAACGCTTTTGTACAAAAGCGATGCTATAAGTGAATAAAAAAAACACGGAAAACGTATAAAATATTTAGTAAAAGCGCTGCTAAACATATGACCTTAGACAGCGCTTTTAAAAAGCGCTGCTAAAGGATTGCTTTAGAAAGCGCTTTATCATAAGCGCTGGTAAAGGGCCACTTTAGAAAACGCTTTAAGAAAGCACTGTCTAAAGTCATAAAAAATTAAAAAAAATAAATAATAGAAAAGCGCTGCTAAAGGTCACTATTAGCCAGTGCTTTTCAAAAGCTCTGTCTAAGGTCCATATTAGCCAGCGCTGTCTAAACCCTTATAAGTCAGAATTAAAAAAATAGAACATTTGTATTCACAATATCACTATCACACGAAAACAGAAACCCTTTCCCTCGCGAAACCCATTTCCTTCTCCGTCTCAAATCGTCCTCCACCGTTCACCGTCGTACCGTCCTCCATCGTATCGCTCCGCGATGGAGATAAGGCCGTTAGTAAAACAGAAATGGAATATAGAAGAGGAGTAACAATAATGAAGAGAATAATATGGGATAGAGACCAAGGCATAAAGTATGAAGTGCATTGGAGCCAAGAAGGCCAACTCATTGAGCCTAACGGTTCAACGTTGACAAGTTATCTCGGTTCCGTAGTAAGAAGAGAAATTCCAATCACATGTGAAGATTGGAGAGCAAGAGTGTTGGACGACGCTAAAGATAAAATATGTAGTGAGATACAGGTACCATATGTGATGTTAATTGTTTTTAATGACGCACTTTGATTATGATTTTTGGTTACTTATACTAACGCACTTTGTTTATGATTTTCGTAGAGGTCGTTTATCATTGAGGACACAAGGAGAGATTATATTCTTAAATTGGCTGGGAAACTACATAGAGGGTTTAGAGCTTTCTTGTCAAACAAGTTTCTAAGGGATGCAGATAAATTTTTTGTTGATGCAGAGCTTCCAAGGAAATATGCTGATTTGATTACAGCTGAAGAATGGGAAACTTTTAAATCGAAAAGAAGTACCCAAAAATTTGAGAGCTTAAGTGTCGTAAATCGACAACGAGCATCAAGTCCAGCATATCCATACAGAAAAGGCCGTATGGGATATGCACGATTACAACAATCTATTGTAAGTATCTATAAATTGCAAAGTATCTATAATATATACACGCTTATATTTAATCATGTTTTTTGGCTTGATGTGTAGCTAACAAAAGAGAATAGTTTTGAAACATCTCTTACGGAACACATTTTGTGGAAGGAAGCATGTGTGTGTAAGGATGGAGCTGTTGAAGAAAAAGTTCAACAAATTTTCGAGAGATGTGTAAGTATAACATTATTTATTTAATTACATCATACTTTTACTTATTTAATTACATCATTCTTTTATTAACATATCATTCTTTAATTACAATATTTATATGAGTTCCAGGAGAGTCTTTCCCAGTCTATACCTCCAGACGAAGATACTAGTTGCAGGAGAATACTCTCACAAGCATTAGATATTCGTGAGTATTCTGGTCGGGTGAGGGGTAAGGGATTTGGGATCACTCCAACATCCTTGAAAAAAAAAACAAAGACAAAATCTCCAAGCAATAAAGAACTGCAAGAGAAGTTGGAAAAGTTACAACAAGAAGTCTATGAGCTGAGAAAGGAAAAGGAAATCGATCAAGCTACAGGCTTTAAAGATACTAGTGATAAAGCTAGTATCAATGGTAACTTTGGACAATATATTCCCGAGGTCATTATATACCATCTTTATAAATTATAAAACCGTGTTTATTAACTATATAACCATGTTTATTAATTATATAACCATATTTATTAAATTATAGGGCATTTCCCGGTGTCAACTCTATTTATCGACACCGACTTATCAGATGGTTGGCAAGGGAAAAGTGTATAATATCTCGGGAGAAATGCTTCACCATAGACCTCTCCCAGAGGGATTTTTGAAAGTCTCGGTCGACGTCGTTTTAGAGGGGGGTGCGTTGTTACCACTACCTGACGATGTGGCGGATGCAACATTGGTGGCAGATGCAATAGGATCGTTTGTTGCATGGCCATCAAGCCTCGTTTGCGTAGATAATGAGGTATGCTTAAAATTGTTTACTATTCAAATTTTTTATGGCAATTATACTTACATTTTGTTTACATGGTAATATTAGACTCCCACAAAATCCATTCCAAAAGATAAGGGGATTAGGCGGGATACCGAGTCAATTGCATCATTTGAGGTAACACAATTATATGACATTTATGCTATGAGAAATGCTAATTTGTGATTTTATACTTCCCATAACTAATTATATGATAACTAGATTCATGCTAAAGAGACTGCACAACTCAGTAGGGGTAAGGCGCCTGAAATTAGTAACATTTCCACACAAAAAAAGAATGTTGCTAAGAAGACTAGGGCACACAAAAAAACTACTGCTCAGTTCAGGTCGTGCCTTCGGACATATTTAGGAATTACAGATATTCCGGATGGTGGTACCTGCCTTATACCTATGAGTGCAGATATCTTTGGTTTTGAATATCTTGAAGCATTTGGTAGAGAGGATATGGAACAAGTTTTTAGGCATTTGGAATTAGGCCTCGGTGTTATCGGTATATACATCGGGTATACTTCGATCGACTTTGTTTAATTAAATGAACAATTTAATCCCTTATTTTAATGAATATAGTATAATGTTAATCATGTTTTAATTTAAGGTTTATGTATGACAACATTGTGCGCCCGCGTGGATTAGAAGCAAGATTTAGCTTCTTAGCTCCTAACACTGTCAATTTCGGGTTGATTATAACGAGACCAGATGATGTCATATCATATGTACTAGGTTTATTCGTGGCCAGTAAAGATACTGAGAAGTTTTTCTTTTTTTCCATATAATACTGGCAGCAGGTTAGATTTTCATCCTAACTTGATCTATTATAATTTTCCGTTTTTGGCCATTGTTTAATCTTTGTTTAATCTTACAGTGGATATTGGTTATTGGCTGCGATTAATCCTATGAGAGAAACTGTGTATTATCTGGACTCGTTATACAATGATTGGTCAACATATCCAGATTTGAAACAGATGATTGACACGTAAGTGTTTCACTCCCAAATAGATATTCAAGTTTATGTTTATGTTTATGTTTATGTTTATGGTCAACATATCTGGATTTGTATTTATGTTTATGATTCTATGTGAGATTGTTCTAAACAATCGTTTATATTTTATTATAGTGTTCTACTTGCTTTTCGCTCCCAACGAGATATTCAAGTACCAAAAAGTAGAGCCAACAACGTTACATGGATCAGAGTGGAGGTATATTTTCACAAAGAGATATTCAGTTTTGCTTACTTTAGTGATGATACTTGATAAAACAATTTAAGGGGTATATCCTGATATATATTCATATTTGCTTTCCATGTGTAGTGTCCTCGCCAGTGTAACAGTATAGATTGTGTCTATTTTATGTTGAGGTTTATGAAAGAAACTATTCTTTTGGATCGATTAGAGATTCCATCCACGGTATGGATTTCTAACTTAGGAATTACATACTATTTTCATATTTTGTGTTTCTCATAAAATGACATATTGTTTTAACTAAATCACATACTATGTTATATTATTATATATGTAGTACTTTGAGGAATTCAATTGTGCACATTACTCAAAAGATCAATTGGATGAACTTATGGAGGAATGGTGTCAATTCATTATCGGGTTGAGAATTTTATAAGCTAAGGTATATTGTCTTATTTCCTTTGATGAGAACTTTCGAGTTTTGAGTATAAATTAAATTCGAATTAATAAAGTGCAACGTTAATATTATCATGTTATGAATTTCGATCATTTGGTTTTTTTTTCAGGTTTATAGGTACATGTGTAGAAGATAGAGCTAAGATATTCATGTTTTTGTTGTTTCATGAGAATTCTCAAAGATAGAAAGATGTATAGATGTAAATTCAATTTTGAATATTTTAGGCATTTTAACTTGTAGAATTTTAACTTGTATCATAAATTTTTTAATTGTTGTTGTCTATATCATCAACTTATATATATGTACAATTTTTATATATGTATATTTTATTGGAATGAAGCTACCGAATATGGAGCATAAAAGATAATTCTGAAAACCTGGATCAAAATATTGGAATGAAGCTACCAAATATTGGAATGAAGCTACCAAATATGATAAAAATCCTGACTAAAATAGATAATTTATTAAAAAAAATTGTAAACAATAGACAGCGCTTTAGGAGAAAAGCGCTGTAAAAACTTTAAAAAAAAGTGTTGCCTAAAGTCTGAAAGCGCTGTCTAAAGTGGGGGAATAGACAGCGCTTTCAAAGGAAAGCGCTGTCTAAAGCCTATCTAGAAAAAATTACAAAGCGCTGTCTAAAGCCCAAGCGCTGCTAAAGGGGTATATAAAAAAGCGCTGTCTATTCTAAAAGCGTTGTCTAAAGTGGACATAAGGCAGCGCTTTTATGTTGAAAAAAAGTGTTGTCTTTTCTTTTAGCAGCGCTGCTTTAGGAAGCGCTTTAAAGCACCGTTAAAGGCCAAAAAAAGCATTGTCTTTTCCCTTTTTTTGTAGTAGTGTCTGGCGCCTACCCGTACTCAACTCCATAGTATGACCATGGTTTCCAATGAAGGTTTCAAAGACTATGCAAAAAAATGGAGAGATTTGGCTTCGAGAGTTCAACCCCCTCTATCTGAGAGAGATTAGGTAGACATGTTCTTGGGCACCTTGTATGGTCCCTTCTTCAATCATTTAATTGGAAGTTCATCTGCAGGCTTTACTGAACTAATATTGACCAGAGAGAGGATAGAAGCCGGTATAAAGAATGGAAAGATTCAGAAAGACACATCTTCTTATACAACTGTAAGGAAGCCCTTTATCAGAAAGAAAGAGGTGGTTGCTGTATATCAGCAAAGAAACCAAGATAGGGTCGAACGCCGACCAATGGTGGGGGCTGTTATGATCCCAAAGCCTGCGTCTGATCAACAAAGAAATAATCAACCAATGATGGAAAGGCAGTTAGGAAGTTCACCAGAATCAACATGACCCCGTCTCAAGTATTACCACATCTACTAAGATCCAACTTGGTGACCTTGAAAGAAGCTATGAAAAACCCCAATACAACATCTCCTCATTATCATTCCAATGCCCGTTGTGCATATCACTCTGAAAGTCCTGGTCACGATACTAATAACTGTTGGGCTCTAAAGAACAAAATACAAGACCTCATTGAAGAAAAAGAAATTGAGTTCGATGCGCCTGAAAAGCCAAATGTCATTTCCTCCCCTATGCCCAGACATGGCCACAATACCAATGCCATTGAAGAAGGATTGTTTGTTACTTCAATTGATGAGCTCATGACCCCACTTCTGACTATTAAAATGAATTTGTTAAATGTCGGTGTGTTCCCGGGCTGTGGTAGAGTTTGCCATCTTTGTTTGTCCTCCCCAACCGGCTGTCCTTTGTTGAAAATAGGCGTTCAGTGCCTAATAGATAACAAAGAGATTTTGTTCGAAAAGACTTCTATTCCACCTGTTCCTTTTGAAGATGTTTCTATCATTACCATTTCCGCCAATTCTTCCAGGGCCTCCACCAAAAGACCCGTTAGAATTACATCAGTTCTGAAAGCAACGCCTCTAATAATCACAATGCCTGGACCAGTCCCATATACATCAGACAAAACCATACCATGGAATTATGGAGGGGATGTTTATTACCATGGTATCAGGCAGGATTGGTCGGCCACCGAAGATTCAAGCTCCGAGAAAGTCAACTCCGACATTAGTAACATTGCAGGAACTAGCAAAATTACCCGAAGTGGTAGGATCTTTTCTCCAAAATTTGCTCCCCCAAAAGCAGTTTCTGGACCCGTAATCATCCCTGTGGATGCTCCAAAGGTTACTCCCACACCCATAATCATCTCTGCAAATACTCCAATTGACAAAGCCATTACAACCCCTGTAATCATTCCTACTGACACTCCTGTTGCCGAGTCAACTGAGACTCGAGGAAAAGGTGTTATGATCGAGCTTGTCCGGACGAAGACTCAGTCATTGACTATCCCTGAGACCTCCAAGAAAGAAATGGAGGAGATCTTAAAAATTATAAAGAGAAGCGACTACGATGTAGTTGAACAACTGGGGCAAACTTCCTCTAAAATCTCTATGCTGGCATTGCTGCTCTGTTCCGAGGCACATGCAAAAGCCTAGGTAAAATTCTTAAAAACTGCCCATGTACCTCAAGAGACATCTTCCGATCAGTTTTAAGACTGCATAGCCAGCCTAAATACGGACAATGGCTTAGGTTTTTCAGATGCTGATTTGACGCCGAAGGGAAGGAAGCATAATGAGGCATTGCATGTCTCAGTGGAATGTATGGGCATAACTCTGGCTCATGTTTTGGTGGACACTGGCTCATCTCTGAATGTATTACCCAAAAAAGCTCTTGATAGACTTGACTACGAGGGGGTGACTTTGAAGCCAAGCAACATAGTAGTAAGGGCTTTTGACGGCTCGAAGAGGATGGTGCACGGGGAAGTGGATATCCCCATAAAGGTTGGAACCCAAACTTTCAATTCAACTTTTATGTAATGGACATCTGCCCTTCATACTCCTGCTTGTTAGGTCGACCATGCATCCACAATGCTGGCGCTGTTACTTCTATGCTGCACCAAATGCTAAAGTATCCAGTTCAAGGGAAGATTATCACCGTTCATGGAGAGGAAGAATACATGATCAGCCATCTCAATTACTTCATATATGTGGAATTAGATGGTGAATTCATTGAAACTCCATTTCAACACTTTGAAGAGGTCCCCCAAGATGTGGCAGTAACCAAGGTTGTGTCTCAGGTTCTCAAGATTACAAGGCCTCCACTCCGAATGTCGTCTATGAAGGATGCCAAAGCAGTGGTAGAAGAAGGAGGGTGCACTATCTGGGGATAACTCCCAGATATCCCATATAAGTCTGACAAGTTTGGCCTAGGTTTCACTTTAAGTGCTCAAAAGGTTGTACGTCGTGCTCGTGCTGGAGGACCGCCCCTAAAGATCAGCAATCGTGAATTCAACGCGGTAGAAGATGGTGAAGATGGTTGCAACCTAGAGGATTGGATCTTCCCGACTTTCAATGGAGGGCTCAGCAATTGGGAGGCTAGAGACTTTGTCCCGATCACTTTTATACCTCAGTAATTTGTCTTTACATTTTGTCGGATCTGTAATATTCAAAACAATTCGCACTCTTAAAACCTTGTGTCTTACCCAAGGCACAATGGTCCATTTGTAAGGGTTATTATCTCATTTTTCATATGACATCAATGAATCATGGACGTTTTCGCATACAAACTTTTGTGCTCATTGTTTTTCCTTTACATTTTACTTTCTTTCAAAGATAGTTATACCCTTACACACACCCACACTCACAATGCAGGTATACATCCATTCGGGATCCCATGGGCAACGATACTGCTATGGCCTTTTGTGACTCTGAGAATCTAATATACCAAGCCGAAGACGAAGGTGAGGAAGATTGTGAAGTACCAGGGGAACTTTCCAGATTGCTACAACAAGAAGAAAGAACCATTCAGCCTCACGAGGAACCTGTGGATACAATCAACCTAGGTACCAAAGAAGATAAAAAAGAGGTTAAGGTGGGTGCCAATATGGAACCCAATATCAAGAAGCGTCTGATTCAGTTGTTACACGATTATGTCAAAGTCTTTGCCTGGTCGTATGAAGACATGCCAGGACTTGATGAAGATATTGTGGTACATCGTATGCCTACAAGAGAGGATTATCTGCCAGTAAAGCAAAAGGTTCGTCGAATGAGGCCGGATATGTCGGAAAAGATTAAAGCAGAAGTCATGAAGCAATTCAACACAGGATTCTTGGCTGTCACCTCTTATCCCCAATGGGTTGCCAATGTTGTTCCAGTGCCCAAAAAGGACGGCAAGGTGCGAATGTGTGTGGACTACAGAGATTTGAATAGGGCAAGCCCCAAGGATGATTTTCCACTCCCCCACATTGATATCCTAGTTGACAATACGACAAAACTCAAATTGTTTTCCTTCATGGATGGATTCTCAGGTTACAACTAGATCAAAATGGCGCTTGAGGACATGGAGAAAATAACCTTTGTCACGCAGTGGGGCACTTTCTGCTATAAGGTAATGCCATTCAGACTGGAGAATGTTGGGGAAACTTCCCAACGTGTCATGGTAGCTCTATTCTACGACATGATACATCACGAAATAGAGGTCTATGTGGATGATATGATAACCAGGTCTCAAACAGAGGAAGAGCATCTTGATCACTTACAAAAACTGTTTGAGAGAATAAAGAAGTACAAGCTGAGGTTGAATCCTAACAAGTGCACATTTGGGGTACGATCTGGTAAACTCCTAGGCTTTATTGTCAGCAACAAAGGTATTGAGGTGGACCCTGCCAAAGTTAAAGAAATAAAAGAGATGCTTGCTCCTCGTGCTGAGAAGGAAGTCAGAGGATTCTTGGGACGTTTGAACTACATTGCCAGATTCATCTCTCACCTGACAACTACTTGTGAACCAATCTTCAAATTGTTGAAGAAAGATCAAGTAGTCAAATGGAATGACGAGTGCTAAGTTGCTTTTGACAAAATCAAAGAATATTTACAAGAGCCTCATGTGTTGATGCCACTAGTCGAGGGAAGACTGTTGATCATGTATCTGACTGTTTTAGAAAACTCAATGGGGTGTGTATTGGGGTAGCGTGACGAGTCTGGTCGAAAAGAGCACGCTATTTACTACCTGAGCAAAATTTTTACCGACTATGAAACCAGATATTCACTGCTCGAGAAAACTTGTTGCGCTCTGGCATGGGCTTCTCGCCGGCTAAAACAGTATATGCTGACTCATACTACCTTGCTGATATCTAAAATGGATCCGATAAAATACATCTTCGAGAAGCATGCTCTTTCTGGGAGAATAGAGAGATGGCAGATGATCCTAACAGAGTACGACATACAGTATACTACCCAGAAAGCTATAAAGGGAAGTGTACTAGCTGATCACCTTGCTCACCAAGCTGTGGAAGACTACCAGTGCATGAAGTTCGAATTCTCAGATGAAGACATCATGACATTAGACAACTGTGAAGAATTCAGGCCATATGAAGGACCTAAAAAAGGATCCCGATGGACCTTGTTCTTTGATGGAGCATCCAATGCACTCGAAAATGGTATTGGTGTTGTACTCATATCTCCAGAAGGGTGTCATACTCCATTTACTGCCATACTTTGCTTCAATTATACAAACAACATGGCGGAATACGAAGCGTGCATCTTCGGCCTCAAAGCTGCCATAGACTTGGGGATCAAATCCTTGGATGTATTCGGAGACTCAGCTTTGGTTATCATCCAGATCAAAGGGGAATGGGACACCAAACACCCAAACCTTATCCCTTACAAAGAACATGTTTTGTCATTGCTACCACATTTTGAGAACATTACCTTCGAGCATTTCCCGCGAGAAGAAAATCAGCTAGCAGACGCTCTAGCCACAATGTCATCTATGTTTAAACTTAATTGGGATAACGAGGCTCCCCAGATCACCATTGAATGAATGAAGGAACCATCGCACTGTCACGAGATTAATACTGAGGAAGTAGTGGACCAGCCTTGGTTTCACGAAGTCAAGAGGTATCTCAAGACCCAAGAATACCCAGAAGGAGCTTCAATCAATGACAAGAAGTTCTTAAGGAGATTCTCTGCTAAGTTCTTCCTTAGTAACGACATCCTGTATAAACGCAATCATGACTCTATGTTACTTCGGTGCGTAGATAAGATTGAAGTTGAAAGGATCATGACCGAATTACATGAAGGCACTTTTGGTACCCATTCCAGTGGGCATACGATGGAAAAGAAAATCCTACGGGCAGGCTATTATTGGTCTACCATGGAAGCAGATTGCTATCAACATTCTCGAACCTTCCATAAATGCCAGATTTATGCTGACAAAGTACACGTACCTCCGGTTCCTATGAATGTATTGACGGCTCCTTGGCCCTTTGCTATGTGGGGGATTGATATGATTGGGGAAATCAAGCCGACAGCCTCCAATGGACACCGCTTCATCCTAGTGGCCATTGACTATTTTACAAAATGGGTGGAAGCAGCTTCCTTCGCTTCTGTTACCAAGAATGTTGTTGCCCGTTTCATCAAGAAAAATCTCATTTGCCGGTACGGTATCCCGAAAAGGATCATCATTGACAATGGTACAAATCTCAATAACACTATGATCACCTCCTTGTGCGAACAACTCAAGATCCAGCATCACAATTCTTCTCCTTATCGGCCGAAGATGAATGGTGCTGTCAAAGCTGCAAATAAGAACATTAAAAAGATCATACAGAAAATGATAGTCACATACAAAGACTGGCATGAGATGCTACCATTCGCTCTCCACGGGTATCGTACCATGGCCCAGTCATCAACCGGGGCAACACCCTATTCTCTGGTTTACAGCATGGAAGTTGTCTTGCCTATCGAGGTCCAGATCCCCTCTCTGAGGATTATGAAGGATGCAGGGCTGAACGAAGATGATTGGATCCAGACTCGACTTGATCAACTGAATTTGATTGATGAGAAGAGACTTACTGCTGCTTTCCATGGTCAGATGTATCAAAAACGGATGATCAAGGCTTTCAACAAAAAGGTCAGACGCCAAGTGTATCAAGTTGGAGATCTAGTGATCAAACGCATCATGCTGCCACAAGGTGATCCTAGGGGCAAGTGGACTCCTACCTATGAAGGACCATTTGTAATCAAAAACATTTTCTCTAGTGGGGCAATGATCTTGACCACCATGGATGGTGATGACCTGCCACACCCTGCGAACGCGGATATAGTCAAAAGATACTACGCATGAGAGACCCGCTAGGCTGACATACCTAGGCAAAATAAGGGCATCCCAGCGAACCAAAAGGGTTCGGGTAAAAATTAGGGATAAAACAAAAAAATTCATACACCCGGTAAGTTGAAAACCCGAAAGGGAGACTTGGGCAAAAAAGGGTTTCCCGGTGGACTGAAAACCTGAAAGGGCGGTCCAGGCAAAAGTTAGGGAATGTAAAGTGTATGACTATGTCCTGTTGGATCACTTTACAGACAACCTTTGGCTTCCACTGGCAAATTCAGCGGTTCTGATCAATTCAACCAGCTTCGGACAAGGCAACAAATAGACAAGACGCTCGGAGATACAAAGGCTATAGCAGAATGGAAACCCCATGGGATTTTTTACACATAGCTATCTTTTCTTTGTATCGAAATTTTCATTCTTTTTACGACGGAATTCTCTTACTAGAATGTTTGTCTCCTTGTACAAAAATGATTACTTAAAGTCAATATAGAGATATCTCTTTGAAAGTACAAAAACTATCTGTTTTTTCTTTACGTTTGTATTTTGTTTGCAAAAAAACGTCCAATGATTCATTGATGAACATATGCATTTGAATATAATTACTGTTTACAAATAAACAAAATGAAAAAAGGAAATTACTGATGGGTTGAATGGATAGGGAAATACCTCTAGGCTATTACCTAAGAAATCCCCACAGTACATCGTTTAATCCCCAGCGGAACAAAACTCCCAGTTATCACTCCCCAGTAGAATTCGTCAAATTTCTCAGGATTTCCCAATGTAATTTTACAAGCAGTATACGACATTTCCCTTACAATAGAGTTTATTTCTCTAAGCATAAATTCATCAACACTTAGACTTCACAACATGAAGACTTATACTCCATATCCTCAGCAGCAGTCAGGGATTTATTTTCCCAGTCCAACAGCAGTGCAGCAAACTAGCTCACATACGCATACATTGCATCCATATATCATAAACATTGATAACACGAATGCATTATACTATGCATTTCATACAACACGGCTCTACATTTTAGCTAACATTTTACCCTTTTCAGGATAAGGTTAAACAGTTACCATTAGCAATATTTAGAGTTTCTTTTGATACAGTTCAGATAAGCTCCAGATACGGACGCCATTCTGATACTCATTAAGATTCAACTTCTAGATACAGTTCAGATACACTCCAGATACGGACGCCATTCTGATACTCATTCAGATTCAACTTCTAGATACAGTTCAGATATGCTCCAGATACGGACGCCATTCTGATACTCATTCAAATTCAACTTCTAGATACAGTTCAGATACGCTCCAGATACGGATGCCATTCTGATACTCATTCAGATTCAACTTCTAGAGACAGTTCAGATACGCTCCAGATACGGACGCCATTCTGATACTCTTTTAGATTCAACCTCTAGGTACAATTTAGATACGCTCTAGATACGGACGCCATTCTGATACTCATTCAGATTTAACTTCTAGATACAGTTTAGATACGCTCCAGATACGGATGCCATTCTGATACTCATTCAGATTCAACTTCTAGATACAGTTCAGATACGCTCTAGATACGGATGCCATTCTGATACTCATTCAGATTCAACTTCTAGATACAGTTCAGATACGCTCCAGATACGGACGCCATTCTGATACTTATTCAGATTCAACTTCTAGATACAGTTCAGATACGCTCTAGATACGGACGCCATTCTGATATTCATTCAGATTCAACTTCTAGATACAGTTCAGATATGCTCCAGATAGGGATGCCATTCTGATACTCTTTCAAATTCAACTCTCAGATACAGTTCAGATACGCTCCAAACACGGATGCCATTCTGATGCTCATTCTTTCTACTTACAAATGACAATACCAACAATCACTTTTGGATGGCATCTTCAAGCCTATCTCCTACAGCTTTCTATCACCTCTCCAAATGGCATCTATAAGCCCATTCACAATTTATCTTCAAGTGCAAATTTCTAGGCACTTTAGTGTCCAATCATCTTCTACCTTCAAGTCACGAATGGCGGGTCCGCCAATCTAACTCTTCAGGTTTAAGAAGATTGAACAAGGGCAGCTGTTGTACCCCAAAATTTGCCCTCTCATTTCTCAAAGGATTAACCTGGACCCTCAAGTTTGCTTCCATCCAATTTCAAGCCTTGAATTACAAATTTTCCAAGAAAGTCATTCATAAGGGTGAAATGGTCATTTGCATGCTAAAAGGTCAAACTTTGACTTTTGAATCAAAATCAAGCTTCAAGAATCATATTTCATCAATCCACATTGCAATATGAAGTTTGGTTCATCAAGAAATTCAAAAGTCAAAATTATAAATACTTAGAATTTTTCTAAGTGTTTAAGAAATATGACAAGCTCAGAACTTCTGATCAGATTACCACCATGATGCAAGCTGATTCTAGAAGAAATTATGGCACAAAAGTTATAGATTTCAAGAAGATCTAAAACATTGCAGAACAGAACTTCTCCTGGAAATGCTGGAATCTCAAGTTATAAATGTTCAAAGACACGTCCATGAAACTAAAGCAATCAGCAAATTCTCGACACTTTCAAGACAGAGTTGGGTCAGAACTTCTGGGCCAGTTTTCATAAAGGTTCAGTCAGAGTTCACAAGGGTAATTCAAAGAAGGTTACAAAGCGTGCTACAAGCTTCTTGGAAAGTTTGAGAGTTCCTTCAGAACATGCTGGAGCAAGGAGATACAAGGATCAGAAGTTGGACGTTTGTCCTAAATTATGCTGAAGTTAAACCTCTGACCCAGAATTAAGCAATGATGCAAAATCTAACATTGCATGATTTCTGGTTTGATAAATATCATCATCATTTAATGCTCACAACTACTTTTGAGTCTTTATCTAAAGGATTTCCCCACGTGTGGCATAGAAGTACCATTATTGTCTTGGAAAAGCAAACTCTTGTACAAGAGTGTGCTGGGCCCATGTGTTACTTTTTCTTTTGAAGTTACCTTTCCTTAATTCCTTCTTACATTTCCAGCTTAGGCGCTGCTAAGGCTACGAACCACCATACTTGCTTCAAAGAATAAGGCAGCTCCCTAGCATGTGATGGTTGTACTCTCCAAGCTGTAAGATTTTTGCCTATAAATTGAGAGCCATTGGCAAAGGTAAAAGTGTCAAAAATTTGAGAAAGAAAAAGCCTTGAACCCCTGCTAAAATTCCAAGAAAACCAAAACTGCAAACACAAAATACAAGACCTGTTAGCTTTTGATTTCTTGCATTCAAACTCCATTTTTCCTCAAGTGTTTCTTGACCAAAACCATTCATACCATTTCTGATTTACATATTAGAAGCTATCCTAACTTCTGTGTTCATACTGTAACATACTATCCATCCACATCCACCTCAAAGAAGTCAGAACTTTTCCCCCTGCGGTTCCAGAATTTTCTAACCATTTGTGGCCCAAGTTGGAAATTTCCAGCCTACTGAACACGTGAGGAAGTTGTTCAGAACATCACAAGCGGTCAGAACCAGACTCCAGCTCACAGATTATTTTTCAGCTGCAAGGTAAGTTTCTACTGACTCTCATCATATTACTTAGGCATTGTCAAATTTGCATGTTCAAAAATACAATGTAGACATCATGATTTTGAGGCTGTACATATTCTGAGGTTTCATGTATTTGCCTGCCTAGGAAGAGAGAATTTCACTTCAGAACTTCTTGAAGAAATTAGGACTCAGAATTAGGATTAGCAAATTCATGCTTGCTTCTGATTTATAGTACTGATATCTCTTATTTCTGAAACATTACAAAACTTTCCATAACTGCTATATGCGTATCTTATGTTTTGTTGAGAAATGACTAAGTTGCAGATGCTCTGACTAGCATGGGGAGGGAGACGCAGTTCTGCCAGCGGCATCAGAACTTCTGAATTTTTTTTTTGTTTCCAGCAGACCCAGAACCTCTGACCTTCCCTATTTTTTACTAACATGTTGTTTCTGTCTTGGATCATGCTAGAGTCATAACTTCTGATCTCTTTTATGTCAGCAAAGCGCTGATTCCATTTTATTTCTCCTTATTATTTTTGTCATCACTTTTATTAATCAAAAAACACCAAAAAAACATTTCATATTCACATGTCTTATTTTATTTCTTTTAACATAAAAAGATCAAAATATTTTCTTAAACAAAACTTATTTCTTTACTTAAACAAAACAAGTTCATTTTACATTTCTTGTACATTCTTATCCATTCAATATGGTTGTATTAGTAATTTAGGATTTAATTTTACTTACAATCCCCATTTGTAAATCTGTACCCCCATCCCCCCAATGCTTGTAATAACGTAGAATATCTATGTTCTGCACTTTTTATTGCTTTCATATATTGTTAGTAATTAGGGTGTGTATGGCAAAACATGAAATTGACAAGTAGATAACCCTAATCAAGACTAATAATGCATGCAATCAAACACACTTGCACACTAGAACCCTTAGGGTAATACCACCTTGTTGCATGTCAAAAATATAGTC
Organism: Vicia faba; assembly: GCA_948472305.1. Lineage (NCBI taxonomy): Eukaryota > Viridiplantae > Streptophyta > Magnoliopsida > Fabales > Fabaceae > Vicia > Vicia faba. The sequence goes on from OX451738.1 coordinate 90,600,195, forward strand.
ATGTCCCTCGAACATGGGCGTTTTGGCAAAGACCCTCGATAAAAGATTGTAGTCCCTCGATGACCCTCGATGTTGCCTTCGGTAAATGATCTAGTCCCTAAACGACATTGCTAAAACATCCCATAGGTCGCTTTCTATGACTATACAAACGTCCCACACTCGTCCCTTCACATCCAACGATGTGGCTTCTCACCAAAACAATGGTAAGATAGTAACATCTAAAGGATGAGGAAAAGAACAAATAAGACCTTTTGAGTAGGTAGATTGCTCCTAATTACTTGCTCCATTTCAAAGCAAACATCCTTGCTATTTTCAAAACAATCACATACACTTTCAAACGTCTTACAAACTTGAAAACATTTTCAAAAGATCAAACATCTTTGTATACATTCTTACGAACGAGAATCATTACAAAGGTTGCCTAAATAATGGCTTCTTTACAAAATACTTTCAAAAAACCACACAAAGCACAATTTCAAACAAAAGCAAGTGATCTAGCAAGTAACTAAGAGCCCATGGAAAACCATGGATGAAAAGGGTGCTAACACCTTCCCTTTTCATAATCTACCCCCCGAACTCAAGAAAACATCTCTAAAGGTCTTCCCTGTGCTTTTTCACCTTTCCTTATTGGATAAAAGAAAAGTCGATGGCGAATCTTGCTAACCGCAACATTTGCGATCAAACGCAAAACCTTCAAGTCAGTTCTCCCGCCGCATCACAGATACGTATACCCTTTTGAAAATAGTGACTTTACCATTGCATTGAGGAGAGTGAAATTTTCATTGAGCCACAAAAAATTCAAATATTTATTTGAATATAGTGAATATAAAAAGGTCCTTCCATCTTCTACAACTTTAGGTATACGTGAAAAAAATAGGTTTAGTTAAACATTGATTAAGAAGGATTAAATGAAATGAAAATTAAGTAAGAAAAAAATATGGGAATGACATATCAGTCTTATTACTTGCCAAACAAATGTGGTTGCATTAAGCTTCAAAAGGTCATTTTTAACCTTGGAATAAAAAAAGTTTAAACTTGAACCTAAAAAAGTATTCGTGGTTTTTCCAGGTACTTTGATTTTTATAGATAAATAGTATATTTTTCGTGAGAGATGTTTCTATGTTACAAAGTTGGGAAAATAGGTGATGAAGAGAGTTTTTCGTTAGAGATGATGAAGAAATATAAAGTAACAAAGTTGAAGATATACGAATACCCTTTTGAAAACAATGACTTTACCCTTGCATTGAGGAGAGTGAAATTTTCATTGAGCCACTTAAAATTCAAGGATTCATTTAAATAGAGTGAATATGAAGGAGTCTTACCATCTCCTACAACTTTAGGTATACGTGAAAAAAATAGGTTTAATTAAAAATTGATTAAGAAGGATTAAATAAAATAAAAATTGAGTAAGAAAAAAATAAGGGAGTGACACATAAGCCTTATTAATTTCCAAACAAATGTGGTTGCAGTAAGCTTAAAAAAGTCATTTTTAACCATGGAACAAAAAAGTTTAAACTTGAACCCAAAAGGGTATTCGTGAGAGGTGTTCCTATGCTACAGAGTTGGAAAAATGGATTAGGAAGAGAGTTTTCCATTAGATATGAAGAAGAAATAGAAATTATCGAAGTTGAAGAGATATGAATATCCTTTTGACAATAGTGACTTTACCATTGCATTGAGGAGAGTGAAATTTCATCGAGCCACTAAAAATTCAAAGATTCATTTGAATATAGTGAATATGAAAGAGGCATTCCATCTTCTACAGCTTTCGGTATATGTGAAAAAAATAGGTTTAGTTAAACATTGATTAAGAAGGATTAAATAAGATAAAAGTTGAGTAAGAAAAAATAAGAGAGTGACACATCAGGCTTATTAACTGTCAAACAAATGTAGTTGCAGTAAGCTTCAAAAAGTCATTTTTAACCTTGGAATAAAAAAAGTTCAATCTTGAACTCAAAAGGGTATTCATGGTTTTTCCAGGTACATTGATTTTTATAGATAGATAGTAGATTTTTCGTTAGAGATGTTTCTATGCTACAGAGTTAGCAAAATCGATGAGGAACAGAGTTTTTCGTTAGGGGTGAAGAAGAAATACAAAGTATCGAAGTTGAAGTGATTCGAATACCCTTTAAAAACTAGTGACTTTACCATTGCATTAAGGTGAGTGAAATTTTCATTGAGCAACTAAAAATTGAAAGATTCATTTGACTAGAGTGAACATGAAAGAGTCCTTCCGTCTTCTACAACTTTAGGTATACATGAAAAAATAGGCTTAGTTAAACTTTGATTAAGAAGGATCAAATAAAATAAAAACTGAGTTAGAAAAAATAAGGGAGTGACACATCAACCTTATTAATTGCAAAACAAATGTGGTTGCAGTAAGGTTCCAAAAGTCATTTTTAACCTCTGAATAAAAAAGTTTAAACTTGAACTCAAAAGGGTATTCGTGGTTTTTCCAGGTACTTTGATTTTTATAGATAGATAGTAGATTTTTCGTGATAGATGTTTCTATACTACAAAGTTAGTAAAATGGATTAGGAAGAGAGTTTTTCGTTAGAGATGAAGAAGAAATAGAAAGTATCGAAGTTGAAGAGATACGAATATACTTTTGAAAAAAGTGATTTTACCATTGCATTGAGGAGAGTGAAATTTTCATTGAGCCACTAAAAATTCAAAGATTCATTTGAATATAGTAAATATGAAAGAGTCATTCCTTCTTCTACAGCTTTAGGTATACGTGAAAAAAATAGGTTTAGTTAAACATTGATTAAGAAGGATTTAATAAAATAAAAATTGAGTAAGAAAAAATAAGGGAGTGACACATCAGCCTTATTAATTTCCAAACAAATGTAGTTGCAGTAAGCTTTAAAAAGTCAGTTTTAACCTTGGAATAAAAAAAATTTAAACTTGAACTCAAAAGTGTATTCGTGTTTTTTTCAGGCACTTTGATTTTTATAGATAGATAATAGATTTTCCACGAGAGATGTTTTTATGCTACAGAGTTGGAAAAATGGATGAGGAATAAAGTTTTTCATTAGAGATGAAGAAGAAATAGAAATTAAAGAAGTTGAAGAGATACAAATACCCTTTTGAAAACAGTGACTTTACCATTGCATTGAGGAGAGTGAAATTTGCATTGAGCCACTAAAAATTCTAAGATTCATTTGAATATAGTAAATATGAAAGAGCCATTCCATCTTCTACAGCTTTAGGTATACGTGAAAAAAATAGGTTTAGTTAAACATTGATTAACAAGGATTAAACAAAATAAAAATTGAGTAAGAAAAAATATGGGAGTGACACATCAGCCTTATTAATTGCCAAAAAAATGTGGTTGCAGTAAGCTTCAAAAGGTCATTTTTATCCTTTGAATAAAAAAGTATAAACTTGAACTCAAAAGGATATTCGTGGTTTTTCCAGGTACTTTAATTTTTATAGATAGATAGTAGATTTTTCATGAGAGATGTTTCTATGCTACAAAGTTGGCAAAATGGATGAGGAAGAGAGTTTTTCGTTAGAGATGAAGAAGAAATAGAAAGTAACGAAGTTGAAGTGATACGAATAACCTTTTGAAAATAGTGACTTTACCGTTGCATTGAGGAGAGTGAAATTTTCGTTGAGCCACTAAAAATTCAATGATTCATTTGAATAGAGTGGATATGAAAGAGTCATTGCATCTTCTACAACTTTAGGTATACGTGAAAAAATAGGTTCAGTTAAACATTTATTAGGAAGGATTAAATAAAATAAAATATGAGTAAGAAAAAATAAGGGAGTGACACATCAGCCTTATCAATTGCCAAACAAATGTTGTTGCGGTAAGCTTCAAAAAGTAATTTTTAACCTTGGAATAAAAAAAGTTTAAACTTGAACTCAAAAGGGTTTTCGTGGTTTTTCCAGGCACTTGATTTTTATAGATAGATAGTAGATTTTTCGTGAGAGATGTTTCTATGCTACAGATTTGGAAAAATAGATTAGGAAGAGAAGTTTTAGTTAAGGATGAAGAAAAAATATAAAGTATCGGAGTTGAAGTGATACGATTACCCTTTTGAAAACAGTGACTTTACCATTGCATTGAGGAGAGTTAAATTTTTATTGAGCCACTAAAAATTCAAAGATTCATTTGAATAGAGTGAATATGAAAGAATCCTTCCATTTTCTACAGCTTTAGGTAAACCTGAAAAAAATAGGTTTAGTTAAACATTGATTAAGAAGGATTAAATAAAATAAAAATCGAGTAAGAAAAAATAACGGAGTGACACATCAACCTTTTTAATTGCCAAACAAATGTGGTTGCAGTAAGCTTCAAAAGGTCATTTTTAACCTTGGAACAAATAAATTTAAACTTATACTCAAAGGGGTATTCGTTGTTTTTCCAGGTACTTTGATTTTTATAGATAGATAGTAGATTTTTCGTGAGAGATGTTTCTATGCTACAGAGTTGGGAAAACTGATGAGGAAGAGAGTTTTTCGTTAGAGATGAAGAAGAAATAGAAAGTAACAAAGTTGAAGAGATACAAATACCCTTTTAAAAACAATGACTTTACCATTGCATTGAGTATAGGGAAATTATCATTGAGCCACTAAAAATTCAAAGATTCATTTGAATAGAGTGAATATGAAAGAGTCCCTCCATCTTCTACAACTTTAGGTATACGTGAAAAAAATAGGTTTAGTTAAACATTGATTAAGAAGGAATAAATAAAATAAAAATTGAGTAATAAAAATTAAGGGAGTGACACATCAGCCTTATTAATTACCATACAAATGTGGTTGCAGTAAGCTTCAAAAAGTCATTTTTAACCTTGTAATAAAAAGTTTAAACTTGAACTCAAAAAGGGTATTTGTGATTTTTATAGATAAGTATTAGATTTTTCGTGAGAGATCTTTCTATGCTACAGTGTTGGCAAAATGGATGAGTAAGAGAGTTTTTCGTTAGAGATGAAGAAGAAATAGAAAGTAAGAAAGTTGAAGAGATACAAATACCCTTTTGAAAATAGTGACTTTACCATTGCATTGAGGAGAGTGAAATTTTCATTGAGCCACTAAAATTTCAAAGATTCATTTGAGTAGAGTGAATATGAAAGAGTCTTTCCATCTTCTACAAATTTAGGTATACGTGAAAAAAATAGGTTTAGTTAAAAATTAATTAAGAAGGATTAAATAGGATAAAAATTGAGTAAGAAAAATTAAGGGAGTTACACATCAGCATTATTAATTGTCAAAAAAATGTGGTTGCAGTAAGCTTCAAAAATTCATTTTTAACTTTGGAATAAAAAAAGATTAAACTTGAATTCAAAAGGCTATTCGTGGTTTTTCCATTTACTTAGATTTTTATAGATAGATTGTAGATTTTTCGTGAGAGATGTTTCTATGCTAGAGTTGGAAAAATGTATGAGGATAAGAGTTTTTCGTTAGAGATGAAGAAGAAATAGAAAGTAACTAAGTTGAAGAGATACGAATACCCTTTTGAAAATAGTGACTTTACCATTGCATTGAGGAGAGTGAAATTTTTGTTGAGCCACTAAAAATTTAAAGATTCATTTGAATAGAGTGAATATCAAAGAGTCCTTCCATCTTCTACAACTTTAAGTATACGTCAAAAAAATAGGTTTAGTTAAACTTTGATTAAGAAGGATTAAATAAAATAAATATTGAGTAAGAAAAAATAAGGGAGTAACACATCAGCCTTAATAATTTCCAAACAAATGTTGTTGCAGTAAGCTTCAAAAAGTCATTTTTTACCTAGGAATAAGAAAAGTTTAAACTTGAACTCAAAAGGGTATTCTTGGTTTTTCCAGGTACTTTAATTTTTATAGATAGATAGTAGATTTTTCGTGAGAGGTGTTTCTATGCTACATAATTGGCAAAATGGATGAGGAAGAGAGTTTTTCGTTAGAGATGAAGTAGAAATAGAAAGTATCAAGTTGAAGAGATACAAATACCCTTTTGAAAATAGTGACTTTACCATTGCATTGAGGAGAGTGAAATTTTCATTGAGCCTTTAAAAATTCAAAGATTCATTTGAATATAGTGAATATGAAAGAGTCCTTCCATCTTCTACAACTTTAGGTATACATGAAAAAAATTAGGTTTAGTTAAACATTGATTAAGGATTAAATAAAATAAAAATTGAGTAAGAAAAAAAAAGGGAGTGACACATCATCCTTATTAATTTCCATACAAATGTGGTTGCAGTAAGCTTCAAAAAGTCATTTTTAACCATGGAATAAAAAAGTTTAAACTTGAACTCAAAAGGGTATTTGTGATTTTTCCAGGTACTTTGATTTTTATAGATAGATAGTAGATTTTTTGTGAGAGATGTTTCTATGCTACTGTGATGGAAAAATGGATGAGGAGGAGAGTTTTTCGTTAGAGATGAAGAAGAAATAGAAAGTAACAAAGTTGAAGAGATACGAATACCCTTTTGAAAACAGTGACTTTACCATTGCACTGAGGAGAGTAAAATTTTCATTGAGCCACTAAAAATTTAAAGATTCATTTTAGTAGAGTGAATATGAAAGAGTCATTCCATCTTCTACAGCTTTAGGTATACGTGAAAAAAATAGGTTTAGTTAAACATTAATTAAGAAGGATTAAATAGGATAAAAATTGAGTAAGAAAAATAAATGGAGTTACACATCAGCATTATTAATTGTCAAAAAAATGTGGTTGCAGTAAGCTTCAGAAATTCATTTTTAACTTTGGAATAAAAAAAGATTAAACTTGAATTCAAAAGGATATTTGTGGTTATTCCATGTACTTAGATTTTTATAGATAGATTGTAGATTTTTAGTGAGAGATGTTTCTATGCTAGAGTTGGAAAAATGGATGAGGATGAGAGTTTTTCGTTAGAGATGAAGAAGAAATAGAAAGTAACGAAGTTGAAGAGATACGAATACTCTATTGAAAACAGTGACTTTACTTTTGCATTGAGGAGAGTGTAATTTTTGTTGAGCCACTAAAAATTTAAAGATTCATTTGAATAGAGTGAATATGAAAGAGTCATTCCATCTTCTAAAACTTTAAGTATACGTGAAAAAAATAGGTTAAGTTAAATATTGGTTAAGAAGGATTAAATAAAATAAAAATTAAGTAAGAAATAATAAGGGAGTGACACATCAGTGTTATTAATTGCCATATAAATGTGGTTGTAGTAAGCTTCAAAAAGTCATTTTTAACCTTGGAATAAAAAAGTTTAAACTTGAACTAAAAAAGATATTTGTGGTTTTTCCAGGTACTTTGATTTTTATAGATAGAGAGTAGATTTTTCTTGAGAGATGTTTCTATGCTACTGTGTTGGCAAAATGGATGAGGAAGAGAGTTTTTCGTTAGAGATGAAGAAGAAATAGAAAGTAACAAAGTTGAAGAGATACGAATACCCTTTTGAAAATAGTTACTTTACCATTGCATTGAGGAGAGTGAAATTTTCATTGAGCCACTAAAAATTCAAAGATTCATTTGAATAGAATGAATATCAAAGAGTCCTTCCATCTTCTACAACTTTAAGTATACTTGAAAAAAGTAGGTCTAGTTAAATATTGATTAAGAAGGATTAAATAAAATAAAAATTGAGTAAGAAAAAATAAGGGAGTACCACATCAGCATTATTAATTGCCAAACAAATGTTGTTGCAGTAAGCTTCAAAAAGTCATTTTTAAACTTGGAATAAGAAAAGTTTAAACTTGAACTCAAAAGGGTATTCATGGTTTTTCCAGGTACTTTAATTTTTATAGATAGATAGTAGATTTTTCATGAGAGATGTTTCTATGCTTCAAAATTGGCAAAATGGATGAGGAAGAGAGTTTTTCGTTAGAGATGAAGTAGAAATAGAAAGTATCAAGTTGAAGAGATACAAATACCCTTTTGAAAATAGTGACTTTACCATTGCATTGAGGAGAGTGAAATTTTCATTGAGCCTTGAAAAATTCAAAGATTCATTTGAATACAGTGAATATGAAAGACTCCTTCCATCTTCTACAACTTTAGGTATACATGAAAAAAATAGGTTTAGTTAAACATTGATTAAGTATTAAATGAAATAAAAATTGAGTAAGAAAAAATAAGGGAGTGACACCTCAGCCTTATTAATTGCCGTACAAATTTGGTTGCAGAAAGCTTCAAAAAGTCATTTCTAACCTTGGAATAAAAAAGTTTAAACTTGAACTCAAAAGGGTATTTGTGGTTTTTCCAGGTACTTTGATTTTTATAGATAGATAGTAGATTTTTCGTGAGAGATGTTTATATGTTACTGTGTTGGCAAAATGGATGAGGAAGAGAGTTTTTTGTTAGAGATGAAGAAGAAATAGAAAGTAACAAAGTTGAAGAGATACGAATACCCTTTTGAAAACTATGACTTTACCATTGCACTGAGGAGAGTAAAATTTTCATTGAGCCACTAAAAATTCAAAGATTCATTTTAGTAGAGTGAATATGAAAGAGTCATTCCATCTTCTACAACTTTAGGTATAGGTGAAAAAATAGGTTTAGTTAAACATTAATTAAGAAGGATTAAATAGGATAAAAATTAAGTAAGAAAATATAAGGGAGTTACACATCAGCATTATTAATTGTCAAAATAATGTGATTGCTGTAAGCTTCAAAAATTCATTTTTAACTTTGGAATAAAAAAAGTTTAAGCTCGAACTCAAAAGGATATTCGTGCTTTTTCCATGTACTTTGATTTTTATAGATAGATTGTAGATTTTTCGTGAGAGATGTTTCTATGCTGGAGTTGGAAAAATGGATGAGGATGAGAGTTTTTCGTTAGAGATGAAGAAGAAATAGAAAGTAACGAAGTTGAATAGATACGAATACCCTTTTGAAAATAGTGACTTTACTATTGCATTGAGGAGAGTGTAATTTTTGTTGAGCCACTAAAAATTTAAAGATTCATTTGAATAGAGTGAATATGAAAGAGTCCTTCCATCTTCTAAAATTTAAGTATACGTGAAAAAAATAGGTTAAGTTAAATATTGGTTAAGAAGGATTAAATAAAATAAAAATTGAGTAAGAAATAATAAGGGAGTGACACATCAGTGTTATTAATTGCCATACAAATGTGGTTGCAGTAAACTTCAAAAAGTCATTTTTAACCTTGGAATAAAAAAGTTTAAACTTGAACTAAAAAGGGTATTCGTGAGAGATGTTTCTATGCTACTGTGTTGGCAAAATGGATGAGGAAGAGAGTTTTTCGCTAGAGATGAAGAAGAAATAGAAAGTAATAAAGTTGAAGAGATACGAATACCCTTTTGAATATAGTTACTTTACCATTGCATTGAGGAGATTGAAATTTTCATTGAGCCACTAAAAATTCAAAGATTCATTTGAATAGAGTGAATATGAAAGAATCCTTCCATCTTCTAAAAGTTTAGGTATACTTAAAAAAAGTAGGTTTAGTTAAACATTGATTAAGAAGGATTAAATAAAATAAAAATTGAGTAAGAAAAAAAAAGGGAGTGACGCATCATCCTTATTAATTTCCAAACAAATGCGGTTGCAGTAAGCTTCAAAAGGTCATTTTTAACCTTGGAATAAAAAAAGTTTAAACTTCACTCAAAATGGTATTCGTGGTTTTTCCAGGTATTTTGATATTTATAGATAGATAGATAGTAGATTCTCGTGAGAGATGTTGTTATGCTATAGAGTTGGCAAAATTGGTGAGATAGAGAGTTTTTAGTTAGAGATGAAGATGAAATAGAAAGTAACAAAGTTGAAGAGATACGAATACCCTTTTGAAAACAGTGACTTTACCATTGCATTGTGGAGAGTAAAATTTTCATTGAGGCACTAAAAATTCAAAGATTCAGTTGAATAGATGATGGGGTTTTATCTGTAACGTATAGCCTAAATGTAGTACTGCAAGTGTACAGCCTATCGAAGTAATATATAAGATTATCGAACCACAGAGACCAATTGTCAATCTATCAACTCTATTGCTAAGGTGCTTATCTAAGGCGAATAAGGATATTGATGTGAGTGCAGTGCACAAAGTAAATATGCGAGGGAAATAACAGTTTAAAAGACAGGTTGGAATGTAAATCATGTAATCAGATATTGGTCCGGTCATGCGTAGATGAACCTACTTATGGGGCAGTATTTTCTATTGATAGCAAAGAATCAGTTTAACGGGAACTTGTAGCTTTTGACTACTAAGAACCGAGTTCACTCTTTAAATTAAATTCCTTTATTGTCACATATAAAGGGTGCCTTCCGCGTTAAAGAGGTAAACTTATTTTTAAGAAATTGATAGTTTTGACTTAACAGAAAAGTGATCTTACTCGGAAAGATTAACTTAAAGAGACTTTTGGCTTTTGACCAAGAGTCAGATTTTAAACCTACAAACGCGTCCGAAAATAGTTTCAAAATCGTTTTCTAAAAAGGTCAATGATTCATATTTAACCAATCAACGGCTGTCGCTCTTTTTGTTTGGTTAAATAATAATCAAGTCGTATCATTAGTTTGGACGGCTTTCGATCTTACCCAATAAACATTAAAACACAATTGACTTAAGTTAGAAGCAAAACATCCCCAGAGTATTTTCACTAGCATGATAATTGGAACACAACCACGATGACAATCATTACATCCTAACCTTTATAGTTTAGCCAGACATAATAAGTGCGAGTCTATAAAACGTGTAGACTATGGTAAGAGCATTTAAAGTCTATAAAACGTGTAGACTATGGTAAGAGCATTTAAAGTCTATAAAACGTGTAGACTATGGTAAGAGCATTTAAAGTCTATAAAACGTGTAGACTATGGTAAGAGCATTTAAAGTCTATAAAACGTGTAGACTATGGTAAGAGCATTTAAAGTCTATAAAACGTGTAGACTATGGTAAGAGCATTTAAAGTCTATAAAATGTGTAGACTATGATAAGAGCAATTAAATAAAGAAATGCAATAAATTAGAACCTTGCTCTGGTCGGAGACTTGAATCTGATACAAATCTACGGAAAAGTAAGGCCGGTATGATGAACTTCAACCAAAGTGCTCCAAGACTCGATTACAACTCAATCTACACCGCAATAACTCCCCGATGTGAAGAGATTATTACTTTACAGAAACTGATAGTATATGGCTTAAGATTGTACTAAGCTTGGATGAAACTAAAGAATGAGAATCGAAAGCTATTTATAGAGGAACTTTGAGGTGCGTAAGGACCAGCATGCCCCTTAACTTCTTTTGAGCGGGAACCTTTTTGTGAAGGCCGCGGGCGCAGTGAGGGTGGCCGCGGGCGCGGTGCCTGGAACCGCCACATCATGGGAACGTGGCAGTTGATCTCTGGGTGAAAGTGGGCCACGTCATCGCGTTTCCTGTAGCCAGCGCGGTGCTGAACGCCATAAGTGCAAAATATCTTGAAAAACCCTAATTTCTTGGCGTTTTGGCTCGTTTCTTCACAGAAGGCTCTGAAATGACAAGAATCCTGAAAACAAAGTAAAAAGGAACATAATACGAGAAAATGACAATAAAAACTAAGGAAAACATGTGATATTCGAGTCAGAAACATAGTGCGATTTAGTGCGATCAAATCCTCCCACGCTTAGACCTTTGCTTGTCCTCAAGCAACAACTCTTAAAAGTGGATGAAAGAAATTTATGGTGTATACAGGTTTTGGGCAAAGAGGGCTTCTAAGTCTGAGTAAGGGTGTGTTGTCAAGCACTAACTATCTGAATCAAGGGTATCGTAATTACACTACTCGCAGAAATGCGGACATAAACCTCATAAGTATACAGATTGATCCAAATATCCTTACTATGCTAAGACTTCTTTTTGTACGAGGTCCTTTTTCATTCAGGCGCAATCACATTAAGCCCGTTATCCGTACATACTCATGGTGTAGTGACCGATTAGTGACTCTGATCTCAAGTGATGGGATTCTGGTACAAGAGTTGGTTTAATCCCTTTTTATTTTACCCATTTGCAGTTGCGGGGGATCGGACCGTAGTCCGCCCTACCAAGTTCAGCACCAGATACCTCTGAACCAACTACAACAGATATGCCTTATATATTTTTCTTTGTTTTTGTTAGTGCTTACAACTTTCTTGAGTTAAGTAATCTTTGTGAGGATCACCCAACTCGTAGTCGTATTCATACTTTATTTTGTGGCTTTTAAGGCAAAAATAGAGATCATCCACTTATATTCATCAATCCCACACTTAGAGCATGCTTAGGCCGGAGCTGACTGCTAAGATAAACTACTTGAAGACCTATTTGTACAGTTTTATTCGAAATCATAGCATATTGGGGAGAAAGGATCTAATCTAAATATTCAAAAAGGCTTATGGTGTAAAAAATAATAACGAATTTTTCAAAAAGTGAGTGTCCGAGAAACAGACCCTATCTAGGACCTGTCTCATAGCCCAAATCCTTAAAAACAACCATAAATCTTTGAAAAATAAAAATTTTGTAGAGCTAAAAGGTGGGGAAAATGAAAGGGTACACTACGCGGAAAGACTCGCCTATCACATGCATTTTATTAACTATGAAAAAAAAGGAAAAATGCGGAAGGGAAATAAAAACAGGAAAAACGGAAAATAAAAGTGATAAATAAAAGCGAAAATGGGAAATAAAAGCGATAAATGCTCCTCCCACACTTAAATCAGACATTGTCCTCAATGTTCCAAAATAAGGTAGGAGGAGGTACCTGAAAACACTAGTGGGGGCCACTAGGACCTTCACCATCCTGGTTGGTACAACCGGAACGGCGGCTACGGCTGCGACGACGGCTATCTCGGTCCAAAACAAGCTGCTCCAGTCTCTCTGACAAGGCGGCATTTGCCGATTGTAGCTCTTGGGTCCGACCAATGAGGGTGCCTTGGGTTGCCTCCATCAATTGGAAGTGACGAGCGTATGTGGTCTGGTGTAGGTGCTGTTCTCTCTGGAAAGCCAGCTGACTTTCCATAATAGTGCGCAGAGAGCTAGCATTTTGTTCTTGGGACGCTTGCATGAAGGCCATGTTGTCGGCCGCCTGTTGCTGCAAGGTAGCAAGGAGGGTGTCCCTCTGGGCCTCTCGGGCCATATGCTCACGCCACATGTCCTCAGTGACATGGAAACTAGGAGATGTACCTGCATGTGGGTTAGAGGTAGAAGGTGCCGTGTGTGGAGGTGAAAAATGGGGTGGTTCCTCTGTTTGGAAATCGTACTCATCATCAGTGTTGTTACCCTCATTTAAAGGTAGATTTGGGGGCAACGGACCAATAAAAGCAGGAGCGTTGAGATCGTAGGTCCAGTTACGCTCAAATCGAATATCAGTACGACGGGTGCAAGGCATAACAACACTGGGTACAGCAGCACCTCCAACCATTAGGAAGTAACCACCTTCCTTCCTCGTCTTGCATAAACGCATATCCCTGAAAAATTTAAGATTTGCAATCCGAGGAGGAAGTGGTTCTAGGGTGGCAAGTTCCGTATCCAATCCTATGGCATGGGCAATAGTGGTAATCAGTCCACCAAAGGAAATCGGCCCACCTTTTCTTAAAACATGGTGCATGTGGGCAATCATGAATGGGACGGGATTAACTTTGGTGTCTGTGAGGCAGCTCTGCATGATAATTAATTCTTTAGCATTCACCTTGTTTGGGTTTTCCCGAGCAAAGATGGTGGATGCTAAAAGAAATCTAAAGACACGAAGGGCAGGATTGTGGATGTGAGAAGCAAGAAGGCCATCAAAAGATGTTGCATTTTGTTTAGTAATTCTGGCCCAAAATGCTTCAAATGCCCAATCCGTGTCTAAAGGTGCTTCACAAATGGCACCATCCCCATAAGGCAATCCTAACATGGCGGCTAGACCGTCAGTGGAGTAATCATATTCGACATTAAACATTCTAAATTTGACTCCACCTACGGTGCTAGCAGTGTTAGGGGAGACGTTATAAATTAAAGAACTTAAAAACTCGAACGTCAGCCTAGGGTAGGTTGGTGCTTGAGTAGCAAAAATATCATGCATACCTATTTTATCTAGAAGGAAGAATACACTATGGTATAGACCTAATGAATATAGACAGTTTTCATCGATATACCTGGTAGAGTGTATTGGTGTTGTCAGCAATTTTTCAAGCCGCTTTAGTTGCCTTTCTCCGGCTTGACCACCACGTAAAATGTAACCGTGATATTCCATAGGATTTTCTTGTGGATAAAAAGAGAGAAAGAATGGGATGTAGAAGTAATGAAGGTGTGAGGAAGAAAATGATATAGTAGGGGGTATTTATAGGAAGGGAAGAAAGAAAATGGTGGTTGTAAATATTTATGATGAAAATAATGGAAATAAATGTAGTGGGTTGGTATGGGTAATAAAGTGGGTTAAAAATGGAAGAAAATGGGATTGGGAATGGAAAAAGTGGTAAAATGGGGGGAAAAACGAGCTACTAGCCGTTAGGTGACCGTTGCGTCAACGCGGGCGCGGCAAGGCCTATCGCGGGCGCGGTGAGGTCGAGGTCAGTTGGGCTGGCCTGGCTTTCTTTCCATTGGGCTTTTTCTTCCTCGCCATTATCTTCAATTTCTGGAGGTGTACCTATTTTTCTTATAAATGTGCATATATGTACGTGAATACATATACACATGTTTATTTATTTTATTTTTATATTAAAACTATGGTGACCTAGAAAAACAAAAACATTAGTAAATAAATAAAACATATGCATATATATATATATATATATATATATATATATATATATATAGGCACGGACATTGGGTCATCAAAATAAATATTAACAACTCAGGAAACAGATAATGCAAAAATAAAAATGAGTCTGAAAGGGAAATCAACATAATACTAATAATACTGAAACTAGATATCTTGTGAACAATAAAGATCTATTGCCAACCGGTAGGATGCTCTGCAGGAGTGCCTGGGCCACGCAGCTCAGTCAGCTGGCGTCGAATCTCTGCCACCTCGTGAGCTAATTCATCTAACTCACCAGCAAAGGTAACATCATTCACTTCCAACTGCAAATGAAGGTCAGCCACCTCATTGCGGAGAGTGGTTATCTCAGTGCGCATAGCAGTCAATAGAGTGCGAATATCAGGTTCCTGCAAGCTGAGGTTATTAGTAAGAACAGTAGTGTGTGTAACCTCGGGTCGGGATGTGTGATCCGGAGCGGAGTCCTCGGAAGCAGGAGTGTAGTCCTGAGTGGGATCTTCGGAAGCAGGAGTGTATTCTGGAGTGAGATCTTCGGAAGCAGGAGTGTATTCTGGAGTGTACTCTGATATCTCACCCCAACCTTCTACAGAATAGTTCCAGTTAGCGGAGTTGGAAACACAAGTCATCTGAGGGTCTGGCATGGTGAAGGTGTAAACTGTCTGGTCATTGATAAGCAATCTGTACCGATATGGGTGGAAAGAGGCCCTCCTCATGAATCCACGATCCATGCAAAAGTCTAAATCTAGAAAAGTATATCCACAGTATGGGGTCAGCTGTGCTATCATACTGTCTAAACCCAAAGCAGAAGCTATCTTTGTCACATTCCCTCCGGAATGAATGAGACCTACAGCGGATCGAGCAGTCTGCTCGAGGCTCTCTATCAGAAAACCTCCACTAGCTATAGGTCTGGACTGACTAGCACAGTATAAGAAAAGGATCTCCTCAGCGATGACCAAGTGGTCACAGTAACTCCTCCCAAAGAAAGTGTGGCATAGGATCATCTCGAAGTATCGGAAGGCCGGGTTAGGGATCTTCCGGGACAGCTGGGTAGAGGGGTCAAGACTGGCTCTATCAGTAATGTCTTGCCAAAATTTATCAATGTCTCTGTCCATGTAGCAACTCAATGGGAACTCAGTTATAGCGGTCGGTCCAGTTTGGAAACCAAGCAAATCCCCAAATTCTTTGGTGGTCAGGGTATACTCGGTGCCAAACAATCTGAAACTCAGGCGTCCTCGCTCATCTCCTTCACCTACTCGTGGATTATAGTCCATAGAACTAAGAAACTCCAGAGTAAGGTTCCTGTAGGTTTTGTGGACATCATCGGCATAAGAATCCCAGCTAAGTTGGTTGCATAGATACCGAATACTTGGCTCAATCCCGAGTGCCTCCATGCAGCTCTGATCGGGGTACCTAGTGGGTACCATAGGTCTAGCAGATAAGGTAGCAAATCGGGCCTTTTGTGCTTCATCTCTGAAAATCACAACCATACCATCGGGGTAATGCATCCTGAAAATATAAACACAAGAAATTAGTCCAGATAAAATATATAAATTACTAAAATAAAATAAAATGAAAAATAAACCATGGGTTGCCTCCCATGCAGCGCTTGTTTAACGTCGTTTAGCTTGACGATTAGATCTTACTTTATGTGGGTATTGGTGGGTCTATAAGAATATGACTAGAGTAGTCAACAGGCAAATCGCCTCCTTTGTAGAGCTTCAGTCTTTGTCCATTTACCACAAATGGAGCACATGAATTGTTTTTGATTTCTACTGCTCCAGATTTTAGAACTTTTGACACTTCAAATAGACCTGTCCATCTTGAACGAAGCTTACCAGGAAAAAGTCGTAACCTTGAGTTAAATAGGAGAACAGGATCACCAATGTTGAAATCTTTCTTGATGATATTTTTATCATGCCACATTTTGGTTCTTTCCTTATATATGATGGCATTCTCATAGGAATTCAAGCGAAGCTCTTCTAGCTTGTGAATGTCCAGGATACGTTTTTCTCCGGCTTTCAGGTAATCTAGATTCAAGGATTTAATGGCCCAATAGGCTTTATGTTCTAATTCGAAGGGTAAATGACAGGACTTTCCATAAACCAATTGATAAGGAGTTGTTCCAATAGGGGTTTTATAAGCCGTTCTATAAGCCCATAAGGCGTCTTTAAGTTTTCCAGACCAGTCTTTTCTGGATAATGATACGGTTTTTTCTAGGATCTGCTTAATCTCCCTATTCGATACCTCTACTTGGCCACTGGTTTGCGGGTGATATGGTGATGCTACTCTATGTTTTACTCCGTATTTGCTTAGAAGCTTGTCAAATATCTTAGATATAAAATGCGATCCTCCATCACTTATGACTAACCTCGGGGTTCCAAACCTAGGAAAAATAATATTCTTAAACAGTTTGATAACTACCTTGGTATCGTTTGTGGGTGATGCAACAGCTTCGATCCACTTTGAGACATAATCGACAGCTACTAGGATATACTTGTTACCCATTGAGGAAGGAAAAGGTCCCATGAAATCAATACCCCAGACATCAAATATTTCCACTTCTTGGATGTTTCTTAAAGGCATTTCATCACGTCTTGAGATGTTCCCAGTGCGTTGGCATCGGTCACATTTTGTAATGTAAGTGTGGACATCGCGCCATACAGTAGGCCAATAAAAACCTGCTTGAAATATTTTGGCGCATGTTTTAGACGTGCTTGCATGTCCACCATAAGGTGAAGCATGACAATGTTTAATGACATTGCCTACTTCTTCCTCCGGCACACATCGTCGGAATATATTATCTATTCCTCTTTTGAATAGGATGGGTTCATCCCAAAAGAAGTGTTTAACATCTCTAAAAAACTTCTTCTTCTGTTGGTAGCTTAAGTCGGGGGGTATGATATCAGCGGCTAGATAATTTACAATATCTGCGTACCATGGTATGTTGTTCATGGTTGAGATTTCCTCATAGGTCTCTTCTTCAGTTGAGTTTATCCCAGCTATTAATCTTTCATAAGTAGAGTGATTGTCTATAGGTATAAGTTCAGGCTTAAGGTGTTCTAACCTAGAGAGATGATCAGCTACTAAGTTTTCAGCTCCTTTTTTATCCTTAATATCCAAGTCAAATTCTTGGAGTAAAAGTACCCATCTGAGCAATCTAGGCTTAGCATCTTTCTTACTTAACAAGTACCGGATTGCTGCATGATCTGTGTATACTATTATTTTTGCTCCCACCAAATAAGATCGAAATTTATCAATAGCAAAAACTATGGCTAGCAATTCTTTTTCTGTGGTTGTATAATTTAGCTGGGCGGCGTCTAGTGTTCTACTAGCGTAGTAAATTGCATGCAGTTTTTTTTCTTTTCTTTGCCCTAGTACAGCCCCTACAGCGAAATCGCTAGCATCGCACATGATTTCAAAGGGTTGTGTCCAATCAGGTGGTCTTATGATAGGTGCTGAAATAAGAGCTTGCTTTAAAACTTCAAAGGCCTCAAGACATTTTTGGTCGAATTCAAACTCGACATCCTTCATCAATAAGTTAGTTAAGGGTTTAGTTATTGCGGAAAAATTCTTGATGAAACGTCGGTAGAACCCGGCATGTCCTAGGAAACTTCTTATTTCCCTAACGGTCTTAGGCGGGTTTAAGTGTTCTATAACTTCTATCTTGGCCTTATCGACTTCTATACCTCTTTCAGAAATAATGTGTCCCAAGACTATCCCTTCACTTACCATAAAGTGGCACTTTTCCCAATTCAACACAAGGTTTACTTCCACACATCTTTTTAAGATTTTCTCCAAGTTCGAGAGGCAGTTTTTGAAATCAAACCCACATACTGAAAAATCGTCCATAAATACTTCCATAATTCCATCTAGGTAGTCTGCGAAGATTGACATCATACAACGTTGGAAAGTGGCAGGTGCATTACAGAGTCCAAAGGGCATTCGTCTATAAGCGAATGTTCCATAAGGGCAGGTAAATGTGGTTTTTTCTTGGTCCTCTGGGTGAATAGGGATTTGGAAAAATCCCGAATATCCATCCAGATAGCAGAAACATGAGTGTCTTGCTAGACGTTCAAGCATCTGATCTATAAATGGGAGAGGGAAATGGTCTTTTCTTGTTGCCTTATTCAACCTTCTGTAATCTATACACATTCGCCATCCTCCTTCCGTTCGTTTTGCCACATGCTCACCTTTCTCATTTTTTAGAACAGTGATACCTCCTTTCTTGGGTACCACATGGACTGGGCTTACCCATTCACTGTCCGAAATTTGGTATATGATACCAGCCTCTAATAACTTAAGAACTTCTTTCTTGACTACATCACTCATGATAGGGTTTATTCTTCTTTGATGTTCTCTTGAGGGTTTCGAATCTTTTTCTAGCATAATCCGATGCATGCATACGGATGGGCTTATACCTCTTAAATCTGAAACTTTATACCCTAAAGCTGAGGGATATTTTCGCAAGGTATCTAATAGTTGATTTGTTTCTATTTGGTTTAGAGTGGCGCTAATTATAACAGGTCTATTCATCTCCTCATCCAAAAACTCATATCTTAGATTCTTGGGTAGTTCCTTAAGTTCTATAGTGGTTTTCTCAGTACGTGGCATAAGGTCATGGGTAAGAGCTAAGCATTCGAAAAGGTTGTCGTCAATGTACGGTTCGATACTCTCAAATCCGTCATCCTCTAAAATAGGGGTTGATGGTAATTTGGTTAAGAATTCGTTTTGTTCGAGCTCATTTACACATTCATCAATGATGTCGATGGCATAGCACGCATCTCCTATCACTGGTGCCATTAGAAATTTTGATAAAATGAACTCAATCTTTTCATCTCCTACCTCGAAAGTCAGTTTCCCTTTCTTAACATCTATTATAGCTCCGGCGGTCGATAGGAAGGGTCTTCCTAAGAGGATTGGGATGTCTTCATCTTCTTTGATATCCATTACGACGAAGTCGGTCGGAATGTACAACTGACCAATCTTGACAGGGATGTCTTCTAAAATACCCATGGGATATTTGACAGATCTATCAGCTAGTTGTAAGGACATCTTAGTAGGTTGAAGTTCTCCTAATTTTAACCTTTTACAGACGGCCAGAGGCATCAGACTTACACTTGCTCCTAGGTCTAAAAATGCTTTGTCTATCATATGGTTACCTAGGATGCAAGGGATAGAAAAACTTCTAGGGTCTTTATCTTTCTTGGCGAGTTTATTTTCGGATATAAAATGACATTCTAAAGGCTTGGGATCATCGAGTCGTCGTTTATTGGTCAAAATATCTTTCAGAAACTTAGCATATGATGGTATCTGGGTTATAGCTTCAGTAAAAGGAATCTCAACATGGAGTTTCTCTATTACCTTAATAAACTTTTGGTACTGGTTTTCTACTTTGGTGTTTTTCAGCCTCTGTGGGAATGGAATAGGTGGTTTATAAGGTTGTTGAGTGTTTTTCTCTACTTCTGGTTTTGATTGCTTTCCTGGTTTCTCTGGTTCCTCCACCTGGTCTTTGGGCGTAGCATCTTCCATAGGTTTTTCTGATGTGCTTAAGTCAGGATTTCTAGGTCCTTCATAAGCGGTTCCACTTCTTAGTGTGATAGAATTTGCTTGGCCTTTTGGATTTGGTTGAGTTTGTCCAGGGAATTGTCCTCCAGGTGCAACTTGTACAGAGGTGTTTTGTGCTACTTGGGAAATCTGAGTCTCAAGCATTTTGGTGTGGGTTATTATCTGGTCAAACTTGGTTGCTAGTTGAGTAACCAGTTCGTTCGTGTGAATATGTTGGTTCATAAACTCCTTATTTTGCTGGGTTTGAGCTTGAATAAAGGTGTCTATGGTTTCTTTAAGGTTTGGTCTTGGGGGTACTATTTGCATAGGTTGGTTTTGTTTTTGCGTTTGGAATCCTTGAGGTCTCGAAGGTCCGGGATTTTGGATAGGGTTGTTGTTTTTGTAAGAGAAATTCGGGTGGTTCCTCCATCCAGGATTGTAGGTATTCGAGAAAGGGTTCCCTTGAGTATAGTTAACTTGGTCTGAGCTTGATTCGTTCAAAAGGTTACAGTCAACGGTTTGATGTCCTTGAGTTCCACAGAGTTCGCACTCCGATTGGATTGCTGCTACTGTGGTTGGGTTTTGAGACATGTTCTCGACTCTCAAAGCTAGGGCGTCCATCTTGGCATTAATCATGTCCATGCAACTTACCTCATGCTTTCCTCCATGGCTCTCCTTTTTCTCTACTGTCGCTCGTTCTAATCCCCACTGGGTGTGGTTTTGGGCCATGTCCTCTATTAGGGCACAAGCGTCAGGGTAAGGTTTGTTCATCAACGCTCCGCCAGCGGCAGCGTCTATGGACATCTTTGTGTTGTAATGGAGTCCATTATAGAAGGTATGTATGATTAACCATTGCTCTAGGCCATGGTGCGGACAGGCTCTTAAAAGTTCTTTATATCTCTCTCAGGCATCAAAAAGTGATTCGCCTTGGTTTTGGGTGAAACAAGTGATCAGGTTCCTAAGAACAACGGTCTTGCTTGGTGGAAAATACCTCGCAAGAAAAGCTCTCCTAAGGTCTTCCCAAGTTGTTATTGAGTTAGTTGGAAGGGCGTCTAACCAGTCGTGAGCTTTACCTCTAAGGGAAAAAGGAAATAGTCTTAATCGGATAGCTTCGGGCGTGGCTCCATTTGTCTTAAGGGTGTCAGCTAACTGGATAAATACCTTTAAATGTTGATTCGGGTTCTCGGTAGCGAGACCAGCGAATTGGTTTTGTTGTACTAATTGTAGTAACGAGGGCTTTAGTTCAAAGTTGTTGGTAGTTATAGCAGGGTTTACTATACTAGAACTAGGTTCCTCGTTAGATGGTTGGGTGAATTCCTTGAGCGGTCTTTGGTTACGATCTTCTGCCATAGCTCTTCTTATCTTGCGAATAAAAAGACGGGCACGAGCGTAACATTCAGGTTCTACTAAAGGATCTATTAGGTTGCCGGTGCTACGATTTCTACGCATCTACCGGCTAGAATAGCCTTAGTCTAAACGGGATAACAATAGGGTACGAAATTTGACGAAGTTGGTCCCCGGCAACGGCGCCAAAAACTTGATGGGGTTTTATCTGTAACGTATAGCCTAAATGTAGTACTGCAAGTGTACAGCCTATCGAAGTAATATATAAGATTATCGAACCACAGAGACCAATTGTCAATCTATCAACTCTATTGCTAAGGTGCTTATCTAAGGCGAATAAGGATATTGATGTGAGTGCAGTGCACAAAGTAAATATGCGAGGGAAATAACAGTTTAAAAGACAGGTTGGAATGTAAATCATGTAATCAGATATTGGTCCGGTCATGCGTAGATGAACCTACTTATGGGGCAGTATTTTCTATTGATAGCAAAGAATCAGTTTAACGGGAACTTGTAGCTTTTGACTACTAAGAACCGAGTTCACTCTTTAAATTAAATTCCTTTATTGTCACATATAAAGGGTGCCTTCCGCGTTAAAGAGGTAAACTTATTTTTAAGAAATTGATAGTTTTGACTTAACAGAAAAGTGATCTTACTCGGAAAGATTAACTTAAAGAGACTTTTGGCTTTTGACCAAGAGTCAGATTTTAAACCTACAAACGCGTCCGAAAATAGTTTCAAAATCGTTTTCTAAAAAGGTCAATGATTCCTATTTAACCAATCAACGGCTGTCGCTCTTTTTGTTTGGTTAAATAATAATCAAGTCGTATCATTAGTTTGGACGGCTTTCGATCTTACCCAATAAACATTAAAACACAATTGACTTAAGTTAGAAGCAAAACATCCCCAGAGTATTTTCACTAGCATGATAATTGGAACACAACCACGATGACAATCATTACATCCTAACCTTTATAGTTTAGCCAGACATAATAAGTGCGAGTCTATAAAACGTGTAGACTATGGTAAGAGCATTTAAAGTCTATAAAACGTGTAGACTATGGTAAGAGCATTTAAAGTCTATAAAACGTGTAGACTATGGTAAGAGCATTTAAAGTCTATAAAACGTGTAGACTATGGTAAGAGCATTTAAAGTCTATAAAACGTGTAGACTATGGTAAGAGCATTTAAAGTCTATAAAACGTGTAGACTATGGTAAGAGCATTTAAAGTCTATAAAACGTGTAGACTATGATAAGAGCAATTAAATAAAGAAATGCAATAAATTAGAACCTTGCTCCGGTCGGAGACTTGAATCTGATACAAATCTACGGAAAAGTAAGGCCGGTATGATGAACTTCAACCAAAGTGCTCCAAGACTCGATTACAACTCAATCTACACCGCAATAACTCCCCGATGTGAAGAGATTATTACTTTACAGAAACTGATAGTATATGGCTTAAGATTGTACTAAGCTTGGATGAAACTAAAGAATGAGAATCGAAAGCTATTTATAGAGGAACTTTGAGGTGCGTAAGGACCAGCATGCCCCTTAACTTCTTTTGAGCGGAAACCTTTTTGTGAAGGCCGCGGGCGCGGTGAGGGTGGCCGCGGGCGCGGTGCCTGGAACCGCCACATCATGGGAACGTGGCAGTTGATCTCTGGGTGAAAGTGGGCCACGTCATCGCGTTTCCTGTAGCCAGCGCGGTGCTGAACGCCATAAGTGCAAAATATCTAGAAAAACCCTAATTTCTTGGCGTTTTGGCTCGTTTCTTCACAGAAGGCTCTGAAATGACAAGAATCCTGAAAACAAAGGAAAAAGGAACATAATACGAGAAAATGACAATAAAAACTAAGGAAAACATGTGATATTCGAGTCAGAAACATAGTGCGATTTAGTGCGATCAATAGATTGAATATGAAAGAGTCCTTCCATCTTCTACAGCTTTAGGTATACATGAAACAAAATAGGATTAGTAACATTGATTAAGAAGGATTAAATAAAATAAAAATTGAGTAAGTAAAAATAAGGGAGTGACACATCAGCCTTATTAATTGCCAAATAAATATGGTTGCAGTAAGCTTCAAAAAGACATTTTTAACCTTGGAATAAAAAAAAAATTTACTTGAATTTAAAAGAGTATTCGTGGTTTTTCCAGATACTTTGATTTTTATAGATAGATAATAGGTTATTCATGAGAATTATTTCTATGCTACAGAGTTGGCAAAATCAATGAGGAAGAGAGTTTTTCGTTAGGGATGAAGAAGAAATAGAAAGTATCGAAGTTGAAGTAATACAAATACCCTTTTGAAAATAGTGACTTTACCATTGCATTGAGGAGAGTGAAATTTTAATTGAACCACTAAAAATTCAAAGAATCATGTGAATAGAGTGAATATAAAAGAGTCCTTCCATCTTCTACAACTTTAGGTATACGTGAAAAAGTTAGGTTTAGTTAAATATTGATTAGGAAGGATTAAATAAAATAGAAATTAAGTAAGAAAATATAAGGGAGTGACACATCAGCCTTATTATTTGCCAAACAAATTTGGTTGCAGTAAACTTCAAAAAGTCATTTATAATGTTCGAATAAAAAAAGTTTAAACTAGAACTCAAAAGGGTATTCGTGGTTTTTCCAAGTACTTTGATTTTTGTAGATAGATAGTAGATTTTTCGTGAGAGATGTTTCTATGCTACAGAGTTGGCAAAATAGATGAGAAAGAGAGTTTTTCGTTAGAGATGAAGAAGAAATAGAAAGTAACGAAGTTGAAGAGTTACGAATACCCTTTTGAAAACCGTGACTTTACCA
Organism: Vicia faba; assembly: GCA_948472305.1. Lineage (NCBI taxonomy): Eukaryota > Viridiplantae > Streptophyta > Magnoliopsida > Fabales > Fabaceae > Vicia > Vicia faba. The sequence continues at coordinate 90,624,539 of OX451738.1, forward strand.
TTGCATTGAGGAGTGTGAAATTTTCATTGAGCCCCTAAAAATTCAAAGATTCATTTGAGTAGAGTGAATATGAAAGAGTACTTCCATCTTCTACAACTTTAGGTATATGATAAAAAATTAGGTTTAGTTAAACATTGATTAAGAAGGATTAAATAAAATAAAAATCGAGTAAGAAAAAAATAAGGGAGTGACGCATCAGCCTTTTTAATTGTCAAAAAAATGTGGTTGCAGTAAGCTTCAAAAGGTCATTTTTAACCTTGGAACAAAAAAATTTAAACTTATACTCAAAAGGGTATTCGGGGTTTTTCAAAGTACTTTGATTTTTATAGATAAATAGTAGATTTTTCGTGAGAGGTGTTTCTATGCTACAGAGTTGGCAAAATGGATGAGGAAGAGAGTTTTTCGTTAGAGATGAAGAAGAAATAGAAAGTAACAAAGTTGAAGAGATACAAATACCCTTTTAAAAACAATGACTTTACCATTGCATTGAGGAGAGTGAAATTTTCATTGAGCCACGAAAATTTAAAAGATTCATTTGAATAGAGTGAATATGAAAGAGTCCCTCCATCTTCTACAACTTTAGGTATACGTGAAAAAAACAAGTTTAGTTAAACATTGATTAAGAAGGATTAAATGAAATAAAAGGGTATTTGTGGTTTTCCGAGGTACTTTAATTTTTATAGATAGATACTGGATTTTTCGTAAAAGATGTTTCTATGCTACAGTGTTGGCAAAATGGATGAATAAGAGAGTTTTTCGTTAGAGATGAATAAGAAATAGAAAGTAAGACAATTGAAGAGATACGAATACCCTTTTGAAAATAATGACTTTACCTTTGCATTGAGGAGAGTGAAATTTTCATTGAGCCACTAAAAATTCAAAGATTCATTTGAGTAGAGTGAATATGAAAGAGTCCTTCCATCTTCTACTGCTTTAGGTATACGTGAAAAAAATAGGTTTAATTAAACATTTATTAAGAAGGATTAAATAGGATAAAAATTGACTAAGAAAAAATAAGGGAGTTACACATCAGCATTATTAATTGTCAAAAAAATATGGTTGCAGTAAGCTTCAAAAATTCATTTTTAACTTTGGAATAAAAAAAGTTTAAACTTGAACTCAAAAGGATATTCGTGGTTTTTCCATGTACTTTGATTTTTATAGATAGGTTGTAGATTTTTCGTGAGAGATGTTTCAATACTAGAGTTGGAAAAATGGATGAGGATGAGAGTTTTTGGTTAGAGATGAAGAAGAAATAGAAAGTAACGAAGTTGAAGAGATACGAATACCCTTTTGAAAACAGTGACTTTACCATTGCATTGAGGAGAGTGAAATTTTTGTTGAGCCACTAAAAATTTAAAGATTCATTTGAATAGAGTGAATATCAAAGAGTCCTTCCATCTTCTACAAATTTAAGTATACGTGAAAAAATAGGTTTAGTTAAAAATTGATTAAGAAGGATTAAATAAAATAAAAATTGAGTAAGAAAAAATAAGGGAGTAACACATCAGCCTTATTAATTGCCAAACAAACGTTGTTGCAGAAAGCTTCAAAAAGTCATTTTTAACCTTGGAATAAAAAAAGTTTAAACTTGAACTCAAAAGGGTATTCGTGGTTTTTCCAAGTACTTTAATTTTTATAGATAGATAGTAGATTTTTCGTGATAGATGTTTCTATGCTACAAAATTGGCAAAATGGATGAGGAAGAGAGTTTTTCGTTAGAGATGAAGTAGAAATAGAAAGTATCAAAGTTAAAGAGATACAAATACCCTTTTGAAAACAGTGACTTTACCATTGCATCAAGGAGAGTGAAATTTTCATTGCGCCTTTAAAAATTCAAAGATTCATTTGAATAGAGTGAATATGAAAAAGTCCTTTCATCTTCTACATCTTTAGGTATACGTGGAAAAAAATAGGTTTAGTTAAACATTGATTAAGGATTAAATAAAATAAAAATTGAGTAAGAAAAAATAAGGGAGTGACACCTCAGCATTATTTATTGCCATACAAATGTGGTTGCAGTAAGCTTCAAAAAGTTATTTTTAAGCTTGGAATAAAAAAGTTTAAACTTGAACTCAAAAGGGTATTCGTGGTTTTTCCAGGTACTTTAATTTTTATAGATAGATAGTAGATTTTTGGTGAGAGATGTTTCTATGCTACTGTGTTGGCAAAATGGATGAGGAAGAGAGTTTTTCGTTAGAGATGAAGTAGAAAGAGAAAGTAACAAAGTTGAAGAGATACGAATACCCTTTTGAAAATAGTTACTTTATCATTGCATTGATGAGAGTGAAATTTTCATTCAGCCACTAAAAATCAAAGATTCATTTGAGTAGAGGGAATATGGAAGAGTCCTTCCATCTTCTACAACTTTAGGTATACGTGAAAAAAAGAGGTTTAGTTAAACATTAATTAAGACGGATTAAATAGGATAAAAATTGAGTAAGAAAAAATAAGGGAGTTACACATCAACATTATTAATTGTCAAAAAAATATGGTTGCAGTAAGCTTCAAAAATTCATTATTAACTTTGGAATAAAAAAAGTTTAAACTTGAACTCAAAAGGATATTCGTGGTTTTTCCATGTACTTTGATTTTTAGAGATAGATTGTAGATTTTTCGTGAGAGATGTTTCTATGCTGGAGTTGGAAAAATAGATGAGGATGAGAGTTTTTCGTTAAAGATGAAGAAGAAATAGAAAGTAACGAAGTTGAAGAGATACGAATACCCTTTTGAAAACAGTGACTTTACAATTGCATTGAGGAGAATGAATTTGTTGTTGAGCCACTAAAAATTTAAAAATCATTTGAATAGAGTGAATATGAAAGAGTCCTTCCAACATCTATAACTTTAAGTATACGTGAAAAAAAATAGGTTTAGTTAAACATTGATTAAAAAGGATTAAATAAAATAAAAATTGAGTAAGAAAAAGTAAGGGAGTAACACATCAGCCTTATTAATTGCCAAACAAATGTTGTTGCAGTAAGCTTCAAAAAGTCATTTTTAACCTTGGAATAAAAAAAGTTTAAACTTGAACTCAAAAGGGTATTCGTGATTTTTCCAAGTACTTTAATTTTTATAGATAGATAGTAGATTTTTCGTGATAGATGTTTATATGCTACAGAATTGGCAAAATGGATGAGGAAGAGAGCTTTTCGTTAGAGATGAAGTAGAAATAGAAAGTATCAAGGTTAAAGAGATACAAATACCCTTTTGAAAACAGTGACTTTACCATTGCATCGAGGAGAGTGAAATTTTCATTGAGCCTTTAAATTCAAAGATTCATTTGAATAGAGTGAATATGAAAGAGTCCTTTCATCTTCTACAACTTTAGGTATACGTGAAAAAAAATAGGTTTAGTTAAACATTAAATAAGGATTAAATAAAATAAAAATTGAGTAAGAAAAAAATAAGGGAGCGACACATCAGCCTTATTAATTGCCATACAAATGTGGTTGTATTAAACTTCAAAAAGTCATTTTTAACCTTGAAATAAAAAAGTTTAAACTTGAACTCAAAAGGGTATTTGTGGTTTTTCCAGGTACTTTGATTTTTATATATAGATAGTAGATTTTTCGTGAGAGATGTTTCTATGCTACTGTGTTGGCATAATGGATGAGGACGAGAGTTTTTCGCTAGAGATGAAGAAGAAATAGAAAGTAACAAAGTTGAAGAGATGCGAATACCCTTTTGAAAACAGTGACTTTACCATTACACTGAGGAGATTGAAATTTTCATTGAGCCACTAAAAATTCAAAGATTCATTTGAGTAGAGTGAATATGAAAGAGTAATTCCATCTTTTACAGCTTTAGGTATACGTGAAAAAGAATAGGTTTAGTTAAACATTAATTAAGAAGATTAAATAGGATAAAAATTGAGTAAAAAAAAATAAGGGAGTTACACATCAGCATTATTAATTGTCAAAATAATGAAGTTGCAGTAAGCTTCAAAAATTCATTTTTAACTTTGGAATAAAAAAATTTTAAACTTGAACTCAAAAGGATATTCGTGGTTTTTCCATATACTTTGATTTTTATAGATAGATTTTAGATTTTTCGTGAGAGATGTTTCTATGATGGAGTTGGAAAAATGGATGAGGATGAGAGTTTTTCGTTAGAGATGAAGAAGAAATAGAAATTAACGAAGTTGAAGAGATACGAATACTCTTTTGAAAATAGTGACTTTACTATTGCATTGAGGAGAGTGAAATTTTTGTTGAGCCACTAAAAATTTAAAGATTCATTTGAATAGAGTGAATATGAAAGAGTCCTTCCATCTTCTACAACTTTAAGTATATGTGAAAAAAAATAGGTTTAGTTAAATATTGATTAAGAAGGATTAAATAAAATAAAAATTGAGTAAGAAAAAATAAGGGAGTGTCACATCAGCGTTATTAATTTCCATACAAATGTGGTTGCAGTAAGCTTCAAAAAGTCATTTTTAACCTTGGAATAAAAAAGTTTAAACTTGAACTCAAAAGGGTATTTGTGATTTTTCCAGGTACTTTAGTTTTTATAGATAGATAGTAGATTTTTTGGTGAGAGATGTTTCTATGCTACTGTGTTGGCAAAATGGATGAGGAAGAGAGTTTTTCGTTAGAGATGAAGAAGAAATAGAAAGTAACAAAGTTGAAGAGATACGAATACCCTTTTGAAAATAGTTATTTTATCATTGAATTGAGGAGAGTGAAATTTTCATCAAGCCACTAAAAAATCAAAGATTCATTTGAGTAGAGTGAATATGAAAGAGTCCTTCCATCTTCTACAACTTTAAGTATACGTGAAAAAAAATAGGTTTAGTTAAATATTGATTAATAAGGATTAAATAAAATAAAAATTGAGTAAGAAAATATAAGGGAGTGACACATCAGCGTTATTAATTGCCAAACAAATGTGGTTGCAGTAAGCTTCAAAAAGTCATTTTTAACCTTGGAATAAAAAAGTTTAAACTTGAACCTAAAAGGGTATTTGTGGTTTTTCCAGGTACTTTGAGTTTTATAGATAGATAGTAGATTTTTAGTGAGAGATGTTTCTATGCTTCTGTGTTGGCAAAATGGATGAGGAAGAGAGTTTTTCGTTAGAGATGAAGAAGAAATAGAAAGTAACAAAGTTGAAGAGATACGAATACCCTTTTGAAAATAGTTATTTTATCATTGCATTGAGGAGAGTGAAATTTTCATTGAGCCACTAAAAATTGAAAGATTCATTTGAGTAGAGTGAATATGAAAGAGTCCTTCCATCTTCTACAACTTTAAGTATACGTGAAAAAAATAGGTTTAGTTAAATATTGATTAAGAAGGATTAAATAAAATAAAAGTTGAGTAAGAAAAAATAAGGAAGTGACACATCAGCGTTATTAATTTCCATACAAATGTGGTTGCAGTAAGCTTCAAAAAGTCATTTTTAACCTTGGAATAAAAAAGTTTAAACTTGAACTCAAAAGGGTATTTGTGGTTTTTCCAAGTACTTTGATTTTTATAGATAGATAGTAGATTTTTCGTGAGAGATGTTTCTGTGCTTCTGTGTTGTCAAAATGGATGAGGAAGAGAGTTATTCGTTAGAGATGAAGAAGAAATAGAAAGTAACAAAGTTGAAGAGATGCGAATACCCTTTTGAAAACAGTGACTTTACCATTGCACTGAGGAGAGTGAAATTTTCATTGAGTCACTAAAAATTCAAAGATTCATTTGAGTAGAGTAAATATGAAAGAGCAATTCCATCTTTTACAGCTTTAGGTGTACGTGAAAAAAATAGTTTTAGTTAAACATTAATTAAGAAGATTAAATAGGATAAAAATTGAGTAAGAAAAAATAAGGGAGTTACACATCAGCATTATTAATTGTCAAAATAATATGGTTTCAGTAAGCTTCAAAAGTTCATTTTTAACTTTGGAATCAAAAAAGTTTTAACTTGAACTCAAAAGGATATTCGTGGTTTTTCCATGTACTTTGATTTTTATAGATAGATTGTAGATTTTTTGGTGACAGATGTTTCTATGCTACTGTGTTGGCAAAATGGATGAGGAAGAGAGTTTTTCGTTAGAGATGAAGAAGAAATAGAAAGTAACAAAGTTGAAGAGATACAAATAGCCTTTATAAAATAGTTACTTTATCATTGCATTGAGGAGAGTGAAATTTTCATTGATCCACTAAAAATTCAAAGATTCATTTGAGTAGAGTGAATATGAAAGAGTCCTTCCATCTTCTATAGCTTTAGGTATACGTGAAAAAAATAGGTTTAGTTAAACATTAATTAAGAAGGATTAAATAGGATAAAAATTGAGTAAGAAAAAATAAAGGAGTTACACATCAGCATTATTAATTGTCAAAAAAATGTGGTTGCAGTAACCTTCAAAAATTCATTTTTAACTTTGGAAAAAAAGTTTAAACTTGAACTCAAAAGGATATTCGTGGTTTTTCCATGTACTTTGATTTTTAGAGATAGATTGTAGATTTTTCGTGAGAGACGTTTCTATGCTAGAGTTGGAAAAATGGATGAGGATGAGAGTTTTTCGTTAGAGATGAAGAAGAAATAGAAAGTAACGAAGTTGAAGAGATACGAATACTCTTTTGAAAACAGTGACTTTGCCATTGCATTGAGGAGAGTGAATTTGTTGTTGAGCCACTAAAAATTTAAAGATTCATTTTAATAGAGTGAATATGAAAGAGCCCTTCCATCTTCTACAACTTTAAGTATACGTGAAAAGAAATAGGTTTAGTTAAACATTGATTAAAAAGGATTAAATAAAATAAAAATTGAGTAAGAAAAAATAAGGGAGTAACACAACAGCCTTATTAATTGCCAAACAAATGTTGTTGCAGTAAGCTTCAAAAAGTCATTTTTAACCTTGGAATAAAAAAAGTTTAAACTTGAACTCAAAAGGGTATTCGTGGTTTTTCCAAGTACTTTAATTTTTATTAGTAGATTTTTCGTGAGAGATGTTTCTATTCCACAGAATTGGCAAAATGGATGAGGAAGAGAGTTTTTCGTTAGAGATGAAGTAGAAATAGAAAGTATCAAAGTTAAAGAGATATAAATACCCTTTTGAAAATAGTGACTTTACCATTGCATCGAGGAGATTTAAATTTTTATTGAGCCTTTAAAAATTCAAAGATTCATTTGAATAGAGTGAATATGAAAGAGTCCTTTCATCTTCTACAACTTTAGGTATACGTGAAAAAATATAGGTTTAGTTAAACATTGATTAAGGATTAAATAAAATAAAAATTGAGTAAGAAAAAATAAGGGAGTGACACATCAGCCTTATTAATTTCCATACAAATGTGGTTGTAGTAAGCTTCAAAAAGTCATTTTTAACCTTGAAATAAAAAAGTTTAAACTTGAACTCAAAAGGGTATTTGTGGTTTTTCCAGGTACTTTGATTTTTATAGATAGATAGTAGATTTTTCGTGAGAGATGTTTCTAGGCTACTGTGTTGGCAAAATGGATGAGGAGGAGAGTTTTTCGTTAGAGATTAAGAAGAAATAGAAAGTAAAAAAGTTGAAGAGATGTGAATACCCTTTTGAAAACAACGACTTTACCATTGCACTGAGGAGAGTGAAATTTTCATTGAGCCACTAAAAATTCAAAGATTCATTTGAGTAGAGTGAATATGAAAGAGTAATTTCATCTTTTTCAGCTTTAGGTATACGTGAAAAAAAGGTTTAGTTAAACATTAATTAAGAAGATTAAATAGGATAAAAATTGAGTAAAAAAAATAAGGGAGTTACACATCAACATTATTAATTGTCAAAATAATGTGGTTACAGTAAGCTTCAAAAATTCATTTTTAACTTTGGAATAAAAAAAGTTTAAACTTGAACTCAAAAGGATATTCGTGGTTTTTCCATGTACTTTGATTTTTATAGATAGATTGTAGATTTTTCGTGAGAGATGTTTCTATGCTGGAGTGGGAAAAATGGATGAGGAAGAGAGTTTTTCGTTAGAGATGAAGTAGAAATAGAAAGTATCAAAGTAAAAGAGATACAAATACCCTTTTGAAAACAGTGACTTTACCATTGCATCGAGGAGAGTGAAATTTTCATTGAGCCTTTAAAAATTTAAAGATTCATTTGAATAGAGTGAATATGAAAGAGTCCGTCCATCTTCTACAACTTTAAGTATACGTGAAAAAAAATAGGTTTAGTTAAATATGGATTAAGAAGGATTAAATAAAATAAAAATTGAGTAAGAAAAAACAAGGGAGTGACACATCAGTGTTATTAATTGCCATACAAATGTGGTTGCAGTATGCTTCAAAAAGTCATTTTTAACCTAGGAATAAAAAAGTTGAAACTTGAACTCAAAAGGGTATTTGTGGTTTTTCCAGGTACTTTGATTTTTATAGATAGATAGTAGATTTTTGGTGAGAGATGTTTCTATGCTACTGTGTTGGCAAAATGTATGACGAAGAATGTTCTTCGTTAGAGATGAAGAAGAAATAGTAAGTAACAAAGTTGAAGAGATACGAATACCCTTTTGAAAATAGTTACTTTATCATTGCATTGAGGAGAGTGAAATTTTCATTGAGCCACAAAAAATTCAAAGATTCATTTGAGTAGAGTGAATATGAAAGAGTCCTTCCATCTTCTACAGCTTTAGGTATACGTGAAAAAAATATGTTTAGTTAAACATTAATTAAGAAGGATTAAATAGGATAAAAATTGAGTAAGAAAAAAGAAGGGAGTTACACATTAGCATTATTAATTTTCAAAAAAAATGTGGTTGCAGTAAGCTTCAAAAATTCATTTTTAACCTCGGAATAAAAAAAGTTTAAACTTGAACTCAAAAGGGTATTCGTGGTTTTTCCAAGTACTTTAATTTTTATAGATAGATAGTAGATTTTCCGTGAGAGATGTTTCTTTGCTATAGAATTGGCAAAATTGATGAGGAAGAGAGTTTTTCGATAGAGATGAAGTAGAAATAGAAAGTATCAAAGTTAAAGAGATACAAATACCCTTTTAAAAACAGTGACTTTACCATTGCATCGAGGAGAGTGAATTTGTTGTTGAGCCACTAAAAATTTAAAGATTCATTTGAATAGGGTGAATATTAAAGAATCCCTCCATCTTCTACAACTTTAAGTATAAGTGAAAAAAATAGGTTTAGTTAAACATTGATTAAAAAGGATTAAATAAAATAATAATTGAGGAAGAAAAAATAAGGGAGTAACACATCAGCCTTATTAATTGCCAAACAAATGTTGTTGCAGTAAGCTTCAAAAAGTCATTTTTAACCTTGGAATAAAAAAAGTTTAAACTTGAACTCAAAAGGGTATTCGTGGTTTTTCCAAGTACTTTAATTTTTATAGATAGATTGTAGATTTTTCGTGAGAGATGTTTCTATGCTACAAAATTGGCAAAATGGATGAGGAAGAGAGTTTTTCGTTAGAGATGAAGTAGAAATAGAAAGTATCAAAGTTAAAGAGATACAAATACCCTTTTGAAAACAGTAACTTTACCATTGCATCGAGGAGAGTGAAATTTTCATTGAGCCTTTAAAAATTCAAAGATTCATTTGAATAGAGTGAATATGAAAGAGTCCTTTCATCTTCTACAACTTTAGGTATACGTGAAAAAAATTAGGTTTAGTTAAACATTGATTAAGGATTAAATAAAATAAAAATTGAGTAAGAAAAAATAAGGGAGTGACACAACCGCCTTATTAATTGCCATACAAATGTGGTTGTAGTAAGCTTCAAAAAGTCATTTTTAACCTTGAAATAAAAAAGTTTAAACTTGAACTCAAAAGGGTATTTGTGGTTTTTCCAAGTACTTTTATTTTTATATATAGATATTAGATTTTTCGTGAGAGATGTCTTTATGCTACTGTGTTTGCAAAATGGATGAGGAAGAGTGTTTTTCGTTAGAGATGAAGAAGAAATAGAAAGTAAAAAAGTTGAAGAGATGCGAATACCCTTTTGAAAATAGCGACTTTACCATTGCACTGAGGCGAGTGAAATTTTCATTGAGCCACTAAAAATTCAAAGATTCATTTGAGTAGAGTGAATATGAAAGAGTAATTCCATCTTTTACAGCTTTAGGTATACGTGAAAAAAAAAGGTTTAGTTAAACAATAATTAAGAAGATTAAATAGGATAAAAATTGAGTAAGAAAAAATAAGGGAGTTACACATCAGCATTATTAATTGTCAAAATAATGTGGTTGCAGTAAGCTTCAAAAATTCATTTTTAACTTTGGAAAAAAAAAGTTTAAACTTGAACTCAAAAGGATATTCGTGGTTTTTCCATGTACTTTGATTTTTATAGATAGATTGTAGATTTTTCGTGAGAGATGTTTTTATGCTGGAGTTGGAAAAATGGATGAGGATGAGAGTTTTTCGTTAGAGATGAAGCAGAAATAGAAAGTAACAAAGTTGAAGAGATACAAATACTCATTTGAAAACAGTGACTTTACTATTGCATTGAGGAGAGTGAAATTTTTGTTGAGCCACTAAAAATTAAAAGATTCATTTGAATAGAGTGAATATGAAAGAGTCCTTCCAATTTCTATAACTTTAAGTATACGTGAAAAAAATAGGTTTAGTTAAATATTAATTAAGAAGGATTAAATAAAATAAAAATTGAGTAAGAAAAAATAAGGGAATGACACATCAGCGTTATTAATTGCCATATAAATATGGTTGCAGTAAGCTTCAAAAAGTCATTTTTAACCTTGGAATAAAAATGTTTAAACTTGAACTCAAAAGGGTATTTGTGGTTTTTCCAGGTACTTTGATTTTTATAGATAGATAGTAGATTTTTGGTGAGAGATGTTTCTATGCTACTGTGTTGGCAAAATGGATTAGGAAGAATGTTTTTCGTTAGAGATGAAGAAGAAATAGAAAGTAACAAAGTTGAAGAGATACAAATACCCTTTTGAAAATAGTTTATTTATCATTGCATTGAGGAGAGTGAAATTTTCATTGAGCAACTAAAAATTAAAAGATTCATTTGAGTATAGTGAATATGAAAGAGTCCTTCCATCTTCTACAGCTTTAGGTATACGTGGAAAAATGGGTTTAGTTAAACATTAATTAAGAAGGATTAAATAGGATAAAAATTGAGTAAGAAAAATTAAGGGAGTTACACATCAGCATTATTAATTTTCAAAAAAATGTGGTTGCAGTAAGCTTCAAAAATTCATTTTTAACATGGGAATAAAAAAAGTTTAAACTTGAACTCAAAAGGGTATTCGTGGTTTTTCCAAGTACTTTAATTTTTATAGATAGATTATAGATTTTTCGTGAGAGATGTTTCTATGCTGGAGTTGGAAAAATGGATGAGGATGAGAGTTTTTCGTCAGAGATGAAGAAGAAATAGAAAGTAACAAAGTTGAAGAGATACGAATACTCTTTTGAAAACAGTGACTTTACTATTTCATTGAGGAGAGTGAAATTTTTGTTGAGCCACTAAAAATTAAAAGATTCATTTGAATAGAGTGAATATGAAAGAGTCCTTCCATCTTCTACAACTTTAAGTATACGTGAAAAAAAAATAGGTTTAGTTACATATTGATTAAGAAGGATTAAATAAAATAAATATTGAGTAAGAAAATATAAGGGAATGACACATCAGCTTTATTAATTGCCATACAAATATGGTTGCAGTAAGCTTTAAAAATTCATTTTTAACCTTGGAATAAAAAAGTTTAAACTTGAACTCAAAAGGGTATTTGTGGTTTTTCCAGGTACTTTGATTTTTATAGATAGATAGTAGATTTTTGGTGAGAGATGTTTCTATGCTACTGTGTTGGCAAAATGGATTAGGAAGAATGTTTTTCGTTAGAGATTAAGAAGAAATAGAAAGTAACAAAGTTGAAGAGATATGAATACCCTTTTGAAAATAGTTACTTTATCATTGCATTGAGGAGAGTGAAATTTTCATTGAGCCACTAAAAATTCAAAGATTCATTTGAGTAGAGTGAATATGAAAGATTCCTTCCATCTTCTACAGCTTTAGGTATACATGAAAAAAATAGGTTTAGTTAAACATTAATTAAGAAGGATTAAATAAGATAAAAATTGAGTAAGAAAAAATAAAGGAGTTACACAACAGCATTATTATTTGTCAAAAAAATGTGGTTGCAGTAAGCTTCAAAAATTCATTTTTAACTTTGGAATAAAAAAAGTTTGAACTTGAACTCAAAAGGGTATTTGTGGTTTTTCCAGGTACTTTGATTTTTATAGATAGATAGTAGATTTTTCATGAGAGATGTTTCAATGCTACTGTGTTGGCAAAATGGATAAGGAAGAGAGTTTTTCGTTAGAGATGAAGAAGAAATAGAAAGTAACAAAGTTGAAGAGATGCGAATACCCTTTTGAAAACAGCGACTTTACCATTGCACTGAGGAGAATGAAATTTTCATTGAGCCACTAAAAATTCAAAGATTCATTTGAGTAGAGTGAATATGAAAGAGTAATTCCATCTTTTACAGCTTTAGGTATACGTGAAAAAAATAGGTTTAGTTAAACATTAATTAAGAAGATTAAATAGGATAAAAATTGAGTAAGAAAAAATAAGGGAGTTACACATCAGCATTATTAATTGTCAAAATAATGTGGTTGCAGTAAGCTTCAAAAATTCATTTTTAACTTTGGAATAAAAAATGGTTAAACTTGAACTCAAAAGGATATTTGTGGTTTTTCCATGTACTTTGATTTTTATAGATAGATTGTAGATTTTTCGTGAGAGATGTTTCTATGCTGGAGTTGGAAAAATGGATGAGGATGAGAGTTTTTCGTTAGAGATGAAGAAGAAATAGAAAGTAACGAAGTTGAAGAGATACTGTGATACAGTGGGATAGAACTGACTGTTTTTGGAATGCTGGTTTGCGTTTTGCGTTTTTTTTTCGCAAAATGCCGCGGTAAGCAAGAGTCGCCACCGTCTTTTATTTTATATAACAAGGAAAGGAAAAAAGCACAAAAAAATTCCTTTTTTGAGATGTTTCTCGGGTCCGGGGGGTAGATTATAGAAAAGGAAGGTGTTAGCACCCTTTCTATCCGTGGTTATCCACGGGCTCTTAGGTACTTGCTCAAAGTATTTTCAAAATTTGGTTTTCTTTGTGTTTGTGGGTTTCAAAGAAGTTTTTTTTTGTTTGAAAGGTGTAAGTGCAAAAAGTTTTGTTTTGTTTCGGAAGAGCAAGTACTTAAGAACCATCTATCTACTCGAAAAGGGAATCAATCTATGCTATCTTCCTTTGACAATGCTATCCTACTATTGATGAGTAGGCAGCATCGTCGTTGGAGTTTTAAGGGTCAATTCGAATGTGGGACTTACGGTCACTGAAGCAATGTTAGGATGCCTTAGCGGTAACCCTAATGTCTTAGATCATTTTTCCGAGGCAACCTTTCTGAGGAAACTATGATCTTTGGACAAGAGGGCGACCTCTAAAACTTCCTATACTCAATGACCACGTTCGAAGGCAACCAAGCGAGGTGTACCCTAAAAGTGCGCATGTGCGAGTGTGTTATTTTGGTTAATTTGTCTTTGTACATGTCAATGGTTATCTATGTTGATTTTAGGTTTAACATCTGATCTTGTCATGCATTCCCTATTTATCAAACATCTAACATTTTATAAGTGGCGGAAATTAAATTGCGGAAATTAAATCTAATTATTACAAGGCGTCGGGTATTTACATCGCCAAAAGCAACCCTTGAATTTAAAATGCGGAAAATAAATAAAGCGATAAAAATATTAAAGGTCCTATTAAACTATTACATTCCGGGAAGCAGAAACAATATTGAATAAAAATGGATCGCGTGCGAGAAATTAAATCGGGCGAATTTTTAGGGTTTTGACCCTTTTTTTTATTAAAGAAAATATTTTTTGTTTTTTTTAATTAAAAGGAAATAAACTAAGTTAATTAAATAAATAAATAAATTAATTAGAGAAATATATTTTTAGATTTTTGAGTATTTAAAGAAATAAAAATAAATTAATCAAAGTTAATAAAACCTAATTGTCTAAATTAATTTTAATTATTGCAAAAATATTAAAAGTTATACCTAATCAAAACTAAATTAATTGAATTAATATTTATTAACAAAAATAAAATACTGAAATTAATTTTTAATAAATAAAATATATTCTTTGTTTTTTGATTTTATGAGGAAAAAGCTTAATCGGTCAATTAAAAATAATAACAATAAATAAATAAATAAAAGAAAGAAATAGAAATAACCAAGGGGGTTTTGGGCCCAAATTGGAGGTGAGATTAGCAACTTTGTGGCCCATCACAAGCTGGCCTGGCTGACTTTTTTGGATCCCACGCATGCACGTTGACTAGGGAGTATGATGAACATCACATCTGGGCCATCAGATTTGGCTTGGGGCCATCTGGCAGGCATCTGAGTGAGGGTGTATGGTGAACCACGCGTTGGAGCTTGCATTGGAATACATGTTGAAAAATAATAACATGCATTTGGGGGACCTAGGATTCGAACCCAGGTCCTGTTGGATCTTGCACTAGCGCCCTTACCACTCAACCAATGTGCTCATTGTTATAGTATTGGAAACTAAATATAATATGGGAGAACAAATAAATGCCAGAAAAATATAAAAAAATAAAGCGCGAAATTTGAACTATCCAATAGGAGGGAGACGCGTCATCGTCTTCCTCGTTTGACCCTGTAATATTTCCTGTGGATTCATATCCGCAGTTGAATCCCTAAGTTAACCCTAAAACCAATTCCAAGCCATGAAAACTCAATCCAAGACCATAGTCATGCTCGTCTCTCCCTCCTGAACATGTCTATGTCCATCAATTTCCCTGATTTTGCCTGAAAATAAAACAGCCATTAACAAAGACCAAGAAACCTAGATTCGGCTAGGGGGTTACAGACTATATAAATACAATCAAATAATGTAGAAAGTTTAGAAATTGCACAAGGATCATGAATATGCAAAGATTTTGTCAAAAAATGCAAGAACATGAGGATACAATTTCGAGTACAGGGCGGTTTTTTAAAGGACTTACAGCGCGATTGAGAGGGCGTGAGGGCTTTATTTTGATTGCTTCTGACTCAGTGGATGTCCAGTAATTGATTCACGTTCAGTTTTGGTTCTGAATTGGCCTCTAAGAAGGATTTCAGTTTCAAGCTTTTTTCAAGTTTTCTCAAGTTTTGTTCTTGTGATTTTGCAGCCTCCAACCCCTAATTCGTGTACCTTTGCATTGTATATGTATGCAACATTGGATTAGGTCAAGTTTTGGGTCTTGAATCTTTGTGCGTTGATGTTTGGAGATATGATTTGATTCACCATTGAAAAGCTTCCAATTTGGTCCAAAATCCAATATTTTTCTACATGAAAAGCTTGATGCGGATTTGATCATGATCATGATGATAATTAAGACCTATAACAACCAAAAAGATCCAAAGTCATCAATATTTAGATTTTATTTGTACATTGATTTAAAATGAAATAATTCAATAAAAAATCAAATAAAATAGAAAAATTAATAAATGGACACAAGGCTGAAGCTAGGACATGTGTGTAGTGTGACAAGATCAAATCAAGTGAAAAAGAATGGGCCCATTTGACAAAATTTGATGTTTTGGGGATAGTTGACTTTTGGCAATTTTACAAAAATGCCCAACTTCAACAATGCATAACTTCTTCAATTTTGAACTTTTGGAAGTGTTCTTGGACTTTTTAGAAAGCTTGAAATGTACTCTAACCAACCCTTTTTGTATCATCTCATTTTGATATTCCATGCTAAATTTATAAGCTTTGTAAAAAAATGTGTTTTTGTTGACTTTCAAAAATGACCTATAATGTCCAAATTTGTAACTTTTTGTGAGTGCATTTCTTGATCTTGGGGTATGAAGATGGATTGTAGGAAATTTCATCCTATTCAAAATGATATTTGGATGGGTCATTTCTCATAAAGTATGAGAAAGTTATGCTTGGCCAAAGTTGAGTTGACTTTTCCTGCAAAACCCTCATTTAGCAACTTTTGAGTCTTGATGAATTTTGAGCAATCCTTGATAAATCATGATAAAACCTTGATCAAATGATGAAATATCCTTCAAAATGATAATGTTGACAAAAAATCTTGAAGTTTGACTATTTGTAGGTCACAGTTGACTTTTGCCCTAGCACAGTCGATTTTTGGACCCTTTGAGCAATTAACTGACCAAACTTCCTCTGCAAGGCTTGAAATTTGACATGGATGAACTTGAGAACATATTAGGACATTGGGGGGGTACTTAAGGTCATTTATATGCAAGGACCTTGATGCAACACAAAACCCTAATTTGAGATTGACTACCTTATGAGATGATTTGACTGTCCAACTCTTGAGCAATCTTGAACCACTTGGAGACTCTTCTTGCAATGTCTTGAGAAATATGAGAGGGCAAATTTTGGGGTGCAACAGATACGAATACTCTTTTGAAAACAGTGACTTTACTATTGCATTGAGGAGAGTGAAATTTATGTTGAGCCACTAAAAATTTAAAGATTCATTTGAATAGAGTGAATATGAAAGAGTCCTTCCATCTTCTACAACTTTAAGTATACGTGAAAAAAAATAGGGTTAGTTAACAATTGAATAAGAAGGATTAAATAAAATAAAAATTGAGGAAGAAAAAATAAGGGAGTGACACATCAGCATTATTAATTTCCATACAAATGTGGTTGCAGTAAGCTTCAAAAGGTTATTTTTAACCTTGGAATAAAAAAGTTTAAACTTGAACTCAAAAGGGTATTTGTGGTTTTTCCAGGTACTTTGATTTTTATAGATAGATAGTAGATTTTTGGTGAGAGATGTTTCTATGCTACTGTGTTGGCAAAATGGATGAGGAAGAGAGTTTTTCGTTAGAGATGAAGAAGAAATAGAAAGTAACAAAGTTGAAGAGATACAAATACCCTTTTGAAAATAGTTACTTTATCATTGCATTGAGGAGAGTGGAATTTTCATTGAGCCGCTAAAAATTCAAAGATATATTTGAGTAGAATGAATATGAAAGAGTCCTTCCATCTTCTACAGCTTTAGGTATACGTGAAAAAAATAGGTTTAGTTAAACATTAATTAAGAAGGATTAAATAGGATAAAAATTGAGTAAGAAAAAATAAGGGAGTTACACATCAGCATTATTAATTGTCAAAAAAATGTGGTTGTAGTAAGCTTCAAAAATTCATTTTTAACTTTGGAATAAAAAAAGTTTAAACTTGAACTCAAAAGGGTATTCGTGGTTTTTCCGTGTACTTTGATTTTTAGAGATAGATTATAGATTTTTCGTGAGAGATGTTTCTATGCTAGAGTTGGAAAAATGGATGAGGATGAGAGTTTTTCGTTAGATATGAAGAAGAAATAGAAAGTAACGAAGTTGAAGAGATACGAATACCCTTTTGAAAACAGTGACTTTAACATTGCATTGAGGATAGTGAAATTTTTGTTGAGCCACTAAAAATTTAAAGATTCATTTGAATAGAGTGAATATGAAAGAGTCCTTCCATCTTCTACAACTTTAAGTATACGTGAAAAAAATAGGTTTAGTTAAATATTGATTAAAAAGGATTAAATAAAATAAAAATTGAGTAAGAAAAAATAAGGGAGTAACACATCAGCCTTATTAATTGCCAAACAAATGTTGTTGCATTAAGCTTCAAAAAGTCATTTTTAACCTTGGAATAAAAAAAATTTAAACTTGAACTCAAAAGGGTATTCGTGGTTTTTCCAGGTACTTTAATTTTTATAGATAGTAGGCTTTTCGTGAGAGATGTTTCTATGCTTCAGAATTGGCAAAATGGATGAGGAAGAGAGTTTTTCATTAGAGATGAAGTAGAAATAGAAAGTATCAAAGTTGAACAGATACAAATACCCTTTTGAAAACAGTGACTTTACCATTGCATTGAGAAGAGTGAAATTTTCATTGAGCCTTTAAAAATTCAAAGATTCATTTGAATAAAGTGAATATGAAAGAGTCCCTCCATCTTCTACAGCTTTAGGTATACGTGAAAAAATAGGTTTTGTTAAACATTGATTAAGGATTAAATAAAATAAAAATTGAGTAAGAACAAATAAGTGAGTGACACGTCAACCTTATTAATTTCAAAACAAATATGGTTGCAATAAGCTTCAAAAAGTCATTTTTAACCTTGGAATAAAAAAGTTAAAACTTGAACTCAAAAGGGTATTTGTGGTTTTTCCAGGTACTTCGATTTTTATAGATAGATAGTAGATTTTTTATGAGAGATGTTTCTATGCTACAGAGTTGGCAAAATGGATGAGGAAGAGAGTTTTTCGTTAGAGATGAAGAAGAAATATAAAGTAACAAAGTTGAAGTGATTCGAATACCCTTTTGAAAGCAGTGACTTTACCATTGCATTGAGGAGAGTGAAATTTTCATTGAGCCACTAAAAATTCAAAAGATTCATTTGAGTAGAGTGAATATGAAAGAGTCCTTCCATCTTTTACAACTTTAGGTATACATTAAAAAAATAGGTTTAGTTAAACATTGATTAAGAAGGATTAAATAAGATAAAAATTGGGTAAGAAAAAATAAGGGAGTTACACATCAGCATTATTAATTGTCAAATAAATGTGGTTGCAGTAAGCTTCAAAAATTTATTTTTAACTTTGGAATAAAAAAAGTTTAAACTTGAACACAAAAGGATATTCGTGGTTTTTCCATGTACTTTGATTTTTATAGATAGATAGTCAATTTTTCGTGAGAGATGTTTCTATGCTAGAGTTGGTAAAATGGATGAGGATGAGAGTTTTCCGTTAGAGATGAAGAAGAAATATAAAGTAACGAAGTTGAAGAGATACTATTGTACCCCAAAATTTTCCCTCTCAATTCTCAAGGGTATTCTCTTAAAGATTCTCAGGATTCAAGCTTGCACAGGTGCATTGGGATTTTCCAGTACCAAAATTAAAAGGAAACTGTCAAAAAGGGAGAAAACAGATAAAAATAACATTTTGACAAATTTGGAGGAAAACAGGTCTCCTTCAATTCAGCACCATTCGATTGACTCTTGGCCTCCTTCGATTGCTCAAAATGGATGCTAGCGTGCCTCTTTCGCCTAGGCATGTGACTTCTTATTGTAGGCTTCGTTTGTGTCTTTTGCTGCTTGCATGCTTGCTTTGAAAAACCAATTTTTGTTGCCTCGTGCAGGGCAAGCCTTTCAATTGGACAAGTATGTTGCCTGCATGATTGCAATTGAAAGCCATGACCTGCTGCCCACATGTTCCCCCTGCAAGGAAAAGTCTTCATTTAGACACAAGTGCCTGCATGCAAGTCTTTGTTTGGGCACCCACCTTCTGCGTTCCTGCATGCAAACTTCATTTTGAGCAGGAGCCTCCTTCGAATGCAACTTGGATTACATCCTTCATTTTGAGCAGGAGCCTCCTTCAAATGAAACTTGGGTATGTCCTTCATTTTTAACCTAAAGCCTCTTTCGAATGCAAGTTTAGGTACATCCTTCGTTTGGATTTGAAACCTCCTTCGAACCCACTTGCACCAAGGGCCTCTTGCAGACTCTGCTTCATACAAGCTTCATTTGAGCAAAGAGGCGTCTTCATATAAGATTTGACTAAGTTTTTGCTTCCCTTGAAAGAGTGCCCTTCGATTCAGAAGCCAAGAACTTCCCTCATGCTAAACAGTCACAAGGCAGGGACCCCCCACGTACACTCTTTCGTTTGGCCACATATGACCATAGGAAGGCAAACCTTCGATTGGACAGAAGAAACCTACATACAAATCTTCAATTGGAGCTTTGATTCCCTTCTAACCAACTTCCCTCGAAGCCAAGCTGAACCATTCGAAGCAGGTTTCGTTTGAAGCAAATCTGAGGAAATCTCATGACCAGCTACTTGACAGGCTATGTTGCTTCCAAGTCTTTATATAATCAGAGGCTTGTACAAAGGTTTTAAACTTTGTCTTTTGGATAATACTATTCTTGGTTAAAATAGCAAAAGGCCACATACCCCTTATTTTCATAGATAATACTTTTATCACGAAAGCAGCTTTCAGCCTGAATTTGGTCTGAACGAAAAGCAGGGCCAGAAGCACAAGTCACATATCTTGCGCCTCCAATTGCCAAAGTCCCCCACTTGTACCTTTCACATTTCATTATTTTATTGTTTTGCAAGGCTGGCTATTGAAGAGATGTCCATTATTTTTATCTATAAATAGAGGAATTTTTGCAAAGCTAAGGGAGGATTTTTGGACCAGAGGAACGAATCTCCAAAATTTTCTCAAACACAACAAAAATTCTCAAGTTCATCAACACTTGAGAAATCAAAAAAACCAGAACCATACTCACCCTCTTCGATTCTGAAAGACAAGCACGCTTCAGTCTCCTTCAAACCCAGTCATCCTTAATCTTGTCCCCTTCGAATCTAAAAGGTCCATGTACCTTGTTCCCTTCGAATACACTAGAAACATAACACTTTTGTCTTTCCTCCTTCGAATCCAGAAGCATCAAGGCAGCAGCTCAAGTTCCAACACTTGCATTCCAATGTCAAGCAAAGTAAGTCCCCTTAACCTTAAGCTTTTAGTTTCAAACATAACATGTAAATAATATTTGCTCACTTTTATTTCTATACTTTCGATTGCATGCTTTTTCTTGTCCAAGTATATGTTAAAGCTAATTTGTACAGTCCTCTAAAAATGTTGGAATACAAAATATGCATGTTTCCATATACTTGCTTCAATGCATACACATGCTTCGATACAGACATGTTCAACACACACCCACACTTGCTTCGAATACACTGACCTGCAGGCCCAGACGAAAGGTACTCCTCCACGCTGACTTCCAAGCCCCAGAAAGATAGGTTGTACCACACTGATTTCCAGGAAGAATCGAAAGGTGCACCCTGTTGATCCCATGCCCCAGTCAAAGGAGGCAGAGAAGGAACGCCCAACTGCTGACAAGCCCAATCAAAATTCATAACTTGCTGACCCTCCAGGCCCCAATCGAAGTACATGACATGACTGGTGCCAACTCCCAATCGAAGGCCGTGACCTCACTGGTGCCAGCCCCCAATCGAAGGAAGCCAGAAACTGCAAAATCGAAGGGTTCTCCCCCCGAATTGAAAGACACTCATTTTTCTTCCTTTTATCTTATTTTTGCCTTTATTTTTCTATGCACTTCAATATGGTTGTAATAGTGTAGGATTTATTTTTTGCACTTTTATTACTTTTATACAAATGTTAGTAATTAGGTGTGTATGTCAAGATGAAAAACCAACAAGTAGACCACCAAAAATCAAAGACAAAATGTATGCAATAAAACACACTTTGCACACATGAAACCTTAGGTTAATCTCACTTGTTGGCTCGGAAAATGGTCATGTCCCTCGAACATGGAAGTTTTAGCAAAGACCCTCGATAGAAGATCATAGTCCCTCGATGACCCTCGATGTTGCCTTCGGTAAACAATCTAGTCCCTAAACAACATTGCTAAAATGTCCCATGGGTTACCTTCTATGACTATACAAACGTCCCACGCCCGTCCCTTCACATCCAACAATGGGGCTTCTTACCAAAACAATGGCAAGATAGCAACATCTAAAGGAGGAGGAAAAGAACATCTAAGACCTTTTGAGTAGGTAGATTTTCTCCTAGTTGCTCGCTTGCTCACAAAAAAAAACATTTTATACACCCACACTTTCACTTGGAAACATTTTCAAAAGACAAACACTTTGTACGCGTTCTTATAGAAACGAGAGCCATTACAAAGAAACCCTTTTCAAAATCACTTTCAAAAACACATTCCACAAACACCTCTTTGAATTATTTTTAAAAAAACACTTTGTACCCGTTCTTATAGAAACGAGAGCCATTACAAAGTCACATTTTCAAAATACTTTCAAAACCCACACCACAAGCACATTTTCAAACAAAGCAAGTGATCTAGCAAGCAACTAAGATCTCATAGATAACTACGGATGAAAAGGGTGCTAATACCCTCCCTTTTCATAATCTACCCCCTGAACTCAGAAAACTCTCTAAAGGTCTTTCCTGTTCTTTTCAGCCTTTCCTTATTGGATAAAAGAAAAGTCAGTGGCGACTCTTGCTAACTATAACATTTGCAATCAAACGCAAACCTCCCAAGTCAGTTCTCCCACTGTGTTACAGAACTGACGACTCTGTTGGGGAGTCGATACTTAAAAGTGAGGTTACCTTAGGGCTAGATCAACTTTACTTGATTTTCATTGTTTGACTTGTTTGCTTTACATTTTGGGTCCTTGTTTGGGTTACTATTAAAAATCCTACACCCGGGTCTGGGGAACCTTTTTAGGTAAGTGGCAATAAATCATGGAAGTTGTACGGCGTAGACCGATATGGACGAAGTGATAGATAAATTAGCGTGATACTTTGGCTTGTACTAATGTTCCTTGAGTCAGTCAAGGATAACATTAGGATTCCTTAGCGTCATTAAGCACTAACTGACCTTTACAACCTTTTAATTGACTCATCCTAAGCCACTAGAAAGTAGTGAGATGGCCGGCTTTGGTTCCGACCGAAGATCGGTTGTTACTCGATGCTACACGCATTGAGATTGGACTTTTGGGATATTCTGGCCGTAATACTTTGGTGCTTGAGCTAGAACAATGCCTAAAAGAAAGGTCAGTGATATGAGACTCCTTAGAACCCGTTACTTTTAATATGACAGGTTGAGCCAACTAAACTTCAAGATGGTACTTACCTATAAAACTCCATGCAAGTCTAAACATAAGGACTTGTTTGCTTTGTGTGTATATGACTATTTATACATAACAACTTGCTTACTTTGCACACTTGTACATAACATCATGACATCATACTATAGCATTTTCAATAACCATTTCAAGGATCCCAAGGGTCTATGATGCAGGGTCACGTCGAACCAGACGTCTATCAAGGGGCAAGAGTATTTATTTTACTCTAACCAAACACCATCAAAGATCAAGTACAACAACTTGAGTCAAGGGCTATGACCCACTCGACATGGTGAGCTTAATTCTCATGGAAGGACATCCACCGATACAAAGTTCTCCAATCAAAGTTGTAAGTGACTGCTAACATTTACCCCGTGAGATCCTTGAAAGTATGCATCCACATATCATGCATCATATCATGAAAGGTTTCTCCAATACAGGTCTCCTTATCTTCTTACTGTTTATTTCAATATAGATGGCTCTAGAGCAGACTATCAAGGACATCCAGGCTCAAAACGCTCAACTTCAAGAGATGTTCTTGAATCTGTCCAAGGGACAAGAAGAGGTGAAATCTCTTCTCACCAGGGGCATGATCATGGGAAATCCTGGGGACGACATAGATGACCAGTTGGAGCGGCTATAAACCGAGATAGCCACAATGAAGGTCCAAATTATGGGACAACTGGTGGGCCAGATGGCTCTTATCCTAAACTTGGCTCAAGGGCAGGAAGAGCTGAGAGCCCTTGTCAACAGGCTTCATCAAGACAGATGCAACCAAATAGGGCAAATATCTAAAATTGGAGATCGAGTCATTAATCAGCCTCCGATGAAGAGTTGACCTTTCCCAATTTCTTCCATATCACGAGCCAAACAACGACTTCATCAACATTAACCGGAAAATCAGCAAAGGCAAAGCGAGCCTAAAAGACAATTTACCAACATCAACATACTACTATCTCAAGCTTTGCAACACATGTTGAGGATGAATCTGATTACACCAATAAGACCTCATCCAAATCCCAAAACTTATTCTCCTAGCTACAATCCTGATGCCAGATGTGCCTATCATTCCAATAGTTCTAGGCATGATACAAACGATTGTTGGGCGCTGAAATACAAGATTTAAAACATGATCGACGAAGGATTATTGGAGTTCACATAAGATGGCCAGACTGAGTTCTCCTGCCGTCCCTCAAAGGCTCACCACCTAAAGTGACAAGTTCAGACAAAGAGGCTTCTGTTCATTTGAATTTTTAGTTGTAATTCCTTTGTTATTCAAACAATTATCTATTAATGTCAAACTTTGTTTCATTAATGCATTTCATATGTTTGTTTTGAATTGATCCATTCGTTTTCATTACATTTAAAATATGCTTTTTACTCTTCTTATGACATTTAACTCTCGCTAAACGTTACAAGCCTTTAGAGGGAGGATGATGAAAATAATGCCATAATCTCATACAATATGATTTTGGACTGACCTCGCTGACGATATACAAGCGTTCTTTCAAATCCTAAACAATGGAGTTATAAGGAAGATAATCCCTAGTCAACCCCTTTGAGCCAAAGAAGTAGAAGTTTTTCTTTTTTACACAAATTGAAACCATTAATCAAAACCTGGGGCAGGGTAGTCTCTCAATTAATTCAAATGTGCGTTCAGTCGCAAACTTGCACTTCATATACAATGAATGATATCAAAAAACATTCCTCTGTAATCAAAATACAGTAATGGTTCCCTACCAAATAGGCAGTCATTATCTCTCAAAAAGAAAAGCCCACTAAGTCAAAACCTACAAAGGAGACTTAAGAAAAACGGGGGCATCTCACTGACTATAATCTCAAAACAAGATAAGTCAGGCAAAAATCAGGGATAACAAATTGTTGTACCCTAATTTTTGCCCCTAAGATCCCTTCATCATACCACATTGTTTCAATCACCACAAAATCACATTAGGGATTTTGGTTCTTCTCCCCATCTTTAGCTTTGCTCTTTGAGAAGTTACCAAGCACTTTGATTTGTTTGATTTTGTGATCATAGATATTGCACTCTGATTTTTCTCTCTAATTAATAAAATGCAATATTGGTTTGTCTTACTTATTGATAATGTAGGTAAAAGCAATGAGGTTTAGCAAGTTGCTTCATGGGTTCATGAGTTTATTTCCATGCCCTAGTCAAAAGCTTGAAAGATTCAAACCTCACCATTGAAGTTGTTTTGAAGTTGATATGAAATTGTTTTTGGTGGCCATAGGTCCTCATCATCATCCTCAACAAATTCTATTCACAAAGGAAGAATATTGGCACAAAAAGTTTGTTCAAACTTGGAAAAGTTCCACCAAGTATTCTCTTGATTTAGAGGCTAGGGTTTTGGACTTCAAAGAGGCATATCTTGCTCATCTTTTGTTATTTTTGAGTGATTCCAAAAAAATTCTTCTCTTTAAAGAATTACCAAAAAATCACTTCAAAAGTTCCAAAGAGTTTTCATGTGGAAGGAACTTGGTGAAGAAGAAAGATTACAAGTCATCTAGTTGAATCCCTAATTTTCCATATGTAACTTCAAATTGTCATAACTTGGTCAATTTTTATAAACTTGATCCCATTCTTTTTTCATGATGATCTTAATGATGTGTACTTCATTCCTTCTTTTATGTGCAAAGTAATAAAATGGATGGAAGTTGCCTCAAGAAAGCAAAACATTATAGGTCATTTCATGATTTTTGACCAACTTCAACAAGTCATAACTTGCTCAATTCTTGGAGATTTTGAGTGGTTCAAATTGCAAAATGTCATTCAAGAGGTCTACTTCATTCCATCTTTTTGGGTCAAGAGAAAATTCTAGGGGCAAGGCCATGTTTGGAAGCAAGAGATTATAGGTCATTTTTAAAGAAGAATTTGAAATATTTCTAAGTATGGAAAGTCAACTCTTTTTCTCCAACTTTGACTCCATGTAATTTTCAGCTCAAGCCTCGAATTGATTCCATTCTTTTTCCATTGCAAAGTTTGTTACCTCATCTTTCTAAAGCATCAAGAATTATGCCTTAAGACTCCCTGAGGTGGAAATTCCATTTTTTCAAAGGTGGTAACTTGGAATTGAAGTGTCCCTGCAAGTCAGAATTTGAACTTCATGTTACAACCTCTAAACCTCAAATTAGCACGCGTTTTGGGTCTAAACATGAATATCCAACTTTCCCGAGTGGATTAGTGCATCAAAACGCAAGAATTGGATGAGTTTTGGTGAAGTTTGGATCACACTTCACTCGTGCATCAGGTTTGCATGATTTCCCTCCAAAACGCCTCATTCACTCTTCCTTTTGATCCCATTTGCTTCTCCTATAAATACATGTACTATCCCATTCATTTTCTCAAGCTTAGATAGCCAGAATCACCCTGCCAAACTTACTCCACAACTCAGAATTCAGCTACTTTGAATCCTATTCTTAAGCCTTTTTCAATCCATTTTTTCCATCAATTCACCTTTCTTGATCTTCCCTGAACCTAACCATACCATTACATTCAAGAATCGTGCCCTACATTGCTCCATAGAAGTCCAGTTTCAGAGCTCTGCAACTCAACTTCAATAGGTAGATTCCTTCATCAATTCTTCAAAACTTTGGTACCATTGTGTTGCTCTCATTGCCCTAGTTCTAGTCCCCATACTTACTTTTATCTGGAAACATGATTTGACCATGAATTTTCAAATCCCCTCTCAAAACTTTCTTTCCAAATTGCTTGAGTTACAATTTATATAAAAATGGCGCGAGGGTATGGTTATCTTCGTCTTGAAGAGACGAAACGAATGGCATAGGTCTGAGCTTCTGATTTTACAGTTTGAGAGACCTTCAATTCGCGAGGCTGGAGGTTGAAGATGACCAATGTGTCACCTTCTAACCAATGAAAGCGTGCCATTTGTATTTTTTAAATTTCTGATTTTACATTTGATTCAGTGCTTTATTCAGTAAAGACCATGATATGCACAGCGCGCCAGATCCCTTGGATTTGATTACTAACGCGTTTTGACTCTCATCCAATGTTCCACATCTTTTTCTATTATTTTCTTTTTCTGATTTTTATATTTTAATTGTTTTAAATTTCAAAAAATCATAGAAAATTCATTTTTAGTCAAAAAAATCTGAATAAATTATGAAAAATATTTTTGATTATTCTCTTTCTGCTTTTTATTTTTTCACAATTTAATTTTGTGTTTTGGTATTTTTTTATGAAATTTACACTTATTTGATTTGTTTAAAATGTTTAAAAATACTTTTGCACATTTTTTAATTCTGAAAAAATTATGGAATGATCCAATGACATTGTGACAAATATTGGTGACTTTATTTTATTTTTATTTCTGAATTTACTATTTTTCACCATTTTTGTCTATTTTACCCATTTATTATAATTTTAAAAAATAGTTTCTGACTTTTAAAATTCCCAAAAATTTTATAAAAATATTTGGACCCATTTCTGATTTTTCTATGGTTTTATTTTTTATTTCTTGATTAATTCGAACATAATTGACATTTTTCTCATTATTTTCTATTTTAAACTTTCTTTTTTAATCCTTTAATGTATATATTGTATATATTATTATTTTGTGAATATTTTCTAGCTGTCTTGGGTTGATTTTTTGATCATGGCTTTATTAACATCATTGGATCCATGGTGTTGAGTCTAACTCCACAAAAAATGGATGAATGATTTTAATAATAGTTTGATTAAATATTAATTCAAATGTGGTTTTCTTTTTTTTACCCTAATTCCCCTTCATCTCATCCCCTTCTTATTGCACTAAGTGTTGTTGGAGCATGATCTCTATATCATGTCTCAAAACAAATGGTGCATAGATTGCTATTGACCGGCCTCAAAATAGGTGTGACTTCTATATAAGTCAACTTACGATTGCTTAACATAGCGCTAAATTTTGTCCCAATTCGAATAAATGATCATTTGTGGCCCAAACTTATGATTGCAAGCCCAAGTATGTTAGTTTGATCTCTTTGATCCAATAACCTTGAGATTCATTGTGTGGAGGCTTTGGTTCAACCAATCCTCTAATGGATCTACAACACCTTTGGTCAATGCGGATCACTTAAACATCATTGATCATTAAATGGTACTTATGAGAATTCCAAAATAGATGATATACTTGACAAAATGCAAATGCAACTTGTTGTGTGGAGGCTTTGGTTCTACCAATCCTCTAATGAGTTCCAAATGCAAGTTTCAAGATGGTCATCCAACTAACCAATAATTATTGACTTGTTTATTTTATGCTTTATTATTTTTATGCTTTATGTACTATTTATTTTTTAGCATTTTTACATTTCATGCCATTTTTTTTATCTTTGCTCACTTGAGCTTTTTCTTTTCTTTTCTTTTCTTTTCCTAAGATACTTAATAATCAACATAAACCCTAAAAAACTCTTAATGGTACTTGGACTATTTGGTTACTATCCTTGGCAGTATGGAGCAGTGGACTTTTCTGGACTTAGGATTAGAAACCTTGGCCTATCTTGGAGACCTTGTGATCTTACCTGATTATTTTGTCTGGAGCTCTTGAGGTTTACCTCAAGACATTGGGTTGGTTGTTTGTTTTTGTGTGCAGGTTTTTTGTGATTGCATCCTTGATTTGTAATCTGGAATTCACCCGTATACAGCCGTTACTCTGCCCAATTTTTGTGAAGACTCAATACATTTGAAGAGGTCCAGTATTTTTACTTGCTTTGTTTCAATCCAAAGAATGGGAATTCTATCTTGACTCATAATGTCAATTTTTTGGCTTCTTGTTGGTTAGATGGTCCTTATCCTTAGCTTTTACCTTATGCTTTAGGATAGTCTCTTCTTCTCCTCCCATCTTCTTTAATTTCAAAAATCTTCTCCCTCCTTTTGAAAACTCTTCTTGTTTTGAAACTTAAACACTTTCATAATAAACTTGGATTTAGGTCCATGCATTTTCAAAACATTTTCATAAATAAACCTCAATTAATTTAATAATACTTTGACATTTTTTTGATGAGAGGACTAAAAGTCAACCAATCTCATTTCAAACCATTTTTGCCACTTTGGCTTTCACCCTTTAAACTTTTTCTTAAAAGATTATACTCTTGTCAATCCTTGTAGTGATGCAAACAACACTTCTACAATATGTAGTGAAGAGAGATATTTTCCACTTGGGTGTTGAGTGAAGCATTGTTGATTTTAAAATCCAAGCCATATCCTCCACTTTGAGATGATGCAAATTCTCCTTTCTCATGATTGTGGGTAGTAAGTATGTTTTCCACACGGACAATGACGATGATGTCTTACCTCTTAAAATTAACCAACACACTTATGTTTCAAATCTTTTAAAAGATGAACTACGTGTACCCTGATCCCCTATTGCACGAAAGGTGGTACGTAGGCACTAAAGGTTCACAACCGCGGCGGGTGCAAAAATCATAAAAATATATTTATTTTCTCACCTCCACCATCCATTTTATATACAACACACTTTTATAGCCAAAATATACATATTTTACAAAGAGGCTCCTGCGGAATACCGTAGATGTTTAGGATGCTAATACCTTCCCTTTTCATAACCAACCCCCTTACCTTGAATCTTTCCCCCTTTTTTTGGGTTATTCGCTCTTTTCCCATTCCTTTGGAAACAATAAAGCGCGGTGGCGATTTTATTCTGATTTGTATAAAGTCTAGTCAATCCAATGGCTTAGTATTGAACATTTCTACCACTACACAAATCAAAAGAAGTCACTACAAATCCTCAACAACATGAAAAATATTACAAAAAAATGACTTCCTTCTGACAAACTTAACTTGTTTGAACCACCATCAAAACGTCATTCCAGACTCAATTGGAGTTCAGACGCACAATTAACTGAGTTTAGGATTGAAGAATATCACGAAGAACGAGCGGGTACCAATACACTTTGAGCCTTTATCCTTTGTTTCTTAAACCGTGAACCAAGCCATATTACAACCCTTCAAAAGTCCTAGTTGAAGCATGGGTTAGTTCGAAAGCATATTGTTACAAAAGGTATCCTGACTCTTGTAAGGCTTTACTCTAAATCCCGAGTTTGAATTTTCTTAAAAAATTTCTTTACTTGCTAAAACGCATTTTCAAAACTGCAAGACAGACATAAACCTTGCATTTATTTGAATATCGTTGTTTGCATGTGGCTATTTGTTTGACAGCGGAGAAATTCACACAACGAATATTCGATGAATGAAAGCTCTCTCAGTGAAAAAAATCACTTCAAGTGGGATGACACTTCCATTGACAGATCTCTTATAAACAAGGGGGAATGACATGTCACTATCCAGCACACCTGGGGCAGTCCAGTTAAGATTCCAAGAAATCTATCAAGAAGTGTTGAATAACCAAGGGGCATGTCTCCATCTAAATCACTTGGGGAATTGAACACAAATCCCAACAAAGGATTACGTACAGTCAATTAGTTCTTGGCAGTTCCACAAACACTTTCTACTAGGGGCAGTGAAAAATCTCCCCAAAATCCTTCTCATAGTATGACTCCCAGCCAGAGTTTAATCTCTGAAAAGCTTTTTCCCCAGCTAAGTCGACCTCAAGAATCCTCGAGGATTTTCCCTAGTGAAGTCGCCACCTCTCCAAAAGATCGGCAACAGGGTTTATTTCCCCAATGTTGCACCCCAAAATTTTCCCTCACATTTTATTCAACACATGCCCATTGAGGTCCCCAGCTTGCCCAAGGATGCCCAAGAATTGACCAGACAAGTTCTCTTCTTAAGGCAATGAACCTCCAATTAGGATTTCACTTTTCATCAAGGTGTATGAGCTTCAAAGACTTAAATTTCTTTCCATGGTCCTATTATGCCTCCAAGAACATCTATTCTAAGTTTCATGCCTTGCACAACAAGTTTGCTCAGTCAACTGCTCAAATGCCTAAAAATCAACTATATTAGGTCAAAAGTCAATTGTGACCCACATAGAGTCAAACTTCAAGGTTTTTGGTCAACATCAACATTTTAAAGTAATATCCATCATTTTATCAAGGGTTGATCATGATTCCTCAAGGAATGCCCCAAATTCATCAAAACTCAAAAGTTGCTAAATTAGGGTTTCTATAGGAAAAGTCAACCAAACTTTGACCAAACATAACTTTCTCATACTTTATCAAAAATTTCCCATCCAAGGCTCATTTTGAAGAGAATTGAATTCCCTACAACTCATCTTCATCCTTCAAGTTCAAAAAATGCACTCATGAAAATATATGAATTCAAACATTATAGGTCATTTTAAAAAGTCAACAAAAACACCTTTTGGGTCAAAGCTTCTTACATGATCATGGAAGATCCAATTGAAATTAAACCAAAAGGGTTGTTTAGGGGACATCTCAAGATTTCTAAAAAGTCCAAGAACCCCCTCTTAGGGTCAAAATTGAGGGAGATATGCATTGTCAAAATTGGCTATTTTTGGAAATTTGCCCAATGTCAACAAAGCTCAAAACTACATTTTTTTCCTCAAATGGGCCTAACTTTTTGTGCTTACAACACACTCCTAGCATAGTCCACGACATCCAAGCTAACCCATGCATTGTTATAATAAAAGAGGGGGGCACATATTGCTGACATATCAAAGGAAATATCATGGAGAAATGGCTAGATGAGATTTTGTCCAAATATATAAAAAAATCATATTATTGAAGGAAAATATTTTCTCAATGAAAGCATGGATATTTTTCCAATTTTGTTGACCTAATATGGCCTAATATATATGCACAACAAAGTCAGACCAAGGGGAGGTGTGTAGCTAGTGTCAAGAAAACCCTAGCAATTCTCAAAATTTTCAAAGAGGAAGGCAATTCTATTCCACGCGAACCAGTCGTTCTCCATCAAATCTAAGCATTCCATCATCCTTATGAGGATTCTAGGAGTTGAACTAGTCCATTTGCAAAGGCCAAAACATGTTGCATCACCCTAGTCTGATCCTCCCTCTTATGGTACAAACTTAGATTTCAAACTCACTTAATTCTTAATATCAATGCCTTTTGAATACACATTCACGCTATTATGATTACTTGTGAATGTTATGACGTATTACATGCAAGAAACGAGGCCAGGGTTGCAAATCACCATTGTTAGAGCTTAGAGAGAAGGAAACTTCGGTTTTAGTGATACAAAGACTTTTAGATCAAATGGATACCACCATTGGATTCCTGGGGAAATTTTAATGGGAGTAGGGTCTTTTTTATGCCTTGATCTCGTGTGTTTTGCAGGTTTCGTTTTTGGGTTTCGCCGGAGAGGGTGGCCGGTGGCTTGACTTTTACACGCGACGGTCCAAGCATGCGTGGCCATTCCTCATAATCCCATTGGCTGGATCCAACATTGAATGCCTCTCTCCACATCTGATTGGCTCGTTGAGTCACCATGGTCCCCATCATGCATGCGTGTCATGGTTGATTCAGCACTAGCACCTTGTTTCTCTTTTGTTTTAATTGTTTAATTATATATATAAATGAACAGGCTAGTGCAGTTGGTCATGGGAGAGAGGTATGAAGCTAATGTTCTGGGTTCGATCCCAGGCGTGAGCTTTTTCATTTTTTCCATTATTTCTTCACAGGATCCAGCGTGCACTACCCAGGAAAGCCATCGTACACCCTCAAAATCTGGCCATTGGATCATCCTTAGATCTAGATCTAGCGCTCAGTGAGAGCAGCGCATGATGCACCCTCGGGCGTGGCAACACTGGATCCAATAATTGGCTGGCCTTGTGCTTCTTGGGCCCAACGAAAATCAGTAATACACCCCCATGGTTACTCAACAATACCAGGCCCAAACCATTCGTTTTTAATCTCTTTTCTTTGTTTTATTTATTTATTTAATCATTTTTTACAACAAAAAATCATTTTTTATCAAATAAAAAAAATCATAAAAATGTAAAATCACCAAAATATAGAATTAGGTTTTTTTATTTAAATTAATTGAAAATAAAATAGTTTAATTAGATTAACTTGATTAATTTTTTATTATTTAAAATTAATTATAGAATTAGGTTTAATTTGCAATTAAATTATTTTCTTAGTAAAAAATACACAAATATATTTTTTTAACTAATTAGATTTTTTAGGCTTCTAATTTATTCTCGTATTTAATTCGTCGCACGCGCCTTTACTTCCTTTTAATTCAAAATTATTGTAACTGTTTCAAGTTTGTAATAGATTAATTAGGATTTTAATTTCGGCATCTTTATTTTCAGTCAAATATTTATGTATCTACCCAAAAGCCTTGTAATAGTTAGGATTTTAATTTCTCGCACTTTTTAATTCCCGCCACTATCAAACTGCTAGATGTATGGACATTAGGATTGTATGCGAAAGATAAACCAACGATTAAAAAGGTAGATTTCCCTAATTATGGAAAGATAATTAAATGAAAAAAAGCACACATGCACATGCTCACTCCTAGGGTTTTCCTCACTTGATCCTCAGAAATAATGGTCATATCCCTCAAACGTAAGGATATCTTAGCAATGACCCACAATTTCAAGTCGTCATAAAGATCATAGTCCCTCATTGTCCCTCCAGTTGCCTACGAGAAAAGATCTTATGATGATAGTCCCTTCGAAATGCTAAGGTATCCTTACTTGTTGCCTTCAGTGACCATTTCGTCCCTTCGAATGTCCCTTAAAACTCCAACGATGGGGCTACCTACTCCTTAATAGTAGGATAGCATTGTCTAAAGGAAACAAGGAAATGAATAGTCTTTTTTCGAGTAGGTAGAATCTTAAGTACTTGCTCAAAACAACAAAAATATTTTTACACAAACACTTTCAAAACAAACTTCGTCACACTCTTGAGGACAGATCCAAGGGTTACCATGAAGTTAAACAAAAACTTTTCAAACACACACACAAGCAATTTTAAAATGAGCAAGTACCTAAGAGCCCATGGAAAACCATGGATAGAAAGGGTGCTAACACCTTCCCTTTCTATAATCTACCCCCCGTACTCAGAAACATCTCGAAAAAAGATTTTTCTGTTCTTTTTCCTTTTCCTTAGTTGGATGAAATAAAAGTCGGTGGCGACTCTTACTTACCGCGACATTTGCAAACAAAAAACGCAAACCAGTATTAACACTCAATTCTTCCACCGTATCACACCCAAAAAACGGCAGGATTCCCCGGCTTGAGTTTTCCTCTCCGACTACTACAAACCAAAGGACCACAACTCCTTTTCCCCAGTAGACTACTCTACGATCCCCAGCAAGTTACTGCGAAGCCTGGACCCAACCAGACATCAATTCAACTTCGACTCCCTAGTAGAGCAGCGAACAAATGAGACTCCTGAGCTCTTTTCCCCAAGCAGGAATCAACACTCTCCATAGAGTTTTCAATATTCCCCAGCGGAGTTCTCCTCAAAACAACAAAACAAGAACCCCTGGTGGAAACATTCTAAGCAAAGTTTGAAGACACACCTACTCTTCAACAACAGTCCGGGATTTATTTTCGCTGACTAAGAAGTACCGCAATAGCATCCCATATGCATATATCATGGCATGCACATACATATTGCATACAACACAATATCATTTATTTTGAGAACATCATCACAGTGCGTTTCATACATCATGACATTGCATACGACTAACTCTTTACCTTTCAGGGAAAAGATTAAATCAACAAGCTATGTCTAACGAAGGGCTATTCTGGGATTTTCCACAGAAAGATATCCTCGCAAGATTTTCTCTGGATCAGCCAGATCGACACTAAGATCTCTCTGATTACTATGCCAGTGGAAGATATTCCAAGACTTTTCGTCTGGGTCAGTTGAATCGCTACTAAGATTCTCCTGATTACTATGCCAGACAAAGTTAATTCAAGGCCTTCCCTTGGTCCAGTCAAATCGATACTAAGATTTATATCCACGTTGAAGACAATTCGAGACCTTTCTCTGGTCCAGTCAAATCAATACTAAGATTTCTATTCTAGTCAAGGAAGCTATGAAGCCCAGAAACTGACTGGATAATAGTCAATCAACAATTTAAGACACTGTGAATCTTGGATTTCGACCAGATAACAATATAAGGTGCTGCGAAGCCTGGAATCCGACCAGATAGTAGTTCACATCTTCAAAGACACTGTGAAGCCTGGATTTCTCCCAAATAATGGTATAAGGTGCTGCGAAGCCTGGAATCCGACCAGATAGTAGTTCACTTCTTCAAAGACACTATGAAGCTTGGATTTCAACCAGATAATGGTATAAGGTATTCCGAAGCTTGGAATCTGACCAGATAGTAGTTCACTTCTTCAAAGACGCTGTGAAGCCTGGATTTTGACCAGATAACGGTATAAGGTGCTGTGAAGCCTGGAATCTGACCAGATAGTAGTTCACTTATTCAAAGACATTGTGAAGCCTAGATTTTGACCAGATAACGGTATAAGGTGTTGTGAAGCCTGGAATCTGACCAGATAGTAGTTCACTTCTTCAAAGATACTGTGAAGCCTAGATTTCGACCAGATAACGGTATAAGGTACTGCGAAGCTTGAAATCTGACCAGATAGTAGTTCACTTCTTCAAAGACACTATGAAGCCTGGATTTCGACCAGATAACGGTATAAGATGCTGAGAAGCCTGGAATCCGACCAGATAGTAGTTCACTTCTTCAAAGACACTATGAAGCCTGGATTTTGACCAGATAACAGTATAACGCACTACGAATCCTGGAATCCAACCAGATATCAGTTTACTATGTCAGTTACTATGAAGCTTGGACTCGACCGGATAGTAGTGTACCTCAGATTCAAGTTGAAGCCTGGACCCGACCAGATAATAACTCAATCACCAAAGCCTGGATACGACCAGATAATGGTACACCTCAGATTCAAGTTGAAGCTTAATCATCTTTGTTTTATTATGTAGGACATGGCATCCGCCCGCAGGAACACTATCCAGATTAACCTTGTGAAAGTGCCTCTCCAACTAAAGGATTTGGCATTAAAGATCCCTGAAAGCTCTCCCTTTACTGAAAAACATGGACGGTTGCTCAACTTGGTCACTTTAAAACCTGATGAAGAATTATTAAAAGTGCTATTTCAGTTCTTTGATCCTTTGCACCACTGCTTCACCTTCCCGGATTACCAGCTAGTGCCCACTATGGAGGAATTTTCTCGGTTGTTGGGGGTACCTATTCTTGATCAGTTACCTTTCTACGGTATGGAAGAACATCCAAAGCCTGAAGAGATTGCTCGAGCTCTGTCCTTACAACGGTTAGATGTAGTGACAAATTGGGAAACTAGGGGAAGTGTCCAAGGAATCCCGGTTAAATTTCTATTTGAGAAGGCTTACTATTTTTGGGATACCCTGGATTTACAAGCTTTTGAAGAGGTATTGGCACTCCTCATCTACGGGATGGTACTTTTCCCTAATGCGGACCAACTCGTTAATGTGAATATGATTAAGGTTTTTCTGTCTCATAATACGGTGCCTACATTACTTAGGGATATTCTACACTCTTTGTATGCTCGCACTCTAAAGAGAAGGGGGACCCTCCTGTGTTGCATCCCTCTATTGGCTAGGTGGTTTATTTCCCACCTACCCAGGTCTATTTTGAAGAATGAGCAGGGTATGAAATGGTCTCATAGGCTGATGTCCCTTACACATTCAGACATTCATTGGTGTTCACGATCCTCGGAAGATGTTACCCTCATCGATCGCTGTGGTGAATTCCCTAATGTCCCTCTCTTAGGCATTAGGGGAGGAATCACTTATAACCCTTGTTTGGCACTGCAGCAGTTTGGTTACGCGAGAAGGGATAGACCTCATGATATGCTTATCCGAGGAATTGCCTTCAACTATGAGAATGATGCTCAGGGTTAACGCAAAAGGTTCATAAGAGCTTGGGGCATGGTACATAAAATTGATAGCAAGACACTGGGGCACAAGAACTCCATCCCTCTTGAGCCTTATCTCAGGTGGGTACGAGCCCGTGCCCAAAGTCTTATGATGCCTTACCCTGTTGTCCTACCAACGATTGTGGAACCAGTTTCTAAAGGAGATGATCCTTATCTTGTTCATCATCCTAACATGCCAACTGATCATGAGGAATTACAGAAATCTTGGGTTCAACTTAAAGAGGAGCGGGATACGTTTGAAGCTCAATTCTATGCCAACGAGAAGAAGGTCCTGGAACTCACTAGGCTACTTCATGAAGAAAGGAGCAGGAATTTGTTTTGTTTAATTGTAAGCCTAAAAGGAACCTTTTGTAACAATTTGAACTTCTTAAATACAATTAACGTGTGTTTATTTTGGTTAAACAAATTTGAGCCTTTAAGAGTCCTTGAAATTATTGCATACGCATACCATCCATGACATTGCATAAACAGGTACCATTACAGGTTTCTCATCTTCTTCGCTGTTTATTTCAGCAATAATGTCTTCTGAACAAAGCATCAAAGATCTATAGGCACAAAATGCCCAATTTCAACAAATGTTCATAGCTTTGGTAAAAAGGGCAGGAAGATCTGAAGGCCCTTATCCTGAAGGAAAAGAAGAAGAAGAAGAAGAAGAAGACCTCTGGTGTTCTGAGTCTAGGTAGAAGGTTCAGGGGGCCGTTAAAGCAACTAGTTGATCTGACCTCCTCGTCCAAAGAAGGGGAGAATCAAGAGAGAGAGAGAGAGACAAGGGAGAAGGACCCTAGCCCTTAAGTTTCTGATAATGATACAGACTACAATGATGAGCAGTATCCTCCCACTGAGGATAGATACAAACAGTTAGAGGATCGGCTGAGCGCTATGGAGATCCAGAGAATACCCGGGATGGATTTTGAAGAGCTGGGTTTGGTGTCTGGGGTAATCATCCCATAGAAGTTTAAAGCTTTGGTTTTCACAAAGTATGATGGGCTGTCTTGTCCCAAGCTTCATCTTTGTTCCTATGTGAGGAAGATTCAGCCTCACACTGCTGATAGGAACTTGTGGGTTCACTTCTTTCAAGACAGCCTGTCAGGGACTCAGGTCGAATGTTTCTATCAACTGGAGGGAACTGTTGTACCCCAAAATTTTCCCTCTCATTTTACTCAACAAATGTCAAGTGAGGTCCCCAATTTGCTCAAGGTTGCCCAAGAGTTGACTAGACAAACTCTCTCCTAAGGCAGTGTACCCCAAATTAGGATTTCTATTTTCATCAAGATGTGTGGATCACAAAGGCCCCAAATGATTTCCAAGGTCCTAATATGTTCCCAATATTCTCCATGTCAAATTTCAAGCCTTGCACAAGAAGTTTGCTCAGTCAACTGCTCAGATGCTTGAGAATCAACTGAACTAGGTCAAAAGTCAACTGTGGCCCACATATAGTCAAACTTCAAGATTTTAGGTCAACATCATTATTTTGAAGTGTTATCCATCATTTGATCAAGGGTTTATCATGATTCTTTAAGGAATGCTCCAAATTCATCAAAACCCAAAAGTTGCTAAATTAGAGTTTTGTAGTAAAAGTCAACCCAACTTTGACCAAGCATAACTCCTTCATACTTTATCAGAAATTTTCCATCCAAAGATAATTTTGAAGAGGATGAAATTCCCTACAATTCATCTTCATCCCACAAGTTCAAAATATGCACTCACAAAATAATATGAATTTTGACATTATAGGTCCTTTTGAAAAGTCAACAAAAACACCTTTTGGGTCAAAGCTTCATACATGAACATGGAAGACTCAATTGAGATGAGACCAAACGGGTTGCTTAGGGGTAATCATAAGCTTTCTAAAAAGTCCAAGAACACCTCTCTAGGGTTAAAATTGGAGGAGATATGCCTTGTCAAAGTTGACCATTTTTGCAAAATTGTCATAAGTCAAATGGGCTCAAAATTGCATTTTTTGCCAAACGGGCTTAACTTTTTATGCTTGCACCTCACTTATAATATAATCCAAGACCAAAATATCCAACCTCATGTTATTTTCTTCACTTTTTAATTTATTTTGATTTTTTGTTAATTAGAATTTCAATTAAATCAAATAATTGATGAATAATAAAAAAGATATGTTGTGATCTGATTTTTGGACAGGATTTCAATCAAATAATGCAAGGATATCATGATCAATTCGAATCAAGGCTAATTAGTACAAGAAATGCATAATTTGGCTCAATATAGCAAGTTTACATATGCCATGAAAATCAAATCTTCAAAACTTTCAAAGATGTGATCTGTTTTTACAACCCTAATTCACTCTATGATATATATTGAACACATCCAAGGCAAGAATAGGGGTTAGAATCGTGGGAGGAGGCAGAGCAAAACTTCAAAATTTCAAAGAAAAGTGTGAGACCTATCTCCTTCCACAAGCCAATTCGAACCATTCCAAGGCTTTTAATCCATTCCTGGACATCTCAAGAAGTTAATAGCATCGTTTGCTAGCCTTAAAGCATCCAGAATCATCACGTTACAACATCACGGGTTTAAGAGCTCGATTTGGGGATTTCTGATACAAGGAAAATTGGATCATGAATGGGGTACCATGACACTCGTGAGACAAAGACAAGTTAATTGGTACCATTACAATTGATTTATATTGCATGTACAGTATTTTTAAGATGGACAGGGTTATAGCTACGGACAAACGTCTGTAGGTAAAAGTGTTTCATCTAAAGCCACGGTTCAAGGGAGAAAATGATGACGTGTCAAGCCACCATTGGAGCGTTTGAAAATTCGCGTGTTTTCTGAGCATGGCAATTGATTTTGCTTTTTATTTTATATGTTTATAATATATTCAACTAACAAGCCCAGCGCAGATGGTTAGGAAGCTTGCTTTGATGCACATGTCCTGGGTTCGATCCCAGGCGTGTGCATTTTGATATTTTCTTAACAATTTCAAGCCAATTCCATATAGCACATCACCTCATGCCTACCGTGCACCATCAACACTCATCCACTGGATGTCCAGCTGGCCAGATCTCACGCTCCTCCCTTGAAGGCCCATGGTACACCATGCAAGTCAACGGTACATTAGATCCATCGCTGACCAGGCCTGGAGCATAATGGGCCAAATATTTTCAATTCAACACCCCCCAACATTGCTATTCAACCCAGGCCCATTTCTAAATCTTTTTTTATTTTATTATTTTTCTTTATTCTTTGCAATTTATTTATTTATTTTTTTAAAATCAATTTTTTTATAAAAAATCCTAAAATCAAGAATTCACAAATTTAGAATTAGTTTTTATTATCAAATTTAATTTTTAATTAATTAGCTTAATTTAATTTAGGGAAACTTTAACTTGTTTTTATAATTAAAATCAATTAGTAAAATAGGTTTAAATTCTTGATTTAATTATTTTCTTTTCTTCAAACAAAAACACAAAAAATAGGTGATTTAATTATTTTTTTCTAATTTAAGTTAATTAGTAATTAAGTTCCCTTTTTTATTATTCCTTATTTTCTTAAAATAACAAAAAAAAAACGACCAAAAATGATTGTTTCTTTAATCGATTGCAATTAGATTTAGTCAAGGGTCAAAACCCTAATTTCTCTCGCATTTAACTTGCCGTGCGCTTGTTATTATTTTTGCCATCATTTTGTAACTGTTTCAAGGTTGTAATAGTTTTAATTAGGGTTTTAAATTCCGTGCTTTTATTTCCCGTCAAGGCAATTATGTAACTGTTGAAGCCATGTAATAGCTAGGTTTATTTCCACTTTTACTTTCAGCAAATCATTAACTGTCTAGATGTATGACTAATAGGATTGTATGGCAAGAATGCATGAAAAAAATTAAAACAGTTAGAAAACCCTAATTTGCAAAGATTAAAATAAATGAAACAAATCACTCGCACATGTTCACTCCTAGGGTTTACCTCTCTTTGGTTGCCTTCAGTACACAATCATTAAGCATAAGAGATTTTAGTGGTTTCCCTCCAGTCTAAAGAGATTAAATTGTCCCATTCGAATGTTGCCTCGAAAGGATCTCAAGACTCTAGGGTTACTACTAAAGTTTTATAACTATTGCTTTAGTGATTGTATTCGTCCCTTTTGAACGTCCCTTACAAACTCCAACGACGGTGCTACCTACTCCTTAATAGTGGGATAGCACTGTCTAAAGAAAATAGAACAAAAACGATCTTTTTTCGAGTAGGTAGATGCTAGTAGGTACTTGCTCAAAACAAATCTTTTCACCCAAACACTTTTCAAAACAGTTTTCAAAACAACTTCGTCACATCCTTGAGGACTGATACAAGGGTTATCACGAAGTAAAATATTTTCAAAGCAAGCACACACACAAGCAATTTTAAAAAAGATGAGCAAGTACCTAAGAGCCCATGGAAAACCATGGATAGAAACGGTGCTAACACCTTCCCTTTCTATAATCTACCCCCGGTACTCATAAACATCTTGAAAAAAGGTTTTTTATGTTCCTTTTCCTTTTCATGATTGGATAAAATAAAAGTCGGTGGCGACTCTTGCTTACCGCGACATTTTGCAAACAAAAAAACGCAAAATGCAAACCAGTAAAAACAGTCGGTTCTGCCACCGTATCACAAGAACCAATGTCCGAAACTGGAAGGATTTGGCTGCTGCTTTTTATAAGCAATATCAGTATAACACTGACCTTGCCCCTACTCGTACTCAACTCTAGAGTATGTCCATGGGCGCAGGTGAAGGCTTTAAAGACTATGCGCAGAAGTGGAGAGATCTGGCGGAGAGAGTCCAACCCCTTTGTTTGATAGGGAGTTGGTTGACATGTTCCTTGGGACGCTGTCTGGTCCATTCTTCCATCACCTGATTGGTAGCTTATCAGCTGGTTTCACCGAGCTGATATTAATCGGAGAAAGGGTAGAAGCTGGGATCCGAAACAGAAAAATACAGAAAGATACCTCTTCAAGTTCAATGAAGAAGCCCTTCGCGGGTAAGAAGGAAGTCAGTGCTATTTATAGTCCAAGAGGTCAGAACAGAGTTGAACACCGTCCAACGGTAGGTGTTGTGATGATACCTAGACCCGCTGCTACCCTACCACAAAACAATCAGCAAAGGGTAGAAAGACCGTAAAGGCAATTTACTCGAATTAACATGACATTGACTGAGGTTCTACCCCATATGCTAAGATCCAACTTGGCAACCTTGAAAGAGGCTCCCAAGAATCCTAACACCATATCTCCTCAGTACAATCCAAACGCTCGGTGTGCATACCATTCTGAGAGTCCTGTCCACGATACAAATGACAGTTGGGCTCTGAGAAATAAAGTACAAGATCTGATTGAAGTCAAGGAGATTGAGTTTTATGCTCTGGAGAAGCCCAATGTCATAACCGCTCCCATGCCTAAGCACAACCGTGGAGTTAATGCCATTGATATTGATCTGTTTGTTACCTCTGTTAATGAAGTTTCTACTCCTCTTATGACTGTTAAGAAGAATTTGTTGTTGGCCGGTTTATTTCTGGGCTGTGGTGAAGGTTGCCACATGTGTTCATCTCTGCCCTCTGGTTTCTATTTGCTGAAAGCAGGTGTTCAACGCCTGATGGACAGCAGAGAAATTTTGTTCGAAAAGACTTTGATTCCGACTGTTCCGTGTGAAGATATTGCCATTATAACCATTTCCACCAATCCTTCCATGGTCTCCTCTAAAATACCTGTTAGGATTACACCTGATCCAAGAATTGCCCCGCTAATAATCACTTTTCCCGGTCCCGTACCATACTCCTCAGACAAAGTTGTCCCTTGAAATTATGGCGCTGATGTTTACTATCATGGTGTTAAACAAGATTTGAATACTGAAGAGGCTGATCCTGATTTCAGTAACATTGTTTGGACCAGCAAGATCACCAGAAGAGGAAGGGTTTTCACTCCCGAGATCTCCCCGAAGACTATCACTAATCATGTTATTATTTCACCTGCTGTTCCTATCGGTACTTCCGTTACTATGCTATTTCTTACTCCAATTATTACTTCTGTCGTTGAGTCATCTGGGACTCAGGGCAAAGAAGTTGTAGGTGAGCCTGCCCAGACGGAGGCACCTAGAAAAGTTGTTGTGGAATCCTCTAAGCAAGAGATAAAGGAAATATTAAAAATAATTAAGAAGAGCAACTACAATGTGGTCGAGCAGCTGGGGAAGAAGCCCCTCGAAGATATCGATGTTGTCTCTGTTGTTATGTGCTGAGTCCCATGCAAAGGCTTTGATTACATTCCTCAAGACTGTGCATGTTCCGCAAGAAACCTCAGCCGATCAATTCAAAGACTGTGTGGCCAGCTTGACTACTAACAATGGGTGGGGTTTTTTAGATGTCGACTTGACACTGAAAGGGAGGAAGCATAATGATGCTCTACATGTCTCAATCGTATTCAGGGGCACTACTATGGCTCATGTGTTGGTAGACACTGGATCTTCATTGAATGTTCTGCCTAAGAAGGCTCTCGATCGGTTAGATTGTGAAGGCTTGACCCTAAAGCCCAGTAACATTGTGGTGAGGGCTTTTGACAAGTCGAAGAGAATGGTGCATGGGGAGGTGGACATCCCTGTCAAAGTGGGCTCTCAGACCTTTGGGTCCACCTTATATATGATGGACATCAGGCCATCGTACTCTTGTTTGTTGGGTCGTCCTTGGATCCATGAAGCTAGGGCCGTTACTTTTACGCTGCACCAAATGCTGAAATATCCGGTGAAGGGGAAAATTGTCACTGTGCATGGTGAAGAGGAGTATATGGTGAGCCCCCTGAACTCCTTCAGGTATATGGAGATGGACGGGGAATTCATAGAGACTCCTTGTCATAACTTTGAAGAGGTTCCCTAGATTTTAACGTCAATTGAGACTACTACCAGCACCAAACCTCTTTTGTGTATGGCTTCTCTCAAGGATGCCAGAGCAGTAGTTGAAGAAGGTGGGTGTACCAACTGGGGACAGCTCCCTGATTTTACTCACAAAACTAACAAATTTGGTTTGGACTTTAATTCAGGAGCTCAAAGGGCTGTTCGACACTCCCAGGCTAGAGGACCTCCCCTACGCATCAGCAATCGTGAGGTCAATGTTATTGAAGACAGTGAGGAAGATTCTGATATTGACAGCTGGATCTACCCGACTACAAACGGAGGACCGAGTAATTGGACAGCCAGAGATTTTATACCAGTTTCTTTTATTCCGCAGTAATTGTCTTACTTGTTTTCCAAGTTTGTAATAAACAATTTAAACTTCATGGCCTTATGTCTTACCCGAGGCATAATGGTTCTATCTGTGAGGGTTATTATATGTCATTTCATATATCATCAATAAAACATTGGATGTTCCTTGCATACA
Source organism: Vicia faba (assembly GCA_948472305.1). Classification (NCBI taxonomy): domain Eukaryota; kingdom Viridiplantae; phylum Streptophyta; class Magnoliopsida; order Fabales; family Fabaceae; genus Vicia; species Vicia faba. Next base: position 90,668,434 of record OX451738.1, read on the forward strand.
AATTTTGCGTTCTCTATTTTTCTTTTCTGCTTTTCACTTTATCAATACAACTATGCTCTTACACACACTCACGTATCAAACTTCAGATCCATATCCACTCTGGATCCCATTGATAACAGTTCTGATATTGCCAGTTATAACTTCGAAAATCCGATTAATCAAGCCGAGAACGAAGGTGAGGAAGATTGTGAGGTGCCTGGAGAACTTGCTAGACTGTTACAGCAGGAAGAGACGGCTATACAGCCTCATGAAGAGCCAGTTGAGACGATAAATTTTGGCACGGAGTTAGACAGAAAAGAAGTCAAGATCAGCGCAAATCTGGAGACTAAGATCAAATAGCTGTTGATACAAATGTTACACGACAATGTTGAGATATTCGCCTGGTCATATGAAGACATGCCTGGTTTAGACACTGATATTGTGGTACACCGTCTGTCGACTAAAGAAGATTGTCCTCGGGTTAAGCAAAAAGTTTGTCGTATGCGCCCTGAAATGCCAGAGAAGATCAAAGCAGAGGTTATGAAGTAGTTCAACGCTGGGTTCTTAGTTGTCACCTCCTATCTGCAGTGGGTTGCTAACGTTGTTACGGTGCCAAAGAAGGATGGTAAGGTACAGATGTGTGTGGACTATAGAGACTTGAACAGGGCAAGCCCCAAGGATGATTTCCTGCTTCCCCACATTGATGTTCTGGTTGACAACACCGCGCAGCACAAAATATTCTCCTTCATGGATGGTTTCTCTGGCTACAACCAGATCAAGATGGCTCCTGAAGACATGGAGAAGTCAACCTTCTTCACATAGTGGGGCACCTTCTGTTACAAGGTGATGCCTTTTAGGTTGAAGAACGCTGGGGCAACTTATCAGCGAGCCATGGTCGCTTTGTTCCACGATATGATTCACCACGAGATAGAGGTTTATATGGACGACATGATAGCTAGATCCCAAATCGAGGAATAGCATCTCGACCATCTACAAAAGCTATTTGACAGGTTGAAGAAATACAAGCTGAGACTGAATCCGAACAAGTGCACCTTCGAGGTAAGGTCTAGTAAGCTTCTGGGGTTCATCATCAGCAACAAAGGTATTCAAGTAGACCCTGCAAAGGTGAAGGCCATACAAGAGATTCCGGCTCCCCGTACTGAGAAGGAAGTTAGAGGTTTTTTGGGACGCTTGAATTATATCGCCGGGTTCATTTTACATCTGAATGCTACTTGTGAGCCCATCTTCAAGCTTCTGAAGAAAGATCAAGTGGTAAAGTGGAATGACAAATGCCAGACTGCTTTCAAAAGGATCAAAGAATATCTTCAAGAACCACTAATTTTGATGCCTCTGGTTGAAGGAAGACCGTTCATATTATAATTAACAGTGCTAGACAATTCAATGGGGTGTGTGTTGGGGCAGCCTGACGAGTCTGGTCGAAAAGAGCACGCAATATACTACCTTAGCAAAAAGTTTACTAACTGTGAGACAAGATACTCACTGCTCGAGAAAACTTGTTGCGCTTTGGCATGGGCTTCTCGCCAACTAGGAAGTATATGCTAACCTACACTACTTTGTTGATATCTAAGATGGATCCAATCAAATACATCTTCGAGAAGCCCGCACTCTCCAGAAGAATAGTGAGATGGCAGATGATCTTAACTGAATACGATATACAATATACAACCCAAAAAGCAATCAAGGGAAGTGTATTGGCTAATCATTTGGCTCATTAGGCCGTGGATGACTACCAATCAATGAATTTTGAGTTCCCGGACGAGAATATCATGCTAGTGACTGACTACGAAGAACCTGGACCGGATGAAGGACCTGAAGAAGGATCCGATGGACTATGGTTTTTATGGAGCTTCGAACTCACTCGGTAATGGCATTGGCGCCATAATCATATCTCCTGAGGGTTATCATACTCCTTTAACTGCCCGACTATGTTTCAACTGCACTAACAACATGGCGGAGTATGAAGCCTGCATCATGGGTCTCAAAGCCGCTATCATCCTCAGGATCAAGTTGTTAAATGTCTTCGGGGATTCAGCCTTGGTGATAATCCAGATCAAAGGTGAATGGGATACGAAGCATCCGAATCTCATCCTGTACAAAGGGCACGTACTGACATTGCTCCCGCACTTTGAGGAGGTAACCTTTGAACATTTCTCACGAGAGGAGAATCAGTTAGCGGACGCGCTGGCTACCATGTCTTCTATGTTCAAAGTCAGATGGGACAACGAAGCTCCCCGAATCACCATTGAAGTTTGGATGAACCAACACAGTGCTGCGAGATTGATACTGAAGAGGTAGCAGTTAAACCTTGGTTTCACGAAGTAAAAAGGTATCTCGAGGCTCAAGAATATCCCGAAGGGGCATATATCAATGATAAGAAGTTTCTGAGGAGGTTCTCCATGAAATCCTTCCTCAATAATGGAATCCTCTACAAGCGTAATCATGACTCTACCTTACTGCGGTGTGTAAGCGAAGCAGAGAGGATTATGGTGGATCTACATGAAGGTACCTTTGGAACCCATTCAAGTGGACATACCATGGCTAAGAATATCCTACGGGAAGGATACTACTGGTCCACTATGGAAGCAAATTGTTATCAGCACTCCCGAACTTGTCATAAGTGCCAAATCTATGCTGATAAGGTGCATGTGCCTTTGGTTCCTTTGAACGTCTTGATAGCTCCTTAGCCATTTGCAATGTGGGGCATTGACATGATCGGAGAAATCAGACCTACCACTTCTAATGGGCATCGCTTCATCCTGATGGCCATTCATTACTTCACAAAATTGGTTGAGGCCGCTTTCTTTGCAACCGTTACCAAGAATGTTGTGGCGCGGTTTATCAGGCATAACCTGATCTATCGGTATGGTGTGCCAGAGAGAATCATCACTGACAATGGTATGAATCTCAATAACACGATGATCACCGATCTCTGTAAGCAATTAAAGATACAACATCATAACTCTTCCCCCTACCGGCCGAAGATGAATGGCGTTGTTGAAGCAGCTAACAAGAACATCAAGAAGATTATATAAAACATGATGGTGACATACAAAGACTGGCATGAGATGTTACCATTTTCTCTTCATGGGTACCGTACCTCAGCACAGATGTCAACAGGGGCAACATCCTACTCTCTGGTATATGGCATGGCGACAGTCCTACCCATTGAGGTCCAGATTCCTTCTTTAATGATTATGAGAGACATGGGTTTGAACGAAGACGACTGGATCCAGGCTCAACTTGACCAACTAAATTTGATCGTTGAGAAGAGACTTACTATTGTCTGTCATGGTCAAAAGTATCAAAAGCGGATAATCAAGGCTTTCAACAAAAAGGTCAGATGCCAAGAGTATCAAGTCGGGGATTTAGTGATCAAGCGCATCATATTACCGCAAGGTGATCCCAGGGGGAAATGGACTCCCACATACGAAGGGCCATTTGTGATTAAAAACATCTTCTCGGGTGGAGCCATGATTCTAACCACCATGGATGGTGACGACCTTCCTCACCCTGTCAATGCGGGCATAGTGAAAAGATACTATGCATGATAAAAGACCCGCTAGGTTGACTGGCCTAGGCAAAAATAAGGGCTTCCTAGAGAACCAAAAGGGTTCGGGCAAAAATAAGGGATGAAAATAAAAAAATCTGTACACCCGGCAAGTCGAAAACCTGAAAAGGCGTCTTGGGCAAAAAGGGGTATCTTGGTGGACTGAAAACCCGAAAGGGCAGTCCAGGAAAAAGTTAGGGATGTAAAGTGTATCACTATGTCCCATTGGATCACCTTGCAATCTGACCTCAGTATAAGCTGTCAAGCTCGAACGGCACAATTAATCTAATCAGCTTCGGACAAGCGGCAAAGTGATGAGACGCTCGAAGACATAGCGACAATAGAAGACTTGGAACCCAATGGGATTGTTGTACATAGTTGTTTTCTTTTTTACACAATATTATATATCTTCCATCTTTACGGCGGCGTTGTCTTACTAAGAGCGTCAACTTCCTTGTATAAAAGCGCCTGTTATAGGCCAATTTCGAAAATCAATACAAATCATTTTTACAAAAACTATGTGTTTTTTCTTTTTCTGTTTTGTTTTGCAAGAACGTCCAATGATTTATTCTTGACATATGCATTTGAATATGATTTCTTCTCACAAATGTTTGTATAAGAAACGGAAAGACAATTGCTCATAACTTAAGAAACAGGGGCAAAAACCAGAAATGTCAAACCTGACAGTTACTCTATCCAGCAGGTACTGGGGCATAGACAGCCTTGAAATAGAGTCATCAGTACATACAACCTCGTTACATCTACACTCCCCATAGAGTAAAGGTAATCAAAGTGTTGATGTCAGCTTCCCCAAAACAGGAGATACTCCCCAGCCGGTTCCCTTCAGAGAAACTGACAGCTATATTCCCCCAGCCGAATTTCATAATCGCAAGCGGGTCATAAAATTTGTCTCCCAAGAAGAGTTTATTTCCCTGAATGCAGAAACTCAATCCCCGACAGAGTTTATCCCTCCATCTACATAAGTTCACTTTCCAACAAAATTATTCCCCCGCAGAGCTATTCTCAAACAGAGTCTCTCCCTGGTAGAATACTCACAAACAGAAAGGAATAAACCCCCAGCATAGTCATCTTCGTTTACCATCCCCAGCAGAAGTAGAAGAACCATTTTTTCTATGACGGTCACGGATTCAGTTTCCAATACTCTCCAGCAACAGTCACGGATTTATTTTCCCAGACTCGAATATGTCACAATAGCATCTCATGTTCATACATCATGACGTGCGCATACATATTGCATATAGCATAATCTCATTTATTTTGACAACATCATCCCATCATGCATTTCATGCATCACATATAATTAAACCCGTTATCTTTTCAGGAAAAACAATTATCACCAACAATTCCAGCAGTTGTACGTGTCACATCTGCAGACAACTTATGGAAAATCAGTTCCCAAAATCAGACAGTTCAACTAATCTACATGGTCAAATGAAGTAACCCTATTATCCAGGTTTCTTCCCATAAGCCCTACTATCCAAGCTTTCATCTTGAAGTAACCTTATTATTCATGTTCCTTCCCATAAGCCCTACTATCCAGGCTTTCATCTTGAAGTACCCCTACTATCCAGGTTTCTTCCCATAAGCCCTATTATTCAGGCTTTCATCTTGAAGTAACCCTACTATCCAGGTTTCTTCCCATAAGCCCTACTATCCAGGATTTCATCTTGAAGTAACCCTACTATCCAGGTTCCTTCTCATAGCCCTACTATCAAGACTTTCATCTTGAAGTAACCCTACTATCCAGGTTCCTTCCCATAAGCCCTACTATCCAAGCTTTCATCTTAAATTAACCCTATTATCCAGGTTCCTTCTCATAGCCCTACCATCTAGGATTTCATCTCGAAGTAACCCTACTATCCAGGTTCCTTCCCATAGCCCTACTATCTAGGCTTTCATCTCGAAGTAACCCTACTATCCAGGTTCCTTCTCATAGCCCTACTATCCAGGCTTTCATTCCGAAGTAACCCTAATATCCAGGTTCCTTCTCATAGCCCTACTATCCAGGCTTTCATTTCGAAGTAACCCTACGAACTAGGTTCCTTCTCATAGCCCTACTATCCAGGCTTTCATTTCGAAGTAACCCTACGACCCAGGTTCCTTCTCTCTTATCTCTATACAACAGTTTACAACACTGCAAGACCTGGACCCGACCAGAATCGGTCGATCTCACATTTCCCCAGTAAGCCGCTGTATAGCCTGAACCCCGACCAGATGTGCAGCTCACTTTTGTCTCATCAATCAAGAGTTAATTCCCCAGTAGAGTAATGGACAACCTAATCTCCTAGGCTCTATTTCCCAGGACATAAATCAACATTCCCCGGCGAAGTCCTCCCCAACGGCAGGTGCAGGAATTCTCGCAAAGGAATCTCTTATGCAACTGATATCTTTTATGTATGGCATCTTTAAGCCCATCTCCGACGATTTTATGTCTCCTTCCAGATGGTATCTGTAAGCTCGTTCTCGATATTATTGATCGACATTCACTTCATGCGAGTGCAAATTTCTGGGCACTCTAGTGTTCAATCACCTTCCACCCTCAGATCACGAAAGGCAGACAAGCCAATCTAAATCCTCAGGTTTAAGAAGATTGAACAGGGGTAGCTGTTGCACCCTAAAATTTTCCCTCTCATTTTATTCAACACATGCCCATTTAGGTCCCCAACTTGCCCAAGGATGCCCAAGCATTGACCAGACAAGTTCTCTTCTTAAGGCAATGAACCTCCAACTAGGGTTTCACTTTTCATCAAGATGTATGAGCTTCAAAGACTTCAATTTCTTTCCGTGGTCCTATTATGCCTCCAAGAACATCTATGCCAAGTTTCATGCCTTGCACAACAAGTTTGCTCAGTCAACTGCTCAAATGCCAGAAAATCAACTATACTAGGTCAAAAGTCAACTGTGACCCACATACAGTCAAACTTCAAGATTTTTGGTCAACATCAACATTTTGAAGTAATATCCATCATTTTATAAAGGGTTGATCATGATTCCTCAAGGAATGCCCCAAATTCATCAAAACTCAAAAGTTGCTAAATTAGGTATTCTATAGGAAAAGTCAACCAAACTTTGACCAAGCATAACTTTCTCATACTTTATCATAAATTTCTCATCCAAGGCTAATTTTGAAGAGAATTAAATTCCCTACAACTCATCTTCGTCCCTCAAGTTCAAAAAATGCACTCATGGAAAGATATGAATTCGGACATTATAGGTCATTTCAAAAAGTCAACAAAAACACCTTTTGGGTCAAAGCTTCTTACATGAGCATGGGAGATCCAATTGAAATGAAACCAAAAGGGTTGTTTAGGGGCATCTCAAGCTTTCTAAAAAGTCCAAGAACCCCCTCTTAGGGTCAAAATTGATGGAGATATGCATTGTCAAAATTGGCTATTTTTGGAAATTTGCCCAAAGTCAACAATGCTCAAAACTATATTTTTTCTCAAATGGGCCTAACTTTTTGTGCTTGCAACACACTCCTAGCCTGGTCCACGATCTCCAAGCTAACCCATGCATTGTTATATTATTTATATTATTTATTTTGACATTTTATCCATTAAAATGCAAAATTAAATAAATAAATAAATAGTAGAAATAATAAAAGATTTGGATTTGGAATCTTTTCTCATCAAATAAGGGACACATATTACTGGCATATCAAAGGAAATATCATGGAGAAATGGCTAGATGAGATTTGGTCCAAATATATAAAAAATCATATTATTGAAGGGAAATATTTTCTCAATGAAAGCATGGATATTTTTCCAATTTTGTTAACCTAATATATATGCACAACAAAGTCAGACCAAGGGGAGGTGCACAGCTTGTCTCAAGAAAACCCTAGCAATCCTCAAAATTTTCAAAGAGGAAAGCAATTTTATTCCATGCGAACCATCCGTTCTTCATCAAATCTAATCATTCCATCATCCTTCTGAGGATTCCAGGAGTTGAACTAGTCCATTTGCAAAGGCCAAAACATGCTGCATCACCCAGTCTGATCCTCCCTCGTATGGTAAAAATTTGGATTTCAAACTCACTTAATTCTTAATATCAATGCCTTTTGAATACACATTCATGTTATTATGATTATTTATGAATTTTCTGACGCATTACATGCAAGAAACGAGGCCAGGGTTGCAAATCACCATTGTTAGAGCTTGGAGAGAAGGAAGTTTCGGTTTTAGTGATATAGAGACTTTTAGATCAAATGGATACCACCATTGGATTCCTGGGGAAACTTTAAGGGGGTAGTGTCTTTTTTGTGCCTTGATCTCGCGTGTTTTGCAGGTTTCATTTTTGGGTGTCGCTAGAGAGGGTGACAGAAGCCACCGTGGTCGGTGGCTTGACTTTTACAGGCGACGGTCCAAGCATGTGTGGCCATTCCACATAATCCCATTGGCTGGATCAAACGTTGAATGCCTCTCTCCACATCTGATTGGCTCGTTGAGTCACCATGGTCCCCATCATGCATGCGTGTCATGGCTGATTCAGCACTAGCACCTTGTTTTTCTTTTGTTTTAATTGTTTAATTATATATACGAATAAACAGGCTAGCGCAGTTGGTCATGGGAGAGAGGTATGAAGCTAATGTCCTGGGTTCAATCCCAAGCGTGAGCTTTTGCATTTTTTCCATTATTTCTTCACAGGATCCAGCATGCACTACCCAGGAAAGCCATCGTACACCCTCCAAATCCAGCCATTGGATCATCCTTAGATCCAGATCTAGCGCTTAGTGAGAGCAACTCATGGTGCACCCTCAGGCATGGCAACACTGGATCCAATAATTGATTGGTCTTGTGCTTCTTGGGCCCAATGAAAATCAATAATACACCCCCTGGTTACTCAACAATACCAGGCCCAAATCATTCTTTTTTAATTTCTTTTCTTTGTTTTATTTATTTATTAATCATTTTTTACAACAAAAAATCATTTTTTATCAAATAACAAAAATCATAAAAATATAAAATCACCAAAATATAGAATTAGGTTTTTTATTTAAATTAATTGAAAATAAAATAGTTTAATTAGATTAACTTGATTAATTTTTTATTATTTAAAATTAATTATAGGATTAGGTTTAATTTGCAATTAAATTATTTTCTCAGTAAAAAATACACAAAAATATTTTTTAACTAATTAGATTTTTTAGGCTTCTAATTTATTCTTGTATTTAATTCGTCGCGCGCACCTTTACTTCCTTTTAATTCAAAATTATTGTAACTGTTTCAAGTTTGTAATAGATTAATTAGGATTTTAATTTCCGCATCTTTATTTTCAGTCAAATATTTATGTATCTACCCAAATGCTTTGTAATAGTTAGGACTTTAATTTCTCGCACTTTTTAATTTCCGCCACTATCAAACTGCTAGATGTATGGAGATTAAGATTGTATGCGAAAGATAAACCAATGATTAAAAAGGTAGATAACCCTAATTGTGCAAAGATAATTAACTGGAAAAAAGCATACGTGCACATGCTCACTCCTAGGGTTTGCCTCACTTGGTTGCCTCGGAAATAATGGTCATGTCCCTCGAACGTAGGGATATCTTAGCAATGACCCATAATTCAAAGTCATCATAAAGATCATAGTCCCTCATTGTCCCTCGAGTTGCCTACGAGAAATGATCTTATGATGATAGTCCCTTCGAAATTCTAAGGTATCCCTACTTGTTGCCTTCAGTGACCATTTCGTCCCTTCGAATGTCCCTTAAAACTCCAACGATGGGGCTACCTACTCCTTAATAGTAGGATATCGATATCTAAAAGAAACGAGGAAATGAACAGTATTTTTTCGAGTAGGTAGAAATCTTAAGTACTTGCTCAAAACAATAAAAATATTTTTACACAAACACTTTCAAAACAGTTTTCAAAACAAACTTCGTCACACTCTTGAGGACAGATACAAGGGTTACCATGAAGTTAAACAAAAACTTTTCAAACACACACACAAGCAATTTTAAAATAAGCAAGTACCTAAGAGCCCATGGAAAACCATGGATAGAAAGGGTGCTAACACCTTCCCTTTCTATAATCTACCCCCTGTACTCAGAAACATCTCGAAAAAAGGTTTTTTCTGTTCTTTTTCCTTTTCCTTTGTTGGATGAAATAAAAGTCGGTGGTGACTCTTGCTTACCGCGACATTTGCGAACAAAAAATGCAAACCAGAATTAACAATCAGTTCTGCCATCGTATCACCCCAACAAATAGCAGGATTCCCCAACTTGAGTTTGCCTCTCCGACTACTAAAAATCAAAAGACCACAACTCCTTTTTCCCAGTAGACTACTCTATGATCCCCATCAATTCAACTTCGACTCCCCAGTAGAGCAACGGACAAATGAGACTCTAGAGCTCTTTTCCCCAAGCAGGAATCAACACTCTCCACAGAGTTTTCAATATTCCCCAACGAAGTTCTCCTCAAAACAACAAAACAGGAATCCCCAGTGGAAACATTCTAAGCAAAGTTTGAAGACACACCTACTCTTCCACAACAGTCCGGGATTTATTTTCCCCGACTAAGAAGTACCGCAATAGCATCCCATATGCATATATCATGGCATGCGCATACATATTGCATACAGCATAATCTCATTTATTTTGAGAACATCATCATAATGCATTTCATACATCATGACATTGCATACGACTAACTCTTTACCTTTCAGGGAAAAGATAAAATCAACAAGCTACGTCTAACGAAGGGATATTCCGGGATTTTCCACAAAAAGATGTCCCCGCAAGATTTTCTCTGGATCAGCTAGATCGACACTATGATCTCTCTGATTATTATGCCAATGGAAGATATTCCAAGACTTTTCGTTTGGGTCAGTTAAATCGCTACTAAGATTCTCCTGATTACTATGCCAGTCAAAGTTAATTTAAGGTCTTCCCCTGGTTCAGTCAAATCGATACTAAGACTTCTATCCCAATTGAAGACAATTCGAGACCTTTCTCTGGTCCAGTCAAATCAATACTAAGATTTCTATTCTAGTCAAGGAAGCTACGAAGCCCAGAAACTGATCGGATAATAGTCAATCAACAATTTAAGACACTGTGAAGCCTGGATTTCGACCAGATAACAATATAAGGTGCTGCGAAGCCTGGAATCTGACTAGATAGTAGTTCACTTCTTCAAATACACTGTGAAGCCTGGATTTCGACCAGATAATGGTATAAGATGCTGCGAAGCCTGGAATCCTGCCAGATAGTAGTTCACTTCTTCAAAGACATTATGAAGCCTAGATTTCAACCAGATAACAGTATAAGGTATTGCAAAGCCTGGAATCCGACCAGATAGTAGTTCACTTCTTCAAAGACATTGTGAAGCCTGGATTTCGACCAGATAACAGTATAAGGTGTTGTAAAGCCTGGAATCTGACCAGATAGTAGTTCACTTCTTCAAAGACACTGTGAAGCCTAGATTTCGACCAAATAACAGTATAAGGTGCTGCGAAGCCTGGAATCCGACCAGATAGTAGTTCACTTCTTCAAAGACACTATGAAGCCTGTATTTTGACCAGATAACGGTATGAGGTGCTGCGAAGCCTATAATCCGACCAGATAGTAGTTCACTTCTTCAAAGACACTGTGAAGCCTGTATTTCAATCAGATAACCGTATAAGGTGCTGAGAAGCCTGGAATCCGACCAGATAGTAGTTCACTTCTTCAAAGACACTATAAAGCCTGGATTTCGACCAGATAACGGTATAAAGCACTACGAAGCCTAGAATCTGACCAGATAGTAGTTTACTATGTTAGTTACTATGAAGCCTAGACTCGATCGGATAGTAGTATACCTCAGATTCAAGTTGAAGACTGGACCCGACCAGATAACAACTTAATCACCAAAGCCTGGATACGACCAGATAACAGTACACCTCAGATTCAAGTTAAAGCCTGGACCCGACCAGATAACAGCTTAATTTCTTCAAACCACTGAAGCCTAGATACGACCAGATAACAGTTCAATGTATATAATTACTGCGAAGCCGGGATCCCGACCAGATAACGGTTTAATCTCATTTCCCCAATAAGTCGATGTGAAGCTTGGAGAACGACCAGATAACAGTTAGCCTTATTGTCCTCAGCAAGACACTGTAAAGCCTGGATCCTGACCAGATAGTAGTTCACTTCCGTCTCTTCAATCAAGTGAGGACACCCCAATATAGTAACAGGTAACTAAAGCTCCTAAAACTCTATGTTCCAAGACAAAGGCCAACATTCCTCAGTGGATTCCTCTCTAACAGCAAGAGCAGGAATTCCCACAAAGGGATATCTCATGAAGTCAACATTGTTTTAGATGGTATCTTTAAGCCCATCTTTGACAACTCTCCGTCACATTCTTATGGCATCTTTAAGCCCATCTCCAATGATCTTCCGTCATCTTTTCCAAATGGCATCTATAAGCCCATTCCCAATACTATCTACACAGTCAAGTATCATCTCAGACGAGTGCAAATTTCTGGGCACTCTAGTGTTCAATCATCTTCCACCTTCAAGTCACGAATGGCAGATTTTCCCATCTAACTCTTCAGGTGTAAGAAGATTGAACAGGGGCAGTTGTTGTACCCCAAAATTTTCCCTCTCAATTCTCAGAGGGTTTTCTCACAAAGATTCTCAGGATTCAAGCTTGCATAGGTGCATTGGGATTTTCCAGTACCAAAATTAAAAGGAAACTATCAAAAAGGGAGAAAACAGATAAAAATAACATTTTGACAATTTTGAAGGAAAACAGGTCTCCTTCGATTCAGCACTCTTCGATTGACTCTTGGCCTCCTTTGATTGCTCAAAATGGCTGCTAGCGTGCCTCTTTCTCCTGGGCATGTGACTTCTTGTTGCAGGCTTCATTTGTGTCTTTTGTTGCCTGCATGCTTGCTTTGAAAAACCAATTTTTGCTTCCACATGTGCCCCATACAGGGCAAGCCTTTCGATTGGACAAGTATGTTGCCTGCATGCTTGCAATCGAAGGCCATGACCTACTGGCGACATGTACCCCCTGCAAGGCAAAGTCTTTGTTTAGACACAAGTTCCTGCATGAAAGTCTTCATTTGGGAACTCACCTTCTGCATTCCTGCATGTAAACTTCATTTTGAGCAGGAGCCTCCTTCGAATTCAACTTGGATTACATCCTTCATTTTGAGCAGGAGCCTCCTTCAAATGCAACTTGGGTATGTCCTTCATTTTGAACTTAAAGCCTCCTTCGAATGCAAGTTTAGGTACATCCTTCGTTTGGATTTGAAACCTCCTTCGAATACACTTGCCCCAATGGCCTCTTGCAGACTCTGCTTCATACAAGCTTCGTTTGAGCCAAGAGGCATCTTCATACAATATTTGATTAAGTTTTTGCTTCCCTTGAAAGAGTGCCCTTCGATTCAGAATCTAGGAACTTCCCTCATGCTAAACAGTCACAAGGCAGGGACTCCCCACGTACACTCTTTCGTTTGGCTACATATGACCATGGGAAGGCAAACGTTTGATTGGACAGAAGCAACCTACATACAAATATTCAATTGGAGCTTTGATTCCCTTCGAATGAGCTTCCCTCGAATCCAAGCTGAACCATTCGAAGCAGGTTTTGTTTGAAGCAAATCTGAGGAAATCTCATGACCCAGCTACTTGACAGGCTATGTTGCTTCCAAGTCTTTATATAATCAGAGGCTTGTCTAAAGGTTTTAAACTTTGTCTTTTGGATAATACCAATCTTGGTTAAAATAGCAAAAGGCTACACACCCCTTCTTTTCATAGAGAATACTTTTATCACAAAAGCAGCTTTCAGCCTGAATTTGGTATGAATGAAAAGCAGGGTCAGAAGCATAAGTCACATCTCCTGCGCCCCCAACTTCCAAAGGCCCCCACTTGTACCTTTCACGTTTCATTATTTTATTGCTTTGCAAGGCTGGCTATTGAAGAGATGTCCATTCTTTTTCTCTATAAATAGAGGAATTTTCGCAAAGCTAAGGGAGGATTTTTGGACTAGAGGAAGGAATCTCCCAAATTTTCTCAAACACAATAAAAATTCTCAAGTTCATCAACACTTGAGAAATAAAAAAAACCAGAACCATACTCACCCTCTTCGATTCTGAAAGACAAGCACGCTTCATTCTCCTTCAAACCCAGTCATCCTTAAGCTTGTCCCCTTCGAATCTAAAAGGTCCTTGTACCTTGTTCCCTTCGAATACACTAGAAACATAACACTTTTGTCTTTCCTTCTTCGAATCCAGAAGCATCAAGGCAGCAGCTTAAGTTCCAACACTTACATTCCAATGTCAAGCAAGGTAAGTCCCCTTAACCTTAAGCTTTTCGTTTCAAACATAACATGTAAATAATATTTGCTCACTTTTTATTTCTATACTTTCTATTGCATGCTTTTTCTTGTCCAAGTATATGTTAAAGCTAATCTATACAGTCCTCTAAAAATGTTGGAATACAAAATATGCATGTTTCGATATACTTGCTTTGATGCATACACATGTTTCGATACAGACATGTTCAGCACACACACACACTTGCTTCGAATACACTGACTTGCAAGCCCGGACAAAAGGCACTCCTCCACGCTGACTTCCAAGCCCCAAAAAGGCAAGTTGCACCACACTAATTTCCAGGCAGAATTAAAAGGCCTATTATCTCAGGCCCCATTCGAAGGAGGCCGAGAAGGCATGCCTAGTTGCTGACAAGCCCAATCGAAATTCACAACCTGCTGACCCTCCAGGCCCCAATCGAAGTACATGACATGACTGGTGCCAACTCCCAATCGAAGGCCGTGACCTCACTGGTGCCATCCCCCAATCGTAGGAATCCAAAACCTGCAAAATCAAAGGGTTCTCCCCCCCCCCCCCCCCAATCGAAAGACACTCATTTTTCTTGATTTTATCTTATTTTTGCCTTTATCTTTCTATGCACTTCAATATGGTTGTAATAGTGTAGGATTTATTTTTTTCACTTTTATTACTTTTGTACAAATGTTAGTAATTAGGTGTGTATGGCAAGATAAAAAACCAACAAGTAGACCACCAAAAATCAAAGACAAAATGTATGCAATCAAACACACTTTGCACACATGCACCCTTAGGGTAATCTCACTTGTTGCCTCGGAAAATAGTCATGTCCCTCGAACATGGCCATTTTAGCAAAGACCCTCGATAAAAGATCGTAGTCCCTCGATGACCCTCGATGTTGTCTTTGGTAAATGATCTAGTCCCTAAATGACATTGCTAAAACGTCCCATGGGTTGCCTTTTATGACTATACAAACGTCCCACGCCCGTCCCTTCACATCCAACGATGGGGCTTCTTACCAAAACAATGTAAGATAGCAACATCTAAAGGAGGAGGAAAATAACATCTAAGACCTTTTGAGTAGGTATATTTGCTCCTAGTTGCTCGCTTGCTCACAATAAAAACATTTTATACACCCACACTTTCACTTGGAAACATTTTCAAAAGACAAACACTTTGTACGCGTTCTTATAGAAACGAGAGTCATTACAAAGAAACCCTTTTCAAAATCACTTTCAAAAACACATTCCACAAACACCTCTTTGAATTATTTTTAAAACAACACTTTGTACGTGTTCTTATAGAAACGAGAGCCATTACAAAGTCACATTTTCAAAATACTTTCAAAACCCACACCACAAGCACATTTTCAAACAAAGCAAGTGATCTAGCAAGCAACTATGAGCCCGGAGATAACTACGGATGAAAAGGGTGCTAATACCTTCCCTTTTCATAATCTACCCCCCGAACTCAGAAAACTCTCTAAAGGTATTTCCTGTTCTTTTCAGTCTTTCCTTATTGGATAAAAGAAAAGTCGGTGGCGACTCTTGCTAACCGCAACATTTGCGATCAAACGCAAACCTCCCAGGTCAGTTCTCCCACCGTGTTACAGATACGAATACACTTTTGAAAATAGTGACTTTACCATTGCATTGAGGAGAGTGAAATTTTTATTGAGCCACTAAAAATTTAAAGATTCATTTGAATAGAGTGAATATGAAAGAGTCCTTCCATTTTCTACAACTTTAAGTATACGTGAAAAAAAATAGGCTTAGTTAAACATTGATTAAGAAGGATTAAATAAAATAAAAATTGAGTAAGAAAAAATAAGGGAGTAACACATCAGCCTTATTAATTTCCAAACAAATGTTATTGCAGTAAGCTTCAAAAAGTTATTTTTAACCTTGGATTAAAAAAGTTTAAACTTGAACTCAAAAGGGTATTCGTGGTTTTTCCAGGTACTTTGATTTTTATAGATAGATAGTAGATTTTTTGTGAGAGATGTTTCTATGCTACAAAGTTGGCAAAATGGATGAGGAAGAGAGTTTTCGTTAGAGATGAAGAAGAAATAGAAAGTAACAAAGTTGAAGAGATATGAATACCCTTTTGAAAATAGTGACTTTACCATTGCATTGAGGGGAGTGGAATTTTCATTGAGCCACTAAAAATTCAAAGATTCATTTGAGTAGAGTAATTATGAAAGAGCCCTTCCATTTTCTACAGCTTTAGGTATACGTGAAAAAAATAGTTTAGTTAAACATTGATTAAGAAGGATTAAATTAGATAAAAATTGAGTAAGAAAAAATAAGGGAGTTACACATCAGCATTATTAATTGTCAAACAAATGTGGTTCCTGTAAGCTTCAAAACTATATTTTTAACTTTGGAATAAAAAAATTTAAAATTGAACTCAAAAGGATATTTATGGTTTTTCCATGTACTTTGATTTTTATAGATAGATAGTAGATTTTTCGTGAGAGATGTTTCTAGGTTAGAGTTGGAAAAATGGATGAGGATGAGAGTTTTTCGTTAGAGATAAAGAAGAAATAGAAAGTAATGAACTTGAAGAGATATGAATACCTTTTGGAAAATAGTGACTTTACCATTGCATTGAGGAGAGTGA
This sequence comes from Vicia faba, assembly GCA_948472305.1. Classification (NCBI taxonomy): domain Eukaryota; kingdom Viridiplantae; phylum Streptophyta; class Magnoliopsida; order Fabales; family Fabaceae; genus Vicia; species Vicia faba. The sequence continues at coordinate 90,684,900 of OX451738.1, forward strand.
AATTTTTATTGAGCCACTAAAAATTTAAAGATTCATTTGAATATAGTGAATATGAATGAGTCCATCCATCTTCTACAACTTTAAGTATAAGTGAAAAAAATAGGTTTAGTTAAACATTGATTAAGAAGGCTTAAATAAAATGAAAATTGAGTAAGAATAAATAAGGGAGTAACACATCAGCCTTATTAATTTCCAAACAAATGTTGTTGCAGAAAGCTTCAAAAAGTCATTTTTAACCTTGGAATAAAAAAAGTTTAAACTTGAACTCAAAAGGGTATTCGTGGTTTTTCCAGGTACTTTGATTTTTATAGATAGATAATATATTTTTTGTGGGAGATGTTTCTATCCTACAGAGTAGGCAAAATGGATGAGGAAGAGAAATTTTCGTTAGAGATGAAGAAGAAATAGAAAGTATCGAAGTTAAAGTGATACAAATACCCTTTTGAAAATAGTGACTTTACCATTGCATTGAGGAGGGTGAAATTTTCGTTGAGCCACTAAAAATTCAAAGATTCATTTGAATATATTGAATATGAAAGAGTCATTCCATCTTCTACAACTTTAGGTATACGTGAAAAAAATAGGTTTAGTTAAACATTGATTAAGAAGGATTAAATAAAATAAAAATTGAGTAAGAAAAAATAAGGGAGTGACACATCAGCCTTATTAATTGCCAAACAAATGTGGTTGTAGTAAGCTTCAAAAATTCATTTTTAACCTTGGAATATAAAGTTTAAACTTGAACTCAAAAGGGTATTTGTGGTTTTTCCAGGTACTTTGATTTTTAAAGATAGATAGTAGATTTTTCGTGAGAGATGTTTCTATGCGACAGTGTTGGCAAAATGGATGAGGAAGAAAGTTTTTCGGTAGAGAAGAAGAAGAAATAGAAAGTAACAAAGTTGAAGAGATACAAATACCCTTTTCAAAATAGTGACTTTACCATTGCATTGAGGAGGGTGAAATTTTCATTGAGCCACTAAAAATTCAAAGATTCATTTGAGTAGAGCGAATATGAAAGAGTCCTTCCATTTTCTACAGCTTTAGGTATACGTGAAAAAAATAGGTTTAGTTAAACATTGATTAAGAAGGATTAAATAAAATAAAAATTGAGTAAGAAAAAATAAGAGAGTTACACATCAGCATTATTAATTGTCAAACAAATGTAGTTGCACTAAGCTTTAAAAAGTCATTTTTAACCATGGAATAAAAAATGTTTAAACTTGAACTCAAAAGGGTATTCATGGTTTTTCCAGGTACTTTGATTTTTATAGATAGATAGTAGCTTTTTCATGAGAGATTTTTCTATGCTATAGAGTTGGAAAAATGGAAGAGGAAGAGAGTTATTCGTTAGAGATGAAAAAGAAATAGAAAGTAACGAAGTTTAAGTGATACGAATACCCTTTTGAAAATAGTGACTTTACCATTGCATTGAGGAGAGTGGAATTTTCATTGAGCCACTAAAAATTCAATGATTCATTTGAATAAAGTGAATATAAAAGAGTCTTTTCATCTTCTACAGCTTTAGGTATACGTGAAAAAAATATGTTTAGTAAAACATTGATTAAGAAGGATTAAATAAAATAAAAATTGAGTAAGAAAAAATATGGGAGTGACACATCGGCCTTAGTAATTTCCAAACAAATGTGGTTGCACTAAGCATCAAAACGTCATTATTAACCTTGGAATAAACAAATTTAAACTGGAACTCAAAAGGGTATTCGTCGTTTTTCCAAGTACTTTAATTTTAATAGATAGTAGATTTTTCGTGAGAGATGTTTCTATGCTACAGAGTTGGAAAAATGGATGAGGAAGATAGTTTTTCATTAGAGATGAAGAAGAAATAGAAAGTAACGAAGTTGAAGAGATACAAATACCCTTTTGAAAACAGTGACTTTACCATTGCATTGAGGAGAGTGAAATTTTCCTAGAGCCACTCAAAATTCAAATATTCATTTGAATACAGTGAATATGAAAGAGTCATTCTATCTTCTACAACTTTTGGTATACATGAGAAAAAAAGGCTTAGTTAAATATTGATTAAGAAGGATTAAATAAAATAAAAATTGAGTAAGAAAAAATAAGGGAGTGACACATCAGCTTTATTAATTGCCTAACAAATTTGGTTGCAGTAAGGTTCAAAAAGTCATTTATAACGTTGGAATAAAAAAAATAAACTTGAACTCAAAAGGGTATTCGTTGTTTTTCCAAGTACTTTATTTTTATAGGTAGATATTATATTTTTCAAGAGAGATGTTTCTATCCTACAGAGTTGGAAAAATGGATGAGGAAGAGAATTTTTAGTTTGGGATGAAGAAGAAATAGAAAGTATCGAAGTTGAAGTGATATGAGTACCCTTTTGAAAACAATGACTTTACCATTGCATTCAGGAGAATGAAATTTTCATTGAGCCACTAAAAATTCAAAGATTCATTTGAATATAGTGAATATGAAAGAGTCTTTCCATCTTCTACAGCTTTAGGTATACGTGAAAAAAATAGGTTTAGTTAAACATTGATTAAGAAGGATTAAAAAAAATAAAAATTGAGTAATAAAAAATATGGCAGTGACACATCAGCCTTTTTAATTTCAAAATAAATGTGGTTGTAGTAAGCTTCAAAAGGTCATTTTTAATCTTGGAATAAAAAAAGTTTAAACTTGAACTAAAAAGGGTATTCGTGGTTTTTCCAGGTACTTTGATTTTTATAGATAGATAGTAGATTTTTTGTGAGAGATGTTTCTCTGCTACAAAGTTGGCAAAATGGATGAGGAAGAGAGTTTTTCGTTAGAGATGAAGAAGAAATAAAAAGTAACAAAGTTGAAGAGATACGAATATCCTTTTAAAAACTGTGACTTTACCATTGCATTGAGGAGAGTGAAATTTTCTTTGAGTCTCTAAAAATTCAAAGATTCCATTGAATAGAGTGAATATGAAAGAGTCCTTCCATCTTCTATAGCTTTAGGTATACGTGAAACAAAATTGGTTTAGTTAAACATTAATTAAGAAGGATTAAACAAAATAAAAATTTGAGTAAGAAAAAAATAAGGGAGTGACACATCATCCTTATTAATTCCCAAACAAATTTGGTTGTAGTAAGCTTAGAAAAGTCATTTATAACCTTGGAATAAAAAAAGTTTAAACTTGAACTCAAAAGGGTATTCGTGGTTTTTCCAGGTACTTTGATTTTTATAGATAGATAGTAGATTTTTTGTGAGAGATGTTTTTATGCTACAAAGTTGGAAAAATGGATGAGGAAGAGAGTTTTTCATTAGAGATGAAGAAGAAATAGAAAGTAACGAAGTTGATGAGATACAAATACCCTTTTGAAAACAGTGACTTTACCATTTCATTGAGGAGAGTAAAATTTTCATTGAGTCACTAAAAATTCAAAGATTCCATTGAATAGAGTGAATATGAAAGAGTCATTCCATCTTCTACAGTTTTTTACCCCAAAATTTGCCTCTCATTTATCAAGATTTTTCCTCACAAGACTTCTTGGACTCAAGACAGGATTAGGGTTTGCTCAGCTCAAGACATCATCTTGCACTGATGACTCAAAATTAGGGTTTGAGTTTGCACAAAGATTTTTGGACCACCAATGCTTCATATGACTTTAAAACATCATTATGGACCCCTAAGATCACTCATGACAAGTTTCAAGCCTTGAACCATATTTTTGATCAGTCAATTGGACAGTTGACCTAAAAATCAGCTGTATTGGGGGAAAAGTCAACCATGGCCAATTTATAGTCAAACTTCATAATTTTTTATCCACTACAACATTTTAGACTCATATGTATCATTTGATCAAGTTTGGATCACAACTCCTCAAGAAATTTGATCAAATCATCAAAAGGGCAAAATGGTCAAAATTAAGGTTTTGACTGAGAAAGGGCAATTTCTGATTTTTAACCTAGCCAATGGCCAATTGGGTTCAAACATGATTTCAAGGGTTCAATGGAATCATCTTGACCTAATTACATGGTTCAAAAGATCTCAAGTTCATTGGATTGACAGATGAATTTTGCAGTCAACTGATCAAAAGTCAACTGTACACTGAAAAGTCAAACTTTGACTTTTTGGTCAAAATCAAATGCCATGGGTCACAATTCATCAAGATATGTCAAAATATGAAACTTGTTGACCAAGAAAACCAATTTTGAAAATTAGGGTTTTGAATTTGAAAATTTTCATAACTTAGAATTTTTCTAAGTATGGAAATTTTCTTATTTTTTCCCAACTTTTAACCACTTTTTCACCATGATGAAATTTGATTCAAAGAAAACTTCCAACTTGAAAGTTGTAGTCCTCCATCAAATTTACAACTTTTATTCACAAAGTTTTCCCAAAAGATGCTTGGATCTCAAGTTATGATTTTGTGAACGTAGGTCCTTGAACTAAATAACATAGTGAAAATTTGCCCTAATTTAGGCAGGTTTTTGACCCAACTTCATGGACATTTTTCACCTAGTTCCAAGAGGTATCTCACAATTCATTTCAAAGATGGATTATGGAGAACATTTCAAGCTTTCCAAAATGTCCAAGAACTCTCCAAGATCATTTGTGGTTAGGAAGAATTGAAGAAAAGAAATTGGCATTTTATCACTTTTGTTCATGCCATTTTTACAATGCAACAAGTTGCAAATCTGATCTTGGATGCTTGTACCTTGCATTACAGGTCCTAAAATCATTCTACACTCCTTAATTAAATGAAAACTCAGAGGATAAGGGCTTTATCTTTGCTTTTGGAGCATTGTACAAGAAATAATTCCATAAATGGCCAAAAGTTCACAATGCCATTTTCATAAAGCAAGCTTTTTGCAACTTTATCATTCTTGAGCCTTGGAGCTATCCCTTTGGTGCAGGCAATTTCCATAGATCACAAGCAATGTACACCAACTCTTTGCAGCCCTAAAACTAGCCAGTACAACCATGTTGAACAAGTCATCTCACTTTTCTTAAAATGCAAGAAAGTTGGCCAAAAGTTCAGAACTTGTACAAGCTGATAAAGGGTGGACTTTGTATCATTCAAGTTAGATTCACAAACTTGTTACAAAATAGAACATGAATGAATAACATCTGAAACTCTCCAAAACTCCAAAAACTTCATTTTTCTGCCCAAACATCCAGCTTCTGCAAAATCCTTGCCAACTTCATTTTGGCTCATGCGTTTTGCCTTTTAACCTTTGAAACACTTCATCCACATCATATCCAAGCTATCCAAGCCTTTACATTGTTGCTGTAACCCCTGTTTCAGCCATTGCCATTTTCACTTTGGAAGCTTGCAACTTGACTTCTACAAAGACTTCTGGCCATCCACAAAGCAAGCTAGGCATTGGAATAGCTTGAAGGAACTTAAAGGAAGCTCACATGATCCTCAGGCCTCACTCAAAGTCCCCACATTGCCATATCCAAATCCAGCTGAAGGAGGTATTTTTCAAAACTTTATCTCTCTATTTAGGCATCCTCAAGCCACGATTTGTGAAGCAAAATTGTAGCCTCTAGCATGGTGAAGATGTACATATGCATACTTTCCATTTATATTAACTGAGCTGAGAGAATTTGAAGTTTGAAAGTACTGAAAAAATTAGGTCTGAAATTAGGGGTTATAAAATTCTCTCTGATTTTTGAGAGTTAGGTCACAAATTTTATATCATTGGAATCGTGAGATTACAAGCTACATGTTTTATGTTATGGGTTTTTGTTTTTATGCAAGCAATAGCAAGATACAGGTTTGTACATGATGTGCGCGCAGAGCTGAAGGACAATGACGAAGATGAGTTGGCTTGGGCTTTTTGGCATTTCTGGCCTTTTTGCTTTTATTGTTCACACCCCTCTGACCACTATTTGCACCCCCTGACTTATTTTTGTTATATTTTTCATATTTTCTCATATTTTTATGTTTATTGATTTTAATAATTTTTTCTGAATATTAAAAAATCACAAAAATAATTTCTTAATTTTTTGCAATTTTTTTATATTATTTTTATTTTTTACATAGAAAATAGCTTATTAGAATAAATAGAATTTTATTTTCTTATATAAATTGTAAATACATTTAAAAATACCATACATTTTTATTTTTATTATTTATACACATAAAATATTATTTTCATACATATTTTAATTTTTAATATTTGACATATAATATTATTTATTATTTTCTTGTACAAAAATGGACAAAATATAATAATAGAACATTATTTTTCTTTAATAAAAAAATTAGGGTTTCTCCCTTTCAAAAATAATAACATTATTTTTCCTTATTTTCTAGGGTTAATTAATTTATTTTCTCATTCAAAAAATAAATACAAAACATTTTTGCATAAATACATTTTTTATTGCACTTTTAATATTTGTATATTTATTTAATTTGCACATAATTCAATTGGGTTGTAATAGTATTTTAGGGTTTATATTTGTGCAATATCCCCATTTAGAAACTTGTATCCCCCCTCCCATAATAATTGTTGTAATAGCATAGTTTACATTTACGCAATTTATCGCTTTATATACTTGTGTAGTAAACTAGGGTTTTGCATGATAAGACCAAAAACAAACAAATAGACAAAACCTAATACAAGACAAATGCATGTAAAATAACACACATTATACACAAGCACCTCTAGGGTTTCACCCACTTGGTTGCCTAAAAGGAAAATGGCCATGGTATGCATGCAAAGTATCTTGGCAAAACAAAACAAAACAAAAGATCATAGTCCCTCGATGACGCTATCAAAAGGTTGCCTAAACAAAGATGATCTTGGTCCCTAAAACTTGCTAAGATACTTGGCAATATTTCTATCATGGTCATACAATGACCCACGCCCGTCCCGTTTAACATCCAAAGATATGGTTGTTTACCAAATCAATGGTAAATCAACAAATGTCAAAGGAATAAAAATGCACAAGAAAGACATTTGAGTAGGTAGATAGCTTCTAGTTACTTGATCAAATTCAAAACAATCCTTGCTATTTTCAAAAACAAGCACACACATTTTCAAAACATTTCCAAACATCTAACAAAACATTGGAACATTTTTCAAAAGATAAACATCTTTGTATACATTCTTACGAACGAGAATCATTACAAAGATCGCCTAAACGATGGCCTCTTTTCAAAATACTTTCAAAACCACACAAAGAACCATTTCAAACAATTTCAAAGCAAAGCAAGTGATCTAAACAAGTAACTAAGAGCCCATGGAAAACCATGGATGAAAAGGGTGCTAACACCTTCCCTTTTCATAATCTACCCCCCCGAACTCAAGAAAACATCTCAAAGGTCTTTCCTGTGATTTTTTACCTTTCCTTTTGGATAAAAGAAAAGTCGGTGGTGACTCTTGCTAACCATAACATTTGCAAACACAAACGCAAAACCTCAAGTCAGTTCTCCCACCGCATCACAGAACTGGCGACTTTGCTGGGGATAATTATAAAAGTGGGGTTACCTTAGGGTTTTAGATCACATTTACATGCTTACCTTGTTTGACTTGTTTGCTTTACACTTTGGTTCTATTGTTTGGGTTTGAATCCTCTACCCGGATTTGGGAAACATTATAGGTAAATAGCAATACATTATGGAAACTGTGCGGGGTATACCGACATGGTCTAAGTAATAGCTATATTAGTGTGACATATTTGTGGGTACCGGTATCCTTTGAGTTAATCAAAGAGAATACGGGGCCACTGAGTGATGTCATGAAGCACTAATGAACTCCTAGAACCTTTACTTGACCAACTTGGCCTTTTAGGATGTAGTGAGATGACCGGCTTTGGTGCAGTTCGAAGTTGGTAGATACTCGATACTACACTCATTGAGGGTTGGTTCCTTGGAATATTTCGGTCGCCAGTAAAGAGGCTGAATTGAAATAATGAACAAGGAAACAATCCAGTGATATTGAGCTCCTTAGAACCCGATTACTATTTCTAGGACAGGTTGAGCCAACTAAACTTCGAGAGGGTATTTACCTATAAACCCCATGCAAGCCTAAACTAGGAACTTGTGTGATTTGCTTGTACATATATACTTGTGCATAACATCATGGACATCATAAACATCATATGCATTCACTAACCATTTCAAGGATTTTGGAGATTCATCTTTGTTCTTGTTTTGTAGGTTATGGATTCACTTCGCAGGAAAACCATCAAATCAACCTTGTGAGAATTCCTCCGCAACTCAAGGAGCTAGCCTCAAGGATTCCTGAGAATTCTCCATTCATCGAGAGACATGGTCGTCTACTCAACTTTGTCACCACCAACACAGAGGAGGATATGATGAAAGTTCTCTTCCAGTTCTTTAACCCTTTGCATCATTGCTTCACATTTCCTGACTATCAACTTGTGCCTACTTTGGAAGAGTTCTCTCAACTTCTGAGGATTCCTATTCTCAATCAACTACCCTTCAACGGTACGGAAAGAGATCCAAAGCCAGAAGAGATTGCTCAAGCCTTACACTTGCACTCATCTGATGTCACGACACATTGGGAAACTAGAAGTGGTGTCAAAGGCTTCTTGTCAAAGTTTCTGTTTGAGAAGGCCCAAAGTTGTTGGAACTCCCTAGACTTGCAAGCTTTTGAGGAGATTGTAGCTCTTCTCATCTATGGGATGGTCTTGTTCCCTAATCCTTACCAACTCATAGATGTGAGCACTGTCAAAATCTTCATGACTCGCAACCTGGTGCCTACATTGCTTGGGGATATCCTCCACTCTTTTCACACTCATACAATGAGGAAAAGAGGTGTTCTCATGTGCTGCACCCCTCTCCTGGAAAGATGGTTTATTTCTCATCTTCCCCAATTAGTTTTGAAGAATGAGCAAGCTTTGAGGTGGTCACAAAGGTTAATGACGCTTACACATTCAGATATTCATTGGTGTTCTCGATCCAGAGAGAATGTCATCATTGTTGACCATTGTGGGGAATTCCCTAATGTCCCTCCACTTGGCATTAGGGGAGGCATCACCTATAACCCTTGCTTGGCTCTAAGACAGTTTGGTTACGCCCGAAGGGATGGCCCACATGACATACTGATTCAAGGATTGGTTTTCGACTATGACAACGACAATCAAGGACTCCGCCAGAGATTTATCCCAGCTTGGAGGATGCCCAACAAGGTGGATAGCAAGACCTTCAGACACAAGAATTCCATCCCTCTTGAGCCTTACCTCAAGTGGGTACGAACCCGCGCCCAAAGTATTATGATGCCTTACCCCTCCATTCTCCCAGTGATTATAGAGCCTGTTAAGGAAGGAGAGGTTCCATACACCATCCTATATCCTGACATGCCGACATCACTCAAAGACCTACAAAGGAGTTGGATACAGCTCAAGGGAGAGCCCGATACTTTCGAAGCCCAATTCTACGCAAGCGAGAAGAAGGTTTTGGAACTCACTCGGCTACTTCATGAAGAGCAGACTCTCAACACCTACATTGCACCAAAAAGGATGCGCAACGTCTTTTTACCTTAGAGTTTTGTATTATTTTGCCCAAGGGGCATTGATGTACTAACAAATTATATCTTATTAATATGACGTGTGTTTCTTTTTTTGTTTAAAACAAATTTGAATTTCTAAATCCTTGAAAGCATTACATGAATACATATCATTCATTATAAGCATAAACAGGTCTTCACACCAAGTTTCCTCATATCTCTGCTGTTTATTTCAGCAAGATGGATATCGAACAAATGGTCAAAGATTTGTAAGCTCAGAATTCACAATTTCAACAGTTGCTCCTGACCTTAGCCAAGGGGAAGGAGGAGCTGAAGACTTTGCTAGAGAAAGAGAAAGAGAAAAAGAAAAAGAAGCCAGCTGGTATGGTTATCATGGCCAGAAGATTTCAGGGACAAGCCAGAAGGACCTTGGAATTTCCAACAACATCTGATGAAGGGGGAAGAAAAGGAAAAGAAACGACAGTACCATCAGATTCTGAAGAAGAAGAAGAAGAGGAAGAAGAGGACTACTCTGAACAACAATACCCTTCGGTTGATGACAAGTACAAACACCTTGAAGAGCGACTAAGCGCTATGGAAATCCATAGAGTACCGGGGCTAGATTTTAAGGAGTTGGGGTTGGTGTCAGGAATTGTAATCCCTCCAAAGTTTAAAGTGCCACTGTTTGCCAAGTATGATGGGGTGTCTTTCCCTAAAATGCACCTCAGATCCTATGTCAGGAAGATTCAACCACATTCTGCTGACAAAGACCTGTGGGTCCACTTTTTCCAGGACAGTTTATCAGGAACGCAGCTTGATTGGTTCTACCAATTGGAGAGAGAAGATGTCCATAATTGGGAAGACTTGGCATTCGCCTTCTATAAACAGTATCAATACAACTTCGACTTGGCGCCAACCCGTACTCAGCTACAAAGTATGGCCATGGCTTCCAATGAGAGCTTTAAAGATTACGCACAAAAGTGGAGAGACTTAACCGGAAGGGTGCAACCTCCTCTATCTGAGAGGGAGTTGGTGGACATGTTCTTGGTAACTCTTTCAGGCCCATTCTTCAATCATCTGATTGGGAGTTCCTCTGCAGGGTTTACTGAATTGATTTTAACCGGTGAAAGAGTGGAGGCTGGTATAAGAAATGGAAAGATTCAAAAGGACGCGTCTGCCTCAACAGCCGTAAAAAAGCCCTTTACTGGAAGAAAGGAAGTATCTGCTGTCTATTCACAGAGAAATCAGGGAAGAACCGAGCGCCGACTAACGGTGAGGGTCGTTATGATTCTGAAGCTTGCATCAGACCAGCCAAGAACTAATCAGCAAAGGGTAGAAAGTCCAGTTCGGTAGTTTACCAAGATTAACATGACTCTAACTCAAGTTATACCACATCTCTTGAAGTTGAACCTAGCCAATTTGAAAGAGGCACCAAAAAATCCTAGTACTGCTTCTCCAGATTACCATCCTAACCCAGATGCGCGTACCATTCTGAAAGTCCAAGGCACGACACCAACAACTGTTGGGCTCTGAAGAATAAGACTCAAGACCTGATAGATGCAAAGGAAGTTGAGTTTGAAGTGCCTGAGAAACCAAATGTTATTTCTGCTCCAATGTCGAGGCATGGTCACAATGCCAACGCTATTGAAGAAGATCTGTTTGTTGCTACCGTGGATGAACTGTTAACTCCGCTCCTAACCATCAAGTTGAATTTGTTAAAAGCTGGTATCTTCCCAGGTTGTGACAAAGACTGCCATGTTTGTCTGTCCTCATCATTTGACTTCCCTCTGTTGAAGAAAGGAATCCAACAATTGATTGATAACCAAGAAATTTTGTTTGAGAAAGCTCTTGTTTCACCCGTTCCAGTGAAAGAAGTTTCAATAATAACCATCTACGCCAATCCTTCCAGGGCCCCTAAAAGACTCGTTAAGATTACACCTGCTCCAAAGACTGCTCCGCCTAAGATTATAATGCCCGGGCCTGCCCCATACAAATCAGATAAATCAGTACCATGGAATTATGGTGGAGAAATCTACTACCATGGTATTAAACAGATTGAACAGACTGCTGAAGAAGAAAGCTCCGAAGAGGATAATTCCGACATTAGCAATATTGTTGGAACTAGCAAGATCACCCGCAGTGGTAGGATTTTCTCTCTAGAGATTTCTCCTCCAACATCAGTCTTTGGACCCGTGGTTGTTTCGAAGATTACCTCTACACCAGTGATTGTACCTGCAAGTATACCTGCCGACAAAGACAATACAATGCATATCCCTACTTCCGTTGCTGAGAATAAAGGAAAGAACATTCAAGAGGAGCATGTCCAGACGAAGGCTCAATCACTAGCTATTCCTGAAACATCCAAGAAGGAGATAGAAGAAATCCTGAGGATCATTAAGAAGAGTGATTATGATGTGGTTGAACAATTGGGGCAGACCCCTTCCAATATCTCAATGCTAGCCTTGCTGCTTTGCTCTGAAGCACGTGCCAAAGCACTGGTAAAATTTCTGAAGACAGCTCATGTGCCGCAAGAGACGTCTGCTGACCAGTTCGAGGATTGTGTGGCCAGTTTGACAGCTGATAATGGTCTGGGCTTCTCCGATGCTGACTTGACACCCAAAGGGAGAAAACACAACGATGCATTACATGTCTCAGTGGAGTGCAGAGGAACAACCCTAGCTCATGTTTTGGTTGATACTGGGTCATCTTTAAATGTCTTGCCGAAGAAAGCCCTTGATAGGTTGGACTGCAAAGGACTGATTTTAAAACCCATCAATATAGTGGTGAGAGCTTTTGATGGATCGAAGAGGATGGTCCATGGGGAGGTGGACATCCCGATCAAGGTAGGAACTCAGGTCTTCAACTCAACATTCTATGTGATGGACATCCGTCCTTCTTATTCCTGTCTGTTGGGACGCCCCTGGATCCACAATGTCGGAGCTGTCACCTCCACCTTGCATCAAATGCTCAAGTACCCCGTCCAAGGGAAGATCATAATTGTCCATGGGGAGGAGGAGTATATGATTAGTCATCTGAATTCCTTCCGTTATGTGGAGTTAGATGGAGAGTTCATTGAGACCCCTTTCCAACATTTTGAAGAAGTCTCTGAAGAAATAGCGGCAACCAAGGCGATATCTTCAACTCCTAAGATCACTAGACCTCAACCTTGGATGTCATCTTTAAAGGATGCAAGAGCAGTAGTGGAAGAAGGGGGGTGCACAATCTGGGGGCAGCTTCCAGACATTCCTTACAAATCAGACAAGTTTGGCTTGGGGTTTTCTTCGGCTGGTCAGAAGGTTGTGCTCCGTGCCCGTGCTGGGGGGCCACCTGTGAAGATCACCAACTAAGGGATTAATGCAGTGGAGGACAATGAAGAGGAAGGCAACTTGGAAGACTGGATATTTCCTACTGTCAGCGGAGGACTTTGCAACTGGGAAGCCAAAGACTTTGTTCCGATAATTTTCATACCGCAGTAATTTATCTTTTACATTTTTGTTGAACTATAATAATTCATAAACAATTTTCACTTTAAAACCTTGTGTCTTACCCGAGGCACAATGGTCCATTTGTAAGGGTTTTTATTTCATCTACATATGTCATTCAATGAATCATGGACGCTTTTTCACATATACACTTTTTGCTCATTGTTTTTCTTTTACATTTTATTGTTTTAAGATGGCTATACCCTTACACACACCCACACTCACAAATGCATGTACCCTTCCATTCTGGAACACATGGGTAACGATACTGCTATAGCCTTCAGTGACTCTGAAGATCTGATCTACCAAGCCGAATACGAAGGTGAAGAAGATTGTGAGGTGCCAGGGGAATTGGCCAGATTATTACAACAAGAGGAAAGAGCAATTCAGCCTCATGAGGATCAGTTGGATACAATCAACTTGGGTACTGAGGATGATAAAAAGGAAATCAAGATAGGTTCCAATCTAGAGCCGAGTGTTAAGGAGCCCTAATTCAGCTGTTGAATGATTATGTTGAGATCTTCGCCTGGTCATACAAAGACATGTCGGGACTCGATACAGACATTATGGTACACCGTCTCCCCACGAGAGAAGACTGTCCACCAGTGAAATAAAAAGTCCGCCGCATGAGACCCGACATGTCAGAGAAGATCAAAGCAGAAGTTATGAAACAGTTCAATGCTGGATTTCTGGCTGTTACTTCCTATCCTCAATGGGTGGCCAACATTGTGCCCGTGCCTAAGAAGGACGGAAAAGTGAAAATGTGCATGGATTATAGAGATTTAAACAGGGCCAGCCCTAAAGACGACTTTCCACTTCCGCACATCGACATCTTGGTCGACAATACAGCCCAGCATAAAGTATTTTCTTTCATGGACGGATTCTCAGGCTATAACCAGATCAAAATGGCACCTGAGGACATGGAGAAAACTACTTTTGTTACACAGTGGGGTACATTCTGCTACAAAGTGATGCCATTCGGACTGAAGAATGTTGGGGCAACCTATCAACGCGCCATGGTAGCATTGTTTCATGATATGATACATCATGAGATAGAGGTCTACGTAGATGACATGATAGCCCGATCACAAACTGAAGAAGAACACCTGGATCACTTGTAAAAGCTGTTTGTCAGGTTGAAGGAGTACAAGCTAAGACTGAACCCAAACAAGTGCACATTCGGAGTCCGATCCGGTAAACTCTTAGGTTTCATTGTCAGCAACAAAGGCATCGAGGTTGATCCTTCCAAAGTCAAAGCTATACAAGAAATGCCTTCTCCTCGCACTGAGAAAGAGGTCAGAGGTTTTTTGGGATGCCTGAACTACATTGCCATGTTCATTTCTCACCTAACGTCTACTTGTGAACCAATCTTCAAGTTGTTGAAGAAAGATCAGGTAGTCAGATGGAATGATGAATGTCAGATTTCTTTCGATAAAATCAAGGAGTATTTGCTAGAACCTCTTGTCCTGATGCCACCCGTTGAGGGAAGACCTCTAGTCATGTATCTGACCATCCTAGAGAATTCAATGGGGTGCGTATTGGGGCAGCATGACGAGTCTGGCCGAAAAAAGAATGTCATTTATTACCTTAGCAAAAAGTTTACCGACTGTGAAACCAGATATTCACTGCTCGAGAAAACTTGATGCACTTTGGTATGGGCTGCTCGCAGGCTAAGGCAGTATATGTTGACTCATACCACTTTGCTGATATCTAAGATGGATCTGATAAAGTACATCTTTGAGAAGCCTGCTCTATCTGGGAGGATAGCTAGGTGGCAGATGATCCTAACAGAATACGACATACAGTACACGACCCAAAAAGCTATAAAGGGGAGTGTGCTAGCTGACCATCTGGCTCATCAAGCTGTAGAAGATTATCAATCTATGAAGTTTGACTTCCCTGACGAAGACATCATGACATTAGACAACATTGAAGAAATCAGACCATATGACGGACCTGAACAAGGATCCCGATGGACCATGTACTTTGATGGGGCATCCAATGCACTTGGTAACGGTATCGGCGTTGTGCTTATATCTCTGAAAGGATGCCATACTCCTTTCACTGCCCGACTTTGCTTTAACTGTACGAACAACATGGCAGAATATGAAGCATGCATCTTTGGACTCAAGGCTGCCATAGACTTGGGAATCAAATCCTTAGATGTGTTTGGGGACTCAGCTTTGGTCATCAGTCAGATCAAAGGAGAGTGGGACACTAAGCATCCAAACCTCATCCCTTACAAAGAACATGTTTTGACATTGTTACCACATTTCAAGCAGATTACCTTCGAGCACTTCCCGCGAGAAGAAAATCAGCTAGCAGATACTCTAGCTACAATGTCATCTATGTTTAAACTTGATTGGGATAATGAGGCTCCCCAGATCTCCATTGAACGGATGGGCGAACCAGCACACTGTCACAAGATTAATACCGAGGAAGTAGTGGACTAGCCATGGTTTCATGAAGTCAAAAGGTATCTCGAGGCTCAGGAATATCCAAAATGAGCTTCAGTCAATGACAAAAAGTTCTTGAGGATATTCTCAGCTAAGTTCTTCCTAAGTAATGGCATCTTGTACAAGTCTAATCATGATTCTATTCTGCTCCGTTGTGTGGACAAGATTGAAGCTGAAAAGATCATGGCTGAATTGCATGAGGGTACCTTTGGCAATCACTAGCGGGCATACGATGGCGAAGAAGATTCTACGGGAAGGCTATTACTGGTCTACCATGGAAGCTGACTGCTATCAACACTCCCAGACTTGTCATAAGTGTCAAATCTATGCAGACAAGGTGCACGTGCCCCCGGTTCCTCTAAATGTCTTAACAACTCCTTGGCCCTTCGCTATATGGGGAATCGACATGATTGGGGAGATCAAGCCTACAGCCTCCAATGGACACCACTTCATTCTAGTGGCCATTGACTATTTCACCAAATGGGTCGAAGCAGCTTCCTTCACATCTGTTACTAAGAATGTTGTTGCCCACTTCATCAAGCAGAATCTTATTTGCCGGTACGGTATCCCCGAAAGGATCATCACTGACAACGGTACAAACCTTAACAATACTATTATCACCGCTTTGTGCGAGCAGTTCAAGATTCAACATCACAATTCATCCCCCTATCGGCCAAAGATGAATGGTGCAGTCGAAGTTGCTAACAAAAATATCAAGAAGATCATACAAAAGATGACAGTCACCTACAAGGACTGGCATGAGATGCTACCATTTGCTCTCCACGGGTACCGTACCACGGCTCGCACATCAAATGGGGTAACACCCTATTCTTTGGTTTATGGCATGGAGGCTGTCTTACCTATTGAGGTTCATATTCCCTCTTTGAGAATCATGAAATATGCTGGTTTGAGTGAAGACGATTGGATTCAGACCCGGCTTGATCAACTCAACTTAATTGACGAGAAGAGACTTATTGTTGTTTGCCATGGTCAGACGTATCAAAAACGGATGATCAAGGCTTTCAACAAGAAAGTCAGACGCCAAGTATATCAAGTTGGAGATCTAGTGATCAAGCGCATCATTTTGCCACAAAGTGATCCCAAGGAAAAATGGACTCCTACCTATGAAGGACCATTTGTAATCAAGAACATCTTTTCTGGTGGGGCAATGATCTTAACCACCATGGACAGCGACGACCTGCCACACCCTGCGAACACAGACATAGTCAAAAGATACTACACATAAATGACTCGCTAGGTTGACACACCTACGCAAAACAAGGGCATCCCGGCGAACCAAAAGGTTCGGGCAAAAATTAGGTATAAAATTAAAAAAAATCTATACACCCGGCAAGTTGAAAACCCGAAAGGGCGACTTGGGCAAAAAAGGGTTTCCCAGTGGACTGAAAACCCGAAAGGGCGGTCCAGGCAAAAGTTAGGGAATTAAAGCGTATGACTATGTCTCGTCGGATCACTTTAAGGACAATCTCTTCACTACCAAACTCTGAGCCTCTTGTCAATTCAATCATCTTCGGACGAAGAAACGGATGGACAAGATATCTAGAGATACGAAGGCTATATCAGAATGGGAACCCCATGGGAATTTTTACACATAGCTATCTTTCTTTGTATAAATTTTTCTTACTTTTATGACACCATCCTCTTACTAGGATGTCTGTCTCCTTTGTACAAAACACTTATTCAAAGTAAATACAAAGATGTCTCTTTCAAAGTACAGAAAACTATTTGCCTTTTTCTTTACACTTGTGTTTTTATTTGCAAAAACGTCAAATGATTCATTGATGAACATATGCATTTGAACATAATTACTGTTTAAAAATAAACAGGATGGAAAAGAGCAATTACTGACAGACTAAAAGGATAGGAAAACGTCTTTAGGCTATTCCATGAGCAATCCCTACAGTAAATCATCCAGATCCCCAGCGGAGCTAAGATTTCAAACCCTTAACCCCATCAGAGTTAAAACTTCAAACTCACAATCCCCAGCGGAGCCAAAACTTCAAACTACCGATCCCCAGCGGAAACCATTCAGTTTCTCCAAATTCCCCAGCAAGTTATCTTGAAGCCTGAAAATCAACCAGATAACAGTTAACTTTTGTCTCTCCACAACTTCGGATAACTCCCCAGTAGAATGGCAGACAACCCAAACTCCTGAACTTACTCCCCAGCAGTAAGCCTTCTTCCACAGAGTTTTCATGGCTTTCCAACATAATGAAGATTCTCATTCTTAATTCCCCGCAGAAGTCATCAGAGTTTTCCCTATTCCCCAGCAGAATAAGGTTTCCCATTGTGTGATCCCCGGTAGAATTCATCAAATTCTCTGGATTCCCCAAGCAGACTACTCAAGCAGTGCGGCATTGCTCGCAGCAGATTTTTTGTCAATACTCCAAGACCTGAAGGATCCCTATATCCCCAGAGAAGTCATCAAGGATTTTTTTTTATCCCCAACAGTCGCCAAGGATTCTTATCCTCAACAGTCAAGGATTTATTTCTTATCCTCAGCAGTCAAGGATTTATTTTCCCCGGCAGTAGTCAAGGATTTATTTTCCTCAACAATACAGCACAATCAGCTTACATACGCATACATTACATCCATATATCATGAACATTGATAAAACGCATATATTGCATCATACATTGCATGCAACATAACTTTGTGTTCAGCTAACATTTTACCCTTTTCAGGATAAGTTTAACAGGTACCGTTTAACAATATGCAATCATGATACAGTCAAGATACGCTTCAGGCACGGATGCCATTCTGTCACTTATTCTGATTTTCCCCAGCTTAGATAGGCTCCAGACACGGAAGCCATTTTGTTACTTATTCAAGACTTCAACAATCATGATATAGTTCAGATACACTCCAGACACGGAAGTCATTCTGTTATTCATTCAGATTTCAAGTTCAGATACGCTCCAGACAAGGATTCCATTCTGATACTCATTCATATTCAGCTTTCAGATTCAAGTTCAGATACACTCCAGACACGGAAGTCATTCTGTTACTCATTCAGATCTTAGTTCAGATACAATCCAGATACGCTCCAGGCACGGATGCCATTATGTCACTTATTCTGATTTTCCCCAGCTTAGATACGCTCCAGACGCGGAAGTCACTCCGTTACTCATTCCAATTCAAATTTCAGATCCAGCTTGGATACGCTCCAGATACGGATGCTATTCCATTGCTCATTCAGATTCAGTTCCCAGATACAGTACAGATACATTCCAGATACGGACACCATTCTGATACTTATTCTTCTAACTTACAATTTACAACTCATCAAACATTCTTGGATGGCATCTACAAGCCTATCTCCAACAAGATTCTATCACCTCTCTAAATGGCATCCTTAAGCCCATTCCCTCAACTACATTTTGACGAGGGCAAATTTATGGGTACTCTAGTGTCCAATCATCTTTTACCTTCGAGTCCCGAACGGAAAAACTCGCCAATCTAAATCTTCAGGTTCAAGAAGATTGAATAGGGGCAGCTGTTGTACCCCAAAATTTTCCCTCTCATTTATCAAGATTTTTCCTCACAAGACTTCTTGGACTCAAGACAGGATTAGGGTTTGTTCAACTCAAGACATCATCTTGCACTGATGACTCAAAATTAGGGTTTGAGTTTGCACAAGGAGTTTTGGACCACCAATTCTTCATATGACTTTCAAACATCATTATGGACCCCTAAGATCACTCATGAGAAGTTTCAAGCCTTGGACCATATTTTTTATCAGTCAATTGGACAATTGATCTAAAAATCAGTTGTATTGGGGAAAAAGTCAACCATGGCCAATTTACAGTCACACTTCATAATTTTTTATCCACAACAACATTTTAGACTCATATGTATCATTTGATCAAGTTTGGATCACAACTCCTCAATAAATTTGATCAAATCATCAAAAGGGCAAAATGGTCAAAATTAGGGTTTTGACTGAGAAAGGGCAATTTCTGATTTTTAACCTAGCCAATGGCCAATTGGGTTCAAACATGATTTCAAGGTTTCAATGGCATCATCTTGGCCTAATTACATGGTTCAAAAGATCTCAAGTTCATTGGATTGACAGATGAATTTTGCAGTCAACTAATCAAAAGTCAACTGTACACTGAAAAGTCAAACTTTGACTTTTTGGTCAAAATCAAATGCCATGGGTCACAATTCATCAAGATATGTCAAAATATGAAACTTGTTGACCAAGAAAACCAATTTTGAAAATTAGGGTTTTGAATTTGAAAATTTTCATAACTTAGAATTTTTCTAAGTATGGAAATTTTCTTATTTTTTCCCAACTTCTCACCAATTTTTCACCATGATGAAATTTGATTCAAAGAAAACTTCCAACATGAAAGTTGTATTCCTCCATTAAATATACAACTTTGATTCACAAAGTTTTCCCAAAAGATACTTGGATCTCAAGTTATGATTTTATGAACATAGGTCCATGAACTAAATAACTTAGTGAAAATTGGCCCTAATTTAGGCAGGTTTTTGACCCAACTTCATGGACATTTTACACCTAGTTCCAAGAGGTATCTCAAAATGAATTTCAAATATGGATTATAGAGCATATTGTAAGATTTCCAAAATGTCCAAGAACACTCCAAGATCATTTTTGGTTAGGGAGAATCGAAGAAAAAAAATTGGCATTTTATCACTTTTGTTCATGCCATTTTTACAATGCAACAAGTTGCAAATCTGATCTTGGATGCTTGTACCTTGAATTACAGGTCCTAAACTCATTCTACACTCCTTAATTAAATGAAAACTCAGAGGATAAGGGCTTTATCTTTGCTTTTGGAGCATTGTACAAGAAATAATTCCATAAATGGCCAAAAGTTCACAATGCCATTTTCATAAAGCAAGCTTTTTGCAACTTTATCATTCTTGAGTCTTGGAGATATCCCTTTGGTGCAGGAAATTTCCATAGATCACAAGAAATGTACACCAACTCTTTGCAACCCTAAAACTAGCCAGTACAAGCATATTGCACAAGTCATCTCACTTTTCTTAAAATGCAAGAAAGTTGGCCAAAAGTTCAGAACTTGTACAAGCTGATAAAGGGTGGACTTTGTATCATTAAAGTGAGATTCACAAACTTGTTACAAACTAGAACACAAATGCATAACATCTGAAACTCTCCAAAACTCCAAAAACTTCATTTTTCTGCCCAAACATCCAGCTTCTGCAAAATCCTTGCCAACTTCATTTTGGCTCGTGCATTTTTCCTTTTAATCTTTGAAACACTTCATCCACATCATATTCAAGCTATCCAAGCCTTTACATTATTGTTGTAACCCCTGTTTCAGCCATTTCCATTTTCACTTTGGAAGCTTGCAACTTGACTTCTACAAAGACTTCTGGCCATCCACAAAGCAAGCTAGGCATTAGAATAGCTTGAATGAACTTCAAGGAAGCTCACACGATCCTCAGGCCTCACTCAAAGTCTCCACATTGCCATATCCAAATCCAGCTGAAGGAGGTATTTTTCAAAACTTTATCTCTCTATTTAGGCATCCTCAAGCCACGATTTGTGAAGCAAAAATGTAGCCTCTAGCATGGTGAAGTTATACATATGCATACTTTCCATTTATATTTTTTTTACATAGAAAATAGCTAATTAGAATAAATAGAATTTTATTTTCTTATATAAATTGTAAATACATTTAAAAATACCATACATTTTTATTTTTATTATTTATACACATAAAATATTATTTTCATACATATTTTAATTTTTAATATTTGACATATAATATTATTTATTATTTTCTTGTACAAAAATGGACAAAATATAATAATAGAACATTATTTTTCTTTAATCAAAAAATTAGGGTTTCTCCCTTTCAAAAATAATAACATTATTTTTCCTTATTTTCTAGGGTTAATTAATTTATTTTCTCATTCAAAAAATAAATACAATTTTTTTTTGCATAAATACATTTTTTATTGCATTTTTAATATTTGTATATTTATTTAATTTGCACACAATTCAATTGGGTTGTAATAGTATTTTAGGGTTTATATTTGGGCAATATCCCCCATTTAGAAACGTGTATCCCCCTCCCATAATAATTGTTGTAATAGCTTAGTTTACATTTACGCAATTTATCGCTTTATATACTTGTGTAGTAAACTAGGGTTTTGCTTGATAAGACCAAAAACAAACAAATAGACAAAACCTAATACAAGACAAATGCATGTAAAATGACACACATTACACACAAGCACCTCTAGGGTTTCATCAACTTGGTTGCCTAAAAGGAAAATGGCCATGGTATGCATGCAAAGTATCTTGGCAAAATAAAACAAAACAAAAGATCATAGTCCCTCGATGACGCTACCAAAAGGTTGCCTAAACAAAGATGATCTTGGTCCCTAAAACTTGCTAAGATACTTGGCAATATTGATATCATGGTCATATGATGACCCACGCCCGTCCCGTTTAACATCCAAAGATAGGTTTGTTTACCAAATCAATGGTAAATCAACAAATGTCAAAGGAATAAAATGCACAAGAAAGACATTTGAGTAGGTAGATAGCTTCTAGTTACTTGATCAAATTCAAAACAATCCTTGCTATTTTCAAAAACAAACACACACATTTTCAAAACATTTCCAAACATCTTACAAAACATTGGAACATTTTTCAAAATACAAACATCTTTGTATACATTCTTACGAACGAGAATCATTACAAAGATCTCCTAAATGATGGCCTCTTTTCAAAATAATTTAAAAACCACACAAAGCACCATTTCAAAAAAATTTCAAAGCAAAGCAAGTGACCTAAACAAGTAACTAAGAGCCCATGTAAAACCATGGATGAAAAGGGTGCTAACACCTTCTCTTTTCATAATCTACCCCCCGAACTCAAGAAAACATCTCAAAGGTTTTTCCTATGCTTTTTTACCTTTCCTTTTGGATAAAAGAAAAGTCGGTGGCGACTCTTGCTAACCGCAACATTTGCGAACACAAACACAAAACCTCAAGTCATTTCTCCCACCACATCACATACAGCTTTAGGTATACGTGAAACAAAATAGGTTTAGTTAAACATTGATTAATAAGGATTAAATAAAATAAAAATTTGAGTAAGAAAAAATAAGGGAGTGACACATCAGCCATATTAATTGCCAACAAATGTTGTTGTAGTAAGCTTCAAAAAGTCATTTTTAACCTTGGAATAAAAAAAGTTTAAAATTGAACTTAAAAGAGTATTCGTGGTTTTTCCAGATACTTTGATTTTTATAAATAGGTAGTTGATTTTTCATAAGAGATGTTTCTATGCTGCAGAGTTGGCAAAATGGATGAGGAAAAGTGTTTTTCGTTAGGGATGAAGAAGAAATAGAAAGTATCAAAGTTGAATTGATACGAATACCCTTTTGAAAATAGTGACTTTACCATTGTATTGAGGAGAGTGAAATTTTCACTGAGCCACTAAAAATTCAAAGATTAATTTGAATAGAGTCAATATAAAAGAGTTCTTCCATCTTCTACAGCTTTAGGTATACGCGAAAAAAATAGGTTTGGTTAAACATTAATTAGGAAGGATTAAATAAAATAAAAATTGAGTAAGAAAAAATAAAGGAGTGACACATCAGTCTTATTAATTTCAAAACAAATTTGGTTGCAGTAAGTTTCAAAAAGTCATTTATAATGTTGGAATAAAAAAAGTTTAAACTTGAACTCAAAAGGGTATTTGTGGGTTTTCCATGTACTTTGATTTTTATAGATAGATAGTAGATTTTCGTGAGAGATGTTTCTATGCTATAGAGTTGGCAAAATGGATGAGGAAGAGAGTTTTTCGTTAGAGATGAAGAAGAAATAGAAAGTAATGAAGTTGAAGAGATACGAATACCCTTTTGAAAATAGTGACTTTACCATTGCATTGAGGAGAGTAAAATTTTCATTGAGCCACTAAAAATTCAAAGGTGCATTTGAATAAAGTGAATATGAAAGAGTCCTTCCATCTTCTACAGCTTTAGGTATACGTGAAACAAAATAGGTTTAGTAAACATTGATCAAGAAGGATTAAATAAAATAAAAATTGAGTAAAAAAATAAGGTAGTGACACATCACCCTTATTAATTGCCAAACAAATATGGTTGCAGTAAGCTTCAAAAAGACATTTTTAACATCAGAATAAAAAAATTTTAAACTTGAACTCAAAAGAGTATTCGTGGTTTTTCCAGATACTTTGATTTTTATAGATAGATAGTAAATTTTTCGTGAGAGATGTTTCTATGCTACAGAGTTGGCAAAATGGATGAGGAAGAGAGTTTATCGTTAGGGATGAAGAAGAAATAGAAAGTATCAAAGTTGAAGTGATATGAATACCCTTTTAAAAATAGTTACTTTACCATTGCATTGAGGAGATTGAAATTTTCATTGAGCCACTAAAAATTCAAAGATTCATTTGAATAGAGTGTGTGATATGGTGGAAGAACCGACTGTTATACTGGTTTGTGTTTTATATTCGCAAACGTTGCGGTAAGCAAGAGTCGCCAGCTACTTTTATTTCATCCAACAAAAGAAAAAAGGAAAAAGAATAGAAAAAAAACCTTTTTCGAGATATTTCTGAGTACGGGGGTAGATTATAGAAAGGGAAGGTGTTATCACCCTTTCTATCAGTGGTTTTCCACGGGCTCTTAGGTACTTGCTCATTTTTTAAATTTCTTGTGTGTGCTTGTTTTGAAAAACTTTTGTTTACTTCGTGATAACCCTTGTATCGGTCCTCAAGAGTGTGACGAAGTTGTTTTGAAAACTGTTTTGAAAAGTGTTTGTGTGAAAAAATTTTATTTTGAGCAAGTACTTAAGATTTCTACCTACTCGAAAAAAGTCTGTTAGTTTTCGTTTCCTTTAGATAGTGTTATCTTACTATTAAGGAGTAGGTAGCTCCATCATTGGATTTTTTAAAGGGACGTTCGAAGGGACGAAATGGTCTCTGAAAGCAACAAGTAAAAATATCTTAGCATTTCGAAGGGACTATCGTCATAAGATCAATTTGTAAGCAACTCGAGGGACAAGTAGGGACTATTATCTTTATGACGATTTTGAATCGCGGGTCATTGCTAAGGTATCCCTACGTTCGAGGGACACGGCCATTATTTCCGAGGCAACCAAGTGGGGTAAACCCT
Organism: Vicia faba; assembly: GCA_948472305.1. Taxonomy (NCBI): domain Eukaryota; kingdom Viridiplantae; phylum Streptophyta; class Magnoliopsida; order Fabales; family Fabaceae; genus Vicia; species Vicia faba. Next base: position 90,709,438 of record OX451738.1, read on the forward strand.
ATGAGTGAGCATGTGCAAGTGTGCTTTTTCCAGTTAATTACCTTTGCATAGTTATGGTTTTCTACTGTTTTAAATTATGATCTTTAGCATACAATCCTAGTATCAATCATCTAACAGTTTAATAGTTGCGGAAAAATGGCAGAAAGATAAAATTCCTAACTATTACAAGGCTTTGGTGCAATTACATAATTAGTGATTGAAAGGTACAAATGCGGAATTAAAACCCTAATTAAACTATTACAAATCGGGCGCAATTACATCAATAATAAAAAAGGTAATCGTACGGAAAAAAATAATAACGCGCGAGGATTAACTGGAAAAAAGTTTTAAACCCTAAAAATCTGATTTTCTCATTGAAAATATTTTTGGGATTTTTTATGAAAAGGTTTGAAATTTAACCTAATTTTTATAATTAATTTTAATTAATGAAACAAATTAAAGTTGATGAAATTAATTAATTTGCAAAAATTAATTTATTAAAAAAAACTAAGTCCTATTTTTTATGATGATTTTCTGATTTTATAATTAAAAAAAAAAGAATAATAAAAATAAAATATAAATTAAATAAAATAATAAAGAAGTTAGAAAAATGGGCCTGAGGGGGTGCAACCCAGATTGAAGGGTTGCAAACTGAATTCTGTCCAAGGCCCAAGATCCTGTAAGCCCAATGCAAATGTGAGATCCAGTGTGGAACAAGCTAGGAGGTCCATCATGTGGCTTCTTCCCCAAGGCGTTAGATTTGGCGCTACTTGATCTGATGGTGATGAATTTGAGGCATATGATATGCGCCCTTGGAATGAAAGTAGGGAATATGTAAGGAAATATTGGGGAAATAGAAAATGTTGGAGGCAGGGGTCAAACCCCTGACATCCCACACACAACGCCTTATAACCTTTCCTACTTGCCACTGGGCCAACGCTTCACTTGTTGTATAAAAATACAAAGAATATATTATAAAGAATGAAAAGCAAGCTTCTTATACAAACGCGCGGAAATTTAAATGGACCAGTGGGGTGCTCCCATGCCTTCATCTTCCTCGCTGGGATTGTTGTCTTAGGTAAAGACCTTTACCTACGGACGTTGGCCATAGCTACAACATGTGCATCTCAAAAATCATATCCAGGAAATATAAACTAGATTCAAAATCATGAATAAATTGGGTTTGATCCTCTGATCATGATAGTATCCATCTTTAGAGCCAATTATTCCTGAATTTGAAAGCCCTAAAATGACCTTATAAACCCTAGCAATGGCGTTTCATCCAACAGGCATCAAAACACGTAATTAAATATGCAAACACATTCCAAAGGATGATACAAACATGAATAGATACTTAGAAATCATTTATCATGCGTGAATTGTAAAAATCAATTTCGAGAATATGAGCAAACTGTGATGTTGCTAGCGCGTGATTCTTGATGCTTCAGGCCTTGATAATGCTTGCAACAACTTCTGGGGGTGTCCAGGAATATGGTTTGATCCTTAGAATGCTCTGAATTGGCCTATGGAGGAAGATCCCAGTCTGCACTTTTTGACAAAAATTTTGAGTTTGGTTCTTGCTCTAGGGAGGCAGGCTGCGTGTGAAAAGTTTTTCTTTAGGGTTCACCAAGCTTTGTTATAAGTACTGAATCAAATTAGGGCAATGAATTTGGAAAGAATCAAAAGATTGATGGTCTTGAAGTTTTGATTCCAATCTTTCCAAAATTGGGGATTTCCTCTTGTTTATGCCTTGGCACGATTTTCTTGAGGTTATACAGCTTGCATGATCTACAATTCAATGCAAAACAAATCTCATTCCATAAGTTTGATTTATTTTGATTTTATTTGATTTTATTTGAATTTATTTGATTTTAAAATGAATAAAAATCAAAATAAATTAAATAAATGAGTGAATAATGCATGGGGTCCCATAGGTCGTGGGCCATGCTAGGATTGAGATTCAATCTTGAAAAGATGGGCCCATGTGGGAAAAAATGCAACTTTGAGCATTGTTGACTTTGGGCAAATTTCTAAAAATGGCCAACTTTGACAATGCATATCTCTCTTAATTTTGACCCTAAGAGGATGTTCTTGGACTTTTTAGAAAGCTTAGGATGTCCCCGAAGCAACCTATTTGGATTTATCTTAATTGCATCTTCCATGTTTGTGTGAGGAGCTTTGACCCAAAAGGTGTTTTTGTTGACTTTTTGGAATGACCTATAATGTCTGAATTCATATCTTTCCATGAGTGAATTTCTTGAACTTGAGGGCTAAAGATGAGTTGTAGGGAATTGGATTCTCTTCAAAATGAGCCTTGGATGAGAAATTTATGATAAAGTATGAGAGAGTTATGCATGGTCAAAGTTTGGTTGACTTTTCCTGTAGAAACCCTAATTTAGCAACTTTTGAGTTTTGATGAATTAGGAGAATTTATTGAGGAATAATGATCAAACCTTTATAAAATGATTGATATCACTTCAAAATGTTGATATTGACCAAAAATATTGAAGTTTGACTGTATGTGGACCATAGTTGACTTTTGACCTAGTATAGTTGATTTTCCAACATCTGAGCAGTTGATTGGGCAAACTTCTTGTGCAAGGCATGAAACTTGTCATGAATGGTCTTGAGAACATATTAGGACTATGGATAGCATATGAGGCCTTTTGGATTCACCCATCTTGATGAAAAAGGAAACCCTAGTTGGAAGTTCATTGCTTTAGGAGAGAGTTTGTCTGGTCAACTCTTGGGCATCCATGAGCAAGTTGAGTATCTTAATGAACATATGTTGAGTAAAAAATGGGAGGGAAAATTTTGGGGTACAATAGCTTCCCCTGTTCAATCTTCTTAGGCCTGGTGATGTAGATTGGTTGGTCTACCTTTCATGATCTGAAGGTGGAAGATGATTGAACACTAGAGTGCCCAGAAATTTGCACTCGCATGAAGTAACACTGATCGGTGATATCGGGAATGGGCTTATAGATGCCATTTGGGAGTCGATAGAGAGTCGTCAGATATGGGCTTAAAGATGCCATCCAGAAAGATATCAGTCGCATGAGATTTCTTTGCGAGAATTCTTGTACCTGCTGTTGAGGAGGACTTCACCGGGGAATGTTGATTTAAGGCCCGAGAAGTAGAGTCTAGAAGCTTCGGTTGTCCATTAATCTACTGGAGAATTAAATATTAAAAAGGTGGAAGTGAACTGCATATCTGGTCAGGGTCCAGGCTGCACAACGACTTACTAGGGAATTTTGAAATTGATTGTATCTGGTCGGGTCCAGGTCTTACAGTGTTGTAAACTGTTGTCTGGAGATAAGGGAGAAGGAACCTGGATAGCAGGGTTACTTCGAAATGAAATCCTGGATAGTAGGGTTATGGGAAGGAACCTGGATAGTAGGGTTACTTCTGGTTGAAAGCCTGGATAGTAGGGCTTATGAGAAGGAACATGGTTCGTAGGGTTACTTCGAAATGAAAGTCTGGATAGTAGGGCTATGAGAAGGAACCTGGATAGTAGGGTTACTTCGAAATGAAAGCCTGGATAGTAGGGCTATCAGAAGGAACCTGGATAGTAGGGTTACTTCGAGATGAAAGCCTGGATAGTAGGGCTTATGAGAAGGAACCTGGATAGTAGGGTTACTTCAAAATGAAAGCCTGGATAGTAGGGCTATGGGAAGGAGCCTGGATAGTAGGGTTACTTCGAAACGAAATCCTGGATATTAGGGCTATGAGAAGGAACATGGATAGTAGGGTTACTTCGAGAAGAAAGCTTGGATAGTAGGGCTACTTCATTTAGTCACTTGGCTTAGTTGACCCGTTTGGTTTCGGGAATTGATTTTTTTCATTAGCTGTCTGCAGATATGACCTGTATAACCGCTAGAATTGTTGGTGATAATTATCTTTCCTGAAAAGATAACAGGGTTAATTATATGTGTGATGCATGAAATGTCTTGTGAGATAATGTTCTCAAAATAAATGAGATTATGTTGTATGTGATATTTATGCACATGTCATGATGTATGAACATGAAATGCTATTGGGACATGTCCGAGTCCGGGAAAATAAATCCCTGAATGCTGCTGGAGAGTATAGCATTCCTGACTGTTGTAGAGGACTGTGGTTCTTCTACTTCCGCTGGGGATGGTGAACGAAGATGACTATGCCGGAGATTTACTCCTTGTTGTTTGTGAATATTCTGTCAGGGAGAGACTCTGTTTGAGAGTAGCTTTGCAGGGAATAATTTGAAAGGTGAATTTTCGTAGTTGAAGTAATAAGCTCTGTCGGGGATTGAGCTTCTGTATTCAGAGAAATAAACTTTGCTTGGGGAGATAAAAATCATGATGATCCGCTCGCGATTATGAAATTCGGATGGGGGATATAGCTGTCAGGTTTCTGAAAGACCCTGGCTGGGGAGATTACTTCCCGTTTTGGGAAAGCTGATATCGAATTCCTTGATTTCTTTTACTCTCTGGGGAGTGTAGATGTTACAAATTCGTATGTACTGATGACTGTGCTCCAAAGCTGTCTCTACCCTGGTACCTGTTGGACAGAGTAACTGTCGGATTTGATATTTCTTATTTTTGCCTCTGTTTCTTAAGTTACGAGCAATTGTCTTTCCGTTTCTTATGTGAATATTTATGAGCAGCAATCATATTCAAATGCATATGTCAAGAATAAACCATTGGACGTTCTTGCAAAACAAAACAGAAAAGGAAAAAACTCATAGTTTTTTTGTAAAAATGATTTTGTATTGATCTTTCGAAGTTGGCCTGTAATAGACATTTTTGTACAAGGAGACTGACGCTCTAGTAAGAGAACGCCGCCGTAAAAATAGAAGCTATACAATATTGTGTAAAAAGAAAAACATCTATGTGCAACAATCCCATTGGGTTTTGAACTCTGCTATTGCCCCTATGTCTTCGAGCGTCTCATCACGTTGCTGCTTGTCCGAAGTTGATTAGGTTGATCGATGTTGTTCGAGCTTGATAGTTGATACTGAGGTCTGGTCGCAAGATGATCCAATGGGACATAGTTGTACGCTTTACATCCCTAATTTTTTCTTGGACCTCCCTTTCGAGTTTTCAGTCCACCGGGATACCCTTTTTTCCCAAGCCGCCTTTTCAAGTTTTCGGCTTGCCGTGTGTACAGATTTTTTCATTTTCATCCCTTACTTTTTCCCGAACCCTTTTGGTTCGCCGGGAAGCCCTTATTTTTTCCTAGGCCATTCAACCTAGCGGGTCTTTTATCATGCGTAATATCTTTTCACTATGTCTGCATTGACAGGGTGAGGGAGGTCGTCACCGTCCATGGTTGCTAGAATCATGGCTCCACCCGAGAAAATGTTTTTAACCACAAATGGCCCTTCGTAAGTGGGAGTCCATTTGCCCCTAGGATCACCTTGCGGCATTATGATGCGCTTGATTACTAGATCTCCGACTTGATATTCTTGTCGTCTGACTTTTTTATTGAAAGCCTTGATCATTCATTTTTGATACGTCTGACCATGACAGACAGCGGCAAGCCTCTTCTCATTGATCAGATTTAGTTGATCAAGTCGGGTCTGGATCCAGTCATATTCGTTCAAACTCGCATCTTTCATAATCCCCAAAGAAAGAATCTAGATCTCAATGGGTAGGACTGCTTTCATGCCATATACCAGAGAGTATAGTGTTGCCCCTGTCGACGTCTGTGCTGAGGTACGGTACCCATGAAGAGTGAATGGTAACATCTCATGCCAGTCTTTGTATGTCACCTTCATCTTCTGTAGAATCTTTTTGATGTTCTTGTTAGCCGCTTCGACAACTCCATTCATCTTTGGCCGGTAGGGAGAAGAGTTATGATGTTGTATCTTGAATTATTTATAGAGCTTGGTGATCATCATGTTATTGAGATTTATACCATTGTCAGTAATAAATCTCTTTGGCACACCATACCGACAGATCAGGTTATGTCGGATAAACTGCGCCACGACGTTCTTGGTCACAGTAGCGAAAGCGGCAGCCCAACCCATTTCGTGAAGTAATCAATGGCCACCAGGATGAAGCGATGTCCATTGGAAGCGGTAGGCCTGATTTCTCTAATCATGTCAATGCCCCACATTGCAAAGGGCCACAGAGCTGTCAACATATTCAAAGGAACCAGAGGCACATACACCTTATCAGCATAAATTTGACACTTATGACAGGTTCGGGAATGCTGATAATAATTTGCTTCCATAGTGGACCAGTAGTATCTTGCCCGTAGGATCTCCTTAGCCATGGTATGTCCACTGGAATATGTTCCGAAGGTACCTTCATGTAGATTTGTCATAATCCTCTCTGCTTCGCTCTTGTCTACACACCGCAGTAAGGTAGAGTCATGATTGCGCTTGTAGAGGATTCCATTATTGAGGAAGAATTTTGCAGCGAACCTTCTTAGAAACTTCTTATCGTTGATAGATGCCCCTTCGGGATACTCTTGAGTCTCGAGGTACTTCTTCACTTCATGGAACCATGGTTTGTCTGCCACGTCTTTGGTATCAATCTCACAACAGTGCGCTGGTTCATCCAACCTCTCAATGGTGATTCGGGGAGCCTCGTTGTCCCACTTGACTTTGAACATGGAAGACATGGTAGCTAGCGCATCCTCTAACTGATTCTCCTCTCGTGAGAAATGTTCAAAGGTTACCTCCTCAAAGTGTGGGAGCAATGTCAGTACGTGCTCTTTGCATGGGATGAGATTCGGATGCTTCGTATACCATTCGCCTTTGATTTGACTTATCACCAAGGCTGAATCCCCAAAGACATTTAAGAACTTGATCCTGAGGTCAATAGCGGCTTTGAGACCCATGATGCATGCCTTGTACTCTGCCATGTTGTTAGTGCAGTTAAAACACAATCGGGTAGTGAAAGGAGTATGACAGCCCTCAGGAGATATGATTACAGTGCTGATGCCATTACCAAGTGCGTTCGAAGCTCCATCAAAAACCATAGTCCATCAGGATCTTTCTTCAGGTCCTTTATCTGGTCCGGATTCTTCATAGTCAGTCACCAGCATAATGTTCTCGTCCGGGAACTCAAAATTCATGGACGGGTAGTCATCCACGGCCTGATGAGCCAAATGATCAGCCAATATACTTCCCTTGATTGCTTTCTGGGTTGTATATTGTATATCATATTCAGTTAAGATCATTTGCCATCTCGCTATTCATCCGGAGAGAGCGGGCTTCTCGAAGATTTATTTGATTGGATCCTTCTTAGATATCAACAAAGTAGTGTGGGTCAGCATATACTATCTTAGTCGGCGAGCATCCCATGCCAAAGCGCAGCAATTTTTCTCGAGCAGTGAGTATCGTGTCTCACAGTCGGTAAAAAATTTGCTAAGGTAGTATATTGCATGCTCTTTTCGACTAGGCTCGTCATGCTGCCCCAGCACACACCCCATTGAATTGTCTAGCACTGTTAAGTACAATATCAAAGGTCTTCCTTCAACTGGAGGCATCAGAATTGGCGGTTCTTGGAGATACTCTTTGATCCTTTCGAAGGCGGTCTGGCATTTGTCATTCCACTTTACCACTTGATCTTTCTTCAGAAGCTTGAAGATGGGCTCAGAAGTAGCAGTCATATGTGAAATGAACCTGGCAATATAGTTCAAGCGTCCTAAGAAACCTCTAACTTCTTTCTCTGTGCGGGGAGACGGCATCTCTTGTATGGCCTTTACCTTTGTGGGGTCTACCTGAATACCTTTGTCACTGACGATAAAACCCAGAAGCTTACCAGACCTTACCCCGAAAGTGAACTTGTTCGGATTCAACCTCAGCTTGTATATCTTCAATCTTTCGAACAACTTTTGTAGATGATCCAGGTGTTCCTCTTCAGTTTAAGACCTGGCTATCATGTCATCAACATAAACCTCGATCTCATGGTGAATCATATCGTGGAACAAAGCGACCATGGCTCGCTGATAGGTTGCCCCAGCATTTTTCAACCCAAAAGGCTTTACCTTGTAACAGAAAGTGCCCCACTATGTGACGAAGGTTGTCTTCTCCATGTCTTCAGGAGCCATCTTGATCTAGTTGTAGCCATAGAAACCATCCATGAAGGAGAAGATTTTGTGCTAAGCGGTGTTGTCAACCAGAACATCAATGTGGGGAAGTGGGAAGTCATCCTTGGGGCTCGCCCTGTTCAGGTCTCTGTAATCCACACACATCAGTACCTTGCCGTCCTTCTTAGGTACCGGAACAATATTAGTAACCCACTACGGATAGGATGTGACAGCTAAGAACCCTGTGTCGAATTTCTTCATAACCTCTTCCTTGATCTTCTCTGACATTTCAGGGCGCATATGGAGAACATTCTATTTAACTGGAGGACAATCTTCTTTAGTCGGTAGGAGATGTACCATGATATCAGTGTCTAAACCAGGCATGTCTTCATATGACCAGGCGAAGATCTCAACATAGTCGTGCAACATCTGTATCAACCGCTGTTTGACCTTAGCTTCCAAATTTACGCCGATCTTGACTTCTTTTCTGTCTACCTCCGTGCCCAAGTTTATCATCTCAACTGGCTCTTCATGAGGCTGTATAGCCCTCTCTTCCTACTGTAATAGTCTAGCAAGGTCTCCAGGCACCTCACAATCATCCTCACCTTCATCCTCGGCTTGGTTGATCGGATTTTCGAAGTCATAATCGGCAGTAGCAGAACTATTATCAATGGGATCCAGAGTGGATATGGATCTGCAGTATGATACGTGAGTGTGTGTAAGAGCATAGCTGTTTTGATAAAGTGAAAGCAGAAAATAAAAACATAGAGCGCAAAGTTTGTATGCAAGGAACGTCCAATGTTTTATTGATAATATATGAAATGACACATAATAGCCCTCACAAACAAAACCCATGTGCCTCGGGCAAGACACAAGGCTGTAGAGTTTAAATTGTTTATTACAAATTCAGAAAACAAGTAAGACAATTACTGCGGAATAAAAGAAACTGGTATAAAATCCCTAGCCGTCCAGTTACTCGGTCCACCGTTGGTAGTCGGGTATATCCAACTGTCAATGTCAGAGTCTTCCTCACTGTCTTCAATGGAATTAATTCCCCGATTGCTGATGCGTAGGGGAGGTCCTCCAGCTCGAGCGCGTCAAACAGTCCTTTGAGCTCCTGAAGTAAAGCCCAAACCAAACTTGTCAGTTTTGTGAGTAAAATCAGGGAGTTGTCCCCGGTTGGTATACCCACCTTCTTCAACCACTGCTCTGGCGTCTTTGAGAAAAGCCATCTTTAGAGGAGATTTGGTGTCGATAGTAGTCTCAGTCGACGCTAAAATTTGGGGAACCTCTTCAAAGTTTTGATAAGGAGTCTCTATGAATTCCCCGTCCATATCCACATACCTGAAGGAGTTCAGGTGGCTCACCATATACTCCTCTTTGCCACGCACAGTGACAATCTTCCCCTTCACCGGATACTTCGGCATTTGGTGCAGTGTAGAAGTAACAGCCCCAGCTTCATGGATCCAAGGGCGACCCAACAAACAAGAATATGACGGCCTGATGTCCATCACATAGAAGGTGGACTCAAAGGTTTGAGATCCTACCTTGACAGGGATGTCCACCTCCCCATGCACCATTCTCTTCGACCCGTCAAAAGCCCTTACCACAATGTTACTAGGCTTTAAGGTTATGCCTTCACAATCCAACCAATCGAGAGCCTTTTTAGGCAAAACATTCAGTGAAGACCCAGTATCCACCAGCACATGAGCAATAGTGGTTCCCCTGCATTCGATCGAGACATGTAGAGCATCATTATGCTTCCTCCCCTTCAGTGTCAAGTCGGCATCTGAAAAACCCAGCCCATTGTCAGCAGTCAAGCTGGATACACAATCTTTGAATTGATCAGCCGAGGTCTCTTGTGGCACATACGTAATCTTGAGGAATGCGATCAGAGCCTTCGCATGGGCCTCGGAACACAACAACAGAGACAACATGGATATCTTCGAGGGGGTCTTCCCCAGCTGCTCGACCAAATTGTAGTCGCTCTTTTTAATTATTTTTAATATTTCCTCTATCTCTTGCTTAGAGGCTTCTACGACAATTTTTCTAGGTGCCTCTGTCCGGGCAGGCTCACCTATAGCTTCTTTGCCTCGGGTCCAAGATGACTCGACGGCAGGAGTGACAATTGGAGTAAGAACGGGAGTAGTAGTTGAAGTACCGGTAGGAATAGTAGGTGAAATAACAACAGGCTTATTGACAGTCTTTGGGGAAATCTCGGGAGAGAAAACCCTTCCACTTCTGGTAATCTTATTGGTCCCGACAATGTTACTGACATTAGGATCAACCTCTTCATTCTTCAGATCTTGTTTAACGCCATGATAGTAAACATCAACGTCATAATGCCAAGGGACAGCTTTGTCCGAGGCGTACGGGACAGGAATAGGAAAGGTGATTATTAACGGAGCGACTCTTCAAGCGGGTGTAATCCTAACAGGTCTTCTCGAGGAGACCTTGGAAGGATTGGCGGAAATAGTTATAATAGCAACATCTTAGAATGGAATAGTTGGAATCAAAGTTTTCTCGAACAAAATTTCTCTGCTGTCCATCAGGCGTTGGACACCCGTTTTTAGAAAATGGCAACCAGAAGGCAGAGATGAACACACGTGGAACCCTTCACCACAACCCGGAAATAAACCGGCCAACAACAAATTCTTCTTAACAGTCATAAGAGGAGTAGAAACTTCATCAACTGAAGTCACAAATGGATCAGTATCAATAACATTAACTCCACGATTATGCTTAGGCATGGGAGCAGTTATGACATTGGGCTTCTCTGAAGCATCAAACTCAAGCTCCTTGGCTTCAATCAGATCTTGTATTTTATTTCTTAGAGCCTGAGAGTCATTTGTATCGTGACCAGGGCTCTCAGAATGATAGGCACACTGAGCGTTTGGATTGTACCGAGGAGATGTGGTATTCAGATTCTTGGGAGCCTCTTTCAAGGTTGCCAAGTTGGATCTCAGCAGATGGGGTAGAACCTCTGTCAATGTCATGTTAATTCGGGTAAAATGCCTTTGTGGTCTTTCTACCCTTTGTTGATTGTTGCATTATGGAGCAGCCGCAGGCCTAGGTATCATTACATCATTTACTGTCGGATGGTGTTCAGCTCTACTTTGACCTCTTGGGCTATAGATAGCATTGGCTTCCTTCTTACCAGTGAAGGGCTTCTTTACCGAAATCGAAGAGGTGTCTTTCTGTATTTTACCGCTCAGGATCCCATCTTCTACCCTCTCTCCAGTTAATATCAGCTCAGTGAAGCCAGCTGACAAGTTGCCAATCAAATGATTAAAGAATGGACCAGACAGCGTCCCAAGAAACAAGTCAACCAACTTCTAGTCAAATAAATGGGGTTGGACTCTTCCATCCAAGTCTCTCCACTTCTGCGCATAGTCCTTAAAGCCTTCACCTGCACCCATGGACATACTTTGGAGTTGAGTACGAGTGGAGGCAAGGTCGGCATTGTATTGATACTGCTTATAAAAAGCAGCAGCCAAATCTTCCCAGTTTCGGACATTGGTTCCCTCCAGTTGGTAGAACCATTCAAGCTAAGTCCCTGATAGACTGTCTTGAAAGAAGTCAACCCACAAGTTTCTATCAGCGGTGTGGGGCTGGATCTTCCTTACATAGGAACAGAGATGGAGCTTTGGGCAAGACACCCCATCATACTTTGCGAAAACTGGAGCCTTAAACTTCTGCGGGATGACCACTCCTGATACCAATCCTAGCTCTCCAAAGTCCAACCCAGGTATTCTCTGGACTTCCATAGCACTCAACTGGTCTTCTAACTGCTTGTATCTATCCTCAGTGGGAGGATATTGCTTATCATTGTAGTTTGTATCATTGTCAAAAACTTCAGGACTGAGGTCCTTCTCCCTTGTCTCCCTTTCTTGGTTCTCCCATTCCTTGGATGAGGAGGTCAGATCGACTGGTTGCTTTAACGGCCCCCTGAACCTTCTGCCCATATTCAGAATACTAAAGACCTTCTTCTTTTTCTTCTTCTCCTTCAGGATGAGGGCTTTCAAATCCTCCTGCCCTTTAGCCAGAGTTATGAACATCTGTTGAAATTGGGCATTTTGTGCCTGAAGATCTTTGATGCTTTGTTCAAAAGACATTTTTGCTGAAATAAACAGCGAAGAAGATGAGAAGCCTGTAATGGTACTTGTATATGCAATGCTATGGATGGGATGCGTATGCAATGATTTTAAGGACTTTGGGAAATCTTAATTTGCGAACCAAAATGAAATAAAAATTTTATTAGTAGAATTCAAAGTACAATTGCCTTTTAGGCGTTACAATTAAAAATTCTAAAAACTAAAAAATCAAGTTTCCCATGGATGCTTCCTCTTCGTGTTGAGATAGATATTAAGGCTTCTTTCCTCATGAAGCTTCTTTGTGAGCTCTAAAACCTTCTTCTCCTGGGCATAGAACTGGTCCCTATAAGTATCACGCTCCTTCTTCAAATGGATCCAAGACCTCTGTAGTTCTTCAAGATCAGTGGGCATATCAGGATAAAGAACCGTGTAGGGAATATCCCCTTCAGTAATGGGCTCCACAATCACTTGTAAGATGGCTATGTAGGTCATCATAAGTTTCTGAGCGCGAACTCGTACCCATTGGAGATAAGGTTCCATAGGAATGGAATTCTTCGGCCCCAAAGTCTTCGCGTCAGATCTGTTTACCATGCCCCAAGCTCGTATGAACCTCTGGTGATACCCTTGAACATCATCCTCATAGTTAAACACAATGCCCTGGATAAGTAACTCATGAAGACCATCCCTTCGAGCGTAACCAAATTATCACAGAGCCAAACAAGGATTGTAAGTTATACCTCCCCTAATGCCAAGTAGTGGGACATTAGGGAACTCCCCACAGCGGTCAATAATAGCAATATCTCCCACAATTCGGGAATACCAGAGAATATCCGTGTGAGAAAGTGACATTATCCTTTGCGACCAACCCAAACCTTCTTCATTCTTCAGTACTGACTTAGGGAGGTGAGAAGTAAACCACCTTGACAGCAATGGCATTCAGCACATAAGAACCCCTCTTCTCTTCATGGTACGAGTATGGAGAGCGTTCAAGATATCTCCGAGCAAAGTAGGCACGGGGTTACGAGAGAGGAAGATCTTGATAGCATTCACATCTATGAGCAAGTCTGGATTAGGGAACAGTACTAACCCATAGATTAGAAGAGCCAAAACCTCCTCAAAATACTGAAAGACCAAATCATTCCAAAACAGCTGGGCCTTCTCTATTAGGAACTTGGCTAGATAACCCTTGACTCCACTTATTATTTCCCAATTGGATACCACGTCGGCCCGTTTCAGATGCAAAGAAGAGGCGATGACTTCTGGCTTAGGAACCTCTTCTAAACCTGTGAAAAGCACCTGGTCAAGAATGGGTAGATTCAATAATTGAGAGAACTCTTCCAGGGTAGGCACCAACTGATAGTCTGGAAAGGTGAAGTAGTGGTGCTTGGGATCAAAGAACTGAAAGAGTACACCCATCATCTTTTCATCAAAGCTTGAAGTAACCAGGTTGAGAAGTCGACCATGTCTCTTAGTGAATGCAGAAGTTTCAGGAACCCTTGATACTAGTTCTTTGAGTTGGGGAGGTGTTCTCACAAAGCTGATTCAAATAGTGTTTCTACGAGCGGAAGCCGTGATCTGCAAAATAGAACAAAGATAAATTCCCTTGGTCCTTGAAATGGTTAGTGTTGTACCCCAAAATTTTCCCTCCCATATTCTTCAATATTTTCCAAGATCAATCTCCAGATAATTCAAAATCTCTCAAGGGTTGCACATTCCAATTGCCTCCTAACACAGTCAAAATTAGGGTTTTGGTTCTTGCAAAGAAATGGAGGTTTCCAAGGGTCCAATCAAGTCCTATATGCCTATATACATTGTCAAGCATCCATATGTCAAGTTTCAAGACTCACAGCATCAAGTTGCACAGTCAAAAACCCTAATTGCTTCACAGTCAACTACAGGGGTAAAATGGTCATTTGATAGTCAAAAGTCAAAAATTTTGGTCAAAATCTTATTTTGAAGCCACAATCATCATTTGATCAATTCTTGATCATGATTCCACAAGCATGGCTCAAAAATCATCAAGATGCAAAAGTTTCTATTTTTGGACAGCTGAAAAGTCTACTGCAAATTGACCAAGGCATAACTTCTTCATGGTTTATCAGAAAAATCCCATCCAAAGCTCATTTTGAAGGGGATGACATTTCCTACAACTCATATTCATACTCCAAGTCCAATAAATGCTCTCACAAAAAGTTATCAATTTCAACATTATAGGTCATTTTCAAAAGTCAACAAAAAGGAACTTTAAGTCAAAGACCATAACTTGAGATTGGTAAATCAAAATGACATGGGACCAAAGGCATTGGTTAGAGGACTTCAAGAACTTTCCAAAATGTCCAAGAACATGTTCATAGCTTCAAAATTGAGCAAGATATGCATTGGAGAAGTTGGGAAATTTTTGGGAACTTTCAAAAGTCAACTTTGCCTAAAAAGCTTCAATTTTGCTAATGGACCTCAAATTCTTTCTTGAATCATTACCCAAGGCCTATGCACGACCCATTGAACTTAAAATAATTTATTTTCTTATTTTTAATTAATTAATTGGATTTATATTTATATTAATTCATTTAATTGGTTTTAATTATAAGAAAATTCAAAGATATGCTTTTTGAGATCTTTTTGTGCAGCAAATGTGACTAGGGAAAGCTGGCAACTCGTTTCTCAATCAACAAGGCAAAGAAATCCATGATTGGCAAGGTTTCATGAAAGAAAAGATTGAAAAAGATATGATTAGGCAATCAAATATTCAAGTCATAAATTCATGGACTTTTGGGCTCATTCTTGACCTAATTCACATCACATACATATGCATAAGCTAACCCTACTCAGACATACACGTGAAAGCTGCTAGAAACTCCATAGCCAATTTGCAAAAACTCAAGAAATTTGTGAAACTGATTTCATACTTGCAGCACGTTTCAAAGCCTAAAAAGGATTCAATCACGTTGCTTAAGTCTCCAGGAAGCTATTGCTATCCAGAACAGGTCCTCATACCCAAAGAAACGGTAAAACATAGTCATGGTTTGAACGAATATTTTCATAATCGAAACCTAATTTCTATGCATCATTCATATGTTTTACTCATTGATTTATACTACTGACATCTCCCTGAAGCTTTTGGTATAGTTGAATTGTGCTGAAACTGCCTAAGTCAAAATCCACCATTGAAGAATATTAGGGTTTCAGAGCTTCCATATTGGGGCTTTCCTTATATGGTAAAATTGGACCTCCAAACCTGTATGGGCGAATTCGTTACAACAAGACGAATCCATTGAGACCCTCGCGCTTTTTTTATATAACCTCCTCTTCTATTCGCTATTTTTCACACTTTCACTTAGTGGGGGTTTAAAACCCCCGCTACTTGTTTCATATTTTGCAGGAAGAACGAAGAAGAAGATGTGCATGGCGTCATGTAATTGGGGCATTCAAATCTTAGTGCGTTTTTTAATGTCTCAGCACAATGGCCATTTTTTCATATATTACATTTATTGTCTATTATATGTACAAATGTGTTTCACAGCTCAGTTGGTGGAGGACGTGCCTTGCAAACATTGGGACCTGGGTTCGATTCCCAGGTCCCCCCACATAATTGATAATTTTTGTTTTAACACATTCCCATACAGCGTTCACCCAAAGGTCCATCATGCGCCCTCACGCCTAAGCTTGCCACGCGCTCATGATGATCAATCCAATGGTTCCAGAGGGAAGCCCATGGTATGCTCTAGTCAACCAACGTGCACTCAATCTGGAAAGTCAAACAAGGCCTTTGTGTCAATGGGCCTGAATTGCTTCAAGAACCTCCACATGGGCCAGACACCCCCCTTGGTTTGCATGCTTTTTCAATTCAATTTTCTTTTCTTTCTAATTCTTTTTAATTGTTTTAATTGTTTTTATTAATTCACCATTAATCAACTTTTCATAATAAAATCAGAAAATCAAAATACAAAATATGTTTAATTATTTATTAATTTCCTCACTAATTTTTTTTTGTAAATAAATATTAACAATTAACTTTAGTTTAATTTAGGTTTATATTTTAATCTCTTTTCTTAATAAATAAAAAATACATAGAATTAGGTTTTTGACATTTTTTATCTTTTTCTTAATTAATTATTTTTATTATTATTATTATTAATTACTATTATTTTTGTAAATAAATATGTAAATTAATTAATTAGCTTAAATTAGGTTAACTTTAATATTTTCATTAATAATTAAAATAAATTTAGATCTAGGGTTTCTTTCTTAATTTTAATTTCTTTATTCCATAAATACAAAAAAACATAAAAAACACCTTTCTTTAATTAAAAAATTAATTAGGTTTCAATTTCATTTAATTTCAAGCAAAGGGTCAAAACCCTCGGACGTCCAATTTAATTCTTTCGCGCTTTATTTTCTTATTGATTATTATGTAACTGCTTTCCGGATGTAATAGTAATTAGGTTTACCGCATTTTTTTACTTTCCGCATCTTTATCAAAAACGGGTCTTTGTATTTTGGCGATGTATAGACCCGCGCCTTGTAATAGCGTAGCTTTTATCTTTCCGTCTTTTAATTTTCCGCACTCCTAACTTCTAAATTGCATGAAAGAATGTATGGTAATTAAAAACAACGCGTAGCTCACAATGCCATGATCAAAGATAAAATATAACATGAAAACAACACACAATACACACACCACTTCTAGGGTACGCCTCACTCGTTGCCTTCGAAACGTGGTCGTCAAGTATAGGACGTTTTAGCGGTCGCTCTTATATCCAAGATCCAGTTGCCTCGAAACAGTTGCCTCGAAACAGTTACCTCGAAACAGTTGCCTAGGATAAAAGGATCTAGGACATTAGGGTTACTTCTAAGGTGTCCTAACTGTTTCTTCGGTGACCACACTGTCCCTACACTCGAATTGACCCGAACACCTCCAACGGTGGTGCTACCTACCTCTCAATGGTGGGAT
This sequence comes from Vicia faba, assembly GCA_948472305.1. Taxonomy (NCBI): domain Eukaryota; kingdom Viridiplantae; phylum Streptophyta; class Magnoliopsida; order Fabales; family Fabaceae; genus Vicia; species Vicia faba. The sequence goes on from OX451738.1 coordinate 90,726,481, forward strand.
GGCACTACCTTAGGGACTTTTACACAGCCTAATTCCTTAAGGGAGGTGGAGGACTCATAGATACTTGCTCTCTAAAAAACAAATCAAAAATATTTTCACACTAACACTTTTAAAAGCTTTCAAAACAAATTTTTCAAACACTCTTGAGGACAGATACAAGAGTCATTCAGAAATCTTTCAATGAAACTTTTTCAAACCCACTCACATTTTGAAAAGCAAACATCATTTTGAAAACATAAGAGCAAGTATCTAAGAGCCCATGGATAACCATGGATAGAAAGGGTGCTAACACCTTCCCTCTCTATAAATCTACCTCCCGAACCGAGAAACGTTCTCATAAGGAATTTTGCTGTGCTTTTGTCCTGTCCATGTTAGAGAAAATAAAAGACGGTGGCGACTCTTGCTTCCGCGACATTTCGCGAAACCAGCTTTAAACAGTCAGTTCTATTTCCACCGATCACAGAACTGGCGACTCTGCTGGGGAAACTTAAAGTGAGGTGTACCTTAGGATAGCTCATACTTGTGTTTTCAATTGCTTTGTTTTGTTTGCTTTATTATTGTGGGCACTGTCTTGGGAGTTCTATAGATCCTAACCCGGAGCTGGGGGATACCTTCCTAGAAGTAGCAACAAGATTGTGAGGGAACTGTGCGGGGTATACCGACACGGTTGAAGCAGTCTGCTACGTTGATGTGGCACTTTGGTGAGTACCGGTAACCCTTGAGTCAAGTCAAGGAGAGTACGGGGCCGCCGCGTGGTGTCGTGAAGCATCGACTGACCTTAGGAACCTTAATTGAACCATCCTGTCCTCTTTAGGGTAGTGAGATAACTGACTTTGGTGCAGTCCGAAGTTGGTTGATACTCGATACTACACTCATTGAGGGTTGTTTTCTTGGAATATTTTGATCGCCAGTTCAGTGGCTAAATCGAAACGATGAACACAGAAAACAATCCAATGATATTGAGATCCTTAGAACCCGGTTACTTTTGATAGGACAGGTTTTGAGCCCACCAACTTCAAGAGGGTAGTACCCCAAACTCCATGCTGGCCTGAACTCTAAGGGCTCTTTGTGTGACTTGTGTGCCTTCAAACTTGACTACTTGCATGCTTGTTATCTGACACATGAGCTCCTTGCAGGTTTTGTTTACAGTCCTTAATCTGGACCCATAACAGGGTTTACCTACATTACTCCACGCATAGCATACTATCATACCATTGCATACATCCTACATAAGGACTAAACCATTTCAAGGATCTCAAGGGTTTGTAATGCAGGTCATGATGAATCAAAATATCTAGCAAGGGGCAAAAGGGGATTTATTTTCCTCTAGCCAAGGTTGTTTGGAGATCAAAACATGGTCACTTGAGTCAGGGGCTATGACCCACTCGATATGGTGAGCCTTGACTCTTGAAGAAGGCCTCTCAACAATATGCACTGACTTCCATCAAGCTACAAAATGCAAACTCTAACAATTTTCTTGTTTACCCCGCAAGGTCCTTGAAAACATTGCATGCATACATACATATCATGGCATTACAGGTATCCTTGTTACAGGTCACTGACCTTCTTTGCTGTTTATTTCAGCAATGGCTTCCCAACAAGACAACCAGGATCTTCATGCTCAAGAGACTCGGTTCGGGGAGGCACTCCTAAATCTATCCAAGGGGCAGGAAGAGCTGAGAACACTCCTCATGGGGAATTTGGCCAAGAAAAGTCCCGAAGATGACAAGGATGAACGGCTGAAACGTCTGCAAGCTGAGGTAGATACAATGAGAACCCAGATGCTGGGGCAAATGGCTCTCATCCAAGGCTTGGCTCGGGAGCAAGAAGAGTTGAGGACCATGATCAGTCAACTTCATCAAGACACATACAACATGAAGCAACCAGCCCAAGTCAGGGACCAGGTCATTGATCAGCTTCCAAGAGGACAAGAGTCTGGTATGGTAAAGAATAGACCTCTCCAAATTGCTACCACTTCACAGGTCCAACCACAACCCCGCCCAGAGTAACAGGTTGATCAGAGTAAGCCAAGCAAGCCCAGGAGGCAGTTCACCCAGCTTAACATGTCGTTGTTTCAAGCTTTACAACACCTGTTGAGGTTGAATCTGATTACACTAAGAGCTCCTCCCCGGAATCCCAACATCTTTGCTCCTAACTATCATCCCAACAAAAGATGTGCATACCACTCTGATAGTCCTGGACATGACACTGCCGACTGCTGGGCTCTGAAGAACAAGGTCCAGGACCTGATTAATGAAGGAGCAGTGGATTTCACCCGAGAGGGTCAGGCTGAGTGCTTCTACCATCCCTACAGGATTCACCATTTGAAGTAACAAGTCCTGAAGTGAGAAGACTTTTTGTCCATTAGAATTTTCAAGTTGTAATTTTCTTTTGATTGTTCGAACAATTATCATGTCAAAACGCTGTTATTTCATTAATGCATCGCATATGTCTGTTTTGAATCAATATATTCGCATTCTCTATATTCAATCTGCTTTCATTTTTTTGATGTCAACTCTCAATCAATAATTCTAAGCCTCTTGAGGGAGGATGACGAAAACGATACCACGACATTTACAGTATGCTTTTGAACGAACCCCACTGATGAGGTACAGGCATTGTTTCAATTCCTAAACACTGGAGTTATAAGGAAGATAATCCCTCGTCAACCCCTCTGAGCCAAAGAAGTAGGAGTTTTTCTTTTCGAAAATTAAAATCCTTAATCAAAACCTGGGGCAGGGTAGTTCTCTCAGTTGATCCGAGTGCACAACGAATAGCACCAAAGAGGTCCTCACAAAACAAAAGACAGTGATGGTTCAGAATAATCATAAAGACAGGCAATCATTATCCCTCAAAATAAAAACCCTTTAAGTCAAAACCTATGAAGGAGACTTACAAAACTGGGGCATCCCGCTGACTGTAAATACAAAAAGAAACAGTTCAGGCAAAAATAGGGATAACGAAATCAAAAAAGAAAGAGGTCCTACAAACCCTCAACACAAAAGGAAATGACTGCCTATTCAAAATAAACTGTCAATATCCGAACCATCACTGGTATATCAAAGAAAAGACTCAAACAAGGTCTAACGCACGATCAGCTGAGTTTAGGTTTGAAGAACATCACGAAGAACGGGTGGATACAAATAATTTGAGCCTTTATCCTTTGTTTCTTAAACCATGAACCAGGCCACGTTATAACCCTCAAAAGTCCTAGCTGAAGCATGGGTTAGTTCGAAAGCATACTGTTACGAAAGGTATCCTGACTCTCAATCGTGGGATGGCACTACCTTAGGGACTTTTACACAGCCTAATTCCTTAGGGTAGGTGGAGGACTCATGGATACTTGCTCTCTAAAAAACAAATCAAAAATCTTTTCACACTGACACTTTTAAAAGCTTTCAAAACAAATTTTTCAAACACTCTTGAGGACAGATACAAGAGTCATTCAGAAATCTTTCAATGAAGCTTTTTCAAACCCACTCACATTTTGAAAAGCAAACATAATTTTGAAAACATAAGAGCAAGTATCTAAGAGCCCATGGATAACCATGGATAGAAACGGTGCTAACACCTTCCCTCTCTATAAATCTACCTCCCGAACCGAGAAACGTTCTCATAAAGAATTTTGCTGTGCTTTTGTCCTGTCCATGTTGGAGAAAATAAAAGACGGTGGCGACTCTTGCTTCCGCGACATTTCGCGAAACCAGCTTTAAATAGTCAGTTCTATTTCCACCGATCACAGTTAGCGTAATGAATATCAAAACTATGTTATGATGCATGATGTTATGTTCAGACAGAGTAAATCACACACAAGCAAACCATACAATAGACCTTAGGTTCAAAGGCTTGCATGAGGTTAAAGGTAGGTACCCTCTTGAAGTTTAGTTGGTTTCAAACCTGTCTTAGAAAAGTAACCGGGTTTTAAAGATTCTCAATATCACTGATCATCCTTTATCGGGCGTTGTTTCAGCTCAGGAAATCTTTTCTTGCGGCCGAAATATCCCGAAAGTCTGACCTCAATGAGTGTAGCATCGAGTATCAACCAATCCTCAGCTTTATACCTAGGTCGGCTATCTCACTACTTTCTAATGGCTAAGTTTGTTCAACTAAGGTTCTAAAGTCCGTTAGTGCTTTACGAAACCACGCGGTGGCCCCGTATTCTCCTTGTTTCCACACGAAGGATACCAGTACCAACCAAAGTGTCGCACCAACACAACCATCGCTTAAACCATATCGGTCTATGCCGTACAGTCTCCATGATCTATTGTTGTTTACCTAAAGAGTGTTCCCATATCCGGGTGTAGGATCTTCAATAATACCCAAGCAAAACCCTTAAAGATAAAGCATGCAAAGCAAACAAGAAAGCAATTAAAATGACCTAGATCCTAAGGTAAGCCCCACTTTTATATGTCCCCAACAGAGTCTCCAGTTCTTTGATACGGTGGAAGAGCTGACTGTTATACTGGTTTGCGTTTTGTATTCGCAAATGTTGCATTAAGCAAGAGTCGCCACCGACTTTTATTTCATCCAACAAAGGAAAAAGGAAAAAGGACAGAAAAAAACCTTTTTTGAGATATTTCTAAGTTCGGGAGATAGATTATAGAAAGGGAAGGTGTTAGCACCCTTTCTATCCATGGTTTTCCACGGGCTCTTAGGTACTTGCTCATTTTTTAAATTGCTTGTGTGTGCTTGTTTTGAAAAAGTTTTGTTTACTTCGTGATAACCCTTGTATCGGTCCTCAAGAGTGTGACGAAGTTGTTTTGAAAAGTGTTTGTGTGAAAAGTTTTTATTTTGAGCAAGTACTTAAGATTTCTACCTACTCGAAAAAAGTCTGTTCGTTTTCGTTTCCTTTAGACAGTGCTATCCTACTATTAAGGAATAGGTAGCTCCGTCGTTGGATTTTTTAAAGGGAAGTTCGAAGGGACGAAATGGTCTCTGAAGGCAACAAGTAAAGATACCTTAGCATTTCGAAGGGACTATCATCATAAGATTAATTCATAAGAAACTAGAGGGACAAGTAGGGACTATGATCTTTATGACGATTTTGAATCGTGGGTCATTGCTAAGGTATCCCTACGTTCGAGGGACGCGGCCATTATTTCTGAGGCAATCAAGTGGGCTAAACCCTAGGAGTGAGCATGTGCAAGTGTGCTTTTTCCAGTTAATTATCTTTGCATAGTTATGGTTTTCTACTGTTTTAAATTATGATCTTTAGCATACAATCCTAGTATCAATCATCTAACAGTTTAATAGTTGCGGAAAAATGGCAGAAAGATAAAATTCCTAACTATTACAAGGCTTTGGTGCAATTACATAATTAGTGATTGAAAGGTAAAAATGCGGAATTAAAACCCTAATTAAACTATTACAAATCGGGCGCAATTACATCAATAATAAAAAAGGTAATCGTACGGAGAGAAAAAATAATGCGCGAGAATTAATTGGAAAAAAGTTTTAAACCCTAAAAATCTGATTTGCTCATTGAAAATATTTTTGGGACTTTTTATGAAAAGGTTTGAAATTTAACCTAATTTTTCTAATTAATTTTAATTAATGAAACAAATTAAAGTTGATGAAATTAATTAATTTGCAAAAATTAATTTATTAAAAAAAACTAAGTCCTATTTTTTATGATGATTTCCTGATTTTATAATTAGAAAAAGAATAAACAAATAAAATATAAATTAAATAAAAGAATAAAGAAGTTAGAAAAATGGGCCTGAGGGGGTGCAACCCAGATTGAAGGGTTGCAAACTAAATTCTGTCCAAGGCCCAAGATCCTGTAAGCCCAAAGAAAACGTGTGATCCAGTGTAGAACAAGCTAGGAGGTCCATCATGTGGCTTCTTCCCCAAGGCGTTAGATCTGGCGCTACTTGATCTGATGGTGATGAATTTGAGGCGTATGATATGCGCCCTTGGAATGAAAGTAGGGAATCTGTAAGGAAATACTGGGGAAATAGAAAATGTTGGAGGCAGGGGTCAAACCCCTGACCTCCCACACACAACGCCTTATAACCTTTCCTGCTTGCCACTGGGCCAATGCTTCACTTGTTGTATAAAAATACAAAGAATATATTATAAAGAATGAAAAGCAAGCTTCTTATACAAACGTGCAGAAATTTAAATGGAAAATTGGGGTGCTACCACGCCTTCATCTTCCTCGCTGGGACTGTTGTCTTAGGTAAAGACCTTTACCTACGAACGTTGGCCATAGCTACAACCTGTGCATCTCAAAAATCATATCCAGGCAATATAAACTAGATTCAAAATCATGGATCAATTGGGTTTGATCCTCTGATCATGATAGTATCCATCTTTAGAGCCAATTATTCCTGCATTTGAAAGCCCTAAAACGACCTTATAAACCCTAGCAATGGAGTTTCATCCAACAGGCATCAAAACACGTAATTAAATATACAAACACATTCCAAAGGATGATACAAACATGAATAGATACTTAGAAATCATTTATCATGCGTGAATTGTAAAAATCAATTTCAAGAATATGAGCAAACCGTGATGTTGCTAGCGCGCGATTCTTGATGCTTCAGGCCTTGATAATGCTTGCAACAGGTTCAGGGGGTGTCCAGGAATATGGTTTGATCCTTAGAATGCTCTGAATTGGCCTCTGGAGGAAGATCCGGTTTTCACTTTTTGACAAAAATTTTGAGTTTGGTTCTTGCTCTAGGGAGGCAGGCTGCGCGTGAAATGTTTTTCTTTAGGGTTCACCTAGCTTTGTTATAAGTACAGAATCAAATTAGGGCAATGAATTTGGAAAGAATCAAAAATTTGATGGTCTTGAAGTTTTGATTCCAATCTTTCCAAAATTGGAGATTTCCTCTTGTTTATGGCTTGGCACGATTTTCTTGAGATTATACAGATTTCATGATCTACAATTCAATGTAAAATAAATCTCATTCCATAAGTTTGATTTATTTTGATTTCATTTGATTTTATTTGAATTTATTTGATTTTAAAATGAATAAAAATCAAAATAAATTAAATAAATGAGTGAATAATGCATGGGGGGTCCCATAGGTCGTGGACCATGCTAGGATTGAGATTCAATCTTGAAAAGATGGGCCCATGTGGAAAAAATGCAACTTTGAGCATTGTTGACTTTGGGCAAATTTTCAAAAATGGCCAACTTTGACAATGCATATCTCTCTCAATTTTGACCCTAAGAGGATGTTCTTGGAATTTTTAGAAAACTTAGGATGTCCCAGAAGCAACCTCTTTGGTTTTATCTCAATTGGATCTTCCATGTTCATGTGAGGAGCTTTGACCCAAAAGGTGTTTTTGTTGACTTTTTGGAATGATCTATAATGTCTGAATTCATATCTTTCCATGAGTGCATTTCTTGAACTTGAGGGCTGAAGATAAGTTGTAGGGAATTGGATTCTCTTCAAAATGAGTCTTGGATGAGAAATTTCTGATAAAGTATGAGAGAGTTATGCATGGTCAAAGTTTGGTTGACTTTTCCTGTAGAAACCTTAATTTAGCAAATTTTGAGTTTTGATGAATTAGGAGCATTTCTTGAGGAATCATGATCAACCCTTGATCAAATGATTGATATCACTTCAAAATGTTGATGTTGACCAAAAATATTGAAGTTTTAGTGTATGTGGACCATAGTTGACTTTTGACCTAGTATAGTTGATTTTTCAACATCTGAGCAGTTGACTGGGCAAACTTCTTGTGCAAGGCATGAAACTTGGCATGAATGGTCTTGAGAACATATTAGGACTATGGAGAGCATATGAGGCCTTTTGGATTCACCCATCTTGATGAAAAAGGAAACCCTAGTTGGAAGTTCATTGCTTTAGGAGAGAGTTTGTCTGGTCAACTCTTCGGCATCCTTGAGCAAGTTGAGTATCTTAATGAACATATGTTGAGTAAAAAATGGGAGGGAAAATTTTGGGGTACAATAGCTGCCCCTTTTCAATAATCTTAGGCCTGAGGATGTAGATTGGTTGGTCTACCTTTCATGATCTGAAGGTGGAAGATGATTGAACACTAGAGTTCCCAGAAATTTGCACTCGCATGAAGTAACACTGATCGGTGATATCAGGAATGGGCTTACAGATGCCATTTTGGAGTTGACAGAGAGTCGTCAGATATGGGCTTAAAGATGCCATCCATAAAGATATCAGTCGCATGAGATTTCTTTGCGAGAATTCCTGTACCTGCTGTTGAGGAGGACTTCGCCGAGGAATGTTGATTTAAGTCCCGGGAAGTAGATTCTAGAAGCTTTGGTTGTCCATTAATCTACTGGAGAATTAACTCTTAAGAAGGCGGAAGTGAATTGCATATCTGGTCAGGGTTCAGGCTGCACAGTGACTTACTGGGGAATTGTGAAATTGACCGTATCTGGTCGGGTCCAGGTCTTACAGTGTTGTAAGCTGTTGTCTGGAGATAAGGGAGAAGGAACCTGGATAGCAGGGTTACTTCGAAATGAAAGCCTGGATAGTAGAGCTATGGGAAGGAACCTGGATAGTAGGGTTACTTCGGGATGAAATCCTGGATAGCAGGGCTTATGAGAAGGAACCTGGTTCGTAGGGTTACTTCAAAATGAAAGCCTGGATAGTAGGGCTATGAGAAGGAACCTGGATAGTAGGATTACTTTGAAATAAAAGCCTGGATAGTAGGGCTATGAGAAGGAACCTGGATAGTAGGGTTACTTCAAGATGAAATCCTGGATAGTAGGGCTTATGAGAAGGAACCTGGATAGTAGGGTTACTTCGAAATAAAAGCCTAGATAGTAAGACTATGGGAAGGAACCTGGATAGTAGGGTTACTTCAAAACGAAATCCTGGATATTAGGGCTATGAGAAGGAACATGGATAGTAGGGTTACTTCGAGAAGAAAGCCTGGATAGTAGGGCTACTTCATTTAGTCACTTGGCTTAGTTGACCCGTTTGGTTTCTGGAACTGATTTTTTTTCATTAGTTGTCTGCAGATATGACCTGTATAACCGCTAGAATTGTTGGTGATAATTATCTTTCCTTAAAAGATAACAGGGTTAATTATATTTGTGATGCATGAAATGCCTTGTGATATAATGTTCTCAAAATAAATGAGATTATGCTGTATGTGATATGTATGTGCATGTCATTATGTATGAACCTGAAATGCTATTGGGACATGTCCGAGCCCGGGAAAATAAATCCCTGACTGCTGCTGGAGAGTATAGCATTCCTGACTGTTGTAGAGTATTATGGTTCTTCTACTTCCGCTGTGGATGGTGAATGAAGATGACTATGCCGGAGATTTACTCCTTGTTGTTTGTGAATATTCTGTCAGGGAGAGACTCTGTTTGAGAGTAGCTCTACAGGGAATAATTTGGAAGGTGAATTTTTGTAGTTGAAGTAATAAGCTATGTCGGGGATTGAGCTTATGTATTTAGAGAAATAAACTCTGCTTGGGGAGATAAAAATCATGATGATCCGCTTGTGATTATGAAATTTGGCTGGGGGATATGGCTATCAGGTTTCTGAAAGACCCTGGCTGGGGAGATTACTTCCCGTTTTGGGAAAGCTGATATCGAATTCCTTGATTGCTTTTACTCTCTAGGGAGTGTAGATGTTACAAAGTCGTATGTACTGATGACTATGCTCCAAAGCAGTCTCTGCCCTGGTACCTGCTGGACAGAGTAACTGTCGGATTTGATATTTCTTATTTTTGCCTCTGTTTCTTAAGTTATGAGCAATTGTCTTTCCGTTTCTTATGTGAATATTTATGAGCAGCAATCATATTAAAATGCATATGTCAAGAATAAACCATTGGACGTTCTTGTAAAACAAAACAGAAAAGGAAAAAACTCATAGTTTTTTGTAAAAATGATTTTGTATTGATCTTTCAAAGTTGGCCTGTAATAGGCGTTTTTGTACAAGGAGGCCGACGCTCTAGTAAGAGAATGCCGCCGTAAAAATAGAAGCTATACAATATTGTGTAAAAAGAAAAACAGTTATGTGCAACAATCCCATTGGGTTCCAACTCTGATATTGCCCCTATGTCTTCGAGCTTCTCATTACTTTGCTGCTTGTCCGAAGTTGGTTAGGTTGATCGATGTCGTTCGAGCTTGATAGTTGATACTGAGGTCTGGTCGCAAGATGATCCAATGGGACATAGTGGTACACTTTACATACCTAATTTTTTCCTGGACCTCCATTTTGGGTTTTCAGTCCACCGGGATACCCTTTTTGCCCAAGCCTCCTTTTTAGGTTTTCGGCTTGTCGGGTGTACAGATTTTTTCATTTTCATCCCTTACTTTTGCCCGAACCCTTTTGGTTCGCCGGGAAGCCCTTATTTTTGCCTAGGTCATTCAACCTAGTGGGTCTTTTATCATGCGTAGTATCTTTTCACTATGTTTGCATTGACAGGGTGTGGGAGGTCGTCACCGTCCATGGTTGCTATAATCATGGCTCCACCCGAGAAAATGTTTTTAACCACAAATGGCCCTTCGTAAGTGGGAGTCCATTTTCCCCTGGGATCACCTTGCAGCAGTATGATGCGCTTGATTACTAGATCTCCGACTTGATATTCTTGTCGTCTGAATTTTTTGTTGAAAGCCTTGATTATTCGTTTTTGATACGTCTGACCATGACAGACAGTGGCAAGCCTCTTCTCGTCGATCAGATTTAGTTGATCAAGTCGGGTCTAGATCCAGTCGTCTTTGTTCAAACCCGCATCTTTCATAATCCTCAAAGAAGGAATCTGGATCTCAATGGGTAGGACTTCTTCCATGCCATATACCAGAGATTAGGGTGTTGCCCTTGTCGAAGTCTGTGCTGAGGTACGGTACCCATGAAGAGCAAATGGTAACATCTCATGCCAGTCTTTGTATGTCACCTTCATCTTCTGTATAATCTTTTTGATGTTCTTGTTAGCCTCTTCGAAAATGCCATTCATCTTTGGCCGGTAGGGAGAAGAGTTATGATGTTGTATCTTGAATTGTTTACAGAGCTCGGTGATCATCATGTTGTTAAGATTTGTACCATTGTCAGTAATAATTCTCTCTAGCACACCATACCGATAGATCAGGTTCTGTCAGATAAACTACGCCACGACGTTCTTGGTCACAGTAGCGAAAGAGGCCGCCCAACCCAATTCGTGAAGTAATCAATGGCCACCAGGATGAAGCGATGTCCATTGGAAGTGGTAGGCCTGATTTCTCCAATCATGACAATGCCCCACATTACAAAGGGCCACAGAGCTATCAACACATTCAAAGGAACATGAGGCACATACACCTTATCAGCATAAATTTGGCACATATGACAGGTTTGGAAATGCTGATAACAATGTGCTTCCATAATGGACCAGTAGTATCCTTCCCGTAGGATCTCCTTATCCATGGTATGTCCACTGGAATATGTTCTGAAGGTACCTTCATGTAGATCTGTCATAATCCTCTCTACTTCGCTCTTGTCTACACACTGCAGTAAGGTAGAGTCATGATTGCGCTTGTAGAGGATTCCATTATCGAGGAAGAATTTTGCAGCGAACCTTCTCAGAAACTTCTTATCATTGATAGATGCCCCTTTGGGATATTCTTGAGTCTCGAGGTACTTATTCACTTCATGGAACCAGGGTTTGTCTGTCACCTCTTCGGTATCAATCTCACAACAGTGCGCTGGTTCATCCAACCTCTCAATGGTGATTTGGGGAGCCTCGTTGTCCCACTTGACTTTGAACATGGAAGACATGGTAGCTAGCGCGTCGGCTAACTGATTCTCCTCTCGTGGGAAATGTTCAAAGGTTACCTCCTCAAAGTGTGGGAGCAATGTCAGTACGTGCTCTTTGTATGGGATGAGATTCGGATGCTTCGTATACCATTTGCCTTTGATTTGACTTATCACCAAGGCTGAATCCCCGAAGACATTTAAGAACTTGATCCTGAGGTCAATAGCGGCTTTGAGACCCATGATGCAGGCCTCGTACTCTGCCATGTTGTTAGTGCATTTGAAACACAATCGGGCAGTGAAAAGAGTATGACAGCCCTCATGAGATATGGTTACAGCGTCGATGCCATTACCAATTGCGTTCGAAGCTCCATCAAAAACCATAGTCCATCAGGATCCTTCTTTAGGTCCTTTATCTGGTCCAGATTCTTCATAGTCAGTCACCAGCATAATGTTCTCGTTCGGGAAATCAAAATTCATGGACTGGTAGTCATCCACGGCCTGATGAGCCAAATGATCAGCCAATGTACTTCCCTTGATTGCTTTCTGGGTTGTATATTGTATATCATATTCAGTTAAGATCATCTTCCATCTCGCTATTCTTCCTGAGAGAGCGGGCTTCTCGAAGATGTATTTGATTGGATCCATCTTAGATATCAACAAAGTAGTGTGGGTCAGAATATACTATCTTAGTCGGCGAGCATCCCATGCCAAAGCGCAGCAATTTTTCTCGAGTAGTGAGTATCGTGTCTCACAGTCGGTAAAAAATTTTCTAAGGTAGTATATTGCAAGCTCTTTTCGACCAGACTCGTCATGCTGCCCCAGCACACACCCCATTGAATTATCTAGCACTGTTAAGTACAATATCAAAGGTATTCCTTCAACCGGAGGCATCATAATTGGCGGTTCTTGGAGATACTCTTTGATCCTTTTGAAGGCGGTCTAACATTTGTCATTCCGCTTTACCACTTGATCTTTCTTCAGAAGCTTGAAGATGGGCTCACAAGTAGCAGTCAAATGTGAAATGAACCTGGCAATATAGTTCAAGCGTCCTAAGAAACCTCTAACTTATTTCTCTGTGCAGGGAGCCGGCATCTCTTGTATGGCCTTTACCTTTGCGGGGTCTACCTGAATACCTTTGTAACTGATGATGAAACCCAGAAGCTTACCAGACCTTACCCCAAAAGTACACTTGTTCGGATTCAATCTCAGCTTGTATATCTTCAATCTGTCGAACAACTTTTGTAGATGATCCAGGTGTTCCTCTTCAGTTTGAGACCTGGCTATCATGTTATCAACATAAACCTCGATCTCATGGTGAATCATATCATAGAACAAAGCGACCATGGCTCACTGATAGGTTGCCCCAGCATTTTTTAACCCAAAATGCATTACCTTGTAACAGAAAGTGCCCCACTATGTGACGAAGGTTGTCTTCTCCATTTATTCAGGAGCCATCTTGATCTGGTTGTAGCCAATGAAACCATCCATGAAGGAGAAGATTTTGTGCTAAGCGGTGTTGTCAACCAGAACATCAATGTGGGGAAGCGGGAAGTCATCCTTGGGGCTTGCCCTGTTCAGGTATCTGTAATCCACACACATCTGTACCTTGTCGTCCTTCTTAGGTACTGGAACAATGTTAGCAACCCACTGTGGATATGATGTGACAGCTAAGAACCCTGTGTCGAATTTCTTCATAACCTCTGCCTTGATCTTCTCTGATATTTCAGGGCGCATACGGCGAACCTTCTGTTTAACCGGAGGACAATCTTCTTTAGTCGGCAGGCGGTGTACCACGATATTAGTGTCTAAACCAGGCATGTCTTCATATGACCAGGCGAAGATCTCAACATAACTGTGCAACATCTGTATCAATCGTTGTTTGACCTTAGCTTCCAAATTTGCGCCGATCTTGACTTCTTTTCTGTCTACCTCCGTGCCCAAGTTTATCGTCTCAACTGGCTCTTCATGAGGTTGTATAGCCCTCTCTTCCTACTGTAATAGTCTAGCAAGGTCTCCAGGCACCTCACAATCGTCCTCACCTTCATCCTCGACTTGGTTGATCAGATTTTCGAAGTCTTAACTGGCAGTAGCAGAACTATTATCAATGGGATCCAGAGTGGATATGGATCTATAGTATGATACGTGAGTGTGTGTAAGAGCATTGTTGTTTTGATAAAGTGAAAGCAGAAAATAAAAACAGAGAGCGCAAAATTTGTATGCAAGGAACGTCCAATGTTTCATTGATAATATATGAAATGACACATAATATCCCTCACAAACAAAACCCATGTGCCCCGGGCAAGACACAAGGCTGTAGAGTTTAAATTGTTTTTTACAAATTCAGAAAACAAGTAAGACAATTACTGCGTAATAAAAGAAACTGGTATAAAATCCCTAGTCGTCCAGTTACTCGGTCCACCGTTGGTAGTCGGGTATATCTAGCTGTCAATGTCAGAGTCTTCCTCACTGTCTTCAATGGCATTAATTCCCCGATTGCTGATGCGTAGGGGAGGTCCTCCATCTCGAGCGTGTCAAACAATCCTTTGAGCTCCTGAAGTAAAGCCCAAACCAAACTTGTCAGTTTTGTGAGTAAAATCAGGGAGTTGTCCCCATTTGGTATATCCACCTTCTTCAACCACTGCTCTGGCATCTTTGAGAGAAGCCATCTTCAGAGGAGGTTTGGTGCCGGTAGTAGTCTCAGTCGACGCCAAAATCTGGGGAACCTCTTCAAAGTTTTGATAAGGAGTCTCTATGAATTCTCCGTCCATCTCCATATACCTGAAAGAGTTCAGGTGGATCACCATATACTCCTCTTCGCCACGCATAGTGACAATCTTCCCCTTCACCGGATACTTCAGCATTTGGTGCAGTGTAGAAGTAACAGCCCCAACTTCATTGATCCAAGGGCGACCCAACAAACAAGAATATGACGGCCTGATGTCCATCACATAGAAGGTGGACTCAAAGGTTTGAGAGCCTACCTTGACAGGGATGTCCAACTCCCCATGCACCATTCTCTTTGACCCATCAAAATCCCTTACCACAATGTTACTAGGCTTTAAGGTCAAGCCTTCATAATCCAACCGATCGAAAGCCTTTTTAGGCAAAACATTCAGTGAAGACCCAGTATCCACCAGCACATGAGCCATAGTGGTGCCTCTGCATTCGATCGAGACATGCAGAGCGTTATTATGCTTCCTCCCCTTCGGTGTCAAGTCGGCATCTGAAAACCCCATCCCGTTGTCAGCAGTCAAGCTCGATTCACAGTATTTGAATTGATCAGCCGAGGTCTCTTGCGGCACATACGTAGTCTTGAGGATTGCAATCAGAGCCTTCGCATGGGCCTCGGAACACAACAACAGAGATAACATGGATATCTTCGAGGGGGCCTGCCCCAGCTTCTCGACCGAATTGTAGTCGCTCTTTTTAATTATTTTTAATATTTCCTCTATCTCTTGCTTAGAGGCTTCTACGACAATTTTTCTAGGTGCCTCCGTCCGGGCAGGCTCACCTATAGCTTCTTTGCCTCGGGTCCCAAATGACTCAATGGCAGGAGTGACAATTGGAGTAAGAACGAGAGTAGTAGTTTAAGTAGCGATAGGAATAGTAGGTGAAATAACAACAGGCTTATTGACAGTATTTGGGGAAATCTCGGGAGAGAAAACCCTTCCAGTTCTGGTAATCTTACTGGTCCCGACAATGTTATTGACATTGGGATCAGCCTCTTCATTCTTCAGATCTTGTTTAACGCCATAATAGTAAACATATGTGCCATAATGCCAAGGTACATCTTTGTCTGAGGCGTACGGGACATGACCAGGAAAGGTGATTATTAACGGAGCGACTCTTCGAGCGGGTGTAATCCTAACAGGTCTTCTCGAGGAGACCTTGGAAAGATTTGTGAAAATGGTTATAATAGCAACATCTTAGAATGGAACAGTTGGAATCAAAGTTTTCTCGAACAAAATTTCTCTGCTGTCCATCAGGCGTTGGACACCCGTTTTCAGAAAATGGCAACCAGAAGACGGAGATGAACACACGTGGCAACCTTCACAACAACCCATAAATAAACCGGCCAACAACAAATTCTTCTTAACATTCATAAGAGGAGTAGAAACTTCATCAACAGAGGTCACAAATGGATCGGTATCAACAACATTAACTCCACGATTATGCTTAGGCATGGGAGTAGTTATGACATTGGGCTTCTCCGGAGCATCAAACTCAATCTCCTTGGCTTCAATCAGATACTATATTTTATTTCTTAGAGCCCAACAGTCATTTGTAGTGTGACCAGGACTCTCAGAATGATAGGCACACCGAGCGTTTGGATTGTACCGAGGAGATGTGGTATTCGGATTCTTGGGAGCCTCTTTCAAGGTTGCCAAATTAGATCTCAGCAGATGGGGTAGAACCTCTGTCAATGTCATGTTAATTTGGGTAAACTACCTTTGTGGTCTTTCTACCCTTTGTTGATTGTTGCATTGTGGAGCAGCCGCAGGCTTAGGTATCATTACAGCATTTACTGCCGGACAGTGTTCAACTCTGCTTTGACCTCTTTGGCTATAGATAGCATTGGCTTCCTTCTTACCAGTGAAGGGCTTCTTTACCAAACTCGAAGAGGTGTCTTTCTGTATTTTACCGCTCAGGATCCCAGCTCCTACCCTCTCTCCAGTTAATATCAGCTTAGTGAAGCCAGTTGACAAGCTGCCAATCAAATGATTAAAGAATGGACCTGACAGCGTCCCAAGAAACATGTCAACCAACTCCCAGTCAGATAAAGGGGGTTGGACTCTTCCAGCCATGTCTCTCCACTTCAGCGCATAGTTCTTAAAGCCTTCACCTGCACCCATGGACATACTCTAGAGTTGAGTACGAGTGGGGGCAAGGTTGGTGTTGTATTGATACTGCTTATAAAAAGCAGCAGCCAAATCTTCCCAGTTTCGGACATTGGTTCCCTCCAGTTGGTAGAACCATTCAAGCTGAGTCCCTAATAGACTGTCTTGAAAGAAGTGAACCCACAAGTATCTATCAGCGGTGTGTGACTGGATATTCCTTATATAGGAATAGAGATGGAGCTTTGGGAAAGACACCCCATCATACTATGCGAAAACCAGAGCCTTAAACTTATGCGGGATAACCACTCCCGATACCAATCCTAGCTCTCCAAAGTCCAACCCAGGTATTCTCTTCCACAGTGCTCAACCGGTCTTCTAACTGCTTGTATTTATCCTAAGTGGGGGGATATTACTCATCATTATAGTCTGTATCATTGTAAGAAACTTCAGGACTGGGGTCCTTCTCCCTTGTCTCCCTTTCTTGGTTCTCCCCTCACTTGGATGAGGAGGTCAGATCGACTTGTTACTTTAACGGCCCCCTGAACTTTCTGCCCATATTCAGAATACTAAAGACCTTCTTCTTTTTCTTCTTCTCCTTCAGGATGAGGGCTTTCAGATCCTCCTGCCCTTTAGCCAGAGTTATGAACATCTGTTGAAATTGGGCATTTTGTTCCTGAAGATCTTTAATGCTTTGTTCAGAAGTCATTTTTGCTGAAATAAACAGCGGAGAAGATGAGAAGCCTGTAATGGTACTTGTATATGCAATGTTATGGATGGGATGCGTATGCAATGATTTTAAGGACTTTGGGAAATCTTAATTTGCGAACCAAAATGAAATAAAAATTTTATTATTAGAATTCAAAGTACAATTGCCTTTTAGGCATTACAATTAAAATTTCTAAAAACTAAAAAATCAAGTTTCCCATGGATGCTTCCTCTTCGTGTCGAGATAGACATTAAGGCTTCTTTCCTCATGAAGCTGCTTTGTGAGCTCTAAAACCTTCTTCTCCTGGGCATAGAACTGGTCCCTATAAGTATCACGCTCCTTCTTCAACTGGATCCAATACCTCTGTAGTTCTTCAAGATCAGTGGGCATATCAGGATAAAGAACCATGTAGGGAATATCCCCTTCAGTAATGGGCTCCACAATCACTGGTAAGATTGCTATGTAGGGCATCATAAGTTTCTGAGCGCGAACCCGTACCCATTGGAGATAAGGTTCCATAGGAATGGAATTCTTCGGCCCCAAAGTCTTGGCGTCAGATCTATTTACCATGCCCCAAGCTCGTATGAACCTCTGGCGATACCCTTGAACATCATCCTCATAGTTAAACATAATGCCCTGGATAAGTAACTCATGAGGACCATCCCTTCGAGCGTAACCAAATTATCACAGAGCCAAACAAGGATTGTAAGTTATGCCTCCCGTAATGCCAAGTAGTGGGACATTAGGGAACTCCCCACAGCGGTCAATAATAGCAATATCTCCCACAATTCGGGAATACCAAAGAATATCCGTGTGATAAAGTGACATTATCCTTTGCGACCAACCCAAACCTTATTCATTCTTCAGTACTGACTTAGGGAGGTGAGAAGTAAACCACCTTGACAGCAAGGGCATGCAGCACATAAGAACCCCTCTTCTCTTCATGGTACGAGTATGGAGAGCGTGCAAGATATCTCCGAGCAAAGTAGGCACAAGGTTGCGTGAGAGGAAGATCTTGATTGCATTCACATCTATGAGCAAGTCTAAATTAGGGAACAGTACTAACCCATAGATTAGAAGAGCCAAAACCTCCTCAAAAGTCTGAAAGTCCAAATCATTCCAAAACAGATGGGCCTTCTCTATTAGGAACTTGGCTAGAAAACCCTTGACTCCACTTCTTGTTTCCCAATTGGATACCACGTCAGCCCGTTTCAGATGCAAAGTAGAGGCGATGACTTCTGGCTTAGGAACCTCTTCTAAACCTGTGAAAGGCACCTGTTCAAGAATGGGTAGATTCAATAATTGAGAGAACTCTTCCAGGGTAGGCACCAACTGATTGTCTGGAAAGGTGAAGCAGTGGTACTTGGGATCAAAGAACTGAAAGAGTACACCCATCATCTTTTCATCAAATCTTGAAGTAACCAGGTTGAGAAGTTGACAATGTCTCTTAGTGAATGCAGAAGTTTCAGGAACCCTTGATACTAGTTCTTTGAGTTGGGGAGGTGTTCTCACAAAGCTGATTCGAATAGTGTTTCTACGAGTGGAAGCCATGATCTGCAAAATAGAACAAAGATAAATTCCCTTGGTCCTTGAAATGGTTAGTGTAATGACAATCAAAACTATGTTATGATGCATGATGTTATGTTCAGATAGGGTAAATCACACACAAGCAAAGCACATAATAGACCTTAGGTTCAAAGGCTTGCATGAGGTTAAAGGTAGGTACCCTCTTGAAGTTTAGTTGGTTTCAAACCTGTCTTAGAAAAGTAACCGGGTTTTAAAGATTCTCAATATCACTGATCATCCTTTATCGGGCGTTGTTTCAGCTCAGGCAATATTTTCTTGCGGCCGAAATATCCCGAAAGTCTGACCTTAATGAGTGTAGTATCGAGTATCAACCAATCCTCAGCTTTATACCTAGGCCGGCTATCTCACTACTTTCTAATGGATAAGTTTGTTCAACTAAGATTCTAAAGTCCGTTAGTGCTTTACGACACCACACAGAGGCCCCGTATTCTCCTCGTTTCCACACGAAGGATACCCGTACCAACCAAAGTGTCACACCAACACAGCAATCGCATAAACCATATCAGTCTACATCGTATAGTCTCCACGATTTATTGTTGTTTACCTAAAGAGTGTTCCCATATCCGTGTGTAGGATCTTCAATAATACCCAAGCAAAACCCTTAAAGATAAAGCAGACAAAGCAAACAAGAAAGCAATTAAAATGACCTAGATCCTAAGGTAAACCCCAATTTTATATGTCCCCAGCAGAGTCGCCAGTTCTATGATACGGTGGCAGAACTGACTGTTATACTGGTTTGCGTTTTGTATTCGTAAATGCTGCAGTAAGAAAGAGTCACCACCGACTTTTATTTCATCCAATAAAGGAAAAAGGAAAAAGAACAAAAAGAAACCTTTTTCGAGATATTTCTGAGTACGGGAGGTAGATTATAGAAAGGGAAGGTGTTAGCACCCTTTCTATCCATGGTTTTCCACGGGCTCTTAGGTACTTGCTCATTTTTTAAATTGCTTGTGTGTGCTTGTTTTGAAAAAGTTTTGTTTACTTCGTGATAACCCTTGTATCGGTCCTCAAGAGTGTGACGAAGTTGTTTTGAAAACTGTTTTGAAAAGTGTTTGTGTGAAAAGTTTTTATTTTGAGCAAGTACTTAAGATTTCTACCTACTCGAAAAAAGTCTGTTCGTTTTTGTTTCCTTTAGACAGTGTTATCCTACTATTAAGGAATAGGTAGCTCCATCGTTGGATTTTTAAAGGGACGTTCGAAGGGACGAAATGGTCTCTGAAGGCAACAAGTAAAGATACCTTAGCATTTCGAAGGGACTATCGTCATAAGATTAATTCCTAAGAAACTAAAGGGACAAGTAGGGACTATGATCTTTATGACGATTTTGAATAGTGGGTCATTGCTAAGGTATCCCTACGTTCGAGGGACGCAGCCATTATTTCTGAGGCAACCAAGTGGGCTAAACCCTAGGAGTGAGCATGTGCAAGTGTGCTTTTTCCAGTTAATTATCTTTGCATAGTTATGGTTTTCTACTGTTTTAAATTATGATCTTTAGCATACAATCCTAGTATCAATCATCTAACAGTTTAATAGTTGCGGAAAAATGGCAGAAAGATAAAATTCCTAACTATTACAAGGCTTTGGTGCAATTACATAATTAGTGATTGAAAGGTAAAAATGTGGAATTAAAACCCTAATTAAACTATTACAAACCGGGCGCAATTACATCAAAAATAAAAAAAGGTAATCGTACAGAAAAAAAATAATAACGCGCGAGAATTAACTGGAAAAAAGTTTTAAACCCTAGAAATCTGATTTGCTAATGGAAAATATTTTTGGGATTTTTTAAGAAAAAGTTTGAAATTTAACCTAATTTTTATAATTAATTTTAATTAATGAAACAAATTAAAGTTGATGAAATTAATTAATTTGTAAAAATTAATTTATTAAAAAAAACTAAGTCCTATTTTTTATGATGATTTTCTGATTTTATAAATAAATAAATAAATAAACAAATAAAATATAAATTAAATAAAGAATAAAGAAGTTAGAAAAATGGGCCTGAGGGGGTGCAACCCAGATTGAAGGGTTGCAAACTGAATTTTGTCCAATGCCGAAGATCCTGTAAGCCCAATGCAAATGTGAGATCCAGTGTGGAACAAGCTAGAAGGTCCATCATATGGATTCTTCACCAAGGCGTTAGATATGGCACTGCTTGATCTGATGGTGATGAATTTGAGGCGTATGATATGTGCCCTTGGAATGAAAGTAGGGAATCTGTAAGGAAATACTGGGAAAAAGAAAATGTTGGAGGCAGGGGTCGAACCCCTGACCTCCCACACACAATGCCTTATAACCTTGCCTGCTTGCCACTGGGCCAATGCTTCACTTGTTGTATAAAAATACAAAGAATATATTATAAAGAATGAAAATCAAGCTTCTTATACAAATGCGCGAAAATCTAGATGGACCAACGGGGTGCTGCCACACCTTCATCTTCCTTACTGGGACTGTTGTCTTAGGTAAAGACCTTTACCTACGGACATTGGCCATAGCTACAACCTGTGCATCTCAAAAATCATATCCAAGCAATATAAACTAGATTCAAAATCATGGATCAATTGGGTTTGATCCTCTGGTCATGATAGTATCCATCTTTAGAGCCAATTATTTCTGCATTTGAAAGCCCTAAAACGACCTTATAAACCCTGGCAATGGCGTTTCATCAAACAGGAATCAAAACATGTAATTAAATATGCAAACACATTCCAAAGGATGATACAAACATGAATAGATACTTAGAAATCATTTATCATGCGTGAATTGTAAAAATTAATTTCAAGAATATGAGCAAACCGTGATGTTGCTAGCGCGCGATTCTTGATGCTTTAGGCCTTGATAATTCTTGCAACAGCTTCAGGGGGTGTCCATGAATATGGTTTGATCCTTAGAATACTCTGAATTGGCCTGTGGAGGAAGATCCGGTCTGCACTTTTTGACAAAAAATTTGAGTTTGGTTCTTGCTCTAGGGAGGCAGGTTGCACGTGAAATGTTTTTCTTTAGGGTTCACCAAGCTTTGTTATAAGTACTGAATCAAATTAGGGTAATGAATTTGAAAGAATCAAAAGATTGATGGTCTTGAAGTTTTGATTCCAATCTTTCCAAAATTGTATATTTCTTCTTGTTTATGGCTTGGCACGATTTGCTTGAGGTTATACACCTTGTGTGATCTACAATTCAATGCAAAAAAAATCTCATTCCATAAGTTTGATTTATTTTGATTTTATTTGAATTTATTTAATTTTAAAATGAATAAAAATAAAAATAAATTAAATAAATGATTGAATAATGCATGGGGGTCCCATAGGTCGTGGACCATGCTAGGATTGAGATTCAATCTTGAAAAGATGGGCCCATGTGGAAAAAAATGCAACTTTGAGCATTGTTGACTTTGGGCAAATTTCCAAAAATGGCCAACTTTGACAATGCATATCTCTCTCAATTTTGACCCTAAAAGGATGTTCTTAGACTTTTTAGAAATATTAGGATGTCCCCTAAGCAACCTCTTTGGTTTTATCTCAATTGGATCTTCCATGTTCATGTGAGGTGCTTTGACCCAAAAGGTCTTTTTGTTGACTTTTTGGAATGACCTATAATGTCTGAATTCATATATTTCCATGAGTGCATTTCTTGAACTTGAGGGATGAAGATGAGTTGTAGGTAATTGGATTCTCTTCAAAATGATCCTTGGATGAGATATTTCTGATAAAGTATGAGAGAGTTATTCCTGGTCAAAGTTTGGTTGACTTTTCCTATAGAAACCCTAATTTAGCAACTTTTGAGTTATGATGAATTAGGAGCATTTCTTGAGGAATCATGATCAACCCTTGATCAAATGATGGATATCACTTCAAAATGTTGATGTTGACCAAAAATCTTAAAGTTTGACTGTATGAGGACCACAGTTGACTTTTGACCTAGTAAAGTCTATTTTCCAACATCTGAGCAGTTGAATGGGCAAACTTCTTGTGCAAGGCATGAAACTTGGCATGAATGGTCTTGAGAACATATTAGGACTATGGAGAGCATATGAGGCCTTTAGGATTCACCCATCTTGATGAAAAACGAAACCCTAGTTGGAAGTTCATTGCTTTAGGAGAGAGTTTGTCTGGTCAACTCTTCGGCATCCTTGAGCAAGTTGAGTACCTTAATGAGCATATGTTGAGTAAAAAATGGGAGGGAAAATTTTAGGGTACAACAGAGTGAATATAAAAGAGTCCTTCCATCTTCGAAAACTTTAGGTATACGTGAAAAAAATAGGTTTAGTTAAACATTGATTAGGAAGGATTAAATAAAATAAAAATTGAGTAAGAAAAAATATGGCAATGACACATCAGCCTTATTAATTTCAAAACAAATTTGGTTGCAGTAAACTTCAAAATGTCATTTATAATGTTCGAATAAAAAAAGATTAAACTTGAACTCAAAAGGGTATTCGTGGTTTTTCCAAGTATTTTGATTTTGATAGATAGATAGTAGATTTTTCGTGAGAGATGTTTCTATGCTATAGATTTGGCATATTGGATGAGGAAGAGACTTTTTCGTTAGGGATGAAGAAGAAATAGAAAGTATTGAAGTTGAAGTGATACGAATACCCTTTTGAAAATAGTGACTTTATCATTGCATTGAGGAGAGTGAAATTTTCATTGAGCCACTAAAAATTCAATGATTCATTTGAATAGAGTGAATATGAAAGAATCCTTCCATCTTCTACAACTTTAGATATACTTGAAAAAAATAGGTTTAGTTAAACATCGATTAAGAAGGATTAAATAAAATAAAAATTGAGTAAGAAAAAATAAGGGAGTGACACATCAGCCTTATTAAATGCCAAACAAATGTGGTTGCAGTAAGCTTCAAAAGGTCATTTTTAACCTTGGAATAAAAAAAGTTTAAACTTCACTCAAAAGGGTGTTGTACCCCAAAATTTTCCCTCCCATTTCATCAATATTTTCTCACCACAAGACCCTTGGAGCTCAAGATCAAGTTAGGGTTTATTCTACTCAAGGCCCCTCCTTGCACTGTTGACCCAAATTAGGGTTTGAGCTTGCACAAAGATGTTTTGACCTAAAATGCCCAAGATGACTTTCATGCTTCATGTTGGACTCACAAGTTTATCCATACCAAGTTTCAAGTCTTGATTCCAATCTTTGCCCAGTCAATTGGACAGTTGACCTAGAAATCAGTTGTATTGGGGAAAAAGTCAACTGTGGTCAATTGATAGTCAAACCTCATGATTTTTGACCCACATCAACATTATGAACTCATATGGATCATTTGATCAAGTTTGGATCACAATTCCATAAGAAATTTGATCAGATCACCAAAAGGGCAAAATGGTCATTTTTAGGGTTTTTACTGCACAAAGGCCATTTTTGATTGTTTGACCTAGCCAATGGCAAACCAAGCTCACATATGGGCTCAAGGACTCAATTACATGGTCTTGACACATTCAACAAGTTCAAAAGATCCCAAATGCACAAGATTGACAGATGAATTTTCCAGTCAACTGATCCAAATTTGATTGTATACTGAAAAGTCAAACTTTGGCTTTTTGGTCAAAATCAAATGCCAAGATTCATTTTTCATCAAGACATGTCAAATTGTGAAACTTGTTCATCAAGAAATCAAAAATTACAAATTAGGGTTTAAAATGAAGAAATTTCATAACTTAGAAATTTTCTAAGTTATGAAATTCCCTAATTTTTTCCTAACTTTGTCCCATTTTTTCATCAAGATGTATTTGGATTAAAACAAAACTCAAAACATGAAAGTTTAAGTCCATTGCAAAATCTACAACTTTGATTCACAAAGTTTTCTCAAAAGAATCTTGTAGCTCAAGTTATGATTTTTGGAACAAGGGTGCAAAACATTCTTAACTTAGAAATTTTTTGACCTGTTTTAGGCAGGATTTTTGCCTAACTTCATGGCCACTCTTCACATGCTTCCACTTGGAATTTCAATTTTCATTACAAATATGGATTGTAGTACACATTCCAAGCTTTCCAAATTGTCCAAGAACTCATCAAACACCCTTGTGGTTAAGGAGAATCGAATTTGTGAAGTTAGGCAAAAGTCACTTTGTTCATGGCCAAAGGCATGTTCATACACTATGCATTTTCAAACTCAGCTTGCACAAACTAGATTACAGGCCTTTTATCTCATCCACACTCAATAATTTAATGCATATCCTTTGTGTTCATATCTTGTTTTGTGTATTTAACCATTACATACAAGATTAAGCCATATTTGGAAAAAGCATTTTATCCATTCTTGTAAAGAAGCACTTTATGTCAAGTTTACAATCTAAGAAGTACAAAGCAGATCTTTTGGGCACAAGATTATGGACTAATCCCACTGATCAAGGAGAGAAAATGCAGCATGCTTGAGGGGCCTGTATGAGCCTATAACTCAACTTGACAACTTTTGCTTAAAGGAGAAAAAAAACTTGCATATTGAACCATAACTCTCATTCCTGTAACAACTAGCCAAAGCAAAGTTTGTAAACACTTTCCATACTCCCTAACAGACCTAAAGCACGACCAAAGTACCTTCAATACCTCCTCAAACACAAAAACACCATCCTCTTGCAAAAATAGGGCACCTGCTGCAGATTGAGGTCCACAACTCAATCCACTCGTACACTTTGGCTAATAACCTTGCAAACACATTCCATACCATTCATTGAAACTGTTCCAAGCCCTAAACACCAGCTGTAACACTCCTAACCCCATCTGCCATTTTCATTTTTCAGTTTTGCAGGTGAACTTCCATAACTCGATTCAGTTAGTTTAAAAGCAAACTAGAGGTTGGAGAAGCATCTCTGAACCTCAAGCAAGCTGTACAAGTCCTCACATTGCATTGAAAGTACCTCCATTGTTGTACACGATTCAAGCTGAACAGGTAAAAGTTTGAACTTCTATCTCTCTATCCAAGCATATCTAGGCTTAGGTTTGTGAAGAAGTTATGTCATACTCATGTCCCTGAAGCCACCCATATCCTCACTTTCCATTTATATTGTGTGTGCTGAGAGAATTTAAGACATGAACATTGGAAAAAACTTAGGTTAAAAATTGGGGGAGAAGAAATTCTCTCTCATTTCTGAGAGTTAGAACAACTTTTTTATATGTATGAATTCGTGATTTAATGCTCTACATAGTTTATGTTGTGAGTTTTGGCTGAAAATCAAAGAATCGGGAGTTTGTTGTTGAAGCAAGAAGGCGCGCGAATTTCAAACAAACTGGCTGGAGGTTGAAGAAGATAGACTTGGGCTGGGCCTGAGTTTTGTTTTTCTGTTTACACCACTTTTTTTCACTTACACCCCCTTGGCCCATTGTGTGATTTTTTAATCATTTTTGACTTTTTCTTTTTGATTCTGACTTGTTATTTTTTGTTAAAATATAAAAAACATTAAAAATATTTTTCACCTTTTTTTTGTATTTATTAGGCATTTACTTGTTTTATTTGATATGTGTATGTAAATAAATATATATATATATACTTTTATTTAAAATACTAAAAATAATACAAATACATTTTATTTTCTAATTTTATTTTATTTTATCTTTTGAAAACATTTTCTAAAAAATATACTTTTTTTGTAAATAATAAATATTTTTATTTTTGTATATATTTAATATATTTAATACATAATATAAATACTTATATATTTATTAGAATATTTAGGATAAAAATACAAAAATAATACATTTTTATTTTTATTAATATTTGACCTCACAAATTACTTTTTCATAATATACTTCTCTTTTATTTATTTTTGTATATAATTAATAAATATTGTATATAATACATAATAAATACTTTTTTATTTACAAAATTAGGATTTTGCCCTAAAAACATGAAAATATCCAAAAATTAACTTTTTTTATATGTCACATGAAAAATACTTTTTACATACACATAAAAACATTTTTGTGCATAATACATTTTACATTTTATTTGTATTTATTCAATTATTGTACAATTAAATAACTTGTATATTCAATTTGGATTGTAATAGCTTAGATTTAAGTTTCTTGCTAAATATCCCCATTTGAACATTTGTACCCCCCATCCCATAATTATGTTGTAATAATTTAGGATTTTATTTTCCGCATTTTAAAAGCTTTCTAATTATACCATGATAGACTTAGGGTTTTTTGTATGCAAATCAAAAATAACCAATAGCTTGACCTAATTCAAAGACAAAAAGCATGAAAATAGACAACACTAATCACACTTGCACCCCTAGGGTTACTCCCCTTGTTGCCTTCAATAATGGGCCATATTGCATGTTGGGTGTCTTTGGCAAAACAAAACAATTCAAATGATCATAGTCCCTCGATGACGCTTTCGAAAGTTGCCTAAAAATGATCAAGTCCCTTGAAGGAAAATTGCCAAAGACACTTGGAACTATTGCAATCATGGTCTAAACGATGACTCGCGCCTGTCCCGTTAACATCCTAACACAAGATTGTTCACCAAATACAATGGTGGAACAAAATTGTTAAAAGGGTTAAAACATAGAAAAAAACCTTTGAGTAAATTTAGGGGTAGACAACTCTTAGTTACTTGACCAATCTTGCAAAACACACTTGCCTATTTTTCAAAACCACACTCCACACACACTTTCAAAACATTGAAAACTTTTCAAAATATACACACCTTTGTATACATTCAAACATGGATCATTACAAAGGTTGCCACAACAATGGCCTCTTTTCAAAACATTTTCAAACCCACACACAAAGCACCATTTCAAACAATTGAAAACACAAGGCAAGTGATCTAAGCAAGTAACTAAGAGCCCATGGATAACCATGGATAGAAAGGGTGCTAATACCTTCCCTTTCTATAATCTACTCCCTGAACCCAAGAAAACATCTCAAAGGTTTTTGCTGTGCTTTTTAACCTTTCCTTAGGATAAAATAAAAAGTCGGTGGTGACTCTTGCTCAACCGAAACATTTTCGAAAACAAACGCAAAACCCAAGTCAGTTCTCCCACCGTATCACAGAACTAGCGACTCTGCTGGGGAATTTTTAAAAGTGGAGTAACCTTAGGGCTTAGATCACCCTTTTGCATGACTAATTGTTTGCTTTGATTTCTTTACATCTTGGTTCTCTTGTTTGGGCTTGAAATCCTACACCCGGATTTGGGGAAACATTCATAGATAGCAATACATTGTGGAAACTGTGCGGGGTATACCAACACGGTTGAAGCAATAGCTATATTAGTGCGACATATTGGTGAGTACCGGTAACCCTTGAGTTCAATCAAGGAGAGTACGGGGCTGTTGAGTGATGTCACTAAGCACTAATGACCTAGAACCTTACTTGACCATCTTGGCCTTTCATTAGGGGTAGTGAGATGACCGGCTTTGGTGCAGTCCGAAGTTGGTAGATACTCGATACTACACTCATTGAGGGTTGTTTTCTTGGAATATTTTGGTCGCTAGTTAAGTGGCTAAACCAAAACAATGAACATGGAAAACAATCCAGTGATATTGAGCTCCTTAGAACCCGGTTACTATTTATAGGACAGGTTTTTAAGCCAACTTCACTCAAGAGGGTACTTACCTATGAAACCTCATGCAAGCCTGAAACTAGGGTTTTGTGTGAATTGCTTGTACATACGTTTGTGCATACATCATGAACATCATAAAGCATCATATGCATTCACTAACCATTTCAAGGGTTTAGATCTTCATCTTTGTTCTTGTTTTGTAGGTCATGGAAATTCTTCGCAGGAAAACTATCCAAGTCAACCTTGTGAGAATCCCTCCTCAACTCAAGGAGCTCACATCCAGAATTTCGGAAAGCTCTCCCTTCAGTGAAAGACATGGTAGACTGCTCAGCCTAGTCAACACCAGCATTGAAGAGGACATGGTAAAGGTGTTGTTCCAGTTCTTTAACCCCCTCCACCACTGTTTCACATTCCCCGACTACCAATTGGTGCCCACTTTGGAGGAATTTTCTCAACTTCTGAGAGTTCCTATTCTTAATCAACTACCCTACAACGGTACGGAACAAGAGCCAAAGCCTGAAGATGTTGCTCAAGCACTACACTTGCAACCATCTGACATCAAGGGGCATTGGGAAACTAGAAGCGGTGTCAAAGGCTTCTTGGCAAGATTCTTGTTTGAGAAGGCACAAGAGTGTTGGAATTCATTGGATCTACAAGCCTTTGAAGAAATTGTAGCACTCCTCATTTATGGGTTGGTCCTGTTCCCAAACCCTGACCAGCTTATAGATGTCAACGCCGTCAAGATCTTCTTATCCAGGAATCCAATACCAACATTGCTTGGGGACATTCTTCACTCATTTTACACACGAAAAATGAGAAAGAGGGGTGTTCTCATGTGCTTTACTCCTCTCCTTGCAAGGTGGTTTATTTCGCACCTTCCACAATCTATCTTGAAGAATGACCAAGGCTTAAGGTGGTCACAACGGTTGATGACCCTCACTCACTCTGATGTACATTGGTGTTCTCGGTCCAGAGAAAATGTCATCATCGTCGATCATTGTGGAGAGTTCCCTAATGTTCCATTGCTTGGCATTAGAGGAGGCATTACCTACAACCCTTGTCTAGCTTTGAGACAATTTGGATATGCACGGAGGGATGGCCCTCACGACATGTTGATTCCTGACCTAGTTTTTGACTTCGACAACGATGCGCAAGGACTTCGCCAAAGGTTCATCAGAGCTTGGAGGATGCCTAACAAGGTAGACAGCAAGACACTGGGGCACAAGAACTCCATCCCTCTTGAGCCTTATCTCAAGTGGGTACGAACCCGAGCCCAAAGTCTAATGATGCCTTACCCTCATGTTCTCCCTGTGATTAAAGAGCCCGTTAAGGAAGGAGAGTTTCCCTACACCATCCTATATCCTGACATGCCAACATCATGGGAGGAGATGCAGAAGAGTTGGATCCAACTCAAGGAGGAACGGAACACTTTTGAAGCCAACTTCTACGCCAGTGAGAAGAAGGTTTTGGAGCTTACCCGCCGACTCCATGAGGAAGAGACCCTTAACACCTACATCGCACCAAAGAGGATGCGTAACGTCTTTTTACCTTGAGAAGTTTTGTAATATTTGGCCCATGGGGCATTTATGTACTGACAAAATTTCTTCTTATTAATATGACGTGTGTTCTTTTTGTTTGCAACAATTTTGAATTTTCTAAATCCTTGAATGCATTGCATAAACAAACATATCATTCATCATGGGCATAAGCAGGTCTCCACACCAGGTTTCCTTATCTTTCTGATGTTTATTTCAGTAAGATGGATCTCGAACAAACGGTCAAGGATTTGCAGTCTCAAAACTGACAGTTTCAACATCTCCTGATGACCTTGGCAAAGGGTTAGGAGGATCTAAAATCCCTGCTTGGGAACAAAGAGCAAGTGAAAAAGAAGAAGAAAAGAGTCGGGGTGGCTACCCTGGGAAGAAGGTTTGAGGGTGAAGCCAGAAGAGTTCTTGAATTTCCCCTACGTCTGAAGAGGGAACCAGTAAAGGAAAAGAGGCTGCGGTACCTTCCGAATCCGAAGCTGAAGAGGAAGAGGCTGAAGAAGACGAAGACTACTCAGAGCAACAATACCCGCCCGCCGATGATAAGTACAAAATCTTGGAAGACAGGTTGGCAGCTATGGAGCTGCAGAGAGTTCCCGGCTTAGATTTCGAAGATTTGGGATTAATTGCTGGAATTGTGATCCCCCAAAGTTTAAAGTGCCAATCTTTGCAAGATATGACGGGCTGTCCTGCCCGAAGATGCATCTCAGATCATATGTAAGGAAGATCCAACCTTACACCGCAGATAAGAACCTATGGATCCATTTCTTCCAGGATAGCCTTTCAGGGGCTCAACTCGAATGGTTCTATCAGCTGGATGGAGCCAGTATTCGAAACTGGGAAGACTTGGCTACTGCACTTTATAAGCAGTATCAGTACAATTCCGACCTCGCTCCCACGCGTACCCAACTCCAGGGTATGTCACTGGGGACGGGCGAAGGATTCAAGGAGTATGCGCAAAAGTGGAGAGACCTGGCTGGCAGGGTGCAGCCACCTTTGACGGACCGTGAGATTGTCGACATGTTCTTAGGGACCCTGTCTGGTCCATTCTTCAACCACCTGATTGGTAATTCTTCTGCTGGGTTCACAGACCTGATCTTAACCGGTGAGAGGATAGAAGTTGGTATCAATTCGGGGAAGATACAGAAAGGTGCCTCCTCGAGTACTGAAAAGAAGCCCTTCAAGAAGGAAGCCAGTGTTGTTTATGGTTCCAGAAGACAAATTAAACCGGAACGCCGCCAAGCTATCAACGCGGTGGTAATTTCAAAGCCTGCTGCTGCTCCTCAGCAGTATAACCAAACAAGGGGTGAGAGGCCTAAAAGGCAGTACACTCGGCTCAGCATGACCCTGTCTCAGATATTGCCACAACTATTGTCAATCAATCTGGTAATTGTCAAGGAAGCTCCGAAGGTGGTAAACACAGCCTCTCCAAAGTACAACCCCAACGCCCGTTGCGCTTATCACTCTGATAGCCCGGGGCATACCACGGATGATTGTTGGGCTCTGAGGAATAAGGTTCAGGACCTTATTGATGCTAAAGAAATACAGTTTGAGGCGCCCGAAAGGCCCAATGTTGTGACTGCTCCCATGCCCCAGCATGGAGTGAATGTTGTGGAAGAAGACCCGTATGTAGCCTCTGTGGATAAGATTGTTACTCCGTTGTTGACTGTCAAAAGGAACCTGTTGCTAGCCGGTTTATTTCTGGGATGTAGCGAAGGTTGCCATTTATGTGCTGTTTCACCTGCTGGTTGTCCCTTGCTGAAGTCAGGCGTCCAAAACCTGATGGATAGCAAAGAGATCTTGTTCGAGAATATTGTTGTTCCTGTTGTCCCTGCTGAAGAAGTTTCTATTGTTACTATTTTCAACAACCCTCCTAAGGCTCCCTCAAAGAAGCCTGTCAAAATCATGTCCACTCAGAAGATTGCTCCTATCATCATCACTGTTCCGGGGCCCCTCCCTTATACATCTGACAAAGCTGTCCCTTGGCACTATGGGGCAGATGTTTATGTGCTCGGAGTAAAACAAGAGTTCGATACTAGTACCGGTGTCAGCAACATCACCGGGCCTGCCAAGGTTACTCGTAGTGGTAGGTTGTTCTCACCAGATATTGCGCCACCAGCTATTCAGAGACCTCTTATCATCACACCTGCAAGTGTGCCTGCTCCCCTTCCTGATCAAGTTCCTGTTTCTACCCCTGCTGTCGAGTCATCTAACGCTCGGGGCAAAGGGATTGCTACTGATTTGCCTGCCCTGACGGAGGCACCAAAGACAACCAATGTTTAAGCTTCCCAGCAAGAGATGGAAGAGATTCTCAAGATTATCAAGAAGAGTGATTTCAATGTAGTTGAGCAGTTGGGGCACACCCCATCAAAAATTTCTATGCTATCATTGTTGTTGTGTTCAGAGGCCCATGCCAAGGCCCTGATTTCCTTCCTGAAGACGTCCCATGTGCCACAAGAAACGTCTGCTGATCAATTTACCGATTGTGTGGCCAACTTGACTGCAGATAATGGGTTGGGCTTCTCTGACGCTGATCTGACTGCCAAAGGAAAGAACCATAACGACGCCCTGCATGTCTCCATTGAATGCAGGGGCACTACTCTTGCCCATGTGTTGGTAGACACCGGTTCTTCATTGAACTTATTACCCAAGAAGGCCCTAGACAAGTTGGATTGTGAGGGTTTGGAGCTCAAGCCTAGTAACATTGTTGTCCGGGCCTTTGACGGTTCGAAAAGGATGGTACATGGGGAAGTTGACATTCCAATCAGGGTTGGTTCTCAAGCTTTTGATTCTACTTTCTATGTGATGGACATCCGACCATCCTATTCCTGTTTGTTGGGTCGTCCATCTATCCACAAGGCTGTAGTTGTGACTTCCACACTACATCAGAAGCTTAAGTACCCGGTCAGAGGGAAGATTGTTACAGTTCAGGGGGAGGAAGAGTATATGGTCAGCCACCTCAACTCGTTCCGGTACATAGAGATGGATGGGGAATTCATTGAGACCCCCTTTCAACACTTTGAAGAGGTGCCTCAGACACTGGCATCAGCAGAGACTGCGACTAAAGAAGACTCTCCTTTGAGGATGGCCTCCCTAAAGGATGCTCGGGTTGTTGTTGAGAAGGGTGAGTGCGCAAACTGGGGCCGACTTCCTGATTTCACTCCAAAGACTGACAAGTTTGGTCTGGGTTTCACTGCAGAGGCTCAGAAGGCTGTTCGTAAGGCCAGGATTGGAAGACCTCCTGTGTTCATCACCAACCCGGGAGTAAATGCTATTGAAGACGACATGGAGGAATCTGAATTCGATAGCTGGATCTACCCAACAACCGACGGTGGACCAAGCAACTGGACTGCCAAAGACTTCACACCTATTACTTTTGTCACTCGGTAATGAACTCTTTTGTTTTGAATTTGTAATAGACAATATTTTGAAACTTTTATGGCTCGGTGTCTTACCTGGGGCGCCGTGGCTTCATTTGTGAGGGCTTTTGTGTGTCATTTTCATATATCATTAATAAGAACATTGGACGTTTGTTGCATTTCAAAATCTTGCGCTCCTTTTCTTTCTTTATTATATATTGCAAAACAGCTATATTTACACACACTCACCTATACAGGTTCCAATCCACTCTGGATCTCACTGGTAACGACTCTGCTACTGCCAGTTATGACTTCGAAAATCCGATCAACTTAGCCGAAGACGAAGGTGAAGATGATTGCGAAGTGCCTGGTGAGCTTGCAAGACTGCTACTCCAGGAAGAGAGGGCCATTCAGCCACATGAAGAGCCAGTGGAAACGGTAAATCTGGGTACTGAGACAGACATAAAGGAAGTCAAGATTGGTTCCAATCTAGAGCTCAGTGTGAAACAACGGTTGATTCAGATGCTGCATGACTATGTGGAAATCTTTGCCTGGTCTTACAAAGACATGCCCGGTTTGGATACCGACATTGTGGTTCATCACCTGCCTACCAAGGAAGAATGCCCTCCGGTTAAACAGAAGTTCCGCCGTATGCGTCCAGAAATGTCCGAGAAAATCAAAGCTGAGGTTATGAAACAATTTGATGCCGGTTTTCTAGCAGTAACTTCTTACCCTCAGTGGGTACCCAACGTGGTTCCAGTGTCGAAGAAGGATGGTAAGGTCTGAATGTGTGTTGATTATAGGGATTTGAACAGGGCAAGCCCTAAGGATGATTTCCCTCTGCCTCATATCGACGTTCTGGTTGACAACACTGCTCAGCATAAAGTATTCTCCTGCATGGACGGCTTCTTCGGTTATAATCAGATCAAGATGGCTCCTGAAGACATGGAGAAGACCACTTTTGTTACTCAGTGGGGCACCTTTTGCTACAAGGTCATGCCTTTTGGGTTGAAAAATGCTGGGGCAACCTACCAACGTGCCATGGTTGCTTTATTTCATGATATGATCCACCATGAGATCGAAGTGTATGTCGATGATATGATTGCAAGGTCCCAAATTGAGGAGGAACACCTTGACCATCTACAGAAGCTGTTTGACCGTCTGAAGTTGTACAAGTTGAGGTTGAACCCGAAAAAATGCACCTTTGGGGTGAGATCTGGAAAATTGCTAGGCTTCGTCGTAAGCGACAAAGGTATTCAAGTGGACCCTGCCAAAGTGAAAGCCATACAAGAGATGCCAACTCCCAAGACAGAAAAAGAAGTCAGAGGCTTTCTAGGATGTCTGAATTACATTGCTCAATTCATCTCACATCTAACTGCTACTTGTGAACCAATCTTCAAGCTGCTGAAGAAAGATCAAGTAGTACGTTGGAACGATGAATGTCAGGCCGCTTTCGAAAGAATCAAAGAGTATCTCCAAGAACCACCCATTCTTATGCCACCGGTTGAAGGGAGACCTCTAATCTTATACTTGACAGTACTGGACAACTCAATGGGGTGTGTGTTGGGGAAGCATGACGAGTCTGGCCAAAAAGAACACGCCATTTATTACCTTAGAAAAAAGTTTACCGACTGTGAGACCCGGTACTCACTGCTCGAGAAAACTTGTTGCGCTTTGGTATGGGCTGCTCGTCGGCTGAGACAGTATATGTTGACTCACACTACTCTGTTGATTTCAAAAATGGATCCAATAAAGTACATCTTCGAAAATCCTGCCTTGTCCGGAAGAATAGCAAGATGGCAGATGATCTTGACGGAATATGACATCCAGTACACGACTCAAAAAGCAATCAAGGGAAGTGTATTGGCAGATCATTTGGCACACCAGGCGGTGGATGATTACCAGTCGATGAACTTTGAATTTCCAGATGAGGATATCATGGTAGTGACTGATTGTGAAGTACCTGGACCGGATGAAGGACCTGAGGAAGGATCCCGATGGTCTATGCACTTTGACGGAGCCTTGAACGCTTTGGGTAATGGTATCGGCGCTGTGATAATATCCCCTAAAGGCACTCATACTCCACTCACCGCCCGGCTATGTTTCAACTGCACCAACAACATGGCAGAATATGAGGCATGTATCATGGGTCTTCAAGCTGCAATTGACTTAAGGATCAAGTTTCTAAGTGTCTTCGGAGATTCCGCTCTCGTGATCAATCAGATCAAAGGCGAGTGGGATACGAAACACCCAAATCTTATTCCTTACAAGGAGTATGTATTGACGTTGATTCCCCACTTCGAGGAGATAACTTTTGAACACTTCCCAAGAGAGGAGAATCAGTTGGCGGATGCGTTAGCTACGATGTCTTCCATGTTCAAAGTCAAATGGGACAACGAAGCTCCCCGGATCATCATTTGGAAGTTTGATGAACCTGTACATTGATGTGATCTCGAGACCGAAGAGGTAACAGAAAAACCCCGGTATCATGAAGTGAAGAGGTACCTTGAAGCTCAAGAATACCCCGAAGGCGCATTTGTTAATGACAAGAAGTTCCTGAGAAGGTTTGCGGCAAAATTCTTCCTCAGCAATGGCATTCTCTACAAGCGAAACCATGATTTAACCTTACTGCGTTGTGTGGATAAGACTGAAGCAGAGAGGATCATGGCAGAGCTACATGAAGGTACCTTCGGAACACATTCCAGTGGACATACCATGGCAAAGAAAATCCTTCGGGCAGGATATTTATGGTCCACAATGGAAGCCGACTGTTATCAGCATTCGCGAACTTGTCATAAATGCCAGATCTATGCTGATAAGGTGCACATTCCTACGGTTCCTCTAAACGTCTTGACAGCACCTTGGCCTTTTTCAATGTGGGGCATTGATATGATCGGCGAAATCAGACCTACGGCATCCAACGGGCATCGATTCATCTTGGTAGCGATTGATTATTTCACAAAATGGGTTGAAGCAGCTTCTTATGCTACCGTAACCAAGAACGTCGTGGCACGGTTCATTCGGCACAACCTGATCTGTCGATATGGTGTACCTGAGAGGATCATTACAGACAATGGTACCAATCTTAACAACAAGATGATCACTGAGCTCTGCGAGTAATTCAAGGTACAGCACCACAACTCTTCTCCCTATCGGCCGAAGATGAATGGAGATGTCGAAGCGGAAAATAAGAACATCAAGAAGATTGTGCAGAAGATGACAGTGACCTACAAAGATTGGCACGAAATGTTACCGTTTGCTCTTCATGGGTACCGTACCTCAGCACGGACGTCAACAGGGGAAACTCCCTTTTCCTTGGTCTATGGCATGGAGGCAGTCTTGCCTATTGAAGTCCAGATACCCTCTCTCCGGATAATGAAGGATGCAGACTTGAGCAAAGATGACTGGATCCAGACTCGGCTTGATCAATTAAACCTAATTGACGAAAAGAGACTCGCTGTTATTTGTCATGGTCAGACGTACCAAAAACGGATGATCAGGGTATTTAACAAGAAGGTCAGACGACAAGAGTATCAAGTCGGAGACCTGGTAATCAAGCGCATCATTCTTCCTCAAAGTGACCCCAGGGGCAAATGGACCCCTACGTACGAAGGGCCATTTGTGGTTAAACATATCTTCTCAGGAGGAGCTATGATTCTAACCACCATGGATGGTGACGATCTTCCTCACCCCGCCAATGCAGACATAGTAAAAAGATACTACGCATGATCAAAGACCCGCTAGGTCGACTGGCCTAGGAAAAAATAAGGGCTTTCCGGCGAACCAAAAGGGTTCGGGCAAAAATAAGGGATGAAATAAAATAAAATGTACACCCGGCAAGTCGAAAACCTGAAAAGGCGGCTTGGGCAAAAATGGGTATCCCGGTGGACTGAAAACCCGAAAGGGCGGTCCATGCAAAAGTTAGGGATAAAGCGTAATAATATGTCTCATTGGATCACCTTGCATGCAGAATTCGGCATCAACTATCGGGCTCAGACGGTGCCAATCAATCAGCTTCATCTTCAACTAAGCAGCAAAGTGATGAGGCGCTTGAAGACATAAAGGCGATAGCAGAGTTGGAACCCAGTGGGATTATTTTTCACATAGCTGTTTTGTTTCCTTTTCACAAAATTGTATAAACTCTATTTTGCTCGGCGGCGTTCTCTTACTAGGACGTCAGCCTCCTGTACATAAAATGCTTATTTACAGGCAAATTTCAAAATCAATACAAGTTCAATTTTTCAGACAAATTACCCATCGTTTTTTCCTTTTTCTGTTTTGTTTTGCAAAGAACGTCCAATGTTCATTTTTGATATATGCATTTGACATTAATTGCTAATCATGAATATTTGCATGCGAAACAAAGGACTAATTACTGATGACATCAGAAACAGGGGCAATTTAGATTTGTCTAAGCGATCTAGTTGCTCTGTCCACCAAGGTACCAAGGTAGGTTCGGCTGAAGAACGTAACCAGGATACCTTCACTCCCCGTTGGGTAAGACAAGATTCAGCAGTACTCTCCAGGAAGAATTGGTCTCCCATCAGCCCTAAAAAGGCACAGTATCTCTAGCAAGTCAGCGATACTCTCCCCAAGCAGAGTTAGTCTACTGTCAACCTTAAGGAAGTTGGGTATCCCCAGAAGATCTCAATATTCCCCAGCGGAGTATAGACATTCCTCAGCAAGCATCCCCGGCAGTCTTAATATAAGATTTGTTCCCCGGCGGAATACAGACACCCCAGTGGAACCATTCCCCAGTACAGTCCAAAGTTTCCCCAGGAAATTTGAATCATCCTCCCCAGTAGATTCTGAAGCTTATCCCTAGTAGATTCTGGAAGCTTATCCCCTGCAGAGTACATACGTCTCTCCCCGACTTTATTCAAAGGTTATTTCCCACCAGGGTATAACTGGGCTATCCTCAGCTAATTACCACGGAAAGATCGTCCTCGGCGAAGTTCTTCCTATCCCCAGCGGAGTTCATCAAATTCCCTAACATAACTCATCAGTGGAATCCACAGCGGAGCTCTCATCAAAACCTCAGCGAAATATCTCTTCCCACAGAGTAATTCCCCACAGAGTAATCTCTCCAACAAGTTTATCCCCCGACGGAGTCATTTTCTCCTACCGGTTTATTCTTGCAACCATCACCCCCAGCGGAAACGAAGAACTCCACTCTTCAACATCAGCCCAGGATTCCACAAACTCCCGGCAGTCGTCAAGGATTTATTTTCCTAGACAAAAATACATTCATCACATTATCATATACCATGACGCATGCATATACGCATCATATCACATGATCTCATTTATTTTTTAGAACATCATGACATCATGCATCTCATGCATCATGACATTGCATACAACTAATGTTTTGCCTTTTCAGGAAAAGGTAAATCCAAAGATGATTACTATCAACTATCGCAATTCCAGATTCGATACCTGTATCTAGCCAGGGCATATCTGTGAGTGACTGATTGTAGATTCGATACCTGTATCTAGCCAGGGCATATTTGCATGAAGAGTTTAGAGGTTCGATACCTGTATCTAGCCAGGGCATATCTGTAGACGACAATTTCCAGATTCGATACCTGTATCCAGCCAGGGCATATCTGTAGACGATAATTTCCAGATTCGATACCTGTATCCAGCCAGGGCATATCTATAGACGACAATTTCCAGATTCGATACCTGTATCCGGCCAGGGCATATCTGTAGATGACTAATTCCAGATTCGATACTTGTATCCAGCCAGGGCATATCTGTAGACGACAATTTACAGATTCGGTTCCTGTATCCAGCCAGGGCATATTTGTAGACGACCAATTCCATATTCGATTCCTGTATCCAGCCAGGGCATATCTGTAGACGACCAATTCCATATTCGATTCTTGTATCCAGCCAGGGCATATCTGTAGACGACCAATTCCAGATTCGATTCCTGTATCTAGCCAGGGCATATCTGTGAGCAATTGATTGTAGATTCGATACCTGTACCCAGCCAGGGCATATTTACATGAAGAGTTTAGAGATTCGATACCTGTATCCAGCTAGGGCATATCTGTAGACGACCAATCCCAGATTCGATTCCTGTATCCAGCCAGGGCATATCTGTGAGTATTTGATTGTGGATTCGACACCTGTACCTAGCCAGGGCATATCTGCATGAATAGTTTAGAGATTCGATACCTGTATCTAGCCAGGACACGTCTGTAAGCAACCTTTTGAAGTTCCGGATTCGATTCCTGTATCTAGCCAGGGCATATCTGTGAGCGTTTGATTGTAGATTCGATACATGTATCTAGCCAGGGCATATCTGCATGAAGAGACTAAAGATCAACACCTGTAGTAAGCCAGGAAACCATCTTTTTTTCTCAGGTACGCAAGTTCTCGCTAAGGAATCTCTTACGCGATCGACACCTCCAAATGGCATCTATAAGCCCATTCCCGACAAGGTTCTGTCACACCTCCAGATGGCATCTATAAGCCCATCCTCCTATCCATACTATCCCCAAATGGCATCTATAAGCCCATTCCCGACATCACATTGCTGATACTCCACTATGCGAGTGCAAATTTCTGGGCACTTTAGTGTTCAATCATCTTCCACCTTCGGATCACGAAAGGCACGCAAGCCAATCTACATCCTCATGTCTAAGAAGATTGAACAGGGGCAACTGTTATACCCCAAAATTTTCCCTCCCATTTCATCAATATTTTCTCACCATAAGACCCTTGGAGCTCAAGATCAAGTTAGGGTTTATTCTGCTCAAGGCTCCTCCTTGCACTGTTGACCCAAATTAGGGTTTGAGTTTGCACAAAGATGTTTTGACCTAAAATGTCCAATATGACTTTCATGCTTCATGTTGGACTCACAAGTTTATCCATACCAAGTTTCAAGTCTTGATTCTAATCTTTGCCCAGTCAATT
Organism: Vicia faba; assembly: GCA_948472305.1. Taxonomy (NCBI): domain Eukaryota; kingdom Viridiplantae; phylum Streptophyta; class Magnoliopsida; order Fabales; family Fabaceae; genus Vicia; species Vicia faba. The sequence goes on from OX451738.1 coordinate 90,766,652, forward strand.
GGACAGTTGACCTAGAAATCAGCTATATTGGGGGAAAAGTCAATTGTGGTCAATTGACAGTCAAACCTCATAAGTTTTGACCCACATCAACATTATGAACTCATATGGATCATTTGATCAAGTTTGGATCACAATTCCACAAGAAATTTGATCAGATCACCAAAAGGGCAAAATGGTCATTTTTAGGGTTTTGACTGCACAAAGGCAATTTTTGACTGTTTGACCTAGCCAATGGCAAACCAAGCTCACATATGGGCTCAAGGACTCAATGACATGGTCTTGACACATTCAACAAGTTCAAAAGATCCCAAATGCACAAGATTGACAGATGAATTTTCCAGTCAACTGATCCAAATTTGACTGTATACTGAAAAGTCAAACATTGGCTTTTTGGTCAAAATCAAATGCCAAGATTCATTTTTCATCAAGACATGTCAAATTGTGAAACTTGTTCATCAAGAAATCAAAAATTACAAATTAGGGTTTAAAAAGAAGAAATTTCATAACTTAGAAATTTTCTAAGTTATGAAATTCCCTAATTTTTTCCTAACTTTGTCCCATTTTTTCATCAAGATGTATTTGGATTCAAACAAAACTCATGACATGAAAGTTATAGTCCATTTCAAAATCTACAACTTTGATTCACAAAGTTTCCTCAAAAGAAGCTTGTAGCTCAAGTTATGATTTTTGGAACAAGGGTGCAAAACATTCTTAACTTAGAAATTTTTTGACCTATTTTAGGCAGGATTTTTGCCTAACTTCATGGCCACTCTTCACATGCTTCCACTTGGAATTTCAATTTGCATTACAAAGATGGATTGTAGTACACATTCCAAGCTTTCCAAATTGTCCAAGAACTCATCAAACAACCTTGTGGTTAGGGAGAATCGAATTTGTGAAGTTAGGCAAAAGTCACTTTGTTCATGGCCAAAGGCATGTTCATACACTATGCATTTTCAAACTCAGCTTGCACAAACTAGATTACAGGCCTTTTATCTCATCCACACTCAATAATTTAATGCATATCCTTTGTGTTCATGTCTTGTTTTGTGTATTTAACCATTACATACAAGATTAAGCCATATTTGGAAAAAGCATTTTATCCATTCTTGTAAAGAAGCACTTTATGTCAAGTTTACAATCTAAGAAGTACAAAGCATATCTTTTGGGCACAAGATTATGGACTAATCCCACTGATCAAGGAGAGAAAATGCAGCATGCTTGAGGGGCTTGTATGAGCCTATAACTCAACTTGACAACTTTTGCTTAAAGGAGAAAAAAACTTGCATATTGAACCATAACTCTCATTCCTGTAACAACTAGCCAAAGCAAAGTTTGTAAACACTTTCCATACTCCCTAACAAACCTAAAGCACGATCAAAGTACCTTCAATACCTCCTCAAACACAAAAACACCATCCTCTTGCAAAAACAGGGCACCTGCTGCAGATTGAGGTCCACAACTCAATCCACTCGTGCACTTTGGCTAATAACCTTGCAAACACATTCCATACCATCCATTGAAACTGTTCCAAGCCCTAAACACGAGTTGTAACACTCCTAACCCCATCTTCCATTTTCATTTTTCAGTTTTGCAGGTGAACTTCCATAGCTTGATTCAGTTAGTTTCAAAGCAAGCTAGCGGTTGGAGAAGCATCCCTGAACCTCAAGCAAGCTGTACAAGTCCTCACATTGCATTGAAAGTACCTCCATTGTTGTACACGATTCAAGCTGAACAGGTAAAAGTTTGAACTTCTATCTCTCTATCCAAGCATATCTAGGCTTAGGTTTGTGAAGAAGTTATGTCCTACTCATGTCCCTGAAGCCACCCATATCCTCACTTTCCATTTATATTGTGTGTGCTGAGAGAATTTAAGACATGAACATTGGAAAAAACTTAGGTTAAAAATTGGGGGAGAAGAAATTCTCTCTCATTTTTGAGAGTTAGAACAACTTTTTTATATGTATGAATTCGTGATTTAATGCTCTACATAGTTTATGTTGTGAGTTTTGGCTGAAAATCAAAGAATCAGGAGTTTGTTGTTGAAGCAAGAAGGCGCGCGAATTTCAAACAAACTGGTTGGAGGTTGAAGAAGATAGACTTGGGCTGGGCCTGAGTTTTGTTTTTCTGTTTACACCACTTTTTTTCACTTACACCCCCTTGGCCCATTGTGTGATTTTTTAATCATTTTTGACTTTTTCTTTTTGATTCTGACTTGTTATTTTTTGTTAAAATATAAAAAACATTAAAAATATTTTTCACCTTTTTTTGTATTTATTAGGCATTTACTTGTTTTATTTGATATGTGTATGTAAATAAATATATATATATACTTTTATTTAAAATACTAAAAATAATACAAATACATTTTATTTTCTGATTTTATTTTATTTTATCTTTTGAAAACATTTTCTAAAAAATATACTTTTTTTGTAAATAATAAATATTTTTATTTTTGTATATATTTAATATATTTAATACATAATATAAATACTTATATATTTATTAGAATATTTAGGATAAAAATACAAAAATAATACATTTTTATTTTTATTAATATTTGACCTCACAAATTAATTTTTCATAATATATTTCTCTTTTATTTATTTTTGTATATAATTAATAAATATTGTATATAATACATAATAAATATTTTTTATTTACAAAATTAGGGTTTTGCCCTAAAAACATGAAAATATCCAAAAATTAACTTTTTTTATATGTCACATGAAAAATACTTTTTACATACACATAAAAACATTTTTGTGCATAATACATTTTACATTTTATTTGTATTTATTCAATTATTGTACAATTAAATAACTTGTATATTCAATTTGGATTGTAATAGCTTAGATTTAAGTTTCTTGCTAAATATCCCCATTTGAACATTTGTACCCCCCATCCCATAATTATGTTGTAATAATTTAGGATTTTATTTTATGCATTTTAAAAGCTTTCTAATTATACCATGGTAGACTTAGGGTTTTTGTATGCAAATCAAAAATAACCAATAGCTTGACCTAATTCAAAGACAAAAAGCATGAAAATGGACAACACTAATCACACTTGCACCCCTAGGGTTACTCCCCTTGTTGCCTTCAATAATGGGCCATATTGCATGTTGGGTGTCTTTGGCAAAACAAAACAATTCAAATGATCATAGTCCCTCGATGACGCTTTCGAAAGTTGCCTAAAAATGATCAAGTCCCTTGAAGGAAAATTTCCAAAGACACTTGGCACTATTGCAATCATGGTCTAAACGATGACCCGCGCCTGTCCCGTTAGCATCCTAACACAAGATTGTCCACCAAATACAATGGTGGAACAAAATTGTTAAAAGGGTTAAAAAATAGAAAAAAAAAACCTTTGAGTAAATTTAGGGGTAGACAACTCTTAGTTACTTGACCAATCTTGCAAAACACACTTGCCTATTTTTCAAAACCACACTCCACACACACTTCTAAAACAACTTTCAAAACATTGAAAACTTTTCAAAAGATACACACCTTTGTATACATTCAAACATGGATCATTACAAAGGTTGCCACAACAATGGCCTCTTTTCAAAACATTTTCAAACCCACACACAAAGCACCATTTCAAACAATTGAAAACACAAGGCAAGTGATTTAAGCAAGTAACTAAGAGCCCATGGATAACCATGGATAGAAAGGGTGCTAATACCTTCCCTTTCTATAATCTACTCCCCGAACCCAAGAAAACATCTCAAAGGTTTTTGCTGTGCTTTTTAACCTTTCCTTAGGATAAAATAAAAAGTCGGTGGCGACTCTTGCTCAACCGAAACATTTGCGAAAACAAACGCAAAATCCAAGTCAGATCTCCCACCGTATCACAAAGGGTATTCATGGTTTTTCCAGGTATTTTGATTTTTATAGATAGATAGATAGTAGATTTTCGTGAGAGACGTTGTATTGCTACAGAGTTGGCAAAATGGATGAGGAAGTGAGTTTTTCGTTGGAGATGAAGAAGAAATAGAAAGTAACGAAGTTGAAGAGATGCGAATACCCTTTTGAAAACAATGACTTTACCATTGCATTGTTGAGAGTAAAATTTTCATTGAGCCACTAAAAATTAAAAGATTCATTTGAATAGAGTGAATATGAAAGAGTCCTTCCATCTTCTATAGCTTTAGGTATATGTGAAAAAAAATAGGTTTAGTAAACATTGATTAAGAAGGATTAAATAAAATAAAAAATGAGTAAGGAATAAATAAGGGAGGGACACATCAGCCTTATTAATTGCCAAACAAATGTGGTTGCAGTAAGCTTTAAAAAGTCATTTTTAACCTTGGAATTAAAAAAAATTAAACTTGAATTCAAAAGAGTATTCGCGGTTTTTCAAGATACTTTGATTTTTCTAGATAGATAGTATATTTTTCGTGAGAGATGTTTCTATGCTAGAGTTGGCAAAATGGATGAGGAAGAGAGTTTTTTGTTAGGGGTGAAGAAGAAATAGAAAGTATCGAAGTTGAAGTGATACGAATACCCTTTTGAATATAGTGACTTTACCATTGCATTGAGGAGAGTGAAATTTTCATTGAGCCACTAAAAATTCAAAGATTCATTTGAATAGAGTGAATATGAAAGAGTCCTTGCATCTTCTACAACTTTAGGTATATGTGAAAAAAATAGGTTTAGTTAAACATTGATTAGGAAGGATTAAATAAAATAAAAATCGAGTAAGAAAAAATAAGGGAGTGACACATCAGCCTTATTATTTGCCAAATAAATTTGGATGCAGTAAAATTTAAAAATTCATTTATAACGTTCGAAGAAAAAAAGTTTAAACGTGAACTCAAAAGGGTATTCATGGTTTTTCCAGGTATTTTGATTTTTATAGATAGATAGTAGATTTTTCGTGAGAGATTTTTCTATGCTATAGAGTTGGCAAATTGGATGAGGAAGAGAGTTTTTCGTTAGGGATGAAGAAGAAATAGAAAGTATCGAAGTTGAAGTGATACGAATACCCTTTTGAAAACAGTGAGTTTACCATTGCATTGAGGAGAGTAAAATTTTCATTGAGCCACTAAAAATTCAAAGATTCATTTGAATAGAGTGAAATGAAAGAGTCTTTCCGTCTTCTACAACTTTAGGTATACGTGAAAAAATAGGTTTAGTTAAACATTGATTAAGTAGGGTTATATAAAATAAAAATAGGGTAAGAAAAAATAAGGTAGTGACACATCAGCCTTATTAATTGCCAAACAAATTTGGTTGTAGTAAGCTTCGAAAGTCATTTATACCCTTGAAATTAAAAAAAGTTTAAACTTGAACTCAAAAGGGTATTCGTGATTTTTATAGAAAGATAGTAGATTTTTCGTGAGAGATGTTTTTATGCTACAAAGTTGGAAAAATGGACGAGGAAGAGAGTTTTTCGTTAGAGATGAAGAAGAAATAGAAAGTAACGAAGTTGAAGAGATACGAATACCCTTTTGAAAACAGTGACTTTACCATTGCATTGAGGAGAGTAAAATTTTCATTGAGTCTCTAAAAATTCAAAGATTCCATTGAATATAGTGAATATGAAAGAGTCCTTCCATCTTCTAGAGCTTTAGGTATACGTGAAAAAAATAAGTTTAGTTAAACATTGATTAAGAAGGATTAAATGAACTAAAAATTTGAGTAAGAAAAAAAAGGGAGTGACACATCAGCTTTATTAATTGCTTAACAAATGTTGTTGCAGTAAGCTTTAAAAATTCGTTTTTAACCTTGGAATAAAAAAAGTTTAAACTTGAACTCAAAAGAGTATTCGTGGTTTTTCCAGATACTTTGATTTTTATAAATAGGTAGTAGATTTTTTATGAGAGATGTTTCTATGCCGCAGAGTTGGCAAAATGGATGAGGAAAAGAGTTTTTCGTTAGGGATGAAGAAGAAATAGAAAGTATCGAAGTTGAAGTGATACGAATATCCTTTTGAAAATAGTGACTTTACCATTGTATTGAGGAGAGTGAAATTTTCATTGAGCCACTAAAAATTCAAAGATTAATTTGAGTAGATTGAATATAAAAGAGTCCTTCCATCTTGTATAGCTTTAGGTATACGCGAAAAAAATAGGTTTGGTTAAACATTAATTAGGAAGGATTAAATAAAATAAAAATTGAGTAAGAAAAAATAAAGGAGTGACACGTCAGCCTTATTAATTTCCAAACAAATTTGGTTGCAGTAAGTTTCAAAAAGTCATTTATAATGTTAGAATAAAAAAAGTTTAAACTTGAACTCAAAAGGGTATATTCGTGGTTTTTCCATGTACTTTGATTTTTATAGATAGATAGTAGATTTTTCGTGAGAGATGTTGCTAGGCTACAGAGTTGGCAAAATAGATGAGGAAGAGAGTTTTTCGTTAGAGATGAAGAAGAAATAGAAATTAACGAAGTTGAAGAGATATGAATACCCTTTTAAAAACAGTGACTTTACCATTGCATTAAGGAAAGTAAAATTTTCATTGAGCCACTAAAAATTCAAAGGTTCATTTGAATAAAGTGAATACGAAAGAGTCCTTCCATCTTCTACAGCTTTAGGTATACGTGAAACAAAATAGGTTTAGTAAACATTGATCAAGAATGATTAAATAAAATAAAAATTGTGTAAGAAAAATTAAGGGAGTGACACATCAGCCTTATTAATTGCCAAACAAATGTGGTTGCAGTATGCTTCAAAAAGTCATTTTTTAACATTGGAATAAAAAAAATTTAAACTTGAACTCAAAAGAGTATTCGTGGTTTTTCCATATACTTTGATTTTTATAGATAGATAGTAGATTTTTCGTGAGAGATATTTATATGCTACAGTGTTGGCAAAATGCATGAGGAAGAGAGTTTTTTGTTAGGGATGAAGAAGAAATAGAAAGTATAAAAGTTGAAGTGATATGAATACCCTTTTAAAAATAGTGACTTTACCATTGCATTGAGGAGATTGAAATTTTCATTGAGCCACTAAAAATTCAAAGATTCATTTGAATAAAGTTAATATAAAAGAGTCCTTCCATCTTCGAAAAATTTAGGTATACGTGAAAAAAATAGGTTTAGTTAAACATCGATTAGGAAGGATTAAATAAAATAAAAATTGAGTAAGAAAAAATATGGCAGTGACACATCAGCCTTATTAAATGCCAAACAAATGCGGTTGCAGTAAGCTTTAAAAGGTCATTTTTAACCTTGGAATAAAAAAAGTTTAAACTTCACTCAAAAGGTTATTCGTGGTTTTTCCAGGTATCTTGATTTTTATAGATAGATAGATAGTATATTTTAGTGAGAGACGTTGTATTGCTATAGAGTTGGCAAAATGGATGAGGAAGTGAGTTTTTCGTTGGAGATGAAGAAGAAATAGAAAGTAACGAAGTTGAAGAGATACGAATACCCTTTTGAAAACAATGACTTTTCCATTGCATTGTTGAGAGTAAAATTTTCATTGAGCCACTAAAAATTAAAAGATTCATTTGAATAGAGTGAATATGAAAGAGTCCTTCCATCTTCTATAGCTTTAGGTATATGTGAAAAAAAAATAGGTTTAGTAAACATTGATTAAGAAGTGTTAAATAAAGTAAAAATTGAGTAAGAAAAAAAAATAAGGGAGTGACACATCAGCCTTATTAATTTTCAAATAAATGTGGTTGCAGTAAGCTTCAAAAAGTCATTTTTAACCTTGGAATAAAAAAAAATAAACTTGAATTCAAAAGAGTATTCATGGTTTTTCCAGATACTTTGATTTTTATAGATAGATAGTAGATATTTTGTGAGAGATGTTTCTATGCTACAGAGTTGGCAAAATGGATGAGGAAGAGAGTTTTTCGTTAGGGGTGAAGAACAAATAGAAAGTATCGAAGTTGAAGTGATACGAATACCCTTTTGAAAATAATGACTTTACCATTGCATTGAGGAGAGTGAAATTTTCATTGAGCCACTAAAAATTCAAAGATTCATTTGAATAGAGTGAATATGAAAGAGTCCTTCCATCTTCGAAAACTTTAGGTATACGTGAAAAAAAATAGGTTTAGTTAAACATTGATTAGGAAGGATTAAATAAAATAAAAATTGAGTAAGAAAAAATAAGGCTGTGACACATCAGCCTTATTAATTGCCAAACAAATTTGGTAGCAGTAAACTTCAAAAAGTCATTTATAATGTTCAAATAAAAAAAGTTTAAACTTGAACTCAAAAGGGTATTAGTGGTTTTTCCAGGTACTTTGATTTTGATAGTTAGATAGTAGATTTTTCGTTAGAGATGTTTCTATGCTATAGATTTGGCATATTGGATGAGGAAGAGACTTTTTCGTTATGGATGAAAAAAATATAGAAATTATTGAAGTTGAAGTGATACGAATACCCTTTTGAAAATAGTGACTTTATCATTGCATTGAGGAGAGTGAAATTTTCATTGAGCCACTAAAAATTCAATGATTCATTTGAATAGATTGAATATGAAAGAATCCTTCCATCTTCTACAACTTTAGGTATACTTGAAAAAAATAGGTTTAGTTAAACATTGATTAAGAAGGATTAAATAAAACAAAAATTGAGTAAGAAAAAATAAGGGAGTGACACATCAGCCTTGTTAAATGCCAAACAAATGCGGTTGCAGTAAGCTTCAAAAGGTCATTTTTAACCTTGGAATAAAAAAAGTTTAAACTTCACTCAAAAGAGTATTCATGGTTTTTCAAGGTATTTTGATATTTATAGATAGATAGATAGTAGATTTTCGTGAGAGATGTTGTATTGCTACAGAGTTGGAAAAATGGATGAGGAAGTGAGTTTTTTGTTAGAGATGAAGAAGAAATAGAAAGTAAGTTGTAGAGATACGAATATCCTTTTGAAAATAATGACTTTACCATTGCATTGTGGAGAGTACAATTTTCATTGAGCCACTAAAAATTAAAAGATTCATTTGAATAGAGTGAATGTGAAAGAGTCCTTCCATCTTCTAAAGCTTTAGGTATATGTGAAACAAAATAGGTTTAGTAAACATTGATTAAGAAGTATTAAATAAAATAAAATTTGAGTAAGAAAAAAAATAAGGGAGTGACACATCAGCCTTATTAATTGCCAAACAAATGTGGTTGCAGTAAGCTTCAAAAAGTCATTTTTAACCGTGGAATAAAAAAAACTTGAATTTAAAAGAGTATTCGTGGTTTTTCCAGATACTTTGATTTTTATAGATAGATAGTAGATTTTTCGTGAGAGATGTTTCTATGCTACAGAAAGATTGTATCGAATTTGAAGTGATACCAATACCTTTTTGAAAATAGTGACTTTACCATTGCATTGAGGAGAGTAAATTTTCATTGAGCCACTAAAAATTCAAAGATTCATTTGAATAGAGTGAATATGAAAGAGTCCTTGCATCTTTTACAACTTTAGGTATACGTGAAAAAAAATAGGTTTAATAAAACATTGATTAGAAAAGATTAAAAAAAATAAAAATTGAGTAAGAAAAAATAAGGGAGTGACAAATCAGCCTTATTATTTGCCAAACAAATTTGGTTGCAGTAAAATTTAAAAAGTCATTTATAACGTTAGGAAAAAAAAGTTTAAACTTGAACTCAAAAGGGTATTCGTGGTTTTTCCATGTACTTTGACTTTTATAGATACATAGTAGATTTTTCATGAGAGATGTTTTTATGCTACAGAGTTGGCAAAATGGATAAGAAAGAGAGTTTTTCGTTAGAGATGAAGAAGAAATAGAAAGTAACTAAGTTGAAGAGATACGAATACCCTTTTGAAAACAGTGACTTTACCATTGCATAGAGGAGTGTGAAATTTTCATTGAGCCACTAAAAATTCAAAGATTCATTTGAGTAGAGTGAATATGAAAGAGTTCTTCCATCTTCTACAGTTTTAGGCATATGTGATAAGAAATAGGTTTAGTTAAACATTGATTAAAAAAGATTAAATTAAAATTAAAATTTTGTAAGAAGTTACACATCAGCCTTTTAATTGTCAAACAAATGTGGTTGCAGTAAGTTTCAAAAATTCAGTTTTAACCTTGGGACAAAAAAAGTTTAAACTTGAACTCAAAAGGAAATTCATGGTTTTTCCATGTACTTTTATTTTTCTAGATTGATAGTAGATTTTTCAGAAGAGATGTTTCTATGCTACAAAAATGGAAAAATGGATGAGGAAGTGAGTTTTTCGTTAGAGATGAAGAAGAAATAGAAAGTGACGAAGTCGAAGAGATAGGAATACCTTTTTTTAAATAGTGACTTTACCATTGCATTGAGGAGAGTGAAATTTCCATTGAGGCACTAAAAATTCAATGATTCATTTGAATAGAGTGAATATGAAAGAGTCCTTACATCTTCTACAACTTTAGGTATACGTGAAAAAAAAATAGGTTTAGTTAAACATTAATTAAGAAGGATTAAATAAAATAAAATATGAGTAAGAAAAAATAAGGGAGTGGCACATCAGCCTTTTTAATTGCCAAACAAATGTGGTCGCAGTAAGCTTCAAAAGGTCATTTTTAACCTTGGAATAAAAAAATTTAAACTTATACTCAAAAGGATGTTCGTGGTTTTTCTAGGTACTTTAATTTTTATAGATAGATAGTAGTTTTCCGTGAGATTTGTTTCTATGCTACAGAATTGGAAAAATGGATGAGGAAGAGAGTTTTTCGTTAGAGATGAAGAAGAAATAGAAAGTAACAAAGTTGAAGAGATACAAATACCCTTTTTAAAACAGTGACTTTACCATTGCATTGTGGAGAGTGAAATTTTCATTGAGCCTTTATAAATTCAAAGATTAATTTGAATAGAGTGAATATTAAAGTGTCCTTCCATCTTCTATAACTTTAGGTATGCGTGGAAAAAAGAGGTTTAGTTAAACATTGATTAGGAATGATTAAATAAAATAGAAATTGAGTAAGAAAAAATAAGGGAGTGACACATCAGCCTTATTATTTTCCAAACAAATTTGGTTGCAGTAAACTTCAAAAAGTCATTTATAACTTTCGAATAAAAAAAATGTAAACTTGAACTCAAAAGGGTATTCGTGGTTTTTACAGGTACTTTGATTGTCAAACAAATGTGGTTGCAGTAAGCTTCAAAAAGTCATTTTTAACCTTGGGATAAAAAAATTTTAAACTTGAACTCAAAAGGAAATTCATGGTTTTTCCATGTACTTTTATTTTTCTAGATTGATAGTAGATTTTTCGGAAGAGATGTTTCTATGCTACAAAGTTGGCAAAATGGATGAGGAAGTGAGTTTTACGTTAGAGATGAAGAAGAAATAGAAAGTTGCGAAGTTGAAGAGATAGGAATACCTTTTTGAAAATAGTGACTTTACCATTTCATTGAGGAGAGTGAAATTTCCATTGAGCCACTAAAAATTCAATGATTCATTTGAATAGAGTGAATATGAAAGAGTCCTTGCATCTTCTACAAATTTAGGTATACGTGAAAAAAAATAGGTTTAGTTAAACATTAATTAAGAAGGATTAAATAAAATAAAATATGAGTAAAAAAAAATAAGGGAGTGACACACCAGCCTTATCAATTGCCAAACAAATGTTGTTCCAGTAAGCTTCAAAAAGTCATTTTTAACCTTGGAATAAAAAAAGTTTAAACTTGAACTCAAAAGGGTTTTCGTGGTTTCTCGAGGTACTTTGATTTTTATAGATAGATAGATAGTAGATTTTTTGTGAGAGATGTTTCTATGCTACAGATTTGGAAAAATAGATGAGGAAGAGAAGTTTATGTTAGGTATGAAGAAGAAATAGAAAGTATCGGAGTTGAAGTGATACGAATATCCTTTTGAAAATAGTGACTTTACCATTGCATTGAGGAGAGTTAAATTTCCATTGAGACACTAAAAATTCAAATATTCTTTTGAATAGAGTGAATATGAAAGAGTCCTTCCATCTTCTAAAGCTTTAGGTAAACGTGAAAAAAATAGGTTTAGTTAAACATTGATTAAGAAGAATTAAATAAAATAAAAATCGAGTAAGAAAAAATAAGGGAGTGACACATCAGCCTTTTTAATTGCCAAACAAATGTTGTTTCAGTAAGCTTCAAAAGGTCATTTTTAAATTTGGAATAAAAAAATTTAAACTTATACTCAAAAGGGTGTTCGTCGTTTTTCCAGGTACTTTGATTTTTATAGATAGATAGTAGATTTTTCGTGAGATTTGTTTCTATGCTACAGAATTGGAAAATGGATGAGTAAGAGAGTTTTTCGTTAGAGATGAAGTAGAAATAGTAAGTAAAAAAGTTGAAGAGATATAAATACCCTTCTGAAAATAGTGACTTTACCATTGCATTGAGGAGAGTGAAATTTTTGTTGAGCCACTAAAAATTTAAAGATTCATTTGAATAGAGTGAATATGAAAGAGTCATTCCATATTCTACAACTTTAAGTATACGTGAAAATAAATCGGTTTAGTTAAACATTGATTAAGAAGGATTAAATAAAATAAAAATTGAGTAAGAAAAAATTAGGGAGTAACACATCAGCCTTATTAATTGCCAAACAAATGTTGTTGCAGTAAGCTTCAAAAAGTCATTTTTAACCTTGGAATAAAAAAAGTTTAAACTTGAACTCAAAAGGGTATTCGTGGTTTTTCCAGGTACTTTGATTTTTATAGATAGATAGTAGATTTTTCGTGAGAGATGTTTCTAGGCTACTGAATTGGCAAAATGGATGAGGAAGAGAATTTTTCGTTAGAGATGAAGTAGAAATAGAAAGTAACAAAGTTGAAGAGATACAATTACCCTTTTTAAAGTAGTGACTTTACCATTGCAATGAGGAGAGTGAAATTTTCATTGAGCCTTTATAAATTCAAAGATTAATTTGAATAGAGTTAATATGAAAGAGTCCTTCCATCTTCTATAGCTTTAGGTATACGTGAAAAAAATAGGTTTAGTTAAACATTGATTAGGAAGGATTAAATAAAATAGAAATTGAGTAAGAAAATATAAGGGAGTGACACATCAGCCTTATTATTTTCCAAACAAATTTGGTTGCAGTAAACTTCAAAAAGTCATTTATAACGTTCGAATAAAAAAAATTTAAACTTGAACTCAAAAGGGTATTCATGGTGTTTACAGGTACTTTGATTTTTATAGATAGACAGTAGATTTTTTATGAGAGATATTTCTATGCTACAGTGTTGGCAAAATGGATGAGAAAAAGAGTTTTTCGTTAGAGATGAAGAAGAAATAGGAAGTAATGAAGTTGAAGAGATACGAATACCCTTTTGAAAATAGTGACTTTACCATTGCATAGAGGAGTGTGAAATTTTCATTGAGCCACTAAAAATTCAAAGATTCATTTGAGTAGAGTGAATATGAAAGAGTTCTTCCATCTTCTACAGTTTTAGGCATACGTGAAAAAAAAATAGGTTTAGTTAAACATTGATTAAGAAAGATTAAATTAAAATTAAAATTTTGTAAGAAGTTACACATCAGCCTCTTAATTGTCAAACAAATGTGGTTGCAGTAAGCTTCAAAAAGTCATTTTTAACCTTGGGATAAAAAAAGTTTAAACTTGAACTCAAAAGGAAATTCATGGTTTTTCCATGTACTTTTATTTTTCTAGATTGATAGCAGATTTTTCGGAAGAGATGTTTCTATGCTACAAAGTTGGCAAAATGGATGAGGAAGTGAGTTTTTCGTTAGAGATGAAGAAGAAATAGAAAATGACGAAGTTGAAGAGATAGGAATACCTTTTTGAAAATAGTGACTTTATCATTTCATTGAGGAGAGTGAAATTTCCATTGAGCCACTAAAAATTCAATGATTCATTTGAATAGAGTGAATATGAAAGAGTCCTTGCATCTTCTACAAATTTAGGTATACGCGAAAAAAATAGGTTTAATTAAATATTAATTAAGAGGGATTAAATAAAATAAAATATGAGTAAGAAAAAATAAGGGAGTGACACATCAGCCTTATCAATTGCCAAACAAATGTTGTTGCAGTAAGCTTCAAAAAGTCATTTTTAACCTTGGAATAAAAAAAGTTTAAACTTGAACTCAAAAGGGTTTTCGTGGTTTCTCGAGGTACTTTGATTTTTATAGATAGTAGATAGTAGATTTTTTGTGAGAGATGTTTCTATGCTACAGATTTGAAAAAATAGATGAGGAAGAGAAGTTTATGTTAGGTATGAAGAAGAAATAGAAAATATCGGAGTTGAAGTGATACGAATACCCTTTTGAAAACAGTGACTTTACCATTGCATTGAGGAGAGTTAAATTTCCATTGAGACACTAAAAATTCAAATATTCTTTTGAATATAGTGAATATGAAAGAGTCCTTCCATCTTCTAAAGTTTTAGGTAAACGTGAAAAAAATAGGTTTAGTTAAACATTGATTAAGAAGGATTAAATAAAATAAATATCGAGTAAGAAAAAATAAGGGAGTGACACATCAGCCTTTTTAATTGCCAAACAAATGTTGTTGCAATAAGCTCCAAAAGGTCATTTTTAACCTTGGAATAAAAAATTTTAAACTTATACTCAAAAGGGTGTTCGTGGTTTTTCTAGGTACTTTGATTTTTATAGATAGATAGTAGATTTTTCGTGAGATTTGTTTCTATGCTACAGAATTGGCAAAATGGATGAGGAAGAGAGTTTTTCGTTAGAGATGAAGTAGAAATAGAAAGTAACAAAGTTGAAGAGATACAAATACCCTTTTTAAAATAGTGACTTTACCATTTGATCTGACCTGATCAGAAGGTTTGGACCGTCACGGCTTACTCCGAGCTGAAGGCTTTTTGAATGAGGAGGGGGGGGGTACCTGCAAGGCACTCCGATGCTAAAGTCAGTGGGAGTACGAGCAGATAATAGAGTTGAGGTTAGAATGATGAATACCTGACCCTCTGGAAACAGAGGGTATTTATAGCCCCCAGCGCTGGGCCAAGGTTCCTTCATTGGGCCGGGCGGATTTGGCCCAATGGAAGAACTGCCAGGTTCTACGTGGGTAGTGGGGACCAGCACGTGGTCCCCTTCCTGGATGTGCTGCGTGAAGTGCGGGCGGACGGAGACGCGGTCTTTCCGGATTATCGTTGGGGCAACGGTGGATTGAGTCTGCCCTAGCCGGGTAGCTCGAGCCCATGTCGAGCTGCGCAGCACGGTGCCGAGCTCGACGCCAAGACCTCGAGCTGGACAGCGAGTGTCGAGCTGGACGCCAGGACACAGAGCCGGACGGCAGGGTGTCGAGCATGACTTCACCACGTGGAGGTGGACATCGAGGTGTCGAGGTGGACATCAGGGTGTCGGGCATGGATGTGACCCCCTTTGCCCAGTGTGGTCCTTAGTGAGTCCCTTTGGATTGGGCCTTAGTAGTGCTTTTGGGCCTGTCTGGCCCAGTCCAGAACAGGAGCCCCCCAAGTCGTGGTTCCTTTGCGAGGAGCCATGACTTGAAACCAAGTTGTTCCGTCGCTGAGGTCTCGTGCCCGGGATGGAGGTGTGGGCCCTCGAGGGGCCTCCTCGTGTCGTGCTCGGAGACGTCCTCGGTGGTGGATGCATGGAGGATCCGTACCGGGCGTGTCGGTCGAGCACACGAGGCATCTTTCGGGAGCTGTGCCGCCACCCTAGGGGGGTAGGGCCATCATTGTGTTGGGAGCAGCGCGTCGAGGAGATGGAGTCCGTGGTTGAACGAGGTGACGTTTGGTATTCCACGTCATCACTATAAATAGGGTCCTTGGGCCCCATAATACGTTTTCCGTTCTCCGTGCTCTCTCCGTTGCCGCTCTCAACACTTTCTTCAGTTGTGACTTCCCGTCTCAGATTCTTCATTTCTTAGCCAAATCCCAACTTTGATCCAAGTAAGTGATCTACTTTCTTCATTTTTCCGTTTTAGAATGCATGATTCCTGGAATTTGTAGATGTTTTAGGACCGTGCGCATGGGATTAGCCCGGTAGATTCGTGTTTTGCCCGACATATTCATGTCTAGGACCGGCAAACGCATACTTGTGGCCGACACATTCATAGTTTTAGGTGAAAAACTTCAGAGCTGCCCGGGGTCTTCATGATCCGGGGCGCCTGATTCATGACCGTGCCCGGTATGTTCATGGTCGTGGCCGTGGGCTTCATCGTGCGGCTCGCTATGTTCATACCTCGGGTCGACATGCTTGGAGAGTGGCCGCGCGGTTAGTTTGAGGAAGAACATTGGGTTCAGGAAAGTCGGGGAGACATCCACTTGTAAAAACGGACTTGTGTAGTTGTGTATGGACGACATGATTAGGTCGAGCATAGGACTTCGTGCTCAACTGATTGGTTTCCCGTGCTCTGCAGGTAACCATGGCGGACGAGCCGAGCTCCTCCGGACGTCGTGATCGCGAAGAGCAGAGTGCCGACGAGTCGGCCACCTTGATAGATACCGTGACCGACCCATTGCTGGAATGGGTGGGTGTCGAGCCTCGGGGGACAGCGTCAATATATAGTCGGGATGACCGACATCCCTTCACTGCCATTGAAGAGGGCCAAGACCAGCCCGACTTCCAGCAGAATTTCGTGGTCATGCTTCCGTCGACCAATGCAAGAATTTGCTCGGTGTACCCGAACTACAGCTTCGCGATGTATGAGATCGCGTTTAAGGACTTAGGGCTGCGGCTGCCGTTCACAGATTTTCAGACCGGGGTCTTTATGCATTTGGAGCTGGCCCCGTCCCAGCTACACCCCAACTCTCTCGCCTTCATCCGGGCGTTTGAGTTGACGTGTCGCTACTTGAGGATAGGGGCGACCATCCCTCTTTTCTTTCGGGTATTCCACCTACAGCGTCAGTCCCGAGGAGGGAAGCACAGTTGGGTGTCCCTGAAGCAGTCGAGGAGGCTGTTTAAGATGTATATGGACTCCGTGCGGGGGTTCAAGGACAAGTGGTATGTCGTACGCCCTATTACCGACTCTGCTGTAGATTCCCTCTTCGAGGAGGAGGGGCCAGTCAGCGATGATGACGGGGAAGCGATGGTGGCCGACGACGGGAGCCCCGTGTTAGGACGTAGGGCTAAGTTCCCGGTGTACTGGATGTCCCGACATTACGAGCATGGGACAGGTTATTTCCATACCGCTGTCGGGGACATGTGCCCGGAAGATCAGCGGTCGTACGAGGCTCTTTGCCGGTTTGTCGACAGTTTTCATCCCGCCCAATGGGTTACGCGGGAAGGGGACGATATCCTCGACAAAGACGGTTACCCGACGTTCGAGTCTCGCCGTCCGGAATAGGTCGGAGGGGGATTTGCTCGTTGCTGGCTGGCTCGTCTTGGTCGAAGCGGGCGTCGAGGGCTATGGAGTCGACCTTTGGTGGAGCCTTCTGAACTTCTACCTCGGGAGATGCTCTGTCGGGCTCTTGCTTTGTCTTCTTGATGGGCCTTGTGCTGGTACCCACGTCGACTGTGTCCCGTCCCCTTGAGGCGGCGTTGAAGCACCTGCGGGCAGCAGCGAGGTCGCCCTGGATGGTGGCTACCCTTGCCCTTTTGGTATAGAACTTCATTTTTAGATGGACAGTTGAGGGAACCGCTGTCAGCTCTGCCAATGTCGGCCTCCCCAAGATGCAGTTGTATAGGGACGGGCAGTCAATGACGAGGAAGCGGACCTTCACCTGTCTTGTAGCAGTTCCTTCCCCGAACGTCACGAGGAGCTCGACATATCCCCAAGGTTTGGAAGTCGAGCCGTTGAAGCCTTGAAGGTCCGAACCTATATACGGAGACAGATGTGAGTCGTCCAGTTGTAAGGTCCGGAACAGCTGGGTGTACATCACGTCGACGGAACTCCCTTCGTCGACCAGGATGCGATGCACGTCAAAATTGGCCATCTTTGCCCTTATCAGCAAGGGGATGACTGCGTTCGGTGCTCCGCCGGGGAGCTCTTCCAAGTAGAAGGTGATAGGCTCTGATCTGCCCCTCACCATTTCGAAAGTCACAGTTTGTGGAGGAGCTTTGTCGACCAGTTCATCCAACTTCCTCTTGGCTGAGTTGATGGTGAGGTCGTTGAACCCGCCCCCGTTGATGACCATGGCGGAGGGGAAGTATTCCCACCTGCTGTGTGTAGTCAGGGGCTCCTGCAGGAGCTCGGGAAGTTCGAAATCCTCGGGCCTAGTTACCGAGAAGGCGGTCTGGATTGGCACCGACTCGTCAGATGGTCGGGCATCTTCTTCGGGCTCCCTTGCCTCGCGGGCGTCACGACGGGGAGCGTCGTTTCGCCTGTACTGTGCAAGCCTCCCTCCTTTGATGAGGGTTTCGATGGCGTCCTTCAGGTGGACGCAGTCCTCTGTCAAGTGACCATGACTCCTATGGTACTGACAGTACTTGTTTTTGTCTACTCCTGGCTTGGCAGGAGCTGGTCGGGGACGCTTGACGCCACCGTCTTTAAAATCTGTGCTAGCACACTCCGCCAGAATACGCTCGCGGGAAGCCGTGAGCGGAGTGTACTCAGTAAACCGGCCCGAGGGGCCCCTTTGTTCCCGGACCTCCCGGGGTCTATCTTCCTTCCTCTTTTCTCCGGTCCGTCGGGGAGGAGGGTCTTGTCTCGAGCTGCTGCCATGATTGCGAGCCCTGGAGTCTCGTGCCCTGTTGGCAGCTTCTCTCTCCTCGTAGTCCATGTATGCTCGGGCTTTGTCGAGGAGAGCATCAAAAGTTGCAGGTGGCTCAATACCCACAGCTTTTCTGAATTCTGTGCCGGGGAGGAGGCCCCTCTCCAGCAAGTACCTTTTCATATGGTCCGCGCAGGGGACCTGTATTGCTTCCCGGTTGAAGCGGTTGATGAATTCCCTCAAGGTCTCATCATGTCTCTGGATGATGGCCTCGAGGGCTGCCTCAGTCTTCGGGTGGCGACGGGAAGCTGTGAAGGAACTGATGAACTGGTTCTTCAGGTTCCGCCACGAGGTTATGGAGCCCGGGGCGAGTCCTTTGTACCAGTCCATGGTCGCCTTCCTGAGAGTTGTTGGGAAGAGACGGCACTTGATGGGCCCCCCGACATTGTGATAGTGGAGCATGGCTTCGAACCCGTCAATGTGGTCGACTGGGTCCGCCACTCCATCATACTCCTTCAGGTGTGGGGGCTTCTCCATGCCCGGGGGAATATGTGCGTCCATGATGGCCTGCGACAGGGGACCGCGGGGGTCGTCCTCGTCGCTCCTTTCTGGAGAAAGAGAAGGGGTCCTGTAGTTATGTCGGGCACGATGGTCGTGCTGAGATTCCCTCGAGCGTGATGCTCGGTGGTTGAAGGTCACACGCCCGTCTCTGTTGTGTCTCCTGTCGTGCCTCGATGGGTCGCGACTGGGCTCTTCGGCAGGGATGACGGGCTGTCTTTCATACTGGGGCCGCCTCTGCCTTGGTGGGGGAGAGGGGCTCCTAGAGTTCTCCCTGTAATGTCTCCGCGGGGGAGTAGGGTGTCGAACTTCTTCGACCCGAGGAGGTGGAGATGGTGGCCTCTGATGCCTCCTCGGGGGTCGTCGATCATGTTCAAGTGCCCTTAGTCTTTCTCCTTGGGCGAATAGGAGATAGTTTGTCTGGTTGATGGCCGCGAACAGTGCTTGAGTCGTGGCATCTGCCCCGGCAGGGACTTGGACTTCATAGAACCGGGCAGCTTGGCGATAGGCGAGAGCCTCCGGGTCGTCTTCGAGTGCTGGAGGGGTCGTCGAGGAAGACGCAGTGTTCCCATCCCTGCGGGTGGAAGGTCCAGGGGCGGTTGTCGCAGGGGTGGCATTGCGGCCGGGATCACCGAGATTGTCGAGGTGCCCATTCTTGTCCGCGGGACCGTTGTTGGTGTCGATGACGCGGGTGTGCTGTTCTTCACGAGCTGGATCAGCCATGACAGTGAATGGATTGAGCTTTGGTCTTTGGAATTGTTCGTTAGACGGGGAAGCTGTTTCCCACAGACGGCGCCACTGATCTGACCTGATCAGAAGGTTTGGACCGTCACGGCTTGCTCCGAGCTGAAGGCTTTTTGAACGAGGAGGGGGGGGGGTACCTACAAGGCACTCCGATGCTAAAGTCAGTGGGAGTACGAGCAGATAATAGAGTTGAGGTTAGAATGATGAATACCTGACCCTCTGGAAACAGAGGGTATTTATAGCCCCCAGCGCTGGGCCAAGGTTCCTTCATTGGGCCGGGCGGATTTGGCCCAATGGAAGAACTGCCAGGTTCTACGTGGGTAGTGGGGACCAGCACGTGGTCCCCTTCCTGGATGTGCTGCGTGAAGTGCGGGCGGACGGAGACGCGGTCTTTCCGGATTATCGTTGGGGCAACGGTGGACTGAGTCTGCCCTAGCCGGGTAGCTCGAGCCCATGTCGAGCTGCGCAGCATGGTGCCGAGCTCGACGCCAAGACCTCGAGCTGGACAGCGAGTGTCGAGCTGGACGCCAGGACACAGAGCCGGACGGCAGGGTGTCGAGCATGACTTCACCACGTGGAGGTGGACATCGAGGTGTCGAGGTGGACATCAGGGTGTCGGGCATGGATGTGACCCCCTTTGCCCAGTGTGGTCCTTAGTGAGTCCCTTTGGATTGGGCCTTAGTAGTGCTTTTGGGCCTGTCTGGCCCAGTCCAGAACACCATTGCATTGAGGAGAGTGAAATTTTCATTGAGCCTTTATAAATTCAAAGATTAATTAGAATAGATTGAATATGAAAGAGTCCTTCCATCTTCTATAGCTTTAGGTATACGTGAAAAAAAATAGGTTTAGTTAAACATTGATTAGGAAGGATTAAATAAAATAGAAATTGAGTAAGAAAATATAAGGGAGTGACACATCAGCCTTATTATTTTCCAAACAAATTTGGTTGCAGTAAACTTCAAAAAGTCATTTATAACGTTCGAATAAAAAAAATTTAAACTTGAACTCAAAAGGGTATTCGTGGTGTTTACCGGTACTTTGATTTTTATAGATAGACATTAGATTTTTCGTGAGAGATATTTCTATGCTACAGTGTTGGCAAAATGGATAAGAAAGAGAATTTTTCGTTAGAGATGAAGAAGAAATAGAAAGTAACGAGATATTTATATGCTACAGTGTTGGCAAAATGGATGAGAAAGAGAATTTTTCGTTAGAGATGAAGAAGAAATAGAAAGTAACGAAGTTGAAGAGATACGAATACCCTTTTGAAAACAGTGACTTTACCATTGTATAGAGGAGTGTGAAATTTTCATTGAGCCACTAAAAATTCAAAGATTCATTTGAGTAGAGTGAATATGAAAGAGTTCTTCCATCTTCTACAGTTTTAGGCATACGTGGAAAAAAATAGGTTTAGTTAAACATTGATTAAGAAAGATTAAATTAAAATTAAAATTTTGTAAGAACTTACACATCAGCCTTTTAATTGTAAAACAAATGTGGTTGCAGTAAGCTTCAAAAAGTCATTTTTAACCTTGGGGTAAAAAAAGTTTAAACTTGAACTCAAAAGGAAATTCATAGTTTTTCCATTTACTTTTATTTTTCTAGATTGATAGTAGATTTTTCAGAAGAGATGTTTCTATGCTACAAAGTTGGCAAAATGGATGAGGAAGTGAGTTTTTCGTTAGAGATGAAGAAGAAATAGAAAGTGACGAAGTTGAAGAGATAGGAGTACCTTTTTGAAAATAGTGACTTTACCATTTCATTGAGGAGAGTGAAATTTCCATTGAGCCACTAAAAATTCAATGATTCATTTGAATAGAGTGAATATGAAAGAGTCCTTGCATCTTCTACAACTTTAGGTATACGTGAAAAAAAATAGGTTTAGTTAAACATTAATTAAGAACGATTAAATAAAATAAAATATGAGTAAGAAAAAATAAGGGAGTGACACATCAGCCTTATCAATTGCCAAAAAAATGTTGTTGCAGTAAGCTTCAAAAAGTCATTTTTAACCTTGGAATAAAAAAAGTTTAAACTAGAACTCAAAAGGGTTTTCGTGGTTTCTCCAGGTACTTTGATTTTTATAGATAGATGGTAGATTTTTTGTGAGAGATGTTTCTATGCTACAGATTTGGAAAAATAGATGAGGAAGAGAAGTTTATGTTAGGTATGAAGAAGAAATAGAAAGTATCGGAGTTGAAGTGATACGAATACCCTTTTGAAAACAGTGACTTTACCATTGCATTGAGGAGAGTTAAATTTCTATTGAGACACTAAAAATTCAAATATTCTTTTGAATAGAGTGAATATGAAAGAGTCCTTCCATCTTCTAAAGCTTTAGGTAAACATGAAAAAAATAGGTTTAGTTAAACATTGATTAAGAAGGATTAAATAAAATAAAAATCGAGTAAGAAAAAATAAGGGAGTGACACATCAGCCTTTTTAATTGTCAAATAAATGTGGTTGCAGTAAGCTTCAAAAGGTCATTTTTAACCTTGGAATAAAATTTTTTAAACTTATACTCAAAAGGGTGTTCGTGGTTTTTCCAGGTACTTTGATTTTTATAGATAGATAGTAGATTTTTCGTGAGATTTGTTTCTATGCTATAGAATTGGCAAAATGGATGTGGAAGAGAGTTTTTCGTTAGAGATGAAGTAGAAATATAAAGTAACAAAGTTGAAGAGATACAAATACCCTTCTGAAAACAGTGACTTTACCATTGCATTGATGAGAGTGAAATTTTTATTGAGCCACTAAAAATTTAAAGATTCATTTGAATAGAGTGAATATGAAAGAGTCATTCCATATTCTACAACTTTAAGTATACGTCAAAATAAATCGGTTTAGTTAAACTTTGATTAAGAAGGATTAAATAAAATAAAAATTGAGTAAGAAAAAATTAGGGAGTAACACATCAGCCTTATTAATTGCCAAACAAATGTTGTTGCAGTAAGCTTCAAAAAGTCATTTTTAACCTTGGATTAAAAAAAGTTTAAACTTGAACTCAAAAGGGTATTCATGGTTTTTCCAGGTACTTTGATTTTTATAGATAGATAGTAGATTTTTCGTGAGTGATGTTTCTATGCTACAGAATTGGCAAAATGGATGAGGAAGAGAGTTTTTCGTTAGAGATGAAGTAGAAATAGAAAGTCAAAAAGTTGAAGAGATACAATTACCCTTTTTAAAATAGTGACTTTACCATTGCATTGAGAAGAGTGAAATTTTCATTGAGCCTTTATAAATTCAAAGATTAATTTGAATAGAGTGAATATGAAAGAGTCCTTCCATCTTCTATAGCTTCAGGTATACGTGAAAAAAAATAGGTTTAGTTAAACATTGATTAGGAAGGATTAAATAAAATAGAAATTGAGTAAGAAAATATAAGCGAGTGACACATCAGCCTTATTATTTTCCAAACAAATTTGGTTGCAATAAACTTCAAAAATTCATTTATAACGTTCGAATAAAAAAAAATTAAACTTGAACTCAAAAGGGTATTCGTAGTTTTTACAGGTACTTTGATTTTTATAGATAGACAGTAGATTTTTCGTGAGAGATATTTCTATGCTACAGTGTTGGCAAAATGGATGATAAAGAGTGTTTTTTGTTAGAGATGAAGAAGAAATAGAAAGTAACGAAGTTGAAGAGATACGAATACCCTTTTGAAAACAGTGACTTTACCATTGCATGGAGGAGTGTGAAATTTTCATTGAGCCATTAAAAATTCAAAGATTCATTTGAGTAGAGTGAATATGAAAGAGTTCTTCCATCTTCTACAGTTTTAGGCATACGTGAAAAAAAAATAGGTTTAGTTAAACATTGATTAAGAAAGATTAAATTAAAATTAAAATTTTGTAAGAAGTTACACATCAGCCTTTTAATTGTCAAACAAATGTGGTTGCAGTAAGCTTCAAAAAGTCATTTTTAACCTTGGGATAAAAAAAGTTTAAACTTGAACTCAAAAGGAAATTCATGGTTTTTCCATGTACTTTTATTTTTCTAGATTGATACTAGATTTTTCGGAAGAGATGTTTCTATG
This sequence comes from Vicia faba, assembly GCA_948472305.1. Lineage (NCBI taxonomy): Eukaryota > Viridiplantae > Streptophyta > Magnoliopsida > Fabales > Fabaceae > Vicia > Vicia faba. Next base: position 90,790,475 of record OX451738.1, read on the forward strand.
CTACAAAGTTGGCAAAATGGATGAGGAAGTGAGTTTTTCGTTAGAGATGAAGAAGAAATAGAAAGTGACGAAGTTGAAGAGATAGGAATACCTTTTTGAAAATAGTGACTTTACCATTTCATTGAGGAGAGTGAAATTTCCATTGAGCCACTAAAAATTCAATGATTCATTTGAATAGAGTGAATATGAAAGAGTCATTGCATCTTCTACAAATTTAGGTATACGTGAAAAAAAAATAGGTTTAGTTAAACATTAATTAAGAAGGATTAAATAAGATAAAATATAAGTAAGAAAAAATAAGGGAGTGACACATCAGCCTTATCAATTGCCAAACAAATGTTGTTGCAGTAAGCTTCAAAAAGTCATTTTTAACCTTGGAATAAAAAAAATTTAAACTTGAACTCAAAAGGGTTTTCGTGGTTTCTCGAGGTACTTTGATTTTTATAGATAGATAGATAGTAGATTTTTCATGAGAGATGTTTCTATGCTACAGATTTGGAAAAATAGATGAGGAAGAGAAGTTTCTGTTAGGTATGAAGAAGAAATAGAAAGTATCGGAATTGAAGCGATACGAATACCCTTTTGAAAACAGTGACTTTACCATTGCATTGAGGAGAGTTAAATTTCCATTGAGACACTAAAAATTCAAATATTCTTTTGAATAGAGTGAATATGAAAGAGTCCTTCCATCTTCTAAAGCTTTAGGTAAACGTGAAAAAAAATAGGTTTAGTTAAACATTGATTAAGAAGGATTAAATAAAATAAAAATCTAGTAAGAAAAAATAAGGGAGTGACACATCAGCCTTTTTAATTGTCAAACAAATGTGGTTGCAGTAAGCTTCAAAAGGTCATTTTTAACCTTGGAATAAAAAATTTTAAACTTATACTCAAAAGGGTGTTCGTGGTTTTTCCAGGTACTTTGATTTTTATAGATATATAGTAGATTTTTCGTGAGATTTGTTTCTATGTATAGAATTGGAAAAATGGATGTGGAAGAGAGTTTTTCGTTAGAGATGAAGTAGAAATAGAAAGTAACAAAGTTGAAGAGATACAAATACCCTTCTGAAAACAGTGACTTTACCATTGCATTGAGGAGAGTGAATTTTTATTGAGTCACTAAAAATTTAAAGATTCATTTGAATAGAGTGAATATGACAGAGTCATTCCATATTCTACAACTTTAAGTATACGTGAAAATAAATAGGTTTAGTTAAACATTGATTAAGAAGGATTAAATAAAATAAAAATTGAGGAAGAAAAAATTAGGGAGTAACACATCAGCCTTATTAATTGCCAAACAAATGTTGTTGCAGTAAGCTTCAAAAAGTCATTTTTAACCTTGTAATAAAAAAAGTTTAAACTTGAACTCAAAAGGGTATTCATGGTTTTTCCAGGTACTTTGATTTTTATAGATAGATAGTAGAGTTTTCGTGAGAGATGTTTCTATGCTACAGAATTGGAAAAATGGATGAGGAAGAGAGTTTTTCGTTAGAGATGAAGTAGGAATAAAAAGTAACAAAGTTGAAGAGATACAAATACCCTTTTTAAAACAGTGACTTTACCATTGCATTGAGGAGAGTGAAATTTTCATTGAGCCTTTATAAATTCAAAGATTAATTTGAATAGAGTGAATTTGAAAGAGTCCTTCCATCTTCTATAGCTTTAAGTATACGTGAAAAAAAAAAGGTTTAGTTAAACATTGATTAGGAAGGATTAAATAAAATAGAAATTGAGTAAAAAAATATAAGGGAGTGACACATCATCCTTATTATTTTCCAAACAAATTTGGTTGCAGTAAACTTCAAAAAGTCATTTATAACGTTAGAATAAAAAAAAAATTAAACTTGAACTCAAAAGGGTATTCGTGGTTTTTACAGGTACTTTGATATTTATAGATAGATAGTAGATTTTTTGTGAGAGATATTTCAATGCTAGAGTTGGAAAAATGGATGAGAAAGAGAGTTTTTCGTTAGAGATGAAGAAGAAATAGAAAGTAACGAAGTTGAAGAGATACAAATACCCTTTTGAAAACTGTGACTTTACCATTGCATAGAGGAGTGTGACATTTTCATTGAGTCACTAAAAATTCAAAGATTCATATGAGTAGAGTGAATATGAAAGAGTTCTTCCATCTTCTACAGTTTTAGGCATACGTGAAAAAAAATAGGTTTAGTTAAACATTGATTAAGAAAGATTAAATTAAAATTAAAATTTTGTAAAAAGTTACACATCAGCCTTTTAATTGTCAAACAAATGTGGTTGCAGTAAGCTTCAAAAAGTCATTTTTAACCTTGGAATAAAAAAAGTTTAAACTTGAACTCAAAAGGGTACTCGTGGTTTTTCCATGTACTTTTATTTTTCTAGATTGATAGTAGATTTTTCGGAAGAGATGTTTCTATGCTACAGAGTTGGAAAAATGGATGAGGAAGAGAGTTTTTCGTTAGAGATGAAGAAGAAATAGAAAGTGACGAAGTTGAAGAGATAGGAATACCTTTTTGAATATAGTGACTTTTCCATTTCATTGAGGAGAGTGAAATTTCCATTGAGCCACTAAAAATTCAATGATTCATTTTAATAGAGTGAATATGAAAGAGTCCTTGCATCTTCTACAACTTTAGGTATACGTGAAAAAAATAGGTTTAGTTAAACATTAATTAAGAAGGATTAAATAAAATAAAATATGAGTAAGAAAAAATAAGGGAGTGACACATCAGCCTTATCAATTGCCAAACAAATGTTGTTGCAGTAAGCTTCAAAAAGTCATTTTTAACCTTGGAATCAAAAAAGTTAAACTTGAACTCAAAAGGGTTTTCGTGGTTTCTCCAGGTACTTTGATTTTTATAGATAGAAAGTAGATTTTTTGTGAGAGATGTTTCTATGCTACAGATTTGGAAATATAGATGAGGAAGAGAAGTTTCTGTTAGGTATGAAGAAGAAATAGAAAGTATCGGAGTTGAAGTGATACGAATACCCTTTTGAAAACAGTGACTTTACCATTGCATTGAGGAGAGTTAAATTTCTATTGAGACACTAAAAATTCAAATATTCTTTTGAATATAGTGAATATGAAAGAGTCCTTCCATCTTCTAAAGCTTTAGTTAAACGTGAAAAAAATAGGTTTAGTTAAACATTGATTAAGAAGGATTAAATAAAATAAAAATCGAGTAAGAAAAAATAGGGGAGTGACACATCATCCTTTTTAATTGCCAAATAAATGTGGTTGCAGTAAGCTTCAAAACGTCATTTTTAACCTTAGAATAAAAAAATTTAAACTTATACTCAAAAGGGTGTTCGTGGTTTTTCCAGGTACTTTGATTTTTATAGATAGATAGTAGATTTTTCGTGAGATTTGTTTCTATGCTACAGAATTGGCAAAATGGATGAGGAAGAGAGTTTTCCGTTATAGATGAAGTAGAAATAGAAAGTAACAAAGTTGAAGAGATACAAATACCCTTCTGAAAACCGTGACTTTACCATTGCCTTGAGGAGAGTGAAATTTTTGTTGAGCCATAAAAATTTAAAGATTCATTTGAATAGAGTGAATATGAAAGAGTCATTCCATATTTTACAACTTTAAGTATATGTGAAAATAAATAGGTTTAGTTAAACATTGATTAAGAAGGATTAAATAAAATTAAAATTGAGTAAGAAAAAATTAGGGAGTAACACATCAGCCTTATTAATTGCCAAACAAATATTGTTGCAGTAAGCTTCAAAAAGTCATTTTTAACCTTGGAATAAAAAATGTTTAAACTTGAACTCAAAAGGGTACTCGTGGTTTTTCCATGTACTTTTATTTTTCTAGATTGATAGTGGATTTTTCGGAAGAGATGTTTCTATGCTACAGAGTTGGAAAAATGGATGAGGAAGAGAGTTTTTCGTTAGAGATGAAGAAGAAATAGAAAGTGACGAAGTTGAAGAGATAGGAATACCTTTTTGAAAATAGTGACTTTACCATTGCATTGAGGAGAGTGAAATTTCCATTGAGCCACTAAAAATTCAATGATTCATTTTAATAGAGTGAATATGAAAGAGTCCTTGCATCTTCTACAACTTTAGGTATACGTGAAAAAAATAGGTTTAGTTAAACATTAATTAAGAAGGATTAAATAAAATAAAATATGAGTAAGAAAAAATAAGGGAGTGACACATCAGCCTTATCAATTGCCAAACAAATGTTGTTGCAGTAAGCTTCAAAAAGTCATTTTTAACCTTGGAATAAAAAAATTTTAAACTTGAACTCAAAAGGGTATTCGTGGTTTTTACAGGTACTTTGATTTTTATAGATAGATAGTAGATTTTTTGTGAGAGATATTTCAATGCTAGAGTTGGAAAAATGGATGAGAAAGAGAGTTTTTCGTTAGAGATGAAGAAGAAATAGAAAGTAACGAAGTTGAAGAGATACGAATACCCTTTTGAAAACTGTGACTTTACCATTGCATAGAGGAGTGTGACATTTTCATTGAGTCACTAAAAATTCAAAGATTCATATGAGTAGAGTGAATATGAAAGAGTTCTTCCATCTTCTACAGTTTTAGGCATACGTGAAAAAAAATAGGTTTAGTTAAACATTGATTAAGAAAGATTAAATTAAAATTAAAATTTTGTAAGAAGTTACACATCAGCATTTTAATTGTCAAACAAATGTGGTTGCAGTAAGCTTCAAAAAGTCATTTTTAACCTTGGAATAAAAAAGTTTAAACTTGAACTCAAAAGGGTACTCGTGGTTTTTCCATGTTGTAGCGATAAAAAATGTAGCGGGGTAAATCGGAGATCGAATTATTGATTAATTCGTCTCACAAAAGCAAGTGTCGCCACCGCGCTTTATTGTTTCCAAGGGAAAGGGGAAAGAGCGAAATAAAACCCTAAATATGCAATGTAAATAATACTTTTTAAAAGTAATAAAAATACAAGGCGTTTTTGAAAAGAGATCTATGGTTCGGGGGTTGGTTAATCAATGGGAAGGTATTAGCACCCAATGTATCTATAGTACTCTATAGGAACCTTTTGAAATATCTGTTTGTAAAGAAAAATGTTAGTTTGATTGGAAAATGAATCATTTTGGCCGAAAACGGGGTACGGACGGGTTTTTGAAGATACGACGACCTAATGTCGAAGTTTTTGCTTAAAAGGTATAAGTTTCGAAAAGATTGAATATTTGAGGAAAAATTATCCTAAGTTTTAATGAAATGCGAAAGTTCGCGCAATTAGACTTGAGGACATGAAGTCGACAAATTTAATCGTTTTTTCCCTTGGATTTAAACGTAAACAGAATAAACAAGTAAGCAGAAAATTATGATAAATAAATGATATACAACAATTTAAATAAAATACTAAAGGGTATAAATATGCATTTTTTATGATTTTTGTTTAATATTAATGAAAAGAAAGTATTTTTAATAGTTTTCATTTTTACGCATTTTTAAAATGGATAAAAGTAAAATGAGAATTAATTAAGGGGAATAAAATGTTTTTTAAGTTTTTTAAGTTTCTATTTTTTATCCCTTTTTTAGAGTTTTGATATTTTATAATATAAAGTATTATTAAAAGATGACTTAATGTCTTATACTAAATTGAGTATTTTAACTAATTTTATAAAAGGCCCTAATTAATATAACAAAATTTGTTCATTAGTAATTAATACCATTAAGAATAATATATTTAATTAACTATATAGAAAGGTTGTTTATTATTATTAATTAAAAACAAAAAGTGAATTAAGTTGATTCATTAAAACAAACTAAAGGAAAAAACAAAATGGGCCAAAAGGGGTTTTAGGAGGCCCAAGATTAATAGCATCAGAAGCAAGATAGGGGGTGAATAAAGCAAATCGTTGGGCTTAGGCAGGAAAATGGGGTGAGGCCCATTTGGTTTTACAAACGTTTTTAGGGTTAAACATGATTTGTTAATTGGAAAAGGGATTAGGGTTTGGTTATGTGCAGAGCGGCGATCTTTCTCTCTTCTTCGTCTTCGCGTCTCTTGCCTTTGCCTGAGCTTCTGCCTGAGCTTCTCGCCTCAATGGCCACCAGCATCCCGCTTTCCTCTTCCCTCCAGCCAAACGTTAGGGGGCGACGGATTTTTACGGTACAAGCTTCGTCCTTTACTTCGTTAGGTTTTGATTATCGCATGTTCATGTTTTTATCTGCTTGATTTTGATTCTCTATTATTGTTTGTTGGAGGTATTATGAAAGTCAAAGAAAGAAAAGAAATCGTTACCTAGAGGCGGAGACGGAGGAGGAAGTTGGGGCGTGCGACGGAGGCCAAGGGCGGTGAGGAAAGGTGATGCGTCGCGAGCTTGCTTCGGACTACTGGACCCTAGTTTGTGTATTTGTGTCCTTCTTCTTCTTGCCTTGGTACTGTATGCTTCAATGTTTTGGACGTTTGAGTGCTACTGTTAAAAAATGCTTTTTTGACTAGTTTTCTCCTTCGTTCTCACTTCTGTATGCTTTTGCTTTTGGCCAATGATGCTATGCTGAGGCTTTTCTGGTTGCCTTGAACATGCTATGTTGGAACACTTTGTTTGATTAGCTTTCCTCTTCTTCTCCTTCTTGCCTTGTTACTGTTGCCTTATGATAGCCTATGATGACGAATTCTGAGGCCTTTCTAGTTTGGACAATCTCAGGTAAGTTGCATTGTGGTTATGGTGTTCATGCTGGTTTTCAGCTTTTAGGCCATGGCTACTGGTTTTGAAATGGTTCTACTGGTTTTTGAAATGGTTTAATCAGTAGCAGGTTAATGGTTTAGGTTGTGTATGGTTTTTGATGAAAATGGTTGGTAGCAAGTTTTGTGGTATTATGCAGTCAGCAGGTTTAGTAATGCAGTTGAATGGTTTAGGCCATATGTTTATGGTTTTGAATGATGCTTGTGATATTGGTTTGAGGGCTCAATCAGGTTAATGAGGTTTTGGCCAAGGTTGTTGGTTTATGGTTAAGCTTCCATGGCTTAGGCTTTAAAACAGGACAGGTTTGACATGGTTAAGAGGTTCGGTTTTGAGGCAGCAAGGTTCTTGAAGTTATGCTTTTTGGTACTTTGAGAATTCTTGTATATTTGTTTGACAATAATTTTTCTGAGTTTTGAAGGCTTGGAGATAGATAGATGAATGTGTGTAGTGATTTTTCTTGTTATGTTATAACAGTTTTTTTTTTTTGCCTTCAGGTTTACGTTGAGGGCTTTGGTATATTTTTAATATTTTCTTTGATGCCTCTGTACATACTGTTACATCAGTTTGTTTTGTATCTTATTCCATGCTTTCTGTCTTCTTACTGACTGTGTTACTGCAGTTGTCTTGTATCTATTTCCTGCCTAAGCCAAACCTGTAAAACCACACTTCCTCCTCTCTTCTCTCTCTCAGTACAGTTTTGACAATAAAATGATATGTACTGTTTTCTTCTGAAATTGCAACAGTGCTGGAATATGATGAAAAGGGAATGCATATTGCTTGCAAATTGGTTTTTAGACTGCACATTTCTTTGACTTCCAATGCAACAGTGGAGCCTAAGTTTTGGCTTCTTCTATGTGGCTGCATAGGTTTACGTTGGCTTTGTTTGTGCTTGCATATGTAATATTTATGCATATGTTGTGTACATTTTTGAAATATGCATTGGACTTTGAAAAAATGCAATTAATTTTTAATATGCAGTTTTGAAACCAAAAATGAATTTGTGCATGTTTCACAATTGTGCATTCATTTATGAAAATAAAAATTCCTCCCTTTTTTGTAAACCGGGAGAAATCCCGTGATTTGCAAAAAAGGGTAAACTGATTCCAGCCGTTGCTTTTAATGATGAACACTAAATAATTTTCCGCTTTAATTATTTGTTCAATTCTAATTTTCTTTTAATCGTTTTTGCAGGTAAAATCAAATGAGCAGACAAAAAGGCATTGGATAGAAGATTTAGAATTAGAAAACATTAGATTAGTTTTTATTTCATTTTAACTTTGTAAAATTATTATTGTAAATTCGTTGTAAATAAATACAGTATTTACACAATAATTGTACAATTAGAAGAAAATGAATAAAATTCCAATATTTGCCAATTAATTTCTTCCTTCTCTCTAATTATTTACTTTATCGTTTATAATTCTTTAAATTGTATAATAATTGAAAATAAATCTCAATTACTTAAATTCAGAATAATAAACAAATAAATAAATAATATCATTGATCAATTAATAGTTTCAATTATTTAATTCATTATTCACAATTTTCTAAATTATAATAATTAAAAATAGAATTTCAATTATTTAACTTAGAATGATAAATAATTAAATAATCATTATTGACCAATTAATGAACTTTTTCAAATATTTATTATATTATTCATAAATCTTTAAATTATGTAATAACTGAGAATAAATTCCAATTACTTAAATTTAAGATAGTGAATAATAAATAAACACTGTCTGCTCGATTAATATACCTCTTCTCTAATATTTATTTTATTATCTATAAATCTTTAAATTATACAACAATTGAAAACAAATTCCAATTATTTAAATTTAAGATAATAAATAATCAATAAACATTGTTTTAGCATGAATCGATTAATAAATTTAGCGTTCACCAAATAGCTCTCGACTCGAGAAAGTTATGAATTTTTAAAATCAATAGATCAAAATACTTGCAATGTAATGATGCAGATGGGAGATGATATCTTAGGTCAAAATTTGGGGTACAACAGCTGCCCCTATTTAAGTTTCTTCTATCCGGAGATATGAAGATTGAAATCTTCGTTTCGACGAGATTGAAGGTACTTAAATACATAATTACGCAAATTTTGTCCTAAGATGCCGCCCTTATGTTTGATATGAATGCAGTGATTGAATTTGCAGAGAAAGATGTTGTATGAAACAAGACAATGTTGGAGGAATCGAACACCAACAAATCACAGAGACGTGGGCTATACACTACTGGGGAAATGAGCTATCGACTTCAAACGACAGACTCCTGACAGTGAGTAAAATTGAGGGAATACGACCTCTGAACCTAACAAAGAAGGCATCTTGCATAGGCCATAAAATAGATTATTGACCCAAAATAACAGTGAGTTCGCAACTCAAGGTCAACGATAGACAGAGAGTATTAAATTGCTGATAACTGATTACCGACTTCTGAAGGTAAAGATTCGTAACAGACTTCTCTGCGAGATTTCCGGAGATACTCATTAATGCTGATATAATAATATTGTAGAGACGCAAGTTGTTCAAATAAAGAAACTGCCACTTGCCGTCGTCCAAAGAAAATACCAATAACATACAAGTTGCTCAAATAAAGAGGCTGCCACTTGCTGTTGTCCAAAGAAAATACCAATAACATACAAGTTGCTCAAATAAAGAGGCTGCCACTTGTCGTCTTCCAAAGAAAATACCGATAACATACAAGTTGCTCAAATAAAGAGGTTGCCACTTGCGGTCGTCCGGAAAAGTAATAACGTACAAGTTGCTCGTGAAGAGCTGTCGCTTGTCGTTTCCCAAAAATAATAATAACGCACAAGTTGCTCGTGAAGAGCTGCCGCTTGTCGTGTTCCACAAGATAATAATGCACAAGTTGCTCAAATAAAGAGACTGTCGCTTGTCGTCTTCCAGAAATCCTAATAACGCACAAGTTGCTCGTGAAGAGCTGCCGCTTGTCGTTTTCCAAAATAATAACAACGCACAAGTTGCTCGTGAAGAGCTGCCGCTTTTCGTTTTCCAAGATAATAATAACGTACAAGTTGCTCGTGAAGAGCTGCCGCTTGTCGTCTGCCAATAATAATAACGTACAAGTTGCTCGTGAAGAGCTGCCGCCTGCTGTTTTCCACAATAATAATAACGTACAAGTTGCTCGTGAAGAGCTGCCGCCTGCCGTTTTCCGACGATGTCTATGACGTACAAGTTGCTCATGACGAGCTGCCGCTTGTCGTCTTCCAAAGGATAATTCAGAAGGGAATTGCAATGACACCGGCAGAAAGTAGAATCTTCGTCAAAGGGAATCATGAATCAATCCTTCCCGAGGAGATCATATACTTAAATGTGCAAAATAAATGCACCAACTGTCTAGGTCGCGGTTTCACTGGGGAAAATCAAAGAGATAGCCTATGCAAGAGGCAACAACTTCATCCAGGAATAAACCAGAGAGAAGACAGTCAAACAAGACTCTACCCAATGAGAAAGTAATTCGATTGGGAATTCATCCTATCCAGAAATGGACAAGGTAAGCTGAATCAAAAATCATCCACGAGGATTAGCTCAGTTGGGGAATTTAGAAAGGAAGCACATTTTCTGCCTCAGCTAACCTTCTACTTGGAAAGAAACAGGTACATTATTTGAATAAACAAAATACAACCCAAAATCAACGGCGAATGTGAATATGCATGCTGATATGAGTGTAAATGAATACATGAATGTTATGCTGACAAAACAGACAGATGGAATATCTTGGAGATAATAATATGTCACAGCAAAATAGATACTCGGCCAATCTTGAAAAGACGGAAGATAACCGGAATTGGAACCCTACAGCAACGTCGGAGCGTAACACGCTACAAGGATCAAGTCTTCTGAGGAGAAAAGTATCCAAATCCAAACTTCTAGCACCAATAAACCACTGGCATGAGACGAAGTGTACCGCACTTCAAAATCTCCTAAACAAAGGTAGCTAAAACAACACTTAACTGGAACAACTGGGGAGTCACCAAACTTAGGACCACCATAACCAAGCGTGTACACAACCAACACTTCATGACGGTTCTGAAAGAAAACAAGTTCATCATGCAAGTATAAATTACGGTACTGTTTTGCATTTCATGGCTTGACCATCTCCGGAACGACTATTAATATTCCTTTCGTTATTCACGACACATTTTAAAAATAAGAATATTTTAAATACTTTATTTCAAATATTGCCGTAAAAATTAAAATTTTGCCCACAAAAGGTAAATGCTCAAATTTCATTAGTAAGATGGTAGTTCGCTAACAACGCGACTCCAACGATTTACAAAAGTGTGGGAAATAGTACATGAAAGAAAAGGGTTACACAAAAACAGTGATCGCTATTCTCCCTAACAACTTTGAATTCCAAAAGGTGCTCAAATGCCAAGACTGGTCTAACCAAAAGCTTGCCTAGGCGAAATACTTCTTGACTGCATCGGCGTTCATGGGACGCGGGAGCTCGTCACCGTCCATATTGGTGAGAATCAAGGCACCCCCAGAGAAAACTTTCTTAACAACATACGGTCCTTCATAATTCGGAGTCCACTTGCCCCTTGAATCAGGTTGGAAAGATAATATCTTCTTGAGCACAAGATCACCTTCTCTGAACTCGCGCGGTCGAACCTTCTTATCAAAAGCCTTCTTCATTCTCTGCTGATACAATTGACTGTGACACAACATCGTCAATCTCTTCTCTTCGATTAAATTCAACTGATCAAATCTACTTTGACACCATTCAGCCTCAGAAAGTTTAGCCTCCATCAACACTCTCAGAGACGGAATCTCAACCTCCACGGGGAGTACTGCTTCCATACCATAAACTAGGGAAAATGGGGTTGCGCCTGTTGAAGTTCGAACTGAAGTACAGTATCCATGCAGAGCAAACGGAAGCATTTCATGCCAATCTTTATAAGTTACCACCAACTTCTGGACAATCTTCTTGATATTCTTGTTAGCAGCTTCAACAGCCCCATTCATCTTTGGTCTGTAAGGAGAAGAATTATGATGTTCGATCTTGAACTCTTCACAAAGCTCTCTCATCATCTTGTTATTCAAATTCGAACCATTATCAGTGATGATCTTGTTCGGGATACCGTATCGACAAATGATCTGATTCCTGATAAATCTGACTACCACCTGTCTGGTTACATTAGCATAAGATGCTGCTTCCACCCATTTAGTAAAATAATCGATCGCTACCAAGATGAAACGATGACCATTTGAAGCTTTGGGTTCAATCATCCCAATCATATCAATTCCCCACATAGAGAAAGGCCAAGGTGAAGAGATAACATTGAGGAGGGTCGGCGGCACATGCATCTTGTCCGCATAAATCTGGCATTTATGACATTTCTTCACATATTTGCAGCAATCAGATTCCATCGTCATCCAATAGTAACCAGCTCTCAACATCTTTCTAGCCATTGCATGTCCATTGGCATGAGTGCCAAAGGACCCTTCATGTACTTCTTGCATCAGCATGTCTGCTTCACGTCTGTCTACACATCTGAGCAAGACCATGTCATAATTCCTCTTATACAAAACTTCTTCATTGAGGAAGAAACTGCTCGCTAATCTTCTCAACATCTTCCTATCTTTATTGGATGCCCCAGGCGGATACTCTTGAGTTTGAAGAACACGTTTAATGTCGTAGAACCACGGTTTGTCGTCGGTAACCTCTTCTACTGAGAACACATGAGTAGGTCTATCAAGGCGCATAACTCGGATTGTAGGCACATCGTTCCAACCATTCACTTGAAACATTGAAGACAAAGTAGCTAAAGCATCAGCCATTTGATTTTCATCTCTAGGGATGTGATGCAATTCCACTTTGTTGAAGAAAGTTAACAATCTTCTAGCATAGTCTCTGTAAGGGATCAAACCAGGATGACGAGTCTCCCACTCTCCTTTGATTTGATTAATCACCAATGCGGAATCTCCGTAAATATCAAGAATCTTAATCCTTAGATCCACTACTTCTTCGAGGCCCATAATACATGCCTCATACTCCGCCATGTTGTTCGTGCAGTCAAACTTAAGCCTCGCCGTGAACGGGATATGAGTACCTCGGGGAGTGACGATGATTGCCCCAATTCCATTTCCATAGGAATTCACAGCTCCGTCAAATATTAAACCCCAATGGGATTCGGGATCAGGTCCTTCTTCAGGTAACGGCTCTTCACAATCTTTAGCTTTCAAGTACATAACATCTTCATCTGGGAAATCAAACTTGATGGATTGATAATCGTCAATTGGTTGGTGAGCCAAATGATCGGCTAAAATACTTCCTTTAATTGATTTCTGAGTGTGATACTCAGTGTCATATTCGGACAATAACATCTGCCAACGGGCTATTCTTCCAGATAAGGCGGGCTTCTCAAAGATGTACTTGATCGGATCCATTTTGGAGATTAACCAAGTGGTGTGGTTAATCATATACTGGCGCAGACGGCGAGCGGCCCAAGCTAAAGCACAACAGGTTTTCTCAAGCAATGAGTATCGAGACTCACAGTCTGCGAATTTCTTACTCAGATAATATACAGCATGTTCCTTTCTTCCAGTCTCATCTTGTTGACCAAGCACACATCCCATAGAGTCTTCCAATATAGTCAGGTACATAATCAAAGGTCTTCCTTCCACCGGAGGGATCAAAATGGGAGGTTCAAGCAAATACTCTTTGATGCTATCAAAAGCTCTCTGACAATCTTCTGTCCACACATATCATTGGTTCTTTCGGAGAAGCTTGAAAATCGGCCCACAGGTAGCAGTCATATGAGATATAAACCTAGAAATGCAATTCAGTCTCCCAAGGAATCCTCTTACTTGTTTTTCCGTCTTGGGTGCGGGCATTTCCCGAATGGCTTTGACTTTATCAGGATCTACTTCAATACCTTTCTGACTGACAATGAAACCCAGAAGTCTTCCAGAACGAACACCAAAAGTGCACTTGTTGGGATTCAGACGGAGTTTGTACTTTCTCAAACGCTGGAATAACTTCAACAAATGTTCCAAGTGATCCTCCTCAGTCTGCGATTTGGCAATCATGTCATCTACATACACTTCGATCTCCTTATGCATCATGTCATGGAACAAAGCAGCCATGGCTCTTTGGTATGTTGCACCCGCATTCCTCAAACCAAACGGCATAACCCGATAGCAAAAAGTTCCCCAAGGTGTAATGAAAGCGGTCTTCTCCATATCTTCCGGCGCCATCTTGATTTGATTGTAACCATAGAAACCATCCATGAAAGAAAAGACTTTGAACTTGGCGGTATTGTCGACCAATACGTCAATATGAGGTAATGGGAAGTCATCCTTTGGGCTAGCTCTATTCAGATCTCTGTAGTCTACACACATCCGAACCTTGCCATCTTTCTTTGCAACAGGCACTATGTTGGCTAACCATTAAGGATAGACCGATGTAACAAGGAAACCTGCATTGATCTGTTTCTGAACCTCCTCTTTGATCTTGTCAGCCATATCGGGACGAGTCCTTCTCAACTTCTGCTTGATTGGCGGGCATTCAGGTCTCATCGATAAACGATGCTCCACAATGTCATTGTCTAAACCTGGCATATCTTGGTAGGACCAAGCAAACACGTCAACATACTCTTTGAGAAGCTCCAACATCTTCTCCTTAACTTCTGGGATAAGCAATGCTCCGACTTTGACTTCCTTTCTATCTTCTTCATCACCCAAATTGACCAACTCTACAGGTTCTTCAAATGGTTGAATAACCTTCTCATCATGCTCAAGAAAACGGGAAATCTCAACAGGAATCTCTTTGTCCTCTTCTTCGGCTCTGAACACAGGGAATTCAAAGTTGGGAGAGGGCATAGGATCATTGTTTTCGATGGTCAAGTCATGAATTAATCTGCACATATGATTATGCTTTATTTTAGAAATCGATTTGTGCAAATAAAACAAAAGGTTATTAATTAATTTTCATTACTATTTCCCCGAAAAAGTGAAAAATAAAACAGTAGTGGACAAAATAACATTTTTATTCATTAAAGGGAAATACTTGAAACAAAGAGCCCAGACATTTCTCTTTTGCCTTGGGCAGAGCAAAAGGAATTATTTTTCATAGCCCGACACAAAATACTCTTCGCCTTGGGCATAGCGAATTTTTTCAAAGAAAAAACAAAACAAAACATTACTCGGAAAGGTGCATAACAACAGGAACATCAACAGCTATCCAGTTCTGGCAAGCTAATCCAGGCGTCACAAAAACGGGCAAATCTTCCTCGGAATCATCATCTATGATGGCATCCACTTCAGGATGTATAAACCCTGCACTTCAGAAAACCTCTTGAATCGGAAGAACAACCACCTCTTTCTTGACTCTCGCGGACACAGGACGAAAACCAAGACCTTCCCCAGACTTGTTTTCGGGCAACGTCAACACCTGGCCCCATCCTTCGGCCGAACCACTTTCCACCACACGCCGCGCATCCTCAAAAGAAGAGATGGATGCCCCTTGCTTCTTCACTTCATTCTTGGCAACAGATAAACCTTGGAACTGGGTTCCAACATCCTCATCAGCATCAAAAAAAGAGAATGATGATAAATGGCTTACCACCATAGCTTGCTCTCCCCCAATCATCACTAGCTTCCCATGCCTTACGAACTTTAGTCTCTGATGGAGCGTAGAGGTGACTGCCCCGGCATCATGGATCCAGGGACGACCCAATAAACAACTGTAGGCAGCACGAATATCCATCACTTGGAAAGTGATTTGAAAAGTATGGGGACCAATCACTATAGGAAGATCCACTTCACCAATGACTGTCTTCCTAGAACCATCAAATGCTTTAACAATCACTCCACTGGGTCTCATAGGAGCACCTGGATATGAAAGCCGAGATAATGTAGTCTTGGGCATCACATTCAACGACGAACCTGTATCCACCAACACACTTGACAAGGTATCATTCCCACAACTTACTGAGATGTGTAAAGCCATATTATGGTTTCTCCCTTCCTCTGGGAGCTCTTCATCACTGAAACCAAGATTATTACATGAAGTGATATTTCCCACAATCCCGTCAAACTGGTCAACCGTCACATCATGGTCCACGAACGCCTGGTCCAAGACCTTCATCAAAGCTTCTCTATGCGCACCAGAATCTCTCAATAAAGCAAGCAAGGAAATCTTGGAAGGTGTTTGCAAAAGCTGGTCCACGATCTTATATTCACTTCTTTTGATAAGCTTCAGAATCTCATCATCCTCGGGGTGAGGGATAGGTTCACTGGATCGGCCTATCTCAGCTCTTGGCTCAACATTTCTCACTGGAATCTCCGCCGGCATGGGTCTCCTAACTTAAACTTCTGGTCTCTTCAAAGGTACTGCTGCAAAAACACGTCCACTTCTCGTAACTCTACTCACATCAGCAATGTTAACAAAAGACGGTCTCGTTGGTATGGGGACTTCCACCCCATTCTCAATCATTGTGGCATTATACTTATACGGTACAGCTTGGTCTGAGCTGTAAGGCACAGGGCCAGGTGGGTAAATAATCAAAGGATCAACAGGTGCAGTCTGACTGTCGTAAGCAATCTCTACTGATTCAGGCAAATTGAATTGTGGTATGATAACATTCACTTCATCCTCCGGATTTCTGTCATACGTAATAGTGATAACTCTCTGATCTAGCAACTTCTGAATATCCTCCTTCACAATATGACAATCATCCTCTCTTGAACAAAATTCACAAACATCATAATCATGCTGGTGCCTAACAAAGGCAAGTCTTCTCAAACTCTGATGTAACCTGACCAACGACTCTCTCATATGTTCAACTTGAAAAACTCGGAACTTCCCCGGACAACCTTCCACCATATTCACTGAAGCTGCCCAATGTCAAGGCAAAGGATTATCTCTAACATTTGGATTAACATCCTTGAAAGACAAGATACCATTCTTAATCAATCTCTGCACGTCCGCCTTCAAAGCAAAACAATTCTCAAGGTTGTGCCCCGGCGACCCTTGATGATACTCACAAAACTGATCCGCCTTGTACCACGGAGAAGTACTATTCGGTGCCACAGGAGGAGGCTTGGTCGTTATGAGATTCTTTCTGATAAGAGCAGGGAACAATTCAGTATAAGTCATAGGAATAGCATCGAACTGCGGTTTTCTGGGTGAACGGTTCTGATTGTTGAATGGATAAGCCTGTTGTCGAGGCTGCTGCTGAAATGGTCGTTGTTGAGTTGGTGGGGTTTGATGAGCTGGGGTCATCAAAGCTGGGCGGACAGCCGGAGTGACTGTCGCAACGTGAGAGTAACCTCTCCTAGGTCTACCTGGGAACAAAGCACTGACATCCTGCTCTTTTCTTTTCGGGAAAACACTTCCAAACTTCTTAGTGCTGCTAGACGGACTTCCTCCTTTAACCAAACGCCCTTCACGAATCCCTTCCTCTAACCGTATGCCCATGCTTACCATTTCGGTGAAGTCACTGGGTGCGCTGGCTATCATTCTTTCATAGTAAAAGGACCCTAAAGTCTTCAAAAATATCTTCGTCATCTCTTTCTCCTCAAGAGGTGGATAGATTTGAGCAGCAATTTCACGCCACCTCTGGGCGTACTCCTTAAAAGATTCTCGGTCTCTCTGCGACATCGCCCGGAGTTGATCCCTGTCTGGCGCCATGTCAACGTTATACTTGTACTGATGGACAAAGGCTTCGCTAAGATCGTTGAAGTTGCGGATTCGAATACTGTCTAAACCCATATACCACTTTAGAGCAGCGCCCGTCAAACTATCTTGAAAATAATGAATCAATAAGTCATGATCATCGGAATACGTAGACATCTTTCTCACGTACATTGTCAAATGGCTTCTAGGACACGAATCACCCTTATATCTCTCAAAGTCTGGCACTTTGAATTTCGCTGGAATCTTGACATTCGGAACTAAACAAAGGTCATGCGTGTTCTTCCCAAACAAATCCTTCCCTTTCAATGCTCTAAGCTCTTTCTGCATTTCTTGGAACTGATCCTGAAATTCTTCCATTCTATCAAAAAGACCCAAACTTTCAGCAGGCTCGGCAGGGTAAGTAGGTTCATTCAAGTATGGCACGGAGTGGACCACAGGAGCAACGGTTGTCATAATCGGTTGCGGAAAAGGTGTCACAGACGGAATTACTGGAGGCACGGCAGTTGTCTCTGGTTGAGGAAGAGACAAAGCAGGTTGAAATAAAGGTTGTACGGCAGGCTGATACCCCTCTGGCACAAAATTGTAAGGCATTCCCCACGGAAAACCTTTCGGCATCTGATGTTGAAGCGGGGAGTTGATTTGAGTCACGGATGCAGGAACGGTGACAATCTCGGAAACCACTGGAGTTGAAGTCTGAATCTCGGCAGCTGTAGTCGATGGCTGATTCTGAACAGCCACCAAACTTTCCACTAACGCAGTTAACTTTTCCATCTCGACACGAAGTGTAGCAACTTCCCCACGAAGCTCATGATTTTCCTGTTCCAAATCTTCCATTTTCCTCTGACGATTGGCCCGAGTGTCGTATCGGTGAGACAGCTTGACAACCTTCAGGAGTGGAAAAAGAACAAGGATAAGACTCTAGAAAACATGTGAAGTGAAATTTTGAATGATGCATGATGTGCGATGCAAATGATGATTAATTTTAAAAGTTTTTCAAGGAACTTTAATAATTTTGCATACATCAATGGTAAAGGAATTTGGAACAACAAAAACTCAATCCATTAACTGAAAACAGTAAATTACAACTTACAATTTGGAATATCAAAACGGTAAATTACAACCTTGGGATAACAACCCAATAATGAAAGCAATAAATTACAACTTCGAAACATGAAATCCATAATAAAGTGATAAATTACAATTTTAAAACATGAAGTCTAAAATAAAGCAATAAATTACAACTTTGGAGCATGAAGCCCATAATAAAGCAATAAATTACAACTTCGGAGCATGAAGCCCTTTTACATAGTTTTACAAAATGACATCAATAAAATAAACTAAAAGCTAAAGATCACTCGGAATCCTCAGATGAAGGACCAAACGCCAACTGTAACCGGAGCTTCTTGATCTTCTCTTCATAAAAGTCTTCCATCTCTTTCTTCTCAGCTACCAGTCGATCAATGACTTCCTTCTGCGGATTAGGAACGAGAGCCACGCTTACCGAACCTTCCCTCTTTCTCTTCCTTTCACTAGCATACTTCTTCAGCAAAGCATCCTTTTGACGAAGCTTCTCATCGTGATCAATGAACCGGCCGTCTAGAATAAACAGCAACTCCTCCTTTTCCTTTAACTGTCGAGTCAGGACTCGATTCTCATATTCAGACATATGGTACCTCTCCTTCCAAGCATCCCTCTCGGACTTCATCCTGGCCAGATTTCCTTGGTATTCTCCTATATTCGCGATAGGGATAACAACAGATGATGGTGCAATGGCAGGGAATAAAGGTTTCTCAAGTTTATAGGGCATCTTGAGAGCACAAGCCCTAGCATGGACCCACTGTAGGTAAGGCTCCAAAGAAACGGCACCCCTACGTCCTAACATATCTCTCCCTTTCCTATTGATGTGGTGCCAAGCTCCTTTGATCTCCCTCTTAGTTGCCTGATGATCTTGTCCTTCCTGAAGAAAGAAACCACTCACATGGTTGTTGTTTGGTTTATCTCTCATCGGGTACCCAAACTGACGGCGCGCGAGAACAGGGTTATAGTTGATTCCACCTCTCGTACCGAGAAGAGGCACGTTAGGAAAAGCACCACAGCTATCGATAATCTTCACGTCGTAGTAAACTCGATTATACCAATCAATGTCAAAATGAGTGAGAGCTATAATCTTCGGCGCCCAACGCGGTTCCTTCTCGAGATCCCAGAAAACATCAGACCCAGGTAGATGCGAAACATACCACTGATACAGCAACGGTACACAACAAATAATCATCCCTCCTTGATAAGAGTTTCGAAGATGGATGGAGTAGTAGGTATCTCCTAGCAGCGTAGGGACCGGATTTCCAATCAAGAAAATTCTGATGGCGTTGATATCCACAAACTTATCAACGTTAGGGAACAAGAATAGACCATAAGCGAGTAAAGCAAAGACGTCTTCAAAGGCAACAGTATCTTTTATCTCAGCAAAATGACGAGCTTTCTTCAACAAAAACTGCATAGACAAACCCCGGATTCCCCCTTTTGTAGTCATGTTCTCCTCTATCTCTGGCTTCTTCAAGTGGGTGATGGACGCTATCTCGTGAGATTTGGGCTCCTCTTCCAAGCCAGAAAAAGGAACACAGTCGGTGATCGGCAAACCAAGTATGTAGGAGTACTCTTCTAAAGTGGGTATCAACTGGTAATCCAGAAAAGTGAAACATCGGTACAAGGGGTCGTAGAATTGAACCAACGTATTGAGAATGCCTTCCTTCATCCTGCGCTTCATGAGAGGTATAATGGACCCAAACTTCTTCTGAAAATCCGTCGGGTTCTCGATCTTCGGAATCAAATTCTTCAGTTCTTCAACCTCGGGCTCCTTAAAACTAAAACTCCGAGTATTTCTCCTTCCAAATTCCATGATGACCTGGGATGTCTGCAAAAATTATTCCGAAGTTCCTTGAAAAACAAGTTTTCTACAAAGATGTTGATGAATGCATGGATGAATGATAATGCAACAGTCACACACAAGTTTGCAAACATAGGGTTCAAAGGTTCAACGTTCAGCATGGAGTCGAGGGTAAAGCCCACCCAAAGGTATGTACTAGTGGTTCAATCACACCTGTAAGACAATGTTCTAAGAGTTCCTAGAGTCTACATTCTTCCTTCGGATATTACCAACGTCTTGATTACTCAATAATTAGCAATATTCTCAAGAGAAACTCGTCCGAGCGTAGCATCGCGTAACAACTACTTCTGAATTACTCCGTTATAGTCTCCGCGCTACACCTAAAAGGCCAAGATGGGTTAGGGTTCTACGGTCCTCAACTTCTCGGGCTCCTAGGTCGAACATAATAATGTCTTCCCGATTACTCGGTAAACAAATATTAAGTTCAAGAGGGCCTTCCATTGAGTGGGGGATCTCATGCCTCCTTCTTCGGGATTACTCCCTCAAAGTTAACATGATTATACCGCCCGTCCTATTCCTTAAGTGTTACTTAATCCGGGTATAGGATTCGTCCTTTATAAAAAACCCAAACACCCCAATTTAAACACATAATCAAACATATCAAATAATAAAACAGATAAAACAAATTAGGCTTAACCCACTTAGGGATGGACCAGCAAGAGGTCAATCTTTCCCCAGCAGAGTCGCCAATTCTGTAGCGATAAAAAATGTAGCGGGATAAATCGGAGATCGAATTATTGATTAATTCGTCTCACAAAAGCAAGAGTCGCCACCGCGCTTTATTGTTTCCAAGGGAAAGGGGAAAGAGCGAAATAAAACCCTAAATATGCAATGTAAATAATACTTTTTAAAAGTAATAAAAATACAAGGCGTTTTTGAAAAGAGATCTATGGTTCGGGGGTTGGTTATACAATGGGAAGGTATTAGCACCCAATGTATCTATAGTACTCTATAGGAACCTTTTGAAATATCTGTTTGTAAAGAAAAATGTTCGTTTGATTGGAAAATGAATCATTTTGGCCGAAAACGGGGTACGGACGGGTTTTTGAAGATACGACGACCTAATGTCGAAGTTTTTGCTTAAAAGGTATAAGTTTCGAAAAGATTGAATATTTGAGGAAAAATTATCCTAAGTTTTAATGAAATGCGAAAGTTCGCGCAATTAGACTTGAGGACATGAAGTCGACAAATTTAATCGTTTTTTCCCTTGGATTTAAACGTAAACAGAATAAACAAGTAAGCAGAAAATTATGATAAATAAATGATATACAACAATTTAAATAAAATACTAAAGGGTATAAATATGCATTTTTTATGATTTTTGTTTAATATTAATGAAAAGAAAGTATTTTTAATAGTTTTCATTTTTACGCATTTTTAAAATGGATAAAAGTAAAATGAGAATTAATTAAGGGGAATAAAATGTTTTTTAAGTTTTTTAAGTTTCTATTTTTTATCCCTTTTTTAGAGTTTTGATATTTTTTAATATAAAGTATTATTAAAAGATGACTTAATGTCTTATACTAAATTGAGTATTTTAACTAATTTTATAAAAGGCCCTAATTAATATAACAAAATTTGTTCATTAGTAATTAATACCATTAAGAATAATATATTTAATTAACTATATAGAAAGGTTGTTTATTATTATTAATTAGAAACAAAAAGTGAATTAAGTTGATTCATTAAAACAAACTAAAGGAAAAAACAAAATGGGCCAAAAGGGGTTTTAGGAGGCCCAAGATTAATAGCATCAGAAGCAAGATAGGGGGTGAATAAAGCAAATCGTTGGGCTTAGGCAGGAAAATGGGGTGAGGCCCATTTGGTTTTACAAACGTTTTTAGGGTTAAACATGATTTGTTAATTGGAAAAGGGATTAGGGTTTGGTTATGTGCAGAGCGGCGATCTTTCTCTCTTCTTCGTCTTCGCGTCTCTTGCCTTTGCCTGAGCTTCTGCCTGAGCTTCTCGCCTCAATGGCCACCAGCATCCCGCTTTCCTCTTCCCTCCAGCCAAACGTTAGGGGGCGACGGATTTTTACGGTACAAGCTTCGTCCTTTACTTCGTTAGGTTTTGATTATCGCATGTTCATGTTTTTATCTGCTTGATTTTGATTCTCTATTATTGTTTGTTGGAGGTATTATGAAAGTCAAAGAAAGAAAAGAAATCGTTACCTAGAGGCGGAGACGGAGGAGGAAGTTGGGGCGTGCGACGGAGGCCAAGGGCGGCGAGGAAAGGTGATGCGTCGCGAGCTTGCTTCGGACTACTGGACCCTAGTTTGTGTATTTGTGTCCTTCTTCTTCTTGCCTTGGTACTGTATGCTTCAATGTTTTGGACGTTTGAGTGCTACTGTTAAAAAATGCTTTTTTGACTAGTTTTCTCCTTCGTTCTCACTTCTGTATGCTTTTGCTTTTGGCCAATGATGCTATGCTGAGGCTTTTCTGGTTGCCTTGAACATGCTATGTTGGAACACTTTGTTTGATTAGCTTTCCTCTTCTTCTCCTTCTTGCCTTGTTACTGTTGCCTTATGATAGCCTATGATGACGAATTCTGAGGCCTTTCTAGTTTGGACAATCTCAGGTAAGTTGCATTGTGGTTATGGTGTTCATGCTGGTTTTCAGCTTTTAGGCCATGGCTACTGGTTTTGAAATGGTTCTACTGGTTTTTGAAATGGTTTAATCAGTAGCAGGTTAATGGTTTAGGTTGTGTATGGTTTTTGATGAAAATGGTTGGTAGCAAGTTTTGTGGTATTATGCAGTCAGCAGGTTTAGTAATGCAGTTGAATGGTTTAAGCCATATGTTTATGGTTTTGAATGATGCTTGTGATATTGGTTTGAGGGCTCA
This sequence comes from Vicia faba, assembly GCA_948472305.1. Taxonomy (NCBI): domain Eukaryota; kingdom Viridiplantae; phylum Streptophyta; class Magnoliopsida; order Fabales; family Fabaceae; genus Vicia; species Vicia faba. Next base: position 90,813,604 of record OX451738.1, read on the forward strand.
ATCAGGTTAATGAGGTTTTGGCCAAGGTTGTTGGTTTATGGTTAAGCTTCCATGGCTTAGGCTTTAAAACAGGACAGGTTTGACATGGTTAAAAGGTTCGGTTTTGAGGCAGCAAGGTTCTTGAAGTTATGCTTTTTGGTACTTTGAGAATTCTTGTATATTTGTTTGACAATAATTTTTCTGAGTTTTGAAGGCTTGGAGATAGATAGATGAATGTGTGTAGTGATTTTTCTTGTTATGTTATAACAGTTTTTTTTTTTGCCTTCAGGTTTACGTTGAGGGCTTTGGTATATTTTTAATATTTTCTTTGATGCCTCTGTACATACTGTTACATCAGTTTGTTTTGTATCTTATTCCATGCTTTCTGTCTTCTTACTGACTGTGTTACTGCAGTTGTCTTGTATCTATTTCCTGCCTAAGCCAAACCTGTAAAACCACACTTCCTCCTCTCTTCTCTCTCTCAGTACAGTTTTGACAATAAAATGATATGTACTGTTTTCTTCTGAAATTGCAACAGTGCTGGAATATGATAAAAAGGGAATGCATATTGCTTGCAAATTGGTTTTTAGACTGCACATTTCTTTGACTTCCAATGCAACAGTGGAGCCTAAGTTTTGGCTTCTTCTATGTGGCTGCATAGGTTTACGTTGGCTTTGTTTATGCTTGCATATGTAATGTTTATGCATATGCTGTGTACATTTTTGAAATATGCATTGGACTTTGAAAAAATGCAATTAATTTTTAATATGCAGTTTTGAAACCAAAAATGAATTTGTGCATGTTTCACAATTGTGCATTCATTTATGAAAATAAAAATTCCTCCCTTTTTTGTGAACCGGGAGAAATCCCGTGATTTGCAAAAAAGGGTAAACTGATTCCAGCCGTTGCTTTTAATGATGAACACTAAATAATTTTCCGCTTTAATTATTTGTTCAATTCTAATTTTCTTTTAATCGTTTTTGCAGGTAAAATCAAATGAGCAGACAAAAAGGCATTGGATAGAAGATTTAGAATTAGAAAACATTAGATTAGTTTTTATTTCATTTTAACTTTGTAAAATTATTATTGTAAATTCGTTGTAAATAAATACAGTATTTACACAATAATTGTACAATTAGAAGAAAATGAATAAAATTCCAATATTTGCCAATTAATTTCTTCCTTCTCTCTAATTATTTACTTTATCGTTTATAATTCTTTAAATTGTATAATAATTGAAAATAAATCTCAATTACTTAAATTCAGAATAATAAACAAATAAATAAATAATATCATTGATCAATTAATAGTTTCAATTATTTAATTCATTATTCACAATTTACTAAATTATAATAATTAAAAATAGAATTTCAATTATTTAACTTAGAATGATAAATAATTAAATAATCATTATTGACCAATTAATGAACTTTTTCAAATATTTATTATATTATTCATAAATCTTTAAATTATGTAATAACTGAGAATAAATTCCAATTACTTAAATTTAAGATAGTGAATAATAAATAAACATTGTCTGCTCGATTAATATACCTCTTCTCTAATATTTATTTTATTATCTATAAATCTTTAAATTATACAACAATTGAAAACAAATTCCAATTATTTAAATTTAAGATAATAAATAATCAATAAACATTGTTTTAGCATGAATCGATTAATAAATTTAGCGTTCACCAAATAGCTCTCGACTCGAGAAAGTTATGAATTTTTAAAATCAATAGATCAAAATACTTGCAATGTAATGATGCAGATGGGAGATGATATCTTAGGTCAAAATTTGGGGTACAACACATGTACTTTTATTTTTCTAGATTGATAGTAGATTTTTCGGAAGAGATGTTTCTATGCTACAGAGTTGGAAAAATGGATGAGGAAGAGAGTTTTTCGTTAGAGATGAAAAAGAAATAGAAAGTGACGAAGTTGAAGAGATAGGAATACCTTTTTGAAAAAATATGAGTAAGAAAAAATAAGGGAGTGACACATCAGCCTTATCAATTGCCAAACAAATGTTGTTGCAGTAAGCTTCAAAAAGTCATTTTTAACCTTGGAATAAGAAAAGTTTAAACTTGAACTCAAAAGGGTTTTCGTGGTTTCTCCAGGTACTTTGATTTTTATAGATAGATAGTAGATTTTTTGTGAGAGATGTTTCTATGCTACAGATTTGGAAAAATAGATGAGGAAGAGAAGTTTCTGTTAGGTATGAAGAAGAAATAGAAAGTATCGGAGTTGAAGTGATACGAATACCCTTTTGAAAACAGAGACTTTACCATTGCATTGAGGAGAGTTAAACTTCTATTGAGACACTAAAAATTCAAATATTCTTTTGAATATAGTGAATATGAAAGAGTCCTTCCATCTTCTAAAGCTTTAGTTAAACGTGAAAATAATAGGTTTAGTTAAACATTGATTAAGAAGGATTAAATAAAATAAAAATCGAGTAAGAAAAAATAAGGGAGTGACACATCATCCTTTTTAATTGCCAAACAAATATGGTTGCAGTATGCTTCAAAAGGTCATTTTTAACCTTGGAATAAAAAAATTTAAACTTATACTCAAAAGGGTGTTCGTGGTTTTTCCAGGTACTTTGATTTTTATAGATAGATAGTAGATTTTTGTGAGATTTGTTTCTATGCTACAGAATTGGCAAAATGGATGAGGGAGAGAGTTTTTCGTTATAGATGAAGTAGAAATAGAAAGTAACAAAGTTGAAGAGATACAAATACCCTTCTGAAAACAGTGACTTTACCATTGCATTGAGGAGAGTGAAATTTTTGTTGAGCCATAAAAATTTAAGGATTCATTTGAATAGAGTGAATATGAAAGAGTCATTCCATATTCTACAACTTTAAGTATACGTGAAAATAAATAGGTTTAGTTAAACATTGATTAAGAAGGATTAAATAAAATAAAAATTGAGTAAGAAAAAATTAGGGAGTAACACATCAGCCTTATTAATTTCCAATCAAATATTGTTGCAGTAAGCTTCAAAAAGTCATTTTTAACCTTGGAATAAAAAAAGTTTAAACTTGAACTCAAAAGGGTATTCGTGGTTTTTCCAGGTACTTTGATTTTTATAGATAGATAGTAGATTTTTCATGAGAGATGTTTCTATGCTACAGAATTGGCAAAATGGATGAGGAGGAGAGTTTTTCGTTAGAGATGAAGTAGAAATAGAAAGTAACAAAGTTGAAGAGATACAAATACCCTTTTTAAAATAGTGACTTTACCATTGCATTGAGGAGAGTGAAATTTTCATTGAGCCTTTATAAATTCAAAGATTAATTTGAATAGAGTGAATATGAAAGAGTCCTTCCATCTTCTATAGCTTTAAGTATACGTGAAAAAAAAATAGGTTTAGTTAAACATTGATTAGGAAGGATTAAATAAAATAGAAATTGAGTAAGAAAATATAAGGGAGTGACACATCAGCCTTATTATTTCCCAAACAAATTTGGTTGTAGTAAACTTCAAAAAGTCATTTATAACGTTCGAATAAAAAAATTTTAAACTTGAACTCAAAAGGGTATTCGTGGTTTTTACAGGTACTTTGATTTTTATAGATAGATAGTAGATTTTTTGTGAGAGATATTTCAATGCTAGAGTTGGCAAAATGGATGAGAAAGAGAGTTTTTCGTTAGACATGAAGAAGAAATAGAAAGTAACGAAGTTGAAGAGATACGAATACCCTTTTGAAAACTGTGACTTTACCATTGCATAGAGGAGTGTGACATTTTCATTGAGTCACTAAAAATTCAAAGATTCATATGAGTAGAGTGAATATGAAAGAGTTCTTCCATCTTCTACAGTTTTAGGCATACGTGAAAAAAAATAGGTTTAGTTAAACATTGATTAAGAAAGATTAAATTAAAATTAAAATTTTGTAAGATGTTACACATCAGCCTTTTAATTGTCAAACAAATGTGGTTGCAGTAAGCTTCAAAAAGTCATTTTTAACCTTGGAATAAAAAAAGTTTAAACTTGAACTCAAAAGGGTACTCGTGGTTTTTCCATGTACTTTTATTTTTCTAGATTGATAGTAGATTTTTCGGAAGAGATGTTTCTATGCTACAGAGTTGGAAAAATGGATGAGGAAGAGAGTTTTTCGTTAGAGATGAAGAAGAAATAGAAAGTGACGAAGTTGAAGAGATAGGAATACCTTTTTGAAAATAGTGACTTTACCATTGCATTGAGGACAGTGAAATTTCCATTGAGCCACTAAAAATTCAATGATTCATTTGAATAGAGTGAATATGAAAGAGTCCTTGCATCTTCTACAACTTTAGGTATACGTGAAAAAAATAGGTTTAGTTATACATTAATTAAGAAGGATTAAATAAAATAAAATATGAGTAAGAAAAAATAAGGGAGTGACACATCAGTCTTATCAATTGCCAAACAAATGTTGTTGCAGTAAGCTTCAAAAAGTCATTTTTAACCTTGGAATAAAAAAAGTTTAAACTTGAACTCAAAAGGGTTTTCGTGGTTTCTCCAGGTACTTTGATTTTTATAGATAGATAGTAGATTTTTTATGAGAGATGATTCTATGCTACAGATTTGGAAAAATAGATGAGGAAGAGAAGTTTCTGTTAGGTATGAAGAAGAAATAGAAAGTATCGGAGTTGAAGTGATACGAATACCCTTTTGAAAACAGTGACTTTACCATTGCATTGAGGAGAGTTAAATTTCTATTGAGACACTAAAAATTCAAATATTCTTTTGAATATAGTGAATATGAAAGAGTCCTTCCATCTTCTAAAGCTTTAGTTAAACGTGAAAAAAATAGGTTTAGTTAAACATTGATTAAGAAGGATTAAATAAAATAAAAATCGAGTAAGAAAAAATAAGGGAGTGACACATCATCCTTTTTAATTGCCAAACAAATGTGGTTGCAGTAAGCTTCAAAAGGTCATTTTTAACCTTGGAATAAAAAATTTTAAACTTATACTCAAAAGGGTGTTCGTGGTTTTTCCAGGTACTTTGATTTTTATAGATAGATAGTAGATTTTTGTGAGATTTGTTTCTATGCTACAGAATTGGCAAAATGGATGAGGAAGAGAGTTTTTCGTTATAGATGAAGTAGAAATAGAAAGTAACAAAGTTGAAGAGATACAAATACCCTTCTGAAAATAGTGACTTTACCATTGCATTGAGGAGAGTGAATTTTTATTGAGTCACTAAAAATTTAAAGATTCATTTGAATAGAGTGAATATGACAGAGTCATGCCATATTCTACAACTTTAAGTATACGTGAAAATAAATAGGTTTAGTTAAACATTGATTAAGAAGGATTAAATAAAATAAAAATTGAGGAAGAAAAAATTAGGGAGTAACACATCAGCCTTATTAATTGCCAAACAAATGTTGTTGAAGTAAGCTTCAAAAAGTCATTTTTAACCTTGGAATAAAAAAAGTTTAAACTTGAACTCAAAAGGGTATTCATGGTTTTTCCAGGTACTTTGATTTTTATAGATAGATAGTAGAGTTTTCGTGAGAGATGTTTCTATGCTACAGAATTGGCAAAATGGATGAGGAAGATTGTTTTCCGTTAGAGATGAAGTAGAAATAGAAAGTAACAAAGTTGAAGAGATACAAATACCCTTTTTAAAATAGTGACTTTACCATTGCATTGAGGAGAGTGAAATTTTCATTGAGCCTTTATAAATTCAAAGATTAATTTGAATAGAGTGAATATGAAAGAGTCCTTCCATCTTCTATAGCTTTAAGTATACGTGAAAAAAAAAAGGTTTAGTTAAACATTGATTAGGAAGGATTAAATAAAATAGAAATTGAGTAAGAAAATATAAGGGAGTGGCACATCAGCCTTATTATTTTCCAAACAAATTTGGTTGTAGTAAACTTCAAAATGTCATTTATAACGTTCGAATAAAAAAATTTTAAACTTGAACTCAAAAGGGTATTCGTGGTTTTTACAGGTACTTTGATTTTTATAGATAGATAGTAGATTTTTTGTGAGAGATATTTCAATGCTAGAGTTGGCAAAATGGATGAGAAAGAGAGTTTTTTGTTAGAGATGAAGAAGAAATAGAAAGTAACGAAGTTGAAGAGATACGAATACCCTTTTGAAAACTGTGACTTTACCATTGCATAGAGGAGTGTGACATTTTCATTGAGTCACTAAAAATTAAAAGATTCATATGAGTAGAGTGAATATGAAAGAGTTCTTCCATCTTCTACAGTTTTAGGCATACGTGAAAAAAAATAGGTTTAGTTAAACATTGATTAAGAAAGATTAAATTAAAATTAAAATTTTGTAAGATGTTACACATCAGCCTTTTAATTGTCAAACAAATGTGGTTGCAGTAAGCTTCAAAAAGTCATTTTTAACCTTGGAATAAAAAAAATTTAAACTTGAACTCAAAAGGGTACTCGTGGTTTTTCCATGTACTTTTATTTTTCTAGATTGATAGTAGATTTTTCGGAAGAGATGTTTCTATGCTACAGAGTTGGAAAAATGGATGAGGAAGAGAGTTTTTCGTTAGAGATGAAGAAGAAATAGAAAGTGACGAAGTTGAAGAGATAGGAATACCTTTTTGAAAATAGTGACTTTACCATTGCATTGAGGAGAGTGAAATTTCCATTGAGCCACTAAAAATTCAATGATTCATTTGAATAGAGTGAATATGAAAGAGTCCTTGCATCTTCTACAACTTTAGGTATACGTGAAAAAAATAGGTTTAGTTAAACATTAATTAAGAAGGATTAAATAAAATAAAATATGAGTAAGAAAAAATAAGGGAGTGACACATCAGTCTTATCAATTGCCAAACAAATGTTGTTGCAGTAAGCTTCAAAAAGTCATTTTTAACCTTGGAATAAAAAAAGTTTAAACTTGAACTCAAAAGGGTTTTCGTGGTTTCTCCAGGTACTTTGATTTTTATAGATAGATAGTAGATTTTTTGTGAGAGATAATTCTATGCTACATATTTGGAAAAATAGATGAGGAAGAGAAGTTTTTGTTAGGTATGAAGAAGAAATAGAAAGTATCGGAGTTGAAGTGATACGAATACCCTTTTGAAAACAGTGACTTTACCATTGCATTGAGGAGAGTTAAATTTCTATTGAGACACTAAAAATTCAAATATTCTTTTGAATATAGTGAATATGAAAGAGTCCTTCCATCTTCTAAAGCTTTAGTTAAACGTGAAAAAAATAGGTTTAGTTAAACATTGATTAAGAAGGATTAAATAAAATAAAAATCGAGTAAGAAAAAATAAGGGAGTGACACATCATCCTTTTTAATTGCCAAACAAATGTGGTTGCAGTAAGATTCAAAAGGTCATTTTTAACCTTGGAATAAAAAATTTTAAACTTATACTCAAAAGGGTGTTCGTGGTTTTTCCAGGTACTTTGATTTTTATAGATAGATAGTAGATTTTTGTGAGATTTGTTTCTATGCTACAGAATTGGCAAAATGGATGAGGAAGAGAGTTTTTCGTTATAGATGAAGTAGAAATAGAAAGTAACAAAGTTGAAGAGATACAAATACCCTTCTGAAAACAGTGACTTTACCATTGCATTGAGGAGAGTGAATTTTTATTGAGTCACTAAAAATTTAAAGATTCATTTGAATAGAGTGAATATGACAGAGTCATTCCATATTCTACAACTTTAAGTATACGTGAAAATAAATAGGTTTAGTTAAACATTGATTAAGAAGGATTAAATAAAATAAAAATTGAGGAAGAAAAAATTAGGGAGTAACACATCAGCCTTATTAATTGCCAAACAAATGTTGTTGAAGTAAGCTTCAAAAAGTCATTTTTAACCTTGGAATAAAAAAAGTTTAAACTTGAACTCAAAAGGGTATTCATGGTTTTTCCAGGTACTTTGATTTTATAGATAGATAGTAGAGTTTTCGTGAGAGATGTTTCTATGCTACAGAATTGGCAAAATGGATGAGGAAGATTGTTTTGCGTTAGAGATGAAGTAGAAATAGAAAGTAACAAAGTTGAAGAGATACAAATACCCTTTTTAAAATAGTGACTTTACCATTGCATTGAGGAGAGTGAAATTTTCATTGAGCCTTTATAAATTCAAAGATTAATTTGAATAGAGTGAATATGAAAGAGTCCTTCCATCTTCTATAGCTTTAAGTATACGTGAAAAAAAATAGGTTTAGTTAAACATTGATTAGGAAGGATTAAATAAAATAGAAATTGAGTAAGAAAATATAAGGGAGTGGCACATCAGCCTTATTATTTTCCAAACAAATTTGGTTGTAGTAAACTTCAAAATGTCATTTATAACGTTCGAATAAAAAAATTTTAAATTTGAACTCAAAAGGGTATTCGTGGTTTTTACAGGTACTTTGATTTTTATAGATAGATAGTAGATTTTTTGTGAGAGATATTTCAATGCTAGAGTTGGCAAAATGGATGAGAAAGAGAGTTTTTCGTTAGAGATGAAGAAGAAATAGAAAGTAACGAAGTTGAAGAGATACGAATACCCTTTTGAAAACTGTGACTTTACCATTGCATAGAGGAGTGTGACATTTTCATTGAGTCACTAAAAATTAAAAGATTCATATGAGTAGAGTGAATATGAAAGAGTTCTTCCATCTTCTACAGATTTAGGAATACGTGAAAAAAATTGGTTTAGTTAAACATTGATTAAGAAAGATTAAATTAAAATTAAAATTTTGTAAGATGTTCCACATCAGCCTTTTAATTGTCAAACAAATGTGGTTGCAGTAAGCTTCAAAAAGTCATTTTTAACCTTGGAATAAAAAAAGTTTAAACTTGAACTCAAAAGGGTACTCGTGGTTTTTCCATGTACTTTTATTTTTCTAGATTGATAGTAGATTTTTCGGAAGAGATGTTTCTATGCTACAGAGTTGGAAAAATGGATGAGGAAGAGAGTTTTTCGTTAGAGATGAAGAAGAAATAGAAAGTGACGAAGTTGAAGAGATAGGAATACCTTTTTGAAAATAGTGACTTTACCATTGCATTGAGGAGAGTGAAATTTCCATTGAGCCACTAAAAATTCAATGATTCATTTGAATAGAGTGAATATGAAAGAGTCCTTGCATCTTCTACAACTTTAGGTATACGTGAAAAAAATAGGTTTAGTTAAACATTAATTAAGAAGGATTAAATAAAATAAAATATGAGTAAGAAAAAATAAGGGAGTGACACATCAGTCTTATCAATTGCCAAACAAATGTTGTTGCAGTAAGCTTCAAAAAGTCATTTTTAACCTTGGAATAAAAAAAGTTTAAACTTGAACTCAAAAGGGTTTTCGTGGTTTCTCCAGGTACTTTGGTTTTTATAGATAGATAGTAGATTTTTTGTGAGAGATGATTCTATGCTACAGATTTGGAAAAATAGATGAGGAAGAGAAGTTTCTGTTAGGTATGAAGAAGAAATAGAAAGTATCGGAGTTGAAGTGATACGAATACCCTTTTGAAAACAGTGACTTTACCATTGCATTGAGGAGAGTTAAATTTCTATTGAGACACTAAAAATTCAAATATTCTTTTGAATATAGTGAATATGAAAGAGTCCTCCCATCTTCTAAAGCTTTAGTTAAACGTGAAAAAAATAGGTTTAGTTAAACATTGATTAAGAAGGATTAAATAAAATAAAAATCGAGTAAGAAAAAATAAGGGAGTTACACATCATCCTTTTTAATTGCCAAACAAATGTGGTTGCAGTAAGCTTCAAAAGGTCATTTTTAACCTTGGAATAAAAAATTTTAAACTTATACTCAAAAGGGTGTTCGTGGTTTTTCCAGGTACTTTGATTTTTATAGATAGATAGTAGATTTTTGTGAGATTTGTTTCTATGCTACAGAATTGGCAAAATGGATGAGGAAGAGAGTTTTTCGTTATAGATGAAGTAGAAATAGAAAGTAACAAAGTTGAAGAGATACAAATACCCTTCTGAAAACAGTGACTTTACCATTGCATTGAGGAGAGTGAATTTTTATTGAGTCACTAAAAATTTAAAGATTCATTTGAATAGAGTGAATATGACAGAGTCATTCCATATTCTACAACTTTAAGTATACGTGAAAATAAATAGGTTTAGTTAAACATTGATTAAGAAGGATTAAATAAAATAAAAATTGAGGAAGAAAAAATTAGGGAGTAACACATCAGCCTTATTAATTGCCAAACAAATGTTGTTGCAGTAAGCTTCAAAAAGTCATTTTTAACCTTGGAATAAAAAAAGTTTAAACTTGAACTCAAAAGGGTAATCATTGTTTTTCCAGGTACTTTGATTTTTATAGATAGATAGTAGAGTTTTCGTGAGAGATGTTTCTATGCTACAGAATTGGCAAAATGGATGAGGAAGAGAGTTTTGCGTTAGAGATGAAATAGAAATAGAAAGTAACAAAGTTGAAGAGATACAAATACCCTTTTTAAAATAATGACTTTACCATTGCATTGAGGAGAGTGAATTTTTCATTGAGCCTTTATAAATTCAAAGATTAATTTGAATAGAGTGAATATGAAAGAGTCCTTCCATCTTCTATAGCTTTAAGTATACGTGAAAAAAAATAGGTTTAGTTAAACATTGATTAGGAAGGATTAAATAAAATAGAAATTGAGTAAGAAAATATAAGGGAGTGACACATCAGCCTTATTATTTTCCAAACAAATTTGGTTGTAGTAAACTTCAAAATGTCATTTATAACGTTCGAATAAAAAAATTTTAAACTTGAACTCAAAAGGGTATTCGTGGTTTTTACAAGTACTTTGATTTTTATAGATAGATAGTAGATTTTTTGTGAGAGATATTTCAATGCTAGAGTTGGCAAAATGGATGAGAAAGAGAGTTTTTCGTTAGAGATGAAGAAGAAATAGAAAGTAACGAAGTTGAAGAGATACGAATACCCTTTTGAAAACTGTGACTTTACCATTGCATAGAGGAGTGTGACATTTTCATTGAGTCACTAAAAATTCAAAGATTCATATGAGTAGAGTGAATATGAAAGAGTTCTTCCATCTTCTATAGTTTTAGGCATACGTGAAAAAAAATAGGTTTAGTTAAACATTGATTAAGAAAGATTAAATTAAAATTAAAATTTTGTAAGATGTTACACATCAGCCTTTTAATTGTCAAACAAATGTGGTTGCACTAAGCTTCAAAAAGTCATTTTTAACCTTGGAATAAAAAAAGTTTAAACTTGAACTCAAAAGGGTACTCGTGGTTTTTCCATGTACTTTTATTTTTCTAGATTGATAGTAGATTTTTCGGAAGAGATGTTTCTATGCTACAGAGTTGGAAAAATGGATTAGGAAGAGAGTTTTTCGTTAGAGATGAAGAAGAAATAGAAAGTGACGAAGTTGAAGAGATAGGAATACCTTTTTGAAAATAGTGACTTTACCATTGCATTGAGGAGAGTGAAATTTCCATTGAGCCACTAAAAATTCAATGATTCATTTGAATAGAGTGAATATGAAAGAGTCCTTGCATCTTCCAAAACTTTAGGTATACGTGAAAAAAATAGGTTTAGTTAAACATTAATTAAGAAGGATTAAATAAAATAAAATATGAGTAAGAAAAAATAAGGGAGTGACATCAGTCTTATCAATTGCCGAACAAATGTTGTTGCAGTAAGCTTCAAAAAGTCATTTTTAACCTTGGAATAAAAAAAGTTTAAACTTGAACTCAAAAGGGTTTTCGTGGTTTCTCCAGGTACTTTGATTTTTATAGATAGATAGTAGATTTTTTGTGAGAGATGATTCTATGCTACAGATTTGGAAAAATAGATGAGGAAGAGAAGTTTTTGTTAGGTATGAAGAAGAAATAGAAAGTATCGGAGTTGAAGTGATACGAATACCCTTTTGAAAACAGTGACTTTACCATTGCATTGAGGAGAGTTAAATTTCTATTGAGACACTAAAAATTCAAATATTCTTTTGAATATAGTGAATATGAAAGAGTCCTTCCATCTTCTAAAGCTTTAGTTAAACGTGAAAAAAATAGGTTTATTTAAACATTGATTAAGAAGGATTAAATAAAATAAAAATCGAGTAAGAAAAAATAAGGGAGTGACACATCATCCTTTTTAATTGCCAAACAAATGTGGTTGCAGTAAGCTTCAAAAGGTCATTTTTAACCTTGGAATAAAAAATTTTAAACTTATACTCAAAAGGGTGTTCGTGGTTTTTCCAGGTACTTTGATTTTTATAGATAGATAGTAGATTTTTGTGAGATTTGTTTCTATGCTACAGAATTGGCAAAATGGATGAGGAAGAGAGTTTTTCGTTATAGATGAAGTAGAAATAGAAAGTAACAAAGTTGAAGAGATACAAATACCCTTCTGAAAACAGTGACTTTACCATTGCATTGAGGAGAGTGAATTTTTATTGAGTCACTAAAAATTTAAAGATTCATTTGAATAGAGTGAATATGACAGAGTCATTCCATATTCTACAACTTTAAGTATACGTGAAAATAAATAGGTTTAGTTAAACATTGGTTAAGAAGGATTAAATAAAATAAAAATTGAGGAAGAAAAAATTAGGGAGTAACACATCAGCCTTATTAATTGCCAAACAAATGTTGTTGAAGTAAGCTTCAAAAAGTCATTTTTAACCTTGGAATAAAAAAAGTTTAAACTTGAACTCAAAAGGGTATTCATGGTTTTTCCAGGTACTTTGATTTTTATAGATAGATAGTAGAGTTTTCGTGAGAGATGTTTCTATGCTACAGAATTGGCAAAATGGATGAGGAAGATTATTTTGCGTTAGAGATGAAGTAGAAATAGAAAGTAACAAAGTTGAAGAGATACAAATACCCTTTTTAAAATAGTGACTTTACCATTGCATTGAGGAGAGTGAAATTTTCATTGAGCCTTTATAAATTCAAAGATTAATTTGAATAGAGTGAATATGAAAGAGTCCTTCCATCTTCTATAGCTTTAAGTATACGTTAAAAAAATAGGTTTAGTTAAACATTGATTAGGAAGGATTAAATAAAATAGAAATTGAGTAAGAAAATATAAGGGAGTGGCACGTCAGCCTTATTATTTTCCAAACAAATTTGGTTGTAGTAAACTTCAAAATGTCATTTATAACGTTCGAATAAAAAAATTTTAAACTTGAACTCAAAAGGGTATTCGTGGTTTTTACAGGTTATTTGATTTTTATAGATAGATAGTAGATTTTTTGTGAGAGATATTTCAATGCTAGACTTGGCAAAATGGATGAGAAAGAGAGTTTTTCGTTAGAGATGAAGAAGAAATAGAAAGTAACGAAGTTGAAGAGATACGAATACCCTTTTGAAAACTGTGACTTTACCATTGCATAGAGGAGTGTGACATTTTCATTGAGTCACTAAAAATTCAAAGATTCATATGAGTAGAGTGAATATGAAAGAGTTCTTCCATCTTCTACAGTTTTAGGCATACGTGAAAAAAAATTGGTTTAGTTAAACATTGATTAAGAAAGATTAAATTAAAATTAAAATTTTGTAAGATGTTACACATCAGCCTTTTAATTGTCAAACAAATGTGGGTGCAGTAAGCTTCAAAAAGTCATTTTTAACCTTGGAATAAAAAAAGTTTAAACTTGAACTCAAAAGGGTACTCGTGGTTTTTCCATGTATTTTATTTTTCTAGATTGATAGTAGATTTTTCGGAAGAGATGTTTCTATGCTACAGAGTTGGAAAAATGGATGAGGAAGAGAGTTTTTCGTTAGAGATGAAGAAGAAATAGAAAGTGACGATGTTGAAGAGATAGGAATACCTTTTTGAAAATAGTGACTTTACCATTGCATTGAGGAGAGTGAAATTTCTATTGAGCCACTAAAAATTCAATGATTCATTTGAATAGAGTGAATATGAAAGAGTCCTTGCATCTTCTACAACTTTAGGTATACGTGAAAAAAATAGGTTTAGTTAAACATTAATTAAGAAGGATTAAATAAAATAAAATATGAGTAAGAAAAAATAAGGGAGTGACACATCAGCCTTATCAATTGCCAAACAAATGTTGTTGCAGTAATCTTTAAAAAGTCATTTTTAACCTTGGAATAATTAAAGTTTAAACTTGAACTCAAAAGGGTTTTCGTGGTTTCTCCAGGTACTTTGATTTTTATAAATAGATAGTAGATTTTTTGTGAGAGATGTTTCTATGCTACAGATTTGGAAAAATAGATGAGGAAGAGAAGTTTCTGTTAGGTATGAAGAAGAAATAGAAAGTATCGGAGTTGAAGTGATACGAATACCCTTTTGAAAACAGTGACTTTACCATTGCATTGAGGAGAGTTAAATTTCTATTGAGACACTAAAAATTCAAATATTCTTTTGAATAAAGTGAATATGAAAGAGTCCTTCCATCTTCTAAAGCTTTAGGTAAACGTGAAAAAAAATAGGTTTAGTTAAACATTGATTAAGAAGGATTAAATAAAATAAAAATCTAGTAAGAAAAAATAAGAGAGTGACACATCAGCATTTTTAATTGTCAAACAAATGTGGTTGTAGTAAGCTTCAAAAGGTCATTTTTAACCTTGGAATAAAAAATTTTAAACTTATACTCAAAAGGGTGTTCGTGGTTTTTCCAGGTACTTTGATTTTTATAGATATATAGTAGATTTTTCGTGAGATTTGTTTCTATGCTATAGAATTGGCAAAATGGATGTGGAAGAGAGTTTTTCGTTAGAGATGAAGTAGAAATAGAAAGTAACAAAGTTGAAGAGATACAAATACCCTTCTGAAAACAGTGACTTTACCATTGCATTGAGGAGAGTGAATTTTTATTGAGTCACTAAAAATTTAAAGATTCATTTGAATAGAGTGAATATAACAGAGTCATTCCATATTCTACAACTTTAAGTATACGTGAAAATAAATAGGTTTAGTTAAACATTGATTAAGAAGGATTAAATAAAATAAAAATTGAGGAAGAAAAAATTAGGGAGTAACACATCACCCTTATTAATTGCCAAACAAATGTTTTTGCAGTAAGCTTCAAAAAGTCATTTTTAACCTTGGAATAAAAAAAGTTTAAACTTGAACTCAAAAGGGTATTCATGGTTTTTTCAGGTACTTTGATTTTTATAGATAGATAGTAGAGTTTTCGTGAGAGATGTTTCTATGCTACAGAATTGGCAAAATGGATGAGGAAGAGAGTTTTGCGTTAGAGATGAAGTAGAAATAGAAAGTAACAAAGTTGAAGAGATACAAATACCCTTTTTAAAACAGTGACTTTACCATTGCATTGAGGAGAGTGAAATTTTCATTGAGCCTTTATAAATTCAAAGATTAATTTGAATAGAGTGAATATGAAAGAGTCCTTCCATCTTCTACAACTTTTGGTATACTTGAAAAAAAAATAGGTTTAGTTAAACATTGATTAAGGGTTAAATAAAATAAAAATTGAGTAAGAAAAAATAAGTGAGTGGCGCATCAGCCTTATTAATTGCCAAACAAATATGGTTGCAATAAGCTTCAAAAAGTCATTTTTAACCTCGGAATAAAAAAGTTAAAACTTGAACTCAAAAGGGTATTTGTGGTTTTTCCAGGTATTTTGATTTTTATAGATAGATAGTAGATTTTTCGTGAGAGATGTTTCTATGCTACAGAGTTGGAAAAATGGATGAGAGAGAGAGTTTTTCATTAGAGATGAAGAATAAATAGAAATAACAAATTTGAAGAGATTCGAATACCCTTTTGAAAACAGTGACTTTACCATTGCATTAAGGAGATTGATATTTCCATTGAGCCACTAACAATTCCAAGATTCATTTGAGTAGAGTGAATATGAAAGAGTCCTTCCATCTTCTACAGCTTTAGGTATAAGTGAAAAAAATAGGTTTAGTTAAAAATTGATTTAGAAGGATTAAATAAGATAAAAATTGAGTAAGAAAGTATAAGGGAGTTACACATCAGCATTATTAATTTTTAAATAAATGTGGTTGCAGTAAGCTTCAAAAATTCATTTTTAACTTTGGAATAAAAAAAGTTTAAACTTGAACTCAAAAGGATATTTGTGGTTTTTCCATGTAATTTAATTTTTATAGATAGATAGTCGATTTTTCGTGAGAGGTGTTTCTATGCTAGAGTTGGAAAAATGGATGAGGATGAAAGGTTTTTGTTAGAGATGAAGAAGAAATAGAAAGTAACGAAGTTGAAGAGATACAAATACCTTTTTGAAAATAGTGACTTTATCATTGCATTGAGGAGAGTGAAATTTTTGTTGAGCCACTAAAAATTTAAAGATTCATTTGAATATAGTGAATATGAAAGAGTCTTTCCATCTTCTACAACTTTAAGTATACGTGGAAAAAAAATAGATTTAGTTAAACATTGATTAAGAAGGCTTAAATAAAATAAAACTTGAGTAAGAAAAAATAAGGGAGTAACACATCAGCCTTATTAATTCTCAAACAAATGTTGTTGCAGAAAGCTTCAAAATGTCATTTTTAACCTTGGAATAAAAAAAGTTTAAACTTGAACTCAAAAGGGTATTCGTGGTTTTTCGAGATACTTTGATTTTTATAGATAGATAGTAGATTTTTTGTGGGAGATGTTTATTTGCTACAGAGTTGGCAAAATGGATGAGGAAGAGAGTTTTTCGCTAAAGATGAAGAAGAAATAAAAAGTATCGAAGTTGAAGTGATACAAATATTCTTTTGAAAATAGTGATTTTACCATTGCATTGAGGAGGCTGGAATTTTTATTGAGCAACTAAAAATTCAAAGATTCATTTGAATAGAGTAAATATGAAAGACTCTTTCCATCTTCTACAACTTTAGGTATACATGAAATAAATAGGTTTAGTTAAACATTGATTAAGAAGGATTAAATAAAGTAAAAATTGAGTAAGAAAAATAAGGGAGTGACACATTAGCCTTATTAATTGCCAAACAAATGTGGTTGCAGTAAGCTTCAAAAAGTCATTTTTAACTTTGGAATAAAAAAGTTTAAACTTGAACTCAAAAGGGTTAGTGGTTTTTCCAAGTACTTTGATTTTTATAGATATATAGTAGATTTTTTGTGAGAGATGTTTCTATGCTACAGAGTTGGCAAAATGGATGAGGAAGAGAGTCTTTCGTTAGAGATGAAGAATAAATAGAAAGTAACAAAGTTGAAGAGATACGAATACCCTTTTAAAAACAGTGACTTTACCATTGCATTGAGTAGAGTGAAATTTTTATTGAGCCACTAAAAATTTAAAGATTCATTTGAATATAGTGAATATGAAAGAGTCCTTCCATCTTCTACAACTTTAAGTATACGTGAAAAAAAATAGGTTTAGTTAAATATTGATTAAGAAGGATTAAATAAATTAAAAATTGAGTAAGAAAAAATAAGGGAGTGACACATCAGCCTTATTAATTGCTAAACAAAATGTGTTTGTAGTAAGCTTCAAAAGGTGATTTTTAACTTTGGAATAAAAAAGTTTAAACTTGAATTTAAAAGGGTATTCGTGGTTTTTCCAAGTACTTTAATTTTTATAGATAGATAGTAGATTTTTTGTGAGAGATGTTTCTATGCTAGAGAGTTGGCAAAATGGATGAGGAATAGTGTTTTTTGTTAGAGACGAATAAGAAATAGAAACTATCGAAGTTGAAGTGGTACAAATACCCTTTTGAAAATAGTGATTTTTTTCATTGCATTGAGGAGGGTGAAATTTTCATTGAGCCACTAAAAATTCAAAGATTCATTTGAATAGAGTGAATATGAAAGAGTCTTTCCATCTTCTACAGCTTTAGATATACGTGAAAAAAATAGGTTCAGTTAAACATTGTTTAAGAAGGATTAAATAAAGTAAAATTTGAGTAAGAAAAATAAGAGAATGACACATCAACCTTATTAATTGCCAAAAAATATTGTTGCAGTAAGCTTTAAAAAGTCATTTTTAACCTTGAAATAAAAAAATTTAAACTTGAACTCAAAAGGGTATTCGTGGTTTTTCCAAGTACTTTGATTTTTAGATAGTAGATTTTTTGTGAGAGATGTTTTTATGCTACAGAGTTGGCAAAATGGATGAGGAAGAGAGTTTTTCGTTAGAGATGAAGAAGAAATAGAAAGTATCAAAGTTGAAGTGATACAAATACCCTTTTGAAAATAGTGACTTTACCATTGAATCGAAGAGGGTGAAATTTTTATTGAGCCACTAAAAATTCAAAGATTTATTTGAATAGAGTGAATATGAAAGAGTCCTTCCATCTTCTACATTTTTAGGTATACGTGAAAAAAAATAGATTTTGTTAAACATTGATTTAGAAGGATTCAATAAAAAATTAAGGAGTGACACATCAGCCATATTAATTGCTAAACAAATGTGTTTGTAGTAAGCTTCAAAGAATCATTTTTAACTTTGGAATAAAAAAAGTTTAACTTGAACTCAAAAGGGTATTCGTGGTTTTTCTAGGTATTTTTTTATTGATAGATAGTAGATTTTTTGTGGGATATTTCTATGCTACACAGTTAAGATTGATTTCATAAATATGTGAAGCTTTTAGACAGAATAGTATCAAGAATAGTATCAGAGCCTCGACAAAAAGAAAAAATGCATATGATATGAATATAATAGAGTGAGAAATGGAGAAAACTATTTAATCATGGAAACACCACAACCAAACGATACATCATTGTTCGATCACTTAACAAATGATTAGCTAGCACAAAATGAAGTTGTTCAGACGATGCCACTATAGGTTTCAAAGACAAATCCCTGCATGAATACTGCTCCAACTTTTGGCTGCTTTTTTTTAATATGGAGTTAGTTTTTCAGGTTTC
Organism: Vicia faba; assembly: GCA_948472305.1. Taxonomy (NCBI): domain Eukaryota; kingdom Viridiplantae; phylum Streptophyta; class Magnoliopsida; order Fabales; family Fabaceae; genus Vicia; species Vicia faba. Next base: position 90,832,325 of record OX451738.1, read on the forward strand.
CGAAGGGTCTGTTTACTGTGATTTTTTTATAATATATGTATTTATCTTAACTAGCTAAGAAGAAGAACAAGAAGATGAGAGACAAATAAAGTGAGTCATTTTGATGAAAAATAAAATAAGACACTAAGATAATGTATTTAGGAATTAATGAAAACAGCTTTTGATATTTTCGTTATTTTTGGAAATTTAAGATAAATACTCACTTCAATTGTCCCTTTTCTGATGTTATCGAATAAAACTAATAAAAAATTTAGAAGAAAAAATAAAATGTTTTCACAAAACAAAAACACTTAACAAAATAGTATTCAGGAAAAAGATTAGTCTGCTACCTGTCTTGATTCAACGCAATAATCTTATGAATGGATCTCATTTATCTCATGCTTCAAGGTACCAGTAACATGAGAAAGGAGAAATAAGAAATCTAATTCTGAAGTCCGCACAAAAATATGATTTTATAAAAAGAGATTAATGGAGATTTAAAAATAACCCCTTAATCTTGAATTCTCTTTTATCATCAAGCGTGCCTACTTTATTACCGTAATTTAAAAGTAATTACAAAATGTTTAATTCTAATTAGAAATTAGTATAAAACTAGTTCACACTAATCGTGTGTGTCACTTTTCTCGTGTAGAAAACCAAAATAAACATCTAAAGTAACAAATAAGAGCAAATAGTAAGTTTCTTACATGATAGAAGATTTTGGTAATTGTCAATTTAGAGATTATACGAGTTTGAGATGATATCAAATGCGAATGCCATACATACTATCTACTGGGCGATGTACACACTTCCACTCCAATTCCATTTCATTTATGTTTTCCTTTTGCTAGATTAATGAAGCAACAAAAGGGCTCACATGTCAGCAACCAATTTTTCCTCACCAGCTATGGATTCAGCAAGGGTTCCCCGAGTCCACTTCTTAAGCATCTCTAATGCAGCCTTGGGCTGGTCCATTGGAACCATGTGACCCGCATCATGGACCTGTTTTTGTTACACGTAGAAGTCTTAACTGAATAAAACATTTTCCAGTGACCATGAGCAAAGCAAGAAAGGATTTGGTAGATATAAGTAAAAGCCAAGTTTGTATTTGATTATGGAAATAAAGTAAGCAATTTATCTCTGTACAATATAAACATTTCAGTAGTGTGAGTCACCCCTAATTTAACATTCTGTCCAAGTCTTTAACAGAAAAAGCACTTATAATCCTTTCTGCTGTTATAATCATTAACGATTTGGAAACAATGTTGAAATTGGGGTAAATTTAATCAGCACTGCTGAATGTCTTGTTATCAGTGCTGATTAAAAGTTAGTGGTATTTTGCAGATAGAGTTATGTTGAAGGAGGCAATCTATAGTTTACCATGTTTTTCATGTAAAGTGTGACTTATTCGATATAGTATTGGTAGTTTTCAGTTTTTCTACATAAACATGTGTCAAAATGTGTATGTGTGCAGGAAGAGAGAGCGCGATGGAGACCTTAAGGAAACTCAGAGGACCATGGCTCTTCAATAATCCAGCTTGTGATCCATTAACAACAAAAGGAACATCAGGTGAGGCTACAAATTCTTTCTGACCAGACCATTTCATCGCATGAACCCATCTTGAATTACCTACTCGTTGAAATCATACCACCGGGAAAAGGTCCATCACTTTATTATTCAAAAGATTATAATATGAAATATTAAACTTCTCAACAAATCTTATATATGTCCAGTGTAAATACTTACCAAGCCAGTTGCATATAAAATCATATTCCCCAGCATAAACAAGTAAATTGATTCCATCCTTAAGAAGGAGAGGAATACCAACTTCCAGATTCCTCATCCAGTCCACCAACATAGCCATATAAACTTCAGTGCTACAAGAAACAAAACGAATTTCGCCAACCCCTAGTGAATCCCGAACTGATTCTTGGTTCAGGAACTTCTCCATGTTTGAAAAATCATAGCAGAGGCTCCCCTCACACTTCTTTCTGATATCATAGTACTGCAACAAAAGTATATAATCTGGTAAAACTTACATAAAACACCAATATATTGCTTCAAGATTGCAATTTCTATTAAAGGCATTCATAACATTTGTGACGAAACCTCTAAATTAAAAACCACTGTGGTCTAACGCGTGTGGTTGGTCCACAATGTGTGTGAGTGTTGTAGACTCCGGGGTACCGAGTTCAATTCCTACTAATTTAAAGAACTCCTAATTAAAATATCCTATACTGAGAAAGAGTTAAAGATTAAAGAATGTGGTACAAAACAGACTCCGGGTTTGAAAAATGATCAATTGTCAGCATGTGTACTTAGTCTTGGGAGTGCATACCAGTTATATTGTTCATATTCTTGATAAACTGGTTCCTTATAACTATCCATGTGGTATATGGTACTTTAGCTTCTCCTTTTCCAAAAAAATTGATTGAACTGTATGTCTTTAATTAAGCCTCATTCTCAATAAGCTTTCATGTAAGCCCCATGTCACGAAAAATAGTACTAATGAGATGTTACTACAGAAGATGATGAAATTATGTACCCACATTTACACCTCCGGCATGTAACAAGATGTCATTGAATATGAGATTACAGGCTACATTTGCAGTCAGGCAGGAAATCTTACCATCGGTGCCTGAAAGGATTTAAACAAATATTAAAGAGAAATGTAGTAGAAGCCTACTAGCAGAAGATTTCAAACAAGGGATGAATCATTAAATAAAATTCTAAAATTCATTTACTCAATAAAATAAGGAAAGATTTATTGTTCCAGCAATAACAACATCTAAAAAACAAAGAGAACCTAATTTCTTTTCTCCTCAGGAGTGGTATTCTCTCTCCACACACACATAGCATAAATTACATATAACAGTATCTTTATTGTCCTTCGTCTTTTCTCAGGGCAAAATAAACATCATACAGTATGAAAACAAAAATTGCTCTAAATATGACATTATTTTGTTCAATATGTAAGCATATTTAACATGCAACAAAAAATTGATTGTGTTGTGCACTAATTAACAAACTTAGAAAAGAAACTAATAGGAGTTTTATGATTCAATTATTTATCCCATTCTGTTCTGTTTGTAAAGTCCCTCGGGATGCATCAAACGCAACCTTAAAGTTTACACGATCATTAGAAATCAACAAACTGGTGATCTATCTATAAACTGTCATAATTGTAATCGCAAAAGAATTTCCCAAACTTTCCAATGATTTCGAATCAGCTTTAGCAATCCACATTTAATGCCTATTATATACTGGTACATTAAATGCAAGATATATGTGTAGTTTAAATATATAATGTATGAGTGATTGAGTGTTATAGGACTTAGTCAGAAACACAGTGACAGGTGGATTTCAAATGACAAAAAATACAATATTCTAGGGGAAAAAACTTATGCCAAATGTAAATTACCGCATAGCTTTATTGCCAATTCACAGGCTGGAACCAATACTTTGCCAAGGAGGTCATGTGTAGACTGTGTAATTATGCCCATGTCCAGTGCATAATCTGGGTAAGCTTTATACTGAATTGCAGGATTGGTAAGTCCATTACCAATGGCCAATCCCTGTTCAAACCATTAAAACAAGATATGCTAATAGTTTTCCCTTCAACTCTTTCACCTAATAAAGTCAGAACATTTCACTATATAATGTAACATGACAAACCTTCAAATTTATATGAATTCCTTCGTTAGCTTGGTTTCCCTGATGGATACGAGAGCCTAAAGCAGGAATATAGTGCCCAGCATACGATTCACCTGTAATAAAAAAATCATTCTTTGCATATTGGGGATGTTCTACAAAGAAGACCTGGGGAAATAGAAACAAAAAAACTGTTAAGATGCTATTGTAGTCTTTTATATTATTTTTGCTAAGTATTATGAATTGACATGTTTATTACCCTTCCTACTGTGTACTGAGATATAAATAAAATACCTGAACCCAAATTTGGGTATGAAATCATCATTTTTTACTTAAATTGGTAACAATAACCACTTTCTTAATTTGTTTTTATGTCAGTCATGAAGACCAAATTCCATCCTTCTGCATATTTGAACATCCCTCATCTGGATTACAGTTGTCAGTTTCTTCAGGAGACCTGAGGTTTGTGGATCTATGTGACAGAGAGTAGGGATGGGCTTCTAAGTTAATTAAACCATTTTGAAAACCGGACAGGATGTGGATCCTGAGATAGCCTATTATTGCTGGTGTCTCAATGGATGCAAGATCAAAATGGTCACTATTGATAACAATTGGCGAGACAGATAGGATGGTGCATAGTTAGTTGCTGAGGAATTTTTATTCGTATCTATTATACAAGCTTGCTGATAGTGCTAACCTTCTGTTAACCTTTCCCTATGTATTGGCTTGGCCATTTTGCTTCACATGACTATTATATGGTTACTTGTAACTTTTTGAGGCATCTGTCCTTATTTTAAACACGTGAATGACATAATACATCATCACAGTACACATATATCCACCACAAAAATAATAAATGTTAGGTAATAAATGAATAATGCACTTAAATTTCTAGAATTTATATTCAGATTCTAAGTAACCATAGGTACCTGCAAGAAGTCATATAGGTCATTGCTAACACCCTTTTCATTATGACGAATGTCACGCAAATCAGTACTGTAGCTAAAGCCAGTTCCAGTTGGTTGATCAACATACAAAAGGTTTGAAACCTACAAGATTGGATTTGGAAACAAAAATTTGATGTTCATAAATAATTATCAGGGAAAAAGTACAATACAGAAAGCAACTATCAAGGTAAAAAATAGGATACAACAAGAACATGAACCCAGCCTTATTCCATTAAGTGAGATCGGCTACATGAATCAAACGACACCATAATGTTCTATCAAATACCATATTTTTGTCTAGCTCATTAATTTCAAGATCTTTCTTAACAGTTTACTCTTATAGTTTTTATAGTTTTTCTAGATCTTCCTCTACCTCTAACAGGTTTGACTACCCTCCCTCCATCTAATCAACTATCCTTACTACATAATTCATGTGTCTTCTCTCTATATGTCCAAACCACCTAAGTCTAATTTTGTCACTTTCAATCTTATTTTGTCTAGTCTTACCAAACATACAACGCAAACATTCATCCCAGTTACACTCGAATTATTTTAGTGTTGGTTATTTTCAGTTCAACACTATGTTCAGCATAACATTGGCAGTCTTACAGTTGTCCAATAAAATTCCCCCTTCAGTTTGAGCGATACTTTTGTATTGCATGAAACATATGAGGCTCTCTTCCATTTCAACCACTCAGCTTCAAAGGTGTTCAAAAATCATACAGACGCGCAGTTTCTAGTTTGTAGTAGATGAAAATAAAAATAGAAAAAAGTGAAATTAGGTTACCTTATCCCAACCATAGTGATTCCACACAAGAGACAAATTGTGATTAATTTTGAAAGGGCCATTTTCATAAAACAAAGCCAATTCACTGCTACAGCCAGGACCTCCAGTCAACCAAATCACAACAGGGTCTTCTTCCTTGCAGTTGCGCGATTCAAAGAAAAAGTAGAACATCCTGCCACAGTAACCAAACGTAAGGAAACATGGTGAATGAAGAAGTTAAAGTGAAAATGAGAAAGGAACCTTGCGGCATGGGAATTTTGAATCGGATAATAGCCGGCATAATGACCAAAATCCTCAACAGAAACATCATCATCATCATCGGCAAGTAGATTAGGAAATTTGAGGCGCTTTTCAACTATTTTGCCACTACGATCTAATGAAGATGAATTTGCAGCAGCGATGTTGAGGTTGAGTTCCGGGAACAAATTAAGGTCTCTCACTAGCTTCTTAGCTTCTAGTGTGAGGAGGAGATCGCCGCCGCCGCTACCGCCGCCGCCGCCGCCGGCGGCAGAAGAAATTGATGACCAGAAATAAAGGAAGAGGAAGATTGACGTGGGAGAAAGCCCCATTTTCTAACGTAATGGCAGATAGATACTGCACGCACTACTAACATGTAATTTAAGTCAAAATCAAACGATTATAAAAATTTAATAGTTATAATTAATTAATAATATAAAATTGTTTTATATAATTGGTGTATTATCAATTAAAATCATATAAAATACGTTTTAAATTGTTGTTGATTTTGGTACGGTCGATAGAATTCATAATATCTTGTCAATTAATAAATTGATTCAACTGTCTCAACTAATTTTTTTTAATTTAATTTGCCAATAGTAGACATCATCTATAAAAGACATCTTTAAACATATTAAATTTATATTTTGTAACACATATTTCAATTAAGATTTTTAAAAAAAAAAATTTTAATAATATTACAAATTTCGTAAGCATTAAATGAGTTGAATGATCATTGAGATTTAACCAAAAAAAAAAGTTTAATTATTTGCTCATTAAATCTACTTTTCAACTCAAGTAAATAGTGAATATACTATATTTTACGTTGTCACGCGAATTTTTTAATTTTTCATACTTATTTTATACTCCTATTTAATTAAAAGACTTTTTTAAAGATCAATGTGGGAAGGCCCTTACAACTCAAATAAGAAAGATGTTGAGAGAACAAATAAAGACTTGACTATTAAATACGTATGACAAACGGTATATCCGTCTCATAAAAAATTTACTTCATATCTCAATAATTATTTTTATACCTTAACATTAAATTTTTCGGACCAAAATTTTCTCATATAAATAGTTAATATTTAAAATATAAATATATATATATATATATATATATATATATATATATATATATATATATATATATATATATATATATATATATATATATATATATATATATATATATATATATATATATATATATATATATATATATATATATCACTTTTTCACTTCCACACTTAAGATCTCTTCTAATTCACATAAAAAAGCACATTCAAATCCGAACACTTTTCATAACTCTTTGAATTCATAAATAACATATTGTTACAAATTAAATGAGTCTTTTGGTTTTATGTTTTGAATTGGAACACTTTTTTTTTTAGTCTTTCAATTTTGAATTTTGTTCCAGTTTAGAAAACTCTTCCGATTTGTGAATTTTACATACCGAAACTCCTTCACAAAGTGTTTCGTTTTTTTTTTTTTACATTTTTTCATTCTAGAACCCTTTCAAAATGTGTTCCGATTTGTGTTTTTTATTAAAAAAAAATTGATGTATTTTTTGTTATTTTGACAGTGACGCGAATATGAGGCAAAGACAGTAAGATTCCAGTTCGTAGTTTAGGATTTGGTGTTCCACGTATGTTTGCAAGATAGAAAGAGCATATTGATGCATCTGCACCCGCTCCATATTCAGTTGGCTTTTCGTGAGGGTCGTATGATACATCTCTTCTGGTAAAGTATGAGCATCATATTGCTCGACATTTATGGTTCGGTGAGGTAAGTAAAAGAAATTTATTTTACATTGAAAAAATTTTAACTTTTTAATTGTATTTTATAATATGTGTATTTTCATTTGTTTTCAAGAGAGAGGTCCGAAGAAAGAGTTGAAAGTTGTTAGACATGGGTTGAAGCTTACACGGATGGTTCCTATTGCTCTCCCACCAGAGATGGAGATTTTTGGATGTTTAGGTCTGGTCTATCTTCACTTCAGATAACCAGTTTGACAAAGATAGACCCAAACCTGGTATCTGCATTTGTAGAGAAATGACATCTAGAGACATCTTCATTTCACATGTTATTTGGTGAAATGAGTATTACTTTGGAAGATATCGCATGTCTGCTTCACCTGCCCATCAAGGGTATATTCTGGAGCCCCGAACATGTCACCGAAGAAGTTACTACTGAACTTGTTGTTGACTACTTATGAGTGTCATCGAGACTTACAACAGGACATGTCCATAGCTGCAGGGATGCTTACTATAAGTTGGAGTGGTTATACAGCTTATTCAAACAACATCGAGCTACTACTAGATGGTGTAACGCCTGTTAATTTAATTAATTATTTAATCAAATTATATTTTTGGACCATTGTGATGTTGCGTGATGTTAAGTATTATTGGTGAAAGTTGTCGGAATTATTAATTAATTAGTTGATTGATAATAATTTTTATGTTGTGTTAATGAAATATTATTTAAGTGATGGATTGATTAAGTGGTAGAAATATTAGAGTAGTAATTTATTAGAAATAAGAATAGAATTAATAATGGGTTTATGTTATGGCGTCAAGAAGTAAAAAGTAGAGGGTAGCATTTAGGCCCAATTGAATTTATTTGGATTAGTAAATAATATTATATTATTATTAGAAAATAAGAGAGAAAAGAAGTTGGTTATTAGTAAGAAGAGGAAGAGGAAGTTAGGGTTTTTGGAGAAGAAGAGAGATACGTGAAGTGGAACCAAGAGACCAAGAAGAGATTCGATCGGAGACCCGTAGAGTTACCTTCAAACCAAACCAAGTAAGGGTGGGATTTCTTATCCTATAATGGGGCATATGACATTTTGTATGTGAAAATTAGTATGTGGGATTATTACTGTTTATTGATTTGTGTTGGTTTGTGTTGTTATGATAAACATTAATAATAATTGATTTGATTAAAGAATTGTCAAAGAATTGGTGTATTAATGTGTTATATACTTGTCTGGATTGGATTTAGAATAGTAGACAGTATAGTAGAAAGTCCATTTAAACAATACCGAGAGGACAAAAGAAGAAGAAAATTGTGCCTGGATGCTGCCGAACGGCTGCTTGTTGTTGGTTGGATGCTGCCGAACGGAAACTTGTTGTTGGTAGGATGCTGCCGAACGGCAGCTTATTATTGTTATGGGAAGAGTTCTGATCGGCACTATGAGAGAAAGAGAGAGGGTGTGTCGTGCGACACACCTTTGGGCTGAGGGGCGCAAGGTGCTAGGCATGCCGACCGACATGTTAAGAGGAAAAAGGTGTCGATGGGCACCCTATTGTGACGAGGGGCACGCTCTGGAATTCTCTATTTCATTTTAATTGTTTTGTCAGTTTTTCTGTGTCCTTCCTGTGTCTGTTGCATCAGTAAGTAACTGCAGAATTTTTATATAGCAGAGTTTGAAAACAAATAATAATAGTAGGGACATTAATAGTAATTACACGACTAGCATCACTAGAATAGTAACAGTAGATGTAGGTAGCAGAATTTCAGTGACAAAATCAGTAAACAATAGCAGAGATTAAGTAAGTAGCAGAAGTAGTATATGGACATTATTGATTATAGGTCTTATGACCAATGTTGTGTTATTTTGTGTTGATCGATAATGTGAATATGTTGTCGCCATGAAAAGTTGATTTCGTTGATATGTTGTGCTGTAGGCCTTTGGCCAATGTTGAACGGTGTGAATTGTTGTTATGTCGATCGTTGTTATGTTGTTGTCGTTGTTGCGTTGCCGAGTTGTGGTTGTTTATATCGTTGCATAGCATAACATATCATTAAAGTTGGCCTGGATTGGCATGTTCTAAGTTGGAGCGAATTCTCACCTATGTTGGCCTGGATTGACATGTTCTAAGTTGAAGGCTTTGCCTTATGCCTCGATAAACTGGCATTTTCTAAGTTGGGAGTTCTGCTCCAATGGTACCACATGCATTTGTACAGTTGAGTCGCATTTGGAGTCGTTGATTTATTGCTTATTTAAAATGTTGTATATGCACGGTGATGTTATAAGTTGAATTGAAGCATTGGTGAATGGTGTTGCTTTATGTTGATGTTGTATGAAGTGGTAATTTTATATGAACTAATTTTCGATATATTATTTATCATACGTTCTATTATAGTGTTCGATATCTCACCCCTTCTGTTTGAATGTTGCCTTTTGTTGGTAACGTGCAGGTAACCAAGAGGAGTAGCCGATAACATTGTTAGTTCGAGTTTGGTGTCATTTTCTCTGATACGTAGTACTCGGGGAGAAATGAATGCTTGTCTTATTTTGTTGTTTATTTATTGAACCTTATGTTGTTATTTGGGGAGTTATGGTGTTGATGTTGTTTTATGATTCAAAAGATGTTATATCTTATTTAGAGAACTATTATGAATCCGCTGCGTGATTAATCAAAGTTTGGTTTATGTTATGAAGATTGTATTCATGAGTTGTGTTATTTCCTCTTCTTTAACTGTTATGTATCTATTCTAAAAGCATGACAGTTTTATGTGTCTTTGTTGAATATGTGACATCCTGATTATATTGGAAATTTTTATACTCTGATTTTCCGCTAATTTCTTGGGGTAGAATTTGGGTGTTACAGATGGGACTGTGCAACTAGAGTGTATATGTTATTGTTGGTGGGTTGCACCATTTTTGCTGATAAGACTTTTATGCTTGCTTTGAAACTCACAATCCAAGGACTTTTAGCCAAAACTAAGCCCATATTTGGATTCGGGAGGGTTGAATTATTGGGATAGGATGTTTTGGATCATTAACCATTTGAATTTCGCAGGTTCAAGAAAACAGGTCACCGGAGAAGATGACCGGAGCTAGGGCTTCGGCGCTTCTCCGGCCAATGTATTTTGTTTTATATTATATATTTTTTGTTTAATTATATGAACGGATGAAATAGCCATCCCAGTGGCAGAAGTGCGCGTGATAAGGCATTAGTCTCAAAGGTTTTGGGTTCGATCCATCCTTTTGATACTTTTTTCTCTAATATTTCTCATATTTTTTGCAGGTTGATGATAAAACATGTTGAACGTGTATCCTAATGCAAACGAGCGCTTGACTTAGTTGGTATGCATGCTGCTTGGAGATGCAGGGGGCGTGGGTTCAACACTCACCCCCAACATTCTATTTTCTCTATTTTTTTTACTGACCTTATTTTCTTTTTCTTAACCCTAATTTTTCAATAAACCCTAATTAATTTTAATCAACATTAAAACAAATTAGGTTTAGTCTTTTTCTCATGAATTAACTTTGATTTTTATTTATTAAAATTTATTAGGATAATTAATCTCAATTAATTTATTTACTTAAATTTTTTTGATTAATCAAAATCAACCTAGACTTTAGGGTTTATTTAATTTAATCACTTAATCAGTTTTTTTCAATTAAAATAAATTAGGTTTAGGTTAAATTATAAATCATTTTTCATCAAACAATTTCTCTGTTTCTTTTCCTTTTTACTGTTTCGTGCGCTTTATGATTTTCGCATTATTTTTTCTATTATGTAACTGCTATGGAATGTAATAGTTTAACTAGGTTTTTACTTGCTTTACTTTTTCCCCGAGTTTTATGGTGTGTATCCCCTTCCCCAAAGCTTTGTAATAGCGTAGAATATTTAATTTCTGTCTTTACTGCTTTCCTTATAACTGTTTAGTAACTAGGTGTGTATGGCAACATCTAAAACGAAATGTAAAAAACCCTAAATGCAATATTAAATAACTGAATTGAATCACTATTCACACTTGCACCTCTAGGGTAACCTCACTCGTTGCCTCGGAAAACAGTCATGTCCCTCGAACACGGGGACGCTTTAGCAAAGTCCCTCCGGTTAAAAAGATCGTAGTTTCTCGATGACCCTTCGATGCTGCCTTTGATAAACGATCTTAGTCTCTTATCATAAAATTGCTAAAGATTCCTTACAAGTTGCCTTTATGACTGTACGATGACCCGCGCATGTCCCTCACACATCCAACGATAAGGCTTCCTACTGACTAATGGTAGGGTATCACTATCTAAGGAAGAGGAAAATAACGCGAAAGACTTTTAAGGAAGTAGATAGCTCGTAATCACTTGCTCGTAAAAATGAAACATATCTTTTCACAAACACTTTTCTATGAAATATTTTCAAAACAAACACTTTGTATGCGTTCTCAACTGATACGACAAAGTTTGCCATAGTTAGGCATTTTTTCAAAATATTTTCAAACAAACACATATACAAAAGCATTTCAAACAAAGTGAGCTAACGATTAAGAGTCGTAGATAACTACAGATGAAAAGGGTGCTAACACGTTCCCTTTTCATAACCCCCCCCCCCCCCCCGAACTCAAAATTCTCGAAGGTCTTTCCTGTTGTTCTTTTCACCCTTTCCTTATTGGATAAAAGAAAAATCGGTGGCGACTCTTGTTATCTGCATATTTGCGATAAAACGCAAAACCGAGTCAGTTCTCCCACCGTATTACAAACACTTAGAATTTTTCTAAGTACAAAACATTTGTGTGTTTTTCACAAATTCAATTAGACATAAATTTTTGCTCAAGTATCCAAATGATGTCTTTCTTGATACATTATAAAGATTGTGACCTTGTCTTTCAAATGCTCCAAGAATCATGTGATAAAGCCTCTTGAGTTACGTGCATCATGGATTCAAAGTTAGCACCTTGAAACTGATTTTGTCAAAACAATTAGATTACAAATTGGTTAATATGACCTTTAATCACAAAATTGTTGCGCATTCTTACTTTTAATCATGCTTAACAATCTTCCATAAGTGATTAGCACCTTGAAACACAAGTTTTGGTTGAGTTAGAAGTCACACTTTTGTCATGATCAGGGTGCACACAATTTCACTTGATTGCTTATCATTCACCCTCTCTCAGCATTGCATCATATTCTCCTATAAATAAAGATCTCCTATACTTCATTTGACAAGCTTTGGAGAGCCAAAGAAGCCCTGCCAAACTCACGTGCAAAGCTTCATTTCTGCAACTTTGAATTCCTATTTAGAGTAATCTCAGCTCCAATTTCTTTATTGATTCTTCTTCCTTGAACTTCACTGAAGCTAACAGGAGAAGAATTAAGTCTTGAGGTGCTCTAAATCATGCTAGCCAAGTCTAGTTTCAGAGCAAATTCATCTGACTTTGTTCAGGTAGTTTAAAGCACCAAATCTTCTAACTCAAATTACTGGAATGGTTTATGATGTTCACTGATGCTTGCTATTAACTCAATTTTGATCAATCGAGGCATTTAATGCATCTGTTTTCGAATTCAATTTTTTTAAACTCTCTGGTTTTTCTCAAATTGACTGAGCTACAAGTTAAATAAATTTTTCGCGAGGGTACAGTTGCCTTCGCCTTGATGAGACGAATCGAATGGTACTGGTTTAAACCTATATCTTTTTCGTTTGAGGGACCTATAAATCGCGTATTTTGGTTCACTTTGTCAATGATCTGAAGGTCGAAGACGATGACATGGACGTCTTCAACCAATCAGAGCCCCATGCGTGGCTTGTTTTATCTGTTTTTTAAAATAAAGGATCATGTGTGTTATTCACTAAAGTCCATGTCAAGCACAACGCTCCAGGTCCTTTGGATATGTTTACTAACGCGTTTTGACTATGATCGGATGGCACATATTATTTTGACATTATTTTTATTTTCTGATTTTATATTTTAATTGTTTTAAACTTTAAAAATTCATAAAAAAACTCATTTCAACTTCTAAAATTATGAAAAAAATTCTCAAAAATACTTTTGATTTTTCGCTTTCTGATTTCTATTTTTTCACAATTTTATTTTTTGATTTAGTATTTTTTATGATTTTTCACTTTATTAGAATTATTTTAATTATTTAAAAATACTTTTCTTGATTTTTAAATTCTGAAAAAATATGGAAGGATCCAATGAACTCTTGACAAATATTAGTGACCTTATTTTATTTTTATTTCTGACTTTTCTATTTTTCATAATTTTTGGTTTATTTTGCTTATTTCTTCGAATTTAAAAAAAAATAGTTTCTAACTTTAAAAATTCTGAATTTTTTTGTCAACACTTATTGACTCATGTTTGACCTCTGACTTTTTTTTAGGATTTTTGTTTGGTGTTTTAATATACTTTGTGTATTTTACCAATTATTTCCCTTTTATTAATCATTTAAATATTGTTTTATTGAATATTATTTTATTACTTTTGTTTGGTCCTGCTTTGGGTGTTATCTTGGGACAAGTTCCTCAACCTCATTGGAACTTGGGTGTTGATAGGTTGAAAAACCAAATCCACCAAAATGGATGAATGATGTAAATGATATTTGAAACCCTAATTTTATCTAATACATCTCCTCCTTCTTCATCTTATCCCTTTCTTACTTGTGCTACATGTCGTTGGAGAATAATCTACATATCATTTCTCTAACATATGGTACATAGATTGCTATTGACCTCCCTCAAAATAGGCGTGACTTCTACATAAATTCACTTACGATTGCTTAACATAGCGCAAAATTTGTCCCGATTCGAAAAATGATCATTCGTGGTCCAAACCTATGTTTGCAAGCCCAAGTATGTTTAATTTGAAACCTTTGATCCAATAACCTTGAGGTTCATTATTATGAGGCTTTGACCTTATCAATCCTCTAATGAACTTTCATGAATTTTCATCTAAGTGAATCATTTAAGCATTATTGATCATATATGCTTGCCTTGAGTACTTGAAATGAATGATATATTTGATAAAAAGCAAATGAAACTTGTTGTTGAGAAGCTTTGATTTTATCAATCGTCTAATGAGTTTTCAAATGAAAGTTTCAAAATGGTCATTCAACTAACCTCTAGCTTCTAATTCATTAACAATTGACTTTACTTTGTGCTTTTACTTTTTGCCCTTTGTTTTATGCCTTTACTTTTATGCACCATTTACTTTAACATTTACATTTCATGCTATTTTCATCTTTGCTCACTTGAGCATTTATCGTTATGTCATTTTTATTTTGCTCACTTGAGCTTTCATTTTCTTTTTAAAGACACTTAATAACTAACTTGAACATTAAAAAGCTTTAAGGTTACTTGGACTATTTGGTTACTATCCTTGGCATAATGGAGTTGTGGACCTCTTGGACATAGGATTAGAAGCCTTGATTACTCTTGAGACCTTGTGAATCTGTTGTTATTTTGTCTGGAGTTCTTGGGGTTTACCCCAAAATATTGGGTTGATTTTCTTTGTGTGCAGGTTATTCTGGTTATGTGCTTTGTCTATGATTGGGATTTCCTATGTATACAGTTGTTACTCTACCTAATTTTTGTGAAGACTTAATTCATCTGAAGCTTGATATTCCTAAGAGGTTTAGTATTTTTACATGCTTGGTTTCAATAGAAAGGATGTGAATTCTATATTGACTCTTTATGTCAAGTGTTGGCTTCTTGTTGGTTAGTTTGTTCTTTTCCTTAGCTTTTACCTTAGCTTTTACCTTATGCTTTAGGATCGTCCCTTCATCTCCTCTCATCTTCTTTAATTTCAAAAATCTTCTCCCTCCTTCTCAAAACTCTTCTTGTTTTCTAACTTGATCCACTTTCATAATAAACTTGGACTTAGGTCCATGCATTTTTTAAAATATTTTCTTAATCAATCTTTAACCAACTTAATCATACTTCGACATTTTTTGTGAGAAGACTAAAAGTCAATTAACCTCATTCAAACCATTTTGTCACTTTGTATTTTTACTTTAAAACCTTTTCTCAAAAGATTAGACTCTTGTTGATCCTTTTAGTGATGCAAGCTTCTATACTTCTATGATATATAGTGAAGTGAGATATTTTCCACTTTGGTGTTGAGTGAAGCTTTGTTGATTTTAAAAACCAAGTTATATCCTCCATTTTGAGATGATACAAATTCTCTTTTCTCATAATCGTGGGTAGTAAGTATTTTTTCCACTCGGATATGACGATGATGTCTCTTCTCTTAAAATTAACCGACACACATGTGTTTTAAAATTTTTGAGGTGAACTACGAGTACCCTGATCCACTATTGCATGGAAGGTGGTACATAGGCACTAAAGATTCGCAACCTCGGCGGGTGCAAAAATTGTAAAAAAAAATACTTCTTTTCTCATCTCCACAATCTATTTTTGTATACATCATCTATAGCCAAAATACACAAATTTTCAAAGAGGTTCTTGTGGAGTACCGTAGATCTTTAAGGTGTTAATACCTTCCTTTTGCATAACCAGCCCCTGTACCTAGATTCTCTCCCCATCTCTTTTGGTTTTATTCGCACTTTTCTCATTCCTCTGGAAACAATAAAGCGCGGTGGAGATTTTTATTTGATAGGCGCGAGTTAAGTCAATCCAATGGCTTAGTCTCGACATTTCTAGAACTACACTTTTATTTACATTTTTGTAGAAGAAATCAAATTCATTTGAGCCATGGATTAAAAGATATGAAAGGTAGAAGTTGGTGATTCGAGTTCCTTAGAATGTTCTATACTTAGTGAAATTTTTAGAATCTTTAAGCTACTAGTGTCTGACTTTGAGTTATATTTTCAGATGGTTCTAAACTCTAATTCAAGAAAAGTTCAACTATGAAAATGTTTAGATTATTTCAGTCTACATTTTTGTAGAAGAGAGCAATTTTTGAGCATTGAATCAAAGGATAATGAGGCAGAAAGATGATGGTTCATCAAAAGTGAAATATTGAACACTTAATAATTCTCGAAGTGTTTCAAAATAGCTATGGGCGTGAGTTTGATGTGATTTCACATAGGAGTCCAAGTATCTTCTCACAATCTCCTCAATATCAAAGTTGCTCGCCTGCTTGCCATCTTCACTAAGATATAAAATTCGTATCATTTGAGCAAGCAAGCAAGACATCGTGATTCCCTAAAGTTGGTGTTTCTAAATATTTGTATGCTCAATAACTCATAAATTTCCAAGTGTTGAGATCAGCCAAGAGGAGTGGTTTCCAAGACTAATTTCCATGAGCTTACAAGTATCCTTTCAATTTGTGATAAATATCAAAGATGGGCACTGTGATACGGTGGGAGAACTGACTTGAGGTTTTGCGTTTTGTGTTCGCAAATGTTTCAGTTTAGCAAGAGTCGCCACCGACTTTTTATTTTATCCTAAGGAAAGGTCAAAAAGCACAGGAAAGACCTTTGAGATGTTTTCTTTGGTTCGGGGAGTAGATTATGAAAAGGGAAGGTGCAAGCACCCTTTTCATCCATGGTTATCCATGGGCTCTTAGTTACTTGTTTAGATCGCTTGCTTTGCTTTTCCAATTGTTTGAAATGGTGCTTTGTGTGTGGTTTTGAAAGATGTTTTTGAAAAGAGGCCATCGTTGTGGCAACCTTTGTAATGATTCTTGTTTGAATGTATACAAAGGTGTTTTTGTATTTTGAAAAGATTTCAAAGTTTGAAAGTTTGTTTTGGATAATGTTTTGAAATTGTGTTGTGAAGTGTGTTTGAAAATAGCAAGGATGTTTTGCAAGCTTTTTGATCAAGTAACTAAGAGCTATCTACCATATTTACTCAAAGATCTTTCCTAATGTTTTTAACCCTTTTGACAGTGTCATTTCACCATTGCATTTGGTGAACAACCTAGTGTTAGGAGGTTAAACGGGACAGGCGCGGGTCATCGTATGGACCATGATAGCAATTGTGTTAGGTATTATTGGCAAATTTTTGAGGGACTTGACCATTTTTGTTTAGGCAACCAAGATAGCGTCATCGAGGGACTGTGATCTTTTGTTTTGTTTTTGTTTTGCCAAAGTACCCAACATGCATAACATTGCCCCTTTTTGAAGGCAATAAGTGGATTGTAACCCTAGGGGTGCAAGTGTGCATTGTGTTTGATTTTCATGCATTTTTGTCTTTGATTAGGTCAAACTATTTATTGATTTGGATTTTTGCATACAAACCCTAATTCTCTAATCATGGCATAATTGAAAGCGTAAAGTGCGAGAATTAAAATTCTAAGCTATTACAACATGATTTTAGGGATGGGGGTACAATCTTTGAATGAGGGGTATTTGACAAGAAATATAAACCCTAGTTTAATATTACATCCATATTGAATTTAATTGCATGAATAATAAATGGATAATATTTAAATAAACAAAATAAATAAATATATCAAAGGAAATGAAATATGCAAAAAAAGGTTTTTGTTTGTTTATGTATGTAAAAGTATTTAATGTAAAAATAAAGAAATAAAAAAAGATTAATTTTATTTGTTTTAAGGGTAAAACCCTAATTTCTTTAAGAAAATAAACATATTATATTATTTATATACAATAAAATATATTAATATATACAAAAATGAAATATACTTAGAAAAAGGTATTTTTTAGTATAAATAATAATAAAAGTAAAAATGTAATATTTTATATTTTTATTCTAGAGTATTTAATAAAATAAAAAGTATATATATATATATATATATATATATATATATATATATATATATATATATATATATATATATATATATATATATATATATATATATATATATATATATATATATATATATATATATATATATATATATATATATATATATATATATATATATTATATATATATATATATTATATATATATATATATATATATATATATATATATATATATATATATATATATATATATATATATATATATATATATATATATATATATATATATATATATATATATATATATATATATATATATATATATATATATATATATATATATATATATATATATATATATATATATATATATATATATATATATATATATATATATATATATATATATATATATATATATATATATATATATATATATATATATATATATATTAATCAAATTAAATATGTACAATATAAAATAAAATATGTACAAAAATAAAATATATTTAGGAAAATATTTTTAGTATGAATAAAAATAAAGAAAAAAAATAAAAGTATAAATTATATATCTTTCAAGTCTTAATAAATAATATAAAAGTATTTAAATATTTTTTCATGTTAGAAAAATTAAATAAAATGCCAAATAAATGTAAAAAAATTATGAAAATATTTTTGAGCATTTTTTATATTTGGAAATAAATAAACAAAATCAGAAATGAAAACAAAAATGCAAAAATATAAAAATACAAGAAATTGGGCCAGGGGTGCAAAAAGGAAAAGAGGGGGTGTCAAAAGCAGCCAGGCCAAGCCCAGCCCAAAATTTCATCTTCAACCTCCAGATTTGAAAAAACGCGCGCGCCTGTACAAACTTGGGACATCCTGCATATGAGCTCTATTGCAAAAACTCACAACATCAAACTTGTAGAGAATTTCAAGACGATTCCAACCATATAAAAAACTAATCCTAACTCTCAAAGACTAGAGAGAATTTCTCTGGCCCCAAAATCTGACCTAGTTTTTTCAGCATGTTCATGGATGAAATTCTCCTAGCACACTTAATATAAATGAAAATTGAGCATATGTACAACTTCATGGCAATGAACACTACATTTTTTATTCACAAACCTAAGCCTAAATGTTCCTAAATAGAGAGATAGAAAGTGGAGAAAAACCTATTTTAGTTGGATTCGTGTAGGTCAATGTAGTGCTTTTCAACAAGGCTTGAGATATCTGGTAGCTTGCTTGAACTTCACTTGACCTTCTCCAATAGCTAGCTTGCCTTGAATGTCCTTGAATCAACCTATAGAACTCAACCTACACAAGCTCAAAATGAAAATGGTGAACACTGTAAATGGAGTTACAATTGGTGTTTGAGGTTTGGGATAGCTTGGGTGAGTTGAATGGAAGGTGTTTGAAGCAACTTGGGACAAAACGCACGAGCCAAATGAGCTATGGAACTCAAGTTGCAGAACCTGCCCTATTTTGCCAAAGGAATACGATTTCTGGATATGGGGTGTTTAGAGGCTCAAGCAATCGTGTTTCTAGCTCAAAGGGGTGTGAGAAAGATGTTCAAACTGTTTGTGTAAGTTAACATTGGCTGGTTTTCAAGTTCTAAGGTTTTGGACAATTTTCTTGTTTTTGAAGTAAGAAAGTGGAAGTGAAGTTACAGGTCTGTACAGGCTATCAAATATGCTTGCATACTTTGCTCTTGGCCCCTCTAACTTGTGGATTTGATTTGCCCTCTGAGATATGGACCAATGCTCAAGGGATAGTGGTTTAACATAAAGCACATTATGGCAAAAATGGAAATGTGCCTTTTTCTACTTAGGGCTTAATATTGTGTATAATGTCCAAATGACCAAAACAAAAGCTTAGACTGATGGATTTGCATTTAATTATGGAGTGTGAAGTTGTTTAGAGGCTTGTAAACTAGTGTAAGGCATGCTGGTTTGAAAATGCAACTTGTATGAACATGAATATGCCATGGATGAAAAGTGAGTTTTTGCCAACTTCAAGCCTTCGATTCTCCCTAACCACAAATGTGTTTGAGGAGTTCTTGGACAATTTGGAAATCTTGTAACATGATTTATAATCCATCTTTGAAATGCAATTTGAGACTCCAAGTGGAACTATGTGAAAAATGGCCAAGAAGATAGGTCAAAATCCTGCCTAAACTAGGGCAAAATTTCACTAAGTTAAAAGTTTTAGGGACCCTTGTTCCAAAAATAATAACTTGAGATCCAAGACTCTTTTGAGAAAACTTTGTGAATCAAAGTTGTAGACTTTGTGGACGACTACAACTTTCATGTTGGAGGTTTTGTCTGAATCCATTTGCACCATGGTGAAAATGCGGGGCAAAGTTAGGAAAAATTAAGAAAATTTCATAACTTAGAAAATTTCTAAGTTATGAAATTTTTCAACTTTAAACCCTAATTTGCAATTTTGGGTTTCTTGATGAACAAGTTTCATAATTTGATACATCTTGATGAAAAATGACCCTTGTGTGATCGGTGGGAAAGAGAACTGACTGTTTTGGAATGCTGGTTCGTGTTTTGCGTTTGTGTTTGCAAAATGTCGCGGTAAGCAAGAGTCGCCACCGTCTTTTATTTTATCCAACAAGGAAAGGACAAAAGCACAGAAAAATTCCTTTTTGAGATGTTTCTCGGGTTCGGGAGGTAGATTATAGAAAGGGAAGGTGTTAGCACCCTTTTTATCCGTGGTTATCCATGGGCTCTTAGGTACTTGCTCATTGTGTTTTCAAAAGTTTGCTTTTCTTTGTGTTTGTGGGTTTGAAAGAATTTTTGTTTTGAAAGGAGTGTAAGTGCGAAAAGTTTTGTTTTGTTTTTAAAAGGATCAAGTACTTAAGAACCATCTACATACTCAAAAAGAAATTAATATGTACAAGTGTCCTTTAGACAATGTTATCCCACTATTGAGGAGTAGGTAGCATCGTCGTTGGAGTTTTTCGGGTCAATTCGATTAAGGGATGTGTGGTCACTAAAGCAACGTTAGGACGCCTTAGCGGTAACCTTAATATCCTAGATCATTTTTCCGAGGCAACCGTTTCGAGGCAACTATGATCTTTGGACAAGAGGGCGACCTCTAAAACTTCCTATACTCAATGACCAAGTGAGGTGTACCCTAAGAGTGGCATGTGCGAGTGTGTTATTTCGGTTAATTTTATCTGTACATGTCATGGGTGAGCTATATTGATTTTAGGTTAAAGATTGATCTTTTCATGCATTGCCTATTTATCAAACATCTAACAGTTAATATTGTGCGGAAATTAAATTGTGGGAAATTAAATCTAAGCTATTACAAGGCGTCGGGTATTTACATCGCCAAAAACAAACCCTTTAATTTAAATTGCGGAAAGTAAATAAAAGCGATAAATAATTAAAAGTCCTATTGAAACTATTACATACTGGAAGCAATTACAATATTGGATAAAAATATGACGCGTGCGAGAAAATTAGATCGGCGCATTTTTAGGGTTTTGACCCTTTTTTATTTAAAGAAAATATTTTTGTTATTTTTGAATTAAATGGAAATTAGATCTAGGTTAATAATTCAATTAATTAATTAATGAAAATATTTTTGGATTTTTTTATATTTAAGGAAATAAGATAAAATGATTAAAATTATTAAAAACCTAATATTCTAAATTGATTTTAATTTATTGCAAAAATGTTAAATGTTACACCTATTTAAAACTAAATAAATTATGTTAATATTTATTTACAAAATATAAAATAATGAAATTAGTTTTAATAAATAAAAATATATTTTTTTTATTTTCTGATTTTATTAGGCAAAATAAATTGGTTAGTATAATAATAATAATTAATAAAAACAATTAAATAAATAAAAAAATGAAATATGAAAAGAAATAACCAAATATGGGGGGTGCTGGGCCTGATTTGAGTGTATGATTGGCAATCTCTAGGCCCAAAATGCTCCAGCCTGCTTTGACCTTTTGGATCACCCATGCGTATGTTGACCTAAATGTATGGTGAACCTTCAATCCTGGCCTTTGGATCTGGCTTGAAGGCCATCTGGCACGTTGATTTTTGCAAGCGCATGGTGGATCACACTTGATGAAGCACGCCTGAATACCTAGCACAAAATAATAATAAGCAATTTGGGGGACCTGGGATTCGAACCCAGGTCCCAATGGTATCCTACTCACGCTTCCACCAACTGAGCCATGATGTCTTATTGTTATTGTAATGGACAAATAATATTATATAAAAAAAGCAAGCAATATACTGGAAAACAAAAAATGCGCGAAATTGATTTGAACGGGCCAATGAAAGGAAGACACCTAATCGTCTTCTTCACTAAAAACCTGGTTTTCTTACCTGCGGATTTTTATCCGTAGGAAGATTCGTGGGATCATCCTATAAGCAATTCTAGGTCACAAAAACGTAAACCAAACCCATCATCTTGTTCGCCTCGTTCTCCTGAGTCCATCCAAGGCCATAGCTTGTCTTGATTTCACCTATAATTAAAACACCTAAAAACAAAGAAACCCAAACCCTAGTTTGGGGTAGGGCCTTACAAGCTACAAAAATCAAATTGAATAATGCAGAAATGTTGGAATTTAAACGTTAAGCATGATGGTACAAGAAAATTGGCAAAAAGATGCAAGAAAAACGATTCAAGATTTCATGTACAGGGCCATGTTCGTGATGACTTACAGGGCGATTCTGGTGGTCTCAGGACTTGATTCTGGTTGCTATAGCTTCAAGAGATTGCAAGCAAGAACACCACGTTGTGATTTTGGATTGAAACGAGCCCTAAGTGTGATTTCAGTTTCCACTTTTTCCAAGCTTTTTCAAACTTTGTCTGGCCGTTTCTTGCAGTTTCAGGTCGTGTTCTTGATGTGCCTGGCTTGTGTGTGTATAAGGGAATGAATTTAGGTTAAAACTTGGGCTTGAATCCATGTGCATTGAAGATGGAAGATATGGTTTGATCACCATTGATAAAGTTTCCAAAAATGTCCAAATCTGATTTTTTGTGCACAACAAAGCTTGATACGAATTTGATTTGGTTCATGATGATAATTGAAGTCTATACCAATCACAAAAATATCATTCTATCAATTTTTGGATTTTATTTGAATTAATATTGATTTAAAATGAATTAATTCAATAAAAATTAAATAGAATAGAAAAATAAATGAATGGTCATGAAATTGAAGGTGGGACACGTGTGTGGTGTGACAAGACTAAATCAAGTGGAAAATAGTGGGCCCTTTTGTCAAAAATTGGAGTTTTAAGGATAGTTGACTTTTGGCAATTTTGGAAAAATGCCCAACTTCAACAATGCATAACTTCTTCAATTTTGAAATTTTGGAAGTGTTCTTGGACTTTTTAGAAACCTTGAGATGTCCTATAACCAACCATTTTGGTCTCATATCATTTTGATATTCCATGCTCAAGTTATAAGCTTTGGAAAAAAAGGTGTTTTTGTTGACTTTTAAAAATTACCTATAATGTCCAAATTTGTAACTTTTTGTGAGTGCATTTCTTGATCTTGGGGTGTGAAGATGGATTGTAGAAAATTTCATCCTTTTCAAAATGAGATTTGGATGGGTCATTTCTCATAAAGTATGAGAAAGTTATGCCTGGTCAAAGTTGAGTTGACTTTTCCTACAAAACCCTAATTTAGCAACTTTTGAATCTTGATGAATCTTGAGCAATCCTTGACGAATCATGATCAACCCTTGATAAAATTATGAATTATCCTTCAAAATGAGAATGTTGACAAAAAATCTTGAGGTTTGACTGTATTTAGGTCACAGTTGACTTTTGCCCTAGCACAGTCGATTTTTGGACCTCTTGAGCAATTGACTGACCAAACTTCCTCTGCAAGGCTTGAAATTTGACATGGATGAACTTGATAACATATTAGGACATTGGGGATCACTTGAGGCCATTTGTATGTGAGGAACTTGATGCAACACAAAACCCTAATTTCGAATTGACTGCCTTAGGAGGTGATTTGACTGTCCAACTCTTGAGCCATCTTGAACAACTTAGAGATGATTCTTGACCTATCTTGAGAAATATGGGAGGGAAAATTTTGGGGTACAACGGTTGCCCCTGTTCAATCTTCTTAAACCTAAGGATATAGATTAGCGTTCAGGCCTTTCGTGATCCGAAGGTGGAAGATGATTGAACACTAGAGTGGCCAGAAATTTGCACTCGCATGAAGTAGTATTCACCTTGTGATGTCGGGAATGGGATTACAGATGCCATTTGGATATTGATGATGGGAGATGGGCTTAAAGATTCCACCCGAAGGAGTGTCGATCGCGTAAGAGATTCCTTAGCGAGAGGTTGTATACCTGTTGTTGAGGGAGATTCCGTTGGGGAATGATGTTCTTTGTCTTAGGAGAAATAGAACTTTAGGAGCTTCGGTCGTCCGTTATTATACTGGGGAATCATCTCTGTTGAAGAGGTGAGAGTGAACTACTATCTGGTCGTAACCCAGGCTTCATAGTGATAAGACTGATTGCTATCTGGTCGTAATCCAGGCTTTACAGTGACTTACTGGGGAGATGAGATTAAACTTGCTATCCAGTCGTAATCCCGGCTTTGCAATACCTCACTTCTTATCTGGTCGAAATCCAGGCTTCAGAATAAATCAAGTGGTTATTCGGTCGCCTCCGGGCTTCAACTTGAATTTAGGGCACACTAATATCCGGCCGACTCCGGGCTTCTTAGTGACTGTCCATGTAAACCGCTATTTGGTCAGAATCTAAGCTTCACAGTGCCTTGTACCGCTATCTGGTCGTAATCCAGGCTTCACGATGTGTTATACCATTATCGGGTCGAACCCATGCTTCATGGTGTCACGTACTGCTATCTGGTCGAATCCAATCTTCACAATACCTCACTTCTTATCTGGTCGAAATCCAGGCTTCAGGACTAATCAAGCGGTTAACCGGTTGTATCCGGGCTTCCCTTTGACTGTTGGGTTTACTAGTATCCGGTCGAATCTGGGCTTTATAGCAACTGGCTGGGTAAACTGCTATTTGGTCGTAATCCAAGCTTCATAGTGTCCCTTAATGCTATCTGGTCGTAATCCAGGCTTCACGATGTATCATACCACTATCTGGTCGAAATCCAGGCTTCGTAGTACTTTTGGTTGCTATCTGGTCGTAATCCAGTCTTCACAACATCTTCTACCATTATCTGGTTGTAATCCAGGCTTCATGGTCTTGTATTGTTTTCTGGTCATAATCCAGGCTTCACAATAACTTGCTGAGCTGTTATCTGGTCGTCATCCGGGCTTCACGGCTTGTGTTTATGATATACCACTATCTGGTCGAATCCAGGCTTTATGGTGCTTACTGAGTTGTTATCCGGTCATAATCCGGGCTTCATGACTCACTGGGGAATAAACTGTTATCCGGTCGTTCTCCGGGCTTCATAGCTCACTTTTGAGAGATATCACTATCTGGTCGTAATACAGGCTTCGCGGTAGTCTGATATTGTTATCCGATCATAATTCGGGCTTCATAATATGCTGTAGAAATCAAGATACTATCCGGTTGTACCCGGGCTTCATAACTTGAATTTTGATTGTATATTTCCTGAAAGGTAACGGTCAGTCTTATGCAATGCATGATATGGATCAACAATGATGTTCTCAACATAAATGAGATTGTACGGTATGATGCGTATATGCATGCATCATGATGTATGGACATGTAATGTCTTAGCTGGGGAAAATAAATCTCGGAGCTGCTGGAGAATAAAGTTGAATGCTTCGCTTTCGCTGGGGATGATGAACGAAGGTGGTAAACTTGTAGGAGAGGATAACTCTGTTGGGGAATAAATTGATGAGGAGATTATTCCGAGGGGAATTACTCTGTGGGGAAGAGATGTTCTGTTGAAGATTTTAACGATAAACTCCGCTAGGGATTCCGTTGATAAGCTCTGTTGGGGATTTTAATGATGACCTCCATTGGGGATGGATTACCGTTGCTGGTGACACTGAATCTGTTGAGGATTGAACTCCTGCTTGGGGAAAGGAAAGAACTTCACTGGGGATGATCTTATGCTTGCTGGGGAATGTCTTTACACTCTGTTGAGGGATATTAAGACCTTCTGGGGATACCAAGCCTTTTTAGCACTGATGGTGGATGAACTCTGCTTGGGGAGAGTATTGCTGATTGGTTCATAGTTTGCAAGTCCCAGCTGGGAGAGCTACCATTACCATCTTGCTCTGTGGGGAGTGAAGGTATCTTAGCCATATCCTTCAGCTGAATCTATCTTGGTACCTGGTGGACAGAGCAACTTGTACAGTTCGGGCGATTTCTTATTTGCCCCTGTTTCTATTATTACCAATAACTCATCTTTCATTTCGCATGTAAATATTTATGATCAACAATTAATGTCAAATGAATATATCAAAAATGAACATTGGACGCTCTTTGCAAAACAAAACAGATAAAGGAAAAACAGCTTGAAATTTCTGAAAATGAATTTGTATTGATTTTGAAGTTTGGCCTGCAAATAGGCGTTTTTTGTACAAGAGGCTGACGTCCTAGTAAGAAAACGCCGTCGAACAAATAGAATTTATACAATTTGTGACAAGGAAACAAAACAGCTATGTGAATAATCCCACTGGGTTCCAACTCTGCTATTGCCTTTATATCTTCAAGCATCTCATCACTTTGCTGCTTAGTTGAAGATGAATCTGATTGATTAGTGTCGTCCGAGCTTGATAGTTGATATCGAAGTCTGGATGCAGGGTGATCCAATGAGACATAATATTACGCTTTAATCCCTAACTTTTGCCTGGACCGCCCTTTCAGGTTTTCAGTCCACCGGGATACCCTTTTTTTCCCAAGCCGCCTTTTCAGGTTTTCGACTTGCCGGGTGTACAAATTTTTTTCATTTTCATCCCTTATTTTTGCCCGAACCCTTTTGGTTCGCCGGGAAGCCCTTATTTTTGCCTAGGCCGGTCAACCTAGCGGGTATTTAATTATGCGTAGTATCTTTTCACTATGTCTGCATTGACGGGGTGAGGAAGGCCGTCACTATCCATGGTGGTTAGAATCATAGCTCCTCCTGAGAAAATGTTCTTAACCACAAATGGCCCTTCGTAAGTAGGGGTCCATTTGCCACTGGGATCACCTTGAGGTAAGATAATGCGCTTGATTACCAGGTCCCCAACTTGATACTCTTGTCTTCTAACTTTCTTGTTAAATGCCTTGATCATCCGTTTTTGGTACGTCTGACCATGACAAATAGCAGTAAGTCTCTTTTCATTGATTTGGTTTAACTGATCAAGTCGGGTCTGAATCCAGTCGTCTTCACTCAAACTGCATCCTTCATGATCTGAAGAGAGGGTATCTGAACTTCAATAGGCAAGACTGCCTCCATGCCATAAACCAAGGAATAATGTGTTGCCCCTGTTGACGTTCGTGCTGAGGTACGATACCCATGAAGAGCAAATGGTAACATCTCGTGCCAGTCTTTGTATGTCACTGTCATCTTCTGCACAATCTTCTTAATGTTCTTATTTGCTGCTTCGACAACCCCATTCATCTTCGGCCGGTAGGGAGAAGAGTTATGATGCTGTATCTTGAATTGCTCGCAGAGCTCAGTGATCATCTTGTTGTTGAGATTAGTACCATTGTCCGTAATGATCCTCTCTGGTACACCATATCGATAGATCAGATTGTGCCGAATGAACCGTGCCACGACGTTCTTGGTTACGGTAGCAAAGGAAGCTGCTTCCACCCACTTTGTAAAGTAATCAATTGCTACCAGGATGAAGCGATGCCCGTTGGATGCCGTAGGTCTGATCTCGCCGATCATATCAATGCCCCACATTACAAAAGGCCAAGGTGCTGTCAAAATGTTCAGAGGAACTGGAGGTATGTGCACCTTATCAGCATAGATCTGGCACTTGTGACATGTCCGAGAATGCTGATAACAGTCGGCTTTCATTGTGGACCAGTAATATCCTGCCCGGAGGATTTTCTTTGCCATGGTATGTCCACTGGAATGAGTTCCTAAGGTACCTTCATGCAACTTTGCCATGATCCTTTCTGCTTCAATCTTATCCACACAACGCAGTAAGGTCGAATCATGGTTACGTTTGTAAAGGATGCCATTGCTGATGAAGAACTTCGCCGCGAACCTCCTCAGAAACTTCTTGTCATTAACAGATGCACCCTTGGGGTATTCTTGAGCTTCAAGATACCTCTTCACCTCATGATACCGGGGCTTTCATGTTACTTCTTCAGTCTCAATATCACAGCAATGTGCAGGTTCGTCTAATCTTTCAATAATGATCCGGGGAGTTTCGTTGTCCCAATTGACTTTGAACATAGAAGACATCGTAGCCAGCGTGTCCGCCAACTGATTCTCCTCTCTTGGGAAGTATTCAAAGGTTATCTCTTCGAAGTGGGGAAGCAATGTCAACACATACTCCTTGTAAGGGATAAGATTTGGGTGTTTCGTATCCCACTCGTCTTTGATCTGACTGATCACGAGAGCGGAATCTCCGAAGACACTCAAGAACTTAATCCTTAGGTCAATTACTGCTCGAAGACCCATAATGCACGCTTCATACTCCGCCATATTGTTGGTGCAGTTGAAACATAGTCGGGCGGTAAACGGAGTATGAGATCCCTTAGGAGATATGATCACGGCGCCAATGCCATTACCCAAAGCGTTCGAAGCTCCATCAAAGTACATAGACCATCGGGATCCTTCCTCAGGTCCTTCATCCGGTCCAGGTGTCTCACAATCAGTTATCAACATGATATTCTCGTCCGGAAATTCAAAGTTCATAGACTGGTAATCATCCACTGCCTGATGTGCCAAATGGTCTGCTAATACACTTCCCTTGATTGCCTTTTGAGTCGTGTACTGGATGTCATACTCAGTCAAGATCATCTGCCATCTTGCTATTCTTCCGGACAAGGCAGGCTTTTCGAAGATATACTTGATTGGATCCATCTTTGATATCAACAAAGTAGTGTGAGTCAACATATACTGTCTTAGCCGGCGAGCAGCCCATGCCAAAGCGCAACAAGTTTTCTCAAGCAGTGAGTATCGGGTCTCACAGTCGGTAAACTTTTTGCTAAGGTAATAAATAGTATGCTCTTTTCGGCCAGACTCGTCATGCTGCCCCAGCACACACCCCATTGAGTTGTCGAGTACTGTCAAGTATAAGATCAGAGGTCTCCCTTCAACTGGTGGCATCAGAATGGGTGGCTCTTGGAGATACCCTTTGATCTTTTCGAAAGCAGCCTGACATTCATTATTCCAACGTACTACTTGATCTTTCTTCAGTAGCTTGAAGATTGGCTCACAAGTAGCAGTCAGGTGTGAGATGAATCGGGCAATGTAATTCAGTCGTCCCAGAAAGCCTCTGACTTCTTTCTCTATTCTGGGAGCTGGCATCTCTTGTATGGCTTTCACTTTTGCCGGATCCACTTGAATACCTTTGTTGCTTACAACGAAACCTAGCAGCTTACCATATCTCACTCCGAAGGTGCACTTGTTCGGATTTAACCTCAGCTTGTACAACTTCAACCTGTCAAACAGTTTCTGTAGATGGTCTAGGTGTTCTTCCTCAGTCTAGGACCTTGCAATCATATCGTCGACGTATATTTCAATCTCATGATGGATCATGTCATGAAACAAAGCAACCATGGCCCGCTAATATGTTACCCCAGCATTCTTCAGTCCAAAAGGCATAACCTTGTAGCAAAAGG
The DNA here is from genome assembly GCA_948472305.1 of Vicia faba. Lineage (NCBI taxonomy): Eukaryota > Viridiplantae > Streptophyta > Magnoliopsida > Fabales > Fabaceae > Vicia > Vicia faba. The sequence goes on from OX451738.1 coordinate 90,862,090, forward strand.
TACCCCACTGAGTAACAAAAGTTGTCTTCTCCATGTCTTCGGGAGCCATTTTAATCTGGTTATAACCGGAGAAGCCATCCATGAAGGAGAAGACCTTGTGTTGAGCGGTGTTGTCAACCAGAACGTCAATATAAGGTAGAGGGAAGTCATCCTTAGGGCTCGCCCTGTTCAAATCTCTGTAGTCAACATACATTCGGACCTTACCATCTTTCTTCGGCACTGGAACCACATTGGCAACCCACTGAGGGTAAGAAGTCACTGCTAGAAAACCGGCGTCAAACTGTTTCATAACTTCAGCCTTGATTTTCTCAGACATCTCTGGGCACATACGGCAAACCTTCTGTTTCACTGGAGGACAGTCTTCCTTGGTAGGCAGGCGATGAACCACAATATCAGTATCCAACCCCGGCATATCTTTGTAGGACCAGGCAAAGATCTCAACGTAGTCACGCAACATCTGAATTAACCGTTGTTTCACACTAAGCTCCAGATTTGCGCCGATCTTGACTTCCTTCTTATCCGTCTCGGTACCCAGATTCACTGTTTCCACTAGCTCCTCGTGTGGCTGAATAACCCTCTCTTCTTGGAGTAGCAGTCTTGTAAGTTCACCAGGAACTTCGCAATCATCTTCACCTTCGTCTTCGGCTAAATTGATCGGATTTTCAAAGTCATAACTGGCAGTAGCAGAGTCGTTACCAGTTAGATCCAGAGTGGATGTGGACCTGTATATGTGAGTGTGTGTAAAATAGCTGTTTTGCAATATATAATAAAAAAATACAAGGAGCGCAAGATTTGAAATGCAAGAACTTCCAATGCTTTTATTAATGATATATGAAAATGACACACAAAAGCCCTCACAAATGCAGCCACAGTGCCCCGGGTAAGACATCGGGCCATAAAGTTTCAAAACATTGTATATTACAAATTCAAAACAAAAAGTTTCATTACTGGGTAACAAAAGTAATAGGGATGAAGTCCTTTGTTGTCCAGTTGCTTAGTCCACCGCCGGTTGTAGGATAGATCCAGCTGTCGAACTCGGACTCTTCCACGTCATCTTCAATGGCATTCACTCCCGAGTTGCTGATGAACATGGGAGGTCTTTCGATTCGTGCATTTCGAACAGCCCTTTGAGCTTCTGCAGAGAAACCCAAACCAAACTTGTTAGTCTTCTGTGTAAAATCAGGGAGTCAGCCCTAATTTGCACACTCACCCCTCTCAATAACAGCCCAGGCATCTTTTAAGGAAGCCATCTTCATAGGAGAATCTTCAACCACAGTCTCAGCTGATGCCAGTGTCTGGGGAACCTCTTCAAAATGCTGAAATGGGGTCTCAATGAACTCCCCATCCATTTCTACATATCGGAACGAGTTGAGGTGGCTGACCATGTACTCTTCCTCCCCTTGTACTGTCATAATCTTCCCTTTGACCGGGTACTTCAGCTTCTGGTGGAGCGTTGAGGTTACGGCCCAAGCTTTATGGATCCATGGACGACCCAGCAAACAAGAGTAGGATGGCCGAATATCCATCACATAGAACGTAGAACTGAAGATCTGAGAACCAAATTTAATTGGAATATCAACCTCACCATGCACCATCCTCTTAGACCCATCAAAGGCCCTGACAATAATGTTACTTGGTTTCAACTCCAACCCTTCGCAATCCAACCGGTCTAGAGCTTTCTTGGGCAAGACGTTCAATGAGGAACCAGTATCAACCAATACATGTGTGTTGTACCCCAAAATTTTCCCTCCCATATTCTTCAAGATTTTTCAAGATCAATCTTCAAATGCTTCAAGATTCCTCAGGGGTTGCACAGTCCAAATGCCTCCTAAGGCAGTCAAAATTAGGGTTTTGGTTCCTTCAAAGAATTTGAGGTTTTCAATGGTTCAATCAAGTCATATATGCCTACATACATTGTCAAACATCTACATGTCAAGTCTCAAGTCTCACAGCATCAAATTGCACAGTCAAAAGCTCCATTTGCTTCACAATCAACTGCAGAGGCAAAATGGTCATTTTACAGTCAAAAGTCAAAATTTTTGATCAACATCTTATTTTGAAGCCACAATCATCATTTGATCAATTCTTGATCATGATTCCACAAGCATGGCTCAAAAATCATCAAGATGCCAAAAGTTTCTATTTTTGGACAGTTGAAAAGTCAACTGTAACTTGACCAATGCATAAAATTTTCATGGTTCATCATAAAAATCCCATCCAATGCTCATTTTGAAGGGGAGGACATTTCCTACAACTCATCTTCGCATTCCAAGTCCAAGAAATGCTCTCACAAAAAGTTATCAATTTCTACATTATAGGTCAATTTCAAAAGTCAACAAAAAGGCATTTTAAGTCAAAGACCATAACTTGAGATTGGTAAATCCAAATGACATGGGACAAAAGGCATTGGTTAGAGGACTTCAAGACCTTTCCAAAATGTCCAAGAACATGTTCATAGGATCAAAATTGAGCAAGATATGCATTGGAGAAGTTGGGAAATTTTTGGGAATTTGCAAAAGTCAACTTTGCCCAAAACACCTCATTTTTGCTAATGGGCCCCAAATTCCTTCTTGAATCTTTACCCAAGGCTTATGCACGACCCATTGAGCTTAAATTGATTTATTTTTCATTTTTAATTAATTAATTGAATTTTTATTAATATTAATTCATTTAATTGATTTTAATTGTAAGAAAATACCAAGATATGTTTTTTCAAATCTTTTGTGAAGCAAATAAACTCAGGGCAAGCTGGCAATTTCGTGCATCCATCAAAGAGACAAAAAACTCCATGTTTGGCAAGTTTTGTCAATCAAAAAGATTGAAAAATATTTGATTGAAAATCAAATATTGAAAACTTGATTCCAGGGATTTTTGGATCAAAACTTGACCTAAAACCATTCTACTATAAGTGCATAACTCAACCCTAATGCCTGCAACGTGAGAACTGCTGCAAAACACCATAACCAAATTCCAAAAAATCAAGAACAAAGTCAAAACTGAATTCCACCTTCCAGGCCCTTTCAAGGAGATTTAAAGATTCAAACACCTTGCTAGCGTTCCCAGAAACCTTTTGCAAATCAAATCAAGTGTTTAACCTCAAGGAAACGTCCAGAATAGTTTCACGGTTTGAATAATTTTGCCATAATCGTAACTCACTTTTTATGCATCATTAACATGTTATACTCATTGCTTTGCATTACTATGACCTTTCTGAAGCTGATGGTATAGGTGAATTGAGTTATAGAGCCTTAAATCAAAAGGTGCCATTGAAGAAATCTAGGGTTTCGAAGCTTTGATTTTAGGGCTTTCTTGACCAAGCAAAATTAGGACTAATGATGCCCATGGTTGAACTCAAAAGATCAAGACGAATTGAACAGGACCATCGCGCCCTATTTATATAACGCGCAAACCTAATCGCTATTTTTCCTTTTTTAGTTTGCGGGGGTTAAAAACCCCCGCTAATTGGATTTGTTTTACAGGTATCTAGAGAGGAAGATGAAGACGTGTTGATGAACCATTGGGCCATTTGAAAAAATACGCGCGCGTTTTAGTTTTACAGCATAGGAATTGATTATTGAATATATTAATTATTGGTTGTCTTACTAATGACTAAAGCAAATTGGTGGAGTGGTTAAGGCAAGCGCATAATAGGTATTGGGACCTGGGTTTGATTCCCAGGTCCACCCCATATTTATTTCTTGTTTTGCATAATATAATCATGCGCATGCACTTAAGAGCAGTCCACCATGTGTCTTCAATGATCAGCGCGCCAGGTGTTCCCAATCAACAATCCAAAGGACAGAAAGTGATGAGCACCATGTTCTCAGTCAACACAGGCGTGGACAACCAGGAAGGTCAACAAGACTTGAACGTTATTGGGCCTGAAATCTGCAAATTCACCTCCTAAAGGGTCCAACGCACCCCCCCTGGTTTTCTCTCTATTTCCATTTTCTTTCTTTTTATTTTCTTTAATAACTATTATTATTTTATTATCTAATTAATTCATAAATTATTTTTCATATTAAAAATCAGAAACTTAAAATATTGTTTATTTTTATTATTTATTTTCACTATTAATAATTATTATTTTGTAAATAAATACTAACCAAGTTGACTTAGTTTTAATTAGGTAATTTTGACTATTTTTACAATAAATAAAATCAACTTAGAATTAGGGTTTTCCTTTTGACTTTTAATTTCCTTTTTATTTTATTTCATTAAAAATATAAAACCACAAAAACATTTTTTCTTGTAAGTAATTAATTAGTAAACTAGGTTTAAATATTTAATGTAATTTAAATACAAAGGACCAAAGTTTCTTTATTTCTCAAAAGGGTCAAAACCCTAAGGACGTCCTGATTAAATTTCTTTTCGCGCATTATCATTATTTTTGATTATATTTGATGTAACTGTTTCCAAGGATGTAATAGTTAATTAGGCTTTTACTGCTTTATTTACTTTTCTTGCATTTATTTTCCAAAACGGGTTTTGTTTTTGGCGATGTATAGACCCGCGCCTTGTAATAGCTAGATTTACCTTTTCCGCAATTTATTTTCCGCACTCTTAACTGTTAATATGCATGAAAGATTTGTATGAAAATTAAAAACAACTCGTAGATCACCATGATGCATGTACAAGATAATATAACCTGAAAACAACACACATGCACATGCCACTCCTGGGGTACGCCTCACTTGGTTGCCTCGACGTGGTCGTCAAGTATAGGGTGTTTTAGAGGTCGCCCTCCTGTCTAAAGATCCAGTTGCCTCGAAACGGTTGCCTCGGATAAAAAAGGATCTAGGACATTAGGGTTACCGCTAAGGTGTCCTACTATTGCTTTGGTGACCACACATGTCCCTATAATCGAATTGACCCGAAAACCTCCAACGACGGTGCTACCTACCTCTCAATGGTGGGATAGTACTATCTAAAGGACTCTTACACAACCTAATTCCTTAGAGTAGGTAGATTCTCCTGGGTACTTGCTCTTTCAAAAAACAAAATCAACTTTTCGCACTTACACTTTCAAAAGTTTTTCAAACAAATACTTCATACACTCTTGAGGACTGATACAAGAGTTACCTAGAAGTTTTTCAAACTAAACTTTTTCAAAACCCACGCACACTTGAAAAGCAAACAATTTTTGAAAACATAAGAGCAAGTACCTAAGAGCCCGTGGATAACCACGGATAGAAAGGGTGCTAACACCTTCCCTTTCTATAAATCTACCTCCCGAACCGAGAGACATCTCAAAGAAGGAATTTTGCTGTGATTTTGTCCTTTCCATGTTGGAGAACATAAAAGACGGTGGCGACTCTTGCTTACCGCGACATTTCGCGAACCAGCTTAAAAAACAGTCAGTTCTATTTCCACCGATCACAGAACTGGCGACTCTGCTGGGGAATAATTATAAGTGAGGTGTAACTTAGGATTATATCATTCTATGTTTTCAATTGTATGCCTTGAATGCTTTAATATTGTGGGCTTGCATTGGAGTTTTATAGATCCTAACCCGGATCTGGGGGATACCCTTTAGAAGTAGCAACAAACTGTGAGGGAACTGTGCGGGGTATACCGACATGGTTGAAGCAGTTGCTACGTTGATGTGGCACTTTGGTGAGTACCGGTAACCCTTGAGTCAAGTCAAGGAGAGTACGGGTCCTCCGCATGGTGTCGTGAAGCATCAACTGACCTTAGAACCTTACTTGACCATCCTGGCCTCTTTAGGGGTAGTGAGATGACCGACTTTGGTGCAGTCCGAAGTTGGTAGATACTCGATACTACACTCATTGAGGGTTGTTTTCTTGGGATATTTTGATCGCCAGTTCAGTGGCTAAATCAAAACAATGAACATAGAAAACAACCCAATGATATTGAGCTCCTTAGAACCCGGTTACTTTTGATAGGACAGGTTTGATCCCACCAACTTCAAGAGGGTAATACCTAGACCTCACGCTGGCCTAAACTCTAAGGGCTGTCTTGTGTGACTTGTGTGCCTTCAAACTTGACTACTTGCATGCTTGTTATCTGACACTTGAGTTTCTTGCAGGTTTTGTTTACAGTCCTTAATTTGGACTCATAACAGGGTTTACCTACATTACTCCATGCATAGCATAGCATCATACCATCATACCATTGCATACATCCTGCATAAGGACTAATCCATTTCAAGGATCTCAAGGGTTTGTGATGCAGGTCTTGATGAATCAAATGTCTAGCAAGGGGCAAAGGGGATTTATCTTCCTCTAGCCAAGGTTAATGACTTGATTCAGGGGCTATGACCCACTCGATATGGTGAGCCTTGAATCTTGAAGAGGGACTCTCAACAATATGCAGTTCCTTCAATCAAGCTACCCAAATTCAAATTCTAACAAGTTTCTTGGTTTACCCCGCGAGATCCTTGAAAACATTGCATGCATATCATACATATCATTGCATTACAAGTAACCTTGTCACAAGTCACTTGCCTTCTTCGCTGTTTATTTCAGCAATGGCTTCCCAACAAGACAACCAGGATCTTCATACTCAAGAGACTCAGTTCAGGGAAATCTTCCTAAGCCTATCCAAGGGGCAGGAAGAGTTGAGAACACTCCTCATGGGGAATTTGGTCAAGAAGAGTCCTAAAGACAGTAAGGACGAACGACTGAAACATCTGCAAGCTGAGGTAGATGCAATGAAAACCCAGATGCTGGGGCAGATGGCCCTTATCCAAGGCTTAGCTCGGGAGCAAGAAGAGTTGAGAACTGTGATCAACCAGCTTCAGCAAGACAGTATGAAGCAAGTAGTCAAGGCTGGGGACCAAACCGGTAATCAGCCTCCAGGAAGTCAAACGTTTGGTTCGATGAATAGACCTCTCCAAGCTGCTACTACTTCACAGGTCCAACAACGACCTCACCAAGAACAACAGGTTGATCAGAGCAAGCCAAACAAGCCCAGGAGGCAATTCACTCCCCTCAGCATGTCCTTGTCCCAGATATTGCCACAATTGCTGAAGACCAATTTGGTAACTCTAAGGGACCCTCCTAAGAATCCCAACACTTCCTCTTCCAGGTATAACCCGAGTGTGAGATGTGCCTACCATTCTGACAGTCATGGACACGACACCGACGATTGTTGGTCTCTGAAGAACAAGATCCAAGACCTGATTGACAGAAGGGTGCTGGAGTTCATGCCGGATGGCGAGATGAAAACCTTCTGCTGAGAATTCTCCATCTGAGATGACTAGTTTAAACTAAGAAACTTTTGTTCATTTGAATTCTGAAGTTGTATTTTCTTTGCTTATTCAAATAATCATTGTCATGGCAAACTTTTTTATTTCATTAATGCATCGCATATGTCTGTTTTGAATTAATCCATTCGTATTCACTATATTCAAATTGCTTTCATTTTTTGTGATGCTCAACTCTCGATTAATAATTCTAAGCCTTTTGAGGGAGGATGACGAAAACGATACCACGATCTTTACATTATGCTTTTGAACAGATCCCGCTGATGAGGTACAGGCATTGTTTCAAATCCTAACAGTGGAGTTATAAGGAAGATAATCCCTCGTCAACCCCTTCGAGCCAAAGAAGTAGGAGTTTTTCTTTTCACAAAAAATTAAAACCCTTAATCATAACCTGGGGCAGGGTAGTTTTCTCAGTTGATCCAGGTGCACAATGAATGGCATCAAAGGAGTCCTTCCAAAAACAAAAGACAGCGATGGTTCCCTATAATCGTCAAGACATGCAGTCATTATATCTCAAAATAAAAGCCCAATAAGTCAAAACCTATGAAGGAGACTTACAAAACTGGGGCATCCCGCTGACTGTAATCACAAAAGAAATAGTTCAGGCAAAAAACAGGGATAACAAAATCAAAAAAGAAAGAGGTACTACAAACCCTCAACCAAAAAAGGAATGACTGCCTATTCAAAATAAACTGTCAATATCCGAACCATCATTGGAATATCAGGACAAAGACTCAAACAAGGTCTAACGCACGATCAACTGAGTTTAGATTTGAAGAACATCACGAAGAGCGGGTGGGTCCAAATACTTTGAGCCTTTATCCTTTGTTTCTTAAACTGTGAACCAGGCCACGTTATAACCCTCAAAAAGTCCTAGCTGAAGCATGGGTTAATTCGAAAGCATACTGTTACAAAGGTATCCTGACTCCTTAAGGCTCGCTGTAAAATCTTCAGTTGACATCACATGTTACAAAATTTGCTTGTTTTATTGAAAAAATGCATTTTCAAAAACTTCAAGACAGACATAAGCTTTGCATTTTTGAAATAACATTGCTTGCATATGTGACTATTTGTTTGAACAACAAAGAAATTCGCACGATGAATGTCTAATGAACAAAAGCACCTCCAATCAAGGGGCATGGCATGATCATTGTCCATCATCTGGGGCAGTTAAGTCAAGATTCGGAGAATCTCTCAAAAAGCCAACCAGCTTGGGGCAAATCTCCATCTAGATCACTTGGGGCATTAGGCCTGAACTCCAGGGACAAATCTGGTACGATCGAACATCTTCTGGTCACATGGCAAACACAACAATAGTGACAACTCCCTGCATCCTGAGAGCACGGACATAGTCGAAAAAATACTGCGCATAATCAAAGACCCGCTAGGTTGACACACCTAGGCAAAAATAAGGGCTTCCCGGCGAACCAAAAGGGTTCGGGCAAAAATAAGGGATGAAAATATATTAAAAAAAAATCTGTACACCCGGCAAGTCGAAAACCTGAAAAGGTGGCTTGGGCAAAAAAGGGTATCCCGATGGACTGAAAACCCAAAAGGGCGGTCCAAGCAAAAATTAGGGATCAAAGCGTACGACTATGTCCCGTCATCTCGTCACTTGCTTACCAGAAGGAGATTTGTCAAATCGGCAGTCATCAAGCACCTCCACAGGTACCTTCTCCCGCAGAAACTGGGGCAATAAGAATCGTCCAAACTATACAAACTGCTCTGTCCTTCAGGTACAAGGTAAGTTCAGCTGAAGAACGTAACCAGGATACCTTCACTCCCCGCAGAGTAAGACAAGACTCAACAATACTCTCTCCAAGCATAGTTGGTCTCCCGTCAGCCCAAAAAAGCACAGTATCTCCAGCAAGTAGGCGATACTCTCCCTAAGCAGAGTTAGTCTACTGTCAGCCTTAAGGAAGTTGGGTATCCCCAAAAAATCTCAATATTCCCCAGCGGAGTATACAGATGTTCCTAAGCAAGCATCCCCGGCAGTCTTAGTATAAGATTGTTCCCCGGCGGAATACGGACACCCCAGTGGAGCTACTTCCCCAGTACAGTCCAAAAGTTTCCCAGGAGAGTTGAATCATCTCCCCAGTAGATTCTGAAAGCTTATCCCCAGTAGATTCTGGAAGCTTATCCCCTGCAGAGTACGAACGCATCTCCCCGGCTTTATTCAAAGGTTATTCCCCACCAGAGCTTATAACTGGGTTATCCTCAGCTAATTACCACGGAAAGATCGTCCTCGGCGAGGTTCTTCCCATCCCCCAGCGGAGTTCATCAAATCCTCAACAAAACTTATCAACAGGAATCCCCAGCGGAGTTACCATCAAAACCTCAGTGAAGTATCTCTTCCCACAGAGTAATTCCCCACAGAGTAATCTCTCCAACCAGTTTATTCCCCAACGGAGTCATCTTCTCCCACCGGTTTATCCTTGCAATCATCATTCCCCAGCGGAAACGAAGAACTATACTCTTTAACATCAGCCCAGGATTCAACAAGCTCCCGACATTCGTCAAGGATTTATTTTCCCAGACGAAAATACATTCATAAACATTTCACATTTTATACATCCTGCTTACATACATGATAAAGTGCATACGACACTATCTTATTTTTGAACATCATGACATCATACATTTCATACATCATGACATTGCATACAACTGATGTTTTACCTTTTCAGGAAAAAAGTCAATCCAAAGATGATTACTATCAACTGTCGCAGTTCCAGATTTGATTCCAGTATCTAGCCATGGCATATCTGTGAGCAATTGATTGTGGATTCGATACCTGTATCCAGCCAGGGCATGTATGCATGAAGAGTTTGTAGATTCGATACCTGTATCCAGCCAGGGCATATTTGTAGACGACCAGTTCCGGATTCGATACATGTATCTAGCTAGGGCATATCTGTGAGTGACTGATTGTAGATTCGATACCTGTATCCAGCCAGGGCATGTCTGCATGAAGAGTTTAGAGATTCGATTCCTGTATCCAGCTAGGGCATATCTGTAGACGACCAGTTCCAGATTCGATTCCTGTATCTAGCCAGGGCATATCTGTGAGTAACTGATTGTAGATTCGATACCTGTATCCAGCCAGGGCATGTCTGCATGAAGAGTTTAGAGATTCGATTCCTGTATCCAGCCAGGGCATATATGTAGACGACCAATTCCAGATTCGATTCTTGTATCTAGACAGGGCATATCTGTGAGTGACTGATTGTAGATTCGATACCTGTATCCAGCCAGGGCATGTCTGCATAAAGAGTTTAGAGATTCGATTCCTGTATCCAGCCAGGGCATATCTGTAGACGACCAGTTCCAGATTCGATTCCTGTATCTAGCCAGGGTATATCTGTGAGTAACTGATTGTAGATTCGATACCTGTATCCAGCCAGGGCATGTCTGCATGAAGAGTTTAGAGATTCGATTCCTATATCCAGCCAGAGCATATCTATAGACGACCAGTTCCAGATTCGATTCCTGTATCTAGCCAGGGCATATCTGTGAGTAACTGATTGTATATTCGATACCTGTATCCAGCCAGGGCATGTCTGCATGAAGAGTTTAGAGATTCGATTCCTATATCCAGCCAGGGCATATCTGTAGACGACCAATTCCAGATTCGATTCCTGTATCTAGCCAGGGCATATCTGTGAGTAATTGATTGTAGATTCGACACTTGTATCCAGCCAGGGCATGTCTGCATGAAGAGTTTAGAGATTTGATTCTTGTATCCAGCCAGGGCATATCTGTAGACGACCAATTCCAGATTTGATTCCTGTATCTAGCCAGGGCATATCTGTGAGTAATTGATTGTAGATTTGACACCTGTATCCAGCCAGGGCATGTCTGCATGAAGAGTTTAGAGATTCGATTCTTGTATCCAGCCAGGGCATATCTATAGACGACCAATTCCAGATTCGATTCCTGTATCTAGCCAGGGCATATCTGTGAGTAATTGATTATAGATTCGACACCTGTATCCAGCCAGGGCATGTCTGCATGAAGAGTTTAGAGATTTGATTCCTGTATCCAACCAGGGCATATCTGTAGACGACCAATTCCAGATTCGATTCCTGTATCTAGCCAGGGCATATCTATGAGTAATTGATTGTAGATTCGACACCTGTATCCAGCCAGGGCATGTCTGCATGAAGAGTTTAGAGATTCGATTCCTGTATCCAGCCAGGGCATATCTGTAGACGACCAATTCCAGATTCGATTCCTGTATCTAGCCAGGGCACATCTGTGAGCAATTAATTATAGATTCGATACCTGTATCTAGCCAGGGCATATCTGCATGAAGAGATTGAAGGTCAACCCCTGTAACAGGCCAGGAAATTATCTTTCTTTCTCAGGTACGCAAGTTCTCGCTAAGGAATCTCTTACGCGATCGACACACAATTCCAAATGGCATCTATAAGCCCATTCCCGACAAAATTATGTCACATCTCCAGATGGCATCTATAAGCCCATCCTCCTATCCACCATCTCTCCAAATGGAATCTGTAAGCCCATTCCCGACATCACGTTGCTGATATTCTACTATGCGAGTGCAAATTTCTGGGCACTCTAGTGTTCAATCCTCTTCCACCTTCGGATCGTGAAAGGCACGCAAGCCAATCTACATCCTCAGGTCTAAGAAGATTGAACAGGGGCAACTGTTGTACCCCAAAATTTTCCCTCCCATATTCTTCAAGATTTTTCAAGATCAATCTTCAAATGCTTCAAGATTCCTAAGGGGTTGCACAGTCCAAATGCCTCATAAGGCAGTCAAAATTAGGGTTTTGGTTCCTTCAAAGAATTTGAGGTTTTCAATGGTTCAATCAAGTCATATATACCTACATACATTGTCAAACATCTACATGTCAAGTCTCAAGTCTCACAGCATCAAATTGCACAATCAAAAGCTCCATTTGCTTCACAATTAACTGTAGGGGCAAAATGGTCATTTTACAGTCAAAAGTCAAAATTTTTGGTCAACATCTTATTTTGAAGCCACAATCAACATTTTATCAAGTCTTGATCATGATTCCACAATCATGGCTCAAAAATCATCAAGATGCCAAAAGTTTCTATTTTTGGACTGCTGAAAAGTCAACTGTAACTTGACCAATGCATAAAATTTTCATGGTTCATCATAAAAATCCCATCCAATGCTCATTTTGAAGGGGAGTACATTTCCTACAACTCATCTTCACATTCCAAGTCCAAGAAATGCTCTCACAAAAAGTTATCAATTTCTACATTATAGGTCAATTTCAAAAGTCAACAAAAAGGCATTTTAAGTCAAAGACCATAACTTGAGATTGGTAAATCCAAATGACATGGGACCAACGGCATTGGTTAGAGGACTTCAAGACCTTTCCAAAATGTCCAAGAACATGTTCATAGGATCAAAATTGAGCAAGATATGCATTGGAGAAGTTGGGAAATTTTTGGGAATTTGCAAAAGTCAACTTTGCCCAAAACACCTCATTTTTGCTAATGGGCCCCAAATTCCTTCTTAAATCTTTACCAAAGGCTTATGCACGACCCATTGAGCTTAAATTGATTTATTTATTTTTATTTTTAATTAATTAATTGAATTTTTATTAATATTAATTCATTTAATTGATTTTAATTGTAAGAAAATACCAAGATATGTTTTTTCAAATCTTTTGTGAAGCAAATAAACTCAGGGCAAGCTGGCAATTTTGTGCATCCATCAAAGAGACAAAAAACTCCATGTTTGGCAAGTTTTGTCAATCAAAAAGATTGAAAAATATTTGATTGAAAATCAAATATTGAAAACTTTATTCCATGGATTTTTGGATCAAGACTTGACCTAAAACCATTCTACTATAAGTGCATAACTCAACCCTAATGCCTGCAACGTGAGAACTGCTGCAAAACACCATAACCAAATTCCAAAAAATCAAGAACAAAGTCAAAACTGAATTCCACCTTCCAGACCCTTTCAAGGAGATTTAAAGATTCAAACACCTTGCTAGCGTTCCCAGAAACCTTTTGCAAATCAAATCAAGTGTTTAACCTCAAGGAAACGTCCAAAATAGTTTCACGGTTTGAATAATTTTTCCATAATCGTAACTCACTTTTTATGCATCATTAACATGTTATACTCATTGCTTTGCATTGCTATGACCTTTCTGAAGCTGATGGTATAGGTGAATTGAGTTATAGAGCCTTAAATCAAAAGGTGCCATTGAAGAAATCTAGGGTTTCGAAGCTTTGATTTTAGGGCTTTCTTGACCAAGCAAAATTAGGACTAATGATGCCCATGGTTGAACTCAGAAGATCAAGACGAATTGAACAGGACCATCGCGCCCTATTTATATAACGCACAAACCTAATCGCTATTTTTCCTTTTTTAGTTTGTGGGGGTTAAAAACCCCCGCTAATTGGATTTGTTTTACAGGTATCCAGGGAGGAAGATGAAGACGTGTTGATGAACCATTGGGCCATTTGAAAAAATACGCGCGCGTTTTAGTTTTACAGCATAGGAATTGATTATTGAATATATTAATTATTGGTTGTCTTACTAATGACTAAAGCAAATTGGTGGAGTGGTTAAGGCAAGCGCATAATAGGTATTGGGACCTGGGTTCGATTCCCAGGTCCACCCCATATTTATTTCTTTTTTTGCATAATATAATCATGCGCAGGCACTTAAGAGCAGTCCACCATGTGTCTTCAATGATCAGCGCGCCAGGTGTTCCCAATCAACAATCCAAAGGCCAGAAAGTGATGAGCACCATGTTCTCAGTCAACACGGGCGTGGACAAACAGGAAGGTCAACAAGGCTTGAACGTTATTGGGCCTGAAATCTGCAAATTCACCTCCTAAAGGGTCCAACGCACCCCCCCTGGTTTTCTCTCTATTTCCATTTTCTTTCTTTTTATTTTCTTTAATAACTATTATTATTTTATTATCTAATTAATTCATAAATTATTTTTCATATTAAAAATCAGAAACTTAAAATATTGTTTATTTTTATTATTTATTTTCACTATTAATAATTATTATTTTGTAAATAAATACTAACCAAGTTGACTTAGTTTTAATTAGGTAATTTTGACTATTTTTACAATAAATAAAATCAACTTAGAATTAGGGTTTTCCTTTTGACTTTTAATTTCCTTTTTATTTTATTTCATTAAAAACATAAAACCACAAAAACATTTTTTCTTGTAAATAATTAATTAGTAAACTAGGTTTAAATATTTAATGTAATTTAAATACAAAGGACCAAAGTTTCTTTATTTCTCAAAAGGGTCAAAACCCTAAGGACGTCCTGATTAAATTTCTTTTCGCGCATTATCATTATTTTTGATTATATTTGATGTAACTGTTTCCAAGGATGTAATAGTTAATTAGGCTTTTACTGCTTTATTTACTTTTCTTGCATTTATTTTCCAAAACGGGTTTTGTTTTTGGAGATGTATAGACCCGCGCCTTGTAATAGCTAGATTTACCTTTTCCGCAATTTATTTTCCGCACTCTTAACTGTTAATATGCATGAAAGATTTGTATGAAAATTAAAAACAACTCGTAGATCACCATGATGCATGTACAAGATAATATAACCTGAAAACAACACACATGCACATGCCACTCCTGGGGTACGCCTCACTTGGTTGCCTCGACGTGGTCGTCAAGTATAGGGTGTTTTAGAGGTCGCCCTCCTGTCTAAAGATCCAGTTGCCTCGAAACGGTTGCCTCGGATAAAAAAGGATCTAGGACATTAGGGTTACCGCTAAGGTGTCCTACTATTGCTTTGGTGACCACACATGTCCCTATAATCGAATTGACCCGAAAACCTCCAACGACGGTGCTACCTACCTCTCAATGGTGGGATAGTACTATCTAAAGGACTCTTACACAGCCTAATTCCTTAGAGTAGGTAGATTCTTCTGGGTACTTGCTCTTTCAAAAAACAAAATCAACTTTTCGCACTTACACTTTCAAAAGTTTTTCAAACAAATACTTCACACACTCTTGAGGACTGATACAAGAGTTACCTAGAAGTTTTTCAAACTAAACTTTTTCAAAACCCACGCACACTTGAAAAGCAAACAATTTTTGAAAACATAAGAGCAAGTACCTAAGAGCCCGTGGATAACCACGGATAGAAAGGGTGCTAACACCTTCCCTTTCTATAAATCTACCTCCCGAACCGAGAGACATCTCAAAGAAGGAATTTTGCTGTGCTTTTGTCCTTTCCATGTTGGAGAACATAAAAGACGGTGGCGACTCTTGCTTACCGCGACATTTCGCGAACCAGCTTAAAAAACAGTCAGTTCTATTTCCACCGATCACAATGTGCAAGAGTAGTGCCCCTGCATTCAATGGAGACATGTGGGGAATCGTTGTGACTCTTCCCTTTAGCAGTCAAGTCAGTGTCAGAGAAACCCGACCCATTATCAGCGGTCAAATTGGCCACGCAATCTGTAAACTGATCAGCTGATGTCTCTTGCGGCACATGGGCAGTCTTCAAGAAGGTAATCAGGGCCTTGGCACGGGCCTCTGAGCACAGCAATAATGACAACATAGAAATCTTGGATGGGGTTTGCCCCAGTTGCTCAACTACGTTGTAATCACTCTTCTTAATAATCTTCAGAATCTCTTCCATCTCCTGTTTGGAAGCTTCAACAGTAATTGTCTTCGGTGCCTCCGTCTGGGCAGGCGCATCAGTGGTGATCCCTTTGCCCCGAGCGTCATATGACTCGGAGACAGGGGTAAGAATAGGGACTTGATCAGGAATGGTAGTAGGTACAATTATAGGTGTAATAACAACAGGTCTTCGGACAGTTAGTGGAGCAATATCAGGTGAGAAAAGTCTGATGCTGCGGGTGACTTTAGCAGGTCCAATAATGTTGTTAACGCCAGTATCAGCATCCAACTCTTGCTTAACTCCATGAAAATAAACATCAGCCCCATAGTGCCAAGGGACAACTTTATCAGAGGTGTAGGGGATGGGCCCCGGAACAGTGATGATCACAGGTGCGATTTTCGGAACAAATGTAATTCTAACAGGCTTCCTCGAGGGAGCCTTGGAAGAATTGTCGAAAATGGTAATGATGGAGACTTCTTCAATAGGAATGGAAGGAACAACAGTCTTCTCAAACAGAAATCCTTACTATCCATCAGGTTTTGGATACCTGACTTAAGGAATGGGCAACCGGTAGGTAAAACAGAACACATATAGCAACCTTCGTCACAGCCCGGAAATAAACCGGCTAGCAACAGGTTCTTCTTGACAGTCATCAGAGGGGTAATAATGTCATCCACAGAAACTACAAACAAGTCTTCCTCTACTGCATTCACTCCATGTTTGGGCATGGGAGCAGTCACAACATTAGGCCTCTCGGGCGCCTCGAACTCAATCTCCTTTACATCAATTAAGTCTTGTATCTTGTTCTTAAAAGCCCAACAATCATTTGTATTATGCCTCGGGCTATCAGAGTGAAAAGCACAGCGGGCGTTAGGGTTATACCTTGGTGACGTTGTATTTGAATTCTTTGGGGGTTCCCTTAGAGTCACCAGATTACTCTTTAGCAACTGTGGCAGAATCTGAGATAAGGTCATGTTGAGATGAGTGAACTGCCTCTTAGGTCTCTCGTCCTTTTGTTGATTGTTGTGCTGAGGAGCACCAACAGGTTTTGAAATAACAACCGCATTGACAGCTTGGCGGTGTTCAGATCTATGATGTCTTCTTGCACTGTAGACAACACTGGACTCTTTCTTAAATGGCTTCTTCTCGGTGCTTGATGAAGCACCCTTCTACATCTTCCCAGCCTTAATACCAGCTTTAATCCTCTCACCAGTCAAAATAAGATCTGTAAATTCAGATGAAGAGCTTCCAATCAAGTGGTTGAAAAATGGACCAGACAGGGTCCCCAGAAACATGTTAACAAGCTCACGATCAGCCAAAGGTGGTTGCACCCTTCCGGCAAGGTCTCTCCACTTCTGAGCATAATCTTTAAATCCTTCTCCCATTCCCATTGACATACCCTGGAGTTGGGTACGCGTAGGAGCAAGGTCAGAGTTGTACTGATACTGCCTGTAGAATGCAGTAGCCAAATCTTCCTAACTGCGGATACTGGCTCCGTCCAACTGATAGAACCACTCAAGTTGAGTCCCTGAGGAAACTCCATCATACTTGGCAAAGGTTGGTGCCTTGAATTTATGGGGAATCACCACCCCAGATGATAGACCTAGATCTCCAAAGTCCAGACTATGCACCTTCTGAATTTCCATAGCGCTCAAACGGTCTTCCAATTGTTTGTACTTATCCTCAGCAGGAGGATACTGTTCTTCATCGTAGTTTGTCTCGTTGTCGGAGACCACAGGGCTAGGAGCCCTCCTTTCTTGTGGACTATCTTTCCCTCTAGATGAGGTGGTCAGATCAACTTCATTCTGTAACCTGTTCCCAAACCTAGGACCAGTGTTGAACATGATTGTCCTCTTCTTCTTCTTCTTTTTCTCCTTCAGAATCAAAGTCTTCAGGTCCTGCTGACCTTTAGCTAGGCTCATGAACAACTCTTGAAATTGGGTATTCTGGGCCTGGAGGGCCTTGATAGCTTGCTCAGTTGAAGGTTCAGTAGATATGACGATCACTGAAATAAACAGCGAAGAAGATAAGAGACCTGTAGAGGGTACCTGTTTATGAAGTGCATGGGATGAAATGCGTATGATTTATGATTTCAAAGACAATCGGGATTCAAATTTGTAAACAAGAAAGGAAACACACTTTATTAGATAACTTTGTAATTCAAATTTTTCAACAACTTTCCCTTAAGGCATTACAAGAATGGAAATACTGAAAAGTAAATAAAAACTGGAAAGGAAATCATCAAAGGTCCATCAACGCTCCCATGGTCTCTTCTTCTCAGTGCGGACATAGTCGTTGAGAATCCGCTTGTTTTCTAACTGCCTAGTCAGCTTCTGGATCTTTTGTTCTTGCTCGTTGAACTTCTCTCGGTAAGAATCCCGTTCATCCCTCTACTGCATCCAAGACCTCTTCAGTGCCCTAATGTCAGTGGGTATATAAGGGTGGAGAATGGTTGGAAGAACCCCTTCTTCATTAGCAACTTCAAGAGTGATAGGCCGGACAGCTTCATATGGCATACCTAGCTTCTGGGCACGGGTGCGGACCCATCTGAGATATGGATCCATTGGCAGAGAAGTCTTTGGGCCCAACTCATGTGGATCAGATTGGTGAACTCTTTCCCAAGCCCTTATGAATCTGCGACGCTGCTCGTCGCTATCCCCCTGAAAATCAAAGATGATATGAGGCATTAACATTTCATGAGGTCCTTCTCTTCTGGCTCTTCCAAACTGACGGAGAGCTAAGCATGGTGTGATACGGTGGGAGAACTGACTTGAGGTTTGCGTTTGTATTCGCAAATGTTGCGGTTAGCAAGAGTCGCCACCGACTTTTTATTTTATCCTAAGGAAAGGTTAAAAAGCACAGCAAAAACCTTTTGAGATGTTTTCTCGGGTTCGGGGAGTAGATTATAGAAAAGGAAGGTATTAGCACCCTTTCTATCCATGGTTATCCATGGGCTCTTAGTTACTTGCTTAGATCACTTGCCTTTTGTTTTCAATTGTTTTAAATGGTGTTTGAGTGTGTGGGTTTTGAAAATGTTTTGAAAAGAGGCCAATGTGGTGGCAACCTTTGCAATGATCCATGTGGGGATGTATACAAAGATGTATGTCTTTTGAAAAGGTTTTCATTTGTTTTTGAAAGTTTTTAAAAGTGTAGTGATGTGTGGTTTTTGAAATTAGGCAAGTGTTTTGTTTTGCAAGTTGGTTCAAGTAACTAAGAGGTTATCTACTCCTAAATTTCTCAAAAGATTATTGCTATACTTTAACCCTTTTAACAAGTTTGCACCACCATTGTATTTGGTGGGCAACCTTGTGTTAGGATGTGAAAAGGGACAGGCGCGGGTCATCGTTTAGACCATAATTGTAACGACGTTAAATGTCTTTGGGCAATTTCTCTAAGGGACTTGATCATTTGTTTTGTTTGTTTTGAAAAGTTTTATCGAGGGACTATGATCATTCAAACTGTTTGTTTTGCCCAAAGATGTTCAACATACAATATGGCCCATTTATTTGAAGGCAACAAGTGGAATACCCTAGGGGGTGCAAGTGTGATTTGTGTGTCCATTTTCATGCTTGTTTGTCTTGTATTAGGTCAAACTTATTTTTTATCGTTTTTTCGCATACAAACCCTAATTCTAGCATGTTATTATTTAGAAAGCAATAAAGTGCGAAATTAAAATTACTAAGCTATTACACAACCAAATATGGGAAGGGGGGTACAAATGTTCAAATGGGGATATTGACAAGAATTTGAATCTAAATTATTACAACAATTGGATATTTTGCAATGCATAATTAAATGTAAATTAAATAAATATGTGAAATGTAAAAAAGAAAGTTTCTATGTGTATGAGAAAATATTATTTATGTAAAAGGAAAAAGAAAATAAAATGTATTTATTTTTAGTATTTTGAAACTTAGGGTGAAAAAACCCTAATTTTAAATAAAAGGTATTATTACCTAATTTAATTTTACTATTTATTTATTATTTATAAAAAATAAAATAAAATGAAGTGTATTGTGAAAAAGGTATTTTTTGTATCAAATGTTAATAAAATAAAAAAAGATCAAGTATTTTTATATCTTTTTCTTAAATACATTAATAATCAAATATATATATATATATATAACCCTAAATATGTATTTTTCTAAAATAAATATTTAAATATTTTAATAAAAATAAAAAGTAAAGTATATTTTTTGTGTAAAATATTTTCATAAAGTAAATAAAATAATAAAAATGTATCTACACTATTTTCTATTTATTTCAATAATAGTATATATATATATATATTTGTATATAACAAAAGAAATAAACAAATAAATATGCCATAAATACAAAAAGTGGTGGAAAAAATATTTTAAAAATTTTAATGGTATGAGAAAAAATAAATAAAGTCAATCCAAAAAGAAAAAGTCAAAAATGTCAAAAAATGAGCAAATGGGCTCAGGGGGGTGTAAACCAAAAAATGGGGTGTGAAAAGGAAACAAATCCAGGCCCAGCCCAGATCACTTCTTCTTCAACCTCTGTACAGCTTTCTTCACACAAAACACGCGTTTTCTAACTCTGGATTCCTGGACTTTCAAGCAAAACTCATAACATGAAAAGTGTAGAGCATTAAGAGACGGTTTCAACCATATAAAGAACATGACCTATCTCTCTAAGATGAGGGAGAATTTCTCTCCCCCTCTTTTCTGACCTAACTTTTCATCAATGTTCAGACATGAAATTCTCTAAGCACACGAAACATAAATGAAATCTAATCATATGAGCATGTTCAGGGCTATGATTGTGACATGTTTTCTTCAAAAACCTAAAGCTAACAATGCCTAACAAGAGAGATAGAACTCCATGAATATACCTGTTCAGTTGGAATCGAGCTGGGCAATGGGGGATGTTTCAGAGTGAAATGAGGACTTGTACAGCTTCCTTGAAGTGTAAGAAAGCTTTTCCAGTTCCTACTTTGCCTTGAAACTTCCTGAATCGAGCTAATGATCTCCAACTGCAAAACAGAAAATTAAAAATGGTGAAGTGGCTTGGAGGTGTTACAGGTCTGATTTTAGGATATGGATAGCTTGTATATATTGTAGGGAAGATAGAGGAAAAGGTTTGAATCCAAATGCTTGAAGGGATTGGGAGTTTGAACTCAAACTGCAGGGGCACCCCTGTTTTTGCAGTTTGAGGATGATTCAGAGATGGAGAGGGTTTGAAAGGGAAATGGCTCGTGCAAAAGCTTCAATGTGGTCTATGGAATGTGTTTGATATCTTTTGTGCTGTGTTCTTTTGCTGATATGAGAGATAGCATATGTTATGGACCTTTCTTCACACTTAAGCTATCAAAAGCAAATTGGTGTTCTAGGTCAGTATAGGACCCCCTAATGTGCTGCATCAACTCCTCTTGATCAGTGTGTTATGCCCATAATCTTGTGCTAAGCAGATCTTCTATGTACTTGTTTGATTTACCAATTGACATAAAGCTAAACTTTTTCAAAAATGGAAATTCCACTTTATCTAGTTTAGGATTAAACCATTATGCAATGTTAGAACACAAAGAACATGACCTTAACACATTGAATATGCATTAAATTATTGAGTATGAAATGGTTCAAGGACCTGTAATCAAGCATAAAGCAAACTGATTTCAAATTGGCAAGGTTATGAACATGTCTTGATGAAGAACAAAAGTGAATTTTTGCCAACTTGTGAAATTCGAATCTCCCAAGTTATGAGGTTGTTTGATGAGTTCTTGGACATTTTGGAAAGCTTGGAATGTGTACTACAATCCATCTTTGAAATGCAATTTGAAATTCCAAGTGGAAGGGTATGAAAAGTGGCCTTGAAGTAGGGTAGAAAACCTTATCAAAATAGGTCAAATTTCACTAAGTTAAAAGATGGTTTAGTGCCCTTATTCAAAAAATCATAACTTGAGATACAAGCTTCAAATGAGAAAACTTTGTGAATCAAAGTTGTAGATTTTGTAACAAGCTACAACTTTCATGTTTTGACTTTTGTTTGAATCCAAATGGATCATGGTGAAAAGATGGGGCAAAGTTGGGAAAAAATTAGGGTTTTTCATAACTTAGAAAAATTCTAAGTTATGAAAAATTCCATTTTCAAACCCTAATTTGCATTTTGTGATTTCTTGGTGAACAAGTTTCATAATTTGGCATGTTTTGATGAAAAATGAATCTTGACTCTTGATTTTGACCAAAAAAGTCAAAGTTTGACTTTTCAGTATACAGTCAAAATTGATCAATTGACTGGGAAATTCAACTGTCAATCTTGTGTACTTGGGATCCTTTGAGCTTGATGAACATGTCAAGATAATTCCATGGGGTCCTTGAGTCCATATGTGAGCTTGGTTTGCCATTGGTTAGGTCAAACAGTCAAAAATTGCCTTTGTGCAGTCAAAACCCTAAAAATGACCATTTTGCCCTTTTGGTGATCTGATCAAATTTCTTATGGAATTGTGGTCCAAACTTGACCAAATGGTTCATGTGAATTCATAATGTTGATGTGGATCAAATTTCATGAGGTTTGACTGTCAATTGGCCACAGTTGACTTTTTCCCCAATACAGCTGATTTCTAGGTCAACTGTCCAATTGACTGGGAAAAACTTGGAATCAAGACTTGAAACTTGGTATGGGTAAACTTGGGAGTCCAATATGAAGCATGAAAGTCATCTTAGGTATTTTAGGTCAAAACATCTTTAGGCAAACACAAACCCTAATTTGAGTCCACAGTGCAAGGAGAAGTCTTGAGCAGAGGAAACCCTAATTGGATCTTGATCTTCAAAGGTCTTGTGATGAGAAAATGTTGAGGAAATGGGAGGGCAAATTTTGGGGTACAACAGTTGCCCCTGTTCAATCTTCTTGGACCTGAAGAGTTAGATTGGCAAGTTTGCCTTTCGTGACTCGAGGGTAAAAGGAGGTTGGACACTAGAGTGCCCGGAAATTTGCACTCGCATGCTGGAGTCTCAACAATGTGGTGTCGGGAATGGGCTTATAGATGCCATTTGGAGAGATGGTGGATAGGGAGAGGGGCTTTGTAGATGCCATCTGGAAAAGTGACAGAACTTTGTCGGGAATGGGCTTATAGATGCCATTTGGAAGTGTTGATCGCATAAGAGATTCCTTAGCGAGAACTTGTGTATTTAAGAAAGACAGATGTTTTCCTGGCTTGTTACAGGTGTTTGATCTTCAGTCTCCTTATGCAGATATGCCCTGGCTAGATACAGGTATCGAATCTACAATTGGGTTGCTCACAGATGTGCCCTGGCTGGATACAGGAGTCGAATCTGGAAATAGTCGTCAATAGATATGCCCTGGCGGGATACAGGAATCGAATCTTCGAACTCTTCAGACGTGCCCTGGCTAGATACAGGAGTCGAATCTGGAAATGTGGTCAACAGATATGCCCTGGCTGGATACAGGAATCGAATCTGGAAATAGTCGTTAATAGATATGCCCTGGCTGGATACAGGAGTCGAATCTTTGAACTCTGCAGACGTGCCCTGGCTAGATACAGGAATCGAGTCTGGAAATGTGGTCAACAGATATGCCCTGGCTGGATACAGGAATCGAATCCGGAAATGGATCACTCTCAGATGTGCCCTGGCTAGATACAGGTATCGAATCTAGAATTGTGACAGTCGAAGGTAGTCGTTTTTTGAGATTGTCTTTTTCCTGAAAAGGCAAAGACGTAAGCTGTATGCAATGTCATGATGTATGATATGTATGATGTCATGATGTTCAACATTTGATGTTGTATGTGTTTCTTCCTGTATGTAAGCAAGATGTATGAACATGTGAAATGTTTATGAGTGTAATTTCATCTTAGGAAAATAAATCCTTGACGAATGGCCGGGAAGCTGCTCTGCGGAAGAGATGTTTGACTGAAGCTTTGAGGAGAGGCCCGCTGAGGATTTTAACGATGGATTCCGCTGAGGATAATGATGGTAAACTCCGTTGGGGAACTCCAAAGATAAACTCTGCTTGGGAATACCAAAGATAGACTTCGCTGGGGATTTGAAGGAACTTTTGCCGAGAACGGTATTCTGTGGCTTTTAGCTGAGGATAACCCAGTTATAAGCCCTTGTGAGGAAATAACTCTAAATAAAACTTGGGCGTGACGTTCGTACTTCGCCGGGGATAAGCTCGCAGAATCTACAGGGGATGAGCTTTTAAGACCTGCCGGGGAAGGTTGTGTCTTTTTCAGGATCGACGGGGAATCGACTCCCGCTTGGGGAAAGTGCTGCTGAACCTTGCTTTATTCCGCGGGGAGCTAAGATGATTTGGCCACATTTTCAGTTGAACCTACCTTGGTGCCTTGGTGGACAAAGCAACTAGACCGCATTAGACAACTCCACATTGCCCCTGTCTTTGATGTCACTTGTAATTAATCTCTTTTTTCATATGCAAACATTTATGAATCAGCAATTTAATGTCAAATGCATATATCAAAAATGAACATTGGACGTTCTTCGCAAGACAAAATAGAAAAAGAAAAACAATGGCAATTTGTATGGACAAGTGAATTTGTATTGATTTAAACTTTGCCTGTGAATAGGCGTTTTTGTACAAGAGGCTGACATCCTAGTAAGAGGACGCCGCCAAATAACATAGAGTTTACAATTTGAAAACAAAACAGCTATGTGAACAATCCCACTGGGTTCCAACTCTGCTATTGCCTTTATGTCTCCGAACGTCTCATCGCTTTACTGCCTGGTCGAAGATGAAGCTGATTGGTCGATGCCGTAATCTGAGCCAGATAGTTGATGCCGAATTCCGGGTGCGAAGTGATCCAATGAGACATAGTGTTACGCTTTTATCCCTAACTTTTGCCTGGACCGCCCTTTCGGGTTTTCAGTCCAACGGGATACCCTTTTTTGCCCAAGCCGCCCTTTCAGGTTTTCGACTTGCCGGGTGTACAGATTTTTTTCATTTCATCCCTTATTTTGCCCGAACCCTTTTGGTTTGCCGGGAAGCCCTTATTTTTGCCTAAGTATGTCAACCTAGCGGGTCTTTTATTTATGCGTAGTATTTTTTCACTATGTCCGCATTGGCGGGGTGAGGAAGGTCGTCACCGTCCATGGTGGTTAGGATCATGGCTCCTCCTGAGAACACACGCTTAACCACAAATGGCCCTTCGTAAGTAGGGGTCCATTTGCCCCGGGGATCACTTTGAGGAAGGATGATGCGTTTGATTACCAGGTCCCCAACTTGATACTCTTGCGGTCTGACTTTCTTGTTAAATGCCCTGATCATCCGTTTTTTGATACGTTTGACCATGACAGATAGCAGTGAGCCTTTTTTCGTCAATCAGATTTAGTTGATCCAGTCGAGTCTGGATCCAATCATCTTCATTCAAGTCTGCATCCTTCATTATCCGGAGAGAGGGTATCTGGATTTCGATCGGCAAGACTGCCTCCATGCCGTAGACCAAGGAGAAAGGAGTTGCCCCGGTTGATGTCCTTGCTGAGGTGCGGTACCCATGAAGAGCGAACGGTAACATTTCGTGCCAATCTTTATAGGTCACTGTCATCTTCTGCACAATTTTCTTGATATTTTTGTTGGCTGCCTCTACAGCCCCATTCATCTTCGGCCGATAGGGGGAAGAATTGTGGTGCTGTATCTTGAATTGTTCACAGAGTTCAGTGATCATTTTGTTATTGAGATTGGTACCATTGTCCGTAATGATTCTTTCTGGGACTCCGTACCGACAAATCAGATTATGCCGGATGAATCGTGCCACGACGCTCTTGGTTACTGTGGCATAGGAAGCTGCCTCGACCCATTTCGTGAAGTAATCGATTGCCACCAAGATGAAGCGGTGTCCATTGGATGCCGTCGGTCGGATCTCACCGATCATATCGATGCCCCACATTGCGAAAGGCCAAGGTGCCGTTAGGACATTCAAAGGAACCGGAGGGATATGCACCTTATCAGCATAGATCTGGCACTTATGACAAGTCCGGGAGTGTTGGTAACAATCGGCTTCCATCGTGGACCAGAAATATCCTGCCCGAAGGATTTTCTTAGCCATGGTGTGTCCACTGGAATGGGTCCCAAATGTACCTTCGTGCAGTTCCATCATAATTTTCTCTGCTTCAGCCTTATCCACACAACGTAACAGAGTTGAATCATGATTCCGTTTGTAGAGAATGCCGTTGCTGAGGAAGAATTTTGCAGCAAATCTCCTCATGAACTTCTTATCATTGACAGATGCACCTTCAGGGTATTCCTGGGCTTCCAAGTACCTCTTCACCTCGTGATACCAGGGCTTTTCAGTCACCTTCTCAGCCTCGAGCTCGCAGCAGTATGCCGGTTCATCCAACTTCCAGATTGTGATTTGGGGAGCCTCATTGTCCCATTTAACTTTGAACATTGAAGACATCGTGGCTAGTGCGTCCGCTAGCTGATTCTCCTCTCTGGGGAAATGCTCAAAAGTTATCTCTTCAAAGTGAGGGAGTAAGGTCGACACATACTCCTTGTAAGGAATAAGATTCGGGTGTTTCGTATCCCACTCGCCTTTGATCTGATTGATCACGAGAGCGGAATCTCCAAAGACACTTAGAAATTTGATCCTCAAATCGATCGCAGCTTGTAAACCCATGATACATGCCTCATATTCTGCCATGTTGTTGGTGCAGCTGAAACATAATCGGGCGGTGAGGGGAGTATGAGTTCCTTTGGGAGATATGATTACAGCGCCGACGCCGTTACCCAAAGCATTGGAGGCTCCGTCAAAATGCATAGACCACCGGGATCCTTCCTCAGGTCCTTCATCCGGTCCAGGTACTTCACAGTCGGTTACCACCATGATGTCTTCGTCCGGAAAATCAAAGTTCAATGATTGGTAATCGTCCACAGGTTGGTATGCCAAATGATCTGCCAGTACACTTCCCTTAATTGCTTTCTGAGTTGTATACTGGATATCATATTCTGTTAAGATCATTTGCCATCTCGCTATTCTTCCAGACAGAGCAGGCTTTTCAAATATGTACTTTATGGGATCCATCTTTGAAATCAATAAAGTAGTGTGAGTCAGCATATACTGTCTCAGCCGGCGAGCAGCCCATACAAGAGCGCAGCAAGTTTTCTCAAGTAGTGAGTAACGAGACTCACAGTCGGTAAACTTTTTGCTCAAGTAATAAATAGCGTGCTCTTTTCGGCCAGACTCGTCATGCTGCCCCAGCACACACCCCATTGAATTATTAAGTACCGTTAAGTATAGTATCAGAGGTCTTCCTTCCACCGGTGGCATGAGAATAGGTGGCTCTTGGAGATATTCCTTTATCCTTTCAAAGGCGGCCTGACATTCATCATTCCAGCGTACCACTTGATCTTTCTTCAGTAATTTGAAGATTGGCTCACAAGTAGCAGTCAGATGTGAGATGAATCGGGCAATGTAATTCAGTCGTCCTAGGAAACCTCTGACTTCTTTCTCTGTTTTTGGGGTCGGCATCTCTTGAATAGCTTTAACCTTGGCAGGGTCCACCTGGATACCTTTATCACTTACAATGAAACCTAACAATTTTCCGGACCTCACCCCGAAGGTGCATTTGTTGGGATTCAACCTCAGCTTGTACAACTTGAGTCGGTCAAACAACTTCCTCAGATGATCAAGGTGTTCCTCCTCAGTTTGAGACCTTGCAATCATGTCATCAACGTATACTTCAATCTCATGATGGATCATATCATGAAATAAAGCAACCATGGCACGCTGATAGGTTGCCCCAGCATTTTTCAATCCGAATGGCATGACCTTATAACAGAAGGTCCCCCACTGAGTTACAAATGTAGTCTTCTCCATATCTTCAGGAGCCATCTTGATCTGATTATACCCTGAGAAGCCATCCATGAAGGAGAACACCTTGTGTTGAGCTGTATTATCAACAAGGACATCGATGTGAGGTAGGGGGAAATCATCCTTGGGGCTGGCCCTGTTCAGATCCCTGTAGTCAACACACATTCTGACCTTACCGTCCTTCTTCGGCACTGGCACAACATTGGCAACCCACTGAGGGTAAGAAGTTACTGCAAGGAAACCCGCATCAAACTGTTTCATCACCTCAGCTTTAATCTTCTCAGACATCTCTGGACGCATTCGTCGAACTTTTTGCTTTACTGGAGGGCAATCTTCCTTGGTCGGCAAATGGTGAACTACAATGTCGGCATCCAAACCGGGCATATCTTCATAGGACCAAGCAAAAATCTCCATGTAGTCTTGTAGCATCTGGATCAATCGTTGCTTCACGCTGAGCTCTAGATTGGCACCAATCTTGACCTCTTTCCTATCTGTCTCAGTACCCAGGTTAATTGTTTCCACAGGCTCTTCATGTGGTTGAATAGCCCTCTCTTCCTGTAGTAGCAGTCTTGCGAGTTCACCAGGCACTTCGCAATCATCTTCACCTTCGTCTTCGGCCAAGTTGATCGGATTTTCGAAGTCATAGCTGGCGGTAGCAGAGCTGTTGCCAGTGAGATCCAGAGTGGATTGAAACCTGTATAAGTGAGTGTGTGTAAATATAGCTGTTTTGCAATATGTATAACACAGAAAGAAAAGGAACACAAGATTTGAAATGCAACAACGTCCAATGTTTTGATTGATGATATATGAAAATGTCATACAAAAAAGCCCTCACAAATGGAGCTACGATGCCCCGGGCAGGACACCGAGCCAACAGAGTTCTAACATATTGTTTGTTACAAATTTGGAAATCAAAAGAAATTAATTACTGCGTGACAAATGTGATAGGGGTAAAATCCTTTGCTGTCCAGTTGCTTGGTCCGTCGCTGGCAGTCGGGTAGATCCAATTATCAAACTCCGCTTCCTCCACATCCTCCTCGATAGCATTCACCCTTGAGCTGGAAATAAACACCGGAGCCTTTCCAATCTTCTCTTTGCGGACTGCCTTCTGAGCCTCTGTAGTAAAGCCTAGCCCAAATTTGTCGTTCTTCTGAGTGAAGTCAGGAAGCTGACCCCAGTGTGCACCATTGCCTTTCTGAACCACAGCCCGGGCATCCCTTAGGGAAACCATCTTCAAGGAATCATTCTCTTCGGCCATTGTCTCCGCAGCTGCTGAAATTGGATGTACCTCCTCGAAATGTTGGAAGGGAGTTTCAATAAATTCTCCGTCCATCTCGATGTACCTGAAGGAATTCAAATGGCTCACCATATACTCCTCTTCTCCTTGCACAGTGACAATTTTCCCCCTGACAGGATACTTCAGTTTTTGGTGCAAGGTGGAGGTCACTGCCCCAGCTTTGTGGATCCAAGGTCGACCCAACAGACAGGAGTACGATGGACGTATATCCATCACGTAAAAGGTAGAGTCAAACACTTGAGAGCTCACACGAATAGGGATGTTAACCTCTCCATGAACCATCCTCTTGGAACCGTCAAAGGCTCTGACGATGATATTGATGGGTTTCAACTCCAGGCCTTCATAATCCAGACGATCCAAAGCCTTTTTCGGAAGAACATTCAAAGAAGAACCAGTGTCCACCAGTACATGTGCCAGAGTAGTGCCCCTGCATTCGATAGAGACATGCAGGGCATCATTGTGGTCCCTCCCTTTTGCGGTTAGGTCAGCATCTGAAAAGCCCAAGCCGTTGTCCGCCGTCAGATTTGCTATGCAGTCAGTGAACTGAACTACAGACGTCTCCTGCGGCACATGGGCCGTCTTGAGAAATGAGATTAATGCCTTAGCGTGGGCCTCGGAACATAGCAATAGGGAGAGCAGGGAGATCTTGGAGGGTGTATGCCCCAATTGTTCGACAACATTAAAATCACTTTTCTTTATTATTTTCAGAATCTCCTCCATTTCTTGTCGGGAGGCCTCAGCATTCACGGGTATTGGTGCCTCCATCCGGGCAGGCTCTTCTTCAATCCCTTTGCCCCGAGCATTTGATGACTCGGCAGCAGGGGACACAATTTGATCAGCAACAGGACTTGGTAAACTTGCAGGTTTTATGAGGAGGGGTTTTCGAATGGCGGGTGGCGCAATGTCAGGCGAGAAGAGCCTGCCACTGCGGGTGACTTTAGCTGGACCGGTGATATCGCAGATACTGGCACTAGCATCAAATTCTTGCTTGATTCCATTTACATATACGTCTGCCCCATAATGCCAGGGGACAGCTTTATCAGACACGTAGGAGAGGGGTCCTGGAACAGTAATGATCACAGGCGCAACGGTCAAGATTTGAATAGGCTTCTTTGGGGGAGCCTTGATTGGATTTTTGAAGATGGTAATCACGGAAACTTCTTTCATTGGAACCAAATGAACAGCAGTCTTTTTGAATAAAATCTCCTTGCTATCCATTAGGCCTTGGATGCCTAACCTTAGCAAGGGACAATCAGACAGGGAAATAGCACAGAATGGGCAACCTTCGCCGCAACCCGGAAATAAACCGGCCCGCAGTAGGTTCTTCTTAACAGTCTTCAAAGGGGTAACAACTTCGTCTACCGAAACAGCGTACACTTCTTCCTCAATGGCATTCACCCTATGCTGGGGCATAGGAGCCGTTACAACATTCGGTCTTTCCGGCGCTTCAAACTGAATTTCTTTTGCGTCAATTAGATCTTGCACTTTGTTTCTCAAGGCCCAACAATCATCAGTAGTGTGCCCGGGACTATCAGAATGATAAGCACACCGGGCATTCGGGTTGTATTTAGGGGACGCAGTGTTGACGACCTTAGGAGCTTCTTTGAGGGTCACCAGGTTGGTGGATAACAGTTGGGGTAAAATTTGAGATAATGTCATACTCAATCGGGTATACTGCCTCTTGGGCCTTTCACTTCTTTGCTGATTGTACTGCTGAGGAGTAGCAACAGGTTTAGAGATGACCAAAGCATTAACGGCTTGGCGACTTTCGGGCTTGGCTTGTCTTCTAGGGCCATAGACGGCGCTTGCTTCTTTCTTAAATGGCCTCTTCTCAGCACTTGTAGAGGCAGCCTTCTGTATCTTGCCTGACCTGATGCCAGCTTCAATTCTCTCTCCCGTTAATATCAAATCTGTGAACCCAGCGGAGGAGTTACCAACCAAATGATTAAAAAACGGACCAGACAACGTTCCCAGAAACATATCAACCAGCTCTCGATCAGTTAATGGAGGCTGCACCCTGCCAGCCAAATCTCTCCATTTTTGAGCGTACTCTTTGAATCCTTCACCCGTCCCTAGAGACATACCCTGAAGTTGGGTACGCGTAGGAGCGAGATCAGAATTATATTGGTATTGTCTGTAGAAAGCAGTCGCCAAGTCCTCCCAGTGCCGGATGCTAGCTCCGTCTAATTGGTAGAACCATTCAAGTTGTGACCCCGAGAGGCTGTCTTGGAAGAAGTGAATCCAGAGGTTTTTATCCGCCGTGTAAGGTTGGATTTTCCTTACATACGACCTCAGATGCAGCTTTGGGCAGGAGACCCCATCATACTTGGCGAAGGCAGGCGCCTTAAACTTGTGTGGAATTACTACTCCGGAAGATAATCCCAAATCCCCGAAATCCAGTCCCGGCACGTTCTGAATTTCCATAGCGCTCAAGCGGTCCTCCAATTGTTTGTATCTGTCAGCAGCAGGTGGGTATTGTTCCTCGTTATAGTCCGTCTCGTTGTCGGAGACTGCGGGACTAGGAGCTCCTCCCCCCTGGGGACTGTTTTTCTCAGCAGAAGAAGTGGCTGGATCAGCTTCATTGTGGAGGGTGTTCCCAAATCTGCGTCCGGTGTTGAACATTGCCGTCCTCTTTTTCTTCTTCTTTTTCAGGAGTAGAGTCTTCAACTCTTGCTGACCCTGGGCTAGACTTAGGACCATCTCTTGAAACTGTGCACTTTGGGCCTGAAGGGCCTTGATTGCTTGCTCACTGGATGACTCCGAATTCATGATGACTGTTCACACAAACAGCGAAGAAAATTAAGCAACCTGTGAAATAGGGTACCTGCTATGCATATGGTGCAATGGAATGCGTATGTATGCAATGCATTCAAGGGCTTAGAATATTCAAACTTTGTTGTAGACAAAAAGGAACGCACGTCATATTAATAAGGAGGAATTCGTTAGTACATAAATGCCTCAGGGGCCAAATATTACAAAATAACCCCTTAAGGTAAAAAGACATTGCGCATCCTTTTTGGCGCGATGTAGGTGTTGAGATTCCTTTCCTCGTGCAGCAGGCGGGTGAGTTCCAGGACCTTCTTTTCACTAGCATGTAGACTGGTCTCAAGAGAATTCCGCTCTTCCTTAAGTTGGATCCAGCTCTTCTGCATCTCTTCCCAGGAGGTGGGCATGTCGGGATGTTGAATGGTGTAGGATGCTTCTCCTTCCAAGACTGGCTCTTTGATTACAGGTAGCATGTGAGGGTAAGGCATTACTAACTTCTGAGAGCGGGCTCGTACCCACTTGAGGTAAGGCTCCAACGGGATGGAGTTCCGATGCCCCAGTGTTTTGCTGTCTATCCTACTTGGCATCCTCCAAGCTCTGATAAATTTCTGACGAAGTCCTTGAGTATCGCTGTCGAAGTCGAAGACTATGTCAGGAATTAACATGTCATGAGGGCCATCCTTCCGAGCATAACCAAACTGTCTCCAAGCCAGGCATGGGTTGTAAGTTATACCTCCTTGGATTCCAAATAAAGGAACATTAGGGTACTCCCCACAACGATCAATGATAGTGACGTCTTCCCGGGACCTAGGACACCAATGTATATCTGCATGCGTGAGAGCCATTAACCGTTGTGACCATCTCAAACCCCGCTCGTTCTTCAAAACTGATTGTGGAAGATGCGAAATAAACCACCTTCCCAAGAGAGGAGTGCAACACATAAGGACACCCCTTCTCCTCATGGTTCGAGTGTAACATGAGTGAAGGATGTCCCCCAACAGTGTAGGTATAGGATTCCTGGTCATAAAGATCTGGACAGTACTGATATCAATAAGCTGATCTGGGTTAGGGAACAACACCAGACCATAGACAAGGAGGGCCATGACTTCTTCAAAAGCTCGTAGGTCAAGAGAGTTCCAACATTCCTGAGCCTTTTCAAACAGAAATCTAGCTAAGAAACCTTTGATACCACTCCTAACTTCCCAATGTCCCTTGAGGTCAGATGTCTGTAGGTGCAAGGCTTTAGCAATCTCTTCAAGCTTGGGTTCCTCTTCCGTACCGTTGTAGGGTAGTTGATCAAGGATAGGGACCTTCAGAAGTCGGGAGAACTCTTCCAATGTAGGCACCAACTGATAATCCGGGAAGGTGAAGCAGTGATGCAGAGGGTCAAAGAATTGGAACAGGACCTTTATCAAGTCCTCCTCAATGTTGGTGTTAACCAAGTTGATGAGTCTTCCATGTCTCTCACTGAATGAAGAACTCTCGGGAATTCTGGACAGAAGCTCCTTAAGCTGAGGAGGGATCTTTACAAGGCTAATCTGAATTGTCTTTCTACGAGCAGTTTCCATGTCCTATAAAACAAGAACAAAGATGAAGATTCGAAACCCTTGAAATGGTTAGTCAATGCTCATGATGTTTGTATGATGTAATGATGTGATGATTGAATGCACTATAAACATTCACAAAGGCAAACATGGTAAGGCACACAAGTCACACAAACCCTTAGAGTTTAGGCCTGCATGAAGTCTGGGTATTACCCTCTTGAAGTTTTGTGGGCTCAACCTGTCCTATCAAAAGTAACCGGGTTCTAAAGATCCCAATATCACTGGATTGCTTTCATTGTTCATCGTTTCGATTTAGCCACTGAACTGGCGACCGAAATATTCCAGGAAAGCAACCCTCAATTGAGTGTAGTATCGAGTATCAACCAACCTCGGACTGCACCAAAGTCAGTTATCTCACTACCCTAAAAAGGCCAAGATGGTTCAATTAAGGTTCCTAAGGTTAGTTGATGCTTCATGACACCACGCGGCGGCCCCGTACTCTCCTTGACTGAACTCAAGGGTTACCGGTACACACCAAAGTGCCACATCAACGTAGCAGACTGCTTCAACCATGTCGGTATACCCCGCACAGTTCCCTCACAGCCTTGTTGCTACCTAAAAGGGTTTCCCCAGATCCGGGTTAGGATCTATAAAACTCCGATACAAAGCCCACAATATGTAAAAGTAAACAAAGCAAGCAATTGAAAACAAAGGTGATCTAAACCCTAAGGTTACTCCACTTTAAAAGTGTCCCCAGCAGAGTCGCCAGTTCTGTGATACGGTGGGAGAACTGACTTGAGGTTTGCGTTTGTATTCGCAAATGTTGCGGTTAGCAAGAGTCGCCACCGACTTTTTATTTTATCCTAAGGAAAGGTTAAAAAGCACAGCAAAAACCTTTTGAGATGTTTTCTCGGGTTCGGGGAGTAGATTATAGAAAAGGAAGGTATTAGCACCCTTTCTATCCATGGTTATCCATGGGCTCTTAGTTACTTGCTTAGATCACTTGCCTTTTGTTTTCAATTGTTTTAAATGGTGTTTGAGTGTGTGGGTTTTGAAAATGTTTTGAAAAGAGGCCAATGTGGTGGCAACCTTTGCAATGATCCATGTGGGGATGTATACAAAGATGTATGTCTTTTGAAAAGGTTTTCATTTGTTTTTGAAAGTTTTTAAAAGTGTAGTGATGTGTGGTTTTTGAAATTAGGCAAGTGTTTTGTTTTGCAAGTTGGTTCAAGTAACTAAGAGGTTATCTACTCCTAAATTTCTCAAAAGATTATTGCTATACTTTAACCCTTTTAACAAGTTTGCACCACCATTGTATTTGGTGGGCAACCTTGTGTTAGGATGTGAAAAGGGACAGGCGCGGGTCATCGTTTAGACCATAATTGTAACGACGTTAAATGTCTTTGGGCAATTTCTCTAAGGGACTTGATCATTTGTTTTGTTTGTTTTGAAAAGTTTTATCGAGGGACTATGATCATTCAAACTGTTTGTTTTGCCCAAAGATGTTCAACATACAATATGGCCCATTTATTTGAAGGCAACAAGTGGAATACCCTAGGGGGTGCAAGTGTGATTTGTGTGTCCATTTTCATGCTTGTTTGTCTTGTATTAGGTCAAACTTATTTTTTATCGTTTTTTCGCATACAAACCCTAATTCTAGCATGTTATTATTTAGAAAGCAATAAAGTGCGAAATTAAAATTACTAAGCTATTACACAACCAAATATGGGAAGGGGGGTACAAATGTTCAAATGGGGATATTGACAAGAATTTGAATCTAAATTATTACAACAATTGGATATTTTGCAATGCATAATTAAATGTAAATTAAATAAATATGTGAAATGTAAAAAAGAAAGTTTCTATGTGTATGAGAAAATATTATTTATGTAAAAGGAAAAAGAAAATAAAATGTATTTATTTTTAGTATTTTGAAACTTAGGGTGAAAAAACCCTAATTTTAAATAAAAGGTATTATTACCTAATTTAATTTTACTATTTATTTATTATTTATAAAAAATAAAATAAAATGAAGTGTATTGTGAAAAAGGTATTTTTTGTATCAAATGTTAATAAAATAAAAAAAGATCAAGTATTTTTATATCTTTTTCTTAAATACATTAATAATCAAATATATATATATATATAACCCTAAATATGTATTTTTCTAAAATAAATATTTAAATATTTTAATAAAAATAAAAAGTAAAGTATATTTTTTGTGTAAAATATTTTCATAAAGTAAATAAAATAATAAAAATGTATCTACACTATTTTCTATTTATTTCAATAATAGTATATATATATATATTTGTATATAACAAAAGAAATAAACAAATAAATATGCCATAAATACAAAAAGTGGTGGAAAAAATATTTTAAAAATTTTAATGGTATGAGAAAAAATAAATAAAGTCAATCCAAAAAGAAAAAGTCAAAAATGTCAAAAAATGAGCAAATGGGCTCAGGGGGGTGTAAACCAAAAAATGGGGTGTGAAAAGGAAACAAATCCAGGCCCAGCCCAGATCACTTCTTCTTCAACCTCTGTACAGCTTTCTTCACACAAAACACGCGTTTTCTAACTCTGGATTCCTGGACTTTCAAGCAAAACTCATAACATGAAAAGTGTAGAGCATTAAGAGACGGTTTCAACCATATAAAGAACATGACCTATCTCTCTAAGATGAGGGAGAATTTCTCTCCCCCTCTTTTCTGACCTAACTTTTCATCAATGTTCAGACATGAAATTCTCTAAGCACACGAAACATAAATGAAATCTAATCATATGAGCATGTTCAGGGCTATGATTGTGACATGTTTTCTTCAAAAACCTAAAGCTAACAATGCCTAACAAGAGAGATAGAACTCCATGAATATACCTGTTCAGTTGGAATCGAGCTGGGCAATGGGGGATGTTTCAGAGTGAAATGAGGACTTGTACAGCTTCCTTGAAGTGTAAGAAAGCTTTTCCAGTTCCTACTTTGCCTTGAAACTTCCTGAATCGAGCTAATGATCTCCAACTGCAAAACAGAAAATTAAAAATGGTGAAGTGGCTTGGAGGTGTTACAGGTCTGATTTTAGGATATGGATAGCTTGTATATATTGTAGGGAAGATAGAGGAAAAGGTTTGAATCCAAATGCTTGAAGGGATTGGGAGTTTGAACTCAAACTGCAGGGGCACCCCTGTTTTTGCAGTTTGAGGATGATTCTGAGATGGAGAGGGTTTGAAAGGGAAATGGCTCGTGCAAAAGCTTCAATGTGGTCTATGGAATGTGTTTGATATCTTTTGTGCTGTGTTCTTTTGCTGATATGAGAGATAGCATATGTTATGGACCTTTCTTCACACTTAAGCTATCAAAAGCAAATTGGTGTTCTAGGTCAGTATAGGACCCCCTAATGTGCTGCATCAACTCCTCTTGATCAGTGTGTTATGCCCATAATATTGTGCTAAGCAGATCTTCTATGTACTTGTTTGATTTACCAATTGACATAAAGCTAAACTTTTTCAAAAATGGAAATTCCACTTTATCTAGTTTAGGATTAAACCATTATGCAATGTTAGAACACAAAGAACATGACCTTAACACATTGAATATGCATTAAATTATTGAGTATGAAATGGTTCAAGGACCTGTAATCAAGCATAAAGCAAACTGATTTCAAATTGGCAAGGTTATGAACATGTCTTGATGAAGAACAAAAGTGAATTTTTGCCAACTTGTGAAATTCGAATCTCCCAAGTTATGAGGTTGTTTGATGAGTTCTTGGACATTTTGGAAAGCTTGGAATGTGTACTACAATCCATCTTTGAAATGCAATTTGAAATTCCAAGTGGAAGGGTATGAAAAGTGGCCTTGAAGTAGGGTAGAAAACCTTATCAAAATAGGTCAAATTTCACTAAGTTAAAAGATGGTTTAGTGCCCTTATTCAAAAAATCATAACTTGAGATACAAGCTTCAAATGAGAAAACTTTGTGAATCAAAGTTGTAGATTTTGTAACAAGCTACAACTTTCATGTTTTGACTTTTGTTTGAATCCAAATGGATCATGGTGAAAAGATGGGGCAAAGTTGGGAAAAAATTAGGGTTTTTCATAACTTAGAAAAATTCTAAGTTATGAAAAATTCCATTTTCAAACCCTAATTTGCATTTTGTGATTTCTTGGTGAACAAGTTTCATAATTTGGCATGTTTTGATGAAAAATGAATCTTGACTCTTGATTTTGACCAAAAAAGTCAAAGTTTGACTTTTCAGTATACAGTCAAAATTGATCAATTGACTGGGAAATTCAACTGTCAATCTTGTGTACTTGGGATCCTTTGAGCTTGATGAACATGTCAAGATAATTCCATGGGGTCCTTGAGTCCATATGTGAGCTTGGTTTGCCATTGGTTAGGTCAAACAGTCAAAAATTGCCTTTGTGCAGTCAAAACCCTAAAAATGACCATTTTGCCCTTTTGGTGATCTGATCAAATTTCTTATGGAATTGTGGTCCAAACTTGACCAAATGGTTCATGTGAATTCATAATGTTGATGTGGATCAAATTTCATGAGGTTTGACTGTCAATTGGCCACAGTTGACTTTTTCCCCAATACAGCTGATTTCTAGGTCAACTGTCCAATTGACTGGGAAAAACTTGGAATCAAGACTTGAAACTTGGTATGGGTAAACTTGGGAGTCCAATATGAAGCATGAAAGTCATCTTAGGTATTTTAGGTCAAAACATCTTTAGGCAAACACAAACCCTAATTTGAGTCCACAGTGCAAGGAGAAGTCTTGAGCAGAGGAAACCCTAATTGGATCTTGATCTTCAAAGGTCTTGTGATGAGAAAATGTTGAGGAAATGGGAGGGCAAATTTTGGGGTACAACACATGGGTTGTAAGAAATTCCTCCATAGGTTCCTATCAATGGAACATTAGGATACTCTCCACAGCGATCAATGACAGTTACCTCATCCATACCTTTGAGAGTCCAGATAATGTCATTATGAGAAAGAGACATCACCCTATAAGCCCAACCCATTCCTTCTTTGCTCTTCAGCACTGACTTAGGGAGGTGCGAAATAAACCACCTCGACAATAAAGGAGCACAGCACATCAAGGTTCCCCGCTTTCGGGCAGTACGAGCATAGAGTTGATGAAGGATGTCACCCAAGAGAATGGGTACAGGGTTCTGAGAGATGAAGATATTTATGGCATTAACATCAACAAAAGTGTCAGGATTCGGAAACAATACCAAGCCATATATCAAAAGAGCCAGAATATCCTCGAAAGCCTTGAAGTCTAGGCTATCCCAGAAGTAGTTAGCCTTGCCAACCAAGAACTTAGTCAGAAAACCCTTAGCTCCACTTCTAGTCTCCCAATTAACCATTACCTCCTCTTTGGTCAAATGAAGGGGTGCAGCAATCTCTTCGGGCTTAAGAGTCTTTTCCCAACCAGTAAACGGGGTCTGCTCCAGAACAGAGATACCGAGCAGCTCAGAGAACTCTTCTAGGGTAGGAACCAGCTGGAAGTCCTGGAAAGTGAAACAATGGTACAGCGGATCATAGAACTGGACCAGGACACTCATCATCTGCTCGTCCAATTTGGAGGTGACCAAACTGAGAAGAGAACCATGCCTCCTGATGAAGGAAGTAGTGTCAGGCATCTTGGCAACCAACACTTTAAGCAAAGTAGGTACTTGGACAAAGTTGATCCAGATGGTATTCTTACGCATGGGCATCATGATGACCTACAAAATAGAGCAAAGATGAAACCCTCTTGTCTTTGAAATAGATTAGTCCTTATGCAAGATGTATGCAATGTTATGATGTCATGATGTCATGATAGTAGGCACACCACAAGTATCCACAAAAAGCAAACATGGTAAAGGCACACAAGTCACACAAAAGAGCCGTTAGATTTCAGGCTGGCACGGAGCTTAGGTACTACCCTCTTTCAATTCAATTGGTTTAAACCTGTCCTAAAAATAGTAACCGGGTTCTAGAGGATCTCAATATCACTGACTACCCTCAATCAATCATAATTCTAGTTTAGCAACCTTTTCTTGCAGCCAGAATCATCGCGAGAGTTTAGTCTCAATGAGTGTAGCATACTGCTACTGTTCTATGGCCAAGTTGGTCAATTTAAGGTTCTAAGGTCAGTTGGTGCTTAATGACCCCTTAGAAGACCCATATTCTCCTCGTTCCAACACAAGGGATAACAGTACAGACTAAAGTGCCACACCAACGTAGCTACTGCTTCATCCGTATCGGTCTACACCGTACAGATCCCTCACAGTTTATTGCTACTTACCTAAAGGGTATCCCTAGATCCGGGTTAGGATCTATAGAACTCTGATACAAGCCCACAAAATTAAAGCATACAAAGCATACAATTGAAAACACAATGATCTAATCCTAAGGTACACCTCACTTTAAATAGTCCCCAGCAGAGTCGCCAGTTCTGTGATCGGTGGGAAATAGAACTGACTGTTTTGGAATGCTGGTTCGTGTTTTGCGTTTGTGTTTGCAAAATGTCGCGGTAAGCAAGAGTCTCCACCGTCTTTTATTTTATCCAACAAGGAAAGGACAAAAGCACAGAAAAATTCCTTTTTGAGATGTTTCTCGGGTTCGGGAGGTAGATTATAGAAAGGGAAGGTGTTAGCACCCTTTCTATCCGTGGTTATCCACAGGCTCTTAGGTACTTGCTCATTGTGTTTTCAAAAGTTTGCTTTTCTTTGTGTTTGTGGGTTTGAAAGAATTTTTGTTTTGAAAGGAGTGTAAGTGCGAAAAGTTTTGTTTTGTTTTTAAAAGGAGCAAGTACTTAAGAACCATCTACATACTCAAAAAGGAATTAATCTGTACAAGTGTCCTTTAGACAATGCTATCCCACTATTGAGGAGTAGGTAGCATCGTCGTTGGAGTTTTTCGGGTCAATTCGATTAAGGGACGTGTGGTCACTAAAGCAATGTTAGGACGCCTTAGCGGTAACCCTAATATCCTAGATCATTTTTCTGAGGCAACCGTTTCGAGGCAACTATAATCTTTGGACAAGAGGGCGACCTCTAAAACTTCCTATACTCAATGACCATGTTCGAGGCAACCAAGTGAGGTGTACCCTAAGAGTGGTGTGACCGGTGGAAATAGAACTGACTGTTTTTAAGTGGGTTTCGCGAAATGTCGCGGTAAGCAAGAGTCGCCACCGTCTTTTATGTTCTCCAACATGGAAAGGACAAAAGCACAGCAAAATTCCTTATTCGAGAATGTTTCTCGGTTCGGGAGGTAGATTTATAGAAAGGGAAGGTGTTAGCACCCTTTCTATCCGTGGTTATCCACGGGCTCTTAGGTACTTGCTCTTATGTTTTCAAAATTGTTTGCTTTTCAAATGTGAGTGGGTTTTGGAAAAGTTTTGTTTGAAAAATTTCTAAGTAACTCTTGTATCTGTCCTCAAGAGTGTGTGAAAAATTTGTTTGAAAACTTTTCAAAGTGTAGGTGCGAAAAGTTGTTTTTGTTTGTTTTGAGAAGAGCAAGTACCCATGAGATCTACCTACTCTAAGGAATTAGGCTGTGTAAGAGTCCTTTAGATAGTGCTATCCCACCATTGAGAGGTAGGTAGCACCATCGTTGGAGGTGTTCGGGTCAATTCGATTATCGGGACAGTGTGGTCACCGAAGCAATGGTAGGACACCTTAGAAGTAACCCTAATGTCCTAGATCCTTTTATCCGAGGCAACTGTTTTGAGGCAACTGGATCTTTAGACAAAGGGCGACCTCTAAGACACCCTATACTTGATGACCACGCTTCGAGGCAACGAGTGAAGCGTACCCTAGGAGTGGCATGTGCTTTGTGTGTTGTTTTTCAGTTAATGTTTATTTTATACATGTTATTTGTGAGCTACGGATTGATTTTATTAGACATACATTCTTTCAGGCATATTAGCAGTTAGGGGTGCGGAAAGTAAATTGCAGAAATGTAAATTCTAACTATTACAAGGCGCGGGTCTATACATTGCCAAAAAACAAAGATCCGTTTTGGTAAATAAGTGCGAGAAATAAAGCAGTAAAAATCCTAATTACTATTACATCCGGAGGCAGTTACAGAAATAATCAAAATAAAGAATTAAAACTAAAATGCGCGCGAAAGAATGAATCGGGAATGTCTTAAGGGTGTTGACCCTTTTAAGAAAAGAAATTGATTTTTTTTGTCTTTTTGTAATTAAAATGAAATTAAAACTAACTAATGACTAATTAATTAATTTAATTAAAAGAAAATATTTCGTGTTTTTATGTTTTTATGAAATAAAATAAAAGAGTTAAAATTCTAAGTTAACCTAATTCTAAATTATTTTGATTGTTAAGAAAAAGAAATTAAAGTTGACTTAATTAAACTATTTATTTGTTAATATTTATTTACAAAATAATTACTTAAATTAATAAAGTATTTTTTTTGGTTTTATTGAATTTTATTGTGAAAAATTAGTTATGAATTAATTAAATGATAATAGTTAATAAATATAATTAGTAAAAATAAAAAAAGAAAAGGAAAGAAAAAATGCAAGAACCATGGGGGTACTGGGCCAAATGGAGGTGTGTATAGAATTTGAGGCCCATTTGAATCTTCATCCATGTTGACTTTTTCTGATTGTCTACATCCATGTTGACTCCAGAGCACCATGGTCCTCATGCTTGGCCCTTGGATCTGCACTGATGAACACTTGGCTGACTCCTGGATGAGATGTATGATGGAAGCTGGATGAGACGCTGCACACAAGCATAGAGAGAAAAATAATATGAAATTTGGTGGGGACCTGGGATCGAACCCAGGCCCCAAAGATTGCAAACCACATCTCCAACCACTGCATCACTTAGGCGCGTTTGTTAGTAAAATAGAAAAGAAACATTATATAAAACAAACGCACTATATGCTGAAAATAAGAAAAAGCGCGCGCCCAATTTGAACCTGCCAATCACACGCTGCCACGGCCTTCGTCTTCAACCTTTCCTGTAAACATAAAACACATAGCGGGGGTTTTAAACCCCCACAAAATGCAAGCATTATGAAAATAGCGATTAGACGCTCATGCAATATAAAAAGGGCGCGATATGTTCATTCAATTCGTCTTGAGCTTCTGAGTTTAATGGTATATGTCTTAAAGCCTGATTTTTCCTCAATAAGAAAGCCCTAATTTTCAAGCTTCTAAACCCTAGATTTTATCCATGGTGGATTTTGATTCAGAGGGCTATAACCAAATTGGTTTGTACCAACAGCTTCAGAAGGTCCCTATTAACATAAATCAATCCAAAAAAATGGTCAAAAACACATGAATCGTGATATGCAAATTTGGAAAATAAAGCAAACCGTGTCACTTGTGATGAACGATTCTTTGCGTGTTAAGCTTCGTTCTTGATTGCAATGGCTTCCTGGCAATGTAAGGAGTGTGTTTGGATCAAAAGGGAGGTTTGAATTGCACTGCAAAGTGGTTTTCAGTTTCACACTTTTCTCTTGAAAAATTGAAAATTGTTTGGCCATTTCTGAGTGTTCTAGCTTGTGTATACTGTATGAGAGGCTTCATATATGTTAGTCAATGAGAATCAAACAATACATGAGTCTTTAACCCTTGCCATGAAGTCTTGAGATTTCCTCTTTATCACCATTAAAGCATTTGCCTTTTTTTGTCCAAAATTTGAATTCCATGCTCATAATGGACCTTTACACGAATTTGGTATGTGGATTATGGTGTATCAAAGTTATTCAAACCAAAAGATATCTCTTAATTAATTTTCTTGATTTTTATTTGAATTTTAAAGATTTAAAATGAATTAAATCAAATAAAATTAAACAAAAATAGAAAAATTAATTTTTAATCTTGAAATAAATCATGGGACACGTGGGTGGCATGACAAGGATGAATCAAGTGGAAAAAGTGGGCCCCTTTGTCAAAAATTGAAGTTTCAAGGATGGTTGACTTTGGCCATTTCACAAAAATTTCCCAACTTCTCCAATGCATATCTTGCACAATTTTGATAATATGAACATGTTCTTGGACATTTTGGAAAGGTCTTGAAGTCCTCTAACCAATGCCTTTGGTCCCATGTCATTTTGATTTACCAATATCAAGTTATGGTCTTTGACTTAAAGTGCCCTTTTGTTGACTTTTGAAAATGACCTATAATGTTGAAATTATAACTTTTTGTGAGAGCATTTCTTGGACTTGGAATGTGAAGATGAGTTGTAGGAAATGTCATCCCCTTCAAAATGAGAATTGGATGGTATTTTTCTGATGAACCATGAAAAAGTTATGCCTTGGTCAAGTTACAGTTGACTTTTCAGCTGTCCAAAAATGGAAACTTTTGCATCTTGATGATTTTTGAGCCATTCTTGTGGAATCATGATCAAGATTTGATCCAATGATGATCGTGGCTTCAAAATAAGATGTTGACCAAAAATTTTGACTTTTGACTGCCAAATGACCATTTTACTCCTACAGTTGATTGTGAAGCAATTAGGGTTTTTGACTGTGCAACTTGACTTTGTGAGCCTTGAAACTTGGCATGTAGATGCTTGACAATGTATATGAGCATATGGGACTTGATTGAGCCCTTGAAAACCTCAACTTCCTTGCAAGAACCAAAACCCTAATTTGACTGGCTTAGGAGGGTGCTTGGCTGTGTAGCCCTTGAGTAAACTTTGAACCATTTAAGGTGATGCTTGGCAAAACTTTGGAGATTATGGGAGGGCAAATTTTGGGGTACAACAGTTGCCCCTGTTCAATCTTCTTAGACCTGAGGATGTAGATTGGCTTGCGTGCCTTTCGTGATCCGAAGGTGGAAGATGATTGAACACTAGAGTGCCCAAAAATTTGCACTCACATAGTGGAGTATCAGCAGTGTGATGGTGGGAATGGGCTTACAGATGCCATTTGGAAAGATGATGGATAGGAGGATGGGCTTATAGATGCCATCCGGAAATGTGACAGAACCTTGTCGGGAATTGGCTTATAGATGCCATTTGGGTGTCGATTGCGTAAGAGATTCCTTAGCGAGAACTTGCGTACCTGAGAAAGAAAGATAATTACCTGGCCTGTTACAGAGGTTGATCTTCACTCAGTCGCTCACAAACATTCCCTGGCTAGATACAGGTATCGAATCTAGAACTTCAAAAGGTTGATGGGTCGTCCCTACTGACAGGTTATCTCAGAAAAATCTTTGGGATTTAACTGAACCAGAGGAGGTTTTGTCTTTCTTGATGAGTTGTCTCTTTGGACGGGTTATCTTCATGGACGGGTTGTCTTCAACGATGAGTGATCTTCAATGACGAGTTGTCTTCAATGACGAGTTTTCTTCAATGACGAGTTGTCTTCAATGACGAGTTGTCTTTAATGAC
Source organism: Vicia faba (assembly GCA_948472305.1). NCBI lineage: Eukaryota > Viridiplantae > Streptophyta > Magnoliopsida > Fabales > Fabaceae > Vicia > Vicia faba. The sequence continues at coordinate 90,906,717 of OX451738.1, forward strand.
GAGTTATCTTCAATGACGAGTTGTCTTCAATGACAGGTAGTCTTTAACGACGAGGTGTCTTCAATGGCGGGTGTCTATACTGACGGGTTGTCTTCAATGACGGGTGTCTATACTGACGGGTTGTCTTCAATGACGGGTGTCTATACTGACGGGTTATCTTCAATGACGGGTGTCTATACTGACAGGTTGTCTTCAATGACGGGCGTCTATACTGACGGGTTGTCTTCAATGACGGGTGTCTATACTGACGGGTTGTCTTCAATGACGGGTGTCTATACTGACGGGTTGTCTTCAATGACGGGTTGTCTTCAATGACGGGTGTCTATACTGACGGGTTGTCTTCAATGACGGGTGTCTATACTGACGGGTTGTCTTCAATGATGGGCGTCTATACTTATGGGTTGTCTTCAATGACGGGTGTCTATACTGACGGGTTGTCTTCAATGACGGGTGTCTATAATGACGGGTGTCTATACTGACGGGTTGTCTTCAATGACGGGTGTCTATACTGACGGGTGTCTATAATGACGGGTTGTCTTCAATGACGGGTGTCTATATTGACGGGTGTCTATAATGACGGGTTGTCTTCAATGACGGGTGTCTATACTGACGGGTTGTCTTCAATGACGGGTGTCTATACTGACGGGTGTCTATATCGACGGGTTGTCTTCAATGACGGGATGTCTTCAATGACGAGTTGTCTATAATGACGGGTGTCTATAACGACGGGATTGTCTTCTTTGACTTTAGGGAGTAATTTAACTGGACCTGTCTTCTTTGACTGGATGAGCATCAGAAAAACCTTTAGGATTTAACTGGATTTGTCTTCTTTGACTGGATTTGTCTTCTTTGACTGGATTTGTCTTCTTTGACATAGCTGATCGTTTAACTGTATCCTTCCTAAAAGGTAAGGTCAGTCACATGCAATGCATGACATGGATCAAGCGATGATGTTCTCAACATAAAATGAGATTGTATGATGTGTATATGACGATGCGATGTTTATGAATGTATTCTCGTCTAGGAAAATAAATCCTTGACGGATGTCGGGAGTTTGAATCCTGGGCTGACGTTGAAGAGTAGAATTCTTCGTTTCCGCTGGGGATGATGGTTGCAAGAATAAACCGGTAGGAGAAGATGACTCCGTTGGGGTAATAAACTTGTTGGAGAGATTACTCTGCGGGGAATACTCTGTGGGAAGAGATACTTCGCTGAGGTTTTGAAATTGATGATAACTCCGCTGGGGATACCGTTGATATGTTATGTTGGAAGATTTGATGAACTCCGCTGGGGGATGGGAAGAGCTTCTCCGAGGACGATCTTTCCGTGGCAATTAGCTGAGGATAACCCAGTTATAAGCTCTGGTGAGGAATAACCTTCTGAATAAAACCGGGGAGAGACGTTCGTACCCTGCAGGTGATAAGCTTCCAGAATCTACTGGGGATAAGCTTCCTACTGGGGAGATAGATTCAACTTTCCTGGGGAGACTTTGGAACTGTACTGGGGAATGGCTCCACTGGATGTCCGGTATTCCGCCGGGGAACGATCTTAGATCAAGATTGTCGGGGATGCTTGTTAGGAATGTTTGTATACTCCGTTGGGGAATATTGAGATCTTCTAGGGGATAATCCAACTTCCTTGAGGCTGACAGTAGACTAACTCTGCTCGGGGAGAGTGTCGCTGACTTGATGGAGATACTGTGCCTTTTCAGGGCTGATTGGAGACTAACTCTGCTTGAGGAGAGTATTGTTGAGTCTTGTCTTACTCTGCGGGTGTTGTACCCCAAAATTTGCCCTCCCATTTTCCTCAACATTTTCTCATCACAAGACCCTTGAAGCTCAAGACCAAGTTAGGGTTTCCTCTACTCAAGACTTCTCCTTGCACAGTTGACCCAAATAAGGGTTTGTGTTTGCACAAAGATATTTTGACCTAAAATGCCTAAGATGACTTTCATGCTTCATGTTGGACTCCCAAGTTTATCCATACCAAGTTTCAAGTCTTGATTCCAAATTTTGCCCAGCCAATTGGACAGTTGACCTAGAAATCAACTGTATTGGGGAAAAGTCAACTGTGGCCAATTGACAGTAAAATCTCATGAAAATTGACCCACATCAACATTATGAACTCACATGGACCATTTGATCAAGTTTGGATGACAATTCCACAAGAAATTTGATCAGATCATCAAAAGGGCAAAATGGTCATTTTTAGGGTTTTGACTGCACAAAGGCAATTTTTGACTGTTTGACCTAGCCAATGGAAAACCAAGCTCAAATATGGACTCAAGGACCCCATGGAATTATCTTGAAATGCTCAACAAGTTCAAAGGATCCCAAATACACAAGATTGATAGTTGAATTTCCCAGTCAACTGATCAATTTTGACTGTATACTAAAAAGTCAAACTTTGACTTTTTGGTCAAAATCAAAAGTCAAGATTCATTTTTCATCAAAACATGCCAAATCATGAAACTTGTTCACCAAGAAATCAAGAAATGCAAATTAGGGTTTGAAATGGAAATTTTTCATAACTTAGAATTTTTCTAAGTTATGGAAAACCCTAATTTTTTCCCAACTTTGCCCCACTTTCTCACCAAGATTCATTTGGATTCAAGCAAAATTCAAAACTTGAAAGTTGTAGCTTGTTACAAAATCTACAAATTTTATTCACAAAGTTTTCCCAAAAGAAGCTTGTATCTCAAGTTACAATTTTTGGAACAAGGGTACCAAATCATTCTTAACTTAGTGAAAATTTGACCTATTTTGGACAAGTTTTTTACCTAACTTCAAGACCATTTTTCATACACTTCCACTTGGAATTTCAATTTGCATTTCAAAGATGGATTGTAGTACACATTCCAAGATTTCCAAAATGTCCAAGAACTTCTCAAACAACCTCATGGTTAGGGAGAATCGAATTTTGCAAAATGGGAAAAAGTCACTTTTGTTCTTGGCCAAGACATGTTCATACATTGGTGCCATTTTGAATTCAGCATGCTTAAGCTACATTTCAGGCCTCTAATCCCATTTTCACTCAATAATTCAATGCAAAACCATTGTGCCAAGATGTTGTTCTATGCATTTGGACATTACATGGAGAATTAACCCTTAATTAGAAAAAAGCATTATTTCCATTTTGAAAAAGTAGAACTTTATGTCTATTTTGCAAATCCAAGTGGTACAGTCCAAATCTTCTTGGCACAAGTTTATGAGCAAATTGCACTAATCAAGGCCAACGTATGCAGCATAGTGTGAGGGCCTGTACAGGCTAGAAACATCAAGTGGCCTTTGCTTGCTTAAGTGTGAAGAAAGATAGCATAACATATACCAACTTCCATATCAGTCAACTAGGCTTTAGAGAAAGTTATCACACACATTCTAAACATCAAACACAAGCTGAAGCACGACCCTAAGACCACCAATACCTCCCCATTGCCAAAATCACTCTCAAACTGCAAAAATAGAGCAACCTCTGCAGATTGAGTTCCAACTCTTAATCCTTTCAAGCATTCTTGCCCAAACCACTTCAAACACCTTCCCTACCATCAATCCAAACTATCCAAAGCATTAGAAGCAACCTGTAACTCCTCTAATCCTTTTGGCCATTTTCACTTTTCTGATTTGCAGGTGAAGTGCTATAGCACGATTCAAAAGGTTTCAAGATAAAGTAAAGCTTGGAATAGCATCCCTGGACATCAAGGAAGCTATACCAATCATCACCTTGCACTGAAAGCTTCTCCATTGCCAGATAGAACTTCAACTGAACAGGTAAGTTCATGAACTCGTATCTCCCTTATTAGGCATTGTTAGCTTTAGGTTTGTGAAGAGAATATGTCACATTCATAGCCCTGAACATGCCCATGTAATTAGATTTCATTTATATTATGTGTGCTGCAAGAATTTTGAGTCTGAACATGGCATAAAAACTAGGTCAGAAATTGGGGGAGAAGAAATTCTCCCTCATCTTAGAGAGTTAAGTCAAGTTCTTTACATGGTTGGATTCGTCTTCTCATGCTCTACATTTTTCATGTTGTGAGTTCTGCTTGAAAGTCCAGGAATCAAGAGATGGAAAACGCGTGTTCTGGTTGTTCATACAGGTCTGAGGTTGAAGACAAAGTCTTCTTGGGCTGGGCCTGAGTTGACTTTTCTATTTGCACCCTTTTGTTACTTTTACACCCCCCAAGCCCATTTTGCTTATTTTTATGATTTTTTGACATTTTCTTTTTTGTCCTGACTCATTTATTTTTTCTAACAATATTAAAAATATCAAAAATATTTTTCTCACCATTTTTGAATTTATTAGGCATTTATTTGGTTTCTTTTAGTTTTTGTACATAAAATAAATACATAAAACCATTTTTTACTTAAAATATAAAAAAAATAATGTAAACACATTTATTTTTCATTTTTTATTTTATTTTATCTTCTGAAAATATTTTATACAAAATATACTTTTTTTATAAATATTAAATATTATTATTTTTATACATATAATATATATTTAGTAAATAATAATAATGCATACATATTTATTAGTATATTTAGGAAAAAATACAAAATATACACATTTTTATTTTTATTTAATGTTTAATATAAAAATACCTTTTGACAAATATACTTCATTTTATTTTATTTTTGTATACAATAAATAAATACTTGTACATAATAAATAATGCATTTTATTTAATAGAATTAGGGTTTAACCCTAAACATGAAAAAAAAACTCCCAAAAATAATACTTTTCTTTTTTGTTTATTTTGACACATAAAAATACCTTTTTTCATATATACAAAAAACATTTTTGCATCTTGCATATTTATTCTTATTTTATTTAATTTATGCAAATTAATCATCTTGTAAATAATTCCAAATTGATGTAATAGTTTAGGTTTAAATTCCTTGTCAAAATCCCCATTTGAACATTTGCACCCCCCTTCCCATATATGGTGTTGTAATAGCTTAGTAAATTTATTTTTCGCACTTTATTGCTTTCTAATTATACCATGTTAGAATTAGGGTTTTGTATGCGAAAAAACAACAAAAATAGTTTGACCTAATTTCAAGATAAACAAGCATGAAAATGGACACACAAATCACACTTGCACCCCCTAGGGTATTCCACTTGTTGCCTTTCAAAATTGGGCCATATTGCATGTTAAGTCTCTTTGGGAAAAACAAACAATCAAATGATCATAGTCCCTCGACGACGCTTTCAAAATGTTGCCTAAATAAATGATCAAGTCCCTTAAAGAAAATTGCCCAAAGATACTTGGCACCATTGCAATTATGGTCTAAACGATGACCCGCGTCCGTCCCTTTCACATCTTAACATGAGATTGTCCACCAAATACAATTATGGAACAAACTTGCTAAAAGGGTTAAAACATAGCAATAAACTTTGAGAAATTTAGGAGTAGATAACCTCTTAGTTACTTGAATCAAACTTGCAAAAACAAAACACTTCCCTATTTTCTAAAACCACACCTCACAACACTTTCAAAACAAACTTTCAAAAAACAAATGAAAACCTTTTCAAAGGACGTACATCTTTGTATACATCCCAACATGGATCATTACAAAGGTTGCCACCACATTGGCTTCTTTTCAAAACATTTTCAAACCCACACACAAGCACCATTTCAAACAATTGAAAACAAGAGGCAAGTGATCTAAGCAAGTAACTAAGAGCCCATGGATAACCATGGATAGAAAGGGTGATAATACCTTCCCTTTCTATAATCTACTCCCCGAACCCAAGAAAACATCTCAAAAGGTTTTTGCTGTGCTTTTTAACCTTTCCTTAGGATAAAATAAAAAGTCGGTGGCGACTCTTGATCAACCGAAACATTTGCGAAAACAAACGCAAAACCATAGTCAGTTCTCCCACCGTATCACAGCGGGGAATGAAGGTAATTTGGTTGCATTCTTCAGCCGAGTCTACCTTGTACCTGGAGGAAAACAGCTGCACAGTTTGGGCAGTTCTTATTGCCCCAGCTTCTGTGGGAGAAGGTACCTGTAGAGGTGCTTGAGGACTGCCGATTTTACAAATCTTCTTCTAGTAGGCAAATGACAAGATGACGGGACATAGTCGTACGCTTTGACCCCTAACTTTTTCCTGGACTGTCCTTTCGGGTTTTCAGTCCACCGGGATACCCTTTTTTGCCCAAGCCGCCTTTTCAGGTTTTCGACTTGCCGGGTGTACAGATTTTTTATTTTCATCCCTTATTTTTGCCCGAACCCTTTTGGTTCGCCGGGAAGCCCTTATTTTTGCCTAGGTGTGTCAACCTAGCGGGTCTTTGATTATGCGTAGTATTTTTTCGACTATGTCCGCGTTCGGGGAGTTGTCACTGTTGGTAGTGCAGTGTTACCATACCACCAGAAGATTTTCATTTGATCGTCCAATGCCCCAAGTGATCCAGATGGAGATTTGCCCCAAGCTGGCTGGCCTTTTGAGAGATTCTCCGAATCTTGACTTAACTTCCCCAGATGATGGACCGTGATCATATCTTGCCCCTTGATTGGAAGTGTTTCCTCTATTTGAGCTTTTGTTGAGAAGATTTTTGTTCACCAGATATTCGTCGTGCGAATTTCTATGCTGTTCAAACAAATAATCATATGCAAACAATGTTATTTAAAATGCAAAGCTTATGTCTGTTTCGAAAATTTTGAAAATGCATCCTTTTTTAGTAAAAACAAGTGAATTTTGTAAACTGTGATGTCAACTCGTTATTTTACCGTAAGCCTTAAGGAGTCAGGATACCTTTCGTAACAGTATGCTTTCGAACTAACCCACGCTTCAGCTAGGACTTTTAAGGGTTGTAGCGTGGCCTGGTTCACGGTTTAAGAAAAAAAGGATAAAGGCTCAAATTTTATTTGTACCCACCCACTCTTCGTGATGTTCTTCAAACCTAAACTCAGCTGATTGTGCGTTAGACTTTGTTTGAGTCTTTGCTCTGGTATTCCGGTGATGGTTCGGATATTGACAGTTTATTTTGAATAGGCAGTCATTTTTTTTTGTTGAGGGTTTGTAAGACCTCTTTCCTTTTTGATTTCGTTATCCCTGTTTTTTGCCTGAACTGTTTCTTTTGTGATTACAGTCAGCGGGATGCCCCAGTTTTTGTAAGTCTCCTTCATAGGTTTTGACTTATTGGGTTGTCATTTCTGAGAGACTGCCTGTCTTTATGATTATCCTGAACCATCACTGTCTTTGCTTTGGAAGGACTCTTTTGATGCTATTTGTTGTGCACTTGGATCAGCTGAGAGAACTACCCTGCCCCAGGTTATGATTAAGGGTTTTAATTTTCGAAAAGAAAAACTCCTACTTCTTTGGCTCGAAGGGGTTGACGAGGGATTATCATCCTTATAACTCTAGTGTTTAGGAATTGAAACAATGCCTGTACCTCATCAGCGGGGTTTGTTCAAAAGCATACTGTAAGGATCGTGGTATCATTTTCGTCATCCTCCCTCAAGAGGCTTAGGATTATTAATCGAGTGTTTGATCATCACAAAAAATGAAGGCAGTTTGAATATAGCGAATGCGAATATATTGATTCAAAACAGACATATGCGATGCATTGATAATATAATAAAGTTTGCTATGACAATAATTGTTTGAACAATCAAAGAAAAATGCAACTTGAACATTCGAATGAACAAAAGTTTCTTAGTTTGAACTAGTCATCTCAGATGGAAGATTCTCAGCAGAAGATTTTCATTTTTCCACCCGGCATGAACTCCAGCATCCTTCCGCCGATCAAGTCTTGGATCTTGTTCCTCGGGCTCCAACAGTCGTCAGTGTCATGTCCAGGACTGTCAGAATGGTAGGCACACCTTTCATCAGGATTGTACTTTAGGGAGGTTATGTTGAGATTCTTAGGAGGATCTTTTAAAGCAATCAGCTTGACCTCCAACAAGCGTCTCAGTATCAGTGATGATGGTATACCAGTCTCCGAGAAATGTCTTCCAGACGTATTTCACTTACGCCGATTACCCTATTGACGCTGGTGAGGTTGATGCTGGGCTTGTGACCCTGAAGCAAACTGAGGAGCTTTTCCCTTGTCTTCTTCCCCCACAGGTGGTTGAATGATGGCTTGCTCTTCAACCTTAGATATTTGCCCCAGTTGGTTATCCCGAAATAGTTGGTTGACGAGAACCCTGAGCTCTCCTTGTCTTTGAGATAAGTCTTGGATAAGAGCCATTTGCCCCAGCATCTGGGTTCTCATTGTATCCACCTCAGCTTGTAGACGTTTCAGCCGTTCGTCCTTATCGTCTTCAGGACGGTTCCTGACCAAAGTCCCCATGAGGAGTGTTCTCAGCTCTTCCTGCCCCTTGGATAGATTTAGGAGGATCTCCCCGAGCTGAGTCTCTTGAGCATGAAGGTCCTGGTTGTCTTGTTGGGAAGCCATTGCTGAAATAAACAGCGGAGATGGTAAGTGACCTATAACAAGGGTACCTGTTATGCAATGATGTGTATGTATGCATGCGATGTTTTCAAGGATCTCGCGGGGTAAATAGAGAAACTTGTTAGAATTTGAATTTGGGTAGCTTGATTGAAGGAACTTCATGTTGCTGAGAGTCCTTCTTCAAGAGTCAAGGCTCACCATATCGAGTGGGTCATAGCCCCTGACTCAAGTTATCAACCTTGGCTAGAGGAAAATAAATCCCCTTTGCCCCTTGCTAGACATTTGATTCATCACGACCTGCATCACAAACCCTTGAGATCCTTGAAATGGATTAGTCCTTATGTAGGATGTATGCAATGGTATGATGTTATGCTATGCATGGAGTGATGTAAGTAAACCCTGTTATGAGTCCAGATTAAGGACTGTAAACAAACCCTGCAAGAAACTCATGTGTTAGATAACAAGTATGCAAGTAGTCAAGTTTGAAGGCACACAAGTCACACAAGACAGCCCTTAGAGTTCAGGCCAGCATGAAGTTTGGGGTACTACCCTCTTGAAGTTGGTGGGCTCAGAAACCTGTCCTAAATAAAGTAACCGGGTTCTAAGGAGCTCAATATCATTGGGTTGTTTTCTATGTTCATTGTTTTGATTTATCCACTGAACTGGCGATCAAAATATTCCAAGAAAACAACCCTCAATGAGTGTAGTATCGAGTATCTACCAACTTCGGACTGCACCAAAGTCGGTCATCTCACTACCCCTAAAGAGGCCAGGATGGTCAAGTAAGGTTCCTAAGGTCAGTTGATGCTTCACGACACCATGCGGCGGCCTCGTACTCTCCTTGACTTGACTCAAGGGTTACCGGTACTCACCAAAGTGCCACATCAACGTAGCAAACTGCTTCAACCGTGTCGGTATACCCCGCACAGTTCCCTCACAGTTTGTTGCTACTTTCTAAAAGGTATCCCCCAGATCCGGGTTAGGATCTATGAAATTCCAAGACAGGCCCACAATATTAAAGCAAACAAATCAAGCAAATGAAAACAAGAGTGGTCTAATCCTAAGGTACACCTCACTTATCGGTATCCCCAGCAGAGTCGCCAGTTCTGTGACCGGTGGAAACAGAACTGACTGTTTTTAAGCTGGTTTCGCGAAATGTCGCGGTAAGCAAGAGTCTCCACCGTCTTTTATGTTCTCCAACATGGAAAGGACAAAAGCACAACAAAATTCCTTATTCGAGAATGTTTCTCGGTTCGGGAGGTAGATTTATAGAAAGGGAAGGTGTTAGCACCCTTTCTATCCGTGGTTATCCACGGGCTCTTAGGTACTTGCTCTTATGTTTTCAAAATTGTTTGCTTTTCAAATGTGAGTGGGTTTTGGAAAAGTTTTGTTTGAAAAATTTCTAAGTAACTCTTGTATCTGTCCTCAAGAGTGTGTGAAAAATTTGTTTGAAAACTTTTGAAAGTGTAGGTGCGAAAAGTTGTTTTTGTTTGTTTTGAGAAGAGAAAGTACCCATGAGATCTACCTACTCTAAGGAATTAGGCTGTGTAAGAGTCCTTTAGATAGTGCTATCCCACCATTGAGAGGTAGGTAGCACCATCGTTGGAGGTGTTCGGGTCAATTCGATTATCGGGACAGTGTGGTCACCAAAGCAATGGTAGGACACCTTAGAAGTAACTGTAATGTCCTAGATCCTTTTATCCGAGGCAACCGTTTCGAGGCAACTGGATCTTTAGACAAAGGGCGACCTCTAAGACACCCTATACTTGATGACCACGCTTCGAGGCAACGAGTGAAGCGTACCCTAGGAGTGGCATGTGCTTTGTGTGTTGTTTTTCAGTTAATGTTTATTTTGTACATGTTATTTGTGAGCTACGGATTGATTTTATTAGACATACATTCTTTCATGCATATTAGCAGTTAGGGGTGCGGAAAGTAAATTGTAGAAATGTAAATTCTAACTATTACAAGGCGCGGGTCTATACATCGCCAAAAAACAAAGACCCGTTTTGGTAAATAAGTGCGAGAAATAAAGCAGTAAAAATCCTAATTACTATTACATCCGGAGGCAGTAAAAATCCTAAATAATATCCAAGTCAACCTTGTGAGAATCTCTCCTCAACTCAAGGAGCTCACCTCAAGAATTCCGGAAAACTCATCCTTCAGTGAAAGACATGGTAGACTGCTCAGCCTAGTCAACACCAACATTGAAAAAGACATGATGAAAGTGCTATTCCAGTTCTTTGACCCTCTTCACCACTGTTTCACTTTACCTGATTACCAGTTGGTGCCCACTTTGGAGGAGTTTTCTCAACTCCTGAGAATTCCTATCCTTAATCAACTACCCTTCAACGGTACGGAAAAGGAACCAAAGCCGGAAGATATTGCTCGAGCATTACATCTACAACCATCTGACGTCAAGGGGCATTGGGAAACCAGAAGCAGCGTCAAGGGATTCTTAGCAAGATTCTTGTTTGAGAAGGCACAAGAATGTTGGAATTCATTGGACCTACAAGCCTTTGAAGAGATTGTGGCACTCCTTATCTATGGGTTGGTGTGATCGGTGGATCTGGAACTGACTGTTTAACGCTGGTTCGCGAAATGTCGCGGAAGCAAGAGTCGCCACCGTCTTTTATTTTCTCCAAATGGAAAGGACAAAAGCACAGAAAAATTCCTTAAAGAGATTGCTCTCGGTTCGGGAGGTAGATTATAGAAAGGGAAGGTGTTAGCACCCTTTCTATCCATGGTTATCCATGGGCTCTTAGATACTTGCTCATTATGTTTTCAAAAATGGTTTGTTTGCTTTTCAACTGTGGGTTTAAAAAGTTTCTTTGAAAATTCCAGTTCGACTCTTGTATCAGTCCTCAAGAGTGTTTGAAAAATTGCTTTCGAAAGCTTTTTGAAAATGTGTTGGTGTGAAAAGTATTTTGTTTTGTTTTGAAATTTAGAGCAAGTATCTAGAGTCGTCTACCTACCCTAAGGAATTCGTCTGTGTAAATGTCCTTTAAAGTAGTGCCATCCCACCATTGAGAGGTAGGTAGCACCACTGTTGGAGGTGTTCGGGTCAATTCGTTTTTCGGGACATGGTGATCACCAGAGCAATGGGAAGACACCTTAGAAGCTACCCTCATGCCAGGTTCCCGGATCATGAGGACTTACTAAGACATCCTCTACTCGACGATCACCTATCGAGGCAAGGCAACAGTGAGGCGTACCCTAGGGGTGGTGTGTGCGACTTGTGTGTCATGTTCATTTGCATTTATCTTGTCATGTTATTGGTGGTCTACGCTTGTTTTTTGTCCATACATTCTTTCATGCCTTTATTTAACAGTTAAAAATGCGGAAAGTAAAAGATTCTAAGCTATTACAAAAGGCGCGGGTCCACATCGCCAAAATTTCTTGAACCCGATTTGACAGAAAATAAAGAAAGTAAAGAAAATAAAGAATTAAAAGTGCGAGAAATTAATTACAAGGCCTTGGGAGAGATACATAAATATTAAAAGAAATAAGATAAATGCGCGAATTTAAATGAGGATTAAACGAGGGCGTTGGACCCTTTTTGCAAAATTAAATTAAACGATGAATTAATTAAAATTAGAGGAAAAGAAATTGTCTTTTGGGTATTTTGTGATTTTTATGAAAAAGAATTAATTTAATTAAATGCTAACCCTAATTCTAGTTATTTTAATTTATTAAGAAAAGAAGATTAAAACCTAATATTAACCCTAATTTTTATATACAATTTAATTATAAAAATAAATATCTAATATTTAATTATTATAAAATAAAAGAAAAAAGATGAAAATTAATTAAACCCTAATTCTATATTTTTTAGATCTTTATTAAAAAAAGTTAAAATTAAAACCTAATTTAAAACTAATTAATTTATGAATTTATTTACAAAATATACATACTAAAATAAAATATTTATTATTTTTCTTGTCTTTTCTGATTTTTTATGGTTTTTGTGTTTTTTTTATGAAAATATAATAAATTAATTAATAAACAATAATTAAAGGAAAGTATAAATAGTAATAAAAAAAACAATAAAGAAAATATAAACTTTGCAAACCTAGGGGGTCTGCCCCTTAATATGGAGGTTATTCTTTAGAAATCTGGCCCATTTGCCCTTGGCCCGTTGGACTTTTCAGGACGCGTGTACACGCGTTGACTAGGGCCTACCATATTCCACAAATCCTGGCCCTTGAATTGATGAGATTAAACGCGTGGCATGTTGGATGGTATGGGTACACGGTGCGTCTTTACACTAAACCTGCATGGAATCACTAAATACAAAATAATATGAAGGGGGTGAGGACCTGGGGCTCGAACCCAGGTCCTGAACATTACCACTCAAACGCTTCACCAACTGTGCCATCTTGCTTATCTGTAAATAACATAATTAAGAAACATAATAAAACAAAACGCGTTAGTGCTTCTTTTTTTCCGCGCGAAAATTTAAACAGGCCAATCGTTGATGGCCACGCATCTTCTTCTTCCTCGTTCCTGAAACATAAACATATTAGGCAACGTTTTTTTAAGTGTTCTTTTAGGCCACTTTCAGGAAAATAGTGAATAGGCCAGGAAGGCTCATAAATTGAGCGCGAGGGTCTCAAACTCTTCGTCCAAGTATGCTGAGCATGTTCATGGCATCGTGGTGTCCCAATTTCGCCTTATTCACAAACCCCCAATTCAGAGCTTCATAAACCCTAAAACGTGATAATGGTAGAATCGTATACAATGCTTAAAAACACAATTAATTTACATGGTTAGCATTAGAATCACACAAGGAATATGAATCAAATATTAAAAAGTGCTAAATGTGCATGAATTGAGATGCACGATTATGAAAAAATTTCGGTACAGATGAGATTGTTCTCACGTTTCTGGGCACGAAAGCTTGTGGTTTTGGATGCAACTCCCTTCTATGAAGCCTTAGCAATCTAATGAAATCAAAATCGTGCCTTGAATCACCCTAGAATTAGGTTTTCAGTTTTGAGTTTTGTTGCAAAAATTTCAAGTTTGTGTCTTGGTCTCTAGCGCAGCTGAGTCGTCCCTTGCATTAGGTTTTGATTGCTTGTATAAGTATGAATGAATTAGGTCAAAAATCTGATAAAAAGAATCCAGGATTTGATTGTTCAATATTTGATTTTCAAGCATTAGTTTTTCCAATCTTTTTCATGCCATTTGATACCAAATCATGCCAAAACTTTCCACAAATGATTATGCACGAATCTTGAGTGTCCAATGAGAGTATTTTCTGCACAAAAAGATTTTATTTCATTAGTTTTGTATTTTTCATGTATTTTATTTAATTAAATGAATTATTAATAATAAAAAATTCAAATAAATAAATAAAAATGGAGAAAAACTTCCCTTTGGGCCAAATGGTCGTGTTCATGCTTTGGACAATGAATTGTGGAAGAAAAATAGGCCCATTAGCAATTTTAGGTTATTTGAATCAATGTTGACTTTTCAAAATATCCAAAAATTTCCCAACTTCCACAAGGCATAACTTGCTCAATTTTAAGCTTTGCTCATGTTCTTGGACATTTTGGAAAGGTATTTGAGTCTTCTAACCAATTCCTTTGGTCCCATGTCATTTTGATTTACCAATCTCAAGTTATGGCCTTTGACTTAAAGTCTCTTTTTGTTGACTTTTGAAAATGACCTATAATGTTGAAATTGATAACTTTTTGTGAGAGCATTTCTTGGACTTGAAGTATGAAGATGAGTTGTAGTAAATGTCTTTCTCTTCAAAATGAGCTTTGGATGGAATTTTTCTGATAATCCATGTGAAAGTTATGCCCTGGTCAATTTACAGTTGACTTTTTCAGCTGTCCAAATAAGGAAACTTTTGCATCTTGATGATTTTTGAGCCAAACTTTTGAGAATCATGATCAAGCATTGATCAAATGACATTTGTGGCTTCAAAATGAGATGTTGACCAAAAATTTGAACTTTTGACTGTCAAATGACCATTTTGCCCCTACAGTTGACTGTAGTGCAATTAGGGTTTTTGACTGTGCAATTTTGAGCTGAAAGTCTTGAAACTTGATATGAGGATGCTTGACCAGGTTTATAGGCATGTGAGACTTGTTTGGACCCTTGGAAACTTCATTTTCTTGATCAGAAGCAAAACCCTAATTTTGACTGCTTAGGACGCCCTTACACTATGCAACCCTTGGGGAATTTTGTAGCTTGACTTGACAATTTCTTGAAGAATATGGGAGGGCAAATTTTGGGGTACAACAGTTGCCCCTGTTCAATCTTCTTAGACCTGAGGATGCAGATTGGCTGACGTGCCTTTCGTAATCCGAGGGTGGAAGATGATTGAACACTAGAGTGCCCAGAAATTTGCGCTCACATAGTAGCAGTGTGATGGAAATGGGCTTATAGATGCCATTTTTTTTTATGAATAGGATGATGGGCTTATAGATGCCATCTGGATGTTGATCGCGTAAGAGATTCCTTAGCGAGAACTTGCGTACCTGCACAAGAAAAAGAGTACCTGACATGTTGCAGGAGCTGGTTTTCAGATGCTTGGTATAGATGTGTCCTGACTGGTTACAGGAGCTGGGTCTGGATCTTCAAGCGGTGATGAATGAACCAGGGATGGTTACTTACCTCAACAGGAGCGGTGAGAGGACCTTGGGTGACCTTAACCTCAACAGCAGTTTGAGAAAAATCTTGGTGGGAATTACCGTCTCCACAAGATCGGGGAGAGAACCATAGGCAATTATGATCTCAACAACGGATGTTTGAGAAAAACCTGGAATGGAATTATTATCTCCGCACCATTGGGGAGAGAACCATAGGAAATTATAATCTCAAAAGCGGGCGTTTGAGAAAAACCTGAAATGGAATTATCGTCTCCGCACCGTTGGGGAGAGAACCATAGGAAATTATAATCTCAAAAGCGGGCGTTTGGGAAAAACCTGAAATGGAATTATCGTCTCCGCACCGTTGGGGAGAGAACCATAGGAAATTATAATCTCAAAAGCGGACGTTTGAGAAAAACCTGGGATGGAATTATCATCTCCGCACCGTTGGGGAGAGAACCATAGGAAATTATAATCTCAAAAGCGGACGTTTGAGAAAAACCTGGGATGGAATTATCATCTCCGCACCGTTGGGGAGAGAACCATAGGAATTATAATCTCAAAAGCGGACGTTTGAGAAAAACCTGGGATGGAATTATCATCTCCGCACCGTTGGGGAGAGAACCATAGGAAATTATAATCTCAAAAGCGGACGTTTGAGAAAAACCTGATAACTTCTACTGAGTCTTCATCAGAAAAATCTGTTTGGGGTCGATTTAGCTGGACTAGAGAAGGCCTTGGACTGGATAAGAAATCTTTGGAGTCGATTAACTGAACCGGTCTAGGTCTTGAAATATGATTGAGAATTTGGCTACATCTTTCCTGAAAGGTAGAGGTCAGTCATATGCAATGGATGATATGGACCAAGCAATGATGTTCTCAACATAAATGAGATTTGTAAGATATGATGCGTATATGCATGCTATAATGATGTATGTGCTGTTTTAGGAATGCATGTTTTCGTCTAGGAAAGTAAATCCTTGACGGGTGCCGGGAAGTCACTCCTGGGATGATGTTGGAGAATAGATTTTGCTTCCGCTGGGGATGATAGCTGCAAGAATACCGGTAGGAGAAGATAACTCCGTTGGGGAATACACTTGGCGAATGGAATAACTCTGTGGGGAGGAAAGCACTCTAACAATCTTGCTGGGAAGCAATACTCTGTGGGGAGAGAGATACTTCGTTGAATTGATGGTAACTTGCTGGGGATACCTTTGCTGTGTTGGAAGTGTTGATTGGACTTCGCTGGGGATAAGAAAGAACTGTGTTGACGACGCCCTTTCCGTGGCTTTTGGCTGAGGATAACCCAGTTATATCGTGTTAAGGAAATAACTCTTTAAATAAAGCCGGATGACGCGTTCGTGTTCTGCGAGGATAAGCTTCCAGAATCTACTGGGGATAAGCTTACTGCTTGGAGAGATGGATTCCAACTTTCCTGGGGAAACTGGATTGGACTCTCCTGGGGAAGTTTTGAACTGCGGGAGAAGTGATTCCTTTGAATGTTGATATGCCGCCGGGGAACAATCTTTAGACCAAGACTGCCGGGGATGCTTTGTTATGAATATGTATACTGCTGGGGAATGTTGAGATCTGCGGGAGGATACTCAACTTCCTTGAGATTTGATAACCCTGCTTGGAGAATAATGCACTGACTGCTGACTTACTCTTTGGGGAATTAAGATATGCCGGTTATGTTCTTTAGTTGAACCTACTTTGGTACCTTGGAGGACAGAACAATTAGATTGCTTAGACAACTCTTTTATTGCCCCTGTTTCCAATGTTACCTGTAATTAATCCTTTGTTTCGTATGCAAATATTCATGAGTTAGCAAATTATTGTCAATGCATATATCACAAATTGAACCTTGGACGTTCTTCGCAAAACAAAACAGAAAAAGAAAAAAAACAATTGGCACTTTTTAACTGAAAAGTATATTTGTATTGATTTTTGAATGGCCTGTAAATAGGCGTTTTGTGTACAAGAGGCTGACGTCCTAGTAAGAGGACGCCGCCGAACAAAAGAGTTTATACAAGTTTTGTACAAAATAAAACAGCTGTGTGAAATGAATGATCCACTGGGTTTCAACTCTGCTATTGCCTTTATAACTCTGAGCGTCTCATCACTTGATGACCTAAACGAAGATGAAGCTGACTGATCGATGCCGTCTGAGCTTGATGCAGATACCGGGTTCTGGATGCAAAGTGATCCAATGAGACATAGTTTTACGCTTTATCCCTAATTTTTTCCTGGACCGCCCTTTCGGGTTTTCAATCCACCGGGATACCCATTTTTGCCCAAGCCGCCTTTTCAGGTTTTCGACTTGCCGGGTGTACAGATTTTTTTCATTTCATCCCTTCATTTTGCCCGAACCCTTTTGGTTCGCCGGGAAGCCCTAATTTTTGCCCAGGCATGTCAGCCTAGCGGGTCTTTTTTCATGCGTAGTATCTTTTTACTATGTCTGCATTGGCGGGGTGAGGAAGGTCGTCACCATCCATGTTGGTTAGAATCATTGCTCCTCCTGAGAACACATGCTTAACCACAAATGGCCCTTCGTACGTAGGGGTCCATTTGCCCCTTGGATCACTCTGAGGAAGGATGATTCGCTTGATTACCAGATCCCCAACTTGATATTCCTGTGGTCTGACCTTTTTGTTAAATGCCCTGATCATCCGTTTCTGATATGTCTGACCATGGCAGATAGCAGCAAGTCTCTTCTCATCAATAAGGTTGAGCTGATCAAGTCGTGTCTGGATCCAATCATCCTCATTCAGATTTGCATCCTTCATTATCCGAAGAGAGGGTATTTTCACTTCGATCGGCAAGACTGCCTCCATACCATAAACCAAAGAGAAAGGAGTTGCCTCGGTTGACGTCCTAGCTGAGGTACGGTACCCATGTAGAGCGAACGGTAACATCTCGTGCCAATCTTTATAAGTCACTGTCATCTTCTGCACGATTTTCTTGATGTTCTTATTTGCTGCTTCTACAGCCCCATTCATCTTCGGTCTGTAAGGAGAAGAATTGTGGTGCTGTATCTTGAACTGCTCGCAGAGCTCAGCGATCATCTTGTTATTCAGATTGGTACCGTTGTCTGTAATAATCCTCTCTGGGACGCCGTATCGACAGATCAAGTTATGCCGAATGAACCGTGCCACCACAATCTTGGTTACCGTAGCATAGGATGCTGCTTCAACCCACTTTGTAAAGTAATCAATCGCCACTAGGATGAAGCGATGCCCATTAGATGCCGTAGGTTTAATCTCACCGATCATGTCTATGCCCCACATTGCAAACGGCCAAGGCGCAGTTAGAACATTCAGAGGGACTGGAGGAACATGCACCTTGTCTGCATAAATCTGGCACTTATGGCATGTCCTAGAATGTTGGTAACAGTCAGCTTCCATTGTGGACCAGTAATACCCCGCCCGAAGGATCTTCTTTGCCATTGTATGTCCACTGGAATGTGTACCAAAGGTCCCTTCATGTAGCTCTTCCATGATTCTTTCTGCTTCAGTCTTATCCACACAACGCAGTAAGGTTGAATCATGGTTTCGCTTGTACAAGATGCCGTTGCTAAGGAAGAACTTTGCTGCGAACCTCCTCAGGAACTTCTTATCATTGACAGATGCACCTTCAGGGTATTCCTGAGCTTCCAGATATCTTTTTACCTCATGGTACCAAGGCTTCTCAGTTACCAATTCAGTCTCGAGATCGCAACAGTATGCCGGTTCGTCCAGTTTCCAGATGATGATCCGGGGAGCCTCATTATCCCATTTGACCTTGAACATAGAAGACAATGTAGCTAACGCGTCCGCCAGCTGATTCTCTTCTCTTGGAAAGTGTTCAAAGGTTATCTCTGTGAAGTGGGGGATCAAGGTCAACACACATTCTCTGTAAGGAATCAGGTTTGGATGTTTCGTATCCCACTCTCCTTTGATCTGATTGATCACAAGAGCGGAATCTCCGAAGACACTCAGAAACTTGATCCTTAGGTCGATCGCAACTTGAAGACCCATGATGCAAGCCTCATACTCTGCCATATTGTTGGTACAATTGAAACATAGTCGGGCAGTAAGCGGAGTATGAGTACCTTGAGGTGATATGATTACGGCGTCGATACCGTTTCCCAAAGCATTGGAGGCTCCGTCAAAGTGCATAGACCATCGGGATCCTTCCTCAGGTCCTTCATCCGGTCCAGGTACTTCACAATCAGTTACTATCATAATGCTTTCATCCGGAAACTCGAAGTTCATTGACTGATAGTCATCTACAGCCTGATGTGCTAAGTGGTCTGCCGATACACTTCCCTTGATGGCTTTCTGGGTCGTGTACTGAATTTCGTATTCCGTCAAGATCATCTGCCATCTTGCAATTCTACCAGACAGAGCAGGCTTTTCGAATATGTACTTTATAGGATCCATCTTTGAGATCAACAAGGTAGTGTGAGTCAGCATATACTGTCTCAGCCGGCGAGCAGCCCATACCAAAGCGCAGCAAGTTTTCTCAAGCAGTGAGTATCGGGTCTCACAGTCGGTAAACTTTTTGCTAAGGTAATAAATGGCATGCTCTTTTCGGCCAGACTCGTCATGCTGCCCCAGCACACACCCCATTGAGTTGTCAAGCACTGTCAGGTATAATATCAGAGGTCTCCCTTCAACCGGTGGCATAAGGATAGGGGGTTCTTGGAGATACTCTTTGATTCTGTCAAAAGCAACCTGACACTCATCATTCCAACGTACTACCTGATCTTTCTTCAGCAGCTTGAAGATTGGCTCACAGGTAGCGGTTAGATGCGAGATGAACCGAGCAATGTAATTCAGGCGTCCTAAAAAGCCTCTGACTTCTTTTTCTGTCCTGGGAACTGGCATCTCTTGAATAGCTTTAACCTTAGCAGGGTCCACTTGAATACCTTTATCGCTTACCACGAAGCCTAGCAACTTCCCAGATCTTACCCCGAAGGTGCACTTGTTCGGGTTCAACCTCAGCTTGTATAGTTTCAACCGGTCAAACAACTTCTGCAGATGATCTAGGTGCTCTTCCTCAGTCTGGGACCTTGCGATCATGTCGTCAACATACACTTCTATCTCATGATGGATCATGTCATGAAATAAAGCAACCATGGCACGTTGGTAGGTTGCCCCAGCGTTCTTTAGTCCAAAAGGCACGACCTTGTAGCAGAAGGTGCCCCACTGAGTAACAAATGTAGTCTTTTCCATGTCTTCAGGTGCCATCTTGATCTGATTGTAACCTGAAAAGCCATCCATGAAAGAGAATACCTTGTGCTGAGCTGTATTATCAACAAGGACATCAATGTGAGGTAAGGGGAAGTCATCCTTGGGGCTGGCCCTGTTCAGATCCCTGTAGTCGACACACATTCTGACCTTACCGTCCTTCTTAGGTACCGGAACCACATTAGCAACCCACTGAGGGTAAGAAGTCACTGCAAGGAACCCGACATCAAACTGTTTCATAACCTCGGCTTTAATCTTCTCAGACATCTCTGGACGCATACGACAGACCTTTTGCTTAACTGGAGGGCAGTCTTCCTTAGTTGGCAAGTGATGGACCACAACATCGGTATCCAACCCGGGCATGTCTTCGTAGGACCAGGCAAATATCTCCATATAATCATGCAGCATCTGAGTCAACCGTTGCTTCACGCTGAGCTCTAGGTTGGCACCAATCTTTACCTCTTTCCTGTCTTCTTCAGTACCCAGGTTTATGGTTTCCACTGGCTCTTCATGGGGTTGAATTTCCCTCTCCTCCTGAAGCAACAGTCTTGCAAGCTCGCCAGGCACTTCGCAATCATCTTCACCTTCGTCTTCGGCTAAGTTGATCGGATTTTCGAAGTCATAACTGGCAGTAGCAGAGTCGTTGCCAGTGAGATCCAGAGTGGATTGAAACCTGTATGAGTGAGTGTGTGTGTAAATACAGCTGTTTTGAAATATATGTAAAAGAAAGAAAGACAGAAAAGGAGCATAAGATTTGCAATGCGAGAAAACGTCCAAGATTTTCATTCATGATATATGAAATGACAATTTATATGCCCTCACAAATGAAACCACGGTGCCTCGGGTAAGACACCGGGCCATAGAGTTTATTTATTGTTTATTACAAATAGCAAAACAAAGAAATTCATTACTTAGTAACAAGAGAAACATATAGATTGTCCTTTGCACTCCAATTGTTAAGTCCACTGTCGGTTGCCGGGTAGATCCAACTATCAAACTCAGCTTCATCCACTTCCTCTTCGTCCCCAATAGCATTCACTCCATGAGCAGGCAGGGGAGCTGTCACTACATTAGGTTTCTCAGATGCCTCAAACTGTACTTCTTTGGCGTTAATAAGGTCCTGCAGCTTGCTCCTTAGGGCCCAACAGTCGTCAGTGGAGTGCCCCGGGCTATCAGAATGGTAAGCACAACGAGCATTTGGGTTGTACTTAGGAGAGGTAGTATTTGGAAACTTCGGAGCCTCTCTGACGGTCACTAAGTTGGTTGAGAGCAACTGTGGTAAGATCTGCGATAAGGTCATGCTCAAACGGGTGAACTCTATTCGGGGTCTTTCAGCCCTTTGAGGATTGGTTGGCCGAGGAGCGGCAGCAGGATTGGCAATCGTTACCGCACTGACAGATTGGCGGTGTTCAAATCTTTCTGATCTCCGGGAGCCATATACAGCACTAGCCTCTTTTTTGAAGGGTTTCTTCTCAGAACTAGACGATGCACCCTTCGGAATCTTTCCAGACTTCAACCCAGCCTCAATTCTCTCTCCAGTCAGAATCAGATCAGTGAACCCTGCAGACGAATTCCCGATAAGGTGGTTGAAAAATGGCCCAGATAGGGTCCCCAAGAACATGTCTACCAATTCCCGATCAGTCAACGGTGGCTGCACCCTGCCTGCCAGGTCTCTCCACTTCTGAGCGTACTCCTTAAAACCTTCACTTAAACCTAACGACATACCCTGGAGTTGGGTACGTGTAGGGGCAAGGTCGGCATTATATTGATACTGCTTATAGAAAGCAGTAGCCAACTCCTCCCAGTTACGAACCTTGGTCCCATCCAGCTGATAGAACCATTCGAGATGAGTCCTTGAAAGACTCTCCTGGAAAAAGTGGATCCACAAATTCTTATCCGCTGAGTACGGTTGGATCTTTCGAACATAGGACCTGAGATGTAGCTTGGGACAAGACGCCCCGTCATATTTAGTGAAAGATGGTGCTTTGAACTTCCGAGGAATAATCACACCAGTTGACAAACCCAGATCTCCAAAATCCAGCCCAGGTACCTGTTGTATTTCCATAGCATTCAACCTATCCTCCAGTTGCTTGTATCGGTCTTCTGCCGGAGGGTACTGCTCTTCATCAATATCAGTCTCGTTGTCGGAGACTACCGGACTAGGACCCTTTTCTGTCTGAGGAGTACTCTTACCAACAGAAGAACCAGCCTCTTCATGCTGCAGAGTATTGCCAAACCTTCGGCCCGAGCTAAACAGAACAGTTCTCCTCTTCTTCTTCTTCTCCTTCTTCAGGAGCAGAGCCTTCAGCTCTTCTTGGCCTTGAGCCAAACCCTTGATTAATTCCTGAAATTGCGCATTCTGCGCCTGAAGAGCTTTGATGGATGTCTCTGTTGATGACGAGTCAGGATTCATGATGCTGAAATAAACAGCGAAGAACTGTAAGCAACCTGAAAAAGAAGAAACCTGCTATGCACATGATGAATGGAATGCGTATGATTTATGTTTTCAAAGACAACCGGGAATCAACTTTGTAAACAAAAAGGAACACACTTCATTAGATTCAACTTTGAAACTGAAATTATTCAACAGGTTGCCCTTAGGCATTACATAGAAGGAAATACTGAAAAGGAAAATCAAATTGTGAAAGAACATCCAGAGCTCCTTATTGATCCCATGGTCTCCTCTTCTCAGTACGGATGTAGGCATTCATAGCTCGCTCATTCTCCAATTGCTTTGTCAGCTTCTGGATCTTTGATTCCTGCTCGTTGAACTTTTCCTGGTAAGAATCCCGCTCTTCTCGCAGTTGCGACCAAGATCTCTTCAATGTCTCATAATCAGCAGGTATCTGAGGAGGAAGGACAGTTGGAGGAACACCATCTTTGTCAGGATACTCAAGAATGACGGGTCTGACAGCTTCATACGGCATACCTAACTTCTGAGCACGGATGCGAACCCATTTGTAGTAGGCTTCCATAGGTAAAGAAGTATTTGGCCCTAACTCTTGTGGGTCAGCTTTATGAACTTTGTCCCAAGCCTTGATGAACCTACGACGCAGCTCGTCACTATCCACCTGAAACTCGAAACTGATGTGAGGCACCAACATCTCATGGGGGCCTGCTCTTCTTGCTCTTCCAAACTGACGGAGTGCTAGACATGGATTGTAAGAGATCCCTCCTTGGGTACCAATCAGAGGAACATTAGGGTATTCCCCGCATCGATCAATAACAATTATCTCATCCAAACCTCTGCAAGTCCAAATGATGTCTTTATCGGTGAGAGACATTAACCTGTGAGCCCAACCTCTTCCTTCTTGGTTCTTCAGCACGAACTTAGGGAGGTGCGAAATAAACCACCTCACCAACAAGGGGATACAACACCATAGGGTTCCTCGTCTTCGGGTAGAACGGGCATGAAGTTGTTGCAAGATGTCACCCAAGAGAGTGGGCACCGGATTCTGAGACATAAAGATCCTTACGGCAGTGACATTGATGAAGTTGTCAGGATTAGGAAACAGGACTAACCCATAGATTAGGAGAGCCAAGATGTCTTCATATGCCCTAAAGTCCAGGTCATTCCAGAAACTGTTAGCTTTACCAATCAGAAACTTGGCCAAGAAACCCTTAACTCCGCTTCTAGTCACCCAGTTGTCTGTTACCTCTTGATGGGTCAAAGGAAGAACTGCAGCAATATCCTCAAGTCTGAGGGTCTTTTCCCAACCAGTAAAGGGAGTCTGATCCAAGATAGGGATACCAAGCAAATCAGAGAACTCTTCCAGGGTAGGGACCCGCTGGAAGTCTTGAAAGGTGAAGCACTGGTACAGAGGGTCATAGAACTGGGTCAGAACACTCATCAACTGTTGATCCCGCTTTGCAGTGACTAAACTGAGAAGAGAACCATGCCTCTGAATGAAGGAAGTGGTATTTGGAATTCTGCTAACCAACTCGTCAAGCAACTCAGGTGAACGAACAAAGTTGAACCAGATAGTATTCCTTCGCACAGGCATCATAATGTCCTACAAAACAGAGCAAAGGTGAAACCCTCTTGTCTTTGAAATGGTCAGTCCTTATGCAGGATGCATGCAATGCTCATGATGTTATGATGTTATGATAAAGCACACCACAAATAGATACAACGGCAAACATGGTAAGGCACACAAGTCACACAAGGCAAGCCCTTAAGGTTTAGGCCAGCATGAGGTCTAGGTACTACCCTCTTTCAGTTTGTTGGTTCATACCTGTCCTATCAAAGTAACCGGGTTCTTAGAGGATCCCAATATCATTGACTACCCTCAATCGATCATAACTCCAGCATCGCAATCTTTTCTTGCGGCCAGAACCATCACGAGAGTTTAGCCTCAATGGGCGTAGCATACTGCTACTGTTCTAAAGGCCAAGTTGTGTCAATTAAGGTTCTAAGGTTGTTGGTGCTTAATGACTCCTTAGAAGACCCATATTCTCCTCGTTGCGACACAAGGGATATCGGTACAGACCAAGGTGCCACACCAACGTAGCCACTGCTTCACCTGTGTCGGTCTACGCCGGACAGGTCCCTCACAGCTTATGCTACCTAAACAGGGTATCCCCAGATCCGGGTTAGGATCTATGTAACTCCCATGCAACCCACAATAGTAAAGCAAGCAAATCAATACAATTGAAAACACAGTTATGAACTAACCCTAAGGTACACCTCACTTTATAAAGTAGTCCCCAGCAGAGTCGCCAGTTCTGTGATCGGTGGATCTGGAACTGACTGTTTAACGCTGGTTCGCGAAATGTCGCGGAAGCAAGAGTCGCCACCGTCTTTTATTTTCTCCAAATGGAAAGGACAAAAGCACAGAAAAATTCCTTAAAGAGATTGCTCTCGGTTCGGGAGGTAGATTATAGAAAGGGAAGGTGTTAGCACCCTTTCTATCCATGGTTATCCATGGGCTCTTAGATACTTGCTCATTGTGTTTTCAAAAATGGTTTGTTTGCTTTTCAACTGTGGGTTTAAAAAGTTTCTTTGAAAATTCCAGTTCGACTCTTGTATCAGTCCTCAAGAGTGTTTGAAAAATTGCTTTCGAAAGCTTTTTGAAAATGTGTTGGTGTGAAAAGTATTTTGTTTTGTTTTGAAATTTAGAGCAAGTATCTAGAGTCATCTACCTACCCTAAAGAATTCGTCTGTGTAAATGTCCTTTAAAGTAGTGCCATCCCACCATTGAGAGGTAGGTAGCACCACCGTTGGAGGTGTTCGGGTCAATTCGTTTTTCGGGACATGGTGATCACCAGAGCAATGGGAAGACACCTTAGAAGCTACCCTCATGCCAGGTTCCCGGATCATGAGGACTTACTAAGACATCCTCTACTCGACGATCACCTTTCGAGGCAAGGCAACAGTGAGGCGTACCCTAGGGGTGGTGTGTGCGACTTGTGTGTCGTGTTCATTTGCATTTATCTTGTCATGTTATTGGTGGTCTACGCTTGTTTTTTGTCCATACATTCTTTCATGCCTTTATTTAACAGTTAAAAATGTGGAAAGTAAAAGATTCTAAGCTATTACAAAAGGCGCGGGTCCACATCGCCAAAATTTCTTGAACCCGATTTGACAGAAAATAAAGAAAGTAAAGAAAATAAAGAATTAAAAGTGCGAGAAATTAATTACAAGGCCTTGGGAGAGATACATAAATATTAAAAGAAATAAGATAAATGCGCGAATTTAAATGAGGATTAAACGAGGGCGTTGGACCCTTTTTGCAAAATTAAATTAAACGATGAATTAATTAAAATTAGAGGAAAAGAAATTGTCTTTTGGGTATTTTGTGATTTTTATGAAAAAGAATTAATTTAATTAAATGCTAACCCTAATTCTAGTTATTTTAATTTATTAAGAAAAGAAGATTAAAACCTAATATTAACCCTAATTTTTATATACAATTTAATTATAAAAATAAATATCTAATATTTAATTATTATAAAATAAAAGAAAAAAGATGAAAATTAATTAAACCCTAATTCTATATTTTTTAGATCTTTATTAAAAAAAGTTAAAATTAAAACCTAATTTAAAACTAATTAATTTATGAATTTATTTACAAAATATACATACTAAAATAAAATATTTATTATTTTTCTTGTCTTTTCTGATTTTTTTATGGTTTTTGTGTTTTTTTACGAAAATATAATAAATTAATTAATAAACAATAATTAAAGGAAAGTATAAATAATAATAATAAAAAAACAATAAAGAAAATATAAACTTTGCAAACCTAGGGGGTCTACCCCTTAATATGGAGGTTATTCTTTAGAAATCTGGCCCATTTGCCCTTGGCCCGTTGGACTTTTCAGGACGCGTGTACACGCGTTGACTAGGGCCTACCATATTCCACAAATCCTGGCCCTTGAATTGATGAGATTAAACGCGTGGCATGTTGGATGGTATGGGTACACGGTGCGTCTTTACACTGAACCTGCATGGAATCACTAAATACAAAATAATATGAAGGGGGTGAGGACCTGGGGCTCGAACCCAGGTCCTGAACATTACCACTCAAACGCTTCACCAACTGTGCCATCTTGCTTATCTGTAAATAACATAATTAAGAAACATAATAAAACAAAACGCGTTAGTGCTTCTTTTTTCCGCGCGAAAATTTAAACAGGCCAATCGTTGATGGCCACGCATCTTCTTCTTCCTCGTTCCTGAAACATAAACATATTAGGCAACGTTTTTTTAAGTGTTCTTTTAGGCCACTTTCAGGAAAATAGCGAATAGGCCAGGAAGGCTCATAAATTGAGCGCGAGGGTCTCAAACTCTTCGTCCAAGTATGCTGAGCATGTTCATGGCATCGTGGTGTCCCAATTTCGCCTTATTCACAAACCCCCAATTCAGAGCTTCATAAACCCTAAAACGTGATAATGGTAGAATCGTATACAATGCTTAAAAACACAATTAATTTACATGGTTAGCATTAGAATCACACAAGGAATATGAATCAAATATTAAAAAGTGCTAAATGTGCATGAATTGAGATGCACGATTATGAAAATTTTTCGGTACAGATGAGATTGTTCTCACGTTTCTGGGCACGAAAGCTTGTGGTTTTGGATGCAACTCCCTTATATGAAGCCTTAGCAAGCTAATGAAATCAAAATCGTGCCTTGAATCACCCTAGAATTAGGTTTTCAGTTTTGAGTTTTTTTGCAAAAATTTCAAGTTTGTGTCTTGGTCTCTAGCGCAGCTGAGTCGTCCCTTGCATTAGGTTTTGATTGCTTGTATAAGTATGAATGAATTAGGTCAAAAATCTGATCAAAAGAATCCAGGATTTGATTGTTCAATATTTGATTTTCAAGCATTAGTTTTTCCAATCTTTTTCATGCCATTTGATACCAAATCATGCCAAAACTTTCCACAAATGATTATGCACGAATCTTGAGTGTCCAATGAGAGTATTTTCTGCACAAAAAGATTTTATTTCATTAGTTTTGTATTTTTCATGTATTTTATTTAATTAAATGAATTATTAATAATAAAAAATTCAAATAAATAAATAAAAATGGAGAAAAACTTCCCTTTGGGCCAAATGGTCGTGTGCATGCTTTGGACAATGAATTGTGGAAGAAAAATAGGCCCATTAGCAATTTTAGGTCATTTGAATCAATGTTGACTTTTCAAAATATCCAAAAATTTCCCAACTTCCACAAGGCATAACTTGCTCAATTTTAAGCTTTGCTCATGTTCTTGGACATTTTGGAAAGGTCTTTGAGTCTTCTAACCAATACCTTTGGTCCCATGTCATTTTGATTTACCAATCTCAAGTTATGGCCTTTGACTTAAAGTCTCTTTTTGTTGACTTTTGAAAATGACCTATAATGTTGAAATTGATAACTTTTTGTGAGAGCATTTCTTGGACTTTAAGTATGAAGATGAGTTGTAGGAAATGTCTTTCTCTTCAAAATGAGCTTTGGATGGAATTTTTCTGATAATCCATGTGAAAGTTATGCCCTGGTCAATTTACAGTTGACTTTTTCAGCTGTCCAAATAAGGAAACTTTTGCATCTTGATGATTTTTGAGCCAAACTTTTGAGAATCATGATCAAGCATTGATCAAATGACATTTGTGGCTTCAAAATGAGATGTTGACCAAAAATTTGAACTTTTGACTGTCAAATGACCATTTTGCCCCTACAGTTGACTGTAGTGCAATTAGGGTTTTTGACTGTGCAATTTTGATCTGAAAGTCTTGAAACTTGATATGAGGATGCTTGACCATTGATCTGATAGGCATGTGAGACTTGTTTGGACCCTTGGAAACTTCATTTTCTTGATCAGAAGCAAAACCCTAATTTTGACTGCTTAGGAGGCCCTTACACTGTGCAACCCTTGGGGAATTTTGTAGCTTGACTTGACAATTTCTTGAAGAATATGGGAGGGAAAATTTTGGGGTACAATAGTTGGTCTTGTTCCCAAATCCTGACCAATTGGTAGATGTCAATGCCGTCAAAATCTTCTTGTCCAGAAATCCAATACCAACATTGCTTGGGGACATTCTTCACTCATTTTACACACGAACAATGAGAAAGAGGGGTGTTCTCATGTGCTGTACTCCTCTCCTTGCAAGGTGGTTTATTTCGCACCTTCCACAATCTGTCTTGAAGAATGACCAAGGCTCAAGGTGGTCCCAACGGTTGATGACTCTTACTCACTCTGATGTACATTGGTGCTCTCGGTCCAGAGAAAATGTCATCATCGTCGATCATTGTGGAGAGTTTCCTAATGTTCCTTTACTTGGAATCAGAGGAGGTATCACCTACAACCCTTGCCTAGCTTTGAGGAAATTTGGATATGCACGGAGGGATGGCCCTCATGACATGTTGATTCCTGACCTAGTTTTTGACTTCGACAACGATGCGCAAGGACTTCGCCAAAGATTCATCAGAGCTTGGGGAAAACTCAACAAGGTTGATAGCAAGACTCTGGGACACAAGAACTCCATCCCTCTTGAGCCTTATCTCAAGTGGGTACGAGCCCGAGCCCAAAGTCTGATGATGCCTTATCCTCATGTTCTCCCTGTAATTAAAGAGCCTGTTAAGGAAGGAGAGGTTCCCTACACCGTCCTACATCCTGACATGCCTACATCGTGGGAGGAGATGCAGAAAAGTTGGATTCAGCTCAAGGAGGAGCGGAATACTTTTGAAGCTAGCTTCTACGCCAGTGAGAAGAAGGTTTTAGAGCTTACCCGCCGACTCCATGAGCAAGAGGCTCTCAACACCTACATCGCACCAAAGAGGATGCGCAATGTCTTTTTGCCTTGAGAAGTTTTTGTAATATTTGGCCCATGGGGCATTTATGTACTAACAAATTTCTTCTTATTAATATGACGTGCGTTCTTCTTTGTCTACAACAATTTTGAATGTTCTAAATCCTTGAATGCATTGCATACATAAGCATACCATTCATCATGTGCATAAGCAGGTCTCATTCCAGGTTTCCTTATCTGTCTGTTGTTTATTTCAGTAGGATGGATCTCAAGCAAACAGTCAAAGACCTACAAGCTCAAAATGCACAGTTCCAGAAACTCCTGATGACCTTGGCTAAGGGTCAGGAGGATATCAAGACCCAATTAGGGAACAAAGACCCAGTGAAAAAGAAGAAAAAGAGACTCGGGGTGGCTACTTTGGGGAGAAGATGTGATGGAGAAGCTCGGAGAGTGCTTGAATTTCCTCCTATTTCTGATGAAGGAACCAGCAGAGGAGGTGGGGCTGCAGTACCTTCCGAATCCGATGCGGAAGAAGAGGAGGTCGAAGAGGATGAAGACTATTCTGATCAACAATACCCTCCAGCTGATGATAAATACAAAGGGCTAGAAGACAGGTTGGCCGCCATGGAACTACAAAGAGTACCGGGTTTGGATTTTGAAGACTTGGGTTTGGTTGCCGGGATTGTGATTCCCCCAAAATTCAAAGTGCCAGTGTTTGTAAGGTAAGATGGACTGTCCTGTCCAAAAATGCATCTCAGGTCCTACGTGAGAAAGATCCAACCCTATACGGCAGATAAAAACCTTTGGATTCATTTCTTTCAAGACAGCCTTTCTGGGGCTCAATTGGAGTGGTTTTATCAGCTAGAAGGAACCAGCGTCCGAAATTGGGAAGACTTGGCCACCGCTTTTTACAAACAATACCAATACAATTCTGACCTTGCCCCTACTCGTACCCAACTGCAGGGTATGTCATTGGGAACAGGCGAAGGATTCAAAGAATATGCACAAAAATGGAGGGATTTGGCTGGTAGGGTGTAGCCTCCTTTAACCGACCGTGAGCTTGTTAATATGTTTCTAGGGACCCTATCTGGGCCATTTTTCAATCATCTGATTGGTAACTCTTCCGCGGGGTTTACCGATTTGATCTTAACGGGCGAAAGAATAGAAGCTGGCATCAAGTCAGGAAAGATTCAGAAGGGTGTTGCTGCAAGTACTGAGAAGAGGCCTTTTAAGAAAGAGGCAAGTGCCGTCTATGGTCCTAGAAGACAAGTCAAGCCAGAAAGTCGCCAAGCCGTCAATGCTTTGGTCATTTCAAAACCTGTTGTTGCTCCTCAGCAGTACAATCAACAAAGAGGTGAAAGGCCCAAGAGACAGTATACTTGGTTGAGTATGACCCTGTCACAAATTTTGCCACAACTGCTATCAACCAACTTGGTTACCATCAAAGAAGCGCTGAAGGTCGTAAATACTGCATCTCCTAAGTATAACCCAAATGCCCGTTGTGCTTATCATTCCGATAGCTCCGGGCACACTACTGATGATTGCTGGGCCCTGAGAAATAAAGTGCAAGACCTTATCGATGCGAAGGAAATTCAGTTTGAAGCGCCTGAGAGGCCAAATGTTGTAACTGCTCCTATGCCCCAGCATAAAGTAAATGCCATTGAGGAAGATTTGTATGCTGTTTCGGTGAATGATGTTGCTACCCCTCTTTTGACTGTTAAGAGGAACTTACTACTAGCCGGTTTATTTTCGGGTTGTAGCAAGGGTTGCCTCTTGTGTGCTGTTATCCCTACCGGTTGTCCGCTGCTGAAATCAGGCATCCAAAGCCTGATGGATAGCAAAGAAATTCTGTTCAAGAAAACTGCTGTTCCATTTGTTTCCGCTGAAGAAGTATCTGTTGTCACAAATTATAGTCCTGCCAAAGCTCCCCCGAGGAAGCCAGTCCAAATTATGTCTGTTGCACCCATTACTATTACTGTTCCGAGGCCTCTCCCCTATGAGTCTGATAAAGCGGTCCCATGGCATTATGGGGCCGACGTGTATGTGCTTGGGGTGAAGCAGGAGTTCAACACCAATACCAGTATCAGTAACATCACTGGTCCCGCCAAGATTACCCGCAGTGGCAGGCTCTTCTCGCCTGACATTGCACCGCCAGTTATCCGAAAACCTCTTACCATCACACCCGCAAGTGTGCATGTTCCAATTCAAGTTCCCGTGTCTACTACTGCCGCCGAGTCCTCTGATACTCGGAGAAAAGAAGTTGCTACTGATTTGCCTGCCAGGACGGAGGCACCAAAAAAGACTG
The DNA here is from genome assembly GCA_948472305.1 of Vicia faba. Lineage (NCBI taxonomy): Eukaryota > Viridiplantae > Streptophyta > Magnoliopsida > Fabales > Fabaceae > Vicia > Vicia faba. The sequence continues at coordinate 90,938,492 of OX451738.1, forward strand.
CTGTTGAAGCCTCCCAACAAGAAATGGAGGAAATCCTTAAAATCATTAAAAAGAGTGACTTCAATGTTGTTGAACAGTTGGGGCATACCCCTTCCAAAATCTCTATGCTATCATTGCTGCTATGCTCAGAGGCCCATGCAAAAGCCCTGATTTCATTTCTGAAAACGGCCCATGTGCCGCAAGAGACCTCCGCAGATCAATTCACTGACTGTGTGGCCAATTTGACAGCTGACAATGGTTTGGGGTTCTCAGATGCTGATCTTACCGCCAAAGGGAAAAATCACAATGATGCCCTGCACGTCTCTATAGAGTGCAGGGGCACTACTCTCGCACACGTGTTGGTGGATACCGGTTCCTCCCTGAATGTCTTACCCAAGAAGGCATTGGATCGCTTGGATTGTGAGGGTCTGGAATTGAAGCCTAGTAACATCATTGTTAGAGCCTTCGACGGTTCTAAGAGGATGGTGCACGGTGAGGTAGACATCCCTATTCGTGTGGGTTCCCAGGTTTTCAACTCAACGTTCTATGTAATGGATATTCGTCCATCTTACTCCTGCTTGTTGGGTCGACCCTGGATTCACAAGGCTGGGGCAGTAACATCCACTCTACACCAGAAGCTCAAATACCCTGTCAAAGGGAAGATTGTTACTGTGCAGGGTGAGGAGGAATACATGGTAAGTCACTTGAATTCATTCCGGTATATCGAGATGGACGGGGAGTTTATTGAAACCCCCTTTCAACATTTTGAGGAGGTACCTCCAATTTTGGCATCGGCTGAAGCAGTGGTTGAAGAAGACTTTCCGTTGAAGATGGCATCCTTGAAGGATGCCCGGGCTGTAATCGAGAAAGGAAATTGTGCAAACTGGGGTCAGCTTCCTGACTTCACTCAAAAGAATGACAAATTTGGGCTGGGCTTTACTGCAGAGGCTCAGAGGGCAGTGCGCAAGGACAAGATCAGAAAGGCTCCAGTGTTTATCACCAGTCCAAGGGTGAACGCCATCGAGGAGGATGTAGAGGAAGCAGAGTTTGACAGTTGGATCTATCCAACCACCAGCAACAGACCAAGCAACTGGACGGCAAAAGATTTTACACCTATCACATTTGTCACGCAGTAATTAACTCTTTTGATTTTCAATTTGTAACAAACAATATGTTAAAACTTTATTGGCTCGGTGTCCTACCCGGGGCATCGTAGCTCCATTTGTGAGGGTTTTTTGTATGACATTTCCATATATCATCAATCAAAACATTGGACGTTTGTTGCATTTCAAATCTTGTTGCTCTTTTTCTTTCTGTGTTATATATTGCAAAACAGCTATATTTACACACACTCACTTATACAGGTTTCAATCCACTCTGGATCCCACTGGTAACAGCTCTGCTACCACCAGTTATGACTTCGAGAATCCGATCAACTTGGCCGAAGACGAAGGTGAAGATGATTGCGAAGTGCCTGGTGAACTCGCAAGACTGCTACTCCAAGAAGAGAGGGCTATTCAACCACATGAAGAGCCGGTGGAAACAGTTAACCTGGGTACTGAGACATATAGGAAAGAGGTCAAGATTGGTGCCAATCTAGAGCTCAGCGTGAAGCAATGATTGATCCAGATGCTACATGATTACATGGAGATATTTGCCTGGTCCTATGAGGACATGCCTGGTTTGGATGCCGACATTGTAGTTCACCACCTGCCAACCAAGGAAGACTGCCCTCCAGTAAAGCAAAAGGTTCGCCGTATGCGCCCAGAGATGTCCGAAAAGATCAAGGCTGAGGTTATGAAGCAATTCGATGTCGGGTTTCTAGGAGTGACCTCTTACCCTCAGTGGGTTGCCAATGTGGTGCCAGTACCAAAAAAGGATGGTAAAGTCAGAATGTGCGTCGACTACAGGGATTTGAACAGGGCAAGCCCCAAAGATGATTTTCCTCTACCTCACATCGACGTTCTTGTTGACAATACTGCTCAACACAAGGTGTTCTCCTTCATGGATGGTTTTTCAGGGTATAATCAGATCAAGATGGCTCCGGAAGATATGGAAAAGACTACCTTTGTGACTCAGTGGGGGACCTTCTGCTACAAGGTCATGCCATTCGGGTTGAAAAATGCTGGGGCAACTTACCAACGTGCCATGGTTGCTTTATTTCATGATATGATCCATCATGAGATTGAAGTATATGTTGACGACATGATTGCAAGGTCCCAAACTGAGGAGGAGCACCTTGATCATCTGTGGAAATTGTTTGACCGTTTGAAGTTATATAAGCTGAGGTTGAATCCCAACAAATGCACCTTTGGGGTGAGGTCCGGAAAATTGCTAGGTTTCATTGTAAGTGATAAAGGTATCTAGGTGGACCCAGCCAAGGTAAAAGCCATACAAGAGATGCCAACTCCAAAGACAGATAGAGAAGTCAGAGGCTTCCTGGGACGACTGAATTACATTGCCCGATTCATCTCACATCTGACTGCTACTTGTGAGCCAATCTTCAAGTTACTGAAGAAAGATCAAGTAGTACGCTGGAACGATGAATGTCAGGCTGCCTTTGAAAAGATAAAGGAATATCTCCAAGAGCCACCCATTCTTATGCCACCAGTGGAAGGAAGACCTCTGATACTATACTTAACGGTACTTGACAATTCAATGGGGTGTGTGCTGGGGCAGCATGACGAGTCTGGCCGAAAAGAGCACGCTATTTATTACTTGAGCAAAAAGTTTACCGACTGTGAGTCTCGTTACTCACTGCTTGAGAAAACTTGCTGCGCTCTAGTATGGGCTGCTCGCCGGCTGAGACAGTATATACTGACTCACACCACTTTGTTGATTTCAAAGATGGATCCCATTAAGTACATATTTGAAAAGCCTGCTCTGTCTGGAAGAATAGCGAGATGGCAAATGATCTTGACAGAATATGATATCCAGTATACAACCCAGAAAGCAATCAAAGGTAGTGTACTGGCAGATCATTTGGCACACCAACCTGTGGACGATTACCAATCATTGAACTTTGATTTTCCGGACGAAGACATCATGGTGGTGACTGACTGTGAAGTACCTGGACCTGATGAAGGACCTGAGGAAGGATCCCGATGGTCTATGCATTTTGATGGAGCCTCCAATGCTTTGGGTAACGGCGTCGGCGCTGTAATTATATCTCCCAAAGGAACTCATACTCCACTCACCGCCCGATTGTGTTTCAACTGCACCAACAACATGGCAGAATATGAGGCGTGTATCATGGGTCTGCAAGCTGCAATCGACTTAAGGATCAAATTTCTGAGTGTCTTCGGAGATTCCGCTCTCGTGATCAATCAGATCAAAGGCGAGTGGGATACGAAACACCCAAATCTTATTCCTTACAAGAAGTATGTGTCGACCTTGCTTCCCCACTTTGAAGAGATAACTTTTGAGCACTTCCCAAGAGAGGAGAATCAGCTAGCGGACGCACTAGCTACGATGTCTTCAATGTTCAAAGTTAAATGGGACAATGAGGCTCCCCGGATCATTATCTGGAAGTTGGACGAACCGGCATACTGCTGCGATCTTGAGGCCGAAAAGGTGACTGAAAAACCCTGGTATCATGAGGTGAAGAGGTACTTGGAAGCTCAGGAATACCCTGAAGGTGCATCTGTCAATGACAAGAAGTTCATGAGAAGGTTTGCTACAAAATTTTTCCTCAGTAACGGCATTCTCTACAAACGGAATCATGATTCAACTCTACTACATTGTGTGGATAAGGCTGAAGCAGAGAAGATCATGATAGAACTGCATGAAGGTACATTCGGAACACATTCCAGTGGACACACCATGGCAAAGAAAATCCTTCGGGCAGGATATTTCTGGTCCACAATGGAAGCCGATTGTTACCAACACTCTCGAACTTGTCACAAATGCCAGATCTATACTGACAAGGTGCACATCCCTCCGGTTCCTCTGAACGTCCTGACGGCACCTTGGCCTTTTGCAATGTGGGGCATTGATATGATCGGGGAGATCCGACCGACGGAAACCAACGGGCATCGCTTCATCTTGGTAGCAATCGATTACTTCACGAAGTGGGTTGAGGCAGCTTCCTACGCCACGGTAACCAAGACGTCGTGGCACGTTTCATCCGGCATAATCTGATCTGTCGGTACGGCGTCCCGGAAAGAATCATTACGGACAATGGTACCAATCTTAATAACAAAATGATCACTGAGCTTTACGAACAATTCAAGATACAGCACCATAACTCTTCTCCTTACCGGCCAAAGATGAATGGGGCTGTAGAGGCAGCTAATAAGAATATCAAAAAGATTGTGCAGAAGATGACAGTGACCTATAAAGATTGGCACGAGATGTTACCATTCGCTCTTCATGGGTACCGTACCTCAGCAAGGACGTCAACCGGGGCAACACCCTTTTCCTTGGTCTATGGCATGGAGGCAGTCTTGCCGATTGAAGTCCAGATACCCTCTCTCCGGATAATGAAGGATGCAGACTTGAGTGAAGATGACTGGATCCAGACTCGACTTGATCAATTAAACCTAATCAACGAAAAGAGACTCACTGCTATTTGTCATGGTCAGACGTATCAAAAACGGGTGATCAGGGCATTTAACAAGAAAGTCAGACCACAAGAGTATCAAGTTGGGGACCTGGTAATCAAACGCATCATCCTTCCTCAAAGTGATCCCCAGGGCAAATGGACCCCTACATACGAAGGGCCATTTGTGGTTAAACATGTGTTCTCAGGAGGAGCCTTGATTCTAACCACCATGGATAGTGACGACCTTCCTCACCCCGCCAATGCAGACATAGTAAAAAGATACTACGCATGAATAAAAGACCCGCTAGGTTGACATACCTAGGCAAAAATAAGGGCTTCCCGGCGAACCAAAAGGGTTCGGGCAAAAATAAGGGATGAAATGAAAAAAATCTGTACACCCGGCAAGTCGAAAACCTGAAAAGGCGGCTTGGGCAAAAATGGGTATCCCGGTGGACTGAAAACCCGAAAGGGCGGTCCAGGAAAAAGTTAGGGATAAAGCGTAACACTATGTCTCATTGGATCACCTTGCATCCAGAATTCGACATCAACTATCTGGCTCAGACTTCGGCATCGACTAATCAGCTTCATCTTCAACCAGGCAGCAAAGTGATGAGACGCTTGAAGACATAAAGGCGATAGCAGAGTTGGAACCCAGTGGGATTGTTCACATAGCTGTTTTGTTTCCTTTTCAAAATTGTAAATTCTATGTTATTCGGCGGCATTCTCTTACTAGGATGTCAGCCTCTTTACAAAAACGCCTATTCACAGGAAAAATTCAAAATCAATACAAATTCACTTTTCCATACAAATTACCATTGTTTTCCTTTTTCTGTTTTGTCTTGCGAAGAACGTCCAATGTTCATTTTTGATATATGCATTTGACATTAAATTACCAATTCACAAATATTTGCATATGAAACAAAAGACTAATTACAGGTGACATCAGAAACAGGGGCAATATAGGGTTGTTTAATGCAGTCTGGTTGTTTTGTCCGCCAAGGTACCAAGGTAGATTCTAACTGAGGAATGTGACCAAATCATCTCAACTCCCTGCAGAATAAAACAAGATTCAGCAATACTTTCCCCAAGCAGAGTTGGTTCCCCATCAATCCTGAAAATAGTAGCTTTCCCCAGTGGAGTATAGGTATTCATTAGCAAGCGTCCCCGACAGTCTTGACCTAAGATGGTTCCCCGGCAGAATATCAGTACCCCAGTACAATTCCAAAAGTTTCCCCAGGAAAGTGGAATTCTTATTCCCCAGCGGGTCTTAAAGCTTATCCCCAGTAGATTCTGAAAGCTTGTTCCCTGCAGAATACCGACGTCTCTCCCGAGCTTTATTCAAAGTTATTCCTCACAAGGGCTTATAACTGGGTTATCCTCAGCTATCTGCCACGGAAGATCACCCTCGGCAAAGTTCTTCCTATCCCCAGCGGAGATTATCACCAGTATCCCCAGCGGAGTTTATCATCATTATCCCCAGCGGAATCCATCATTGAAGTCCTCAACAGGCTTCTCATCAAAACTTCAGCAAAGTATCTCTTCCACAGAGCAATTCCTCGGCCGGTCGTCAAGGATTTATTTTCCTAAGAAGAAAATACATTCATAAACACTTCACATTTTCATATATCTTGCTTACATACATGATAAAGTGCATACAACACTATCTCATGTTGAACATCATGACATCATGCATATCATACATCATGACATTGCATACAACTTATGTTTTTGCCTTTTCAGGGAAAAAGACAATCCCAAAGACAACTACCTTCAACTGTCACAATTCCAGATTCGATTTCTATATCTAGCCAGGGCACATCTGTGAGTGATCCATTTCCAGACTCGATTCCTGTATCTAGCCAGGGCACGTCTGAAGAGTTCGAAGATTCGATTCCTGTATCCAGCCAGGGCACATCTATCAACTACAACAATTCCAGATTCGACTCCTGTATCCAGCCAGGGCATATCTGTTGACCACGTTTCCAGACTCGATTCCTGTATCTAGCCAGGACACGTCTGAATATTTCCAGATTCGATTCCTGTATCCAGCCAGGGCATATCTGTTGACGACTATTTCCGGATTCGATTCCTGTATCCAGCCAGAGCACATCTGTGAGTAACCGATTGTAGATTCGACACCTGTATCTAGCCAGGGCATATCTGCATGAGGAGATTGAAGATCAAACACCTATAATAAGCCAGGAGAACATCTGTCTTTCTCAAATACACAAGTTCTCGCTAAGGAATCTCTTATGCAATCAACACTTCCAAATGGCATCTATAAGCCCATTCCCGACAAGGTTCAGTCACATCTCCAGTTGGCATCTATAAGCCCATCTCCCTATCCATCATTTCTCCAAATGGCATCTGTAAGCCCATTCCCGACATCACATTGCTGATACTCCAACATGCGAGTGCAAATTTCCGGGCACTCTAGTGTCCAATCTCCTTTTACCCTCGAGTCACGAAAGGCAAACTTGCCAATCTAACTCTTCAGGTTCAAGAAGATTGAATAGGGGAAACTGTTGTACCCCAAAATTTGCCCTCCCATTTTCCTCAACATTTTCTCATCACAAGACCCTTGAAGCTCAAGACCAAGTTAGGGTTTCCTCTACTCAAGACTTCTCCTTGCACAGTTGACCCAAATTAGGGTTTGTGTTTGCACAAAGATATTTTGATCTAAAATGCCTAAGATGACTTTCATGCTTCATGTTGGACTCCCAAGTTTATCCATACCAAGTTTCAAGTCTTGATTCCAAATTTTGCCCAGCCAATTGGACAGTTGACCTAGAAATCAACTATATTGGGGAAAAGTCAACTGTGGCCAATTGACAGTCAAATCTCATGAAAATTGACCCACATCAACATTATGAACTCACATGGACCATTTGATCAAGTTTGGATCACAATTCCATAAGAAATTTGATCAGATCATCAAAAGGGCAAAATGGTCATTTTTAGGGTTTTGACTGCACAAAGGCAATTTTTGACTGTTTGACCTAGCCAATGGCAAACCAAGCTCACATATGGACTCAAGGACCCCATGGAATTATCTTGACATGCTCAACAAGTTCAAAGGATCCCAAATACACAAGATTGATAGTTGAATTTCCCAGTCAATTGATCAATTTTGACTGTATACTGAAAAGTCAAACTTTGACTTTTTGGTCAAAATCAAAAGTCAAGATTCATTTTTCATCAAAACATGCCAAATCATGAAACTTGTTCACCAAGAAATCAAGAAATGCAAATTAGGGTTTGAAATGGAAATTTTTCATAACTTAGAATTTTTCTAAGTTATGGAAAACCCTAATTTTTCCCAACTTTGCCCCACTTTCTCACCAAGACTAATTTGGATTCAAGCAAAAGTCAAAACTTGAAAGTTGTAGCTTGTTGCAAAATCTACAACTTTGATTCACAAAGAAATAAGCTTGTATCTCAAGTTACAATTTTTGGAACAAGGGTACCAAATCATTCTTAACTTAGTGAAAATTTGACCTATTTTGGACAAGTTTTTTACCTAACTTCAAGACCATTTTTCATACAGTTACACTTGGAATTTCAATTTGCATTTCAAAGATGGATTGTAGTACACATTCCAAGCTTTCCAAAATGTCCAAGAACTTCTCAAACAACCTCATGGTTAGGGAGAATCGAATTTTGCAAAATGGGAAAAAGTCACTTTTGTTCTTGGCCAAGACATGTTCATACATTGGTGCCATTTTGAATTCAGCATGCTTAAGCTACATTGCAGGCCTCTAATCCCATTTTTACTCAATAATTCAATGTAAAACCATTGTGCCAAGATGTTGTTCTATGCATTTGGACATTACATGGAGAATTAACCCTTAATTAGAAAAAAGCATTATTTCCATTTTGAAAAAGTAGAACTTTATGTCCATTTTGCAAATCCAAGTGGTACAGTCCAAATCTTCTTGGCACAAGTTTATGAGCAAATTACACTAATCAAGGCCAATGTATGCAGCATAGTGTGAGGGCCTGTACAGGCTAGAAACATCAAGTGGCATTTGCTTGCTTAAGTGTGAAGAAAGATAGCATAACATATACCAACTTCCATATCAGTCAACTAGGCTTTAGAGAAAGTTATCACACACATTCTAAACATCAAACACAAGCTGAAGCACGACCCTAAGACCACCAATACCTCCCCATTGCCAAAATCACTCTCAAACTGCAAAAACAGAGCAACCTCTGCAGATTGAGTTCCAACTCTTAATCCTTTCAAGCATTCTTGCCCAAACCACTTCAAACACCTTCCCTACCATCAATCCAAACTATCCAAAGCATTAGAAGCAACCTGTAACTCCTCTAATCCTTTTGGCCATTTTCACTTTTCTGATTTGCAGGTGAAGTGCTATAGCACGATTCAAAAGGTTTCAAGACAAAGTAAAGCTTGGAATAGCATCCCTGGACATCAAGGAAGCTATACCAATCATCACCTTGCACTGAAAGCTTCTCCATTGCCAGATAGAACTTCAATTGAACAGGTAAGTTCATGAACTCATATCTCTCTTATTAGGCATTGTTAGCTTTAGGTTTGTGAAGAGAATATGTCACATTCATAGCCCTGAACATGCCCATGTAATTAGATTTCATTTATATTATGTGTGCTGCAAGAATTTTGAGTCTGAACATGGCATAAAAACTAGGTCAGAAATTGGGGGAGAAGAAATTCTCCCTCATCTTAGAGAGTTAAGTCAAGTTCTTTACATGATTGGATTCGTCTTCTCATGCTCTACATTTTTCATGTTGTGAGTTCTGCTTGAAAGTCCAGGAATCAAGAGATGGAAAACGCGTGTTCTGGTTGTTCATACAGGTCTGAGGTTGAAGACAAAGTCTTCTTGGGCTGGGCCTGAGTTGACTTTTCTATTTGCACCCTTTTGTTACTTTTACACCCCCCCAAGCCCATTTTGCTTATTTTTATGATTTTTTGACATTTTCTTTTTTGTCCTGACTCATTTATTTTTTCTAACAATATTAAAAATATCAAAAATATTTTTCTCACCATTTTTGAATTTATTAGGCATTTATTTGGTTTCTTTTAGTTTTTGTACATAAAATAAATACATAAAACCATTTTTTACTTAAAATATAAAAAAATAATGTAAACACATTTATTTTTCATTTTTTATTTTATTTTATCTTCTGAAAATATTTTATACAAAATATACTTTTTTTATAAATATTAAATATTATTATTTTTGTACATATAATATATATTTAGTAAATAATAATAATGCATACATATTTATTAGTATATTTAGGAAAAAATACAAAATATACACATTTTATTTTTAGTCCCTCGATGACGCTTTCAAAATGTTGCCTAAACAAATGATCAAGTCCCTTAAAGAAAATTGCCCAAAGATACTTGGCACCATTGCAATTATGGTCTAAACGATGACCCGCGTCCGTCCCTTTCACATCTTAACATGAGATTGTCCACCAAATACAATGATGGAACAAACTTGCTAAAAGGGTTAAAACATAGCAATAAACTTTGAGAAATTTAGGAGTAGATAACCTCTTAGTTACTTGAATCAAACTTGCAAAAACAAAACACTTGCCTATTTTCTAAAATCACACCTCACAACACTTTCAAAACAAACTTTCAAAAAACAAATGAAAACCTTTTCAAAGGACGTACATCTTTGTATACATCCCAACATGAATCATTACAAAGGTTGCCACCACATTGGCTTCTTTTCAAAACATTTTCAAACCCACACACAAGCACCATTTCAAACAATTGAAAACAAGAGGCAAGTGATTTAAGCAAGTAACTAAGATCCCATGGATAACCATGGATAGAAAGGGTGCTAATACCTTCCCTTTCTATAATCTACTCCCCGAACCCAAGAAAATATCTCAAAAGGTTTTTGCTGTGCTTTTTAACCTTTCCTTAGGATAAAATAAAAAGTCGGTGGCGACTCTTGCTCAACCGAAACATTTGCGAAAACAAACGCAAAACCATAGTCAGTTCTCCCACCGTATCACAGCGGGGAATGGAGGTAATTTGGTTGCATTCTTCAGCCGAGTCTACCTTGTACCTGGAGGAAAACAGTTGCACAGTTTGGGCAGTTCTTATTGCCCCAGCTTCTGTGGGAGAAGGTACCTGTAGAGGTGCTTGAGGAATGAATTGGGAATGTCTTAAGGGTGTTGACCCTTTTAAGAAAAGAAATTTATTTTTTTGTCTTTTCGTAATTAAAATGAAATTAAAACTAACTAATGACTAATTAATTAATTTAATTAAAAGAAAATATTTCGTTTTTTTATGTTTTTATGAAATAAAATAAAAGAGTTAAAATTCTAAGTTAACCTAATTCTAAATTATTTTGATTGTTAAGAAAAAGAAATTAAAGTTGACTTAATTAAACTATTTATTTGTTAATATTTATTTACAAAATAATTACTTAAATTAATAAAGTTTTTTTTTTGGTTTTATTGAATTTTATTGTGAAAATTTAGTTATGAATTAATTAAATGATAATAGTTAATAAATATAATTAGTAAAAATAAAAAAAGAAAAGGAAAGAAAAAATGCAAGAACCATGGGGGTACTGGGCCAAATGGAGGTGTGTATAGAATTTGAGGCCCATTTGAATCTTCAGCCATGTTGACTTTTTCTGATTGTCTACGCCCATGTTGACTCCAGAGCACCATGGTCCTCATGCTTGGCCCTTGGATCTGCACTGATGAACACTTGGCTGACTCCTGGATGAGATGTATGATGGAAGCTGGATGAGACGCTGCACACAAGCATAGAGAGAAAAATAATATGAAATTTGGTGGGGACCTGGGATCGAACCCAGGCCCCAAAGATTGCAAACCACATCTCCAACCACTGCATCACTTAGGCGCGTTTGTTAGTAAAATAGAAAAGAAACATTATATAAAACAAACGCACTATATGCTGAAAATAAGAAAAAGCGCGCGCCCAATTTGAACCTGCCAATCACACGTTGCCACGGCCTTCGTCTTCAACCTTTCCTGTAAACATAAAACACATAGCGGGGGTTTTAAACCCCCACAAAATGCAAGCATTATGAAAATAGCGATTAGACGCTCATGCAATATAAAAAGGGCGCGATATGTTCATTCAATTCGTCTTGAGCTTCTGAGTTTAATGGTATATGTCTTAAAGCCTGATTTTTCCTCAATAAGAAAGCCCTAATTTTCAAGCTTCTAAACCCTAGATTTTATCCATGGTGGATTTTGATTCAGAGGGCTATAACCAAATTGGTTTGTACCAACAACTTCAGAAGGTCCCTATTAACATAAATCAATCCAAATAAATGGTCAAAAACACATGAATCGTGATATGTAAATTTGGAAAATAAAGCAAACTGTGTCACTTGTGATGAACGATTCTTTGCGTGTTAAGCTTCGTTCTTGATTGCAATGGCTTCCTGGCAATGTAAGGAGTGTGTTTGGATCAAAAGGGAGGTTTGAATTGCACTGCAAAGTGGTTTTCAGTTTCACACTTTTCTCTTGAAAATTTGAAATTTGTTTGGCCGTTTCTGAGTGTTCTAGCTTGTGTATACTGTATGAGAGGCTTCATATATGTTAGTCAATGAGAATCAAACAATACATGAGTCTTTAACCCTTGCCATGAAGTCTTGAGATTTCCTCTTTATCACCATTAAAGCATTTGCCTTTTTTTGTCCAAAATTTGAATTCCATGCTCATAATGGACCTTTACACGAATTTGGTATGTGGATTATGGTGTATCAAATTTATTCAAACCAAAAGATATCCCTTAATTAATTTTCTTGATTTTTATTTGAATTTTAAAGATTTAAAATGAATTAAACCAAATAAAATTAAACAAAAAAAGAAAAATTAATTTTTAATCTTGAAATAAATCATGGGACACGTGGGTGGCACGAAAAGGATGAATCAAGTGGAAAAAGTGGGCCCCTTTATCAAAAATTGAAGTTTCAAGGATGGTTGACTTTGGCCATTTCACAAAAATTTCCCAACTTCTCCAATGCATATCTTGCTCAATTTTGATCATATGAACATGTTCATGGACATTTTGGAAAGGTCTTGAAGTCCTCTAACCAATGCCTTTGGTTCCATGTCATTTTGATTTACCAATCTCAAGTTATGGTCTTTGACTTAAAGTGCCCTTTTGTTGACTTTTGAAAATGACCTATAATGTTGAAATTGATAACTTTTTGTGAGAGCATTTCTTGGACTTGGAATGTGAAGATGAGTTGTAGGAAATGTAATCCCCTTCAAAATGAGCATTGGATGGGATTTTTCTGATGAACCATGAAAACGTTATGCCTTGGTCAAGTTACAGTTGACTTTTCAGCTGTCCAAAAATGGAAACTTTTGCATCTTGATGATTTTTGAGCCATTCTTGTGGAATCATGATCAAGATTTGATCCAATGATGATTGTGGCTTCAAAATAAGATGTTGACCAAAAATTTTGACTTTTGACTGCCAAATGACCATTTTACCCCTACAGTTGATTGTGAAGCAATTAGGGTTTTTGACTGTGCAACTTGACTTTGTGAGCCTTGAAACTTGGCATGTAGATGCTTGACAATGTATATGAGAATATGGGAATTGATTGAGCCCTTGAAAACCTCAACTTCCTTGCAAGAACCAAAACCCTAATTTGACTGGCTTAGGAGGGTGCTTGGCTGTGTAGCCCTTGAGTAAACTTTGAACCATTTGAGGTGATGCTTGGCAAAACTTTGGAGATTATGGGAGGGAAAATTTTGGGGTACAACAAGTGGCATGTGCAAGTGTGTTATTTCGGTTAATTTTATCTGTACATGTCATGGGTGAGCTATATTGATTTTAGGTTAAAGATTGATCTTGTCATGCATTACCTATTTATCAAACATCTAACAGTTAATATTGTGCGGAAATTAAATTGCGGGAAATTAAATCTAAGCTATTACAAGGCGTCGGGTATTTACATCGCCAAAAACAAACCCTTTAATTTAAATTGCGGAAAGTAAATAAAAGCGATAAATAATTAAAAGTCCTATTGAAACTATTACATACTGGAAGCAATTACAATATTGGATAAAAATATGACGCGTGCGAGAAAATTAGATCGACGCATTTTTAGGGTTTTGACCCTTTTTTATTTAAAGAAAAGATTTTTGTTATTTTTGAATTAAATGGAAATTAGATATAGGTTAATAATTAAATTAATTAATTAATGAAAATATTTTTGGATTTTTTTTATATTTAAGGAAATAAGATAAAATGATTAAAATTATTAAAAACCTAATATTCTAAATTGATTTTAATTTATTGCAAAAATGTTAAATGTTACACCTATTTAAAACTAAATAAATTATGTTAATATTTATTTACAAAATATAAAATAATGAAATTAGTTTTAATAAATAAAAATATATTTTTTTATTTTCTGATTTTATTAGGCAAAGTAAATTGGTTAGTATAATAATAATAATTAATAAAAACAATTAAATAAATAAATAAATAAAATGAAATATGAAAAGAAATAACCAAATATGGGGGGTGCTGTGCCTGATTTGAGTGTATGATTGGAAATCTCTAGGCCTAAAAAGCTCCAGCCTGCTTTGACCTTTTGGATCACCTATGCGTATGTTGACCTAGATGTATGGTGAACCTTCAATCCTGGCCTTTGGATCTGGCTTGAAGGCCATCTGGCACGTTGATCTTTGCAAGCGCATGGTGGATCACACTTGATGAAGCACGCCTGAATACCTAGCACAAAATAATAATAAGCAATTTGGGGGACCTGGGATTCGAACCCAGGTCCCAATGGTATCCCACTCACGCTTCCACCAACTGAGCCATGCTGTCTTATTGTTATTGTAATGGACAAATAATATTATATAAAAAAAGCAAGCAATATACTGGAAAACAAAAAATGCGCGAAATTGATTTGAACGGGCCAATGAAAGGAAGACACCTAATCGTCTTCTTCACTAAAAACCTGGTTTTCTTACCTGTGGATTTTTATCCGCAGGAAGATTCGTGGGATCATCCTATAAGCAATTCTAGGTCACAAAAATGTAAGCCAAACCCATCATCTTGTTCGCCTCGTTCTCCTGAGTCCATCCAAGGCCATAGCTTGTCTTGATTTCACCTATAATTAAAACACCTAAAAACAAAGAAACCCAAACCCTAGTTTGGGGTAGGGCCTTACAAGCTACGAAAATCAAATTGAATAATGCAGAAATGTTGGAATTTAAACGTTAAGCATGATGGTACAAGAAAATTGGCAAAAAGATGCAAGAAAAACGATTCAAGATTTCATGTACAGGGCCATGTTCGTGACGACTTACAGGGCGATTCTGGTGGTCTCAGGACTTGATTCTGGTTGCTATAGCTTTAAGAGATTGCAAGCAAGAACACCACGTTGTGATTTTGGATTGAAACGAGCCCTAAGTGTGATTTCAGTTTCCACTTTTTCCAAGCTTTTTCAAACTTTGTCTGGCCGTTTCTTGCAGTTTCAGGTCGTGTTCTTGATGTGCCTGGCTTGTGTGTGTATAAGGCAATGAATTTAGGTTAAAACTTGGGCTTGAATCCATGTGCATTGAAGATGGACAGTTGACCTAGAAATCATCTGTATTGGGGAAAAAGTCAACTGTGGTCAATTGACAGTCAAACCTCATGATTTTTGACCCATATCAACATTATGAACTCATATGGACCATTTGATCAAGTTTGGATCACAATTCCACAAGAAATTTGATCAGATCACCAAAAGGGCAAAATGGTCATTTTTAGGGTTTTGACTGCATAAAGGCAATTTTTGACTGTTTGACCTAGCCAATGGCCAACCAAGCTCACATATGGACTCAAGGACCCCATGGAATTGTCTTGACATGTTCAACAAGTTCAAAAGATCCCAAATGCACAAGATTGACAGATGAATTTTCCAGTCAACTGAGCCAAATTTGACTGTATACTGAAAAGTCAAACTTTGACTTTTTGGTCAAAATCAAGTGTCAAGATTAATTTCTCATCAAGACATGTCAAATTATGAAACTTGTTCATCAAGAAATCAAAAATCACAAATTAGGGTTTGAAATGAAGAATTTTCATAACTTAGAATTTTTCTAAGTTATGAAAATCCCTAATTTTTTCCTAACTTTGTCCCATTTTTTCACCAATATACATTTGGATTCAAGGAAAACTCAAAACATGAAAGTTGTAGTCCATTGCAAAATATACAACTTTGATTCACAAAGTTTCCTCAAAAGAAGCTTTTATCTTAAGTTACAATTTTTGGAACAAGGGTGCAAAACATTCTTAACTTAGAAAATTTTTGACCTATTCTAGGCAAGATTTTTGCCCAACTTCATGGCCACTTTTCACATGCTTCCACTTGGAATCTCAACTTGCATTACAAAGATGGATTGTAGTACACATTCCAAGATTTCCAAAATGTCCAAGAACTTCTCAAACACCCTTGTGGTTAGGGAGAATCGAATTTGACAATATGGGCAAAAGTCACTTTGTTCATGAGCCATTTCCATGTTCATAACTTGTGCATTTTCAAATTCAGCATATGCAAGCTACATTACAGGCCTCTAACCTCATTTACACTCAAAAATTAAAATCCAATCCATTGTGTTCTAGCTTTGTTTTGTTCATATAGTCATTACACAAAGAATTAAGCCTTAATTGGAAAAAGTAATTTATCCATTTTTGTAAAGTTGCACTTTATGTCAAATTTGCAATCCAAGTGGTACAATGCATATCTTTGGACACAAGATTCATGGAGAGATCACACTGATCAAGAGGGATTGAGGCAGCATACTTGAGGGGCCTATGAAAGCTTGTAAACCAACTTGTCATTTTTTGCTTAAGATAGAAGAAACCTTGCATTTTGAATACAATCTCACATTTCTGCCAAGAGAAGCTTAGACAAACTTGTTGAACACATTCCAAATATCATAACTGAGCTAAGACACGAGCTAACCACCTTCCAAACCTCATCATTCATCAAAACACCATCCTACTGCAAAAAACAGAGTCCCTTCTTCAGTTGGACTTCTACAACTCAATCCATTCGTGCGCCTTGGCCAAAACCAGTTCATACACACTCCATACCACCTATACAAACTATCCCAAGCATTGGACACGAACTGTAACACCCCTAACCAACTTCACCATTTTCACTTTTTCTGTTTTGCAGGTTGACTTCCATAGCTTGATTCATTTAGTTTCAAGGCAAGCTAAAGGTTGGAGAAGCATCCCTGAACTTCAAGCAAGTTGTACAAGTCCTCACATTGCCTTGAAAGTGCCTCCATTGTCATACACGATCCAAGCTGAACAGGTAAGTTCATGGACTTCTATCTCTCAATCTAGGAAGAGTTAGGTTTAGATTTATGAATGAAAAGTGTCATACTCATGTCCCTGAAGCCACCCATATCCTCACTTTCCATTTATATTGCATATGCTGAGAGAATTTAAGACCTGAACATTGACAAAAACTTAGGTCGGAAATTGGGGGAGAAGAAATTCTCTCTGATTTCTGAGAGTTAGATCAAGTTTTTTATATGTATGAACTCGTGGCATGATGCTCTACATTTTTGGTGTTATGAGTTTTGCTTGAAAGTCCAGGAATCATGAGATAGCAGGAAGCACGCGTTTGCTCTGTTTGAACGTCCAGAGGTTGAAGACAAAGTCTTTGGGATGGGCCTGAGTTTGTTTTCCTTTTTGCACCATATTCTCACACATGCACCCCCTTGGCCTATTGTGTTTTATTTTCATTATTTTTGACTTTTGATTTTTGTTTCTGACTTATTTATTTTTGTCAAAACATAAAAAATAGTAAAAATATTTTTCTCACATTTTTTGCATTTTATTTGATATTTATTTGTTTCATTTAGTTATATATGTAAATAAATACCTAATACTTTTTTAGTTAAAATACTAAAAACAATACAAAATACCTTTATTTTCTAATTTTATTTTATTTTATCTTTTGAAAACATTTCCTAAAAAATATACTTTTTTTTTGTAAATATTAAATATTTTATTTTTTGTACATATTTAATATATTTAATAAATAATATAAATACTTATATATTTATTAGTATATTTAGGTTAAAAATACAAAAATAATACATTTTTATTTTTTTTATTAATATTTGACTTGAAAAATCACTTTTTTACAATATACTTTCTTTTATTTATTTTTTGGTACATAATTAATAAATATGGTGTATATTAAATAATCAATACATTTTATTTAGTAAATTAGGGTTTTTGCCCTAAACCCTAAAAAATCCAAAAATTAAACCTTTTTTATTTTTGTTTATTTGATACATAAAAAACACTTTTTACATACATATAAAAATCATTTTTTGCATCTTGCATATTTTTTTTATTTTATTAAATTATTGTGCAATTAATAATTTGTATAATTCAATTTGGATGTAATAGCTTAGGTTTTAATTTCTTGCTAAAATATCCTCATTTGAATACTTGTACCCCCCATCCCATAATTATGTTGTAATAGTTTAGGATTTTAAATTTCGCATTTAAAAGCTTTCTAAAATATACCATGATAGACTTAGGGTTTGTATGCAAAAATCAACCAAAACAAATAGCTTGACCTAATTCCAAGATAAAAGCATGAAAATGAACAAACACCAATCACACTTGCACCCCTTAGAGTTACTCCACTTGTTGCCTTCAATAATGGGCCATATTGCATGTTGGGTGTCTTTGGCAAAACAAAACAATATCAAATGATCATAGTCCCTCGATGACGCTTTCGAAAGTTGCCTAAAAATGATCAAGTCCCTTAAAGGAAAATTGCCCAAAGACACTTGGCACCATTGCAATCATGGTCTAAACGATGACCCGCGCCCGTCCCGTTCACATCCTAACACAAGATTGTCCACCAAATACAATGGTGGAACAAAATTGTTAAAAGGGTTAAAACATAGCAAAGATCTTTGAGAAATTTAGGGTAGATAGCTCTTGTTTACTTGCCAACTTGCAAAACAAAAACACTTGCCTATTTTTCAAAACACACATCACAACACACTTTCAAAACAACTTTCAAAAAACATTGAAAACTTTTCAAAAGACATACACCTTTGTATATATCCCAACATGGATCATTACAAAGGTTGCCACCACATTGGCCTCTTTTCAAAACTTTTTCAAAATCCACACACAAAGCACCATTTCAAACAATTGAAAATCAAGGCAAGTTGATCTAAGCAAGTAACTAAGAGCCCATGGATAACCATGGATAGAAAGGGTGCTAATACCTTCCCTTTCTATAATCTACTCCCCGAACCCAAGAAAACATCTCAAAGGTTTTTTGTTGTGCTTTTTAACCTTTCCTTAGGATAAAATAAAAAGTCGGTGGCGACTCTTGCTCAACCGAAACATTTGCGAAAACAAACGCAAAACATCAAGTCAGTTCTCCCACCGTATCACAGAACTGGCGACTCTGTTGGGGAAAATTTTAAAGTGGAGTAACCTTAGGGCTTAGATCACCCTCTTGCATGACTAATTGTTTGCTTTGATTGCTTTACATCTTGGCTCTCTTGTTTGGGTTTGAAATCCTACACCCGGATTTGGGGAAACATTCATAGATAGCAATACATTGTGGAAACTGTGCGGGGTATACCGACACGGTTGAAGCAATAGCTATATTAGTGCGACATATTTGTGAGTACCGGTAACCCTTGAGTTCAATCAAGGAGAGTACGGGACCGCTGAGTGATGTCATTAAGCACTAATGACCTAGAACCTTACTTGACCATCTTGGCCTTTCATTAGGGGTAGTGAGATGACCGGCTTTGGTGCAGTCCGAAGTTGGTAGATACTCGATACTACACTCATTGAGGGTTGTTTTCTTGGAATATTTTGGTCGCTAGTTAAGTGGCTAAACCAAAACAATGAACATGGAAAACAATCCAATGATATTGAGCTCCTTAGAACCCGATTACTATTTATAGGACGGGTTTTTAAGCCAACTACACTCAAGAGGGTACTTACCTATGAGACCTCGTGCAAGCCTGAAACTAGGGTTTGGTGTGAATTGCTTGTACATCTGTTTTGTGCATACATCATGAACATCATAAAGCATCATATGCATTCACTAACCATTTCAAGGGTTTAGATCTTCATCTTTGTTCTTGTTTTGTAGGTCATGGAAATTCTTCGCAGAAAATCTATCCAAGTCAACCTTGTGAGAATCCCTCCTCAACTCAAGGAGCTCACATCAAGAATTCCGGAAAGCTCTCCTTTCAGTGAAAGACATGGTAGACTGCTCAGTTTAGTCAACACCAACATTGAAGAGGACATGGTAAAGGTGTTGTTCCAGTTCTTTGACCCCCTTCACCACTGTTTCACTTTCCTCGACTACCAGTTGGTGCCCACTTTGGAGGAATTTTCTCAACTCCTGAGAATTCCTATCCTTAACCAACTACCCTACAACGCTACGGAAAAGGAACCAAAGCCTGAAGATGTTGCTCAAGCACTACACCTACAACCATCTGACATCAAGGGGCATTGGGAAACTTGAAGCGGTGTCAAAGGCTTCTTGGCAAAATTCTTGTTTGAGAAGGCACAAGAGTGTTGGAATTCATTGGACCCACAAGCCTTTGAAGAAATTGTGGCACTCCTCATTTATGGGTTGGTCTTGTTCCCAAATCCTGACCAGCTTATAGATGTCAACACCTTCAAAATCTTCTTATCCAAGAATCCAATACCAACATTGCTTGGGGACATTCTTCACTCATTTTACACACGAACAATGAGAAAGAGGGGTGTTCTCATGTGCTGTACTCCTCTCCTTGCAAAGTGGTTTATTTCGCACCTTCCACAATCTGTCTTGAAGAATGACCAAGGCTTAAGGTGGTCACAACGTTTGATGACCCTCACTCACTTTGATGTACATTGGTGTTCTCGGTCCAGAGAAAATGTCATCATCGTCGATCATTGTGGAGAGTTCCCTAATGTTCCATTACTTGGCATTAGGGGAGGCATTACCTACAACCCCTGTCTAACTTTGAGACAATTTGGATATGCACGAAGAGATGGCCCTCACGACATGCTGATTCCTGACCTAGTTTTTGACTTCGACAACGATGCGCAAGGACTTCGCCAAAGATTCATCAGAGCTTGGAGGATGCCTAACAAGGTTGACAGCAAGACACTAGGACACAAGAACTCTATCCCTCTTGAGCCTTATCTCAAGTGGGTACGAACCCGAGCCCAGAGTCTAATGATGCCTTATCCTCATGTTCTCCCTGTGATTAAAGAGCCCGTTAAGGAAGGAGAGGTTCCCTACACCATCCTATATCCTGACATGCCTACATCGTGGGAGGAGATGCAGAAGAGCTGGATCCAACTCAAGGAGGAACGGAACACTTTTGAAGCCAGCTTCTACGCCAGTGAGAAGAAGGTTTTGGAGCTTACCCGTCGACTCCACGAGGAAGAGACCCTTAACACCTACATCGCACCAAAGAGGATGCGCAACGTCTTTTTACCTTGAGAAGTTTTTTGTAATACTTGGCCCATGGGGCATTTATGTACTGACAAATTTCTCCTTATTAATATGACGTGCGTTCTTTTTGTTTGCAACAACTTTGAACTTTCTAAATCCTTGAATGCATTGCATACATAAGCATACCATTCATCATGTGCATAAGAAGGTCTCCACACCAGGTTTCCTTATCTTGCTGCTGTTTATTTCAGTAAGATGGATCTCGAACAGACGGTCAAGGACTTGCAGTCTCAGAATTCACAGTTTCAACAACTCCTGATGACCTTGGCTAAGGGTCAGGAAGATCTGAAAGCCCTGCTGGGGAACAAAGAGCAAGTGAAAAAGAAGAAGAAAATAATCGGGGTGGCTACCCTAGGAAGAAGGTTTGAGGGTGAAGCCAGAAGAGTCCTTGAATTTCCCCCTACATCTGAAGAAGGAACCGATAAAGGGAATGCGGCCGCGGTACCTTCTGAATCCGAGGTTGAAGAAGAGGAGGCTGAAGAAGACGAAGACTACTCTGATCAATAATACCCGCCCGCCGATGATAAGTACAAAGGCTTGGAAGACAGGTTGGCAGCTATGGAGCTGCAGAGAGTTCCTGGCTTAGATTTCGGAGACTTGGGATTAGTTGCTGGAATTGTGATCCCCCGAAGTTCAAAGTACCAGTTTTTGCAAGGTATGACGGGTTATCCTGCCCGAAGATGCATCTCAGATCATATGTAAGGAAGATCTAACCTTACACTGCAGACAAGAACCTTTGGATCCATTTCTTTCAGGATAGCCTTTCAGGGGCTCAACTCGAGTGGTTCTATCATCTGGATGGAGTCAGTATCCGAAATTGGGAGGACTTGGCCACTGCGTTTTATAAACAGTATCAGTACAATTCTGACCTCGCTCCCACGCGTACCCAACTTCAGGGTATGTCACTGGGGACGGGCGAAGGATTCAAGGAGTATGCACAAAAGTGGAGAGACTTGGCTGGCAGGGTGCAGC
The DNA here is from genome assembly GCA_948472305.1 of Vicia faba. Lineage (NCBI taxonomy): Eukaryota > Viridiplantae > Streptophyta > Magnoliopsida > Fabales > Fabaceae > Vicia > Vicia faba. The sequence goes on from OX451738.1 coordinate 90,960,512, forward strand.
CACCGCTGACTGACCGTGAACTTGTTGACATGTTCTTAGGGACCCTGTCTGGTCCGTTCTTCAATCATCTGATTGGTAATTCCTCTGATGGGTTTACAGATTTGATCTTGACCGGTGAGAGAATAGAAGCTGGTATCAAGTTGGGGAAGATACAGAAAGGTGCCGCCGCGAGTACTTAAAAGAAGCCTTTCAAAAAGGAAGCTTGTGTTGTTTATGGTCCCAGAAGACAAGTTAAGCCGGAACGCCGCCAAGCTGTCAATGCATTGGTAATTTCAAAGCCTGCTGCTGCTCCTCAGCAGTTTAACCAACCAAGGGGTGAGAGGCCCAAAAGACAATACACTCGGCTCAGTATGACCCTGTCTCAGATTTTGCCGCAACTACTGTCAACCAATCTGGTAACTGTCAAAGAAGCTCCGAAGGTAGTGAACACAGCTTCTCCAAAGTACAACCCCAACGCCCGTTGCGCTTATCACTCCGATAGCCCGGGGCATACTACGGACGATTGCTGGGCTTTGAGGAATAAGGTTCAAGACCTTATTGATGCTAAAGAAATACAGTTTGAGGCGCCCGAAAGACCCAATGTTGTAACCGCTCCCATGCCCCAGCATGGAGTGAATGTTGTGGAAGAAGATCGGTATGTGGCCTCCGTGGAAGAGATTGTTACTCTGTTATTGACTGTCAAAAGGAACCTGTTGCTAGCCGGTTTATTTCCGGGATGTGGTGAAGGTTGCCTTCTATGTGCTGTTTTACCTGCTGGTTGTCCCTTGCTGAAATCAGGTATCCAAAGCCTGATGGATAGCAAAGAGATCTTATTTGAGAAGATTGTTGTTCCTGCTGTCCCTGCTGAAGAAGTTTCTATTGTCACTATTTTCAACAAACCTCCTAAGGCTCCCTCAAAGAAGCCTGTCAAAATCATGTCCACTCAGAAGATTGCTCCTATCATCATTACTGTTCCGGGGCCTCTCCCTTATACATCTGACAAAGTTGTCCCGTGGCACTATGGGGCAGACGTTTATGTTCTTGGAGTAAAACAAGAGTTTAATACAAGTACCGGTGTCAGCAATATCACCGGGCCTGCCAAAATTACTCGCAGTGGTAGGCTGTTCTCTCCAGATATTGCGCCACCAGCTATTCAGAAATCCCTTGTCATCACACCTGCAAGTGTGCATGTTTCCCTTCCTAATCAAGTTCTTGTTTCTACCCCTGCTTCCGAGTCCTCTGACGCTCGGGGCAAGGGGATTGCTCCTGATTTGCCTGCCCTGACGGAGGCACCGAAGACAACCACTATTGAAGCCTCCCAGCAAGAGATGGAAGAGATCCTCAAGATTATCAAGAAAAGTGATTTCAACGTAGTTGAGCAGCTAGGGCACACCCCATCAAAGATTTATATGCTATCACTGTTGTTATGTTCGGAAGCCCACGCCAAGGCCCTGATTTCCTTCCTGAAGACGGCCCATGTGCCACAAGAAACATCGGCTGATCAATTTACTGATTGTGTGGCCAACTTGACTGCTGATAATGGTTTGGGCTTCTCTGACGCTGATTTGACTGCCAAAGGAAAGAACCATAATGATGCCCTGCATGTCTCCATTGAATGCAGGGGCACTACTCTTGCCCATGTGTTGGTAGACACCGGCTCTTCATTGAATGTATTACCCAAGAAGGCCCTAGACAGATTGGATTGTGAGGGTCTGAAGCTCAAGCCTAGTAACATTGTGGTACGGGCCTTTGACGGTTCGAAAAGGATGGTACATGGTGAAGTTGACATTCCAATCAGGGTTGGTTCTCAATTCTTTGATTCTACTTTCTATGTGATGGACATCCGTCCATCCTACTCTTGTCTGCTGGGTCGTACATGGATCCACAAGGCTGGAGCTGTGAGCTCCATACTACATCAGAAGCTTAAGTACCCAGTCAAAGGAAAGATTGTCACAGTTCAGGGGGAGGAAGAATATATGGTCAACCACCTAAACTCGTTCCGGTACATAGAAATGGATGGGGAGTTCATTGAAACCCCCTTTCAACACTTTGAAGAAGTGCCTCAGACATTGGCATCAGCTGAAACTGTGATTGAAGACCCTCCTTTGAAGATGGCTTCCTTAAAGGATGCCCGGGCTGTGATTGAGAAGGGTGAGTGTGCAAACTGGGGCCGACTTCCTGACTTTACTCCAAATACCGACAAGTTTGGCTTGGGTTTCACTGCAGAGGCTCAGAGGGTTGTTCGTAAAGCAAGGATTAGAAGACCTCCTGTGTTCATCACCAACCCGGGAGTGAATATTATTGGGGACGAAGTGGAGGAATCTGATTTCGACAGCTGGATCTACCCAACAACCAACAGTGGACCAAGAAACTGGACTGCCAAAGACTTCACACCTATTACTTTTGTCACTCAGTAATGAACTCTTTTGTTTTCAATTTGTAACAAACAATATGTTGAAACTTTTATGGCTCGGTGTCCTACCCGGGGTACCGTGGCTCCATTTGTGAGGGCTTTTGTATGACATTTTCATATATCATTAATCAAAACATTGGATGTTTGTTGTATTCCAAAATCTTGTGCTCCTTTTTCTTTCTTTGTTATATATTGCAAAACAACTATATTTACACACACTCACTTATACAGGTTCCAATCCACTCTGGATCTCACTGGTAACGACTCTGCTACTGCCAGTTATAACTTCGAAAATTCGATCAACTTAGCCGAAGACGAAGGTGAAGATGTTGCGAAGTGCCTGGTGAACTTGCAAGACTGCTACTCCAGGAAGAGAGGGCCATTCAGCCATATGAAGAGCCAGTGGAAACGGTAAATCTGGGTACTGAGACAGACAGAAAGGAAGTCAAGATTGGTGCCAATCTAGAGTTCAGTGTGAAACAACGGTTGATTCAGATGCTGCATGACTATGTGGAAATTTTTGCTTGGTCTTACGAGGACATGCCTGGGTTGGATACCGACATTGTGGTTCATCACCTGCCTACCAAGGAAGACTGCCCTCCGGTAAAACAGAAGGTCCGCCGTATGCGTCCAAAGATGTCCGAGAAAATCAAGGCCGAGGTTATGAAACAATTTAATGTCGGGTTTCTAGCAGTGACTTCTTACCCTCAGTGGGTTGCCAACATGGTTCCAGTGCCGAAAAAGGATGGTAAGGTCCGAATGTGTGTTGATTACAGGGATTTGAACAGGGCAAGCCCTAAGGATGATTTCCCTCTGCCTCATATCGATGTTCTGGTTGACAATACTGCTCAGCATAAAGTTTTCTCCTTCATGGATGGCTTCTCCGGTTATAATCAGATCAAGATGGCTCCTGAAGACATGGAGAAGACCACTTTTGTCACTCAGTGGGGCACTTTTTGCTACAAGGTCATGCCTTTTGGGTTGAAAAATGTTGGGGCAACCTACCAACGTGCCATGGTTGCTTTATTTCATGATATGATCCATCACGAGATAGAAGTATACGTTGACGATATGATTGCAAGGTCCCAAACTGAGGAGGAACACCTTGACCATCTACGGAAGCTGTTTGACCGTCTGAAGTTGTACAAGCTGAGGTTGAACCCAAACAAGTGCACCTTTGGGGTGAGATCTGGAAAATTGTTAGGCTTCATCGTAAGCGACAAAGGCATTCAAGTGGCCCCTGCCAAAGTGAAAGCCATACAAGAGATGCCAACTCCCAAGACAGAGAAAGAAGTCAGAGGCTTTCTAGGACGGTTGAACTACATTGCCCGATTCATCTCGCATCTAACTGCTACCTGTGAACCAATCTTCAAGCTGCTGAAGAAAGATTAAGTAGTACGTTGGAATGATGAATGTTAGGCCGCTTTCGAAAAGATCAAAGAATATCTCCAAGAACCACCCATTCTTATGCCACCGGTTGAAGGGAGAACTCTAATACTATACTTGACAGTACTTGACAACTCAATGGGGTGTATGCTGGGACAGCATGACGAGTCTGGCCGAAAAGAACACGCCATTTATTACCTGAGCAAAAAGTTTGCCGACTGTGAGACTCGGTACTCACTGCTCGAGAAAACTTGCTGCGCTCTGGTATGGGCTGCTCGCCGGCTGAGACAGTATATGTTGACTCACACTACTCTGTTGATTTCAAAAATGGATCCAATCAAGTACATATTCGAAAAACCTGCTCTGTCTGGAAGAATAGCAAGATGGCAGATGATCTTGACGGAATACGACATCCAATACACGACTCAGAAAGCAATCAAGGGAAGTGTATTGGCAGACCATTTGGCACACCAAGCTGTGGACGATTACCAGTCGTTGAACTTTGAATTTCCAGACGAGGATATCATGGTAGTGACTGATTGTGAAGTACCTGGACCAGATGAAGGACCCGAGGAAGGATCCCGATGGTCTATGCACTTTGACGGAGCCTCGAACGCTTTGGGTAATGGTATCAGCGCTGTGATCATATCCCCTAAAGGCACTCATACTCCCCTCATCGCCCGACTGTGTTTCAACTGCACCAACAACATGGAGGAGTATGAGGCATGCATCATGGGTCTTCAAGCTGCAATTGACTTAAGGATCAAGTTTTTGAGTGTCTTCGGAGATTCCGCTCTCGTGATCAATCAGGTCAAAGGCGAGTGGGATACGAAACACCCAAATCTTATTCCTTACAAGGAGTATGTGCTGACATTGCTTCCCCACTTCGAAGAGATAACTTTTGAACACTTCCCAAGAGAGGAGAATCAGTTAGCGGACGCACTAGCTACAATGTCTTCTATGTTCAAAGTCAAATGGGACAACGAGGCTCCCCGGATCATTATCTGGAAATTGGATGAACCTGCATATTGCTGCGATCTCGAGACCGAAGAGGTAACGGAAAAACCTTGGTATCATGAGGTGAAGAGGTACCTTGAAGCTCAAGAATACCCCGAAGGCGCATCGGTCAATGACAAGAAGTTCCTAAGAAGGTTTGCGGCAAAATTCTTCCTCAGCAACGACATTCTCTACAAGCGACACCATGATTCAACCTTACTGCGTTGTGTGGATAAGACTGAAGCAGAAAAGATCATGGCAGAGCTACATGAAGGTACCTTCGGAACACACTCCAGTGGACATACCATGGCAAAGAAAGTCCTTCGGGCAAGATATTTCTGGTCCACAATGGAAGCCGACTGTTATCAGCACTCGCGAACTTGTCATAAATGTCAGATCTATGCTGATAAGGTGCACATTCCTCCGGTTCCTATGAACGTCTTGATAGCACCTTGGCCTTTTGCAATGTGGGGCATTGATATGATCGGAGAAATCTAACCTACGGCATCCAACGGGCATCGCTTCATCTTGGTAGCGATTGATTATTTCACAAAGTGGGTTAAAGCAGCTTCCTACGCCACCGTAACCAAGAGCGTCGTGGCACGGTTCATTCGGCACAACCTGATTTGTCGATACGGTATACCTGAAAGGATCATTACAGATAATGGTACCAATCTTAATAACAAGATGATCACTGAGCTCTGCGAGCAATTCAAGATACAGCACCACAACTCTTCTCCTTACCGGCCGAAGATGAATGGGGCTGTAGAAGCAGCGAATAAGAATATCAAGAAGATTGTGCAGAAGATGACAGTGACCTATAAGGATTGGCACGAGATGTTACCGTTTGCTCTTCATGGGTACCGCACCTCAGCACGGACGTCAACTGGGGCAACTCCCTTTTCCTTGGTCTATGGCATGGAGGCAGTCTTGCCTATTGAAGTCCAGATACCCTCTCTCCGGATAATGAAGGATGCAGATTTGAGCGAAGATGACTGGATCCAGACTCGACTTGATCAATTAAACCTAATTGACGAAAAGAGACTCACCGCTATTTGTCATGGTCAAATGTACCAAAAACGGATGATCAGGGCATTTAACAAGAAAGTCAGACGACAAGAGTATCAAGTCGGAGACCTGGTAATCAAGCGCATCATTCTACCTCAAAATGATCCCAGGGGAAAATGGACCCCCACGTACGAAGGGCCATTTCTGGTTAAACATATCTTCTCGGGAGGAGCCATGATTCTAACCACCATGGATGGTGACGACCTTCCTCACCCTGCCAATGCAGACATAGTAAAAAGATACTACGCATGATTAAGGACCCGCTAGGTTGACACACCTAGGCAAAAATAAGGGCTTCCCGGCGAACCAAAAGGGTTCGGGCAAAAAATAAGGGATGAAAATAAAAAAAATCTGTACACCCGGCAAGTCGAAAACCTGAAAAGGCGGCTTGGGCAAAAATGGGTATCCCGGTGGACTGAAAACCCGAAAGGGCGGTCCAGGCAAAAGTTAGGGATAAGCGTAATACTATGTCTCATTGGATCACCTGGCATCCAGAATTCGGTATCAACTATCAGGTTCAGACGGCATCGATCAATCAACTTCATCTTCAACTAAGCAGCAAAGTGATGAGACGCTTAAAGACATAAAGGCAATAGCAGAGTTGGAACCCAGTGGGATTTTTCACATAGCTGTTTTGTTTTCCTTTTTCAAAATTGTATAAACTCTATGTTGTTAGGCGGCGTTCTCTTACTAGGACGTCAGCCTCTTGTACACAAAAACGCCTATTTACAGGAAAATTTCAAAACCAATACAAGTTCAATTTTTCAGACAAATTATCCATTGTTTTTCCTTTTTCTGTTTTGTTTTGCGAAGAACGTCCAATGTTCATTTTTGATATATGCATTTGACATCAATTGCTAATCATGAATAGTTGCATATGAAACAAAAGACTGATTACAGGTGGCATCAGAAACAGGGGCAATTTAGAAATGTCTAAGCGATCTAGTTGCTCTGTCCACCGAGGTACCAAGGTAGGTTCAGCTGAAGAACGTAACCAGGTCACCTCAACTCCCCACAGAGTAAGACCAGATTTCAGAAATACTCTCCCGTCAGCCCCGAAAAGGCACAATATTCCCCTAGCAAGTCAGCAATTCTCTCCTCAAGCAGAGTTAGTCTATGGCCAGCCTAAAGGAAGTTGGGTATCCCCAGAAGATCTCAACATTCCCCAACGGAGTATAGACATTCCTCAGCAAGCATCCCCGGCAGTCTTAATATAAGATTGTTCCCCGGCGGAATACCAACACCCCAATACAGTCTGAAAGGTTTCCCCAGGAGAGTTGAATCATTATCCCCAGCAGGTCTTGAAGCTTATTCCCAGTAGATTCTGGAAGCTTATCACCTACAGAGTACGTACGTCTCTCCCCGACTTTACTCAAAGGTTATTTCCCCACCAGGGTATAACTGGGTTATCCTCAGCTAATAACCACGGAAAGATCGTCCTCGGCGAAGTTTTTCCTATCCCCAGCAGAGTTCATCAAGTTCCCCAACATAACTTATCAGTGGAACCCCCAGCGGGGCTCTAATCAAAACCTCAGCGAAGTATCTCTTCCCACAGAGTAATTCCCCGCAGAGTAATTTCTCCAACAAGTTCATTCCCCAACGGAGTCATCTTCTCCTACCGGTTTATTTTTGCAACCATCATCCCCAGCGGAAGCGAAGAACTCTACTCTTCAACATCAGCCCAAGATTTGATTTCCCGGCCAGTCGTCAAGGATTTATTTTTCTAGACGAAAATACGTTCATAGACATTTTACATTTCATACATACTGCTTACATACATGATAAAGTGCATACGACACTATCTCATTTGGAGCATCATGATATCATGCATCTTATACATCATGACATTGCATACGACTAATGTTTTACCTTTTCAGGAAAAAGGTCAATCAAAAGATGATTACTATCAACTATCGCAATTCCAGATTCGATACCTGTATCTAGCCAGGGCATATCTGTGAGTGATTGATCGTAGATTCGATACCTGTATCTAGCCAGGGCATATCTGCATGAAGAGTTTGAAGATCAACCCCTGTAACATGCCAGGAAATTATCTTTCATTCTCAGGTCAGAGGCTTACACCTGTATCCAGCCAGGAAAGCTATCTCTACCAACCTTTTACAACTTCCAGATTCGATACCTGTATCCAGCCAGGGCATATCTGAAGACAACAAATTCCAGATTCGATTCCTGTATCCAGCCAGGGCACATCTGTGAGTATCTGATTGTGGATTCGATACCTGTATCTAGCCAGGGCACATCTGCATGAAGAGTTTAGAGATTCGATACCTGCATCCAGCCAGGGCATATCTGTAGACGACCAATTCCAGATTCGATTCCTGTATCCAGCCAGGGCACATTTGTGAGCAACAAGTTGTAGATTCGATACCTGTACCTAGCCAGGGCATATCTGCATGCAGAGTTTGAAGATCAACACCTGTAACAAGCCAGGAAACATCTTTCTCTCTCAAAATACGCAAGTTCTCGCTAAGGAATCTCTTACGCGATCAACACTTCCAAATGGCATCTATAAACCCATTCCCGACAAGGTTCTGTCACACCTCCAAATGGCATCCATAAGCCCAATCCCGACATCACATTGCTGATACTCCAGCATGCGAGTGCAAATTTCCGGGCACTCTAGTGTCCAATCTCCTTTTACCCTCGAGTCGCGAAAGGCAAACTTGCCAATCTAACTATTCAGGTTCAAGAAGATTAAACAGGGGCAACTGTTGTACCCCAAAATTTTCCCTCCCATTTCCTCAATATTTTCTCACCACAAGACCCTTGGAGCTCAAGATCCAGTTAGGGTTTCCTCTGCTCAAGACTTCTCCTTGCACTGTTGACCCAAATTAGGGTTTGTGTTTGCACAAAGATGTTTTGACCTAAAATGCCTAAGATGACTTTCATGCTTCATATTGGACTCCCAAGTTTATCCATACCAAGTTTCAAGCCTTGATTCCAATCTTTGCCCAGTCAATTGGACAGTTGACCTAGAAATCAACTATATTGGGGAAAAAGTCAACTGTGGTCAATTGATAGTCAAACCTCATGATTTTTGACCCACATCAACATTATGAACTCATATGGACCATTTGATCAAGTTTGGATCACAATTCCACAAGAAATTTGATCAGATCACCAAAAGGGCAAAATGGTCATTTTTAGGGTTTTGACTGCACAAAGGCAATTTTTGACTGTTTGACCTAGCCAATGGCCAACCAAGCTCACATATGGACTCAAGGACCCCATGGAATTGTCTTGACATTTTCAACAAGTTCAAAAGATCCCAAATGCACAAGATTGACAGATGAATTTTCCAGTCAACTGAGCCAAATTTGACTGTATACTGAAAAGTCAAACTTTGACTTTTTGGTCAAAATCAAGTGTCAAGATTAATTTCTCATCAAGACATGTCAAATTATGAAACTTGTTCATCAAGAAATCAAAAATCACAAATTAGGGTTTGAAATGAAGAATTTTCATAACTTAAAATTTTTCTAAGTTATGAAAATCCCTAATTTTTTCCTAACTTTGTCCCATTTTTTCACCAATATACATTTGGATTCAAGGAAAACTCAAAACATGAAAGTTGTAGTCCATTGCAAAATATACAACTTTGATTCACAAAGTTTCCTCAAAAGAAGCTTGTATCTCAAGTTACAATTTTTGGAACAAGGGTGCAAAACATTCTTAACTTAGAAAATTTTTGACCTATTCTAGGCAGGATTTTTTCCCAACTTCATGGCCACTTTTCACATGATTCCACTTGGAATCTCAACTTGCATTACAAAGATAGATTGTATTACACATTCCAATCTTTCCAAAATGTCCAAGAACTTCTCAAACACCCTTGTGGTTAGAGAGAATCGAATTTGACAATATGGGCAAAAGTCACTTTGTTCATGAGCCATTTCCATGTTCATAACTTGTGCATTTTCAAATTCAGCATATACAAGCTACATTACAGGCCTCTAACCTCATTTACACTCAAAAATTAAATGCCAATCCATTGTGTTCTATCTTTGTTTTGTTCATATAGTCATTACACAAAGAATTAAGCCTTAATTGGAAAAAGCAATTTATCCATTTTTGTAAAGTTGCACTTTATGTCAAATTTGCAATCCAAGTGGTACAATGCATGTCTTTGGACACAAGATTCATGGAGAGATCACACTGATCAAGAGGGATTGAGGCATCATACTTGAGGGGCCTAGGAAAGCTTGTAAACCAACTTGTCATTTTTTGCTTAAGATAGAAGAAACCTTGCATTTTGAATACAATCTCACATTTCTGCCAAGAGAAGCTTAGAGAAACTTGTTGAACATATTCCAAACATCATAACTGAGCTAAGGCACGAGCTAACCACCTTCCAAACCTCATCATTCATCAAAACACCATCCTACTGCAAAAAACAGAGTCCCTTCTGCAGTTGGACTTCTACAACTCAATCCATTCGTGCGTCTTGGCCAAAACCAGTTCATACACACTCCATACCACCTATACAAACTATCCCAAGCATTAGACACGAACTGTAACACCCCTAACCAACTTCACCATTTTCACTTTTTCTATTTTGCAGGTTGACTTCCATAGCTTGATTCATTTAGTTTCAAGGCAAGCTAAAGGTTGGAGAAGCATCCCTGAACTTCAAGCAAGCTGTACAAGTCCTCACATTGCCTTGAAAGTGCCTCCATTATCATACACGATCCAAGCTGAACAGGTAAGTTCATGGACTTCTATCTCTCAATCTAGGAAGAGTTAGGTTTAGATTTATGAATGAAAAGTGTCATACTCATGTCCCTGAAGCCACCCATATCCTCACTTTCCATTTATATTGCATATGCTAAGAGAATTTAAGACCTGAACATTGACAAAAACTTAGGTCGGAAATTGGGGGAGAAGAAATTCTCTCTCACTTCTGAGAGTTAGATCAAGTTTCTTATATGTATGAACTCGTGGCATGATGCTCTACATTTTTGGTGTTATGAGTTTTGCTTGAAAGTCCAGGAATCATGAGATAGCAGGAAGCACGCATTTGCTCTATTTGAACGTCCAGAGGTTGAAGACAAAGTCTTTGGGCTGGGCCTGAGTTTGTTTTCCTTTTTGCACCATATTCTCACACATGCACCCCCTTGGCCCATTGTGTTTTATTTTCATTATTTTTGACTTTTGATTTTTGTTTCTGACTTATTTATTTTTGTCAAAACATAAAAAATATTAAAAATATTTTTCTCACATTTTTTGCATTTTATTTGATATTTATTTGTTTCATTTAGTTATATATGTAAATAAATACATAATACTTTTTTAGTTAAAATACTAAAAACAATACAAAATACCTTTATTTTCTAATTTTATTTTATTTTATCTTTTGAAAACATTTCCTAAAAAATATACTTTTTTTTTGTAAATATTAAATATTTTATTTTTTGTACATATTTAATATATTTAATAAATAATATAAATACTTATATATTTATTAGTATATTTAGGTTAAAAATACAAAAATAATACATTTTTATTTTTTTTATTAATATTTGACTTGAAAAATCACTTTTTTACAATATACTTTCTTTTATTTATTTTTTGGTACATAATTAATAAATATGGTGTATATTATATAATCAATACATTTTATTTAGTAAATTAGGGTTTTTGCCCTAAACCCTAAAAAAATCCAAAAATTAAACCTTTTTTATTTTTGTTTATTTGATACATAAAAAACACTTTTTACATACATATAAAAATCATTTTTTGCATCTTGCATATTTTTTGTATTTTATTAAATTATTGTGCAATTAATAATTTGTATAATTCAATTTGGATGTAATAACTTAGGTTTTAATTTCTTGCTAAAATATCCCCATTTGAACACTTGTACCCCCCATCCCATAATTATGTTATAATAGTTTAGGATTTTAAATTTCGCATTTAAAAGCTTTCTAAAATATACCATGATAGACTTAGGGTTTGTATGCAAAAATCAACCAAAACAAATAGCTTGACCTAATTCCAAGATAAAAGCATGAAAATGAACAAACACCAATCACACTTGCACCCCTTAAAGTTACTCCACTTCTTGCCTTCAATAATGGGCCATATTGCATGTTGGGTGTCTTTGGCAAAACAAAACAATATCAAATGATCATAGTCCCTCGATGACGCTTTCGAAAGTTGCCTAAAAATGATCAAGTCCCTTAAAGGAAAATTGCCCAAAGACACTTGGCACCATTGCAATCATGGTCTAAACGATGACCCGCGCCCGTCCCGTTCACATCCTAATACAAGATTGTCCACCAAATACAATGATGGAACAAAATTGTTAAAAGGGTTAAAACATAGCAAAGATCTTTGAGAAATTTATGGTAGATAGCTCTTGTTTACTTGCCAACTTGCAAAACAAAAACACTTGCCTATTTTTCAAAACACACATCACAACACACTTTCAAAACAACTTTCAAAAAACATTGAAAACTTTTCAAAAGACATACACCTTTGTATATATCCTAACATGGATCATTACAAAGGTTACCACCACATTGGCCTCTTTTCAAAACATTTTCAAAACCCACACACAAAGCACCATTTCAAACAATTGAAAATCAAGGCAAGTTGATCTAAGCAAGTAACTAAGAGCCCATGGATAACCATGGATAGAAAGGGTGCTAATACCTTCCCTTTCTATAATCTACTCCCCGAACCCAAGAAAACATCTCAAAGGTTTTTTGCTGTGCTTTTTAACCTTTCCTTAGGATAAAATAAAAAGTCGGTGGCGACTCTTGCTCAACCGAAACATTTGCGAAAACAAACGCAAAACCTCAAGTCAGTTCTCCCACCGTATCACAGAACTGGCGACTCTGTTGGGGAAAATTTTAAAGTGGAGTAACCTTAGGGCTTAGATCACCCTCTTGCATGACTAATTGTTTGCTTTGATTGCTTTACATCTTGGCTCTCTTGTTTGGGTTTGAAATCCTACACCTGGATTTGGGGAAACATTCATAGATAGCAATACGTTGTGGAAACTGTACGGGGTATACCGACACGGTTGAAGCAATAGCTATATTAGTGCGACATATTTGTGAGTACCGGTAACCCTTGAGTTCAATCAAGGAGAGTACGGGGCCGCTGAGTGATGTCATTAAGCACTAATGACCTAGAACCTTACTTGACCATCTTGGCCTTTCATTAGGGGTAGTGAGATGACCGGCTTTGGTGCAGTCCGAAGTTGGTAGATACTCGATACTACACTCATTGAGGGTTGTTTTCTTGGAATATTTTGGTCGCTAGTTAAGTGGCTAAACCAAAACAATGAACATGGAAAACAATCCAATGATATTGAGCTCCTTAGAACCCGATTACTATTTATAGGACAGGTTTTTAAGCCAACTACACTCAAGAGGGTACTTACCTATGAGACCTCATGCAAGCCTGAAACTAGGGTTTGGTGTGAATTGCTTGTACATCTGTTTTGTGCATACATCATGAACATCATAAAGCATCATATGCATTCACTAACCATTTCAAGGGTTTAGATCTTCATCTTTGTTCTTGTTTTGTAGGTCATTGAAATTCTTCACAGAAAAACTATCCAAGTCAACCTTGTGAGAATCCCTCCTCAACTCAAGGAGCTCACATAAAGAATTCCGGAAAGATCTCCTTTCAGTGAAAGACATGGTAGACTGCTCAGTTTAGTCAACACCAACATTGAAGAGGACATGGTAAAGGTGTTGTTCCAGTTCTTTAACCCCCTTCACCACTATTTCACTTTCCCCGACTACCAGTTGGTGCCCACTTTGGAGGAATTTTCTCAACTCCTGAGAATTCCTATCCTTAATCAACTACCCTACAACGGTACGGAAAAGGAACCAAAGCCTGAAGATGTTGCTCAAGCACTACACCTACAGCCATCTGACATCAAGGGGCATTGGGAAACTAGAAGCGGTGTCAAAGGCTTCTTGGCAAAATTCTTGTTTGAGAAGGCACAAGAGTGTTGGAATTCATTGGACCTACAAGCCTTTGAAGAAATTGTGGCACTCCTCATTTATGGGTTGGTCTTGTTCCCAAATCCTGACCAGCTTATAGATGTCAACGTCGTCAAAATCTTCTTATCCAAGAATCCAATACCAACATTGCTTGGGGACATTCTTCACTCATTTTACACACGAACAATGAGAAAGAGGGGTGTTCTCATGTGTTGTACTCCTCTCCTTGCAAAGTGGTTTATTTCGCACCTTCCACAATCTGTCTTGAAGAATGACCAAGGCTTAAGGTGGTCACAATGGTTGATGACCCTCACTCACTCTGATGTACATTGGTGTTCTCGGTCCAGAGAAAATGTCATCATCGTCGATCGTTGTGGAGAGTTCCCTAATGTTCCATTACTTGGCATTAGGGGAGGCATTACCTACAACCCCTGTCTAACTTTAAGACAATTTGGATATGCACGAAGAGATGGCCCTCACGACATGCTGATTCCTGACCTAGTTTTTGACTTCGACAACGATGCGCAAGGACTTCGCCAAAGATTCATCAGAGCTTGGAGGATGCCTAACAAGGTTGACAGCAAGACACTGGGACACAAGAACTCTATCCCTATTGAGCCTTATCTCAAGTGGGTACGAACCCGAGCCCAGAGTCTAATGATGCCTTATCCTCATGTTCTCCCTGTGATTAAAGAGCCCGTTAAGGAAGGAGAGGTTCCCTACACCATCCTATATCCTGACATGCCTACATCGTGGGAGGAGATGCAGAAGAGCTGGATCCAAGTCAAGGAGGAACGGAACACTTTTGAAGCCAACTTCTACGCCAGTGAGAAGAAGGTTTTGGAGCTTACCTGTCGACTCCACGAGGAAGAGACCCTCAACACCTACATCGCACCAAAGAGGATGCGCAACGTCTTTTTACCTTGAGAAGTTTTTTGTAATATTTGGCCCATAGGGCATTTATGTACTGACAAATTTCTCCTTAATAATATGACGTGCGTTCTTTTTGTTTGCAACAATTTTGAACTTTCTAAATCCTTGAATGCATTGCATACATAAGCATACCATTCATAATGTGCATAAGCAGGTCTCCACACCAGGTTTCCTTATCTTGCTGCTGTTTATTTCAGTAAGATGAATCTCGAACAGACGGTCAAGGACTTGCAGTCTCAGAATTCACAGTTTCAACAACTCCTGATGACCTTGGCTAAGGGTCAGGAAGATCTGAAAGCCCTGCTGGGGAACAAAGAGCAAGTGAAAAAGAAGAAGAAAAGAATCGGGGTGGCTACCCTAAGAAGAAGGTTTGAGGGTGAAGCCAGAAGAGTCCTTGAATTTCCCCTACATCCGAAGAAGGAACCAGTAAAGGGAATGCGGCCGCGGTACCTTCTGAATCCGAGGTTGAAGAAGAGGAGGCTGAAGAAGACGAAGACTACTCTGATCAATAATACCCGCCCGCCGATGATAAGTACAAAGGCTTGGAAGACAGGTTGGCAGCTATGGAGCTGTAGAGAGTTCCTGGCTTAGATTTCAAAGACTTGGGATTAGTTGCTGGAATTGTGATCCCCCGAAGTTCAAAGTACCAGTTTTTGCAAGGTATGACGGGCTATCCTTCCTGAAGATGCATCTCAGATCATATGTAAGGAAGATCCAACCTTACACTGCAGACAAGAACCTTTGGATCCATTTCTTTCAGGATAGCCTTTCAGGGGCTCAACTCGAGTGGTTCTATCAGCTGGATGGAGCCAGTATCTGAAACATTTGGCTCAACTCGGTGGCGACTCTTGCTCAACCGAAACATTTGCGAAAAGAAACACAAAACCTCAAGTCATTTCTCCCACCGTATCACAAGGAGAACTTGAGGCCATTTGGATGTGAGGTCCTTGATGCAACACGAAACCCTAATTTTGAATTGACTGCCTTAGGAGGTGATTTGACTGTCCAACTCTTGAGCCATCTTGAACAACTTGGAGATGATTCTTGACCTATCTTGAGAAATATGGGAGGGCAAATTTTGGGGTACAACACCTTGGCACTTGATTTTGACCAAAAATTCAAAGTTTGACTTTTCAGTGTGCAGTCAAATTTTGATCAGTTGACTGAAAAATTCATCTGTCAATCCCATGCACTTGAGATCTTTTGAACTTGTTGAATAAGTCAAGATGATGTCATTGAGTCCTTGATTCCTTGAGCCCATGGTTGAACCTAATTTACCATTGGCTAGGTCAAAAAGTCAGAAATTGCCTTTGTACAGTCAAAACCCTAAAAATGACCATTTTGCCTTTTTGGTGATCTGATCAAATTTCTTGTGGAGTTATGGTCCAAACTTGATCCAATGGTTCATATGAGTTCATAATTTTGATGTGGGTCAAAATTCATGAGGTTTGACTGTAAATTAGCCACAGTCGACTTTTTCCCCAATACAGCTGATTTCTAGGTCAACTGTCCAATTGACTGAGCAAAAATTTGATTCAAGGCTTGAAACTTGGTATGGGCAAACTTATGAGTCCAATATGAAGTATTAAAGTCAATTTGAGCATTGAAGGTCCAAAAATCCTTGTGCAAACTCAAACCCTAGTTTAGGTCATCAGTGCAAGGAGATGTCTTGAGCAGAGCAAACCCTAGCTTGATCTTGAGTTCCAAAAACCTTGTGATGAGAAATGTTGATAAGATGAGAGGGAAATTTTGGGGTATAACAGACACCTTCACATGAGCTTTCCATGGATCCGAAGCTCGTAGAAATTGAAGCTTTGTAGCTCAAATTACAAACTCAGAAGGATGGTTGCATGTGCACGAGTTTGGTATCATACTTGGCCAGATTTTTATGTCACTATATATATTTTGGTGTATCATTGAGATATAAGCATGCAGTACATGCAGGTTGCAGATTTTTACTTGACTTAGCCAAACAAATACACTCTCATGCATATGATTTTGAAAGACATGCTTAAAATAAAAGATGCCATGCCAGCTCACACTTTATTCACTCATTTTTCCTTTGTTTCTTCACTAAATAAAGCAACAACAACGTCACAACTCAAAAGAAAGGTGTGACCTTATTATGTATTATGACTCTCTTCACTCTTCATTTTACAAAGAACTCAAAAGTCTGAGAACAAAAACAACACACTCTTGGTATCACAGATAGCATTATAAATCACCATCACAATTCAGTCACATTGACCACAAAAAAACCGTTATGATCAGTTACAACAAAATCTCTTTTCTCTCTCATCTTCTACCAACTTTCTCTCACTTCACCATAACCAACTCTCTTGCTCTCAACATTAACAACTCGCTCTCATTCTTCTCTCAGACTCACCTTGAGATCCATCACCATTCTTCCTCTTCCTCTCATCTTCAACATCACAAAACCTTTCTCTATATCGCTTAAGACTTCATCTCTGAAACAGAGTCTTCTTTTTCAATCTTTCATCCATCTTCAAGAAATCTTAAGCTTCCCTTCTTCTTCTTTGTGCAGTGAACTCCTTCCGCTCGCATTTATTTTGCACCAAAGCTCCACCAACTTCATCTTATTCAAAAATATGTGGCAAGTGTGTCTGAAACTTGAGCAAGATTCGTGAATTCTGGAGCTATCACTCATCACCATCATATATTGGAGTAGTTGTAGAGTTATCTTGGAAGAACACAGGCTTTGATCTACGTTCAGGTAAGTTCCCTCAAAGAACTCTACCAGCGTGCTAGTTTTACCACGATAGAAGCATGCATTGAATCTGAGAGCTCTGCATAGGCAGAGGCTGGCGTTAGATGCACCATTGTATGTAAATCTTGATGTGAATTGGTTGTCAAATCTCTGGATTTTGTTTCGTAACTAAGGATTTAGGGAGTTTTAGTAAATTTGAGTCAGCATGCGATTCCGTTTGGAGTAGTGTCCATGGTATCCATTTTTATGTGTTTGTTTTCGTCACGGCGGCCGAACCAACCGGAGAAGATGACCGGAGTCAGCTCCGGCGTCCTTCTTTGTTTAATAAAATAACCAAACCCTAGGTGTGGCATATACTCGTTGGGCGCATAATTAAATTATTTCCATTATTCTCTGATTTCCTTATCATTTATTTCAGTTATTTGGATAATAAAGAAAATAGGTGGCAAATGATGATTGGCCATAATTGTATTTTGTCATGTAGCGACTTAACTCAAACCTGGCCGGTTGATGAATGTCACATAACTTAATTATGTCACACTTTGATTAAAAGTTAAATAAACATTGAATAAGTAAGAATAATTGAGATAAGAGTTAACTGAATGGGCCCAGTGAATTTGTATCCCCACCCCCTGCTTATTGGGCCTCAGCGCCATTAAACTAATTTCAGTTCAATTATATATTACTAATACATCCCTGGCTCCATGTTTCATAATTTTGGACACTTGTTCAAATTAGCTCTTGATTTTAATTTTTTTAACTTATAAAAAATATGAAAAAATATGTTCCTGACTCATGAGTGTCTTTATAATATTATGATAATTTTTGTGGATTTTTTCTAATAGATTTCTATTTTTTAAATGCTTTTTGGATAATATGTTGAGAAGTGGTGTTTATATGTTCTCTTGCATGTTACGATACAATTTTTGATCTCTTCTTGATAAGAAAATTCTGAAAAAATATGATTCTTATTCTTTCATGTCTTAGGGATTTTTAGATGATATTTCCATATTTTTTTAACTTGATTTTTATTGTCTTTTAAATCCTTTTTGTAAGGGTATACTATTTGGTTATCTTTTGATCAACGCTTGTGTTTGATGATTGTTGACCACTATTTTGAACCAATATTTTTGCCATGATAAAAGAGTTAGTTGTCCATGGTTTATATGTCAATTTGGTATTTTTTTGGTTGAGGATTTAATCATTTACTAACTAGCTTTAGGAGCCTCAATTCATGCTTACCTAGTGGATGTATGCTTGTATAATTGTTTGATTTTTAAGCTTGCATTTTTGCAATAGCTAAGAAATTTTTTGTGACATGATAGTGTGCATAATAACATGATTTGGGTATTAATGCCATAATTTTTTAGGTCTCTTTAGACCTTTGTTTGATTTTTATCTTTTGTGGTCACAAAAAAAATGAATAATTGCCTACTTGTTTACCTAGTTAGGAGTTGATATTTTGTGTATGATGCATAATGCTTGGTTTAATGTTTAATTGACTTATTGATTAATATGTTAACATATTTATTTAGATTTCGCTTTTATTTTAAGTTCATAATTGATTCATATGCTTAGTGTATCATGATGTTTGATTAATAAGTTGACAATTGGATGTTTTGACCTAATTTTGACATATAGTTTGCTTTAATCATGATCTTTCTTGTAAGTTTTGTTTGAGATGAATTATTATAGGTTAGCTACTGACTTGTTATGTTATTTAATTTGTATAACATGAAACTTACTTGTCTTCCAAGTTTTGATCACTTCATAATGTCTGAAAACATGTTTCTCCTTCATTACTTGAATATGTTAGTTGTTTGAACATTGTTTGCATATGATGCCATGTATTTATTTACAACTTTAAATCATGTCTTATAACTTGATTCTTACTTGAATATAAATTTTTCTTGTTTTCATAAGTGAGCCTTAAGTCTATAATCTTTTGTAGTATAGTTTCTAGGAACTAGTTTGATCATTAGTATAGTTTCTTTAGCCTTTACTTGCATGATTACTTTGCAATTATTTCCCCACTTTTGGGATATGCTTGTGTGAGTTTAAGAATGTATACTTGCTTCCTTGGTTAAGTCTCCCTCTTGCCTAAGTCATATCATCTTTGTATGTTAATCATTGGTATTATCCTTATACCCTAAGCCTTTAATATTAGTGAAATTGTTGATTGTTTTTGACTTGGTTTGTAATGCCTTAGGGTAGAACCACTTATGCATGACCCTTAGGGGAATATTAGTGTTTTGTGTGTGACACATTCATTCTACTTGATTGATGACTTGAAGTATGCATTAGGACTTAGGCTTGTTTCATCATTGCTTTCTCATTAGGTGATACACCTAGGTGTTTGGTAGGCTTGTAAGTCATATTTCTTTTGTTGTTTACATTCTTATTCTCACCAGTGCATGTTCCCTATAGGACATTATTTCTTTCCTTTATTTACTATTGATCGATGTTTCACTCAATTAAAATTGAGATAACGACTTCGCTCTTAGTGCATGTTCCCTATAGGATTTTATTACTTTACTTTATTTATTGTTGATCGATGTGTCACTCAATTAGAATTGAGATAACGACTTCACTCTCAGTGCATGTTCC
Source organism: Vicia faba (assembly GCA_948472305.1). NCBI lineage: Eukaryota > Viridiplantae > Streptophyta > Magnoliopsida > Fabales > Fabaceae > Vicia > Vicia faba. Next base: position 90,980,607 of record OX451738.1, read on the forward strand.
CTATAGGATTTTATTGCTTTCTTTTATTTGTTGTTTATCAATGTGTCACTCAATTAGAATTGAGATAACGACTTCGCTCTCATTGTAAGTTCCCTTAGGATTTTTACCTGAACCCTTAAGTCTATCCTTGTATGTTAACACTGGGTAGATTTTTCCTCTTTGTTAATCCTAACTTTAGGACCACCACTGCATGATAACATTAGAAATAAAATCTCCCTAAGATTTTTTATTCCCCTTTTTCGCGTCCATTAAAACTAAAACTATTTCTTAATCAAAAACATCAAAACACTTAATAAATAAAGATGTGAATTTATGCAGCTGATTCTTATGGAAAAGGATGAGGTAGTATGTAACACCCCTTAAACCCCGCACAAATAATATGGCATAATCAGAGTAAATTAGCATGCATATCAGGCGAGGGCGTCACATTTACTTCACGATAACAACACAATACAATAGGCATGCTTATAACACATATTTAGAATCATGTTCCATACACTAACACTTACACATCTCGCAGTGGATAATTCTCATTTCAAAAATAATACTAATGATTGAAATCCCATATTGACAATCATATCATAAAATATTATGCACTAAAGGCAACCTGTGATAAGGTGGCAGAACCGACTATTAATACTGGTTTACGTTTTGTGTTTTTTGTTCGCAAAATGTCGCGGTAAGCAAGAGTCGCCACCGACTCTTATTTCATCCAATTAGGAAAAGGAAAAAGAACAGAAAAAAACCTTTTTCGAGAATATTTATGAGTACGGGGGGTAGATTATAGAAAGGGAAGGTGTTAGCACCCTTTCTATCCATGGTTTTCCATGGGCTCTTAGGTACTTTCTCATTTCGAAAATTGCTTGTGTGTGCTTGTTTTGAAAAAGTTTTACTTCGTGATAACCCTTGTATCAGTCGTCAAGGATGTGACGAAGTTGTTTTGAAAATTGTTTTGAAAGGTGTTTGTGTGAAAATCGTTTGTTTGAGAAAGTACTTAAAATTTAATCTACCTACTCGAAAAAAGTCTGTCCGTTTTCCTTTTAGACAATGCTATCCCATTATTGAGAAATAGGTAGCATCGTCGTTGGAGTTTTAAGGGACGTCCGAAGGGACAGATACGGTCACAAAAGCAATGTTAGGAGGTGTTAGTAATCATCCTAAAGCCTTAAAGATCTTTTTCCGAGGCAACATCTGAATGGTTCATTTGAGATCTTTCGGGGCTAGAGGACGACCACTAACAAACCCTATACTTCATGACCGCTAAACTGAAGGCAACCAAAGTGGAGTAAACCCTAGGAGTGAGCATGTGCGAGTGAGCTTTTTTCAGTTAATTTGTCTTTGCACATTTAGGTTATCTACCGTTTTAATTTTCAAATATTCTTGCCATACAATCCTATTAACATACTGTTGTACCCCAAAATTTTCCCTCCCATATTTCTCAATACATTTCAAGTGAGGTCTTCAAATTGCTCAAGGAAGTCCAAGGGTTGACCAGACAAGCTCTCTCCTAAGACAGTCTATCTCAAATTAAGGTTTCATGTTGCATCAAGATACTTGATTCCAAGGGATCCCAAATGCTTACCATTGTCCTAATATGTTCTCAAGATCATTCATGTCAAGTTTCAAACCTTGCAGAGGAAATTTGCTCAGTCAATTGCTCAAAGGCCTGAAAATCGACTATGCTAGGGCAAAAGTCAATTGTGGCTTACATACAGTCAAACTTCAAGATTTTTGGTCAACATCCTAATTTTGAAGTATAATTCATCATTTGATCAAGGGTTGATCATGATTCCTCAAGGATTGCTCACAATTCATCAAAACCCAAAAGTTGCTAAATTAGGGTTTTGTAGGAAAAGTCAACTCAACTTTGACCAAGCATAACGTTCTCATACTTTATGAGAAATGACCCATCCAAAGCTCATTTTTAATAGGATTTAATTACCTACAATTCATCTTCAGCTCCCAAGTTCAAAATATGCACTCACAAGAAGTTATGAATTTGGACATTATAGGTCATTTTGAAAAGTCAACAAAAACACCTTTTTTGTCAAAGCTTCATACATGAACATGGAATACCAAATTGAGATAAGAACAAAATGGTTGCTTAGATGACATATCAATATTTCAAAAAAGTCCAAGAACACCTTCAAAGAGTCAAAATTGAGGAATTTATGCATTGGTGAAGTTGACCTTTTTTGCAAAATTGCCAAAAGTCAAAAGTGCCTCAAATTACAATTTTTTCTAAATGGGCCTAACTTTTTGCACTTATTTTGAGTTGGTAGCATGGTCCACAAGCCCTAGCTCTTCTGATTTGTCTTTATCTTATTTTTTCTATTTATTTTGATTTTTATTTCAATTAAATCAATTTAAATCAAAACAAATCATGAAAAAATCCAAATCATTGAAACTTCAAGATCTTGTGCATATTTCAGGTCCCATATCCAGCTAGCAAGTGAATCAATTCGTGCAAGGCATAGGTGGGCACAAAAAGATTGGTTTTGGCCTATTTTTAGAAAGATTTTCAAGTGAATCAAATCAAGATCAAAAGCCATAATTGATAAAGATTGAGAACACTTTTGCAACCCTAATTCCATCATTGGTATATAGTGTACAATTGCAGACCTAAAACATAAGCTTTGGAGGCGTAAGAAGGCATAATCAAATTTGAAAAAGTCACAAAAAAGTGCTGATTCGATTTCATAGCTCCAGGCGTTTTCAAGATCCCCTAGCCATCTCATTCGCTTCCTGGGATTGCAAGGAAGCCATACCAATCGAGAACAAGAATTTTCCTGTTCTAAAACTCAATGTAAGTGGTTCACGACTTTGAACTTTTCTTGAAATCGAATCACATTATTTTGGCACCTACAACATGAATCGTTCACATATTCTTGTTCCTTAAAGCATTTGCAAGCTATCTATAACAATTAATTGCCTTTTTATTGGCTATATCAGAATCCACCATTGTTAGGGTTCTTTGCTTCAATTTAAGATCTTTTTACACAAGTAAAATTGGGCCACAAGAAGGGCACCATCATGCTCAGCAGGCCAAGACGATTAGATTCATGGCATTAGATTTTCTTTATCATGCTTGTGTTTGATTTTAAGATATGCATGGGTTATAGCTACGGACATTTGTGACGATGGCGTGGCAAGCTGTGATTAGCCCATCCAAATTTTCGCGCGAATATTTCTTTATTTCGCTTATTTTCAATATAATGATTATTGTTTATTCTATGTGCAATAAAAGCGTCCAGCTCAGTTGGTGTGAAGGTGAGTGGAGAAGGCCACATGACCTGGGTTCGAATCCCAGGTCCCCCGTGTTCTTGAATAATATTTTGCTTTGTGTAATCACGTGCTTGTACAGGCCAAGACTCCACCATGTGCCATCAGCATGCCACCACTAGATCTGAAGCACATTTGATCCAAAGGGTATCATGTGATGGTCCACCAAAAGCTTTAGTCAACGCATAGCATGGAATCCAGGAGGTCAAACGTGGACCATTTGGTTTGGGCCCAGAATTGCTATTTGCACACCTCTAAATTACTGATTTCAGGCCCATTTTCTTTTACTCTTCTTTTTATATTTTCTTTATTAAATCATTTAATTATTTTTACTAACACCAAATTAATTCTTTTTTCCATAAAAAATCATAAAAATAATTTTCATCCAATTAGATTTAGAATTTATTTTTTATACAAAAATTAATTTAATTAGTTTATTGAATTTTAGGGTAACTTTAATTATTTTGTAAATAAATTAAAGCAAGTTAGAAATTAGGGTTTTGTCTAATTTAAGTTCTATTTTCTTTTTCTTAAAACTAACCAAAAATACAAAAATAGGTCATGTAAATTATTTTCTTTAAATTAATTTAATTACTAATTAGATTTGTACTTAATTTAAAAACCTTATTCTTTTTCTTAAAAAAATAATCAAAAACAACCAAAATAATTTTTTTCTTTTATTAGGTTAGACGGGGTCAAAACCCTAATTTCCTTGCGTTCTTAATTCATCGCGTGCGTTTTATTATTTTTACCATATTGATGTAATTGCTCACAAGATGTAATAGATTAATTAGGACCTTTTTTGTTCATTTATCGTTTTTTTACGGGTTGTTTTTGGCTATGTAATTAATACCCGAAGCCTTGAAATAGCGTAGCTTTACTTTCCGCATTTTAAATTCCGCAAATATTAACTGTTAGATGTATGATCTTAGGGTTACATGACAAGAATGTATGTTAAATTTTTAAAACGGTTAGGAAACCCTAAATGTGCAAAGATAATAACTTGAAATTGAATCACTCGCACATGCGCACTCCTAGGGTATACTCTCACTTAGGTTGCCTTCGATAAACGATCATTAAGTATAGGGTATTTTAGTGGTCACTCTTTTGTCTCAAAGATCAAAGTTGCCTCAGAAAGGTTGCCTCAAATATGTTGCCTCGAATGTTGATCTTAAGACATTAGGGTTATTACTAAGACGTCCTAACATTGCTTTAGTGATCGTACGTCCCTTTCGAATTGACCCTTAAAACTCCAACGACGGTGCTACCCACTCACTAATAGTGGGATAGTGTTGTCTAAAGGAAACGAACACAGAACAATTCTTTTTTCGAGTAGGTAGATGCTAGTAGGTACTTGCTCAAAACAAAGAAACTTTTTCCACACTTACACTCTCTTTCAAACAAAGTTTTCAAAACAACTTCGTAACACTCTTGAAGACCGAAGTAAAACAAAACTTTTCAAATCAAACACACACAAGCAAATTTTGAAAAATGATGAGCAAGTACCTAAGAGCCCATGGAAAACCACAGATAGAAAGGGTGATAATACCTTCCCTTTCTATAATCTACCCTCCGTACTCAAAATCTCGAAAAAGGAATTTTTCTATGCTTTTTTCCTTTCCATTTGGATAAAATAAAAGTCAGTGGCGACTCTTGCTTACTGCGACATTTTGCAAACACAAACGCAAACCAGTATTTCAAAACAGTTCTGGTTCTGGCCACCGTATCATAGAATTATTGACTCTGCTGGGGAGATAATAAATGGAGTATACCTTAGGATTAGTTCATCATATTGCTTCTATTGTTTGATTTGATTGCTTTACTTTTGGGGGCTTTGTATTGGAGTTACTATAGATCCTAACCCGGATCTGGGGGACACCTTTTAGGTAAGTAGCAATAAACTGTGAGGGAACTGTACGGCGTAGACCGATACGGTTGAAGCAGTAGCTATGTTGATGTGGCACATTGGTTGGTACCGGTATCCCTTGTGGAGAAACAAGGAGAATACGGGGCTGTTATATGGGTCATTAAGCATCAACTGACCTTAGAACCTATAATTGACCAACTTGGCCATAGGAAGTAGTGAGATAGCCGGCCTCGGTATAGAGCTGAGAACTGGTTGATACTCGATACTACACTCATTGAGACCATACTCTCGAGATTGTTCCGGCCGCAAGAAAAGATTACGTGAGTTGAAACCATGACCGATGGAGGATGGTCAGTGATATTGAGAACCTCTAGAACCCGGTTACTATTATTAGGACAGGTTGAAACCAACTGAACTTCAAGAGGGTAGTACCTAAACCCCATGCAAGCCTGAAACTTAAGGGTTATTGTGTGACTTGTTTGCCTTTACCATGTTTGTTACCTGCTATACCTGTTGTGTGTTTTATCATGACATCATACATCATGACATAGCATGCATACTTCATTACGCTAACCATTTTGAAGACCGAGGGGATTTATCTTTGTTCTATTTTGCAGATTATGGCTTCCGTACGCAGAAATACCATTCGAGTTAACTTCATGCAAATGCCTGCTCAACTCAGAGAGTTAGTCTCAAAAGTTCCTGATACTTCTTCATTCGTTAGAAGACATGGTCATCTCCTTAGCTTGGTCACTTCAAAGTTGGATGAGAAGATGATAAGCGTGTTCTTCCAGTTCTTCCAGTTCTTCAATCCGGTGTATCATTGTTTCACCTTCCTGGATTATCAGCTAGTTCCCACTTTGGAGGAGTTTTCTGACTTACTGGGCATATCTGTCCTCGAGCAAACACCCTTCACAGGTTTGGAAGAGGTTCCTAGACCCGAGGACATTGCTTCAGCCTTACATATAAAAAGGGTTGATGTAGTATCCAACTGGGAGACACGGAGCGGGGTTAAAGGTTTCTTAGCTAAGTTTCTGATGGATCAAGCTCAACAGTTCTGGGATAACTTAGATTTTCAAGCATTTGAAGACATCTTGGCTCTCCTCATCTACAGCTTGGTTCTTTTCCTGAATCCAGATTCCTTCATAGATGTGAATGCGGTCAAGATCTTCTTGTCTCGTAATCCAGTGCCTACTCTTCTGGGTGATATTTTACATGCCCTCTATACACGTACTGTGCGAAGAAGAGGGACCCTCATGTGTTGCACGCCGCTGCTGGCGAGGTGGTTTATTTCGCACCTCCCCAAGTCTGTATTGAAAAATGAGGAAGGTGTAGGTTGGGCTTACAGAATAATGTCCCTTGCTCATACGGACATTCTTTGGAGTTCGAAGGATATAGAAAGAGTAGGTGTCATTGATCGACGTGGGGAATACCCTAATGTCCCGTTGCTTGGAATTAGAGGGGGAATAACCTACAGTCCTTGTTTGGCTGTACGACAATTTGGTCGCACTCGAAGAGACGGTCCCCATGAGCTGCTTCTTACAGATATTGTCTTTGACTACAAGGGGGACGTGGATGAGCATCGCCGAAGGTTTATACGGGCCTGGGGCATGGTGAACAGGACTGACCCTCATGAGTTAGGACCGAAGACTTCTCTCCCTATGCAGCCTTATCTCCAGTGGGTTCGAGCCCGTGCTCAAAAGCTGGGGATGCCCTATGAAGTTGTTTTGCCGGTGGTTGTGGAGCATACTAATGAAGAAGATGTTCCTTATACAGTCCTCTATCCCTATATGCCTACTGATCTTGGGGCATTGAAGAGATCTTGGATCCAGTTAAAGGAAGAAAGGGATACCTACCGAGAGAAGTATCACGAGCAGGAAAGGAAGATCTTGAAGCTCACGAGACAACTTGAGAATGAAAGGACAATCAATGATTATGTCAGCATGAAGGGAAAATGACCATGGGATTTCTGATGTCTTTTATTGTTCCTAGTTTAGATTCGCTTTTCAGTTTATTTCTTTTGTAACGCCTTGAAGGCATTGTTAAACATTGTTACAAGTTTAATCTAATAAAGTGTGTTTTATTTTGTTTTACAAATTTGAATCTCCCAAAGTCTTCGAAATCATTTCATACGCATTCCATTACCATGCACCTCATTACATGTACCATTACAGGTTTCTTATCTTCTTCGCTGTTTATTTCAATCACATAATGTCTTCTGAAATACCTACCGATCAGGCCATAAAAGCTCTTCAAGCACCGAATGCTCAATTCCAGGAGATGTTCTTGAACTTGGCTAAAGGACAACATGATTTGAAGACTCTCATCTTGAAGGAGAAGAAGAAGAAGAAGAAGGTGGTTCTGCTGAATATGGGTCACCGATTTGGGAATAGTTTGCGACAGGAAGTTGATCTGTCTCATTCATCTGGAGGAGGAGAGAATCAAGAGGAAGGAAAGGGTCCTAGTCATGTGGTATCTGATAATGATACTGATTTTGAAGATAAACAGTACCCTCCTGCTAAGGATAGGTATAAACAACTTGAAGACCGTCTGAGTGCTATGGAGATTCAGAAGGTCCTGGGTTTGGATTTTGGAGATTTGGGGCTAGAATCAGGGGGGTGATCCCTCACAAGTTTAAAGCTCCGTTTTTTGCTAAGTGCGATGGAGTATCCTGTCCAAAACTCCATCTCCGCTCGTACGTCATAAAAATTCAACCTTACACTGCCGATAGGAATCTGTGGGTACATTTCTTTCAAGATAGTCTGTCAGGGACTCAGCTTGAATGGTTTTATCAATTGGAAGGAGCTAATATCCGCAACTGGGAGGACCTTGCTGCTGCTTTCTAGAAACAGTACCAGTATAATGCCGACCTTGCTCCCACTCGTACTCAGCTTCAGAGTATGTCTATGGGTGCAAGCGAAGGTTTTAAGGACTATGCTCAGAAGTGGAGAGATCTGGCTGGAAGAGTACAACCCGCTCTGTCTGATAGGGAGTTGGTTGATATGTTTATGGGGACCTTGTCTGGTCCATTTTTCAATCATCTGATCGGTAGTTCATCATCTGGGTTTACTGAATTGATTATGACTAGGGAAAGAGTAGAAGTTGGTATCAGAAGTGGTAAGATACAGAAGGGTGCTTCATCAAGTACAAAAAAGAAGCCTTTCAGGAAAGAAGCTAGTGCAGTTTACAGTTCAAGGAGCCAAAACCGACCTGAACGCCGCCAAGCAGTGAATACGGTAGTAATATCAAGACCTACGATTTCCCCACAACGCAACAATCAGAAAAGAATGGAGAGGCCTCAAAGACAGTACACTCGGCTTAATATGACATTGTCACAAATTCTACTGCAATTGTGGAATACCAACCTGGTAACTCTGAGGGAAGCCCCGAAGAATCCCAGTACCACATCTCCGCTATATAATCCAAACGGCCGTTGTGCCTATCACTCTGATAGCTAGGGTCATGATACGAACAACTGCTGGGATTTGAAGAATAAGGTGCAAGACCTGATTGAAGCTAAAGAAATTGAGTTTGACGCTCCAGAGAAACCCAACGTCATAACTGCTCCTATGCCCAAGCATGGTCATGGAGTAAATGCTGTGGATGATGATTTATTTGTGACCTCCGTGGAAGACATTTCTACTCTGTTAATGATAGTTAAGAAGAATCTATTGTTGGCCGGTTTATTTCCGGGCTGTGGCGAAGGTTGCCACATGTGTTCAATTCTGCCTGTTGGGTACCATTTACTAAAATCAGGTGTTCAACGCCTTATTGTGATCGGTGGATCTGGAACTGACTGTTTAACGCTGGTTCGCGAAATATCGCGGAAGCAAGAGTCGCCACCGTCTTTTATTTTCTCCAAATGGAAAGGACAAAAGCACAGAAAAATTCCTTAAAGAGATTGCTCTCGGTTCGGGAGGTAGGTTATAGAAAGGGAAGGTGTTAGCACCCTTTCTATCCATGGTTATCCATGGGCTCTTAGATACTTGCTCAATGTGTTTTCAAAATTGTTTGTTTGCTTTTTAATGTGGGTTTAAAAAAAGTTTCTTTGAAAAAATTCAGTTCGACTCGTACGTCAGAGTGTTTGAAAAATTTGCTTTGAAAGCTTTTGAAAAGTGTTGGTGTGAAAAGATTTCAGTTTGTTTTGAAGAGAGCAAGTATCCATGAGTCGTCTACCCACCCTAAGGAACTCGTCTGTGTAAATGTCCTTTAAAGTAATGCCATCCCACCATTGAGAGGTAGGTAGCACCACCGTTGGAGGTGTTCGGGTCAATTCGAGTTTGTAGGGACATGGTGATCACCAGAGCAATGGGAAGACACCTTAGAAGCTACCCTCATGCCAGGTTCCCGGATCATGAGGACTTACTAAGACGTCCTCTACTCGACGATCACCTTTCGAAGGCAAGGCAACAGTGAGGCGTACCCTAGGGGTGGTGTGTGCGATTTGTGTGTCGTTTTCATTGATATTTGTCTTTTGTCATGTTATGGGTGATCTACGCTTGATTTTATTTAAGGCCATTCATTCTTGCATGCTTATTTAACAGTTAAAAAGTTTGCGGGAAAAGTAAATCTAAGGCTATTACAAATGGCGCGGGTCCACATCGCCAAAATTAAACCGGACCCGATTTGACGGAAAGTAAATAAGGCAAAAGAAATAAAAGTGCGAGAAGTTAAATTGTCCGAGTTACATGGCTTTGGGAGAGATACATAATTATTTAAACGGAATAGAACAAGTATGCGCAATTAAATAAGAATTATTGAAACGAGGGCGTTGGACTCTTTTGCAAATTAAATTAATTAATAATTAAAATTAAGATTAAATGAAAATGTTTTTTTTTGGTATTTTTGTGTTCTTAGATTTAAGAGAAGAAAAAGAATTAAAATTAAAAGCTAAACCTAATTCTAACTATTTTTAAGTTATTTAAGAAAATATTAAAATTTAACCTAAATTAAACCTAAGTTTTTTTTTATACAATTTAATTATAAAGATAAGTAAATAAATATATTATGGTAAAGGGGAAAAAAATTTAAAAGGAATAAAAATTATCAATTTAACCTAATTCTACATATTTTTTGTATTTTTGTTATTAAAAGAAATTAAAATGGTAACCTAATTAACACTAATAATTACATGTTAATTTATTTATGAAAGTATTAGAATGAAATAATTTTATTACATTTTTTATCTTTTTCTGGATTTTTATGATGTTTTTTATATTTTGTAAAAAATAATAATTACTTTAAACAAATAATAAAATAAATAAAATAACAATAAAAAATAAAATAAGAAAAATATAGCAAAAGCAAACCAGGGGGGGTGGAGGTCCCCAATATGGAGGTGTGGGTCTTAGAATGCTGGCCCATTTGCCTTTGAGTCCGTTTGACTTTTTGAACAGCCTACAGCCATGTTGACCTACGTCCATGGTGTGCTTTCAATCTATGCCATTGACTGGATCCCAGCGCGCACGTGGATGGTTGATCAGGAATGTGTATGATGCACCTTAACCCTTGAAGCTGCATATGAACATTTGATGAAAAATAATATTGGGATAACGTAGACCTGGGACTTGAACCCAGGTCATGAGGGTTACAAGCACATACACCTGCCAGCTGAGCCATTAAGTTTCAATTAACATATTATAGTAAATAAATAACAAAAAGAAAAACCAACGCGTAGTGGAGAGAAACGCGCGCAATTCAAACGCTCCAATCGCTTGTGGCCACGTCTTCGTCGCTTTCACGTCCCCTGTAACATAAACATTCAGCAACGGTTTTGGACGCGTTGCATTAGGCAGGCTATTGAAAAATAGCGACTAGCGCTAGGGTGTACATAAATTGATCGCGAATGGTGTTTCTTGTTCGTTGGAGCATGCTGGTTACAACCGTCATAGTCTTGAGGGCTAATTTTACTTAGTCTTAAAAGCCCTAAATTAAAATTCTGAAAACCCTAAAGATCAAGCATGGTATAATCTCGTATAGCACAGAAAAACGCAATTAAAGGTGTTAGTTAGCTTCAAAAACTCACAACAAACATGAATCAATAAATAAAAATGGCAAAGGATGCATAAATCATGATGTACAATTCTGAATTTTTCTCTTTGCAGTTCGAGTCATAGATACCAATTCTTGGAGCTTTGGTTGTTGTTTTTGATTGGCACACGTTCAGAGAACCTTGAGAAAGCTAATGGAACAATTCTTATGCTTTGAATTCACCTCTAGTACTGATTTCAGTTTTTTGAGTTTTGAAGGAATTTTTCAAGTTTGGTAGGGGAATTGCTGCGCAGTATTCAGTGTATGAGCATTAGGGTTTGATTCCTGTTTATGTATTGAAGCTATTAGGTCAAGAAAATTGAATAAAATCCATGGCATTGATGATTTTGCATATTTGATTTTCCAAGATCTTTTCATATCTTTTCCACATGGTTTTTGTGCAAATTATGATCAATTCAAACCAAAACTTTCCACATTGGTATATGCACGAATTATAGAAGCCAAAACATGTATAAAAAGATTGGTTTTGTTAGGTTAAATATTTTTTCACATATTTAATTGATTTAATTGAATTAATATGAATAATAATTCAAATAAATAAATAAAAATGAGAAAATACTTCCCTTTGGGCCAAGTGGTCGTGCATAGGCTTGGAATGGTGAATCATGGAAGAAAAATAGGCCCATTAGCACATTTAGGTCATTTGGATCAAAGTTGACTTTTCAAAATATCCAAAAATTTCCCAACTTCCACAAGGCATAACTTGCTCAATTTTTAAGCTTTTCACATGTTCTTTGACATTTTGGAAAGGTCTTTGAGTCCTTTAATCAATGCCTTTGGTCCCATGTCATTTTGATTTACCAATCTCAAGTTATGGCCTTTGACTTAAAGTCCCTTTTTGTTGACTTTTGAAAATGACCTATAATGTTGAAATTGATAACTTTTTGTGAGAGCATTTCTTGGACTTGAAGTATGAAGCTTAGTTGTAGGCAATGTCTTTCTCTTCAAAATGAGCTTTGGATGGAGTTTTTCTGATAATCCATGTGAAAGTTATGCCTTGGTCAATTTCAGTTGACTTTTTCAGCTGTCCAAATATAGTAACTTTTGCATCTTGATGATTTTCTGAACCAAATTTTGAGAATCATGATCAAGCATTGATCAAATGATGTTTGTGGCTTCAAAATGATATGTTGACCAAAAATTTGAACTTTTGACTGTCAAATGACCATTTTGCCCCTACAGTTGACTGCAGTGCAATTTAGGGTTTTGACTGTGCAATTTTGAGCTGAATGCCTTGAAACTTGATATGAGGATGCCTGACCACATTTGTAGGCATGTGAGACTTGATTGGGCCTTTGAAAACTTTATTTTCTTGATCAGAACACAAACCCTAGTTTTGACTGTATAGGAGACAGTTGAACTGCACAACCCTTGGGGAATTTTGTGACTTGGCATTGGCAATTTCTTGAAGAATATGGGAGGGCAAATTTTGGGGTACAACAGTTGCCCCTGTTCAATCTTCTTAGACCTGAGGATGCAGATTGGCTGACATGCCTTTCGTAATCCGAGGGTAGAAGATGATTGGACACTAGAGTGCCCAGAAATTTGCGCTCACATAGTAGCCGTATGATGGGGGAGAATGGGCTTATAGATGCCATTTGGGAGATTGCTGGATAGGATGATGGGCTTATAGATGCCATCTGGATGTTGCTTGCGTAGGAGATTCCTTAGCGAGAACCTGCATACCTGCAAAAGAAAAATGAGTACCTGGCACGTTGCAGGAGTTGATTTTCGGATGCTTGATACAGAAGTGTTCTGACTGGTTGCAGGAGCTGGGTCTGGAGCTTCAAAAGATGATGAATGAACCAGGGATGGTTACTACCTCAACAGGAATGGTGAGAGAACCTTGGATGACTTTAACTTCAACAACGCTCGTTGAGAAAAATCTTGGTGGGAATTACCATCTTTGCAATATCGGGAAGAAAACCATAGAAAATTATAATCTGAAAGGAATGATCACCTCACTCAACGTCGGAGAGGGAAACATCTGAAAAGGACTTACCACCTCACACACCGTCGGAGAGGGAACCATAGGAGACTATCACCTCACACTCATCGTCGGAGAGGGAAACATCTGAAGAAGGAATTACCACCTCACGCACTTGTCGGAGAGGGGACCATAAAAGACTATCACCTCACACTCATCGTCGGAGAGGGAAACATCTGAAGAAGGAATTACCACCTCACGCACTTGTCGGAGAGGGGACCATAAAAGACTATCACCTCACACTCATCGTCGGAGAGGGAAACATCTGAAGAAGGAATTACCACCTCACGCACTTGTCGGAGAGGGGACCATAAAAGACTATCACCTCACACTCATCGTCGGAGAGGGAAACATCTGAAGAAGGAATTACCACCTCACGCACTTGTCGGAGAGGGGACCATAAAAGACTATCACCTCACACTCATCGTCGGAGAGGGAAACATCTGAAGAAGGAATTACCACCTCACGCACTTGTCGGAGAGGGGACCATAAAAGACTATCACCTCACACTCATCGTCGGAGAGGGAAACATCTGAAGAAGGAATTACCACCTCACACACTTGCCGAAGAGGGGACCATAGCTTCTGCTGAGTCTTTATCAGAAAAATCTGTTGGGAGTCGATTTAGCTGGACTAGAGAAGGCTTTGAAATATGTTTGAGCATTTTAACTGCGTCTTTCCTGAAAGGTAAAGGTCAGTCATATGCAATGCATGATATGGATCAAGCAATGATGTTCTCAACATAAATGAGATTTGTATGATATGATGCGTCTATGCATGCTATAATGATGTATGTAATGTTTTATGTATGTTTTTGTCTAGGAAATTAAATCCTTGACGAGTGCCGGGAAGTCATATCCTGGGCTGATGTTGAAGAATAGATTTCGCTTCCGCTGGGCATGATGACTGCAAGAATACCGGTAGGAGAAGATGACTCTGTTGCGGAATAAACTTGGCAAATGGAAGATTCTGCGGGGAGAAAAATACTCTAGCGACCATGCTGGGGAGCAAAACTCTGTGGGGAGAGATGCTCTGCTGAGTGTTGATCATAGTTTGCTGGGGATACCCTTGTTGTATAGGAAGTGTTGATAGACTTCGCTGGGGGTAAGAGAACTTCGTCGGGGACGCTCTTTCCGAGGCTTTTGGCTGAGGATAACCCAGTTATATCCTATTAAGGAAATAACTCTTTGAATAAAGCCAGGCGACGCGTTCGTGTTCTGCGAGGGGATAAGCTTCCAGAATCTACTGGGGATAAGCTTACTGCTTGGGGATATGAATTCCAACTTTCCTGGGGGAATTGGATTGGACTCCTGGGGAAGTTTTGTTATGCGGGGGAAGTGATTCCTTTGAATATTGGTATGCCGCCGGGGAACAATCTTTAGACCAAGACTGTCGGGGATGCTTGTTAAGAATATGTACCGCTGGGGAATATTGAGATCTGCTGGAGGATACTCAACTTTTTTTAAGTTTGATTGTAACTTTGCTCAGGGAGAGTGCACTGACTTTTTGGCTCACTCTCTGGAGAATTAAGATGTACTGGTTATGTTCTTTAGCTGAACCTACCTTGGTACCTTGGAGGATAGAACAATTGGATTGTTTAGACAACTCTTTATTGCCCCTGTTTCTAGGGTCACCTGCAATTAATTCCTTTGTTTCGTATGCAAATATTTATGAGTTAGCAAATTATTGTCAATGCATATATCACAAATTGAACCTTGGACGTTCTTCGCAAAACAAAACAGAAAAAGAAAAGCATTTGGCACGTTTAACTGAAAATATATTTGTATTGATTTTTTTGAATGGCCTGAAAAATAGGCGTTTTGTGTACAAGAGGCTGACGTCCTAGTAAGAGGTACGTCGCCGAGCAAGAGAGTTTATACAAGTTTTGTACAAAAGAAAGTAAAACAGCTGTGTGAAATATGAATGATCCACTGGGTTTCAACTCTGATATTGCCTTTATAACTCCGAGCGTCTCATCACTTGATGACCTTGGTTGAAGGTGAAGTTGACTGATCGATGCCGTCTGAACTTGATGTAGATACCGGATTCTGGGTGCAAAGTGACCCAATGAGACATAGTACTACGCTTTTATCCCTAATTTTTTCCTGGACTGCCCTTTCGGGTTTTCAGTCCACCGGGATACCCATTTTTGCCCAAGCCGCCTTTTCAGGTTTTCGACTTGCCGGGTGTACGGATTTTTCATTTTCATCCCTTCATTTTGCCCGAACCCTTTTGGTTCGACGGGAAGCCCTAATTTTTGCCTAGGCATGTCAGCCTAGCGGGTCTTTTTCATGCGTAGTATTTTTTAACTATGTCTGCATTGGCGGGGTGAGGAAGGTCGTCACCATCCATATTGGTCAATATCATTGCTCCTCCTGAGAACACATGCTTAACCACAAATGGCCCTTCATACGTAGGAGCCCATTTGCCCCTTGGATCACTCTGAGGAAGGATAATTCTCTTGATCACCAGATCCCCGACTTGATATTCCTGTGGTCTGACCTTTTTGTTAAATGCCCTGATCATTCGTTTTTGGTACGTCTGACCATGACAGATAGCAGCAAGTCTCTTTTCGTCAATGAGGTTGAGTTGATCAAGTCGTGTCTGGATCCAATCATCTTCGTTCAGATTTGCATCCTTCATTATCCGGAGAGAGGGAATTTGTACTTCGATCGGCAAGACTGCCTCCATGCCATAAACCAGAGAGAAAGGAGTTGCCCCGGTTGACGTCCTAGCTGAGGTACGGTACCCATGTAGAGCGAATGGTAACATCTCGTGCCAATCTTTGTAAGTCACTGTCATTTTCTGCACGATCTTCTTGATGTTTTTGTTAGCTGCTTCTACAGCCCCATTCATCTTCGGTCTGTAAGGAGAAGAATTATGGTGTTGTATCTTGAACTGTTCGCAGAGCTCAGTGATCATTTTATTGTTTAGATTGGTACCGTTGTCTGTAATGATTCGCTCAGGGACGCCGTACCGACAGATCAGGTTGTGCCGAATGAACCGTGCCACAACAGTCTTGGTCACTGTAGCATAGGATGCTGCCTCGACCCATTTCGTAAAATAATCAATTGCCACTAGGATGAAGCGATGTCCATTGGATGCCGTAGGTTTAATCTCGCCAATCATGTCTATGCCCCACATTGCAAACGGCCAAGGCGCAGTCAGAACATTCAGGGGAACTGGAGGAACATGCACCTTGTCTGCATAAATCTGACACTTGTGGCATGTCCTGGAATGTTGGTAACAGTCAGCTTCCATTGTGGACCAGTAGTATCCTGCCCGTAGGATTTTCTTAGCCATAGTATGTCCACTGGAATGTGTACCAAAGGTCCCTTCATGTAGCTCTTCCATGATCCTTTCTGCTTCAGTCTTATCCACACAACGCAGTAAGGTTGAATCATGGTTTCGCTTATACAAGATGCCGTTGCTAAGGAAGAACTTGGCTGCGAACCTCCTCAGGAATTTCTTATCATTGACAGAGGCACCTTCAGGGTATTCCTGAGCTTCCAGATATCTCTTCACTTCGTGGTACCAAGGCTTCTCAGTCACCAATTCAGTTTCGAGATCACAACAGTATGCCGGTTCGTCCAGTTTCCAGATGATGATTCGGGGAGCCTCATTATCCCATTTGACCTTGAACATTGAAGACATTGTAGCTAACGCGTCCGCTAACTGATTCTCTTCTCTTGGAAAGTGCTCAAAGCTTATCTCTGTGAAGTGGGGAATCAGGGTCAACACACATTCTCTGTAAGGAATCAAGTTTGGATGTTTCGTATCCCACTCTCCGTTGATCTGATTGATCACCAGAGCGGAATCTCCGAAGACACTTAGAAATTTGATCCTTAGGTCGATCGCAGCTTGAAGACCCATGATACACGCCTCATAATCCGCCATGTTGTTGGTACAGTTGAAACACAGCCGGGCAGTGAGTGGAGTATGAGTACCTTGTGGGGATATGATGATGGCGCCGATACCATTTCCCAAAGCATTGGAAGCTCCGTCAAAGTGCATAGACCATCGGGATCCTGGTTCAGGTCCTTCATCCGGTCCAGGTACTTCACAATCAGTTACTATCATAATGCTTTCATCCGGAAACTCGAAGTTCATTGATTGATAGTCATCTACAGCTTGATGAGCTAAGTGGTCTGCCAGTACACTTCCCTTGATGGCTTTCTGGGTCGTATACTGAATGTCGTATTCCGTCAAGATCATTTGCCATCTTGCAATTCTCCCAGACAGAGCAGGCTTTTCGAATATGTACTTTATAGGGTCCATTTTTGAGATCAACAAGGTAGTGTGAGTCAGCATATACTGTCTCAGCCGGCGAGCAGCCCATACCAAAGCGCAGCAAGTTTTCTCAAGCAGTGAGTATCGGGTCTCACAGTCGGTAAACTTTTTGCTAAGGTAATAAATGGCATGCTCTTTTCGGCCAAACTTGTCATGCTGCCCCAGCACACACCCCATTGAGTTGTCCAACACTGTCAGATATAGTATCAGAGGTCTCCCTTCAACCGGTGGCATAAGGATAGGTGGTTCTTGGAGATACTCTTTGATTCTGTCGAAGGCAGCCTGACATTCATCGTTCCAACGTACTACCTGATCTTTCTTCAGCAGCTTGAAGATTGGCTCACAAGTAGCAGTCAGATGAGAGATGAATCGAGCAATGTAATTCAGGCGTCCTAAAAAGCCTCTGACTTCCTTCTCTATCTTAGGGACTGGCATCTCTTGAATAGCTTTGACCTTAGCAGGGTCCACTTGAATACCTTTATCACTGACCATGAAGCCTAACAACTTCCCAGATCTTACCCCGAAGGTGCACTTGTTCGGGTTCAATCTCAGCTTGTACAGTTTCAACCGGTCAAACAACTTCTGCAGATGATCTAGGTGTTCTTCCTCAGTCTGGGACCTAGCGATCATGTCGTCCACATACACTTCTATCTCATGATGGATCATATCATGAAATAAGGCAACCATGGCACGTTGGTAAGTTGCCCCAGCATTCTTTAACCCGAATGGCATGACCTTGTAACAGAAGGTGCCCCACTGAGTAACAAATGTAGTCTTTTCCATGTCTTCAGGTGCCATCTTGATCTGATTGTACCCTGAAAAGCCATCCATGAAAGAGAATACCTTGTGCTGAGCCGTATTATCAACAAGGACATCAATGTGAGGTAGAGGGAAATCATCCTTGGGGCTGGCCCTGTTCAGATCCCTGTAATCGACACACATTCTGACCTTACCGTCCTTTTTAATTACCGGCACTACGTTAGCAACCCACTGAGGGTAAGAAGTCACTGCAAGGAACCCGGCATCAAACTGTTTCATGACTTCGGCCTTAATCTTCTCAGACATCTCTGGACGCATCCGACAGACCTTTTGTTTAACTGGAGGGCAGTCTTCCTTAGTCGGCAAGTGATGGACTACAATGTCGGTATCCAACCCGGGCATGTCTTCGTAGGACCAAGCAAAGATCTCCATATAATCATGCAGCATCTTGGTTAACCGTTGCTTCACGCTGAGCTCTAGGTTGGCACCAATCTTTACCTCTCTCCTGTCTGCTTCAGTACCCAAGTTTATTGTTTCCACTGGCTCTTCATGGGGTTGAATTACCCTCTCTTCCTGAAGCAATAGTCTTGCAAGCTCGCCGGGCACTTCGCAATCATCTTCACCTTCGTCTTCGGCTAAGTTGATCGGATTTTCGAAGTCATAATTGGCAGTAGCAGAGCTGTTATCAGTGAGATCCAGAGTGGATTGGAACCTGTATGAGTGAGTGTGTGTGTAAATACAGCTGTTTTGAAAATTATGTAAAGGGAAAGAAAGACAGAAAAGGAACACAATATTTGCAATGCGAAAAATACGTCCAAGATTTTCATTCATGATGTATAAAATGACAGTTTGTATGCCCTCACAAATAGAACCACGGTGCCTCGGGTAAGACACCGGGCCATAGAGTTTATCATTATTTATTACAAAAAATAACGAAACATAGGAATTCATTACTTAGTAACAAAAGAAACAGGGAGATTGTCCTTTGCGCTCCAATTGTTAAGTCCACCGTCAGTTGCCGGGTAGATCCAGCTATCAAACTCAGCTTCGTCAACTTCCTCTTCATCCCCGATAGCATTAATTCCATGAGCAGGTAGGGGAGCTGTCACTACGTTAGGCTTGTCAGATGCCTCAAACTGTACCTCCTTAGCGTCAATGAGGTCCTGTAGCTTGTTCTTTAGTGCCCAACAGTCATCGGTAGAGTGCCCCGGGCTTTCTGAATGGTAAGCACAACGAGCATTCGGGTTGTACTTAGGAGATGTTGTATTAGGGAACTTCGGCGCCTCTCTGACAGTCACTAAGTTAGTGGCTAGCAACTGTGGCAGGATCTGTGATAGGGTCATGTTTAACCGGGTAAACTCTCTCCGGGGTCTTTCAGCCCTTTGAGAATTGTTTGGCCGAGGAGCGGCAGCAGGCTTAGCAATCATCACCGCGCTGACAGATTGGCGGTGCTCAGGTCTCTCTGATTTCCTAGAACCATACACGGCACTAGACTCCTTGAATGGTTTCTTTTCCGAACTAGATGACGCACCCTTTGTAATCTTCCCAGACTTTAGCCCAGCTTCAATTCTCTCTCCAGTCAAGATCAAATCAGTGAAACCAGCAGAAGAATTCCCAATGAGATGGTTGAAAAACGGCCCAGATAGGGTCCCCAAGAACATGTCAACCAACTCCCGATCAGTCAATGGTGGCTGCACCCTGCCAGCCAGGTCTCTCCACTTCTGAGCGTACTCCTTAAAACCTTCGCTTGCACCTAACGCCATACCCTGGAGTTGGGTACGTGTGGGGGCAAGGTCGGCATTATATTGATACTGCTTGTAGAAAGCAGTAGCCAACTCCTCCCAGTTACGAACTTTGGTCCCATCCAGCTGATAGAACCATTCGAGATGAGTCCCTGAAAGACTCTCTTGGAAGAAGTGGATCCATAAATTCTTATCCGCGGAGTACGGCTGAATTTTCCGAACATAGGACCTTAAATGCAGCTTGGGACAAGACGCCCCGTCATATTTGGAGAAGGATGGTGCTTTGAACTTATGCGGGATAATCACACCAGTTGACAAACCCAGATCTCCGAAATCCAGCCCGGGTGCCTGTTGAATCTCCATAGCCTTCAAC
The DNA here is from genome assembly GCA_948472305.1 of Vicia faba. Taxonomy (NCBI): domain Eukaryota; kingdom Viridiplantae; phylum Streptophyta; class Magnoliopsida; order Fabales; family Fabaceae; genus Vicia; species Vicia faba. The sequence goes on from OX451738.1 coordinate 91,000,957, forward strand.
CTATCCTCCAGTTGCTTATATCTGTCATCTGCCGGAGGGTACTGCTCTTCATCAAAATCTGTCTCGTTGTCGGAGACGACCGGACTAGGAACCTTTACTTCTGCCTGAGAAGGACTCTTGCCAACAGAAGAACCAGCCTCTTCATGCTGCAGAGTGTTACCAAACCTTCGGCCCGAGTTGAACAGAACAGTTCTTCTCTTCTTCTTCTTCTCCTTCTTCAGGAGCATAGCCTTCAGTTCTTCTTGGCCTTTAGCCAGACCCTTGATTAGTTCTTGGAACTGCGCATTCTGCGCCTGGAGAGCCTTGATTGATGTCTCGGTTGATACAGATTCGGGATTCATGGTGCTGAAATAAACAGCGAAGAACTGTAAGCAACCTGAAAAGTGGAAAAACCTGCTATGCACATGATGTATGAAATGCGTATGCAATGCATTCAAGGGTTCGAAAGTTCAAATTTGTTGTAGACAAAAAGGAACACACGTTATCATTAAAGAAATTATTGTTTAATACATCAGAGCCTCATGGGCAAAAGTACAAAAATCAAATCAATCCCAAAATACACTGCGCATCCTCTTCGGAGTTATGTAAGTGTTGAGATTCCTCTCCTCATGCAACAGGCGAGTGAGTTCCAAGACCTTCTTTTCGCTGGCATGCAGACTAGTCTCAAGAGAATTCCTTTCCTCCTTAAGCTGGATCCAGCTCTTCTGCATCTCTTCCCAGGATGTGGGCATATCAGGGTGCTGAATAGTGTAGGACACTTCCCCTTCCGAGACTGGTTCTTTGATTACTGGGAGCATGTGAGGATAAGGCATCACTAACTTCTGGGAGCGGGTGCGTACCCACTTGAGATAAGGCTCCAAAGGGATGGAGTTCCTGTGCCCCAGTGTCTTGCTGTCTATCCTACTTGGCATCCTCCAAGCTCTGATAAATCTCTGGCGAAGTCCTTGAGTATCATTGTCGAAGTCAAAAACTATGTCAGGAATTAACATGTCATGAGGACCATCCCTCCGAGCATAACCAAACTGTCTCCAAGCCAGGCATGGGCTATAAGTAATACCTCCTCTGATTCCAAGTAAAGGAACATTAGGGTACTCCCCGCAACGATCAATGATAGTGACATCTTCTCTGGACCTAGGGCACCAATGTATATCTGCATGTGTAAGAGTCATCAACCGTTGTGACCATCTCAAACCCCGCTCATTCTTCAAGACTGATTGCGGAAGGTGCGAAATAAACCACCTTCCCAGGAGGGGAGTGCAACACATAAGGACACCTCTTTTTCTCATGGTTCGAGTGTAACATGAGTGAAGGATGTCCCCCAGCAATGTAGGTATAGGATTCCTGGACATAAAGATCTGGACAGCACTGATATCAATAAGCTGATCTGGGTTAGGAAACAACACCAAACCATAAACAAGGAGGGCCACAACCTCTTCAAAAGCTTGCAAGTCAAGGGAGTTCCAACATTCATAGGCCTTTTCAAACAGAAACCTGGCTAAGAACCCTTTGATACCACTTCTGACTTCCCAATGTCCCTTGAGGTCAGATGACTGTAGGTGCAAGGCTTTAGCAATCTCTTCAAGCTTAGGTTCCTTTTCTGTACCGCTGAAGGGTAGCTGATCAAGGATAGGGATCTTCAGGAGCCGGGAGAACTCCTCCAATGTAGGTACCAACTGATAGTCCAAGAAGGTAAAGCAGTGATGCAGAGGGTCAAAGAATTGGAACAGGACCTTAATCATATCTTCCTCAATGTTGGTGTTGACCAAGCTGATGAGGCTACCATGCCTTTCACTGAATGAAGAGTTCTCGGGAATCCTGGATATAAGCTCCTTAAGCTGAGGAGGTACCCTTACAAGACTGATTTGAATTGTCTTTCTACGAACAGTTTCCATGTCCTACAAAACAAGAACAAAGATGAAAATTCGAACCCCTGAAATGGTTAGCCAATGCATATGATGCGGGATGATGTCATGATGCTATGATTAAACACACCACAGATATTTACAAAGACAAACATGTAGGGCACACAGGGCACACAAGACAAGCCCTTAAGGTTTAAGGCCAGCATGAGGTCTGGGTAGTACCCTCTTGAAGTTGGTGGGTTCAACCTGTCCTAATCAAAGTAACCGGGTTCTAAGGTTCCCAATATCACGGGACTGCTTTCATTGTTCATCGTTTCGATTTAGCCACTGAACTGGCGACCGAAATATTCCAGGAAAGCAACCCTCAATTGAGCGTAGTATCGAGTATCAACCAACCTCGGACTGCACCAAAGTCAGTTATCTCACTACCCTAAAGAGGCCAAGATAGTTCAATTAAGGTTCCTAAGGTCTGTTGATGCTTCATGACACCACGCGGAGGCCCCGTACTCTCCTTGACTGAACTCAAGGGTTACCGGTACATACCAAAGTGCCACATCAACGTAGCAGACTGTTTCAACCATGTCGGTATACCCCGCACAGTTCCCTCACAGCCTTGTTGCTACTTTCTAAGAAAGGTATCCCCCAGATCCGGGTTTAGGATCTATAGAACTCCCAAGCAACCCACAATTTAAAGCACACAAGGAAAACAATTGAAAACATAGTTATAAGCTAGCCCTAAGGTACACCCCACTTTAAGTTTATCCTCAGCAGAGTCGCCAGTTCTATGATCGGTGGATCTGGAACTGACTGTTTAACGTTGGTTCGCGAAATGTCGCGGAAGCAAGAGTCGCCACCGTCTTTTATTTTCTCCAAATGGAAAGGACAAAAGCACAGAAAAATTCCTTAAAGAGATTGCTCTCGGTTCGGGAGGTAGGTTATAGAAAGGGAAGGTGTTAGCACCCTTTCTATCCATGGTTATCCATGGGCTCTTAGATACTTGCTCAATGTGTTTTCAAAATTGTTTGTTTGCTTTTTAATGTGGGTTTAAAAAAAGTTTCTTTGAAAAAATTCAGTTCGACTCGTACGTCAGAGTGTTTGAAAAATTTGCTTTGAAAGCTTTTGAAAAGTGTTGGTGTGAAAAGATTTCAGTTTGTTTTGAAGAGAGCAAGTATCCATGAGTCGTCTACCCACCCTAAGGAACTCGTCTGTGTAAATGTCCTTTAAAGTAATGCCATCCCACCATTGAGAGGTAGGTAGCGCCACCGTTGGAGGTGTTCGGGTCAATTCGAGTTTGTAGGGACATGGTGATCACCAGAGCAATGGGAAGACACCTTAGAAGCTACCCTCATGCCAGGTTCCCGGATCATGAGGACTTACTAGGACGTCCTCTACTCGACGATCACCTTTCGAAGGCAAGGCAACAGTGAGGCGTACCCTAGGGGTGGTGTGTGCAATTTGTGTGTCGTTTTCATTGATATTTGTCTTTTGTCATGTTATGGGTGATCTACGCTTGATTTTATTTAAGGCCATTCATTCTTGCATGCTTATTTAACAGTTAAAAAGTTTGCGGGAAAAGTAAATCTAAGGCTATTACAAATGGCGCGGGTCCACATCGCCAAAATTAAACCGGACCCGATTTGACGGAAAGTAAATAAAGCAAAAGAAATAAAAGTGCGAGAAGTTAAATTGTCCGAGTTACATGGCTTTGGGAGAGATACATAATTATTTAAACGGAATAGAACAAGTATGCGCAATTAAATAAGAATTATTGAAACGAGGGCGTTGGACTCTTTTGCAAATTAAATTAATTAATAATTAAAATTAAGATTAAATGAAAATGTTTTTTTTTGGTATTTTTGTGTTCTTAGATTTAAGAGAAGAAAAAGAATTAAAATTAAAAGCTAAACCTAATTCTAACTATTTTTAAGTTATTTAAGAAAATATTAAAATTTAACCTAAATTAAACCTAAGTTTTTTTTTATACAATTTAATTATAAAGATAAGTAAATAAATATATTATGGTAAAGGGGAAAAAAATTTAAAAGGAATAAAAATTATCAATTTAACCTAATTCTACATATTTTTTGTATTTTTGTTATTAAAAGAAATTAAAATGGTAACCTAATTAACACTAATAATTACATGTTAATTTATTTATGAAAGTATTAGAATGAAATAATTTTATTACATTTTTTATCTTTTTCTGGATTTTTATGATGTTTTTTATATTTTGTAAAAAATAATAATTACTTTAAACAAATAATAAAATAAATAAAATAACAATAAAAAATAAAATAAGAAAAATATAGCAAAAGCAAACCAGGGGGGGTGGAGGTCCCCAATATGGAGGTGTGGGTCTTAGAATGCTGGCCCATTTGCCTTTGAGTCCGTTTGACTTTTTGAACAACCTACAGCCATGTTGACCTACGTCCATGGTGTGCTTTCAATCTATGCCATTGACTGGATCCCAGCGCGCACGTGGATGGTTGATCAGGAATGTGTATGATGCACCTTAACCCTTGAAGCTGCATATGAACATTTGATGAAAAATAATATTGGGATAACGTAGACCTGGGACTTGAACCCAGGTCATGAGGGTTACAAGCACATACACCTGCCAGCTGAGCCATTAAGTTTCAATTAACATATTATAGTAAATAAATAACAAAAAGAAAAACCAACGCGTAGTGGAGAGAAACGCGCGCAATTCAAACGCTCCAATCGCTTGTGGCCACGTCTTCGTCGCTTTCACGTCCCCTGTAACATAAACATTCAGCAACGGTTTTGGACGCGTTGCATTAGGCAGGCTATTGAAAAATAGCGACTAGCGCTAGGGTGTACATAAATTGATCGCGAATGGTGTTTCTTGTTCGTTGGAGCATGCTGGTTACAACCGTCATAGTCTTGAGGGCTAATTTTACTTAGTCTTAAAAGCCCTAAATTAAAATTCTGAAAACCCTAAAGATCAAGCATGGTATAATCTCGTATAGCACAGAAAAACGCAATTAAAGGTGTTAGTTAGCTTCAAAAACTCACAACAAACATGAATCAATAAATAAAAATGGCAAAGGATGCATAAATCATGATGTACAATTCTGAATTTTTCTCTTTGCAGTTCGAGTCATAGATACCAATTCTTGGAGCTTTGGTTGTTGTTTTTGATTGGCACACGTTCAGAGAACCTTGAGAAAGCTAATGGAACAATTCTTATGCTTTGAATTCACCTCTAGTACTGATTTCAGTTTTTTGAGTTTTGAAGGAATTTTTCAAGTTTGGTAGGGGAATTGCTGCGCAGTATTCAGTGTATGAGCATTAGGGTTTGATTCCTGTTTATGTATTGAAGCTATTAGGTCAAGAAAATTGAATAAAATCCATGGCATTGATGATTTTGCATATTTGATTTTCCAAGATCTTTTCATATCTTTTCCACATGGTTTTTGTGCAAATTATGATCAATTCAAACCAAAACTTTCCACATTGGTATATGCACGAATTATAGAAGCCAAAACATGTATAAAAAGATTGGTTTTGTTAGGTTAAATATTTTTTCACATATTTAATTGATTTAATTGAATTAATATGAATAATAATTCAAATAAATAAATAAAAATGAGAAAATACTTCCCTTTGGGCCAAGTGGTCGTGCATAGGCTTGGAATGGTGAATCATGGAAGAAAAATAGGCCCATTAGCACATTTAGGTCATTTGGATCAAAGTTGACTTTTCAAAATATCCAAAAATTTCCCAACTTCCACAAGGCATAACTTGCTCAATTTTTAAGCTTTTCACATGTTCTTTGACATTTTGGAAAGGTCTTTGAGTCCTTTAATCAATGCCTTTGGTCCCATGTCATTTTGATTTACCAATCTCAAGTTATGGCCTTTGACTTAAAGTCCCTTTTTGTTGACTTTTGAAAATGACCTATAATGTTGAAATTGATAACTTTTTGTGAGAGCATTTCTTGGACTTGAAGTATGAAGCTTAGTTGTAGGCAATGTCTTTCTCTTCAAAATGAGCTTTGGATGGAGTTTTTCTGATAATCCATGTGAAAGTTATGCCTTGGTCAATTTCAGTTGACTTTTTCAGCTGTCCAAATATAGTAACTTTTGCATCTTGATGATTTTCTGAACCAAATTTTGAGAATCATGATCAAGCATTGATCAAATGATGTTTGTGGCTTCAAAATGATATGTTGACCAAAAATTTGAACTTTTGACTGTCAAATGACCATTTTGCCCCTACAGTTGACTGCAGTGCAATTTAGGGTTTTGACTGTGCAATTTTGAGCTGAATGCCTTGAAACTTGATATGAGGATGCCTGACCACATTTGTAGGCATGTGAGACTTGATTGGGCCTTTGAAAACTTTATTTTCTTGATCAGAACACAAACCCTAGTTTTGACTGTATAGGAGACAGTTGAACTGCACAACCCTTGGGGAATTTTGTGACTTGGCATTGGCAATTTCTTGAAGAATATGGGAGGGCAAATTTTGGGGTACAACAGTTGCCCCTGTTCAATCTTCTTAGACCTGAGGATGCAGATTGGCTGACATGCCTTTCGTAATCCGAGGGTAGAAGATGATTGGACACTAGAGTGCCCAGAAATTTGCGCTCACATAGTAGCCGTATGATGGGGGAGAATGGGCTTATAGATGCCATTTGGGAGATTGCTGGATAGGATGATGGGCTTATAGATGCCATCTGGATGTTGCTTGCGTAGGAGATTCCTTAGCGAGAACCTGCATACCTGCAAAAGAAAAATGAGTACCTGGCACGTTGCAGGAGTTGATTTTCGGATGCTTGATACAGAAGTGTTCTGACTGGTTGCAGGAGCTGGGTCTGGAGCTTCAAAAGATGATGAATGAACCAGGGATGGTTACTACCTCAACAGGAATGGTGAGAGAACCTTGGATGACTTTAACTTCAACAACGCTCGTTGAGAAAAATCTTGGTGGGAATTACCATCTTTGCAATATCGGGAAGAAAACCATAGAAAATTATAATCTGAAAGGAATGATCACCTCACTCAACGTCGGAGAGGGAAACATCTGAAAAGGACTTACCACCTCACACACCGTCGGAGAGGGAACCATAGGAGACTATCACCTCACACTCATCGTCGGAGAGGGAAACATCTGAAGAAGGAATTACCACCTCACGCACTTGTCGGAGAGGGGACCATAAAAGACTATCACCTCACACTCATCGTCGGAGAGGGAAACATCTGAAGAAGGAATTACCACCTCACGCACTTGTCGGAGAGGGGACCATAAAAGACTATCACCTCACACTCATCGTCGGAGAGGGAAACATCTGAAGAAGGAATTACCACCTCACGCACTTGTCGGAGAGGGGACCATAAAAGACTATCACCTCACACTCATCGTCGGAGAGGGAAACATCTGAAGAAGGAATTACCACCTCACGCACTTGTCGGAGAGGGGACCATAAAAGACTATCACCTCACACTCATCGTCGGAGAGGGAAACATCTGAAGAAGGAATTACCACCTCACGCACTTGCCGAAGAGGGGACCATAGCTTCTGCTGAGTCTTTATCAGAAAAATCTGTTGGGAGTCGATTTAGCTGGACTAGAGAAGGCTTTGAAATATGTTTGAGCATTTTAACTGCGTCTTTCCTGAAAGGTAAAGGTCAGTCATATGCAATGCATGATATGGATCAAGCAATGATGTTCTCAACATAAATGAGATTTGTATGATATGATGCGTCTATGCATGCTATAATGATGTATGTAATGTTTTATGTATGTTTTTGTCTAGGAAATTAAATCCTTGACGAGTGCCGGGAAGTCATATCCTGGGCTGATGTTGAAGAATAGATTTCGCTTCCGCTGGGGATGATGACTGCAAGAATACCGGTAGGAGAAGATGACTCTGTTGCGGAATAAACTTGGCAAATGGAAGATTCTGCGGGGAGAAAAATACTCTAGCGACCATGCTGGGGAGCAAAACTCTGTGGGGAGAGATGCTCTGCTGAGTGTTGATCATAGTTTGCTGGGGATACCCTTGTTGTATAGGAAGTGTTGATAGACTTCGCTGGGGGTAAGAGAACTTCGTCGGGGACGCTCTTTCCGAGGCTTTTGGCTGAGGATAACCCAGTTATATCCTATTAAGGAAATAACTCTTTGAATAAAGCCAGGCGACGCGTTCGTGTTCTGCGAGGGGATAAGCTTCCAGAATCTACTGGGGATAAGCTTACTGCTTGGGGATATGAATTCCAACTTTCCTGGGGGAATTGGATTGGACTCCTGGGGAAGTTTTGTTATGCGGGGGAAGTGATTCCTTTGAATATTGGTATGCCGCCGGGGAACAATCTTTAGACCAAGACTGTCGGGGATGCTTGTTAAGAATATGTACCGCTGGGGAATATTGAGATCTGCTGGAGGATACTCAACTTTTTTTAAGTTTGATTGTAACTTTGCTCAGGGAGAGTGCACTGACTTGTTGGCTCACTCTCTGGAGAATTAAGATGTACTGGTTATGTTCTTTAGCTGAACCTACCTTGGTACCTTGGAGGATAGAACAATTGGATTGTTTAGACAACTCTTTATTGCCCCTGTTTCTAGGGTCACCTGCAATTAATTCCTTTGTTTCGTATGCAAATATTTATGAGTTAGCAAATTATTGTCAATGCATATATCACAAATTGAACCTTGGACGTTCTTCGCAAAACAAAACAGAAAAAGAAAAGCATTTGGCACGTTTAACTGAAAATATATTTGTATTGATTTTTTTGAATGGCCTGAAAAATAGGCGTTTTGTGTACAAGAGGCTGACGTCCTAGTAAGAGGTACGTCGCCGAGCAAGAGAGTTTATACAAGTTTTGTACAAAAGAAAGTAAAACAGCTGTGTGAAATATGAATGATCCACTGGGTTTCAACTCTGCTATTGCCTTTATAACTCCGAGCGTCTCATCACTTGATGACCTTGGTTGAAGGTGAAGTTGACTGATCGATGCCGTCTGAACTTGATGTAGATACCGGATTCTGGGTGCAAAGTGACCCAATGAGACATAGTACTACGCTTTTATCCCTAATTTTTGCCTGGACTGCCCTTTCGGGTTTTCAGTCCACCGGGATACCCATTTTTGCCCAAGCCGCCTTTTCAGGTTTTCGACTTGCCGGGTGTACGGATTTTTCATTTTCATCCCTTCATTTTGCCCGAACCCTTTTGGTTCGACGGGAAGCCCTAATTTTTGCCTAGGCATGTCAGCCTAGCGGGTCTTTTTCATGCGTAGTATTTTTTAACTATGTCTGCATTGGCGGGGTGAGGAAGGTCGTCACCATCCATATTGGTCAATATCATTGCTCCTCCTGAGAACACATGCTTAACCACAAATGGCCCTTCATACGTAGGAGCCCATTTGCCCCTTGGATCACTCTGAGGAAGGATAATTCTCTTGATCACCAGATCCCCGACTTGATATTCATGTGGTCTGACCTTTTTGTTAAATGCCCTGATCATTCGTTTTTGGTACGTCTGACCATGACAGATAGCAGCAAGTCTCTTTTCGTCAATGAGGTTGAGTTGATCAAGTCGTGTCTGGATCCAATCATCTTCGTTCAGATTTGCATCCTTCATTATCCGGAGAGAGGGAATTTGTACTTTGATCGGCAAGACTGCCTCCATGCCATAAACCAGAGAGAAAGGAGTTGCCCCGGTTGACGTCCTAGCTGAGGTACGGTACCCATGTAGAGCGAACGGTAACATCTCGTGCCAATCTTTGTAAGTCACTGTCATTTTCTGCACGATCTTCTTGATGTTTTTGTTAGCTGCTTCTACAGCCCCATTCATCTTCGGTCTGTAAGGAGAAGAATTGTGGTGTTGTATCTTGAACTGTTCGCAGAGCTCAGTGATCATTTTATTGTTTAGATTGGTACCGTTGTCTGTAATGATTCGCTCAGGGACGCCGTACCGACAGATCAGGTTGTGCCGAATGAACCGTGCCACAACAGTCTTGGTCACTGTAGCATAGGATGCTGCCTCGACCCATTTCGTAAAATAATCAATCGCCACTAGGATGAAGCGATGTCCATTGGATGCCGTAGGTTTAATCTCGCCAATCATGTCTATGCCCCACATTGCAAACGGCCAAGGCGCAGTCAGAACATTCAGGGGAACCGGAGGAACATGCACCTTGTCTGCATAAATCTGACACTTGTGGCATGTCCTGGAATGTTGGTAACAGTCAGCTTCCATTGTGGACCAGTAGTATCCTGCCCGTAGGATTTTCTTAGCCATAGTATGTCCACTGGAATGTGTACCAAAGGTCCCTTCATGTAGCTCTTCCATGATCCTTTCTGCTTCAGTCTTATCCACACAACGCAGTAAGGTTGAATCATGGTTTCGCTTATACAAGATGCCGTTGCTAAGGAAGAACTTGGCTGCGAACCTCCTCAGGAATTTCTTATCATTGACAGAGGCACCTTCAGGGTATTCCTGAGCTTCCAGATATCTCTTCACTTCGTGGTACCAAGGCTTCTCAGTCACCAATTCAGTTTCGAGATCACAACAGTATGCCGGTTCGTCCAGTTTCCAGATGATGATTCGGGGAGCCTCATTATCCCATTTGACCTTGAACATTGAAGACATTGTAGCTAACGCGTCCGCTAACTGATTCTCTTCTCTTGGAAAGTGCTCAAAGGTTATCTCTGTGAAGTGGGGAATCAGGGTCAACACACATTCTCTGTAAGGAATCAAGTTTGGATGTTTCGTATCCCACTCTCCGTTGATCTGATTGATCACCAGAGCGGAATCTCCGAAGACACTTAGAAATTTGATCCTTAGGTCGATCGCAGCTTGAAGACCCATGATACACGCCTCATACTCCGCCATGTTGTTGGTACAGTTGAAACACAGCCGGGCAGTGAGTGGAGTATGAGTACCTTGTGGGGATATGATGATGGCGCCGATACCATTTCCCAAAGCATTGGAAGCTCCGTCAAAGTGCATAGACCATCGGGATCCTGGTTCAGGTCCTTCATCCGGTCCAGGTACTTCACAATCAGTTACTATCATAATGCTTTCATCCGGAAACTCGAAGTTCATTGATTGATAGTCATCTACAGCTTGATGAGCTAAGTGGTCTGCCAGTACACTTCCCTTGATGGCTTTCTGGGTCGTATACTGAATGTCGTATTCCGTCAAGATCATTTGCCATCTTGCAATTCTCCCAGACAGAGCAGGCTTTTCGAATATGTACTTTATAGGGTCCATTTTTGAGATCAACAAGGTAGTGTGAGTCAGCATATACTGTCTCAGCCGGCGAGCATCCCATACCAAAGCGCAGCAAGTTTTCTCAAGCAGTGAGTATCGGGTCTCACAGTCGGTAAACTTTTTGCTAAGGTAATAAATGGCATGCTCTTTTCGGCCAAACTTGTCATGCTGCCCCAGCACACACCCCATTGAGTTGTCCAACACTGTCAGATATAGTATCAGAGGTCTCCCTTCAACCGGTGGCATAAGGATAGGTGGTTCTTGGAGATACTCTTTGATTCTGTCGAAGGCAGCCTGACATTCATCGTTCCAACGTACTACCTGATCTTTCTTCAGCAGCTTGAAGATTGGCTCACAAGTAGCAGTCAGATGAGAGATGAATCGAGCAATGTAATTCAGGCGTCCTAAAAAGCCTCTGACTTCCTTCTCTATCTTAGGGACTGGCATCTCTTGAATAGCTTTGACCTTAGCAGGGTCCACTTGAATACCTTTATCACTGACCACGAAGCCTAGCAACTTCCCAGATCTTACCCCGAAGGTGCACTTGTTCGGGTTCAATCTCAGCTTGTACAGTTTCAACCGGTCAAACAACTTCTGCAGATGATCTAGGTGTTCTTCCTCAGTCTGGGACCTAGCGATCATGTCGTCCACATACACTTCTATCTCATGATGGATCATATCATGAAATAAGGCAACCATGGCACGTTGGTAAGTTGCCCCAACATTCTTTAACCCGAATGGCATGACCTTGTAACAGAAGGTGCCCCACTGAGTAACAAATGTAGTCTTTTCCATGTCTTCAGGTGCCATCTTGATCTGATTGTACCCTGAAAAGCCATCCATGAAAGAGAATACCTTGTGCTGAGCCGTATTATCAACAAGGACATCAATGTGAGGTAGAGGGAAATCATCCTTGGGGCTGGCCCTGTTCAGATCCCTGTAATCGACACACATTCTGACCTTACCGTCCTTTTTAGGTACCGGCACTACGTTAGCAACCCACTGAGGGTAAGAAGTCACTGCAAGGAACCCGACATCAAACTGTTTCATGACTTCGGCCTTAATCTTCTCAGACATCTCTGGACGCATCCGACGGACCTTTTGTTTAACTGGAGGGCAGTCTTCCTTAGTCGGCAAGTGATGGACCACAATGTCGGTATCCAACCCGGGCATGTCTTCGTAGGACCAAGCAAAGATCTCCATATAATCATGCAGCATCTTGGTTAACCGTTGCTTCACGCTGAGCTCTAGGTTGGCACCAATCTTTACCTCTCTCCTGTCTGCTTCAGTACCCAAGTTTATTGTTTCCACTGGCTCTTCATGGGGTTGAATTACCCTCTCTTCCTGAAGCAATAGTCTTGCAAGCTCGCCGGGCACTTCGCAATCATCTTCACCTTCGTCTTCGGCTAAGTTGATCGGATTTTCGAAGTCATAATTGGCAGTAGCAGAGCTGTTATCAGTGAGATCCAGAGTGGATTGGAACCTGTATGAGTGAGTGTGTGTGTAAATACAGCTGTTTTGAAAATTATGTAAAGGGAAAGAAAGACAGAAAAGGAACACAATATTTGCAATGCGAAAAATACGTCCAAGATTTTCATTCATGATGTATAAAATGACAGTTTGTATGCCCTCACAAATAGAACCACGGTGCCTCGGGTAAGACACCGGGCCATAGAGTTTATCATTATTTATTACAAAAAATAACGAAACATAGGAATTCATTACTTAGTAACAAAAGAAACAGGGAGATTGTCCTTTGCGCTCCAATTGTTAAGTCCACCGTCAGTTGCCGGGTAGATCCAGCTATCAAACTCAGCTTCGTCAACTTCCTCTTCATCCCCGATAGCATTAATTCCATGAGCAGGTAGGGGAGCTGTCACTACGTTAGGCTTGTCAGATGCCTCAAACTGTACCTCCTTAGCGTCAATGAGGTCCTGTAGCTTGTTCTTTAGTGCCCAACAGTCATCGGTAGAGTGCCCCGGGCTTTCTGAATGGTAAGCACAACGAGCATTCGGGTTGTACTTAGGAGATGTTATATTAGGGAACTTCGGCGCCTCTCTGACAGTCACTAAGTTAGTGGCTAGCAACTGTGGCAGGATCTGTGATAGGGTCATGTTTAACCGGGTAAACTCTCTCCGGGGTCTTTCAGCCCTTTGAGAATTGTTTGGCCGAGGAGCGGCAGCAGGCTTAGCAATCATCACCGCGCTGACAGATTGGCGGTGCTCAGGTCTCTCTGATTTCCTAGAACCATACATGGCACTAGACTCCTTCTTGAATGGTTTCTTTTCCGAACTAGATGACGCACCCTTTGTAATCTTCCCAGACTTTAGCCCAGCTTCAATTCTCTCTCCAGTCAAGATCAAATCAGTGAAACCAGCAGAAGAATTCCCAATGAGATGGTTGAAAAACGGCCCAGATAGGGTCCCCAAGAACATGTCAACCAACTCCCGATCAGTCAATGGTGGCTGCACCCTGCCAGCCAGGTCTCTCCACTTCTGAGCGTACTCCTTAAAACCTTCGCTTGCACCTAACGCCATACCCTGGAGTTGGGTACGTGTGGGGGCAAGGTCGGCATTATATTGATACTGCTTGTAGAAAGCAGTAGCCAACTCCTCCCAGTTACGAACTTTGGTCCCATCCAGCTGATAGAACCATTCGAGATGAGTCCCTGAAAGACTCTCTTGGAAGAAGTGGATCCATAAATTCTTATCCGCGGAGTACGGCTGAATTTTCCGAACATAGGACCTTAAATGCAGCTTGGGACAAGACGCCCCGTCATATTTGGAGAAGGATGGTGCTTTGAACTTATGCGGGATAATCACACCAGTTGACAAACCCAGATCTCCGAAATCCAGCCCGGGTGCCTGTTGAATCTCCATAGCCTTCAACCTATCCTCCAGTTGCTTATATCTGTCATCTGCCGGAGGGTACTGCTCTTCATCAAAATCTGTCTCGTTGTCGGAGACGACCGGACTAGGAACCTTTACTTCTGCCTGAGAAGGACTCTTGCCAACAGAAGAACCAGCCTCTTCATGCTGCAGAGTGTTACCAAACCTTCGGCCCGAGTTGAACAGAACAGTTCTTCTCTTCTTCTTCTTCTCCTTCTTCAGGAGCATAGCCTTCAGTTCTTCTTGGCCTTTAGCCAGACCCTTGATTAGTTCTTGGAACTGCGCATTCTGCGCCTGGAGAACCTTGATTGATGTCTCGGTTGATACAGATTCGGGATTCATGGTGCTGAAATAAACAGCGAAGAACTGTAAGCAACCTGAAAAGTGGAAAAACCTGCTATGCACATGATGTATGAAATGCGTATGCAATGCATTCAAGGGTTCGAAAGTTCAAATTTGTTGTAGACAAAAAGGAACACACGTTATCATTAAAGAAATTATTGTTTAATACATCAGAGCCTCATGGGCAAAAGTACAAAAATCAAATCAATCCCAAAATACACTGCGCATCCTCTTCGGAGCTATGTAAGTGTTGAGATTCCTCTCCTCATGCAACAGGCGAGTGAGTTCCAAGACCTTCTTTTCGCTGGCATGCAGACTAGTCTCAAGAGAATTCCTTTCCTCCTTAAGCTGGATCCAGCTCTTCTGCATCTCTTCCCAGGATGTGGGCATATCAGGGTGCTGAATAGTGTAGGACACTTCCCCTTCCGAGACTGGTTCTTTGATTACTGGGAGCATGTGAGGATAAGGCATCACTAACTTCTGGGAGCGGGTGCGTACCCACTTGAGATAAGGCTCCAAAGGGATGGAGTTCCTGTGCCCCAGTGTCTTGCTGTCTATCCTACTTGGCATCCTCCAAGCTCTGATAAATCTCTGGCGAAGTCCTTGAGTATCATTGTCGAAGTCAAAAACTATGTCAGGAATTAACATGTCATGAGGACCATCCCTCCGAGCATAACCAACTGTCTCCAAGCCAGGCATGGGCTATAAGTAATACCTCCTCTGATTCCAAGTAAAGGAACATTAGGGTACTCCCCGCAACGATCAATGATAGTGACATCTTCTCTGGACCTAGGGCACCAATGTATATCTGCATGTGTAAGAGTCATCAACCGTTATGACCATCTCAAACCCCGCTCATTCTTCAAGACTGATTGCGGAAGGTGCGAAATAAACCACCTTCCCAGGAGGGGAGTGCAACACATAAGGACACCTCTTTTTCTCATGGTTCGAGTGTAACATGAGTGAAGGATGTCCCCCAGCAATGTAGGTATAAGATTCCTGGACATAAAGATCTGGACAACACTGATATCAATAAGCTGATCTGGGTTAGGAAACAACACCAAACCATAAACAAGGAGGGCCACAACCTCTTCAAAAGCTTGCAAGTCAAGGGAGTTCCAACATTCATAGGCCTTTTCAAACAGAAACCTGGCTAAGAACCCTTTGATACCACTTCTGACTTCCCAATGTCCCTTGAGGTCAGATGACTGTAGGTGCAAGGCTTTAGCAATCTCTTCAAGCTTAGGTTCCTTTTCTGTACCGCTGAAGGGTAGCTGATCAAGGATAGGGATCTTCAGGAGTCGGGAGAACTCCTCCAATGTAGGTACCAACTGATAGTCCAAGAAGGTAAAGCAGTGATGCAGAGGGTCAAAGAATTGGAACAGGACCTTAATCATATCTTCCTCAATGTTGGTGTTGACCAAGCTGATGAGGCTACCATGCCTTTCACTGAATGAAGAGTTCTCGGGAATCCTGGATATAAGCTCCTTAAGCTGAGGAGGTACCCTTACAAGACTGATTTGAATTGTCTTTCTACGAACAGTTTCCATGTCCTACAAAACAAGAACAAAGATGAAAATTCGAACCCCTGAAATGGTTAGCCAATGCATATGATGCGGGATGATGTCATGATGCTATGATTAAACACACCACAGATATTTACAAAGACAAACATGTAGGGCACACAGGGCACACAAGACAAGCCCTTAAGGTTTAAGGCCAGCATGAGGTCTGGGTAGTACCCTCTTGAAGTTGGTGGGTTCAACCTGTCCTAATCAAAGTAACCGGGTTCTAAGGTTCCCAATATCACGGGACTGCTTTCATTGTTCATCGTTTCGATTTAGCCACTGAACTGGCGACCGAAATATTCCAGGAAAGCAACCCTCAATTGAGCGTAGTATCGAGTATCAACCAACCTCGGACTGCACCAAAGTCAGTTATCTCACTACCCTAAAGAGGCCAAGATAGTTCAATTAAGGTTCCTAAGGTCTGTTGATGCTTCATGACACCACGCGGAGGCCCCGTACTCTCCTTGACTGAACTCAAGGGTTACCGGTACATACCAAAGTGCCACATCAACGTAGCAGACTGTTTCAACCATGTCGGTATACCCCGCACAGTTCCCTCACAGCCTTGTTGCTACTTTCTAAGAAAGGTATCCCCCAGATCCGGGTTTAGGATCTATAGAACTCCCAAGCAACCCACAATTTAAAGCACACAAGGAAAACAATTGAAAACATAGTTATAAGCTAGCCCTAAGGTACACCCCACTTTAAGTTTATCCCCAGCAGAGTCGCCAGTTCTATGATCGGTGGATCTGGAACTGACTGTTTAACGCTGGTTCGTGAAATGTCGCGGAAGCAAGAGTCGCCACCGTCTTTTATTTTCTCCAAATGGAAAGGACAAAAGCACAGAAAAATTCCTTAAAGAGATTGCTCTCGGTTCGGGAGGTAGGTTATAGAAAGGGAAGGTGTTAGCACCCTTTCTATCCATGGTTATCCATGGGCTCTTAGATACTTGCTCAATGTGTTTTCAAAATTGTTTGTTTGCTTTTTAATGTGGGTTTAAAAAAAGTTTCTTTGAAAAACTTCAGTTCGACTCGTACGTCAGAGTGTTTGAAAAATTTGCTTTGAAAGCTTTTGAAAAGTGTTGGTGTGAAAAGATTTCAGTTTGTTTTGAAGAGAGAAAGTATCCATGAGTCGTCTACCCACCCTAAGGAACTCGTCTGTGTAAATGTCCTTTAAAGTAATGCCATCCCACCATTGAGAGGTAGGTAGCACCACCGTTGGAGGTGTTCGGGTCAATTCGAGTTTGTAGGGACATGGTGATCACCAGAGCAATGGGAAGACACCTTAGAAGCTACCCTCATGCCAGGTTCCCGGATCATGAGGACTTACTAAGACGTCCTCTACTCGACGATCACCTTTCGAAGGCAAGGCAACAGTGAGGCGTACCCTAGGGGTGGTGTGTGCAATTTGTGTGTCGTTTTCATTGATATTTGTCTTTTGTCATGTTATGGGTGATCTACGCTTGATTTTATTTAAGGCCATTCATTCTTGCATGCTTATTTAACAGTTAAAAAGTTTGCGGGAAAAGTAAATCTAAGGCTATTACAAATGGCGCGGGTCCACATCGCCAAAATTAAACCGGACCCGATTTGACGGAAAGTAAATAAAGCAAAAGAAATAAAAGTGCGAGAAGTTAAATTGTCCGAGTTACATGGCTTTGGGAGAGATACATAATTATTTAAACGGAATAGAACAAGTATGCGCAATTAAATAAGAATTATTGAAACGAGGGCGTTGGACTCTTTTGCAAATTAAATTAATTAATAATTAAAATTAAGATTAAATGAAAATGTTTTTTTTTGGTATTTTTGTGTTCTTAGATTTAAGAGAAGAAAAAGAATTAAAATTAAAAGCTAAACCTAATTCTAACTATTTTTAAGTTATTTAAGAAAATATTAAAATTTAACCTAAATTAAACCTAAGTTTTTTTTTATACAATTTAATTATAAAGATAAGTAAATAAATATATTATGGTAAAGGGGAAAAAAATTTAAAAGGAATAAAAATTATCAATTTAACCTAATTCTACATATTTTTTGTATTTTTGTTATTAAAAGAAATTAAAATGGTAACCTAATTAACACTAATAATTACATGTTAATTTATTTATGAAAGTATTAGAATGAAATAATTTTATTACATTTTTTATCTTTTTCTGGATTTTTATGATGTTTTTTATATTTTGTAAAAAATAATAATTACTTTAAACAAATAATAAAATAAATAAAATAACAATAAAAAATAAAATAAGAAAAATATAGCAAAAGCAAACCAGGGGGGGTGGAGGTCCCCAATATGGAGGTGTGGGTCTTAGAATGCTGGCCCATTTGCCTTTGAGTCCGTTTGACTTTTTGAACAACCTACAACCATGTTGACCTACGTCCATGGTGTGCTTTCAATCTATGCCATTGACTGGATCCCAGCGCGCACGTGGATGGTTGATCAGGAATGTGTATGATGCGCCTTAACCCTTGAAGCTGCATATGAACATTTGATGAAAAATAATATTGGGATAACGTAGACCTGGGACTTGAACCCAGGTCATGAGGGTTACAAGCACATACACCTGCCAGCTGAGCCATTAAGTTTCAATTAACATATTATAGTAAATAAATAACAAAAAGAAAAACCAACGCGTAGTGGAGAGAAACGCGCACAATTCAAACGCTCCAATCGCTTGTGGCCACGTCTTCGTCTCTTTCACGTCCCCTGTAACATAAACATTCAGCAACGGTTTTGGACGCGTTGCATTAGGCAGGCTATTGAAAAATAGCGACTAGCGCTAGGGTGTACATAAATTGATCGTGAATGGTGTTTCTTGTTCGTTGGAGCATGCTGGTTACAACCGTCATAGTCTTGAGGGCTAATTTTACTTAGTCTTAAAAGCCCTAAATTAAAATTCTGAAAACCCTAAAGATCAAGCATGGTATAATCTCGTATAGCACAGAAAAACGCAATTAAAGGTGTTAGTTAGCTTCAAAAACTCACAACAAACATGAATCAATAAATAAAAATGGCAAAGGATGCATAAATCATGATGTACAATTCTGAATTTTTCTCTTTGCAGTTCGAGTCATAGATACCAATTCTTGGAGCTTTGGTTGTTGTTTTTGATTGGCACACGTTCAGAGAACCTTGAGAAAGCTAATGGAACAATTCTTATGCTTTGAATTCACCTCTAGTACTGATTTCAGTTTTTTGAGTTTTGAAGGAATTTTTCAAGTTTGGTAGGGGAATTGCTGCGCAGTATTCAGTGTATGAGCATTAGGGTTTGATTCCTGTTTATGTATTGAAGCTATTAGGTCAAGAAAATTGAATAAAATCCATGGCATTGATGATTTTGCATATTTGATTTTCCAAGATCTTTTCATATCTTTTCCACATGGTTTTTGTGCAAATTATGATCAATTCAAACCAAAACTTTCCACATTGGTATATGCACGAATTATAGAAGCCAAAACATGTATAAAAAGATTGGTTTTGTTAGGTTAAATATTTTTTCACATATTTAATTGATTTAATTGAATTAATATGAATAATAATTCAAATAAATAAATAAAAATGAGAAAATACTTCCCTTTGGGCCAAGTGGTCGTGCATAGGCTTGGAATGGTGAATCATGGAAGAAAAATAGGCCCATTAGCACATTTAGGTCATTTGGATCAAAGTTGACTTTTCAAAATATCCAAAAATTTCCCAACTTCCACAAGGCATAACTTGCTCAATTTTTAAGCTTTTCACATGTTCTTTGACATTTTGGAAAGGTCTTTGAGTCCTTTAATCAATGCCTTTGGTCCCATGTCATTTTTATTTACCAATCTCAAGTTATGGCCTTTGACTTAAAGTCCCTTTTTGTTGACTTTTGAAAATGACCTATAATGTTGAAATTGATAACTTTTTGTGAGAGCATTTCTTGGACTTGAAGTATGAAGATTAGTTGTAGGCAATGTCTTTCTCTTAAAAATGAGCTTTGGATGGAATTTTTCTGATAATCCATGTGAAAGTTATGCCTTGGTCAATTTCAGTTGACTTTTTCAGCTGTCCAAATATAGTAACTTTTGCATCTTGATGATTTTCTGAACCAAATTTTGAGAATCATGATCAAGCATTGATCAAATGATGTTTGTGGCTTCAAAATGATATGTTGACCAAAAATTTGAACTTTTGACTGTCAAATGACCATTTTGCCCCTACAGTTGACTGCAGTGCAATTTAGGGTTTTGACTGTGCAATTTTGAGCTGAATGCCTTGAAACTTGATATGAGGATGCCTGACCACATTTGTAGGCATGTGAGACTTGATTGGGCCTTTGAAAACTTTATTTTCTTGATCAGAACACAAACCCTAGTTTTGACTGTATAGGAGACAGTTGAACTGCACAACCCTTGGGGAATTTTGTGACTTGGCATTGGCAATTTCTTGAAGAATATGGGAGGGCAAATTTTGGGGTACAACACTGATGGATAACAAAGAGATCTTGTTCGAGAAAACTTTGATTCCGTTGATTCCTGTTGAAGATGTTTCCATCATAACCATTTCTACCAATTGTTGTACCCCAAAATTTGCCCTCCCATATTCTTCAAGAAATTGCCAAGTCAAGCTTCAAAGTTCCCCAAGGGTTGCACAATGCAAGAACCTCCTAAGCAGTCAAAACTAGGGTTTGTGTTCTGATCAAGGAGTTGAAGTTTCCAAGGGTCCAATCAAGTCTCACAAGCCTACAAATATGGTCAAGCATCCTCATATCAAGTTTCAAGACTTTCAGCACAAAATTGCACAGTCAAAACCCTAATTGCACTACAGTCAACTGTAGGGGCAAAATGGTCATTTGGCAGTCAAAAGTTCAAAATTTTGGTCAACATCTCATTTTGAAGCCACAAACATCATTTGATCAATGCTTGATCATGATTCTCAAAACTTGGCTCAAAAATCACCAAGATGCAAAAGTTTCTATTTTTGGACAGCTGAAAAAGTCAACTGAAATTGACCAGGGCATAACTTTCACATGGATTATCAAAAAAATTCCATCCAAAGCTCATTTTGAAGAGAAAGACATTTCCTACAACTCATCTTCATACTTCAAGTCCAAGAAATGCTCTCACAAAAAGTTATCAATTTCAACATTATAGGTCATTTTCAAAAGTCAACAAAAAAGGACTTTAAGTCAAAGGCCATAACTTGAGATTGGTAAATCAAAATGACATGGGACCAAAGAAATTGTTTAGAGGACTTCAAGACCTTTCTAAAATGTCCAAGAACATGAGCAAAGCTTAAAAATTGAGCAAGTTATGCATTGGAGAAGTTGGGAAATTTTTGTGAAATGGCCAAAATAATTTATCCTTGAAATCTCATTTTTGACAAAAGGGGCCCACTTTTTCCACTTGAATTGACTTGGCCATGCTTCCCACGTGTCCCATCTTTTATTTCAGATTTTTTTATTAATTGTTTCATTTTTATTGATTTTATTGGATTTAATTAATTTTAAATCTTTTAAAATCAAAAGAAATTCAAAAAAATTAATTTAAAGGGATATTTTGCTTTGATTAACCTTGAAGCATCATTATGTGCCTACCATTTTTCGTGCTAAGGCTTAAACAAGGCAAAAATTCAAATTTGAATCAAAAGTGGAAAGTGTGATAATGGTGGTTTATGCCAAATCCTAAACATCAATGCAAGGCATTATTGGCCATAATTTTCATTCATACACATTGCATAAGACATGTACAAGTGAAAGTGTCCAGGTTCATTCAAGAGACATGCATATTTCAAAAAAGGAAAACTTTTAATGTGTCTGATTCTTGTCTCATGGCATTAAAGGCCTGGTTAAATGGCTGTCTCTTACCGTTACAAGACCATCACACTCCTATAAATACAAGGGCCAGTGGCACATTACAAGGGACGAAAAAACACACAACAGGAGAACGAAAGAAACATTGGAGAGAGGCTGCCCACAAAATCCATCAAAGGTTGCCAGAATTTTCCAAGCAAAGCCACCCTTCAGCAAAAGTAGCCAAGCCCAGAAGCCCAGATCGAAGGTGCCTACATTCAGGAAGCGCCCAAATCGAAGGTCCAATCTACTGGTAAGAGAGGGTAAACTGTCCAACCTTGTATTTGCATTACACATTCGTGCTTGTTGTTACCTTCAATCTACTATCCTAGACAGGATCAAAGGGCCTGGGTTTGGCCCCAGGTCATGTTCTTCGTTTGCTAACATTTGCTGCAGATTTATCCTGAAAAGACTCAGCGCACGCAGGATCGAAGGGCCTGGGGTTCGATACCAGGCCCCGAGTTTATTTTGCTAACATACTTTTGCAGGTATAGCATCCCAGATCGAAGGAGACACCTTCTCTGGATCGAAGCTTCCCAGGCCTCCAGAATTATGTTTTTTTTATTTGCTGCCTGTTTCCGTCGTTTTTCTTATACTTATTTTGACTATTTTTATTTCTTTTTTTAATCAACATAAAATCAAAAACACAAAAAAATCAGAAAAGACAAAAAAATAAATAATAATTTTATTTTAGTATTAATTTTGTAAATAAATCCCTTAATTAATTTAGATTTAATTTTAGGTTATAATTTAATTCTATTTCACAATAAACCAAAAATAATAAAAAATAGATCTTTAACACTTTTTACCTTTTTTTAATTAATTAAATATTTTTATTATAAGTATCATTAACCATTAACTTTGTAAATAAAATTTATAATTAATTTAGTTTTAATTCTAGGTTTTAACTTTAATGCATTTTCTTTAATAAATTAAAAACAATTAGAATTAGAATTAATCATTTGACTTTTAATTAATTTAATGTCATAAATATAAAAAAAACATAAAAAACAAGTTCTTTCTTTTTATTTAATTTAATTATTCTATTAATTTTATTTTAATTCCTTAAAGGGTCCAACGCCCTCGCATTCGATCATATTTTCCTTTTTTCGCGCGTTTTATTTATTTCTGTTGTAAATATAATGTAATTGCTCCAAAGCCATGTAATAGCTATTAGATATTTATTTTCTGCACTTTATTTTAAATCGGGTCTGGATTAATTTGGCGTTGTAGACCCGCGCCCTTGTAATAGCGTAGGACCTTTATCCTTTCCGCACTTTAAATTTTCGCACCTTTAACTGTTAAACAATAACATGAAAGAATGAATGCCCAAAAATAAAATCGAAACGTAGATCACCAATGCATGACAAGACAAACAATAAACTGAAAATGACACACAATTCACACACCACCCCTAGGGTACGCCTCACTGTTGCCTTACCTCGAAAGGTGGTCATCAAGTACAGGACGTCTTAGTAAGTCCTTATGTTCCATTGATCTAGTTGCCTCGAATAAGTTGCCCCGGAACGGTTGCCTCGGAATAAAAAGATCAATGGCATAAGGGTAGCTTCTAAGGTATCCTATTGTTGCTCTGGTGATCACCCTGTTGCCTTGCCCCTCGAAACGTGGTCGTTGAGTACAGGACGTCTTAGTAAGTCCTTATGTTCCATTGATCCAGTTGCCTCGAATAAGTTGCCTCGGAACGGTCGCCTCAGAATAAAAAGATCAATGGCATAAGGGTAGCTTCTAAGGTATCTTATTATTGCTCAGTGTCCACACTGTCCCTAACCCTCGAATTGACCCGAACACCTCCAACGGTGGTGCTACCTATCTCTCAATGGTGGGATAGCACTACCTAAAGGACAATTACACAGCTTAATTCCTTAGGATAGGTAGATGACTCGTGGGTACTTGATCTATTCAAAAACAAATCAAAACTCTTTTCACACCGACACTTTCAAAAAGCTTTCAAAACAATTTTTCAAACACTCTTGAGGACTGATACAAGAGTCATTCTGAAATTTTTAAACGAAACTTTTTCAAACCCAATCGCACTTTGAAAAGCAAACAAACCATTTTTGAAAACACAATGAGCAAGTATCTAAGAGCCCATGGATAACCATGGATAGAAAGGGTGCTAACACCTTCCCTTTCTATAATCTACCTCCCGAACCGAGAACTAATCTCAATAAGGAATTTTTCTGTGCTTTTGTCCTTTCCATTTGGAGAAAATAAAAGACGGTGGCGACTCTTGCTTACCGCGACATTTCGCGAAACCAGCTTTAAAACAGTCAGTTCCAAATCCACCGATCACACCAATCCTTCCAAGGCTTCCTCGAGAAAGCCTTTTAGGATTACATCCGTTCCAAGAGTTGCTCCATTAATCATTACTATTCCTGGTCCTATCCCATACACTTCGGATAAGGCTGTCCCCTGGCACTATGGGGCCGATGTGTATTATCATGGGATCAAACAAGATTTGAAGATTGAAGAAACTGATGCTGATATCAGCAATATTGTCGGGTCTAGCAAGGTCACCAGAAGTGGAAGACTTTTCTCTCCTGATATTTCCCCTCCGACTGTTCAAAAGCCTGTTTCTATTCCATGTGCTAGTACATCAGCTACTGTTCCAATTCTTACTCCGGTTATCACTCCTGTCACTGAGTCATCTGACACTCGGGGAAAAGAAGTTACAGGTGGGCCTGCCCGAGCGGAGGTGCCCAAGAAGATCGTCGTAGAAACCTCTAAGCAGGAGATAGAGGAAATTTTGAAGATTATCAAGAAGAGCGACTACAACATAGTCGAGCAGCTGGGGCAAACCCCGTCGAAAATCTCCATGTTATCCTTATTGTTGTGCTCGGAAGCCCATGCAAAGGCTTTAATTGCTTTCCTTAAAGCTGCGCATGTGTCGTAGGAAACTTCTACTGATAAATTCAAAGACTGTGTGGCTAGTTTGACCGCTGACAACGGGTTGGGTTTCTCCGACGCAGATCTGACTGCCAAGGGAAGAAATCATAATGATGCTCTGCATGTCTCGATCGAGTGCAGGGGCACTACTTTGCCCCACGTACTAGTGGATACTGGGTCCTCATTAAATGTTTTACCCAAGAAAGCATTAGATCGGCTGGATTGTGAAGGGTTGGTTATGAAGCCAAGTAATATTGTGATTAGGGCCTTTGACGGGTCCAAAAGGATGGTGCACGGGGAGGTGGACGTCCCTATTAAAGTTGGCTCTCAGACTTTTGCATCTATATTCTATGTGATGGATATCCGACCATCTTATTATTGCTTGTTGAGTCGCCATTGGATTCATAAGGCTGGGGCAGTGACTTCTACGCTCCATCAGATGTTAAAATATCCAGTAAAAGGGAAGATTGTTACGGTGCAGGGTGAGGAGGAGTACCTGGTAAGTCATCTTAATTCCTTTCGGTATGTGGAGATGGATGGAGAGTTCATTGAAACCCCGTGTCAGAACTTTGAAGAGGTTCCCTAAACTCTGGCGTCGACTGAAGTTGCAGTTGAAGAACCTCCAATGAAGATGGCTTCCCTCAAGGATGCCAGGGCTGTAATTGAAAAAGGTGGGTGTGCAAACTGGGGCTAACTCCCTAACTTCGCACACAAGACTGACAAGTTTGGTTTGGGTTTTACTGCAGAAGCTCAAAGGGATGTTCGGCATGCACGAATTGGAAGACCTCCTCTGCGCATTAGTAATCAGGGAGTGAATGTCATTGAGGATGATGAAGAAGAGTCAGAGTTCGACTGCTGGATTTACCCGACTACCGACGATGTATTGAACAATTGGACGGCGAAGGACTTCGTACCCGTTTCTTTTATTACACAGTAATAGACTTTTGTTTTGAGATTTGTAATAGATAGTTCGAAACTTTACGGCCCGGTGCCTTGCCCGAGGCACCTTGGCTTTGTTTGTGAGGGCTTATTATTTGTCATTTTCATATATCATCAATAAAGTATTGGACGTTTTCTTGTATTACAAATTTTGCGCTCCTTGTCTTTCTTTTTTATCTAGAACTTTATCAAAACAGCTATTTGTCTTACACACACTCACATACCATAATGCAGATCCACATCCACTCTGGATCCCACTGATAACGACTCTGCTATTTCCAATTATGACTTCGAAAATCCGATCAACCAAGCCGAGGAAGAAGGTGAGGTGAGGTGCCTGGAGAGCTTGCTAGACTGTTACTACAGGAAGAGAGGGCCATACAGCCACATGAAGAGCCAATGGAATCCGTGAATTTGGGTACAGAGAAAGACAAGAAAGAGGTCAAGATAGGTGCAAATATGGAGCCTAGTGTCAAGCAACAGTTGATGCAGATGCTACGCGACTATGTTGAGATTTTAGCTTGGTCATATGAAGATATGCTCGGTTTAGACACTGACATTGTGGTACACCGCCTACCAACTAAAGAAGACTGCCCTCTGGTAAAATAGAAGGTTCGTCGTATGCGCTCTGAGATGTCTGAGAAAATCAAAGATGAGGTCATGAAACAATTTGACGCTGGATTTCTAGCTGTTACTTCCTACCCACAGTGGGTTACCAACGTGGTTCCAGTGCCAAAGAAAGATGGTAAGGTACGAATGTGTATGGACTATAGGGATCTGAATAGGGCAAGCCCCGAGGATGATATCCCACATCCTCACGTCGATTTTCTGGTCGACAACACCGCGTAGCATAATATCTTCTCCTTTATGGATGGTTTTTCTGGTTACAATCAGATTAAGATGGCTCCCGAGGATATGGAGAAGACAACTTTTGTTACACAGTGGGGCACATTCTGTTACATGGTAATGCCTTTCGGGTTGAAGAATGCTGGGGCAACGTATCAGCGCGCCATGGTCGCTTTGTTCCACGACATGATTCACCATGAGATTGAGGTTTACGTTGATGATATGATTGCAAGGTCCCAGACTGAAGAATAACACCTTGACCATCTCCAGAAACTGTTCGACAGGTTGAAGATGTACAAGCTGAGGTTAAACCCGAACAAGTGCACCTTCGGGGTAAGGTTTGGTAAGCTGCTGGGTTTCGTTGTTAGTGATAAAGGTATTCAAGTGGATCCTGCAAAGGTGAATGCTATACAGAAGATGCCAGCTCCCCGAAAAGAAAAGGAAGTAAGAGGCTTTTCGGGACGTCTGAATTACATTGCCCGATTCATCTCACACCTGACTGCTACTTGTGAGCCAATCTTCAAGCTGTTGAAGAAATATCAAGTGGTAAAATGGAATGATGAATGTCAGGCCGCTTTCGAAAGAATCAAAGAATACCTCCAAGAGCCACCTATTCTGATGCCTCCAGTTGAAGGAAGACCTTTGATCTTATACTTGACAGTACTCGACAATTCAATGGGGTGCGTGTTGGGGCAGCATGACGAGTCTGGCCGAAAAGAGCGCGCTATTTACTACCTTAGCAAAACGTTTACCGACTGTGAGACCTGATACTCACTGCTCGAGAAAACTTGCTGCACCTTGGCATGGGCTGCTCGCCAGCTGAGACAGTATATGCTGACTCACACTACCCTATTGATATCAAAGATGGACCCAATCAAGTATATCTTCGAGAAGCATGCCTTGTCCGGAAGAATAGCAAGATGGCAGATGATCTTAACTGAGTATGACATCCAATACACAACCCAAAAGGTAATCATGGGGAGTGTGTTGGCAGATCATTTGGCACATCAGGCCATGGATGATTACCAATCCATGAATTTCGAGTTCCTGGATGAGAACATCATGTTGGTGACCGACTGTGAAAAACCTGGACCAGATGAAGGACCTGAGGAGGGATCCCGATGGTCTATGTACTTTGATGGAGCTTCAAACTCTTTGGGTAATGGCATTGGCGCCGTGATCATATCTCCTGAAGGCTGTCATACTCCATTCACCGCCCGATTATGTTTTAACTGCACCAACAATATGGCAGGGTATGAAGCGTGCATCATGGGCCTTCGAGCAGCTATTGACCTGAGGATTAAGTTCTTGAGTGTATTCAGAGATTCCGCTCTCGTGATCAGTCAGATTAAAGGCGAGTGGGATACGAAGCACCCAAATCTTATTCCTTACAAGGAGTATGTATTGACATTGCTTCCACACTTCGAGGAGATAACCTTTGAACATTTCCCCAGAGAAGAGAACCAGTTAGCGGATGCGCTAGCTACCATGTCTTCTATGTTCAAGGTCAGGTGGGACAATGAAGCTCCCCAGATTACCATTGAGAGGTTGGACGAACCCTCACATTGCTATGACATCGAGACTGAAGAGGTAGCAGATAAACCCTGATTTCACGAGGTAAGGAGGTATCTTGAGACTCAGGAATACCCCGAGGGTGCATCCGTTAATGATAAGAAGTTTCTAAGGAGGTTCGCAGCGAAGTTCTTCATCAGTAATGGTATCCTCTACAAGCGTAACCATGATTCAACCTTACTGCGATGTGTGGACAAAAATGAGGCAGAAAGGATTATGGCAGAGTTACATGAAGGTACTTTCGGAACTCATTCCAGTGGACATACTATGGCAAAGAAAATCCTACAGGCAGGATATTATTGGTCTACTATGGAAGCCGACTGTTATCAACATTCTCGGACCTGTCATAACTGCCAAGTCTATGCTGATAAGGTGCATATACCTCCAGTTCCTATGAATGTCTTGACAGCTCTTGGCCTTTTGCAATGTGGGGCATCGATATGATTGGCGAGATCAGACCTACTGCGTCCAATGGGCATCATTTCATCCTGGTAGCGATTGATTACTTTACGAAGTGGGTTGAAGCAGCTTCCTTTGCTACAGTAACCAAGAACGTCGTGGCGCGATTCATCCGACACAATTTGATCTGTCGATACGGTGTACCAGAGAGGATCATTACGGACAATGGTACAAATCTCAACAATAGGATGATCACCGAACTCTGCAAGCAGTTCAAGATACAGCATCACAACTCTTCTCCCTACCGACCAAAGATGAATGGGGCTGTTGAAGCGGCTAATAAGAACATCAAGAAGATTGTGAAGAAGATGACGGTGACATACAAAGACTGGCATGAGATGTTACCATTCGCTCTTCATGGGTACCGTACCTCAGCACGGACGTCAACAGGGGAAACACCTTATTCCTTGGTGTATGGCATGGAGGCAGTCTTGCCCATTGAAGTTCAGATACCCTCTCTTCGGATTATGAAAGATGCAGGTTTAAGAGAGGATGATTGGATTCAGACCCGACTTGATCAGCTGAACTTAATTTATGAGAAGAGACTTACTGCTATTTGTCATGGTCAGACGTATCAAAAGCAAATGATCAAGGCATTTAACAAGAAAGTCAGACGACAAGAGTATCAAGTTAGGGATCTGGTGATCAAGCACATCATACTGCCACAAGGTGATCCCAGGGGAAAATGGACCCCTATGTACGAAGGGACATTTGTGGTTAAGAACATTTTCCCGGGAGGAGCTATGATTCTAACCACCATGGATGGTGACGACCTTCCTCACCCCGTCAATACAGACATAGTGAAAAATACTACGCATAATCAAAGACCCGCTAGGTCGACTGGCCTAGGAAAAAATAAGGGCTTCCCGGCGAACATAAAGGGTTCGGGAAAAAATAAGGGATGAAAATGAAAGAAAAAAACTGTACACCCGACAAGTCGAAAACCTGAAAAGGCGACTTGGGAAAAAAAGGGTATCCCGGTGGACTGAAAACCCGAAAGGGCGGTCCAGGAAAAAATTAGGGATCAAAGCGTAACACTATGTCTCATTGGATCATCTTGCAACCAGACTTCGGTATCGACTATCAAGCTCGGATGGCGCCAATCAATCTGATCTACCTTCAACCAAGTAGCAAATTAATGAGACGCTCGAAGATATAAAGGCAATAGCAGAGTTGGAACCCAGTGGGATTGTTCACATAGCTGTTTTTTTCTTTGTTTTTCACAAATTGTATAATTTCTATCTTTCGGCGGTGTTCTCTTACTAGGACGTCATCCTCTTGTACAAAAACGCCTATTCACAGGCCAACTTCAAAATCAATACAATTCATTTTTTACAATAGTTTCAAAATTATTTTTCTTTTTCTATTTTGTTTTGCAAGAACATCCAATGGTTCATGTTGATATATGCATTCGACAATAATTGTTGCTCATAAATATTTACATGCGAAACAAAAGAGATTGCTCGTAATTTCAGAAACAGGGGCAAACAAGAAATTTCCAGACCTTACAGTTGCTCTATTCACCAGGTACAGGGATAGACCCAGCTGGAGAAAATGACTAAAGATATATACACTCCCCGCAGAGTAAGAAAAAGACAGTGATGTTAGCTTTCCCGAACAGCACACAACTCTCCCCAGCTGAGGTTTGCAATCGCGAATGAGTCAGTAAGATTCTCCCCAAGAAGAGTTCGTCTTTCACCAACAATGGAAGACCATCCCCAGTAGAGTTTATTTCTCCCACAAATAGAAATTTTGTCCCCGATAGAGTTCATCACCGCCAGCAACGGTAATTCATCCACAGTCGAGGCTGTTGCTCCAAATCAGCAGATCTTCTAACAGAGTATCTCTTCCCCACAGAGTCATTCTCTCACCAATGTATTCTCCAGCAGGATTATTCTCCCAATCATCTTCGGTCGTTATCCCCAGCGAGCGAAATTCTTTTTACTCTCCAGCAGCAGTCCATGATTTATTTTCCCCAACTAGAGAACATAATAAAAACATTGCACATCCATACATCATGACATGCATATACGCATCATACAGCACAATCTCATTTATTTTGAGAACGTCATTGCTTGATACATATCATGCATTACATACGACTAACTCTTTACATTTCAGGAAAAGATACCATCAAATTCTCACAAAGTTCAAGCTATGAAGCCCGGGTACAACCAGATAGTATCTTGATTACTCCATCATATTGTGAAGCCCGGAGAACAACCGAATAACAGTATCAGAATACCATGAAGCCTGGAATCGACCAGATAGTGGTATCTCTTAAAAGCAAGCTATGGAGCTCGGATTCGACCGGATAATAGTTTAATCCCCAGTAAGTCGTGAAGCCCGGATTCGACCGGATAATAGCTCAACAAGTTATTGTGAAGCCTGGATTACGACCAGATAACAATGCAAGTTTCTGTGAAGCCTGGATTACGACCAGATAGCAACCAAGAATACTACGAAGCCTGGATTTGACCATATAGTGGTATATCTTTAATTCAAGTTATGAAGCCCGGGTCCGATCAGATAGTATCTTGATTTATCCGAACACCATGAAGCCTGGATTCGACCAAATAATGGTATATTACATCGCGAAGCCTGGATTATGACCAGATAGCGGTAAAGACACTGAAGCCTAGGATTACGACCAGATAATAGTGAAGGACACTGTGAAGCTTGGATTTCAACCAAATATCAGTTCACCCGACCAATTACTATGAAGCCTGGAGTCGACCGGATATTAGTAGGCCTTAAAATCAAATGGAGGCCCGGATGCGACTGGACAACCACTTGATTTCTTCTGAAGCCTGGATTTCGACTAGATAAGAAGTAAGGTATTGTGAAGCATGGATTCGACCAGATAACAGTACAAGACACCATGAAGCCTGGATTCGACCAGATAATGGTATGAAACATCGTGAAGCCTGGATTACGACCAGATAGCGGTACAAGACACTGTGAAGCTTGGATTTCGACCAAATAGCAGTTTTACCTGGACAATTACTAAGAAGCCCGGAGTCGACCGAATATTATTGTGCCCTAAATTCAAGTTAAAGCCCGGATGCGACCAGATAACAATTGAATTCCTTCTGAAGCCTGGATTACGACCAGATAAGAATTGAGAAATTGCGAAGCCTAGATTACGGCCGGATAGCAAGTTTAATCTCATCTCCCTAGTAAGTCACTATAAAGCCTGGATTACGACCAAATAGCAGTCAATCTTATCACTATGAAGCCTGGATCACGACCATATAGTAGTTCATTTTCACCTCTTCGACCAAGAGACTATTCCCCAGTAGAATAACAGACGACTGAATCTCCTAAAATTCAACTTTTCTCTCAAGACAGAGACCAGCATTCCCCAGGGTAGTCTTCCTCAACAACAAGTATACCGAATCTCGCTAAGGAATATCTTAGGCGATCGACACTCCTTCAGGTGGCATCTTTAAGCCCACCTTCCGTCATCAATTTCCAAATGGCATCTGTAAGCCCATTCCCGACATCACAAGACAAGTACCACTTCATGCGAGTGCAAATTTCTGGGCACTCTAGGGTTCAATCATCTTCCACCTTCAGATCACGAAAGGCAGACGAGCCAATCTACATCTTCAGGTTTAAGAAGATTGAACAGGGGCAGCTGTTGTACCCCAAAATTTTCCCTCCCATATTTCTTAATACATTTCAAGTGAGGTCTTCAAATTGCTCAAGGAATTCCAAGGGTTGACCAGACAAGCTCTTTCCTAAGGCAGTCTATCTCAAATTAGGGTTTCATGTTGCATCAAGATACTTGAGTCCAAGGGATCCCAAATGCTCACCATTGTCATAATATGTTCTCAAGATCATTCATGTCAAGTTTCAAACCTTGCAGAGGAAATTTGCTCAGTCAATTGCTCAAAGGCCTGAAAATCGACTATGCTAGGGCAAAAGTCAACTGTGGCCTACATACAATCATACTTCAAGGTTTTTGGTCAACATCCTAATTTTGAAGTATCATTCATAATTTGATCAAGTTTTGATCATGATTCCTCAAGGATTGCTCACAATTCATCAAAACCCAAAAGTTGCTAAATTAGGGGTTTGTAGGAAAACTCAACTCAAATTTGACCAAGCATAAATTTCTCATAATTTATGATAAATGACCCATCCAAAGATAATTTTTAATAGGATGCAATTACAAACAATTCATATTCATCTCCCAAGTTCAAAATATGCACTCATAAGAAGTTATGAATTTGGACATTATAGGTCATTTTGAAAAGTCAACAAAACACCTTTTTTGTCAAAGCTTCATATATGAACATGGAATACCAAATTGAGACAAGACCAAAATTATTTCTTATAGGACATCTCAAGCTTTCTAAAAAGTCCAAGAACACCTTCAAATAATCAAAATTTAGGAAGTTATGCATTGGTGAAGTTGACCTTTTTTGCAAAATTGCCAAAAGTCAAAAGTGCCTCAAATTGCAATTTTTGCTAAATGGGCCTAACTTTTTGCACTTGTTTTGAGTTGGTAGAATGGTCCAAGATCCCTAGCTCTTCCCATTTGTCTTTATCTTATTTTTTCTATTTATTTTGATTTTGATTTCAATTAAATCAATTTAAATCAAAATAAATCATGAAAAAATCCAAATCATTGAAACTTCAAGATCTTGTGCATATTTCAGGTCCCATATCCAGCTAGCAAGTGAATTAATTCGTGCAAGGCATAGGTGGGCACAAAAAGATTGGTTTTGGCCTATTTTTAGAAAGATTTTCAAGTGAATCAAATCAAGATCAAAAGCCATAATTGATAAAGATTGAGAACACTTTTGCAACCCTAATTCCACCAGTGGTATATAGTGTACAATTGCAGACCTAAAACACAAGCTTTGGAGGCGTGAGAAGGCATAATCAAATTTGAAAAAATCACAAAAAAGTGTTGATTCAATTTCATAGCTCTAGGCGTTTTCAAGATCCCCTAGCCATCTCATTCGCTTCCCGGGATTGCAAGGAAGCCATACCAATCGAGAACAAGCATTTTCATGCGCTAAAACTCAATGTAAGTGGTTCACGACTTTGAACTTTTCTTGAAATCAAATCACGTTATTTTGGCACCTACAACATGAATCGTTCACATATTCTTGTTCCTTGAAGCATTTGCAAGCTATCTATAATAATTAATTACATTTTATTGGCTATATCAGAATCCACCATTGTTAGGGCTCTTTGCTTCGATTTAGGATCTTTTTACACATGTAAAATTGGGCCACAAGAAGGGCATCATCATGCTCAGCAGGCCAAGACGATTCGATTCATGGCATTAGATTTTGTTTATCATGCTTGTGTTTGATTTTAAGACATGCAGGGTTTATAGCTACGGACATTTGTCCGTAGGTAAAAGTCACTGAATCTTTTACCAACGGAGAGAGGACAGGGACGATGGCGTGGCAAGCTGTGATTAGCCCATTCAAATTTTCGCGCGGATAATTCTTTATTTTGCTTATTTTTAATATAATGATTATTGTTTATTCTATGTACAATAAAAGCGTCCAACTCAGTTGGTGTGAAGGTGAGTGGAGAAGGCCACAGGACATGGGTTCGAATCCCAGGTCCCCCATGTTCTTCAATAATATTTTGCTTTGTGTAATCACGTGCTTGTACAAGCCAAGACTCCACCATGTGTCATCAACATGCCACCACTAGATCTGAATCACGTTTGATCCAAAGGGTATCATGTGATGGTCCACCAAAAGCTTCAGTCAACGCATAGCATGGAATCTAGGAGGTCAAACATGGACCATTTGGTTTGGGCCCAAAATTGCTATTTGCACACCTCTAAATTACTGATTTCAGGCCCATTTTCTTTTACTCTTCTTTTTATATTTTCTTTATTAAATCATTTAATTATTTTTACTAACACCAAATTAATTCTTTTTTCCATAAAAAATCATAAAAATAATTTTCATCCAATTAGATTTAGAATTTATTTTTTTATACAAAAATTAATTTAATTAGTTTATTGAATTTTAGGGTAACTTTAAATATTTGGTAAATAAATTAAAGCAAGTTAGAAATTAGGGTTTTGTCTAATTTAAGTTCTATTTTTTCTCTCTTAAAAATAACCAAAAAATACAAAAATAGGTCATGTAAATTATTTTCTTTAAATTAATTTAATTACTAATTAGATTTGTACTTAATTTAAAAACCTTATTCTTTTTTTTTTAAAATAATCAAAAACAACCAAAATAAATTTTTTTTTATTAGGTTAGACGAGGTCAAAACCCTAATTTCCTTGCGTTCTTAATTCATCGCGTGCGTTTTATTATTTTTACCATATTGATGTAATTGCTCACAAGATGTAATAGATTAATTAGGACCTTTTCGTTCATTTATCATTTTTTTACGGGTTGTTTTTGGCTATGTAATTAATACCCGAAGTCTTGTAATAGCGTAGCTTTACTTTCCGCATTTTAAATTCCGCAAATATTAACTGTTAGATGTATGATCTTAGGGTTGCATGACAAGAATGTATGTTAAATTTTAAAACGGTTAGCAAACCCTAAATGTGCAAAGATAATAACTTGAAATTGAATCACTCGCACATGCGCACTCCTAGGGTATACTCTCACTTCGGTTGCCTTCGGTAAACGATCATTAAGTATAGGGTATTTTAGTGGTTGCTCTTTTGTCTCAAAGATCAAAGTTGTCTCGGAAAGGTTGCCTCGGATATGTTGCCTCGAATATTGATCTTAAGACATTAGGGTTATTACTAAGACGTCCTAACATTGCTTTAATGATCGTACGTCCCTTTCGAATTGACCCTTAAAACTCCAACGACGGTGCTACCCACTCACTAATAGTGGGATAGTGTTGTCTAAAGGAAACGAACACAGAACAATTCTTTTTTCGAGTAGGTAGATGCCAGTAGGTACTTGCTCAAAACAAAGAAACTTTTTCCACACTTACACTCTCTTTCAAACAAAGTTTTCAAAACAACTTCGTAACACTCTTGAAGACAGAAGCAAGGGTTAAAATGAAGTAAAACAAAACTTTTCAAATCAAACACACACAAGCAAATTTTGAAAAATGATGAGCAAGTATCTAAGAGCCCGTGGAAAACCACAGATAGAAAGGGTGCTAATACCTTCCCTTTCTATAATCTACCCCCGTACTCAAAATCTCAAAAAAGGAATTTTTCTGTGCTTTTTTCCTTTCCAGTTGGATAAAATAAAAGTCGATGGCGACTCTTGCTTACCGCGACATTTTGCAAACACAAACGCAAAACGCAAACCAGCATTCAAAATAGTTCCGGTTCTGGCCACCGTATCATACATACATCTAACAGCTAATAATTGCGGAAATTTAAAAGTGCAGAAATGTAAAACCTAACTATTGCATGGCTTTCGCAGATACAGAATTATTTAAATGAAAATAAAATGCGGAAATTTAAACCCTAATTAAAATCTATTACAACCTCGAAACAGTTACATAAATAATAATCAAAAGGGTAATTAAAAATACGCGCGCGATGGATTAAATGCGAAGACGATTGGAAAAACCTAAAAAATCTAATTTGAGAGAAGAATATTTAAGTTATTTTTGAAGGAAAATTAATTAATTATTTACAAAACCCTAATTTTTAATTAGTTTTAATTATAAAAAGGAATTAAATTTACCTAATTAGAATTAGACTAATTAATTCAAGAAAATAAAATATTTTATGAAAAAAAAAAGATTTTTATGTTTTTTTTTGTGATTTTGATTTGATAAAAAAATGATTTTGTTATTTTGTAAAGAAAAAAAAGAATTGAATAACTAATAAAAGAATAAGAAATAAAATAAAATAAAAAAGATTAGAGATGGGCCTGCTTAAGCAATTCGGGGCGGGGGGTGTTGTTGAATTAGTCCAAGCCCATTATGATTGAGGCCCAGCTAGCGCATGATCCAGTGGGGAGGCTTCCTGATGGTACACCATGGTCCCTGGCAGGTGGAGACGTTGGATCTGGTTGATCGGGCATGTGATGAGATCCTGTAGTTGGATGATGGAGGTGCATAGTGGACGCTTAAGTAGGTGATGTGCAGGATCTGTCAAAGGAAAATAAAATAAGGAAATTTGCTGGGACCTGGGATCGAACCCAGGTCATCTACCCTTTCCAACACACTCCTTTACCAGTTGTGCCACATGTTTCAATTGATAACATAATAATAATGATGCATAATATATAAAACAAATGGATAAAACTGAAACAAACAAAAATGCACGCCCAGTTTGAATAGCCCAGTGGTTGGCTGCCACGTTATCACCTTCTTCCTCAGTCCGTCGTTTTAGGTAAACATCTTATACCTACGACCATCTTCCATAGCTACAAACCTGCAAGTTTCCAAAATCCAGTACGGGCATGATAAATGAATTATGGCTATACCAATTAAATTTTTTTGACCTCACGAGTACGATGGTACCCTTTGTGTAGGCCAATTTTACCTGTATCAAGAAACCCCAAAACGTGACCTCAAACCCTAATAATGGCAACTCTGGATATAAGCGTCAAAACTCAAAATCAAGTAAACCAAAACGTTCTAAAGGTTCATACAAACACAATGCTACATTCAATAATGGTTAATCATGCATGAATTGCAAAATACGATTCAAGTTAGGGAAAGAAAACCGTGATTTTGTAACGCGTGTTTCTTGGTGTGAACAGGCTTGCAATTGATCCAGTTATGTTCATGAGATGTCCAACAATCTATTGGCAATGCTAGAACGACTTGAATTGGCCTCTAAGCTTGAAACTGAATCACACCTTTTTGTCAATTTTTTTGAGTTTTGTTCTTTCTTTCTCACGACTGCAACCACCCTCTTTTGCCTTGGATGCATTCTGTATATGTACTTGAACGAATTAGGGTTGTAAAAACCACTAGTATCTTTGCAAATTTTGAAGATT
This sequence comes from Vicia faba, assembly GCA_948472305.1. NCBI lineage: Eukaryota > Viridiplantae > Streptophyta > Magnoliopsida > Fabales > Fabaceae > Vicia > Vicia faba. Next base: position 91,038,325 of record OX451738.1, read on the forward strand.
TGATTTGGTTTTCATGTGGTATGATATCCTTCCAAATTTGGCCTAATCATGCCATTATTATGACAATTAGATTTGATTTGATTTTATTCTGATATGCCAGAATAATGAGCTTGTGATTCTGTCCAAAAATCCAATCAAAACAAATCTTTGTTATTATTTACCAATTATTTGATTTAATTCAATTTTTAATAAATAAAAAATCAAAATAAAATAAATAATGAAGCAAATAACATGTGAGTGAACATTTGGGTCTTGGACCATGTCATGAGTGAGGTGAAATCATAAAAAGTTAGGCCTATTTGGCAAAAAATACATTTTAGAGCACATTTGACTTTTGGCAATTTTGCAAAAAACGTCAACTTTGACAAGGCATATCTTTTCCATATTTAACCCTAGAGAGGTGTTCTTGGACTTTTTAGAAAGCTTAGGATGTCCCCTAAACAAAAATTTTGGTCTCGTCTCAATTGAGTCTTCCATGTTCATGTAATAAGCTTTGACCCACAAAGTGTTTTTGTTGACTTTTCAAAAGGACCTATAATGTGGAAATCCATATCTTTTTGTGAGTGCACATTTTGAGCTTGAGGGATGAAGATGAATTGTAGGTAATTGAATCCTATTCAAAATGAGCTTTGGATGGAAAATTTATTATAAAGTATGAAGAAGTTATGCTTGGTCAAAGTTTGGTTGACTTTTCCTAAGAAACCCTAATTTAGCAACTTTTGGGTTTTGATGAATTTAGGGAATCCCTTGAGGAATCATGATCAACCCTTGATCAAATGATGTATATAACTTCAAAATGTTGATGTTGACCAAAAATCTTGAAGTTTTACTGTATGTGGGCTACAATTGACTTTTGACCTAATATAGTCGATTCTCAAGCATCTGGGCGGTTGACTGAGCAAACTTCTTGTGCAAGGCTTGAAATTTAACATGGAGGGTATTGAGAACATATTAGGACCATGGAGAGCATATGAAGTCTTTGGAGTTCACCCATCTTGATGAAAATGGAAACTCTAGTTTAAGACACATTGCCTTAGGAGAGAGTTTGTCTGGTAAACTCTTGGGCAACCCTGAGCAAATTGAGGATCTCTAGGAGTATGTTTTGAGTAAAATGAGAGGGAAAATTTTGGGGTAAAACAGCTTCCCCTGTTCAATCTTCTTAAACCTGAGGATGTAGATTGGCTTATCTGCCTTTCGTGATCTGAAGGTGGAAGATGATTGAACACTAAAGTGCCCAAAAATTTGCACTCGTATGAAGTAATGCTGATTTAATGATGTCGGGAATAGGCTTACAAATGCCATTTGGAGAAGATGTGATGGAGAATCGTTGGAGATGGGCTTAAAGATGCCAGGATGTGATGGAGAATCGTCAGAGATGGGCTTAAAGATGCCATCTAATGGATGTTGATTTCCCGAGATATTCCTTTGATGAGAATTCCTGTTCTTGTCGTTGAGGAGGAATCTGCTGAGGAATGTCATTCTGTCTTGGGAGAAGTAGAATTTTAGGAGCTTCAGTTCTCCGTTACTCTACTGGGGAAATAACTCCTGCTTGAGGAAGCATAAGTAAACTGCATATTTGGTCAGTGTACAGGCTGCACAATGGCTTACTGGGGACAGGTGAAATCAACCGAAACTGGTCGGGTCCAGGTCTTACAGTGTTGTGAACCGTTTTCTGGAGATAAGAGAGAAGAAACCTGGATGGTAAGGTTATGATAAGGAACCTGGATAGTAGGGTTACTTCGAAATGAAAGCCTGCATAGTAGGGCTGTGAGAAAGAACCTGGATAGTAGGATTACTTCGAAATGAAAGCCTGGATAGTAGGGTTGTGAGAAGGAACCTGGGTCGTAGGGTTACTTCGAGATGAAAGTCTGGATAGTAGGGCTATGAGAAGGAACCTGGATAATAGGGTTACTTCAAAATGAAAGCCTGGATAGTAGGGCTATGAGAAGGAACCTGGATAGTAGGGTTACTTCGGAGTGAAAGCCTGGATAATAGAGTTGTGAGAAGGAACCTGGATAGTAGGGTTACTTCAGAGTGAAAGCCTGGATAGTAGGGCTGTGAGAAGGAACCTGGATAGTAGGGTTGCTTCAGAATGAAAGCCTGGATACCTGGATAGTAGGGTTACTTCGGAATGAAAGCCTAGATAGTAGGGCTGTGAGAAGGAACCTGGATAGTAGGGTTACTTCGGAATGAAAGCCTGGATAGTAGGGCTATGAGAAGGAACCTGGATATTAGGGTTGCTTAGGAATGAAATCATGGATAATAGGGTTATGAGAAGGAACCTGGATAGTAGGGTTACTTCGGAATGAAAGCCTGGATAGTAGGGCTATGAGAAGGAACCTAGATAGTAGGGTTTCTTCGGAATGAAAGCCTGGATAATAGGGCTATGAGAAGGAACCTGGATAGTAGGGTTACTTCGGAATGAAAGCCTGGATAGTAGAGCTGTGAGAAGGAACCTGGATAGTAGGGTTACTTCGAAATGAAAACCTGGATAGTAGGGTTGTGAGAAGGAACCTGGATAGCGGGGTTACTTCGGAATGAAAGCCTGGATAGTAGGGCTGTGAGAAGGAACCTGGATAGTAGGGTTACGTCGAACTGAAAGCCTGGATAATAGGGTTGTGAAAAGGAACCTGGGTCATAGGGTTACTTCGAAATGAAAGCCTGGATAGTAGGGCTGTGAGAAGGAACCTGGGTCGTAGGGTTACTTCGAAATGAAAGCCTGGATAGTATGGCTGTGAGAAGGAACCTGGATAGTAGGGTTACTTCGAAATGAAAGCCTGGATAGTAGGGCTGTGAGAAGGAACCTGGGTCGTAGGGTTACTTCGAGATGAAAGCCTTGATAGTAGGGTTATGAGAAGGAACCTGGGTCGTAGGGTTACTTTGAAATGAAAGGCTGGATAATAGGGTTGTGAGAAGGAACCTGGGTCGTAGGGTTACTTTGAAATGAAAGCCTGGATAGTAGGTCTATGAGAAGGAACCTGGGTCGTAGGGTTACTTCAAAGCGGTATTGTAGATTAGTTGACCCGTTTGGTTTCAAGAACTGAGTTTCCAATAGTTGTAAGCAGACGTGATCTGTATAACTGCTGGATTTGTTGAAGCTAATCATCTTTCCTGAAAAGATAACGAGGTTAGTTATATGCGATGCATGAAATGCAGAGTGAGATGATGTTCTCAAAATAACTGAGATTATGGTATATATGATATGTATGCGCATGTCATGATATATGTTCATGAAATGATATTAGGGTATGCCTGCGTCTGGGAAAATAAATCCCTGACGGTTGCTGGAGATTTGTGAATTTTCTGTCGGGAAGAGATGCGGCTTGAGAATGAACTCTGTGGGGAACGAACTTAGGAAGTGAATTCTTGTAGCTGAAGTGATGAGCTCTGTCAGGGATTGAGCCTATGTGTCCCGAGAAATAAACTCTGCTTGGGGGATGAATTTTACTGACTCGTTCGCGATTATGAACTTCGGCTGGAGTATATAGCTGTCAGGTTTCAGAATCACCCTGGCTGGGGAGATTACGTCCTGTTTCGGGAAAGCAGACATCAATGCTTTTGAATACTTTTACTCTATGGGGAGTGTATATACCCGTGATTGTGTTCCAAAACTGACTCTATCCCGATACCTGATGGGTGGAATAACCATCGGGTTTGGCACTTCTTGTTTTTTTTTTCTGTTTCTGGAATTACGAGTAATTGTATTTTGTTTCTTATGTAAATATTTATAAGCAGCAATCATTTTCAAACGCACATCAAGAGAAGCAATCAAGCAATCAAGAGAAGCAATTAAGATGAACTAGATCCTAAGGTATACCCCACTTAGGATCTAACTGTATTAGGGTTTTTCTAACTGTATTAAATTTTCATGCGATCTTGTCATACAATCCTATTAACATACATCTAGACAGTTAAATATTTGCGAGAATTTAAAATGCGAGAAAGTAAACCTACACTATTACAAGGCTTCGGGGAGGGGATTAATTACATAGCCAAAAAACCCCGCAAAAGACAATAAATAAAAGAAAGTCCTAGATTAAACTATTACAAACCATGAACAGTTACATCAATATTGCAAAAAATAATAAACGCGCGATGAATTAAATGCGAGGCGATTAGGGTTTTGACCCTTGACTAAACCTAATTGTAATTTTTAAGAAAAATCATTTTTGTCATTTTTGTTATTTGAGAAAAGAAGGCTTGACTGAATTAGAAAAAGGAACCTAATTACTAATTAGTTTTAATTAAGAAAAATAATTACATTAACCTATTTTTTGTATTTTGTTTATTTGAAAAATAAAAGAGTTAAATCAATAATATAACCTAATTTGCTAATTATTTTTATATAATAAAAAAGTTAAAATTACCCTAAGTTAAACTAAATTAAACTAAATTAACAAAATTAATTTTGATAGAAAAAAGTCTAATTCTAATTTTTTATTATTGATTTTATGATCTTTTATGAAAAAAAGAATTAATTTGTGAATCAAAATAAATAATAAAAATTAAAATAATAAAAATAAAAATAAAGAAAAGAAATAATAAAAGAAAATTAAATGGGCCTGGATGTTGTTGCTGAAAAAGGGGGTGAAGGACTGAATTTCTGGGCCCAAGTGGACAAAAGCCTGTTTGACTTCGTTGGATCCAGTGCACTCATTGACTGGAGGCACATGATGGACCTTCAAGGGAGAAGTCTTAGATCTGGGGCGTTGATGAACCAGAGGGCCAAATCTTGATGGTGTACGGTGAGCACCTTGTCCTGCAAAGCGTTTGATTGCCTGTGGAAAAATATTAAGAACAAAGTTTGGGACCTGGGAATCGAACCCAGGTCCTTATGCATATTTCCACCCCCACGCTACCATATGAGCTACACGCTTCATTTGTATATACAATAATAAACAATTATTATATAATGAAAATAAAATGCTGACGTTCTAGTAAGAGAACGCCGCTGAAAGATAGAAATTATACAATTTGTGTAAAAGAAAGAAAAAACAGCTATGTGAAACAACCCCATCGGGTTCCAACTCTGCTATTGCCTTTATATCTTCAAGCGTCTCATCACTTTGCTTCTTGGCCGAAAGTTGATCAGATTGATTGGCGCCGTCCGAGCTTGATAGTCGATACCGAAGTGTGGTCGCAAGATGATCCAATGAGACATAGTGATATGCTTCATATCCCTAACTTTTTCCTGGATCGCCCTTTCGGGTTTTCAGTCCACCGGGATACCCTTTTTTTCCCAAGCCTCCCTTTCGGGTTTTCGACTTGCCGGGTGTACAGATTTTTTTCATTTTCATCCCTTACTTTTGCTCGAACCCTTTTGGTTCGTCGGGAAGCCCTTATTTTTTCCTAGGCCAGTCAACCTAGCGGGTCTTTGATTAGGCGTAGTATCTTTTCACTATGTCTGCATTGACGGGGTGAGGAAGGTCGTCACCATCCATGGTGGTTAGAATCATAGATCCTCCTGAGAAAATGTTCTTAACCATAAATGGCCCTTCGTACGTGGGGGTCCATTTGCCCCTAGGATCACCTTGCGGAAGTATGATGCGTTTGATCACTAGATCCCCAACTTAATATTCTTGGCGTCTGACTTTCTTGTTAAAAGAATTGATCATTCGCTTTTGATACGTCTGACCATGGCAGATAACAGTAAGTCTCTTTTCATCGATTAGATTTAACTGGTCAAGTCGGGTTTGGATCCAGTCGTCTTTGTTCAAACCCGCATCCTTCATAATCCTGAGAGAGGGTATCTGGACTTCGATGGGTAAGACCGCCTTCATGCCATATACCAGAGAGTAGGGTGTTGCCCCTGTCGATGTCCGTGATGAGGTACGATACCCATGAAGAGTGAATGGCAACATCTCATGCCAGTCTTTATATGTCATCGTCATCTTTTGTACAATCTTCTTGATGTTCTTGTTAGCTGCTTCAACAACGCCATTCATCTTCGGCCGGTAGGGAGAAGAATTATGATGTTGTATTTTAAACTGTTTACAGAGCTCGGTGATCATTGTGTTGTTGAGATTCATACCATTGTCAGTAATAATTCTCTCTGGCACACCATATCTACAGATCATATTATGTCGGATGAACCACGCCACGACGTTCTTGGTTACTGTAGCAAAGGAAGTTGCCTTAACCCACTTCGTGAAGTAATCAATGGCTACTAGGATGAAGTGATGTCCACTGGAAGCGGTGGGCCTGATTTCTCCGATCATGTCGATACCCCACATTGCAAAGGGTTACAGAGCTGTCAAGATGTTTAAGGGGACCGGAGGCACATGCACTTTATCAACGTAGATTTGACACTTATGACAAGTTTGAGAGTGCTGATAACAATTGGCTTCCATAGTGGACCAGTAATATCCTGCCCGTAGGATCTTCTTAGCCATGGTATGTCCACTAGAATGGATTCCGAAGGTGCCTTCATGTAGATCTGTCATAATCCTCTCTGCTTCACTCTTGTCTACACACTGTAGTAGTGTAGAGTCATGGTTGCGTTTATAGAGGATTCCATTACTGAGGAACAACTTTGCAGCGAACCTTCTCAGAAACTTCTTATCGTTAACAGATACCCCCTCGGGGTATTCTTGAGCCTCGAGATACCTTTTCACCTCATGAAACCAAGGTTTGTCTGCCACTTCTTCGGTATCGATTTCACGGTAGTGTGCTGGTTCATCCAGCCTCTCAATGGTGATTTGGGGAGCCTCATTGTCCCACCTGACCTTGAACATTGACGACATAGTAGCTAGCACATCCGCTAACTGGTTCTCCTCTCGTGGGAAATGTTCAAAGGTTACCTCCTCAAAGTGTGGGAGCAATGTCAGTACATACTCTTTGTAAGGAATTAGATTCGGGTGCTTCGTATCCCACTCGCCTTTGATATGACTTATCACCAAAGCAGAATCCCCGAATACACTCAAGAACTTGATCCTTAGGTCGATAGCAGCTCGAAGACCCATAATACATGCTTCATACTCCGCCATGTTGTTGGTGCAGTTGAAACATAATCGGGCAGTGAACGGAGTATGACAGCCCTTAGGAGATATGATTACAGTGCCAATGCTGTTACCCAGTGCGTTTGAGGCTCCATCAAAATACATAGACCATCAGGATCCTTCCTCAGGTCCTTCATCTGGTCCAGGTTCTTCGTAGTCAATCACCAACAATATATTCTCATATGGGAACTCGAAATTCATGGAGTGGTAATCATCCACGGCCTGGTGAGCCAAATGATCAGCCAATACACTCCCCTTTATTGCTTTTTGGGTTGTATATTGTATGTCGTACTCAGTTAAGATCATTTGCCACCTTGCTATCCTTCCGGAGAGAGCGGGATTCTCGAAAATGTACTTGATCGGATCCATCTTTGATATCAACAAGGTAGTGTGAGTCAACATATACTGTCTCAGTCGGCGAGCAGCCCATGCCAAAGCGTAACAAGTTTTCTCGAGCAATGAGTATCATGTCTCACAGTCGGTAAACTTTTTTCTAAGGTAGTATATTGCGTGCTCTTTTCGACCAGACTCGTCATGCTACCCCAGCACACACCCCCATTGAATTGTCTAGTACTGTCAAGTATAATATCAACGGTCTTCCTTCAACTGGAGGCATCAAAATTGGTGGTTCTTAAAGGTATTCCTTGATTCTTTCGAAAGCGCTCTGGAATTCATCATTCCACTTTACCATTTGATCTTTCTTCAGAAGCTTGAAGATTGGCTCACAAGTAGCAGTCAAAGGTGAAATGAACCCGGCGATATGATTCAAGCGTCCCAAGAAACCTCTAACTTCTTTCTCCGTACGGGGAGCTGACATTTCTTGTATAGATTTTACCTTTGCAGGATCTACTTGGATGCCTTTGTCACTGACAATGAAACCCAAAAGTCGGACCTTACCCCGAAGGTGCACTTATTCGGATTCAACCTCAGCTTATATGTCTTCAACCAGTCGAACAACTTTTATAGATGATCAAGGTGCTCTTCCTCAGTCTGAGACCTATCTATCATGTCATCAACATAAACTTCGATCTCATGGTGAATCATATCATGGAACAAAGCAACCATGGTGCGCTGATAAGTTGCCCCAGCATTCTTCAACCCAAAAGGAATCACCTTGTAGCAAAAGGTGCCCCACTGCGTGACGAAGGTTGTCTTCTCTATGTCTTCAGGAGCCATCTTGATCTGGTTGTAGCCAGAGATACCATCCATGAAGGAGAAGATTTTGTGTTGCGCGGTGTTGTCAACCAGAACAACAATGTGAGGAAGTGGGAAGTCATCCTTGGGGCTTGCCCTGTTCAGATCTCTATAATCTACACACATCCGTACCTTACCGTCCTTCTTAGGTACCGGAACAACGTTGGCAACCCACTGTGGATACGAAGTGACAGCTAAAAATCCTGCGTCGAACTACTTCATGACCCCTTCCTTGATCTTCTCTGACATTTTAGGGCGCATACGACGAACCTTTTGTTTAACTAGAGGACAATCTTCTTTAGTCGGCAGGCGATGTACCATAATATCAGTGTCCAAACTAGGCATGTCTTCATAGGACCAGGCGAAGATCTCAACATAGTCGTGCAACTTCTGTATCAACCTCTGTTTAACGCTAAGCTCCAAATTTGCACCTATTTTAACCTCTTTTCTGTCTTTCTCAGTGCCCAAATTCACTATCTCAACTGGCTCTTCATGAGGCTGTATAGCCCTTTCTTCCTGCTATAATAGTCTAGTAAGTTCTCCAGGCACCTCACAATTATCTGCACCTTTGTCTTCGGCTTGGTTGATCGGATTTTTGAAGACATAACTGGCAATAGTAGAGTTATTATCAATGGGATCCAGAATGGATATGGATCTGCATTATGATACGTGAGTGTGTGTAAGAGAATAACTATTTTGATAAAGTGAAAACAGAAAAGAAAAACAGAGAGCGCAAAATTTGTATGCAAGAAACGTCCAATGCTTTATTAATGATATATGAAATGACAAATAATAACCCTCACAAACAAAACCAATGTGCCTCGGGCAAGACACGCGGTCGTAAAGTTTTAAATTATTTATTACAAATCTCAAAACAAGTAAGTCAATTACTGCAGAATAAAAGAAATTGGTATAAAGTCCCTAGCCGTCTAGTTACTCAGTCCACCGTTGGTAGTTGGGTAGATCCAGTTGTCAACGTCTGAGTCCTCATTGCTGTCTTCAATGGCATTAATTCCCCCGATTACTGATGTGTAGGGGAGGTCTTCCAGCCCGAGCGCGTCGAACTGTAAAATCAAGCTTCTCAAATAAGCTTTTGTTTTGATGAAGACAAACCATGGCTAACAAAGAAGGCAAAGATTTTGATCAAGCATCTAAGCATCTAAGGATAATATCTTCACTCAAAGCTCTCAACAACTTTAAAGGTATAATGATATTATTTACTTTGATCTTAAGATATAGATGCTCAAAAATGAAAAAGAAATGTTTAAGAATCATTACTCAAGCTTTTCAAAGATAAAATTTCACTTTTCTTCTGCATGCAATCAATTTACATCTTAGTGCAATCGATTGCACACTTCAAAATTTCAAATCTTTTGCTTCTGTTTCTTTGTGCAATCGATTTACATTCCTATGCAATCGATTGCATACTTAAAAAATTTCGAAACGTTTGCTACTGACTTTGCATGCAATCGATTACATTGTTAGTGCAATCGATTGCACTCAGTTAATTTTTGCTACTGACTTTGCATGCAATCGATTACATTGTTATTGCAATCGATTGCACTCTTAAAGATTTTGAAAAAATAGCTGTTAAAAACCTTGTGCAATCGATTTACACCAAGGGTGCAATCGATTGCACACTGCACGAATTTGAAAAATAACAGCTTTGTTCATGCGTTTTGATCATGCCTTTTCATTACATCTTTTCACTCAAACTTGGCATTTGTTCATGATACATTTCCAGATCTTCATGATGTTTCAAAAGGGTGTTATGAACATATGAATATTCAATTTCGAATCCAGATCTAACACCTTCTTTCCTAAATATTTTCTGAACTTTCAAAATACAAACTCAAGCATTCTTCATTTTCATACTTTAAACAGAAAACTTTGAGCAAATATATCTTGAGTATTTGTATAATATTATTATTGAAATAAGAAGATTATACATTGTCAAATCACTCTTAGTGATCTATATTACTCTACTCACTCAAACTCACAAATTGATATTTACTTACTTATTTTCCAGGATTGTTGGAATTAAGTTTAAGTGTTTTTGTTGAAATCTTGTCTTTCCAAGTTGTTTGGATACAAGTATAGTTACATTGAGAGGATTGTTCTCATAGGTAACTTAGTGAAAATCCAAGAGGATTTTTCTTGGTCCAAGAGGATTGTTCTTGGTTTGGTTGGTAGTTCTTGTTTAAGTTTTCCACAATAAGGAAATCTCTTTCATGTTGAAAGGGGACTGGAGTACTCTCGGACTGTGAGGGGAACCAGGATATATCGCCCGTGTCTCTTTATTTTTCTGCATTTTTAAGCTTTCCTAAACTCACTTATAACCAGAAAAATAAGAACCATCATCACTAAAAACTAGAATTTTTAAAAGTACCTAATTCACCCCCCTCTTAAGTGCACTTCGTACTTACACGAACAACCCTTTGAGCCCCTTCTTCAACCACGACCCTGGCGTCCTTGAGAGAAGCCATCTTCAGAGGAGTTTTGATGCTGGTAGTAGTTTTAGTCGATGCCAAGATCTGAGAGACCTCTTCGAAGTTCTGACAAGGAGTTTCTATGAACTCCCCATCCATCTCTACGTACCGGAAGGAATTGAGGTGGCTCACCATATACTCCTCTTCACCCCGCACAATGACAATCTTCCCTTTTACCGAATACTTCAACATTTGGTGTAGTGTGGAAGTAACTGCCCCAGCCTCATGGATCCAAGGACGACCCAACAAACAAGAATACGACGGCCTGATGTCCATCACATAGAAGGTGGACCCAAAAGTCCGAGAACCCACTTTGACAGGGATGTCCACCTCCCCGTGCACCATTCTCTTCGACCCATCAAAAGCCCTTACCACAATGTTACTAGGCTTTAACGTCAAACCCTCGTGTTGTACCCCAAAATTTTCCCTCCCATTTCTCATTGATTTCTCCTCACAAAGCTCTTGAAGCTCAAGATCCAGTCAGGGTTTCATCTGCTCAAGACTCCTCTTTGCACTGCTAACCCCAAATTAGGGTTTGTGTTTACACAAAGATGTTTTGACCTAAAGTGCCCAAGATGACTTTCTTGCTTCATATTGACCTCCTAAGTTTATCCATACCAAGTTTCAAGTCTTGATTCCAAGTTTTGCCCAGTCAATTGGACAGTTGACCTAGAAATCAACTGTATTGGGGAAAAAGTCAACTGTGGCCAATTGACAGTCAAATCTCATGAAATTTGATCCACATCAACATTATGAACTCATATGGTCCATTTGATCAAGTTTGGATCACAATTCCACAAGAAATTTGATCAGATCACTAAAAGGGCAAAATGGTCATTTTTAGGGTTTTGACTGTACAAAGGCAATTTTTGACTGTTTGACCTAGCCAATGGCAAAACAAGCTCACATATGGAATCAAGGACCCCATGGAATTATCTTGACATACTCAACAAGTTCGAAAGATCCCAAGTACACAAGATTGACAGTTGAATTTCCCAGTCAATTGATCAGTTTTGACTGTATACTGAAAAGTCAAACTTTGACTTTTTGGTCAAAATCAAGAGTCAAGATTCATTTTTCATCAAAACATGCCAAATCATGAAACTTGTTCACCAAGAAATCACAAATTGCAAATTAGGGTTAGAAAATGGAATTTTTCATAACTTAGAATTTTTCTAAGTTATGAAAAACCCTAATTTTTTCCCAACTTTGCCCCACCTTTTCACCAAAATCCATTTGGATTCAAACAAAAGTCAAAACATGAAAGTTGTAGCTTGTTGCATAATCTACAACTTTGATTCACAAAGTTTTCTCATTTGAAGCTTGTATCTCAAGTTACAATTTTTTGAATAAGGGCACTAAACCATTTTTAACTAAGTAGAATTTTAACCTATCTTGACAAGGTTTTCTACCCCACTTCAAAGCCATTTTTCATACCCTTCCACTTGGAATTTAAATTTGCATTTCAAAGAGGGATTGTAGAACACATTCCAAGCTTTCCAAAATGTCCAAGAACTCATCAAACAACCTCATGGTTAGAGAGAATCGAATTTCACAATATAGCAAAAAACCACTTTGTTCATGACCAAGTTCCATGTCCATAACTTTGCAAATTTGAACTCAGCATGCTTTAGGATAGATTACAGGTCCTTAAACCAAGTTACACTCCATAATTTAATGCTTGTTCATTGTGCCAAGGTGTTGTTCCATGAGTTCAAGCATTGTACACAAGATTGATCCATTTCTAGATAAAGCAAATTAGCCATTTTGGTAAAAGTTCACTTTATGTCAATTTAGAAATCCAACAAGTACAAGCTAAATCCTTTTGGCACAGGATTATGGACAATTTGCTCTGATCAAGAGAAGATTATGCAGCACATTAGGAGGCCCCCTACATGCCTAGAAAGTCAACTTGCTTTTGTTGCTTAAGAAAGAAGAAAGTCTCATAACTTGTGACAACTTCCATCTCAGCCTTAGAACAAGAAAGAAAATATTGTAGACACATTCCAAACATCCCAACCAAGCTTTTGCACAAATCCTTGACCTCTCAAACACTCTCCATCTCAGAAACACCATCAAACTGCTCAAACAGGGCAAGGCCTGCAGTTTGAGTGCCATCTCTCAATCCCTTCAAGCATTCTTGTCCAAACTCGTTCCTCTACCTTCCTCACAACATATGCAAGCTATCCAGAAGCTAAGACACGATCTGTAATTGCTCTAACCACCTCCACCATTTTCACATCTTTGACTTGCAGGTGAAGTTCTACAGCTTGATTCAGAAGCTTTCAAGACAAAGTAAACATTGGAATAGCATCCCTGGACCTCAAGGAAGCTTTTCCAATCATCACCTTGCACTGAAAGTTCCTCATTCTCCAGATAGAAGTTCAACTGAATAGGTAAAATTTTGAACTCGTATCTCTCTTATTATGCATCTTTAGTCTTAAGTTTGTGAAGAAACAAGGTTCTACTCATAGCCCTGAGCATGTACATAGCTTTACATTTCATTTCTTTTGCCTGAGTTGAGAGAATTTAAGCTTTGAAAATGGCAGAAAGTTTAGGTCAAGATTTGGGATTGATAAAATTCTCTCTCATTTCTGAGAGTTAGGATGAGTTTTTTATATATTTGGAATCGTGATTCAATGCTTGACATGTTTTGTGTTGAAAGTTTGTGCAAAATCTCAAAGAATCAGGATGTTTGAATCTCTGTAACAAGGCGCGCGTTTTTGGCCAAAGGTTGAAGAAGAAGTGGATTGGGCTGGGCCTGTACCATTTTGCTATCCACACCATTTTTTCTGTTTCACACCCCTGAGCCCATTTGCTTCATTTTTTAATATTTTTGACTCTTTCTTTTTTTATTTGACTCATTTATTTTTTCTCAACATATTAAAATTTTGAAAATATTTTTCTCATCATTTTTTGATTTTATTTGGTATTTATTTGATTTTCCTTTAGTTTATATATAAATATATATATATATATATATATATATATATATATATATATATATATATATATATATATATATATATATATATATATATATATATATATATATATATATATATATATATATATATATATATATATATATATATATATATATATATATATATATATATATATATATATATATATATATATATATATATTATTTAGAATAAATAGAAAAGATATTGTAAATACATTTTCATTTTCATTTTTATTTTATATTATCCTCTGAAAATATTTTATATAAAAAAAATACTATTTTCTAAAAATATTAAATATTATTATTATTTATCCATAATACATATTTAAAATAATGTAAATATAAATACATATTTATTAATATACTTAGAATAAAATATCAAATAATGTACATATTTTATTTTTTCAATATTTAGTGCTAAAAAAGGCCTTTTTACACATATACCATATTTTATTTTATTTTTGTATGTAAATAATAAATATTATGTGAATTAATTAATCAATATACATTTTGATTAAAATTAGGGTTTTTGCCCTAAAAATGAAAATACTCAAAAATAATACCTTTTTATTTTCTTATTTTATTTCACATAAACTACATTTTTTTCATACATATATAAAAACTTTCTCTTTTTTGCATTTTTGCATATTTATTTAATTTCTATTTAATTATGCAATTTATTTACCTTGCAAATATTCAAAAATGATGTAATAATGTAGATTTAAATTCTTGTCTAAATATCCCCCATTTGTAAATTTGTACCCCCCTCCCTATATTATTATGTTGTAATAGCGTAGGATCTTCAATTTCGCACTTTATACGCTTTCTAATTATGCCATGTTAGAATTAGGGTTTGCATGCGAAAAAACGACAAAAAATAGTTTAACCTAATACAAGATAAATGAGCATGAAAATAAACAACACTTCTCACACTTGCACCCCCTAGGGTACTCCACTTTGTTGCCTTTCAAAAATGGGCCATGTTGCATGTTGAATTTCTTTGGGCAAAGCAAACAAATTGAATGATCATAGTCCCTCGATAAAACTTTTCAAAACAAAACAAAAAAACAAATGATCAAGTCCCTTAAAGAAAATTGCCCAAAGACATTTAACTCCGTTGCAATTATGGTCCAAACGATGACCCGCGCCCGTCCCTTCCATCTCCTAAGACAAGATTGTCCACCAAATGCAATGGTGGAACAAAATTGTCAAAAGGGTTTAAAACATGACAAAACCTTTGAGAAAACTTTAGGGTAGATAAACTCTTAAGTACTTGTCAATTTGAAAAGAAAACACTTGCCTAATTTCAAAACCCACTTCACAAACACTTTCAAAATCAACTTTTCAAACCCTTGGAACATCTTTTTAAAAGATAAAACACCTTTTGTAAAACATTCGAGTAAAGAATTGTTACAAGGTTAGCCTAGCACAAGGCATCTTTTCAAAACATTTTCAAAACCACACACAAAGCACCATTTCAAACAATTGAAAACCAAGGCAAGATTGATCTAAGCAAGTACCTAAGAGCCCATGGATAACCATGGATAGAAGGGGTGCTAATACCTTCCCCTTCTATAATCTACTCCCCGAACCCAAGAAAAATCTCAAAGGTTTTTTCTGTGCTTTTTAAACCTTTCCTTAGGATAAAATAAAAAGTCGGTGGCGACTCTTGCTCAACCGAAACATTTGCGAAAACAAACGCAAAACCTCAAGTCAGTTCTCCCACCGTATCACAGAACTGGCGACTCTGCTGGGGACAATTCTTTAAGTGGAGTAACCTTAGGGCTTAGATCACCCTCTTGCATGACTAATTGTTTGTTTTGTTTGCTTTATACTTGGGCTCTATTGTTTGGGTTTGCAATCCTCCACCCGGATTTTGGGAAACATTCGTAGATAGCAATACGTTGTGGAAACTGTGCGGGGTATACCGACACGGTCTAAGCAATAGCTATATTAGTGCGACATATTTGTGAGTACCGGTAACCCTTGAGTTCAATCAAGGAGAGTACGGGGCCGCTGAGTGATGTCACTAAGCACTAATGACCTAGAACCTTACTTGACCATCTTGGCCTTTTTAGGGTAGTGAGATAACTGACTTTGGTGCAGTCCGAGGTTGGTTGATACTCGATACTACACTCAATTGAGGGTTGCTTTCCTGGAATATTTCGGTCGCCAGTTCAGTGGCTAAATCGAAACGATGAACAATGAAAGCAATCCAGTGATATTGGGACCTTTAGAACCCGGTTACTATTTATAGGACAGGTTTTTGAGCCAACTACACTCAAGAGGGTACTTACCTATGAAACCCCATGCAAGCCTGAAACTAGGGTTTGGTGTGATTTGCTTGTACATATGTTTTGTGCATACATCATAAACATCATGAAGCATCATATGCATTTACTAACCATTTCAAGGGTTTGGATCTTCATCTTTGTTCTTGTTTTGTAGGTCATGGAAATACCTCGCAGAAATACCATTCAAGTCAACCTTATGAGAATCTCTCCTCAACTCAAGGAGATCACTTCAAGAATTCCGGAAAATTCATCCTTCAGTGAAAGACATGGTAGACTGCTCAGCCTAGTCAACACCAACATTGAAGAAGACATGATGAAAGTGCTATTCCAGTTCTTTGACCCCCTTCACCATTGCTTCACTTTCCCTGATTATCAGCTGGTTCCCACTTTGGAAGAGTTTTCTCAACTCCTAAGAATCCCTATCCTTAATCAACTACCCTTCAACGGTACGGAGAAGGAACCAAAGCCTGAAGATGTTGCTCGAGCATTACATCTACAACCATCTGAAATCAAGGGGCATTGGGAGACCAGAAGCGGCGTCAAAGGATTCTTAGCAAAATTCTTGTTGGAGAAGGCACAAGAATGTTGGAACTCATTGGACCTACAAGCATTTGAAGAAATTGTGGCACTCCTTATCTATGGGTTGGTCTTGTTCCCAAATCCTGACCAATTGGTAGATGTCAACGCTGTCAAAATCTTCTTGTCCAGAAATCCAATACCAACATTGCTTGGAGACATCCTTCACTCATTTTACACACGAACAATGAGAAAGAGGGGTGTTCTCATGTGCTGTACTCCTATCCTCGCAAGGTGGTTTATTTCGCACCTTCCACAATCTGTCTTGAAGAATGACCAAAGTACAAGGTGGTCCCAACGATTGATGACTCTTACTCATTCTGATGTGCATTGGTGTTCTCGGTCCAGAGAAAATGTCATCATCATCGATCGTTGCGGAGAGTTTCCTAATGTTCCTTTACTTGGAATCAGGGGAGGTATCACCTACAACCCTTGCCTAGCTTTGAGGCAATTTGGATATGCACGGAGGGATGGCCCTCATGATATGCTGATTCCTAGCCTAGTTTTTGACTTCGACAATGATGCGCAAGGACTTCGCCAAAGATTCATCAGAGCTTGGGGAAGACTCAACAAGGTTAATAGCAAGACTCTGGGACACAAGAACTCCATCCCTCTTGAGCCCTATCTCAAGTGGGTACGAGCCCGAGCCCAAAGTCTGATGATGCCTTATCCTCATGTACTCCCAGTGATTAAAGAGCCCGTCAATGAAGGAGAGGTCCCCTACACCATCCTGCATCCAGACATGCCTACATCGTGGGAAGAAATGCAGAAAAGTTGGATTCAGCTCAAGGAGGAACGGAACACTTTTGAAGCTAGCTACTACGCCAGTGAAAAGAAGGTT
This sequence comes from Vicia faba, assembly GCA_948472305.1. Taxonomy (NCBI): domain Eukaryota; kingdom Viridiplantae; phylum Streptophyta; class Magnoliopsida; order Fabales; family Fabaceae; genus Vicia; species Vicia faba. The sequence goes on from OX451738.1 coordinate 91,055,685, forward strand.
CTAGAACTTACCCGCCGACTCCACGAGCAAGAGGCCCTCAATACCTACATCGCACCAAAGAGGATGCGCAATGTCTTTCTGCCTTAAGAAGTTTATTTTGTAATATTTGACCCATGGGGCATTTATGTACTAACGAATTTCTTCTTATTAATATGACGTGCATTCTTCTTTGTCTGAAACAATTTTGAATGTTCTAAATCCTTGAATGCATTACATACATCAGCATACCATTCATCATGTGCATAAGCAGGTCTCACCCCAGGTTTCCTTATCTATCTGCTGTTTATTTCAGTAGGATGGATCTCGAGCAAACAGTCAAAGACCTACAAGCCCAGAATGCACAGTTCCAGAAACTCTTGATGACCTTGGTCAAGAGTCAAGAGGATATCAAGGCTCATCTGGAGAGTAGAGACCCAATGAAGAAGAAAAAGAGGGTCGGAGTGGCTACTTTGGGGAGAAGATTTGACAGAGAAGCTCGGAGGGTGCTTGAATTTCCTCCTACTTCTGATGAAGGGACTAGTAAAAGAGATCGAGTTGCGGTGCCTTCCGAGTCTGATGCAGAGGAGGAAGAGGTTGAAGAGGATGAAGATTATTCTGACCAGCAGTATCCTCCAGCTGATGACAAGTACAAGGGTTTAGAAGACAGATTGGCTGCTATGGAATTGCAAAGGGTACCGGGTTTGGATTTTGAAGACATGGGCTTGGTCGCCGGAATTGTGATTCCCCCAAAATTCAAGGTGCCAGTGTTTGTAAGGTATGACGGGCTGTCCTGCCCCAAAATGCATCTCAGGTCCTATGTAAGAAAGATTCAACCCTATACGGCAGATAAAAATCTCTGGATTCATTTCTTTCAAGACAGCCTGTCAGGAGCTCAATTGGAATGGTTTTATCAGTTAGAAGGAACCAGTGTCAGAAATTGGGAAGATTTGGCCACCGCTTTCTATAAACAATACCAGTATAATTCTGATCTTGCTCCTACTCGTACCCAACTTCAGGGTATGTCACAAGGAACAAGTGAAGGATTCAAGGAATATGCACAAAAATGGAGGGATTTGGCTGGCAGGGTGCAGCCTCCTTTAACCGATCGTGAGCTCGTTGATATGTTTCTTGGGACCCTATCTGGGCCATTTTTCAATCATTTAATTGGTAACTCTTCCGCAGGGTTTACCGATTTGATCTTAACAGGTGAAAGAATTGAGGCTGGCATCAAGTCAGGAAAGATTCAGAAGGGTGTCGCTGCAAGTGTTGAGAAGAAGCCGTTTAAGAAGGAGACAGCTATGGTATATTCTCAGAAAAGAGCAGGGAAGATGGAGCGTCGGCCAACTGTGGGGGCCGTGATGATTCAAAACACTCCAAGTGAGCCGCCTCGCTACAACCAATCCAGACCAAACCAGCAACGGGTGGAAAGGCCACACCGGCAGTTCACCCGTATTAATATGACTCCAGTGCAGGTGCTTCCCCATCTGTTGAAATTGAATCTTGCCACTATCAAGGAGGCGCCAAAAAATGTAAATACATCCTCTCCACATTATCATGCCAATGCTAAGTGCGCCTATCATTCAGACAGTGTTGGACACGACACCAACGATTGTTGGGCACTCAAGCATAAGATCCAGGACCTGATAGAGGCTAAGGAGGTAGAGTTTGACGCTCCGGAAAAACCCAATGTGATATCTGCACCTATGCCGAAGCACGGTTGGAATGTCAATGCCATTGAAGAGGATCTGTATGTTGCTGACGTTAGTGATCTGACTACTCCACTGTTAACCATTAAGTTGAATTTGTTAAGGGCCGGGATCTTCCCGGGGTGTAAAGAAGACTGCTACTGTTGCCACTCTCTGCCGTTTGATTGTCCGCTATTAAAAGAAGGCATCCAAGGCCTCATGGATAACCGACAAATTTTGTTCGAAAAAGTTCCTGCTGTTCCAGTTCATGTTGAAAATGTCTCAATCATAACCATTCACGCCAATCTTTCCGAGGCCGTCAAAAAGCCAGTTAGGATTACACCAGCTGCAAAGTCTATACCTTTGAAGATAACAATGCCGGGGCCTGTTCCCTATGTTTCTGAGAAGTCGATACCTTGGAACTATGGTGGTGACATCTACTACCATGCTATCAAGCAAATCGAGGTAATTGAAGAAAATTCAGATGACGAAGAAGCCAGCATTAGTAACATTGCGGGCACCAGCAAAATCACCAGGAGCGGGAGAATATTTTCTCCAGAGATTGCTCCTCCAAGAGCAGTTTTTGGACCCTCGTCAGCTAAAGAAGTCCTCCCTGCACCAGTAAAGCTCTCTGCTAGAACTCCTTTGATTGAAGAAATTTTCGTTCCTAGTGCTGTCTCTCCTACCATTGCCGATAAAGGAAAAGGAATACAAGATGAGCCCGTCAGGACGAGGGCTCAACCTTTGGTGATTCCGGAAGCCTCCAAGAAAGAAATGGACGAGATTTTAAGGATAATCAAGAGAAGTGATTACGATGTGGTGGAACAGTTGGGGCAAACCCCCTCCAAGATCTCCATGCTGGCACTATTGCTTTGCTCAGAAGCGCATGCTCAAGCTTTGATTAAGTTTCTAAAGGCAGCTCATGTGCCCCAGGAAACCTCTGCAGATCAATTTCAACATTGCGTGGCTAGTCTGATTGCAGACAATGGACTAGGTTTTTCTGATGCCGACCTGACCCCTAAGGGCCGAAATCACAATGATGCGTTGCATATTTCAATCGAGTGTCGCGGAACCACCCTTGCACATGTTTTGGTTGATACTGGTTCATCGCTGAATGTTTTGCCTAAGAAGGCCTTGGACCGGCTAGATTGCGAAGGGTTGGAATTGAAGCCGAGTGATATTGTCGTCAGAGCCTTCGATGGGTCGAAAAGAATGGTCCATGGAGAAGTTGAAATTCCTGTCAAGATAGGTACCGAGGTGTTTAAATCCACTTTCTATGTAATGGACATCCGTCCATCATACTCCTGCCTGCTGGGTAGACCTTGGATACACCATGCTGGGGCAGTCACCTCCTCCTTGCACCAGATGCTGAAATATCCTGTAAAGGGAAAGATCATTACGGTCCACGGCGAAGAAGAGTACATGATTAGCCATTTAAATTCTTTCCGATATGTGGAGGTTGAAGGGGAGTTCATTGAGACACCGTTTCAACATTTCGAAGAAGTGCTTCCTGAGATAGCAATGGCGAAGTTGGCAGCTGAGACACCAGGACAGATGGCCAGGATGGCATCTCTGGAGGATGCAAGGGCTGCAGTTAAAGAAGGGAAGAAGTCAGCGTGGGGGCAGTTACCCGATTTTCCGCATAAAGCTGATAAGTTTGGATTAGGTTTCACCGCCGCTGGCCAGAAGGCCATGCGCCAGTCAAAGATTGAAAAAGCGCCGATCAAAATTTCTCCTTACAGAATCAACGCCCTGGAAGATGAAGACAAAGAAAGCAACTTTGAAGAGTGGATTCATCCAACTGTCAAAGGAGGGTTGAGCAATTGGGAGGCTAAGGACTTTGTCCCCATTACTTTTATTCCTCAGTAATTTATCTATCAAACATTTCCTATTTGGTCTGTAATATTTTACTTTCAAACAATCCGTACACTATCTTTCCACTTCCTGCCTTACCCGGGGCATGTAGGTCCACTTGTAAGGGTTTTGACTATCTTTCATATTCATATGCCATGTTTAATGATTCATTGGACGTTTTTCATTTGATAAACTGCTTGTGTTCATTTTCTTTCCTTTTGCATTGTTTTTGTTTAAGGATGGCTATCCCTTACACACACCCACACTCACCAATGCAGGTACCCATCCACTCCGGATTCCATGGGTGACTATTCTGCTGTATCTTTCAATAACTCTGAAGACCTGGTCAATCTAGCCGAGTATGAAGATGACGAAGGTTGTGAAGTACCCGGGGAACTAGCCAGACTCCTGCAACAAGAGGAAAGGGCCATCTTACCGCATGAGGAGCCATTGGAAACTATTAACTTAGGAACCGAGGAGAATCGGAAAGAGGTGCAAGTGGGTGCCAACCTGGAACCAGAAGTCAAGGATCGCTTGGTACAATTACTGAATAAGTATGTTGAAATCTTCGCTTGGTCCTATGAAGACATGCCAGGCCTAGATGCGGACATCGTGGTTCACCGTCTCCCCACAAGAGAAGACTGTCCACCGATCAAGCAAAAAGTTCGCCGAATGAGGCCTGACATGTCCGAAAAAATCAAAGCAGAAGTAATGAAGCAGTTCAATGCTGGCTTTCTGGCTGTTACGTCCTATCCTCAATGGGTCGCTAACATTGTACCAGTGCCTAAGAAGGATGGCAAAGTCAGAATGTGTGTGGACTACCGGGATTTGAATAGGGCCAGCCCTAAGGATGATTTCCCGCTACCTCACATTGACATCTTGATCGACAATACAGCTCAGCATAAGGTGTTTTCCTTCATGGACGGATTCTCGGGCTATAATCAAATCAAAATGGCCCCCGAGGATATGGAGAAAACAACTTTTGTCACACAATGGGGCACTTTCTGTTACAAAGTGATGCCGTTCGGGCTGAGGAACGCAGGGGCAACTTATCAACGCGCCATGGTAGCTCTATTTCATGACATGATACATCATGAGATTGAAGTTTACGTAGACGATATGATAGCTCGGTCACAAACAGAGGAAGAGCACCTTGAACATCTGGAAAAGCTGTTTTCCAGATTGAAAGAATACAAGCTCAGGCTGAATCCAAGCAAATGTACTTTTGGAGTTAGGTCTGGTAAACTCTTGGGATTCATTGTAAGCAACAAAGGCATTGAAGTCGATCCGGCAAAAGTAAAAGCAATACAAGAGATGCCTGCTCCCCGCACTGAAAAGGAAGTTAGAGGTTTCTTGGGGCGCATAAACTATATTGCCAGATTCATTTCACATCTGACTTCTACCTGTGAGCCAATTTTCAAACTCTTGAAGAAAGATCAGGTAGTTGAATGGAACGACGACTGCCAAGCTGCTTTTGATAGAATCAAGGAGTATTTGCTAGAACCTCCTATTCTGATGCCACCCGTCGAAGGAAGACCATTGATCATGTATTTAACCGTCTTGGATAACTCAATGGGGTGTGTTTTGGGCCAGCATGACGAGTCTGGTCGAAAAGAGCATGCTATTTATTACCTTAGCAAAAAGTTTACCGACTGTGAGACTCGCTACTCACTGCTCGAGAAAACTTGTTGCGCTTTGGTATGGGCTGCTCGCCGACTAAGACAGTATATGCTGACTCATACTACCTTGTTGATATCCAAAATGGACCCTATCAAATATATCTTCGAAAAGCCCGCTTTATCTGGAAGGATAGCCAGATGGCAAATGATCTTAACTGAATATGACATCCAATACACCACCCAAAAAGCTATAAAAGGGAGTGTATTAGCTGACCATCTGGCTCATCAGGCTATCGAAGACTATCAACCCATGAGATTTGACTTCCCGGACGAGGACATCATGAATTTGGACAACATTAAAGGTAACGGACCGTATGACGGACCCGAAAAGGGATCCCGATGGACCCTGTACTTTGATGGTGCTTCAAATGCACTTGGAAACGGCATTGGCGCAGTACTCATTTCTCCGGAAGGATGCCACACTCCTTTCACGGCCCGACTTTGCTTCAACTGCACAAACAATATGGCTGAGTATGAAGCCTGCATCTTTGGTCTCAAGGCTGCTATAGACTTGGGGATCAAATCTTTGATCGTATTCGGGGACTCGGCTTTGGTCATCAGCCAGATCAAAGGAGATTGGGATACCAAGCATCCTAATCTTATCCCATACAAAGAACATGTTCTGACATTGTTGCCTCACTTCGAGCAAATTACCTTCGAGCACTTTCCGCGAGAAGAGAATCAGCTAGCAGATGCTCTAGCCACAATGTCCTCCATGTTTAAACTCAACTGGGATAACGAGGCTCCCCAAATCACCATCGAGCGAATGGATGAACCCGCGCATTGTCACGAGATTAATACCGAAGAAATAGTGGAACAACCTTGGTTCCATGAAATCAAAAGGTATCTCGAGACCCAAGATTATCCTGAAGGAGCTTCCGTGAATGACAAGAAGTTCTTAAGGAAATTCGCTGCTAAGTTCTTCCTGAGCAACAGTATCCTTTACAAACGAAGCCATGATTGTGTATTACTCCGATGTGTGGATAAGGCTGAAGCAGAGTTGATCATGAATGATGTACACAGCGGCCCATTTGGCACTCACTTGAGCGGGCATACAATGGCCAAGAAGATCCTAAGGGCAGGCTATTACTGGTCTACCATGGAGACTGATTGCCATCAACATTCCCGTACTTGTCACAAGTGTCAAGTCTATGCTGACAAAGTTCATATCCCTCCGGTTACCCTCAACGTCTTGACTGCTCCATGGCCCTTTGCAATGTGGGGCATTGATATGATTGGAGAGATCAAGCCAACGGCTTCCAACGGACATCGTTTCATCCTGGTTGCCATTGACTACTTCACTAAATGGGTCGAAGCAGCTCCCTTCGCCTCTGTCACCAAAAATGTGGTTGCCCGCTTCATCAAGCAAAATCTCATATGTCGGTACGGTGTTCCAGACAGGATTATCACAGACAACGGTACAAATCTGAATAACACAATGATCACTGCATTATGCGAACAGTTCAAGATTTATCATCACAATTCATCTCCCTATCGACCGAAGATGAACGGTGCTGTTGAAGCTGCGAACAAAAATATTAAGAAGATTATTCAGAAAATGACAGTCACTTACAAAGACTGGCATGAGATGTTACCGTTTGCGCTGCATGGATACCGTACGACGATACGTACTTCAACTGGGGCAACCCCATTTTCTTTGGTTTATGGCATGGAAGCTGTTTTGCCTATGGAAGTTCAGATCCCGTCTCTAAGGATTATGAAGGATGCAGGTTTGAATGAGGATGATTGGATGCAGACCCGACTTGATCAACTCAATCTGATCGACGAAAAGCGACTTGCTGCTATATGCCATGGTCAGACGTATCAAAAGCGGATGATCAGGGCCTTCAATAAGAAAGTCAGACGTCAAGTGTATCAAGTCGGAGATCTAGTAGTCAAGCGGATTATCTTGCCACAAAGTGATCCCAGGGGCAAATGGACTCCTACATATGAAGGACCATTTGTGATCAAGAGCATATTTTCTGGTGGTGCAATGATTCTGACCACCATGGACGGCGACGATTTGCCGCACTCTGCGAACGCAGACATAGTCAAAAGATACTACGCATAAGATAACCCGACAAGTCGAAAACCCGAAAGGGCGGCTTGGGCAAAAAGGGGCATCCCGGTGAACCGAAAACCCGAAAAGGCGGTTCAGGCAAAAATTAGGGATAAAAACAAAAAAATCTGTACACCCGGCAAGTTGAAAACCCGAAAGGGCGACTTGGGCAAAAAGGGGTTTCCCGGTGGATCGAAAACCCGAAAGGGCGATTCAGGCAAAAGTTAGGGAATTAAAGCGTATGATTATGTCTCGTCGGATCACTTCAAAGACAATCCCTTCATCAACCGGTTCCAGGTTTCTGATCAATCCAGCCATCGTCAAACGAAGCATTGAATGAACAGATGTTCAGAGTTGTGAAAGCTACAGCAGAATGGAATCCCATGGAATTATTTCACATAGCCATCTTTATTTTGTATAAATTTTTCAAATATTTACGACAAGATCCTCTTACTAGGATGTTTGTCTCCTTTGTACAAATATACTCAAAGAAAATCAATACAAATACTCTTCCCAAAATTTGTGTCATTTCCCTTTTCTTTTTCTCTTGCACTATTTGTTTTATTTTGAGAAATGTCCAATGTTTTGTTAAATAGGCATATGCATTTGAAACGTGATCACTTCCTATTTGAACCTAAGAAAAGGGTTACTGATAGGATGAAAGTACAAACGGATGTTTTGACACCCTTTCAAAGGAAATCCCTCAAGATTTGTAATCCACATCCCTGGCAAACCCTGAGGTCTACCTCCAGCAGACCCTCAAAGCTTGTCCCCAGTAAGGTTCCGAAGGATATCTCCCCGCAGAGCACGGACGTCCCTCCCGAGTTTTATTCAAAGTTATTCCTCACAGAGGCTTATAACTGGGTTATCCTCAGCTAACAACCAGGAGAGATCGCACTCGCCAAAGTTCTTCCCATCCCCAGCGGAGTTCCTCAAAATTCCCCCAACAGTAACTTATCAATACAATCCCCGGAGGAGTTTTATCTTTGCAAAATCCCCAGCCAGAGAATCTTCCGGAAATCATTTTCCCTCAGAGTTTAAGCTTCAGTATCCCCAGCAGATCAAAAGCTTCAAATGGACGATCCCCAGCGGAGTCAGACTTTTAAACCTTCTCCCCACAGAGTTTTTTAGGAAGAAAAAATCTTGAGTTCCCCCAAGTGAAATCTCCAGAGATACTTCTCTCCAAGATGAAGATTCTCAATCTGGCCTCCCCAGCATTAAGTCTACTAGTTTGGTACTCCCCAGTAGAAGACTTCAGGAATTCCCCAGAAGATTGGTATACAACCCAAGCTCCATGTTCCCCAGCAACAACCGAGGATTTATTTTCCCCGGCAGCAATCAAGATTCCTTTATCTTCCGCTATCCCGGATTCATCTATCCTGTGCAAGACAGCTCTCCAACTTACATACGCATCCATTTACATTCATAACGACATAATATACATTGTATCATGCATCATAGCATTGCATCCAACTAACTCTTTGCCTTTTTCAGGTAAGATCAATCGACAGACTAAAATCATTCAAATCTCAAGATTTCTGAAAACAGTTCACGGGTTCTCCAAGTAAACGGATGTTAACCTATCACTTGTTCAGATTCTTCCCAAGACTTCTGAAAACAGTTTATGGATTCTTCCCAAGTAACGGATGTTAATCTATCAGCTTGTTCAGATGCACCTTTGAATTTAGTTTACGGAAGCTTCCCAACAACGGATGCTGCTCTATTGCTTATTCAACTTCAAGATTTCTGAAAACAGTTCACAGGTTCTCCAAGTAAACGGATGTTAACCTATCACTTGTTCAGATTCTTCCCAAGACTTCTGAAAACAGTTCATGGATTCTTCCCAAGTAACGGATGTTAATCTATCAGCTTGTTCAGATGCACCTCTGAAATTAGTTTACGGACGCTTCCCAACAACGGATGCGGCTCTATTGCTGATTCAACTTCAAGATTTCTGAAAACAGTTCACGGGTTCTCCAAGTAACGGATGTTAACCTATCACTTGTTCAGATTCTTCTCAAGACTTCTGAAAACAGTTCATGGATTCTTCCCAAGTAACGGATGTTAATCTATCAACTTGTTTAGATGCAACTTCCTGAAAACAGCTTGCAGGTTCCTCCCAACAACGGATGTCAGCCTATTGCTTGTTCAGACCCCTAACTCAGAAATGGTCCAAAGCTTGGACACTTTCCTGATATTCCCTTCTAGATGGCATCTTTAAGCCCATCCCCGACAAGTTTCTGTCACACTCCCAGATGGCATCGTTAAGCCCATCTCCAAATGGCATCTCTAAGCCCATTCCCGCATCCAGTGCTTTGATGAGTGCAAATTTCCGGGCACTCTAGTGTCCAATCTCCTTTTACCCTCGAGTCACGAAAGGCAAGCTTGCCAATCTAACTCTTCAGGTCCAAGAAGATTGAACAGGGGCAACTGTTGTACCCCAAAATTTTCCCTCCCATTTCTCATTGATTTCTCCTTACAAAGCTCTTGAAGCTCAAGATCCAGTCAGGGTTTCATCTGCTCAAGACTCCTCTTTGCACTGCTAACCCCAAATTAGGGTTTGTGTTTACACAAAGATGTTTTGACCTAAAGTGCCCAAGATAACTTTCTTGCTTCATATTGACCTCCTAAGTTTATCCATACCAAGTTTCAAGTCTTGATTCCAAGTTTTGCCCAGTCAATTGGACAGTTGACCTAGAAATCAACTGTATTGGGGAAAAAGTCAATTGTGGCCAATTGACAGTCAAATCTCATGAAATTTGATCCACATCAACATTATGAACTCATATGGTCCATTTGATCAAGTTTGGATCACAATTCCACAAGAAATTTGATCAGATCACTAAAAGGGCAAAATGGTCATTTTTAGGGTTTTGATTGTACAAAGGCAATTTTTGACTGTTTGACCTAGCCAATGGCAAACAAAGCTCACATATGGACTCAAGGACCCCATGTAATTATCTTGACATGCTCAACAAGTTCAAAAGATCCCAAGTACACAAGATTGACAGTTGAATTTCCCAGTCAATTAATCAGTTTTGACTGTATACTGAAAAGTCAAACTTTGACTTTTTGGTCAAAATCAAGAGTCAAGATTCATTTTTCATCAAAACATGCCAAATCATGAAACTTGTTCACCAAGAAATCACAAATTGCAAATTAGGGTTAGAAAATGGAATTTTTCATAACTTAAAATTTTTCTAAGTTATGAAAAACCCTAATTTTTTCCTAACTTTGCCCTACCTTTTCACCAAAATCCATTTGGATTCAAACAAAAGTCAAAACATGAAAGTTGTAGCTTGTTGCATAATCTACAACTTTGATTCACAAATTTTTCTCATTTGAAGCTTGTATCTCAAGTTACAATTTTTTGAATAAGGGCACTAAACCATTTTTAACTTAGTAGAATTTTAACCTATCTTGACAAGGTTTTCTACCCCACTTCAAAGCCATTTTTCATACCCTTCCACTTGGAATTTCAATTTTCATTTCAAAGAGGGATTGTAGCACACATTCCAAGATTTCCAAAATGTCCAAGAACTCATCAAACAACATCATGGTTAGAGAGAATCGAATTTCACAATATAGCAAAAAACCACTTTGTTCATGACCAAGTTCCATGTCCATAACTTTGCAAATTTGAACTCAGCATGCTTTAGGCTAGATTACAGGTCCTTAAACCAAGTTACACTCCATAATTTAATGCTTGTTCATTGTGCCAAGGTGTTGTTCCATGAGTTCAAGCATTGTACACAAGATTGATCCATTTCTAGATAAAGCAAATTAGCCATTTTGGTAAAAGTTCACTTTATGTCAATTTAGAAATCCAACAAGTACAAGCTAAATCCTTTTGGCACAGGATTATGGACAATTTGCTCTGATCAAGAGAAGATTATGCAGCACATTAGGAGGCCCCCTACATGCCTAGAAAGTCAACTTGCTTTTGTTGCTTAAGAAAGAAGAAAGTCTCATAACTTGTGACAACTTCCATCTCAGCCTTAGAACAAGAAAGAAAATATTGTAGACACATTCCAAACATCCCAACCAAGCTTTTGCACGAATCCTTGACCTCTCAAACACTCCCCATCTCAGAAACACCATCAAACTGCTCAAACAGGGCAAGGCCTGCAGTTTGAGTGCCATCTCTCAATCCCTTCAAGCATTCTTGTCCAAACTCGTTCCTCTACCTTCCTCACAACCTATGCAAGCTATCCAGAAGCTAAGACACGATCTGTAATTTCTCTAACCACCTCCACCATTTTCACATCTTTGACTTGCAGGTGAAGTTCTACAGCTTGATTCAGAAGCTTTCAAGACAAAGTAAACATTGGAATAGCATCCCTGGACCTCAAGGAAGCTTTTCCAATCATCACCTTGCACTGAAAGTTCCTCATTCTCCAGATAGAAGTTCAACTGAATAGGTAAAATTTTGAACTCGTATCTCTCTTATTATGCATCTTTAGTCTTAAGTTTGTGAAGAAACAAGGTTCTACTCATAGCCCTGAGCATGTACATAGCTTTACATTTCATTTCTTTTGCCTGAGTTGAGAGAATTTAAGCTTTGAAAATGGCAGAAAGTTTAGGTCAAGATTTGGGATTGATAAAATTCTCTCTCATTTCTGAGAGTTAGGATGAGTTTTTTATATATTTGGAATCGTGATTCAATGCTTGACATGTTTTGTGTTGAAAGTTTGTGCAAAATCTCAAAGAATCAGGATGTTTGAATCTCTGTAACAAGGCGCGCGTTTTTGGCCAAAGGTTGAAGAAGAAGTGGATTGGGCTGGGCCTGTACCATTTTGCTATCCACACCATTTTTTCTGTTTCACACCCCTGAGCCCATTTGCTTCATTTTTTAATATTTTTGACTCTTTCTTTTTTTATTTGACTCATTTATTTTTTCTCAACATATTAAAATTTTGAAAATATTTTTCTCATCATTTTTTGATTTTATTTGGTATTTATTTGATTTTCCTTTAGTTTATACATAAATATATATATATATATATATATATATATATATATATATATATATATATATATATATATATATATATATATATATATATATATATATATATATATATTATTATTTAGAATAAATAGAAAAGATATTGTAAATACATTTTCATTTTCATTTTTATTTTATATTATCCTCTGAAAATATTTTATATAAAAAAAATACTATTTTCTAAAAATATTAAATATTATTATTATTTATCCATAATACATATTTAAAATAATGTAAATATAAATACATATTTATTAATATACTTAGAATAAAATATCAAATAATGTACATATTTTATTTTTTCAATATTTAGTGCTAAAAAAGGCCTTTTTACACATATACCATATTTTATTTTATTTTTGTATGTAAATAATAAATATTATGTGAATTAATTAATCAATATACATTTTGATTAAAATTAGGGTTTTTGCCCTAAAAATGAAAATACTCAAAAATAATACCTTTTTATTTTCTTATTTTATTTCACATAAACTACATTTTTTTCATACATATATAAAAACTTTCTCTTTTTTGCATTTTTGCATATTTATTTAATTTCTATTTAATTATGCAATTTATTTACCTTGCAAATATTCAAAAATGATGTAATAATGTAGATTTAAATTCTTGTCTAAATATCCCCCATTTGTAAATTTGTACCCCCCTCCCTATATTATTATGTTGTAATAGCGTAGGATCTTCAATTTCGCACTTTATACGCTTTCTAATTATGCCATGTTAGAATTAGGGTTTGCATGCGAAAAAACGACAAAAAATAGTTTAACCTAATACAAGATAAATGAGCATGAAAATAAACAACACTTCTCACACTTGCACCCCCTAGGGTACTCCACTTTGTTGCCTTTCAAAAATGGGCCATGTTGCATGTTGAATTTCTTTGGGCAAAGCAAACAAATTGAATGATCATAGTCCCTCGATAAAACTTTTCAAAACAAAACAAAAAAACAAATGATCAAGTCCCTTAAAGAAAATTGCCCAAAGACATTTAACGCCGTTGCAATTATGGTCCAAACGATGACCCGCGCCCGTCCCTTCCATCTCCTAAGACAAGATTGTCCACCAAATGCAATGGTGGAACAAAATTGTCAAAAGGGTTTAAAACATGACAAAACCTTTGAGAAAACTTTAGGGTAGATAAACTCTTAAGTACTTGTCAATTTGAAAAGAAAACACTTGCCTAATTTCAAAACCCACTTCACAAACACTTTCAAAATCAACTTTTCAAACCCTTGGAACATCTTTTTAAAAGATAAAACACCTTTTGTAAAACATTCGAGTAAAGAATTGTTACAAGGTTAGCCTAGCACAAGGCATCTTTTCAAAACATTTTCAAAACCACACAAAAGCACCATTTCAAACAATTGAAAACCAAGGCAAGATTGATCTAAGCAAGTACCTAAGAGCCCATGGATAACCATGGATAGAAGGGGTGCTAATACCTTCCCCTTCTATAATCTACTCCCCGAACCCAAGAAAAATCTCAAAGGTTTTTTCTGTGCTTTTTAAACCTTTCCTTAGGATAAAATAAAAAGTCGGTGGCGACTCTTGCTCAACCGAAACATTTGCGAAAACAAACGCAAAACCTCAAGTCAGTTCTCCCACCGTATCACACCTCGCAATCCAACTGGTCCAACACCTTCTTCAGTAGAACATTCAGCGAAGACCCAATATCTACCAACACATGAGCCATAGTGGTGCCTCTGCATTCAATCGAGACATGCATAGCATCATTATACTTCCTTCCCTTTGGTGTCAAGTCTGCATCTGAAAAATCTAACCCATTATCAACAGTCAGGCTAGCCACATAATGTTTGAACTGATCAACTAAAGTTTCCTGCGGCACATGCACATTCTTGAGGAATGCAATCAAAGCCTTCACATGGGCTTCGGAACACAACAACAAAGACAACATGGATATCTTTAATGGGGTCTGCCCCAGCTGCTCTACCACATTGTAGTCGCTCTTCTTAATTATTTTCAATATTTCCTCTATCTCTTGCTTAGAGGCTTCCACAACAATTTTTCTAGGCGCCTTCGTCCGGGAAGGCTCACCTATAACTTCTTTGCCGCAGGTATCAGACGATTCTCACACAGGGGTAATAACTGGAGTAAGAATAGGAGCAGTAGTTGATATACCAGCAAAAACAACAGATGGAATGACAATAGGCTTGTTGACAATCTTAGGGGAAATCTAGGAAGAGAAGACCCTTCCACTTCAGGTAACTTTGTTGGTTCCGACAATGTTACCAATATCAGGATCAACCTCTTCATCTTTCAAATCTTGTTTGATGCCATGATAGTACACATCGGCACCATAATGCCAGAGGACAACTTTGTCCGAGACATACGGGACAAGACCAGGAACAGTGATTATTAGCGGAGCGATTCTTGGAGCAGATGTAATCCTAACAGGTCTTCTCGAGGAGACCTTAGAAGGATTGGCAGAAATGGTTATAGTGGCAATGTCTTCATATGGAACAACGGGAACCAAAGTTTTCTCGAACAAAATTTATTTGCTGTCCATCAGGCGTTGAACACCCAACTTCAGCAAATGGCAACCAGAAGGCAGAAATGAACACATGTGGCAACCTTCACCATAACCCGGAAATAAACCGGCCAACAGTAAATTCTTCTTCACAGTCATGAGAGGAGTAGAAACTTCATCCACCAAGGTCACAAATAAGTCGTTATCAACAACATTAACTCCACGACCGTGCTTAGGCATGGGAGAAGTTATGACATTGGGCTTCTCCAGAGCATCGAACTCAATTTCCTTGGCTTCAATAAGATCTTGTACTTTATTTCTTAGAGCCCAGCAGTCATTGGTATCGTGGCCAGGACTCTCAGAATGATAGGCACACCAAGCATTTGGATTATATCGAGGAGATGTGGTATTTGGATTCTTGGGAGCCTCCTTCAAGGTTGCCAAGTTGGATCTCAGCAGATGAGGTAGAACTTCAGCCAACGTCATATTGATTCGGGTAAAATGTTGCTGTGGTCTTTCCATCCTTTGTTGATTGTTGCATTATGGAGCAACTGCAGGCCTATGTATCATTACAGCACTTACTGTCTGACGATGTTTAGCCCTGTTTTAACCCCTCGGGCTATAGATGGCACTGACTTCTTTCTTACCAACAAAAGGCTTCTTTACTAAACTCAAAGAGGCATCCTTCTATATCTCGTCGCTCTGAATCCCAGCTTCTACTCTTTCCCCAGTTAGAATCAGCTCAGTGAAACCAGCTGACGAGCTGCCGATCAAATGATTAAAGAATGGACCAGATAACGTCCCCAGAAACATATAAGCCAACTCCCTATCAGACATCGGGGGTTGAACTCTTCCAGCCAAGTCTCTCCATTTCTGTGCAAATTCTTTAAAGCCTTCACTTGCACCCATGGACATCCTCTGGAGTTGAGTACTGTGATACAGTGGCAAAACCGACTGTTATGAAATGCTGGTTTGCGTTTTGCGTTTTTGTGTTTGCAAAATGTCGCGGTAAGCAAGAGTCGCCACCTATTTTTATTTCATCCAACCGGAAAGGAAAAAAGTACAGAAAAAAAAATCCTTTTTCGAGATGTTTCTGAGTACGGGGGTAGATTATAGAAAGGGAATGTGTTAGCACCCTTTCTATCCATGGTTTTCCATGGGCTCTTAGGTACTTGCTCATCTTTTTAAATTGCTTGTGTATGTGCTTTGTTTTTAAAAGTTTGACTTCGTGATAACCCTTGTATCAGTCCTCAAAGGTGTGACGAAGTTGTTCTGAAAATTTGTTTGAAAAGTGTAAGTGTGAAAGGTTTTGATTTGAGCAAGTACCTACTAGCATCTACCTACTCGAAAAAAGATTGTTTCTATCTTTATTTCCTTTAGACAGCTCTATCCTACTATTGAGAAATAGGTAGCACCGTCGTTGGAGTTTATAAGGTTCAGTTCAAAAGGGATGTACGATCACTAAAGCAATGTTAGGATGTCTTAGTAATATCCCTAAAGTCTTAAGATCATATTCGAAGCAACATTTCCGAGGCAACATTTCCGAACGGGACATTTGATCTTTGTTAGACAAGAAGGAAACTACTAAGACAACCTATACATAATGATCATTTACCGAAGGCAACCGAAGTGAGAGTATACCCTAAGAGTGATATGTGCGAGTGATTAATTTCAGTTATTTATCTTTGCACATTAGGTTTTTTCTAAATGTATTAAATTTTCATGCGATCTTGTCATACAGTCCTATTAACATACATTTAGTCAGTTAAATATTTGCTTAAAATGCGAGAAAGTAAACCTACGCTATTACAAGGCTTCGGGGAGGGGATTAATTACATAGCCAAAAAAATCCGCAAAAGACGATAAATAAAAAAAGTCCTAGATTAAACTATTACAAACCATGAACAGTTACATCAATATTGCAAAAAATAATAAACGCATGATGAATTGAATGCGAGGCTGTGATGCAGTGGGAGAACTGACTTGAGGTTTTGCTTTTGTGTTTGCAAATGTTTCGGTTTAGCAAGAGTCGCCACCGACTTTTTAATTTATCCAAAGGAAAGGTCAAAAAGCACAGGAAAGACCTTTGAGATTGTTTTTGGGTTCGGGGGGTAGATTATGAAAAGGGAAGGTGCTAGCACCCTTTTCATCCATGGTTTTCCATGGGCTTTTAGTTACTTGTTTTAGATCACTTGCTTTTGCTTTTCAATTGTTTGAAATGGTGCTTTGTGTATGGTTTTGAAAGTATTTTGAAAAGAGGCCTTTGTCTAGGCAACCTTTGTAATGATTCTTGTTTGAATGTATACAAAGGTGTTTGTCTTTTGAAAAATGTTTCAATGTTTGAAAGTTTGTTGGGAAATGTTTTGAAATTGGTTGTGATGTGTTTTTAAAAATAGCAAGGATGTTTGCAAGTTTGATCAAGTAACTAGGAGTTGTCTACCCTACTCAAAGATCATTCCTACATATTTTTAACCCTTTGACATTGTTGTTTTACCATTGTATTTGGTAAACAACCTTGTGTTTGGATGTTAAACGGGACATGCGTGGGTCATCGTATGACCATGATAACAATTGTGCTAAGTATCTTTAGCAAGTTTTTGTTTAAGGGACTAGATCATTTTTGTTTAGGCAACCAAGATAGCGTCATCGAGGGACTATGATCTTTTATTTTGTTTTTGTTTTGCCAAGATACCTAGCATGCATACCATGACCATTTTTAAGGCAACAAGTTGATGAAACCCTAGGGGTGCTTGTGTGCATTGTGTTGTCATTTTCATGCATTTTTGTCTTGTATTTAGTCAAGCTATTTGTTTGATTTTGGTTATCATACAAACCCTAATCTTTCTATCATGGCATATTTGAAAGAAATAAAGTGCGTAAAGGTAAATCTACGACTATTACAACATTGATTATGGGGAGGGGGATACAAGTTTGAATAGGATGATATTTGCAAGAAAATAAAACTCTAAGTCAACTATTACAACCAAATTGAATTCAATATACAAATAATAAATTGACAAATATTTTAAATGTGCAATTAAATATAAATATGCAAAAATGTTTTTTGTATTATTTTTATGTATGTAAAAATAAATTATTTAATGTATCAAAAATAAGAAAATAAAAGATTATTTTTGGAAAGGGTAAAAACCCTAATTTTTGGTTTAAGAAAATATATATTATAATTATTTATTTATGTACAAGAAAATAAAATAAAATATATACAAAAGGTTAAAAAATAAAATATGTATGACAATATTATTTTTAAGTGTATAATATAATAAAAAAATAAAAATATAATATTTTTATAATATTTACAAGTTTTTTATTTAAGAAAATAAAAGTATATATTATTTAATAACTATCTCTATGCTAAAAAATAATAAAAAAATAAAATAAAATGTGAAAATTTAAGAAAATATTTTTGGTAATTTTTAATGTTTAGAAAAATAAATAAAAGTCAAGAAATAAAAAAGAAATACAAAAATATGCAAAATAATGAAAATGGGCCAGGGGGTGTGAAAAGCAAGCTAGGGGTGCCAATAGTCAGCCAAGGCCAGGCCCAACCCATTTCCACTTCATCTCTAACCTCTGAACTAACAAAAAACGCACGCCCTGTTCAAACCTGGAAATCCTGCATTTGTGCTTAAAAACAAAAACTTGCAACATGAAAGTTATAGAGCATGATCATACGATTCTAACCATATAAAAAACTTAATCTAACTCTCAAAGACCAGAGAGAATTTCTTTGGCCCTAATTTCTAACCTAGTTTTTTCATAAAGTTCAACATCCAAATTCTCCTAGCTCAGTTAACATAAATGAATTCTATGCATATGTACAACTCAAGGGAAATGAGGACTACATTTTTGCTTCACAAACTTAAGCCTAATGATTCCTAAATAAGGAGATAGAAGTTTGTGAAATACCTGTTTCAGTCAAGCTCGAGTATGACAATGTAGGGGTTGTGAGTAAGGCCTAAGATACTTGTGAGCTTGCTTGAAGTTCCTTTGAGCTTTCCCAATGCTTAGTTTGCTTTGAACTTGCCTGAATCTCCCTACAGAACTCAACCTGCAAACTCAGAATTCAAAAATGGTGAAGTATGTAAATGGACTTACAGTGACTTGGGAATGATTGGGATAGTTTAGGTATGTTATATGGAGTGTGTTGGAAGAGGTTTGGGGAAAAACGCACGAGGCAATGTGAAGATGGAAGTGAAACTGCAGAACTTGCCCTGTTTTTGCAAGAACTTGGGATTTTTGTGTAAAAGGGTGTTTGAGAGGTTGCTAGATCGTGTTTCTGGCTTAGTGTATTGTAAAAAGCTTGTTTGAAATGTTTACAAGAGTTGCTCTTATCAAATTACAAAGTTGTGGTGATTTTGCAAGTTGACTTGGTTTTGAAGTAAACAGTGATTATGACAATGCTATGGCCTGTACAGGCTAGCTCCAAGCATGCTGATAGTTGGTGTACTTTCCCTGATCTTTGTGGATGTGGTTTGCTGCAAAAGATTAAGTCCAATGCTCAAGACAAACAAAATTGCAAAAGTTATGCTTTATGTAAATGGCATTGTTGCCTTTTTGCCAAAAATGGATTAATTCAATGTGTAATCTTCTAAAGCTCAGAACAAAGCCTTAATCCATTGTGTTTGCATTAAATTTTTGAGTGTGGAAGGGTTTAAGGACCTGTAAACAAGTACAAGCAAGGCTGGACATAATTTGCAACTTGTATCAACATGAAAAATGCCATGGACAAAAGTGAGAAATGGCCATTTTCTTTTCTTCGATTCTCCCTAACCATAAATGATTTTGAAGAGTTATTGGACATTTTAGAAAGCTTGTAACATTCTCTACAATACATCTTTGAAATGAATTTTTATATTCCACTTGTAACTATGTTAAAAATTTCCATGAAGATAGGTCAAAATCCTGCATAAACTAGGGCAAAATTTCTCTAAGTTAAAAGTTTCATGGACCCTTGTTCATAAAATCATAACTTGAGATCCAAGCTTCTTTTGGGAAAACTTTGTGAATAAAAGTTGTATATTTTGTGGGGGACTACAACTTTCATGTTGGAGGTTTTGTTTGAATCCAATTGCATCATGGTGAAAAAGTTGGGAAAAAATAAGAAAATTTCATAACTTAGAAAATTTCTAAGTTATGAAAATTTTTCATTTTAAACCCTAATTTTCGAAATTAGGTTTCTTGGTGAACAAGTTTCATGTTTTGACACATATTGATGAAAAATGATCCTTGGCACTTGATTTTGACCAAAAAGTCAAAGTTTGACTTTTCAGTGTACATTTGATTTTTGATCAATTGACTTGAAAATTCATCTGTCAATCTAATGCAATTGAGATCTTTTGAACCTTGTGATTAGGTTAAGATGATGCCATTGAGTCCTTGAATCCATTCTTGAACCCAATTTGCCATTGGCTAGGTGAAAAATCAGAAATTTCCCTTCTGCAGTCAAAACCCTAAAAATGACCATTTTGCCCTTTTGATGATCTGATCAAGTTTCTTGAGGAGTTGTGGTCCAAACTTGATCAAATGGTTCATATGAGTCTATAATGTTGATGTGGATCAAAAATTATGAGATTTGACTGTAAATTGGCCATAGTTGACTTTTTCCCAATACAACTGATTTCTAGGTCAACTGTCCAATTGACTGGGCAAAAATTTGATTCAAGGCTTGAAACTTGGTATGAGAAATCTTATAAGTCCAACATGAAGTATGAAAGTTACATGAGGCATTGGAAGTCAAAAAATCCCTGTGCAAACTCAAACCCTAATTTCAGGTCATCAGTGCAAGGAGATGTCTTGAGCAGAGCAAACCCTAATCCTGTCTGTAGTCCAAAGAGTCTTGTGATGGGAAATCTTGATAAAATGAGAGGGAAAATTTTAGGGTACAACAGCTTCCCCTGTTCAATCTTCTTGAACCTAAAGAGTTAGATTGGCGAATTTGCCGTTCGTGACTCGAAGGTAAAAGATGATTGGACACTAGAGTGCCCGTAAATTTGCACTCGTCAAAATTTTGAGGGAATGAGCTTAAAGATGCCATTTGGAGATGATTGAATATTTTCGGAGATGGGCTTAAAGATGCCATCCAAGAATGTTTGTTGAATATCAGGAGAATGAACATCATAATAGTATCCGTATCTGGAACGTATCTGAGTTATATCTGGGGATTGGATCTGTATGAGCAAGGGAATGGCGTCCGTGTTTGGAGCGTATCTGAGCTGTAACTGTATTTGATTCTTGAATGAATAACAGAATGACCGCCGTGTTTGGAGTGTATCTGTATTGTATCTGAATCTGAAATCTGAATAAGCGACATAATGACATCCGTGTCCGGAACATCTTTGGGCTGGGGAAACATCTGAATGAGTGACAGAATGGCAACCGTGTCTGGTGCATATCTGGACTGTATTTGAAGTTGAGATCTGTATAAGTAGCAGAATGACTTCCGTGTCTGGGGTGTATCTGAACTGTAAGTGGGATCTGAATAAGTGACAGAATGACTTCTGTGTTCTTGAGTGTATCCGTACTTGAAATTGATAGTTGAATCTGAATGAGAAATAGAATGGCTTCCGCGTCTGGAGCGTATCTAATTTGTATCTGATTGTTGAAGTCTGAATGAGTAACAGAATAACCTCCGTGTCTGGGGCGTATCCATATTGTATCTGAATAAGAGATCTGAATGAGCAACAAAATGACTTCCATGTCTTGGAGTGTATCCGTACTGTATCTGAAATCTTTGAATATTTGTTAAAGATAACTTTTAATCTTATCCTGAAAAAGGGTAAAATGTTAGCTGAAACACAAAGTTAAGTTGCATGAAATGTATGAAGCTATAAAATGTGCTTTATCAATGTTTATGATATATGAATGTAATGTATGCGCATATAAGCTGGTTAGCTGTCTTGCTGAGGAAAATAAATCCTTGATAGCTGGAGATAATAAAATCCTTGACTGCTGTCGGGGAAAATAAATCCTTAACCGCTTTCTAGGGATTCAAAATCTTTGATTGCTGAGGATGAGAAATCCTTGTCGACCACTGTTGGGGATAGAAAATCCTTGGTGTCTTGTGGGGACTTAACAAGAACTTTGACAACTTCTGTAGTGATGTGAGAATCCTTCCTGACTTTCTTGAGGATATATGGATCCTTCTTGAGAAACCTGCTTGGGGAATCCAAAGAACTTTGATGACTATGGCTGGAGATTACACAAGGGGAATCCTTACTCGGCTGGGGAATAAGGAAACTCTGACGAATCTCTATCGGGGATTAGATGAAAGAAAACCTTGATCTGCTGGAGAATAAGGAAGACTTTGATGGCTTCTGCGGAGAATTAAGAATGAGAAACTTCGATCTCCTTGGGAAATTGAATTCTTGGGGGCTTCACTGGAGAAGTGAGAATGAGAATCTTCGATCGGCAAGGGATTAAAAATTATGATAAATTCATGCTGAGAAGTAATGAAGACTCTGGCAACTTCACTGGGGAATCAGGAGTGAGGATCTTCAATCTGCTAGGGGAAAATAAATCTCTGGGGACTTCAAATTAGGGAGTTAATAATGAGAATCTTCATTTTGTTGGGGAGTAAAAAATCTGTGGGGAATAATTATACTGCTGGAGAGTAAGCTATCCCGCTGGAGGGTAAGTTCAAGACTCTGGGGGGAAAGTTATTCTTGTTTGGAAAAAGTTCAGGAGTTTGGGTTGTATGCCAATCTACTGGGGAATTATCCTCAGTTGGGGATAAAAGTTAACTGTTATCTGGTTGATTCTCAGATTTTAAGACAACTTGCTGGGGAATCTGGAGAAACTGGATGGTTGCCGCTATAGATTGATAGTTGGAAATTTGACTTCGTTGGGGAAGAAGGTTTCATCTTTTCTGGGGATTTATGACCCAAAGTTTTTGCTCTGCTGGGGATTGGGAGTTTGAAGGTTTAACTCTGATGGGAATTAAAGGTTTGAAATGTAACTCTATCGGGGATCGGGAGTTTGAAGGTTTAACTCTGATGGGAATTAAAGGTTTGAAATGTAACTCCGCCGGGGATCGGGAGTTTGAAGTGGGACTCTGGCGGGGATTTTGAAGTTTAATTCCGTTGGGGATATGTATTTCAAGGTTGTAGCTCTGTTGGGGATCTAGGTGATGTGCTGTAGGAGATTTCTCTTGGAATAGCCTAAAGACGTTTTCCTATCCTTTCAACCTGTCAGTAATTATTCTTTCACATTTCGTTTATTCGTAAACAATGATTATATTCAAATGCATATGCTCATTTAATAAATCATTGGACGTTTTCAAATAAAACACAAGTGTAAAAGAAGAAAAGGAAAATAGTTTTCTGCACTTTGAAGTATATTTGTATTAACTTTGTGTAAGTATTTTGTACAAAGGAGACAAACATCCTAGTAAGAGAATGTTGTCGTAAAAATTGAGAAAAATTTATACAAAGAAAGATGGCTATGTGTAAAAATTCCATGGGATTCCCATTCTGCTATAGCCTTCGTAACTCTGGATGTCTTGTCCATTAGTTGCTTCGTACGAAGATGATTGGATTGATCAGAAGCCTGGAGCTTGTCTGTGAAGAGATTGTCCTTAAAGTGATCCGACGAGACATAGTCATACGCTTTAATTCCCTAACTTTTGCCCGGACCGCCCTTTCGGGTTTTCAGTCCACCGGGAAACCCTTTTTTGCCCAAGTCGCCCTTTCGGGTTTTCAACTTTCCGGGTGTACAGATTTTTCTTATTTATCCCTAATTTTTTCCTGAACCGCCCTTTCGGGTTTTCGATTCACCGGGATGCCCATTTTTGCCCAAGTCGCCCTTTCGGGTTTTCAACTTGTCGGGTTGTTTATGCGTAATATCTTTTGACTATGTCTGCGTTCGCAGGGTGCGGCATGTCATCGCCGTCCATGGTGGTCAGGATCATTTCCCCACCAGAAAAGATGTTTTTGATCACAAATGGTCCTTTGTAGGTAGGAGTCCATTTGCCCCTGGGATCACTTTGCGACAAGATGATCCGCTTGATTACAAGATCCCCGACTTGATATACCTGGCGTCTGACTTTCCTGTTGAAATCCTTGATCATCCGTTTCTGATATGCCTGACCATGGCATACACCAGTAAGTCGCTTTTCGTCAATCAAGTAAAGTTGATCAAGTCAGAACTGAATCCAATCGTCTTCACTCAAACCAGCATCTTTCATGATTCTCAAGGAGAGAATCTGAACCTCGATAGGTAAAACAGCTTCCATGCCATATACCAAAGAATAGGGTGTTGCCCCAGTTGATGTATGCGCCGTGGTACGGTACCCGTACAGAGCAAACGGTAACATCTCATGCCAGTCCTTGTAGGTGACTGTCATCTTTTGAATGATCTTCTTGATATTTTTGTTCGCAGCTTTGACAACACCGTTCATCTTCGGCCGATAGGGAGATGAATTGTGATGTTGAATCTAGAACTGCTCGCACAAAGCAGTGACCGTAGTGTTGTTCAGGTTTGTACCATTGTCGGTAATGATCCTGTCGGGGATACCATACCGGCAAATGAGGTTCTGCTTAATGAACAGGGAAACAACATTCTTTGTGACGGATGTGAAGGAAGCTGCTTCGACCCACTTGGTAAAGTAATCAATGGCCACCAGAATGAAACGATGTCCATTGGATGTTGTAGGCTTGATCTCTCCAATCATGTTGATTTCCCACATCGCGAATGGCCAAGGAGCTGTTAAGACATTGAGAGGAACTGGAGGTATATGTACCTTGACTGCATAGATTTGACATTTGTGACAAGTACGGGAATGTTGATGGCAGTCAGCTTCCATGGTAGACCAGTAATAACCTGCCCGCAGAATCTTCTTAGCCATCGTATGACCGCTTGAGTGGGTGCCAAAGGTACCATTGTGCAGTTCAGCCATGATCTGCTCAGCTTCAACCTTGTCCACATAACGGAGCAGAATGCAATCATGGTTGCGCTTGTATAGAATACCATTGCTCAAGAAGAACTTTGCCGAGAACCTCCTCAAGAACTTTTTGTCATTGACTGAAGCTCCTTCAGGGTATTCTTGTGCTTCAAGATACCTTTTGACATCATGAAACCAAGGTCGGTCCACTACTTCTTCGGTATTAATCTCGTGACAATGTGCAGGTTCATCCATCCGCTCAATGGTGATTTGGGGAGCCTCATTATCCCAGTTAAGTTTAAACATGGATGACATTGTAGCTAGAGCATCCGCTAGCTGATTTTCTTCTCGCGGGAAGTGTTCGGAGGTGATCTGCTCAAAATATGGTAACAATGTCAGGACATGTTCTTTGTAAGGGATGAGGTTAGGATGCTTAGTATCACACTCTCCTTTGATTTGACTGATAACCAAAGCTGAGTCCCCAAATACAATCAAAGATTTGATTCCCAAGTCAATAGCAACCTTGAGACCAAAGATACAAGCTTCATATTCGGCCATGTTGTTGGTGCAGCTGAAGCAGAGTCTAGCAGTGAAAGGCGTATGGAAACCTTCTGGAGAAATAAGTATCGCGCCGATACTGTTGCCAAGTGCATTGGAGGCACCATCAAAGTACAGGGTCCATCGGGATCCTTGTTCAGGTCCGTCATACGGTATGTTCTTCTCAATGTTATCCAATGTCATGATGTCCTCGTTGGGGAAGTCGAACCTCATAGATTGGTAATCTTCGACAGCTTGATGGGCCAGATGATCGGCTAGCACACTCCCCTTTATAGCTTTTTGGGTCGTGTACTGTATGTCATACTCGGTGAGGATCATCTGCCATCTAGAGATTCTCCCGGATAGAGCAGGCTTTTCAAAGATGTACTTGATCGGATCCATCTTAGAGATCAGCAAAGTGGTATGAGTCAACATATACTTCCTTAGCCGGCGATCAGCCCATACCAAAGTGCAGCAAGTTTTCTCGAGCAGTGAGTAGAGGGTCTCACAGTCGGTAAACTTTTTGCTAAGGTAATAAATGGAATGCTCTTTTTGGCTAGACTCGTCATGTTGGCCCAGTACGCACCCCATTGAATTCTCCAGGACAGTCAGATACATGATTAGCGGCCTTCCTTCGACGGGTGGCATCAAGATAGGAGGTTCCAGTAAATACTCCTTGATTTTATCTAAAGCAACTTGACAGTCATCATTCCATTTAACCACCTGATCTTTCTTCAACAGCTTGAAGATTGGTTCACAGGTAGATGTAAGGTGAGAAATGAACCTTGTAATGTAGTTTAGGCGTCCCAAGAAACCTCTGACCCCCTTCTCAGTGCGAGGGGCATGAACTTCTTGTATAGCTTTGACTTTGGTAGGATCAACCTTGATGCCTTTGTTACTGACGATAAAACCCAAGAGTTTACCGGACCTGACTCTGAAAGTGCACTTGTTAGGGTTCAGTCTGAGCTTGTACTCTTTCAACCTGACAAACAGCTTTTGCAGATGGTCGAGGTGTTCTTCTTCCGTTTGTGAACGGGATATCATGTCGTCTAAGTAGACCTATATCTCATGATGTATCATATCATGAAACAAAGCTACCATGGTGCGTTGATAGGTTACCCCGGTGTTCTTCAGTCTGAATGGCATCACTTTATAACAGAATGTACCCCACTGTGTAACAAAAGTAGTTTTCTCCATGTCTTCAGGGGCCATTTTGATCTGGTTGTACCCTGAAAATCCGTCCATGAAAGAAAATACCTTGTGCTGAGCTGTATTGTCAACCAAGATGTCAATGTGCGGTAGTGGGAAGTCATCTTTAGAGCTGGCCCTGTTTAAGTCTCTGTAATCCATGCACATTCTGACTTTTCTGTCCTTCTTAGGCACGGGCACAATGTTAGCAACCCATTATGGATAGGATGTAACTGCAATAAAGCCAGCATTGAACTGCTTCATCACTTCAGCTTTGATCTTTTCAGACATGTCGGGCCTCATGCGGAGAACTTTCTATTTAATTGGTGGACAGTCTTCTCTGGTGGGGAGACGGTGAACCACAATATTTGTATCAAGTCCTGGCATGTCTTCGTAAGACCAGGCAAAGATCTCAACATATTCATTCAACAGCTGAACTAAGCGCTCTTTGACACTTGGCTCTAGGTTGGCACCCACTCTAACTTCTTTTCTGTCTTCCTCAGTTCCCAAGTTAATTGTCTCTAACAACTCCTCGTGAGGTAGAATAGCCCTTTCTTCCTATTGTAGCAGTCTAGCCAACTCTCCAGGCACTTCACAGTCTTCATCATCTTCGTATTCGGCATGGTAGACCAGATCTTTAGAGTCACTGAAGGCCATAGCAGAATTGTTACCCATGGAATCCGGAATGGATGGGTACCTGCATTGGTGAGTGTGGGTATGTGTAAGGGATAGCCACCTTTAAACAAATAAAATGTAAAAGAAATAAAATGAACACAAAAGTTTATATGTGAAAACGTCCATGATTCATTAAAATGGCATATGAAGATGAAAAATCAAACCCTTACAAATGGACCTATATGCCTTGGGTAAGGCACAAGGTTAAAAGTGTACGAATTGTTTAGGAATTATTACAAACCAACATAAATGTTTGAAAGATAAATTACTGATTGATGAAAGTAATGGGAATAAAGTCCTTTGCCTCCCAATTGTTCAATCCTCCTTCAACGGTAGGGAAATCCAGTCTTCCAGATTGCTTCCTCTTCACCATCCTCAAAAGCATTGACTCCAAGATGGGTGATCTTCACTGGTGGTCCTCCAGCCCGGGAGCGACGCACAACCTTTTGAGCAGAAGCAGTGAAACCCAAGCCAAACTTATCAGATTTGAATGGAAAATCGGGAAGTTGCCCCCAGATTGTGCTTCCTCCTTCTTCAATCACAACCTTTGCATCTTTGAGTAACGACATCCGAGGCGGAGGTCGGGTAATCATGGGTACATAAGGCACTGTCTTGGCTGCCACAATCTCTTGAACTACCTCTTTAAAATGCTAAAAGGGGGTTTCGATGAATTCGCCATCCAATTCTACATAGCGGAAAGAATTTAGATGGCTTATCATGTATTCCTCCTCACCGTGAACTGTCAAGATTTCCCCTGGACAGGGTACTTGAGCTTTTGATGCAGAGTTGAAGTAACGGCTCCAGCATTATGAATCCAGGGTCTCCCCAACAAGCAAGAATAGGAGGGACGGATGTCCATGACATAGAATGTGGAGTTGAAATTTT
Source organism: Vicia faba (assembly GCA_948472305.1). Classification (NCBI taxonomy): domain Eukaryota; kingdom Viridiplantae; phylum Streptophyta; class Magnoliopsida; order Fabales; family Fabaceae; genus Vicia; species Vicia faba. Next base: position 91,083,638 of record OX451738.1, read on the forward strand.
CAGTTACCACTTTAATCGGGATGTCCACCTCCCCGTGGACCATCCGTTTAGAACCATCAAATGCTCTGACAATGATGTTGCTGGGCTTCAAATTTATACCTTCACAATCTAGCCTATCCAATGCCTTCTTTGGTAAGACGTTCAACGATGAATCAGTGTCTACCAGAATGTGTGCCAGAGTAATCCCTATGCATTCTACCGAGACATGCAAAGCGTCATTATGTTTTCTCCCTTTGATTGTTAAATCAGCGTCGGAGAACCCTAGACCATTGTCTGCTGTTAGGCTAGCTACACATTCCTGGAACTGGTCCGTGGAGGTTTCCTGGGGCACATGGGCTGTCTTCAAGAATCTGATCAAAGCTCTGGCATGAGCTTCTGAGCAAAGCAGCAAGGCCAACATAGAGATTTTTGAGGGGGTTTGCCCCAGTTGCTCCACAACATTATAATCGTTTTTCTTTATTATTTTCAAAATCTCTTCCATTTATTTTTGAGAGGATTCAGGGATGATCAACGGCTGAGCCCTCGTCCTGACAGGCTCTTCTTGGATCCCTTTCCCTCTATCATCAGCAGCAGCAGAGGGGACAACCATAGGAGTCATAACTTCTTCAATAATTGGAGTTCTCGCAGATATATTGACCTGTACAGGGGTAACTTTAGGAGCGGCTGAGGGTCCGAAGATTGCCTTTGGAGGCGCAATCTCCGGAGAGAAAATTCTTCCACTGCGGGTGATTTTACTCATTCCGGAAATGTTTCCAATGTCGGAAGTCTCTTCATTAGAACTCTCTTCGGTCGATTCAATTTATTTAACATCATGGTAAAAGATCTCTCCCTCATAATTCCATGGTATTGATTTGTTGGACTTGTACGGGATAGGCCCCTTCATAGTTATCTTCAAAGGTACAATCTTCAGATCGGATGTAATCTTAACCGGTCTTTTGGAGACCTTGGAAAGATTGGCGGATATGGTAATTATTGAAACATCATTGACAGGAGTCGGTGTAACAGGAGTCTTCTCAAAAAGGATTTCTTGGTTATCCATTAGGCGCTGGATGCCTAACTTCAACGACAAACAATCGATTGGTAAGGATGAAAAAAGGCAACAATCTTCTTTACAACCTGGGAAAATCCTAGCCTTCAGCAAATTCAACTTGATTATCGGTAGCGGAGTCATCAAATCATCAACAGTAGAAACAAAAAGGTCTTCTTCAATAGCATGGAAATTGTGACCATGTTTTGGCATTGGAGCAGAGATCACGTTAGGATTTTCAGGGGCGTCGAATTCAACTTCTTTAACATCAATTAAATCCTGAATTTTATATTTAAGGGCCCAACAATTGTTGGTGTCATGCCCCAAGCTGTCGGGATGATAAGCACACTTCGCATTTGAATGGTAGTAAGGAGAAGATGTATTCAGATTCTTCAGTGCCTCTTTCAAACTTGCAAGGTTTAACTTCAACAGATGAGGGAGAACCTGAGAAGGTGTCACATTGATCCGGGTGAATTGGTGTGCAGGCCTTTCCACCCTTGCTTGGTTGGTTCTGGGTTGATTGTTTCTAGGTTGATCAGCCGCAGACTTCTGAATCATTACAGCCCCCACCGCTGGCCGACGCTCAACTCTTCCTTGACTTCTTTGGGAGTAGACAACTGAGACTTCTTTCTTGGCTGGAAAGGTCTTTTTGATGGCAGCGGAAGCAGATGCATCCTTTTTAATTTTCCCGCTCTTGATTCCAGCTTCAACTCTCTCACCAGTCAGAATGAACTCGGTGAATCCCGCAGACGAACTTCCAATCAGGTGATTGAAAAAGGGGCCTGACAGTGTACCCAAGAACATATCTACCAGCTCCCTCTTAGATAGAGGTGGTTGTACTCGTCCCGCCAAGTCTCTCCATTTCTGGGCATACTCTTTGAAACCTTCATTTGATACCATGCCCATACTCTGTAATTGAGTATGGGTTGGTGCTAAATCCACATTATATTGATATTGTCTGTAGAAGGCAGCAACCAAATCCTACCAATTGTGCACATCATACCTCTCTAGCTGGTAGAACCAATCTAACTGCATCCCTGAAAGACTGTCCTAGAAGAAATGAACCCATAGATCTTTATCAGAAGAATGCAGCTGAATTTTTCTGACGTAAGACCGCAGATGCATCTTTGGACAAGACAAACCATCGTATTTAGCAAAAAGAGGCACCTTAAACTTAGGGGGAATGACAATCCCAGCAACCAACCCTAGCTCTTCAAAGTCCAGCCCAGGCACCCTCTGCACCTCCATGGCTGCCAGAAGCTCTTCCAGATTCTTGTACTTGTCATCTGCAGGAGAATACTGCTGCTCAGAATAGTCTTCATCCTCTCCATATTCTTCTTCCTTAGACTCAGATTGCACTGCATTTCCTTTACCCTTTCTTACCCCTTCATCAGATGTTGAGGGAAAATCCAGGACCCTTCTGGTTTGACCTTCAAATCTTCTACCCAAAGTAGCCACACCCATTCTCTTCTTTTTCTTTTTCTCCTTTTCCTTTTCTAGTAAAGTTTTGAGCTCCTCCTGACCGTTTGCCAAGGTCATGAGTAGCTGTTGGAACTGTGAATTCTGCGCTTGTAAGTCTTTGACCGTCTGCTCTATATCCATCTTGCTGAAATAAACAACAGAGAGATAAGGAAACCTGGTGTGAAGACCTGCTTATGCATATGATGAATGATGTGTATTCATGTAATGCATTCAAGGATTCAGAAATTCAAATTTGTTGCAAACAAAAAAGAACACACGTCATATTAATAAGATAAAATTTGTTAGTACATAAATGCCCCATGGGCAAAATAATACAAAATTCTAATGTAAAAATACATTGCGCATCCTCTTTGGTGCGATGTAGGTGTTGAGAGGCTGCTCTTTGTGAAGTTGACGAGTAAGTTCCAAAACCTTCTTCTCACTGGCGTAGAATTGGGCTTCAAAAGTATCGCGTTCTCCCTTGAGTTGTATCCAACTCCTTTGCAAATCTTCAACTGATGTTGGCATGTCAGGATGTAGGAGGGTGTATGGAACCTCTCCTTCCATAACAGGCTCTTTGATCACAGGTAGAATGTAGGGGTAAGGCATCATAAGACTTTGGGCGCGGGTTCGTACCCACTTGAGGTAAGGCTCAAGGGGGATGGAATTATTGTGTCCCAAGGTCTTACTATCCACTTTGTTGGGCGTCCTCCAAGCTCGGATAAACCTTTGTCGAAGTCCTTGATCTTCGTTGTCGAAGTCAAAAACCAAGTCTTGAATCAGCATGTCATGTGAGCCATCCCTTCGGGCATACCCAAACTGTCTCAGAGCCAAGCAGGGGTTGTAGGTAATGTCTCCCCTAATGCCAAGTAGAGGGACATTAGAGAATTCCCCACAACGATCAATGATGATAACATTTTCTCTGGATCGAGAACACCAATGAACATCTGAATGTGTAAGAGTCATCAATCGTTGTGACCACCTCAAACCTTGCTCATTCTTCAAAATTGATTGGGGAAGGTGAGAAATAAACCATCTTACCAGTAGAGGAGTGCAACACATGAGAACACCTCTTTTCATCATTATTCGAGTGTGAAAAGAGTGTAAGATATATCCAAGCAAAGTAGGCATAGGATTCCGGGATATGAAGATCTTGACAACATTCACATCTATAAGCTGATCAGGGTTTGGGAACAAGACCAACCCATAGATGAGAAGTACTACAATATCCTCAAAAGCTTGTAAGTCCAAATGATTCCAGCAGCTTTGGGGCTTTTCAAACAGAAACTTTGACAAGAAACCCTTGACACCACTTCTAGTTTCCCAATGGCCTATGATATTAGATGGTTGCAAGTGTAAAGCTTGAGCAACATCTTCAGGCTTTGGATCTCTTTCCGTACCGTTGTAGGGTAGTTGATGGAGAATAGGAATCCTCGGGAGTTGAGAAAATTCCTCCAAAGTAGGCACAAGCTGGTAATCAGGAAATGTGAAGCAGTGGTGTAGGGGGTCAAAGAATTGGAAGAGAACTTTCACCATGTCTTCCTCAGTGTTGGTGTTGACTAAGTTGAGAAGACGACCATGCCTCTCGGTGAATGGAGAATTCTCAGGAATCCTTGAAGCTAGCTCCTTGAGTTGAGGAGGAATTCTCACAAGGTTGACTTGAATTATTTTCCTGCGAAGTGAATCCATTACCTACAAAACAGGAACAAAGATGAAGATCCAAATCCTTAAAATGGTTAGTGGATGCATATAATGCTTCATGATGTCCATGATGTTATGCACAAGTATATATGTACAAACAAATCACACAAGTTCCTAGTTTCAAGCTTGCATGGGGTTTCATAGGTAAGTACCCTCTTGAAGTTTAGTTGGCTCAACCTGTCCTATAAATAGTAATCGGGTTCTAAGGAGCTCAATATCACTGGATTATTTTCTGTGTTCATTGTTTCAGTTTAGCCACTTTACTGGAGACCGAAATATTCCAAGAAAACAACCCTCAATGAGTGTAGTATCGAGTATCTACCAACTTCAGACTGCACCAAAGCCGGTCATCTCACCACTCCTAAAAAGGCCAAGTTGGTCAAGTAAAGGTTCTAAAAGTCCATTAGTGCTTCATGACATCACTCAGCGGTCCCGTATTCCCTTTGATTAACTCAAAGGCTACCGGTACCCACAAATATGTAGCACTAATATAGCTATTGCTTCAACCATGTCGGTATACCCCGCACAGTTTCCACAACGTATTGCTATTTACCTATGAATGTTTCCCAAATCTGGGTAGAGGATTCAAACCCAAACAATAGAACCAAATGTAAAGCAATCAAAGAAAACAAGGTAAGCATGTAAAGGTGATCTAAAACCCTAAGGTAACCCCACTTTTAGATTACTCCCCAGCAGAGTCGCCAGTTCTATGATGCGGTGGGAGAACTGACTTGAGGTTTTGCGTTTGTGTTCGCAAATGTTTCGGTTTAGCAAGAGTTGCCACCGACTTTTTATTTTATCCAAAGGAAAGGTCAAAAAGAACAGGAAAGACCTTTGAGATTGTTTTTGGGTTCGGGGGGTAGATTATGAAAAGGGAAGGTGCTAGCACCATTTTCATCCATGGTTTTCCATGGGCTCTTAGTTACTTGTTTTAGATCACTTGCTTTTGCTTTTCAATTGTTTGAAATGGTGCTTTGTGTATGGTTTTAAAAGTATTTTGAAAAGAGGCCTTTATCTAGGCAACCTTTGTAATTATTCTTGTTTGAATGTATACAAAGGTGTTTGTCTTTTGAAAAATGTTTCAATGTTTGAAAGTTTGTTGGGAAATGTTTTGAAATTGTGTTGTGACGTGTTTTTGAAAATAGCAAGGATGTTTGCAAGTTTGATCAAGTAACTAGGAGTTGTCTACCCTACTCAAAGATTTTTCCTACACACTTTTAACCCTTTGAAATTGTTGTTTTACCATTGTATTTGGTAAACAACCTTGTGTTTGGATGTTAAACGGGACAAGCGTGGGTCATCGTATGACCATGATAGCAATTGTGCTAAGTATCTTTAGCAAGCTTTTGTTTAAGGGACTAGATCATTTTTGTTTAGGCAACCAAGATAGCGTCATCGAGGGACTATGATCTTTTATTTTGTTTTTGTTTTTCCAAGATACCTAGCATGCATACCATAGCCATTTTTAAGGCAACAAGTGGATGAAACCCTAGGGGTGCTTGTGTGCATTATTTTGTCATTTTCATGCATTTTTGTCTTGTATTTAGTCAAGCTATTTGTTTGATTTTGGTTATCATACAAACCCTAATCTTTCTATCATGGCATATTTGAAAGCAATAAAGTGCGTAAAGGTAAATCTACGACTATTACAACATTGATTTTGGGGAGGGGGATACAAGTTTGAATAGGGGGATATTTGCAAGAAAATAAAACCCTAAGTCAACTATTACAACCAAATTGAATTCAATATACAAATAATAAATTGACAAATATTTTAAATGTGCAATTAAATATAAATATGCAAAAATGTTTTTTGTATTATTTTTATGTATGTAAAAATAAATTATTTAATGTATCAAAAATAAGAAAATAAAAGATTATTTTTGGAAAGGGTAAAAACCCTAATTTTTGGTTTAAGAAAATATATATTATAATTATTTATTTATGTACAAGAAAATAAAATAAATTATATACAAAAGGTTAAAAAATAAAATATGTATGACAATATTATTTTTAAGTGTATAATATAATAAAAAAATAAAAATATATAATATTTTTATAATATTTACAAGTTTTTTATTTAAGAAAATAAAAGTATATATTATTTAATAACTATCTTTATGCTAAAAAAAATAATAAAAAAAAATGAAATAAAATGTGAAAATTTAAGAAAATATTTTTGGTAATTTTTAATGTTTAGAAAAATAAATAAAAGTCAGGAAATAAAAAAGAAATACAAAAATATGCAAAATAATGAAAATGGTCCAGGGGGTGTGAAAAGCAAGCTAGGGGTGCCAATAGTCAGCCAAGGCCAGGCCCAGCCCATTTCCACTTCATCTCTAACCTCTGAACAAACAAAAAACACGCGCCCTGTTCAAACCTGGAAATCCTGCATTTGTGCTTAAAAACAAAAACTTGCAACATGAAAGTTATAGAGCATGATCATACGATTCTAACCATGTAAAAAACTTAATCTAACTCTCAAAGACCAGAGAGAATTTCTTTGGCCCTAATTTCTAACCTAGTTTTTTCAGAAAGTTCAACATCCAAATTCTCCTAGCTCAGTTAACATAAATGAATTCTATGCATATGTACAGCTCAAGGGCAATGAGGACTACATTTTTGCTTCACAAACCTAAGCCTAATGATTCCTAAATAAGGATATAGAAGTTTGTGAAATACTTGTTTCAGTCAAGCTCGAGTATGGCAATGTAGGGGTTGTGAGTGAGGCCTAAGATACTTGTGAGCTTGCTTGAAGTTCCTTTGAGCTTTCCCAATGCTTAGTTTGCTTTGAACTTGCCTGGATCTCCCTATAGAACTCAACCTGCAAACTCAGAATTCAAAAATGGTGAAGTATGTAAATGGAGTTACAGTGACTTGGGAATGATTGGGATAGTTTAGGTATGTTGTATGGAGTGTGTTGGAAGAGGTTTGGGGCAAAACGCACGAGGCAATGTGAAGATGGAAGTGAAACTGCAGAACTTGCCCTGTTTTTGCAAGAACTTGGGATTTTTGTATACAAGGGTGTTTGAGAGGTTGCTAGATCGTGTTTCTGGCTTAGTGTATTGTAAAAAGCTTATTTGAAATGTTTATAAGAGTTGCTCTTATCAGATTACAAAGTTGTGGTGATTTTGCAAGTTGACTTGGTTTTGAAGTAAACAGTGATTTTGACAATGCTATGGCCTGTACAGGCTAGATCCAAGCATGCTGATAGTTGGTGTACTTTCCCTGATCTTTGTGGATGTGGTTTGGTGCAAAAGATTAAGTCCAATGCTCAAGACAAACAAAATTGCAAAAGTTGTGCTTTATTTAAATTGCATTGTTGCCTTTTTGCCAAAAATGGATTAATTCAATGTGTAATCTTCTAAAGCTCAGAACAAAGACTTAATCCATTGTGTTTGCATTAAATTTTTGAGTGTGTAAGGGTTTAAGGACCTGTAAACAAGTACAAGCAAGGCTGGACAGAATTTGTAACTTGTATCAACATGAAAAATGCCATGGACAAAAGTGAGAAATGGCCATTTTCTTTTCTTCGATTCTCCCTAACCATAAATGATTTTGAAGAGTTATTGGACATTTTAGAAAGCTTGTAACATTCTCTACAATCCATCTTTGAAATGAATTTTTATATTCCACTTGTAACTATGTTAAAAATTGCCATGAAGATAGGTCAAAATCCTGCCTAACCTAGGGCAAAATTTCTCTAAGTTAAAAGTTCCATGGACCCTTGTTCATAAAATCATAACTTGAGATCCAAGCTTCTTTTGGGAAAACTTTGTGAATAAAAGTTGTATATTTTGTGGGGGACTACAACTTTCATGTTGTAGGTTTTGTTTGAATCCAATTGCATCATGGTGAAAAAGTTGGGAAAAGTTGGGAAAAAATAAGAAAATTTCATAACTTAGAAAATTTCTAAGTTATGAAATTTTTTTCATTTTAAACCCTAATTTTCAAAATTAGGTTTCTTGGTGAACAAGTTTCATGTTTTGACACATCTTGATGAAAAATGATCCTTGGCACTTGATTTTGACCAAAAAGTCAAAGTTTGACTTTTCAGTGTACAGTTGATTTTTGATCAGTTGACTGGAAAATTCATCTGTCAATCCAATGCAATTGAGATCTTTTGAACCTTGTGATTAGGTCAAGATGATGCCATTGAGTCCTTGAATCCATGCTTGAACCCAATTTGCCATTGGCTAGGTGAAAAATCAGAAATTGCCCTTCTGCAGTCAAAACCCTAAAAATGACCATTTTGCCCTTTTGATGATCTGATCAAGTTTCTTGAGGAGTTGTGGTCCAAAATTGATCAAATGGTTCATATGAGTCTATAATGTTGATGTGGATAAAAAATTATGAGATTTGACTGTAAATTGGCCATAGTTGACTTTTTCCCAATACAATTGATTTCTAGGTCAATTGTCCAATTGACTGGGCAAAAATTTGATTCAAGGCTTGAATCTTGGTATGAGCAATCTTATAAGTCCAAAATGAAGTATGAAAGTCACATGAGGCATTGGAAGTCCAAAAATCCCTGTGCAAACTCAAACCCTAATTTCAGGTCATCAGTGCAAGGAGATGTCTTGAGCAGAGCAAACCCTAATCCTGTCTGTAGTCCAAAGAGTCTTGTGAGGGGAAATCTTGATAAAATGAGAGGGAAAATTTTGGGGTACAACAGAGGCGATTAGGGTTTTGACCCTTGGCTAAACCTAATTGTAATTTTAAAGAAAAATCATTTTTTGTCGTTTTTGTTATTTGAGAAAAGAAGGTTTGACTGAATTAGAAAAAGGTACCTAATTACTAATTAGTTTTAATTAAGAAAAATAATTATATTAACCTATTTTTTGTATTTTGTTTTTTGAAAAATAAAAGAATTAAAACAATAATCTAACCTAATTTTCTAATTAGTTTTATATAAAAAAAATTAAAATTGCCCTAAGTTAAACTAAATTAACAAAATTAATTTTGATAAAAAAAAGTCTAATTCTAATTTTTGATTATTGATTTTATGATCTTTTATGAAAAAAGAATTAATTTGTGAATCAAAATAAATAATGAAAATTAAAAGAATAAAAATAAAGAAAATAAATAATAAAAGAAAATTAAATGGGGGTGGATGTTGTTGCTGAAAAAGGGGGTGATGGACTGAATTTCTGGGCCCAAGTGGACAAAAGCCTGTTTGACTTTGTTGGATCCAGTGCACTCATTGACTGGAGGCGCATGGTGGACCTTTAAGGGAGAAGCCTTGGATCTGGGGTGTTGATGAATCAGAGGGCCAGATCTGGATGGTGTACGGTGAGCACCTTGTCCTGCAAAGCGTCTGATTGCCTGTGGAAAAATATTAAGAACAAAGTTTGGGACCTGGGAATCGAACCCAGGTCCTTATGCATATTTCCACCCCCACGCTACCATCTGAGCTACACGCTTCATTTGTATATACAATAATAAACAATTATTATATAATGAAAACAAAATGCTGAATTTTAAAACGTGCGAAATTCAAATCACCCAACCAGGGGGTGCCACACATCCATCTTCTTCCTCCCCATCGTCGTTTTAGGTTTTGTGACTTTTACCTACAGACATCAAGCGTAGGTATAGCCCCTGTCCATTTCAAAAATCCTGTACGCACATGATAAATGAAACCTAATGGTACCAATCAACTCGTTTCAATCTCACGAGCATCATGGTACCATTATCAACGCCCAATTTCTCCTGCATAAAAAACCCCTAAAAACAATGAACAAACCCTAGCCATGGCATCTGTGCATACAGGCGTTAAAAATGCAATTGAATCATGGTGTCACGTTGCAAACATCTCAAAGGTTATAAATATGCCAATCAAATATGCTAAATATGCAAGAATTAGTGTATTTGATTTCAAGAAATCAAGCAAACTGTATGAATGTTCTAGGGTGATTCTGAGTGTCTCGGGCCTTGCAAACGGTCCTGTTGGCTTCAGGGATGATCCAAGAATATTAATTGCTCTTTTGAAGCACTTGAAACGGCCTACAGAGCAAGATTTGATCAACATTTTTCTTTGAAAAAATTGAACTTTTCCTCTGCCTTTTCACGCTTCCAACCCTTCTGTCTCTGGTCTGCCTTTGCTCACTATCTATAATAGAGTGCATTAGGGTAAAAATTTGCATCAAATCTTTGCCATTTATGAAGATAGACCAATGATTTATTTCTTGCACCAAATCTTTCCAAAACAAGCATTTTCAATCTTTTTCTGTCCATATGAAGCCTTGCACGATTTGATCTTGCCACCAGCTGTATAACGACTCTAATTATGCACAAAATCTCAAGGTTTAATTGATTTTTGATATTTTCATGATTTTATATTGATTTTATTTGATTTAAATGAAATAAAATCAAAATAAATAACAGAAATAAAATAATGACAAGTGGAAGGGCTCATGGGTCGTGGATCACATTACAAACTCAGTGCAAGCATAAAAAGTTAGGCCTATTTAGCAAAAAATGCAATTTTGGACACATTTGACTTTTGGCAATTTTGCAAAAAGGGTCAACTTGGCCAATGCATAACTCTCTCAATTTTGACCCTAGATAGGTCTTCTTGGACTTTTTAGAAAGCTTAGGATGTCCTCTAAGCAACCCTTTTGGACTCATATCAATTGAGTCTTCCATTTTCATGTATGAAGCTTTTACCCAAAAGGTGTTTTTGTTGACTTTTCAAAATGACCTATAATGTCAAATTGATATCTTTTTGTGAGTGCATAATTTGAACTTGAGGTATGAAGATGGATTGTAGGTAATTGCATCCTATTCAAAATGAGCTTTGGATGGGTTATTTTTGATAAAGTATGAGAGAGTTATGCTTGGTCAAAGTTGAGTTTACTTTTCCTACAAAACCCTAATTTAGCAACTTTTGGGTTTTGATGAATTGTGAGCAATCCTTGAGGAATCATGATCAACCCTTTATAAAATGATGAATGATACTTAAAAATGGGGATGTTGACCAAAAATCTTGAGGTTTGACTGTATGTGGGCCATAGTTGACTTTTGACCTAGCACATTCGACTTCTAGGTATTTGAGCAATTGACTGAGCAAACTTTCTCTGAAAGGCTTGAAACTTGACATGGAAGATCTTGAGAACATATTAGGACAATGGTGAGAATTTGGTATCCTTTGGACTCAAGCATCTTTATGCAAAATGAAACCCTAATTTGAGGTAGACTACCTTAGGAGAGAGTTTGTCTGGTCAGCTCTTGGACTTCCTTGAGCAATTTGAGGACCTCACTTGACATGTATTGAGAAATATGGGAGGGAAAATTTTGGGGTACAACAGCTTCCCCTGTTCAATCTTCTTAAACCTGAGGATGTAGATTGGCTTGTCTGCCTTTCGTGATCTGAAGGTGGAAGATGATTGAACACTAGAGTGCCCATAAATTTGCACTCGCATGAAGTGATACTTGTCTTGCGATATCGGGAATGAGCTTATAGATGCCATTTGGAAGTAAATGACGGAAGATGGGCTTAAAGATTCCATCCGAAGAAGTGTTGATTGCGTAAGAGATTCCTTTGCGAGAACCTGTGTACATGTTGTTGAGGAGGACTTTGCTGGGGAATGTTGGTCTCTTCTTAAGAGAAATAGAGTTTTAGGAGCTTCAGTTGTCCGTTACTCTACTGGGGAATGATTCCGGTTTGGGAAGCGGGAGTGATCTTGTGTTTGGTCGGGGTATATGTAGCACCGCGACTTACTGGGGAAAAGTGAAATTAATTGTGTTTGATTCGGTCCAGGTCTTACAGTGTTGTGGACTACTGTCTGTGGATAATAGAGGAAAAACCCAGATAGTAAGGTTATGAGAAGGAACCTGGATGGTAGGGTTACTTTGAGATGAAAGCCTGGGAAGTAGGGTTGCGATAAGGAACCTGGATAGTAGGGTTACTTCGATATGAAATCCTGGATAATAGGACTGTGAGAAGGAACCTGGATAGTAGGGTTACTTCGATATGAAAGCCTAGGTAGTAAGGCTATGAGAAGGAACATGGATAGTAAGGTTACTTCGATATGAGAGCCTGGGTAGTAGGGCTATGAGAAGGAACCTGGATAGTAGGGTTACTTCGATATGAGAGCCTGGATAGTAGGGCTATAAGAAGGAACCTGGATAGTAGGGTTACTTCGATATGAGATCCTGAGTAGTAGGGCTATAAGAAGGAACCTGGATAGTAGGGTTACTTTGATATGAGAGCCTGGGTAGTAGGGCTTTGAGAAGGAACCTGGATAGTAGGGTTAGTTCGATATGAGAGCCTGGATAGTAGGGCTGCTTTTGTTGTGCTAATGATTACTCTGTTTAGCTTCGAGTGTTGATCATGGACTTGCTGGAAATAGTTGATAATAATATTCTTCCTGAATGAAATACAAGGTTAGCCATATGTGATGCATGAGATGCATTGTGTGTTGACGTTCTCAGAATAAATGAGACCATGTTATTTGTGGTGTATGCATATGTCATGATGTATGAACATGAAATGCTGACGTGATAATCTGAATCGAGGAAAATGAATCCCTGATTGCTATGAAAACCATAGTTGCTCCACCTCTGTTGGGGATGGTGAACAAAGATGACTGTGCTGGGGATTTGCCCTTTGGCTGGTGAATATTTTGCCGGAAGAGACCTTATCTGAGGATAAATCTGTGGGGGATAACTCTGTTGGAGAGGAGATACTCTGTTGATAGATCTGATGACTTGGAGAAATGACTCAGCTGGGGATGAATTTCTGTTTTCTTGTGATAAACAAACTCTGCTTGGGGAAAGTTTTGCCGACTCATTCGCGATTGTGAACCTAGGATGGGGAGAGTTATGATCTGTTCAGAAAAGCTAACGTCATTGTCTTTGGATACTTTTTACTCTGTGGGGAGTGTATGTACTCCTGCTCATGTTCTCAAGCTAGCTCCATCCCAGTACCTGATGAGCAGAGTAATTGTGAGGCTTGGACACTTCTTGTTTGTCCCTGTTCCTGGAATTACGAGTAATCGTATTTTATTTCTTATGTAAATATTCATGAGTAGAAATTATTCTCAAATGCATATATAAAAAATGATTCATTGGACGCTTTAGCAAAACAACACAGAAAAAGAAAAACAATTTGAAATTTCTGGTGAAAATGAATTGTATTGATTTTGAAGTTGGCCCATAATCGGCATTTTGTACAAAGAGGTCGACGTCCTAGTAAGAGGACGCCGCCAATAGTGGACCAATAATATCCAGCCCGTAGGATTTTCTTCGCCATGGTATGTCCACTAGAATGAGTTCCGAAGGTGCCTTCATGTAGGTCTGCCATGATCCTTTCTGCCTCGCTTTTGTCCACACATCGTAGTAAGGTTGAATCATGGTTACGCTTATAAAGGATCCCATTGCTGGTGAAGAACTTCGCAGCGAACCTTCTCAGAAACTTCTTATCATTAACAGATGCCCCCTCGGGGTATTCTTGAGCCTCAAGATACCTCTTTACCTCACGAAACCAGGGTTTATCCGCTACCTCTTCAGTCTCAATGTCACAGCAGTGTGCGGGTTCGTCCAACCTCTCGATGGTAATCTGGGAAGCTTCATTGTCCCACCTGACTTTGAACATAGAAGACATGGTAGCTAACGCGTCCGCTAACTGGTTCTCCTCTCTCGGGAAGTGTTCAAAGGTTATCTCCTCAAAGTGTGGGAGCAATGTCAGTACATATTCTTTGTAAGGAATAAGATTTAGGTGCTTCATATCCCACTCGCCTTTGATCTGACTGATTACCAAAGAAGAATCTACGAATACACTCAAGAACTTAACCCTCAGGTCAATAGCAGCTCGAAGACCCATGATACACGCTTCATACTCCGCCATATTGTTGGTGCAGTTAAAACATAGTTAGGCGGTGAACGGAGTATGACAGCCTTCAGGAGATATAATTACAGCGCCAATTCCATTACCCAATGCATTCGAGGCTCCATCAAAATACATAGACCTTCGAGATCCCTCTTCGGGTCCTTCATTCGGTCCAGGTTTTTTGCAGTCTGTCACCAACATGACATTCTCATCCGGGAACTCGAAATTCATGGACTGGTAGTCATCCACAGCCTGATGCGCCAAATGATCCGCCAATACACTCCCCTTGATTTCTTTTTGGGTTGTGTATTGGATGTCATATTCGGTTAAGATAATCTGCCATCTTGCTATCCTTCCGGAGAGAGCAGACTTCTCGAAAATATACTTGATCGGATCCATCTTTGATATCAATAAAGTGGTGTGAGTCAGCATATACTGTGTTAGCCAGCGAGCAGCCCATGCCAAAGCCATCAAGTTTTCTCGAGCAATGAGTATCGGGTCTCACAGTCGGTAAACTTTTTGCTAAGGTAGTAAATAGCGTGCTCTTTTTAGCCAGACTCGTCATGCTTCCCCAGCACGCACCCCATTGAATTGTCCAGTACTGTCAAGTATAATATCAAAGGCCTTCCTTCAATTGGAGGCATCAAAATTGGTGGCTCTTGAAGGTATTCTTTGATTCTTTCGAAAGCGGTCTGGCATTCATCATTCCACATTACTACTTGATCTTTCTTAAGCAGCTTGAAGATTGGTTCACAAGTAGCAGTCATATGCGAAATGAACCTGGCGATGTAATTCAGACGTCCCAAGAAACCTCTGACTTCTTTTTCTGTGCAGGGTGCCGGCATCTCTTGTATCACTTTCACCTTGGCGGGATCTACTTCAATACCTTTATCACTGACGATGAAACCCAGCAGTTTACCAGACCTTACCCCGAAAGTACACTTGTTCAGATTCAACCTTAGCTTGTACGTTTTCAACCGGTCAAACAGTTTCTGGAGATGATCCAGGTGCCCTTCCTCAGTCTGAGACCTGGCTATCATGTCATCAACGTAAACCTCAATCTCATGGTGAATCATGTCGTGGGAACAGAGCGACCATGGCGCGCTGATAAGTTGCCCCAGTATTCTTCAATCCGAACGGCATGACCTTGTAGCAAAAGGTGCCCCACTGTGTAACGAAGGTTGTCTTCTCCATGTCTTCAGGAGCCATCTTGATCTGGTTGTAGCCAGAAAAACCATCCATGAAGGAGAAGATTTTATGTTGTGCGGTGTTGTTGACCAGAACATCAATGTGAGGAAGTGGGAAGTCATCCTTGGGGCTTGCCCTATTCTGATCTCTATATTCCACACACATTCGTAACTTACCGTCCTTCTTAGGTACCAGGACGACGTTGGCAACCCACTGTGGATAAGAAGTGACAGCTAAAAATCCGGCGTCAAACTATTTCATGACCTCTGCTTTGATTTTCTCTGACATTTCAGGGCGCATACAGCGAACCTTCTGCTTTTCCGGAGGACAGTCTTCTTTGGTCGGCAGGCAGTGTACCACAATATCAGTGTCCAAACCAGGCATATCTTCATAGGACCAGACAAAGATCTCAACATAGACACGTAGTGTTGTACCCCAAAATTTGCCCTCCTATATTTCTCAAAATATTTCAAGAAAAATTCACAAGTCCAACCCGGCGCGTTATATTCAGGTATTCTTTCGCAAAGATATCTCTGATAACGTATTCTCAAATTCAGGTTCGGCTCAAGAGTCAATTCTTTAAAGAAGGTATCCGAATGTGTGAATTTTCTCGAAGAAATATGGTGAAAAAGTATGCTGAAAGTGCAGTTTTTACGCGCTAAAAAATTCATAACTTCAAGATCGTGGCTCGTATTGAACCCGTTCCGGTGGCCAAAATTCCGTCTTGACATTATCTACGTTTTCATCTCTCACGGCTGGAAGCCAATTTCGACCAGAAGGTCTTCAAAAATGTGGATTTATCAAGTATTTTTGCACAGAAAATTTGTGACAGAAGTTTATTTGCGTCATTTTCAGAAAATCATAACTTAGTCGATTTTCATCGTATCGAGCTGGTGCCGGTGCCAAAATTTCACAAATTGAGGTGACTACATTTTCACAGAAGGTATTGAGTTCAAACGGTATTCAAAAGGCCTTCGTTTTTTGCTCAGAGTGCGTAACATGCTGAAAATCCTGAATGCTGAATATTATTTCATCTGGGCCGAAACTTCGAAAATTCATAACTCGGTCAATTTTTATCGGATTGGGCTCATATTTTTACACAAAGTCACTGATTCATAGATCTACAACTTTGCTTCAAATGTCGAGACCGGATTATGCTCCGATCAATACCAGTTTTTTATTGGAGAACGTGTCAGAGTCGACACTGGAGCCCAAAATAAGTTTGTCTGAGCTGAAACTTCAAAAATTCATAACTAATTCACCGTTTATCCGATTGAGCCGATTTTCGGACAAGAGTTAGTTCTCGATGTCAGCTACATTTTGTTTTCACATTTCAACTTCAAAAATTTCACTTAAGTCCCTGCGATTTAGCCTGGAAAGTGACGAACTCAAGTGAACATTGGAGGCCTAATTGCACATTCAAAGCCCATTTTCTTTACCCTAATTTCCATTATATAATCACCTTCTTTTCACACAAACCAGAGAGGAAAAAAGAGGAGAAAAAAGAGAGGAAAAAAGAGGAGAAAAAAGAAGGGAGAAAAGAGAGAAAAAACTTTGTCACAACACTGTTAGAATATCAAATTCTTTCAAGAATCCTAAAACCTTGAAATCCTTATTACAAATCCCTCTCTCACTACAAACAAGCCATCACAGTTACAAACCAACACCTCACTACTTCTTCAGTAAGGGTAAGGCTGGCTTGATCTCCATGATCCAAAAGGCATAAAAGCATTCACGTCACTAATTTTCCAATAAGGGTAAGATTGATTTGATCTCCATGATCAAAAGGGTATAATCATTCATACATGCCATATTGTGCCTAAACATTAAATTTCTTCATATATTGGCTTTATTTGCATTTTATGATTTTATTTAATGTGTTCATGAGATTCAACACTGCAGATTTAGACAGGATCCCAAGCAGGTTCATTAAGGAACGTTGAGGCCAAAAACACAAATGGTCAAAAGCCAAAAGCCAAATAGCCAAAAAGAACAACTTATGCATGACACCAATACATGGCGAGACAAACATCCTGAGAAGATTAAGGAACGTTGAGGCCAGAACACAAATGGCCAATGGCCAGAACACAAATGGCCAACAGCCAGAACACAAATGGCCAGGAAACCCAATCCAATGGCCAAAGAATGCAGACCACGGTACTCAGGAGTCAATGAACACGCACGTGATGCCAGAAAGTCAAACAAGGCTTTTTGTCTAATGGGCCAAATTGCTTCCAAAACACCTCCATTTGGGTCTGAATACCCCGCATGGTTTGCATTGTTTTTTATTTCTATTTGATTTTCTTTTAATTCTTTTAATGTTTTAATTATTTCTTTTAATTCCATCAAATAATTTTCATAATAAAAATAAAATACAGAAAAATCAAAAAAAATGTTTATTGTTATTAATATTAATTTCACCATTATTTTTGTAAATAAACTTTAAAAAATTAATTAGATTAATTTAGGTTTCAAAACTTTAATATTTTTCTTAACAAATTAAAATATGTAGAAATTAGGGTTTTTAACTTTTTATCACTTTTCTTAATAAATAACTTTTTCTTCTTATTATTATTATTAATTACTAATTTATTTTGTAAATAAACATATACATAAATATTTTAGTAAATTAGGTTAAACTTTAATATTTTTCTTTAATAATTAAAAATAACTTAGAATTAGGGTTTCTTTTAATTTTAATTTTAATTTTATTATTCCATTAAATACCAAAAACATAAAAAACATTTCTTTTCTTTTAATTAAATAATTCATTAACCTTTCATTCAATTTAATTTCAAAAGGGTCCAACGCCCTCGAACGTTCAATTTTTATTTCGTTTCGCATGTTATTTTATTTTCCTTTGTGAATATTATGTAATTGCTCAAGCCTTGTAATAGTAATTAGGAATTTATTTACTTTCCGCATTTTTTATTCAAAACGGGTCTTTGTTAATTTGGCGATGTATAGACCCGCGCCTTGTAATAGCGTAGAATTTTACTTTCCGCACTTTAATTTCCGCACTTTTAAACTGCTAACTTGCATGAAAGAATGAATGACTAATTAAAAACAATGCGTAGATCACCCTGATACATGTACAAGATAAATGCTAAACTGAAAATAACACACAAATTCACACACCACTCTTAGGGTACGCCTCACTGTTGCCTTGCCTTCGAAACGTGGTCGTCGAGTATAGGACGTTTTAGTAAGTCCTTATGTCCATGACATGATCCAGTTGCCTCGAAACGGTTGCCTCGGAATAAAAAAGGATCAATGGCATAAGGGTAGCTTCTAAGGTGTCCTACTGTTGCTCTGGTGACCACACTGTCCCTACAAACGAATTGACCCGAACACCTCCAACGGTGGTGCTACCTACCTCTCAATGGTGGGATGGCACTACCTTAAGGACATTTACACAGCCTAATTCCTTAGGATAAGTAGACGACTCATGGATACTTACTCTCTTCAAAAACAAACGAAAATCTTTTCACACCGACACTTTTCAAAAAGCTTTCAAAACAATTTTTCAAACACTCTTGAGGACTGATACAAGAGTCGATCTGAAATCTTTAAACGAAACTTTTTCAAACCCACTCACAATTGAAAAGAAAACACTTTTGAAAACACAATGAGCAAGTATCTAAGAGCCCATGGATAACCATGGATAGAAAGGGTGCTAACACCTTCCCTTTCTATAAATCTACCTCCCGAACCGAGAAACTATCTCATAAGGAATTTTGATGTGCTTTTGTCCTGTCCATGTTGGAGAAAATAAAAGACGGTGGCGACTCTTGCTTCTGCGACATTTCGCGAACCAACTTTAAAACAGTCAGTTCCAGATCCACCGATCACAGAACTGGAGACTCTGCTGGGGACCTTATAAAAGTGAGGTGTACCTTAGGACTAAGATCACTTGTGTTTTCAATTGTCTGAATTGTTTGCTTTATTATTGTGGGTACTGTCTTGGGAGTTCTATAGATCCTAACCCGGATCTGGGGGATACCTTCTTAGAAAGTAGCAACAAGATTGTGAGGGAACTGTGCGGGGTATACCGACACGGTTGAAGCAGTCTGCTACGTTGATGTGGCACTTTGGTGAGTACCGGTAACCCTTGAGTCAAGTCAAGGAGAGTACGGGGCCGCCGCGTGGTGTCGTGAAGCATCAACTGACCTTAGGAACCTTAATTGAAACACATTGGCCTCTTTAGGGTAGTGAGATAACTGACTTTGGTGCAGTCCGAGGTTGGTTGATACTCGATACTACACTCAATTGAGGGTTGTTTTCTTGGAATATTTCGGTCGCCAGTTCAGTGGCTAAATTGAAACGATGAACACAGAAAACAATCCAATGATATTGGGACCCTTAGAACCCGGTTACTTCTGATAGGACAGGTTTTGAGCCCACTAACTTCAAGAGGGTAATACCTAGACCCCATGCTAGCCTAAACTCTAAGGGCTCTCTTGTGTGACTTGCGTGCCTTCAAACTTGACTACTTGCATACTTGTTATCTGACACTTGAGTTTCTTGCAGGTTTTGTTTACAGTCCTTAATCTGGGCTCATAATAGGGTTTACTTACATCACTCCACGCATAGCATAACATCATACCATCATACTATTGCATACATCCTGCATAAGGACTAACCCATTTCAAGGATCTCGAGGGTCTGTGATGCAGGTCATGATAAACCAATGGTCTAGCAAGGGGCAAAAGGGATTTATTTTCCTCTAGCCAAGGTTAATGATTTGAGTCAGGGGCTATGACCCACTCGATATGGTGAGCCTTGACTCTTGAAGAAGGACTCTCAACAACAGGAAGTTCCTTCAATCAAGCCACCGAATTCAAATTCTAACGATTTTCTTGTTTACCCCGCGAGATCCTTGAAAACATTGCATGCATATCATACATATCATTGCATTACAGGTATCCCTTTTACAGGTTGCTTACCTTCTTCGCTGTTTATTTCAGCTCGCCATCATGAATCCTGAATCATCTACTGAGCAATCCATCAAGGCTCTCCAGGCTCAGAACGCCCAGTTCCAAGAGTTGATCATGAGTTTGGCCCAGGGGAAACAAGATCTGAAGACCCTGCTTTTGAAGAAGAAGAAGAAGAGGACGGTGTTGTTCAACCCTAGACGCAAATCTGGGAATGGATCACAAAACGAAGCTGAGCAGACTACCCCATCTGTTGGGAAAGACAGTCCCCAAGAAAGGGAGGTTCCTAGTCCAGTGGTCTCTGACAACGAGACCCATTACAATGATGAACAACACCCTCCAGCTGAGGATAGGTACAAACAATTGGAAGACCGGCTAAGTGCCATGGAGATACAAAAAGTGCCCGGCCTGGACTTCGAAGATCTAGGTCTGTCTTCTGGGGTAGTGATCCCGCACAAATTCAAGGCACCTGCTTTTGCAAAATATGACGGGGCTTCCTGTCCTAAGCTGCATCCCAGGTCTTATACAAGGAGGATCCAGCCCTACACGGCTGACAAGAATTTGTGGATTCACTTCTTTCAGGATAGTCTGTCGGGAACTCAACTCGACTGGTTCTATCAACTGAATGGAGCCAACATCCGCAGCTGGGAGGACTTGGCCACTGCATTTTATAAGCAGTATCAGTATAATGCCGACCTCGCTCCTACGCGTACCCAACTCCAGGGTATGTCACTGGGGACGGGTGAAGGTTTTAAGGAGTACGCCCAAAAATGGAGAGACCTTGCTGGAAGGGTACAACCACCTCTAACTGACCGGGAGCTCGTTGACATGTTCTTGGGGACTTTATCTGGTCCATTCTACAACCATCTGATTGGGAATTCTTCTGCTGGGTCCACAGATCTTATCTTGATTGGGGAGAGAATTGAAGCTGGTATCAAGTCGTGGAAGATTCAAGAAACCGCACCTGCTGATGCTCAGAAAAAGCCCCACAGTGGGAAGAAGGAGTCCAATGCTATACATGGTAAAAAGGGTCGTCATGATGTAGGGGCAATCCAGATCTCTGATCCCGCGCCTGTTCAACAAAGAAAGAGCAATAGGCGTAGGATAAAGTATCAAGATAGGAAGTATACTGACATCGGCATGCCTTTGTCTCAGGCACTACAATAATTGCTGAAGGCGAAACTGATCACACTAAAGGATCCTCCTCAAAATCCTGACACTTCCTCTCCCATGTACAACCCGGGTGTGAGATGTGCCTACCATTCTGACAGTCCTGGACATGACACCGACGACTGTTGGACCTTGAAGAACAAGATCCAGGACTTGATTGATGCTAAGGAGGTCAAGTTTGAACACTGATCCTACACCACATCATCGAGAATGTCTTTTGTTCATTAGAATTTTCAATTTGTAATTTTCTTTTGATTGTTCAAACATTGTATTCATGTCAAACGATGTTATTTCATTAATGCATTGCATATGTCTGTTTTGAAGTAATTATTTCGTATTCACTTTATTGCAAATTGCTTTCATTTTTCTGTGATGATCAACTCTCAATTAAAAAACTCTAAGCCTCTTGAGGGAGGATGACGAAAACGATACCACGATTTTTACAATATGCTTTTGAACAGACCCGCTGATGAGGTACAGGCATTGTTTCAAATCCTAAACAATGGAGTAATAAGGAAGATAATCCCTCGTCAACCCCTTTGAGCCTAAGAAGTTGGAGTTTTTCTTTTCAAAAATTAAAACCCTTAATCATAACCTGGGGCAGGGTAGTTCTCTCAACTGATCTAGGTGCACAACGAATGACACCAAAGAAGTCCTTCCGAGACAAAAGACAGTGATGGTTCAGAATAATCATAATGACAGGCAGTCATTATCAAAAAATAATAATAAAAACCCATAAGTCAAAACCTATGAAGGAGACTTACAAAACTGGGGCATCCCGCTGACTGTAATCACAAAAGAAACAGTTCAGGCAAAAAATAGGGATCATAAAATCAAAAAGAAAGAGGTCATACAAACCCTCAACAAAAGGAAATGACTGCCTTTTCAAAATAAACTATCAGTATCCGAACCATCACTGGTATATCAAAGCAAAGACGCAACAAGGTCTAACGCACGATTAGCTGAGTTTAGGATTGAAGAACATCACGAAGAACGGGTGGGTACAAATAAATTTGAGCCTTTATCCTTTGTTTCTTGAACCGTGAACCAGGCCACGTTATAACCCTTAAAGGTCCTAGCTGAAGCATGGGTTAGTTCAAAAGCATACTGTTACGAAAGGTATCCTGACTCCTTAAGGCTTGCGGTAAAATAACGAGTTGACATCGCATTTTACAAAATTTGCTTGTTTTACTGAAACTGCATTTTCAAAAACTTCAAGACAGACATAAGTTTTGCATTTTTAATATAACATTGCTTGCATGTGACTATTTGTTTGAACAACATAGAAATTCGCACGACGAATATCTAGTGAACAAAAGCACTTCCAATCAAAGGGGCACGACATGATCATGGTCTATCATCTGGGGCAGTTAAGTCAAGATTCAGAGAATCTCTCAAAAGGCCAACCAGCTTGGGGAAAATCTCCATCTGGATCACCTGGGGCATTCCGACAACGAATCTTGCCTGATCAGACATCTTCTAGTGGTACGACAACACAATACTACTGACAGTGACAACTCCCTGCTCTCTGAGAGCATGGATATAGTCGAAAAAATACTATGCAAAATCAAAGACCCGCTAGGTTGACACACCTAGGCAAAAATAAGGGCTTCCCGGCGAACCAAAAGGGTTCGGGAAAAAATAAGGGATGAAAATAAGAAAAATCTGTACACCCGGCAAGTCGAAAACCTGAAAGGGCGGCTTGGGCAAAAATGGGTATCCCGGTGGACTGAAAACCCGAAAGGGCGGTCCAGGAAAAAATTAGGGATCAAAGCGTACGACTATGTCTCGTCATCTCGTCACTTGCCTACCAGAAGAAGATTTGTCAATCGGCAGTCATCAAGCACCTCCACAGGCCTTCCTCTCCCGCAGAAACTGGGGCAATAAGAATGGTCTGAACGATCAAGCTACTCTGTCCTCCAGGCACCAAGGTAAGGTCAGCTGAAGAACGTAACCAAGATACCTTAATTCCCCAGAGAGTGAGACAAGATCCAACAATTCTCCCCAAGCAGAGTGGGTCTCCAATCAGCCCTGAGAAGGCCCATACCTCCAGCAAGTCGGCAACACTCTCCCCAAGCAGAGTTAGCTTACTGTCAGCCTTAAGGAAGTTGGATTATTCCCCGAAGATCTCAACATTCCCCAGCGGAGTGTACAAACATTCCTAACAAGCATCCCCAGCAATCTTGATCTAAGATTGTTCCCCGGCGGAATACCGCACATCCAGTGGAGCCACTTCCCTAGTACAGTTCCAAAAGTCTCCCCAGGAGAGTTGAATCAATCTCCCCAGTAGATTCTGGAAGCTTACCCCCAGTAGATTCTGGAAGCTTATCACCTGCAGAGTACGAACGCTCTCCCCCGGCTTTATTCAAAGGTTATTTCCCCACCAGGATATAACTGGGTTATCCTCAGCCAATTGCCACGGAAAGATCGTCCCCGGCGAAGTCTTCCTATCCCCAACGGAGTTCATCCAATCTTCCAACAAAGCTCAACAATGGTATCCCCAGCGGAGTTATCATCAAACCTCAGCAAAGTACATCTCTTCCCATAGAGCATTCCCTGCAGAGTATTCTATTCGCCAAGTTTATTCCCCAACGGAGTCATCTTCTCCTACCGGTATTCTTGCAACCATCATCCCCAGCAAAAACGAAGAACTCTCTTCAACATCAGCCCAGGATTCAGCTCCCGACATTCGTCAAGGATTTATTTTCCTAGACGAAAATACATAAACATCACATTGTCATACATTATGATACATGCATACACGAATCATATCACCCCAATCTCATTTATTTTTGAGAACATCATGACATCATGCATGTCATACATTATGACATTGCATACAACTAACTCGTTACTTTTTCAGGAAAGAACGATCAACAGATAAAAGTCTTTACCTTTTGGAGTAGAAGACGTCCAAGATTCCTTCATCATTCTGCTGTGGTTGTAGTCGCCTAAGATTCCTTCATCATTCTGCTGAGGTTGTAGTCGCCAAAGATTCTCTCGTCATCCTGCTGAGGTTGTAGTCGCCTAAGATTCTCTCATCATTCTGCTGAGGTTGTAGTCGCCTAAGATTCCTTCATCATTCTACTGAGGTTGTAGTCGCCAAAGATTCTCTCATCATTCTGCTGAGGTTGTAGTCGCCAAAGATTCTCTCATCATCCTACTGAGGTTGTAGTCGCCTAAGATTCTCTCATCATCCTGCTGAGGTTGTAGTCGCCTAAGATTCTCTCATTGTCCCGTTGAGGTAGTAATCGCCCAAAGGTTCTCTCATCGTCCCGTTGAGGTAGTAATCGCCCAAGGTTCTCTCATCGTCCCGTTGAGGTAGTAATCGCCCAAGGTTCTCTCATCGTCCCGTGGAGGTAGTAATCGCCCAAGATTCTCTCATCGTCCCATTGAGGTAGTAATCTCCCAAGGTTCTCTCATCGTCCCGTTGAGGTAGTAATCGCCCAAGATTCTCTCATCGTCCCGTTGAGGTAGAAATCTCCCAAAGGTTCTATCATCGTCCCGTTGAGGTAGTAATCGCCCAAGGTTCTCTCATCGTCCCGTTGAGGTAGTAATCGCCCACGGTTCTCTCATCGTCCCGTTGAGGTAGTAATCGCCCAAGGTTCTCTCATCGTCCTGTTGAGGTAGAAATCGCCCAAAGGTTCTCTCATCGTCCCGTTGAGGTAGTAATCGCCCAAGGTTCTCTCATCGTCCCGTTGAGGTAGTAATCGCCTAAGGTTCTCTCATCGTCCCGTTGAGGTAGAAATCGCCCCAAGGTTCTCTCATCGTCCCGTTGAGGTAGTAATCGCCCAAGATTCTCTCATTATCCCATTGAGGTAGTAATCGCCCAAGGTTCTCTCATCGTCCCATTGAGGTAGAAATCGCCCCAAGGTTCTCTCATCGTCCCGTTGAGGTAGTAATCGCCCAAGATTCTCTCATCGTCCCGTTGAGGTAGAAATCGCCCAAAGGTTCTCTCTTCGTCCCGTTGAGGTAGTAATCGCCCAAGGTTCTTTCATAGTCCCGTTGAGGTAGTAATCGTCCAAGGTTCTCTCATCGTCCCGTTGAGGTAGAAATCGTTCAAGGTTCTCTCATCGTCCCGTTGAGGGCACATCTGAAGAGTTTGAAGATCCGATTCCTGTATCTTGCCAGGGTGTATCTGTTGACGACTAATTCCAGACTCGATTCCTGTATCCTGCCAGGGCACGTCTGAAGAGTTTGAAGATCTGATTCCTGTATCTTGCCAGGGTGTATCTGTTGACGACTAATTCCAGACTCGATTCCTGTATCCTGCCAGGGCACGTCTGAAGAGTTCGAAGATCCGACTCCTGTATCTTGCCAGGGTGTATCTGTTGACGACTATTCTCCGGACTCGATTCTTGTATCTTGCCAAGGCACGTCTGAAGAGTTTAAAGATTCGATACCTGTATCCAGCCAGGGCACATCTACACGAAGAGTTTGTAGATCAACCCCTGTAACATGCCAGGTAATTATCTTTCTTTCTCAGGTACGCAAGTTCTCGCTAAGGAATCACTTACGCGATCGACAACCTCTCGATGGCATCTATAAGCCCATCCAAATACCAACAGTCTCCAAATGGCATCCATGAGCCCATTCCCGACAAAGCTCCGTCACATCTCCAGATGGCATCTATAAGCCCATCCCCCCATCCATCACTTCCAAATGGCATCTATAAGCCCATTCCCCCTACATCACATTGCTGATACTACACCATGCGAGTGCAAATTTCTGGGCACTTTAGTGTTCAATCATCTTCCACCTTTGGATCATGAAAGGCACGCAAGCCAATCTACATCCTCAGGTTTAAGAAGATTGAACAGGGGCAACTGTTGTACCCCAAAATTTGCCCTCCCATATTTCTCAAAATATTTCAAGAAAAATTCATAAGTCCAACCCGGCGCGTTATATTCAGGTATTCTTTCGCCAAGATATCTCTGATAACGTATTCTCAAATTCAGGTTCGACTCAAGAGTCAATTCTTTAAAGAAGGTATCTGAATGTGTGAGTTTTCTCGAAGAAATATGGTGAAAAAGTGCAGTTTTTACGCGCTAAAAAATTCATAACTTGAAGATCGTGGCTCGTATTGAACCCGTTCCGGTGGCCAAAATTCCGTCTTGACATTATCTACGTTTTCATCTCTCACGGCTGGAAGCCAATTTCGATCAGAAGGTCTTCAAAAATGTGGATTTATCAAGTATTTTTGCACAGAAAATTTGTGACAGAAGTTTATTTGCGTCATTTTCAGAAAATCATAACTTAGTCGATTTTCATCGTATCGAGCTGGTGCCGGTGCCAAAATTTCACAAATTGAGGTGACTACATTTTCACAGAAGGTATTGAGTTCAAACGGTATTCAAAAGGCCTTCGTTTTTTGCTCAGAGTGCGTAACACGCTGAAAATCCTGAATGCTGAATATTATTTCATCTGGGCCGAAACTTCGAAAATTCATAACTCGGTCAATTTTTATCGGATTGAGCTCATATTTTTACACAAAGTCACTGATTCATAGATCTACAACTTTGCTTCAAAATTCGAGACCGGATTATGCTCCGATCAATACCAGTTTTTTATTGGAGAACGTGTCAGAGTCGACACTGGAGCCCAAAATAAGTTTGTCTAAGCTGAAACTTCAAAAATTCATAACTAATTCACCATTTATTTGATTGAGCCGATTTTGGGACAAGAGTTAGTTCTCGATGTCAGCTACATTTTGTTTTCACATTTCAACTTCAAAAATTGCACTTAAGTCCCTGCGATTTAGCCTGGAAAGTGACGAACTCAAGTGAACATTGGAGGCCCAATTGCACATTCAAAGCCCATTTTCTTTACCCTAATTTCCATTATATAATCACCTTCTTTTCACACAAACCAGAGAGAAAAAAGAGGAGAAAAAAGAGAGGAAAAAAGAGGAGAAAAAAGAAGGGAGAAAAAACCTTGCCACAACACTGTTAGAATATCAAATTCTTTCAAGAACCCTAAAACCTTGAAATCCTTATTACAAATCCATCTCTCACTACAAACAAGCCATCACAGTTACAAACTAACACCTCACTACTTCTTCAGTAAGGGTAAGGCTGACTTGATCTCCATGATCCAAAAGGCATAAAAGCATTCACGTCACTAATTTTCCAGTAAGAGTAAGATTGATTTGATCTCCATGATCAAAAGGGTATAATCATTCATACATGCCATATTGTGCCTAAACATTAAATTTCTTCATATATTGGCTTTATTTGCATTTTATGATTTTATTTAATGTGTTCATGAGATTCAACACTGCAGATTTAGACAAGATCCCATGCAGGTTCATTAAGGAACGTTGAGGCTAAAAACACAAATGGTCAAAAGCCAAAAGTCAAATGGCCAAAAAGAACAACTTATGCATGACACCAATACATGGCGAGACAGACATCCTGAGAAGATTAAGGAACGTTGAGGCCAGAACACAAATGGCCAACGGCCAGAACACAAATGGCCAACAGCCAGAACACAAATGGCCAGGAAACCCAATCCAATGGCCAAAGAATACAGACCACGGTACTCAGGAGTCAATGAACACGCATGTGATGCCAGAAAGTCAAACAAGGCTTTTTGTCTAATGGGCCAAATTGCTTCCAAAAAACCTCCCTTTGGGTCTGAATACCCCCCATGGTTTGCATTGTTTTTTATTTCTATTTGATTTTCTTTTAATTCTTTTAATGTTTTAATTATTTCTTTTAATTCCATCAAATAATTTTCATAATAAAAATAAAATACAGAAAAATAAAAAAAAATGTTTATTGTTATTAATATTAATTTCACCATTATTTTTGTAAATAAACTTTAAACAATTAATTAGATTAATTTAGGTTTCAAAACTTTAATATTTTTATTAACAAATTAAAATATGTAGAAATTAGGGTTTTTAACTTTTTATCACTTTTCTTAATAAATAACTTTTTCTTATTATTATTATTATTAATTACTAATTTATTTTGTAAATAAACATATACATAAATATTTTAGTAAATTAGGTTAAACTTTAATATTTTTCTTTAATAATTAAAAATAACTTAGAATTAGGGTTTCTTTTAATTTTAATTTTAATTTTCTTATTCCATTAAATACCAAAAACATAAAAAACATTTCTTTTCTTTTAATTAAATAATTCATTAACCTTTCATTCAATTTAATTTCAAAAGGGTCCAACGCCCTCGAACGTTCAATTTTTATTTCGTTTCGCATGTTATTTTATTTTCCTTTGTGAATATTATGTAATTGCTCAAGCCTTGTAATAGTAATTAGGAATTTATTTACTTTCCGCATTTTTTATTCAAAACGGGTCTTTGTTAATTTGGCGATGTATAGACCCGCGCCTTGTAATAGCGTAGAATTTTACTTTCCGCACTTTAATTTCCGCACTTTTAAACTGCTAACGTGCATGAAAGAATGAATGACTAATTAAAAACAATGCGTAGATCACCATGATACATGTACAAGATAAATGCTAAACTGAAAATAACACACAAATTCACACACCACTCTTAGGGTACGCCTCACTGTTGCCTTGCCTTCGAAACGTGGTCGTCGAGTATAGGACGTTTTAGTAAGTCCTTATGTCCATGACATGATCCAGTTGCCTCGAAACGGTTGCCTCGGAATAAAAAAGGATCAATGGCATAAGGGTAGCTTCTAAGGTGTCCTACTGTTGCTCTGGTGACCACACTGTCCCTACAAACGAATTGACCCGAACACCTCCAACGGTGGTGCTACCTACCTCTCAATGGTGGGATGGCACTACCTTAAGGACATTTACACAGCCTAATTCCTTAGGGTAGGTAGACGACTCATGGATACTTGCTCTCTTCAAAAACAAACGAAAATCTTTTCACACCGACACTTTTCAAAAAGCTTTCAAAACAATTTTTCAAACACTCTTGAGGACTGATACAAGAGTCGATCTGAAATCTTTAAACGAAACTTTTTCAAACCCACTCACAATTGAAAAGAAAACACTTTTGAAAACACAATGAGCAAGTATCTAAGAGCCCATGGATAACCATGGATAGAAAGGGTGCTAACACCTTCCCTTTCTATAAATCTACCTCCCGAACCGAGAAACTATCTCATAAGGAATTTTGCTGTGCTTTTGTCCTGTCCATGTTGGAGAAAATAAAAGACGGTGGCGACTCTTGCTTCCGCGACATTTCGCGAACCAACTTTAAAACAGTCAGTTCCAGATCCACCGATCACACATAGCATTTGTATCAACCGTTGCTTGACACTAGGCTCCAGATTCGCACTTATTTTGACCTCTTTTCTGTCTTCCTCCGTACCCAAATTCACTGACTCCACTGGCTCTTCATGAGGCTGTATAGCCCTCTCTTCCTGCTGTAATAGTCTAGCAAGTTCTCCAGGCACCTCACAATCATCCTCACCTTCATCCTCGGCTTGGTTGATCAGATTTTCGAAGTCATAATTGGCAATAGCAGAACTGTTATTAATGGGATCCAAAGTGGATATGGATATGCATTATGATACATGAGTGTGTGTAAGAGAATATATGTTTTGATAGAGTGAGAGACAGAAATAAAAAACAAAGAGCGCAAAATTTGTAATGCAAGAAACCTCCAATGTTTTATTAATTATATATGAAAAAGACAAATAATAAGCCCTCACAAGCAAAGCCAAGGTGCCTCGGGCAAGGCACCGGGCTATAAAGTTTCAAACTGTCTATTACAACTCTTAAAACAAAAGTCAATTACCGTGGAATAAAAGAAACAGGTATTGTGATCGGTGGAAATAGAACTGACTGTTTTGAAATGCTGGTTCGCGAAATGTCGCGGTAAGTAAGTGTCGCCACCGTCTTTTATGTTCTCCAACAAGGAAAGGACAAAAGCACAGCAAAATTCCTTTTCGAGAATGTTTCTCGGTTCGGGAGGTAGATTTATAGAAAGGGAAGGTGTTAGCACCCTTTCTATCCATGGTTATTGTGATACGGTGGGAGAACTGACTTGAGGTTTTGCGTTTGTTTTCGCACTTGTTCGGTTTAGCAAGAGTCGCCACCGACTTTTTATTTTATCCTAAAGGAAAGGTTAAAAAAAGCACAGGAAAAACCTTTTGAGATGTTTCGTGGGTTCGGGGGGTAGATTATGAAAAGGAAAGGTATTAGCACCCTTTTCATCCATGGTTATCCATGGGCTCTTAGTTACTTGGTTTTAGATCACTTTCCTTGACTTTTGATTGCTTGAAAATGGTGTGTGTATTTGTGTTTTTGAAAATGTTTTGAAATAGACGCCTTTGTTTCGGCAACCGTTGTAATGACTCGTGTTTGAGTATATACAAGGGTGTGTATCTTTTCGAAAAGATGTTTCAAATGTTTTTGAAGATTGTTTTGTTTGTGGAGCGTGGTTTTGAAAAGGAGGCAAGTGTTTTTGCAAGTTGATCAAGTAACTAAGAGTTTTGTCTACCCCTAATATACTCAAAGGTTTTTCTCATGTTTTAACCCTTTTTTAACAATTTTGTTCCACCATTGTATTTGGTGGACAATCTTGCGTTTAGGATGTTAACGGGACAGGCGCGGGTCATCGTATGGACCATGAATGCAATGGTGCCAAGTGTCTTTGGCAATTTTGCTTGAAGGGACTATGATCATTTTGATAGGCAACTTTCGAAAGCGTCATCGAGGGACTTATGATCATTTGAATTGTTTTGCCAAAGAAACTCGACGTGCAAGCATGGCCCATTTTGGAAGGCAACATGTGGGATTACCCTAGGGGTGCAAGTGTGATTGTGTATTGATTTCATGTATTTGTCTTATATTAGGTTATCTAGCGTTTGATTTTATGTACATACAAACCCTAGGTCTAACCATGGTATAATTCGAAAGCGATAAATTGCGGGAATTTAAAGTCTACACTATTACAAATAAGTATCCGGGCGTGAGGGTACAAATTTACAAATGGGGATGAGACTTAAATAATTACAACCAAATCGAATTGCGATCAAATGTAATATGTATCAAATATACAAGAATAAGCAAATGCCTAATGTATCAATGTGAGTGTATTGTGTATGTGTAATTTATGATTTATTTACAAGTTGAGAAATGTGAACTTAAATGTATTATTAAGTATTGGTCATTTATTTCTTTTGTTGATTTTTGTTAATTATGTACAAACATTTATCTTAAGAAAAAAGAAAAGTATTATGTATTGATGTACAAGAATAAAATATTTTAAGAAAAGAAAATATTCAAATTCTATATATTAAGGTCTTATATTAAAGAAAAGTATTTCTTGTGTATTTACAAATTAATGTATTTTAATGAATATGTTTATGTATAAAAAGAAAAATATTTCAAACTTTTTAAAAAAGGGGTTAATGTTTGTATATTTTCTAAAATATAACAATTAATAATATCTTTTTTTTAAAAGGTGTTATTTTATTTATCAAAAAACAAAAAAGGTATTATATTAGTTTAAAATAAAATAATAAGTAAAGAAGTATTAGTTTAAGAGTGTTTAAAAAGGAAAGAAATAGAAAGAATAGGCAGAATGGGCCTGAAAAGGTTTGGCCCAAGCTAAAAGAAAACAAGTAAAAAAAGGAAAATGGGGGGTGAGGCGTGCAAGATGCAGTGGGCTTAGGCGTTTTTGTGGGACAAAGCCCAAGCGTGTTGGACAGCGTTTTAGGGTTTCAGTTTTCGTTTCGTTTGGGAATGAGGGTTTGTGATAACGGCGCCGTCGTCCTCTTCATTTCATTCGCTCCTCTTCTTCTCTCGAGCCAAAGCGTCCAGAACCATGTCCCTCCTTGCCTAGCCACCAGCGCCATCGTCCATATCCTCTTCTCCCCACGGATTGCTCAGGCAACAGTTAAACAAGGTAGCAATTTTCGTCTCAATCTCGTTAGGGTTTTATGCTTTGTATGTTATGATTTCGCGTTCTGACGTTATGTTATTATTGTTTGTTATTGAGGTATGAAAGGGAATGGAAGAAAGTTATACTACCTCTTGGGGACGGAGGAGGAAGGGATTGGGAGGCGCTATGGCGGCTTGACGGCGAGAAAGTGGTGATGATGAACTTGCTCTTCCTGGTTTGTGTATTTCGCCTTTTCTGTTGCTTAATGATGCATTTCTGAAAGCCTAGTATATCTCTTTTCCTCTTCTTCTTGTTGCCTTGATGCCTGCCCTCTTGCTTCTTTATCTTCTTCTTCTTGTCGCCCTGATGCCTAGCTTGATGCCTTGTATGTTTGCTTGCTGAATTTGGTTGCCTAGCTTGCTTTGCTTGATGTGAAATAATTTCTTGATGATGTATCTGTTGATGATTCTGAATATGCTTATTGGTATGTTTGGTAGCCCAATGATGAATTACAGTTCTGAGGGCTCTTTGTGTTGGTTTGGAAATTGGTTCTGGAAAAGGCTTTGATGATGTTGTTATTGAAGGCTTTAGGCGGGTTTTGATATTGAATGGTTATTGGGGGGTTTCAGCAGGCTTTGAAGCTTTGACTGAGGCTATGGCTTTTGGTGAGTTTCAGCAGGTTGAAAGCTTGAAGCTTGTATATCTTTTGCTTCAGGCCTTGGCTTCTGGTTTTTATGTAGGATGTTTGGCTTTAAGTTTTGACAGGGTTTTGACACAGGTAAGGCTTAGCAGGTTGGGTTTGAATCTGGACAGTTTATGTGCTTTTGGTCTTTTGCACGTGTTATGGTTGTTTAAGCTTGAAAGGCTTAAGGCCTGGACAGTTTGTGTTGTTAACTGTTTGAGGCTATGGCTCTTGGTTGAGTTTACAGGTTGGAGTGTTTCTGAATGGTGCCCCCTGAAAGGATTTGGGGTTTTTTTGTG
This sequence comes from Vicia faba, assembly GCA_948472305.1. Classification (NCBI taxonomy): domain Eukaryota; kingdom Viridiplantae; phylum Streptophyta; class Magnoliopsida; order Fabales; family Fabaceae; genus Vicia; species Vicia faba. The sequence continues at coordinate 91,116,767 of OX451738.1, forward strand.
TTATGTGCTTCAAACAGGTTGTGGGTTTAAGTGTGGATAGATAGTTCTGCTTCTTTTTCTTGACAGTTTTGTTTGTATTCTGATTTATGTCATATCTCTGCCTTCTGCTCTACTGTTTTATTGCAGCTTTTGTTTTTATCTTCTTTCTCTCTCAAACCTAAAGCCAGTAAGCCCATCTTCTTTTCTCTTCTCTCTCTCTCCCTCCAGTACAAATTAAAGCATTTTTATATTGCTTAGATGTACTTAGGTTCTGAAAAGGCACTGCTGGAAAATGATGCCTTTGACTATGCTTGCTTGCAATATTGGTTTTAACCTGCATACTTTGTGTACTGCTTCCATATTTTCTGCTTCTTTGTGACAATTTTTGATACTTTGATATCTTGAGATATCTTTTGGGCAGCTTTGCACCTTTTTGGCAGCTTTTTGGATAGTTTGAATTTGTGACTTTATGGTTCAATTTGGATTTGGACTTTGTTTATGCCATTCAGTTTGAAACTTTTGGACTATGCAGCTTTGTTTGACCCCTTTTGAATTTGTGCAATTAAACCTTTTGTGCATTTCAAAACTTTTGTTGCAAGCATTTTTCATCCTTCTTTGTGAACCGGGAGAAATCCCGTGATTTGCAGAGAGGGCGAACTGATTCCAACCAGTTTCCTTTAATGATGAACCTGAATTAACTGTTTGCCTTTAATTTCAATTTATCTGCTTCTGACTTTTTCTTCTTTTCTTTGTTTTGCAGATAAAATAATTGAGCGACAAAGGAGCATTGGAGTAATGGATAGAAGATGAAGACTTAGGAATTAGGATAGTTTTATTTCATTTCAATTATTGTAATCATTATTAGAATACTTTGTAAATAAATACTGTATTCAAATAACAATTGTAACGAATAATCAAAGATGAATAAAATCCATTTTTTCCAGTTAATTCCTTTTCTTCTTTTCAATTATTTATTTTATTATTTATAATTCTTAAATTATAATAAATGGAAATAAATTCCAATTATCTTAACTTAGAATAAATAAATAATTAAATAAACATTGTGGTTTTAGCATCGATCAATTAATAAACCTGGCGCTTCAAAAATCCAAAGCAAAGCACAGTCAATCACAACAACTGCCCAAATGTCTTTTCTCTTAATGATTCAATCAAACACTGCAAACTCAATCCAAATGACTCTTTTCACTGATTTAGTCAAACATTGCAAACTCAGTCCAAATGCCTCAGTCCATATCTCGGAATAACTTGAAAAGCCCTGTAGAATTTAAATCTTTCTGAGAGATCTGCGCACAAAAACCCTAGTTCTTGATCAAATGCCAAAGAAACGTCTGCCTGATCAAAACCTGAGCCAAAATCAACCAAACCCTAAGCAAACTGTTTGAATTGTTCCAGAGCCATGAAAATCAATGAAAACCCTAATTTTGTTTGACTGATGAGAAAAGTCTGTTTGACCGATTCTTGAACCAGTCTGAAAAATCAGGAAAAGCCTGAAGCTGTGATTTCTTATGGAAAAATACAAGGGCAAATTTTGGGGTACAACAGTTGTCCCTGTTCAATCTTCTTGGACCTGAAGAGTTAGATTGGCAAGTTTGCCTTTCGCGACTCGAAGGTAAAAGGAGATTGGACACTAGAGTGCCCAGAAAATTTGCACTCGGTGATGTGATGGTAGAGGGATTGGGCTTACAGATGCCATTTGGTGATGGGCTTAAAGATGCCATCTAGGGATGTGACAAAATCTTATCGGGGGATGGGCTTAGAGATGCCATCTGGAAATGGGCTTAAAGATGCCATTTGGAAATTGTTGAACTGTATGTCACTTGTGAGTGGACGGGTATCAAAAAGGTATCCATGTTTTGGAACATCTCTGAACTGGGGGTCTGAACAAGCAATAGATTGACATCCGTGTTTGGAGAATCCGTAAACTGTTTTCAGGAGTTGAAGTTGAATAAGCAATAGAGCAGCATCCGTTGTTGGGAAGCGTCCGTAAACTGTTTTCAAAAGTTGCATCTGAACAAGTGATAGATTAACATCCGGTGTTGGGAAGAATCCGTAAACTGTTTTCAGAAGTCTTGAAGTGGAGAAGGAACCGATGTAGGGTTTCCTGATGATGCGTCCGTGTAAAACTGCATCTGAGTGAATCTGGAATAAGTATCAGAATGTCGCCGTGTCTGGGTCACATCTGAACTATCTCTAGATGAATCTCGGAAGATGATGATCTTTGTCTGTTGACTGATGTTTTCCTGAAAAGGTAAAGGGTTAGTTGTATGCAATGTCATGATGCATGATGCAATGTATGTTACACAAATGTTTATGATATGAATGTGATGAATGCGCATGTAAGCTGATGAGCTGTCTTGCTGAGGATAGATGAATCCTGGATGATTGGAGACAAAGAATCCTGACTGCTGCCGGGGCGGGCAAGAATCTTCTGATCATTGAAAATGAGAAGTCCTGGGACCACTGTTGGGGAATCAGAAGCTTGGGTTGCATGCCAATCTACTGGGGATTCTTGTCTTGAGGAGATCTTCACTGGGGAATATTCGAATATTCTGTGAGGAACTGAGAATGAGAGTCTTCACTCTGCCTGGGGATTGATAGTTGGAAGTTTTAGCTCCGCTGGGGATTTTGAAACTTGACTCTGAGGGGAATTAGATTCTGGAAGTCTTTGACTGGGGATTGCAAGAATCTTCTGATTGCTGCAGGTGTTGGTCTGGAATAAGTTACTAGATGTCGCCAAATCTTGGGTCACATCTTGAAGTATATCTGGAATGAAATCTGAATGAGTTATAGAATGTCGCCAAATCTGGGTCACATCTTGAACTATATCTGGAATGAAATCTGAATGAGTTATAGAATGTCACCAAATCTGGGTCACATCTTGAACTATATCTGGAATGAAATCTGAATGAGTTATAGAATGTCGCCAAATCTGGGTCACATCTTGAACTATATCTGGAATGAAATCTGAATGAGTTATAGAATGTCGCCAAATCTGGGTCACATCTTGAACTATATCTGGAATGAAATCTGAGTGAGTTATAGAATGTCGCCAAATCTGGGTCACATCTTGAACTATATCTGGAATGAAATCTGAATGAGTTATAGAATGTCGCCAAATCTGGGTCACATCTTGAACTATATCTGGAATGAAATCTGAATGAGTTATAGAATGTCGCCAAATCTGGGTCACATCTTGAACTATATCTGGAATGAAATCTGAATGAGTTATAGAATGTCGCCAAATCTGGGTCACATCTTGAACTATATCTGGAATAAAATCTAAATGAGTTATAGAATGTCGCCAAATCTGGGTCACTTCTTGAACTATATCTGGAATGAAATCTGAATGAGTTATAGAATGTCGCCAAATCTGGGTCACATCTTGAACTATATCTGGAATGAAATCTGAATGAGTTATAGAATGTCGCCAAATCCGGGTTACATCTTGAACTATATCTGGAATTAAATCTGAATGAGTTATAGAATGTCGCCAAATCTGGGTCACATCTTGAACTATATCTGGAATGAAATCTGAATGAGTTATAGAATGTCGCCAAATCTGGGTCACATCTTGAACTATATCTGGAATGAAATCTGAATGAGTTATAGAATGTCGCCAAATCTGGGTCACATCTTGAACTATATCTGGATCTTGATTTGTTCAGGGTCAGAAATTAGGAGTATACCAATTTTCTGAGGCTTCAAGGATGAGAGTCTTTATTCTTGAAGGTTAACTGTTATCTGGTCGTAGTCCAGGCTTCACAATAATTTGCTAAACTGTTATCCGGTCAACTCCGGGCTTCACGGCTTATGCTGAAGATATACCACTATCTGGTCGATTCCAGGTTTTGCGGTAGTCTGACTGTTATCCGGTTGTAGTCCGGTCTTCACAATGTGCTATAGAGATCAAGATACTATCCGGTCAAATCCGGGCTTCATAACTTGAATTCTGTGAGAATTTGATCTTTGACGAATGTGGCTTCCAACAGGTGATGAAGGAATTGTTGAACACTTTTTGGAGTTCGAATGCCCTAAGTGATGATGAAGGGGTCTTGAATCAGATTACTCTGCGAATTGAGAGATTTCTGGAAATCTTGACTGGACTGCCCCAGGTTAACTGAATTTTGAAAGATCTGGTGAAACCTTGACTGGTCTGCCCCAGGTTAATTGAATGGTGACATGTCATGCCCCTTGTCGATAGGAGACTTGTAATGGAAGTGTCGTCCTTTTTGAAGTGATTTTGTTCACTGAGAGAGTTTTCGTTCCTCCGAACATTCGCTGTATGAATTTCTTCGCTGTCAAACAAAAAGCCAAATGCAGACAATGATATTCAAGCAATGCAAAGTTTATGTTTGTCTCGAAGTTTTGCAAAATGCGTTTTTTAGCAGAAAACTTTTTATAAGACAAGTCAACACAAGATTTAGAGCAAAGCCTTACAGGAGTCAGGATACCTTTTGAAACAGTATGCTTTCGAACTAACCCATGCTTCAATTAGGACTTTTGAAGGGTTGTAACTTGGCTTGGTTCACGGTTTAAGAAACAAAGGATAAAGGCTCAAAGTATATTTGTACCCACCCGCTCTTCGTGATGTTCTTCAAACCTAAGCTCAGTTAATTGTGCGTCGCACTCTGTTTTGAGTTTGGAACGACCTTTTGGGTGATGGTTCACCAATTGAATTTGGGAGACAGTCATCATCTCCTTTTCTTTTTTTCAACATTTCTCATGTTGTTGAGGATTTGTGATGACCTCTCCATTTTGATTTTGATTTGTTATCCCTAACTTTTGCCTGACCGTCTCTGTTTTTGAGATCACAGTCAGCGGGATGCCCCAGCTTTCTTAAGCCTCCCTTACAGGTTTTGGCTTGGTGGGCTTTTCTCTTTTGAGAGATTGACTGCCTATGTGATAGGGAACCACCCTTGTCTTTTGATTCCAAAGGAATGCTTTCTTTTTTTTTGACGTTGTTCGTTGTGTTACGAACTGAGAGTTTGTGACTTCAATGCGCACTTTTTTTGAATTAACTGAGAGACTACCCTGCCCCAGGTTTATATCAAAGGTTTTGATTGTTTAGAACAGAAAACTCCTACTTCTTTGGCTCGAAGGGGTTGACTAGGGATTATCTTCCTTATAACTCCAGTGTTTGGGAATTGAAAGAAATGCATGTACATCATCAGCAAGGTCCGTTCAAAAGCATACTGCGTGAAATTACGGTATTGTTTCGTCATCCTCCCTCTAAAGGCTTGCAACTTTTTATCGAGAGTTAAATATCATGGAGAAAACATAAGAGTAGTGAAAACGAATGGGTGAATTCAAGACAAACATATGCAATGCATTAATGAAACAGAGTTTGACATTAAAAGATAATTGTTTGAATAATACAAGAAGTTACAACTTGAAAATTCGAACGAAACAAAAACAATCTCAATGATTTGGTATAGGAGTAGTGATCATGCTAGAGTCTATGGAGGACCAAACTCAATCTCCTTGGCATCAATCATGTCTTGGATCTTGTTCTTCAGAGGCCAACAGTTGTTGGTGTCATGCCCCGGGCTATCAGAGTGGTATTCACACCTTTCATTGGGGTGATAGGTAGGAGCGGAAGTATTTGGGTTCCGGAGAAGAGCCCTCAATGTAATCAGATCCCTTTTCAACAAGTGTTGCAGTGCCTGAGACAGTGACATGTTGATGTTGGTGAACTGCCTCTTAGGTGCGACTTCCCTACGCTGATGCCCCTGTCTTTGTTGAGCAGGCGTAGGCTTAGAGATCAAGATTGCCCCCACGTGTTGGTCATGACGACCCCTTTGACTGTTCGCAGCACTGGACTCTTTCTTTCCGTTGTAGGGAATCATCTGAGTATCCGAGGATGTAATTCCTTGGATCTTTCCACTTTTGATGCCTGCTTCGACCCTTTCGCCGGTCAGTATTAGCTCGGTGAACCCGGCTGAGGAGCTTCCAATTAAGTGATTAAAGAAAGGCCCCGTCAAAGTTCCCATGAAGATGTCAATCAACTCTCTGTCAGTTAAAGGGGGTTGCACCCTACCAGCCAGATCTCTCCACTTTTGGGCATATCCCTTGAAGCTCTCGTCGGAACCCATGGTCATGCTCTGCAATTGCACACGAGTTGGTGCAAGATCAGCATTGTACTGATACTGCTCATAGAAAGCAAAAGCTAAGTCCTTCCAGGTGTGGATGCGAGAACTCTTCAATTGATAGAACCAGTCAAGTTGAGCCCCTACCATACTTTCTTGGAAGAAATGGATCCAAAGCTTTGGATCAGTTGCGTATGGTTGAATCTTGCGGACATAAGACGCTAGGTGCATCTTAGGGTAAGAAACTCCGTCGTACATGGAAAAGGTGGGGACCTTGAATTTTGGCGGGACGACCAACCCAGGAACTAAACCCATATCCCCCAAATCCAGGCCAGGTATTTGTTGGACTTCCATGGCGTTGAGGCGATCCTCCAACTCTTTGTACTTGTCATCAGCGAGAGGGTATTGTTCCTCGGAGTAGTCAGCTTCCTCTTCACCAATCTCCACATTATGGTCTTCTTCAAGACTGGCCCCTATGCTGGGTGGAGTTGGAAGGTCTAAGGTTTTAGGCCTTCTCCTAAAGTTTAGGATGCGGGCGGCCTTCTTGGACTTCTTCTTGTCTTTGAGAAGGAGAGCTGTCAGATCCTCTTGCCCCTTCCCCATAGCCATAAGCATTTGTTGGAATTGAGCATTTTGATCCTGGAGATCTTTCACCGTTTGTTCCATATCCATCTTACTGAAATAAACAGTAGGAAGAATAAGGAGACCTGAAAAGGAGAAACCTTCTATGCAATGATATGTATGATATATATGCAATGTTTTCAAGGATCTCTTGGGGTAAACACGAGAATGTTAGAGGTTGAACTTCGATCTTTGTTCGGAAAACTTTGCACTGGTGGATGTCTTTCCACGAGAATCAAGCTCACCATGTCGAGTGGGTCATAGCCACTGATTCAAGTTGTTGCACTTGATCTTTGATTGGAGAACTGTGCACTGGTGGATGTCTTTCCACGAGAATCAAGCTCACCATGTCGAGTGGGTCATAGCCACTGATTCAAGTTGTTGCACTTGATCTTTGATTGGCATCTGTTTAGAGGAGAAAACCTCTTACCCCTTGATAGACGTCTGGTTCAACGTAACCCTGCATCAAAAGAACCCTCGAGATCCTTGAAAAGGTTATTGAAAATGCCATGGTATGATGTTATGATGTTATGTACATGTATGCAAAAAGCAAGTGAGTGTATATACAGGTAATCATATTCACACAAAGCAAAACAAGTCCTTAGGTTCAGGCTTGCATGGGGTTGTAGGTAAGTACCCTCTTGAAGTTAGTTGGCTCATCCTGTCCTAAAAATAGAAACTGGGTTCTAAGGAGCTCAATATCATTGGATTGTTTTCTGTATTCATTGTTTTGGTTTAGCCACTTAACTGGCGACCAAAATATTCCAAGAAAGAAACCCTCAATGAGTGTAGTATCGAGTATCTACCAACTTCGGACTGCACCAAAGTTGGTCATCTCACTACCCCTAAAAAGGCTAAGATGGTCAATTAAGGTTCTAAGAGTTCGTTAGTGCTTCACGATATCACTCAGCGGCCCCGTACTCTCCTTGATTGAACTCAAGGGTTACCGGTACTCACAAATATGTCACACTAACATAGCTTACTGCTTCAACCATGTCGGTATACCCCGCACAGTTCCCTCACAGTTTTTTTGCTATTTACCTAAAAAGGTGCCCCCAAATCCGGGTGTAGGATTTACAACAACCCAAACAAAAACCCAAAAAGTAAAGCAATCAAAGCAAGTATGTAAAGGTGATCTAAACCCTAAGGTAACCCCACTTTTAGATTAATCCCCAGAAGAGTCGCCAGTTCTGTGATACGGTGGGAGAACTGACTTGAGGTTTTGCGTTTGTTTTCGCACTTGTTCGGTTTAGCAAGAGTCGCCACCGACTTTTTATTTTATCCTAAAGGAAAGGTTAAAAAAAGCACAGGAAAAACCTTTTGAGATGTTTCGTGGGTTCGGGGGGTAGATTATGAAAAGGGAAGGTATTAGCACCCTTTTCATCCATGGTTATCCATGGGCTCTTAGTTACTTGGTTTTAGATCACTTGCCTTGACTTTTGATTGCTTAAAAATGGTGTGTGTATTTGTGTTTTTGAAAATGTTTTGAAATAGACGCCTTTGTTTCGGCAACCGTTGTAATGACTCGTGTTTGAGTATATACAAGGGTGTGTATCTTTTCGAAAAGATGTTTCAAATGTTTTTGAAGATTGTTTTGTTTGTGGAGCGTGGTTTTGAAAAGGAGGCAAGTGTTTTTGCAAGTTGATCAAGTAACTAAGAGTTTTGTCTACCCCTAATGTACTCAAAGGTTTTTCTCATGTTTTAACCCTTTTTTAACAATTTTGTTCCACCATTGTATTTGGTGGACAATCTTGGGTTTAGAATGTTAACGGGACAGGCGCGGGTCATCGTATGGACCATGAATGCAATGGTGCCAAGTGTCTTTGGCAATTTTGCTTGAAGGGACTATGATCATTTTGATAGGCAACTTTCGAAAGCGTCATCGAGGGACTTATGATCATTTGAATTGTTTTGCCAAAAAAAATCGACGTGCAAGCATGGCCCATTTTGGAAGGCAACATGTGGGATTACCCTAGGGGTGCAAGTGTGATTGTGTGTTGATTTCATGTATTTGTCTTGTATTAGGTTATCTAGCGTTTGATTTTATGTACATACAAACCCTAGGTCTAACCATGGTATAATTCGAAAGCGATAAATTGCGGGAATTTAAAGTCTACACTATTACAAATAAGTATCCGGGCGTGGGGGTACAAATTTACAAATGGGGATGAGACTTAAATAATTACAACCAAATCGAATTACGATCAAATGTAATATGAATCAAATATACAAGAATAAGCAAATGCCTAATGTATCAATGTGAGTGTATTGTGTATGTGTAATTTATGATTTATTTACAAGTTGAGAAATGTGAACTTAAATGTATTATTAAGTATTGGTCATTTATTTCTTTTGTTGATTTTTTTTAATTATGTACAAACATTTATCTTAAGAAAAAAGAAAAATATTATGTATTGATGTACAAGAATAAAATATTTTAAGAAAAGAAAATATTCAAATTCTATATATTAAGGTCTTATATTAAAGAAAAGTATTTCTTGTGTATTTATAAATTAATGTATTTTAATGAATATTTTTATGTATAAAAAGAAAAATATTTCAAACTTTTTAAAAAAGGGGTTAATGTTTGTATATTTTCTAAAATATAACAATTAATAATATTTTTTTTAAAAGGTGTTATTTTATTTATCAAAAAACAAAAAAGGTATTATATTAGTTTAAAATAAAATAAGAAGTAAAGAAGTATTAGTTTAAGAGTGTTTAAAAAGGAAAGAAATAGAAAGAATAGGCAGAATGGGCCTGAAAAGGTTTGGCCCAAGCTAAATGAAAACAAGTAAAAAAAGGAAAATGGGGGGTGAGGCGTGCAAGATGCAGTGGGCTTAGGCGTTTTTGTGGGACAAAGCCCAAGCGTGTTGGACAGCGTTTTAGGGTTTCAGTTTTCGTTTCGTTTGGGAATGAGGGTTTGTGATAACGGCGTCGTAGTCCTCTTCATTTCGTTCGCTCCTCTTCTTCTCTCGAGCCAAAGCGTCCAGAACCATGTCCCTCCTTGCCTAGCCACCAGCGCCATCGTCCATATCCTCTTCTCCCCACGGATTGCTCAGGCAACAGTTAAACAAGGTAGCAATTTTCGTCTCAATCTCGTTAGGGTTTTATGCTTTGTATGTTATGATTTCGCGTTCTGAAATTATGTTATTATTGTTTGTCATTGAGGTATGAAAGGGAATGGAAGAAAGTTATACTACCTCTTGGGGACGGAGGAGGAAGGGATTGGGAGGCGCTATGGCGGCTTGGCGGCGAGAAAGTGGTGATGATGAACTTGCTCTTCCTGGTTTGTGTATTTTCGCCTTTTCTGTTGCTTAATGATGCATTTCTGAAAGCCTAGTATATCTCTTTTCCTCTTCTTCTTGTTGCCTTGATGCCTGCCCTCTTGCTTCTTTATCTTCTTCTTCTTGTCGCCCTGATGCCTAGCTTGATGCCTTGTATGTTTGCTTGCTGAATTTGGTTGCCTAGCTTGCTTTGCTTGATGTGAAATAATTTCTTGATGATGTATCTGTTGATGATTCTGAATATGCTTATTGGTATGTTTGGTAGCCCAATGATGAATTACAGTTCTGAGGGCTCTTTGTGTTGGTTTGGAAATTGGTTCTGGAAAAGGCTTTGATGATGTTGTTATTGAAGGCTTTAGGTGGGTTTTGATATTGAATGGTTATTGGGGGGTTTCAGCTGGCTTTGCAGCTTTGACTGAGGCTATGGCTTTTGGTGAGTTTCAGCAGGTTGAAAGCTTGAAGCTTGTATATCTTTTGCTTCAGGCCTTGGCTTCTGGTTTTTATGCAGGATGTTTGGCTTTAAGTTTTGACAGGGTTTTGACACAGGTAAGGCTTAGCAGGTTGGGTTTGAATCTGGACAGTTTATGTGCTTTTGGTCTTTTGCACAGGTTATGGTTGTTTAAGCTTGAAAGGCTTAAGGCCTGGACAGTTTGTGTTGTTAACTGTTTGAGGCTATGGCTCTTGGTTGAGTTTACAGGTTGGAGTGTTTTTGAATGGTGCCCCCTGAAAGGCTTTGGGGTTTTTTGTGTTATGTGCTTCAAACAGGTTGAGGGTTTAAGTGTGGATAGATAGTTCTGCTTCTTTTTCTTGACAGTTTTGTTTGTATTCTGATTTATGTCATATCTCTGCCTTCTGCTCTACTATTTTATTGCAGCTTTTGTTTTTATCTTCTTTCTCTCTCAAACCTAAAGCCAGTAAGCCCATCTTCTTTTCTCTTCTCTCTCTCTCCCTCCAGTACAAATTAAAGCATTTTTATATTGCTTAGATGTACTTAGGTTCTGAAAAGGCACTGCTGGAAAATGATGCCTTTGACTATGCTTGCTTGCAATATTGGTTTTAACCTGCATACTTTGTGTACTGCTTCCATATTTTCTGCTTCTTTGTGACAGTTTTTGATACTTTGATATCTTGAGATATCTTTTGGGCAGCTTTGCACCTTTTTGGCAGCTTTTTGGATAGTTTGAATTTGTGACTTTATAGTTCAGTTTGGATTTGGACTTTGTTTATGCCATTCAGTTTGAAACTTTTGGACTATGCAGCTTTGTTTGACCCCTTTTGAATTTGTGCAATTAAACCTTTTGTGCATTTCAAAACTTTTGTTGCAAGCATTTTTCATCCTTCTTTGTGAACCGGGAGAAATCCCGTGATTTGCAGAGAGGGCGAACTGATTCCAGCCAGTTTCCTTTAATGATGAACCTGAATTAACTGTTTGCCTTTAATTTCAATTTATCTGCTTCTGACTTTTTCTTCTTTTCTTTGTTTTGCAGATAAAATAATTGAGCGACAAAGGAGCATTGGAGTAATGGATAGAAGATGAAGACTTAGGAATTAGGATAGTTTTATTTCATTTCAATTATTGTAATCATTATTAGAATACTTTGTAAATAAATACTGTATTCAAATAACAATTGTAACGAATAATCAAAGATGAATAAAATCCATTTTTTTCCAGTTAATTCCTTTTCTTCTTTTCAATTATTTATTTTATTATTTATAATTCTTAAATTATAATAAATGGAAATAAATTCCAATTATCTTAACTTAGAATAAATAAACAATTAAATAAACATTGTGGTTTTAGCATCGATCAATTAATAAACCTGGCGCTTCAAAAATCCAAAGCAAAGCACAGTCAATCACAACAACTGCCCAAATGTCTTTTCTCTTAATGATTCAATCAAACACTGCAAACTCAATCCAAATGACTCTTTTCACTGATTTAGTCAAACATTGCAAACTCAGTCCAAATGCCTCAGTTCATATCTCAGAATAACTTGAAAAGCCCTGTAGAATTTAAATCTTTCTGAGAGATCTGCGCACAAAAACCCTAGTTCTTGATCAAATGCCAAAGATACGTCCGCCTGATCAAAACCTGATCCAAAATCAACCAAACCCTAAGCAAACTGTTTGAATTGTTCCAGAGCCATGAAAATCAATGAAAACCCTAATTTTGTCTGACTGACGAGAAAAGTCTGTTTGACCGATTCTTGAACCAGTCTGAAAAATCAGGAAAAGCATGAAGCTGTGATTTCTTGTGGAAAAATACGAGGGCAAATTTTGGGGTCGACAGTTATCCATGGGCTCTTAGGTACTTGCTCTTATGTTTTCAAAAGATGTTTGCTTTTCAAGTGTGCGTGGGTTTTGAAAAAGTTTCGTTTGAAAAATTTCTAAGTAACTCTTGTATCTGTCCTCAAGAGTGTACGAAATATTTGTTTGAAAACTTTTTGAAAGTGTCAGTGTGAAAAGATGTTTTTGTTTTTTGAGAGAGCAAGTACCCATGAGAAATCTACCTACTCTAAGGAATTAGGCTGTGTAAGAGTCCTTTAAACAGTGTTATCCCACTATTGAGAAGTAGGTAGCACCGTCGTTGGAGGTGTTCGGGTCAATTCGATTATTAGGGACATGTGTGGTCATCGTAGCAATAGTAGGACACCTTAGCGGTAACCCTAATGTCCTAGATCCTTTTTTTATCTGAGGCAACCATTTCGAGGCAACTGGATCTTAGACAGGAGGGCGACCTCTAAAACGCCCTATACTTGACGACCACGTTCGAGGCAACCAATGAGGCGTACCCTAGGAGTGGCATGTGCTTGTGTGTTGTTTTTCAGTTAATGTTTATCTTGTACATGCATCATGGTGATCTACGAGTTGTTTTTTAATTTTCATCCAAGTCTTGCATGCTTATTAACAGTTAAGAGTGCGGAAAATAAATTGCGGAAATATGAATCTACGCTATTACAAGGCGCGGGTCTATACATCGCAAAAAACATAACCCGTTTTGGAAAATAAATGCGGAAAGTAAATAAAATCAATAAAATCCTATTTAACTATTACATCCTCGGAAACAGTTACATAAGTATGATCAAAAATAGATAATAATGCGCGAATAGAAATTTAATCGGGACGTCCTTAGGGTTTTGACCCTTTTGAGAAAAGAATAGTAACTTGTCCTTTTTTGCAATTAATTGAATATTTAACCTAATTTACTAATTAATTAGTTATTTAATTAAAAAGAAAAAATGTTTTTTGTGTTTTTTATGTTTTAATGAAAATAAAAATAAAAATAAAAGAAATTAAAAGTCAAGAGAACCCTAATTCTAGATTGTTTTTATTTATTGTAAAAAAGTTAAAATTACCTAATTTAAACTAAGTTAATTAATTAGAGTTTATTTACAAAAATAATTATTAATAATAAATAATAAAAATAATTACATCTTTTGATTATCTGAATTTATTAAGAAAAATAATTATTTGTATTAATTAAATAGTAATAATAATAATAATAATTAATAAAAGGAAATTATGATAAAAGAAAATAAAAAAAAGTAACAAAACCAGGGGGGTGTTGATGGACCCAATGGAGGTTTATTTTGCAGACTTTAGGCCCAATAATGTTCAAGCCTTGTTGACTTCTGGAATTGCCTGTGCTTGCTTTGACTGGAACGTACCATGATCTTCATCTCTGGCCCTTGGATGTATGCTTGTAGACACATGGCGCATGGATGCCTAGAGCGCATGGTGGAACGCGTTTAGGAAGCTGCATGGGAACTTGTTAGAAAAAATATGAATAAAGGTTTGGGGGACCTGGGAATCGAACCCAGGTCCCAATGGTTGCCAGACATGTCATCATCCACTGAGCCAAGCGCTTGTCTTTGTTAATATGATGGACAAGAAAAATAATATATAAACAATCAATTATTTTGGAAACCAAGAAAAAACGCGCCATATTTTTGAACGGACCAACCACGCGTGAACACGTCCTTCATCTTCTTCATTTTCCTATAACAAAAACAATCAAATAGCGGGGGTTTTTAACCCCAACAAAATGCAACCACAGAAAATAGCGATTAGGCGTACAATACATATAAATTCATCGCGAGGGTCTCAATGTCTTCGTCTCATTCAGACGGTTTCAACCATGTGCGTCTTGAGGTCTAATTTTACTTATATTGTAAAGCCCTAATTCGAGAGCTTGAAAACCCTAGGATTCAACAATGGTGGTTTACGTTTCAGGGCACCATAATCCAATTGAACCATACCAACAGCTTCGTATCAGTCCTATTAATACAAAGCAATCCAAAAAAAAGGTTAAATATGCATGAATAATGATATGCGATTATGGAAAAAAACCAAACCGTGTGACTTGTTCTTGCGTGTTCTTGGAGTGTTTAGGCTTGTTTTTGATTCCAATCCGTTCCTGGGAATGTCAGCAAGGTGTTTGAGTCACTCTAAGGCTTTGAATTGTGCTGGAAGGTTGAATTCAGTTTTAACTTTGTTCTTGGTTTTTTGGAATTTGGCTATGGTTCTTGCAGCAGTTTTTGCACCTTCAAGGCTTTAGGGTTTGCTTTAGTATTTGTAGTAGAATGGAATTAGATCAAGTTTTGATCCAAAAATCCATGGAATAAAGTTTTCAATATTTGATTTCCAATCAAATATTTTTCAATCTTTTTGATTGAAAAACCTTGCCAAATTGGGTGATAATTGTCTCTTTGATGGATGCACGAAATTGCCAGCTTGCCCTGAGCCTATTTGCCTCACAAAAAGATTTGAAAACCATATCTTTGAATTTCCTACATTTAAAATCAATAAAATGAATTAATATTAATAAAAAATCCAATTAATTAATAGAAAATGAGAAAATAAATTCAAATAATCCCAATGGGTCGTGCATAGGCTTTGGACAATGATTCAAGAAAGAATTTGAGGCCCATTAGCAAAAATGAGGTGTTTTGGGCAAAGTTGACTTTTGCAAATTCCCAAAAATTTCCCAACTTCTCCAATGCATATCTTGCTCAATTTTGATTCTATGAGCATGTTCTTGGACATTTTGGAAAGGTCTTGAAGTACTATAACCAATGCCTTTGGTCCCATGTCATTTTGATTTACCAATATCAAGTTATGGTCTTTGACTTAAAGTGCATTTTTGTTGACTTTTGAAATTGACCTATAATGTATAAATTGATAACTTTTTGTGCGAGAATTTCTTGGACTTGGAATGTGAAGATTAGTTGTAGGAAATGTCATCCCCTTCAAAATGAGCATTGGATGGGATTTTTCTGATGAACCATGAAAAAGTTATGCCTTGGTCAAGATACAGTTGACTTTTCAGCTGTCCAAAAATAGAAACTTTTGCATCTTTGATGATTTTTGAGCCATTCTTGTGGAATCATGATCAAGACTTGATCAAATGATGATTGTGGCTTCAAAATAAGATGTTGACCAAAAAATTTGACTTTTTACTGTAAAATGACCATTCTGCCCCTGTAGTTGATTGTGAACCAAATAGGGCTTTTGACTGTGCAACTTGATGCTGTGAGTCTTGAAACTTGACATGTAGATGCTTGACAATATGTATAGGCCTATGAGACTTGATTGAACCATTGAAAACCCCAAATTCATTGAAGGAACCAAAACCCTGATTTGGACTGGCTTAGGAGGATGTTTGACTGTGCAACCCCTTGATCCATTTGAAGATTGATCTTGACAAATCTTGAAGTATATGGGAGGGCAAATTTTGGGGTACAACAGGTATGAAGTCCTTCGTCATCCAGTTGTTCAGTCCACCATTGGTTGTTGCGTAGATTCAGCTGCCGATATCTGAATCTTCTTCACCATCTTCAATTGCATTAACTCCATGATTGCTGATGTGCAGAGGAGGTCTTCCAATCCGTGTGCACCTAACAGCCCTTTAAGCCTCTGTAGTAAATCCCAAACCAAATTTGTCAGTTTTGTGCGTGAAATCAGGGAGCTGACCCCAATTGGTACACCCACCTTCTTCAATTACAGCCCTGAAATCCTTGAGAGAAGCCATCTTTAGCGTAGGTTTGTTGGTAGCAACTTCAGTTGACGCCAAAGTCTGAGGGACCTCTTCAAAGTTCTGACAAGTGGTTTCGAAGAATTCCCCGTCCATCTCCATGTAGAGGAAGGAATTGAGATGACTCACCATATACTCCTCTTCACCTTGTACCGTGACAATCTTCCCCTTTACCGGATATTTCAACATTTGATGGAGTATGGACGTAACTGCCCCAACCTTATGAATCTAAGGACGACCCAACAAGCAAGAATATGATAGTCTGATATCCATCACATGGAAGGTGGATGCAAAAGTCTACGAGCCAAATTTAACAGGGATGTCCACCTCCCCGTGCACCATTCTCTTTGACTCGTCGAAAGCCCTGACCACAATGTTGCTCGACTTTAGAATCAAACCTTCACAATCTTGACGGTCTAACGCTTTCTTTGGCATAACATTTAATGAGGACCCGGTATCCACCAGTACATGGGCCATAGTGGTGCCCCTGCACTCGATCGAGACGTGCAGAGCATCATTATGATTTCTCCCCTTAGCAGACAGATCTGCATCTGAGAAACCCATCCCATTGTTGGCAGTCAGGCTAGCTACGCAATCTTTGAACTGATCGACTGAAGTTTCCGGCGGCACATGCACAATTTTGAGGAATGCAATTAAAGCCTTTGCACGGGCTTCAGAACACAACAACAAGGATAACATGGAGATCTTTGACGGGGTATGCCCCAGCTGCTCGACTACGTTGTAGTCGCTCTTCTTGATAATCTTCAGTATTTCCTCTATCTCCTGCTTAGAGGTTTCTACAATGATCTTCTTAGAGGCCTCCATCCGGGAAGGCTCACCTATGATTTCTTTGCCGCGAGTCCCAGACGACTCAGCGACAGGGGTGATAACTGGAATATGAACTGGGACAGTAGTTGGTGTATTGGTCGATGGAATGACAACAGGTTTGTGGATAGTCGGAGGGGAAATCTCCGGAGAAAAGAGTCTTCCACTTCTGGTGACCTTACTTGTCCCAACAATATTACTAATGTCTGTGATGCGGTGGGAGAACTGACTTGAGGTTTTGCGTTTGTGTTCGAAAATGTTGCGGTTAGCAAGAGTCGCCACCGACTTTTCTTTTATCCAAAAGGAAAGGTAAAAAAGCACATGAAAGACCTTTGAGATGTTTTTTGAGTTTGAGGGGTAGATTATGAAAAGGGAAGGTTCTAGCACCCTTTTCATCCATGGTTTTCCATGGGCTCTTAGTTACTTGTTTAGATCACTTGCTTTTGCTTTGAAATTGTTTGAAATTGTGCTTTGTGTGGTTTTTGAAAGTATTTTGAAAAGAGGCCATCGTTTAGGCAATCTTTGTAATGATTCTCGTTCGTAAGAATGTATACAAAGATGTTTGTCTTTTGAAAAATGTTTCAATGTTTTGTAAAATGTTTGGAAATGTGTGTGTGTTTGTTTTTGAAAATAGCAAGGATTGTTTTGAAGTTGATCAAGTAACTAGAAGCTATCTACCTACTCAAATGTCTTTCTTGTGCATTTTTATTCCTTTGACATTGTTGATTTACCATTGATTTGGTAAACAACCCTATCTTTGGATGTAAGCGGGATAGGCATGGGTCATCGTATGACCATGATAGCAATATTGCCAAGTATCTTAGCATGTTTGAGGGACCAAGATCATCTTTGTTTAGGCAACCTTTTGATAGCGTCAGCGAGGGACTATGATCTTATTTGTTTTGTTTTTCTAAGATACTTTGCGTGCGTAACATGGCCATTTTTATTTAGGCAACCAAGTGGGAGAAACCCTAAGGGTGCTTGTGTGCAAAGTGTGTCATTTTACATGCCTTTGTCTTAGATTAGGTCTTTTCTATTTGTTTTGTTTTTGGTCTTGTCATGCAAACCCTAGTTTACTAAACATGGTATAAATGCGATAAATTGCGTAAATGTAAACTAAGCTATTACAACAATTATTATGGGAGGGGGGATACAAGTTTTTGAATGGGGATATTGCACAAAATAAACCCTAAAAATACTATTACAACCCAATTGAATATTGCATAAATTAAATAAATGTACAAGTATTAAAATGCAATGCAAATGTATTTATGCAAAAATGTTTTGTATCTGATTAATGTATGAAAAAAAAAGATTTATTTAAATCCTAAAAATAAGAGAAAAAATATTATTATTTTTGAAAGGGGGAAACCCTAATTTTAAATTAAAATAAAATATATGTTCTATATTATTATTTTGTCCATTTTTGTACAAGAAAATAATAAATAATATTATGTACAAATATTAAAAATTAAGTATGTATGGAAAATAATTATTTTATGTATATAAATAACATAATAAAAATGTATAGTATTTTTAAATATATTTACAATTTATTTAAGAAAATAAAGTATATAAACCTAAATAACTACTTTTATGTGAGAAAATAAATGAAAAATAAATAAAATAAAAGTGTGAAAACAAATAAATTATTTTTGGGCATTTTTTATCATTAGAAAAAATATATGCAAGCAATAAATATATAAATATGCAAGAAAATGTAAAAATATAAGAAAATAATCAGGGGGGTGCAAAAGTAATCCAGGGGGTGTGAAAAGAAAAAACAAAAAGGCCAGAAATGCCAAAAAGCTCAGATGCTTCGTCCCTGACCTCCAGCTTCTTCCTCGCGCGTGTTTTCAACTCAAATCTGTAACTTTCACATGCTTGCACAAAAACAAAATCTTATAACATGAAACATGTAGCATTTTTTATCACCATTCCAACCATATAAGATTTGTAATCTAACTCTAAAAGATCAGGGAGAATTTTATCATTCCTAATTCGTGACCTAGAAATTTCAGCATTTTTAAACTTCAAATTCTCTCAGCTCAGTTAATATAAATGGAAAGTATGCATATGTACAACTTCAACATGCTAGGGACTATATTTTTTATTGACAAATCGTGGCTTGAGGATGCCTAAATAGAGAGATAGAGTTTTGAAAAATACCTCCTTCAACTGGATTTGGATATGACAATATGGGGACTTTGAGTGAGGCCTGAGGATCGTGTGAGCTTCCTTGAACTTCCTTCAAACTATTCCAATACCTAGCTTGCTTTATGGATGGCCAGAACTCTCTGTAGAAGTCAAGCTGCAAGCTCCAAGTTTGAAAATGGCAATGGCAGAAACAGGGGTTACAACAACAATGTAAAGGCTTGGATAGCTTTAGTATGATGTGTAAAAGGTGTTTGAAGTGTCAAGCCATAAAACGCACGAGCCAAAAATGAAATGGCTATGATTTTTGCAACAACTCTGAGTTTGGGCAGAAATATAGTGTTTTTGAGTTTTGGAGTGTTTCAAATGTTAGGAAATCGTGTTTTTGCATTGTGATAACTTTGTGAATATGTATAGAATGATACAAAGTCCACTCTTCCCTTGTTGTACCAGCTTTTCACCTTTTGGCAAACTTTCTTATATCTTAAGCAAAGTGAAGTGACTAAAGCTAGCGTGCTTGTACTGGCTAGTTTTAGAGCTGCAAAGAGCTTTTACACATTGCTTAAAACCTGTGTGAATTGCTTTCACCAAAGGGACAGGTCCAAGGCTCAAGGTTGGCAAAGTTGTAAAAGCTCACCTTTATGAAAATGGCAATGTGCCCTTTATGCCATTAATGGAATTATCTCTTGTACAATGTTCCAAAATCCAAAATAAAGCCTTTATCCTCTAAGTTAGCATTAATTATGGAGTGTAGAATGAGTTTAGGACATGTAATTCAAGGTACAAGCATCATGGGCCTGATTTGCAACTTGATACTTTGTGAAAAATGGCATGAACAAAAGTGATAAAATGCCAATTTCTCTTCTTCGATTCTCCCTAACCATAAATGATCTTGGAGAGTTATTGGACATTTTAGAAAGCTTGCAATGTTCTCTATAATCCATATTTGAAATGCATTTTGAGATACCTCTTTGAACTAGGTGAAAAATGTCCATGAAGTTGGGTCAAAAAACTGCCTAAATTAGGGCAAATTTTCACTAAGTTATTTAGTTCATGGACCCGTGTTCACAAAATCATAAATTGAGATTCAAGCATCTTTTGGGAAAAGTTTGTGAAGAAATGTTGTATATTTCATGGAGGACTATAACTTTCATGTTGGAAGTTTTCTTTGAATCAAATTGCATCATGGTGAAAAAGTGGTGAAAAGTTGGGAAAAAATAAGAAAGTTTCCATACTTGGAAAAATTCTAAGTTATGAAAATTTTCAAATTCAAAACCCTAATTTGAAATTTTGGTTTTCTTGGTGAACAAGTTTCACATTTTGACATATCTTGATGAATTAAGACCCTTGGCACTTGATTTTGACCAAAAAGTCAAAGTTTGACTTTTCAGTGTACAGTTGACTTTTGATCAGTTGACGGCAAAATTCATCTGTCAATCCAATGAACTTGAGATTTTTTGAACCATGTAATTAGGTCAAGATGATGCCATTGAACCCTTGAAATCATGTTTGAACCCAATTGGTCATTGGCTAGGTTAAAAATCAGAAATTTCCCTTTCTCAGTCAAAAACCCTAATTTTGACCATTTTGCCCTTTTGATGATCTGATCAAATTTCTTGAGGAGTTGTGATCCAAACTTGATCAAATGGTACATATGAGTCTAAAATGTTGTTGTGGATCAAAAATTATGAAGTTTAACTATAAATTGGCCATGGTTGACTTTTTCTCCAATACAACTGATTTTTAGGTCAATTGTCCAATTGACTGATCAAAAATGTGATTCAAGGCTTGAAACTTAACATGAGCAATCTTAGGGGTCCAAGATGATGTATTAAAGTCACATGAAGCATTGGTGGTCCAAAAATCCTTGTGCAAACTCAAACCCTAATTTTGGGTTATCAGTGCAAGATGATGTCCTGGGCTAAGCAAACCCTAATCCTGTCTTGAGTCCAAGAAGTCTTGTGAGCAAAAATCTTGATAAATGAGAGGGAAAATTTTGGGGTACAACAATGTCCATATAGGCTTCTTCAGTCCTCATATCTTGTTTAACACCATGGTAATATACATCAGCATCGTAATGCCATGGGATAGCCTTATCTGAGGTATATGGGATGGGACCTGGAGTGATGATTATTAACAGAGAAATTCTTAGAACGGGTGTAACCCTAACAGGTTTTCTCGAAGAAACCTTGGAAGGGTTAGCGGAAATGGTGATAATGGCAACATCTTCAAACGGAATCATAGTCTTCTCAAACAAAATTTCCTTATTATCCATCAGGCGTTGAACACCTGACTTCAATAAACAGCAACCGGAAGGCAGAATTGAACACATGTGGCAACCTTCACCATAACCCGGAAATAAACCGGCCAACAACAAATTCTTCTTAACCGTCATCAAAGGATTAGATATCTCTTCCACCGAGGTTACAAACGAATCGGTGTCCACAACATTGACTCCACGACCATGTTTGGGCATAGGAGCAGTTATAACGTTTGGCTTTTCCGGAGCATCAAACTCAATCTCTTTAGCTTCCAGCAAATCTTGCACTTTATTCCTCAGAGCCTAGCAATCATTTGTGTCGTGGCTAGGACTCTCTGAATGGTAGGCGCACCGTGCATTGGGATTGTATCTGGGAGAAGCAGTGTTTGGATTCTTAGGAGCCTCTTTCAAGGTTGCCAAGTTGGATTTTAACAGATGAGGTAGAACTTTATCTAAAGTCATGTTGATGCGGGTAAATTGTCGTTGTGGTCTTTCTACCCTTTGCTGATTGTTGCATTGTGGAGCAACTGTTGGTCTTGATATTACTACAGCATTTACCGCTTGCCGGTGTTCAGGTCTGCTTTGGCCCCTCGGACCGTAGACAACACTAGCTTCTTTCTTACCATTGAAAGGCTTCTTTGTTGCACTTGGCGAAGCATCCTTCTGTATATTACCACTTCAGATACCAGCTTCGACTCTCTCTCCAGTCAAAATCAGCTCAGTGAAACTAGATGACGAGTTGCCGATCAAGTGATTGAAAAATGGACCAGATAGCGTCCCTAGAAACATGTCGACCAACTCCCTATCAGACAAAGGGGGTTGGACTCTTCCAACTAAGTCTCTCCACTTTTGAGCATAATCCTTAAAGCCTTCACCTGCACCCATGGACATACCCTGGAGCTAAGTACGAGTGGGAGAAAGGTCGGCGTTATACTGATACTGCCTGTAAAAAGCAGCAGCAAGGTCTTCCCAGTTTTGAACACTGGCTCCTTCCAACTGATAAAACCATTCAAGCTGAGTCCCTGACAGACTATCTTAAAAGAAGTGTACCCACAAATTTCTATCAGTAGTGTGGGGTTGGATTTTTCTTACATAAGAGCGGAGATGGAGTTTTGGACAGGATACTCCATCGTACTTGGCAAAAACCGGAGCTTTGAACTTATGAGGGATTACCACTCCCGATACCAGTCCCAACTCTCCAAATCCAAACCAAGGATCTTCTGAATCTCCATAGCACTCAGACAGTATTTTAGCTGCTTGTACCTCTCCTCAGCAGGAGGATATTGTTCATCGTCGTAATTAGTACCGTCTTCAGAAACTGCAGGACTAGGGTCCTTTACCCTTTCTTGGTTCTCTCCATCCTTGGATGAGGAGGTCGGATCAGCTGGTTGTCTCAACCTTTCTCCGAATCTTCTACCCATGTTCAGAATACCGACCTTCTTCTTCTTCTTCTTCTTCTCTTTCAGAATAAGGGTCTTCAGATCCTCTTGCCCTTTAGCCAGACTTAAGAACATCTGTTGGAATTGGGCGTTCTGTGCCTGCAGATCTTTGATGTCTTGATCGGAAGACATTTCTGCTAAAATAAACAGCAAAGAAGATGAGAAACCTGTAATGGTACCTGTAATGATGTGCATGATAATGGGATGTGCATGTAATGATTTCAAAGACTTTGGGAGATTTAAATTTGTAAATAAAAAATAAACAAACTTTATTAGATTAACTTGTAAAAGGTTCAACAATTCCTTTAAGGCGTTACAAAGAAGTAAATAGAAAACAAATCTAAAACTAGAAAAGAAAATTCAAAAGTCTCGTGGACGATTCCTCTTTGTTCCAATGTAGTCATTGATCACTCTTTCTTCCTCGAGCTGCCTGGTGAGCTTCAAAATCTTCCTTTCTTGCTCATGGTACTTTTCCCGGTAAGTATCCCGCTCATTTTTCAGCTGAATCCAAGACCACTGCAACTCTCCAGGATCGGTGGGCATGTAAGGATAGAGAACCGTGTAAGGAATGCCCTCTTCATTGGTGGGCTCTAAAATTACTGGAAATACGGCTTCATAGGGCATCTCAAGCTTCTGGGCACAAGCTCGGGCCCATTGGAGGTAAGGCTGCATCGGAAGGGAAGTCTTTGGTCCCAACTCTTGGGGTTCAATCTGTTTACCATGCCCCAAGCTCGTATAAACCTCTGGCGGTGCTCCTTAACGTCTTCCTTGTAGTCAAATACAATGTCCTCAAGAAGTAGCTCATGGGGACCATCTCTCCGAGCACGACCAAATTATCGCAAAGCTAGACAAGGATTGTAAGTTATACCCCCTCTGATTCCAAGCAATGGGACATTAGGGTATCCCCTACAACGGTCAATAACAACAGTGTCTTCCATAGCCCGGGAGCTCCAAAGAATATATGCATGGGCAAGGGACATTATTCTGTAGGACCATCCCAAACCTTCTTCATTCTTCATCACAAACTTAGGGAGGTGCGAAATAAACCACCTCGACAGCAACGACATGCAACACATGAGAGTTCCTCTTCTTTGCACGGTACAAGTATAAAGGGCATGCAAGATATCACCCAGCAGGGTAGGCACAGGATTGCGAGAAAAGAAACTCTTGACAGCGTTCAGATCTACAAAGGAATCCAGATTCGGTAAGAGAACCAAACCATAGATAAGGAGAGCCAAGACATCTTAAAAAGCCTAAAAATCCAAATTATCCCAGAATAGATGAGCCCGGTCTATTAGAAATTTGGCTAGAAAACCTTCGACCTGCTTCGTGTTTCCCAATTGGATACTACATCAGCCCATTTCAAATGCAGAGCTGGAGCAATGTGTTGTACCCCAAAATTTTCCCTCCCATATTTCTCAAGACATTTCAAGAATAATATCCAAGTTGCTCAAGATTGCTTAAGAGTTGGACAGTCAAATCATCTCCTAAGGCAGTCAATCTCAAATTAGGGTTTTGTGTTTCATCAAGGTCCTCACATCAAAATGACCTCAAGTTCTCCACAATGTCCTAATATGTTCTCAAGTTCATCCATGTCAAATTTCAAGCCTTGCAGAGGAAGTTTGGTCAGTCAATTGCTCAAGAGGTCCAAAAATCGACTGTTCTAGGGCAAAAGTCAAATGTGACCTACAAATAGTCAAACCTCAAGATTTTTTGTCAACATTCTCATTTTGAAGGTTAATTCATCATTTGATCAAGGTTTTATCATGATTCATCAAGGATTGCTCAAGATTCATCAAGATTCAAAAGTTGCTAAATTAGGGTTTTGTAGGAAAAGTCAACTCAACTTTGACCAAGCATAACTTTCTCATACTTTATGCAAAATGACCCATCCAAAGCTCATTTTTAAGAGGATGCAATTTCCTACAATCCATCTTCATACCCCAAGATCAAGAAATGCACTCACAAGAAGTTACAAATTTGGACATTATAGGTCATTTTTGAAAGTCAACAAAAACACCTTTTTTTACAAAGCTTATAACTTGAGCATGGAGTATCAAAATTAGATTAGACCAATAGAGTTGGTTAGAGGACATCTCAAGGTTTCTAAAAAGTCCAAGAACACTTCCAAAAGTTCAAAATTGAAGAAGTTATGCATTGTTGAAGTTGGGCATTTTTCCAAAATTGCCAAAAGTCAACTATCCCCAAAACTTCAAATTTTGACAAAAGGGCCCACTTTTTTCCACTTGATTTGATCTTTTCACACTACACACGTGTCCTATCTTCAGTTTTATGTCCAATTATTAATTTTTCTATTTTATTTGATTTTTATTGATTTAATTCATTTTTAAATCAATTTAAATCCAAATAAAATCAAAAATTTAATCAATTGATATCTTTTTGATCATTAAAGGTCTTTAATATCATTATGGACATGAGCAAATTCGAATCAGGGGCAAATCATGCACAAAATATTGGTTTTAGACATTTTTGGAAGCTTTGTTAATGGAGAATAAAATCAAATCTTCAATCATCAATTCTCATGGATTCAAAGCCCAAAACTAAACCTAATTGCTTCCAAGATACTTATACAATGCAAAGCATACAAGAACACGACCTAGAGGCTGCAGAATCTGAAACACAAAACTTGAGAAAAAGCTTGAAAAGTGTGAAACTGAAACCCATATTGAAGGCAAATTCAGGGCAAAAGCTGAACGCTATCTTCTTGCCAGAGGTCCACTGAAGCGATTGGAATCAAAAGCAAGGTCACAGGCCCTCTCCAACACACTAGAAGTCGCTTGAAACACGACCCTGTACACGAAATCGTGACTCCATATTCTGGCATCTTTTGAGCAAAATTTTGGTACAATCATACTTATCATTTGATTTCCAAACTTTCTGCATCATTTGATTTTATTTTCATAAGCCATAGCCTTGTAACCGAACCTAGGGTTTGGAAGGTTGTATTTGGGCATTTTTGCTACAGGGAAAATCAAGACAAACGATGGCCATGAGCGTGTTCAGGAGGGAGAGACGAGTAAGATGATGGTCTCAAAATTCGTTTCCATCGCCTAGAACTTGTTTTAGGATCGAGCCATGGATTTTGTTGCGGATTCAAATCCGCGGGAAAAAGAGCAGGTTTCGTTGAAGAAGATGAAGACGTGTCTCTTCTTTATTGGATAATTTCAAATCTTGCGCGTTTTCTTTTATTTCCCAGCATAGTATTTGTTTGTCCTTATATTAATTGCTATCTAACATTATAACAAATAAGCATGATGGTTGAGTTGGTAAGCGCACTAGTGGAAAGTCCAATGGGACCTGGGTTCGAATCCCAGACCCCTCAATATTTGTTGAATTTTGTTTACAGGTGATTCCATGCAGCATCAAGAGCGTGGCATATCATGTGTCCCCGTCCAGATGGCTGCCAGATAGCCCCATGCCAGATCTGGTGGCCAAGGTTGAATGTCTATCATGGTCTCAAGTCCAAGGCGCACGGGGAATCATGGAAAGTCAATGAGGCTTGCTGCAAATGGGCCAAACAATTGCTATCTCACCTCCTGATTTGCCCTCCCCCCATTTGGTTTATTTCTTTTCTTTTCTTTCTTTTATTTAATTATTTGATTTATATTATTATTTTTATTATTTAAACCACTGACCAATTAAAATCTTTTTTCTCATAAAAATCAAAAATACAAAAATATATTTTATTCATTAAAATTAAAATCATCACTTTATTTTTGTAAATAAATACTAACTTAATTAATTTAGTTTTAAATAGGTTTAACTTTTAACATTTCTTGCAATAAATTAAAATTAATTTAGATAATTAGGTTTTACTAACTTTTAATCAATTTGTTTTATTTCCTTAAATATAAAAAAAATCCAAAAATATTTTCATTAATTAATTAATTTAATTGTTAACTTAGATTTAATTCCTTTTAATTCAAAAAAATAACAAAAAACATGCTTTCTTTCACAAAAAAGGGTCAAAACCCTAAAAAATACGCCGATTTAATTTTCTCGCACGTGATCCATATTTCCAATATTGTAATTGCTTCCGGTATGTAATAGCTTTTAATTAGGACTTTAATTATTTATGGCTTTATTTACTTTCCGCAATTTAAATTAAAGGGTTGCTTTTGGCGATGTAAATACCCGACGCCTTGTAATAGTTTAGATTTAATTTCCGCAATTTAAATTCCACAAATTATTAACTGCTAGATGTTTGATAATAGGGAATGCATGACAAGATCCAATGTATGAACTTAAAATCAACATAGCTCACCCATAACATGTACAAAGATAAAATTAACCGAAATAACACACTCGCGCACTCTTAGGGTACACCTCACTTGGTTGCCTTCGAACGTGGTCATTGAGTATAGGAAGTTTTAGAGGTCGCCCTCTTGTCCAAAGATAATAGTTGCCTCGAAACCGTTACCTCGGATAAAATGATCTAAGACGTTAGGGTTACCGCTAAGGCGTCCTAACATTGCTTTAGTGACCACACGTCCCTTAATCGAATTGACCCGAAAAATCCAACGACGATGCTACCTACTCATCAATAGTGGGATAGCGTTGTCTAAAGGACATTTGTACAGATTAATTCCTTTTTCGAGTAGGTAGATGGTTCTTAAGTACTTGCTCCTTTAAAAACAAAACAAAACTTTTCGCACTTACACTCCTTTCAAACAAAAACTATTTTCAAACCCACAAACACAAAGAAAAGCAAATTTTGAAAACACTTTGAGCAAGTACCTAAGAGCCCATGGATAACCACGGATAGAAAGGGTGCTAACACCTTCCCTTTCTATAATCTACCTCCCGAACCCGAGAAACATCTCGAAAAAGGAATTTTTCTGTGCTTTTTTCCTTTCCTGTTGGATAAAATAAAAGACGGTGGCGACTCTTGCTTACCGCGACATTTTGCAAAAACAAACGCAAAACGCGAACCAGCATTCCAAAACAGTCAGTTCTCAATCCCACCGATCACAGAACTGGCGACTCTGCTGGGGACTTTATAAGTGAGGAGTACCTTAGGATTAGATCATTGTGTTTTTAATTGTATGCTTTGTATGATTTATATTTGTGGGCTTGTATCGGAGTTTCTATAGATCCTAACCCGGATCTGGGGGTGATCTTTAGGTAAGTAGCAATAAACTGTGAGGGAACTGTCTGACGTAGACCGACACGGTTGAAGCAGTAGTTATGTTAGTGTGGCACTTTAGATTGTACCGATATCCCTTGTGTTGGAACGAGGAGAATATGGGTCATCTAAGGGGTCATTAAGCACCAACTGACCTTAGAACATTTAAATTGACCAACTTGGCCATAGAACAGTAGCAGTATGCTACACTCGTTGAGACTAAACTCTCGCGATGATTCCGGCCGCAAGAAAAAGTTGCTAAACTGGAATTATGACCGATTGAGGGTAGTCAGTGATATTGAGATCCTCTAGAACCCGATTACTATTTTTAGGACAAGTTTAAACCAACTAAACTGAAAGAGGGTAGTACCTAAGCTCCTTGCCAGCCTGAAATCTAAGGGCTCTTTGTGTGACTTGTGTGCCTTTACCATGTTTGCCATTTGTGAATACTTGTGGTGTGCTTACTATCATGACATCATGACATCATAACATTGCATACATCTTGCATTTGACTAACCTATTTCAAAGACAGAAGGGATTCATCTTTGTTCTGTTTTGTAGGTCATCATGATGCCTATGTGTAGGAATACCATCCGGATTAACTTTGTCCAAGTTCCTACCTTGCTTAAAGAATTGGTTGCAAAGATGCCTGATACTACTTCTTTCCTCGGGAGACATGGTTATCTTCTCAGTTTGGTCACCTCCAAATTGGACGAGCAGATGATGAGTGTTTTGGTCCAATTCTATGATCCACTCTACCATTGTTTTACTTTCTAGGACTATCAGCTGGTTCCCACCTTAGAAGAGTTCTCTGAGCTGCTCGGTATCTCTGTTCTGGATCAGACCCTGTTTACTGGTTGGGAGAAGGTTCTTAGGCCCGAAGAGATTGTTTCAGCCCTTCATTTGACCAAAGAGGAAGTAATGACTAATTGGGAGACTAGAAGTGGAGCAAAGGGCTTTCTGACTAAGTTTCTGGTTGGTAAGGCTAACTATTTTTGGGATAGTATGGACTTCAAAGCATTCGAGGATATTCTGGATCTTCTGATATACGGCTTGGTATTTTTTCCAAACTCCGACTCCTTCGTTGATGTGAATGCGATAAAGATCTTCATCTCTCGGAATCCGGTACCCACTCTCTTGGGTGACATTCTTCATCAGCTTTATGCTCGTACTACCCGAAAGCGGGGAACCTTGATGTGTTATGCTCCCTTATTGGCAAGGTGGTTTATTTTGCACCTTCCCAAGTCAGTGCTGAAGAATAAAGAAGGCATGGGCTGGGCTTATAGGGTGATGTCTCTCTCTCATAATGACATTATTTGGACTCTCAAGGGTATGGACGAGGTGACTATTATTGACTGTTGTGGGGAGTACCCCAATGTTCCACTGTTAGGAACCCGTAGAGGAATTTCCTACAACCCATGTTTAGCTCTACGTCAGTTCGGACGTTCCAGAAGAGAAGGACCTCATGAACTGTTAATGCCTAACATCATCTTTGATTTTCAAGGGGATAGCGATGAGCAACGTCGTAGATTCATAAAGGCTTGGTGTGATCGGTGGATCTGGAACTGACTGTTTAACGCTGGTTCGCGAAATGTCGCGGAAGCAAGAGTCGCCACCGTCTTTTATTTTCTCCAAATGGAAAGGACAAAAGCACAGAAAAATTCCTTAAAGAGATTGCTCTCGGTTCGGGAGGTAGGTTATAGAAAGGGAAGGTGTTAGTACCCTTTCTATCCATGGTTATCCATGGGCTCTTAGATACTTGCTCATTTGTGTTTTCAAAAAGTGGTTTGTTTGCTTTTCAATTGTGGGTTTTAAAAAGTTTCTTTGAAAATTCTAGCTCGACTCTTGTATCGGTCCTCAAGAGTGTTTGAAAAATTGCTTTCGAAAGCTTTTGAAAAGGTGTCGGTGTGAAAAGTATTTTTTTTTATTTGTTTTGAAATTAGAGCAAGTATCTAGAGTCGTCTACCTACCCTAAGGAATTCGTCTGTGTAAATGTCCTTTAAAGTAGTGCCATCCCACCATTGAGAGGTAGGTAGCACCACCGTTGGAGGTGTTCGGGTCAATTCGAGGTTCGGGACATGGTGATCACCAGAGCAATGGGAAGACACCTTAGAAGCTACCCTCATGCCAGGTTCCCGGATCATGAGGACTTACTAAGACATCTTCTACTCGACGATCACCTTTCGAAAGGCAAGGCAACAGTGAGGCATACCCTAGGGGTGGTGTGTGATTTGTGTGTCATGTTCATTTACATTTATCTTGTTCATGTCAGGTGATCTACGCGTTTGTTTTTATTTCGTCATTCATTCTTGCATGCCATTATTAACAGTTAAAAAGTTGCGGAAATTAAAAGTTCTAAACTATTACAAAGGCGCGGGTCCACATCGCCAAATTTAATCCTGGACCCGATTTGACAGAAAATAAATAAAGTGCGAGAAATAAAATGTCCGAGTTTACAAGGCTTTGGGAGAATTACATTAATATTTACAAGAAATAAAAATAAAATGCGCGAATATGAATTAAAATTGAAAACGAGGGCGTTGGACCCTTTTTAATTAAATTAAATTATGATTATTAAATTAATTAAATTAAAAGAAAAAAAAAAGGAAATTATTTTGAGATTTTTTGGATTTATGGTTTTTTATGTGAATTAAATGAAATTTAAACCTAATTCTAGCTATTTTTTAATTTATTAAGAAAATATGAAAATTATCTAAAGTTAAACCTAATTAATTAATGCGATTTGATTTATAAAAAATAAATAATTAATTATTAGTGAAAAGAAAAGAAAAGGGATAAAAATTGATACAAACCCTAATTCTACAAATTTTTAGGTTTATTGAAAAATATTAAGTTTAATTCTAGAATTTAAAACTAAGTTAATTAATGAGTTTTATTTACAAAACATATTAAAATAAAATATATTTTTAATTTTTTATGACCTTTCTGATTTTTTTGTTATTTTTTATATTTTTATGAAAATAAGTTAAATTAAAGGAATTAATTAAAAAAGAAATAATTGAAATAAATAAAATAAGGAAAAGAATAGAAAATACAATACCTTGGGGGGTTCTGTCCCCAATTGGAGGTAAAGCCCTAGCAATTCTGGCCCATTAAGCATTGGCCTTTATTTGACTTTTTGGAGAGCGTGTGGGTGCATTGACTAATGAGTATGGTGCTCCTCTGATCATGACCAATGGATTAATCTCAGTGGGCGCGTGGCATAGTTGGACCAAGGGGTGTATGATGGCCTTCAGGGAAGAGCGCTGCATAGGATTAGATTGAGAGAAAAAATATTGAAAGAGAGTTGGACCTGGGGTTCGAACCCAGGTCCCAAAGGTTACCAATGTTACTTTTCACCATTCAAGCTAGCGCGTTCATTCTTTAACCTAATGGAAACTAAATAATATAATGAAAAAATGGATTAGTGGACAGAATAAAAAAACGCGCTAATTATTTGAATCCTCCAATGGTATTCCTCCACGCATCATCTTCCCCACTGATTCCTTGCTTTTGCCTGCAAATATATATTAAATAGCGGGGGTTTTGAACCCCCACAATCTGAAATACAGAAAATAGCGAATAGAAATTAAGCCAAAATAAAAAGGGCGCGACTAGTGATTCTGGATCGTCCAAGCATGCTGAGTTCAGTGGTGTAGGTTTCAAGTCTCAATTGTTCCTGAATAAGGAAGCCCCAATTCGTGACCTCTGTAACCCTAAAAGACAACAATGGCAGTTTCGCGTATGGTGCATAAAAATTCAATCAAACTACATGGTTAGCTTCAGGAAGGTCTCATTAGTATAAATCAATCCAAAAAATGCAAGAATGATGCGTGTAAATTGATGCACGAATACAAAAAATATGATGAACAGGGTTGTTTCGTGTTACCAATTCTGGAGCTTAGAAGCTATGATTTTGATCCAGGAGCCTTCCTTGATGTCCCAGGAAGGTGATAGAATGGTTGTTTTGGCTTGAAAACCTTTGCAATCGTGATTTCAGTTTTAAACTTTTCTTGAAAAAATGCCAACTTGGTTATGGCTTTTGGGCGCAGCTTTTTGGTCCTGATCACTAGGGTTAGGTTTGCACATGTATAGAGAATGAATTTTATCAATAATCCAAGCCCATAGCCTTGCTTTTAATGATTTTCAAGATTTGATTTTCAAGAATCTTTTCCAATATTTCTTCATGCATATTTGATACAAATCATGGCCAATCACTTTAATTCCTTCCATATCTGATCATGCACGAAATCTTGAGCTTATTCCATGCATAAAAAGATTTAAAAAGTTAGGTTTAGTATTTTCTACATATTTATTTTAATTAAATGAATTATTAGTCATTAAAAATCCAAATAAATAAATAAAAATGATGAAAAACTTCCCTTTGGGCCAAATGGTCGTGCACATGCCTTGGATGATGGATTTTGGAAGAAAAAGAGGCCCATTAGCATTTTTAAGACTTTTGAAGCAATGTTGACTTTTCAAAATATCCAAAAATTTCCCAACTTCCACAAGGCATATCTTGCTCAATATTTAAGCTTTGCTCATGTTCTTGGACATTTTGGAAAGGTCTTGAAGTACTTTAACCAATGTCTTTGGTCCCATGTCATTTTGATTTACCAATCTCAAGTTATGGCCTTTGACTTAAAGTCCCTTTTTGTTGACTTTTGAAAATGACCTATAATGTTGAAATTGATAACTTTTTGTGAGAGCATTTCTTGGACTTTAAGTGTGAAGAGGAGTTGTAGGAAATGTCTTTCTCTTCAAAATGAGCTTTGGATGGAATTTTTCTGATAATCCATGTGGAAGTTATGCCTTGGTCAAGTTGCAGTTGACTTTTTCAACTGTCCAAATATGGAAACTTTTGCATCTTGAGACTTTTTGAGCCAAGCTTTGAGAATCATGATCAAGCATTAATCAAATGATGTTTGTGGCTTCAAAATGAGATGTTGACCAAAAATTTGAACTTTTGACTGTCAAATGACCATTTTGCCCCTACAGTTGACTGTAGTGCAATTAGGGTTTTTGACTGTGCAATTTTATGCTGTAAGTCCTGAAACTTGGTATGAGGATGCTTGACCATGTTTATAAGCATGTGGGACTTGATTGGACCCTTGGAAACTTCATTTTCTTTGTCAGAGCCAAAACCCTAGTTTTGACTGTTAGGAGGCCCTTGAACTGTGCAACCCTTGAGGAGATTTTGAAGCTTTGACTTGGCAAATTTTGAAGAATATGGGAGGGCAAATTTTGGGGTACAACACTTGGGATAGCGTTCACCAATCTGATCCACATGAGCTGGGCCCAAAGACTTCTCTGCCAATGGAGCCATATCTCAGATGGGTCCGCATCCGTGCCCAAAAGCTGGGTATGCCATATGAAGTCGTCCGACCTGTCACTCTTGAAGTTGCTAATGAAGAAGGAGTTCTTCCAACCATTATCCATCCTTATATGCCCACTGACATTGGGGAACTGAAGAGATCTTGGATGCAACTAAGGGAAGAACAGGATTCTTACCGAGAGAAGTTCAACGAGCAAGAGCAGAAGATCCAGAGGCTGACTAGACAGTTAGAGAACAAGCAGATTCTCAACGATTATGTCTGCACTGATAAGAAGAGACCATGGGAGCGTTGATTGACCTTTGATGATTTCCTTTCCAGTTTTTATTTACTTTTCAGTATTTCCTTTCATGTAACTCCCTGAGGGCATCAGTTGAACAATTTGAATTTTGAAGCTTATCTAATAAAGTGTGTTTCCTTTCTTGTTTACAAATTTGAATCTCGCGATTGTCTTTGAAATCATAATCATACGCATTTCATCTCATGCACTTCATAAACAGGTACCCTTTACAGGTCTCTTATCTTCTTCGCTGTTTATTTTAGCAATCATCATGTCTGCTGAATCTTCAACTGAGCAAGCCATCAAGGCCCTCCAGGCCCAGAGTGCCCAATTTCAAGAGCTGTTCATGAATCTAGCTAAGGTCAGCAAGACCTGAAGACCTTGATTCTGAAAGAGAAGAAGAAGAAGAAGAAGAGGACAATCCTGTTCAACACAGGGCACAGGTTTGGTAACAGGCTACAAAATGAAGTTGATCTGACCACCTCATCTGGAGTGAAAGGTAGTCAAGAGGAAAGGAGGGCTTCTAGCCCTGTGGTCTCCGACAACGAGACGGACTACGATGAAGAGCAGTATCCTCATTCCGAGGATAGATACAAACAACTGGAAGACCGGTTGAATGCTATGGAAGTTCAGAAAGTGCCTGGTCTGGACTTTGGTGATCTAGGTCTATCATCTGGGGTGGTAATTCCCCACAAATTCAAGGCACCAGCCTTTGCCAAGTATGGCGGAGTTTCTTGTCCAAAGCTGCACCTCCGGTCATATGTGAGGAAGATTCAGTCGTACACCGCTGATAAGAACCTATGGATCCATTTCTTTCAAGACAGTCTCTCAGGGACTCAGCTTGAGTGGTTCTACCAGTTGGACGGAGCCAGTATCCGCAGTTGGGAAGATTTGGCTACTGCATTCTACCGGAAATATCAGTACAACTCCGACCTCGCTCCTACGCGTACCCAACTCCAGGGTATGTCAATGGGAACGGGTGAAGGATTCAAAGACTATGCTTAGAAGTGGAGGGATCTCGCCGGAAGAGTACAACCACCCTTGGCTGATCGGGAGCTTGTTGATATGTTTCTAGGGACCCTGTCTGGTCCATTTTTCAACCACTTAATTGGAAGCTCTTCATCTGGGTTTACAGAGCTTATTTTGACCGGTGAGAGGATTGAAGCTGGTATTAAGGCTGGTAAGATACAAAAGGGTGCTTCATCGAGCATCGAGAAGAAGCCGTATAAGAAAGAATCCAGTGCTGTCTACAGTTTGAGAAGACAGAATAGACATGAACACCGCCAAGCTGTTAATGCGGTCGTTATTTCAAAACCTGTTGGTGCTCCTCAGCACAACAATCAATAGAAGGATGAGAGACCTCGAAGGCAATTCACCCGTCTCAATATGACTTTGTCTCAGATTCTGCCACAGTTACTGAAGACCAATCTTGTGATTCTAAAGGAAGCCCCGAAGAATCCAAATACAACATCACCAAAGTATAACCCTAATTCCCGCTGTGCTTTTCACTCTAATAGCCCGGGGCATAATACGGATGATTGATGGGTTTTGAGGAACAAGGTTCAAGACTTGATCGATGTGAAGGAGATTGAGTTCAGAGCACCAGAGAAGCCTAAACAAGATGCAGGGGTGAATGCTATCAGGGATGACGATGATGAAGAGTTCGATATCGACAGTTGGATCTACCCGACTGCCAGCGGTGGACTAAGCAACTGGACAGCAAAGGACTTCATCCCTATTACTTTTGTTACCCAGTAATGAAACTTTTGTTTTGAGTTTGTAACAGACAGTGTTTTAAACTTTATGGCCCGGTGTCTTACCCAGGGCACTGTGGCTTCATTTGTGAGGGCTTTATGTGTGTCATTTTCATATATCATTAATAAAAGCATTGGACGTTTCTTGCATTTCAAATCTTGCGCTCCTTGTTTTTCTTTTATTATATATTGCAAAACAACTATTTTGCACACACTCACGTATCATGATCTACATCCACTCTGGATCCCACTGATAACGACTCTTCTACTGCCGATTATGACTTCGAAAGTCCGATCAACTTAGCCGAAGACGAAGGTGATGATGATTGTGAAGTGTCTGTTGAGTTTGTTAGACTACTGCTTCAAGAAGAGAGGGCCATACTACCTCCAAGCCATCAATTCTGATGCCTCCAATTACAGGAAGACCGTTGATCTTACAAGTGCTAGATAATACAAAGAGGTACGTGTTGGGGCAGCATGACGAGTCTGGCCGAAAAGAGCATGCTATTTACTGCTTTAGCAAAAAGTTTACCGACTGTGAGACCCAATACTCACTGCTCGAGAGAACTTGCTACGCTTTGGCATGGGCTGCTCGCCGGCTAAGACAGTACATGTTGACTCATACTACTCTTCTGATACCAAAAGGTCTAAACGTCTTGACGGCACCTTGGCCTTTTGCAATGTGGGGCATTGATATGATCAGTGAGATCAAACCTACGGCATCCAACAGGCATCGTTTCATCCTGGTAGCAATTGATTACTTTACAAAGTGGGTTGAAGCAGCTTCCTTTGCTACCGTAACCAAGAACGTCGTGGCATGGTTCATTCGG
This sequence comes from Vicia faba, assembly GCA_948472305.1. NCBI lineage: Eukaryota > Viridiplantae > Streptophyta > Magnoliopsida > Fabales > Fabaceae > Vicia > Vicia faba. Next base: position 91,152,819 of record OX451738.1, read on the forward strand.
CACAATCTGATCTGTCGATACGGTGTACCAGAGAGGATCATTATGGACAATGGTACCAATCTCAACAACAAAATAATCACTGAGCTCTGCGAGCAATTCAAGATACATCATCACAACTCTTCTCCTTACCGGCCGAAGATGAATGGGGTTGTCGAAGCGGCTAATAAGAACATTAAAAAGATTGTGCAAAAGATGACAGTGACCTACAAAGATTGGCACGAGATGTTACCATTTGCTCTTCATGGGTACCGTACCTCAGCACGGACGTCAACAGGGGCAACACTCTATTCATTGGTATATGGTATGGAGGCAGTCTTGCCCATTGAAGTTCAAATACCCTCTCTCTGAATCATGAAGGATGCAGGTTTAAGCGAAGATGACTAGATTCAGACCCGACTTGATCAGCTAAACCTAATTGACGAAAAAAGACTTACTGCTATTTGTCATGGTCAGACATACCAAAAGCGGATGATCAAGGCATTTAACAAGAAAGTCAGACGATAAGAGTATCAAGTTGGGGACCTGGTAATCAAGCGCATTATCCTACCTCAAGGTGATCCCAGGGGAAAATGGACCCCTACTTACGAAGGGCCATTTGTGGTTAAGAACATTTTCTCAGGAGGAGCTATGATTCTAACCACCATGGATGGTGACAACCTTCATCACCCCGTCAATGCAGACATAGTAAAAAGATACTACGCATAATCAAAGACCCGCTACGTTGACTGGCCTAGGAAAAAATAAGGGCTTCCCGGCGAACCAAAAGGGTTCGGGCAAAAAGAAGGGATGAAAATAAAAAAATTTGTACACCCGGCAAGTCGAAAACCTGAAAAGGCAACTCGAGCAAAAAAAGGGTATCCCGGTGGACTGAAAACCCGAAAGGGCGGTCCAGGAAAAAGTTAGGGATAAGCGTAACACTATGTCTCATTGGATCACCTTGCATCCAGACTTCGGTATCGACTATCAAGCTCGGACGACACTAATCAATCTGATTCATCTTCAACCAGTAGCAAAGTGATGAGATGCTCGAGGATATAAAGGCAATAACAGAGTTGGAACCCAGTGGAATCATTCACATAGTTGTTTTGTTTAGTTTTTCACAAATTGTGTGAATTCTATTGTTCGGCGGCGTTCTCTTACTAGGACGTCAGCCTCTTGTACAAAAACGTCTATTTACAGGCCCAATTTCAAAATCAATACAATTCATTTTCAGACAAATTTCAAACTGTTTTTCCTTTATCTGTTTTATTTTGCAAAGAGCGTCCAATGTTCATTTTTGATATATGCATTTGACATTAATTGTTGCTCATAAATACTTACATGCAAAATAAAAGATGAATTACTGGTAATAGCATAAACAGGGGCAAATAAGAATTGTCCGAACTATACAGTTGCTCTGACCACCAGGTACCAAGGTAGATTCAGCTGAAGAATATGGCTGAGATACTTTCACTCCCCGCAGAGTAAGACAGTAATGGTAGCTCTCCCCAGCCGAGACTTACAACTATGAACGAATCAGCAATACTCTCCCCAAGCAGAGTTAGTCTGCCATCAGCACTAAAAGAGTCTTAATATTCCCCAACGGAGTATAAGAATATTCCTCAACAAGTGTGAGAGTATCCCCGGCAGTCTTAATATGCCTCAGCGGAGTATAAGAATGTTCCCCGACAGAATACAAGATGCCCCCAGTGGAATCAATATTTCCCCAGCGCAGTCTGAAAAAGCTTCCCCGACGAAGTTAAATCATCATCCCCAGTAGACTCTGAAAGTTTATCCCCAGCGGAGTACAAAAATAAATCTCCCCAGCCAAATTCAGAGGAGTATCCCCACAAGAGTCTAACAGGGTTATCCCTAGCAAGTCGCGACTGAAAGATCATCCCCAGCGAAGTTCTTTCCTTTCACGAACAGGAATTCAATCCTCAACAGATTTAATATCACCAGCAATGGTAATCCATCCCCAGCGGAGTTTATCATTGGAATCCCCAGCGGAGCTTATCAGCGGAATCCCCAGCAGAGTTTATCGTTAAAATCCTCAGCAGAGCATCTCTTCCCCACAGAGTAATTCCCCTCGGAGTATTCTCCTCATCATTTTATTCCCCAACGAAGTTATCCTCTCCTGCAAGTTTATCATCTTCGTCCATCATCCCCAGCGGAAACGAAGAATCCAACTTTATTCTCCAGCAGCTATCCGAGATTTATTTTCCCCAGCTAAAACATCACATTTCCATACATCATAATACATGCATAAACGCATCATATAATACAATCTCATTTATGTTGAGAACATCATTGCTTGATCCATATCATGCATTGTATATGACTGACCTTTACCTTTCAGGAAAGATGCGGTTAAATTCTCAACTATGTCAAAGGAGACAAAATCAGTTAAATTGATTCCTAAAGATTTTTCTGAGGCAAAGCCAGTCAATGGAGACAAAATCAGTTAAATTGATTCCTAAAGATTTTTCTGAGGCAAAGCCAGTCAATGGAGACAAAATCAGTTAAATCGATTCCTAAAGATTTTTCTGAGGCAAAGCCAGTCAATGGAGACAAAATCAGTTAAATCGATTCCTAAATACTTTTCTGAGGCAAAGCCAGTCAATGGAGACAAAATCAGTTAAATCGATTCCTAAATACTTTTCTGAGGCAAAGCCAGTCAATGGAGACAAAATCAGTTAAATCGATTCCTAAATATTTTTCTGAGGCAAAGCCAGTCAATGGAGACAAAATCAATTAAATCGATTCCTAAAGATTTTTCTGAGGCAAAGCCAGTCAATGGAGACAAAATCAGTTAAATCGATTCCTAAAGATTTTTCTGAGGCAAAGCATGTCAATCGAGAAAAAATCTGTTAAATCGATTCCTAAAGATTTTTCTGAGGCAAAGCCAGTCAATGGAGACAAAATCAGTTAAATCGATTCCTAAAGATTTTTCTGAGGCAAAGCCAGTCAATGGAGACAAAATCAGTTAAATCGATTCCTAAAGGTTGTTCTGAGGTAAATCCAGTCAATGGAGACAAAATCAGTTAAATCGATTCCTAAAGATTTTTCTGAGGCCGGCCAGTCAATGGAGACAAAATCAGTTAAATCGATTCCTAAAGATTTTTCTGAGGCCAACCCGTCAAAGGAGACAACCCGTCAATGGAGACAACCCATCAAAGGAGACAACCCGTCAATAGAGACAACCCGTCAATGGAGACAACCCGTCAATGGAGACAACCCGTCAATGGAGAAAACCCATCAAAGGAGACAACCCGTCAATGGAGACAACCCGTCAATGGAGACAACTCGTCAATGGAGACAACCCGTCAAAAGGGACAACCCGTCAATGGAGACAAGATCAGTTAAATCGATTCCTAAAGATTTTTCTGAGGCCAACCCGTCAATGGAGACAAAATCAGTTAAATCGATTCCTAAAGATTTTTATGATGCGAACACCTTCAAAAGAGACAAAACCCCTCTAGTTCATTTAAATCGATTCCTAAAGATTTTTCTGATGCGAACGCCGTCATAACAGACAAAACCCCTCTGGTTCAGTTAAATCGATTCCTAAAGATTTTTCTGATGTCGATCCGGTCAAAGTTCAAACCACCTACCAACAATCACCAAATGGAATCTATAAGTCCATTCCCGACATCACAAGGCTGATACTACTTCATGTGAGTGCAAATTTCTGGGCACTCTAGTGTTCAATCATCTTCCACCTTCGGATCACGAAAGGCCCGAAAGCCAATCTATATCCTCAGGTTTAAGAAGATTGAACAGGGGCAACTGTTATACCCTAAAATTTTCCCTCCCATTTTTCTCAAGACATTTCAAGAATAATATCCAAGTTGCTCAAGATTGCTCAAGAGTTAGACAGTCAAATCATCTCCTAAGGCAATCAATCTCAAATTAGGGTTTTGTGTTGCATCAAGGTCCTTACATACAAATGACCTCAAGTGCTCCACAATGTCATAATATGTTCTCAAGTTCATCCATGTCAAATTTCAAGCCTTGCAGAGGAAGTTTGGTCAGTCAATTGCTCAAGAGGTCCAAAAATCGACTGTGTTAGGGCAAAAGTCAACTGTGACCTACAAATAGTCAAACCTCAAGATTTTTTTGTCAACATTCACATTTTGAAGGTTAATTCATCATTTTATCAAGGGTTGATCATGATTCATCAAGGATTGCTCAAGATTCATCAAGATTCAAAAGTTGCTAAATTAGGGTTTTGTAGGAAAAGTCAACTCAACTTTGACCAAGCATAACTTTATCATACTTTATGATAAATGACCCATCCAAAGATAATTTTGAAGGGGATGCAATGTCCTACAATCCATCTTCATACCCCAAGATCAAGAAATGCACTCACAAGAAGTTACAAATTTGGACATTGGTCATTTTTGAAAGTCAACAAAAACACCTTTTTTGCCAAAGCTTATAACTGGAGCATGGAATATAACAATGAGATGAGACTAAAAGGGTTGGTTAGAGTACATCTCAAGGTTTCTAAAAAGTCCAAGAACACTTCCAAAAGTTCAAAATTGAAGAAGTTATGCATTGTTGAAGTTGGGCATTTTTTCAAAATTGCCAAAAGTCAACTATCCCCAAAACTTCAAATTTTGACAAAAGGGCCCACTTTTTTCTACTTGATTTGATCTTGTCACACTACACACGTGTCCTATCTTCAGTTTTATGTCCAATTATTAATTTTTCTATTTTATTTGATTTTTATTGATTTAATTCATTTTTAAATCAATTTAAATCCAAATAAAATCCAAAATTTAATCAATTGATATCTTTTTGATCATTACAGGTCTTTAATATCATTATGGACATGAGAAAATTCGAATCAAGGCAAATCATGCACAAAATTTGGTTTTAGACATTTTTGGAAGCTTTGTTAATGGAGAATAAAATCAAATCTTCAATCATCAATTCTCATGGATTCAAAGCCCAAAACTAAACCTAATTGCTTCCAAGATACTTATACAATGCAAAGCATACAAGACCTCGACCTAGAGGCTGCAGAATCTGAAACACAAAACTTGAGAAAAAGCTTGAAAAGTGTGAAACTGAAATCCATATTGGAGGCAAATTCAAGGCAAAAGTTGAACGCTATCTTCTTGTCTGAGGTCCACTGAAGCGATTGGAATCAAAAGCAAGGTCCCAGGCCCTCTCCAACGCACTGTAAGTCGCTTGAAACACGACCCTGTACACGAAATCGTGACTCCATATTCTGGCATCTTTTGAGCAAAATTTTGGTACAATCATACTTATCATTTGATTTCCAAACTTTCTGCATCATTTGATTTTATTTTCATAAGACATAGCCTTGTAACCGAACCTAAGGTTTGGAAGTTGTTTTGGGGCATTTTTGCTACAGGGAAAATCAAGACAAACGATGGCCATGAGCGTGTTCAGGAGGGAGAGACGAGTAAGATGATGGTCTCAAAATTCGTTTCCATCGCCTAGAACTTGTTTTAGGATCGAGCCATGGATTTTGTTGCGGATTCAAATCCGTAGGAAAAAGAACAGGTTTCGTTGAAGAAGATGAAGATGTGTCTCTTCTTCATTGGATAATTTCAAATATCGCGCGTTTTCTTTTATTTCCCAGCATAATATTTGTTTGTCCTTATATTAATTGCTATCTAACATTATAACAAATAAGCATGATGGTTGAGTTGGTAAGCGCACTAGTGGAAAGTCCAATGGGACCTGGGTTCGAATCCCAGGTCCCTCAATATTTGTTGAATTTTGTTTACAGGTGATTCCATGCAGCATCAAGAGCGTGGCATATCATATGTCCCCGTCCAGATGGCTGCCAGATAGCCCCAGGCCAGATCTGGTGGCCAAGGTTGAATGTCTATCATGGTCTCAAGTCCAAGGCGCACAGGGAATCATGGAAAGTCAATGAGGCTTGCTGCAAATGGGCCAAACAATTTCTATCTCACCTCCTGATTTGGGGCCCAAACCCCCCATTTGGTTTATTTCTTTTCTTTTCTTTCTTTTATTTAATTATTTGTTTTATATTATTTTTTTTATTATTTAAACCACTGACCAATTAAAATCTTTTTTCTCATAAAAATCAAAAATACAAAAATATATTTTATTTATTAAAATTAAAATCATCACTTTATTTTTATAAATAAATGCTAACTTAATTAATTTAGTTTTAAATAGGTTTAACTTTTAACATTTCTTGCAATAAATTAAAATTAATTTAGATAATTAGGTTTTACTAACTTTTAATCAATTTATTTTATTTCCTTAAATATAAAAAAAATCCAAAAATATTTTCATTAATTAATTAATTTAATTGTTAACTTAGATTTAATTCCTTTTAATTCAAAAAATAACAAAAAACATGCTTTCTTTCACAAAAAAGGGTCAAAACCCTAAAAAACACAGATTTAATTTTCTCGCACACGATCCATATTTCCAATATTGTAATTGCTTCCGGTATGTAATAGCTTTTAATTAGGACTTTAATTATTTATCGCTTTATTTACTTTCCGTAATTTAAATTAAAGGGTTGCTTTTGGCGATGTAAATACCTGACGCCTTGTAATAGTTTAGATTTAATTTCCGCAATTTAAATTCCGCAAATTATTAACTGCTAGATGTTTGATAATAGAGAATGCATGACAAGATCCAATGTATGAACTTAAAATCAACATAGCTCACCCATAACATGTACAAAGATAAAATTAACCGAAATAAGACACTCGCACATGCACACTCTTAGGGTACACCTCACTTGGTTGCCTTCGAACGTGGTCATTGAGTATAGGAAGTTTTAGAGGTCACTCTCTTGTCCAAAGATCATAGTTGCCTCGAAACGGTTGCCTCGGATAAAATGATCTAAGACGTTAGGGTTACCGCTAAGGCGTCCTAACATTGCTTTAGTGACCACACGTCCCTTAATCGAATTGACCCGAAAACTCCAACGACGATGCTACCTACTCATCAATAGTGGGATAGCGTTGTCTAAAGGACATTTGTACAGATTAATTCCTTTTTCGAGTAGGTAGATGGTTCTTAAGTACTTTCTCCTTTAAAAACAAAACAAAACTTTTCGCACTCACACTCCTTTCAAACAAAAACTATTTTCAAACCCACAAACACAAAGAAAAGAAAATTTTGAAAACACTTTGAGCAAGTACCTAAGAGCCCGTGGATAACCACAGATAGAAGGGTGATAACACCTTCCCTTTCTATAATCTACCTCCCGAACCCGAGAAACATCTCGAAAAAGGAATTTTTCTGTGCTTTTTTCCTTTCCTGTTGGATAAAATAAAAGACGGTGGCGACTCTTACTTACCGCGACATTTTGCAAAAATAAACGCAAAACGCGAACCAGCATTCTAAAACAGTCAGTTCTCAATCCCACCGATCACACAATGTCTTATGGTCTAGGAACTTCTTCCATACCTGTGAAAGGTACCTGTTCAAGAATGGATATGCCTAATAGGTGGGAGAACTCTTCCAAGGTGGGAACCAGCTGGTAGTCTGGAAAGGTGAAGCAATGATGCACAGGATCGAAGAACTGGAAAAGTACACTCATCATCTGCTCATCAAGATTTGAAGTGACCAGGCTGAGAAGTTGACAGTGTCTCTTAATGAACATGGAAGTCTCCGAAACTCTTGAGGCTAACTCTTTAAGTTGAGCAGGTATTTGCACAAAGTTAACTCGGATGGTATTTCTGCGCACGGAAGCCATAATCTGCAAAACAGAACAAAGATAAATTCCCTTGGTCTTTGAAATGGTTAGTATAATGAAATATGAATGCCATGTTATGATGCATGATATCATGATAAACCACAAGTGTGATACGGTGGGAGAACTGACTTGAGGTTTGGCGTTTGTGTTCGCAAATGTTTCGGTTTAGCAAGAGTCGCCACCGACTTTTATTATATCCAAAAGGAAAGGTAAAAAAGCACAGGAAAGACCTTTGAGATTGTTTTTGAGTTCGGGGGGTAGATTATGAAAAGGGAAGGTGCTAGCACCCTTTTCATCCATGGTTTTCCATGGGCTCTTAGTTACTTGTTTTAGATCACTTGCTTTGCTTTTCCAATTGTTTGAAATGGTGCTTTATGTGGTTTTGAAAGTATTTTAAAAATAGGCCTGTGTTTAGGCAATCTTTGTAATAATTCTTGTTTGTAAGAATGTATACAAAGATGTTTGTCTTTTGAAAAATGTCTCAATGTTTGAATGTTTGTTTGGAAAATGTTTTAAAAGTGTGTGTGTTTGTTTGAAAATAACAAGGATTGTTTGCAATTTGATCAAGTAACTAGAAGCATTCTACCTACTCAAAAGTCTTTCCTACACATTTTTATTCCTTTGATGTTGTTGATTTACCATTGCATTTGGTAAACAACCCTATCTTTGGATGTTAAACGGGACGGGCGTGGGTCATCGTATGACCATGATAGAAATGGTGCCAAGTATCTTAGCAAGTTTTAGGGACTAAGATCATTTGTTTTTAGGCAACCTTTTGATAGCGTCGTCGAGGGACTATAATCTTTTGTTTTGTTTTGTTTTTCCAAGATACCTAGCATGCATACCATGGCCATGTTGTAAGGCAACCAAGTGGGTGAAACCCTAGAGGTGTTGTATGCAATTTGTGTCATTTTACATGCATTTTTGTCTTGTGTTTAGGTCATGCTATTTGTTTTGATTTTTGGTCTTTTCATTCAAAACCCTAGTAGAAGTCAACCTGCAAACTCAGAAAATGGAAATGGTGAAGGTCGAAACAGGGGTTACAGTTGCTTGACAAAGGCCTGGATACTTTAGGTAGGAGGTATGGAATGTGTTTTAAGTGATTCAAAGCAAAACGCACGAGCCAATAATGATTTGGCCAAGGTTCTGCAGAGGTTGCCCTGTTTGGGCAGAAAATGGTGATTTATGTGTTTGAGGGTGTTTTCGAGGTTATGAATTCGTGTCTTAGGCTTGTTACAATGTTCTGAGGTTCTTTGAAAAGATACCAAGTCTTGGTTTTATCAGATACACAAGCTTACTTGACTTTTGCAAGTTTGCTTGCTTTTGAAGAAAAGGTGAAGTGACAAAGCCAAAGGCCTGTACAGGCTAGATCAAGGTCTGATGAGAGTTGGTGTACTTTGCCTGAAGTTTGTGGATATTTTTTGCAACAAGAGATCAGGTCCATGGCTCAAGAAATACAAAATTGCAAAAAGCATGCTTTATCAAAATGGTATTATGCACTTTATGCCATTTTTGGATTAATTCAATGTACAATGCTTCAAAGATCAGAATAAGACCATTATCCATTGTGTTTGAATTAAATTAAGGAGTGTAGAAAGTATTAGGACCTGTAATACCAAGTACAAGCAAGTTTGAAACTGATTTGCAACTCGTACCAATGTGAAAAATGCCATGAACAAAAGTGATAAATTGCCATTTTCATTCCTTCGATTCTCGCTAACCACAAATGATCTTGGAGAGTTCTTGGACATTTTGGAAATCTTGTAACATGCTCTACAATCCATATTTGAAATGAATTTTGATATTCCTCTTGGAACTATGTGAAAAGTTGTCATGAAGTTAGGTCAAAAATGTGCCTAAACTAGGGCAAAATTTCACTAAGTTAAAATGTTTATGGACCCTTATTCACAAAATCATAACTTGAGATCCAAGCATATTTTGGGAAAACTTTGTGAATAAAGGTTGTAGATTTTGTGGAGTACTACAACTTTCATGTTGGAAGTTTTCTTTGAATCCAATTTCATCATGGTGAAAAAGTTGGGAAAAGTTGGGAAAAAATAAGAAATTTTCATAACATAGAAAAATTATAAGTTATGAAATTTTTCAAACTTAAACCCTAAATTCCTAATTTAGGTTTCTTGGTGAACAAGTTTCATGTTTTGATGCATCTTGATGAAATATGACCCTTGGCACTTGATTTTGACCAAAAAGTCAAAGTTTGACTTTTTAGTGTACAATTGATTTTTGATCAATTGACTGGAAAATTCATCTTTCAATCCAATGCATTTGAGATATTTTGAACCTTGTGATTAGGTAAAGATGATGCCATTGAGTCCTTGAAACCATGCTTGAACCCAATTTGCCATTGTCTAGGTAAAAAATCAGAAATTGCCTTTCTCCAGTCAAAACCCTAATTTTGACCATTTTGCCCTTTTGATGATTTGATCAAATTTCTTGACGAGTTGTCATCCAAACTTGATCAAGTGATTCATATGAGTCTATAATGTTGATGTGGATAAAAAATTATTAGGTTTGACTGTAAATTGGCCATGGTTGATTTTTTCCCTAATACAATTGATTTTAGGTCAACTGTCCAATTGACTGGGCAAAAAAGTGATTCAAGGCTTGAAACTTGGCATGAGCAATCTTAGAGGTCCAACATGAAGTATGAAAGTCACATGAGGCATTGGAAGTCCAAAAATCCCTGTGCAAACTCAAACCCTAATTTCAGGTTATCAGTGCAAGGAGAGGTCTTGAGCTGAGCAAACCCTAATCTGGTCTTGAGTCCAAGAAGTCCTGTGAGGAGAATCTTGATAAAATGAGAGGGAAAATTTTGGGGTACAACAACAGGTATAGAAAACAACAGGTATTGCAAGCACAGTCAAATCACACAAAACCCTTAGGTTTAAGGCTTGCATGAGGTCAAAGGTAGTACCCTCTTGAAGTTAAGTTAGTTTTAACCTGTCCTAGCAAAAGTAACCGGGTTCTAGAGGATCTCAATATCACTGACCATCCTCCATCGGTCATGGTTTCAGCTCACGCAATCTTTTCTTGCGGCCGGAACTATCTCGAGAGTATGGTCTCAATGAGTGTAGCATCGAGTATCAACCAGTTCTCAGCTTTACACCGAGGCCGGCTATCTCACTACTTTCTAATGGCCAAGTTGGTCGATTAAAGGTTCTAAGTTCAGTTGATGCTTAACGACACCATGCAGCGGCCCCGTATTCTCCTCGTTTCTCCACAAGGGATACCGGTACCAACCAATATGCCACATCAACGTAGCTACTGCTTCAACCATATCGGTCTACACCGTATAGTTCCCTTACAGTTTATTGCTACTTACCTAAAAGGTGTCCCCAGATCCAGGTTAGGATCTATAGTAACTCCCAAACAAAACCCTTAAAATTAAAGCAATCAAGCAATCAAGAGAAGCAATTAAGATGAACTAGATCCTAAGGTATACCCCACTTATAATCCCCAACAGAGTCACCAGTTCTGTGATACGGTGGCAGAACCGACTGTTTTGAAATGCTGGTTTGCATTTTGCATTTTTGTGTTCGCAAAATGTCGCGGTAAGCAAGAGTCGCCACCGACTTTTATTTCATCCAACCGGAAAGGAAAAAAGTATAGAAAAAATCCTTTTTCAAGATGTTTCTGAGTACGGGGGGTAGATTATAGAAAGGGAAGGTGTTAGCACCCTTTCTATCCATGGTTTTCCATGGGCTCTTAGGTACTTGCTCATCTTTTTAAATTGCTTGTGTATGTGCTTTATTTTGAAAAGTTTAACTTCATGATAACCCTTGTGTCAGTCCTCAAAGGTGTGACGAAGTTGTTCTGAAAATTTGTTTGAAAAGTGTAAGTGTGAAAGGTTTTGATTTGAGCAAGTACCTACTAGCATCTACCTACTCGAAAAAAGATTGTTTCTATCCTTGTTTCCTTTAGACATCGCTATCCTACTATTGAGAAATAGGTAGCACCGTCGTTGGAGTTTGTAAGGGTCAATTTGAAAGGGATGTACCATCACTAAATCAATGTTAGGACGTCTTAGTAATATCCCTAAAGTCTTAAGATCATATTCGAGGCAAGATTTTCGAGGCAACATTTCTGAACAGGACATTTGATCTTTGTTAGACAGGAAGGCAATCGCTAAGACAACCTATACTTAATGATCGTTTACCGAAGGCAACCAAAGTGAGAGTATACCCTAAGAGTGATATGTGTGAGTGATTAATTTCTGTTATTTATCTTTGCACATTAGGGTTTTTTTAACTGTATTAAATTTTCATGTGATCTTGTCATACAATCCTATTAACATACATCTAGACAGTTAAATATTTGCGAGAATTTAAAATGCGAGAAAGTAAACCTACGCTATTACAAGGCTTCGGGGAGGGGATTAATTACATAGCCAAAAAACCCCGCAAAAGACGATAAATAAAAGAAAGTCCTAGATTAAACTATTACAAACCATAAACAGTTACATCAATATTGCAAAAAATAATAAACGCGCGATGAATTGAATGCGAGGCGATTAGGGTTTTGACCCTTGACTAAACCTAATTGTAATTTTAAAGAAAATTCATTTTTTGTCATTTTTTTTATTTGAGAAAAGAAGGCTTGACTGAATTAGAAAAAGGAACCTAATTACTAATTAGTTTTAAATAAGAAAAATAATTACATTAACCTATTTTTTGTATTTTGTTTATTTGAAAAATAAAAGAATTAAATCAATAATCTAACCTAATTTGCGAATTAGTTTTATATAAATAAAAAAGTTAAAATTGCCCTAAGTTAAACTAAATTAAACTAAATTAAACTAAATTAACAAAATTAATTTTGATAAAAAAAAAGTCTAATTCTAATTTTTTATTATTGATTTTATGATCTTTTATGAAAAAAAGAATTAATTTGTGAATCAAAATAAATAATGAAAATTAAAAGAATAAAAATAAAGAAAAGAAATAATAAAAGAAAATTAAATGGGCCTGGATGTTGTTGCTGAAAAAGGGGGTGAAGGACTGAATTTCTGGGCCCAAGTGGACAAAAGCTTGTTTGACTTCGTTGGATCCAGTGCACTCATTGAATGGAGGCGCATGATGGACCTTCAAGGGAGAAGCCTTGGATCTGGGGCGTTGATGAATCAGAGGGCCAGATCTTGATGGTGTACGGTGAGCACCTTGTCCTGCAAAGCATCTGATTGCCTGTGGAAAAATATTAAGAACAAAGTCTGGGACCTGGGAATCGAACCCATGTTCTTATGCATATTTCCACCCCCACGCTACCGTCTGAGCTACACGCTTCATTTGTATATACAATAATAAACAATTATTATATAATGAAAACAAAATGCTGAATTTTAAAACGCACGAAATTCAAATCACCCAACTGGGGGGTGCCACGCATCCATCTTCTTCCTCCCCACCGTCGCTTTAGGTTTTGTGACTTTTACCTACAGACATCAAGTGTAGGTATAGCCCCTGTCCATTTCAAAAATCTTGTATGCGCATGATAAATGAAACCTAATGGTACCAATCAACTCGTTTCAATCTCACGAGCATCGTGGTACCATTATCAACGCCCAATTTCTCCTGCATAAAAAACCCCCAAAAACAACGAATAAACCCTATCCATGGCATGTGCGCATACAGGCGTTAAAAATGCAATTGAATCATGGTGTCACGTTGCAAACATCTCAAAGGTTATAAATATGCCAATCAAATATGCTAAATATGCCAGAATTAGTGTATTCGATTTCAAGAAATCAAGCAAACAGTATGAATGTTGTAGGGTGATTCTGAGTGTTTCAGGCCTTGCAAATGGTCTTGTTGGCTTCAGGGATGATCCAAGAATATGAATTGCTCTTTTGAAGCGCTTGAAACGCCTACAGAGCAAGATTTGATCAGCATTTTTGTTTGAAAAATTTGAACTTTTCCTCTGCCTTTTCACGCTTCTAACCCTTCTGTCTCTGGTCTTCCTTTGCTCACTATCTATAATAGAGTGCATTAGGGTAAAAATTTGCATCAAATCTTTGTCATTTATGAAGATTGGCCAATGATTTATTCCTTGCTCCAAATCTTTCCAAAACAAGCATTTTCAATCTTTTTCTGTCCATATGAAGCCTTGCATGATTTGATCTTGTCACCAGCTGTATAACGACTCTAATCATGCACAAAATCTCAAGGTTTAATTGATTTTTGATATTTTCATTATTTTATATTGATTTTATTTGATTTAAATGAAATAAAATCAATATAAAATAATGAAAATAAAATAATGACAAGTGGAAGGGCTCATGGGTCGTGGATCACATTACAAACTCAGTGCAAGCATAAAAAGTTAGGCCCATTTAGCAAAAAATGCAATTTTTGACACATTTGACTTTTGGCAATTGTGATCGGTGGATTTAAAATTGACTGTTTAACGCTGGTTCGCGAAATGTCGCGGAAGCAAGAGTCGCCACCGTCTTTTATTTTATCCAACATGGACAGGACAAAAGCACAGCAAAATTCCTTATGAGATAGTTTCTCGGTTCGGGAGGTAGATTTATAGAAAGGGAAGGTGTTAGCACCCTTTCTATCCATGGTTATCCATGGGCTCTTAGGTACTTGCTCTTTGTGTTTTCAAAATGTTTGTTTTCTTTTCAAGTGTGAGTGGGTTTGAAAAAGTTTCGTTTAAAGATTTCAGAATGACTCTTGTATCAGTCCTCAAGAGTGTTTAAAAAATTGTTTTGAAAGCTTTTTGAAAGTGTCGGTGTGAAAAGAGTTTTGATTTGTTTTTGAAGAGAGCAAGTATCTATGAGTCATCTACCTACCCTAAGGAATTAGGCTGTGTAAATGTCCTTAAGGTAGTGCCATCCCACCATTGAGAGGTAGGTAGCACCACCGTTGGAGGTGTTCGGGTCAATTCGTTTGTAGGGACAGTGTGGTCACCAGAGCAACAGTAGGACACCTTAGAAGCTACCCTTATGCCATTGATCCTTTTTATTCCGAGGCAACCGTTTCGAGGCAACTATTCTGAGGCAACCGTTTCGAGGCAACTGTTTCGAGGCAACTAGATCAATGGACATAAGGACTTACTGAGACGTCCCATACTTGACGACCACGTTTCGAAGGTAAGGCAACAGTGAGGCGTACCCTAAGAGTGGTGTGTGAACTTGTGTGTTATTTTCATGTTATGTTTTATCTTGTACATGTATCATGGTGATCTACGCTTGTTTTTAATTTAGGCCATACATTCTTTCATGCAAAGTTTAGCAGTTTTAAGAGTGCGGAAATTTAAATGCGGAAAATAAAATCCTACGCTATTACAAGGCGTGGGTCTATACATCGCCAAATTACAAAGACCCGTTTTAATAAAAATGCGGAAAGTAAAACCTAGTTACTATTACATGGCTTGAGCAGTTACATAATGTTCACAAGAAAATAAAGTAACGTGCGAAAAGAATAAAAATAGAACGTTCGAGGGCGTTGGACCCTTTTGAAATTAAATGGAATTAAGAGTTAATTAATGATTTAATGAAAGGAAAGAAATGTTTTTTAGGTTTTTGATATTTAATGAAATAAGAAAAGAATTTAAAATTTGAAGGAAACCCTAGTTCTAAATATTTTTAATTATTAAAGAAAAAGGTTAAAGTATAAAACCTAATTTATGCTAATTAATTATTTACATATTTATTTACAAAGTATTTATTAATTAATAATGATAATAATGATGAGAAAATTATTTATTAAAAAAAGATGAGAATGTTAGAAACCCTAATTTCTACATATTTTATTTATTTAAGAAAAAGTGTTAAAATTGAAAACCTAAATTAACTAAATTTATTATTTAAAGTTTATTTACAAAAATAAATTAATGGTGAAATAATAATAATTAAATATATTTTAATGTCTGATTTTTTATTATGAAAATTAATTTATGAAATTAAAGAAAACAATTAAAAACAATTAAAAGAATCAAAAGGAAAATCAAATAAAAAAATAAACATGATGCAAACCATGGGGGTGTCTGGCCCATTTAGGAGGTTTTTGTGAAGCAATTTGGCCCATCAGAATCCAAGCCCTTTTGACTTTTCCAGTTTGAATGCATGTGGTTGACTGAGTGTGTACCATGGAATTCACGTTATGGCCATTGGATTGATCATCAGAGACACTTGGCAAGCCTAAGCGTTGGGATGCATGGTGGAATATTTGAAGGGAACTGCATGGGAACGTGTTAATGCAAAAATCATGAATAATATGGGGGGACCTGGGAATCGAACCCAGGTCCCAGCGTTTACCAAACCTTATTCCCACCATCTGAGCCAACGCACGCGTTTGTATATGTAATGGCAAACAAATAATATAATACAAAACAAAACTTAGTGATATACAACAAGAAAAACGCGCCATTATTCAAACGCTCCAGTCATCATAAGCCACGTCCATCTTCTTCCTCACCTTTCCTGCAATTATGAAACAAATAGCGGGGGTTTTAAACCCCCACTAAACACAACCAGAAAAAATAGCGATTAGCATATGCCTCAATATAAAAAGGGCGCGAGGTCATGGTTCGTTTCGTTTGGATGTCACGATTTCAATGGCATAGGTTTTAGGATCCAATTTTTCCATATACAGAAAGCCCTATTTTGGAGCTTCTGAAACCCTAGGTTTCAACAATGGTGGATTCTTATTTAGGCAGCCATAATTCAATTGAATGGTACCAACAGCTTCAGAATATCATTGTTAGTATAAATCAACAGTTAAAAAACATGAATAATGCATGGAAATTGAAAAACGATGATGAACACATTTATGAAAAGTGAGACTCTGTTCTACCAATTCCTGAGGTCTGGAGACTGGTTCATGATTGCAACACGTTCCTAGCAATGTCAGGAATGTATTGGAAGGCTTGTTGTGCTTTGAAACGCCTTGTAACTATGTTTTCAGTTTTCAACTTTTTGTGTAAATTTTGCACTTTGTTTCTGAGTTCTTAGCAGCCTTTTTGTGTCTATCTTGATTCCATTAGGTCTTGCATATGTAAGTGAACGAAATTAGGTTAAAAAACCAAGCCCAATGTCCATGAATTAAAGTTTTGAATATTTGATTTTCTCCATATCTTTTCCAATCTTTTTGCCATGAAAATCATGCCAATTATGGAAGATTTGGCCTTGTTGATTGATGCACGAAATCTCTTACATGTGTGGAAGATATTTGCTGCATAAAAAAGATTTAAAAACATGATTTGGTATTTTTCTTATATTTAAATTTAATTAAATGAATTAATGATAATAAAAATTCAAATAATTAATCAAAAATAAGAAAATAACTCCCTTTGAGCTTAATGGGTCGTGCATAGCCATTGGGTAATGATTCATGGAAGAATTTGTGGCCCATTAGCAATTTTGAAGTCTTTTGTGCAAAGTTGACTTTTCAAAATTCCCAAAAATTTCCCAACTTCTACAAGGCATATCTTGCTCAATTTTGAAGCTATGATCATGTTCTTGGATATTTTGGAAAGGTCTTAAAGTCCTCTAACCAATGCCTTTGGTCCCATGTCATTTTGATTTACCAATCTCAAGTTATGGTCTTTGACTTAAAGTGCCTTTTTGTTGACTTTTGAAAATGACCTATAATGTTGAAATTAATAACTTTTTGTGAGAGCATTTCTTGGACTTGAAGTGTGAAGATGAGTTGTAGGAAATGTCATTCTCTTCAAAATGAGCTTTGGATGGGATTTTTCTGATAAACCATGAAGAAGTTATGCCTTGGTCAATTTGTAGTTGACTTTTTCAACTGTCCAAAAATAGAAACTTTTGCATCTTGAGACTTTTTGAGCCATGCTTTGAGAATCATGATCAAGAATTGATCAAATGATGTTTGTGGCTTCAAAATAAGATGTTGACCAAAATTTTTGACTTTTGACTGTCAAATGACCATTTTGCCCCTACAGTTGACTGTGAAGCAATTAGGGTTTTTGACTGTGCAATTTGATGTTGTGAGTCTTGAAACCTGACATATGGATGCTTGACAATGTTTATAGGCATGTGGGACTTGATTGGACCCTTGAAAATCTCAATTTCTTTGCAAGAACCAAAACCCTAATTTTGACTGTGTTAGGAGGCAATTGGACTGTGCAAACCTTGAGGGATTTTGAATCATACTCTTGGCAACTCTTGAAGAATATGGGAGGGCAAATTTTGGGGTACAACAACAATTTTGCAAAAAGGGTCAACTTGGCCAATGAATAACTCTCTCAATTTTGATCCTAGAGAGGTGTTCTTGGACTTTTTAGAAAGCTTAGTATGTCCTCTAAGCAACCCTTTTTGTCTCATCTTAATTGGGACTTCCATGTTCATGTATGAAGCTTTGACCCAAAAGGTGTTTTTATTGACTTTTCAAAATGACCTATAATGTCAAAATTCATATCTTTTTGTGAGTGCATAATTTTAACTTGAGGTATGAAGATGGATTGTAGGGAATTGCATCCTCTTAAAAATAAGATTTGGATGGGTTATGTTTGATAAAGTATGAGAAAGTTATGCTTGGTCAAAGTTGAGTTGACTTTTCCTACAAAACCCTAATTTAGCAACTTTTGGGTTTTGATGAATTGTGAGCAATCCTTGAGGAATCATGATCAACCCTTGATCAAATGATGAATGATACTTCAAAATGGGGATGTTTACCAAAAATCTTGAGGTTTCACTGTATGTGGGCCACAATTGACTTTTGACCTAGCACAATCTACTTCTAGGTATTTGAGCAATTGACTGAGCAAACTTTCTCTGCAAGGCTTGAAACTTGACATGGATGAAGTTGAGAACATATTAGGACAATGGTGAGAATTTAGGATCCTTTGGACTCAATCATCTTGATGCAAAATGAAACCCTAATTTAAGGTAGACTGCCTTAGGAGAGAGTTTGTCTGGTCAACTCTTGGACTTCCTTGAGCAATTTGAGGACCTCACTTGACATGTTTTGAGAAATATGGGAGGGAAAGTTTTGGGGTACAACAAGTACGAGTAGGAGCAAGGTTAACGTTGTATTGATACTGCTTGTAGAAAGCAGCAGCCAAATCTTCCCAATTTCGGATATTGGCTCCCTCCAGTTGGTAGAACCATTCAAGCTGAGTCCCTGACAGACTATCTTGAAAGAAATGAATCCACAAATTTCTATCAGCGGTGTGGGGATGGATCTTTCTGACATAAGAGAGAAGGTGGAGTTTTGGGCAGGACACCCCATCATACTTAGCAAAAACTGGAGCTTTGAACTTCTGCGGGATGACCACTCCCGATACCAATCCTAATTCTTCGAAATCCAGCCCAGGTATCCTCTAAAATTCCATGGCACTCAAACGATCTTCCAACTGCTTGTATCTATCCTCAGCAGGAGGATACTGCTCATCATTGTAGTCGGTATCATTGTCAGAAACTGCAGGACTGAGATCCTTCTCCCTTGTCTCTTCTTCTTGATTCTCCCATTCCTTGGATGAAGAGGTCAGATCGCTTGTCGCTTCAACCGCTCTCCAAACCTTCTGCCCATATTCAGAATACCGGCAGCCTTCTTCTTTTTCTTTTTCTCTTTCAGGATTAGGGCTTTGAGATCCTCCTGCCCTTTTGCCAGACTTATGAACATTCCTTGGAACTGGGCGTTTTGTGCCTGAAGGTCCTTGATGCTTTGTTCGGAAGACATTTCTGCTGAAATACACAACGTAGAAGATGATAAACCTATAATGGTACCTGTACATGCAATGCTATGAATGGGATGCGCATGCAATGATTTCAAAGACTTTGAGAAATTTAAATTTGTGAACCAAAATAAAACAAAGATTTTATTAGCTGAATTCAAAGTTCAAATTCCTTTTAGGCGTTACAATTAAAAGCAAATCTAAAACTAGAAATGAAATCAAAATTCCCATGGATGCTTCCTCTTCGTGCCGAGATAGACATTGAGTCCTTTTTCCTCATGGAACTGCTTCGTGAGCTCTAAAACCTTCCTTTCTTGAGCATGAAACTGATCCCTGTAAGTATCCAGCTCCTTCTTCAATTGAATCCAAGACCTCTGTAATTCTCCAAGATCAGTGGGAATATAAGGATAGAAAATTGTGTAAGGAATACCCTCTTCAGTAGTGGGTTCCATAATCACTGGTAAAACGGCCACATAGGGCATCATAAGCTTCTGGGCGTGAGCTCGTACCCATTGGAGGTAAGGTTCCAAAGGAATGGAAGTTTTTGGCCCCAAAGCCCTGGCGCCAGATCGGTTTACCATGGCTCAAGCTCGTATGAACCTCCGGCGATACTCGTGAACATCATCCTTATAGTTGAATATAATGCCCTCGATAAGTAACTCATGGGGACCATCTCTTCGGGCGTAACCAAATTGTTGCAGAGATAAACAAGGATTGTAGGTTATGCCCCCTCTGATACCAAGTAATGGGACATTATGGTACTCCCCGCAGCGGTCAATAACAACAATGTTTTCCATAGCTCGGGAAAACCAGAGAATATCCATATGAGCGAGTGACATTATCCTTTGTGACCAACCCAAACCTTCTTCATTCTTCAGTATGGACTTAGGGAGGTGAGAAATAAACCACCTCGACAGCAATGGCATGCAACATATAAGAACCCCTCTTCTCTTCATGGTACGAGTATGGAGAGTGTGCAAAATATCTCTGAGCAAGATAGGCACAGGGTTGCGAGAGAGGAATATCTTGATGGCATTCACATCTATGAATGAGTCTGGATTAGGGAATAGGACTAACCCATAGATTAGAAGAGCCAAGACCTCCTCAAAAGCTTGAAAATCCATATCATCCCAAAATAGCTGGGCCTTGTCTATTAGAAACTTGGCTAGAAAACCCTTGACTCCGCTTCTTGTTTCCCAATTGGATACCACGTCGGTTCGTTTCAGATGCAAGGCTGAGGCAATGACTTCTGGCTTAGGAACTTCTTCTAGACCTGTGAAAGGCAACTGTTTAAGAATGGGTATATCCAACATCTGAGAGAATTCTTCCATGGTAGGCACCAACTGATAGTCTGGAAAGTGAAACAGTGGTGCTTGGGATCAAAGAACTGAAAGAGTACACTCAACATCTTTTCATCAAAGTTTGAAGTAACCATGTTGAGAAGTCGACCATGTCTCTTAGTGAACGCAGAAGTTTCAGAAACCTTTGATACTAGCTCTTTGAGTTGGGAAGGTATCTTTACAAAGCTGATTCGGATTAGTGTTCCTACGAACAGAAGCCATGATCTGCAAAACAGAACAAAGATAAATTCCCTTGGTCTTTGAAATGGTTAGTGCAATAAGAATGTATGCTATGTTATGATGCATGATGTCATGATAAACCACATGCATAGCAAACACAGACAAATCACACCAAGTCCTTAGGTTTAAGTCCTGCATAAGGTTAAAGGCCATACCCTCTTGAAGTTTAGTTGGTTTCAAACCTGTCTTAAAAAGTAATCGGTTTCTAAGGGATCTCAATATCACTGACCATCCTTTATCGGGCATTGTCTAAGCTCAAGCAATCTTTTCTTGCAGCCTAAATATCCCGAAAGTCTGATCTTAATGAGTGTAGCATCGAGTATCAACCAATCCTCAGCTCTACACCGAGGCCGGCTATCTCACTACTTTCTAATGGCCAAGTTTGTTCAACTAAGGTTCTAAGGTCCATTAGTGCTTCACGACACCACGTGGCGACCCCGTATTCTCCTCGTTTCCCCATGAAGGATACAGGTACCAACCAAAGTGCCACACCAACACAACCATCTCTTAAACCATATCGGTCTACGCCGTACAGTCTCCACGATCTATTGTTGTTTACCTAATGAGTGCCCCCAGATCCGGGTGTAGGATCTATAGTAACCCAAGCAAAAACCCTTTAAGAATAAAGCAAACAAACAAGAAAGCAATTTGAAATGACTTAGATCCTAAGGTATACCCCACTTTATATTCCCCAGAAGAGTCTCCAGTTCTGTGATACAGTAGCAGAACCGACTATTAATACTGGTTTGCGTTTTGCGTTTTTTGTTTGCAAAATGTCGCGGTAAGCAAGGGTCGCCACTGACTTTTATTTCATCCAATCAGGAAAAAGAACGCAAAAAAACCTTTTTCGAGAATATTTCGGAGTACGGGGGTAGATTATAGAAAGGGAAGGTGTTAGCACCTTTTTTATCCATGGTTTTACATGGGCTCTTAGGTACTTGCTCATTTCTAAAATTGCTTATGTGTGCTTGTTTTGAAAAAGTTTTACTTCGTGATAACCCTTGTATCAGTCCTCAAGGATGTGACAAAGTTGTTTTGAAAATTGTTTTGAAAGGTGTTTGTGTGAAAATCGTTTGTTTGAGCAAGTACTTAAAAGTTAATCTACGTACTCGAAAAAAGTCCGTTCATTTTCCTTTTAGACAATGTTATCCCATTATTGAGAAATAGGTAGCATTGTCGTTGTATTTTTAAGGGACGTTCGAAGGGACAAATACGGTCACAAAAGCAATGTTAGGAGGTGTTAGTAATCATCCTAAATCCTTAAAGATCTTTTTCTGAGGCAACATCTGAATGGGTCATTTGAGATCTTTCGGGGCTAGAGGATGACCACTAACAAACCCTATACGTCATGATCGCTTAACCGAAGGCAACCGAAGTGGAGTAAACCCTAGGAGTGATCATGTGCGAGTGAGCTTTTTTCAGTTAATTTGTCTTTGCACATTTAGGTTATCTACCGTTTTAATTGTCAAATATTCTTGCCATACAATCCTATTAACATACATCTAACAGTTAATAATTACAGAAATTTAAAGGTGCAGAAATATAAAACCTAACTATTACATGGCTTTCGCATATACAGAATTATTTAACTGAAAATAAAATGCAGAAATTAAAACCCTAATTAAAATCTATTACAACCTCGAAACAGTTACATAAATAATAATCAAAAGGGTAACTAAAAATACGCGCGTGGCGGATTAAATGCAAAGACGATTGGAAAAACCTAAAAAATCTAATTTGAGAGAAGAATATTTAAGTTATTTTTGAAGGAAAATTAATTAATTATTTACAAAACCCTAATTTTTAATTAGTTTTAATTATAAAAAGGAATTAAATTTACCTAATTAGAATTAGAGTAATTAATTCAAGAAAATAAAATATTTTATGAAAACAAAAGATTTTTATGTTTTTTTTGTAATTTTGATTTGATAAAAAAATGATTTTGTTATTTTGTAAAGAAAAAAAAAAGAATTGAATAACTAATAAAAGAATAAGAAATAAAATAAAACAAAAAAGATTAGAGACGGGCCTGCTTAAGCAATTGGGGGGGGGTGTTGTTGAATTAATCCAAGCCCATTATGATTGAGGCCCAGCTAGCGCGTGATCTAGTGGGGAGGCTTCCTGATGGTACAGCATGGTCCCTGGCAAGTGGAGACGTTGGATCTGGTTGATCAGGCATGTGATGAGATCCTGTAGTTGGATGATGGAGGTGCATGGTGGACGCTTGAGTGGGTGATGTGCAGGATCTGTCAAGGGAAAATAAAATAAGTAAATTTGCTGGGACATGGGATCGAACCCAGGTCCTCTACCCTTTCCAACACACTCCTTTACCAGTTGCGCCACATGTTTCAATTGATAACATAATAATAATGATGCATAATATATAAAACAAATGGATAAAACTGAAACAAACAAAAATACGCGCCCAGTTTGAATGGCCCAGTGGTTGGCTGCCACGTTATCACTTTCTTCCTCAGTTCGTCGTTTTAGGTAAACAACTTATACCTACAGCAATCTTCCATAGCTACAAACCTGCAACTTTCCAAAATCCAGTACAGGTATGATAAATGAATTATGTCTATACCAATCAAAAAAATTTGACCTCACGAGTACGATGGTACCCTTTATGTAGGCCAATTTTACCTGTATCAAGAAACCCCAAAATGTGACCTCAAACCCTAATAATGGCAACTCTGGATATAAGCGTCAAAACTCAAAATCAAGTAAACCAAAACGTTCTAAAGGTTCATACAAACACAATGCTACATTCAATAATGGTTAATCATGTATGAATTGCAAAATATGATTCAAGTAAGGGAAAGCAAACTGTGAGTCTGTAACACACGTTTCTGGGTGTGAACAGGCTTGCAATTGATCCAGTTATGTTCTTGAGATGTCCAGCAATCTATTGGCAATGCTAGAACGGCTTGAATTGGCCTCCAAGCTTGTAACCGAATCACACCTTTTTGTCAATTTTTTTGAGTTTTATTCTTCCTTTCTCACGACTGCAACCACCCTCTTTTTCCTTGGATGCGTTATGTATATGTACTTGAACGAATTAGGGTTGTAAAAACCACTAGTATCTTTGCAAATTTTGAAGATTTGATTTGGTTTTCATGTGGTATGATATCCTTCCAAATTTGGCCTAATCATGCCATTCTTGTGCCAAATAAATTTGATTTGATTTGATTCTGATATGCCAGCATAATGAGCTTGTGATTATGTCCAAAAATCCAATCAAAACAAATCTTTGCTATTATTTACCAATTATTTGATTTAATTCAATTTTTAATAAAGAAAAAATCAAAATAAAATAAATAATGAAGCAAATAACATATGAGTGAACATTTGAGTCATGGACCATGTCACGAGTGAGGTATAAGCATAAAAAGTTAGGCCCATTTGGCAAAAAATGCATTTTGGAGCACATTTGACTTTTGGCAATTTTGCAAAAAAGGTCAACTTTGACAAGGCATATCTCTTCCAATTTTAACCCTAGAGAGGTGTTCTTGGACTTTTTAGAAAGCTTAGGATGTACCCTAAACAACCCTTTTTTTCGCATCTCAATTGAGTCTTCCATGTTCATGTAAGAAGCGTTGACCCACAAAGTGTTTTTGTTGACTTTTCAAAAGGACCTATAATGTGGAAATCCATATCTTTTTGTGAGTGCAAATTTTGAGCTTGAGGGATAAAGATGAATTGTAGGGAATTGAATCCTCTTCAAAATGAGATTTGGATGGAAAATTTCTGATAAAGTATGAAGAAGTTATGCTTGGTCAAAGTTTGGTTGACTTTTCCTAAGAAACCCTAATTTAGCAACTTTTGGGTTTTGATGAATTTAGGGCATCCCTTGAGGAATCATGATCAACCCTTGATCAAATGATGGATATAACTTCATAATGTTGATTTTTACCAAAAATCTTGAAGTTTAACTGTATGTGGGCCACAATTGACTTTTGACCTAATATAGTCGATTCTCAAGCATCTGGGCAGTTGACTGAGCAAACTTCTTGTGCAAGGCTTGAAATTTGACATGGAGGGTCTTGAGAACATATTAGTACCATGGATCGAATATGAAGTCTTTGGAGTTCACCCATATTGATGAAAATGGAAACCCTAGTTTAAGACACATTACCTTAGGAGAGAGTTTGTCTGGTCAACTCTTGGGCAACCCTGAGCAAATTGAGGATCTCTAGGAGTATGTTTTGAGTAAAATGAGAGGGCAAATTTTGGGGTACAACACAACCATCACATAATCTAGAATATAAGATAAATATCCAGATAGTATAACAAACATCTCTCAAAATATACATGAACATAACAACATAACATAAATCCAAATATTCCTCGTGTTACATAACCAGAGCATGACTCACTATCTAAATAAAGATAAACAAAGAACTAGCTTCTCCGACTAATCCTCTCTAGGAGCACCATCGTTATCCTTGGTACCTGAGTGGTGTCGTATAAAATATCATTTCAACAGAAGGGTGAAAATTCATATCATTATAGAAATATATAATAATAAGTAATGCATAACACTTCACATAATCATGTATTTAACATACTTCCACACAATTCATATGATTTCATATACAACATTGCTCAATGATACAAGATTCAAAGATAATCAATCACAAATACCACAAATATAATATTCACATAAATATCACATATTACACACCAACTCAACATTCATATCGACACATGTAACTTCAATGTAACTCAATGAAATATTCATGTGGTACAGACTGTTATCCTTACCGATATTATCGGGTCCACATCTCCAAGACACATAACCACAAAAAAAGCCCGTCCTCTAAGCTTTGAAACCCATATATCTAGGTTTTTGACAAGTCAATAATTCCTACAGAATTACCAAACATTGCCTCTTGACATAAATGATGCATGTGCAATCTCAATATAAGTATTCAATTAAGACCATCTCCATATCTTAATCATACAACCATATCTCACATAATCAACACAATTGAATTATCTTCACCAAATTGTACAACATACATATTTCATGTCATCAATCACGCGCGCATTCTCATAGCATTAATAATCTCAAAACATCATTATAACATGTAGCAAACAATTATAACCCATGTCATCTTCAATCAACATCAATTCCCAACAATTACATACACAAAATCAAGTATCATATTTCCATCGAAAAGTGCATCGAAACCAAATAAAAACATATAATTAAATTACTAAAAATTCATGACAATTCATGATAAATAATATACATCCATGATCCATAACAGTTTCAGAAAATAATAAATTTTTCATTCCATACCGTGCTAATTGGCACCTAGGGCGCTAAATGACCTCGCGAAAAAACAGAAAAATCTGTTACAGACAGCTTTTGACTTGAAACGAATTTGTCCATCCAAATCTCATTCAAACACATATATTTCACAAATTAAATGTATTATAACCTATATCTAACATATTGCATCAAATAAAAACATCAAAACATGATTTCCAGCATCAATTTCATAATTCCTCATTCAAACCCTAACATGTCAAAATCTAGAAATTGAAGAACAAATCCCTAATTTCATATTACTACCAATCACATACTATTATATACATCCATAAATCAATGAATACCCACCCTTACCTTGGATGTAGATACTCTAGGGTTATATCCTCTTCTCCTTTTCCCCCGTTTCTCCCTTTTTCCTCTTTCTTCTCTTCTTTTGTTTTTCTTCACTTTCTCTTTCTAATTCTATATTTTCCTTATTTTGTTCAACTCTTACTAACTCTAAATGGGCTTAACTCCACTCACCCACTCTAATGAAACATAAGGCCCAAATGTGTATTTTGCTATTCTCACACTCAATAACCCAATAACATATAATACACGCTTATTCCAATTAAATCAATTATTCACATAATCACATAAAATAAAATAATTAAATAATCGTCAAACCAAATAATAATTAATATGGAAATTAAATAATAAAATAATTAATAAATAAAATCGGGGTGTTGCAACTCTCTCCCACCTAAAAAATTTGTGTCCTTGAAAATTACCTCAAATAAACAACTCAGGATAAGCTCTCTCATCTAACTCTCGAGTTCCTAAGTCAGGTTTCCACCCGCCGATTCTCCCTAAGCTACCTTTACCAAGGAAATCTCTTTACCATGAAGTTGTTTCAAACTCCTAATCCTATATCCGCATTGGTGATGTCTCCAAAGTCATGTTATCTCTTATTTGTACATCATCTAATTGGACCGCGTGAGATAGATCCATAATATATCTCCTCAACTGAAACACATGAAACACATCATGGAGATTAGCAAGCGACCGTGGCAAAGAAATTTGATAAGATACTTCACCCACTTTCTCTAGAATCTGATAAGGACCAATAAAACGTGGGGTCAACTTACGCGACTTTAAAGCTCGACTAACACACGTTATCGGAGTAACTCAAAGAAACACATGATATCCCTTCTCAAACTCAAGTGTTTTCCTCCTCTTATCATGATAACTCTTCTGACGACTCTAAGAAGCCTTCATCTTCTCCTGAATCATCTTAATTTTATATGTAGTCTATTGAACTATCTCAGGCCCAAACACATCACTCTCTCCAGATTCATACTAACACAAAGGAATCCTACACCTTTTACCATACAAAGCCTCAAATGGTGTCATCCCAATACTCGAATGGAAATTATTGTTATAAGTAAACTCAATCAAAGGCAAGTAATTATCCCTAGTACCTCCTTGTTCCAATACACAAGCTCTCAAAAGATCCTCAAGTGACTGAATCGTCCTCTTAGTCTTACCATATATTTGCGGATGACAAGCAGAACTCAAACGCAACTTCGTACCTAAAGCATTTTACAAACCTTCCCAAAATCTCGAAGTAAATCTCATATCCCTATTTGATACAATGCTAGATAGAATACCATGCAAACTTACAATCCTCTCAATGTGCAACTTTGCAAGCTTCTTCATCGAATAATCCATTCTCATCAAAATAAAGTGAGCAGTTTTCGTCAACCTGTCCACAATAACTCAAATAGCCTCAAACTTACTCGGTGTTCTAGGTAAACCAGAAACAAAATCCATAGGAATACTATCCTGTTGTACCCCAAAATTTTCCCTCCCATATTTCTCAATACATTTCAAGTGAGGTCCTCAAATTGCTCAAGGAAGTCCAAGGGTTGACTAGACAAACTCTCTCCTAAGGCAGTCTACCTCAAATTAGGGTCTCATGTTGCATAAAGATACTTGATTCCAAGGGATCCCAAATGCTCACTATTGTCATAATATGTTCTCAAGATCATCCTTGTCAAGTTTCAAGCCTTGCAGAGGAAGTTTGCTCAGTCAATTGCTCAAAGGCCTGAAAATCGATTGTGCTAGGGCAAAAGTCAACTGTGGCCCACATACAGTCAAACTTCAAGATTTTTGGTCAACATTCTCATTTTGAAGTATTATTAATAATTTTATCAAGGGTTGATCATGATTCATCAAGTATTGCTCACAATTCATGAAAACCCAAAAGTTGCTAAATTAGGGTTTTGTAGGAAAAGTCAACTCAACTTTGACCAAGCATAACTTTCTCATACTTTATTGTATATAACCCATCCAAAGCTCATTTTGAAGAGGATGAAATTCCCTACGATTCATCTTCATCTCCCAAGTTCAAAATATGCACTCACAAGAAGTTATGAATTTGGACATTATAGGTCATTTTGAAAAGTCAACAAAAACACCTTTTTTGTCAAAGCTTCATACATAAAAATGGAAGACTCAATTGAGATGATACCAAAGGGGTTGCTTACTGGACATCTCAAGATTTCTAAAAAGTCCAATAACACCTTCATAGAGTCAAAATTGAAGAAGTTATGCATTGGTGAAGTTGACCTTTTTTGCAAAATTGTCAAAAGTCCAAAGTGCCTCAAATTGCAATTTTTGTCAAATGGGCCCAACTTTTTGCACTTGTTTTGAGTTTGTAACATGGTCCACGAGCCCTAACTCTTCCCGCTTGCCTTTATTTTATTTTTTCTATTTATTTTGATTTTTATTTCAATTAAATCAAATTAAATCAAAATAAATCATGGAAATATCCAAATCATTCAAACCTTAAGATTTTGTGCATATTTCAGGTATCTTATACAGCTAGCAAGAGAATCAAATCGTGTAAGGCATGGTTGTGCATAAAAAGATTGATTTTTGGCCTATTTTGGAAAGATTTTAAAGAAAATCAAATCATGATCAAAGACCATAATTGACAAATATTGAGAGCACATTTGTAACCCTAATTCAATCAGTGGTATATAGTGGACAAGTGCAGACCAAAAACACAAGGTTTTGAGGCGTGGAGAAGAAGAACAAAACTTGAAAAAACGCAAGAAAAGTGATGACTTAATTTCATACTTCCAAGCATTTTCAAGATTCCCAAGCCATCTTATTCGCTTCCTGGGAGTGCAAGGAACCTATACCAATCAAAAGCAAGCGTCTTCGTGCCCAGAATCCGGTTCCACGACCCCCACGGTTTGCCACTATTTTCAAAATCGAATCTCTTTATTCTTGCATCTTTATCATGTTTCAATAGCATATTCATGATCCCTAACGTGTTTGCAAGCTCATGGTGACAATTAATTGAATTTTTGTTGGTTGTATTTAAATCCACCATGGCTAGGTATTCTTGTTGTGTTTTGGGATCTTTTTATACAGGCAAAATTGGTCCACAAGAAGGGCACCATGATGCTCACCAGGCCAAGGCGATTTGATCCACAACATTAGATTTCGTTTATCGTACCTGTATGTGATTTTGATATGTGCATGGGTTATAGCGACGGACCTATGTCTGTAGGTAAAAGTCTCTGACTTTTACCAACGGAGAAGGGAAGAAGAAGACTTGTGTGGCACCATCCCATTCGCCTGTTGGAAATTTCACGCGCAGGAAATTAACAAGTTGTGTTTTTTTTTATATTATTTATTTGTTTCTCTATGTACAACAAACGCGCTTGGCTCAGTTGGTGGGAGGCATGTGAAAAAGTCCATAGGACCTGGGTTCGATTCCGAGGTCCCCTTTATTTCTTCACTATATTTTTCTATACATATTCCTATGCGCAGGTTTCCATTACACCCCACCTTGTGCCATCAGCTTGCAGCCACCAAATCTGAAACAGATTTAATCCAAAGGCCATCATTGGAGGACCATAGTGCACCTTGGTCAACGTACAGCATGGAAGCATAGAAGTCAAACGTGGGTCAGAATTCTTGGGCCCAAAAGCTGCTATTGGCACCCCTCTAATTTGCTGATTACAAGGCCCATATTCTCTCGTTTGCTTTTATATTTTTCTCTTTTCTTTAATTTATTTAATTTATTTTACTAACACAAAAATTAATTCTTTTTATCAAAAAATCATAAAATAAATTTTTCATCAAATTAGATTTAGGTTTTATTTTTTATCAAAAATTAATTTAATTAATTTTAGGATAACTTTAATTTGTTTTTGTAAATAAATTAAAACAAAATAGAAATTAGGGTTTTGTTTAATTTAATTTCTTTTTTTCTCAAAAATAACAAAAACACTAGAATAGGTCAAATTTAATTAATTTCTATTAGTTTAACTTAATTAGCAATTAGCTTTGTACATATTTAATTTAAAACCTTATTTTCTTAAAATAATCAAAAACAACAAAAAAATTATTTTTCTTTTAATTAGGTTAGACGGGGTCAAAACCCTAATTTCTCTCGTTCTCGTTCCATCGCGCGCGTTTATTTATTACAATATTGATGTAATTGCTCATAGGATGTAATAGATTAATTAGGACCTTTTTTCGTTTATTTATCGTTTTGCGGGTTTTTGGCTATGTAATTAATACCCAAAGCCTTGTAATAGTGTAGCTTTATTTTCTCGCACTTTAATTCTCGTAAATATCAACTGTTAGATGTATGATAATAGGGTGGCATGACAAGAATGTATGTTAATTTTAAAACGGTTAGCAAACCCTAAATGTGCAAAGATAATAACTTGAAATTGAATCACTCGCACATGTGCACTCCTAGGGTATACTCTCACTTCAGTTGCCTTCGGTAAACGATCATTAAGTATAGAATATTTTAGTGGTCGCTCTCCTGTCTAAACAAAGATCAAAGTCCCGTTCGGAAAAGTTTCCTCGGAAAGGTTGCCTCGGAAATGTTGCCTCGAATACGATCTTAAGACATTAGGGTTATTACTAAGACGTCCTAACATTGCTTTAGTGATCGTACGTCCCTTTCAAATTGACCCTTAAAACTCCAATGACGGTGCTACCTACTCACTAATAGTGGGATAGCATTGTCTAAAGGAAATAAGAACAGAAACATTCTCTTTTTCGAGTAGGTAGATGCTAGTAGGTACTTGCTCAAAACAAACTTTTTCATACCAAACACTTTACAAACAAAGTTTTCAAAACAACTTCGTAACACTCTTGAAGACAGGAGCAAGGGTTAAATCGAAGTAAAACCAAAACTTTTTTCAAATCAAACACACACAAGCAATTTCGAAAATGATGAGCAAGTACCTAAGAGCCCGTGGAAAACTACAGATAGAAAGGGTGCTAATACCTTCCCTTTCTATAATCTACCCCCGTACTCAAAATCTCGAAAAAGGAATTTTTCTGTGCTTTTTTCCTTTCCAGTTGGATAAAATAAAAGTCGGTGGCGACTCTTGCTTACCGTGACATTTTGCAAACACAAACGCAAAACGCAAACCAGAATTTTCCTAAAACAGTTCTGGTTCTGCCACTGTATCACATATCCCATTTACATTCAGGAATAAAAAATTGTTGCATCAAATCAGACAGTTTCTGATGTTCAATCTTAAACTTCTGACAAATCAAACAAGAATACACAAATTCTGCAAAGTTTTTCTTCATACCTGGCCACCAAAATAATTTCCTCAAATTTTGATACATCTTAGTAGCTCCTGGATGAATACTCAATCCACTCTGATGTCCTTATTCAAGAATCCTCTTCTTCAAATCGACTATATTCGGAACACAAACTCTATCATAACATGTCATGATACCATTCTCATCAATCCGAAAATCACCACCTCGGCCTTAATCGATCAACGTCAACTTATCCACCAAAATCAAATCAGATTTAAGACCTTCTCTAATATCATTAAGAATGCCACTAGTAAGCTTCAATATACCAAGCAAAACTCCATAAGAAGTCTATTCACAAATCAAACTCATATCTCGAAATTGCTCAAGTAATTCCAACTCTCGCACCATCAACATCGACATATGCAATGACTTCCTACTTAATACATCAGCCACAACATTCGCTTTACCCGGGTGGTAATTTAAACCAAAATCATAATCCTTCAAGAATTTCAACCATCTTCTTTGCCTCATATTCAACTATTTTTTATCAAACAAATATTTCAAACTCTTGTGATCACTAAACACATCAAGTCTTGATCCAAACAAATAATGCCTACAAAGTTTCAATACAAACACAATAGCAGCTAACTCCAAATCATGAGTCGGATAATTCCTTTCATGCACTTTAAGTTTCCTTGAAGCATAAGCTACAACTTTTCGATTCTGCATCAACACACCACCTAAACCCATCAAAGAAGCATCACAATACACAACAAATGGTTCTTCCATATCAGGAAAAATCAAAATAGGAGTGGTTTTCAACCTTCTCTTAAGCTCTTGAAAACCAGTTTCACATTGTGCAATCCAAATAAAAGCTTGACCCTTTCTAGTCAATTGCGTCAACGACAAAGCTAACTTGGAAAAGCCTTCAATAAACTTCCGATAGTAACCTGTTAAACCAAGAAAACTTCTAATCTCAGAAACAGATTTTGGAGCTTCCCATTGAGACACGACCTCAATCTTCAAAAGATCAACAACAATACCACCTCTCAATATCACATGTCCAAGGAAACTCACTTTCTTCAACCAAAACTCACATTTAGAAAAATTAGCATACAATTACTTATCTTTCAACATAAATAACACAATCCTCAGATGCCCAGCTTGATCATCTTCACTCTTTGAATAGATCAAAATATCATCAATGAAAACAACAACAAACTTATCCAAATACTGATGAAAAATCTTGTTCATATATTCCATAAATACACCAGGTGCATTGATCACGCTGAACAACATTACAGAATACTCATGGTGACCATACTTTATTCTAAAAGCAGTCTTCTGAATATCTTCAGCCTTTACACGAACCTGATGATACCCAGACCTCAAATCTATCTTACTGAATACACTTGCACCAACCAACTGATCCATCAAATTATCAATCCTCGAAAGTGGATACTTATTCTTGATAGTCACCTTGTTCGGTTGTCTATAATCCACACATAACCTCGTAGTACCTTCTTTTTTCTTAATCAACAAAACTGGTACACCCCACAACGACACACTAGGACGAATGAATCTCTTCTCAAGCAAATCCTCAAGTTGACTCTTCAACTCTTTCAATTCATACACTGACATCTGATATGGATCCAACAATATCAGACTAGTTACTGGAATTAAATCGATCGTAAACTCCATCTCACGCTCTGGAGGCAAATCACCTACATCTTCAGGAAATACCTCAGGAAAATCAAGAACTATTGCTAATTCACCAATCATTCGTTTTCCACCAATTTCAAATACTGCCATCAAAGCCAACAACACATCACCATCATGCACAGACTCATTCACTTTCTTGGCAGACATAAATAAATCTCTCTCAAAACTAGAATCAAGAAAGATAATTGTCTTATCAGAATAGATGATATAAACATGATTGAATTTCAACCAGTTCATCCCAAGAATAACATTAAGTTGATCTAACGGAAGACACACTAAATAAACTCCAAAGTCTTTACCAAAAATAGGCAACAAATAACTCAAACACACATATGAAGTAGTCACTGAACCCATAGCAGAAGTATTAATAACTATACTTCCATTCATATCAGATAACTCAAGATTCAATCTCTTAATACAATCCAAAGAAATGAAAGAACGTGTCACGCCATTATCAATAATAGCAATCAAAGGTGTACCATTAATAAAGCACGTACCTCGTATTAGTCTATCCTCAGCAGCAGTCTCAGAACTAGATAGAGAAAACACTTTCCCTCTAGCTTGGTCATTCTTCGGCTTGTCACACTTGGAACTAATGTGACCTTGCTCACCACAGTTGTAGCAATTCACACCTTCACCTCCTCTATAATCATTAGACTTGTGACCTAGCTTACCACATTTGAAACACTTCACATCAAGACTTGTACAATCAGAAACATGATGTCCTTCGACACCACACTTGAAGCACCTAACCGGAGTAGAAGCTCCTTCCCCACTCGGCTTCTTGTCATCACCAACTTTTTGTTTCCCTTTACCAGCAGGAGTCATATACGGCTTCCCCCTGAATTTCCCCTTTACCTTCTTATCATGAAAAGTCTTATAATAAGCAGCACCATCTCGACTATCCTCATCATAGATCCCACTCTTGTTAACCAGCTCAAAAATTGAGTAATCTGCGGATAACCCATAGCCTTCTTGATCTTTGGCCTCAAACCATTCACAAACTTAAGACACTTAGATCTCTTAGCATTAGCAGTGTTGTAATGAGGACAAAACTTAATCAAATCCTCAAATTTTGCAGCATACTCAGCCACGGTTCCATTACCATGCTTCAATTCAAGAAAATCAATCTCCTTTTTCCCAGGCACATCCTATGGAAAATGATTTTCCAGAAATGCATCTCTGAAAAGTTCCTAAGTAACCTCAATCCCATCTTCATCAAATCTCTGAACAGTGTCATTCCATAAATCCTCATCTTCCTTTTCAAGCATATGAGTGCCAAACTGCACCTTCTGTGCATCCGAATAATTCATGACCCGAAATATCTTCTCAATCTCTTTCACCCAAATTTGTGCCTGGTCGGGTTCATGAGCTCCTCTAAAGATTGGCGGATTGTTCCTCTAGAACTTCCCCAAAGCACGAAATTCATCATCATCTCTGTTGCCAGCATTGACGTGCGGTTGTTTCCCAATCGCACTGGCCAACATTGCCAAGGCCTCAGCAATAGCATCATCATTCCTTCATGGAACCATCGTCCTGAGATTCCAAACAACCAACAACACTCATCAGACAAACAGTACTGATTTGTATATGACACATATTGAATACAAAAGGAAATAAACATATTATTAACCTGGCCAACTGACCGACCAAGCTCTGATACCACTAATGTAACACCCCTTAAACTCCACGCAAATAATATGGCATAACCAGAGTAAATTAGCATGTATATCAGACAAGGGTGTCACAATTACTTCACGACAACAACATAATACACTGGTTATGCTTTGACACACATTTAGAATCATGTTCCATACATTAACACTTATGCATCTCGCAGTGAAATAATTTTCATTTCAAAAAGAATACTAATGATTGAAATCTCATACTAATAATCAAATCATAAAATATTAGGCACTAAAGATCATCATCACATAATCTCGAATATAACATAAATATCTAAAGAGTATAACAAACATCTCTTAAAACAAACACGAACATAACAATATAACATAAATCCAAATGTTCCCCGTGTTACATGACCAGAGCATAACTCACTACCTAAATAAAGATAAACAAAGAACTAGCTCCTCCGACTAATCCTCGCTAGGAGCACCACCGCTATCCTCTGTACCTGAGCAATGTCGTATAAACCATCATTTCAAAGGAAGGCCGAGAATTCATATCAATATAGAAATATATAATAACAAGTAATACATAACAAACATACATCAATTGAATTCATCATACTTCACATAATCATGTATTCAACAAACTTCAACATAATTCACATGATTTCATATACAACAATGTTTAATGATTCAAGATTCAAAGATAATCAATCACAAATACCACAAATGTAACGTTCACACCAATATCACATATTTCACACCAATTCAACATTCACATCGACACATGTGACTCCAATACAACTCAATGTAATATGCATGTGGTACCTGTAACACCCCTTCTAATAAACCCCGAATTAAACGATATAATTAAAATCAGAGAAAATAAAATTTACACGAAAGGAGTGTCACAACATCAATTCACATATTCAAGAAAAACGGACATGACATATTCATCACTTTAATCATTTTATCACATAATACATTCATGACATATACTTTCTTTTTCGTGCAAACGCAATGGAATCATAATAATATTATCTTCTCCAAAGGATGAATCAAAATATAAAATTCAAGGCATTAAGCCATATGGTTCATACACCAAACATGTTATCAAGTCATAATATACATACATCAACATATAATCAAAACAATCGATTATATACAAGTATAAACCATATACAAAATATACGAACTCGAATGCGGACACCTAACCCCCAAGTGTTACAACCAGAGCATCGACTCGATAAACCAAAATAAAACGGATTACAATCCAAATGCATCCGCTAAGCTAGTGCCTCGCACTACCGTCTTCGGTACCTGAACAATGCCGTAGCAAGCATTTTCCAACAAAAGAGTAAGAATTCTAACAAACATAAGGTATGTAATTTAAAGCAAATGAAAGGCATTAAATAAAGGAATCTTACTCTTTTTCTAACTCTTGCATAAACCACATAATATATTCATTTAATCCAATTCCCATATTCAACAACTTAAAGAAATCAAACACAATCAATTTCATTTACCAATTAGCACATAATGCATAATATTCAACAAAACATCAGCTTAACAAAGTGTGTATGTGCAACTCGACACAACAACACGACTCATGCATGTGGTACCAATCATCTATTATCCTTCGGATTTACCGATTGTTTATCCCTCAGACGGATAATCACAAAGCCCATTCCCTAAGCTTTCAAACCTCCACTCTGAGTTTGGGACGAGCCACTAGCCTCCACGAGACTAACGGACATCGCCTCTTGACACGACTTATGATGCGGTGTGCAATTCAACAACAACAATTATGCAAATCAAGACATCCCTCTATCTCAATTACAAGCATACATCACCATAATTCAACCCTATGAATTAATCTCACAACATTGCACAACAAACATCATTTATTTCATTCCAACAATTATCACACATCATCAAAATATTTATAAACCAAACACATCATTTCCGGAATCGGAAATTAACCAAATATCTCGAAAATACAACACACCTACAATTTAATTAATCTCCGGTTGAACTCAAAATATTAAGTTTTACCCATTAATCGTAACCGATTATATTAATTAATCACACAACAACATAACATTTATAAACCGAACATGTTATTTCCGGAATCAGTATTTCACAATATATTTCCAATATACCACACGTCTACAATTTAATTTATCTCCGGTCGAATTCAAAATATCAAATTTTATCGATAAACCGTAACCGATTATATAATTAATCACACTGTTAATTATAATATATATTAATATATAACTAAACTATTTTACTTTTATATATATATATATATATATATATATATATATATATATATATATATATATATATATATATATATATATATATATATATATATATATATATATATATATATATATATATATATATATATATATATATATATATATATATATATATAATTAAATAAATACTATAATAACATTCTCCATTTCTCCTTTATTATTTTCCGTTCTCAAAAAATAACTCCATCATAATTACCTACGCGTTTAACTTAGTTACCCCGTCAAATTTCATTAATTTCCGGATAACTAATTTTACCGTCTAAATCGGCTAATTCGAAACAACACAATCCCGATCGATCTCCGAAAACATCACAATCTCAAAAAATAACTCAAGCATAATTACCTACGCGTTTAACTTAGTTACCCCGTCAAATTTCATTAATTTACGGATAACTAATTTTACCGTCTAAACCGAAAAAAACTGAAATCAAATGCAATAAAAACATACTAGATGTTTAGAGGAAGTCTAACCCTTACCGATTAGTCTCCGAAACGAGCTTTTCGGTTGATTCCGGCAACTTTTCCCCTTCTCTCAAACCCTAGATTTTCTCTTCTCTTTTCTTCTCTTCTGCTACCTCTCTTCCTTTCTCTAATTTTCTGCTTTTTTTTTTATTTGTTTTTAACTTACTGACTTTCTTTCTAACTTATATATATACTATACTTAACTCATTATTATATATATAATATAAACTAACATATAAATATAAAACTATATTATATATTATATATATTCTAACTTAACATATGTATATATATTAACATATATTAACTTACTGATACTCAACAACCTAACATAACTTATTTTCTTTTATAATATAAAACTAATTTATTTTATTTTATTCAAAATAAATATCAATCGGTCATTTTCAGAAAATAATAATATAAATAATATTAATTAAAACTATTGAAAATCACATACCAGACCGAGTAGTATACTACCAATTAAGTAAATATAATTTATCAAGATAAATATTATTATATTGAATACTATTTCCCGGTCAAACCGATTAAATTCGATTTTATTTCAAACGGTCAAATACCAATAATAATATTATTTCTAATATTATTGCTCCGGTAACTGACTCGCATTAAATCTTCGGTTAACCAAATAAAATTCAACTCTACTTGATAATCCGATAGCACTTCTCAAATGATACCGACGATCTGATTAATTACCAAACTTCATCTAAATGAAATAATTAATCCTTATTTAATTTAATTAATTAATTAATTAAATTCGGGTTGTTACAACTCTCCCCCACTTACAGATTTTCGCCCTCTAAAATACGACTGAGACAAACCACACTGAACCTGCTCATGTATCCGTCCACCCAACTCTCACTTCCACCAAGTAACATACGAAAGACACCAAAAGACGCGAACATCTTCTTAACATCAAGATCCAACAAAAACACAATGTCGAGGTGCAAGGCCCATACTATGCACTCGTCAATAAACTGAAGACACCAAGAATAACCAAGTCGAGAACACACTAGTTCACCCGAGATTCCAGACACAACAATGTCATTACCATCACCATGGTAGCACCCCCTTCGATTCCTCATCCAGTGTAATTAATCAAAACCTCAAATCGTCCAATCACTCGCGCATAACGGATTTGTGATACCTCACACTTCCACTGTGCACTCTGATAGCCTGCAACTATCT
Source organism: Vicia faba (assembly GCA_948472305.1). Lineage (NCBI taxonomy): Eukaryota > Viridiplantae > Streptophyta > Magnoliopsida > Fabales > Fabaceae > Vicia > Vicia faba. The sequence continues at coordinate 91,191,959 of OX451738.1, forward strand.
AACTTACGACCCTCATATCCAATTTTTGTCCGCTTAATACTTATTCCAATTTCATCATCCAAATAAACACATCTGAAACATACAACTATCATGATATATCACAACCTATGATCCATCAATTCTAAAATCTTATCTTCGATTTCGATTGATCAATATCCATTGGTCCCTAAAGATACGGTAGTATCCTACTTTCTCAAATCTTGTCCACAATCACTTAGGACTTCCAACCTCAAAAGCTTAACTTTGGTGAAACCTCCTCGTTATGTCCCACTCAATTCTCACACCACAATATCGATAACTGCACAAACTTTTCATTTCAAGACGTCAACTATCACCTTCAACTTACCAAACAGGAACCCAGTCCAAAAATCACTTTCTCAAAAATCTTAACCATCGTCGCAGTCTCATACCCTATTCCTTTGGAATTAACGGTAACTCATACTCTTGCAATAACCAAACTGTTCAAGTACAGAACCACAACGTCATACTTCTTGAGTCCAACACGAATGCTATCACAAGTACAATACTCTTCCTCATAAACCATAGATCATCTTAAAGTACTTGAGGCTACCAAGCCGTCCCAAGATACTTCACCGCCAAAACTTATCTTAATCACAATCCAGTAATCCACCATGGTTATCAATAACCGACAAAATCCATATTGTATAAGTACATGATTTCACTTCGACTCTCTAAACTTACATCTCAGTAAGTACTTCCAAAACGACTCTGAATTCACCTTCTTAAATCCATTGATTCCTCAAACCAGATTTTTCTGACTTTCTTTAGTATCATCTACGATACTCTTAATGATCCCCACAATTAGATGCAGTCTCTTCACAAACCGTACTCAACTCCGAATCATTTCCAAAAATTCAAATCTCGATCTCTCATAGTCCCTACATACATACAACTAAAATCGTCATAATTCCAAACGGATGCAACCGCATCAAACTTTAACTCAAACGTCCGACAAAATCTTCTCATGAAAGCCCTACTGTTCCAAGTCATAATTTACACTTATCAGCTCTACGCTAAAACACTCCTTAAGTCCAAAATGAAACATCTCGGTACACTGCACCGAACTAAGCACCACCAAAATATATGCTTTCCTTAATCTCTTCATAACTCATAATAATCAACTTCACACTGCAAAGTCCAAATAACAACTCTACCTCTCTAGTCAACAATATCCATAACAAAACCAACTTATGAAAGTCCATCAATCGAATTCAATATAAAAACCATCCAAAACAAGGAAACTTCTATTTCTCAGAAATAACCTCTCAGAGCTTCCACGAGGTGCAAATCAAATCTTCACGGCTACTCAGAATGTCGCCAATCTATAATGCTTATTCCAGAATCAAGTATCCATAGACACAATTGTAACTCTTACAGCAACTCATTAGAGCATTGTTTATATAATCCATAATCATGCACGATGTATTAGTCATCCTACCGATATAACCGAATACTCTTCATAACTATACCTTATCCCAAACATCCTTCTGAATATTCTCCATCCTGCACATGAACTGTCGATAAACAACCTTCAAATTAAGCTCACTAAATACAACGGCTCCCAACGACTGATTCCTCCAAATATCACTCCCCAAGAGTAGATTCTTATCCTCAACATTCATTCTGATCCTTCATTTGAAGTGACCTACAACCTCGGCAATTTCATTCTCCACGAACAACACAACAGGCGCATTCCACGGTGACTCATTCGGATGAAGAAACTTCTCCTCAAATAAATCCTCAAGTTGACTCTTCAACTTTCTCAATCTAGAAGTAGACCTCTTATAAGCATTCCTCGAATTCAAACTAGTTCTAGTAACAAAACCCATAAGACTTCACCTTGCACTCTCACAATGTTCCACTTACTTCATCACGAAACACTCCATAAAAAAAATCACATCCAATAGGTCACATGCATTTATCTTGTTCTCACCAAGATCTAAATCTCTCGTTACGCAAACCATAACGCTTCTCTTCTTGCCGACTCAACTAATTTCACACACTGTCAAGCTGGCACAATAAGTCCATCCCATCCAACATGATCCTGACTACTATTAACAAGATATTAAGGGTGATCAGTTCCTCAATTTTTCAATGGATAGTCAACAATCATGAGGTTGCATCAACCATCGTTACCAAACCACAATAGCATCTTCAATCTTACCCTTCAAGCTACTTAAACATAACCATGCTTGAAGCATCAACTGCTCGGCAATACTTACATCTTACAATCGGCGGTATACTGAACCAACCTCTTGCACAACACTTCGGAGAAGAAACTTCTCCCCCACTTATTTCACACGTACCTCTGCAGATGACGAAAAGGAATCAATCAAGTACCGACAAAGTTTCACACACATGTCGCATACCAAAAGGGAGTAAACACATAAACAACTTGGCTGATAGACTAACCTGCTCTGATACCACTATTGTAACACCCCTTCTAATAAACCCCGAATTAAATGATATAATTAAAATCAGAGAAAATAAAATTTGCACGGAAGGAGTGTCACAACATCAATTCACATATTCAAGAAAAACGGACATGACATATTCATCACTTTAATCATTTAATCACATAATACATTCATGACATATACTTTCTTTTTCGTGCAAACGCAACAGAATCATAATAATATTATCTTCTCCAAAGGAGGAATCAAAATATAAAATTCAAGGCATTAATCTATATGGTTATACACCCAACATGTTATCAAGTCATAATATACATACATCAACATATAATCAAAACAATGGATTATATACAAGTATAATCCAGATACAAAATATACGAACTCGAATGCGGACACCTAACCCCCAAATGTTACAACTAGAGCATCGACTCGATAAACCAAAATAAAACGGATTACAATCCAAATGCATCCGCTAAGCTAGTGCCTCGCACTACCATCTTCGGTACCTGAACAACGCCGTAGCAAGCATTTTCCAGCAGAAGGGTAAGAATTCCAACAAACATAAGGTATGTAATTTAAAGCAAATGAAAGGCATTAAATAAAGGAATCTTACTCTTTTTCCAACTCTTGCATAAACCAGATAATATATTCATTTAATCCAATTCTCATATTCAACAACTCAAAGAAATCAAACACAATCAATTTCATTTACCAATTAGCACATAATGCATAATATTCAACAAAACATCAGCTTAACAAAGTGTGTATGTGCGACTCGAAACAACGACACGACTCATGCATGTGGTACCAATCATCTATTATCCTTCGGATTTACCGATTGTCTATCCCTCAGACGGATAATCACAAAGCCCATTCCCTAAGCTTTCAAACCCCCACTTTGAGTTTGGGACGAGCCACTAGCCTCCACGAGACTAACGGACATCGCCTCTTGACACGACTTATGATGCGGTATGCAATTCAACAACAACAATTATGCAAATCAAGACATCCCTTTATCTCAATTACAAGCATACATCACCATAATTCAACCCTATGAATTAATCTCACAACATTGCACAGCAAACATCATTTATTTCATTTCAACAATTATCACACAACACCAAAATAGTTATAAACCAAACACATCATTTCCGGAATCGGAAATTAACCAAATATCTCGAAAATACAATACACCTACAATTTAATTAATCTCCGGTCGAACTCAAAATATTAAGTTTTACCTATTAATCATAATCGGTTATATTAATTAATCACACAACAACATAACATTTATAAACCAAACATGTTATTTCCAGAATCGGTATTTCACAACACATTTCCAATATACCACACGTCTACAATTTAATTCATCTCCGGTCGAATCCAAAATATCAAGTTTTATCGGTAAACCGTAACCGGTTATATAATTAATCACACTGTTAATTATAATATATATTAATATATTAACTAAACTATTTTACTTTTATATATATATATATATATATATATATATATATATATATATATATATATATATATATATATATATATATATATATATATTATAAAACTAATAGTAGATTTCTCCTTTATCATTTTCCGGTCTCAAAAAATAACTCCCCCATAATTACCTACGCGTTTAACTTAGTTACCCCGTCAAATTTCATTAATTTCCGGATAACTAATTTTACGGTCTAAACCGGATAATTCGAAACAACACAATCTCGATCGGTCTCCGAAAACGTCGCAATCTCAAAAAATAACTCAACCATAATTACCTACGCGTTTAACTTAGTTACCCATCAAATTTTATTAATTTCCGGATAACTAATTTTACAGTCTAAACTGGCTAATTCGAAACAACACAATCCCGATCAGTCTCCGAAAACGTCGCAATCTCAAAAAATAACTCAACCATAATTACCTACGCGTTTAACTTAGTTACCCCGTCAAATTTCATTAATTTCCGGATAACTAATTTTACCGTCTAAACCGAAAAAACCGAAATCAAATGCAATAAAAACATACTAGATGTTTAGAGGAAGTCTAACCCTTACCGATTAGTCTCCAGAATGAGCTTTTCGGTTGATTCCGGCAACTTTTTCCCTTCTCCCAAACCCTAGATTTTCTCTTCTCTTTTCTTCTCTTCCACCACCTCTCTTCCTTTCTCTAACTTTCTGCTTTTTTTTTGTATTTGTTTTTAACTTACTGACTTTCTTTCCAACTTATATATATACTATACTTTACTCATTATTATATATATAATATAAACTAACATATAAATATAAAACTATATTATATATTATATATATTCTAACTTAACATATGTATATATATATTAACTTAGTGATACTCAACAACGTAACATAACTTATTTTCTTTTATAATATAAAACTAATTTATATTATTTTATTCAAAATAAACATCAAACGGTTATTTTTAGAAAATAATAATATAAATAATATTAATTAAAACTATTGGAAATCACATACCGGACCGAGTAGTATACTACCGATTAAGTAAATATAATTTATCAAGATAAATATTATTATATCGAATACTATTTCCCGGTCAAATCGATTAAATCCGACTTTATTTCAAACGGTCAAATACCAATAATAATATTATTTATAATATTATTACTCCGGTAACTGACTCGCATTAAATCTCCGGTTAACCGAATAAAATTCAACTCTACTTGATAATCCGATAGCACTTCTCAAACGATACCGACGATCTGATTAATTACCAAACTTCGTCTAAATTAAATAATTAATCCTTATTTAATTTAATTAACTAATTAATTAAATTCGGGTAGTTACAACTCTCCCCCACTTACAGATTTTCTCCCTCGAAAATACGACTGAGACAAACCACACTGAACCTGCTCATGTATCCGTCCACCCAACTCTCACTTCCACCAAGTAACATACGAAAGACACCAAAAGACGCGAACATCTTCTTAACATCAAGATCCAACAAAAACACAATGTCGAGGTGCAAGGCCCATACCATGCACTCGTCAATAAACTGACGACACCAAGAATAACCAAGTCGAGAACACACTGGTTCACCCGAGATTCCAGACACAACAAGGTCGTTACCATCACCACGGTAGCACCCCCTTCGATTCCTCATCCAGTGTAATTAATCAAAACCTCAAATCGTCCAATCACTCACGTATAACGGATTTGTGATACCTCACGCTTCCACTGCGCACTCTGATAGCCTGCAATTATCTAACTTACGACCCTCACATCCAATTGTCGTCCGCTTAATACTTATTCCAATTTCATCGTCAAAATAAACACATCCAAAATATAAAACTATCATGATACATCACAACCTCTGATCCATCAATTCTAAAATCTTCTTTTCGATTTCGATTGATCAACATCCATTGGTCCCTAAAGATACGGCAGTATCCTACTTTCTCAAATCTTGTCCACAATCACTTAGGACTTCCAACCTCAAAAGCTTAACTCTGGCAAAACCTCCTCGTTATGTCCCACTCAATTCTCACACCACCATATCGACAACTGCACAAACGTTTCATTTCAAGACGTCAACTATCACCTTCAACTTACCAAACAGGAACCCAATCCAAAAATCACTTTCTCGAAAATCTTAACCATCGTCGCAGTCTCATACCCTATTCCTTTGGAATTAACGGTAACTCATACACTTGCAATAACCAAACAATTCAAGTCCAGAACCACGACGTCATACTTCTCGAGTCCAACACGAATGCTATCACAAGTACAATACTCTTCCTCATAAACCATAGATCATCTTAAAGTACTTGAGGCTACCAAGCCGTCCCAAGATACTGCACCGCCAAAAATTATCTTAATCACAATCCAGTAATCCACCATGGTTATCAATAATCAACAAAATCCATATTGTAGAAGTACATGATTTCACTTCGACTCTCTAAACTTACATCTCAGTAAGTACTTCCAAAACGACTCTGAATTCACCTTCTTAAATCCATTGATTCCTCAAACCAGATTTTTCCTACTTTCTTTAGTATCATCTACGATACTCTTAATGATCCCCACAATTAGATGCAGTCTCTTCACAAACCGTACTCAACTTCGTATCATTTCCAACAATTCAAATCTCGATCTCTCATAGTCCCTACATACATACAACTAAAATCTTCATGATTCCAAACAAATGAAACCACATCAAACTTTAACTCAAATGTTCGACAAAATCTTCTCATGAAAGCCCTGTTGTTCCAAGTCACAATTTACACTTATCAGCTCTACGCCAACACGCTCCTTAAGTCCAAAATGAAACATCTCGGTACACTTCACCGAACTAAGCACCACCAAAATATATGCGTTCCTTAATCTCTTCATAACTCATAATAATCCACTTGACACTGCGAAGTCCAAATAACAACTCGACCTCTCTAGTCAACAATATCCATAACAAAACCAACTTATGAAAGGCCTTCAATCGAATTCAATATAAAAACCATCCAAAACAAGGAAACTTCTATTTCTCAAAAATAACCTCTCGGAGCTTTCACAAGGTGAAAATCAAATCTTCATGGCTACTCAGAATGTCGCCAATCTATAATGCTTATTCCAGAATCAAGTATCCATAGACACAATTGTAACTCTTACAGCTACTCATGAGAGCACTGTTTATATAATCCATAATCATGCACGATGTATTAGTCATCCTACCGATATAACCGAATACTCGTCATAACTATACCTTATCCCAAACATCCTTCTGAATATTCTCCAGCATTCACACGAACTGTCGATAAACAACCTTCAAATCAAGCTCACTAAATACAATGGCTCTCAACGACTGATTCCTCCAAATATCACTCCCCAAGAGTAGATTCTTATCCTCAACATTCATTCTGATCCTTCATTTGAAGTGACCTACAACCTCGGAAATTTCGTTCTCCACGAACAACACAACAGGCGCATTCCACGGTGACTCATTCGGATGAAGAAACTTCTCCTCAAACAAATCCTCATGTTGACTCTTCAACTTTCTCAATCTAGAAGTAGACCTCTTATAGGCATTCCTCGAATTCAAACTAGTTCTAGTAACAAAACCCATAAGACTTCACCTTGCACTTTCACAATGTTACACTTACTTCATCACGAAACACCATAAAAAAATTTACATCCAATAGGTCACATGCATATATCTTGCTCTCACCAAGATCTAAATCTCTCGTTACGCAAACCATAACGCTTCTCTTCTTGCCGACTCAACTAATTTCACACACTATCAAGCTGGCACAATAAGTCCATCCCATCTAACCTGATCCCGACTACTATCAACAAGACATTAAGGGTGATCAGTTCCTCAATTTGTCAATAGATAGTCAACAATCATGAGATGGCATCAACCATGGTTACCAAACCACAACAGTGTCTTCAATCTTACCCTTCAAGCTACTTAAACATAACCATGCTTGAAGCATCAACTGCTCGGCAATACTTACATCTTACAATCGGTGATATACTGAACCAACCTCTTGCACAACACTTTGGAGAAGAAACTTCCCCCCCCCCCCTCCCCACTTATTTCACATGTACCTCTGCAGACGACGAAAAGGAAACAATCAAGTATCAGCAGTGTTTCACACACATGTCGCATACCAAAAGGGAGTAAACACATAAACAACCTGGCCGATAGACCGGCCTGCTCTGATACCACTATTGTAACACCCCTTCTAATAAACCCTGAATTAAACCATATAATTAAAATCAGAGAAAATAAAATTTGCACGGAAGGAGTATCACAACATCAATTCACATATTCAAGAAAAACGGATATGACATATTCATCACTTTAATCATTTTATCACATAATACATTCATGACATATACTTTCTTTTTCGTGCAAACGCAATGGAATCATAATAATATTATCTTCTCCAAAGGAGGAATCAAAATATAAAATTCAAGGCATTAAGCCATATGGTTCATACACCAAACATGTTATCAAGTCATAATATACATACATCAACATATAATCAAAACAATGGATTATATACAAGTATAATCCATATACAAAATATACGAATTCGAATGCGGACACCTAACCCTCAAGTGTTACAACCAGAGAATCGACTCGATAAACAAAAATGAAACAGATTACAATCCAAATGCATCTGGTAAGCTAGTGCCTCGCACTACCGTCTTCGGTACCTGAACAATGTCGTAGCAAGCATTTTCCAATAGAAGGGTAAGAATTCCAACAAACATAAGGTATGTAATTTAAAGCAAATGAAAGGCATTAAATAAAGGAATCTTACTCTTTTTCCAACTCTTGCATAAACCACATAATATATTCATTTAATCCAATTCCCATATTCAACAACTCAAAGAAATCAAACACAATCAATTTCATTTACCAATTAGCACATAATGCATAATATTCAACAAAACATCAGCTTAACAAATTGTGTATGTGCGACTCGACACAACGACACGACTCATGCATATGGTACCAATCATCTATTATCCTTCGGATTTACTGATTGTCTATCCCTCAGACGGATAATCACAAAGCCCATTCCCTAAGCTTTCAAACCCCCACTTTGAGTTTGGGACGAGCCACTAGCCTCCACGAGACTAACGGACATCGCCTCTTGACACGACTTATGATGCGGTGTGCAATTCAACAGCAACAATTATGCAAATCAAGACATCCCTCTATCTCAATTACAAGCATACATCACCATAATTCAACCCTATGAATTAATCTCACAATATTGCACAACAAACATCATTTATTTCATTTCAACAATTATCACACAACACCAAAATATTTATAAACCAAACACATCATTTTCGGAATCAGAAATTAACCAAATATCTCGAAAATACAACACACCTACAATTTAATTAATCTCCGGTCGAACTCAAAATATTAAGTTTTACCCATTAATCGTAACCGGTTATATTAATTAATCACACGACAACATAACATTTATAAACTGAACATGTTATTTTCGGAATCGGTATTTCACAATACATTTCCAATATACCACACGTCTACAATTTAATTCATCTCCGGTCGAATTCAAAATATCAAATTTTATCGGTAAACCGTAACCGGTTATATAATTAATCACACTGTTAATTATAATATATATTAATATATTAACTAAACTATTTTACTTATATATTAGTATAAAACTAACAGTAGGTTAGTTAGAAATTTATATATATATATATATATATATATATATATATATATATATATATATATATATATATATATATATATATATATATATATATATATATATATATATATATATATATATATATATATATATATATATATATATATATATATATATATATATATATATATATATATATATATATATATATATATATATATATATATATATATATATATATATATATATATATATATATATATATATATATATATATATATGAAAATTAATATTTTATTAAACTAATTTAATATAATTAAATAAATACTATAATAACATTCTCCATTTCTCCTTTATCATTTTCCGGTCTCAAAAAAATAACTCCACCATAATTACCTCCGCGTTTAACTATATTTTTTTTTAATAACCAAGTATTAAAAAAAAATTCGCAAATAACCATGTTTCAGATGACTCCCCAAAGGAGGATCCATCTCACTTGGCGCCTCCACCAAGATTTTTGCTCTAGGCGCCATCTCACTTGGCGCCTCCTCTCTCTTTTAGCCAAGTGAGATGGCGCATGCACTTTAAAAGTGAGAGGAGGCGTCATCTCACTTGGCTCTTAGGGCAAAATGTTGTTTTTATAAATAATTCGTCTGTTTCTCCCTCATTTCTCACACTTCCTCGCACTGTTTTCTTATTTTTTTACTCTGTTATTTGCGTCATGACATCGCCCATGATTTTTACCAGAGATGGTTACGTTATCTTCTCCGCCATGAAACCTGCGATGAAAATGAAATTCTGGCACATTCACTCCATGGAGCGTCTGAAGCGGGAGTTGATGTAATGTCTAGATGGAGACATTGTGGAGGGGGGGGGGGAATTCGAAGGATCCAGGGAACATGAACAACAACCTCACAAGCGACAGGAAGACCTAATGTATGGTTGGAGGAAGTCAAAACAGACAGCAACGTAATGTTGATGATGCATGGGTCAGATGAAATTGTTTTAACAGTTGTAATTTCGTAGACGGAATATCGTGTTTTTTTCTTGTACGTGCAATATTTATTATAGAAAATACTGTTAACGAAAAACCCTAATGTTTACAACATAATTAAGGAAAGATTTTATGTATTACAATTTTTATGTGGTCGAGGCAGACGCCTGATTCGGACAATTTTTGTGATTGTGTCCGACCTGACGGCATAAACCACACTTTCTTTCCAGCTTGTCAAGGGAGTCCATTTCGGTTGTGATGCGCTTACTTTTGGGACGACCCTTCTTGTTCCTTCGCATTTGGTCATTGTGCCACACTATTTCGCCGTCGTATGCAGGCCAATAATCTGGTTTTGCTACCAAAGGAAAGTTGTTGTTGTAAACGTTGAGCAACATTTTAGATTTGTAAATGTGTGACAGAAGTTGTAGCGAGTCTTAATGGGTATAAGCACAAGCGGCAATGACATGAGAGCAAGGCATACGAAAGGCTTGAAACTTGCCACAATCGCACCAACGAGAAGGTAGTACAACCCTATATTCTTGTCTTGGAAGGCCTTCGTTGTGGTCGATTGTATCTTTCACAATGAAGTTGTGGTTGTGTCGGTCAAACCGTATAACCATATGAGTGTTAGCTTTGGCACTTTCTGCCTTAATGTACTTCATGTAGCTTTCACTCCATAGTTGTCCAGATTGCAACACCGCATTCCACATTTCACCTCTTTTGGCAAACAATGAAGCCATCCTAAAATATGTAGATTTTACCAAAGCAGTGATCGGGAGGTTTCGTATGCCTTTGAATACCCCATTCATCGATTCAATTAGATTTGTTGTCATGTGCCCCCATCTTTGGCCATTGTCGTATGACCTAGTCCATTTTTCCACCGGAATATTGTCGATCCACCTACCGGCTTCCGGATTTGACAAATGGATCTCGTTGCGGTAATATTAGAACTTGGGTTGTGTCAATGCATATCCCGCATTCATAACCGCTTTCCTTAGTGTTTTGTCCTTGATCTCCCTCGTGAAATTTTGGACGATATGTCTAACGCAATAGACATGCGTAGAAGGAGGGTCATGCCAACCATTTGCGGGATTATTGTAGGCACTTTCAATGGATGCATGTCTGTCCGAGATCAAACAGAGATCTGGTTGAGGAGCCACGTGTGTTCGCTGGTTTTTCAGAAAAAATCTCCAAGCATCACCAGTCTCCCCCTCGACTAGGGCAAAGGCAATTGGGAAAATGTTGTTGTTTCCATCTTGTGCAACTGCCATCAGTAGCGTGCTTTTGTATTTCCAATACAACCAAGTCCCGTCAATTTGTATAATTGGTTTACATGATGCAAACCCTGGGATGCAAGGTTGAAATGCCCAAAACACTCGATTGAATATTCCGTTTCCGTTTAGTTGACTACCATCTTGGGCGTATGCTGGCACTTTTTCCAGAATGTAAACAGTACCCGGAGAATAAGTCTTGAGTGTATTCAGGTAGCGAGGAAGTTCTTGGTATGACTCCTCCCAGTTTCCGTACACCTTTTCAATCGCCTTGGTCTTTGCTAACCACGCCTTACGGTAAGACGGAGTATAGTTAAAAACTGTAGTGATGTGGGAGATGATGGTTTTCACCTTCAAAGATGGTTCGTTGCTGACGAGTGGTGGGGTTTCTTGACAAATGAGATCATAATTAAGTTTTCGATGGTCTTGTGATTGGGTAGAACTGACACAAGTGTGGGTAGACATGGAACCTATGACCCATCAATCACCTCTTAATATGTATGATGCAGTGAGCTTGAACATACAATCAGGGTGGACACACTTGATCTTGTACCATTCTGGGTTGACATGGTCCACCTTAAAATCGATCGAGTTGAGCATGTGGAATTTTTTTATGGCTCTGATGCATTCCTCTCTATTATGAAACTTGTCTTTCTCTTTTAAGTTTTCATCCGACTGCATATACGGATTGAAAAATAAATCAGAAGACGGTTCATCTCCGCCCATGTTGAAGTTTGTCATGTGCGGAGGTGGTGTATAGATCTCATTTGCAGGAATACCAGGTATCCCATCGTCTTCAGAATCATCATTCACCATTTCATCAAACTCTAACTCGTCATCTTCTTCTTCTTCTTCATCAACTGCATCTACCTCTGCTTGTTCGGTCTCCAAAGGATCAACCACTTGTGTCACCTGAGGCTCTCGCAGCATAATGTACAACTCAATAGAGTCGTACCCAGAATACACATGACTAGAAAACATATTCTGAAGATCCTCGTCATCTTGAACCTCAACCTTATAAAATATTATTTGGTTGTTACCAAAAAAACTGGATTCTGATAAAATATTTGTGTCACCGGGCCTCGTCCAAGTTTGGCCTCCAATCGTTTTTTTAAGTACGAGAAATTGGCTTTCTCGTTTAAAATAAATCGGATGTTATCCGTGTCTCTAAACAAAAACCCAGAGGTGGGACAAATTTATATCTCGCCGTTGAAATGTGCATTGATGACATATTGGGGTGCAGAGGCCATTGCGTATGGTTGTTGAAGGTTTGAAGGTTTAAAGGTTGGAAGGTTTGAAGTTTATGAGTTATTCAAAGGTTTGTATGTTTGATTGCTTGAAGGTTTAAAGGTTTGATTGTATGAAGGTTTGAAGGTTGGAAGGTTTGAGAGATTAAGTGAATCAGTGTTTTGATAAATGTAAGACTAAATAGGTCATACTGAATTTGAATTAAGTAAGGCTGTAACCTCAAAGGCTGCCACATAGCATGCGCCTACTCTGCACCCACACTATAACATGTAAGTCTCCTCCCATCACCTCCAATAGTGATACATGCATTCAGGCATGGCTTCTCCAAGGCTGTCACCTAGCCTGCGCCTACTCTACAACCCATGCCACCTCTTATTTTCCAATGGGGATGGCGACACCTTTCATTTTTGTACTCTTTCGCCAAGTCCAATGGCGCCTCCCTTAATGTCCAATCGTGTTACATGCATGCAGAGATGCCTTCTCCAAGGCTGCCACCTAGCTTGCGCCTACTCTGCACCTACACTGTAACATGTAAGTCTCCTCCCATCACCTCCAATAGTGTTACATGCATTTAGGCATGGCTTCTCCAAGGCTGTCACCTAGCCTGCGCCTACTCTGCAACCCATGCCACCTCTTATTCGCCAATAGGGATGGCGACACCTTTCATTTTTGTACTCTTTCGCCAAGTCCAATGGCGCCTCCCTTAATGTCCAATCGTGTTACATGCATGTAGAGATGCCTTCTCCAAGGATGCCACCTAGCCTGCACCTACACTGTAACATGTAAGTCTCCTCCCATCACCTCCAATAGTGTTACATGCATTCAGGCATAGCTTCTCCAAGGCTGTCACCTAGCCTGCGCCTACTCTGCAACCCATGCCACCTCTTATTCGCCAATGGGGATGGTGACACCTTTCATTTTTGTACTCTTTCGCCAAGTCCAATGGCGCCTCCTTTAATGTCTGTTGTACCCCAAAATTTGCCCTCTCATCCTTCAGGAATTCATTCTGAATTCTCAGAGTTTCTCTTAAGCAAATCCAAGCCCTGAATTATCATTCCTCTCCAGATAAACCATTTACAAGAGCAGAATGGTCATTTGCAAGCTCAAAAGTCAAAAAATTTACCTTGAAAAAGTTAAATTCTATATGCTTAGAATTTTTCTCTGAAAAAAAGTGTTTAAGAAAAATGACACTTCAGAACTTCTGAACCAACCTCCAGGCAGAAACGGTCAGAAGTTGCAAACTTGGTTCAGCACATACATTCAGTCAGAAGGTGGCTCTTCAGCAGCTACAACAACTCAGTTAGGGGTTGTAAACGTGGTTCAACATATAATCTTTAAACAGAATATGGCTCCTTCAGCAGTTACGCAAGTTCAGCCAAAACTTTCTAAAGAAATGCAAAGAATACAACAAAGCCTGAAACTCCTTCAGAACATACTGGGATCATAAGGTAATGGGATCAGCAGATTGGGTATAATACTGAAGCAGAATCTCCAAGTCCAGAGTTTTCAGAGGCAGATCAAAGGAATATGCTGGAAGGTCTGGAAAACTCTTAGAATTTATTGAGGTAGCAAGAGACCGAGGTCAGAGCTTGGTCTACGTTGTTTTCTTTTGGTAAAGCAGAACTGTTGGCTCAGGTTTTAGGTAATGATGCAAAGTCTCCTATTACAAGATTTTTTATTTTGACAAATCTCATCACCATTTAATGCTCATTAATGCTCACAACCACCTTTGAGCATTCATCCAAGGGATCTCTCCACATGTGGCATGGTAACACCCTCCTGCAGACTTAGGCATGGGTCTATGTGCCACTTTTCGCCTATGGGTGTCACTTCTCCTTAATCCTCGCTTACTGTTCCAACCTAGGTTGAAAAGCTGTCCATCATCACAACTTTTCATGAACTCCCTTCAAGAAAAAGTTAACCTCTACTGGATAGTATTGGCGCCATTTAACATTCAAAAATTCACAAATCCTTGCCTATAAATAGGACACCATTGTCCATTAAAAGGGTGGTCAAAAAAATCCAGAAAAACTCTAGCAAGAAAACATTGTGAAAACTCTGTCAAAATTCCTAGTGTTTCATAACTTTGAATTTCCTGCCTCCAAACTTCATTGATATCCAGTTTGCTCCTTGACTAAAGAACGCCCATACAGTTTCTGACCATACATACATATATCTTCTCCATCCATCCATTCTAAAAAGAACTTGTCCATAACACCATCAGAGCTAAAGCTAGCTCCAACTCACGTATTTTTTCCAACAGCAAGGTAAGCACCTGCTGGCTCTCATCACGCTGCTAAGCATCATCAGTTTTGCATGCTCAATAAATACAATGTAGATATCATGTTCCTGTTGTATGCGTTCTGAGGATTTTCATGCCTCTGAATGCTTAAGTAGGAAGTGGATCAGTGTAGAACCTGCCTGTGACCTTGTTGGTTCTGTCTTCTGAAACACTGACACTTGCTGAGATTGTCCTAGGCATGCCTTCTGTTTTGTGGAAAAATAATGAAATTGCAGATGTTCTGACTAGTACAGGAGGAACCAAACGCTGACTTTGACGCCAGCATTTTTGAGGCATGTTTTGCCATCAATAATATCAGAACTTCTGAAAATTATTGTGTTTCTAGCAGGGTCAGAACTTCTGACTTCCCCACTAACAAACTTCTGTCTTGTAGCGCATGGGGGTCAGAACTTCTGACCTTCCCACTAATAGGTTTCTGTTTTGCAGGGCACCAGAGTCAGAAGTTCTGACTCATACAGTTTCACTAACAGGTTGATATCTTGCAGCAGGCCTGGGTCAGAACTTCTGACTTCCTCTCAGCAGCGCGCTAGCTCTCTCTCTCTCTTTCTCTTTTTCTTCCCCTTGTTATTTTCTTTTTTTATCTATTTTTCTCGTTGAACCACCCCCATGTACAAGTGTGTATCCCCCACCCCCTAAATATTGTAATAGCGTAGGATTTTACATTTTCGCATTTTTATTGCTTTCGAATGTAAATGCTAGTAATTAGGATATGTATGGCAAGATAAAATCAATGAAATAGAAAATCCTAATTCAAGATAAAATCATGCATGCAATAAAACACACTTGCACACAAACACCCTTAAGGTATCCCCACTTGGTTGCCTAAACAAATAGCCATGGTATGCACGCTAGGTATCTTGGCAAAACTAAACAAAACAAAAGATCATAGTCCCTCGATGACGCTATCTTGATTGCCTAAACAAAATGATCTACTCCCTCAAAAATTTGCTAAAGATACTTAGCACAATTGCTATCATGGTCAATACGATGACCCACGCCTGTCTCGTTCAACATCCTAATACAAGGTTGTTTACCAAATACAATGGTAAAACAACACTGTCAAAAGGGTTAAAAACGTATAGGAAAGATCTTTGAGTAAAATAGGGTAGACAGCTCTTAGTTACTTGATCAAAACTTGCAAAACATCCTTGTTATTTTCAAACACACGTCACAACACAATTTCAAAACATTTCCCAAAAAACAAAAAACCTTGAAAAATCTTTTCAAAAGACAAATACACCCTTGTATACATTTAAACAAAAATCATTACAAAGGTTGCCACAATGATGGCCTCTTTTCAAAAACATTTTTCAAAACCACACACACAAAGCACCATTTCAAACAATTGAAAAGTAAAAGCAACTGATCTAAACAAATAACTAAGAGCCCATGGAAAACCATGGATGAAAAGGGTGCTAGCACCTTCCCTTTTCATAATCTACCCACTGAACCTAAGAAAACATCTAAAAGGTCTTTCCTGTGCTTTTTGACCTTTCC
Organism: Vicia faba; assembly: GCA_948472305.1. Lineage (NCBI taxonomy): Eukaryota > Viridiplantae > Streptophyta > Magnoliopsida > Fabales > Fabaceae > Vicia > Vicia faba. Next base: position 91,208,880 of record OX451738.1, read on the forward strand.
TTAGGATAAAATAAAAATTCAGTGGCGACTCTTGCTAAACCGAAACATTTGCGAACACAAACGCAAAACCTCAAGTCAGTTCTCCCACCGTATCACAGAACTAGCGACTCTGCTGGGGATAGATCTATTCTAAAAGTGGGGTTATCTTAGGACTTAGATCACCTTTACATGCTTATCTTGTCTTCTTTGATTGCTTTACATTTGGTTCTCTTGTTTGGGTTTGAATCCTCCACCCGGATTTTAGGGAAACATTCATAGGTAAATAGCAATATGTTGTGGAAACTGTGCGGGGTATACCGACATGGTTGAAGCAATAGCTATATTAGTGCGACATATTTGTGGGTACCGGTAGCCTTTGAGTTAATCAAAGAGAATACGGTGCCGCTGAGCGATGTCATGAAGCACTAATGGACCTTTAGAACCTTTACTTGACTATCTTGGCCTTATTAGGGGTAGTGAGATTACTGACTTTGGTGCAGTCCGAAGTTGGTAGATACTCAATACTACACTCATTGAGGGTTATTTTCTTGGAATATTTCGGTCACCAGTTAAGTGGCTAAACTGAAACAATGAACACAGAAAATAGTCCAGTGATATTGAGCTCCTTAGAACCCGGTTACTATTTATAGGACATGTTGAGCCAACTAAACTTCAAGAGGGTACTTACCTATGAAACCCCATGCAAGCCTGAAACTAGGAACTTGTGTGATTTGTTTGTACATATACTTATGCATACATCATGAACATAATAAAGCATCATATGCATCCACTAACCATTTCAAGGGTTTGGATCTTCATCTTTGTTCCTGATTTGTAGGTAATGGAATCACTCCACAGAAAAACTATTCAGGTCAACCTTGTGAGAATCCCTTCTCAACTCAAGGAGCTTGCTTCCAAGATTCCAGAGAATTCTCCCTTATGTGAAAGACATGGTAGACTTCTCAACTTGGTCAACTCCAACATTGAAGAGGATATGGTGAAAGTTCTCTTCCAGTTCTTTGACCCCCTACACCATTGCTTCACATTTCCCGATTACCAACTAGTGCCTACTTTGGAGGAATTTTCTCGACTCTTGAGGATTCCTATTCTTCATTAACTACCCTACAACGGTACGGAAAGAGAACCAAAGCTTGAAGATGTTGCTCAAGCCTTACACTTGCAACCATCTGATATCAAAGGTCATTGGGAAACCAGAAGTGGTGTCAAGGGTTTCTTGGCAAAGTTTCTGTTTGAGAAGGCACAAGACTGCTGGAATTCTCTAGATCTGCAAGCTTTTGAGGAGATTGTAGCACTTCTCATCTATGGGTTGGTCTTGTTCCCAAACCCTGATCAGCTTATAGATGTGAATGCTGTCAAGATTTTCATATCTCAGAATCCTGTGCCTACATTGCTTGGGGACATCCTACACTCATTTCACACACGAACAATGAGGAAAAGAGGTGTTCTCATGTGTTGTACTCCTCTTCTAGCAAGGTGGTTTATTTCTCACCTTCCCCAATCGGTCTTGAAGAATGAGCAAGGCTTGAGGTGGTCACAACTATTGATGACTCTTACACATTCTGATGTTCATTGGTGTTCTCGGTCCAGAGAAAATGTCATCACCATTGATCGTTGTGGGGAATTCCATAATGTCTCACTACTTGGCATTAGGGGAGGCATTACCTACAACCCCTGTTTAGCTCTGAGACAGTTTGGGTATGCCCGAAGGGATAGCCCTCATGACATGCTGATTCCTGACTTAGTTTTTGACTTCGACAACGACGCTCAAGGACTACGACAAAGGTTTATCCGAGCTTGGAGGATGCCCAACAAAGTGGATAGTAAGACACTGGGACACAAGAATTCCATCCCCCTTGAGCCTTACCTCAAGTGGGTACGAACCCGCGCCCAGAGTCTTATGATGCCTTACCCCTATATTCTTCCTATGATCAAAGAGCCTGTTATGGAAGGAGAGGTTCCATACACCCTCCTACATCCTGACATGCCAACATCATTGGAGGATTTGCAAAAGAGTTGGATACAGCTCAAGGAAGAACGGAATACTTTTGAAGCCAGCTTCTACTCCAGTGAGGAGAAGGTTTTGGAACTTACACGTCAACTCCACGAAGAGCAGACTCTTAACACTTACATCGCACCAAAGAGGATGCGCAACATCTTTTTACATTAAGATTTTTGTAATATTTTGCCCATGGGGCATTTATGTACTAACAAATTTCTTCTTGTTAATATGACATGTGTTCTTTTGTTTGCAACAACTTTGAATTTTTGAATCCTTGAATGCATTACATGAATACATATCATTCATCATATGCATAAACAGGTCTTCACACCAGGTTTCCTTATCTTTCCGCTGTTTATTTCAGCAAGATGGATATACAGCAGACGGTCAAAGATCTGCAAGCACAGAATTTGCAGTTCCAACAACTCCTCATGACCTTGGCAAAGGGTCAAGAGGACCTTAAAGCACTGTTAGAGAAAGAGAAAGAAAAGGAAAAGAAGAAAAAGAAAAGAGTTGGTGTGGCCACTATGGGAAGAAGATTTGAGAATCAAGCCAGGAGAGTCTTGGATTTCCCCTCGACGTCTGATGAAGGGGTTGGTAAAGGAAAAAGAGTTGTGGTACCTTCCGAGTCTGAGGCTGAAGAGGAAGAAGAAGAAGAGGATGAAGATTACTCTGAGCAGCAGTACCCTCTGGCGAATGATAAGTATAAAAATCTGGAAGATCGGTTGGCAGCCATGGAGGTACAAAGAGTACTCGGGTTAGATTTCGAAGAACTAGGGTTGGTTACTGGGATCGTCATTCCCCCCAAATTCAAAGTACCTACATTTTCTAAATACGACGATTTGTCCTGTTCGAAGATGCATCTGCGGTCCTACGTTAGAAAAATCCAACCTCACTCTTCTGATAAGGATTTGTGGGTCCACTTTTTTCAAGATAGTTTGTCGGGTACCCAATTGGACTGGTTCTATCAACTTGAGAGATCTGATGTTCATAATTGGGAGGATCTGGCTGCTGCCTTCTACCGACAATATTAATACAACACAGATTTAGCACCTACTCGTACTCAACTACAGAGTATGGGTATGATCTCTAATGAGGGCTTTAAGGAGTATTCCCAGAAGTGGAGGGACCTGGCTGGAAGGGTGCAGCCACCTGTTGGCTGAAGATTTTGATAATGTTATTTAGAATTCAAAAAAAAGTTAGAAGTTCTGATCGAAATGGAATTAAAACACCACGCTTCGAAATTGCAGAAGCAGTGTTTCGAATGAGTGTGTCAAAGCTTGAAGCTTCGAACGGTGATCTTGGGAGCGTATCCAAAGGGATCTCGAAACAGCAGCGAAGCTAAGTCTGAGAAGAGCGTTCGAAGCAGAGAAACACCAAAGCATTTGAAATTTAAATGAAAGCGGAACTTTCAAAGTTTGAAAGTTATGTGTTGGAGCATTTGAGGACACGTGGAAAGATGAAAGGAGCATTGTCTTGCATGTTCGAAACGTGGCATGATCTTGTAGCGAGACCGTTAGGGTCGAATTAGTATAAATAGAAGTCTTAGTGTTAGGATTTCAGGGTGTCATATCGGTTATACAAAATACTCAATAACATTCAAACTACCACATGGCAAGGGAAACGAATGCAAGAGAGATGTATGTATGATAGCACCATGTATTCTTAATTTAATAAAAGCCTTTTTACTATTTCCAGCACTTTCCTTCTTTTTCTTTCTGTCGAATAACATTTACAAGTTTCTTTATCTACTGTCTTTTCATTTCAAAGTCTTTTCTTCAAAGTTTTACATTTTATTGCATTCTTTATATTTTGAAGCACTTCATATTTCAGAGAACTTTTACGCTTTCAATGTCTTTACTTTCAAGTATTATTCTTCAAACATTTACTTTCACTTAAACTCCTTTCTAGATTTCTTGCATTAAACGCTTTCTTCACATTTTAAACTTCCACATTCCAGAAACCTTTTGTGTTAAATGTTTTATGGATCGAAACCAGTTACTTCATTTTCTATACAGTTTTATATGTCTTTTCAATCAGCATTACAATTAGCAATCATTCGTATAACTTAGTTTCACATACATTTTGACCACATTCTTAAACTCTTAGAGAGAGGGATCGAAACAAACCAAACATTTATACAATAGCACCCATGAATAATTGTTCGATTGTGAGAGTAACCTTGATATCCAAGGAGTCCTAGGATCAATCTAGTCGATCCTGTGAGTTACCAAAGAGATTGAGTAGCGTTAATAAAGATTATTCGATAGTTTGGAAGACTAGCGGTTGTTTACCAGAAATCACTGGAAACAAATTGGCACACCCGGTGGGACCAATAGTTGGATATCAGAATTAAGGATTGTCAAAACATAGCCATCCTAGAAACGTAGGAACATAAGAAGTTTGCTGTTTTATGAACCTGAGAAGTGGTAAGATAACCAACAGCAACCAACCTTTATCCAGAAGAAAACGTTTGGACAAAATGTCTAATTCAGACAATCAACAAGGAGACCAAGGTGGCCCACAGGCAACAGGCACTAACGCGTCCATTTCGAGCGGAGCATCTAATGTAATCCCTTCGAATGCACAGGCTGTTGCATCTTCAACCAGTAACATGGCCACCAACGGAGTAAGTGGCGTATCAACCAACAGTTCGATCTTAGGAAATACTGGAACCATGGGCTACCCTGGGGGATTCGTTCCGCCACCTGGGACACAATCCCATTTCGCATCTCCATCAACTAGACCACCCGGCTTCGATGGGAATAGAATTAGAAGTTCTTCTTACGGAATGCCAACATCTTTTATGGCAGGATTACACAATTCCATATCAAATTCATCCCCACAACTAGGATCTGGGTCTGGGGCAAACCAATTTATGTCAAATAACCAAGGGTCAGTGGGTTATAGCACGTTGCCTACCCTAACCACAGATAACCAGTTGGCTTTTAGGCAATTGATGGATGAAAGCAACCACAATATGATAGGGGTGTTAGCGCAAACCATGCAGGAAATATTCGCCCCAATAGTTCAGAATGTGACTGTGACGAACAGGGAAAACGCTGACAATATGAGTCGAATAGAAGATTTCTTTGCTCCCACAGAAAGGCGTAGGCAGAACCAGGCGGGATTTCGAACAAACGTGCCTGTTATAGAACAAATTGCCAACGACCCAATTCATAGACCACCCAGAGAAGAGGTTAACTTAGGGGCCAGAGCACCAAGGTTAGAAGCCCCAATAATTCCGGGCCCACAAAGGGAAATTATGGAACCAGGGGCAAGGATCGAAAGACCAGAAGCCCCAGAATTTCGAGGAGAACAACCTAGGGGAGTTGTTTTGGTTGGTCGAAACCAAGATGCCGATGCCGTCGTTCATAGGGTTCGAAACGATAACATCTTGGCAGAAAATAATCTGACCACCATGATAGAGAGGATCATGACCCAAAATGGCCTCAATATGGGAATGAGGAGGCCAAATTACGCCTCTCCTATATTAGATTGTATAATGCACACTGATTTACCAAGGGGATACAAAGTCCCTAAATTTACAAAGTTCGCTGGGGATACCAACGAGTCAACAGTCGAACACATAGCGAGATATTTGACCGAAGCGGGGGATATAGCCAATAATGAAGATCTTAGAATCAAATATTTCCCAAGTTCCTTGACAAAAAATGCTTTCACTTGGTTTACCACGTTGCCTCCTGGGTCTGTCGATACTTGGACCCTTTTAGAGAGATTATTCCATGAACAATTTTACATGGGACAATCGAAAATAAGTCTGAAGGAATTGGCCAGTGTTAAGAGAAAGTTCACTGAACCCATTGATGACTATTTGAATAGATTTAGGCTGTTAAAATCCAGATGTTACACAGTAGTGCCTGAGCATGAGTTAGTCGAAATGGCCGCTGGGGGATTGGATTACTCTATTCGAAAGAAATTAGATACTCAGCATTTGAGGGATATGGCTCAGTTAGCCGATAGGGTTCGACAGGTCGAAAGACTAAAAGCCGAAAAAGCCCGAGTCTTTAAGAATAGTAAGAAAGAAAGAATTTCCTATGTTGGAACTGAGGAAGTAGAAGAATATCCTGAATTCGAATTCGAAGAGGTCGAAATCGACCTCGCTGAATTAAAACAGGCCCCACCTTACTCCTGCAAAATGTTAGTTCCTACGAAAGGGAAAGATATTGTTGAAAATGAGAAAAGTGATAAGTTTCCAAAGAAGGTTTACACCTTCGATGTCACTAAATGTGACGAAATCTTTGACTTGCTTGTCAAAGATGGCCAATTAATTGTGCCATCAAATGTCAAAATACCCCCTTTGGACCAAAGGAAGAAAAGGGGATTTTGCAAATATCATAGTTTCCTAGGCCACAAGACCTCACAATGTTTTCTTTTCAGGGATTTGATTCAAAACGCAATCAAAGATGGCAGATTAAAGTTTGCTGATAAGATGAAGATGAAAGTGGACGAAGATCCTTTGGACGTCGCAGACACCAACTACTCCGAGCCTGCGTGCATGGGAGAAGTCAACATGGTGGAAATTGATCGAAGCGACACCCTAACTGGAGAGAAGGACATTGAAGTCGAAAACTGGGTGATGGTCGAAGTCAGCGAGGAAGTCACTGAAGGCATCCAGAATACACCAGACACTTCGATTGCTGAACCTGTGGCTGTTACAGGAGAAACCCAGGTTACTGAAGGCCAAGGGGATCACAACGAAGGATTTACACAAGTCACTGAGGGCTTGAGTCTGGAATTAGAGAAAGTACAAATTACGCAGCCAGTCCCCTCTCAGAAGGAAATATGGGACACTCTAGGGGAACCCAGTGGAAAATATGACTATCTGGTCAAATACTCTGCCCCAGAAAGTTCGAAGGTCCAGATCGAAGATATAAAGCCCACAGGATGGGGCGATGACGAAACAAAAGAGGGGGATTTGGAAATAAATATGGTGGACATGGAAAGACCCCGTTCTGAGATGAAGGAAGTGGAAAAATACTTAGAAAAAGAAAAGCATAGAATGGGGGACAATCACACTGGAGATGATACTCTCAAAGACTATCTCATGTCATGCCACAAAGGAGATCCAGGCATGATACTGTGCCCTAGGTGCAGCATCCTCTGCAACCAAAGAATTGCTGCAAATTTCGAAAGGGTACAGAGGGCTCGAACTGGCAACAATTGGCGCCAGGATAACCAACTCTTTAGATGCTACCCCAAGGCTGGAGAGAGTTTATTGGAGTTTATTTTTCGCTGCTACAAGGGGGCAACTAAGTGCTTGGTGTGCCCAAGATGTTCTGCTGTATATGACCAAAGCATGGCTAGGGCCTTCGAAACGATCCCCTTCGCCCCTTGCTGGAGCCATCAAGAAACTGCCCAGATGGGTCCACGTTTCGACAGCATATACAAACAGCGAAGACCTGATAGCCCTCACCCCAGAGTTGCTCGAAGAGTGACTTTCAAACTCCCTGCTGAAGTGCCAACCGATAGATGGCTGCAAGCCAGAAATGACAAAGGCAAAGACAAATGGAGGAATGCTGAACGAAATGCACGCCATGCTGTGACATACAGGAGGCAATTCAACACACAGAAAAGGGAGGAAGTCAGATTAGAAAATTACAAAGGAAGGAACCCCATGTCAAGATCCCAGTGGCGCAGACAGCAAAGGATTCGAAAGGCTGAAAGAGAAGCTGGGGCAAACAAAGGGGATACTTCAACAAAGATACAAGGTGAATCGAGCACCAACAAACCAAAAAGTCAGACGGAAGAGAAACCTCCAGTCAACAGAAGGCTTTTCTCTGAAGATCAACAAGACGGACCAAAGGAATACACTCCAGGCCCGGAAGAGGACGAAGATATGATAACAGATAACTTCGAATCGGAGGGGGAGTCTTCATTTAACCTGAACTGTAACGTAGTGTCTGTGCTTCCCTGCGAATTCGGGCAAGAAACCGAAATCAATGAATATGAGGAAGAAGACGCCACAGATTTAATGAAACATAGGCCCGTATGCTACTACGTGATGGACAATGGGGCTGTTGAAGAACAAAATGCGTTCTTCGAACGTCCAGAGCCTACAATGAAGAATCATCTCAAACCACTTTTCATTCGGGCGAAAGTGGGTGTCCATGGGGTGAACAAAGTTCTAGTAGATGGGGGTGCTGCAGTCAATCTGATTCCCCATTTCATGCTAAAAAGGTTGGAAATCCGCGAAGGGGATATCAAGCCCCATAATATGGTTCTATCCAATTATGAAGGAAAAGTGGGTAAAACACTGGGGGTAGTCCAGTTGGAATTGACAATAGGCTCAAGTTGCAGGCCCACCATGTTTATGGTTGTCGAAGCCAAGGCCAACTATAACCTACTGCTAGGAAGAGAGTGGATTCATGGCGTGGGAGCAGTTCCTTCGTCAATGCATCAACGACTAGTCCTGTGGAGAGATGACGAAATCGTGGAAAATATCGAAGCAGACCAGAGTTACTTTATGTCAACTGTCAATCTAGTTGACAAAAGGGACTATGATAAAAATCTGGCAAAGATTGCTCCATGTGTTCCAAATGATGAGATAAATGAAACTAGAAATGCCCACTACTACATGACACTTCGTCATGATGGACTCTACTGGGATAGAACAATAATTAGTGAAGAAGAGGAAGTTGAAGGTGCCATACCAAAACGGCCAGCAGGCTGGGACTTCGACAACCTTAACCATGACTGAGTCTACCTTTTTCGAAAGGATTTCGGCCTATATGGCTGAGAATGAATCAAAAGCGGCCTTAGAGGCTGAAATAAATGAATCATTTGAAAAAACGAATGAAGTTAGTGGGGGGGGTTCGAAATGCTCACCCAGCGAAGAGTTAGAGATGGATCAAAGGTTAGATGCCATCTATGATAAAGAACCCTTAGGCTTCGAAAGGGATCCCATAAACTCAGGTGTCAAAATGTTGGCACAGGACCCACTCGAAGAAGTCAACTTAGGGGATGACAAAACAAAAAGAGTAACCTACGTAAGTGCCAAACTTAGCCCAGGCCTCAAGGAAAAAGTGATCGAAATCCTTAAGGAGAACAAAGATTGTTTCGCATGGGATTATGATGAGATGCCTGGTTTAAAGAGGGAGTTGGTCGAACATAGGCTGCCAATCAAAGATGGCAAGAGGCCCATCAAACAAACTCCTAGAAGATTCGCGCCAGCGGTTCTCACAAAAATTAAAGCTGAGATCGAAAGGTTGCTGCGTTGCAAATTCATCAGAACAACAAGGTACGTCGAATGGTTAGCAAACATAGTACCTGTTATCAAGAAAAATGGTTCTTTAAGGATTTGCATAGATTTTAGGGATTTAAATACTGCAACCCCTAAAGATCAATATTCCATGCCCGTGGCAGAAATGCTAGTAGATTCTGCTGCAGGATTCGAATACTTGAGCATGTTAGATGGATACTCTGGATATAACCAGATTTTCATTGCTGAAGAAGATGTTGCAAAGACAGCATTTCGTTGCCCAGGAGCCTTAGGCACCTACGAATGGGTGGTGATGCCTTTTGGTTTAAAAAATGCTGGGGCAACTTATCAAAGGGCGATGAATTCAATCTTTCATGACTTTATCGAAACCTTCATGCAGGTGTATATTGATGATATAGTCATCAAATCTATATCTGCAGAAGCACATTTGCATCATTTAAGCCAATCATTCGAGCGAATGAGAAAACATGGCTTAAAAATGAATCCCCTTAAATGTGCATTTTTTGTGCAGGCTGGAGATTTTCTTGGTTTTGTGGTCCACAAGAAAGGAATTGAAATCAACCAGAACAAAACCAAAGCCATAATGGAGACGAAAGCACCTGCGTCAAAAAGGGAGTTGCAATCTCTGCTAGGGAAAGTTAACTTCCTCAGAAGATTCATTTCGAACCTGAGTGGAAGGACTCAAGCTTTCTCTCCGTTACTTCGTCTGAAGCAAGGTCAAGCCTTCGAATGGAACGAAGCTCACCAGGAGGCGTTTGACAAAATAAAAGAATATCTTTCCCAGCCTCCTATCTTGTCTCCACCATCATGGGGGAAGCCCATGAGATTGTACATATCTGCCTCTGAAGTTAGCATAGGTAGTATGTTAGCACAAGAAGATAACAATGGCGTCGAAAGAGCCATATACTATCTAAGTAGAGTGCTGAATGATGCAGAGACCAGATATAGCAATTTAGAAAAGCTATGTCTCTGTTTGTATTTCTCTTGTATGAAACTCAAGTATTATATAAAACCTGTTGATGTTTATGTTTCGTCTCACTTCGATGTCATTAAACATATGCTTTCAAAGCCAATAATGCATAGTAGAGTTGGAAAGTGGGCTTTGGCCTTAACAGAATACTCATTGACGTTCATGCCCTTAAAAGCTATGAAAGGTCAAGTGATTTCTGATTTCATTGTGGATCATTCGTTGGTTGAGCAGACAAGCATGAGTTACGTCGAAATGCAACCATGGAAATTGTACTTTGTTGGTTCAACCCACAAGAATGGAAGTGGTGTTGGAGTCCTTCTAATTTCTCCTGAAGGAATTCCAACAAAATTCAAGTATAAATTGGATGGTCCTCGTTGTTCGAACAACGAAGCTGAGTATGAAGCGCTCATTGTTGGACTTGAAGCTTTGTTGGAACTGGGGGCAACCAGAGTCGAAATTAAAGGAGATTCTGAGTTGGTGGTCAAACAAATTACAAAAGAATATAAGTGCATAAAGGAAAATCTAATGGTATACTTCGTCATAGTCAATAGGCTATTGAGAAAGTTTGAATACATGGATATTCAACACATACCAAGATTAGAAAACCAAGAAGCAAATGACTTAGCGCAGTTGGCTTCAGGTTATAGAGTATCCACCAAGAATCTTAAGGATTTGGTCGAAATAAGGGGAAGAGTTATGGCTACTAGATTCACACCATCGGATCTGGAAAGTATGAGATTGGGATATGCCGAGAAACAGGGATTCGAAATTCTAGCCATAAATACTTTGTCAGATACAGATTGGCGAAGTCCATTAAAGAGTTATTTAGCAGACCCAACTCTAAAAGTAGATAGAAAAACAAAATATAGAGCATTGTCATACCTCCTCATGGGGAACGAATTGTTCAAAAAGACCCAAGAAGGTGTTTTATTGAAATGCCTAGGAGAAAGTGAGGCATATTTAGCATTGTCTGAAGTCCATAATGGGGCATGTGGGGCACACCAAGCAGGCCATAAAATGAAATGGTTGCTATTTCGATATGGTTTGTATTGGCCTAGCATGCTTAAAGATTGCATAGACTTCGCGAAAGGATGTGAGGAATGTCAGAAACACGCAGGAATTCAACACGCCCCTGCAAGTGAGCTGCATTCGATCATCAAACCATGGCCATTCAGAGGATGGGCATTAGATCTGATAGGCGAAATAAATCCTGCTTCGTCCAAAGGTCAGAAATATATCTTGGTAGGAGTAGATTATTTTACCAAATGGATAGAAGCTATACCTTTGGTAGTTGCTGATCAAGAGGCAATTATCGAATTTATACAAAAGCACATTATCTATAGGTTTGGATTACCAGAAAGTATAACTACAGACCAAGGTTCCGTATTTACTGGTAGAAAGATGCAAGGATTTGCCCAAGAAATGGGGTTTAGATTGCTAACATCAACCCCATATTATGCTCAAGCAAACGGACAGGTCGAAGCGGCAAACAAAGTAATAATAGGATTAATCAAGAAGCATATTGGCAAGAAGCCAAGAAATTGGCACAAAACTCTGGACCAAGTGTTATGGGCTTGTAGAACATCTCCAAAGGAAGCCACTAACACTACTCCTTTCCAACTTACATTCGGCCATGATGCAGTGTTACCAGTAGAAATTCACCTGCAATCAGTTCGAATACAGAAACAAAACGAAATTCCAGCCGCGTTATATTGGGAAATGATGATGAATGAATTAGTTGAATTGGACGAAATTAGATTACATGCGTTGGATATTTTGATGAGGCAAAAAGAAAGAGTGGCCAGAACATACAATAAGAGGGTGAAGAAAAAAGTATTCGTTATTAATGACTTGGTTTGGAGAGTCATATTGCCTATGGATAAGAAGAACAAAGCATTAGGTAAATGGTCACCTCATTGGGAAGGACCTTTTCGAGTACTAAAAGTTTTCTCTAACAATGCCTACGAAGTCGAAGAACTCTTAGATGATAAACGTGTCCTAAAGGTTAATGGGAAATATTTAAAGAAATATAAACCAAGCCTGCGGGAAATTCGAATAGTAACAACGTAAACAAAGTATTATAAAAAAGCCAAGATGGCAAGATAAGAATGCCAAAATGGCGTTGTTCGAATATTACATTGAAAGAACCAAAGTTACGGTCAGATAGACAAAAATCTAGAAATAAACATTATTTTTCAATCGAGTAAAAGTACTTCGAAATGTTTCAAGTCTCTGCTGAGCAAACCGCCTGGCACCTTCCAAGGTGGCCACTTCTCCTTTAAGTTGTTCTGCAGTCTCCATTTCTGCAAGCCCCCGGTTGAGAAGCTCTTCGAATTGGTTGCCTGCAGGATTAGTTTCGAAGGCTAGTTGTTGTTCCTTAGCCTCCTTAACTTTCTGCTGAAGTTCCAGAATCTGCCTTTCCCAAATAAGAATGGACTCAGCTCGAGCCTCATATTCAGTTTTTGCCTGCTTCAGATGCATAGCCTGGTCTTCAGCTTCTTGAGAAAGCTTCGAAGCTTGTTCATAGGCGGCATCCATAGCAATGCGCTTTTCGTGAACCTTCTTGGCAGCAGATTCGTCTTGGAGAAGATAGCCGGTTACGTTGTCCAGCAGATTTTGAAGATCAAACAAGAGAGTACTGACTGGCAAAGAGCAACTGGAAAGATTAACCTTGGTAAGCAGCTCCTTCATAGTGTAGCAAGCAGTACTATCTTGCTTAAGCACTTCGAAGATATCCACATTGAGAATAGTTCTCCTAATTTTGTTGAGAAGAACAACTCTTTCATCTGTGGGAAGAGGATAGCTGGTTGAACTTGTACCAGCCCTAGCGAGTGGAATGTCCCTCTGGGCCAATTTTGCCTTCATGTACCCAATAGGGTCATTTCGCCTCAGAAGTGCCAGTTCCTCATCGGTCATTCGAGACGGAGAGGATTGGGGGAATTCCACGCGTAGGGGAACCTCGTTTGTTTCAACCTTTGGGTTTTCATTGATTGTATCACCATCCCCTTCATTTGCTTCGTGCTCTTGGTCTTCTTCATCCTCGACCAAATCTACCACTTCGATACCATCCTTTTCACCGCTATGTGCATTAGACTCCGTCCCGGCAGTCGAACCATCATTGTCATTTTCCCCATCATGGGCGTTTTCCTCCTCAGATTCTTCGTCTGCAGATTCTTCGAATCCTTGCCCAGAATCAGCTTTTTCTTCTTCAGTCTGAGCATCCTTTGGATCTTCTTGAAGAGTTTCAAGGAGGGACTTTTGAAGAACCCTTTGTGAATCCTCTGCAGACGTTTGAGGTATGGTTTCGTTAACCTCTTTCAGAGGAATGGAGGTACCTTGGTCATCTGGTTGCTCAGAAGTTCCAGCCAAAACCGCTACGTTGGAAGAACCTTTGTTTTGGACCAAATTGCTGGAGTCTCCTTGAGGAGAGGAGTTAAGCGGAACAGCAGCCCTGGATGGTGAGGTCGAAATAGTAGAAGTGGGATTCAGGATGTTCTGCAAGGAGCAGCAAAGTGTTAAAAGATGACACTCACCAAGGTAATAAGAAGTTAAACATTTTTAGAAGAAATTCGATTTACCTGTGGCCCCTCAGAAGAGAGGTTACTAGCTATGCGTTCCAACTGTGGGTTGGAGGTCGAAGGTGGATTTTTGGATTGTGGTAAGGGAGCAGCATCCCTGGAGTCGAGTCCAGAGACACTAGTAGGAGCAGTACTTTTGGGTGTGGCTTTCTTCAGCTTCTTCTTCGAAGCAATGTTTGAGTTTCCCCCAGCAGTCAGATCTTCCCCAGTGGTGCTTGGTTTCCGCTTCTTGGGAGTAGTGGGGGGAAGCTTGTTGGTCTGCACGAAGTTTAACGAAGTTAGATATAAAAGGATTGAGTGAATTCGAAGCATAAAAAACTAAGTGATTACCGTTGGAATTGGGGCACTTATTGTTGTTGGCGTTGTTGTTGTTGGTGTAGTTGCAGCAGCAGTAGTCGTTTCGGGTGGATTAGTCTTTTCGGTAGTTTCGATGGAGGCTTGAGAGGCACTTCCTTCCTTCGATTTCGAGGCAGTGGTCTTTATCCTGATAGCTGAAAATCAAAACATTTAAAGCAAAGGTTAAAGATTTGGAAAATAAAGATATTTGGGAGTTTTTCCCAAGCATTCGCACCTGTGCCTTGATCAGATTTAATTGACATGGCAGAAAGGTCATATCGAAGATGTCCTGGGAAATCATGAAGCCAGTGTCGAGCCCATGTCACAGTCTCAGATGGCTTTGGTTTCCTTTGAAGATATTTGAACATTTCTTTGCAAGTAAACCACCATGGATATGGGGGAAACCAAGCCAGAGCCAGTTCTGAGGTAGGTAATCTGGGAAATTTAGGTGGATGCATTTCGAATGCCAACCTATACCTATCCTCAGGTGACAGCCCTGAAGGAAGTTTTAGCTTGGAAACTTTTTGTTTAAATTTTTCCTTCAAGGTCTCAGCCGCTTGATGCACAGTGGAGTCCAAGCGTGTGGGGTCGTAAGTAGTTTCGAAGTAATTTTGAAAAGCTTTTATTTCTTTGGCATGAGTAAACATACCTTTCTTTGCTGGTACCTGCACATCGAAGGCATCAATTAGTTTCTGTCGAATAGTAAGTGTATCGAACATACAAGTTTGATAAAACTTAATCCACCACTCCAGAAATCCTTTGGCCGCGAGATGAGTAGGTTCGAAGGCTATCAGTTCAAATTGGGCAAAGCCCTGGTATTGTTCTTGTTGGATCTTGGCTTCCCTTGCCTTGAAAGTTCGACCAGTTGTGATGGCACTCTCAGTCTGGAACAAAGGTTCAGGAATCAGTTGGCATAGGCCAAACTGCCTCGAAACGAAGTTTGGCTGGTAGGCAAAGAGAAGAATTTGGTTCTTAGCTGGGGTTATCCTTGAAGAGATAAGTCTAGGAAGCAAGAAAGCTCTCCACACATCTTGGATTTCCTTACTCTTGGTGGCTTCTGAGAGAGCCATGGTGAACCAAGAAGGTCCATGAGCCCTCGAAGCAAAGGGCGCCATGCTCTCTTCGAACTTGTGTCTTTTTGAGAGTATCAAGATGTACTTCGAAAATTGAACCTTGAAGTCATCCTTGTCATCACTAGGGGTTAGTCTTCGAAGCCTAGTGCCTTCGACTATCCTATCACTTATTTCTGCATCTTGTTCGTCTATGGTGTTGGCAGTTGGTAAAGAAGGTTCGAACATGGCATTGAGCCATAATTGAAGTAACCAAAATGGGCCAGCTAAAAGAATGTTTTTGGAATTGTGGGATTTGAGGCTTGAAACAGCTGACCTCAGGCTCTCATAGAGGTCAACTAAGAGTAATTCGCTTAGGCACACTTTGCGATTTTCGTGTAAATCCCTAGCTAAAGGAATGAACCTACTAGCTACCTGCAGGGATCTACTGCAGAAAACGTACCTAGACAGCCACAGAGTTAAGAAAGCAATGTGCTCTGTGTCAGACACATTATCCCCTTCAGCATGATAATGGCCGATAAATTTGGAGAAGCTGGCTAACTTGACTTCGAAGTCAATTATGCTTGAGTGCTCTTCATTGTCAGGAACATAGGTTTCCCCCACTGGCGACAGCCCAGTAATGGCTGCTATATCGAAGAAGGTGGGGGTAATCATTCCACCTGGAAGATGGAAAGTGTTGTAGGTACTATCCCAGAAGTAGAGGGACGCAAATAGCAGAGGATGACTATAGGTGAATCCAGGTTTCGACAGCTTAATAAGGTTATAAATGCCTAGTTCTTCCCATTGCTGGGATTTTTTGGCTTCTACTTTCGCAAACCAGTTTTGATAAGCAACATCAGCAGTAGGGCAAGATCGGAATGGTTTAAAATTGCTTTTTACATAATCCAAGATAAATGGGTCCTTGGGATGAACAGTTGAGGTTTCTGTGGTTTTCGGATTAAGAAATTCTGCTGCCCTAGGGGCATCCATTTTGTTGAATAAAGGTTTGAAGTTGTAACACACGGGAAAAATGGTCCTGGTGTCTTTTAGTATTTCAAAAACTGTAAGAGGGCCATTTAAGGCTAACCTCTTACCAGCAACATGGGTAGGGATGAGTACCTGTGATGCGTACAGCATTTCTTTTTCTTTGGAGATCATTTGAGGAGCAAGAGCAGATTGGCCTTGAATGGTGACGATTTTACTCTCCATAGTTGCTCCTGTAGTTTTTCCCTTCTTCTTGGAAGCTTTCTTGAGTTGGGATGATGTGGAAGAAGACATTTTTTGTTGTTTGAGAACTTAGAGTGTTTGTGAGAGAAGAAGAGTAAAATTCCAGAGTTTGAAAGGTTTAGAGTGTAAAGAAGAAAAAAGGAAGGGTAAATTGACGTTTTATAATAAGAAGATGAAACATCCACCGAGTGAAAGTATGATACGTGGAGATCATGGATTGGTGTGATGAAGAGGTGGCGAGAAGTTGATATAGGTAATAGGCGTGATTTTAAAAACAATCATTACTTATAACTGCACCATGCTGTGAAGTGACTTTGGGCGGTTAAGGTACCCAAAGGGTGCTATGATTGATGTGACTAGGGTCAAACGCATTAAATGCTATGATGATTCGAAGATCCTATCAAAATCTTGTATAAATGTTTAAAATAGGTATTTCTCAGAGAGATCGAAATACATATTTTAAAGGGGCAATTTGTTGGCTGAAGATTTTGATAATGTTATTTAGAATTCAAAAAAAAGTTAGAAGTTCTGATCGAAATGGAATTAAAACACCACGCTTCGAAATTGCAGAAGCAGTGTTTCGAATGAGTGTGTCAAAGCTTGAAGCTTCGAACGGTGATCTTGGGAGCGTATCCAAAGGGATCTCGAAACAGCAGCGAAGCTAAGTCTGAGAAGAGCGTTCGAAGCAGAGAAACACCAAAGCATTTGAAATTTAAATGAAAGCGGGACTTTCAAAGTTTGAAAGTTATGTGTTGGAGCATTTGAGGACACGTGGAAAGATGAAAGGAGCATTGTCTTGCATGTTCGAAACGTGGCATGATCTTGTAGCGAGACCGTTAGGGTCGAATTAGTATAAATAGAAGTCTTAGTGTTAGGATTTCAGGGTGTCATATCGGTTATACAAAATACTCAATAACATTCAAACTACCACATGGCAAGGGAAACGAATGCAAGAGAGATGTATGTATGATAGCACCATGTATTCTTAATTTAATAAAAGCCTTTTTACTATTTCCAGCACTTTCCTTCTTTTTCTTTCTGTCGAATAACATTTACAAGTTTCTTTATCTACTGTCTTTTCATTTCAAAGTCTTTTCTTCAAAGTTTTACATTTTATTGCATTCTTTATATTTTGAAGCACTTCATATTTCAGAGAACTTTTACGCTTTCAATGTCTTTACTTTCAAGTATTATTCTTCAAACATTTACTTTCACTTAAACTCCTTTCTAGATTTCTTGCATTAAACGCTTTCTTCACATTTTAAACTTCCACATTCCAGAAACCTTTTGTGTTAAATGTTTTATGGATCGAAACCAGTTACTTCATTTTCTATACAGTTTTATATGTCTTTTCAATCAGCATTACAATTAGCAATCATTCGTATAACTTAGTTTCACATACATTTTGACCACATTCTTAAACTCTTAGAGAGAGGGATCGAAACAAACCAAACATTTATACAATAGCACCCATGAATAATTGTTCGATTGTGAGAGTAACCTTGATATCCAAGGAGTCCTAGGATCAATCTAGTCGATCCTGTGAGTTACCAAAGAGATTGAGTAGCGTTAATAAAGATTATTCGATAGTTTGGAAGACTAGCGGTTGTTTACCAGAAATCACTGGAAACACCACCATTATCTGAAAGAGAGTTGGTTGATATGTTTTAAGGGGCGTTGTCTGGTCCATTCTTTAATCACCTGATAGGGAGTTCATCGGCAAGATTCACCGAATTAATTCTGACTGGTAAATGATTTGAAGCTGGCATCAAGAGTGGTAAGGTTCAAAAAGATACATCTGCTTATGCCGTTGTCAAAAAACCTTTTCCATCCAAGAAGGAGGTGTTAGCTGTTTACTCTCAGAAAGGGCGAGGAAGAGTAGAGCCCCGATCAACGGTGGGGGTTGTGATGATCCAAAAGATAGCAGTTGATCAACCTGGGAATGATCAACCAAGAGCCAACCAACAAAGAGGAGGAAGGACTGCTAGGCAGTTCACCAAAATAAACATGACGCCTGCCCAGGTCCTCCCCCATCTCTTAAAGCTGAACCTTACAACCTTGAGAGATCCGCCACAAGATCCGAATACCTCTTCTCCCTACTATCATTCAAATGCAAAATGTGCATATCATTCGGACAGTGTGGGGCACGACACCAACAACTGTTGGGCCCTTAAAAACAAGATCCAAGATTTGATAGATGCCAAGGAGGTAGAGTTTGACGCACCCGAAAAACCTAATGTGATATCCTCTCCTATGCCAAAATATGGTCACAATGTCCATGCTATTGTAGAAGATCTTCATGTTACTGCTATTGATAACTTAATGACTATGTTGCCAATGATCAAAGTGAATCTGTTGAAAGTCGGGATTTTTCAAGGCTGTGAAAAAGATTGTTACCTATGTTCGACCTTGCAATCCGACTGCCCACTGTTGAAGTCAGGCATCCAACGCCTGATGGATACTCAAGAAATCCTCTTTCAGAAAACTCTTGTTACTCCTGTTACTCCAATCAATGATGTTATTATAATCACCATTTCCGACAATCTTTCCAAGGTCTCCAAAAGACCTGTTAAGATTACACCCAATCCAAAGTTTATACCACTGAAGATTACTATGTCGGGGCCTATCCCATACAAGTCCAATAAGACAATACCGTGGAATTATGGAGGAGAGATCTTCTGTCACGGTGTGAAACAGATCGAATCAGTGGAAAAGAATTCCGATGAAGAAACTCCTGACGTAGGAAATATTGCGGGGACAAGTAAGATCACTCGTAGCGGAAGAATCTTCTCTACGGAGATTGCTCCTCCACGGGAAGTCTTCGGACCCTCAAGTGCTCTTGTGCCTGTCAAGATATCTGTGCGAAGTCCAGTTATTGAAGAAATTGTTACTCCCGAAGTTATACCCTCTACTGTTACTACTGATAAAGGTAAGGGGATCCAAGAAGCGCCCGTCAGGACAAGGGCTCAGACTTTGGTTATCCCCGAGACCACCCAAAAGGAAATGGAGGATATTTTAAAGATAATTAAGAAAAGCGACTATGATGTCGTAGAACAGCTGGGGAAAACCCCTTCAAAAATCTTTATGCTGGCTCTATTGCTTTGCTCCGAGGCTCATGCCAAAGCCTTGATCAAATTCCTAAAGACGGCGCATATGCCTCAAGAAACTTCTGCGGATCAGTTTCAAGAGTGTGTAGCCAACCTTACAGCCGACAATGATCTTGGCTTCTCTGATGCCGATCTAACATCTAAGGGAAGAAAGCATAATGATGCGCTGCATGTCTCGGTAGAGTGCAGAAGGACCACTCTTGCTCACGTTCTGGTTGATACTGGTTCATCTTTAAATGTCCTACCAAAGAAAGCATTGGACAGACTAGACTGTGAAGGTTTGACCTTAAAGCCCAGTAATATCATTGTTAGAGCCTTCGACAGTTCCAAGCGGGTGGTTCACGGAGAGGTGGACATCCCAATTAAGGTGGGAACGAAAATTTTCAACTCTACATTTTATGTGATGGACATCCGTCCTTCATATTCATGCTTGTTTGGAAGGCCATGGATCCACAACGCTGGGGGAGTCACTTCTTCTCTACACCATATGCTAAAATATCCAGTCCAGGGTAAAATCATAACAGTTCATGGTGAGGAGGAGTATATGATAAGTCACCTTAACTTTTTCCGCTATGTGGAGTTAGATGGTGAATTCATAGAAACACCTTTCCAACACTTTGAAGAGGTTTCTCCTGAAGTTGCGGTAGCCAAGACAATGACTGCGGTACCCATCATTACCAAACCTGTGTCCCGGATGTCATCCCTTAAATATGCGAAGGCTGTAATCAAGGAAGGAGGAAGTACAGTGTAGGGTCAGCTACCAGATTTTCCTTTCAAAACTGATAAGTTCGGTTTGAGTTTCACTGCTGCTAGTCAGAAAGTTGTGTGTCGCTCTCGAGCTGGAGGACCACCATTAAAGATCACTCATCACGAGGTTCATGCTTTGGAAGATGTTGAAGATAAGAGCAATTTTAAAGACTGGATCTTTCCAACTATTGAAGGAGGACTAAACAACTGGGAGACAAAAGACTTCATTCCCATTACTTTCATCAATCAATAATTTATCTTTTGAACATTTCCTGTTTGGTCTGTAATAATTATTAAACAATTCGTGCACTCTTCTCGCCTTATGCCTTACCCGGGGCATATAGGTCCATTTGTAAGAGTTTTGATTCTTCATTTTCATATGCCATTTTTAATGAATCATGGACGTTTTCATATATAAACTTTTGTGTTCATTTTCTTTCCCTTTACATTTTATTTGCTTAAAGGTGGCTATCCCTTACACACACCCACACTCACAAAATGCAGGTACCCATCCACTTCGGATTCCATGGGTAACGATTCTGCTATGGCCTTCAGTGACTCTGAAGATCTGGTCAATCATGCCGAATACGAAGGTGATGAAGACTGTGAAGTGCCTGGAGAGTTGGCTAGACTTTTGCAACAAGAAGAAAGGGCTATTCTGCCCCATGAAGAGTTGTTAGAGACTATCAATTTGGGTACTGCCGAAGACAGAAAAGAGGTTAAAGTGGGTGCCAACCTAGAGCCAAGTGTCAAAGAGCGCTTAGTTCAGCTGCTGAATGAATATGTTGAGATCTTTGCCTGGTCTTATGAAGACATGCCGGGACTGGATACAGATATTGTGGTTCACCGTCTCCCTACAAGAGAAGAATGTCCACCAATTAAACAGAAAGTTCGCCGAATGAGGCCCGACATGTCTGAAAAGATCAAAGCTGAAGTGATGAAGCAGTTCAATGCTGGCTTTCTTGTTGTTACTTCCTATCCACAATGGGTTGCTAACATTGTGCCCGTGCCTAAGAAGGACGGCAAAGTCAGAATATGCGTGGATTACAGAGATTTAAACAAGGTTAGCCCTAAAGATGATTTTC
Source organism: Vicia faba (assembly GCA_948472305.1). Lineage (NCBI taxonomy): Eukaryota > Viridiplantae > Streptophyta > Magnoliopsida > Fabales > Fabaceae > Vicia > Vicia faba. The sequence goes on from OX451738.1 coordinate 91,230,221, forward strand.
CACTACCATATATTGCCATCTTGGTTGACAATACAGCTCAACACAAGGTATTCTCTTTCATGGAATGATTTTCAGGGTATAATCAGATCAGAATGGCCCCCGAAGACATGGAGAAGACTACTTTTGTTACGCAGTGGGGTACCTTCTATTATAAAGTGATGCCATTCGGACTGAAGAATGCCGGGGCAACCTATCAGCGAGCCATGGTAGCTTTGTTTCATGACATGATACATCATGAAATAGAAGTCTACATAGACGACATGATAGCCCGTTCACAAACAGAAGAAGAACACTTCGACCATCTACAAAAGCTGTTTGTCAGGTTAAAGGAATACAAGCTCGGACTAAACCCTAGCAAGTGCACTTTCGGAGTCAGGTCCAGTAAACTTTTGGGATTCATCGTCAGCAACAAAGGCATCGAGGTTGACCCTGCCAAAGTCAAAGCTATACAAGAAATGCCCGCCCCTCGCACTGAAAAGGAGGTCAGAGGATTCTTAGGACGCCTAAACTACATTGCAAGGTTCATTTCTCACCTAACATCCACTTGTGAACCAATCTTCAAGCTGTTGAAGAAAGATCAGGTGGTTAAATGGAATTATGACTGTCAAGTTGCTTTCGATAGAATCAAGGAGTATTTGCTGGAACCTCCTATCTTGATGCCACTCGTCGAAGGAAGGTCGTTAATCATATATCTGACTGTCCTGGAGAATTCAATGGGGTGCATATTGGGCCAACATGACGAGTCTGGCCGAAAAGAGCATGCCATTTATTACCTTAGCAAAAAGTTTACCGACTGTGAGACTCACTGCTCGAGAAAACTTGTTGCGCTTTGGTATGGGCTGCTCGCCGGCTAAGGCAGTATATGTTGACACATACCACCCTGCTGATTTCTAAAATGGATCCAATCAAGTACATCTTCGAGAAGCCTGCTTTATCTGGAAGAATAGCTAGATGGCAGATGATCCTCACCGAATATGATATACAGTACACGACCCAAAAAGCTATAAAGGGGAGTGTTCTAGCCGATCATCTGGCTCATCAAGCTGTCAAAGATTACCAATCCATGAGGTTCGACTTTCCCAACGAGGATATCATGACATTGGACAACATTGAAGGAAATGGACCGTATGACGGACCTGAACAAGGATCCCGATGGACCCTGTACTTTGATGGTGCTTCAAATGCACTTGGCAACGGTATCGGTGCGGTACTTACCTCCCCGAAAGGTTGCCATACACCTTTCACTGCTAGGCTCTGCTTCAGCTGCACCAACAACATGGCCGAGTATGAAGCTTATATCTTTGGTCTCAAGGCCTCTATTGACTTGGGAATCAAATCTTTGATTGTATTTGGGGACTCCGCTTTGGTTATCAGTCAAATCAAAGGAGAGTGGGATACTAAACATCCCAACCTCATCCCTTACAAAGAACATGTCTTGACATTGTTACCATACTTCGAGCAGATTACCTTCGAGCACTTCCCGCGAGAAGAGAATCTGCTAGCAGATGCGCTAGCTACAATGTCCTCCATGTTTAAACTTAATTGGGATAATGAGGCTCCCCAAATCACCATTGAGCGAATGGACGAACCTGCACATTGTCACGATATTAATACCGAAGAAGTAGTGGAACAAACCTGGTTTCACGAAATCAAAAGGTATCTCAAGACTCGAGAATATCCTGAAGGAGCTTCAGTCAACGACAAAAAGTTCTTAAGGAGATTTGCTACCAAGTTCTTCCTGAGCAATGGTATCCTATACAAGTGCAACCATGATTGTGTTCTGCTTCGTTGTGTGGACAAGGTTGAAGCTGAGCAAATCATGTCTGAACTACATAATGGCACCTTTGGCACCCACTCAAGCGGTCATACGATGGCTAATAAGATCCTACGGGAAGGCTACTATTGGTCTACCATGGAAGCTGACTGTCATCAATATTCCCGTACTTGTCACAAATGCCAAATCTATGATGACAAGGTACATATTCCCCCAGTTCCCCTCAATGTCCTAACGGCTCCTTGGCCCTTCGCAATATGGGGTATCGACATGATTGGAGAGACCAAGCCTACAGCATCCAATGGACACCGTTTCATCCTGATGACCATTGATTACTTTACCAAGTGGGTCGAAGTAGCTTCCTTCGCCTCCGTTACAAAGAATGTGGTTGCTCGCTTCATCAAGCAGAACCTCATATGCCGGTATGGTATCCCCGACAGGATCATTACTGACAACGGTAAAAATTTGAACAACACTATGATCACCGCTCTGTGCGAGCAGTTCAAGATTCAACATCACAATTAATCTCCCTATCGGCCTAAGATGAATGGTGCTGTCGAAGCTGCGAAAAAAAATATCAAAAAGATCATTCAAAAGATGATAGTCACCTACAAGGACTGGCATGAGATGTTACCGTTTGCTCTGCACGGGTACCGTACCACGGCACACACTTCAACTGGGGCAACCCCCTTTTTCTTTGATATATGGCATGGAAGCTGTTTTACCTATCGAGGTTCAGATTCCCTCCTTGAGAATCATGAAGGATGCTGGTTTGAGTGAAGACGATTGGATCCAGACCCGGCTTGATCAACTTAACTTGATTGACGAAAAATGACTTACTTCTGTTTGTCATGGTCAGGCGTATCAAAAACGTATGATCAAAGCCTTCAACAAGAAAGTCAGGAAACAAGTATATCAAGTCGGGGACCTTGTAATCAAGCGAATCATCTTGCCGCAAAGTGATCCCAGGGTCAAATGGACTCCTACTTACGAGGGACCATTTGTAATCAAAAACATCTTTTCTGGAGGAGCTATGATCTTAACCACCATGGACGGTGATGACCTGCCGCACCCTACGAACGTAGACATAGTCAAAAGATACTACGCATAAATGACCCGGCAAGTTGAAAACCCGAAAGGGCGACTTGGGCAAAAGTGGGAATCCTGGTGAATCGAAAACCCGAAAGGGCGGTTCAGGCAAAAATTAGGGATAAAAAAAATCCGTATACCCGGCAAGTTGAAAACCCGAAAGGGCGACTTGGGCAAAAAAGGGTTTCCCGGTGGATCAAAAACCCGAAAGGGCGGTCCAAGCAAAAGTTAGGGAATTAAAGCGTACGACTATGTCTCGTCAGATCACTTTAAGGGCAATATCTTCACGGACAAACTCCAAGCTTCTGATCAATCCAATCATCTGCAGACGAAGCAACAAATGAACAAGATACTCAGAGTTACGAAGGCTATAGAAGAATGGGAACCCCATGGAAATGTTACACATAGCCATCTTTCTTTGTATAAATTTTTTCTCAATTTTATGACAACATTCTCTTACTAGGATGTTTGTCTCCTTTGTACAAAAATACTCACACGGAGTTAATACAAAGATACTTCAAAGTGTCGAAAATTGTTTTCCTTTTCTTTCTTTTTACACTTGTGTTTTATTTGAAAACGTCCAATGATTTATTAAATGAGCATATGCATTTGAATATAATCCCTTCTTACAAATAAAACAAAATGAGGAAGAATAATTACTGATAGGATGAAAGTGTAGGAAAGTATCTTTAGACTATTCCAGGAGAAATCCCCTGCAATACATCATCCAGATCCTAGACGGAACTAAAGCTTTGAAATGCATATCCCCAGCGGAGTTAAAGTTTCAAGAATCCCCGTCAGAGCTGAGTTTTCAAATTCCCAATCCCCGGCGAAGCAAAACTTTAAACTTTAAACCCTCAAAGAAGATGAAACTTTCTTCCCAAACGAAGCCAAACCTTCGGCCTCTAAACACCAGTGGAGACCATCCGGTTTCCTCCATCGTCCCTGAAGAGTCGCTTTAAAACCAGATAATTCCCCAGAGAGTTATTCTTCCCCAGTGAAGTCACCACAATCAAATCGGCACGTCATTAAGATCCCCGACAAAAAAGAAACTCTGATCTACCAATCCCCACCGGAAACTATTCAGTTTTCCCCTGATACCCCCTAACAGAACGAAGATTCTCATTCTTGAAGTCCCCATTGGATTGACCTACAACCTATACTCCTGATCTCCCCAGCAGCTTGGCTTCCCCCCCACTGAGGTTATCAAAATCTTGAATCTCTAGCAGTGGTCATGGATTTATTTTCCCCACAGAGTTATTTCCCAGCAGAACAAAGATTCTCGTTCTCATTTCTCTGGTGGAAGCCTCCAAAGTTTCAATTCCCCAGTAGAGGTCTTTAGAGTTTCCCTATTCCCCATCCGAGTAAGGATTCCCATTGGTGTACTCCCTAGCTATGGTCATCAAGGTTCTCTGGATTCCCCAAGCAGGTTTCTCAAGCAGACTTAATGATTCCTACATCCCTGCAGAGTTTGTCAAAATTCTTGTTAATTCCCACAAGTCACCAAGGATTTTCTATCTCCAATAGCAGTCAAAGGATTTATTTTCCTTGGCAGCAGTCGAAGATTTCATTATCTCCAGTATCAAGGATATATTTTCCTCAGCAAAACAGCTAATCAGCTTACATGCACATACATTCATAAATCATGAACATTGATAAAACACATATATTGCATCATACATTTCATGCAACATAGCATTTATGTTTCAGTTGACCTTTTACCCTTTTCAGGATAAAATTAACAGCTACCCAAAACAGATGATCAAAGCTTAGAAAACGACTCAGAGAGGCTCTGGACATGGATGCTCTCCTATTTGCTTATTCAAATCAAGGGGCAGATTCCTGTTCCAATTATGAAGCCTGGATTTGACCAGATTTTATCTTGACTACACTGAAGCCCGGAGATTGACCGGAAAGTAGTAGAATCCCCTAATTTTCTTCTGAAGACTGGATGTTGACCAGATAGGAAGTGAGGTATTGTGAAGCCTGGATGTTGACCAGATAGCAATACAAGACTGTGAATCCTGGATATTGACCAGATAACAGTAAGGTACACTGTGAAGCTTAGATGTTGACCAAATAACAGTTTATTCGGCTAATTAATTTGAAGCCCGGATCCAACCGGATATTAGTAGGCCCCAAAATCAAAAGAAAAACCGGAGGCGACCGGATAACCATTTGATTTTCTTCTAAAGACTGGATGTTGACCAGATAGGAAGTGAGGTATTGTGAAGCCTGGATGTTGACCAGATAGCAATACAAGACTGTGAAGCCTGGATATTGACCAGATAATAGTAAGGTACACTGTGAAGCTTGGATGTTGGCCAAATAACAGTTTACTCGGCCAATTACTTTGAAGCCCAGATCCAACCAGATATTAGTAGGCCCCAAAATCAAAAGAAAAACCGGAGGTGACCGGATAACCATTTGATTTTCTTCTGAAGACTGGATGTTTACCAGATAGGAAGTGAGGTATTGTGAAGCCTGAATGTTGACCAGATAGCATTACAAGACTGTGAAGCCTGGATATTGACCAGATAACGGTAAGGTACACTGTGAAGCTTGGATGTTGACTAAATAACAGTTTACTCGGCCAATTACTTTGAAGCCCGGATCCAACCGGATATTAGTAGGCCCCAAAATCAAAAGAAAGACCGGAGGCGACCGGATAACCACTTGATTTCCTTCTGAAGCATGGATGTCGACCAGATAGGAAGTAAAGATTGTGAAGCCTGGGTGTTGACCAGATAGCAGTTCACTGTCACCTCCTCAACCAAGATATGACTCCCCAGTAGAATAACAGACGACTGAAATTCTATTTCTACCACGACAGAGACCAACATTCCCCCCGGCGTAGTTCTCCTCAATAACAGGCATACGGGCTCTCGCAAAGGAATCTCTTATGCAATCAACATTCTTGGATGGAATCTTTAAGCCCATCTCCAACAAGATTCAATCACATCTCCAAATGGAATCTTTAAGCCCATTTCCTCAACCACAGTGTGACGAGTGTAAATTTACGGGCACTCTAGTGTCCAATCCTCTTTTACCTTCGATTCACGAAAGGCAAACTCGCCAATCTAACTCTTCAGGTTCAAGAAGATTGAACAGGGGTAGTTGTTGTACCCCAAAATATGCCCTCTCATCCTTCAGGAATTCATTCTGAATTCTCAGAGTTTCCCTTAAGCAAATCCAAGCCCTGAATTATCATTCCTCTCCAGATAAACCATTTACAAGAGCAGAATGGTCATTTGCAAGCACAAAAGTCAAAAATTTTACCTTGAAAAAGTTAAATTCTATATGCTTAGAATTTTTCTCTGAAAAAAAAGTGTTTAAGAAAAATGGCACTTCAGAACTTCTGAACCAACCTCCAGGCAGAAACGGTCAGAAGTTGCAAACTTAGTTCAGCACATAACATTCAGTCAGAAGGTGGCTCTTCAGCAGCTACAACAACTCAGTTAGGGGTTGTAAACGTGGTTCAGCATGTAATCTTTAAACAGAATATGGCTCCTTCAGCAGTTATGCAAGTTCAGCCAAAGCTTGCTAAAGAAATGCAAAGAAGACAACAAAGCCTGAAACTCCTTCAGAACATACTGGGATCAGAAGGTAATGGGATCAGCAGATTGGGTATAATACTGAAGCAGAATCTCCAAGTCCAGAGTTTTTAGAGGCAGATCAAAGGAACATGCTGGAAGGTCTGGAAAACTCTTAGAATTTATTGAGGCAGCAAGAGACCAAGGTCAGAGCTTAGTCTACGTTGTTTTTTTTTTGTAAAGCAGAACTGCTGGCTCAGGTTTTAGGTAATGATGCAAAATCTCCTATTACAAGATTTTTGATTTTGACAAATCTCATCACCATTTAATGCTCATTAATGCTCACAACCACCTTTGAGCATTCATCCAAGGGATCTCTCCATGTGTGGCATGGTAACACCCTCCTGCAGACTTAGGCATGGGTCTATGCGCCACTTTTCGCCTATGGGTGTCACTTCTCCTTAATCCTCGCTTACTGTTCCAACCTAGGCTGAAAAGTTGTCCATCATCACAACTTTTCATGAACTCCCTTCAAGAACAAGTTAACCTCTACTTCATAGTATTGGCGCCATTTAACATTCAAAAATTCACAAAGCCTTGCCTATAAATAGGACACCATTGTCCATTAAAAGGGTGGTCAAAAAAATCCAGAAAAACTCTAGCAAGAAAACATTGTGAAAACTCTGTCAAAATTCCTAGTGTTTCATAACTTTGAATTTCCTGCCTCCAAACTTCATTGATACCCAGTTTTCTACTTGACTAAAGAACGCCCATACAGTTTCTGACCATACATACATATATCTTCTCCATTCACCCATTCTAAAAAGAACCTGTCCAGAACACTATCAGAGCTAAAGCTAGCTCCAACTCACGGATTTTTTTCAAACAGCAAGGTAAGCACCTACTGACTCTCATCACGCTGCTAAGCATCATCAGCTTTGCATGCTCAATAAATATATTGTAGATATCATGTTGCTGCGGTATGCGTTCTGAGGATTTTCATGCCTCTGAATGCTTAAGTAGGAAGTGGATCAGTGTAGAACCTGCTTGTGACCTTGTTGGTTCTGTATTCTGAAACACTTTGATACTTGTTGAGATTGTCCTAGGCATGCCTTCTGTTTTGTGGAAAAATAATAAAATTGCAGATGTTCTGACTAGTACAGGGGGAAACCAAGCGCTGACTTTGACGCCAGCATTTCTGAGGCCTGTTTTGCCATCAATAATATCATAACTTCTGAAAATTATTCTGTTTCCAGCAAGGTCAGAACTTCTGACTTCACCACTAACAAACTTCTGCCTTGTAGCGCATGGGGGTCAGAACTTCCGACCTTCCCACTAACAGGTTTCTGTTTTGTAGGGCACCAGAGTCATAAGTTCTGACTCATACAGTTTCACTAACAGGTTGATATCTTGCAGCAGGCCTGGGTTAGAACTTCTGACTTCCTCTCAGCAGCGCGCTAGCTCTCTCTCTCTCTTTCTCTTTTTCTTCCCCTTGTTATTTTCTTTTTTTATCTATTTTTCTCGTTGAACCACCCACATGTACAAGTGTGTATCCCCCACCCCCTAAATATTGTAATAGCGTAGGATTTTACATTTCCGCATTTTTATTGCTTTCGAATGTAAATGCTAGTAATTAGGATATGTATGGCAAGATAAAATCAATGAAATAGAAAATCCTAATTCAAGATAAAATCATGCATGCAATAAAACACACTTGCACACAAACACCCTTAAGGTATCCCCACTTGGTTGCCTAAACAAATGGCCATGGTATGCACGCTAGGTATCTTGGCAAAACTAAACAAAATAAAAGATCATAGTCCCTCGATGACACTATCTTGATTTCCTAAACAAAATGATCTAGTCCCTCAAAAATTTGCTAAAGATACTTAGCACAATTGCTATCATGGTCAATACGATGACCCACGCCTGTCCCGTTCAACATCCTAATACAAGGTTGTTTACCAAATACAATGGTAAAACGACACTGTCAAAAGGGTTAAAAACGTATAGGAAATATCTTTGAGTAAAATAGGGTAGACAACTCTTAGTTACTTGATCAAAACTTGCAAAACATCCTTGCTATTTTCAAACACACGTCACAACACAATTTCAAAACATTTTCCAAAAAACAAAAAACCTTGAAAAATCTTTTCAAAAGACAAATACACCCTTGTATACATTCAAACAAGAATCATTACAAAGGTTGCCACAACGATGGCCTCTTTTCAAAAACATTTTTTAAAACCACACACACAAAGCACCATTTCAAACAATTGAAAAGCAAAAGCAACTGATCTAAACAAATAACTAAGATCCCATGGAAAACCATGGATGAAAAGAGTGCTAGAACCTTCCCTTTTCATAATCTACCCCCCGAACCCAAGAAAACATCTCAAAGGTCTTTCCTGTGCTTTTTGACCTTTCCTTAGGATAAAATAAAAAGTCGGTGGCGACTCTTGCTAAACCAAAACATTTGCAAACACAAACGCAAAACCTCAAGTCAGTTCTCCCACCGTATCATAATGTCTATCGTGTTACATGCATGCAGAGATGCCTTCTCCAAGGCTGCCACCTAGCCTGCGCCTTCACTGCAAGAGTGACACTTATCATGCATGCATGCACCAGCTACCACCTAACTTACTCTATGAAATTTTTTTGCCTATAAATACAGAGCATAACATACTTCTCTCGCACCCACAATCGTCTCACTCTATGCTACAAAGTATTTCATAATCTCTTACAATTTCTAAGTCTTTCATAATCTCAGGCATTTTCAACAATGGCTCTTCTCACAATGGGGGACTCTCACAGAGGCACAAGGGACAACATTGCAGCATCTGTAAGTTTCTTTTATAGTTATACATTTTTTATATTTCTGGTAATGCTTTGTTCATCTTACTTAATCTTACACCTTTACATTTTTAACTCAGGATACCAAAAGATTCAGAATCCGGTCTCACAACTACCTGGCTCCCGACCCATTTATCGTACCATATTTGGAATATGCAGGTTTCAGACATGTTATAAAGATCTCCAACTGCACAATTGATTCAAAGTTCATACTTTAAATGTTGGAAATGTGGAGACCAGAGACCCATACATTTCACCTACCAATAGGTGAATGTACCGTCACGCTAGAGGATGTGTACATGTTACTGGGTCTCCCTGTCGACGGTAAGGCCGTTAACGGGTCGATTCAACAACCCAATTCTCTGTGTGAAGAATTGTTGGGCAGGGATATGGTTGAAGGTGGTGGTGCGAGAGGTCAGGGTATACTACTAACTGAGCTTAAAAATCATTATGCAACTTTGGAATTAAACGAAAATTCCTCCGAGCAAGACAGGGTAATAAAAGCTAGAACTTATCTAATGATACTATTTGGAACCTTTTTATTTCCCGAAAGTACGGGAAATAGTGTAAATTTTATGTATTTAAATTTATTTAGAGATTTCGAAAAAACTAGAAAGTATAGTTGGGGTTCTGCTGTTTTAGCCCACCTATACAGTTCCTTGTGCAAAAATAAAATTAAGGAAAAATGTACATTTTATGGCTGTGTTTTTTTACTTCAAGCCTGGGGTTGGTGGAGGATGGAGTCCCTAAACCCCGTCAACAACAACACATTCGTTTTCTCATACGCAACAAAGTAAGTCATCTAGTTATATCATTTATTACTGTTCATCTCTTCACCAAATATATGCTAAAAATAAAATATTTTTCATTTCCTTTAGGTATTGCGTGAGGGGTATGGATTATGGCAAGGATCCAAGATTCAATGTCGCACTATACCGCAATCTATTGGATCACCTAGGCCTGGATGATGTACGTCGTACCTTTCAACTTTTCTACTTTTAAATTATTTATGTATTACGTTTTCATTAACCTGATTTAATTTTATGCGCAGTTTGTCTGGAGACCATATTTGGGTTTGGGACATGAACCAAACCCCGAGAATGCAGCAATTTGGAGCGCCAAGACTGCAATCATACGGTTCAATGTTGTGGAGATGCACCACAACGACCGTGTGAAGATGCAGTTCATAATGCATCAAGAGATACCCAGTAATATGACATGTTTGTCCCTGTGGCATCTCAAAAGGGTCGACGCCCAGTGGGGTCTTACCAACTGGAAAGACTTTGCTCCATAATGGTGTAAGATGTGGCAGAGGCGTCACCGACATGTCTTGCAATTCCCAGTTTTCCTCAATCATGGTAATATGCGACACACAGATCAGTATTTATCTTGGTACAGGTCTGTTAGTAACCCTGAAATGCACGTGTCTCATCCAAGGTATTTGGTTGACCCACGAACACAATGGGCACAACCCTCGTTTCCCCAACAACAAACCCAACACACATCAACCTCCCACCAACCCCCCAGACGAAACAGAACCACAAACACCCAACCACAGTCGCCACCACAACACAATTACACCCAAATGCCCCACAACCAACCACAACCACCACCTCAGTACCAATACCCCCATATGCCTCACACCCAACCGCAATTCCAATCACAATACCAACACACCTACATACCCCACACACAATTTCAGTCTTCTGTATATCCCAATATGGGCCCCTCAACATCCAACCTTAGCCCTGATCTAGGAATGTCAAAATATTATGAATCAACCGACCCAACTTACCATCAACCACAGTATCACCAAACCACCCAACATCCTCAATACCAAACACCCCAAGATCCATTTCCTTTTTACCCCCCGTACTCAGACGATAAATGCTACAGACCCACCATGGAACCCCACCCACCGCCAACACGACCAAACTTTGAGGGTATGGGTAACCAACTGTACCAAAGCAGATCTTCTAGATATGGAGATCTGACTGATTTCATGGATCCGGAACGCATTGACTTCGCTGGGCCATCGACCCTGCCACAACAGGAAATGCAACGACACCCAGCACGGGAAAGGCGAGGATGGGGATGCGGAACCGGGGGTCATTATCGAGTTCCGGGAGACCACTGATTAATCTATTTTTTTTAATCTGTATTTTTTAATCTGTATTTTTTTATGTAATACTTATGGGTGTAATCATTTTTTGTAAATAAAAAGTCAATTTTGTTGATCCTATATCGAATACGCAACGCACCGGATTGAAGAAAAAAAAACGCGAAAATTGTCCTAGAAATGCACTAAGGCGCCATCTCACTTGGCTTAGGGCAAGCCCTAAGCACCTAGGCGCCAAGTGAGATGGCGCTTCCCCTTAAATAATAGTTGTATGGGTCAAGTGAGATGGCTCCTCCTTTGGGGAGTCATCTGAAACATGGTTATTTGCGTAATTTTTTCCGAAACATGGTTATTTGCGAATTTTTTTTAATACCTGGTTATTGCAAAAAAAAATCCGTTTAACTTAGTTACCCCGTCAAATTTAATTAATTTTCGGATAACTAATTTTACCGTCTAAACCGGCTCATTCGAAACAACACAATCCCGATCGGTCTCCGAAAACGTCGCAATCTCAAAAAATAACTCAACCATAATTACCTACGCATTTAACTTAGTTACCCCGTCAAATTTTATTAATTTCCGGATAACTAATTTTACCGTCTAAACCGGCTAATTCGAAACAACACAATCCCGATCGGTCTCCGAAAACGTCGCAATCTCAAAAAATAACTCAACCATAATTACCTACGCATTTAACTTAGTTACTCCGTCAAATTTCATTAATTTCCAGATAACTAATTTTACCATCTAAACCGAAAAAAACCAAAATCAAATGCAATAAAAATATACTAGATGTTTAGAGGAAGTCTAACCCTTACCGATTAGTCTCCGGAACGAACTTTTCGGTTGATTCCGACAACTTTTCCCCTTCTCCCAAACCCTAGATTTTCTCTTCTCTTTTCTTCTCTTCTGCTACCTCTCTTCCTTTCTCTAATTTTCTGCTTTTTTTTGTATTTGTTTTTAACTTAGTGACTTTCTTTCTAACTTTTATATATATATATATATATATATATATATATATATATATATATATATATATATATATATATATATATATATATATATATATATATATATATATATATATATATATATATATAAAATATAAACTAACATATAAATATAAAACTATATTATATATTATATATATTCTAACTTAACATATGTATATATATTAACATACTGATACTCAACAACGTAACATAACTTATTTTCTTTTATAATATAAAACTAATTTATATTATTTTATTCAAAATAAACATCAATCGATCATTTTTAGAAAATAATAATATAAATAATATTAATTAAAACTATTGGAAATCACATACCAGACCAAGTAGTATACTACCGATTAAGTAAATATAATTTATCAAGATAAATATTATTATATCGAATACTATTTCCCGGTCAAGCCGATTAAATTCGACTTTATTTCAAACAGTCAAATATCAATAATAATATTATTTCTAATATTATTACTCCGGTAACTGACTCGCATTAAATCTCCGGTTAACCGAATAAAATTCAACTCTACTTGATAATCCGATAACACTTCTTAAACGATACCGACGATCTGATTAATTACCAAACTTCATCTAAATTAAATAATTAATCCTTATTTAATTTAATTAACTAATTAATTAAATTCGGGTTGTTACAGTATCGACTCTTATCCATACCGGTCTTGTCAGGTCCACATCTCCAAGAAAGATAACCACTAAAAAAAAGTTTGTTCTCTAAGCTTTCACACCCCCGTCTCCAGGTTAGGGACAAGTCAATAATTCTCACAGAATTACCAAATATTTCCTCTTGATACAAATGATACATGTGCAATCTCAATATAAATATGCAATTAAGACGATCTTCATATCTTATTCATACAAGCATATCTCACATAATCTATTATCTATTATCAATCTATTAAAAGTAAAGTACCTGGAAATTCCAAGTCTAACCTTTTGATTAGATGTTATAACTTTTCTTATTCCAAGGGTATATTTGTAACTTTCTGAAATACTTGCACCATATTGATTTGACAATAAATATGGCTGATGTGTCACACTATGGTTTTTTCTGCCACTTTTTATTTTTTTTAATTATTTCTAACTAACAACAATTATGCCATTTTGTTTATATTTACACGTTATAATCACACCTAATTATGTGCTACATACCACTTCCCAAAACCCTCATCCAAACCAAAGGTCATTCAATTTGAAATTTAAATTAAAACACTCATATTATAGCTGCTACGTACTCTGGGTTTTGAAATTCTAATTATTCCACTAAACCCTAATCACGTTTTTTGTTGCAAGATTTAAATTGGCAGCACAAGATGAACAACCATCATAAATAAATGTTGAGTTCTTGAAACGGTAAATCTATACAACCAAAAAAATCGTTTTTCCCAAGATGCAACAAATAACTCATTCACCCAACTCTATTAAAACACAAATTAGAAAACCTAATTTCATCTTCTTCCTGCGCCGCTCCATCTCTTTTCATTCTTCTCTCTTTGTTGCTACCAATTTCGTTTCGTTGTAATCTCAACCATATAATATTCTCATCCTAACCTGTTAATTTATTTGTTTCAGACGTTCAAGCGTAAGAATGGTGGTCGCAACCAAGACCTCTGAATCTCAACAACATCAATAACCAACAACACCCGTTATAGATCTATAAAAGAATTTCCTTCAAATGCAATTTTTAACGTTAATTTGATTCATACATATGTAAGTGACGAAGGTGAGTGATTGAAACATGTGATTGAAAGTTGAAACTGAAATGTAGTTTGGAATATCATATTTTATGTTGTATTCTTTTCGTTTTCAGGGTTGTCTTACTATTTCTCATTTCCAAAAAAAAAAAAAGCTTAACTTGACACCTAAAATGGGATATCTTTATCTTTAGGTTTGAGAGTTGCAGAAGGGGATTTTTGAGCTTGCATGTGACGAACAACACAACCATGATATTGTTTATTTTTTGCTGTTAGGTATGTTTTTTTTATTCAGATTTTATTTCTTAATTTTTTTAATTTTTTTAATTAAAATATGAGGTTGAGTTTTGGCTTTTTTTATTTGTTTAGTCTTGGTGAATACAAAGCTCACACATATATATTTACGATTGATTCTCCAAATAGATAGAAGCTTATTTCTTTTGCTTCCTCTTTCAATTTATTATTAATCTATTTAAATTTCAATTTCTCCCATCACATGTTTGATAAAAGAATGCAGTATATTCTCATCAATTTTGTTGTTTATTTTGCTTACTATTATATTTATTTGTATCTAATTGAGATTTTTGTATTTATTTTCTTGATTTAATCGGTTCTTCTTTTGGAATATGTATGGATATGGAGGCTGATAATTGATTTCACACTTGAATCAGTAGGGGACCAATCAACAAATTGAATAACAGATTGTTTCACAGTTTAATTTTTATACATTGATACGTAAAATGAAATTATGCTAATTGCGATTTGATTTTGTCATGTGAAAACATGTTTAATATAGTCACAATCTGTCTTAACAAGGAATTATCAAACTTTACCTCATGATCGATTCAAGCATTTGTTTTTGAGGTTGAAGATAGAGAGAGGATTAGTGGTTCGGCTTATGGGGGTCAACAGGACATCTGTTGCACCAATGATCTTCCTAAACTCACTGTGTGCAATGATGGACAGGGCTGTCACCGGCCTTCTCCCATGAATTCAAATTGGCCTGAAGTTTATGGCGTGGCTTTTTATCATGCCCAAGAAATAAACAGTTTGTTTTTAGTTTTAATGCTTTATAATATTATTGTTTGCAGAGTTGTCTTAGCATTTTAAGTGCAAATATTCACCATGGTCATGACTGAGTGACCATTTGCTTCTCTAATTTCACAAACAAAAATATTGCTAAAGAAGAATTGGAGACTGCCACAACAGAACCATAGACCACTATTTTAAATCTACTTAATCGAGTCGATTTTCACATGTGATTCATCATCAAAGCCAAGTGTTAACTTATGTTTTCATTCAAGTCATTTGATAGTTAACCTTATAATAGTAAATATATGTTCAATATGGTGCAGATGATTTGATTTCCTGAGCATTTGATTTCCATCTACAGCCGTAATTGAAGATTAAGAAATTGAAACCATTGAATTTTATGCTTTCACAAGGAATATCAATGGCTTTCATTGGCAGGTACTGATTATATACTAATTGTATTTTCTGACAGATAGCAAATGCAAATGTCTCATTGCAATGTTTGGAGGAACTGTTTTTGGAAGAGGAACGAGATTTTGATGAACATGAGGATAGTCAAAGGGATGAGACTCTTATTCACCCTAACTTCTAAAGTAATATGTTTTTAAGGGTTCAAGAGTAGTGGGTGTTGCTGAAGTTCACTACCAATTTCAGAAGAACCATAATAGAAGAATGTTTTTAACAAGATTTGATTCAAATTATGTATATGTATATTATTATTGCTTTCATATTTTGTATGTCATATCAACATTGGTTTTGGCATAATATATTTTTCTACTGCAAATTATGTTGGCCTATGTTTTAATGGAATTTATTTTACACCAAATTTTCTTTTGAATGTAGCATTGCCTCTAGCAAACACACTTCTCTAAGTTTCGTTCAGTTAACATATTTACCATCTTTTTTAAATAGAATTTCTCTTCTCCTAAAGAGAAGATAATAACCTACAAGTTGGTGTTGATGTGCCTTCAAAATTCTAATTTATTTTGAATCGAAATTATAATTCTCATTTGTCGTGAAATTTGAATAAATTTTTTATTTTATATTGGTATTTTTTTATTTTTAATTGCTATAATTTTAGAAACAAATATTACAATTTTTAATAAAATATTTACGATTTATTTTTTTAAAGTACGACTAATTAATATATTTTTATACAATATTAAAAACAAATATTACAATTTTTTAATCAAATATTGGAGTACCATTTAATTTGATACTTTACCAATATATCTTTTGAATGAAGACATTATTATCATTTATTTTTATTATACTTATATGGAAATTATTGGTGACATAAATATATTTAATTTTTATATAAGATTTGATTCCATAAAATATTATGATCAATAAAATTTGAATTCTCTTTTAATATTATATGTTTGATACTGTTTCATATTGTAGGAATATTATATACATTAGAATATATAAAGATATGAAAAAAATTAAATCAAAACTTTACAAATATATCTTTTGAATGGAGGTATTAATATTATTTATTTTTATTATATATAGAAAATATTTTGAATGGTCACATTAATACATTTTATTTTTATGCATGATTTGATTTCAAAAATTTATGATCAATAAATTTTGAATGGAATTATAATTTAACCAATAAAATTTTCTACCGACTTCTAAATATATTTGGGTATATTTTTTGAAAGGTTACATTTATATTCTTGAAAAAAATAACGTAGTTTAAAGGATGTATTGTTAACTATAAATATATTGTTAATAAAATTAACAAAAAAAGTATATTATAAATATATAAAAGATAAAGTAAATAAGAACTTTAATGTTTATCTTAAATATTTAATTTATCATTCTATAAATGTAAGAATAAATATTATTTTGTAATTATTTAGATCCTTATTTGACCTAAAATAAATTATTTCAATTTCTATAAAAAGGTTAATAAAACAAAACAAAATCAATTGAGATTTGATAATTTTTTTAAGGTTATGAAATAACTAAAATATATCATAATCTTTTCAAATTAACTTTATAATTGTAATCATGATAAAAAAAATATTAAATGGCAATCATGAAAATTTAATAATTTTTTCTGACCATTGCTTTTCTTTTCAATTCAAGATTAATTGGCAGAATGGTTAGAATCTGGAAAGTTACCTTTTCTTATTGGTACTTGATTGTCCATAATTATAACATTTTTAATTAAATTTTGAAATAACACTTAACACTATTTAACGCTATTATTATTATTAATTATTATTATTAATTATTATTAATTATTATTATTAATAATTAAAATGATTCACAAAAATAATCACTTGGTATTCTGTTGACTTCAGTCTTTTACTTCAAAATCTTGGAACCGTGAATGTTGTATTAACAATTATATTTATTATCATATAACCAAAAACTTTATTCATTTTATGTCTACAATCATTTTATGTGGTTAACAAAAAAAATTGAATGACAACCATACAATCAAAGTGATTTTCTACCCATTCATTTTTGCATCACCTAACCAACACTATGGAACCACAAGTTGCAGGCAAGACATAAAAGGAAGCAGATTCTTAAAGATAAAAGATTGAAAAAAAAGGAAGAACTGATGAAAACACAATCAATCCCATTGAAAACTCTCAAAGGTATTATGTTCCAACCATGGTTAATATCAGAACACCACTATCTGATTTAACTTCATCAATCTTTAATGAAAGAAATATGAGTTCACCTTCACCAGCATCTGCATCAAGCAACTCAAGTACAATGAAGAGTTTCAATATTGTTTCTACAAATCAACTGGCTGCTTCAGCACGACAGCGGAGAAAAGTATTATGGAAGGTAAGATGCCCCAATCTTACAAACTTCATAACAACCTTAGCAACACTATGCTGTTACCATATTCATCTGGCATTTAATTTTGCTGACATGTCAATCTATCATAATTTTACACTATTTTTTATTTATTTGATTTATTAATTTATTTTATTTATATTTGAATTTTATTTATATTTGAATTCCAATTCCAATGTTTCATTCACGGTTAATTTATTTATATTTGAATTCCAATGTTTTTTTTTACAGAATTTGAATTCTAATGTTTGACTCACGGTTAATGAGGAAGGAATTGGAATGGCCAAATTAGATCTATTATAATTAAATGGAATATTATTCATTGCATGATTTAAAAATATCCACTATTTCCAAGATATCACAACTTCCCATGCATTCTAAACCCTATATATAGCCATTCTAAACCCTTCCTCTTTCCCTCCTCAATCTTCTTCATTCTCCATTATTTTCAAAAGGTTACGTATTATTTTCCAATTCTTCTTCATTCCCATATTTTGATTCTCTGTGTTCATTTTAATACAGATTTTGTAACAGGTCTAAATAGTAACATCAATGGCTACATTTTAATATATATATATATATATATATATATATATATATATATATATATATATATATATATATATATATATATATATATATATATATATATATATATATATATATATATATATATATATATATATATATATATATATATAATTTAAATAACGTAAATTTATTCTCTTATTATACACATTTCTTTAAAATAATTTATTCTCTATATCAAATATAATGAATTTATATTTTTCATTATCTATCAAATATATAAATTGATACATTCCTTTTATTTTAAAATGTGGTATTTAATGTCATTCACTATTTATACTTTCATGTTACATTATCTAAAACCATGAAAAAATATTTAAAAAATATTAACTTTTTTTCCATAAAAAATATTTACGTATTTCCATTATTTTACTTTTCTATTAATTGACAACATAAAAAGAGTTATATATAAACAATGCATTCAAAATATTAAAATAGATTAATAGTATAATTAAATAGTTATATAGATAACATTTTTTTAAAGATATTAGTAAAGTAATTCATGTAATGTGCAAATTTTACTTATAAGCAAGTGTTAAAAAGAAAAATAAATAGATGAAAATACATCTTAAGGTAAATTAGAGATAAATAATTAATGTTAACAATATTACTTCTCTAAGCTTAAAGTTGTAAGTGATTGATTTTATACTTTTTCAAAAGTAAAAAATTTTTATGCGATTATTTTTTAGTAAAGAATGGATTATATTATTCATTATAATATAACATGTATGACTCCAAAGAGTCATATTTAATATGTATGAGTTTTTAGTGATTAGTATCTAACACACAAAATATATGAAAAATTAAAGAGAATTAATATAATTTTTTATGATATATTTCTAAACATATAGTTGTTGGTGTTTATGGGGATCAATTGACATGCATCACTCTAAAAGTCATATTTAATATATGAGAATTAAGGAAATTATATTTTTAATAGTTTATCTAATATTAAAGAATATAATTTTAAATACAAACTTGATAACAAATATGTAGTTCCTTACAATCCATATTTGTTGAAGAAATTCCAAGCACACATCAATATGGAGTGGTGTAATCAAAGTACTTCAGTTAAATACTTATTTAAGTATATTAACAAGGGGTATGATAGAATTACTGCTGCTGTTGTCCAAACTGACGGTGATGGATCTCCCTCAGTCAGAATGGTTGACGAAATCAAGCAATATCTTGATTGCAGATATATCTCACCAAGTGAGGCATGTTGGAGACTTTTTTCATTTCCTATTCATGGTAGATCACCCGCAGTTGAAAGGTTGTTCTTTCATCTTGAAGGAGACAACTTTGTTTATTATACCGATTATGAATTGATAGATGAGGTGCTTGACAAACCAACTGTGAAAGAATCTATGTTTACGGCATGGATGGAAGCAAACAAAGCATACCCAGAGGCAAAGAATTTGACGTACTCACAATTTCTTTCCAAATTTGTTTATGATAAAAGATACCGTCGATGGAGACCGCGTAAAAGAGGAAATACAATTGGCAGACTTATTTGGGTCCCTCCAAGTACGGGTGAGTTATATTTCTTGAGAATGATGCTAACAATCGTCAAAGGTCCAACTTGCTATGAGGATATAAAATTTGTGGGTGGAAAAGTTCAGGATTCTTTTAGGGATGCATGCTTCAAAATGGACTTTCTTAACGATGACAAGGAATATGTTGCAGCCATCGACGAAGCAAAGAATTGGGGTTCCGGGCTATTCTTGCTTCAACCATTGAAGTTGTGGACAAAATCAATCATTATGTATTAGACTTGATACCAGGTACATGTGTTTTATATTTACTGTATTATTACATTCATATATATATATATATATTTAAGAACATAGTTTTACTAATTTATTTATGTTTTGCTTTTAAACTTTTTTTTAGGAGAAGAGAAAGAGTATTTGAGTTTTGATTCCATTGATAGAACAGATTCAAGTTATACTGAAGCATATGAAGTTCTAACTCCTGAATTTCTCAGTAAATTAAGAACGTCAGGGCTTCCCAATCATAGGATCAAATTGAAGGTTGGTACACCTATTATGCTAATGAGAAATTTGGACCAAGCCGATGGGTTGTGCAACGGAACAAGATTAATTGTTACAAGATTTGCAAATCATGTCATTGAGGAAAAAATCATGTCTGGAAAGAACATAGGTAACATTTTTTACATTCCACGAATGTCTATGTCACCTTCTGATTCACCTTGGCCATTCAAGTTGATTAGGAGACAATTTCCGATTATTGTCTCCTATGCAATGACAATTAATAAGTCACAAGGTCAATCTCTTGATAGTGTTGGATTGTATTTGCCTACTCCTGTGTTTAGTCATGGTCAATTATATGTTGCAATTTCAAGAGTTAAGAGCAAAAGTGGGCTAAAAATCCTAATTCATGACAAGGAGAATGTACCGTGTTCTACTACTACTAATATTGTGTACAAGGAAGTCTTTCAAGCACTTTGATAGTTGGTAAACTTTATATCTTATACTTTACGATTCAAATTAAAAATCTATTTTGAATTAAAATATATAGTATGTACATTTTCCATGTATTTCAAGAAGTATATAATTTTTCCTATTTGTTCATGCAGACGTGATTTGTTGATAGGACCGACGCTTGCTACAAATATGGAGTTAAATGCCAACATGGTTTACATGAGACATATACTCAACTGAAAACATGGTAACATACTTAATAATTTAATAATCTATAAATGTAATGTGAATCCAGACGAGACCCGTGCGATAGCACGGGTTTGTTACTAGTTCAATATATTTGAATTATCTTCACCAAATTGCACAACATACATATTTCATGTCATCAATCACACACAATGCATTCTCATTATCATCTCAACAAATCATTATAACATGTAGCAAACAAATCCAACCCATGTTATCTTCAATCAACACCAATTCTCAGCAATTACATACACAAAATCAAGTATCATATTTCAATCGAAAAGTGCATCAAAACACACAATTAAATTCCACAAAATTCATGATAATTCATGATAAATTATATACATTCATGATCTAGAACAATTTCAGAAAATAATAAATTTTGCATTCCAGACCGTGCTAAGCCGCACCTAGGGCGCTAAGTAGCCTCGCGAAAAACCAGAAAAATCTGTTACTAACAGCTTCTGCCTTGCTACAAATTTGTCCATCCAAATCCAATTCAAACATATATATTTCACGAATTAAATGTATTATAACCTATATCTAACATATAGCATCAAATACAAACATCAAAACATGATTTCCAACATCAATTTCATGATTCCTCATTCAAACTCTAACATGCCAAAATCTAGAAATTAAAGACAAATCCCTAATTCCGTGTTACTACCCATCACATACTATTACATACACCCATAAACCAATGAATATTCACCTTTACCTTTGATGTAGATACTCCAGGGGTCTATCCTCTTCTCTTCTCCTTTTCTCCTTTTTTCCTCTTTCTTATCTTCTCTTGTTTTTCTTCACTTTCTCTTTCTATTCTATATTTTCCTTATTTTTTTTCAACTCTTACTAACTCTAAATAGGCTTAACTCCACTCACACACTCTAATGAAACATAAGGCCCAAATTTGTATTTTGCTACTCTCACACTCAATAACTCAATAACATATAATACACACTTATTCCAATTAAATCAATTATTCACATAATCACACAAAATAAAATAATTAAATAATTATCAAACCAAAATAATAATTAACATGGTAATTAAATAATGAAATAATTAATAAAGAAAATTGGGGTGTTACACGGTACATTCTGAACCTTATTCTTTCTTCCATTTTTCAGACTTTATTACAATTCAATTCACAACTCTTTTGCAAATGAGTGGAGAAATAGTTGATGTGCCTCCATTGGGATTCATGTACTACTATCCCAACAGAAACACTAACCAATTCAAACTTTTGCCTTCGGGCTGCCTCTGGACCTTTCTTTTAAGAAAACCTTTTCAGGTAAGAACATGTTAATTCCTTTCTACAACAATTGCATGAATCTCCGGAGGTCGAGCGGTAGTAGAATGTGAAATTAGAATCGTTCATTAAAAACACAAACAAACAAACAAAAACTTTTGAGCTGAACTATGACACTCTGATTCTTTAAAAGGGATACGTGGATATTGGGTTGCAGGGTCTAAGCGAGGACAACTATTTAAAACATTTTCTTTTCGTGTATTATCTTTTGCATCCATGCATTCCCTTAGCTTGTAAGTTTAGATAGACACACCATTTGATTAGAACAATAAGAGTGGATCTATAACAGTTTCAGAAAATAATAAATTTTTCTAATACCTTCCCCTTGCATAATCAACTCTCGTACCCTTCTCTTGGTCACAAGAACTTATTTTCTCTTAGGTTTACTTGATGTTTTGCTTTCCCTTCCTTGAGATAAATAATATTTGATGACGACTTCATTGTTTATTTTCCTAGTTGCCTCAATAGGCACATGGTCTGATTTTGTAAGTTCAATGAGGTCTAGTGGGTCGGGTTCTGGTTCAGAGGGAAAGTAAATGATTTTTTCAACTTGGAGAATCATGAAGTGTTTGTTAGGGAATTTGTGCATAGGTGAAAATTTTTCATCACGGGGAAAACAAAGGCCTTTCTCACGTCGTATTTGTATGTCGGTTGGGGATAAATGTTTCTAGTTTGGTTGCCTTCGTATTTTTAGATTCATTTTTAATTTTCTAGATTCATCAAATAAATAACATATTTAAATTATATATAAATTACATAAGTTAATTATTAAATAAATTTAATTTATTTAATTATATATAAATTATATATGTTAATTATTAAATAAATTTAAAAAGTTAAAATTTATTTATAAATAAAAATGAAAGAAGTATGTTATAGATCTTGTTTTGTTCACCAATTATAATGTTTATATGGATTGATCATTTTAGTTAAAGAAGAATTAAAATTGTTTTTAATTATGCTACTTCATCCGTCTCATAATAAATATTTTATTTTTTTATCTCAAAATAAATATTTCTTTAGAATAACAAAATAATATTTTATATTTTTATTTATTAATTTTCACATTTTTCAACTACTCTGTTACGAGTGTTTTAGTAAATAATATTAATTTTATCATTAAAATTAATATATTTAATCATTTTTTTAAGAACCACGGAACTCAAAGGAGACGGAGACACTTATGAGTAGAGGGATTACTAAATACATGGTCCATGTATTAAATTGTAATTGAAAAACTATAAAAAAAAGCACCCGAGAAAATGATAATTTTCGTTCTGTTCTAAACTCTTGATGTTTGTTTGGTTCATATGGTTAAAATTTAAAATACACACTATACTTCAATTCTCAAATCCCCTTTTCTCTATGTAACTAAAAAAAGAGGATCACCTCTTTCTTAAGCTTCCTCAGCGTCTAGGGGGGGGGGGGGGGGGGGGGGGGGGGGGGGGGGGACATTGATAGATTGTGCTTAACACTACATTAATAAGTCATCAACTCTGAATCAAATAGTGAATCAACTTAACAATTGGCTCATAAGTTTAACGAAAAAATTGTTGGTCAACAAGCATCAATTCGGATACAGATAATTTGCAATACATAACATCTAATTACCACACACTCAATACAACAACAACAAGCAAGCAAGCATTTTTCACTATAAAAGTCAGCTACATGGATCAATTTCGTTCTCAATACTTCAACAAATTATAAGCTCGACAAGAACCACGTCGGTGTCATTTCAAGATAAGACAATATAACATTATGTTAACAACATGCAACATATCATATTGGTCTTGTCGGGTCCACATCTCCAAGAAAGATAACCAATAAAAAAAGCTTGTTCTCTAAGCTTTCAAACCCCCGTCTTCAAGTTAGGGACAAGTCAATAATTTTCACGGAATTACCAAACATTATCTCTTGACACAAATGATGCATATGCAATCTCAACATAAATATGCAATTAAGACGATCTTCATATCCTATTCATACAAGCATATCTCACATAATTCAACATATTTGAATTATCTTCACCAAATTGCACAACGTACATATTTCATGTCATCAATCACACACAATAACTTCTCATAGCATTAATCATCTCAATAAATCATTATAACATGTAGCAAATAAATCCACCCCATGTTATCTTCAATCAACATCAATTCCCAACAATTACATACACAAAATCAAGTATCATATTTCCATCCAAAAATACATCAAAACCAAATCAAAATACATAATTAAATTCCATAAAATTCATGATAAGTCATATACATTCATGATCTAGAACAATTTTAAAAAATAATAAATTTTGCATTCCAGACCGCGCTAAGTCGCACCTAGGGCGCTAAGCAGGCTCGCGAAAAACCAAAAAAAATTGTTATAGACAATTTCTGCCTTGCTACAAATTTGTTCATCCAAATCCAATTCAAATATATATATTTCATGAATTAAATGTATTATAGCCTATATCTAACATATATCATCAAATACAAACATCAAACATGATTTCCAACATCAATTTCATGATTCCTCATTCAAACTCTAACATGCCAAAATCTAAAAATTGAAGAACCAATACCTAATTTCGTATTACTATCCATCACATACTATTACATACACCCATAAACCAATGAATACTCACTCATACCTTGGATATAGATACTCTAGGGTTCTATCCTCTTCTCTTCTCCTTTTCTCCCTTTTCTCCTTTTTTCCTCTTTCTTATCCTCTCTTGTTTTTCTTCACTTTCTCTTTCTATTCTATATTTTCCTTTTTTTTTTCAACTCTTACTAACTCTAAATAGGATTAATTCCACTCACACACTCTAATGAAACATAAGGCCCAAATATGTATTTTGCTATTCTCACACTCAATAACATATAATACACACTTATTCCAATTAAATCAATTATTCACATAATCACACAAAATAAAACAATAAAATAATTATCAAACCAAAATAATAATTAACATGGTAATTAAATAATGAAATAATTAATAAAGAAAATTGGGGTGTTACACGGTATATTCTGAACCTTATTCTTTCTTCCATTTTCAAACTTAATTACAATTCAATTCACAACTCTTTTGCAAATGAGTGGAGAAATAGTCGATGTGCCTCCATTGGGATTCATGTACTACTATCCCAACAGAAACACTACACCAATTCAAACCTTTTGCCTCTGGGATGCCTCTGGGCCTTTCTTTTAAGAAAACATTTTCAGGTAAGAACATGTTAATTCCTTTCTACGATAATTGCATGAGTCTCCGAAGGTCGAGCGGTAGTAGAATGTGAAATTAGAATCGTTCATTAAAAACACAAACAAACAAAAAAATTTAAGTCGGACTACGACACTCTGATTCTTTAAAATGGATACGTGGGGATTGAGTTGCAGGGCCTAAGCAAGGACAACTATTTAAAACTGTTTTTTTGTGTATTTTCTTTTGCATTCATGCATTTCCTTAGCTTGTAAGTTTAGATAGACACACCCTTTGATTATAACAACAAGAGTGGATCCATAACAGTTTCAGAAAATAATAAATTTTGTTAATACACTCCCCTTGCGTAATCAACTCTCGTACCCTTCTCTTGGTCCCAAGACCTTATTTTCTCTTAGGTTTACTCGATGTTTTCCTTTCCCTTCCTTGGGATAACTAACATTTGATGGCGACTTTATTATTTATTTCCTAGTTGCCTCAAGAGGCACAGGGTCTGGTTTTGTAAGTTCAATGAGGTCTAGTGGGTCAGGTTCTGGTTCAGAGGGAAAATAAACGTTTTTTTTCAACTTGGAGAATCATGAAGTGTTTGTTAGGGCATTTGTGCATAGGTGAAAAACTTTCATCACGGGGAAAACAAAGGCCTTTCTCACGTCGTATTTGTATGTCGGTTGGGGATAAATGTTTTTAGTTTGGTTGCCTTTGTGGTTTAGTATTAGGGTGGTTAAAATATGTAGTAATGATGATTTATAAGTTTGTGAGGTGTGGTTCGGGGTATAGTTGGGTCTAGTTTGGTGGGATCTGGTTTGGTTGAAGGGTGAGGTTGTGTGAGTAGATTTAATGGTGGTAGAATACTTTTCCTCAAATAGTTTAGCCAATGATAAACTTTAATCATGGTCGCAGGGCATTGAACTATAATTTCCCTCTTTATGTCAGTTTGAAGTCCACTAATAAAGCAGTCAAGTGGGGCATCAGGGCGAAGGCCATAAACTCTGTTAGCAACAATAGTGAGTTGTATATAATATTCATTAATCATAGTAGTCTGTTGCAACATGAATAAAATAGCTTTGGGACAATCATAAAGAGAGGGGTCAAAGTCAAGTTCTAAAGCATGTGTCACAGCTTGCTAGTTATGGAAAGAGTGAGAGTGATGATCATTTGAAAAACCATGGTACAACCTCTTTATCTAGATGTACGACAGTTATGATTAATCTATCAACATCAGGAGTATCATAGTAGTTAAAAAACTACTCAACTTTAAATATCAAGTCCATGACATTTTTCCCATCAAACCTAAGAAAATCGAGTTTAAAATTACGCACCTGAAATAGACGATGTAATATAGAGTTTTAGATACAATGGGAGTTTCCACCGACATTGGCGAGTGAAGACTCAATTTCAGTTTCAATGCGCTCGAGATGACTCTGATGCCGTCTCCATTTGAAGAAAACGAGCATCATTCTCAGCAGAATGACTCTCCAAAAGTTCAGCAATATGGTGGATCTCAATTTGTAACTCCTTGAGATGTGTGTTTTCTGCCATGGTAGAGATGAAACCACCAATGTAACGTTAAATATTTCTCACAGACAATTAATCAAACAATTGATAAACAAGTAGATGAAACTTCTGCTTTATGAAATTTCAAATAACAATATTCCACTTCATTGAATAATCAATGAGGAACTTACAAGAATTGAAAACAACAATTCTAAAATAGCAGAAGAAAGATTCAGATAGAAGAGAGAGTTTTCACTAATTCATTGACCATCTGCTTTGTGGTCCTTTGCATCTATATATGATCACGTAATTGTGAACTCTCTTGCCTCGACCTAGTGCTACGTTCAATTCCTGAATTTGTGATTCTCTAACAGAAATCTCTTTCTTCTTCTATTCATCACATGAATTAGTATGAATATGAGCTGAGTTGACATTCTTGTGTGAATTTACTGATGTGTAGGTTGAATTGACAATCCTTATGTTACATATTACTTCTTCAAAACATTCACTCCCTTTTATTACATCCAATTTAAGATTTGTGTTCATGTAAATTATTTTCAAAACTTAAAAAGTCACATCCAAAACTCCTATTTATTTAATCTCACGTGCCTTTCAGTTCACGTTTGATTCAGAAAAAAAAATTCAATTTTAATTAAAAAGTCTATTGATTCTCGTTAAAGATGATTATTGGTCTACATAGTTCACACGAGTAAAAAGATTCTATTTACAAGAATAAAAAGATCCTAGTTTTATTTTAAGTTGTAAACCTAGATAGGTGACATAGGTGTACTTGACAAGAGTAAAAAAATCCTACTATGATTCTAGGTTGTAAACCTAGTTGATTGGACAACATTCGTAAACACAATGTGAGACTTATTATATAGATATTTATTTATAATACTTACTATTCCTTCTATTTTTATTTATAAACAAATTTTAATTTTTTAATTCATTTTTAATTTTTTAGATTCATCAAAAATTTAAAAAATTAAAATTTATTTATTTATGAAAGAAGTATGTTATAGATCTTGTTTTGTTCACCAATTACGATGTTTACATGAATTGATCATTTTAGTTAAAGTAAAATTAATATTATTTTTTATTTATACTACTTCATCCGACTTATAATAAGTGTTTTATTTATTTTAAATAAAAAATTTTAAAATATTAATATAATATTTATTATTTTTTTTATTATTATTTTTTATTTATTAAAATTCACGTTTTTTAACTACTCTATCAATTATAATAAATAAGAATATTTTAATAAATAATATTAATTTTATCAGTATTTAATCATTTTTTTAAAAATCACAGAAACTCAAATGAGACAATTATGAATCGAGAGAGTACTAAATACATGGTCCATGTATTAAATTGTAATTGAAAATCTATAAAAACAGCAGCCGAGAAAATGCTAATTTTCGTTCTGTTCTTAACTCTTGATGTTTGTTTGATTCATATGGTTAAAATTTAAAATACACACTCTATTTCAATTCCCAAATCCCTTTTTCTCTATGTAACTAAAAAAAAGATGATCACCTCTTTCTTAAGCTCCCTCAGCGTCTAAACTTGTGGGGGAACATTGATAGATTGTGCTTAACACTACATTAATAAGTCATCAACTCTCAATCAAATAGTGAATCAACTTAACAATTGGCTCATAAGTTTAACGAAAAAATGTTGGTCAACAAGCATCAACTCGGAAACAGGTAATTTGCAATACATAACATCTAATTACCACGCACTCAATACAACAACAACAACAATCAAGCAAGCATTTTCCACTACAAAAGTCAGCTACGCCATTTCAAGATAAGACAATATAACATTATGTTAACAACATGCAGCATATCATAATATATTATAAACCCATGTTTTTTTATTGATACATGGTGTAGATGATACTTTTGGGTGAGTTTAGACAGGATATATAGTTATGACGGTTTAGACCCACATTCATCTTCAAATGAAGATAGATTCCCTAGTGCAACTTATTCGGTCCTGAATGGAGCTGATATGTCTGGCTTGGAACAACTTGAAGAACGCCTGGTTGCTCTGCAAGTTAAGACACCCAACAATTCATTATAAAAATGGAAACACATTTTATCACAATAAGAAAAACTAAAATGGATACACAGTAGTAATAATAATGATTGAATAGGTGCGTGTACGGTGTAGATAGATATGGGAATATTGGTGAGAACAAATTTCATGAGAAACAATAATTCTAAAAACATGTCAACATTAATAGTTTTCAAGATCAAGAGCTTTATGAGAGATCGAAAACAAGGATTTATATTTACAAGCACAATAGCATGATAAGGATTTATGATGAATAAAAGAAAACAAAATGAACCAATCGTTAATTGGTTCAGCGGTGATTGGCACTGGAGTTGGTAGGAAGGACCAAACAAACATCAATCAAGAGTAGAAGATTCAAAAGGGTATAAAACAAAATTATAACACAAACAAAAGTATTAGCACAGGGAAATTAAAAGAAAATGGAAAGACTTACTTGAAATTTGAGCAACCTGGTCAGGAGTAAGCTTAGCAGAAAAGCCAGAAGCTGCATTCTTGTAGCTATACAACAAAGCATCCTTTGCAGCTTCCTCACTGCAATAATCATTACATGAATCAACTTGATTTTGAAATTCTAGAATCAATTCTAAGCTGAAGCAACCATTGGAAGCTTTCACAATGAAAGTAACCCAATTTTGACATTTTAAATTTTTTTACATGCAAAAGTAAATTCAATCTAAAATATCCAAACAGCATAACAATAATTTAAGATTCAACTCCTTATAACTAAAATCAATTTCATACAACAACAAAAAAAAAAATTCATAACCTAGATAAAATGACGAACCTGCCAAAAACCGCAGTGAGGGTTCGGATGTGGTAAGCCTCGGGCTCCTCTTCCTGGGGCTTTTCGGTGTAGATGATGTGAACCGCGGGAGCAGAAGAAGATGAAGAATCGGAATCGATGGGATCCGACATGGCGATGATAATCAGAGGAACAAGTGCGAGGATGATAAGGAACGAGGTTAGGGGTTGAGAGGGTTTGAACAAGAAAAGGTTCATGTCTGATTTTTGTTTTCGTTTTTTTGCTCTTATTTATTATGGATAAACACAAATAAATAATAAATAATAAATAAAAAATAGAATAAAATGCAGATTAAGATAAAAAAACACGGAATTCACACTGAGAAGGTATGTTATGTCGGTGTTCCCTTGTTCCACGTCGGCGTGGCCAATCATCACATGACATGGCAACCATAAAGAGGGATCAATATCATATAATTCAATTTTAAAAAATTATACTTGAAAAGTAATTTTTTAACATGAATATATTATTGAAGATTAGTCGAAATTCTAATTTAAAAAAAAATATAGTTGAAAAATAATTTTAATGATAAATTATTTAAATAGTATTAAAATTAAATAATTTTTTTAAACTTTTCATTAGATAATGAAAAGAAAAACTAGCACCGAAAACTAACATAATTATGACACAAAGATATACTAACGTGAAAACTAACATAATTATGACACAAAGATATAAATAACCTGAAAACTTTCGAATAAGAGAAAAAAATACTATATATAGACTAGGGGTGGACAGCTTTTGATAAAACCGTGAATATCCAACCGATCCACCATAACCGTTTATATGCGGTCGGTTTTAAAATGGGTGTCGGATTAACATGTTGATTTAAACCGGTTTCTAATGGTTTATATCGGTTCGGTTCGGTTGAGACAATCTAACCCAAAATTAACCGAATCCGACCGCTATAATATATGGATTGGTTTGAACTTTTTGTAAAGCCCATTAAACATACCCTTCATGTACTATATCTTAACAGTATATTTAGCTTACATATTCTCTTCTTTACCTCACCTCAAACTTACTGTGTTTGATTTGTTGTTTACCCAATTTATTTGACAAAACATTTCTCAAATCTTTGCAAAGCAGATAATGTAAAAATTTCCAGATTTTTTTCCAAATCTCCTTGCAAGTTTGTAGCAGTGAAAATAATTTTGCAATAATTCCCAAATATTTTCCGGATCTATCTTTAAAAAGTCTAATAAAACATTGGTAGCTTATGTTTTAAAGAACATTTAGTTTTTAATTTTTAATCGCAACTTTTTAAATGGATTACCGATTAAACCGAACCGACAACCGTTCAATCCGACAAACCGTAAACCGACGAAACCGAAAATTTAAATGGTCGAAATTGGATGTTCATTATGGACCCGCGGTTTAGATCGGATTGAATTTTTGGACCCGAATCCAATCCAATCCGACCGTTGTCCAGCCCTGATATAGACTACTTTCGTAAACCTCCAATATAAGGGCGGATTCAATTATTATATATTGGTGTAATTAAATATAAAAAAAATTATGAAATTAAATTATATTTAACTTAAATAATAATATTTTTTATATAATATATTATAATGAAAATCTTCTATCATTCATTTCTTAAAAATAAGTTAAAATAACATTTTTGTTAATTGTTCTAAGAAATCTCTTTCTATAAAAATTATAAGACGATCATTTAACTTTTGATCACTCATTTTATCACATAGCTGACTCTTCACAAATTTCATAGTTGAAAAAACATGTTTTACGCTTGCAGTTGCTATCGACAAAATTAAAGTCAAATTTAGAAATTATAAACCATATCAAATGTGTTGCACTTATTTGTTTCCACAAACATTGCACAAAGATTAAAAAGTCCTTTTAACTTTGTAAATTTTGGGTCACATCGAACATTTCTAACAATTTTAAAGTTGATGTCGCAACACCACTTCTGGAAAATTTACAAAATTATTTGGATAAAGTCTAACCGTCCTTAATAATTTTTTCACATTAAAATTTGCAAACGACGATGAATGACTCAAACATGAAACATATTCTATAAGCTCAGTATTCTCTTCATCAAACTTAGCATTGAGCTCGTGCAATTGCAAATCTAAAACACTAAATAATCATACTTATAATGATGCAAATTAGAAACACTAGAAGTTGTATCATGTCACCGAGGTTTCTTCTCTTGCACATACGGTGCATCCATATCAAGCACATCAATATCATACTTATTGCAAATTTCTATAACCTTATATATAAGCTCTTCCCATCCATCATTCCTTATTTCTTGTAATTCTTGTTTGGTAGCATTGACAAGTGACAAAGCATTCAAAAGATCTTGATCACGCTTTTGTAACTCTACACTCAAATCATTTGTAAATCCTAAAATCTCAAGCATCATATATAACATGAAGATAAAATCAAAGGACTGAAGCACTTCTAACAAAAGCATAGTTTCACTATATTTTTCAAATGACGTATTATTCCCAACTTCTTCAAGTACCCCAAAAATGGCACCATACAAAGTCAACAAACTAGTGAGAGTGGTGATTCTTGATTTAACCCACTACCAGTCTCTATCTAGCCATCTTCAATCAATTTAGAAAATTGAGTTACTTGTTTGTCCCAAAGCAATTCTTGTCTCTTGTTAGAAGATTGTATGAAATTAACAAGCATATTGACCTTATCAAAAAAAATCACTAACTTCTTTGTGAGTCTTAGCACATGCAACAAATGTCAATTGAAGTTTATGGACAAAACAATGCACATAATAAACAGATAGATTCTCATTTTGGATTAAAGTTCTCAAACCACCAAACTTACCTCTATATTGCTAGCTCCATCATACCCCTGCCCCTAATGCTAGATATACTCAAGTCATTAATAGACAACAACTTCTCAAGTGCCTCCTTAAGTGACTTAGCACTTGTTTATTTAACACTTACAATGTCAAGAAATCTTTCTTTTACTAAACCTTCATTATTAACATAGTGAATAACAACATCCATTTGTTCTTAACCAACAACATAATCAGATTCATCAATCAAAACACAAAACATATCATCCTCAATATCACATATAATTTGTTGAGTTATTACACATGCACAAGCAGCGGCAAGATCCTTTTAAATCTTAGAGGCAGTCATAAGGTTATTTCCTGAAGCACAATTTATTACACTAGCTATCTCTGGGTTAATTTCCTTTAAAGTGTCCACCAACTTAAGAAATGACCCCTTAAATAGAGAGTTAAGGGACTCGCCACTCCCTCTAAATGGCATGCCACACCTTAAAAGAAATTTAGTAGTTATAAGGGATATGTTTACACAAACATGATATTCAACATTCATTTTCTTAGTTTGATTAACAAACATGGCCTTAATACTTTGGTTTGAGTTCATGAGAGCATAACCCATATGCACACAATCAACATGAGTATTGGAAGAAGCAGCATGATCATCCAATCTGTGAGTATTCTTCTAGTCGCCAAAATTGTCTCCCACAAAGTGATCTCCCCCATATTTAGAGACATTTTAAACAAAAAACATGGCGAAAAAAATGCTAGGTCCTTAGATTCACTATAATCAATTCAATCATACAAATCAAACTAATTTTTACAAAATTGAAGCTTTTGTTTACCTTGAAAAGACCAAGAATAAACTAAATTGTGAGGAGGTTGATAACGACTTATTTTTAAATAAGCTTTTTGTAAGTTCTTTAGTTTTAAGGATTGCCATTAATTTTTGTAAAAAAAATATAACATCAATATATTAGATATGATGTATTAACATGCTAATAGGAACAAGTTGAAGCAATAAATCCTATCTTATATTAGGACATGTTGAATTGAAGAGTTTCAATATCTGGAACAACATGTCGGATGAAATGTCCTATGAAGGAGCATACGACATCGCGCCTAAGTTGAAGTGGATAGTTAGATTCTGTTATAATTGAACTAATGCAGAATATTTTGGGAAATATTATGCAATATTATATAGCGCTGAGTTAAAGGTCAAGAAGAATCAATCAGAATATTTAAGAATATACAGTTTCTAAATTTGGAGATAATTTTGAAAGATTTGATTGAAGACCTTGTTTGTAGCAGAAGTTACTGTTGATTGTTACAGTTGATATATTGTAGTTTGAAGGCCTAAATCCAGTTGGGTAAGGTTATAAATATAAGTGTTTTTAACCTAGGAAAGACACAAGTTCAAGATATAGAAGTCTATGGATTTATCGTTTTGCCACTATCTAGGAGAGTTGGTGTAAGTGAACCACACGGGTTGTGAGATGGTCACTATTGTTCTCACTCAAAAGTTGTAAAGTAATAAGTTGAGTGTTGTTCTTGGAGGAAGCTTTGAAGCAACTCCAAGTTGTTGTCTTAGTCAAGAGTCTTGGCTAGTGATTATCATGGAAGTGTGTCTTCCTGTTTGTTTAGAATTATGTTGATCCAATAGTTGTTTGTGATTGAAGAGGGATTGGAGAAGGCCTTATATCTAGGTGAGTCTTAGATAGAAATTTAGGAAGGGTAGTAATTAAGTGATTAGGCCGTAAACTGGAGGTTTGATGTAGGGTCTACAAATTGATATTATCATAGTGGATTTTTCTCTGGCTTGGTATGCCCCCAGAGTAGGAAGGTTGTTCTGAACTGGGTTAACAATTCTATGTGTTTTTTTTTGCTTTTCAGTACTATTTTTATTATTAATACCTTGTCCGTTTGTTTATGTCGAATCAGATGTCCCGACATGTCATAGGATATATGAGTTATGTCATACCAAAATTTCAATTGGTATTAGAGCAGGCATCCTGTCTGTTTCTGGATGAGATCCATGGGGCATACTTTCTGGATTTGTGCAAGTTATAAGGTTTCTACTGACAAGTTGTATGAACTTGGAGAGTTCATATTATTGTTTGAACGGTCCCTAGAAGTGGAAGATGGATCGTTCATGTGTTAGCTCCTAAATTCGACACTTACTGCATTTGGTCTTTTAGGACCAAACAACTGGAATGAACTAAACCAGGAGGTATAA
This sequence comes from Vicia faba, assembly GCA_948472305.1. Taxonomy (NCBI): domain Eukaryota; kingdom Viridiplantae; phylum Streptophyta; class Magnoliopsida; order Fabales; family Fabaceae; genus Vicia; species Vicia faba. Next base: position 91,265,374 of record OX451738.1, read on the forward strand.
TTCGACGCATGAGATAACTTAAGGAAAAGTATCCAAGTTATGATAAGAAGCTTCGACCAAAGGTTCATCCGACTGAAGCAGATTTAGGTTGTTCGACTGAAGGAGAGTGTTCTCGCCTTGGCATATGGGACGAAGACCATTTGAAATTTGAATTATTGGAGGGAAAGGTAGTTTTAATCAGCGTCTAAGGGAAGAGAACGTGGCAAAAAGTTATGGGTCGAGAGGCATGCAGAAGACACTTGTCTTCATCCTAGCGCAAAATGTCCCCTCGACGGTTACCTACTTTTAGTATAAATTAAGAAGTTTGTGTAATTTTTAAGTGTGTTCAACTTATGATACTAAATCTCTCAAATATTATCCAAGTAACTACTGCGTGAGAAAGGATAAAAAGCAGAGCAATGTACGTGAGAAACACCTTTTTTACTTAATAAAAGTCTTTCTTGCAAAGTTATCTTTTTACTTCTTTTACTTGCATTTTTATGCTTTTATTTACTGTTCAACAATCTTAAACATCTCTCCCCTGGGTCGAACGTGCGTTCTTCCTTCTTACTCATTTTACATAAATATTAGCATATGTTCTGGGATTAGTTTGGTCGATCCTGCGAGTAAACCAAAAACTTACCTTTTTGGAGACCAGCGGTTGTTTACCAAAAACAACGGTAAACAAATTAGCACACCCGGTGGAACGTTGCTAATTGTCTATGTTATTGTGTTTTTCCTGTACAGTTATAACATTACATGTTATTACGAAGTGGTAGAATAACCAACAAATATACTGTTAGGAAAGAAAACGGAGAGAGTAGTATGGCTAACGAGCCAAACTATGGAGAAATACCTCCACCGATCACAGGAACAACAGTTACTACTGTTGTCGAAGGGAATATCCCAATTTCTGTTGGATCCATACCAGCGTTAACCATGGATCAAACTGGACCCTTACTTACGTATGTGGGTCCAAGAGGTCCTTTAGGAACACCCCCACCAAGGATAAACCTAGGGTCTCGATCAACTGTACCCCCAGGCTTTTCGACAACCTGGATGGGTCGAGAACAGCCATATGGCATGCCAACTACTGAAATGGCTAGCCTTATAAATGTTGTGTCTACTTTTTTAGAACCTTTGGTAAATGCAACATCACCATTACAGGGATCTGGAGCCAGTAGAAACCAATTTTTGGGAGGGCCATCTCATATGATACCAAGTCTCACAAATGCTTCGACAACAATTTTGAGGCAACAAATGGACGAAAGTAACCATGAAACGGTACAAATGTTAACACAAACTCTAAGTACAGTACTAAATCCCCTCATTCAGACTGCCACACAGTCAAATCAACAGATGACAGCACAAATGACGCGCATGGCTGAATTCTTTGGGGTGCCCCAAGTTGCTCAACTACCCCGAGTTGTTCGACAGCCCCAGAGGGTACCAATAAGATTAAATCAAGGGGTAATCATGGAAGAAGATTTGACCATTAATCCAAACCCCAAGTTCCAAGGGTCGAAGTAGAACAACCAAGAATAGAGATACCTCGAAACCATCGATAAATCGATCAGGGCGTCATTCCGGCTAATAGAAACCAAAATGCTGACGAATTAATACAACAAGTTCGACACCAGAACTATGGGGCGGATAATAATTTAACCGCTATGATCGAGAGAATCATGCTTCAAAACGGGATGAATGTTGGTTTCCATAGACCAAACTTTACATCCCCATTGTCAGAATATATTCTGCAAACAGACTTACCACCTAGGGGAAAAGTCCCAAAATTCACTAAATTCTCAGGGGATACGACAGAGTCGACTGTCGAACATGTGGCTAGATATTTGATAGAGGCAGGAGAAATAGCAAACAATGAAAACCTTAGAATCAAATACTTCCCAAGTTCCTTAAATAAAAATGCTTTTACTTGGTTCACTACCCTCCCAGCCAATTCGATCCACAACTGGAACCAATTAGAAAGATTGTTCCATGAACAATTTTACATGGATCAAACCAAGATAAGTCTAAAAGAATTGGCTAGTGTAAAAAGAAGGTTCACAGAGCCAATTGATGAATATCTAAATAGATTTTGACTACTCAAAGCCAGATGCTTTACCCAAGTACCTGAGCATGAATTAGTTGAAATAGCAGCAGGTGACCTGGATTATTCGATTAGGAAAAAGTTGGATACACAATATCTAAGAGATATGGCCCAACTTACTGATAGGGTTCGACAAGTAGAGCACCTTAAAGCTGAAAAGGCTAAAACTGGTCGAGAGTGGATACATGGCATTGGAGCAGTGCCATCTTCGATGCACCAAAGGGTCATAATGTGGCGCCCAGATGGCATTGTGGAGAACATTGAAGCAGACCAGAGTTATTACCTGGGTGAAATAAATAGTGTCAGAAAGAATGATTTCGACAGGAATTTGGCTCACGTAGGGCCTTGTAACCCACCAGAGTTTGATTTGACTCCAACTCCAAATGCGTTCTGCTCTCTATACCTGCACTCCGATTATGGTTTCCAGTGGGATAAAGAAGATTTATCCAACATAGACTTTGGAGGAATCAATGATATACGGCCAACAGGCTGGGGCAGTGAATTTGATGATGATGGTGATTGAGTCATCAACTCTCCAAAAGATTTCGGCTTATGTGGCCGAAAATAGAATGATAGCGGCCTTAGAGGCTGAAGTTAAATATGTGGCTTCCAAGGCCAATGAACAAGTTCTGTCAAAGACATGACCTGGGAAAGATTTCAACCCAGAGTCTCCCGACTTGGGAACGAAAGACTTTATAGACCAGAGGTTAGACACCATCTATGACGATGAACCTCTTGGTTTCGAAAAGGACCCCCTGGCGAACAATGTCAGAATGTTAGCACAAGATCCTCTAGAAGAGGTAAATCTAGGCGAAGGTCCTGTGAACAGGCCCACATACATAAGCGCAAAAATGGATCCAGGACTCAAGGTCGAAATGATTAAATTACTGAAAGAGTTCAAGGATTGCTTCGCGTGGGACTATGATGAGATGCCTGGTCTCGACAGAGGATTGGTCGAATTGCAGTTACCAATAAAGCCTGGAAAGAAACCCGTTAAGCAGACTCCAAGACGGTTTGCACCAGAGATTTTATCAAAAATCAAAACGAAAGTCGAAAGGCTACTGAAGTGCAAGTTCATTAGAACGACCAGGTATGTCGAACGGATTGCAAATATTGTACCTGTTATAAAGAAAAATGGTACCTTGAGGGTGTGCATCGATTTCAGAGATCTCAATGCTGCAACACTCAAAGACGAATATCCAATGCCAGTGGCGGAAATGCTTGTAGATTCTGCCGCTGGTTTCGAATACATGAGTATGCTGGATGGCTACTCTGGATACAATCAAATCTTCATTGCTGAAGAAGATGTGTCGAAAACGGCCTTTCATTGCCCTGGGGCTTTAGGCACCTATGAATGGGTAGTGATGCCTTTTGGCCTAAAAAATGCAGGGGCAACGTGCCAAAGAGCCATAAATTCGATCTTCCATGACTTTATTGACACTTTCATGCAAATTTATATTGATGATATTGTGGTCAAATCTGTTTCAGGGAAGGCTCATATGGATCATCTTCGACAATCCTTTGAGAGGATGAGACGTTATGGCCTGAAGATGAATCCTCTGAAATGTGCTTTTGGTGTAAAAGCAGGAGATTTCTTAGGTTTTGTGGTCCACAAGAAAGGTATCGAGATAAACCAAAACAAAACCAAATCTATCTTGCAAGCCAAAGCGCCAACTAACAAAAAGGAATTGCAATCCTTGCTTGGGAAAATAAATTTCCTAAGGAGATTTATATCCAACCTTAGTGGGAAAACGCAAGCCTTTTTGCCATTACTTCGACTCAACAAAGGAGGATTTGAATGGAAGGAAGAACATCAAGAGGCCTTCGACAAAATCAAAGAGTACCTCATTAAACCACCTATTCTGGTGCCTCCTTGTCGAAGTAGAAGCATGAGACTGTACATAGCTGCGTCAGATAAGACTTTAGGGAGCATGCTGGCTCAGGAGGACGAACATGGTGTCGAAAGGCCCATATACTACCTCGGTAGAGTTTTAAATGATGCAGAAACTAGATATAACGAAGTTGAAAAACTGTGTTTATGTCTATATTTTTCATGTACAAAACTTAAGCAATATATAAAGCCAGTTAATGTTTATGTTTCGTCTCATTTTGACGTTTTCAAGTATATGTTGTCAAAACCCATTATGCATAGTAGAGTTGGCAAATGGGCACTTGCATTGACTGAATATTCATTAACTTTCATGCCTCTTAAGGCCATAAAAGGCCAAGTGGTTGCAGACTTTATAGTCGACCACTCTGTACAAGAAAGATCACTAAATTAGTTGGAGATCGAACCATGGAAACTTTACTTCGATGGATCTCGTTATAAAGATGGAGTTGGAGTTGGAGTCGGAGTCCTTATTATTTCTCCAAATAAAATTCCAACAACATTTAAGTACAAAATAGATGGAGATTGTTCGAATAATGAGGCTGAATATGAAGCATTAATTATAGGCCTTGAAATCTTGTTGGAATTGGGGGCAACTCAAGTCGAAATAATGTGAGACTCGGAGTTAGTCCTAAAACAAATTACGAAAGAATATAAATGCATAAAAGAAAACCTTATTATGTATTTCGTAATAGCCAGATGGTTGTTGAAAAATTTTGAGGCAGTTAACATTCGACATATACCCAGATTGGAAAATCAAGCAGCCAACGATTTGGCACAAATTGCTTCTGGGTATAAAGTTTCGAAAGAGAGGCTGAAACAGGCAATCGAAGTTAGGGGAAGAGTAACTGCCACCAAATTATTTCCATCAGATTTAAAGACCACAAATTTAGGATATACTGATCATGAAAATTTTGAAATATCGTTCATAGACAATCTAATAGAGTAGGATTGGAGAAAGCCTGTAGTGGACTATTTACAAAATCCAGCAGCTTCGACAGAACGAAAGATAAAGTACAGAGCGCTGAGTTATGTGTTGTTGGGAAATGAATTATTTAAGAAAACACCAAAAGGTGTACTTTTGAAATGCTTAAGTGAAACAGAAGCATATGTGGCCCTTTCTACCACACACGCTGGGGCATGTGGAGCACACCGAGCAGGCCAAAAAATGAAATGGTTATTGTTTCGACAGGGCTTATATTGGCCCACTATGCTAAAAGATTGTGTTGAGTTTGCCAAAGGATGCCAAGAATGCCAAAAACATACAGGCATTCAACATGTGCCAGCAAATGAACTTCACTCGATTGTGAAACCTTGGCCTTTTAGAGGATGGGCTTTGGATCTCATTGGAGAAATTCGACCAGCATCTTCTAAAGGTCAGAAGTATATATTGGTGGGCATTGATTATTTTACTAAATGGATCGAAGTGATTCCTTTAGTCAATGTAGACCAGGAGAATGTCATTGAATTCATTCAAAAGTACATCATATACAGGTTTAGGATCCCTGAAACAATAACTACAGACCAAGGATCAATCTTCACTGGTCGCAAAAAGGAAGATTTCACTGCAGAAGTGGGGTTTAAACTGTTAACATCTACGCCTTATTATGCACAAGCTAATGGTCAGGTCGAAGCAGCAAACAAAGTGGTGATCAGTTTAATAAAGAAACGTGTGGGAAAGAAACCCAGAAACTGGCACAAAACACTAGATCAAGTCCTGTGGGCATGTCGAACGTGTCCAAAAGAAGCTACAGGGACAACACCATTTCGCCTAACCTATGGTCATGATGCAGTGTTACCAGTGGAAATCCACTTGCAAGCGACAAGGATTCAAATACATCACGAGATCCCTTCCGAAGTCTATTGGAACATGATGTTGGATGAACTAGTAGACTTAGACGAAGAAAGGTTGAAAGCTTTGGATCTTTTGAGACTACAAAACAAGCGAGTCGAGAAATCCTACAATCGAAGGGTAAAGTCCAAGACGTTTCAGCTTGAAGATCTAGTTTGGAAAGTAATACTCCCAATGGATCGAAAGGACCGAAGCTTGGGAAAATGGTCCCCTAAGTGGGAAGGACCTTTTAAGATTGTGCAAGCTTTCTCAGGTGTAGCCTATGAGATCGAAGAGTTAAGCGAAGATAGAAGACTCTTGAAGGTAAATGGTAAATACTTGAAAACGTATAGACTTATGCTTCAAGAGATAAAAGTAAATAATATATAATCACTAATTATAAAGAATGCCAAAATGGAAACTTAAATGATTTTCATTAAAGGTGGCAAAATGGCTCTGAAATTGTTACAGAAAGTGATTACATAATAGAGCGAAACAAGATTTAGAAGGGAAGATTAGCTTTAATCTGGAGGTACTTGATCCTTTACAATTCTAGCCTTCGATCACATAAAGCTTTTGATTGGTGAAGGGTTTCGAGCTTAGCATCCAGAGATTGAGCTCGATCGACATGCCTTAACCCTTCAGCCAATTCTTCTTGGTTTTCTAACTCATTGTTTACAGCAAGAAGCTCCTCTTTCTTTTTGTCGTTAGCAGCGAGTTTTGCTTCCAACTCTGCAATTTGTGCTCTCAACTGAACACTGTCTTGATCAATCTCCTCGACCTCTTTTTTCCTAGCCTCTTGGGCCTTCGACAAGTCCTTACTCTAGAAGTCGATTTAGTGGCAGCAGCCACTTGGCCATTGGCTTCCTCAATATCACGATTAAGGATTCTTTGACGATTGAAGTCTGCTGATACTTGCTCGACAATAGAGAGTAAATCCAGGATTACACTGGCTACATCTGGAGGGGCAACAAGAAGATCAACAGCTTTCAAGATAGTCTTCAGATAGGAAGGCGCTGTTGGTTCCCCCTCTAAAGTTAACATCAAATCTCTTTTAAAGATTTGTGCTTTAACCTTTTGAAGAGCCTCGTCGAGAGGGGAAGTCGAGGTAGATCTTCCAGATGCAGTCGAGGCACTGCGATTAGAGGAACTCTCTCGACCTTCCAAGATTGCAGTCAGATAACCTAACGGATTTTGTTGCTTCAGTAAAGCCAAATCCTCTTTGGTTCTGGATCCCGTCGAAGGGATGCTTGTGTTGGCTGTAATAACCACGTTAGGTACTTGAGTAGGAATTGTCTCAGTACCTGGAGGATTTTGGTTTCCTTCAGCAAAAACTTCTTCACCCTCAGCTTCTGGGATCTCCACATGTTCCCTCTCTGTTTCAGTTTCGACGCCAGGGATACCTTCCTCCTCAGTCTCTTGCACTTCGACCAGAGGAATCCTAATCTCCTCTTGATTTCCTTCAGCTTCTTCTTCATCAGCTTCTTCTATGGTTTCGTGCTGGGGTTCATAAGTCTGATTTACTTCGTCAACTGAACTCATAAAGGAGTCTTTCGCTGAAGAGGGTCTGTAGGTAGGAATCCCGTCACTATTCAAGCAAGTGGTCGAATCCTCGACATGGGTGAGATTTCGTGTCGAAGTGCCAACAGTGTCCTGGAAAATAGAAAGAATTTATTGCTCTTAAAAGTATCACAAAGTAAAAGAGAGTGAGAGAAGTACATAATAAGCAATCGAAGTAGATACATGTACTAGGATTTCAGCACCCAGGACTAGAGTTGTCACTTTCACTAGGATTGTTTAACCTGGCGATTACCTCTTGTTCAGTGGGTTCATTGATGATGACAGGAGGTAGCCTCCCAGCCGTAGTTTTAATCCTGATTTTTGGACGGGTTTCGACGGCAGGAGTTGGTTTTTTCAATCTTCGTCTCTGCAAAGGAACAGGTAGAGACTCCTCTTCTTCATCGCTAGAGATTTGGATCTCTTGAACCTTCCGCTTTTTGGGGGTTGGTTTCTGAGCATATAGAAAACCAAGTCGAGAAGATAAATAACTACGTCAGATAAAACTAAGGGTAAAAAGGAAAGGTAAGTACCTTAGGAGAGGGATTGATAGCAGAGTCTCCCCCTTTTGTACTCTCAGCGGTTTTCTTCGAGGCAACCCTCTTGACAGCTAAACGGAAGGCGAAACAGCTATAGTTAATTAGGTGTTGGAAAACAAATCTAGGACGAAGGGATGGGAAAAGGAATACCTTTTTTAACTCTGTCAAGAACCAGTTTGAACGCCTCACGTAGATGGTGGGCGAAGTCCTTCTCATCGAAGAACTCTTCCTCATAATAATGTTTCCACCACGTCTCAAAAGTGGCAGAGTTCAGAAAATGAAGGTTAAATTTGAACATGGTCAGTGTAGTTCGACTAGAGTATCTACCAATATGCTTGGTAGCGGCTTCCTCTGAGTAATTTGCATTATAAAAAAGTAGCAGTTTCTCTCGAGGGTAAATAGGTGAAAGAAGCGATTGAGCAATGCCAAACTGTCGAGAGACAAGATTGGGTTGATAAGCAATTAAGCTCAATTGGTTCTTCAAGCTCTTAAATCTTAAAGGCATGATCCTGGGGCGTAGAAACGCTTCCCACATGCACACGAACTCATCAGCCACATCATCTGCTTCATCTGAAGGATATGGTCTAGTGAACCATTCCGGGCCAACTTTTCGACTGGCAAAGGGAGCCATAGTCGAAACAAAGCTCTTTCGCTCTGCAAACATCATTACGAAGCTTGTAAAGGCCTTTTGAAATTGTTGGCCTTCATCAGTGGGAGTTAGCAATGCCAACCTGGTGCCTTCGACTCTCCTGTTCAAGATTTCAGGAGCTTCTTCATTGATCTTGTTCTTTTGAGGGAGGAAGGATTCGAAGGTGGCGTTAAGCTACAATTGCAGAAGCCAGAAGGGACCATATAGCAGCAAACTTCCTCTGTCTCCTAGAACCTTAAGTTGAGTCACACCATTACTGATGGACTCATATAAGTTGGCCAGAATCAATTCGGCCAAGCAAATAGGGTATTTGTGATGGAGCTGTGTTGCAAGCGTCAGCATCTTTTTCGTCACCTGCAGTGATTTAATGCAGAAAACAAATCGAGACAGCCACATGGCCAAGAAGGCTATGTGCTCCACCTCCGACACGGTATTTGAGGCCTTGTCATGAAAGTGGTTTATGAAGGTGGTATAAGTGGGTTTGGTAGCAGCAAATCCAATAGGATCCTCAGACAAGTCTTCAGGGTCGAAATAGTCACCAGTGGGTCGAAGACTAGTGATGGCAGCTATGTCGAACAAAGTAGGGGTCATCATCCCACAAGGAAGATGAAAAGTGAAATGTGCATTATCCCAAAAGTACAATGAGGATACCAGCATAAGGGGGCAATAAGGTAACCCTGTCTTCGACAACATCACTAAGTCATAGATGCATATCTCCTTCCAGACAGAAGCTTGCACCCTCTCCATTTTATTCAACCAGTCGAAGTATTCAGAAGAAAGGTTAGGGCTTGATCGAAAGATTCGATTCCCTTTGTTCATGAACTGGAGGTTGATATCATCAGTAGTTTGAGGATGTTGCTGGTTAGCCGGTGTAGCATCTTCAGAGTCTGCCCTAGGTTTTTTGGCACAACCTATGGGTCTAAGCCTTGGGTGTGTAGGAAAAAAGGCACGGTTTTTTAAGGGATTTTCGACACATGAAGATAATGGGCCGGACATAGCATACATGTTTCCACCGTATCTGACGGGAATAAGGAGTTGAGAATCATAGGCTTCTCGCCATTCTCTCATAGGTTCAGCAATGTACCTGTTAGTCGAGGAAGAAGGAGGGTTGGTGGAAAAGATCTCTGGTGGTTTCTGAACATCATTAACATTCTTTGGTTGCGGATTTTTTGTGGCATTAGAAAGAAAGGCCATTGTTAAAGACTTAAGAGAAAGAGCGAAGGTGACAGTACAGTGTTATGAGAATGCAAAGGGTTTGGAAAAGCTGAAAATGATAAAAGTTATAAATAGAGAAGCTTGGAAGTATTTATAGCCTTCAGAAGTGGAAGATGTCTCGTCAAAGGAATTTAATGTTTCACAGGTAGTGGGGCACGTGGCAAGGCATGAAACGATTACCGTGTAGGCATTGGGAAACATTGGGACATGCTTGCCTAGATTATAGGAATAAGGCCATCATGGCAAGCGTGGTAACGACAATTTTGAAGAGACATTTTGGAAAAAAGTAATGATGGTTTTACCAAGTATTGCAGCTGTTGGAAGGTGAAAAGCACATGTCAAAAACCTGGTGGACAGCTGGGAAGACAAGTGTCGAATGGGAAGTTCAAAGAATGGCTATTTCTTTGGGCGTCGAAACAGACATTCTTGGGGGGCAAATTTGTTAGCTCCTAAATTTGACACTTACTGCATTTGGTCTTTTTGGACCAAACAACTGGAATGAACTAAACCAGGAGGTATAATTAGACGCATGAGATAACTTAAGGAAAAGGATCCAAGTTATGATAAGAAGCTTCGACTAAAGGTTCATCCGACTGAAGCAGATTTAGGTTGTTTGACTGAAGGAAAGTGTTCACGCCTTGGCATATGGGACGAAGACCATTTGAAATTTGAATTATTGGAGGGAAAGGTGGTTTTCATCAGCGTCTAAGGGAAGAGAACGTGGCAAAAAGTTATGGGTCGAGAGGCATGCAGAAGACACTTGTCTTCATCCTAGCGCAGAATGTCCCCTCGACGGTTACCTACTTTTAGTATAAATTAAGAAGTTTGTGTAATTTTTAAGTGTGTTCAACTTATGGTACTAAATCTCTCAAATATTATCCAAGTAACTACTGCGTGAGAAAGGATAAAAAGCAGAGCAATGTACGTGAGAAACACCTTTTTTACTTAATAAAAGTCTTTCTTGCAAAGTTATCTTTTTTACTTCTTTTACTTGTGTTGTACCCCAAAATTTGCCCTCCCATATTCATCAAGAATTGTCAAAATCAAGGTCACAAAATGCCCCAAGGGTTGTGCAGCTCAACTGTCTCCTAGACAGTCAAAACTAGGGTTTGAGTTCTGGTCAAGCAAATGAACTTTTCAAAGGCCCAATCAAGTCTCACATGCTTATAAAGATGGTCAAGCACTCTCATATCAAGTTTCAAGGCATTCAGCTCAAAATTGCACAGTCAAAACCCTAGATTGCACTACAGTCAACTGTAGGGGCAAAATGGTCATTTGACAGTCAAAAGTTCAAATTTTTGGTCAATATATCATTTTAAAGCCACAAACATCATTTGATCAATGCTTGATCATGATTCTCAAAATTTGGCTCAGAAATCATCAAAGATGCAAAAGTTGCTATATTTGGACAGCTGGAAAAGTCAACTGAAATTGACCAGGGCATAACTTTCACATGGATTATCAGAAAAATCCCATCCAAAGCTCATTTTGAAGAGAAAGACATTTCCTACAATTCATCTTCATGTTCCAAGTCCAAGAAATGCTCTCACAAAAAGTTATCAATTTCAACATTATAGGTCATTTTCAAAAGTCAACAAAAAGTGACTTTAAGTCAAAGGCCATAACTTGAGATTGGTAAATCAAAATGACATGGGACCAAAGGCATTGGTTAGAGGACTCAAAGACCTTTCCAAAATGTCCAAGAACATGGGAAAAGCTTAAAAATTGACCAAGTTATGCCTTGTGGAAGTTGGGAAATTTTTGGAAATTTTTGAAAATCAACAATGGTTCAAAAGGCCTAAAAATGCAAATGGGCCCAAGTTTCTTCCAAATTTCTTCATGCCAAGCCTATGCACGACCACTAGGCCCAAAGGGAAGTATTCTCATATTTTTTAATTATTTATTTGAATTAATATTAATTTATATTCATTTAAATGATTTTAATTCATGAAAAATATAAACCTTAACATGAAAAATCTTTTTATACACATTATAGGTTCAATATTTCGTGTGAAGGCAAATGAGGAAAGATTTGGTATGATTGGCACATAATTGGTACAAAAGCCATGGGAAAAGATTCAAAAAGATCTTTAAACAAATCAAATATCCAAACATTGAATACCATGGATTTTGTACAGCTTTCTTAACCTAATTGCCTCCTTACAAGTATCAGAACACAACCCTAATCATCCAAGACTGGTAGCTGCGCAAGAAACAAGCCATTGCATATTGAATTTTTCCATAAAAACTCAAGAACTGAAAAGGGCCTTAGGAACCGATTCAAGCTTCCAAACCTATCCAAAAAGCTTCAGTGGCAATTACTGGACACGTTCCAACCATTAGAATCAAGTCAGACCTCAAGAAACGGTATCAAGACTCGTGACTGTATAAAGAAAAATTCTTGAACGCATATCATAATTTAAGCATATTTCTTGAGTTTTATTTGTGGATTCATGATTGTTGTTTTGTTCTGATGCTAACCATGCTAATGAATTCCGTTTTTGTGCAATATACATGATTTCACCATGAATAACCTTTAGGGTTTCAGGAGCTCAAAAGAGGGTTTCTCTCATACGGCAAAATTAGGCCACGAGACCAAGCCTAACAAACTCAGCACCTCCAGACGATGAGGACTGAACCCTCGCGATGGATTTATGTTCCATATATGGCTAATCGCTATTTTCTGGAAAACCCTCTAAAGCCACGCCTCAAAACCGTTCCCATAGCGTTTATATTACAGGGTAGGGGAAGGAGATGATATCGTGTCCATCAACCATTGGACAGTTTGAATTTTTGCGCGAAATTCCAAAGTACTAACGCGTTATTATTATATTGTTATTTGTTTATTATATGTTAACTAAATGCACTTGGATCAGTTGGTAACATGACACGCTTGGAACCCTCAAGACCTGGGTTCAAGTCCCAGGTCTGGCCAAAATTTCACATTATTTTTCATAAGGAATTCCTATGCAGCGCCCTTGACGTGGTCCACTATGCACACTCAATAATTACCATCCACGCGTCCAGTTACTCTAATCCAAGGGCCAGGATCCAGGGAATACCATGGAGGCAGGTCAACGCGCTAGCACAGGATCTAAAAAGTCAACAGAATTCACCATAGATGGGCCAGGCTTTTTGGACCAACACCTCTCAAATTGGGATTATACCACCCTGGTTTGCCTTTCTTCTCATAATTTATTTTTTTCTAATTATCATATTATTTGTTGTTTTAATTAATTAATTATTTTTTTACAAAATATAAAAACACTAAAAATCAAAAAAATACAAAAATATAATACTTATTTTATTTTCATGAATAAATTAGAATATAAAATGTTTAGTTTAATTAGGTTAATTTCAAATTCCTTTCTTTAATAAAAAATCCAAAATAAATAGAATTAGGTTAATTAATTTATTCCTTTTAATATTTTTCTTTCTCTCACCATAATAATTATTATTTATTTATTTTATTTTCATAAATTAAAATTGTACATAATCAATTAGGTTTAATCTAGATTATATTTTAATTCTTTTCATAATAAATAAAAAAAATATTAGAATTAGGGTTTCCCTTTTAATTTAACTTCAATTAATCTCTTTTTTCATTAAACCTAAAAAACACAAAAAACATCATTCTCATTTAATTTTAATCTCTAATTGTCATTAACTTTTTAATTATTTGCAAAAAGGGGTCCAACGCCCTAGTTCGTTCAATTATTAATTTTGCGCATTTATCTTATGTCATTTAATTTTAATTTTGTAATTGCCCCGAAGCCATGTAACTTTAAATTCCTTGCACTTTTTATTGCTCTTTTACTTTCCGCTAAATCGGGTCCGGTTAGTTTTGGCGATGTGGACCCGCGCCTTTGTAATAATCGTAGATTTATCTTTTCCGCACTCCTAACTGTTAATCAAGCATGAAAGAATGAATGGTCTTAAAATAAAATCAAGCGTAGAACACCGATAACATGACGAGATAAATACAATTGAATTTGACACACAATTCGCACACACCACCCCTAGGGTACGCCTCACTGTTGCCTTTCGAAAGGTGATCGTCGAGTAGAGGGCGTCTTAGTAAGTCCTCATGATCCGGGAACCTGGCATGAGGGTAGCTTCTAAGGTGTCTTCCCATTGCTCTGGTGATCACCATGTCCCTAAAATCGAATTGACCCGAACACCTCCAACGGTGGTGCTACCTACCTCTCAATGGTGGGATGGCACTACTTTAAAGGACTCTTACACAGACGAATTCCTTAGGGTAGGTAGGTTCTCGTAGGTACTTGCTCTAAACTCAAAAAATACTTTTCACACCACACAAAAGCTTTCAAAACAAAAACTTTTCAAACACTCTGACGTATGAGTCGATCTGGAACTTTTTTTCAAAAGAAACTTTTTAACCTACATCTGAAAAGCAAACACACAAATTGAAAACACATTGAGCAAGTACCTAAGAGCCCATGGATAACCATGGATAGAAAGGGTGCTAACACCTTCCCTTTCTATAACCTACCTCCCGAACCGAGAGCAATCTCTTTAAGGAATTTTTCTGTGCTTTTGTCCTTTCCAATTGGAGAAAATAAAAGACGGTGGCGACTCTTGCTTCCGCGACATTTCGCGAACCAGCTTTAAAACAGTCAGTTCCAGATCCACCGATCACAGAACTGGCGACTCTGCTGGGGACAAACTTAAAGTGAGGTGTACCTTAGGGCTAGCTTATAACTATGTTTTCAATTGTCTTCCTTGTGTGCTTTAAATTGTGGGTTGCTTGGGAGTTCTATAGGTCCTACACCCGGATCTGGGGGATACCTTTCTTAGAAAGTAGCAACAAGGCTGTGAGGGAACTGTGCGGGGTATACCGACACGGTTGAAACAGTCTGCTACGTTGATGTGGCACTTTGGTGTGTACCGGTAACCCTTGAGTTCAGTCAAGGAGAGTACGGGGCCTCCGCGTGGTGTCGTGAAGCATCAACAGACCTTAGGAACCTTAATTGAACTATCTTGGCCTCTTTAGGGTAGTGAGATCACTGACTTTGGTGCAGTCCGAGGTTGGTGGATACTCGATACTACGCTCAATTGAGGGTTGCTTTCCTGGAATATTTCGGTCGCCAGTTCAGTGGCTAAATCGAAACGATGAACAATGAAAGCAACCCCGTGATATTGGGAACCTTAGAACCCGGTTACTTTGATTAGGACAGGTATGAACCCACCAACTCAAGAGGGTATTACCCAGACCCCATGCTGGCCTTAAACCTTAAGGGCTTGTCTTGTGTGCTTTGTTTGCCCTACATGTTTGTCTTTGTAAATATCTGTGGTGTGTTTAATCATAGCATCATGACATCATCCAGCATCATATGCATTGACTAACCATTTCAGGGGTTCGAATTTTCATCTTTGTTCTTGTTTTGTAGGACATGGAAACTGCTCGTAGAAAGACAATTCAGGTCAATCTTGTAAGGATCCCTCCTCAGCTTAAGGAGCTTATATCCAGGATTCCCGAGAACTCTTCATTCAGTGACAGACATGGAAGCCTCATCAGCTTGGTCAACACCAACATTGAGGAAGATATGATAAAGGTCTTGTTCCAGTTCTTTGACCCTCTGCATCACTGCTTTACCTTCTTGGACTATCAGTTGGTACCTACACTGGAGGAGTTCTCCCGGCTCCTGAAGATCCCTATCCTTGATCAGCTGCCTTTCAACGGCACAGAAAGGGAACCTAAGCTGGAAGAGATTGCTAAAGCCTTGCACCTACAGTCATCTGACCTCAAGGGACATTGGGAAGTTAGAAGTGGCGTCAAAGGGTTCTTAGCCAAGTTTCTGTTTGAGAAAGCCCTTGAATGTTGGAACTCTCTTGATTTGCAAGCTTTTGAAGAAGTGGTAGCCCTCCTTGTTTATGGTTTGGTACTATTCCCTAATCCAGATCAGCTTATCGATATCAGTGCCGTCCAGATCTTTATGTCCAGAAATCCCATACCTACACTGCTGGGGGACATCCTTCACTCATGTTACACTCGAACCATGAGAAAAAGAGGTGTCCTTATGTGTTGCACTCCTCTCCTGGGAAGGTGGTTTATTTCGCACCTTCCCCAACCAGTCCTGAAGAATGAGCGGGGTTTGAGATGGTCACAACGGTTGATGACTCTTACACATGCAGATATACATTGGTGCCCTAGATCCAGAGGAGATGTCACTATCATTGATCGTTGTGGGGAGTACCCTAATGTCCCTTTACTTGGAATCAGAGGAGGTATTACTTATAGCCCATGCCTGGCTTGGAGACAGTTTGGTTATGCTCGGAAGGATGGTCCTCATGACATGTTAATTCCCGACATAGTTTTCGACTTCGACAGTGATACTCAAGGACTTCGTCAGAAATTTATCAGAGCCTGGAGGATGCCCAGTAGGATAAACAGCAAGACACTGGGGCACAGGAACTCCATCCCTTTGGAGCCCTATCTCAAATGGGTACGCGCCCGTTCTCAGAAGTTAGTGATGCCTTATCCTCACATGCTTCCAGTAATCAAAGAGCCTGTCTTGGAAGGGGAAGTGTCTCATGTTATTCAGCACCCTGATATGCCCACATCCTGGGAAGAGATGCAGAAGAGCTGGATTCAGCTTAAGGAGGAAAGGAATTCTTTGGAGACTAATCTGCATGCCAGTGAAAAGAAAGTCTTGGAGCTCACCCGTCTGCTGCACGAGGAGAGGAACCTCAACACCTACATAGCTCCGAAGAGGATGCGCAGTGTATTTTGGGATTGACTTGACTTTTGTATTTCTTTTTTGCCCACGAGGCCTTGATGTATTAAACAATGATTTCTTTAATGATAACGTGTGTTCTTTTCTTGTCTACAATGAATTTGAACTTTCGAACCCTTGAATGCATTGCATACGCATTTCATACATCATGTGCATAGCAGGTTTTTCCCTTTTTTCAGGTTGCTTACAGTTCTTCGCTGTTTATTTCAGCATCATGAATTCCGGATCTGAATCAACTGAGACTTCAATCAAGGCTCTCCAGGCGCAGAATGCGCAGTTTCAAGAAATGATCATGGGTCTAGCTAAAGGCCAAGAAGAGCTGAAGGCCATGCTCCTGAAGAAGGAGAAGAAGAAGAAAAGAAGGACTGTTCTATTCAACTCGGGCCGAAGGTTGGGTAATACTCTGCACCAAGAAGAGGTTGTTTCTTCTGTTGGCAAAAGTCCTTCTCAGGCAGAAGCAAGGGTTCCTAGTCCGGTGGTCTCCGACAACGAGACAGATTTTGATGAAGAGCAGTACCCTCCTGAAGACAACAAGTATAAACAACTGGAGGACAGGCTGAAAGCTATGGAGGTGCAACAGACACCTGGGCTGGACTTCGGAGATCTGGGTTTGTCGACTGGTATAATTATCCCGCACAAGTTCAAAGCTCCCACCTTCTCCAAGTATGACGGGGCATCCTGTCCCAAGCTGCATTTGAGGTCTTATGTTCGAAAGATTCAGCCGTACTCTGCGGACAAGAATCTATGGATCCACTTTTTCCAGGAGAGTCTTTCAGGGACTCACCTCGAATGGTTCTATCAGCTGGATGGGACCAAAATTCGTAACTGGGAGGAGCTGGCCACTGCTTTCTACAAGCAGTATCAGTATAATGCCGACCTTGCCCCCACGCGTACCCAACTCCAGGGTATGTCGTTGGGCGTAAGCGAAGGTTTTAAAGAGTACGCGCAGAAGTGGAGAGATCTGGCTGGCAGGGTGCAGCCACCTTTGACTGATCGAGAGTTAGTGGATATGTTCTTGGGGACCCTATCTGGGCCGTTCTTTAATCATCTCATTGGGAATTCTTCTGCTGGTTTCACTGATTTGATCTTAACTGGAGAGAGAATTGAAGCTGGGTTGAAGTCTGGAAAGATTGCAAAGGCTGCATCATCATCTGGGTCGGACAAGAAACCATTTAAAAAGGAGTCTAGTGCTGTGTATGGCTCCAGAAAATCAGAAAGACCTGACCACCGCCAATCTGTCAGCGCGGTAATGATCGCTAAGCCTGCTGCCGCTCCCCGGCCAAATAATCCTCAAAGGGTTGATAGACCCCGGAGAGAGTTTACCCGGTTAAGCATGACTCTATCGCAGATTCTGCCACAGCTGCTCGCAACCAATTTGGTATCTGTCAAGGAGGCACCAAAGTTCCCTAACACTACCTCTCCTAAGTACAACCCGAATGCCCGTTGTGCTTACCATTCAGATAGCCCGGGGCATGCCACTGACGACTGTTGGGCACTAAGGAACAAGCTGCAGGACCTCATTGACGCTAAGGAGGTACAGTTCGAGGCGTCTGACAAACCTAATGTGGTGACAGCTCCCCTGCCTGCTCATGGAGTTAATGCTATTGGTGATGAAGAGGAAGTTGATGAAGCTGAGTTTGATAGCTGGATCTACCCGGCTGCTGATGGTGGACTCAACAATTGGAGCGCAAAGGACAACCTCCATGTTTCTTTGGTCACTAAGTAATAAATTTCTTTGTTTCATTTTGTAATAAACTATGATAAACTCTATGGCCCGGTGTCGTACCCGAGGCACCGTGGTTCTATTTGTGAGGGCATATGAACTGTCATTTTATACATCATGAATGAAAATCTTGGACTTTTTCGCATTGCAAATATTGTGTTCCTTTTTTATCTTTCATTTCCTTTACATAATTTTCAAAACAGCTGTATTTACACACACACTCACTCATACAGGTTCCAATCCACTCTGGATCTTACTGATAACAGCTCTGCTAATGCCAATTATGACTTCGAAAATCCGATCAACTTAGCCGAAGACGAAGGTGAAGATGATTGCGAAGTGCCTGGCGAGCTTGCAAGACTGTTGCTTCAGGAGGAGAAGGCAATTCAACCCCATGAAGAGCCAGTGGAAACTATAAACCTGGGTACTGAGGCAGACAGAAAAGAGGTAAAGATTGGTGCTAACCTAGAGCTCAGCGTGAAGCAACGGTTAACCAAGATGCTGCATGACTATATGGAGATCTTTGCCTGGTCCTACGAAGACATGCCAGGGTTGGATACCGATATTGTTGTCCATCATTTGCCGACTAGAGAAGACTGCCCTCCAGTTAAACAAAAGGTTCGTCGGATGCGTCCAGAGATGTCAGAAAAGATTAAGGCCGAGGTCATGAAACAGTTTGATGCCGGGTTCCTTGCAGTAACTTCTTACCCTCAGTGGGTTGCTAATGTGGTGCCGGTACCTAAAAAGGACGGCAAGGTCAGAATGTGTGTCGACTACAGGGATCTAAACAGGGCCAGCCCCAAGGACGACTTCCCCTTACCTCACATTGATGTCCTTGTGGATAATACAGCTCAGCACAAGGTATTCTCTTTCATGGATGGTTTCTCAGGTTACAATCAGATCAAGATGGCACCTGAAGATATGGAAAAGACTACATTTGTTACTCAGTGGGGCACCTTCTGTTACAAGGTCATGCCGTTTGGATTAAAGAATGCTGGGGCAACCTACCAGCGTGCCATGGTTGCCTTATTCCATGATATGATCCATCACGAGATTGAAGTGTATGTGGACGACATGATCGCTAGGTCCCAGACTGAGGAAGAGCATCTAGATCACCTGCAGAAGTTGTTTGACCGGTTGAAATTGTATAAGCTGAGATTGAACCCGAACAAGTGCACCTTCGGGGTAAGATCTGGGAAGTTGCTAGGCTTCGTGGTCAGTGATAAAGGTATTCAAGTGGACCCTGCCAAGGTCAAAGCTATTCAAGAGATGCCAGCTCCTAAGACAGAGAAGGAAGTCAGAGGCTTTTTAGGACGCCTGAATTACATCGCTCGATTCATATCTCATTTGACTGCTACCTGTGAGCCAATCTTCAAGCTGCTGAAGAAAGATCAGGTAGTATGTTGGAACGATGAATGTCAGGCTGCTTTCGACAAAATCAAAGAGTATCTCCAAGAACCACCCATCCTCATGCCACCGGTTGAAGGGAGACCTCTGATACTATATCTGACAGTGCTAGACAACTCAATGGGGTGTGTGCTGGGGCAGCATGACGAGTCTGGCCGAAAAGAGCATGCCATTTATTACCTTAGCAAAAAGTTTACCGACTGTGAGACCCGATACTCACTGCTTGAGAAAACTTGCTGCGCTTTGGTATGGGCGGCTCGCCGGCTGAGACAGTATATGCTGACTCACACTACCTTGTTGATCTCAAAGATGGATCCGATAAAGTATATATTTGAAAAGCCTGCTCTGTCTGGGAGAATTGCAAGATGGCAAATGATCTTGACGGAATACGACATTCAGTATACAACCCAGAAGGCCATCAAAGGGAGTGTATTGGCAGACCACTTAGCTCATCAAGCTGTAGATGACTACCAATCAATGAACTTCGAGTTTCCGGACGAAAGCATCATGATAGTAACTGACTGCGAAGTACCTGGACCGGATGAAGGACCTGAGCAAGGATCCCGATGGTCTATGCACTTTGACGGAGCTTCCAATGCTTTGGGAAATGGTATCGGCGCCATCATCATATCTCCACAGGGTACTCATACTCCACTCACTGCCCGGCTATGTTTCAACTGTACCAACAACATGGCGGAGTATGAGGCGTGTATCATGGGTCTTCAAGCTGCGATCGACCTACGAATCAAGTTCCTCAGTGTCTTCGGAGATTCCGCTCTAGTGATCAATCAGATCAATGGAGAGTGGGATACGAAACATCCAAACTTGATTCCTTACAAAGAATGTGTGTTGACCCTGATTCCCCACTTCACAGAGATAACCTTTGAGCACTTTCCAAGAGAAGAGAATCAGTTAGCGGACGCGTTAGCTACAATGTCTTCAATGTTCAAGGTCAAATGGGATAATGAGGCTCCCCGGATCATCATCTGGAAACTGGACGAACCGGCATACTGTTGTGATCTCGAAGCTGAATTGGTAACTGAGAAGCCTTGGTACCACGAAGTGAAGAGATATCTGGAAGCTCAGGAATACCCTGAAGGTGCCTCTGTCAATGATAAGAAATTCCTGAGACGGTTCGCATCCAAGTTCTTCCTAAGCAACGGCATCCTGTACAAGAGAAACCATGATTCAACCTTACTGCGTTGTGTGGACAAGATTGAAGCAGAAAGAATCATGGAAGACCTACATGAAGGGATCTTTGGTACGCATTCCAGTGGACATACTATGGCTAAAAAGATCCTACGGGCAGGATATTACTGGTCCACCATGGAAGCTGATTGCTACCAACATTCTAGGACATGCCACAAGTGCCAGATCTATGCAGATAAAGTGCATGTTCCTCCGGTTCCCCTGAATGTTCTGACTGCGCCTTGGCCATTTGCAATGTGGGGCATAGACATGATCGGTGAAATAAGGCCTACGGCATCTAACGGACATCGCTTCATCTTAGTGGCGATTGACTATTTTACAAAGTGGGTTGAGGCAGCATCCTATGCTACAGTAACCAAGACTGTTGTGGCACGGTTTATTCGGCACAATCTGATTTGTCGATACGGCGTCCCTGAACGGATTATTACAGACAACGGTACCAATTTGAACAATAAGATGATTGCTGAGCTCTGCGAACAGTTCAAGATACAGCACCACAATTCTTCTCCTTACAGACCGAAGATGAATGGGGCTGTAGAAGCAGCAAATAAGAACATCAAGAAGATCGTGCAAAAAATGACAGTGACGTACAAAGATTGGCACGAGATGTTACCGTTCGCTCTGCATGGGTACCGTACCTCAGCAAGGACGTCAACCGGGGCAACTCCTTTCTCTCTGGTTTATGGCATGGAGGCAGTCTTGCCGATCGAAGTGCAAATTCCCTCTCTCCGGATAATGAAAGATGCAAATCTGAACGAAGATGATTGGATTCAGACACGACTTGACCAACTCAACCTCATTGACGAGAAAAGACTTGCTGCTATCTGTCATGGTCAGACGTACCAAAAACGAATGATCAGGGCATTTAACAAGAAGGTCAGACCACAAGAATATCAAGTTGGGGATCTGGTTATCAAAAGAATCATCCTTCCTCAGAGTGATCCAAGGGGCAAATGGACCCCTACATACGAAGGGCCATTTGTGGTTAAGCATGTGTTCTCAGGAGGAGCAATGATCTTGACCAACATGGATGGTGACGACCTTCCTCACCCCGCCAATGCAGACATAGTTAAAAAATACTACGCATGAAAAAAGACCCGCTAGGCTGACATGCCTAGGCAAAAATTAGGGCTTCCCGTCGAACCAAAAGGGTTCGGGCAAAATGTAGGGATGAAAATGAAAAATCTGTACACCCGGCAAGTCGAAAACCTGAAAGGGCGGCTTGGGCAAAAATGGGTATCCCGGTGGACTGAAAACCCGAAAGGGCGGTCCAGGCAAAAATTAGGGATAAAGCGTAAAACTATGTCTCATTGATCACTTTGCATCCAGAATCCGGTATCTACATCAAGCTCAAACGGCATCGATCAGTCAGCTTCATCTTCAACCAAGGTCATCAAGTGATGAGACGCTCGGAGTTATAAAGACAATAGCAGAGTTGAAACCCAGTGGATCATTCATCTTTCACACAGCTGTTTTATTTTCTTTTGTACAAAACTTGTATAAATTCTTTTGCTCGGCGACGTACCTCTTACTAGGACGTCAGCCTCTTGTATACAAAACGCCTATATTCAGGCCATTCAAAAAAATCAATAAAGATACATTTTCAGTTAAACGTGCTCAAGTGTTTTTCTTTTTCTGTTTTGTTTTGCGAAGAACGTCCAAGGTTCAATTTGTGATGTGTGCATTGACAATAATTTGCTAACTCATAAATATTTGCATACGAAACAAAGGAATTCATTGCAGGTGACACCGGAAACAGGGGCAATAAAGAGTGGTCTAAACAATCCAATTGCTCTATCCTCCAAGGTACCAGGGTAGGTTCAGCTAAAGAACGTGGCAAAGTGTATCCCAATTCCCCAGAGAGTGGTTCAGCAAGTCAATACATTCTTCTCTAAGCAAAGTCATCAAACATCAAGGAAATTGAGTATCCTTCCGTAGATCTCAATACTTCCCCAGCAGCAATATACAAGCATCCCCGGCAGTCTTGGTCTAAAGATTGTTCCCCGGCGGTATACCACTATTCAAAGGGATCTTCCCTGCAGTCTAAAACCTCCCCCAGAAGAATCCAATCCAGGTTCCCCAGGAAAGTTGGAACTCATATCTCCCCAAACAGCAAGCTTATCCCCAGTAGATTCTGGAAGCTTATCCCTCGCAAAGCACGAACGCGTCGTCCCGGCTTGATTTAAAGAGTTATTTCCGTAACAGGATATAACTGGGTTATCCTCAGCCAAAAGCCACGGAAAGAGCGTCCTCGGCAAAGTATCTTTCTACCCCCAGAGAAGTCTATCAAACACTTCCAGCACAACAAGGATATCCCCATCATAACTCGTCAACGGTATACCCAGCGGAGTTATCTTCATCAACGCAGCAAAGCGTCGCTATCCCCACAGAGTAGCACTCCCCAGCATGATCGCTAGAATATCTTTTCTCCCGCAGAATTATTCCATTTGCCAAGTTTATTCCTCAACGGAGTTATCTCCTCCTACCGGTATTCTTGCAACGAATCATCCACAGCGGAAGCAAAATCTCTTCATCAGCCCAGGATATGACTTCCCGGCACCCGTCAAGAATTCATTTTCCTAGACAAAAACATACATGAATCATCACATACATCATTATAGCATGCATAACGTATTGCATCATACAAGTCTCCTTTATATTGATAACATCATTACTTGATCCATATCATGCATCGCATATAACTGACCTTTACCTTTCAGGAAAGATGCAGTTGAAATTCTCAAGCATATTTCAAGGATTTCTCTAGTCCAGTTAAATCGACTCCAAACAGATTTTTCTGATAAAGACTCAGTAGAAGTTATGGTCCCCTCTCCAACGGCGTGTGAGGTGGTAATTCCTTCTTCAAGATGTTCTCCTCTCCGGCATGAGCGTGAGGTGATATTCTTTTGTGGTCCCCTCTCCGACGGTGAGCGTGAGGTGGTAATTCCTTCTTCAAGATGTTCTCCTCTCCGGCATGAGCGTGAGGTGATATTCTTTTGTGGTCCCCTCTCCGACGGTGAGCGTGAGGTGGTAATTCCTTTTTCAAGATGTTTTCCTCTCCGACGATGAGCGTGAGGTAATATTCTTTTGGGGTCCCCTCTCCGACGGTGAGCGTGAGGTGGTAATTCCTTTTTCAAGATGTTCTCCTCTCCGACGACGAGCGTGAGGTAATATTCTTTTGTGGTCCCCTCTCCAACGGCGTGTGAGGTGGTAATTCCTTTTTCAGATGTTTCCCTCTCCAGCATGAGCGTGAGGTGATATTCTCTTATGGTCCCCTCTCCAACGGCGTGTGAGGTGGTAATTCCTTCTTCAAATGTTTCCCTCTCCGGCATGAGCGTGAGGTGACATTTCCTTCCAGATTATAATTTCCTATAGTTCCCTCTCCAACGTGAGTGAGGTAACTCCCCTTGAGATTATAATGTCCTTTGGTTCTCTTCCCGACACTACAAAGATGGTAATTCTCACCAAGATTTTCTCAGCGAGCGTTGTTGAGATCATTCAGGTTCACTTATCATTCAGGTTAAGGCAGTAACCATCCCTGGTTCATTCATCAGCGTTTGAAGCTCCAGACTCAGCTCCTGCAACCAGTCAGGACACATCTATACCAAGCATCTAAAATCAGCTCCTGCGACGTGTCAGGTACTCATTTTTCTGTTTTGCAGGTATGCAGGTTCTTGCTAAGGAATCTCCTATGCAATCAACGTCCAGATGGCATCTATAAGCCCATCATCCTATCTAAGCAATCTCTAAATGGCATCTATAAGCCCATTCCCTCATCATCATTGTCATTATGTGAGCGCAAATTTCTGGGCACTCTAGTGTTCAATCACCTTCTACCCTCGGATTCCGAAAGGCACGTCAGCCAATCTGCATCCTCAGGTCTAAGAAGATTGAACAGGGGCAACTGTTGTACCCCAAAATTTGCCCTCCCATATTCATCAAGAATTGTCAAAATCAAGGTCACAAAATGCCCCAAGGGTTGTGCAGCTCAACTGTCTCCTAGACAGTCAAAACTAGGGTTTGAGTTCTGGTCAAGCAAATGAACTTTTCAAAGGCCCAATCAAGTCTCACATGCTTATAAAGATGGTCAAGCACTCTCATATCAAGTTTCAAGGCATTCAGCTCAAAATTGCACAGTCAAAACCCTAGATTGCACTACAGTCAACTGTAGGGGCAAAATGGTCATTTGACAGTCAAAAGTTCAAATTTTTGGTCAATATATCATTTTAAAGCCACAAACATCATTTGATCAATGCTTGATCATGATTCTCAAAATTTGGCTCAGAAATCATCAAAGATGCAAAAGTTGCTATATTTGGACAGCTGGAAAAGTCAACTGAAATTGACCAGGGCATAACTTTCACATGGATTATCAGAAAAATCCCATCCAAAGCTCATTTTGAAGAGAAAGACATTTCCTACAATTCATCTTCATGTTCCAAGTCCAAGAAATGCTCTCACAAAAAGTTATCAATTTCAACATTATAGGTCATTTTCAAAAGTCAACAAAAAGTGACTTTAAGTCAAAGGCCATAACTTGAGATTGGTAAATCAAAATGACATGGGACCAAAGGCATTGGTTAGAGGACTCAAAGACCTTTCCAAAATGTCCAAGAACATGGGAAAAGCTTAAAAATTGACCAAGTTATGCCTTGTGGAAGTTGGGAAATTTTTGGAAATTTTTGAAAATCAACAATGGTTCAAAAGGCCTAAAAATGCAAATGGGCCCAAGTTTCTTCCAAATTTCTTCATGCCAAGCCTATGCACGACCACTAGGCCCAAAGGGAAGTATTCTCATATTTTTTAATTATTTATTTGAATTAATATTAATTTATATTCATTTAAATGATTTTAATTCATGAAAAATATAAACCTTAACATGAAAAATCTTTTTATACACATTATAGGTTCAATATTTCGTGTGAAGGCAAATGAGGAAAGATTTGGTATGATTGGCACATAATTGGTACAAAAGCCATGGGAAAAGATTCAAAAAGATCTTTAAACAAATCAAATATCCAAACATTGAATACCATGGATTTTGTACAGCTTTCTTAACCTAATTGCCTCCTTACAAGTATCAGAACACAACCCTAATCATCCAAGACTGGTAGCTGCGCAAGAAACAAGCCATTGCATATTGAATTTTTCCATAAAAACTCAAGAACTGAAAAGGGCCTTAGGAACCGATTCAAGCTTCCAAACCTATCCAAAAAGCTTCAGTGGCAATTACTGGACACGTTCCAACCATTAGAATCAAGTCAGACCTCAAGAAACGGTATCAAGACTCGTGACTGTATAAAGAAAAATTCTTGAACGCATATCATAATTTAAGCATATTTCTTGAGTTTTATTTGTGGATTCATGATTGTTGTTTTGTTCTGATGCTAACCATGCTAATGAATTCCGTTTTTGTGCAATATACATGATTTCACCATGAATAACCTTTAGGGTTTCAGGAGCTCAAAAGAGGGTTTCTCTCATACGGCAAAATTAGGCCACGAGACCAAGCCTAACAAACTCAGCACCTCCAGACGATGAGGACTGAACCCTCGCGATGGATTTATGTTCCATATATGGCTAATCGCTATTTTCTGGAAAACCCTCTAAAGCCACGCCTCAAAACCGTTCCCATAGCGTTTATATTACAGGGTAGGGGAAGGAGATGATATCGTGTCCATCAACCATTGGACAGTTTGAATTTTTGCGCGAAATTCCAAAGTACTAACGCGTTATTATTATATTGTTATTTGTTTATTATATGTTAACTAAATGCACTTGGATCAGTTGGTAACATGACACGCTTGGAACCCTCAAGACCTGGGTTCAAGTCCCAGGTCTGGCCAAAATTTCACATTATTTTTCATAAGGAATTCCTATGCAGCGCCCTTGACGTGGTCCACTATGCACACTCAATAATTACCATCCACGCGTCCAGTTACTCTAATCCAAGGGCCAGGATCCAGGGAATACCATGGAGGCAGGTCAACGCGCTAGCACAGGATCTAAAAAGTCAACAGAATTCACCATAGATGGGCCAGGCTTTTTGGACCAACACCTCTCAAATTGGGATTATACCACCCTGGTTTGCCTTTCTTCTCATAATTTATTTTTTTCTAATTATCATATTATTTGTTGTTTTAATTAATTAATTATTTTTTTACAAAATATAAAAACACTAAAAATCAAAAAAATACAAAAATATAATACTTATTTTATTTTCATGAATAAATTAGAATATAAAATGTTTAGTTTAATTAGGTTAATTTCAAATTCCTTTCTTTAATAAAAAATCCAAAATAAATAGAATTAGGTTAATTAATTTATTCCTTTTAATATTTTTCTTTCTCTCACCATAATAATTATTATTTATTTATTTTATTTTCATAAATTAAAATTGTACATAATCAATTAGGTTTAATCTAGATTATATTTTAATTCTTTTCATAATAAATAAAAAAAATATTAGAATTAGGGTTTCCCTTTTAATTTAACTTCAATTAATCTCTTTTTTCATTAAACCTAAAAAACACAAAAAACATCATTCTCATTTAATTTTAATCTCTAATTGTCATTAACTTTTTAATTATTTGCAAAAAGGGGTCCAACGCCCTAGTTCGTTCAATTATTAATTTTGCGCATTTATCTTATGTCATTTAATTTTAATTTTGTAATTGCCCCGAAGCCATGTAACTTTAAATTCCTTGCACTTTTTATTGCTCTTTTACTTTCCGCTAAATCGGGTCCGGTTAGTTTTGGCGATGTGGACCCGCGCCTTTGTAATAATCGTAGATTTATCTTTTCCGCACTCCTAACTGTTAATCAAGCATGAAAGAATGAATGGTCTTAAAATAAAATCAAGCGTAGAACACCGATAACATGACGAGATAAATACAATTGAATTTGACACACAATTCGCACACACCACCCCTAGGGTACGCCTCACTGTTGCCTTTCGAAAGGTGATCGTCGAGTAGAGGGCGTCTTAGTAAGTCCTCATGATCCGGGAACCTGGCATGAGGGTAGCTTCTAAGGTGTCTTCCCATTGCTCTGGTGATCACCATGTCCCTAAAATCGAATTGACCCGAACACCTCCAACGGTGGTGCTACCTACCTCTCAATGGTGGGATGGCACTACTTTAAAGGACTCTTACACAGACGAATTCCTTAGGGTAGGTAGGTTCTCGTAGGTACTTGCTCTAAACTCAAAAAATACTTTTCACACCACACAAAAGCTTTCAAAACAAAAACTTTTCAAACACTCTGACGTATGAGTCGATCTGGAACTTTTTTTCAAAAGAAACTTTTTAACCTACATCTGAAAAGCAAACACACAAATTGAAAACACATTGAGCAAGTACCTAAGAGCCCATGGATAACCATGGATAGAAAGGGTGCTAACACCTTCCCTTTCTATAACCTACCTCCCGAACCGAGAGCAATCTCTTTAAGGAATTTTTCTGTGCTTTTGTCCTTTCCAATTGGAGAAAATAAAAGACGGTGGCGACTCTTGCTTCCGCGACATTTCGCGAACCAGCTTTAAAACAGTCAGTTCCAGATCCACCGATCACAACTTGCATTTTTATGCTTTTATTTACTGTTCAACAATCTTAAACATCTCTCCCCTGGGTCGAACGTGCGTTCTTCCTTCTTACTCATTTTACATAAAGATTAGCATATGTTCTGGGATTAGTTTGGTCGATCCCGCGAGTAAACCAAAAACTTACCTTTTTGGAGACCAATGGTTGTTTACCAAAAACAACGGTAAACACATGACAAGGTATGTATTGGACTTGTCTCTGTTGTTTTCAAGTGTGTAGCTTTGGTAGTAAGCTACCATGTTGAGGGTTTGATTTATTTTCAAATCCAGGTTAACCTATTACACCTGAAGGAGGGTGTTATACAAGGGTTACTATTTTTTCCTGAAGGTGGTTAAAGAGTTTTCTGGTTTGTATTCCGCTGCATATATGTATATCTGATGGAAGGATCCTGGTGGTTTTATGTGTTGAGGATGCAACACGTTGTTCTCTTCTAAAGGTGTATCCCGTGGTATGGTGATACTTGAGGAGAGGTTCAACTAGCTCATGAGAGTTGCCAACGATACTTGAGACTCTATTCAAGTCCACTCATGAAGGCACTCATATATGAGTTTGTTGAAAAGAGATCTGAAGAAAGCTAGAAGAATGAGTGTTCTTACTTTCATCCCCAAAAACCAGTCTCCAGGCTTTGGTAAAAGATCTCTTGATGTGTTCCTTGCAAAGGGAAATGATGTCCTACCATATGTTTGAACATCAAACCAGCGGACTGTGCATAATCTTGTTGGATTAAGATAGGGCATAGCATATGATCGGGGGCTAAACAAATGTGTTGATCACATATGTTTGGAATCTACTCATGACCTGGAAGAGGAGGCATCTGTATCTAAGAAGTTCATGTGTTATAAACATGTCTTAGATAAGTATGTTGGTCAGGACACGATCAATATGTTTGGCACTCTTTGGATTAGTTTATTTATGATCTAAGTGATTTGGTGAGTAGTGGTTGTGCTTTGTTATGGAGGCTTGATAAAGGTATCTTATCCGGATCCTTTATATGTGGAGAACAAGTTATAGTGTCAAGAACTTTATCTAACATTTATAAGATCCTTCTGATCAAAGTAGACAGGCTAATGGAATCTTGTTTATGGGCATGTAATAGATTCTGGTTGAGGGAAGTAATGCACTAATCACAGGGTGTGCATCTACTGTATGGTTCTCAAGAAATTCTTAGTAGTTAATAAGGGGGGGGTCCTTAATCTGAAGCTAGAAGATCTTGAAGAAGTGTCAAACACAATGTCTCGACATCTTTGTATTGAGGATTTATTTTTCTCAATGTTTGGTGGTATTTTTCATAGGATGGAGGTTGTTCACTCTAATTTGGTACTCATATCAAGTCTATGGGAGCATGGAACTCTTGTTCTGTTGGAAAAGTCATCCAAGGGATGGTGAGTATTGGAGGTGTGTCAGCCAAAATTCTGTGGTTGATTGGTGTCTGCACTATTGAAATTCCATCTAATTCACCTAGGATGAGCATTTCAGTTGTTTGAAGCAAGGATGAGTTATTATTTTGAGACCAAAGGATCATGGTTCCCTGGTATCTATGGGAAGTTCCTCTCTCTGCTTGTGTTCAAATATATGGTGTCTTCACATAATGGAACATATGTGTTTGCAAGGACTGAAGGGAATCCTTGTGTATTGGGAGAAGCAGACTTAGTCTGAATAGTCTGCTTGTTATGTTTGAAGATCATTCAATTCCATGGTTGTTGAAGTCTTCTCCAGATACCTGTTAGAGGGAATCTCCTCTATAGGTGCAGAAAGATGACATCAATCACCTCAAAGTCAGACAGGAGGTCTGAATTTTATGCTCAGAAGAAGAAGATTCTTGAGGTGTGCATGCTATGCATGTATGGATGATCTGGTTAGAAGGTTGATCACCTACTGATGGTTGATCCTCTTGTATCCCTTGTAATAGTTATGGATTACTAGGGTATCTCCATACCATAGTTAATGGTGAAGTCCAGGTGTTTGAGACTGATGTCAAATCCGGTGTTGGAATATCATCTCAAAGTTTGTGTTATTCCTTCAGCCAAGGAAGTTGTTATTATCCAGAATGGAGCTAAGGTCAAGCCAATGGCCTAATCTGGAATATTTTATTACATGAATGAATGTCATCAATTGGTGCCAAATGAATGCAGAAAAAGGATGTTATACCATATGTCCTACCTTGTGTGAGAAGGTAATCTTATATGACTTTTGATAAATACTTTGACGGGAGCTGAGTATTTGTCTATCCTCTAAGGAGGTTGTGCATGAGACTGGTGGTGAATACTTTGATGGGAGACTAAGTATTTCTCTGAGAAGAGTATGCAAATCTGCATTCTGAACATTGTGGTTCAGAGAATATATGAGAGTTTATTTCTCTCCATAACATTCAAGTGTCTGGAAGAACTTGGATAAGTTGCACCAGCTATGTGTTTTATTGGGAGCTTCTTAAAGGATTTATATGAATAATAAATCCTTTGAATGATTAAATAATCAACTTAATATTGGGTTCTATATTATGGAGCTGATGTCCCACATGATGTCTTAACATCATATGACTGTTAATGGTTGTTTTGTTTTATTTCTTGGGATTGTGCATGTGAAGATTGGATGCTCAAGCATTATTGTCAGAAGTGGTATCTCTGACTTGGTGGATTAGATGGTGGAGAATCTAATCTTGTCTATAGTAGCATGCTTGATGAATGCATGACTACTTGGTTGAAGACCCTGCTAGTATTATCAACTACTAGTGGATAGAAGAGCTGAAGAATGTTGTCATGTACTGGGGTCCGATCAGTTCTTTTGTGGTCTCCTTCTTCAAGAAATCAAGGAGAGAGTTTTTATGAGGCATTTTTTTAGTGCAAGTCACTCCAGATCATGAAAGGCAGACAAGCCAATCTACATCCTCAGGTTTAAGAAGATTGAACAGGGGCAACTGTTGTACCCCAAAATTTTCCCTCTCATTTTTTATAAGATCTTCTCTTACATGGGTGGTTACAAATAATTGTTTGAAGAAAAACAAAATTTTGAAATTGGCCAAAGTTCCTTTCGATTGGCCTCTCCAAAGTGTCTTTCGATTGGCCTCTCCAAAGTGCCTTTCGATTGGCCACTCCAAAGTGCCTTTCCATTGGCATCTCCAAAATGACTTTTGATTGGCATCCCCAAAATGTCTTTCGATTGGCATCCACATAGCGCCCTTTGATTGACAGAGACAAAGGTCTTTTGATTGACGTGTTAACAAGGCCTTTCAATTGGAATTTTAATAAGGCCCTTCGGTTGGCATTTCAACAAGGTCCATTCGAAGAAGCTTTCAAAGGTTCCATTCGAAGAACATGCAAAGGTCCATTCAAAGAAGCTTGCAAAGAGTCCATTCGAAGAGCTTCATCAGATCCATTTGAAGGAGCTTCAGAAGAGCCATTCGAATAAGTTTGCAAAGGTCTATTCGAAGGAGGCCATCAGCCCATTCGAAGGAGGGCATTCGAAGGCCAGTTATATTTCATTCAAATTCAAAAAAAGGGACAGGATCCCTTAACTTTGGCCAAGGTTATGTTTTACATTTATGGCATTTAAATGACCTTTACCAACATTATTTCTCTTGTCCCCTCACACTCCTATAAGTATGAGGCCAAAGACACATTACAAGGGGGCGGACGAAAGAGAGAACATAGGGAGGTGAACACGCACACATACTGCACACGAAAAGACCACCCACACGCACTGCTCAAAACTCACAAAGTGCTCCCAATCGAAAGACATTTTTTGCAGGCATCCCCATTCCAAAAATCCCAGATTCAAATCCACGCCCATCACCATATACTCGTACACCACTGTTGGTAAGGAAAATGTAAGGAATCAAATTCTATACCTTCTTTACATATCATAATCATTTGGTTTTTCATTCATGATCGAAGGGTCTGGTGTGGTACCCAGGTCCATATTGGTTTTCGTTTGCTTCTAACATCTGTTGCAGATCCAGCATAAATGAGGCCACAACGCGCAAGATCGAAAGACCTGGGCTTAGCACCCAGGTCACACCTTTCGTGTTTGCTAGCATACATTTGCAAATTCATTGTCCTCATAGCATCCACCCCTGGATCGAAAGACAATAATCTCCTCCTAGGTCGAAGGACACCCATCCCTCCTGGATCGAAAGCTCCAACTATATCCAAATCGAAAGCCTCCTTCCTCGGGATCGAAGGTAGCCCTTTTTTCTGAATCGAAGCTCTGATTCCCCTTAGGATCGAAGGATCCCCACTCCTTCATATTTTATTTTGGTTCTTTTTTTGTTATTTCTTTGTTAATCTTTTTTTACTTTGACATAAAATCAATCCAAATACCACAAAAACATTAGGATCATTTTTCTTATTAAATTAATTTCATTAATTAATCATTTTAATTATCTTAACATTTTCTCAAAAAAACTAAAATTAAATTTAGATCATTTTCCCAAATTAAAATAAAACAACAAAAAGATTTTATTCTTAGGATTTTTAGACGTTTTTTTTAATTTGTGCGCATTTTATTTTATTGTAACTGCTCATAGTTGTAATAACTCTATATTTAAAATTCCGCACTTTTAGTTTCCCGCATATGTAGTTGTCCCGAAGCCTTGTAACAGCGTATGATATATAATTTCCGCACTTTAAATTCATGTACATATATTAACTGCTTAGATGTATGCTAACTAGGATTGCATGACAAGATCTAAAAACAAACGGTAGAACACCTAAATGTTTAAAGATAAAATAACTGAAACAGAACACACTCGCACACAAGCACCTCTAAGGTACACCCACTTTGGTTGCCTTTAAAAAACAGTCATGAGGCAGGAATGTTTTAGCAAAGACCCATAAATCAAAAGATCATAGTCCCTCGATGACCCTATAGTTGCCTTCTCGGTAAATGATCTAGTCCCTAAAAACAAAATTGCTAAAACATCTCCATAATTTCCTTCGTGACTGTAACGTCCCTTCGATTGTTTCTCAACATCCAACGATAGGGCTACCTACTCACTAATAGTAGGATAGCATTGTCTAAAGGAAAAGAGGAAAAGAACCACCTTTTCGAGTATAAAAGTAGATAGATGTTAGAAGTTTGCTCAAAAAATAATTTTTTGCACTTACACAGAAAATTACTTTTTCAAAAGACATTTTTCAAACACTTTGTATACATTCTCTACTATCCCGAGAAACATTACAAAGTTCACCGCACTAAGGCGTTTTCAAAATATTTTTAAACATAAAGCACAAAAACATTTTAAAAATGAGCAAACCTCTAAGAGCCCGTGGAAAACCACAGATGGAAAGGGTGCTAACACCTTCCCTTTCCATAATCTACCCCTTACTTAGAAAACATCTTGAAAAGGTCTTTTTCTGTTCTTTTCACCCTTTCCTTTGTTGGATAAAAGAAAAGACAGTGGCGACTCTTGCTTACCGCGACATTTACGAACAAAAAATGTAAAACCAGCATATTAAACAGCCGGTTCTGCCACCGTAAGATAGAGGAAGCTTTGAAGCAACTCCAAGTTGTGGTCTTAGTAAAGAGTCTTGGCTAGTGATTATCATGGAAGTGTGTCTTCCCGTTTGTTTAGAATTTTGTTGATTCAATTGCTGTCTGTGATTGAAGAGATATTGAGGAGGGCCTCACATCTAGGTGAGTCTTATATAGAAATCTAGGAAGGATAGTGATTAAGTGATTAGACTATAAATTGGAGGTTTGTTGTAGGATCTGTGAATTGATACTATCATAGTGGATTTGTCCCTGGCTTGGTATGCTCCTAGAGTAGGAAGGTTGTTTTAAATTGGGTTAACAATTATGTGTGTTGTTTTTTATTTTTCAGTACTGTTTTTATTGTTCATACCTTGTCTGTTTGTTTATGTCGAATCAAATGTACCAATATGTCATAGGACATATGAGTTCTGTCATACCAAAATTTCACTTTTCTTACCTCATTTTGGATGTCAGGATGATAACTTGAAATTGGAGGCCTAATTTCTGGATTTGTTTCGAACAATTCATAATCAACAATTTTGATACTCTCACTTGGATGTTGAGTTTTCGATGCTTATAGATTAGCTGAAGAAGTAGCTTTGTCTCTAGAAAGTACTGGGAAAAATTTCCTCATCCTATAAAGAGAACAATGAAACCTATTGATTAGAAATAAAATAATTTATGAGAAATTAAGAAAATTGATATTTTTAATAAATTGGGGTTTTAGGGTTCAATTCAAAAAGGAGAAAAGAATGAGAAAATTTTAAAATACCACTTTACCTTTGATTTTCAATCACCCACAAAAAAATGCAACCAAGAGACTTTACTATTGTGGCCGTTGTTGGCTCT
Organism: Vicia faba; assembly: GCA_948472305.1. NCBI lineage: Eukaryota > Viridiplantae > Streptophyta > Magnoliopsida > Fabales > Fabaceae > Vicia > Vicia faba. The sequence continues at coordinate 91,300,155 of OX451738.1, forward strand.
GGACTTGTCGGACTTTACTATTGTGGTTACATTACTATTAGCCACGACAGGCAGGGTGAATTTTTCGAGAGATGGCACAAAGAGACATCATCTTTCCACTTTTTTGTTGGGGAGATGGCGATCACACTTGATGACATTGCATGTATGTTAGGGAGATGACGATCACACCAGGATTGAGAAAATCATATGGTACTAGAGGAGTGTCGGATGATGCGGACATCTAGTTGTTCGCATTATATAGAGGGATACATGACATGGTTTTAACAATGTCACACCCTATTATGACACAGGATGCTCCTGAACGTCCACCTAGGCTAGCTCATGAGGAGATCTTGGAGAACCAACAGGCCTAGGATGATCATGCCGCTGATGTCTTGTCGATCTGTCAGCGGATACATTTGATTGGTAAGGAGACTTCAGACTTAGGGATTATCGAGAGGGGCGGTTCTTAGACGGTGCCCATCCTAGAGAGGATGGTTAGGGAGGCATTGAGTGCAATGGCTTACAAGAGACAGGGGAGGGGCCAGGGGGTTAAGATTAGACATATGCAGTAAACTATGCGGTTTTTTTTATATTTATCGATATAATGATTTTACATTCCGTACTTTCTGAATAATTTATGTATTAATTTCTTGTATTTCTGAACAATTTTTGTTCCTTTCATTTTTAGTTTTCATTATTTCAAATTTTATATTATTTAAACGAATTACGTGGCAAATCGTTGTGTTTATTAGGTAAAATCGTTGTATTTATTAGGTACTGACATTTTGCCCAGGATTTCAGAGATGCATATCTGAATCAACTTTGCTGAATGTTTAAATCCAACGTTTAAATAATTATAACGTGTAAACAATATATTTTTGAATATGTATATCCGAAATATTTTAAAAATTAATTTAAAATTCTTTCAAATACATATATATATATATATATATATATATATATATATATATATATATATATATACCCAAAAGATTTTTTTAAAGTTTTCATAATTTTTTCCACTCGTATAAAGATGTTCTCGGAAATCTCCAATAATATATTTCTCTAAAAAACTAGAATTTTTTTTATTAATAACCATGTATTAAAAAAATATTTCGCAAATAACCGGGTTTCGGAAAAAATTACGCAAATAACCATGTTTCAGATGGCTCCACAAAGGAGGAGCCATCTCATTTGGCGCATGCACCTAGGGTTTTGCCCTAGGCGCCATCTCACTTGGCGCCTCCCTTGGCTTTTAGCCAAGTGAGATGGCGCATGCTCCTTAAAAAGGAGAGGAGGCGCCATCTCACTTGGCGCCTAGGGCAAAACTAGGGTTTTTTGCTGTTTTATAAATAATTCGTCTGTTTCTTTGAAATTTCTCACACTTTCTCGCACTGTATTTTTATTTTGTACTCCCTTATTTACGTAATGACGTCGCCTATGATTTTTAGCAGAGATGGTTACGTTATATTCTCCGCCACGAAACCTGCGATGAAAATGAAATTCTGGCACATTCACTCCATGGAGCGTCTGAAGCGGGAGTTGATGCGATGGCTAGATGGAGACATCGCCGAGGGGGAAAAAATTCGAAGGATCCAGCGAAAACGAACAACAACCTCGCATGCGACAGGAAGACCTAATGTGTGGTTGGAGGAAGTCAAAACAGACAGTGATGTAATGTTGATGATGCATGGGTCAGATGAAATTGTGTTAACAGTTGTAATTTCCTAGATTGAATATCGTTAATCATTGTTGTACGCGAAAACCCTAATGTAATTTCCTATATTGAATTTCTTAAATTGTGTGAACAGTTTTATTAACGGAAAACCCATAATGTTTACAACACAAATATTGAAAAGATTTATTGTATTACAAAATTTATGTGGTCGAGCCAGACGCCCGATTCGGACAGTTTTTGCGATTGTGTCCGACCTGACGGTATAAACCACACTTTCTTTCCAACCTGTCAAGATCGTCCATTTCTGTTGTTATGCGCCTGCTTTTGGGACGACACTTCTTGTTCCTTCGCATTTGGTCATTATGCCAAACTATATCACCGTTGTATTCAGGCCAATAGTCCGGTTTTGCCACCAAAGGAAAGTTGTTGTTGTAAACAGTGAGCAACGTTTCAGATTTATAAACGTTTGAGAGCAGTTGAAGCGCGTCTTGATGGGTATGAGCACAAGCGGCAATGACATGAGAGCAAGGCATACGAAAAGCTTGAAACCTGCCACAATCGCACCATTGAGAAGGTAAAATGACCCTGTATTCTTGTCTTGCCAGGCCTTCATTGTGGTCAATTGTCTCTTTCACAATGAAGTTGTGGCTATGGCGGTCAAACCGTGTAACCATGTGAGTGTTGGCTTTAGCACTTTCAGCCTTAATGTATTTCATACAGCTTTCACTCCATAGTTGTCCTGATTGCAAGACCGCATACCACATTTCACCTCTTTTGGCAAATAACGCAGTCATCCTAAAATACGTGGATTTCACCAAGGCAGTGATGGGGAGGTTTCGTATGCCCTTGAATACCCCATTCATTGATTCAATAAGATTTGTTGTCATATGCCCCCATCTTTGGCCATTGTCGTATGACCTAGTCCACTTTTCGACCGGTATATTGTCGATCCACGTACCGGCTTCTGGGTTAGACAAACGGATCTCGTTGCGGTAATATTTGAATGTGGGTTGTGTCAGTGCGTATCCCACATTCATCACCGCTTTCCTCAATGTTTTGTCCTTGACCTCCCTCGAGAAATTCTGGACGATATGCCTGACGCAATAGACATGCGTAGAAGGAGGGTCATGCCAACCATTTGCCGGATTATTATAGGCACTTTCAATGGAGGCATGTCTGTCCGAGATCAAACAGAGATATGGTTGAGGAGCCACGTGTGTACGAAGATTTTTCAGGAAAAAGCTCCAAGCACCACCGGTCTCCCCCTCGACAAGGGCAAACGCAACGGGGAAAATGTTATTGTTGCCATCTTGTGCAACTGCCATCAAAAGCGTGTCTTTGTACTTCCCATACAACCAAGTCCCGTCTATTTGTAGAATTGGTTTGCATGATGAAAACCCTGTGATGCATGGTTGAAATGCCCAAAAGACGCGACTGAATATTCCCTTACGCAACAAAGTAAGTCATTAAGTTATAGCATTTATAACTATTCTTCTCTTTCCAAAATATATGCTAAAAATAACATGTTTCTCATTTCCTTTAGGTACTGCGTGAGGGGTATGGATTACGGCAAGAATCCCATATTCAATGTCGCACTCTACCGGAATCTGTTGGATCACTTAGGCCCAGATGACGTACGTCGTAGCTTTTAACTTTTGTTCATTTTAATTATTTATACATTACTTTTGCGCTTACCTGATTTAAATTTTATCGCAGTTCGTCTGGAGACCATATTTGAGTTTGGACCATTCTCCAAATCCAGAGGATGCAGCAACTTGGACTGCAAAGACTGCACTCATTCGGTTCAACATTGTGGAGATGCACCACAGCGACCGTGTGAAGATGCAGTTCGGAATGATCCAAGAGATACCAAGTGATCCAACAGATTTGTCCCCCTGGCATCTGTTGGCTCCTAAATTCGACACCTTTGTTTTGTTGATGTCAGCCATTAAAGCTGAAGGATGTTTTCGACTGGCTAAGTCTGTCGAAATGCCCGTCGAAAGATGGCAAAGTACTTAGAAGATTTCTTCCAAGGGAGAAGTTGGTTGCCTTCGACGTCGAAGGAGTTTCTCGTCGAAGATGTCTCTCGACGAAAGTGTTCGATGGTTCAGAGTGGAGCAGTTTTGAAATTCAAGCGTTTGGAGGGAAAACGGTTTCCAGCAGTTACCACGTGCAAACGTGCAAGGATCTGGAGCGTCGAACGTGGAGAACGTGCCAAGTGGATTGATCTCGAAGCAGTGTAACTGCCCGACGGTTACTTGGGATGTTTTAGTATAAATAATAGTAGTCATGTAGTTTCTCGCGTGTGTTCACAATTCTATACAAAGTCACTCATATAGATTCGAGTACCCAGCGTGTGAGAAAGAATTGTTGAGAAATGTATGTGTGAAACACCAATTTTATTAATCAAAGTCATTTACTTTTCCAGAAATTTACTTGCTTTCCTCTTTACATTCCTGTCGAAGCCTTTTACTTTAAGCCTTGTTTATTTTACCAAGTCCTTTCTTCATGCAATTTACTTGAAACCTCTTTATTTAAAGCCTTATCCAATTTAATCAAAACTTCAAAATCAACCTATGTCCTAGGATCAATCTGATCGATCCTGCGAGTAACCAAATAAGTAACCATTTGGAGGATCAGCGGTTGTTTACCAAATCCCGAGGTAAACAAATTGGCACACCTGGTGGGACCGTGTGTTGATTGTTGAAAATAATCTCATCTTTTCGAGTTGTATGTTATTGAGAAGTGGTAGAATATACACTAACGATAATAATACTGCCAGAAGAAGGGAAGAGATGGCGAATCTGCCAAACAATAACGAAATCCCACAAACGAATGTGGGAGCAACGGTTAGTACGACCGTAAGTGAAGCGACAAATGTTGGTTCGACACCAGCAGTATCGGTCACAACCACGGGGCCAATACCTTCGTTAACAGGCCCCAGGATGCCTTTGGGAACTCCCCCACCAAGGGGAAATTTAGGCGCAAGGCCTTTGGTTCCCCCAGGATTTATTCCATTCTATGGTATGCCAACTTCTGAAGTGGCAAGCCTGACGAATGCTGCGTCCACTTTTTCAGACCCTTTAGTGAGTGCCTCTTCGCCACTCCAAGGCTCTGGAGTAGGCATGGCGAATAGAAATAGGACCCAACTCTTAGGAGGAACGTCCCAAGTAGCCCATGGCCTTACAAATGCCTCGACAGCAGTCTTGAGGCAACAAATGGACGAAAGCAACCATGATATGGTGCAAATGTTGGCACAAACTTTGAGTACAGTGCTAAATCCTCTAATACAAAACACTACTCAATCGAATCAGCAAGTGACAGCGCAAATGACGCGCTTGGCTGATTTCTTTGGAGTACCCCAACCGATTCGACAACCCCAAAGGGCGCAAATAAGGGGAAACCAGGGGATATTTTTAGAGGAAGAAACCACCATTAACCAGGCTCAACAGCCTGTCGAAGAAAACCTTAGGGCACGATTGGAACAACCTGTCGAGGAACCTAGGGTAATAACCCCAGAGGTAAGGTTAGTTAACAGAAACCAAAATGCTGACGAAGTGGTTCAGCATATCCAATACCAAAACATGGGTTTGGAAAACAATCTGGCAACCATGATTGAAAGGATCATGACTCAGAATGGGATGAACATGGGCTTTCGAAGGCCCAACTTTACATCTCCATTGTCAGAATACGTGTTACAAACGGACTTACCTCCTAGATGCAAAGTCCCCAAATTTACTAAGTTCTCTGGGGACACGACAGAATCTACTGTCGAGCATGTGGCGAGATATTTGATCGAAGCGGGTGACATTTCGAATAACGAAAACCTAAGGATCAAGTACTTCCCAAGTTCTTTAACAAAGAACGCTTTTACTTGGTTTACAACTCTTCCCCCCAATTCGATCCATCATTGGACCCAGTTGGAGAGATTGTTCCATGAACAATTCTACATGGGGCAAACCAAGATAAGCCTGAAAGAACTGGCCAGTGTGAAGAGACGTTTCACTGAACCTATAGACGAATATTTAAATAGGTTTAGGTTGCTCAAGGCGAGATGTTTTACACAAGTGCCAGAACATGAGTTGGTCGAAATAGCCGCAGGCGGTTTAGATTATTCCATTAGGAAGAAGCTAGACACCCAATACCTAAGAGACATGGCCTAACTGGCCGATAGAGTTCGACAGGTAGAACGCCTCAAAGCTGAAAAAGCTAAGGCAACGAAAACTCACAAGAGAGAGAGGATAGCATACGTTGAGATGGATGACGAAGATCTAGAATCCTTCGACGATACTTTAACTGTCGAAGAAGGAGAAGTCGACTTAGAAGAACTGAAACAAGGGCCACCATACTCTTGTAAACTGTTAGTCCCCTCAAATGGGAAAAATCCCACTGGTCCAGAAAGGACCAACGATAGGTTCCCAAAAAAGACTTATAGTTTTGACATCACAAAATGTGATGAAATATTCGACTTGCTAGTTAAAGATGGCCAAATGATAGTACCCCCAGGGGTAAAAGTGCCTCCTCTTGATCAAAGAAAGAAGAGAGGTTTTTGCAAATATCATAATTTTTTGGGCCATAAAACTTCTCAATGTTTTCTTTTCAGGAATCTTGTGCAAGACGCTATCGAAGAAGGGAGATTGAAGTTTGCTGACAAATCCCCCATGGCTGTCGACTCCAATCCATTGCAGGCTGAAGCCCACTATGCTGAACCCTCTGAGGTGAACGTGATAGAGGCAACCAGGATCCAGTCGAAAAAGCCAGGAATTACCATGGTCGAAGTTTCAAAGGACCACATCAACATGCCAATCTTTGGCAGTTTTTCTGGAAATTTATCCAGGAAGACAATTGAAGCTGTCCAGAAAGCGGTCGAAAACCCGAAGTCGGAGACCGCTGAAGCACAAAAAACTGGATCAAAACCCAGTTCCCACTTGGCCACTGTTCAAGGCCAGACGGAGGATCTGGAGATACAAATGAAGCAGTTAACTCTTGCTAACAAAGATACAATGAATATCAACATGGTCGAACTTTCTGACCCAAAAGCATCAGAAGAGGCCATTAGGCAAGAACAAGCTAATAAGACTGCTTTCCCTCGGGAAAATGAAAACTTGGCAGATTTTCTACAAAGATGCCAGAAAAAGAAATCAGAGGTGATGCTGTGTCCAAGATGCAGTTCGATCTTTGATAAAAAAGCTGCTGAGCACATTCAAGGCGTGAGAGCAGCGAATAAGAGAAGGGAGAATGTTGACCTTCGACATGATCCCAGAAGAGCCTCCCAAAGAGGTTCTAACCAAGAAAAGAGGCCATTGACTTTTAGGCCTCCAACCAATGTGCCAGTAGATACTTGGTACAAAACCTCTGGTCGGAAAAGGCCAAGTGAGGAGAAATGGCATTCTTTCGAAGTGCCAAGAGGTTCCTCTTTGACTCAAAAGAAAGAGCCTCAAGTTGCTGCACCTAAGGTTGCACAAGTGTCCAACAACTACAAGGGTAAAAATCCCATGTCTCGATCTCAATGGAGGAGATATCAAAGGAGACGAAAAGCTGAAAGGGAGGCTGCCAACGAACCAAAGGCAGAAACCAGTTCGAATGTTCCTCAAAGGAAGCAAAGGAAACCTCTAGAAAGAGAGCCAGTAACCAACAGGCTAGTTTGGCCTAACCAAAGTGAAGTCGAAGACGAAGACGATGCTGAGTCTGATGATACTTTGGACATAATGGTGAATATAGTTTCAGTGCTGCCCAGAGAATTCAATCGACAGGTAGAAGTCGAAGCAAGTGACTGGGAAGTGGAGCAAGAAATGGCCAAACATAGGCCAGTGTGCTATTTTGTCATGGACAATGGCACTACTGAGGAACAAAATGGCTTCTTCGAGCCACCTACAGAGGCGATGAAAAATCACCTCAAGCCTTTATTCATAAGGGCTAAACTCGAAGAAACTACTGTGAATAAAATATTGGTGGATTGTGGGGCAACCATTAACATTATTCCTCACTCTATGCTAAGGAAAATTGGCAAAAGGGATGAGGACATTAAGCCTCACAACATGGTCCTGTCGAACTATGAGGGCGGCATAGGGACCACTATGGGAGTGATCCAGCTAGATATCAAAGTAGGGTCGATCCTTCGACCAACGATGTTTATGGTCATATCGGCCAAACCTAACTACAATCTTTTGTTGGGCCGTGAATGGATTCATGGTGTTGGCGCTGTGCCTTCATCGATGCACCAAAGGCTGCTGCTATGGCGTCCAGATGGGATGGTCGAAAACATAGAGGCAGATCAAAGCTATTACCTTGGCAAAGTGAATCACCTGGGTTTGGCAGATTTCGACAAGAACTTGGCTCACATAGGGCCATGTCCAACACCTGACTTCGACATGGCGCCAGCGCCAAACACCTTTTGTTCCCTATACCTGCATCCTGAGCATGGTTTCCAATGGGACAGAGAAGACTTGTCCCACATAGACTTCAGTGGGTTAACTGATATCCAACCAACTGGTTGGGGAAGCGAATTCAGTGATAATGACTGAGTCGCAATCTTTGAAGCGAATTTCGGCTTATGTAGCCGAAACCAAGATGATAACGGCTCTTGAAGCCGAAGTAAAGTACATGGCCACACAGGCCAATGATCAACAATTATCTGCTGTAGGCCCAGGAAAGGATTTCGATCCAAAACCTCCTGATATCATGCCAGAAGAAATGCAGGAACAGAGGCTCGACGCCATCTATGACGATGAGCCTTTGGGCTTCGAAAAGGACCCCTTGGCGAACAACATTAAAATGTTAGCGCAAGATCCTTTAGAAGAAATTAACTTAGGCGAAGGATCAGAGAAAAGGCCAACTTACATCAGCGCCAAAATCGATCCAGAACTTAGGTTGGAAGTAATCCAATTGCTGAAAGAGTTTAAAGACTGTTTTGCATGGGATTATGACGAAATGCCTGGTCTCGACAGAGGATTGGTAGAACTTCAGTTGCCAATCAAACCTGGGAAGAAGCCAATCAAGCAAAATCCAAGGCGCTTCGCTCCAGAAATACTGTCGAAGATCAAGACGGAGGTCGAAAGACTTCTGAAATGCAAATTCATCCGTGTTACAAGGTATGTCGAATGGATTGCAAACATTGTGCCAGTAATCAAGAAAAATGGTACGTTAAGGGTATGCATAGATTTCAGAGATTTGAATGCTGCTACACCCAAAGATGAATATCCTATGCCTGTGGCGGAAATGCTAGTCGATTCTGCCGCTGGCTATGAATACCTGAGTATGCTCGATGGTTATTCAGGATATAATCAAATATTCATTGCTGAAGAGGACGTGTCGAAAACAGCTTTTCGATGCCCTGGGGCCTTAGGCACTTACGAATGGGTAGTGATGCCTTTTGGCCTAAAGAACGCTGGGGCAACGTACCAGCGAGCAATGAATACTATCTTCCATGATTTTATTAACACTTTTATGCAAGTATATATTGATGATATTGTTATAAAATCTGTTTCCAGGAAGAATCATATTGACCACCTTCGACAATCATTCGAAAGAATGAGAGAACATGGTCTGAAGATGAACCCTTTGAAGTGTGCGTTCTGCGTGAAAGCTGGAGATTTCTTGGGCTTCGTTGTCCACAAGAAAGGAATCGAAATCAACCAGAACAAGACGAAGGCAATTCTGGAAGCGAAAGCGCCATCGAATAAGAAGGAATTGCAATCTCTCTTAGGCAAGATAAATTTCTTAAGGAGGTTTATATCTAATCTAAGTGGGAAAGCTCAGGCCTTTTCACCCTTACTTCGACTGAATAAAGAGGGGTTCGAATGGGGGCAAGAGCAACAAGAAGCCTTCGACAAAATCAAAGGGTACCTCACTAAGCCACCTATTTTGGTGCCTCCTTGTAGCAATAGGAGTATGAGATTGTACATAGCTGCATCCGACAAAACTCTGGGAAGCATGTTAGCCCAAGAGGATGAGAATGGAGTCGAAAGACCCATTTATTATCTCAGTAGAGTTTTGAATGATGCAGAAACTAGATATAGTGAAGTTGAAAAATTGTGTCTATGTCTGTATTTCTCTTGTACAAAGCTCAAGCAATATATAAAACCAGTTGATGTTTATGTTTCGTCTCATTTTGATGTTTTCAAATATATGTTGTCGAAACCTATCTTGCATAGTCGAATTGGCAAGTGGGCATTAGCATTAACTGAATACTCCTTGACCTTTATGCCTCTTAAGGCAGTAAAAGGACAAGTGGTGGCAGACTTTATAGTCGACCACTCAATTCAAGTTGAGGATATTAATTATGTGGAGATCGAGCCTTGGAAATTCTACTTCGATGGTTCCAGCCATAAAGATGGAACAGGGGTAGGAGTCTTGATTATTTCTCCAGATAAAATTCCAACAACATTCAAGTACAAAATATCAGGTTCTTGTTCGAACAATGAGGCTGAGTATAAAGCTCTAATTACTGGCCTTGAGATATTGTTGGAATTGGGGGCAACTCGAGTCGAAATAATGGGAGACTCAGAGTTAGTCATTAAGCAAGTCACAAAGGAATATAAATGCATAAGAGAAAATCTCATTATGTACTTTGTGATAGCAAATCGTTTATTGAAAAAATTTGAAACGATCAATATTCGACACATACCCAGAGTCGAAAATCAAATAGCCAATGACTTGGCACAAATTGCATCTGGGTATAAGATTTCAAAAACGAGATTACAAAGAGCAATCGAAGTTCGAGAAAAGATAAAAGCAACTTGTCTATCACCATCAGACTTGGAATCGACGAGACTAGGATATGTTGATCACAGTAACTTCGAGATTTCGTTCATTGATAATTTGTCAGAGCAAGATTGGAGGAAACCCATTGTGGACTATCTTCAAAATCCAGGAGCTTCGACAGAACGAAAAACAAAGTACAGGGCGTTGAGTTATGTACTCATGGGTAATGAGTTATTCAAGAAGACGCCTGAAGGGGTGTTGCTGAAATGTTTAAATGAAACTGAAGCATACATAGCCCTTTCGACTACGCATGCTGGGGCATATGGGGCTCACCAAGCAGGCCATAAGATGAAATGGTTGTTGTTTCGACAAGGACTATATTGGCCCACTATGCTGAAAGATTGTGTTGAGTTCGCCAAGGGTTGTCAAGAGTGTCAAGTCCATACAGGCATCCAACATGTACCAGCAAGCGAACTTCACTCGATAGTGAAGCCTTGGCCTTTTAGAGGATGGGCGTTGGACCTCATTGGAGAGATTCGACCAGCATCATCAAAGAGTCAGAAATACATACTGGTAGGCATTGATTACTTTACTAAATGGATCGAAGCTATCCCTTTAGTCAATGTAGACCAGGAAAATGTCATTGAATTTATTCAAAAGAACATTATCTTTAGATATGGAATTCCTGAGACAATAACAACTGATCAAGGATCAGTTTTTACTGGTCGAAAGATGCAAGAATTTGCTCAGGAAACAGGTTTCAAACTCCTAACATCCACGCCTTATTATGCACAGGCGAATGGTCAAGTCGAAGCAGCCAACAAAGTGGTGATTGGCTTGATAAAGAAACATGTGGGGAAGAAACCAAAGAATTGGCATAAGACGTTAGACCAGATTCTGTGGGCTTGTCGAACGTCCCCAAAAGAAGCCACTGGTACAACACCGTATAGGCTAACTTTTGGCCATGATGCAGTGTTACCAGCAGAAATTTGTCTTCAATCTGCAAGGGTTCAGAGGCATTATGATATTCCTTCTGAAGTTTATTGGAACATGATGTTAGACGAACTGGTGGATTTGGACGAAGAGAGATTACGCGCTCTCGACCTACTCAGGCTTCAGAAGAAAAGAGTAGAAGACTCTTATAATAAAAAGGTAAAACCTAAGGTATTTTTGCCTGAAGAACTAGTTTGGAAGGTAATTCTTCCCATGGATCGAAGGGATCGAAGCATGGGGAAATGGTCACCCAAATGGGAAGGACCCTTCAGAATTATCCAAACTTTTTCTGGTGGAGCCTATGAAGTCGAAGAGTTAGGTGGAGATAAAAGGCTCTTGAGAGTAAATGGTAAATATTTGAAAAAATACAAACCTATACTTCAAGAGATAAAAATAAAATAATAAAAGAACAAGACTAAATTAACCATAAAAATGCCAAAATGGAAATTTTATAAATTTCAGCCAAGATGGCAATGTTGTCGAATATAGATTACAAAATATGGTTACAAAAGAGAATCAATCAAAAGGAAATAGAGTCCTTGAGTCGAAGGTACTTGGCTTGCTGCAGCTCCAACCTTTTCTTGCACCAGACGTTCTCCTGCACTATTTTGGCAATCTGAGCGTCGAAGCCTTGGGCCCTCTCAGCGAATTCCAGGCCTTGTTTGATTTCAGTTTGGCTCTCGGTGTCTGAGATGGTCGAAAGAAGTTCCTCCTTGCGTATAGTGTTAGCATTTATCTTCGCTTCTATCTCTGCGATTTGTGCCCGGAAGGAAGCATTCTCTCGATCAATGGCATCGACTTCTTCCTGCGTAGATGCTTTTTGTTTCGACAACTCCGCAATTCGAGAAGTCGTATCCGAGACAGCAGTCCACGCAGAGGAGCTTTTGCCATACAACACCTCAAGCTGACTGTTAAACCCCCTTTGGCGCCTGTAATCTGCTGAGACTTGATCAATCATAGAGTGTAACTCCATGATCAAGCCTGAGACTTCTGGGGCTACAGCTAACAAGTCGACAGCATTCAAGACATCCTTCAAGTATGATGGAGCAGTGGGGTCCCCCTCTAAAGCCTTCATCAAGTCCTTCTTGAAAAACTGGGCCTTAACCTTCGCCAAAGCGTCATCAAGAGGAGAGGTTTCAGTAGACTTCCCCGACAGGGTAGGAATCTCCTGACTAGCATCAGACGAACTCTTGCTCTCGATGATTGCGTTGAGATAGCTAACAGGGTCAGTTTGTTTCAAGAGTTCTAAGTCCTCTTTTGACCTGTGCTTCGTTGAGGTGACCCTTGCAACAGCATTGTCTTGAGTTTGAGGCTGTTGAGTGTTAGGTGCCTCGACTTGTTGCTCTTCGACTCGGACTGGGGCAGTACCAGCGTCATCTTGGTGCTCTTCGCTAGCATCACCCTGGTGCCCTTCGCCAGCGTCATCTTGGTGCTCTTCGCTAGCGTCACCCTGGTGCCCTTCGCCAGTGCCACCTTGGTTCTCTTCGTCAGCAGCACCTTGATTTTCTTCGCCAGCATTGCCTTGGTCCCTTTCTTCATGATTCTCTTCTGACAGATCCACCACCTGAACCGCTTCTGGCTGTTGTTCCTCCGTCTGAGGTTCCTCCGCTGGTTTTTCTACCGTTTCAGCATTGGCCTCATTTTCAGTATGGGCTTCGTCATTTCCCAAGCCTTTTTCTTGTGGCCTGCTGAGTTCAGCAGACTCCAGCGTTTCAGAGGTCCTTGGCGGAGAACTTTCAGTGGTGTCCTGAAAAAGGAAAGAAGACAAATCTTCAGAGATCGAAAGGGACACAATCGAATATGGGTATCTATACCTAAGTTATAAAAGGGTCTAAGAGATTACCTGTAAATTAGCTTCAGCCCCAGGGCTGGAATTGTCGCTTTCGACAGGCTTGTTAAGAAGAATGTTTAGTTCCTCCTCCGTTGGCTCCTCAATGATCACTGGAGGTGGCCTAGGCTTTCTCCCAGCAACCTTTATTCTGATGGTTCGACCTTCAGGAACAGGAGCAGGAACAGAAGCATCCTTCGTCAACTTTTGCCTCTTTAGAGGGGCAGGAGGAGAATCACTTTCTTCATCGCTCCCAGATTCGACCACCAGTGCTGGCCGTTTCTTGGGCGAAGGTGCCTAGAAAACCAATGGGAATTCGATTTAATAATTGCATCGAAAGTCAAAAATCGAAAGCCAGGAGGAAATAATGAAAAGTCTGGTTACCGATATAGAAGGCTTCTTCGAAGAGCCTTCCCCCTGTTGGTTGCTTGTGGTCTTCGCCGGCGCTGTAGTCTTCGCCGGCGGTGGAGGTTTTGTTGAAGGGCCTCCTCCCTGTTGGCCTTCTGTAGCCTTCTTGGCTACAGGCTTTCGAACAACTGAAAGCAAATGAAAAGTTAACAGGCTGGCAGTCGAAAAAGACAAAGTAATGTAAAAGGATGAACTTACATTTCTTTATTTTGTCCAACACAAGGACAAAAGACTTCTGCAGCTCATCCATGAAGTCCTTCTCGTCGAAGAACTCCTCAGCATAATAGCTTTTCCACCACTCCTCGAAGGATGGTGAACAAAGAAAATTGAGCTGATAGTCAAACAACGAGAGAACTGTTCGACCAGCATATCTTCCGATATGCTTGATGGCAGCTTCTTCTGTGTAATCATTGCAGAAGTACAACATTGACTTCTCTCGTGGAAAAATCGGAGAAGGTAGGGTTTGGATAATACCAAACTGGCGAGATACCAGGTTTGGTTGGTATGCAATCAGACTCAAATGAGTCTTAGAGCTCCTGAATCGAAGAGGCATGATCCTTGGTGTGAGGAACGCCTCCCACAGTATTGTATGTTCGTCAACATTAGGACCACTCGACGTCCTTGGATGTGGCCTTGTGAACCATGCTGGGCCTACCTGCCGTCGAGCAAATGGAGCCATAGTTGAAACAAACTCCTTCCTTCGAGCAAACATTAGAACGAAGTTGGTGAAGGTTTGCTGAAACTCCAGTCCATCTTCCATAGGTGTCAACAGAGCCAGCCTGGTTCCTTCGACGCGTCTGTTCGCTATCGCTGGAGTCTGCTCATTTATCTGAACCTTCTTAGGCAAGAAAGATTCGAAAGTGGCATTGAGCCACAGTTGGAGCAGCCAAAAAGGCCCAGCAAGTAGCAAGCTGGCCTTGTTCTCGACAATTTTTAGAAGAGTTGCCCCATTGCTGATCGAATCATAGAGGCTAGCCAGAATCAGTTCTGCCAAACAGATGTTTTGGCGATGATGCAGTTGAGTAGCAAGAGTGACCATCTTTTTGGTCACCTGTAGAGACTTCGAGCAAAATACAAAGCGAGTCAGCCATAAGGCTAAAAACGCTATGTGTTCGACATCCGACACAGCGTCTGTCGACCTGTCGTGATAATGGTTGATGAAAGTGGTGTATGTTGGTTTGGTGTCAGAGAAGCCAATTTGATCTTCCGACATCTCTTCCGGATCGAAGTAATCTCCGGTGGGTCGAAGGCCAGTAATAGCGGCCACATCGAAGAGTGTGGGGGTTAGCATCCCACAGGGAAGATGGAAAGTAAAGTGGGAGTAGTCCCAGAACAGCAGAGAAGCTATCAGCATCTCCGGAGAATAGTTCAAACCTGTCTTCGACAGCATCACCAGGTCGAAGATCCCCATATCCTTCCAGATCGAAGTTTGGTGCTTCTCCATCTTTGCTAGCCAAGCAACGTAATCAGGGGTAAGGTTAGGGCAGGACCTGAAGGCCCTAACACCTCTGTTGAAGAAGCGGAGGTCGATTTTTTCATGTGCAGGGTCTTCATTGTCTTCTGCGTCTTTCTTGGCGCATGCGACCGGTTTGAGTTTCTCAACTACCGGGAAATAGCTCTTGATCTTCATAGCCTCAGAGATACTTGGATACATGGGGCCAGACATTGCAAAGATCTGGTTGGAATATCCAACCGGGATCATAAGATGGCGTGAGTAGGCATCGCGAACGGCGATGTCCAAGGGTTCAGGAACCCTTCGTTTGCCTGTAGAAGTTACTACCGGAGCAGTGACGAAAACCTTGGGTTTAGCATTTTCAGATGGTACAGTAGCACCAGGAGCATTGGAAGCAGATGCCATTGTTAGGGTTGAGGTTGAAGACGAAGTGAAGGAGGAAATGTGTTTGCAAAGATGACAAGTTGTATGAAAACAAAGAAGTTTGAGAGCTAGATGGCGTAAAAAGTCCCACAATGGGGTACTTACTACTATTTATAGTAGTGGGGGAAAATCCCCAAAACCGAGGACATTAAATGCCATTTAATTATGGCAGGAGTTAGTGGGACGCGTGGCAGCCCCCTGTTGTTTTAGCCGTTCTGCAGAAATAGAGGGACGCAGCGTGCGTCCTCGTTTTTGGGAATTGTCATAATGACAAATTCTGAAATGACGTTTGGTACTGCACGCCGTACTGAAAGTGACGTCCTAGGTACAGATAAATGATGGTTTTCTTGGGATTGCCAATAGTTGGTAGAAAACAACAAAAAGTGCACAAGTTAATTTGTGACTAAGCGTGAAAAGACAGGTGTCGAATGGCGTTTCAAAGAATGCCTTTTTCTTTCAGAGTCGAAATAAGGCATTCTTGGGGGGCAATTTGTTGGCTCCTAAATTCGACACCTTTGTTTTGTTGATGTCAGCCATTAAAGCTGAAGGATGTTTTCGACTGGCTAAGTCTGTCGAAAGATGGCAAAGTACTTAGAAGATTTCTTCCAAGGGAGAAGTTGGTTGCCTTCGACGTCGAAGGAGTTTCTCGTCGAAGATGTCTCTCGACGAAAGTGTTCGATGGTTCAGAGTGGAGCAGTTTTGAAATTCAAGCGTTTGGAGGGAAAACGGTTTCCAGCAGTTACCACGTGCAAACGTGCAAGGATCTGGAGCGTCGAACGTGGAGAACGTGCCAAGTGGATTGATCTCGAAGCAGTGTAACTGCCCGACGGTTACTTGGGATGTTTTAGTATAAATAATAGTAGTCATGTAGTTTCTCGCGTGTGTTCACAATTCTATACAAAGTCACTCATATAGATTCGAGTACCCAGCGTGTGAGAAAGAATTGTTGAGAAATGTATGTGTGAAACACCAATTTTATTAATCAAAGTCATTTACTTTTCCAGAAATTTACTTGCTTTCCTCTTTACATTCCTGTCGAAGCCTTTTACTTTAAGCCTTGTTTATTTTACCAAGTCCTTTCTTCATGCAATTTACTTGAAACCTCTTTATTTAAAGCCTTATCCAATTTAATCAAAACTTCAAAATCAACCTATGTCCTAGGATCAATCTGATCGATCCTGCGAGTAACCAAATAAGTAACCATTTGGAGGATCAGCGGTTGTTTACCAAATCCCGAGGTAAACAGCATCTAAAAAGGGTCGACGCCCAGTGGGGTCTTACCAACTGGAAAGACTTTGCTCCAGAATGGTGTAAAATATGGCAAAGGCGTCACCGCTACATCTTGCAATCCCCGGTTTTCCTTACTCAAGGTAACATGCGACACACTGATCAATATATGTCGTGGTACAGGTCGATTAGTAACCCAGATATGCACGTGTCTCATCCGAGGTACTTGGTTGACCCACGCACACAATGGGCACAACCCTCGATTCCCCACCAATAAACCCAAAACCCATCAACCTCCAACCAACCCCCAAGAAGAAACAGACCAACAAACACACAACCACATTCCCCACCACAACACAACTACAATCAAATGCCGTACTACCAACCACAATCACCGCCAAACTACCAATACCTGGATATGCCTCAAACCCAACCACAATACCAACCCCAATACCAGCAAACCCACATACCCCATACACAATTTCAGTCTTCCACATATCCCAATATGGCGCCCTCAACATCTAGCCTTAGCCCTGATATGGGAATGTCAGAAGATTATGACCAAGCCGACCAAACCTACCATCAACCACCATATCACCAAACAACCCAACATCCACAATACCAAACACCCCAAGATCCATTTCCTTTCTACCCCCCATACTCAGACGACCAATGCTACCGACCAACCATGGAACCCCACCCACCGCCAACACGACCAAACTTCGAGGGTATGGGTAACCGAATGTACCAGAGCGGATCTTCGAGATATGGAGATCTTACCGATTTTATGGATTCGGATTGCATTGACTTCGCTGGGCCATCGACCTTGCCGCAGCAGGAAACGAGACGATACCCAGCAAGAGAAAGGCGAGGACGGGGATGCGGAACTGGGGGTCATTACCGGGTTCCTGGGGATCACTGATGTATCTTTTTTTTTTCCAGTATTTTTTGTATCCATTTTTTTACTGTTCTTTAAATGTAAAACAGTTGAATGTAATTATTTTTTTTAAATAAAAAATCCATTTTGTTTATCTCTGTCTAATACGCAACGCGCAGGAAAGAAAAATTTTTTTTTTTGTTGACCTAATTTTCTACATAGGCGCCATCTCACTTGGCTTAGGGCTTGCCCTAAGCACTTAGGCGCCAAGTGAGATGACGCCTCCCTTAAAAAAAGAGGAGCATGCGCCAAATGAGATGGCTCCTCCTTTGTGGAGCCATCTCAAACATGGTTATTTGCGTAATTTTTTCCGAAACCCGGTTATTTGCGAAATATTATTTTAATACTTGGTTATTAATAAAAAAAATTCAAAAAACTAATCACATGTGGTGTTCATTTACGGGATGCTGCTTTATTCTTTCAATGTTAATGTTTAAATTTTTTTGCCATATTTTGTGTACATCATTCAGAATATTCATTATATTATATTGTTGGTTCATGTGATGCTCTTTTATTTATTTACTCTATAAGTCAATATCATTACCTTATATTTTTGTTTAGTTTTGTTTTTTAAAACTAATTCCTAATTCTTAATTTTATTTTTGATTACTAATTGACAATATTTTTATTACTACTTTCTAATTTTAAAATTTATTTTTTTAATAAAAATTGTATTTAAAAAAAAAATTAAGTCTATTTATTAAATTAGAACAAAATCTTATATTTAATTGGGCCGATCCTAATAGAACTCATATATCTAATAATGGTAAGTTTAATCCATAATATAAGAAAATAAGATACTTAAAAAAAAATCACTTATACTTTCGTCTAAAAAGCTGTCACGTTTCTAATTTATGAGTATTCTTTGTCTACTTCTTGCTTTTTTCAACTAATTTATAATGTGGTTTCAAATGAATTGTTGATTAGGTTTTGTTAACAAACATCAACCTCTTCCTTCAAATCATGTCTATTACTTGCTTTTTCGACTAAATCCAATCAATACATCATTTCCCACCTATTTCTCTCGTGTCTTATATTTATTTAACAAAATTCTAAGGTTATATTAATGGTTTCTCTTCAAATTCAAGCCCTTTTTATGTGTCAAGGTTGGTGCAGTGAACAAATTGAAAACAAATATGAGTTCATTCATAATTAAATCACATGTATTTGTTGTTTATATTTATTATGATACATTAAAAATAATATTATGATGGCTGATAGATTTGACTCCAAAAAGAGTACAAAGATAAAATGTACTAATGATAAATACCTTAATGTAGAAGGTATGAGAAATGTCAAAGTCAAAGCGAAAAATAGGAAGACCGTTTTGATCAATGATGTTTGATATGTTCTAGGCATTAAGAGTAATCTGATGAGTGTAGGTTAGCTCATTGAAAAAGGTTTTTCAGCTGTTATGAAGAACAATCTCTTGAAGTTGTATGATTTCAATCAGAAGTTGATTATGCAATATAAACAGGGAAGCAATAGAATATTCAAGGTGAAAGTGAAAACATCTGAAACAGATTGCCTTAGTGCAGAAGTCGCTGAAGGTGATAGTAAGTTGTGGCACAAGAGATTTCGACATCTGAATACAGAAGCTTAGGGCATCTGAATTATAAGAAGCTCGTGCATGGAATTCCAAAGATTGTGAAGTCTGAGAAGTCATATGAGGTATGCATGAAAGACAAGCAATCCATATTGTCATTTACGTCAAAAGTGGCCCCAAGACCAAAGCATGCTTTGGGAGTAGTGCATTTTGATGTGTGTCGACCATTTTCAGAACCTTCACTTGGAGGAAACACATATTTTGTGTCTTTTGTGGATGAGTTCACAAGAATGACGTGGGTAGCAATTATCAAGTTTAAACATGAGGTGTTTACCGAGTTCTAGAAGTTCAAGATGAAGGCTGAGAAACCAAGTGGTCAGAAGTTGAAAATTCTCAGAATGGATGGTGAAGGTGAGTATAACTCTAATGATATCCAGAAGTTCTGTGAGGAGAATGAAATTGAGCATGAGGTTACAGCTTCATACACTCCTTAACATAATGATCTTGCTGAAAGAAAAAATAAAACTTTGCTTGATATGTCAAGAAGCATGCTGAATGAGAATAAGTTACCTCATACCTTATGGAAAGAAGCTGTTGCCACTTCAGCGTATGTGCTCAACATGTGTCTAACGAACAAGCTAAAGGAAATTGTTCCTTTAGAGAAGTGGATTGTAGACAAGCAAAGTGTTAGCCATCTGAAGGTGTTTGGTTATGTATGTTACAAACACGTTTCAAAAGCTAGAAGAAAGAAGTTGGATGATAGAAGAAAAATAATATTACTGATGGGGTACCACAGTATAGGTGCGTATAAGCTTTATTGTTTAGACTCTAATAAGCTAGAAGTCAGCAGAGATGTCATTGTGAAAGAGTCAGAAGCTTGGGGATTGGAGCAAGTATCAATCCATTTTTAGTATAGTTCCCACACTAGAGTTAGCTTATGAAGATACTTCAGAAGATTATGAAGATGAGTCTGAACTTAAAAGTTCTGAAGAGGAGTGTAACACCCGAGACTAAAGAGGGTGGAGGTTTGTTGAACCACATATAACACTCGAGGCCGAAGAGGGAAAGGAGTGATCGTCACATCGAAATAAGAGGGATCCCGAGGCTATACAGGAAAGAGACTATATGGTTGAAGGAATGCTTATAAGGATTGATTGGTACTACATATATCAACAAGATGCATCTTTTTTTCAGTAGCCCGTTCCATAAGAACTCTACAGTTAAGCGTGCTTGACTTGGAGCAATCTTGGGATGGGTGACCTTTTGGAAAGTTTTCCAGAAAGCGTTTGAGTGAGGACAAGTCATACTGAAAAAACCCGTGTTGGTTTGTGGGGTCAGTCGATAATCCCAAAGGAATTATGTGACGTTACAAATGGTATTAGAACTACACCTCTCCTAGTACGATGTGGTTTGGGGATGAACCATACGGAAGCTGGTGGACATGTAATACCCGAGGCCAAAGAGGGCGGAGGTTTGTTGCACTGCGTGTAACACTCGATGCCGAAGGGGGAAAAGAGTGATCGCCACATAGGAATGAGAGGGATCCTGAGGCTATGCAGGGAAGAGATTGCATGATTGAAAGAAGACTTATACAGATTGATTGGTACTACCTATACCAACAAGATGCATCTTCTTTTTGGTAGCCCGTTTCATAAGAACTCCACAGTTGCTTGACAAGGAGCAATCTTGGGATGGGTGATTGATCAATGGTTTTTACACAGGTATTTAGCATTTATTTTAGTTATCATTTCTTTTAATTGACGAGTGTTTTTATTTCATTTCACCGCATTTTATGCTTTGGTTGCATGTTTTAATGTTTTCAGAGTCAGGAGAATAAAACATGACAATTCAGGACGAAAAAGTGCAAAAATTCAGAGTTTCAGAGAAAGTAAAAAATCCACTTACAGGAGGCCTGACACGGCCATCCGTGTTGCCCAACACAGGCTGTATCAGGATGTGCGAGTGAAGAAAGAGGGAAGTCATGGGTGTAACACGGGCGGCCGTGTTGTCCAACACGGGCCGTGTTGCAACCCCTGGGAGTTAAAGTTGATACTTAAAATCCAGAAGGCCAACACGGGCGACTGTGTTTGCTAACACAGGCCGTGTTGGCCTGTGACGTTGATTTCTGATTTTTTTCTCTCTCTCTCTCTCTATTTTGCCCATCTGTTAAGCTGTGGGGGTGTTTTGGATACTTCCACCGACCTAAAAGAGTTTTTGCTATTTAGAGGACTTTGGACGATTAATTAAGGGACTTTAGACTAGAGAAGATTAGGAACAATAAAGATTGGTGCTTTCAAGAGATTTGGAGATGGAGATTCCTTCATGAGCAACAACAATTTAAGATTGAAGAATCCTCACCTTTTGTAATGTCTAATTTTATTATTACTTTTCTCTTTAATATTATGAGAGGCTAAACCCTCCAATGCTATGGGGTATCTGATTCGCAAATATATTGATTTTGAATTCTTAATTTTGATACAATAAGTCTTTTTTTATTTAATTGTTCAATGTTCTTATGTCTTTCCTATTGGACAAATAGGGATTTGATCCATGGTTAACAATTAGGACTGGACCGCCATTGTTAAGGTTTTTAAAAAATTAGACTATAGTAGATATCACCTAGGACTAGAGATACCCTATAGGTCACCGGTAAAATCTTGATAACTTAAAGGTTTGACTCCATCAGATATCTCTAAGGACTTAGAATTTAGGATGAATGGTTAAAGGTTTTCTCACTAAGGACTTAGGGGAAAACAAACTAAAGATTCGATAGTTGAAGATAATGAATTTGTTGAAGAGATCAAGAGTACATATTATTACAGGGTCAAATCACACACCTACCCCTAGCATGCTCCTCATATCAATGAAAAGCCATTTTATATTTCTGCTACTTGTTAAGTGACAATTTCTAAACCAAAACCCTAGTTAAAGTTTTTGCTTAATTGAATATGAATTGAACTCGATAATTACATGCAGTCCTTGAGATCAATATTCGGGAAATTTCTCATTATTGCTGCAAGTAAAAATAATACACTTTCTATTTTTCCCACCAGTGACCTTCTGGTAAGTTCCTCGAAAAAACGTGTGAGTGAGGACAAATCATGCTGAAAAGACCAGTGTTGGTTTGTGGAGTCGGTCGGTAATCTCAAAGGCATTTTGGGGCGTTACAAAGAGTCAAAGTCAGAAGATGACTTTGGAGACTCTAAAGATGAGTCAGATGGTGAATCTGATGATTTAGATTCTGACAATGATTCAGAATCTGGTGGTGATCATGCTTCTAGAAGCGAAAATTTTAAAGACGTGGGTTCTGAAGGACAAGCTTTTGAAGGTGATCATGTTTCTGAAGGTGGTACTTCTAAAGGTGGTGGTTCTGGACGAGGTCTAGAAGCTAATCTAGTTCCAGGTTTTGTAGAAGATTCATAACAAGTTCAGAGGCCACAAAGAATCAAATAAATATTAAGAAGATTTGTAGAGTTTGACATGTTGCAAGACACCAAAATAAACTCTGAAGGAGAAGTCATTCAGTGTGCCATGTTAGTAGACTCTGAACAAGTGGGTATTAAAAAAGATATTAAGAAGAAAGTGTGTTTGAATGCCATGAAAGAAGAAGAACTTGAGGCTATAGAAAGAAACAAGACATGAAAGTTGATTAAGCTTCCAAACGAGAAGAAAGCCATCAGCGTCAGAAGAGTTTTCAAGGTAAAATTTAAGCTAGATGGATCAATTTGCAACCACAAAGCAAGTCTGGTGGCTAGAGATTTTCTTCAGAAACCTGGGCTAGATTACTTTGGGGTGTTTGCGCCTGTAGCTAGACATGAAACAATCAGACTGGTGATTGTTATAGCTGCAAATAAGAATTGACATATGATGCATTTGGATGTGAAATTTGCATTTTATAATGGTCCATTACAAGAAGAGGTTTACGTGTCACAACCTTCTAGATTTATAAAAAAGAACCAGGAAGGGATGTTGTACAAGTTGTATAAAATCTTGTATGGATTGAAGCAAGCGCCCAAAACTTGGAACTTGAAAATTGATTGATTTTTCAAGAAGCAGGATTTCAAAAATGTGAGATGGAATATGGAGTTTATGTGCAACATTTTGGAGGCAATATGATTCTGGTGTATCTCTATGTTGATGACATATTGCTAAGAGGGAGTTGTCCATAAGACATATCCAATTTCAAAGAGGTGCTGATGAATGAGTTTGAGATGACTGATATAGAAAATATGATATATTTTCTACGGATGGAGATTTTATACTCTGAGAAAGATATCATTTTGTACCAGCGGAAATATGAACTTGAGCTTCTAAAGAGATTTAAGCTGCAGAATTGTAAGGTTGTTGTCACACCTTCAAAAACCAATCATAAATTGGATTATGATTCTGAGCGTGAGGATGTAAATGCTACAACCTTCAAACGATTTGTTGGTTCTCTGAGGTATCTGTGTAATAACAGACCTGATATTTGCTATGTAGTTGGAATGGTTAGTAGGTTCACGAGTAAATCTAAGTGGTCCCATTATCAAGCTACTATAAAGATTCTGAGGTATATTAAGAGAACTCTGAAGTATAAAGTATTATTCTCTTCTTGAAAAATGACTAACTCAGAGTTGATAAGTTATTCAGACTCTAATTGGTGTGGAGATAGAGTTGATAGGAGAAGTACTTCTGGATACTTGTTTAAGTTTCGGGGAGATCTTATTTCTTGATGTTCCAAGAAGCAATATGTTGTTGCACTGTCAACGTGTGAAGCTGAGTATATTACAGGTGTTGTAGCTGCATGTCAAGTTGTTTGACTTCTGAATCTACTGCAGGATCTGAAGATCAAGATAGACAAGCCGCTGAAGCTGATGATTGATAACAAATTTGCAATCAATCTTGTCAAGAACCTAGTGTTGCATGAGAGAAATAAACATATTGAAATAAAATATCATTTTTTAAGAAGTGAAGTCCATAATAAAGTACTAGAAGTTATGCATTGTAGCACCCAGAAACAGCTGACAGATATTTTCACAAAGGTGATCAAAACAAATCAATTTCTCCACTTAAGTGATGGAATTGGTGTCATTAGTTTTGATTAGAAAAATCTTAAATTAAGAAATGGTATTGAAGAATAATTTAATATTTTAGTATGTTGCCTTAATATATGTGTATAAATAAATTAGTGATAGATATTATATCTTAATCTCTCTTATAACTTTGTAACCGTTATTACATAGAAATAAATATATTCTCCCGTTCTTTCTGTTTTTCATCACTTTATATATTAATATAACTAAACCAATTCAATTTAATTAGCAAGTGTCTAATTAACTAATATAATATCATCAGTGACACATCTTTTTTTTCCTTGATAAAAAAGGGAATTTTTTCCTTCCTAGAAACTTAATTAATGGTTTAAAAAAATTATGTGTGGCATTTGAAAAATATGATAAAAAAAAATGTACAAATATTTATGTAACACACATGATTTAGTCTACTTCTATGAACTAGACAGCATGCTGTAGTTTAACTTGTGCACATGTAACTAGGCTGACAATATACTTGGTTAAAAAAAAGATTACTACAACTATGGAGTTATATATCTATGTCAAATCAAATTAATTGGTGTATTCCACAAGAACATTTGAATTGAAAGATTCAATCTTCAATCATGCAATCATTTTTAGCAACACCCACCCGTAGTTATAACTTCATATTTAATCCATAATCCAAAAGATTAATCAAACTTTAATATTATAGACCAATAAGATTACCTAAACCTGTACTAAATTAGAACATAAACTTGAAAGAAAACAGCAGCAGCATCCAATTACAGTAAAACAAGAAAGCAAATTGAAAACTCAAAATACAACAAAAGACAGCAAAAACAGTTGTCAAACTTGAAAGAAAAAGGAAAACCTTATTATTATTTTAATCAGTAGCTCCATAAGCCTCCAAATTCTCCCCAGTGAGTCTGCAAAGCCTCCATTCCTGCAAGATCTTAGCACCCATATCTTCATAAAACTTGATAGCATTAGCATTCCAATCAAGCACAACCCATTCCACCCTTCCATACCCCATCTTCACAGCCTGTTTCGCCACAGCAGTAAGCAACATTTTCCCAAACCCTTTTCTTCTATAACTGTCCCTCACAAACAGATCCTCCACATAGAACCCAGGCTTCCCCAAAAAAGTTGAATAGTTTGGGAAAAACAACACAAACCCAGCAACGAAAACTTCGTTTCCATGCCGAGTTCTGAAGCTTTCTTTCTCCGGGTCATCGATTGGGAGGTCCAAGTTCACGACTCTGGTTACGGGTTTATAACACGGGTCGTTGTCGAATTGGGTGTCGGTGAAAGGGTTTCGAGAGACTTCAAGGATTAAGACGGTGAAAGAGTGGAAAGGCTTGTTGTCGGGAGAGAACAGGGTGGAGGAGTACGAAGACTCCGTGGCGGTGAAGAGGTGTGTCAGCCGTTCAAAAACCGCCATTTGATGCATTAGCTTGTGGATATAAGGAACGTCGGAAGGGGTGGCTAAGCGGACGCGTGTGAATACTGGATGTCGTGGTAGGGCGGTTTCTGGCATCGTTGTGGGGGGTTCAGTCGGTGCTGGTGGCGGTGCTGCGGCGGCCATTGGAGTTTTGGGTTGAATGGATGAGGGTGGGTTTTTTGTGGACACTTCTAGAGAATGGCACTTGGCACGGTGTGGAATGTGTCAAAGCTTCATAGTAAACTACTCACACTCATCGATTTCATATTTAAATTATTTAAATCAACTAAGAAAATTTTAATTTATCTTTATTCCAATCATTTTGTTTATTTAATTAAATGATCATTTATATTCTTAAACTATAAAATACTTCGTTTTTAAAATAAACTATGGGAAGATATTTATGTCTCGTTACCAATGTAGCTTAGTGATGTTGGTTACTTAACTTACTTCTAAAACTATACTCTTTGATTCATAAAGTTATTATGATATACTATTATAATGTTAGGGCAATACGTCTTTCTAACAATTCTCTCAACATCAATCCACAAAATTTTGAGAATATAATTGTGTAAAAACACCATTTCAATGGGGTTTTTTATTATCGAAATGTTTTGTGTGTTGAAATTGAATAGTTGTCGAAATGTCAAAGAAGTGTATCTCAATAGAAATTTAGACGTAGTTTTATTTTGTGGAGATTGTTTGATTTGCAAGCAATCTCTTCATTTAAATAAGAATGTACCCTATCATTGTAATAATGCAGTTGCATAGAGAAAAGACTGAATCAAAATCTCAGTTAAGAGCAGAGAGAAACTCTGCAAAAATATTCTTCTTCTTTCCCTTTTCTCTCAAGCCCTGATTACTTTTTCTTCCTCAATTCATCTTTTTCTTTTCTTCTCTTATAATCATTGTGCAGCGGAATCATCTTACAACCAAGACGTGGTTGATTCACTCGAGTGAAGACTGAAGAACAAGAGGCAAAATCAATCGGAAGAATTGATTCTTGTTCATCAAGATTGATTCAGAATTCTCTAAGTCTTTGGTGTAATTCCAACACGTGGTATCTAAAGTACTAGTTGTGTAGTTCGTGGGAAGCATAATATTGTGAATCACCCTGTAATACGGTGGAAGAACTGACTTGGTTTTGCGTTTTATCGCAAATGTTGCGGATAGCAAGAGTCGCCACCGAATTTTCTTTTATCCAATAAGGAAAGAGTGAAAAAGAACAGGAAAGACCTTGAGATTTTCTTGAGTTCGGGGGGGGGGGGGGGGGGGGGGTAGGTTATGAAAAGGGAAGGTGTTAACACCCTTTTCATCCGTAGTTATCTACGGGCTCTTATTCGCTAGCTCCCTTTGTTTTTAGAAAAAGCTTTGTGTTCGTGTTTGAAAATATTTTGAAAATGCCTAAGTACGACAACTTTGTAATGATTCTTGTATCAATTAAGAATGCGTACAAAGTGTTTGTTTTTTGAAAATATTTTGAAAGTGTAATTGTGAGAAATGTTTTTGTTTTGGAATGTTTGCGAGCAAGCGACTACGAGCGTTCTACCTACTCAGGGTCTTTATTATTCGTTTTCTCCTCCTTTAGATAGTGATATCCCACCATTAATTAGTAGGAAGCTCTATCGTTGAATGTGAAGGGACAAGCGCGGGTCATCGTACAGTCATAGAAGGCAGCTCGTAGAGCCGCTTTAGCAATTTTGTAAGGGACTAGATCGTTTAAAGATGGAAACATTCGAAAGGTTCATCGAGGGACTACAATCTATTTAATCGAGATACAATTCTAAAGTGTCCCCACGTTCGAGGGACATGACTGTATTTCGTTCCGAAGGCAACAAGGGAGGTTACCCTAGAGGTGCGCGTGTGCAGAGTGATTCATGTCCAGTTATTTTAGTCTTGTAATTATGGTTTTCTATGGTTGTTTTTAGTCTTGCCATACAAACTCTAATTACTAGCAAAATAATATAGCAATAATGAAAAGTAGTAAATTGTGAGAAATAAAATTCTACGCTATTACAAGGCTTCGGGAGTGGGGGTACAAAATAGTAAAAACGGAGGGGGATATAGTAAAACCCTAATTAAACTATTACAAATTGTAAGCAGATACATAATTGAAAAAATAATGAAACACGAGACAGTAATAAAATATGTGAACTTGTAAAATAAAAAGAAACGGGAAAAGAAATTGTTTTGTGATTTTTTTGATAGAAAAAATGTTGGATGATTAACCTAAAAACTAATTGATTTTAATTAATTAAAAGAGAAAAAAAAAACCTAAAATCCTAAATTAATTTTAATTAATAAAAAAGGTTAATTAGTGAAAACCTAATAATTAATTGAGATTAATTAAGTGAAAACCTAATAATTAATTAGGTTTTTTAGAAAAATTAAAGGTTTTGAAAATGTTTTGTAAAAAGAAGATTTTAAGAGAAGGATAGAGAATTATAAGAAAAATAAACCAAAAAGTGATAGGGGTGGGTGTTGAACCCACACCCTCAGCAACTTTCAACCAACACCTTCACCATTGGGCCAAGCGCGCCTTGGTGATAGGAAACAAGTTCAACGTGTTTTGTAATTAACCCTGCAAAATACGGAAATGTTAAGAAAATAAGTGGCAAAAGGTTAGATCGAACCCAAGCCCTTTGACACCAATGACTTAACGCGCACGCTGCTACAGCTGGGGCGGCTGTACATCTATTAACTTATATCATTCAATAAATATATGATATAAATGAAACGCTTGAACTGGAGAGGCGCCGGAGCCCTAGCTCCGGTGGTCTTCTCCGGTAGCCTGTTTATTAAACCTGCCAAAATACAAAGAATTAGTAATCCAAAAACATCCTAACCCCCTAAATCGAGGGATGCAAGTTTGATGAGATGATTATTTGGAGCTAAAAATCAATGGTTTTTGAGTTATGAAGAAAAATGCATGGATCGGTGCAACGATGGTGGCTCACGATTTAACATGCATGGGATCATTATGATGATCCAAACATGTTCAAATACGTCTCAAAAGTATGCTAGTAGCATCAGTATGGCTTAAAACGAAACAAAAATTAAAATATGAATATTGCAAAGTTAATGAAATCGGAGATGCATGTATGGTGTTTTCATGAGCTTTGGAGCATCAAAATCGATCCAACCTTACTCTGTATGATTGCTAGGAGTGAATGGAATGATTGTTTTGTAGTGAGAGGGTTTGTGATAAGGGTTTCAAGATTTTAAGGTTCTTGAAAAAATTTGATCTTTTTTGACAAGTTTGTGAGGAAAGGTTTCGTGTGTTCCTTGTATGATGGGAATGAGATTATATAATGTGGAATTAGGTCAAATATTTGTGGACTTGGACCTTGTAAGAAAGGCCTTGTATTATTTCATTTAATTTTGACTTAAATTAATAAAAAGATCAAAAATAAATAAAATAAAAGAGTTTAAAGGGTGCATGAGTAAAAAGTGAGGTGTATGAGAAGTATAACACGCGCTTGGACTTCAAAATAATGGCCCAAAAGTCCAAAATATCAAATTTGCTCAATTTGAACTTCATGTATTTGCTCAAAATTTCCCAACTTGCACTGGTCATAACTCACTCAATTTTCATATTTTAAAGGTGATCTTTGACTTTTTTGGAAAGCTCAAGATGTCCTCTACAATCTATATTTTGATTATTTTTGCATTTGGAGACTTTATCTTGATGTAAGTTGCCTTGATAAAAAGTGTCTTTTTGTTGACTTTTGAAATGACCTGTAATGTATTGGCTTATATCTCTCAAATGATGCACTTTTTAGACTTGATCTTAGAGATACAAAGTTGTAGAGAATTTAATTTCCTTCAAAATGAGACTTGGTTAGGGGAAAGCTGGTGAAGCATGTGAAAGTTATGCTTAGTCAAAATTCAAATGACTTATACTAAAGAAATCCTAATTTAGCAACTTTTGACTTTTGATGATTTGAGGGCTTTTCTTGAGGAATCATGATCAACCCTTTATCAAATGATGAATATCACCTCAAAATATTAATGTTGAACAAAAATATGAAGTTTGACTGTATGTTGACCATAGTTGACTTTTTATCCAATACAGTTGATTTTCAGTCATCTGAGCAATTGACTGAGTAAACTTGTGATGCAAGGATTGAAATTTGGTATGAGCATTCTTGAAGACATATAAAAAACCATTAATTCCATTTAATACCTTAGAAACCTAAATCTCCTTGTGAAAAGTGAAACCCTAGTTGTGAACCCCCTACTTAGGAGAAGAATTTGTTGACCAACTCTTGAGCATCCTTGAGCATTTTGAGAACCCTAGGAGAACGCCTTAAAGAAATGAGAGGGGAAATTTTAGGGTACAACAGCTGCCCCTGTTCAATCTTCTTAAACCTGAAGAGTTAGATTGACATGTTCGTCATTCGTGACTTAAAGGTAGAAGATGATTGAACACTTAAGTGCCCAGAAATTTGCACTCGCTCATGCAAACGTGTTGTACCCTAATTTTTGCCCCTAAGATTCTTCTATCATCTTATATCAACCCAATCACAACAAGATCACACTAGGGTTTGGTTCTTCTCCGTATCTTTAGGTTTTCTCATGAGGAATCACCAAACACTTTGATTTGTATATTATGATCATATATGTTTTATATTGATTAACTTTTAACTAACAAATACAATGATTGTTTGCTCTAATTGATGATACTATAGGTGAGGGCACAACATATTTCACCAGGTTGATTCATAGGTTCATGAGTTTATTTCCATTTCTTATTCAACAAAGCTTCATTGATATTCAAGCTTCATCATTAAGGATTCTTTAAAGTAATATTATGACAAGGTCTACGATGACTCATCATTCCTCAATTTATCAAAGGAAGTCAAAAGATGCAAGAATTGATTGAAGAGGTTTAACCTAATTGGACAAGCTCTTGATTCCTTAATCACAAGTGCAAAACTCTCTCAATATTTAATATTTAGAGGTGGTTATTGTTGCTATGGGTTCTAATTATCATCCACAAGAACCTCTATTCACATGTCAAAAGTTATTATGCAATAAAGTTTGTCAAAATTGAAAATGGTTTCCAAGTCATTTTGGTGCTTGAAGATCTAGGGTTTTGAGCTTCTAAGGGCTATATCTTGTTCATATTTTGAGATTTTTTAGTGATTCCAAAGTGTGATACGGTGGGAGAACTTACTTGAAGGTTTTGCGTTTGGTCGCAAATGTTGCAGTTAGCAAGAGTTGCCACCGACTTTTCTTTTATCCAAAAGGAAAGGTGAAAAAGCACAGGAAAGACCTTTGATATTTGTTTCTTGAGTTCGGGGGGTAGATTATGAAAAGGGAAGGTATTAGCACCCTTTTCATCCATGGTTTTCCATGGGCTCTTAGTTACTTGCTAGATCACTTGCTTTTGTTTGAAATTGTGCTTTGTGTGGTTTTTTGAAAGTATTTTGTAAAGAGGCCATTGTTTAGGCAATCTTTGTAATGATTCTCATTCGTAAGAATGTATACAAAGATGTTTGATCTTTTGAAAATATTTTCAAGTTTGTAAGAGGTTTTGAAAGTGTGGGTGTTTGTTTTTGAAAATAGCAAGGATGTTTTGAAGTTGAGCAAATAATTAGGAGCATTCTACCTACTCAAAAGTCTTTCTTGTTCATTTTATTTTCCTTTAACATTGTTATCTTACCATTGAATTGGTAAGTAACCCTATCTTTGGATGTTTACGGGACGTGCATGGGTCATCGTATAATCATGATTTAGAAATGTTGCAAGGTATCTTAGCATTCTCTTTTAGGGACTAAGATCATTTGAAAGGCAACTTAGATAGCATCATCGAGGGACCATGATCTTGTATTTTGTTTGTTTTTGCTAAGATACCTCACATGTGTAATATGGTCATTTTGTAAAGGGAACCAAGTGGATTTACCCTAGGGGGTGCTTGTGTGCAAATGTATTGTTTTTCATGCTTGATTTTGTCTTTGATTAGGGTTTTCTATTTGATTGGTTTTAGTCTTTTCATACAAACTCTAATTACTAGCATTTGTATATAAAGCGATAAATTGTGAAATTTAAAGTTACTACGCTATTACAATACTTATGGGAGGGGTGTGTACAAATTATAAATGGGGATTGCAAGAAAATAAACCTAATTAGTCTATTACAACCATATTGAATTGGTACAAATGTACAAGAAATTAAATGAATATAATGTACAAAATGAATAAATATACAAGAATGCAAATGTGAAGAAAATGGATATTTGTTTGGATTTTTTAGAGAAAAATGGATTTTGATTTTAACCTAATTAACTAGAAGAAAATAATTAATTAAACCTAAATTTACTAAGAAAATATTTTAAATAAAAACCTAAATCTATTAATTGATTAAAAATAAATTAAGTTTAAGAAAAGTATTTTTTGGTATTTTTGTCTTGAATATAATTATAGTGTTATAAAATATTTTTGTCCTTTTTTATATTAAAATAATATATTTTAATTGGTGTAAAAGAAAATAACTAAAACCTATTTTTAATTAAATTTACAAAAATAATTAGTGAAATAAATAAAGTATTGATTAAATAAAATAATTTTTGTGAGAAAAAATAAATAAACTAAGTCAAAATATAAATCTATCATTTTTATATTTTTTATGATTTTTTAATATTAGAAAAATAATTAAGAAAACAAATAAATAAAAAATAAAAAAAAGAAAATAAAACTGGGCCAGGGGTGTGAATAGCCTGCAAGGGGGTTAGAAAGCAAAAACAAAAACAACAAGGCCCAAGTAGGCCTAGCGCATGCCAAAAAAGAAGTCAGAAATGCAAAAAATATAATAAAAAAACAAAAGGACTGGGGCTCGAACCCATGTCCCTTTGGTTACAGGCGCGCGCTTCTACCATTGGGGTGACTATACATCCGTTTATATAAATCAAATAATAAATACATATGTCAAACACATTTATGAGGCCAACTTCATCTTCAACCTCACGCCCATCCAGAATCTCTGTAACTTGTTCAAATCTCAACAAAAATAAAAATTGTAAACATGAAACTTGTAGCAAATTTCCTCACAGTTTCAGAAATGTAAAGCATTAAAACTATAGATCAAAGACAAACATGAATTTCATTGGCCCTAATCTGAACCGTAAAAATCTCAGAAATTTCAATCTTAAAATTCTCTAAACTCAAACAAAATTAATGAAAACTATGAACATGGTTAGCTTTAGGGCAATGATATCTACATGTTTCATTCACAAATAAATCATTGATGATGCCTGTATGAAAAGTTCCAAAGTTAGAAAACTTACCTTGCAAGAGGGTATCGGGTTTGGAGTTTGAGAAGCTTTCAGTGAGTTCCAATGATTGGGTTAGCTTCCTCAAGTCCCCATGAAGCTAATGGGATGCTTAGCTTGAGCTGAGAGTACTTGAGGAGTTGTGGAGAAGTCCAAGTGCAAAGCTCTGTTTTTGAAAATGGAGGATGGTGTTAATGGTGTTACAATCTTGTAACAGGGTGTGAAATCAGTTCTAAATGATGTTTAGAAGCTTTAGGAACAAAGAGGCTTGAAAACGCACGAGGGAGTTATGAGTTTCAAGTTTTTGTTCATTTTATGTGAAAATGGAGGTATGAGATGTGATTATGAGCTCTTGGTGTTTTTAGGGGTCAAGCATGTGTGTCTTTTGTGGCAAATGGTTTGTGTATGTATAAACAAAAGAGTTTGAGAGCTTTGGGCAATCAGAAGTTCAAGTTTTCAGCTAATTGCTAGGTTACTTGATTTTCAAGAAAAATGGGAAAAGCAAGTTTCAAGAAGAGGTACAAGCATGGTCTAAGTGATTGTAAGTGTCTAATAAGTTTCTTATGAGTTATAGGACTTTTATGATCATAAGAGAACAAGTGCAAGCCTCAAGAACAAGTTTTGTGCAAAAAGTCACTTTATCAAAATGACAATGTGCACTTTCTTCCCAAAATGGATATAAAGCATGGCCTTGCATTGAATACTTGGGATGAGACCTCTAGCAGTTGTGCAAGCAATTAATTATGGAGTGCCTAACAAGTTTGAGGCTTGCAAAGTAGAGGTTATACAGCATAACTTTGAATTTGAATTTTGTTCATCACAAAATGACTTGTAATTCAAGTGATAAAACCCTAACTTCATCTCTTCGATTCTCCCTACTCAAAAATGATCTCAAGGAGTTCTTGTACATTTTGGAAATCTTGAAATGTACTCTACAACACATATTTGAATTTATTTTGAAGATTCCCCTTTGAACTATATGAAAAAGTGCCATGAAGTTGGGTCAAAATCCTGACCAAATTAGGGCAAAATTTTACTAAGTGTTTTATTTCATGACCACGTGTTCTTAAAATTATAACTTGAGATTCAAGCACTTTTGGAAGAATTTATGTGAATCAAAGTTGTATATTTCATGGATATCTACAACTTTCTTGTTGGAAGTTTCTCTTGAATCATCTTTCATCATGGTGAAAAGTTTGCTCAAAGTTGTGAAAAAATAAGAAATTTCCAACACTTAGAAAAATTTCTTAGAAATTTTCACTTTTCAAAATGAAATCTTGAATTTTGGATTTCTTGATGAATTAGTTTCATATTTTGACATGCTTTGATGAATTGCGATCTTTGACATTGAATTTTGACCAAAAAGTCAAAGTTTGACTTTTCAGTGTACAGTTGACTTTTGATCAGTTGACTGAAAATTCATATGTCAATCCATTGGTCTTGAGCCATGTCATTAGTTAAAAATGATGCAATTGGACTCTTGAGAACATTCCTTAAACCAATTGATCACTTTCTAGGTCAAAAATCAGAAATTGCCCTTTTGACTGTAAATTGGCCATAATTGACTTTTTCCCCAATATAGTTGATTTTTAGGTCAACTGCTCAATTGACTGAGCAAAAGTATGATCCAAGGCTTGAAACTTGACATGAGAAATCTTGAGGGTTCATAATGATCCATGAAAGTCAACTGGGGCATTGGAAGTTTAAATATCCTTGTGCAATCTCAAACCCTAATTTTGGTCATCAGTGCTTAAGGGGGTGTCTTGAGCTGATCAACCCTAGTGCAGTCTTGAGCCAAAGGAGATCTTGTGAGAAAAATTATTGATAAGTGAGAGGGAAAATTTTGGGGTACAACATCTTCCCCTGTTCAATCTTCTTAAACCTGAAGAGTTAGATTGGCGAGTTTTGCCATTCGTGACTCGAAGGTGGAAGTTGATTGGACACTAGAGTGCCCAGAAATTTTCACTCGGTGATGTGATGGTAGGGGGAATGGGCTTACAGATGCCATTTGTAAGGATGATGTAAAGTTTTTCAAAGATGGGCTTGCAGATGCCATCCAGAAATGATTGTTGAACAGTATTTGTAAGCTAAAACTGAATGAGTATCAGAATGGCATCCATGTCTAGAGCGTATCTGAACTGTATCTGAAAGTTGAATCTGAATGAGTATCAGAATGGCGTCTATGTTTGGAGCATATCTGAATTGTATCTGAAAGTTGAATCTGAATGAGTATCAGAATGGCATCAGTGTCTGGAGTGTATCTGAACTGCATCTGAATATTGAATCTGAATGAGTATTAGGATGGCATCCATGTCTGGAGCATATCTGAACTGTATCTGAAATATGAATCTGAATGAGTATCAGAATGGCATCTCTGTCTAGAGCGTATCTGAACTGTATCTGAAATCTGAATCTGAACGAGTATCAGAATGACATTCGTGTCTGGAGCGTATCTGAAATCTGAATCTGGATGAGTATCAGAATGGCATCCGTGTCTAGAGCGTATCTGAACTGTATCAAAATTTTCTTCTGAAGAACCCATACTGGATTGCTTCAGTTGGTCGTGTAGATAATTGTCCTAGCTTGTCTTAGGTGTCAATTTCCGACCTTTGTAATTTGTTGATGATAGTCATTTGATTTAATCTTATCCCGAAAAGGGTAAAAACATTAGCTGTATGCAATGTCATGACGTATGAAATGCATTGTACAATGATATTGTGATATATGCATTCGTGTTATCAATGTTCATGATATATGGATGTGTTGTATGCATATGTGAGCTAATCTGCTGCACTGCTGTTGGATTTTGGAAAATAATTCCCTGACTGCTATCGAGGATATGAAGTGTAAGTCTTCATGTTGTGAAGTTGAAGTGTTGATGAATTTCTTTTAGAGAAATAAACTCTGTTGTAAGGGAAACGCCGTACACTGCTTGTAAAATCCTATTGGGGAATCCTGAGAAATCAGAGGACTTCTACTGGGGATTGATAACTGGAAGCTTCGTTCTGCTGAGGATTAAACTGCATACTGCGGGGAATTTATAGAAATAACTTAGGGAGATTTCCCTATCTCTTAAAGTCATTAGTGATTGTCTTTTCTATTTTGTTCATTTGTAAACAGTAATTATGTTCAAAAATAAATCATTGGACATTTTTGTAAACAAAACACAAAAATAAAGAAAAAACAGATAGTTTTGCACTTTCAAAGGGATGTCTTTGTATTGACTTTGAGTAAGTATTTTTGTACAATGAGACAAACATTCTAGTAAGAGAATGTCGTCGTAAAAAATTAGAATTTGATACAAAGAAAAGATAGCTATGTGCAATAATCCCATGGGGTTCCCATTCTGCTATAGCCTTTGTGTCTCTGAGCATCTTGTCTATTTGTTGCCTTGTCCGAAGCTGATTGAATTAATCAAAACCGTCGAGTTTGTCAGTAGAAACCAAAGGTTGTCTGTAAGGTGATCCAACGGGACATAATCATACGCTTTAATTCCCTAACTTTTGCCTGGACCACCCTTTCGGGTTCGGGATGCCTTTTTTTTCTCAAGTCGCCCTTTCGGGTTTTCAACTTTCCGAGTGTATGGATTTTTTTTGTTTTATCCCTAATTTTTTCCCGAACCCTTTTGGTTCATCGGGACACCCTTGTTTTTCCTAGGTGTGTCGACCTAACAGGTCTTTTTATGCGTAGTATTGTTTGACTATGTCTGCGTTCACATGGTGTGGCATGTCGTCACCATCCATGGTGGTCAAGATCATTGCTCCACCAGAGAATATGATTTTGATTACAAACGGTCCTTCGTATGTAGGAGTCCATTTGCCCCTGGGATCACCTTGTGGTAGTATCATACGTTTGATCACCAAATCCCCAACTTGATATACTTGTCGTCTGACCTTTTTGTTGTAAGCCTTTATCATCCGTTTTTGATACATCTGACCATGATAGACAACAGTAAGTCTTTTCTCATCAACAAGTTTAATTGATCAAGTCGAGTCTGGATCCAATCTTCTTTATTCAGCCCTGCATCCTTCATAATTCTTAGAGAGGGGATCTGGACCTCAATAGGTAAGACAACCTCCATGCCATAAACCATAGAGTAGGGTGTTGCCCCGGTTGATATGCGCGCTATGGTACGATACCCGTGGAGAGTGAATGGTAGCATCTCATGCCAGTCTTTGTATGTGACTGTCATTTTCTTTACGATATTTTTGATGTTCTTATTTGCGGCTTCGACAGCACCATTCATCTTTGGACGGTAAGGGGAAGAATTATGATGCTGGATCTTGAGTTTCTCGCACAGGGAGATGATATAGTATTGTTTAGATTCGTACCATTGTCTGTGATGATCCTCTCCGGGATACCATACTGTGATCGGTGGATCTGGAACTGACTGTTTAACGCTGGTTCGCGAAATGTCGCGGAAGCAAGAGTCGCCACCGTCTTTTATTTTCTCTAAATGGAAAGGACAAAAGCACAGAAAAATTCCTTAAAGAGATTGCTCTCGGTTCGGGAGGTAGATTATAGAAAGGGAAGGTGTTAGCACCCTTTCTATCCATGGTTATCCATGGGCTCTTAGATACTTGCTCACTTGTGTTTTCAAAAATGGTTTGTTTGCTTTTCAACAGTGGGTTTTAAAAAGTTTCTTTGAAAATTTCAGTTCGACTCTTGTATCGGTCCTCAAGAGTGTTTGAAAAGTTGCTTTCGAAAGCTTTTTGAAAAGGTGTCGGTGTGAAAAGTATTTTTGATTTGTTTTGAAATTAGAGCAAGTATCTAGAGTCGTCTACCTACCCTAAGGAATTCGTCCGTGTAGATGTCCTTTAAAGTAATGCCATCCCACCATTGAGAGGTAGGTAGCACCACCGTTGGAGGTGTTCGGGTCAATTCGAGGTTCGGGACATGGTGATCACCAGAGCAATAGGAAGACACCTTAGAAGCTACCCTCATGCCAGGTTCCCGGATCATGAGGACTTACTAAGACATCCTCTACTCGACGATCACCTTTCGAGGCAAGGCAACAGTGAGGCGTACCCTAGGGGTGGTGTGTGATTTGTGTGTCAGATTCATTTATTTTTGTCTTGTCATGTCATGGGTGAACTACGCGTTATTTTTATTTAGACATTCATTCTTGCATGCGATTTAATTAAAGTTAAAAAGATGCGGAAATTAAAAGTTCTAAACTATTACAAAGGCGCGGGTCCACATCGCCAAATTTAATCCAGGACCCGGTTTGACAGAAAATAAAGAAGTAAAGTGCGAGAAATAAAATGTCCGAGTTTACAAGGCTTTGGGAGAGTTACATTAATATTATAAGAAATAAAATAAAATGCGCGAATTGGAATTAAAATTGGAAGCGAGGGCGTTGGACCCTTTTTAATGAAATTAAATTAAATGATTAAACTAATGAAATTAAAGAGAAAAAAGAAATTATTATTTTTTTTTGAGTTTTTGGTATTTATGTTTTTTATGTATTTTTATGAGAAAGATTAAATGAAATTAAAATATTAACCCTAATTCTAATTTTTTTTATTTATTAAGAAAAACATGTTAAAATTAAACCTAAAATTAATCTAATTATTTACATGCAATTTTGATTTATAAAAATAAATAAATAATTAAAAGAAAGAAAATACAATACCTTGGGGGGTTTCTGTCCCCTTTTTGGAGGTGAATTAGAGTGGTTTGGTCATTTGTGTTCTGGCCTCATCAGTGGTTTGGCCATTTGTGTTCTGGCCTCAACGTTCCTTAACCTTCTGAGGATGTCTGTCTCGCCATGTATTGGGGTCATGTGTAAAATGTTTTGTTTTGGCCATTTGGCTTTTGGCTTTTGACTTTTGGCTTTTGGCCTTTTGGCTTTTGGCCATTTGGCTTTTGGCTTTTGACTTTTTGGCTTTTGGCCTCAACGTCCCTTAATGAACCTGCATGGGATCCTGTCTAAATCTGCAGTGTTGAATCTCATGAAAACATTAAATAAAATCATAAAAATTCAAATAAAACCAACATATGAAGAAATTTAATGTTTAGGCACAATATGACATGTATGAATGATTATACCCTTTTGATCATGGAGATCAAATCAATCTTACCCTTACTGGAAGATTAGTGACCTGAATGCTTTTATGCCTTACTGGAAAATTAGGATCATGGAGATCAAGCCAGCCTTATCCTTACTGAAGAAGTAGTGAGGTATTGGTTTATAACTGTGATGGCTTTGTTTGTAGTGAGAGAGGGATTTGTAATAAGGATTTCAAGGTTTTAAGGTTCTTGAAAGAATTTGATATTCTAACAGTATTGTGGCAAGGTTTTTTTCTCTCTTTTTCTCTTTTTTTTCTCCTCCCTTTTTTTTTCTCCCTGGTTTGTGTGACAAGAAAGTGATTATATAGTGGAAATTAGGGTAAAGAAAATGGGCTTTGAATGTGCAATTGGGCCTCCAATATTCACTTGAATTCGTCACTTTCCAGGCTAAATCGCAGGGACTTAAGTGCATTTTTTGAAGTTGAAATGTGAAAACAAAATGTAGCCGGCATCGAGAACTAACTCCTGTCCGAAAATCGACTCAATCGGATAAACGGTGAATTAGTTATGAATTTTTGAAGTTTCAGCTCAGACAAACTTATTTTGTGCTTCAGTGTCGACTCTGACACGTTCTTTAATAAAAAACTGGTATTGATCGGTGCATAATTTGGTCTCGACTTTTGAAGCAAAGTTGTAGATCTATGAGTCAGGGACCTTGTGTAAAAGTATGAGCCCAATCCGATAAAAATTGACCGAGTTATGAATTTTCGAAGTTTCGGCCCAGATGAAATAATATTCAGCATTCAGGATTTTCAGCGTGTCACGCACTCTGAGCAAAAAAAGAAGGCCTTTTGAATACCGTTTGAACTCAATACCTTCTGTGAAAATGTAGCCAACTCAATTTGTGAAATTTTGGCGCCGGAACCAGCTCGATACAATGAAAATCGACCAAGTTATGATTTTCTGAACATGACGCAAATAAACTTCTGTCACAAATTTTCTGTACGAAAATACTTGATAAATCCACATTTTTGAAGACCTTCTGATCGAAATTGGCTTCCAGCCGTGAGAGATGAAAACATAGATAATGTCAAGACGGAATTTTGGCCACCGGAACGGGTTCAAAACGAGCCACGATCTTCAAGTTATGAATTTTTTAGCGCGTAAAAACTACACTTTCAGCACACTTTTTCACCATATTTCTTCAAGAAAACTCACACATTCGGATACCTTCTTTAAAGAATTAACCCTTGAGCCGAACCTGAATTTGAGAATATGTTATCAGAGATATCTTGGCGAAAGAATACCTGAATATGACGCGCCGGGTTGGACTTGTGAATTTTTCTTGAAATATTTTGAGAAATATGGGAGGGCAAATTTTGGGGTACAACAATTGCCCCTGTTCAATCTTCTTAGACCCGAGGATGCAGATTGGCTGACGTGCCTTTCGTAATCCGAAGGTGGAAGATGATTGAACACTAGAGTGCCCAGAAATTTGCGCTCACATAGTAGCGGTGATGATGGAATGGGCTTACAGATGCCATTTGGAGGTTGCTGGATAGGATGATGGGCTTATAGATGCCATCTGGATGTTGATCGCGTAAGAGATTCCTTAGCGAGAACCTGCATACCTGCAAAAGGAACAATGAGTACCTGACACGTTGCAGGAGCTGATTTCAGATGCTTGATATAGATATGTCCTGACTGGTTACAGGAGCTGGGTCTGGAGCTTCACAAGATGATGAATGAACCAGGGATGGTTACTACCTTAGTATGAATGGTAAGAGAACCTTGGGCGACTTTAACTTCAACAACGCTCGTTGAGAAAAATCTTAGCGGGAATTACCATCTTTGCAGTATCGGGAAGAGAACCATAGGCAATTATAATCTGAAAGGGAATTGTCACCTTACTCACCGTCGGAGAGGAAACCATAAGAAGAGGAATTGTCACCTCACTCATTGTCGGATAGGGAACCATAGGAGATTATCACCTCACTCACCGTCGGAGAGGGAAACATCTGAAAAGGACTTACCACCTCACTCACCGTCGGAGAGGGAACCATAGTAGACTATCACCTCACACTCACCGTCGGAGAGGGAAACATCTTGAAAAGGACTTACCACCTCACTCACCGTCGGAGAGGGAACCATAGTAGACTATCACCTCACACTCACCGTCGGAGAGGGAAACATCTTGAAAAGGACTTACCACCTCACTCACCGTCGGAGAGGGAACCATAGTAGACTATCACCTCACACTCACCGTCGGAGAGGGAAACATCTTGAAAAGGACTTACCACCTCACTCACTGTCGGAGAGGGAACCATAGGAGACTATCACCTCACACTCACCGTCAGAGAGGGAAACATCTTGGAAAGGACTTACCACCTCACTCACCGTCGGAGAGGGAACCATAGTAGACTATCACCTCACACTCACCGTCGGAGAGGGAAACATCTTAAAAAGGACTTACCACCTCACTCACCGTCGGAGAGGGAACCATAGTAGACTATCACCTCACACTCACCGTCGGAGAGGGAAACATTTTGAAAAGGACTTACCACCTCACTCACCGTCGGAGAGGGAACCATAGTAGACTATCACCTCACACTCACCGTCGGAGAGGGAAACATCTTGAAAAGGACTTACCACCTCACTCACCGTCGGAGAGGGAACCATAGTAGACTATCACCTCACACTCACCATCGGAGAGGGAAACATCATGAAAAGGACTTACCACCTCACTCACCGTCGGAGAGGGAACCATAGGAGACTATCACCTCACACTCACCGTTGGAGAGGGAAACATCTTGAAAAGGACTTACCACCTCACTCACCGTCGGAGAGGGAACCATAGTAGACTATCACCTCACACTCACCGTCGGAGAGGGAAACATCTTGAAAAGGACTTACCACCTCACTCACCGTCGGAGAGGGAACCATAGTAGACTATCACCTCACACTCACCGTCGGAGAGGGAAACATCTTGAAAAGGACTTACCACCTCACTCACCGTCGGAGAGGGAACCATAGGAGACTATCACCTCACACTCACCGTCGGAGAGGGAAACATCTTGAAAAGGAATTACCACCTCACTCACCGTTGGAGAGGGGACCATAGGAGACTATCACCTCACACTCACCGTCAGAGAGGGAAACATCTGAAAAGGAATTACCACCTCACTCACCGTCGGAGAGGGGACCATAGGAGACTATCACCTCACTCACCGTCGGAGAGGGAAACATCTGAAAAGGAATTACCACCTCACTCGCCGTCGGAGAGGGGACCATAGGAGACTATCACCTCACTCACCGTCGGAGAGGGAAACATCTGAAAAGGAATTACCACCTCACTCGCCGTCGGAGAGGGGAACATAGGAGACTATCACCTCACACTCACCGTCGGAGAGGGAAACATCTGAAAAGGACTTACCACCTCACTCACCGTCGGAGAGGGAACCATAGGAAAAGGAATGATCGCCTCACTCACCGTCGGAGAGGGAACCGTTTGAAAAGGAATGATCGCCTCACTCACCGTCGGAGAGGGAACCAATAGGAAATTATAACCTGATAACTTCTACTGAGTCTTCATCAGAAAAATATGTCGGGAGTCGATTTAGCTGGACTAGAGAAGGCCTTGGACTGGATAAGAAATCTTTGGAGTCAATTAACTGAACCGGTCTAGGTCTTGAAATATGATTGAGAACTTAACTGAATTTTTCCTGAAAGGTAAAGGTCAGTCATATGCAATGCATGATATGGACCAAGCAATGATGTTCTCAACATAAATGAGATTTGTATGATATAATGCATCTATGCATGCTATAATGATGTATGTGATGTTTTATGAATGTATGTTTTCGTCTAGGAAAGTAAATCCTTGACGGGTGCCGGGGAGTCATATCCTGGGCTGGTGTTGAAGAATAGATTTTGCTTCCGCTGGGGATGATAACTGCAAGAATACCGGTAGGAGAAGATGACTCCGTTGCGGAATAAACTTGGCAAATGGAAGATTCTGCGTGGAGAAAAGATACTCTAGCGACCATGCTGGGAAGCAATACTCTGTGGGAAGAGGGATGCCTTGCTGAGTGTTGATAATAATTTGCTGGGGATAACCTTGCTGTGTTGGGAGTATTGACAGACTTCACTGGGGATTGGAAGACTTTGTCGACGACGCTCTTTCCGTGGCTTTTGGCTGAGGATAACCCAGTTATATCCTGTTAAGGAAATAACTCTTTAAATCAAGTCGGACGACGCGTTCGTGCTCTGCAGGGGGATAAGCTTCCAGCATCTACTGGGGATAAGCTTATTGCTTGGGGGTATGAGTTCCAAATTTCCTGGGGAATTGGATTGGACTCTTCTGGGGAAGTTTTGATATGCTGGGAAAGTGATTCTTTTGAATATTGGTCTGCCGCCGGGGAACAATCTTTAGACCAAGACTGCCGGGGATGCTTGTTAAGAATATATATGCTGCTGGGGAGATGTTGAGATCTACTGGAGGATGCCCAACTTCCTTGAGATTTGCCTTGACTTTGCTGGAGAAGAGTATGTGGACTATCTTGCTGACTTACTCTCTCGGGAATTAAGATATGCCGGTTATGCTCTTTAGTTGAACCTACCTTGGTACCTGGGAGGACAGAACAAATAGATTGCTTGGACAACTCTTTATTGCCCCTGTTTCTGAAGTATGAGAGGAAGACCTGTGAGGTGCTGATAGTGGTTGATGGACAAACCTTCTTCTGGTAGGCAGGTGACGAGATGATAGGACATAGTCATACACTTTAATCCCTAAATTTTGCCTGGACCGCCCTTTCGGGTTTTCAGTCCACCGGGATACCCATTTTTGCCCAAGCCGCCTTTTCAGGTTTTCGACTTGCCGGGTGTACAGATTTTTTTTTATTTCATCCCTCATTTTGCCCGAACCCTTTTGGTTCGCCGGGAAGCCCTTATTTTTGCCTAGGTATGTCAACCTAGCGGGTCTTTGATGATGCGTAGTATTTTTTTCGACTATGTCCATGCTTTCAGGATGTAGGGAGGTGCCCCTGTTAGAAGTGTTTTGCCATGCCATCAGAAGGTGTTTGATCAAACAAGATTCGTTGTTGGGATGCCCCAAGTGACTCAGGTGGAGATTTGCCCCAGGCTATTTAGCCTTTTGAGAGATTCTCCGAATCTTGATTGGATTGCCCCAGATGATAGACCCTGATCATGTTTGCCCCTTGATTGGGAGTACTTTTGTTCATTAGGTATTCATCGTGCGAATTTCCCTGATGTTCAAACAAAAAGTCATATGCAAACAAAGTTATGTTAAAAATGCAAAGCATATGTCTGTCTTGAAGATTTTGAAAATGCATTCTTTCTTCATAAAACAAATGAATGTTTGTAAAACGTGATGTCAACTCCGTATTTACCGTAAGCCTTAAGGAGTCAGGATACCTTTCGTAACAGTATGCTTTCGAACTAACCCATGCTTCAGCTAGGACTTTTAAGGGTTATAACGTAGCTTGGTTCACGGTTTAAGAAACAAAGGATAAAGGCTCAAATTATTTGTACCCACCCACTCTTCGTGATGTTCTCCAAACCTAAACTCAGTTGATCATACGTTAGACCTTGTTTGAGTCTTTGTTCTGATTTTCCGGTGATGATTCAGATGTTGATAACTTATTTTGAATAGGCAGTCATTCCTTTTTTTTTCGTTGAGGGTTTGTAAGACCTCTTTCTTGTCTGATTTTTTTTGTTATCCCTTTCTTTTTTTGCCTGAACTGTTTCCTTTTTTGGAATTACAGTCAGCGGGATGCCCCAGTTTTGTAAGTCTTCCTTCATGGGTTTTGACTTAATGACTG
This sequence comes from Vicia faba, assembly GCA_948472305.1. Taxonomy (NCBI): domain Eukaryota; kingdom Viridiplantae; phylum Streptophyta; class Magnoliopsida; order Fabales; family Fabaceae; genus Vicia; species Vicia faba. The sequence continues at coordinate 91,344,932 of OX451738.1, forward strand.
CCTTTCTTTATTGATTATTCGGAACCATCACTGTCTTTCTTTGTTTTGTAAGGATCTCTTTGGTGCCATTTGTTGCACACTTGGATCAACTGAGAGAACTACCCTGCCCCAGGTTATGATAAAGGGTTTTAATTTTCGAAAAGAAAAACTCCTACTTCTTTGGCTCAGAGGGGTTGACGAGGGATTATCTTCCTTATAACTCCAGTGTTTAGGGATTTGAAACAATGCCTGTACCTCATCAGCGGGGTCTGTTCAAAAGCATACTGTAAAGATCGTGGTATCGTTTTCGTCATCCTCCCTCAAGAGGCTTAGAATTATAGATCAAGAGTTGACATCAGAAAAAATATGAAGATAATTTGCATTTAGTGAATACGAATATATTGTTTCAGAACAGACATATGCGATGCATTAATGAAATAACAATGTTTAACATGAGTAAATGTTTGAACAAAAGAAAATTGCAACTTGAACATTCGAATGAACAAAAATTTCTCAATCCTAGCCATGATTTGGCAAGGGAGCAGTGATTATGTTTGGAGTCTCAGGTACTTCAAACTGAATCTCTCCAGCGTCGATCACGTCTTGGATCTTATTTTTCAAGCTCCAACAATCATCTGTAGTATGCCCCGGGCTGTCAGAGTGATAAGCGCAGCGGGCGTTGGGGTTATACTTCGGTGACGTTGTATTTTGGCTCTTCGGAGCTTCTTTTAGAGTTACCAGCTTGGTCTCCAGCAACTGTGGTAATATCTGGGATAAGGTCATGCTGAGCCGAGTGAACTGCCTTCTCTCACTCTTTTGTTGGTTGTGATGTTGAATTTGTGACACTGGAGCCATTTGAGGAGCTCTCCCCTTACCCCCTTGTCTCAAAGGTGGTTGAACGATGACTGGCTTTTTACCCTTAGACTTTTGCCCCAGTTGGTTACCCTGAAGCAGTTGGTTGACGAGAAACCAGAGCTCATCTTGTCTTTGAGCTAACCCTTGAATGGCAGTCACCTGCCCCAGCATCTGGACCCTCAATGCATCCACCTTAGCTTGTAGGTGTTTCAGCCTTTCATCCTCAGCACTGTTCCTGACAAAGGTCTCCATGAGAAGTGTCCTTAGCTCCTCCTGCCCCTTGGATAGATTCAGGAGGATTTCCCCGAACCGAGTCTCTCGAGCAAGAAAGTCCTGGTTATCTTGTGGGCAAGCCATTGCTGAAATAAACAGCGAGAAAGGTAAGTGACCTGCAACAAGGATACCTGTTATGCAATGATGAGTATGACATGCATGCAATGTTTTCAAGGACCTCGCGGGATAAACAAAGAAAATTTGTTAGAATTTGGGTCCGGTAGCTTGATTGAAGGAAACCCATGTTGTGGAGAGTTTTTCTTCCAAGGGTCAAAGGCTCACCATATCCAGTGGGTCATAGCCCCTGACTCAAGTCATCAACCTTATTTTGCTTTCCAAACAACCTTGGCTAGGGGAACCTTCTTCAAGAGTCAAAGCTCACCATATCAAGTGGGTCATAGCCCCTGACAACTTTGTCTAGAGGAAAATAAATCCTCTTTGCCCCTTGCTAGACATTCTGGTTCATCAGGACCTGCATCACAAGCCCTTGAGATCCTTGAAATGGATTAGTCCTTTATGTGGGATGCATGCAATGGTATGATGTCATGATGCATGGGGTAATATGGGTAAACCTTGTTATAAGTCCCTATTAAGGACTATAAACAAAACCTGCAAGCAAACTCAGTAAACCCTGTTATGAGTCCTAGTTAAGGACTAAAAACAAAACCTGAGAGGAACTCAATAAACCCTGTTATAAGTCCTAATTAAGGATTATAAACAAAACCTGCAGGAAACTCACGTGTCAGACAACAAGCATGCAAATAGTCAAGTTGGAAGGCACACAAGTCACACAAAAGAAGCCCTTAGAGTTTAGGCCAGCATGAGGTCTAGGTATTACCCTCTTGAAGTTGGTGGGCTCAACCTGTCCTATTAGAAGTAACCGGATTCTAAGGGTCCCAATATCACCGGATTGCTTTCATTGTTCATCGTTTCGATTTAGCCACTGAACTGACGACCGAAATATTCCAGGAAAGCAACCCTCAATTGAGTGTAGTATCGAGTATCAACCAGCCTCGGACTGCACCAAAGTCAGTTATCTCACTACCCTAAAGAGGCCAAGATAGTTCAATTAAGGTTCCTAAGGTCTGTTGATGTTTCATGACACCACGCGGAGGCCCCGTACTCTCCTTGACTGAACTCAAGGGTTACCGGTACACACCAAAGTGCCACATCAACGTAGCAGACTGTTTCAACCATGTCGGTATACCCCGCACAGTTCCCTCACAGTCTTGTTGCTACTTTCTAAGAAGGTATCCCCCAGATCCGGGTTAGGATCTATAGAACTCCCAAGACAGTCCCACAATTTAAAGCAAGCAAAGCAATACAATTGAAAACACAGTTATGAACTAACCCTAAGGTACACCTCACTTTAAGTTTAATTCCCCAGCAGAGTCGCCAGTTCTGTGATCGGTGGATCTGGAACTGACTGTTTAACGCTGGTTCGCGAAATGTCGCGGAAGCAAGAGTCGCCACCGTCTTTTATTTTCTCCAAATGGAAAGGACAAAAGCACAGAAAAATTCCTTAAAGAGATTGCTCTCGGTTCGGGAGGTAGATTATAGAAAGGGAAGGTGTTAGCACCCTTTCTATCCATGGTTATCCATGGGCTCTTAGATACTTGCTCACTTGTGTTTTCAAAAATGGTTTGTTTGCTTTTTAACAGTGGGTTTTAAAAAGTTTCTTTGAAAATTTCAGTTCGACTCTTGTATCGGTCCTCAAGAGTGTTTGAAAAGTTGCTTTCGAAAGCTTTTTGAAAAGGTGTCGGTGTGAAAAGTATTTTTGATTTGTTTTGAAATTAGAGCAAGTATCTAGAGTCGTCTACCTACCCTAAGGAATTCGTCTGTGTAGATGTCCTTTAAAGTAGTGCCATCCCACCATTGAGAGGTAGGTAGCACCACCGTTGGAGGTGTTCGGGTCAATTCGAGGTTCGGGACATGGTGATCACCAGAGCAATAGGAAGACACCTTAGAAGCTACCCTCATGCCAGGTTCCCGGATCATGAGGACTTACTAAGACATCCTCTACTCGACGATCACCTTTCGAGGCAAGGCAACAGTGAGGCGTACCCTAGGGGTGGTGTGTGATTTGTGTGTCAGATTCATTTATTTTTGTCTTGTCATGTCATGGGTGAACTACGCGTTATTTTTATTTAGACATTCATTCTTGCATGCGATTTAATTAACAGTTAAAAAGATGCGGAAATTAAAAGTTCTAAACTATTACAAAGGCGCGGGTCCACATCGCCAAATTTAATCCAAGACCCGGTTTGACAGAAAATAAAGAAGTAAAGTGCGAGAAATAAAATGTCCGAGTTTACAAGGCTTTGGGAGAGTTACATTAATATTATAAGAAATAAAATAAAATGCGCGAATTGGAATTAAAATTGGAAGCGAGGGCGTTGGACCCTTTTTAATGAAATTAAATTAAATGATTAAACTAATGAAATTAAAGAGAAAAAAGAAATTATTATTTTTTTTTGAGTTTTTGGTATTTATGTTTTTTATGTATTTTTATGAGAAAGATTAAATGAAATTAAAATATTAACCCTAATTCTAATTTTTTTTATTTATTAAGAAAAACATGTTAAAATTAAACCTAAAATTAATCTAATTATTTACATGCAATTTTGATTTATAAAAATAAATAATTAATTATTAGTGAAATTTATTTACAAAAAATATTAATTAAATAAATATATTTTGATTTTTATGACTTTTCTGTTTTTTACTATTTTTTATATTTTATGAAAATAAGTTAAATTAAAGAAATTAATTAAAAAAAAGAAATAATTGAAATAAATAAAATAAGGAAAAGAAAGAAAATACAATACCTTGGGGGGTTTCTGTCCCCTTTTTGGAGGTGAATTAGAGTGGTTTGGCCATTTGTGTTCTGGCCTCAACGTTCCTTAACCTTCTGAGGATGTCTGTCTCGCCATGTATTGGGGTCATGTGTAAAATGTTTTGTTTTGGCCATTTGGCTTTTGGCTTTTGACTTTTGGCTTTTGGGCTTTTGGCTTTTGGCTTTTGACTTTTTGGCTTTTGGCCTCAACGTCCCTTAATGAACCTGCATGGGATCCTGTCTAAATCTGCAGTGTTGAATCTCATGAAAACATTAAATAAAATCATAAAAATTCAAATAAAACCAACATATGAAGAAATTTAATGTTTAGGCACAATATGACATGTATGAATGATTATACCCTTTTGATCATGGAGATCAAATCAATCTTACCCTTACTGGAAGATTAGTGACCTGAATGCTTTTATGCCTTACTGGAAAATTAGGATCATGGAGATCAAGCCAGCCTTATCCTTACTGAAGAAGTAGTGAGGTATTGGTTTATAACTGTGATGGCTTTGTTTGTAGTGAGAGAGGGATTTGTAATAAGGATTTCAAGGTTTTAAGGTTCTTGAAAGAATTTGATATTCTAACAGTATTGTGGCAAGGTTTTTTTCTCTCTTTTTCTCTTTTTTTTCTCCTCCCTTTTTTTTTCTCCCTGGTTTGTGTGACAAGAAAGTGATTATATAGTGGAAATTAGGGTAAAGAAAATGGGCTTTGAATGTGCAATTGGGCCTCCAATATTCACTTGAATTCGTCACTTTCCAGGCTAAATCGCAGGGACTTAAGTGCATTTTTTGAAGTTGAAATGTGAAAACAAAATGTAGCCGGCATCGAGAACTAACTCCTGTCCGAAAATCGACTCAATCGGATAAACGGTGAATTAGTTATGAATTTTTGAAGTTTCAGCTCAGACAAACTTATTTTGTGCTTCAGTGTCGACTCTGACACGTTCTTTAATAAAAAACTGGTATTGATCGGTGCATAATTTGGTCTCGACTTTTGAAGCAAAGTTGTAGATCTATGAGTCAGGGACCTTGTGCAAAAGTATGAGCCCAATCCGATAAAAATTGACCGAGTTATGAATTTTCGAAGTTTCGGCCCAGATGAAATAATATTCAGCATTCAGGATTTTCAGCGTGTCACGCACTCTGAGCAAAAAAAGAAGGCATTTTGAATACCGTTTGAACTCAATACCTTCTGTGAAAATGTAGCCAACTCAATTTGTGAAATTTTGGCGCCGGAACCAGCTCGATACGATGAAAATCGACCAAGTTATGATTTTCTGAACATGACGCAAATAAACTTCTGTCACAAATTTTATGTACGAAAATACTTGATAAATCCACATTTTTGAAGACCTTCTGATCGAAATTGGCTTCCAGCCGTGAGAGATGAAAACATAGATAATGTCAAGACGGAATTTTGGCCACCGGAACGGGTTCAAAACGAGCCACGATCTTCAAGTTATGAATTTTTTAGCGCGTAAAAACTGCACTTTCAGCACACTTTTTCACCATATTTCTTCAAGAAAACTCACACATTCGGATACCTTCTTTAAAGAATTAACCCTTGAGCCGAACCTGAATTTGAGAATATGTTATCAGAGATATCTTGGCGAAAGAATACCTGAATATGACGCGCCGGGTTGGACTTGTGAATTTTTCTTGAAATATTTTGAGAAATATGGGAGGGCAAATTTTGGGGTACAACACATACCGACAAATGAGATTCTGTTTAATGAACCGGGCTATAACATTCTTGGTCACGGAAGCGAAAAAGGTTGCCTCAACCCACTTTTTAAAATAGTCAATGGCCACTAGGATGAAGCGGTGTCCATTGGAGGTTGTTGGTTTGATTTCCCCAATCATATCGATGCCCCACATAGCAAAGGGCCAAGAAGCCGTCAAGACATCCAGCGGAACCGGAGGTACGTGCACCTTGTCAGCATAAACCTGACACTTGTGGCAGGTTCGAGAGTGTTGATAGTAATCTGCTTCCATGGTATACCAGTAATAGCCTGCCCGTAGGATCTTCTTCGCCATCGTATGCCCACTAGAATGGGTGCCAAAAGTGCCCTCATGTAACTCAACCATGATCTTTTCTACCTCAACCTTGTCTATGCAACAGAGTAAAATAGAGTCATAGTTGCGTTTGTAGAGAAAGCCATTACTAAGGAATAATTTAGCAGAGAATCTCCTTAAGAACTTCTTATCATTGACTAAAGCTCCTTTCGAATATTTTGGAGCCTCGAGATACCTCTTGACTTCGTGAAACCAAGGCTGGTCCACTACTTCTTCAGTATTAATCTCGTGACAGTGACCTGGTTCATCCATTCGTTCAATGGTGATCCGGGGAGCTTCGTTATCCCATTTAAGTTTAAACATGGATGACATTGTGGATAGTGCATCTGCTAGTTGATTTTCTTCTCGCGGGAAATGCTCGAAGGTAATCTTCTCAAAATGTGAGATCAATGTCAACACATGTTCTTTGTAGGGGATAAGGTTAGGGTGTTTAGTGTTCTATTCCCCTTTGATCTGGCTGATGACCAAAGTTGAATCTCCGAATACATTTAAGGATTTGATCCCCAAATCTATGGCAACTTTGAGACCAAAAATGCACGCTTCGTATTCCTCCATGTTATTTTTATAATTGAAGCAGAGTCTTGCCATAAAGGGAGTATGACATCCTTCAGAAGATATGAGTACATCACCAATACCATTGCCGAGTGCGTTAGATGCCCCATCAAAAACCAGGGTCCATCGGGATCCTTGTTCAGGTTCGTCATATGGTCTGAATTCTTCACAGATGTTTACCATCGTGATGTCTTCATTTGGGAATTCGAACTTCATGGACTAGTAGTCTTCCACGGCTTGGTGAGCAAGGTGATCAGCTAGTACACTGCCCTTTATTTCTTTCTGGGTAGTATATTGTATGTCATATTCTTTCAGGATCATCTACCATCTTACTATTCTCCCAGAAAGGGTAGGCTTCTCGAAGATGTATTTTATTGGATCCATTTTGGATATTAATAAGGTAGTATGGGTTAGCATATACTGTCTTAGCCGGCAAGCAGCCCATGCCAGAGCGCAACAAGTTTTCTCGAGCAATGAATATCTTATTTCACAGTCGGTAAACTTTTTGCTCAGGTAATAAATAACATGCTCTTTTCGGCCAGACTCGTCATGCTGCCCTAGCACACACCCCATTGAATTTTACAAAATAGTTAGATACATGATCAATGGTCTTCCTCGACTGGTGGCATCAAAATAGGAGGCTCTTGCAGGTATTCTTTGATCTTGTCGAAAGTAGTTTGGCACTCATCATTCCATTTGACTACTCGATCTTTCTTAAGTAACTTAAAGATTGGTTCATAAGTAGCTGTCAGGTGAGAAATGAATCTGGCAATGTAGTTTAAACGTACCAAGAATCCTCTGACTTCCTTCTCAGTACGAGGAGAAGGAATCTCTTGTATCTCTTTCACCTTGGAGGGATCCACTTTGATTCCTTTATTGCTGACAACAAAGCCTAGGAGTTTACCAGACCTCACTCCAAACGTGCATTTATTTGGGTTCAACCTCAACTTGTATTTCTTTAGTCTCTCAAAGAGTTTCTATAAATGATCAAGATTCTCTTCTTCTGTTTGAGATCTAGCTATCATGTCGTCCATATAGACCTCTATTTCGTGATATATCATGTCGTGAAATAGAGCTACCATGGCACGCTGATAGGTTGCCCCAGCATTCTTCAGCCCGAATGACATAACCTTGTAACAGAATGTGCCCCAATGTGTGATAAAGGTTATTTTCTCCATGTCCTCAGGCGCCATTTTGATTTGGTTGTATCCTGAGAAACCATCCATGAAAGAAAACACCTTATGTTGTTCCGTATTCTCAACTAGAATATCAATATGGGGTAGTGGGAAATCATCCTTAGGGCTTGCCCTATTCAAATCTCTATAGTCCACCCATATTCACACTTTTCCGTCCTTTTTAGGCACGGGAACAACATTGGAAACCCATTATGGATAGGAAGTGACGGCCAAGAATCCAACATTAAATTGTTTCATGACTTCTGCCTTAATCTTTTCCAACATGTTTGGTCGCATGCGACGAACCTTTTGTTTCACCAATGGACAATCTTCTTTTATTGGTAGACGATGTACCACAATATCTACATCAAGTCCTGGCATGTCTTTATACGACCAGGCAAAGACCTCAACATAATCGTGTAACAACTGAATCAGATGCTCCTTGACACTGGGTTCCAGATTGGCACCCACCTTGACGTCTCTTTTGTCTTCTTCAGTACCTAGGTTAATTGTGTCCACTGGTTCTTCATGGGGCTGAATGGTCCTCTCTTCTTGTTGTAGTAACCTGGCAAGTTCCCCTGGTACTTCACAATCTTTCTCACCTTTGTCTTCGGCTTGGTAGGTTATATTTTCAGAGTCACAGAAGGCCATAGCAGAACCGTTACCCATGGGATCCCGAATGGATGTAGACCTGCATTATGAGTGTGAGTGTATGTAAGAGTAGCTATCTTTGAAAGACAAGAAAATCTAAAAATAAAAATAATGATCACAAAGTTTGTATGCAAAAACGCCCATGATTCATTGATGTCATATGGAAATGAGATGATAACCCTTATAAATGGACCATTGTGCCTCGGGTAAGACACAGGGTTTTAAGAGTCTGAATTGTTTTAATATTACAGATCCGGCAAAATTTAAAGAAAAATTATTGTGGGATAAAAGTGATCAGGATGAAATCTCTAGCCTCCCAGTTGCTGATCCCTCCACTGACAGTTGGGAATATCCAGTCCTCCAGGTTATAGCTATCTTCATCATCCTCCACTGCATTGACTTCGCGGTTGCTGATCTTCAAGGGTGGTCCTCTGGCACGAGCGTGGCGTACAACTTTCTGGGCTCCTGAAGTGAAACCCAAACCGAATTTGTCAGATTTGTATGGGATATCTGAGAGTTAACCCCAAATAGTGCACCCACCTTCTTCTATAACTGCTTTGGCATCCTTTAAAGACGACATCTTGAGCAGAGGCCTTGTAATCTTGGGGACTTGAGACACAACTTTGGTTACTGCCACATCTTGCGGGACTTCTTCAAAGTGCTAGAATGGAGTTTCAATAAATTCACCATCTAATTCTACATATCTGGAGGAATTTAGATGGCTAACCATATACTCTTCTTCTCCATGAACGGTGATGATTTTCCCTTGAATTGAATATTTCAGCATTTGATGCAACATTGAGGTGACTGCACCAGCATTGTGAATCCACGAACGACCTAATAAGCAAGAATATGAAGGGCGAATATCCATTACATAAAAAGTTGAATCAAAATTTTGGGTTCCAACTTTTATGGGGATGTCCACTTCCCCATGCACCATCCTTTTTGAGCCGTCAAAGGCCCTTACTACTATGTTGCTCAATTTCAATGTCAATCCTTCACAGTCAAGCCTATCAAGAGCCTTTTTAGGCAAAACATTCAGAGACGAACCAGTGTCCACCAAAACATGAGCCAAGGTCGCGCCCCTGCATTTGACTGAGACATGTAATGCCTCATTATGCTTCCTCCCTCTTGGCGTTAAATCAGCATCTAAAAAAACTATACCATTATCTGCGATCAAGCTGGCTATGCAGTCTTGGAACCGATCGACATATGTTTCTTATTGTTGTACCCCAAAATTTTCCCTCTCGTTTATCAAGATTATTCTCATAAGATCTCTTTGACTCAAGACTGGATTAGGATTTGACCAACTCAAGACCTCTCATTAGGCACTGATCACCCAAAATTAGGGTTTGAGTTTTCCCAAGGATTTTTGGACTATCAATGCTTCATATGACTTTCAAACATTATTATGGACAGTTAACCTAAAAATCAGTTGTATTGGGGAAAAAGTCAACCATGGCCAATTTACAGTCAAACTTCATAAATTTTGATCCACATAAACATTTTAGACTCATATATGTCATTTGATCAAGTTTGGACCATAATTCCTCAAGAAATTTGATCAAATCATCAAAAGGGCAAAATGGTCAAAATTAGGGTTTTGACTGAGAAAGGGTAATTTCTGATTTTTGACCAAGAAAATGACCACTTGATTTGAAGCGTGATTTGAAGGGTTCAATTGTATCATCTTGACCTAATAACATGGTTCAAAACATTTCAATTTCATTGGATTGACAAATGAAATTTACAGTCAACTGATCAAAAGTCAACTGTATACTGAAAAGTCAAACTTTGACTTTTTGGCCAAAATCAAGTGCCAAGGATCACAATTCATCAAAACATGTCAAAATATGAAACTTGTTCATCAAGGAATCAAAGATTGAAGATTTGGTTTTGAAATTTGAATTTTTCTTAACTTAAAATTTTTTCTAAGTGTAGAAAATTTCTTATTTTTTCTCAACTTTAGGTCAATTTTCCACCATGATACAAGATGATTCAAAGAAAGTTCCCAACATGAAAGTTGTAGACCTCCATGAATCTACAACTTTGCTTCACACATTTTTTCTTAAAGATGCTTGGATCTCAAGATATAATTTTGTGAATACATGCCCATGAACTAAAATAACTTAGTGAAATTTTGCCCTAATTTAGGCAGGTTTTTGACCCAACTTCATGGAAATTTTTCACCTAGTTCCAAGAGGAATCTTGAAATGCATTTCAATTATGAGTTATATATCACATTGCAAGCTTTCCAAAATGTCCAAGAACTCCTTAAGATAATTTTTGAGTAGAGAGAATCGAAGAGATGAAGTTGGCAATTTCTCACTTTGAATTCAAGCCATTTCATGAAGAACAAAATTCAAATCCTCAAGCATGCTATACAATCTTCACTTTTCAGGCCTCAAACTCGTTTTCACTCCACCATTAATGGACTGCACAAGATTTCATGCCCTAAAGCCAAGAATTAAATGCATTGTACAAGAAAATAACCATTTATGGAAGAAAGACAACATTGCCATTTTGGAAAAGCATGCTTTATGCATTTTTTCATTTCTTGAGCCTTGGACTTGTTCTTTCTGCACAAACCAAGCCTCTAAGCCTGAAAAAAACATGTTTAAAGCTTCACACTACCCTACAAGATCATAACCATGCATTAAGAAGTCATTTCTCACACTTGCTTCAAAAACAAGAAATGTAACAAGACATGTGATCTTATACTTCTGAGCAAGCACAAGTCCTCCAATCTTTTGCTCTATATAAAGATATCACTTTGCAACTAAAAGCAAGAATTCCCAAGCCTTGAAACACCCTAGAATCAGAAATTGCATACTAAGCTTCCAAACTTGTCATTTCTGACTTGTGAATTGAATCTTCCATTCCACTCGTGCGTTTTCAGGCCTTTTGCTTCCCTAAGCTTCCTTACCTTACAAGAAAACCATCCCACACCCTGAAACATCACTGTAACTCCATCTTCCCCATTGTTGAACTTCAAAAACAGAGTAACACTGGTGGACTTCTAGAGATCATCCCAGCCACCCTCAAGACAATCTAAGCATTGCATTAGCTTCCTAGAGGTTCAAGGAAGCTAACCTAATCATCACAGCATCCTAAAGCAGGCTCATTTCCAAAACACGATTTCTATTTTCAAGGTTAGTTTTCCGTTTTTCCAACTCTTGATATAGGCATAGTTATCTTTCCATTTGTGAATATACAATGTAGACATCATTGCTACAAAGCTGTACATATCCCTAACTTGCATTTATTTGGCCTGATTTGAGAGAATTTTGAGTTTGAAGATTCTGAAAAATTAGGTTAAGAATTAGGGCCATTAAAATTCTCTTTAATCTTGGACTTATAGTTTTAGTTATGCAAATGGTTAGAATCGTGAGATAAAATTCTATAACATTCATGTTATCAATTTCCATTTTTGTTGAGAGATGAAAGAGTTACAAGAGGTCAGACTAGCTAGAGGAAGAAGACGAAGTACAGGGCCAAGGAAGCTTTTTGTGTTATGTTTTTCTTGTTTCACATAAACTAACGGATGTACAGCCACCCCAGTGGCAAGGTAGCGCGCTGGAAATGCATAGGTCGTGGGTTCGAACCTTGGCGCTACCTTTTGTTTTTTTTTCATATTTTTCCAGTTTCATTTTTGGCTGTTTGCAGGATGGGCTTCAACATTTGGGCCTTAGCGTTTTTTTCTAACATACTACCCCTTGTTTGCTTGCAGCACCCCTGGCCCATAATTTTTATTATTCATTTTTATTTTCATTTCTATTTTATTAAATACATTTTCCTTAATATTAAAAATCATAAAAAATATAAAAATGCTAAATTCATATTTTTGGTCCATTTTATTTTATTTTTTCTCATAAAAAATATATTTTATTTTAGTTACATATATATATATATATATATATATATATATATATATATATATATATATATATATATATATATATATATATATATATATATATATATATATATATATATTCTTTAATAAACTTAAATAAAAAATAGAATTAGTTTAATCATTTATTTCTTTTTTCTCACATTTATAAATATTTTTTAACATATAAAGAGACTAAATATTTTCATAAAATATTATCTATTTTCAATACAAAAAAATGCACAAAAAATAATACTTAAAGAGCTTTATTTTCTTTTAAATTAGAAATTAGGGTTAACCATTCTTTTCAAGAAATAATTTCCTTTTTAAATATTTTTAGGATTAGGTCAAAATTGTTTTGCATATGAAAAATAAAACAATTTCTTTTCCTTGCATATACATAATATTGCACATTTAATTTATATTGTATCTTATTGATTCAAATATTTGTACAAATTCACAATTTGTATTCCCCCCACCCATAAAATGTTGTAATAGCGTATTAATCTTTAAATTACGCAATTTACCGCTTTTACCTACCATGCTAGTAATTAGGGTTTGAATGGCAAGATAAAAATAAATCAAATAGAAAACCCTAAATCCAAGACAAAATCAAAGCATGAAAATAACACACTTGCACACAAGCATCCTTAGGGTTTCTCCACTTGGTTGCCTTATACATGGCCATATTACGCATGCGAAGTATCTTGGCAAACAAACAAATATAAGATCATAGTCCCTTGATGATGCTATTCTAAGTTGGCTTACAAAAATGATCTTAGTCCCTCAAAAAATGCTAAGATACTTTGTAACATTGCTAATCATGGTTATGCGATGACCCACGCCCGTCCCGTTTACATCCAAAGATAAGGTTGCTTACCAAATAAATGGTAAGACAACAATGTCATAGGAATAGAAAATAAACAAGAAAGACATTTGAGTAGGTAGATTACTTCTAGTTACTTGCTCTATTTTCAAACAAATATCCTTGCTATTTTAAAAAGAAACAAACACACACACACATTTCCAAAATATTTTACAAACATTGAAAATATTTTCAAAAAGACAAACATCTTTGTATACATTCTTGCCAAAAGCAAGTGATTTAGCAAGTAACTAAGAGCCCATGGAAAACCATGGATGAAAAGGATGCTAACACCTTCCCTTTTTATAATCTACCCCCCGAACTTAAGAAATAATCTCAAAGGTCTTTCCTGTGCTTCTTCACCTTTCCTTTTGGATAAAAGAAAAGTCGGTGGCGACTCTTGCTAACCGCAACATTTGCAATAAAATGCAAAACCCTCAAGTCAGTTCTCCCACCGTATCACAAAACTGGCGACTCTGTTGGGGAATTTTTAAAAGTGGGGTTACCTTAGGGCTAGATCACATTTATTTGCTTACATTGTTTAACTTGTTTGCTTTACATTATGGTTCTTTGTATGGGTTTGAATCCTCCACCCGAATTTGGGAGACATTATAGGTAAATAGCAATACATTGTGGAAACTGTGCGGGGTATACCGACATGGTCCAAGCAATAGCTATGTTAGTGTGACATATTTGTGGGTACCAGTAGCCTTTGAGTCAATCAAAGAGAATACGGGGCCGCTGAGTGATGTCATGAAGCACTAATGAACTTCTAGAACCCTTTACTTGACCAACTTGGCCTTTAGGATGTAGTGAGATGACCGATTTTAGTGCAGTCCGAAGTTGTTAGATACTCGATACTACACTCATTGAGCTTTGGTTTCTTGGGATATTTCGGTCGCCTTAAATAGGCTTGAGCTGAAACAATGACCAAGGAAACAGTCCAGTGATATTGAGCTCCTTAGAACCCGGTTACTATTATTATAACATGTTTAAGCCAACTAAACTTCAAGAGAGTACTTACCTATAAAACCCCGTGCAAGCCTAAACTAAGAACTTGTTTGCTTTGCTATGCATACTTGTACATAACATCATAACATCATGAACATCATATGCATTCACTAACCATTTCAAGGATTTTGGAGATTCATCTTTGTTCTTGTTTTATAGGATATGGATTCACTTCGCAGGAAAACTATCCAAGTCAACCTTGTAAGAATTCCTCCACAACTTAAGGAGCTAGCTTTAAGGATCCCTGAGAACTCTCCATTCACCGAGAGACATGGTCGTCTACTCAACTTGGTCACCTCCAGCACAGATGAGGATATGATGAAGGTGCTCTTCCAGTTCTTTGATCCTTTGCACCATTGCTTCACATTTCTCGACTATAAGCTTGTGCCCACTTTGGAAGAATTCTCTCAACTCTTTAGGATTCCCATTATCAATCAACTACCTTTCAAAGGTACAGAAAGAGACCCAAAGCCAGAAGAGACTGCTCAAGCTCTGCACTTTCACTCATCTGATGTCACAACTCATTGGGAAACTAGAAGTGGTGTCAAAGGCTTCTTAGCAAAGTTCCTGTTTGAGAAAGCTCAAGGCTGTTGGAATTCCTTAGAATTACAAGCCTTTGAGGAAATTGTGGCTCTCCTAATCTATGGGATGGTTTTGTTTCCCAATCCTGACCAACTCATAAATGTGAGTTCCGTCAAAATCTTCATGTCATGCAATCCGGTGCCTACATTGCTAGGAGATATCCTACACTTTTTTCACAATCGCACAATGAGGAAAAGAGGTGTCCTTATGTGTTTCACTCCTCTCCTAGCAAGATGGTTTATTTCTCATCTTCCCGAATCAGTCTTAAAGAATGAGCAAGGATTGAGGTGGTCACAAAGGTTAATGACGCTCAAACATTCAAATATTCATTGGTGCTCCCGATCCAAAGAAAATGTTATCATTGTTGACCGTTGTGGGGAATTCCCTAATGCCCCTCTACTTGGAATTAGGGGAGGCATCACCTACAACCCGTGCTTAGCTCTAAGACAATTTGGTTATGCCCGAAGGGATGGCCCGCATGAGATGCTGATTCAAGGCTTGGTATTCGACTACGACAATGACGATCAAGGTCTTCGCCAGAGATTCATCTGAGCTTGGAGGATGCTAAACAAGGTGGATAGCAAGACTTTGGGACACAAGAATTCCATCTCTCTTGAGCCTTACCTCAAATGGGTATAAACCCGCGCTCAAATTCTTATGATGCCTTATCCTTCCATCCTTCCGGTGATCATTGAGCCTGTTAAGGAGGGAGAAGTTCCATACACTATCCTACATCCTGACATGCCCACATCTCTTGAATACTTACAAAGGGATTGGATACAGCTCAAAGGAGAGCGAGATACTTTCGAAGCCTAATTCTACGCAAGCGAGAAGAAGGTTTTGGAACTCACTAGGTTACTTCATGAGGAGCAGACTCTAAATGCCTACATAGCACCAAAGAGGATGCGCACTACTTTTTTATCTTAGAGTGTTGTATTATTTTGCCCAAGGGGCATTGATGTACTCAAACTCTATCTTATTAATATAACGTGTGTTTATTTTTGTCTAAAACGAACTTGAATCTTTAAAAATACTTGAAAACATTACATATGCACATATCATTCATCATAACATAAACAAGTATTTTGCAACAAGTTTCCTCATCTCTCTACTGTTTATTTCAGTAAGATGGATCTCGAACAGACGGTCAAAGATCTCCAAACCCAGAACACACAATTTCAACAGTTACTCATGACCCTAGCCAAGGGGCAAGAAGAGTTGAAGACTCTGTTAGCTGAAGAAAGAAAGAAGAAAACAAAGAAGGTCACTGGGGTTTTAAACATGGGGAGAAGGTTTCAAGGATAGACTAGAAGAACCTTTAATTTCGCAACAACGTTCGGTGAAGGAGAGGGGAAAGGAAAGGAAACAGCGGTTCCGTCAGAATCTGAAGAGGAGGAAGAAGAGGAAGACTAATCTGGGGAACAGTATCCTCCAGCTAATGATAAGTACAAACATCTTGAAGAGCGTTTGAGCGCTATGGAAATACAAAAGGTGCCAGGTCTAGACTTTGAAGAATTGGGACTAGTACCGGGGATTGTGATCCCTCCGAAATTCAAAGTGCCTTTGTTTGCAAAATATGATGGGGTGTCATGTCCTAAGATGCACCTCCGATCATATGTGAGAAAGATCCAACCACACTCCGCCGATAAAGACCTGTGGGTGCATTTTTTCCAAGATAGCCTATCTGGAACACAACTCGATTGGTTTTACCAATTGAAAAGGGCCAACGTCCACAACTGGGAAGACCTTGCCGCAGCTTTCTATAAGCAATATCAATATAATACTGATTTGGCGCCTAACCGTACTCAACTTCAGAGTATGGCTATGGCTTCCAATGAGGGTTTCAAGGATTACGCGTAGAAGTGGAGAGATCTAGTTGGGAGAGTGAAACCCCCTTTGTATGAAAGGGAGTTGGTGGAAATGTTCTTAGGCACTCTATCGGGCCCTTTCTTCAACCATCTGATTGGAAGCTCATCTGTAGGATTTACTGAGTTAATACTGACCGGAGAAAGGGTGGAAGCTGGCATAAAAAGTGGAAAGATTCATAAGGATTCATCTACCTCTACAGCTGTGAGGAAACCTTTCATTGGGAAGAAATAAGTAGCCGCTGTATATCAACAAAGGAACTAAGGGAGAGCCAAACGCCGACCAATGGTAGGGGCTGTTATGATCCCAAAGCCTACATCTGATCAACCAAGAAGTAATCAACCAAGGGTGGAGAGGCCAATCCGGCAATTCACCAGAATCAATATGACTCTAGCCCAGGTTTTACCGCATCTTCTGAAATCCAATTTGGCAACTTTAAAATAAGCCCCAAAGAACCCCAACACAGCGTCCTCTCATTATCACCCAAATGCCCGTTGCGCATATCATTCCGAAATTCCGGGTCACGACACTAACAACTGTTGGGCCTTGAAAAACAAAATTCAAGACCTTATAGACGCAAAAGAGATTGAGTTTGATGCGCCTGATAAGCCAAACATCATTTCTGCTCCTATGCCTAGACATGGTCACCACACCAATGTTGTTGAAGAAGATTTATTTGTTACCACAATTGATGAACTCTTGACTCCACTCCCAATCATTAAGATAAACTTGTTAAAAGCCGGTGTATTCCTGGGTTGTAATGAAGACTGCCATCTTTGCTTATCCTCACCAACTGTTTGCCCTTTGTTGAAAACAGGCATTCAACGCTTGATAGACAACAAAGAGATCCTGTTTGAAAGTACTCTTGTTCCACCTGTTCCTGTTGAAGACGCTTCAATCGTAACCATCTCCGCCAATTCTTCCAGGGTCCCCAAAAGACCCGTTAGAATTACATTGGTTCCAAAAACTACTCCTCTTATAATCATAATGCCTGGGCCAGTCCCGTATGAGTCAGATAAAACTGTGCCATGGAATTACGGTGGAGACATCTACTACCATGGCATCAAATAAGATGGGTTGGCCGCCGAAGAGATGAGCTCCGAAGAAGAAGACTCTGACATTAGCAATATTTCCGGAACCAGTAAGATTACCTAAAGCGGTAGAATCTTCTCTCCAGAAATTGCTCCCCCAAAGGCAGTTTTTGGACCCGGGGCTGCTCCAAAGGTTACTTTTGTACCGCTGATCTGCAAGAGCTTCTATTGACGAAGACGCTACAACCCATGCTGTCCTTCCTACCAACACTCCTTCTGCTGAAAACTCGAGGAAAAAGTATTCAAGTAGAGCCTGTCCAGACGAAGGCCCAACCACTGGCTATTCCCAAAACCTCCAAGAAAGAGATGGAGGAGATCCTGAGAATAATAAAGAGGAGCGACTACGATGTCGTTGAAAAGTTGGGGCAAACTCCCTCCAAAATCTCCATGTTGGCATTGCTGTTGTGTTCCGAAGCACATGCGAATGCCCTAGTGAAGTTCCTAAAGATAGCCCATGTGCCTCAAGAGACGTCTGCTGACCAATTTCAAGATTGCGTGGCCAGCTTGACAGTTGATAATGTCCTAGGCTTATCAGATGTTGATCTGACACCAAGGGGAAGAAAGCACAACGAGGCATTGCATGTCTCTGTGGAATGTAGAGGAACAACTCTGGCCCATGTCTTGGTGGACACTGGCTCATCTTTGAATGTTTTACCAAAGAAAGCTCTCGACAGATTAGACTGCGAAGGACTAACGTTGAAACCCAGTAACATAATCGTAAGAGAATTTAACGACTGTGGATCCATAATGCTGGCGCTGTCACCTCTACACTGCACCAGATGCTGAAATATCCGGTCCAGGGAAAGATCATCACTGTCCACAGAGAGGAAGAGTATATGATTAGCCACCTCAATTCTTTCCGGTATATGGAATTGGACGGCGAGTTCATTGAAACTCCTTTTCAACATTTCGAAGAAGTACCTCAAGAGGTAGCAGTAACCAAGACGGTGTCCCAGATTCCCAAGATTACAAGACCTCCGCTCCAGATGTCATCTCTAAAGGATGCCAAGGCAGTAGTAGAGGAGGGTGGATGCACCATCTGGGGGAAACTTCCGGATATTCCGTATAAATCTGACAAGTTTGGTTTAGGATTCACTTCAAATGCTCAGAAGGTTGTACGCCGCGCCCGTGCTGGAGGGCCACCCTTGAATATTAGTGTTGTACCCCAAAATTTGCCCTCACATTTCTCAATGATTTCTCATCACAAAACCTTTGAAGCCCAAGATCCAGTTAGGGTTTCATCTGCTCAAGACTTCTCCTTGCACTGTTGACCCAAATTAGGGTTTGTGTTTGCACCAAGATGTTTTGACCTAAAGTGCCTAAGATGACTTTCATGCTTCATATTAGACTCCAAAGTTTATCCACATCAAGTTTCAAGTCTTGATTCCAAGTTTTGCCCAGTTAATTGGACAATTGACCTAGGAATCAGCTGTATTGAGGGAAAAGTCAACTGTGGCCAATTGACAGTCAAATCTCATGAAAATTGACCCACATCAACATTATAAACTCACATGGATCATTTGATCAAGTTTGGATCACAGTTCCACAGGAAATTTGATCAGATCACCAAAAGGGCAAAATGGTCATTTTTAGGGTTTTGACTGCACAAAGGCAATTTTTGACTGTTTGACCTAGACAATGGCAAACCAAGCTCATATATGGACTCAAGGACCCCATAGAATTGTCTTGACATTCTCAACAAGTTCAAAAGATCCCAAGTACACAAGATTGACAATTGAATTTCCTAGTCAATTGATCAATTTTGACTGTACACTGAAAATTCAAACTTTGACTTTTTGGTCAAAATCAAGAGTCAAGATTCATTTTTCATCAAAACATGCCAAATCATGAAACTTGTTCACCAAGAAATCACAAAATGCAAATTAGGGTTAGAAATTAGAATTTTTCATAACTTAGAATTTTTCTAAGTTATAAAAAACCCTAATTTTTTTCCAACTTTGCCCCACTTTTTCAGCAAGATCCATTTGGATTCAAACAAAAGTCAAAACATGAAAGTTGTAGCTTGTTGCATAATCTACAACTTTGATTCACAAAGTTTTCCCAAATGAGGCTTGTATCTCAAGTTACAAATTTTTGAATAAGGGCACTAAACCATTCTTAACTTAGTGAAATTTTAACCTATTTTGACAAGGTTTTCTACCCAACTTCAAGGCCATTTTCCATACACTTCCACTTGGAATTTCAATTTGCATTTCAAAGATGGATTGTAGTACACATTCCAAGCTTTCCAAAATGTCCAAGAACTTCTCAAACAACCTCATAACTTGAGAGAATCGAATTTCACAATATGGCAAAAACTCACTTTTGGATTGATCATGAACATGTTCATAACTTAAGCCATTTTCAAGTCAGCATAGTTTGTGCTAAATTACAGGTCCTAAAACCCTTTGACACTCAATAATTCAATGCAAAACCTTTGTGCCAAGGCCTTGTTTCATGAGTTCAAGCATTGCCTAAAGGATTAATCCCAAAATAGATAAAGCATTTCTTCCATTTTTGCAAAAGTTAACTTTATGTCCAATTGAAAATCCAAGCAGTACAAATGAGATCTAATTGGCACAAGATTATGAGCAAAACACTCTGATCAAGGAGGGATTATGTAGCTCATTAGGGGGCCACTACTGACCTAGAACACAACATGAGCATTTGTTGCTTAAAGTGTAAGTAACTTGGCATATTGTAACACAACTCTCATATCAGCCTGCAAACCCTTAAGTGAACTTGAAAAACACACTCAAGACATCTCAACCAAGCTAGTGCACGACCCTAACACCTCTCATACACTCCCAATCTCAGAATCACCTTCAAACTGCAGAAACAGGGCCAGGCCTGCAGTTTGAGTGCCATCTTCCATTTCCCTCAAGCTCTCTTGCCCAAACCAATTCACACACATTCCCTAGCATCTATGCAAGCTAACCATGACTTGAAACACGACCTGTAATCCCTCTAACCAGTTCCACCATTTTCAGTTTCTTGTTTTGCAGGTGAAGTGCTCTAGCACGATTCAAAAGCTTTCAAGACAAAGTAAACATTGGAATAGCATCCCTGGACCTCAAGGAAGCTTTTCCAATCATCACCTTGCACTGAAAGCTTCCTCATTGCCAGATAGAAATTCAACTGAACAGGTATTTTGGTGAACTCCTATCTCTCTTATTAAGCATCATTAGCTCTAAGTTTGTGAATGAACAATGTTCTACTCATGCCACTGAACATGTACATGTTTTTACTTTTCATTTCTTTTGCTTGAGCTGTGAGAATTTAAGGTTTGAAAATGGCAGAAAATCTAGGTTAGGATTTGGGGGAGAAGAAATTCTCCCTCATCTTAGAGAGTTAGATCAAGTTCTGCATATGGTTGGATTCATCTCTTGATGCTGAACATTTTTTATGTTATGAGTTTTCATTAATAAGCCAGGAATCAGGAGTTAGAAGTTTGAGAATAAGGGCGCGCGTTTTTAACTGGTTTTGTCTGAAGGTTGAAGACAATGTCTTCTTGGGCTGGGCCTGAGTGATTTTCTTATTCACACCACCTTTTTGGTTTTACACCCCCTGAGCCCATTTGCTTTATTTTTAATATTTTTTGACTTTTTCTTTTTTTAATTGACTCATTTATTTTTTCTCAACATATTAAAAATATAAAAATATTTTTTCTCATCATTTTTGAATTTATTAGGTATTTATTTGATTTTTTCTTTTAGTTTGTACATAAATAAATAAATATATACTTTTTGTTTAAAATACTAAAATAGCACAAATATATTTTATACACTTTTATCTTATTTTTTTACTTCCTGAAAATATTTTATAGAAAAATACCTTTTTTATTTTAATATTAAATATTATTAATTAACATATATAATACATATCTTGTAAATAATATAAATATATATATATATATATATATATATATATATATATATATATATATATATATATATATATATATATATATATATATATATATATATATATATATATATATATATATATATATATATATATATATATATATATATATATATATATATATATATATATATATATATATATATATATATATATATATATATATATATATTAATACATTTAGGGTAAAAATATCAAAATATACATATTTTTTATTTTTATTAATATTTAACACTAAAAAGACATTTTTATAAATATACTATATTTTATTTTATTTTTGTATGTAAATAGTAAATATTATATGAATTAATTGATTAATATCCCTTTTTGATTAAAAATTAGGGTTTTGCCCTAAATTTGAAAATACTCCAAAAATAATACCTTTTTATTTCTCTTTTTATTTCACATAAATAATATTCTTTTTTTTTATACACATAACAATTCTTTTTACATTTTGCATATTTATTTCAATTTCCATTTAATTATACAATTATTTGTCTTGTAAATATTCAAAGAAAATGATGTAATAGTTAGGTTTTAATTCTTGTCTAAATATACCCCATTTGAAACATTGTACCCCCTCCCCATATTATTGTGTTGTAATAGTGTAGGAATTTAAATTTCGCACTTTAATGCTTTCTAAACCTACCATGCTAGAATTAGGGTTTGTATGCGAATAAAACGAACAAAATAGTTTGACCTAATTTCAAGATAAATAAGCATGAAAATGGACAACACATTTCACACTTGTACCCCTAGGGTATTCCACTTTGTTGCCTTCAAATAATTGGGTCATATTGCATGTTGAATTTCTTTGGGTAAAACAAACAATCAAATGATCATAGTCCCTCAAAATGTTGCCTAAATGAATGATCAAGTCCCTTTTAAAAAAAAATTGCCCAAAGTCATTTAACACTATTGCAATTATGGTCTAAAACGATGACCCGCGCCCGTCCCTTTCACCTCCTAAGACAAGATTGTCCACCAAATGCAATGGTGGAGCAAAATTGTCAAAAGGTTTAAAACATAACAAAAACCTTTGAGAAAACTTTAGGGTAGGTAACTCTTAAGTACTTGCCAATTTGTAAAGAAAACACTTGCCTAATTTTAAACTACACTTCACAAACACTTTCAAAACAAACTTTCAAAAACCTTGAAACATCTTTTCAAAAGACAAACACCTCTTGTAAAACATTCGAGTAAAGAATTGTTACAAGGGTAGCCTACACAAGGCATCTTTTCAAACATCTTCAAAGTCACACACCAAGCACCATTTCAAACAATTGAAAACCAAGGCAAGTTGATCTAAGTAAAGTACCTAAGAGCCCATGGATAACCATGGATAGAAAGGGTGCTAATACCTTCCCTTTCTATAATCTACTCCCCGAACCCAAGAAAAAATATCAAAGGTTTTTGCTGTGCTTTTTTAAACCTTTCCTTAGGATAAAATAAAAAGTCGGTGGCGACTCTTGCTCAACCGAAACATTTGCGAAAATAAACGCAAAACCCTAGTCAGTTCTCCCACCGTATCACAGAACTGGCGACTCTGCTGGGGAAAAATTTAAAAGTGGAGTAACCTTAGGGCTTAGGTCACCCTCTTGCATGACTAATTGTTTGATTTGTTTGCTTTATACTTTGGCTTTATTGTTTGGGTTTGCAATCCTACACCTGGATTTTGGGAAACATTCATAGATAGCAATACGTTGTGGAAACTGTGCGGGGTATACCGACGCGGTCGAAGCAATAGCTATATTAGTGCGACATATTTGTGAGTACAGGTAACCCTTGAGTTCAATCAAGGAGAGTATGGGGCCGCTGAGTGATGTCACTAAGCACTAATGACCTAGAACCTTACTTGACCATCTTGGCCTTTTATTAGGGATAGTGAGATGACCGGCTTTGGTGCAGTCCGAAGTTGGTAGATACTCGACACTACACTCATTGAGGGTTGTTTTCTTGGAATATTTTGGTCGCTAGTTAAGTGGCTAAACCAAAACAATGAACAATGAAAACAATCCAATGATATTGAGCTCCTTAGAACCCGGTTACTATTTATAGGACAGGTTTTTAAGCCAACTACACTCAAGAGGGTACTTACCTATGAAACCTCATGCAAGCCCGAAACTAGGGTTTTGGTGTGAATTGCTTGTACATATGTTTTGTGCATACATCATAAACATCATAAAACATCATATGCATTCACTAACCATTTCAAGGGTTTTGGATCTTCATCTTTGTTCTTGTTTTGTAGATCATGGAAATTCCTCGCAGAAAAACCATCCAAGTCAACCTTGTGAGAATCTCTCCTCAACTCAAGGAGCTCACCTCAAGAATTCCAGAAAATTTATCCTTCAGTGAAAGACATGGTAGACTGCTCAGCCTAGTCAACACCAACATTGAAGAAGACATGATAAAAGTGCTATTCCAGTTCTTTGACCCTCTTCACCACTGTTTCACTTTCCCTGATTATCAGTTGGTACCCACTTTGGAGGAATTTTCTCAACTCTTGAGAATTCCTATCCTTAATCAACTACCCTTCAACGGTACGGAAAAGGAACCAAAACCAGAAGATGTTGCTCGAGCATTACATCTACAACCATCCGACATCAAGGGGCATTGGGAAACCAGAAGCGGCGTCAAGGGATTCTTAGCAAAATTCTTGTTTGAGAAGGCACAAGAATGTTGGAATTCATTGGACCTACAAGCTTTTGAAGAGATTGTGGCACTCCTCATTTATGGGTTGGTCTTGTTCCCAAATCCTGACCAATTGGTAGATGTCAATGCCGTCAAAATCTTCTTGTCCAGAAATCCAATACCAACATTGCTTGGGGACATCCTTCACTCATTTTACACACGAACAATGAGAAAGAGGGGTGTTCTCATGTGCTGTACTCATATCCTTGCAAGGTTGTTTATTTCGCACCTTCCGCAATATGTCTTGAAGAATGACCAAGGTACAAGGTGGTCCCAACGGTTGATGACTCTTACTCATTCTGATGTGCATTGGTGTTCTCGGTCCAGAGAAAATGTCATCATTGTCGATCATTGCGGAGAATTTCCTAATGTTCCCTTACTTGGAATCAGGGGAGGTATCACCTACAACCCTTGCCTAGCTTTGAGGCAATTTGGATATGCACGAAGGGATGGCCCTCATGACATGTTGATTCCTAACCTAGTTTTTGACTTCGACAACGATGCGCAAGGACTTCGCCAAAGATTCATCAGAGCTTGGGGAAAACTCAACAAGGTTGATAGCAAGACTCTGGGACACAAGAACTCCATCCCTCTTGAGCCCTATCTCAAGTGGGTACGAGCCCGAGCCCAAAGTCTAATGATGCCTTATCCTCATGTACTCCTAGTGATTAAAGAGCCCGTCAATGAAGGAGAGGTTCCCTACACCATCCTACATCCAGACATGCCTACATCGTGGGAAGAAATGCAGAAAAGTTGGATTCAGCTCAAGGAGGAACGGAACACTTTTGAAGCTAGCTACTACGCCAGTGAAAAGAAGGTTCTAGAGCTTACCCGCCGACTCCACGAGCAAGAGGCCCTCAACACCTACATCGCACCAAAGAGGATGCGCAATGTCTTTCTGCCTTAAGAAGTTTATTTTGTAATATTTGGCCCATGGGGCATTTATGTACTAACAAATTTCTTCTTATTAATATGACGTGCGTTCTTCTTTGTCTGAAACAATTTTGAATGTTCCAAATCCTTGAATGTATTGCATACATAAGCATACCATTCATCATGTGCATAAGCAGGTCTCACTCCAGGTTTCCTTATCTGTCTGCTGTTTATTTCAGTAGGATGGATCTCGAGCAAACAGTCAAAGACCTACAAGCTCAGAATGCACAGTTCCAGCAACTCCTGATGACCTTGGCTAAGGGTCAGGAGGATATCAAGACTCAGTTGGGGAATAAGGACCCAGTGAAAAAGAAGAAAAAGAGGATTGGGGTGGCTACTTTGGGGAGAAGATTTGACAGAGAAGCTCGGAGAGTGCTTGAATTTCCTCCTACTTCTGATGAAGGGACTAGTAAAAGAGATGGAGTTGCGGTGACTTCCGAGTCTGATGCGGAGGAAGAAGAAGTTGAAGAGGATGAAGATTATTCTGACCAGCAATATCCTCCAACTGATGATAAATACAAGGGTTTAGAAGACAGATTGGCTGCCATGGAACTACAAAGAGTACCGGGTTTGGATTTTGAAGACTTGGGCTTGGTTGCCGGGATTGTGATTCCCCCAAAATTCAAAGTGCCAGTGTTTGTGAGGTATGATGGGCTGTCCTGCCCCAAAATGCATCTCAGGTCCTACGTGAGAAAGATTCAACCCTATACGGCAGATAAAAACCTCTGGATTCATTTCTTTCAAGACAGCCTGTCGGGAGCTCAGTTGGAGTGGTTTTACCAGCTAGAAGGAACCAGTGTCAGAAATTGGGAAGATTTGGCTACCGCTTTCTACAAACAATACCAGTATAATTCTGATCTTGCTCCTACTCGTACCCAACTTCAGGGTATGTCACTAGGAACAAGCGAGGGATTCAAAGAATATGCACAAAAATGGAGGGATTTGGCTGGCAGGGTGCAGCACTCTTTAACCGACCGTGAACTCGTTGGTATGTTTCTTGGGACCTTATCTGGGCCATTTTTCAATCATCTAATTGGTAACTCTTCCGCGGGGTTTACCGATTTGATCTTAACAGGCGAAAGAATAGAAGCTGGCATCAAGTCAGGAAAGATTCAGAAGGGTGTTGCTGCAAGTGTGGAGAAGAAACCTTTTAAGAAGGAGACAACTATGGTATATTCTCAGAGAAGAGCAGGGAAGATGGAGCGTCGGCCAACTGTGGGGGCCGTAATGATTCAAAACACTCCGAGTGAGCAGCCTCGCTATAACCAGTCCAGACCAAATCAACAACGAGTGGAACGGCCACAATGGCAGTTCACCCGTATTAATATGACTCCAACGCAAGTGCTTCCCCATCTGTTAAAGTTGAATCTCGCCACCATCAAGGAGGCACCAAAGAATGTGAATACGTCCTCTCCGCATTATCATGCTAATGCTAAATGCGCCTACCATTCAGACAGTGTTGGACACGACACTAATGATTGTTGGGCACTCAAGCATAAGATCCAAGACCTGGTAGAGGCGAAAGAGGTAGAGTTTGACGCTCCGGAGAAGCCTAATGTAATATTTGCTCCCATGTCGAAGCACGGCCGAAATGTCAATGCCATTGAAGAAGATTTGTATGTTGCTGATGTTAATGATCTGATAACTCCTTTGTTAACCATCAAGTTGAATTTGTTAAGGGCCGGGATCTTCCCGGGATGTAAAGAAGACTGCTATTGTTGTTACTCTCTGCCGTTTGATTGTCCGTTACTGAAGAAAGGCATCCAAGGCCTTATGGATAGTCGACAAATTTTGTTTGAAAAAGTTTCTGCTGTTCCAGCTCATACTGAAGATGTCTCAATCATAACCATTCACGCCAATCTTTCCAAGGCCGTCAAAAAGCCTGTTAAGATTACACCAACTACGAAATCTGTTCCTTTGAAGATAACAATGCCAGGGCCTGTTCCCTATGTTTCTGAGAAGTCGATACCTTGGAACTATGGCGGCGACGTCTACTACCATGGCATCAAGCAAATCGAAATAATTGAAGAAAGTTCGGATGATGAAGGAGCCAGCATTAGTAACATTGCCGACACTAGCAAAATCACCAGGAGCGGGAGAATATTTTCTCCAGAGATTGCCCCTCCAAGAGCAGTCTTTGGACCCTCATCAGCTGACAAGGTCGTCCCTGCACCAATAAAACTTTCTGCTAGAACTCCTTTGATTGAAGAGGTTGTTGTTCCTGGTACTGTCTCTCCTACCGCTGCTGACAAAGTTAAGGGAATCCAAGATGAGCCCGTCGAGATGAGGGCTCAACCCTTGGTTATCCCGGAAACCTCCAAGAAGGAAATGGATGAGATTTTGAGGATAATCAAAAGAAGTGATTACGATGTGGTGGAACAGTTGGGGAAAACCCCCTCCAAGATCTCCATGCTAGCACTACTACTTTGCTCAGAAGCGCACGCTAAAGCCCTGATAAAATTCCTGAAGGCAGCTCATGTGCCCCAGGAAACCTCTGCGAATCAATTTCAAAATTGCGTGGCTAGCCTGACTGCGGACAATGGATTAGGTTTTTCCGACGCCGACCTAACTCCTAAAGGGAGAAACCACAATGATGCTTTGCACATTTCAGTCGAGTGTCGAGGAACTACTCTCGCACACATCTTGGTCGACACTGGTTCGTCGCTGAATGTTTTGCCTAAAAAGGCCTTGGACCGACTAGATTGTGAGGGGTTGGAATTGAAGCCAAGTGATATTGTTGTCAGAGCTTTCGATGGTTCGAAGAGAATGGTCCATGGAGAGGTTGAAATTCCCATCAAGATAGGTACTGAGGTGTTTAAATCCACTTTCTATGTGATGGACATCCGTCCGTCATACTCTTGCTTGCTAGGTAGGCCTTGGATACACCATGCTGGGGCAGTCACCTCCTCCTTACATCAGATGTTGAAGTATCCCGTCAAGGGAAAGATCATTACTGTCCATGGCGAAGAAGAGTACATGATTAGCCACTTAAATTCTTTCCGGTATGTGGAGGTTGAAGGAGAGTTCATTGAGACACCATTTCAACATTTCGAAGAAGTCCTTCCTGAAATATCAGTAGCAAAGTTGGCAGCTGAGACACCAAGACAGATGGCCAGGATGGCATCTCTGGAGGATGCAAGGGCCGCAGTAAAAGAAGGGAAGAATTCAGCATGGGGGCAGTTACCTGACATTCCGCATAAGACTGACAAGTTTGGATTAGGGTTCACAGCCGCTGGCCAGAAAGCTATGCGCCGTGTGAAAATTGAAAGGGCGCCAGTCAAGATTTCTCCCTACGGAATCAACGCCCTGGAAGATGAAGACAAGGAGAGCAACATTGAAGAGTGGATTTATCCAACTGTCAAAGAAGGATTGAGCAATTGGGAGGCTAAGGACTTTGTCCCCATCACTTTTATTCATCAGTAATTTATCTGTTAAACACTTCTTATATGGTCTGTAATATTTACTTTCAAATAATCCGTACACTATCTTCTCACCTCCTGCCTTGCCCGGGGCATGTAGGTCCACTTGTAAGGGTTTTGACTATTTTTCATATCCATATGCCATGTTTAATGATTCATTGGACGTTTTTCATATGATAAACTGCTTGTGTTCATTTTCTTTCCTTTTGCATTTTTGTTTAAGGATGGCTATCCCTTACACACACCCACACTCACCAATGCAGGTACCCATCCACTCCGGATTCCATGGGTGACTATTCTGCTGTATCTTTCAATAACTCTGAAGATCTGGTCAATCTAGCCGAGTATGGAGATGACGAAGGTTGTGAAGTACCCGGGGAACTATCCAGACTTCTGCAACAAGAGGAAAGGGCCATCTTACCGCATGAAGAGCCATTAGAAACTGTCAACTTAGGGACCGAGGAAGACCAGAAGGAGGTGCAAGTGGGTGCCAATCTGGAACCAAAAGTCAAGGAGCACTTGGTACAGTTGTTGAATGAGTATGTTGAAATCTTCGCTTGGTCCTATGAAGACATGCCGGGTTTAGACACAGACATCGTGGTTCACCGTCTCCCCACAAGAGAGGATTGTCCGCCGATCAAGCAAAAAGTTCGCCGAATGAGGCCTGACATGTCTGAAAAGATCAAAGCAGAGGTAATGAAGCAATTCGATGCTGGCTTTCTGGCTGTTACGTCCTATCCTCAATGGGTCGCTAACATTGTGCCAGTACCTAAGAAAGATGGCAAAGTCAGGATGTGTGTGGACTACCGGGATTTGAATAGGGCCAGCCCCAAAGATGATTTCCCGTTACCTCACATTGACATCTTGATCGACAATACAGCTCAGCATAAAGTGTTTTCCTTCATGGATGGATTCTCGGGCTACAATCAAATCAAAATGGCCCCCGAGGATATGGAGAAAACAACTTTTGTCACACAATGGGGCACTTTCTGTTACAAGGTGATGCCGTTCGGGCTGAAGAACGCAGGGGCAACTTATCAACGCGCCATGGTAGCTTTATTTCATGATATGATACATCATGAGATTGAAGTTTACGTAGACGATATGATAGCTCGGTCACAAACAGAGGAAGAGCACCTTGAACATCTAGAGAAGCTGTTTGCCAGATTAAAAGAATACAAGCTCAGGCTGAATCCAAGTAAATGCACTTTTGGAGTTAGGTCTGGTAAACTCCTGGGATTTATTGTAAGCAACAAAGGCATTGAAGTCGATCCCGCAAAAGTAAAAGCAATACAAGAGATGCCCGCTCCCCGTACTGAGAAGGAAGTTAGGGGATTCTTGGGGCGCTTAAACTATATTGCCAGATTCATCTCACATCTGACTTCTACCTGTGAGCCAATTTTCAAACTCTTGAAGAAAGATCAGGTAGTCGAATGGAACGAGGATTGTCAAGCTGCTTTCGATAGAATCAAGGAGTATTTGCTAGAACCTCCTATTCTGATGCCACCCGTCGAAGGAAGACCATTGATCATGTATTTGACCGTCTTGGATAACTCAATGGGGTGTGTTTTGGGCCAGCATGACGAGTCTGGTCGAAAAGAGCATGCTATTTATTACCTTAGCAAAAAGTTTACCGACTGTGAGACTCGCTACTCACTGCTCGAGAAAACTTGTTGCGCTTTGGTATGGACTGCTCGCCGACTAAGACAGTATATGTTGACTCATACTACCTTGTTGATTTCCAAAATGGATCCTATCAAGTATATCTTTGAAAAGCCCGCTTTATCTGGAAGGGTAGCTAGATGGCAAATGATCTTAACTGAGTATGACATCCAGTACACCACCCAAAAAGCTATAAAAGGGAGTGTATTAGCTGACCATCTGGCTCATCAGGCTATCGAAGACTATCAACCCATGAGATTTGACTTCCCAGACGAGGACATCATGAATTTGGACAACGTTGAAGGTAACGGACCGTATGAAGGACCTGAAAAGGGATCCCGATGGACCCTGTACTTTGATGGTGCTTCAAATGCGCTTGGAAACGGTATTGGCGTAGTACTCATTTCTCCGGAAGGTTGTCACACACCTTTCACGGCCCGACTTTGCTTCAGCTGCACAAACAACATGGCTGAGTATGAAGCCTGCATCTTTGGTCTCAAGGCTGCTATAGACTTGGGGATCAAATCTTTGATCGTATTTGGGGACTCGGCTTTGGTTATCAGTCAAATCAAAGGAGAATGGGATACCAAGCATCCTAATCTTATCCCATACAAAGAACATGTCTTGACATTGTTGCCTCATTTCGAGAAAATTACCTTCGAGCATTTCCCGCGAGAAGAGAATCAGCTAGCAGATGCTCTAGCCACAATGTCCTCCATGTTTAAACTCAACTGGGATAATGAGGCTCCCCAAATCACCATCGAACGAATGGACGACCTGCGCATTGTCACGAGATTAATACCGAAGAAGTAGTGGAACAACCTTGGTTCCATGAAATCAAAAGGTATCTCGAGACCCGGGATTATCCTGAAGGAGCTTCCGTGAATGACAAGAAGTTCTTAAGGAAATTTGCTGCTAAGTTCTTCCTGAGCAACGACATCCTTTACAAACAAAGCCATGATTGTGTATTACTCTGATGCGTAGATAAAGCTGAAGCAGAGTTGATCATGACTGATGTACACAGCGGCACATTTGGCACTCACTTGAGCGGGCATACAATGGCTAAGAAGATCCTAAGGGCAGGCTATTACTGGTCTACTATGGAGGCTGACTGCCATCAATATTCCCGTACTTGCCACAAGTGTCAAGTCTATGCTGACAAAGTTCATATCCCTCCGGTTCCTCTCAACGTCCTGACTTCTCCGTGGCCCTTTGCAATGTGGGGCATTGATATGATTGGAGAGATCAAGCCCACGGTTTCCAACGGACATCGCTTCATCCTGGTTGCCATTGACTATTTCACCAAATGGGTCGAAGCAGCTTCCTTCGCCTTTGTGACTAAAAATGTGGTTGCCCGCTTTATCAAGCAAAATCTAATATGTTGGTATGGTGTTCCAGACAGGATCATCACAGACAACGGTACAAATCTGAATAACACAATGATCACTGCATTGTGCGAACAGTTCAAGATTTATCATCACAATTCATCTCCCTATCGGCCGAAGATGAACGGTGCTGTTGAAGCTGCGAACAAAAACATTAAGAAGATCATTCAGAAAATGACAGTCACTTATAAAGATTGGCATGAGATGTTACCGTTTGCTCTACATGGATACCGTACGACGATACGTACTTCAACTGGGGCAACCCCATTTTCTTTGGTTTATGGCATGGAAGCTGTTTTGCCTATGGAAGTCCAGATCCCTTCTCTAAGGATTATGAAGGATGCAGGTTTGAATGAAGATGATTGGATGCAGACCCGATTTGATCAACTCAATCTGATCGACGAAAAGCGACTTACTGCTATATGCCATGGTCAGACGTATCAAAAACGGATGATCAAGGCCTTTAATAAGAAAGTCAGACGTCAAGTGTATCAAGTCGGAGATCTTGTGATCAAGCGGATTATCTTGCCGCAAAGTGATCCCAGGGGCAAATGGACTCCTACATACGAAGGACCATTTGTGATCAAGAGCATATTTTCTGGTGGTGCAATGATTCTGACCACCATGGACGGCGACGATTTACTGCACCCTGCGAACGCAGACATAGTCAAAAGATACTACGCATAGAATAACCCGACGAGTCGAAAACCCGAAAGGGCGGCTTGGGCAAAAATGGGCATCCCGGTGAACCGAAAACCCGAAAGGGCGATTCAGGCAAAAGTTAGGGATAAAAATTAAAAAAATCTGTACACCCGGCAAGTTGAAAACCCGAAAGGGCGGCTTGGGCAAAAATGGGTATCCCGGTGGATCGAAAATCCGAAAGGGCGATTCAGGCAAAAGTTAGGGAACCAAAGCGTATGACTATGTCTCGTCGGATCACTTCAAGGACAATCTCTTCATCAACCGGTTCCAGGCTTCTGGTCAATCCAGTCATCGTCAAACGAGGCATTGAATGGACAGATGTTCAGAGTTATGAAAGCTATAGCGGAATGGAATCCCATGGAATTATTGCACATATCCATCTTTATTTTGTATAAATCTTTCAAATATTTACGACAAGATCCTCTTACTAGGATGATTGTCTCCTTTGTACAAATATACTCATAGAAAATCAATACAAATACTTTTCCCAGAAATTTGTGTCATTTCCTTTTCTTTTCTCTTGCACTATTTGTTTTATTTTGAGAAACGTCCAATGTTTTGTTAAATAGGCATATGCATTTGAAACATAATCATTTTCTTATGAGTCGGGAAAGAGGATTACAGATAGGTCAAAGGAACAGTTGGATATCTTGATACCCTTCAAAGGAAACCCCCGGGAGATTTGGAATTCATATCCCTAGAAAGTCTTGAAGCTCATCCCCAGTAAATTCTGGAAGCCTATCCCCCGCAGAGAACAGACGTCTCTCCCGAGTTTTATTCAAAGTTATCTCTCACAAGGACTTATAACTGGGTTATCCTCAGCTTATTATCACGGAAGATCGCGTTCGCTAAAATTCTTCCTATCCCCAGCGAAGTTCATCAAAGTTCTCCAGCAGTAACTTATCTTTACAATCCCCCAGCCAGAGGATCCTCAGGAATCCAATTTCCCTCAGAATTTAAGTTTCAATATCCCCAGCGGAGCCAGACTAATGAACCTTTTCCCCACAGCGTTTTAGGAAGGAAAATCTTGAGTTCCCCAGTGAAGTCGCCAGAGATACTTCCTGCTAAACTGAAGATTCTCAGTCTTGCATCCCCGACATAAGTCTACTAGATTGGTGCTCCCCAGTAGAAGTCATCCAGGATTCATCTATCCCCAGCAAGACAGCTCATCAGCTTACATACGCATTCATTGCATTCATATCATAAACATTCATATAACCTATATTGCATCATGCATTTCATGCAACATAATTCTGTGTTTAGCTAACATTTTGTCCGAACAGGATAAGAATAAAAGGCTATCATTAACAGTTTCAGATGCAGTTTTACACGGACCCCTCGTCAAGCAACCCTGCGCCGTTGCTTATTCAACTTCAAGATTTCTGAAAACAGTTTACGGGTTCTCCAAGTAACGGATGTTAACCTATCGCTTGTTAAGATTCTTCTCCAGACTTCTGAAAACAGTCTATGGATTCTTCCCAACAACGGATGTCAATCTATCACTTGTTCAGATGCAACCGTTTGAAAACAGTTTACGGACGCTTCCCAACAACGGATGCTGCTCCATTGCTTATTCAACTTCAAGATTTCTGAAAACAGTTTACGGGTTCTCCAAGTAACGGATGTTAACCTATCGCTTGTTCAGACTCTTCTCAAACTTCTGAAAACAGTCTATGGATTCTTCCCAACAACGGATGTCAATCTATCACTTGTTCAGATGCAACCTTTTGAAAACAGTTTACGGACGCTTCCCAACAACGGATGCTGCTCCATTGCTTATTCAACTTCAAGATTTCTGAAAACAGTTTACGGGTTCTCCAAGTAACGGATGTTAACCTATCGCTTGTTCGGACTCTTCTCAAACTTCTGAAAACAGTCTATGGATTCTTCCCAACAACGGATGTCAATCTATCACTTGTTCAGATGCAACCTTTTGAAAACAGTTTACGGATGCTTCCCAACAACGGATGTTGCTCCATTGCTTATTCAACTTCAAGATTTCTGAAAACAGTTCACGGGTTCTCCAAGTAACGGATGTTAACCTATCGCTTGTTCAGACTCTTCTCAAACTTCTGAAAACAGTTTACGGATTCCTCCCAACAACGGATGTCAATCTATTGCTTATTCAGACCCTCAGTTCAGAAATGGTCCAAAGCATGGACACCTGCCTGATACTCATTCCAGATGGCATCTCTAAGCCCATCCCTGACAAGTCTCTGTCACTCTTCCAGATGGCATCATTAAGCCCATCTCCAAATGGCATCTCTAAGCCCATTCCCGCATCCATTGCTTTGACGAGTGCAAATTTCCGGGCACTCTAGTGTCCAATCTCCTTTTACCCTCGAGTCACGAAAGGCAAACTTGCCAATCTAACTCTTCGGATTCAAGAAGATTGAACAGGGGAAACTGTTGTACCCCAAAATTTTCCCTTCCATTTCTCAATGATTTCTCATCACAAAACCTTTGAAGCCCAAGATCCAGTTAGGGTTTCATCTGCTCAAGACTTCTCCTTGCACTGTTGACCCAAATTAGGGTTTGTGTTTGCACCAAGATGTTTTGACCTAAAGTGCCTAAGATGACTTTCATGCTTCATATTGGACTCCCAAGTTTATCCACATCAAGTTTCAAGTCTTGATTCCAAGTTTTGCCCAGTCAATTGGACAGTTGACCTAGGAATCAGCCGTATTGAGGGAAAAGTCAACTGTGGCCAATTGACAGTCAAATCTCATGAAAATTGACCCACATCAACATTATAAACTCACATGGACCATTTGATCAAGTTTGGATCACAGTTCCACAAGAAATTTGATCAGATCACCAAAAGGGCAAAATGGTCATTTTTAGGGTTTTGACTGCACAAAGGCAATTTTTGACTGTTTGACCTAGCCAATGGCAAACCAAGCTCATATATGGACTCAAGGACCCCATGGAATTGTCTTGACATTCTCAACAAGTTCAAAAGATCCCAAGTACACAAGATTGACAGTTGAATTTCCCAGTCAATTGATCAATTTTGACTGTACACTGAAAAGTCAAACTTTGACTTTTTGGTCAAAATCAAGAGTCAAGATTCATTTATCATCAAAACATGCTAAATCATGAAACTTGTTCACCAAGAAATCACAAAATGCAAATTAGGGTTAGAAATTAGAATTTTTCATAACTTAGAATTTTTCTAAGTTATAAAAAACCCTAATTTTTTCCCAACTTTGCCCCACTTTTTCACCAAGATCCATTTGGATTCAAACAAAAGTCAAAACATGAAAGTTGTAGCTTGTTTCATAATCTACAACTTTGATTCACAAAGTTTTACCAAATGAGGCTTGTATCTCAAGTTACAAAGTTTTGAATAAGGGCACTAAACCATTCTTAACTTAGTGAAATTTTAACCTATTTTGACAAGGTTTTCTACCCAACTTCAAGGCCATTTCCCATACACTTCCACTTGGAATTTCAATTTTCATTTCAAAGATGGATTGTAGTACACATTCCAAGATTTCCAAAATGTCCAAGAACTTCTCAAACAACCTCATAACTTGAGAGAATCGAATTTCACAATATGGCAAAAACTCACTTTTGGATTGATCATGAACATGTTCATAACTTAAGCCATTTTCAAGTCAGCATAGTTTGTGCTAAATTACAGGTCCTAAAACCCTTTGACACTCAATAATTCAATGCAAAACCTTTGTTCCAAGGCCTTGTTTCATGAGTTCAAGCATTGCCTAAAGGATTAATCCCAAAATAGATAAATCATTTCTTCCATTTTTGCAAAAGTTAACTTTATGTCCAATTGAAAATCCAAGCAGTACAAATGAGATCTAATTGGCACAAGATTATGAGAAAAACACTCTGATCAAGGAGGGATTATGCAGCTCATTAGGGGGCCACTACTGACCTAGAACACAACTTGAGCATTTATTGCTTAAAGTGTAAGTAACTTGGCATATTGTAACACAACTCTCATATCAGCCTGCAAACCCTTAAGTGAACTTGAAAAACACACTCAAGACATCTCAACCAAGCTAGTGCACGACCCTAACACCTCTCATACACTCCCAATCTCAGAATCATCTTCAAACTGCAGAAACAGGGCCAGGCCTGCAGTTTGAGTGCCATCTTCCATTTCCCTCAAGCTCTCTTGCCCAAACCAGTTCACACACATTCCCTAGCATCTATGCAAGCTAACCATGAATTGAAACACGACCTGTAATCCCTCTAACCAGTTCCACCATTTTCAGTTTCTTGTTTTGCAGGTGAAGTGCTCTAGCACGATTCAAAAGCTTTCAAGACAAAGTAAACATTGGAATAGCATCCCTGGACCTCAAGGAAGCTTTTCCAATCATCACCTTGCACTGAAAGCTTCCTCATTGCCAGATAGAAATTCAACTGAACAGGTATTTTGGTGAACTCTTATCTCTCTTATTAAGCATCATTAGCTCTAAGTTTGTGAATGAACAATGTTCTACTCATGCCACTGAACATGTACATGTTTTTACTTTTCATTTCTTTTGCTTGAGCTGTGAGAATTTAAGGTTTGGAAATGGCAGAAAATCTAGGTTAGGATTTGGGGGAGAAGAAATTCTCCCTCATCTTAGAGAGTTAGATCAAGTTCTGCATATGGTTGGATTCGTCTCTTGATGCTGAACATTTTTTATGTTATGAGTTTTCATTAATAAGCCAGGAATCAGGAGTTAGAAGTTTGAGAAGAAGGGCGCGCGTTTTGAACTGGTTTTGTCTGAAGGTTGAAGACAATGTCTTCTTGGGCTGGGCCTGAGTGATTTTCTTATTCACACCACCTTTTTGGTTTTACACCCCCTGAGCCCATTTGCTTTATTTTTAATGTTTTTTTGACTTTTTCTTTTTTTAATTGACTCATTTATTTTTTCTCAGCATATTAAAAATATAAAAATATTTTTTCTCATCATTTTTGAATTTATTAGGTATTTATTTGATTTATTCTTTTAGTTTGTACATAAATAAATAAATATATACTTT
This sequence comes from Vicia faba, assembly GCA_948472305.1. Lineage (NCBI taxonomy): Eukaryota > Viridiplantae > Streptophyta > Magnoliopsida > Fabales > Fabaceae > Vicia > Vicia faba. The sequence continues at coordinate 91,382,361 of OX451738.1, forward strand.
TTGTTTAAAATACTAAAATAGCACAAATATATTTTATACACTTTTATCTTATTTTTTTACTTCCTGAAAATATTTTATAGAAAAATACTTTTTTTATTTTAATTTTAAATATTATTAATTAATATATATAATACATATCTTGTAAATAATATAAATATACATATATATATATATATATATATATATATATATATATATATATATATATATATATATATATATATATATATATATATATATATATATATATATATATATATATATATATATATATATATATATATATATATATATATATATATATATATATATATATATATATATATATATATATATATATATATATATATATATATATATATATTAATACATTTAGGGTAAAAATATCAAAATATACATATTTTTTATTTTTATTAATATTTAACACTAAAAAGACATTTTTATAAATATACTATATTTTATTTTATTTTTGTATGTAAATAGTAAATATTATATGAATTAATTGATTAATATCCCTTTTTGATTAAAAATTTGGGTTTTGCCCTAAATTTGAAAATACTCCAAAAATAATACCTTTTTATTTCTCTTTTTATTTCACATAAATAATATTCTTTTTTTTTATACACATAACAATTCTTTTTACATTTTGCATATTTATTTCAATTTCCATTTAATTATACAATTATTTGTCTTGTAAATATTCAAAGAAAATGATGTAATAGTTAGGTTTTAATTCTTGTCTAAATATACCCCATTTGAAACATTGTACCCCCCTCCCCATATTATTGTGTTGTAATAGTGTAGGAATTTAAATTTCGCACTTTAATGCTTTCTAAACCTACCATGCTAGAATTAGGGTTTGTATGCGAATAAAACGAACAAAATAGTTTGACCTAATTTCAAGATAAATAAGCATGAAAATGGACAACACATTTCACACTTGCACCCCTAGGGTATTCCACTTTGTTGCCTTCAAATAATTGGGCCATATTGCATGTTGAATTTCTTTGGGTAAAACAAACAATCAAATGATCATAGTCCCTTAAAATGTTGCCTAAATGAATGATCAAGTCCCTTTTAAAGAAAAAATTGCCCAAAGTCATTTAACACTATTGAAATTATGGTCTAAAACGATGACCCGCGCCCGTCCCTTTCACCTCCTAAGACAAGATTGTCCACCAAATGCAATGGTGGAGCAAAATTGTCAAAAGGTTTAAAACATAACAAAAACCTTTGAGAAAACTTTAGGGTAGGTAACTCTTAAGTACTTGCCAATTTGTAAAGAAAACACTTGCCTAATTTCAAACTACACTTCACAAACACTTTCAAAACAAACTTTCAAAAACCTTGAAACATCTTTTCAAAAGACAAACACCTCTTGTAAAACATTCGAGTAAAGAATTGTTACAAGGGTAGCCTACACAAGGCATCTTTTCAAACATCTTCAAAGTCACACACCAAGCACCATTTCAAACAATTGAAAACCAAGGCAAGTTGATCTAAGCAAAGTACCTAAGAGCCCATGGATAACCATGGATAGAAAGGGTGCTAATACCTTCCCTTTCTATAATCTACTCCCCGAACCCAAGAAAAAATCTCAAAGGTTTTTGCTGTGCTTTTTTAAACCTTTCCTTAGGATAAAATAAAAAGTCGGTGGTGACTCTTGCTCAACCGAAACATTTGCGAAAATAAACGCAAAACCCTAGTCAATTCTCCCACCGTATCACAATTAGCAACCAAGAGGTCAATGCGGTACAAGATGGTGAAGAGGATTGCAGCTTGGAAGATTGGATATTTCCAACTGTCAATGGAGGACTTCGCAATTGGGAGGCCAGAGACTTTGTCCCAATAACTTTTATCCCTCAGTAATTTATCTTTACATTTCTATTGGACTTGAAATATTCACAAACAATTCGCACATTTAAAATCTTGTGTCTTACCCGAGGCACAATGGTCTATTTGTAAGGGTTATTATTTCATCTTCATATGACATTCAATGAATCATGGAAGTTTTTCACATACAAACTTTTGTGCTCATTGTTTTTCTTTTACATTTTTTAAAGGATGGCTATACCCTTACACATACCCACACTCACAAATGCAGGTACCCCTCCATTCCGGATCCCATGGGTAACGATACTGCTATGGCCTTTTGTGACTCTGAGGATCTAATCTACCAAGCCGAAGACGAAGGTGGGGAATATTGTGAAGTACCAGGGGAACTGGCCAGACTACTGCAACAAGAGGAAATAGCCATTCAGCCTCACGAGGAACCTGTGGATACAATCAACCTGGGTACCGAGGAGGATAAAAAAGAGGTCAAGGTGGGTTCCAATCTGGAGCCCAGTGTCAAGGAGCGTCTGATTCAGCTGTTGCATAATTATGTTGAGATCTTTGCCTGGTTATATGAAGACATACCAGGACTTGATACAGACATCGTGGTACATCGTCTGCCAACAAAAGAAGACTATCCACCAGTAAAACAAAAAGTCCGCCGTATGAGACCTGATATGTCAGAGAAGATCAAAGCGAAAGTCATGAAACAATTCAATGCTGGATTCTTGGCTGTCACTTCCTATCCCCAATGGGTTGCCAACATTGTTCATGTACCTAAAAAGGACGGCAAAGTACGAATGTGCATGGACTATAGAGATTTGAATAGGGTCAGCCCTAAAGATGATTTTCCACTCCCCCACATTGATATCCTGGTTGACAATACGGCCCAACATAAAGTGTTTTCTTTCATGGACGGATTCTCAGGTTACAACCAAATCAAAATGGCACCTGAGGACATGGAGAAAACTAAATTTGTCACACAGTGGGGTATATTCTGCTACAAAGTGATGCCATTCGGACTAAAGAATGCTGGGGCAACCTATCAGCGCGCCATGGTAGCTTTGTTTCATGACATGATACATCATGAAATAGAGGTCTACATAGACGATATGATAGCCAAATAACAAACATAAGAAGAGCACTTGGATCACTTACAAAAGCTGTTTGAGAGATTGAAGAAGTATAAGTTAAGGTTGAATCCAAACAAGTGCACATTCGGAGTACGGTCCGGTAAACTTTTAGGTTTTGTCGTCAGTAATAAAGGCATTGAGGTTGATCCTACCAAGGTTAAAGAAATACAAGAAATGCATGCTCCTCGCACTGAGAAGGAAGTCAGAGGATTCTTGGGACGCCTGAACTATATTTCCAAATTCGTTTCTCACCTAACAGCTACTTGTGAGCCAATCTTCAAACTATTGAAGAAAGATCAAGTAGTCAGATGGAACGATGAATGCCAGGTTGCTTTTGACAAAATCAAAGAGTACTTACAAGAGCCTCCTGTTTTGATGTCACCAGTCGAGGGAAAACCACTGATCATGTATCTAACTGTTTTAGAAAACTCAATGGGGTGTGTATTGGGGCAGCATGACGAGTCTGGCCGAAAAGAGCACGTTATTTACTACCTGAGCAAAAAGTTCACTGACTGTGAAACCAGATATTCACTGCTCGAGAAAACTTGATGCGCTCTGGCATGGGCTGCTCGCCGTCTAAGACAGTAAATGCTGACTCATACTACCTTGTTGATATCTAAGATGGACCCGATAAAGTACATCTTCGAAAAGCCTGCTCTGTCTGGGAGGATAGTTAGATGGCAGATGATCCTAACAGAATATGACATACAGTATACTACCCAGAAAGCTATAAAGGGAAGTGTATTGGTTGATCACCTTACTCACCAAGCTGTAGAAGACTATCAGTCCATGAAGTTTGAATTCCCAGATGAAGACATCATGACATTAGACAATTGTGAAGAAATCAGACCATATGACGGACCTGAACAAGGATCTCGATGGACCCTATTCTTTGATGGGGCATCCAATGCACTTGGTAATGGTATCGGCGTTGTACTCATATCTCCAAAAGGGTGTCATACTCCTTTTACTGCCAAACTTTGTTTCAACTGTACGAACAACATGGCAGAATACGAAGCATGCATCTTTGGTCTCAGAGCTGCCATAGACTTGGTGTGATCGGTGGATTTAGAACTGACTGTTTAAAGTTGGTTTCGCGAAATGTCGCGGAAGCAAGAGTCGCCACCGTCTTTTATTTTCTCCAACATGGACAGGACAAAAGCACAGCAAAATTCCTTATGAGATAGTTTCTCGGTTCGGGAGGTAGATTTATAGAAAGGGAAGGTGTTGGCACCCTTTCTATCCATGGTTATCCATGGGCTCTTAGATACTTGCTCATTGTGTTTTCAAAAGTGTTTACTTTTCAATTGTGAGTGGGTTTGAAAAAGTTTCGTTTAAAGTTTTCGGAATGACTCTTGTATCTGTCCTCAAGAGTGTTTGAAAAATTGTTTTGAAAGCTTTTTTTGAAAGTGTCGGTGGAAAAGAGTTTTGATTTGTTTTTTAGAGCAAGTATCTATGAGTCATATACCTACCCTAAGGAATTAGGCTGTGTAAATGTCCTTAAGGTAGTGCCATCCCACCATTGAGAGGTAGGTAGCACCACCATTGGAGGTGTTCGGGTCAATTCGTTTGTAGGGACAGTGTGGTCACCAGAGCAACAGTAGGACACCTTAGAAGCTACCCTTATGCCCTTGATCCTTTTTTAATCGAGGCAACCGTTTCGAGGCAACTAGATCATGGACATAAGGACTTACTAAAACGTCCTATACTCGACGACCACGTTTCGAAGGTAAGGCAACAGGTGAGGCGTACCCTAGAAGTGGTGTGTGAATTTGTGTGTTATTTTCAGTTTAACAATTATCTTTGATCATGACATGGTGAGCTACGCATTGTTTTTAATTAGCCATTCATTCTTTCATGCAATTAGAATTTAAAAGTGCGGAAATTTAAATGCGGAAAGATAAATCCTACGCTATTACAAGGCGCGAGTCTATACATCGCCAAAATACAAAGACCCGTTTTAATAAAAATGCGGAAAGTAAAAGACCTAGTTACTATTACAAGCCTTGAGCAGTTACATAATATTCGAAAAGAAAATAAATGCGCGAAAGAATAAAAATAGTACGTCCGAGGGTTTTGACCCTTTTGAAATTAAATTGAATTAAAAGCTAATTGATTATTAAATTAAAGAAAAGAAATGTTTTTTTAGGTTTTTGTTTTACGAAAATAAAAAAAATTGAAAATCAAGAGAAACCCTAATTCTAAGTTGTTTTTAATTATTAATGAAAAATATTAAAGTTTAACCTAATTTACTAAATAATTAATGTACATGTTTATTTACAAAAATAAATAGTAATTAATTATAATAATAATGAGAGAAAATTATTTATTTAAGAAAAGGATGAAAAATATCAAAAACCTAATTCTACCTATTTTAATTTATTAAGAAAAATGTTAAAATTGAAACTTAAATTAACTAAATTAATTATTAACATTTATTTACAAAAATATTTTAATAGTGAAATTAATAAGAATTAAATATTAAACATTTTTTTGTTTCTGATTTTTATTATGGAAAAAATATTTTGGGTGAATAAAATAATTAAAATAATTTAAACAATTAAAAAGAAAAGAAAAGGAAATTAAAAAAAGAATACAAACATTGGGGGGTGTCTGGCCCATTTAGGAGGTTTTTGTGAAGTAATTTGGCCCACTGAAATCAAAGCCTTGTTGACTTTTCAGGAATCACGTGCTTGATGGTTGACCCAGGTGTATGCACTGCATTGGAATACATTGAAACAAAATTTATGAATTAAGTGGGGGACCTGGGAATCGAACCCAGGTCCCAATACCTGCAGGACAACTCAACTACCAACTGAACTAACGCGCGCGTTTGTAATATTAGTGGAACACAAATAATATGTATGAAAAAACAACATTATGCTGAAACAATCAAAAAACACGCCAACGTTTAAACCTCCCAATCATGCAACGACACGCTAGCCTTCTTCTTCATTTATCTGTAAATAAAAAAACAAGTAGCGGGGGTTTTAAACCCCACTAAACACAGCCATGAAAAAATAGCGATTAGCATATGCCTTAACATAAATTGAGCGCGAGGTTATCGTTGAGTTCGTATGGAGCTCCTGAGTTCAATGGCATAGGTTTTAAGGGCCAATTTTTCCATATGTGAGAACCCCTAATTTGGAACTTCTGAAACCCTAGGTTTCATCAATGGCAGATCTTGGTTCAAGCATTGTTAGTTCAATTAAATGGTACCATTCGCTTCAGAACATCATTGTTAGTGTAAATCAACAAATAAAATACATGAATAATGCATGGAAATTGAAAAACGATTATGGATATATTCACGAAAAGAGTGATTCTGTTCTACCAATTCTTGGAGTATGGGGACTGGAAAATGGTTGCAATCGACTCCTAGCAATGTCAGGAAGGCAACGGAAGTGTTTGGAAACCTTGAATCACCCTGCAACTAAGATTTCAGTTTTCAAGTTTTGGTGAAAAATTTGGCAATTTGGTTATGGCCTCCTGAGCAATTTTTCGTGTCCTTGTGCATTAGGTTAGGTTATGCCTTTGTATCTGAGTGAAATTAGGTCAAAAAACCAAGCCCAAAGATCCATTGAATTAATGATTTCAATATTTGATTTCCAATCATATAAATCCAATCTTTTTTCAATCTTTTTGCCATGAAACTCTTGCCAATTGTGAAAGATATTTCCTTTTTGAATGTGAAACGAAATCTTTAGCACATAATGAATGAATTTTCTGCACAAAAAGATTTGAAAAGTATTATTTGATATTTTTTTCATATTTAAATCTAATTAAATGAATTAATAATAATAAAAATTCAATTAATTAATCAAAAATAAGAAAATAAATCCCTTTGAGGTCAATGGGTCGTGCATAGCCTTTGGGTAATGATTCATGAAAGAAATTGAGGCCCATTAGCATTTTTGAAGCCTTTTGTGCAAAGTTGACTTTTCAAAATTCCCAAAAATTTCCCAACTTCTCCAAGGCATATCTTGCTCAACTTTGAAGCTATAATCATGTTCTTGGACATTTTGGAAAGGTATTGAAGTCCTCTAACCAATTCCTTTGGTCCCATGTCATTTTGATTTACCAATCTCAAGTTATGGTCTTTGACTTAAAGTGCCTTTTTGTTGACTTTTGAAAATGACCTATAATGTTGAAATTGATAACTTTTTGTGAGAGCATTTCTTAGACTTGAAGTGTGAATATGAGTTGTAGGAAATGTCATTCTCTTCAAAATTAGATTTGGATGGGATTTTTCTGATAAACCATGAAGAAGTTATGCCTTGGTCAATTTGCAGTTGACTTTTCAACTGTCCAAAAATAGAAACTTTTGCATCTTGAGACTTTTTGAGCCATGCTTTGAGAATCATGATCAAGAATTGATCAAATGATGTTTGTGGCTTCAAAATAAGATGTTGACCAAAATTTTTGACTTTTGACTGTCAAATGACCATTTTGCCCCTATAGTTGACTGTGAAGCATTTAGGGTTTTTGACTGTGCAATTTGATGCTGTGAGTCTTGAAACTTGGCATATGGATGCTTGACAATGTTTATGGGCATATGGGACTTGATTGGACCCTTGAAAACTTCAATTTCTTTGCAAGAACCAAAACCCTAATTTTGACTGTGTTAGGAGGCAATTGGACTGTGCAACCCTTGAGAGATTTTGAACCATGATCTTGCCAAACCTTGAAGAATATGGGAGGGCAAATTTTGGGGTACAACACTTGGGAATCAAATCTTTAGTTGTGTTTGGAGATTCAGCTTTGGTCATCAGTCAGATCAAAGGGGAATGGGATACTAAGCACCCAAACCTTATCCCTTACAAAGGACATGTTTTGACATTGCTACCACATTTTGAGAAGATTACCTTCGAGCATTTCCCGCGAGAAGAAAATCAGCTAGCAGACGCTCTAGCCACAATGTCATCTATGTTTAAACTTAATTGGGATAATGAAGCTCCCCAGATCACCATCGGACGAATGGACGAACCGACATACTGTCACAAGATTAATACTGAAGAGGTAGTAGACCAGCCTTGGTTTCATGAGGTCAAGAGGTATCACGGGGCTCAAGAATATCCAGAAGGAGCTTCGATCAATGATAAGAAGTTCTTAAGGAGATTCTCTACTAAGTTCTTCCTGAGTAATGGCATCTTGTACAAACATAATCAAGACTCCATTCTGCTTTGGTGTGTGGATAAGGTTGAAGCGGAAAAGATCATGGCTGAATTACATGAAGGTACTTTTGGCACTTACTCCAGTGGGCATACGATGGCGAAGAAAATCCTATGGGCAGGCTATTATTGGTCTACTATGGAAGAAGATTGCTATCAACACTCCTGGACCTGTCATAAGTGTCAAATTTATGCTGACAAGGTGCACGTACCTCCGGTTCCTCTGAATGTCTTGACGGCTCCTTGGTCCTTCACTATGTGGGGAATTGATATGATTGGAGAGATCAAGTCTACAGCCTCCATTGGACACCGTTTCATCCTAGTGGCCATTGACTATTTTACCAAGTGGGTTGAGGCAGCTTCCTTCGCATCCGTTACCAAGAATGTTGTTGCCCGCTTCATCAAGCAAAATCTCATTTGCCGGTACGGTATCCCGGAAAGGATCATCACTGACAATGGTACAAATCTTAACAACACTATGATCACCGCCCTGTGCGAGCAATTCAAGATTCAGCATCACAATTCTTCCCCCTATCGGCCAAAGATGAATGGTGTTGTCGAAGCTGCAAATAAAAATATTAAAAAGATCATACAAAAGATGACAGTCACATACAAAGACTGACATGAGATGCTACCATTCGCTCTCCACGGGTATCGTACCACGGCTCGCACATCAACTGGGGCAATGCCCTATTCTTTGGTATATGGCATGGAAGCTGTTTTGCCTATTGAGGTTCAAATCCCCTCCCTAAGGATTATGAAAGATGCAGGTTTGAATGAAGACGATTTGATCCAGACTCGACTTGATCAACTGAACTTAATCGATGAAAGGAGACTTACTGCTATTTGCCATGGTCAAATGTATAAAAAACGGATGATCAAGGCTTTCAACAAGAAAGTTAGACGCCAAGTATATCAAGTTGGGGATCTAGTGATCAAATGTATCATTTTGCCACAAAGTGATCCCATGGGAAAATGGACTCCTACCTATGAAGGACCATTTGTAATCAAGAACATATTCTCCGGTGGGGTGATGATCTTGACCACCATGGATGGTGACGACCTACCACACCCTGCAAATGCGGACATAGTCAAAAGATACTATGCATAAGAGACCCGCTAGGTTGACACACCTAGGCAAAAAAAAGGGCATCCCGGCGAACCAAAAAGGTTTGGGCAAAATTAGGAATAAAATTAAAAAAATATGTACACCCGGCAAGTTGAAAACCCGAAAGGGCGACTTGGGCAAAAAAGGGTTTCCAGGTGGACTGAAAACCCGAAAGGGCGGTCCAGGCAAAAGTTAGGGAATTAAAGCGTATGACTATGTCCCGTTGGATCACTTAACCGACCACATTTGACTTCCGCTGACAAAATTGGAGTTTCTGATCAATTCAATCATCTTCGGACGAAGCAACAAATAGACAAGATATTCGAAGATATAAAGGCTATAGCAGAATGGGAACCCCATGGAATTATTACACATAACTATCTTTATTTGTATAAATTTTTCTTGTTTTATGGCACCATTCTCTTACTAGAATGTTTGTCTCCTTTGTACAAAATACTTATTCAAAGTCAATACAAAGATACCCCTTTGAAAGTGCAAAAAAAATTATTATCTGTATTTTCTTTACGATTGTGTTTTGTTTGCAAAAGCGTCCAATGATTCATTGATGAGCATATGCATTTGAACATAATTACTGTTTACAAATGAACAAAATGAGAAAGACAATTACTGATAGGTCGAAAGGACAGGAAAACGTATCTAGGCTATTCCATAGGTAATCCCCACAGTACGTCATTTAAATCCCCAGCGGAATAGATTTCAAATTATTAATCCCCAGTAGAAATCGTCAAATTTCTCAAGATTCCCCAAGCAGATCTTACAAGCGGTACATGGCATTGCCCTCACCATAGAATTTACTTCTCTCAACAAGAGTTCGTCAGTACTTCAACTTCAAGACATAGAATTTTCAACATATCCTCAACAGCGTTCAAGGATTTATTTTCCTCAATCAAACAACAATACATCAAATCAGCTTACATGCGCATACATTACATCCACATATCATAAACATTGATAAAGCAACTACATTGCATCATACATTTCATGCAACATAACTTTGTGTTTCAGCTAACATTTTACCCTTTTCAGGATAAGATTAATAGCTACCATTAACAATATGCAATCATGATATAATACAGATACGCTCCAGACACGGATGTCATTCTGATACTCATTCAGATTCAATTTTCAGATACAGTTCAGATACGCTCCAGATGCGGATGCCTTTCTGATACTCATTCAGATTCAACTTTCAAATACAGTTCAGATACGCTCCAGACATGGATGCCATTCTAATACACATTCAGATTCAACTTTTTGATATAGTTCAGATACGCTCCAGACACGGATGCCATTCTGATGCTCATTCAGATTCAGAGTTCAGATACAGTTCAGATACGCTCCAGACGCGGATGCCTTTCTGATACTCATTCAGATTCAACTTTCAGATACAGTTCAGATACGCTCCAGACACGGATGCCATTCTAATACTCATTCAGATTCAACCTTTTGATACAGTTCAGATACGCTCCAGACACGGATGTCATTCTGATGCTCATTCAGATTCAGAATTTAGATACAATTCAGATACGCTCCATACACGAATGCCTTTCTAATACTCATTCGGATATAATTTAGATACGCGCCAAACACAAATGCCATTCTGATACTTAGTTAAAATCAACTTTCAGATACAGTTCAGACACGCTCCAGACACGGACTCCGTTCTGATACTCATTCTTTCAGCTTACAACTTACAATTCAACAAACATTTTTGGATGGCATCTACAAGCCCATCTCCAACAAGATTCTATCACTTCTCCAAATGGCATCTTTAAGCCCATTCCCTCAACTACACATCGTCGAGTGCAAATTTATAGGCACTCTAGGGTCCAATCATCTTTCACCTTCGAGTCACGAATGGGAAAGCTCGCCAATCTAACTCTTCAGGTTTAAAAAGATTGAACAGGGGAAGATGTTGTACCCCAAAATTTTCCCTCTCATTTATCAAGATTATTCTCACAAGATCTCTTTGACTCAAGACTGGATTAGGATTTGACTAGCTCAAGACCTCTCATCCGACACTGATCACCCAAAATTAGAGTTTGAGTTTGCCCAAGGATTTTTGGACTATCAATGCTTCATATGACTTTCAAACATCATTATGGACCCCTAAGTTTACTCATGACAAGTTTCAAGCCTTGAACCACACTTTTGATCAGTCAATTGGACAGTTGACCTAAAAATCAACTGTATTGGGGAAAAAGTCAACCATGGCCAATTTACAGTCAAACTTCATAAATTTTGATCCACGTCAACATTTTAGACTCATATGTGTCATTTGATCAAGTTTGAACCACAATTCCTCAAGAAATTTGATCAAATCATCAAAAGGGTAAAATGGTCAAAATTAGCGTTTTGACTGAGAAAGGGTAATTTCTGATTTTTGACCTAGAAAATGACCAATTGATTTGAAGCATGATTTCAAGGGTTCAATTGTATCATCTTGACCTAATAACAGGGTTCAAAACATTTCAATTTCATTGGATTGACAGATGAAATTTGCAGTCAACTGATCAAAAGTCAATTGTATACTGAAAAGTCAAACTTTGACTTTTTGGCCAAAATCAAGTGCCAAGGATCACAACTCATCAAAACATGTCAAAATACGAAACTTGTTCATCAAGGAATCAAAGATTGAAGATTTGATTTTGAAATTTGAATTTTTCTTAACTTAGAAATTTTTTTAAGTGTAAAAAATTTCTTATTTTTTCTCAACTTTAGACCAATTTTCGACCATGATACAAGATGATTCAAAGAAAGTTCCCAACATGAAAGTTGTAGACCTCTATGAAATCTACAACTTTGCTTCACACATTTTTTCCTAAAGATGCTTGGATATCAAGATATAATTTTGTGAATACATGCCCATGAACTAAAATAACTTAGTGAAATTTTGCCCTAATTTAGGCAGTTTTTTGACCCAACTTCATGGCAATTTTCACCTAGTTCCAAGAGGAATATTGAAATGAATTTCAAAGATGAGTTATAGAGCACATTTCAAGATTTCCAAAATGTCCAGGAAATCCTTGATATCATTTTTGAGTAGAGAGAATCGAAGAGATGAAGTTGGCAATTTCTCACTTTGAATTCAAGCCATTTCATGAAGAACAAAATTCAAATCCTCAAGCATGCTGTACAATCTTCACTTTTCAGGCTTCAAACTCGTTTGTCACTCCACCATTAATGGATTGCACAAGATTTCATGCCCTAAAGCCAAGCATTCAATGCATTGTACAAGAAAATAACCATTTATGGAAGAAAGGCAACATTGCCATTTTGGAAAAGCATGCTTTATGCATTTTTTCATTTCTTGAGACTTGGACTTGTTCTTTCTGCACAAACCAAGCCTCTAAGCCTGAACAAAACATGTTTAAAGCTTCACACTACCCTACAAGATCATAACCATGCATTAAGAAGTCATTTCTCACACTTGCTTCAAAAACAAGAAATGTAGCAAGACATGTGATCTTGTACTTCTGAACAAGCACAAGTCCTCCAATCTTTTGCTCTATATAAAGCTATCACTTTGCAACTAAAAGAAATAATTCCCAAGCCTTGAAACACCCTAGAATCAGAAATTGCATACCAAGCTTCCAAACTTGCCATTTCTGACTTGTGAATTGACTCTTCCATTCCACTCGTGCGTTTTCAGGCCTTTTGCTTCCCTAAGCTTCCTTACCTTACAAGAAAACCATCCCACACCCTGAAACATCATTATAACTCCATCTTCCCCATTGTTGAACTTCAAAAACAGAGTAACACAGGTGGACTTCTAGAGATCATCCCAGCCACCCTCAAGACAAGCTAAGCATTGCATTAGCTTCCTAGAGGTTCAAGGAAGCTAACCTAATCATCACAGCATCCTAAAGCAGGCTCATTTCCAAAACACGATTTCCATTTTCAAGGTGAGTTTTTTGTTTTTCCAACTCTTGATACAGGTATAGTTAGCTTTCCATTTGTGAATATACAATGTAGACATCATTGCTATGAATCTGTACATATCCATAACTTGCATTTATTTGGCCTGAGTTGAGAGAATTTTGAGTTTGAAGTTTCTGAAAAAATTAGGTTAAGAATTAGGGCCATTAAAATTCTCTTTAATCTTGGACTTATAGTTTTAGTTATGCACATGGTTAGAATCGTGAGATAAAATGCTATAACATTCATGTTATCAATTTCCATTTTTGTTGAGAGAGGAAAGAGTTACAGGAGGTCCGGCTAGCTAGAGGAAGAAGACGAAGTACAGGGCCAAAGAAGCTTTTTGTGTTATATTTTTCTTGTTTCACATAAACTAACGGATGTACAGCCACCCTAGTGGCAAGGTAGTGTGCTGGAAATGCATAGGTCGTGGGTTCGAACCTTGGCACTACCTTTTGTTTTTTTTCTCATATTTTTCCAGTTTCATTTTTGGTTGTTTGCAGGATGGGCTTCAACATTTTGGCCTTAGCGTTTTTTGCTAACATACTACCCCCTGTTTGCTTGCAGCACCCCTGGCCCATAATTTTTATTATTCATTTCTATTTTATTAAATACATTTTACTTAATATTAAAAATCATAAAAAATATAAAAATGCTAAATTCATATTTTTGGTCCATTTTATTTTATTTTTTCTCATAAAAAATATATTTTATTTTAGTTACATATCATATATATATATATATATATATATATATATATATATATATATATATATATATATAATAAAAAAATAGAATTAGTTTAATCATTTACTTCTTTTTTCTCACATTTATAAATATTTTTTAACATATAAAGAGACTAAATATTTTCATAAAATATTATCTATTTTCAATACAAAAAAATGCACAAAAAAGAATACTTAAAGAGCTTTATTTTCTTTTAAATTAGAAATTAGGGTTAACACTTTTCAAGAAATAATTTCCTTTTTAAATATTTTTAGGATTAGGTCAAAATTCTTTTGCATATGAAAAATAAAACAATTTCTTTTCCTTGCATATACATAATATTGCACATTTAATTTATATTGTATCTTATTGATTCAAATATTTGTACAAATTCGATTTGGTTGTAATAGCTTAATTAGATTTATATTATTGCAAATCCCCATTCACAATTAGTATCCCCCCCCCCCCCCCATAAAATGTTATAATAGCGTAGTAATCTTTAAATTACGCAATTTACCGCTTTTACCTACCATGCTTGTAATTAGGGTTTGAATGGCAAGATAAAAATAAATCAAATAGAAAACCCTAAATCCAAGACAAAATCAAAGCATGAAAATAACACACTTGCACACAAGCATCCTTAGGGTTTCTCCACTTGGTTGCCTTATACATGGCCATATTACGCATGTGAAGTATCTTGGCAAACAAAAAAGTATAAGATCATAGTCCCTTGATGACGCTATTCTAAGTTGCCTTACAAAAATGATCTTAGTCCCTCAAAAAATGCTAAGAACTTTGCAACATTACTAATCATGGTTATGCGATGACCCACGCCCGTCACGTTTACATCCCAAGATAGGGTTGCTTACCAAATCAATGGTAAGACAACAATGTCAAAGGAATAGAAAATAAACAAGAAAGACATTTGAGTAGGTAGATTATTACTAGTTACTTGCTTTATTTTCAAACAAATATCCTTGCTATTAAAAAAAAAAAAAACAAACACACACACATTTCCAAAATATTTTACAAACATTGAAAATATTTTGAAAAAGACAAACATCTTTGTATACATTATTACGAACGAGAATCATTACAAAGATTGCCTAAACAATGGCCTCTTTTACAAAATACTTTCAAAACCACACTCAAAACAAAAGCAAGTGATATAACAAGTAACTAAGAGCCTATGGAAAACCATGAATGAAAAGGATGCTAACACCTTCCCTTTTCATAATCTACCCCCCGAACTCAAGAAACAACCTTCCCTTTTTATGATCTTTAGAATTTCCTCCATCTCTTTTCGGGAGGTCTCAGGGATAGACACTGATTGTACCTTCGTTCGGACAGGCTCAACCAGAATACCTTTTCCTCGAGTCTTAGTTGACTCGGCAGCAGGAATGTCAGTAAGGGTGATAATAGGGATTGTAACAGTTTTGTCAACAGGAGTATTAGCAGAGATGATTGTAGGACTGGGAATAGCCTTTGGAGGAGCAATAACAACATGAATGATTACAGGTCCAGAAATAGATTTTGGAGGAGCAATTTCTGGAGAGAATACCCTTCCGCTTAGGGTTATCTTACTAGTCCCTACGATATTACTGATATCGGCGTCAACTTTCTCAGAACTTGAATCTTCAGCCGTTGGCCAATCTTGCTTGATACGTGGTGGTAGACATCACCTCTATAATTCCATGGGACGGTTTTGTATGACGAATACGGGATTGGTCCAGGCATTATAATTATGAACGGAGCCACTTTAGGAACTGATGTAATTCTAATGGGTATTTTGGTGGAGACCCTGGAAGAATTGTCGGAAATGGTCATGATGGAAACATCATTATAAGAAAAAATTGGAATTGAAGTCTTCTCGAACAAAATCTCCTTGTTATCTATTAGGTATGAACGCCTGCTTTTAACAAAGGACAGCTGGTTAGTGAGGATATACAGAAATGACAGCTTTCATCACAACCTGGGAATACACCGACATTCAACAAGTTCTTTTTGATAGTCAGGAGTGGAGTCACCAGTTCATCAACTGAAGTAACAAACATATCTTCCTCAATGGCGTTGACATTACGGCCGTGCTTGGGCATAGGGGCAGTGATTACATTGGGGATTTCTGGCGCGTCAAATTCGATCTCTTTGGCTTCAAGCAGGTCTTGTACTTTGTTTTTCAGAGCCCAACAGTTGTTAGTGTCATGGCCGAGACTCTCGGAATGGTATGCACAGCGGGCATTAGGATGATAGTGAGGATAGGTTGTGTTAGGGTTCTTTGGAGCTTCTTTAAAAGTCACTAGATTGGATCTTAACAAATGTGGCAGTACTTGAGATAGTGTTATATTAATTCGGGTGAATTGTCTGATTGGTCTTTCCATTCTTGGCTGGTTGCTTCTTTGCTGAGTAAGCGCAGGTTTAGGAATCATGACAACCCCTACCATTGGACGGTGTTCAGCCTTATCTTGATTTCTCTGAGGATATACAACAACAACTTCTTTCTTTCCGATGAATGGTTTCCTTACAGCAGCAGAGAATGCATCTTTTTGAATTTTCCCATTCTTTATCCCGGCTTCTACCCTTTCTCCGGTCAATATCAACTCAGTAAAGCCTGCCGATGAACTCCCAATTAAGTGATTAAAGAAGGGACCAAACAAGGTGCCCAAAAACATGTCTACTAATTCTCTTTCAGATAGAGGAGGCTGGACTCTTCCTGCTAAGTCCCTCCATTTTTGCGCACAGTCTTTAAAGCCCTCACTTGAAACCATGACCATACTCTGGAGTTGAGTACGGGTGAGCGTAAGATTAGCGTTGTATTGGTATTGTTTGTAAAAGGCGGAAACAAGATCTTCCCAGTTATGAATATTGGCTCTTTCTAACTGATAAAATCAATCAAGTTGAGTTCCAGACAAATTGTCTTGGAAGAAGTGTACCCATAAATACTTGTCAGCAATGTGAGGCTGTATTTTCCCCATATAGGACCGGAGATGCATTTTGGGATATGAAACTCCGTCATATTTGGCGAACACCGGTGCTTTGAATTTTGGAGGGATGACAATCCCAGATACTAATCCCAACTCCTCAAAGTCCAATCCAGGCACTTTTTGGATTTCCATTGCACTTAACCGTTCTCCTAGATGCTTATACTTGTCGTCGGCTGGAGGGTATTGTTCTTCAGAATAATCTTCTTCTTCCTCTTCCTCTTCTGAATTTTGCTGAACAACTACTTCCTTGCCTTTCCCATCTTGATTGTATTTCTCACCAGATGACGTTGCAAAGTCCAGGGTCCTTCTTGCTTGTCCTTGGAATCTTCTTCCCATGTTCAGAACTCCAGTTATTTTCTTTTTCTTCTTTTTCTCTTCAACCAGCAAGGTCTTCAACTCTTCTTGTCCTTTGGCTAGAGTTAAGAACATCTGTTGAAACTGGGTATTTTGTGCTTGGAGGTCCTTCACTGTTTGCTCGAGATCCATGTTACTGAAATAAACAGTAGAAACATGAGGAGACTCGTTGCAAGAAACCTGCTTATGTTATGATGAATGGTAAATGCATATGCAATGATTTCAAGGATTTTAAAGATTCAAATTTATTTTAGACAAAAAGGAAACACACGTTATATTAATAAATTAAAGTTTGAGTACACCAATGCCTCTTTGAACAAAATAATACAAAAACTCTAAGATAAAAAGGTAGTACACATCCTCTTTGGTGCGATGGAGGAATTCAGAGTTTGCTCCTCATGAAGTTGCTTAGTGAGCTCCAAAACCTTCTTCTTGCTAGCGTAGAATTGGGCTTTGAAAGTGTCTCGCTCCCCTTTGAGTTGTATCCAATCTCTTTGTAAGTCTTCAAGAGAGGTGGGCGTGTCAGGATGTAGGATAGTGCATGGAACATATCCTTCCATAACAGGCTCAATGATTACCGGGAGAATGGAAGGATAAGGCATCATAAGACTCTGAGCGCGAATTCATACCCATTTGAGGTAAGGCTCAAGAGGGATGGAATTCTTATGCCCCAATGTCTTTCTATCTACCTTGTTCAACATCCTCCAAGCTCAGATAAATCTCTGGCGAAGACCTTGATCATTGTTCTCGTAGTCAAATACTAAACCTTGAATGAGCATCTCATGAGGGCCATCTCTTAGGGCGTAACCAAACCGTCTTAAGGCTAAGCAGGGGTTGTAGGTGATACCTACCCTAATGCCAAGTAAAGGCACATTAGGGAATTCTCCATAACGGTCGACAATAGTAACATTCTCTATAGATTGGGAACACCAATGGATGTCTGAATGTTTGAGTGTCATCAACCTTTGTGACCACCTTGAACCTTGCTCGTTCTTTAATACAGATTGGGGAAGATGCGAAATAAACCATCTTGCCAAGAGAGGAGTGCAACACATAAGGACACCTCTTTTCCTCATAGTGCGAGTGTGAAAAGAATGTAGGATGTCCCCTAGCAAAGTAGGCACCGGGTTACGAGACATGAAGATCTTGAAGGTCTTCACATCTATGAGTTGGTCAGGATTTGGAAACAAAACCATCCCATAGATGAGGAGAGCCATAATTTCTTTAAAAGCTTGCAAATCCAAAGAGTTCCAACAGTTTTGGGCTTTCTCAAACAAGAACTTTGCTAGGAAGCCTTTGACACCACTCCTTGTTTCTCGATTAGTTGTGACATCAGATGACTGCAAGTGTAGAGCTTGAGCAATCTCTTCTGGCTTTGGGTCTCTTTCTGTACCGTTGAAAGGTAGTCGATTGAGAATGGGAATCCTCAAGTGTTGGGAGAATTCTTCCAAAGTTGGCACAAGTTGATAATCAGGAAATGTGAAGCAATGGTGTAAAGGATCAAAGAACTGAAAGAGCACCTCATCATGTCTTCATTAGTGTTAGAGGTGACCAAGTTTAGTAGGCGACCATGTCTCTCGGTAAATGGAGAGTTTTCAGGAATCCTTGATGCTAGCTCCTTAAGTTGTGGAGGGATCCTTACAAGATTGACTTGAATAGTTTTCCTACGAATAGAATCCATGTCCTACAAAACAAGAACAAAGATAAATCCCATAAATCCTTGAAATGGTTAGTGAATGAGTATGATGTTATGATGTTCATGATGTTATGTACAAGGAAATATACACAAACAAAGAAAACAAGTCCTTAGGTTTAGGCTTGCATGGAGTCTTATAGGTAAGTACCCTCTTGAAGTTTAGTTGGCTCAAACCTGTCCTAGCAATAGTAAACGGGTTCTAAGGAGCTCAATATCATTGGTTTGTTTCTTTGAGCATTGTCTCAACACAAGCCTCTTTAATGGCGACCAAAATATCTCAAAAACTAAACCTCAATGAGTGTAGTATCGAGTATCTACCAACTTCGGACTGCACCAAAGCCGATTATCTCACTATGTCCTAATGGCCAAGTTAGTCAAGTAAAGGTTCTAAAAGTTCACTAGTGCTTTATGACATCACTCAGCGGCCCCACAGTCTCCTTGATTAACTCAAGGGCTACCGGTACCCACAAATATGGCGCACTAACGTAGCTATTCCTTAGACCATGTCGGTATACCCCACACAGTTTCCACAACGTATTGCTACTTACCTATAAGGTATCCCCAAATCCGGGTAGAGGATTCAAACCCAAACAAAGAACCATAATGTAAAGCATGCAAATCAAACAATGAAAGCAAGTAAATATGCTCTAACCCTAAGGTAACCCCACTTTTAGAATATTTCCCAGCAGAGTCGCCAATTCTGTGATACGGTGGGAGAACTGACTTGAAGGTTTTGCGTTTGATCTCAAATGTTACGGTTAGCAAGAGTCGCCATCGAATTTTCTTTTATCCAAAAGGAAAGGTGAAAAAGCACAAGAAAGACCTTTGATATTTGTCTCTTGAGTTCGGGGGTAGATTATGAAAAGCGAAGGTATTAGCATCCTTTTCATCCATGGTTTTCTATGGGATCTTAGTTACTTGCTAGATCACTTGCTTTTGTTTGAAATTGTGCTTTGTGTGGTTTTTTGAAAGTATTTTGTAAAGAGACCATTGTTTAGGCAATCTTTGTAATGATTCTCGTTCGTAAGAATGTATACAAAGATGTTTGATCTTTTGAAAATATTTTCAAGTTTGTAAGAGGTTTTGAAAGTGTAGGTGTTTGTTTTTGAAAATAGCAAGGATGTTTTGAAGTTGAGAAAGTAATTAGGAGCATTCTACCTACTCAAAATTTTTTCTTGTTCATTTTATTTTTCTTTGACATTGTTATCTTACCATTGAATTGGTAATTAACCCTATCTTTGGATGCTTACGAGACGGGCGTGGGTTATCGTATAACCATGATTTAGCAATGTTGCAAGGTATCTTAGCATTATCTTTTAGGGACTAAGATCATTTGAAAGGCAACTTAGATAGCGTCATCGAGGGACCATGATCTTGTATTTTGTTTGTTTTTGCTAAGATAGCTCACATGCGTAATATGGCCATTTTATAAAGGCAACCAAGTGGATTTACACTAGGGGGTGCTTGTGTGAAAATGTATTGTTTTTCATGCTTGATTTTGTCTTTGATTAGGATTTTCTATTTGATTGGTTTTAGTCTTTCCATACAAACCCTAATTACTAGCATTTGTATATAAAGCGATAATTTGTGGAATTTAAAGTTACTACGCTATTACAATACTTGTGGGAGGGGGTGTACAAATTATAAATGGGGATTGCAAGAAAGTAAGCCTAATTAGTCTATTACAACCATATTGAATTGGTACAAATGTACAAGAAATTAAATGAATATAATGTACAAAATGAATAAATATACAAGAATGCAAATGTGAAGAAAATGGATATTTGTTTGGATTTTTTTAGAGAAAATGGGTTTTGATTTTAACCTAATTAACTAGAAGAAAATAATTAATTAAACCTAAATTTACTAAGAAAAGATTTTAAATAAAAACCTAAATCTATTAATTGATTAAACAGAAATTAAGTTTAAGAAAAGTATTTTTTGGTATTTTTGTCTTGAATATGATTATAGTGTTATAAAATATTTTTGGCCTTTTTTATATTAAAATAATATATTTTAATTGGTGTAAAAGAAAATAACTAAAACCTATTTTTAATTAAATTTACAAAGATAATTAGTGAAATAAATTAAGTATTGATTAAATAAAATAATTTTTGTGATAAAAAATAAATAAACTATGTCAAAATATAAATATATTATTTTTATATTTTTTTATGATTTTTTAATATTAGAAAAATAATTAAGAAAACAAATAAATAAAAAATAAGGAAAAGAAAATAAAACTGGGCTAGGGGTGTGAATAGCCTGCAAGGAGGTTAGAAAGCAAAAACAAAAACAACAAGGCCCAAGTAGGCCCAGCGCATGCCAAAAAAGAAGTCAGAAATGCAAAAAATGTATAAAAAAAACAAAAGGGTACCACTGGGGCTCGAACCCAGATCCCTTTGGTTACAGGCGTACGCTTCTACCACTGGGGTGGCTATACATCCGTTTATATAAATCAAACAATAAATACATATGTCAAACATGTTCCTGAGGCCAACTTCATCTTCAACCTCACGCCCAGCCAGAATCTCTGTAACTTGTTCAAATCTCAATAAAAATGAAAACTGTAAACATGAAACTTGTAGCAAATTTCCTCACAGTTTCAGAAATGTAAAGCATTAAAACTATAGATCAAAGACGAACATGAATTTCATTGGCCCTAATCTGAACCCTAAAAATCTCAGAAATTCCAATCTTAAAATTCTCTAAGCTCAAACAAAATTAATGAAAACTATGAACATGGTTAGCTTTAGGGAAATAATATCTACATGTTTCATTCATAAATAAATCATTGATGATGCCTGTATGAAAAGTTCCAAAGTTAGAAAACTTACCTTGCAAGAGGGTATCAGGTTTGGAGTTTGAGAAGCTTTCAGTGAGTTCCAATGATTGGGTTAGCTTCCTCAAGTCCCCAGGAAGCTAATGGGATGCTTAGCTTGAGCTGAAAGTACTTGAAGAGTTATGGAGAAGTCCAAGTGCAAAGCTCTGTTTTTGAAAATGGAGGATGGTGTTAATGGTGTTACAGTCTTTTAATAGGGTGTGGTATCAGTTCTAAATGATGTTTAGAAGCTTTAGGAACAAAGAGGCTTGAAAACGCACGAGGGAGTTATGAGTTTCAAGTTTTTGGTCAGTTTATGTGAAAATGGAGGTATGAGATGTGATTCTGAGCTCTTGGTGTTTTTAGGGGTCAAGCATGCGTGTCTTTTGTGGAAAATGGTTTGTGTATGTATAAACAAAATAGTTTGAGAGCTTTGGGCAATCAGAAGTACAAGTTTTCAGCTAATTGCTAGGTTACTTGATTTTCAAGAAAAAATGGGAAAACAAGTTTCAAGAGGAGGTACAAGCATGGGCTGAGTGATTATAAGTGTATAACAAGTTTCTTATGAGTTATAGGACTTGTATGATCAAAAGAGAACAAGTGCAAGGCTCAAGAACAAGTTTTGTGCAAAAAGTCACTTTATCAAAATGGCAATGTGCACTTTCTTCCCAAAATGGATATAAAGCATGGCCTTGCATTGAATGCTTGGGATCAGACCTCTAACAGATGTGCAAGAAATTTACTATGGAGTGCCTAACAAGTTTGAGGCCTGAAAAGTAGAGGTTATGCAGCATAACTTTGAATTTGAATTTTGTTCATCACAAAATGACATGTAATTCAAGTGATAAAACCCTAACTTTATATCTTCGATTCTCCCTACTCAAAAATGACCTCAAGGAGTTTCCTTGACATTTTGGAAAGATTGAAATGTGCTCTACAACTCATCTTTGAATTTATTTTGAATATTACCATTGGAGCTATATGAAAAAGTTCCATGAAGTTGGGTCATAATCCTGACCAAATTAGGGCAAAATTTTATTAAGTGTTTTATTTCATGACCACATGTTCTTAAAATTATAACTTGGGATCCAAGAACTTTTGGAAAAGTTGTGTGAAGAAAAGTTGTAGATTTCATGGAGATCTATAACTTTCATTTTGGAAGTTTCTCTTGAATCATCTTGCATCATGGTGAAAATTTTGTTCAAAGTTGTGAAAAAATAAGAAATTTCCAACACTTAGAAAAATTTCTAAGTTTAGAAATTTTCACTTTTCAAAATGAAATCTTGAATTTTGGATTTCTTGATGAATAAGTTTCATATTTTTACATGCTTTGATGAATTGTGATCTTTGACATTGAATTTTGACCAAAAAGTCAAAGTTTGACTTTTCAGTGTACAGTTGACTTTTGATCAGTTGACTTAAAATTCATCTGTCAATCCATTGGTCTTGAGAAATGTTTTGAGCCATGTCAGTAGGTAAAAATGATGAAATTGGTCTCTTGAGATCATGCCTTAAACCAATTGATCATTTGCTAGGTCAAAAATCAGAAATTGCCCTTTCCCAGTCAAAACCCTAATTTTGACCATTTTGCCCTTTTGAAGATTTGATCAAATTTCTTGAGGAATTATGGTCCAAACTTGATCAAATGATACATATGAGTTTAAAATTTTGATGTGGATAAAAATTATGAAGTTTGACTGTAAATTGACCATAGTTGACTTTTTCCCCAATACATTTGATTTTTAGGTCAACTGCTCAATTGACTGAGCTAAAGTATGATCCAAGGCTTGAAACTTGACATGAGCAATCTTGAGGGTTCATAATGATCCATGAAAGTCATATGCGGCATTGTAAGTTCAAATATCCTTGTGCAATTTCAAACCCTAATTTTGGTCATAAGTGCTTAAGGGGGGTGTCTTGAGCTGATCAACCCTAGTGCAGTCTTG
The DNA here is from genome assembly GCA_948472305.1 of Vicia faba. Lineage (NCBI taxonomy): Eukaryota > Viridiplantae > Streptophyta > Magnoliopsida > Fabales > Fabaceae > Vicia > Vicia faba. Next base: position 91,406,069 of record OX451738.1, read on the forward strand.
AGGCAAAGGAGATCTTGTGAGCAAAATTCTTGATAAGTGAGAGGGAAAATTTTGGGGTACAACACAAAGACATGCTTCTCTTTAAAGGGTATAAACTAATCACTTCAAGAGTTTCAAGGAAATTTTGTGTGGAAGATGCCTAATGAGGAAGAAAGATTACAAGTCCTCTAAATAGGCAATCAAATCCCCTTATGTGACTTTAAAAGATCATAACTTGGTCAATTTTTATCTTCTTGAGCCTATTATTTTTCCACAATTATCTTAAAGATGTGAACTTCAACTCTTATTTTATGTGAAAAGTTTAAAAATGAGTGGAAGATTCCCTAAAAACCCAAAATATTATAGGTGACCTCATGGGTTTTCACCAATTTTACAAGGCCATAACTTTTTTAATAATTGGTATTTTTGAGTGATTCAAGTTTCACAATTCTCTTTGATAAGTCTACTTCAAGCTAGCATCAATGATCAAAGCTCAATTTTGGAGGAAGGCCTTGTTTGAACTCAAAACATTATAGGTCACTTTTGAAGAAAAACTTAAATTTTTTCTACGTACAAAAAGTCAACATCTTTTTCTCAACTTTGACTCATCACAACTCCTAGCTCAAGTATCCAATTAATATCATTCTTTGCACATTGCAAAGTTTGTGACCTTATCTATCAATTGCTTAAAGAATCATGTCCTAAGACCCCTTCAGTTGTGAACACCATGGATTCAAAGTAGGTACCTAAAAACTGAAGATTTCTCCAAAGTCAGAATTTGAAATCTATATTGTGCCCTCTAAACACCGTTTTCATGCGTTTTTGCTTCTAATCATGTTTAGCAATATTCTAAAAGCATTTAGCATCATAAAACGCAGAATTTAGCTGAGTTTTGATGCTAAACAAGTCACACACTATTCATGCTTCAGGTTCACACGAATTCACTCAATTACACTCTTATTCGCACGCTTAAGCATTGTCTCATCCTCTCCTATAAATAAGATGCATATTCCACCTATTTTCACAAGCTTTCCAATTGACCCATATTCAGATCCCACACGAACTTTGAATTTGAATTTCTGATTTCTTGCATTCTCACTCCAAAACACGAAAATCTCCATTCAGTTAGCTTCATTGAACTTCCCTGAAGCTATTTTACCTTTTAATTTTTCTATGGTCTCTTTAATTTTTTCTTTGATACTTTGAATATAGTTTTCTATTTTAACTTTTATTTTCATTTTAAAAAATAATTTAAAATTCATATTTATTTTTTTATTTTTTTCATTAAATGCAATTTATTTTTTAATATATCCTGGCTATGTGATTGTTGATCATAAACTTCATTAACATCATTGGATCTGAGTGTTGAGTTTAGCTCCACTAAAATGGATGGATGATTTTAATGATAGTTTTGATTAAATTTTTTGATTCAAATATTTCTCCTCCCTCTTCATCTTATCCCTTTCTCATTGTGCTATATGTTGTTAGAGGATGATCTACATATCATCTCTCCAAATATATGGAACACAGATTGCTATTGATCAGCCTCAAAATAGGTGCGACTTCTACATAAGTCCACTTACGATTACTTAACATAGCATTAAATTTTGTCCGATTCAAGAAATGATCATTTGTGGCCCAAACCTATGTTTATAAGTCCAAGTATGTTTAATTTGAAATCTTTGATCCAATAACATTGAGGTTCATTGTTAAGAGGCTTTGGTCTTATCAATCCTATAATGGACTTTCATAAATTTTTGGACTAAGTGAATCATTTAAACATCGTTGATCATTTGTTATTGCCTTGAGATTTGAAATGAATGACAAAAATCAAATGAAACTTGTTATTGAGTGGTTTTGATTTTATCAATCTTCTAATGAGTTTTCAAATGCAAGTTTCAAGATGGTCATTCAACTAACCTCTAATTTCTAACTCATTAACAATTGACTTTTATTTTTATGCTTTTTGCTTTATGCTTTTACTTTAAACACTATTTATCTTAGCATTTACATTTCATGTTATTTTCATTGTTGATCACTTGAGCATTTATCTTTATGTCATTTTGTTTTGCTCACTTGAGCTTTTCATTTTCTTTTTGAAGATACCTAATAACCAACTTGATCAATAAAAAGCTTTAAGGTTACTTGGACTATTTGGTTACTATCCTTGGCATTTTGGAGTTATGGACTTCTTGGACTTAGGATTAGAGACATTGACCTACCTTGGGATCTTGTGACCTCTATTGTTATTTTGTCTTGAGTTCTTGGGGTTTACCCCTAGACATTGGGTTGTTTGCTTTCTTTGCATGCAGGTTATTCTGATTATATGCTTTGTCTGTGATCGGGAATTCATCTGTATACAGTCGTTACTCTGCCTAATTTTTGTGAAGACTTAATGCATTTGAAAATTGGTTTTCTTAAGAGGTTTAGTATCCTTGCTTGCTTGGTTACAAATCCAAATAATGGGAATTCTACATTGACTCATTGTGTCAAGTGTTGGCTTTTTGTTGGTTAGACGATTCTTTTCCCTAACTTTTACCTTATGCTCTAGGATAGTACCTTCATCTCCTCCCATCTTCTTTAATTTCAAAAATCTTCTCCCTCCTTGTGAAAAATCTTCTTGTTTTTAAACTTGAACCGCTTTCGCAATAAACTTGGACTAAGATCCATGCATTTTCAAAATATTTTCTTAATCAAACTTTAAACAACTTAATAATACTTTGACATTTTTTGTGAGAAGACTAAAAGTCAATCAATATCATTCGAACTATTTTTCCACTTTGACCTTTTACTTTAAACTTTTCTCAAAAGATTAGACTCTTGTCAATATTTATAGTTATGCGAGCTACTATACTTCTACGGGACATCAGTGTACCCTCATTGGATTGCCAATATTGTCCCAGTACTAAAGAAAGACGAAAAAGTTTGCATGTGTGTATATTATAGAGATTTAAACAAAGCTAGTCCAAAAGATAATTTTCCATTGCCACATATTGATATGTTGGTTGATAGTACAGTAAAATTCAAAATATTCTCGTTCATGGACGGATTTTCCGAATATAATCAAATTAGAATGTCTCCCCGAGGACATGGAAAAAACAACGTTTATCACACCCTAGGGAACATTCTGTTACAGAGTGATGCCCTTCGAGTTGAAGAACGCTGGTGCACACGCCAGAGGGCTATGACAACCCTATTCCATGATCTGATTCACAAGGAGATTGAGGTATATGTTGATGATATGATTTCCAGGTCCCAGACTGAAGAAGGGCATATAGAAGATTTGTTGAAATTATTTCAGCGTTTGAGGAAGTATCATCTCTGCTTGAATCCAAATAAATGCACCTTCGATGTCCGATCAGGGAAATTGTTAGGTTTCATTGTCAGCCAAAAAGGAATTGAATTTGACCCTAATAAAGTTAAGGCAATTCAAGAAATGCCAACGCCAAGAACAGAAAAGCAAGTTAGAGGCTTCCTTGGGCGGTTGAATTACATTTCCAAATTTATTTCCCATATGTTTGCAACGTGTGAACTGATCTTTAAGTTATTAAAGAAAGATCAAGGTTATATGTTGATAGATGATTTCCAGAGGTCATTTAAAAGTATTAAAGAGTATCTACTTTAACCTCCTATCTTGCTCCCGCCTGTTGAAGAAAGACCATTGATCATGTATCTGATAGTGTTAGATAATTCTATGGGCTGTATTTTGGGACAACAAGATGAAACAGGGAAGAAGGAATATACCATTTATCATCTCATCAAGAAGTTTACTGATTTTGAGTAGCGGTATTCTATGCTGGAAAAGACATGTTGTGCTCTGGCCTGGGCGGCAAAGAGGTTGCGGAAATATATGTTGAATCATACTACTTGGTTGATTTCTAAAATGGATCCAATTAAGTGTATTTTTGAAAAGCCTGCTCCTACTGGGAGAATTTCCCGTTGGCAGATGTTGCTGTCCAAATATGACATTGAGTACCGTACTCAGAAGGCTATAAAAAGCAGTGCGTTGGCAGATTATCTTGCTCACCAACCGGTTGATGATTATCAGACTGTTAAATATGATTTCCCTGATGAGGATGTGATGTTTTTGAAAATAAAAGATTGTGATGAACCTTTGCCTGGGGTAGGTCCTGATCCTGAATCTCGGTGGGGTGTGGTATTTGATGGAGCTGTGAATGCTTATGGGAAAGGAATTGGTGTTGTGATTATCACTCCTCATGGATTGCATATCCATTTTACCGCAAGTCTTAAATTTGATTGTACTAATAATATGGAAGAATATGAAGCTTGTATCATGGGTCTCGAGGAGGCCATTGATATCAGAATTAAAGTTCTGGATGTATATGGCGATTCAGTTTTGGTAATAAATCAGATTAAAGGAGAATGAGATACTAGTCACCCTAGCTTGATCCCTTACAAAGATTATGCTATAAGATTATTACCATTCTTTAATAAAGTTGAATTCCATCATATTCCCAGAGATAAAAATCAGATGGTGGATGCTTTGGCAACTCTGGCTTCTATGTATCAAGTAAATACTTGGAATGATGTGCCTTGTATCACAGTGCGACGCTTGGATAGACCGGCTTATGTGTTTGCAACATAGGAAATGTCAGATGAGGAACCTTGGTATTATGATATCAAACATTTTCTCCAGACTCAGGAATACCCAACTGGTGCATCAAATAAAGATAGAAAGACATTGAGAAGGGTGGAAGATAACTTTTTCCTCAATGAAGATGTGCTATACAAAAGAAATTATGACATGGTCTTGCTCAGATGCATGGATAGACACGAAGAAGACATGTTGATGCATGAAATCCATTAAGGTTCCTTTGGTACCCATGCCAACGAACATTCGGTGGCAAAGAAGATGCTTAGGGCCGGTTACTATTGGCTGACAATGGAATCTGACTGTTATAAATTTGCAAAGAAGTTCCATAAGTGTCATATTTACACCAACAAAATTCATGTGCCACCAAAACTTCTCAATGTTATTTCTTCCCCGTGGCCTTTCTCTATGTGGGGTATTGACATGATTGGAATGATTGAACCTAAGGCGTCGAATGGGCACCGTTTTATTTTGGTAGCAATTGATTACTTCACCAAATGGGTAGAAGCAACTTCATATGCTAATGTTACTAAGCAGGATTCAAGATGATGACATAACTTTATGAAGAATTCAAGATTGTCCACCACAATTCATCCTCCTACAGGCCAAAGATGAATGGGGCTGTTGAAGTTGCTAATAAGAATATCAAGAAGATCCTTCAAAAAATGGTTGTGACTTATAAAGATTGGCATGAAATGCTCCCTTTTGCTTAGAAAGGATACCGTACATCCGTCCGCACTTCAACAGAGGAAACCCCATTCTCTCTTGTGTATGGAATGGAAGCAATGCTTGCCGTTGAGGTTGAAATTCCCTCTTTACGTGTGATGATGGAAATCAAGTTGTCAGAGGCTGAATGGTCCATAACAGGTTTGACCAATTGAATTTGATTGAAGATAAGAGAATGACAACTTTATGTCAAGGTCAGTTGTACCAGAAGAGGATGAAGAAAGCTTTTGATAAGAAGGTCAAGCCTCGTGAATTCAGAGAAGGTGACCTCGTGCTCAGGAAGATCATGTCTTTCAATGATGATTCTAGGGGCAAGTGGACTCCCAATTTCGAATGCCCATATGTTGTCAAGAAAGCCTTCTCTAGTGGTGCATTGATTCTTGAAAATATAGATGGCGAGGAGTTCCCACGTCCTTTGAATGTTAATGTAGTCAGTAAATACTTCGCTTAAAGAAATAAAAGAATAGCTCGCTAAGTTGAAAACCCGAAAGGGAAGCTTAGGCAAAAAAGGAGCGTCTCGGTAGCCTGAAAACACGAAAGGGCGGCCTTGGCAAAAATTAGAGACATAAACAGAATAAATTCTTCCCGTTAGGTTGAAAGTCCGCAAGGAAAACTTAGGCAAAAGTTAGGGATTTCTTGGCAAGTAACTGCATTAGACAATACTTGATCATTGAAGCAACAATCTTCTTAGACTCTCACCATACTTCAACAGAAGTCGCTGCTAAGGAATTCAAAGTTGTTAGGGAGAATAGTGTTTATTGTATTTCAATGTATCTTTTCTAATGTATATTACCATTTTCCAAAACTTTGTAATTATATATGGAGTCTCGGAATTCGCAGACCACCATTCTATGAATAAAGTTTGAGCTTTTATCTAATTCTTTTCAATTCTTATTTTATTCTGCTTACAAAGACTCTGTTTATTATTGATAGTATTTTTCAAAGCAAAAAGATTAAATAACAAAATTGCTTTTGGAAAGAATTTACAAATTACTTTTTACTTTATATTTTGTGACTCAAGAAAAGCAAAAGTGGTAATCCCAAGGATGGACGAACTCAGATTTTTTGGAAGTTTGTTTTCCCCAGGAAGGCTCTCTCAGGTAGTTGGAGATGATAGCAATTGGCGTAAGGTGCATGTGATCGGTGGATCTGGAACTGACTGTTTAACGCTGGTTCGCGAAATGTCGCGGAAGCAAGAGTCGCCACCGTCTTTTATTTTCTCCAAATGGAAAGGACAAAAGCACAGAAAAATTCCTTAAAGAGATCGCTCTCGGTTCGGGAGGTAGATTATAGAAAGGGAAGGTGTTAGCACCCTTTCTATCCATGGTTATCCATGGGCTCTTAGATACTTGCTCATTTGTGTTTTCAAAAATGGTTTGTTTGCTTTTCAACTGTGGGTTTTAAAAAGTTTCTTTGAAAATTCCAGTTCGACTCTTGTATCAGTCCTCAAGAGTGTTTGAAAAGTTGCTTTCGAAAGCTTTTTGAAAAGGTGTCGGTGTGAAAAGTATATTTGATTTGTTTTTGAAATTAGAGCAAGTATCTAGAGTCGTCTACCTACCCTAAGGAATTCGTCTGTGTAGATGTCCTTTAAAGTAGTGCCATCCCACCATTGAGAGGTAGGTAGCACCACCGTTGGAGGTGTTCGGGTCAATTCGAGGTTCGGGACATGGTGATCACCAGAGCAATGGGAAGACACCTTAGAAGCTACCCTCATGCCAGGTTCCCGGATCATGAGGACTTACTAAAACATCCTCTACTCGACGATCACCTTTCGAGGCAAGGCAACAGTGAGGCGTACCCTAGGGGTGGTGTGTGCGATTCGTGTGTCGTTTTCATTTGCATTTATCTTGTCATGTTATTGGTGATCTACGCTTGTTTTTATTTTGTCCATACATTCTTTCATGCTTTTATTTAACAGTTAAAAATATTGCGGGAATGTAAAAATCTAAGCTATTACAACCGGCGCGGGTCCACATCGCCAAAATTAACCAGGACCCGATTTGACAGAAGAAATAAAGAATTAAAGAAAATAAAAGAATTAAAAAGTACGAGCAATTATTTACAAGGCTTCGGGAGAGATACATAAATGTTTAAACGGAAAAAGAAATAAGCGAATTAAGAATTAAATCGAAACGAGGGCGTTGGACCCTTTTGCAAAAATTAAATTAATGATGGAGTTAATTATAATTAAAAGAAAGAACTTGTTTTTTTTGGTATTTTTAGTATTTTAAGATTAAGTAGAAAAAAGGAATTAATTGAAATTAAAATAAGATGCAAACCCTAATCCTAATTATTTTTAATTTATTAAGAAAATATTGAAGTTTTTTAACCTAAATTAACCCTAAGTTATTTTCATGCAATTTAATTATAAAAAATAAAATATTTAATTATTTAATATATTTATGAAAGAAAAAAATAAAAAGGATGAAAAATTATTAATTAAACCTATTTCTACATTTTTTAAATTTTTGTTAAAAGTATTAAAATTACAACTTAAATTAAAACTAAATAATTATATGCAAATTTATTACAAAAAAACAATAAAAAATTTATTATATTTTCCTCTTTTCTGATTTTTAGGTGTTTTTTATATTTATGAAAATAATTAGTTAATTAATAAAACAATAATAATTAAAAGTAAATAGAAAATAAAAATAGAAAATATTATGGCAAACCTAGGGGGTTCAGACCCCAAATTAGGAGGTATGGCCTTTAGCAATCTGGCCCATTTAGCAAAGCCTGGTGGACTTTTTGAGTAACATGTGGCGCGTTGACTGGGACTCACCGTGCACTTCAATCCATGGCCTTGGATCTGATGGAGCTGGACGCGTGTATGCTTGGTTGTGAGAGTGCATCATGGTCTTTAACGTAGGCGCTGCATGTGAACGTTAATGGAAAAATAACATTGGAATCATTGAAGACCTGGGGCTCGAACCCAGGTCATGGACATTGCCAGCGCGTGTACCTACTACTGAACCATCCCAAACACGTTTAATATATAATAGCGACTAAACATTATAAAAGAAATAATGGTCAGGGGCCACCAACGCGCGCGGAATTTGAACTGGCCTATCACCGTTTGCCACGGGGTCGTCTTCTTCATTATTCCTGAAACAAAAACATTAGACAACGGTTTTCTGAGCGTTTTCTTAGGCCGGTTTTGGAAAAATAACGATTAGCCCTATGGGCTCCATAAATTAGGCGCGAGGGCATGTTTGAGATCGTCCATATGCGCTGAGTTGAATGGTGGTGGTCTTGAGGGCCAATTTTTCTTTAATTAGAAACCCCCAATTTGAGGTCCTGCAAACCCTAAAATATAATCATGGCATAATCGCGTGTAGCACATAAAAATGCAATTAAATATATTGGTTAGCTTCAGAATTTCATAAGGAACATGAATCAATGAATAAAATGTTATGAGGATGCCTGCAAATCAAAATACGAATGTGCATTTTTCATGAAACATATTGAATTCTGTATACCGATTCCTGAGGTTTTGATGAGCGTTAGTGATTGGAAAACGTTCAGTAATGCTTGAGGAAGCTAATGAGATGAGAATTGTGCCTTGAATCGCCCTGCAAGTTAGTTTTCAGTTTTGAGTTTCTTGACAATTTTTTCAAGTTTGATGAATGGTTTTCTGAGCAGCTGCGTGTGTAATGGCACTAGGGTTGTGTTTTGGCTTATGTATTGAGTCAATTAGGTCAAGAAAAATAGAACAAATCCAATGCTTTCATGGTTTTTGGAAATTTGATTTTTAAGGATCTTTTTCAATCTTTTCCATGTGTTCTTGTATCAATTATGATCAATTCACTCCAAATCTTTCCTTATTTGGCTAGGCACGAATTATTGAGTATAAAACATGCACAAAAAGATTTAAAACTTTAGGTTAAGTATTTTCCATGTATTTAATTTGATTTAAATGAATTAATATAAATAAAAATTCAAATAAATAAATAAAAATGAAGAAATACTTCCCTTTGGGCCAAGTGGTCGTGCACATGCCATGGATGATGAATTATGGAAGAAAAATGGGCCCATTAGCAATTTTAGGTCATTTGAAGTAATGTTGACTTTTCAAAATATCCAAAAATTTCCCAACTTCCACAAGGCATAACTTGCTCAATTTTTAAGCTTTTCTCATGTTCTTGGACATTTTGGAAAGGTCTTTGAGTCCTCTAACCAATGCCTTTGGTCCCATGTCATTTTGATTTATAAATCTCAAGTTATGGCCTTTGACTTAAAGTCCCTTTTTGTTGACTTTTGAAAATGACCTATAATGTTGAAATTGATAACTTTTTGTGAGAGCATTTCTTGGACTTGAAGTATGAAGATGAGTTGTAGGAAATTTCTTTCTCTTCAAAATGAGCTTTGGATGGAATTTTTCTGATAATCCATGTGAAAGTTATGCCCTGGTCAATTTCAGTTGACTTTTTCAACTGTCCAAATAAGGAAACTTTTGCATTTTGATGATTTTTGAGCCAAGCTTTGAGAATCATGATCAAGCATTGATCAAATGATGTTTGTGGCTTCAAAATGATATGTTGACCAAAAATTTGAACTTTTGACTGTCAAATGACCATTTTGCCCCTACAGTTGACTGTAGTGCAACTAGGGTTTTTTGACTGTGCAATTTTGTGCTGAAAGTCTTGAAACTTGATATGAGGATGCTTGACCATGTTTGTAGGCATATGAGACTTGATTGGACCTTTGGAAACTTCATTTTCTTGACCAAAACAAAAACCCTAATCTTGACTGTATAGGAGACTTTTGAGCTGTGCAACCCTTGGGGAATTTTGAAGCTTGACTTGGCAAATCTTTGAAGAATATGGGAGGGCAAATTTTGGGGTACAACAGTTGCCCCTGTTCAATCTTCTTAGACCTGAGGATGCAGATTGGCTGACGTGCCTTTCGTAATCCGAGGGTGGAGTGCCCAGAAATTTGCGCTCACATAGTAGCAGTGATGGTGGAATGGGCTTATAGATGCCATTTAGAGGTTGCTGGATAGGATGATGGGCATATAGATGTCATCTGGATGTTGATCGCGTAAGAGATTCCTTAGCGAGAACCTGCATACCTGCAAAAGAAACATGAGTACCTGACACGTTGTAGGAGTTGATTTCAGATGCTTGGCATAGATATGTCCTGACTGGTTACGGGAGCTGGATCTGGAGCTTCACAAGATGATGAATGAACCAGGGATGGTTACTACCTTAGCGTGAACGGTAAGAGAACCTTGGGTGACTTTAACTTCAACAACGCTCGCTGAGAAAATCTTGGTGGGAATTACCATCTTCGTCGGATCGGGAAGAGAACCATAGGCAATTATAATCTGAAAGGAATTATCACCTCACTCACCGTCGGAGAGGGAACCATAGGAAATTATAATCTGAAAGGAATTATCACCTCACTCACCGTCGGAGAGGGAACCCTAGGGAATTATAATCTGAAAAGGAATTATCACCTCACTCACCGTCGGAGAGGGAACCATCTGAAATTATAATTTGAAAAGGAATTATCACCTCACTCACCATCGGAGAGGGAACCATAGGAAATTATAATCTGAAAAGGAATTATCACCTCACACACCGTCAGAGAGGGAACCATAGGAAAATGAATTATCACCTCACTCACCGTCGGAGAGGGAACCATAGGAAAAGGAATTATCACCTCACTCACCGTCGGAGAGGGAACCATCTGAAAAGGAATTATCACCTCACTCACCGTCGGAGAGGGAACCATAGGAAAAGGAATTATCACCTCACTCACCGTCGGAGAGGGAACCATCTGAAAAGGAATTATCACCTCACTCACCGTCGGAGAGGGAACCATCTGAAAAGGAATTATCACCTCACTCACCGTCGGAGAGGGAACCATCTGAAAAGGAATTATCACCTCACTCACCGTCGGAGAGGGAACCATAGGAAAAGGAATTATCACCTCACTCACCGTCGGAGAGGGAACCATAGGAAAAGGAATTATCACCTCACTCACCGTCGGAGAGGGAACCATAGGAAAAGGAATTATCACCTCACTCACCGTCGGAGAGGGAACCATCTGAAAAGGAATTATCACCTCACTCACCGTCGGAGAGGGAACCATAGGAAAAGGAATTATCACCTCACTCACCGTCGGAGAGGGAACCATAGGAAAAGGAATTATCACCTCACTCACCGTCGGAGAGGGAACCATAGGAAAAGGAATTATCACCTCACTCACCGTCGGAGAGGGAACCATCTGAAAAGGAATTATCACCTCACTCACCGTCGGAGAGGGAACCATAGGAAAAAGAATTATCACCTCACTCACCGTCGGAGAGGGAACCATAGGAAAAGGAATTATCACCTCACTCACCGTCGGAGAGGGAACCATAGGAAAAGGAATTATCACCTCACTCACCGTCGGAGAGGGAACCATAGGAAAAGGAATTATCACCTCACTCACCGTCGGAGAGGGAACCATCTGAAAAGGAATTATCACCTCACTCACCGTCGGAGAGGGAACCATAGGAAAAGGAATTATCACCTCACTCACCGTCGGAGAGGGAACCATCTGAAAAGGAATTATCACCTCACTCACCGTCGGAGAGAGGACCAATAGGAAATTATAACCTGGGATAACTTCTACTGAGTCTTTATCAGAAAAATCTGTTGGGAGTCGATTTAGTTGGACTAGAGAAGGCCTGGGACTGGATAAGAAATCTTTGGAGTCGATTAACTGAACCGGTCTAGGTCTTGAAATATGATTGAGAATTTCAACTGCATCTTTCCTGAAAGGTAAAGGTCAGTCATATGCAATGCATGATATGGATCAAGCAATGATGTTCTCAACATAAATGAGATTTGTATGATATAATGCGTCTATGCATGCTATAATGATGTATGTGATGTTTTATGAATGTATGTTTTCGTCTAGGAAAGTAAATCCTTGACGGGTGCCGGGAAGTCATATCCTGGGCTGATGTTGAAGAATAGATTTTGCTTCCGCTGGGGATGATAACTGCAAGAATACCGGTAGGAGAAGATGACTCCGTTGCGGAATAAACTTGGCAAATGGAAGATTCTGCGGGGAGAACAATACTCTAGCGACCATGCTGGGGGGCAATACTCTGTGGGGAGAGAGAGGTACTTTGCTGAGTGTTGATAGTAACTTGCTGAGGATGTCTTTACTGTATTGGAAGTGCTAATAGACTTCGCCGGGGATAAGAAGACTGTATTGACGACGAACTTTCCGTGGCTTTTGGCTGAGGATAACCCAGTTATATCCTGGTAAGGAAATAACTCTTTAAATAAAGCCGGGAGACGCGTTCGTGCTCCGCGAGGATAAGCTTCCAGAATCTACTGGGGATAAGCTTATTGCTTGGGGGTATGAATTCCAACTTTCCTGGGGGAATTGGATTGGACTCTCTGGGGAAGTTTTGAACTGCGGGGGAAGTGATTCCCTTGAATGTTTGATGTACCGCCGGGGAACAATCTTTAGACCAAGGCTGCCGGGGATGCTTGTTAAGAACATGAATGATGCTGGGAAATGTGGAGGTTTGCTGGAGGATACTCAATTTCCTTAAGTTTGATTGTAACTTTGCTCGGGGAGAGTGTATTGACTGCTGACTCACTCTCTGGGGAATTAAGGTGTCTGGTTATGTTCTTCGGCTGAACCTACCTGGGTACCTTGGAGGACAGAACAATTAGATTGCTCGAACAACTCTTTATTGCCCCTGTCTCTGAGGGGGGAGAGGAAGACTGGTGAGGTGCTGATAGTTGTTGACAGGCAAACCTTCTTCTGGTAGGCAAGTGACGAGATGACAGGACATAGTCGTACGCTTTGATCCCTAACTTTTGCCTGGACTGCCCTTTCGGGTTTTCAGTCCACCGGGATACCCATTTTTGCCCAAGCCGCCTTTTCAGGTTTTCGACTTGCCGGGTGTACATGTTTTTTTCATTTCATCCCTTCATTTTGCCCGAACCCTTTTGGTTCGTCGGGGAGCCCTTATTTTTGCCTAGGTATGTCAACCTAGCGGGTCTTTGATTTTGCGTAGTATCTTTTCGACTATGTCCATGTTCTCAGAATGTAGGGAGTTCCCCCTGTTAGAAGTGTTTTGTCATGCCACCAGAAGGTGTTTGATCAGGCCAGATTCGTTGTTGAAATGCCCCAAGTGACTCAGGCGGAGATTTGCCCCAGGCTATTGGCATCTTGAGAGATTCCTTGAATCTTGATTGGATTGCCCCAGATGATGGACAATAGTCATGCCATGCCCCTTGATTGGAGGTACTCTTGTTCATTAGACTTTCGTCGTGCGAACTTCTGCTGTTCAAACAAAAGGTCATATGCAAACAAAGTTATGTTAAAAATGCAAGGCCTATGTCTGTCTTGAAGATTTTGAAAATGCACTCTTTTTTCATAAAACAAATGAATGTTTGTAAAACGTGATGTCAACTCCTTCTTTATAGTAAGCCTTAAGGAGTCAGGATACCTTTCGTAACAGTATGCTTTCGAACTAACCCATGCTTCAGCTAGGACTTTTAAGGGTTATAACGTGGCCTGGTTCACGGTTTAAGAAACAAAGGATAAAGGCTCAAATTTTATTTGTACCCACCCGCTCTTCGTGATGTTCTCCAAACCTAAACTCAGTTGATCATACGTTAGACCTTGTTTGAGTCTTTGTTTTGATTTTCCAGTGATGGTTCGGACATTGATGATTTATTCTGACTAGGCAGTCATTTTTGTTTTTGTTGAGGTTTTGTGAGACCTCTTTCTTTTGATTTTGTTATCCCTATTTTTTGCCTGAGCTGTTTCCTTTTTGGAATTACAGTCAGCGGGATGCCCCAGTTTCGTAAGTCCCCTTCGTAGGTTTTGACTTATTGGGCTTTTCATTTATGATTTTTGATAACGACTGCCTGTCTTTATGATTGTAGGGAGCCATCACTGTCTTTTGTTTTGTAAGGACTTTTTGGTGCCATTCGTTATGCACTTGGATCAACTGAGAGAACTGCCCTGCCCCAGGTTATGATTAAGGGTTTTGATTTTCGAAAATAAAAACTTCTACTTCTTTGGCTCAGAGGGGTTGACGAGGGATTATCTTCCTTATTACTCCAGTGTTTAGGAATTGAAACAATGCCTGTACTTCATAAGCGGGGTCCGTTCAAAAGCATACTGTAATGACCGCGGTATCGTTTTCATCATCCTCCCTCAAGAGGCTTAGAATTATTAATCGAGAGTTGACATCAGAAAAAATATGAAAATAATTTGCGTTTAGTGAATACGAATATATTGATTCAAAATAGACATAAGCGATGCATTAATGTGATAACAATGTTTAACATGAATAAATGTTTGAACAAAAGAAAATTGCAACTTGAATATTCGAATGAACAAAAATTTCTCAATCCTAGCCATGTTTTGGCAAGGGAGCAGTGACCACATTGGGAGTCTCGGCGGGCTCGAACTCGATCTCTTTAGCATCGATCATGTTCTGAATCTTGTACTTCAGTGCCCAACAATCCTCAGTATCGTGCCCTGGGCTACCAGAATGGTAAGCGCACCTTGCTTCTGGGTTGTAATTTGGAGAGGAGGTCTTTGGATTTGCAGGAGGGTTGATCACCGCAATCAGGTTCATCCTTAGCATGTGCTGCAAAGCTCGTGACCATGACATGTTGATATTGGTGAATTGTCTCTTAGGCTTGTCCGACCTATTCTGATCAACCCGCTGTTCTTGGCGAGGTCGTTGTTGGACCTGTGAAGTAGTAGCAACTCGGAGAGGTCTATTCATTGGACCCGACCTTTGCCCTCTTGGAAGCTGTTCCATGACCTGGTCCCTGATTTGGGCTGGTTGCTTCATGCCTTGAGGAAGCTGACTGATCATGGCTCTCAGCTCTCCTTGCTCCTGAGCTAAACCTTGAATGAGGGCCCTTTGCCCCAGCATCTGGGTTTTCAATGTGTCTACCTCAGCTTGTAGACGTTTCAGCTGTTCGTCCTTGTCATCTTCAGGACTTTTTCTGATCAGATTCCCCATGAGGAGTGTCCTCAACTCTTCTTGCCCCTTGGATAGACCTAGGAAGATTTCCCTGAACTGAGTCTCTTGAGCATGAAGACCCTGGTTATCTGGTTGGAAGGCCATTGCTGAAATAAACAGCGAGAAAGGTAAGTGACCTGCAACAAAGATACCTGTTATGTAATGATGTGTATGACATGCATGCAATGTTTTCAAGGATCATGCGGGGTAAACAAGAAAATTTGTTAGAACTCGGGTCCGATAGTTTGATTGAAGGAACTGCATGTTGTTGAGAGTCCTTCTTCAAAGGGTCAAAGGCTCACCATATCCAGTGGGTCATAGCCCCTGACTTTAGTCATCATGGCTTTCCAAACAACTTTGGTTAGGGGAACCTTCTTCAGGAATCAGAGCTCACCATATCAAGTGGGTCATAGCCTCTGACAACCTTGGCTAGAGGAAAATAAATCCTCTTTGCCCCTTGCTGGGATAGTTGATTCACCATGACCTGCATCACAAGCCCTTGAGATCCTTGAAATGGGTGAGGATGTATGCAATGGTATGATGTTATGGTATGCATGAGGTAATGTGAGTAAATCCTGTCATGAGTCCCTAACTAAGGACTACAAACCAAAACCTGCAAGAAACTTAGGATACCCTGTTATGACTCCCAATTAAGGACTATAAACAGAACCTGCAAGTAGTTAGTACACCCTGTTATGAGTCCCAATTAAGGACTATAACCAAAACCTGCGAGTAGTTCATGTGTCAGATAGATAACAAGCATGCAAGTAGTCAAGTACCAAGGCACGCAAGTCACACAAGAGAAGCCCTTAGAGTTTAAGGCCAGCATGAGGTCTGGGTATTACCCTCTTGAAGTTGGTGGGTTCATACCTGTCCTAATCAAAAGCAACCGGGTTCTTAGAGGATCCCAATATCATTGACTACCCTCAGTCGGTCATAACTCCAGCATCGCAATCTTTTCTTGCGGCCAGAACCATCACGAGAGTTTAGCCTCAATGGGCGTAGCATACTGCTACAATTCTAAAGGCCAAGTTGTGTCAATTAAGGTTCTAAGGTTGTTGGTGCGTAATGACTCCTTAGAAGACCCATATTCTCCTCGTTGCAACACAAGGGATATCGGTACAGACCAAGGTGCCACACCAACATAGCCACTGCTTCACCTGTGTCGGTCTACGCCGGACAGGTCCCTCACAGCTTATGCTACCTAAACAGGGTATCCCCAGATCCGGGTTAGGATCTATAGAACTCCCAAGACAGTCCCACAATTTAAAGCAAGCAAAGCAATACAATTGAAAACACAGTTATGAACTAACCCTAAGGTACACCTCACTTTAAGTTTAAGTCCCCAGCAGAGTCGCCAGTTCTGTGATCGGTGGATCTGGAACTGACTGTTTAACGCTGGTTCGCGAAATGTCGCGGAGGCAAGAGTCGCCACCGTCTTTTATTTTCTCCAAATGGAAAGGACAAAAGCACAGAAAAATTCCTTAAAGAGATCGCTCTCGGTTCGGGAGGTAGATTATAGAAAGGGAAGGTGTTAGCACCCTTTCTATCCATGGTTATCCATGGGCTCTTAGATACTTGCTCATTTGTGTTTTCAAAAATGGTTTGTTTGCTTTTCAACTGTGGATTTTAAAAAGTTTCTTTGAAAATTCCAGTTCGACTCTTGTATCAGTCCTCAAGAGTGTTTGAAAAGTTGCTTTCGAAAGCTTTTTGAAAAGGTGTCGGTGTGAAAAGTATATTTGATTTGTTTTTGAAATTAGAGCAAGTATCTAGAGTCGTCTACCTACCCTAAGGAATTCGTCTGTGTAGATGTCCTTTAAAGTAGTGCCATCCCACCATTGAGAGGTAGGTAGCACCACCGTTGGAGGTGTTCGGGTCAATTCGAGGTTCGGGACATGGTGATCACCAGAGCAATGGGAAGACACCTTAGAAGCTACCCTCATGCCAGGTTCCCGGATCATGAGGACTTACTAAAACATCCTCTACTCGACGATCACCTTTCGAGGCAAGGCAACAGTGAGGCGTACCCTAGGGGTGGTGTGTGCGATTCGTGTGTCGTTTTCATTTGCATTTATCTTGTCATGTTATTGGTGATCTACGCTTGTTTTTATTTTGTCCATACATTCTTTCATGCTTTTATTTAACAGTTAAAAATATTGCGGGAATGTAAAAATCTAAGCTATTACAACCGGCGCGGGTCCACATCGCCAAAATTAACCAGGACCCGATTTGACAGAAGAAATAAAGAATTAAAGAAAATAAAAGAATTAAAAAGTACGAGCAATTATTTACAAGGCTTTGGGAGAGATACATAAATGTTTAAACGGAAAAAGAAATAAGCGAATTAAGAATTAAATCGAAACGAGGGCGTTGGACCCTTTTGCAAAAATTAAATTAATGATGGAGTTAATTATAATTAAAAGAAAGAACTTGTTTTTTTTTGGTATTTTTAGTATTTTAAGATTAAGTAGAAAAAAGGAATTAATTGAAATTAAAATAAGATGCAAACCCTAATCCTAATTATTTTTAATTTATTAAGAAAATATTGAAGTTTTTTAACCTAAATTAACCCTAAGTTATTTTCATGCAATTTAATTATAAAAAATAAAATATTTAATTATTTAATATATTTATGAAAGAAAAAAATAAAAAGGATGAAAAATTATTAATTAAACCTATTTCTACATTTTTTAAATTTTTGTTAAAAGTATTAAAATTACAACTTAAATTAAAACTAAATAATTATATGCAAATTTATTACAAAAAAACAATAAAATATTTATTATATTTTCCTCTTTTCTGATTTTTAGGTGTTTTTTATATTTATGAAAATAATTAGTTAATTAATAAAACAATAATAATTAAAAGTAAATAGAAAATAAAAATAGAAAATATTATGGCAAACCTAGGGGGTTCAGACCCCAAATTAGGAGGTATGGCCTTTAGCAATCTGGCCCATTTAGCAAAGCCTGGTGGACTTTTTGAGTAACATGTGGCGCGTTGACTGGGACTCACCGTGCACTTCAATCCATGGCCTTGGATCTGATGGAGCTGGACGCGTGTATGCTTGGTTGTGAGAGTGCATCATGGTCTTTAACGTAGGCGCTGCATGTGAACGTTAATGGAAAAATAACATTGGAATTATTGAAGACCTGGGGCTCGAACCCAGGTCATGGACATTGCCAGCGCGTGTACCTACCACTGAACCATCCCAAACACGTTTAATATATAATAGCGACTAAACATTATAAAAGAAATAATGGCCAGGGGACACCAACGCGCGCGAAATTTGAACTGGCCTATCACCGTTTGCCACGAGGTCGTCTTCTTCATTATTCCTGAAACACAAACATTAGACAACGGTTTTCTGAGCGTTTTCTTAGGCCGGTTTTGGAAAAATAACGATTAGCCCTATGGGCTCCATAAATTAGGCGCGAGGGCATGTTTGAGATCGTCCATATGCGCTGAGTTGAATGGTGGTGGTCTTGAGGGCCAATTTTTCTTTAATTAGAAACCCCCAATTTGAGGTCCTGCAAACCCTAAAATACAATCATGGCATAATATCGTGTAGCACATAAAAATGCAATTAAATATATTGGTTAGCTTCAGAATTTCATAAGGAACATGAATCAATGAATAAAATGTTATGAGGATGCCTGCAAATCAAAATACGAATGTGCATTTTTCATGAAACATATTGAATTCTGTATACCGATTCCTGAGGTTTTGATGAGCGTTAGTGATTGGAAAACGTTCAGTAATGCTTGAGGAAGCTAATGAGATGAGAATTGTGCCTTGAATCGCCCTGCAAGTTAGTTTTCAGTTTTGAGTTTCTTGACAATTTTTTCAAGTTTGATGAATGGTTTTCTGAGCAGCTGCGTGTGTAATGGCACTAGGGTTGTGTTTTGGCTTATGTATTGAGTCAATTAGGTCAAGAAAAATAGAACAAATCCAATGCTTTCATGGTTTTTGGAAATTTGATTTTTAAGGATCTTTTTCAATCTTTTCCATGTGTTCTTGTATCAATTATGATCAATTCACTCCAAATCTTTCCTTATTTGGCTAGGCACGAATTATTGAGTATAAAACATGCACAAAAAGATTTAAAACTTTAGGTTAAGTATTTTCCATGTATTTAATTTGATTTAAATGAATTAATATAAATAAAAATTCAAATAAATAAATAAAAATGAAGAAATACTTCCCTTTGGGCCAAGTGGTCGTGCACATGCCATGGATGATGAATTATGGAAGAAAAATGGGCCCATTAGCAATTTTAGGTCATTTGAAGTAATGTTGACTTTTCAAAATATCCAAAAATTTCCCAACTTCCACAAGGCATAACTTGCTCAACTTTTAATCTTTTCTCATGTTCTTGGACATTTTGGAAAGGTCTTTGAGTCCTCTAACCAATGCCTTTGGTCCCATGTCATTTTGATTTATCAATCTCAAGTTATGGCCTTTGACTTAAAGTCCCTTTTTGTTGACTTTTGAAAATGACCTATAATGTTGAAATTGATAACTTTTTGTGAGAGCATTTCTTGGACTTGAAGTATGAAAATGAGCTTTAGGAAATGTCTTTCTCTTCAAAATGAGCTTTGGATGGAATTTTTCTGATAATCCATGTGAAAGTTATGCCCTGGTCAATTTCAGTTGACTTTTTCAGCTGTCCAAATAAGGAAACTTTTGCATTTTGATGATTTTTGAGCCAAGCTTTGAGAATCATGATCAAGCATTGATCAAATGATGTTTGTGGCTTCAAAATGATATGTTTACCAAAAATTTGAACTTTTGACTGTCAAATGACCATTTTGCCCCTACAGTTGACTGTAGTGCAACTAAGGTTTTTTGACTGTGCAATTTTGTGCTAAAAGTCTTGAAACTTGATATGAGGATGCTTGACCATGTTTGTAGGCATATGAGACTTGATTGGACCTTTGGAAACTTCATTTTCTTGACCAAAACAAAAACCCTAATCTTGACTGTATAGGAGACTTTTGAGCTGTGCAACCCTTGGGGAATTTTGAAGCTTGACTTGGCAAATCTTTGAAGAATATGGGAGGGCAAATTTTGGGGTACAACAGTGCAGTATTGGGCCGGTGATCCTGTGTTCCCCAGTTAAATCTTGGTCCATTTTAATTTCGAGTTTGCATGGTTTTAAGCCTCTATCTCAGATTCCCTAGTAAGGTCTTCGCTCATATGATGAAAGTCCCTTCTCCCGTTGCATGCTGAGGTGGAATCATTTGTAAAATGTCGCCCTTTGTGGTAATGGCATTATTGTTGTTTTCCCATAAACTAGGCAAGGGCAATATCTTTTCTATGAAGTGTTGAAGCAGTTGCCAACTTTTTGGGTTTTCCCCCGCCGAGTGTTTGGTCTGATTTAAAATCATCATAATTTTTTTTCTTGATGTATTGTTTGACTTCTTAATCCCCAAGTGAAGTTGAGAGTTGGTTCCCTCTGAAAGTTGACATCCCCAGGTGGTTTCATAATTTCTCCCCAGGGAAGTTTGTGTAATCATCACTCTTGGTATTGAAGAATGTATTTTGGGCTCCCCTCTATGATTTGGTATTATACTCCCCTATGAATTCAACACGAGATCCCCGAGTGATATCTCGACGATGTGGTTTTCGTCTGCCTTAATGAAGTCAATATTAAAATCTCCAATGAAAATCTAGATGTTGAAACATTTGTTTTCCCCCTTTGAAGTCTGTATAATGTTCTCCGGTGAAGCCTGGAGGAGGATGTTAGGTCCCTGTATCTGCACTATTCTATTGTTTTGATTTGATTACTTTCGAATGGTGTTTCTTCCCAGTGGAGTTAAGTCGTGGAATAGGAATTTATTTCCTCAGATGGTGCTTACTCTCTTATGGAATTTTCCTTCTGGATGTGATTTAGTCGGGTATTAACTTTACCCAATTTGGTTTTGTCTGTCATCCCCAGTGTTGTATATCTGTTTGTCAGCATATACACAATAACATTCATACATACATAATGCATAGTTGAATTGGAATTCATTACTCATTTGCATTCATTGATATTTTTATTGGGATTTTACCCTATTCGCCGAGTTATGTTACCCTTTCTCCAATAGAGTATCAACTTTAAGAAGAAAGTGTACATTATTTCAATTTCCCCATCGAGTTACCCCTCGTGGAAGAACTTTTCTTTTGCCTTCCTATTCATTTCTTTATCTGGATGGAATGTGATCCCCTTTTGAGTTTATTTCTCATCAGGATCTATCTCGGTTTAATGTTTCACTCTGGCTTAGTTCTAATTTGAATTTGTGGTCCCTAACAATATTATTAGTTTTATTTCTGCAAGCTTTGAGCCATGGTTTTAGAATGTACATTTATTTTGCACGTGAAGACTCTAGCTCCTCAGCAGGAATATATTTCTTCCCCCGGGAAACTATATTTCTTTCCCCGGGAGGTCATTATTATAACTCCTTCTCATAACAGCAAGTGGCAGGTCTCTTTATTTGAGCAACCTGTACTTCCCCAATAAGTCTGTTAGTTCCCTGAGAAGATTTTTTTTACTCCAATGAATGGTAGTCTCGTCATTATGGGAGATAGTTCATTGTTGAGAGTTTACTCCAATGAATGGTAGTCTCGTCATTATGGGAGATAGTTTGTTGTTGAGATTTTACTCCAATGAATGATAGTCTCGTCATTATGGGAGATAGTTCATTGATGAGATTTTACTCCAATGAATGGTAGTCTCGTCATTATTGGAGATAGTCCGTTGTTGAGATTTTACTCCAATGAATGGTAGTCTCATCATTATGGGAGATAGTTATTTGCTGAGATTTTACTCCAATGAATGGTAGTCTCCTAATTATGTGAGATAGTTCGTTATTGAGATTTTTTACTCCAATGAATGGTAGTCTCGTCATTATGGGAGATAGTTCGTTGTTGAGATTTGTTACTCCAATGAATGGTAGTCTCGTCATTATGGGAGATAGTTTGTTGTTGAGATCTTTTTCTGATGGATGGTAGTCTCTTCATTATGGGAGATAGTTTGTCGTTGAGATTCAAATTACTCTAGAGAAATTTCGTTGTTTCTAGTTATAGGTATTGGTTCCAATTATTTGTTACCACCCCTAATATTGATGTTTGCTGGTTTTATCCTGCCACCTCTTTTCACCCCAGTGGGCCGACATTACCTTTTTTGCTATCTTCTCTGAGAGTGGATAGTTTGCGGTTGTCTGTTGGTCACTCTTATCCTTCATTTTCTCTCCTCAATGTCGAAGTTGATATTACTGTGTCTCCTCCTTGGGCTTTACCCAATAGAGTCGAGTCTTCTGTTCACCCGTGATTTATTTTCCTGGTCTAATCTTCTTTTGATCTTTTATTTTCTGTATCCCCAGCGGTGTATTGTATCACCCTTAGATATGTTTATTCATATGCACAATCATAAACATTGTATGGAATATTACAGCCAAAAATAGGGCTTGCTTTAAATTTAAGTATCTTCAATCGCGTCGACATGAAGATTTTAACCTTCGTATCCCCGGATAGAAGACACTTAAATAAGGGCAGCTGTTGTACCCCAATTCTCCCCCCCTAAGATTCCTTTATCATCTCATATCAACTCAATTACAACAAGATCACACTAGGGTTTAGTTATTCTCCATATCTTTAAGTTTTCTCATGAAGAATCACCAAGAACCTTGACTTGTATATGGTGATCATCTATGTTTTGTATTGATTAACTTTTAACTAATAAATACAATGAATGTTTTCCCTAATGGATGATATTATAGGTGAAAGCACAACATATTTCATCAGGTTGATCTATAGGTTCATGAGTTTATTTCCATGCCTTCTGTTGTACCCCAAAATTTGCCCTCCCATATTCTCCAAGATTTGTCAAGAATCATCTTCAATTGGTTCAAGACTACTCAAGGATTGCACAGTTTAAATACCTCCTAAGCCAGCTGAAATTAGGGTTTTGATTCTTTCAAGGAATTTGAGGTTTTCAATGGCTCAATCCAGTCTCATAGGCCTATAAACATTCTCAAGCATCTACATGCCAAGTCTCAGGACTCACAGTGCCAAATTCCACAGTCAAAAGCCCTATTTGGTTCACAATCAACTGCAAGGGCAAAATGGTCATTTTGCAGTCAAAAGTCAGAATTTTTGGTCAACATCTTATGTTGAGCACACAATAATCATTTGATCAAGTCTTGATCATGATTCCACAAGCATGGCCCAAAAATCATCAAGATGCCAAAACTTACTATTTTTGGACAGCAGAAAAGTCAACTGTATCTTGACCAAGGCATAACTTTTTCATGGTTCATCAGAAAATTCCCATCCAATGCTCATTTTGAAGGGGATGACATTTCCTACAACTCATCTTCACATTCCAAGTCCAAGAAATGCTCTCACAAAAAGTTATCAATTTCTACATTATAGGTCAATTTAAAAAGTCAACAAAAATGCACTTTAAGTCAAAGACCATAACTTGAGATTGGTAAATCCAAATGACATGGGACCAAAGGCATTGGTTAGAGGACTTAAAGACCTTTCCAAAATGTCCAAGAACATGTTCATATGATCAAAATTGAGCAAGATATGCATTGGAGAAGTTGGGAAATTTTTGTGAATTTGCAAAAGTCAACTTTGCTCAAAACACATCATTTTGCTAATGGGCCTCAAATTTCTTCTTGAAACTTTGTCCAAGGCTTATGCACGACCCATTGAGATTAAATTGAATTATTTTCTTATTTTTATTAATTAATTGGATTTTTAATTCATTTAATTAATTTAAAATGTAGGAAATTCAAAGATATGATTTCTCAATCTTTTGGTGAAGCAAAGATGACCAATATATGCAGGAGATTTCGTGTGCCAATCAAGGATGTCAAAAAATCCAAATTTAGCAACTTTCTTCAATCAAAAAGATTGAAAAATATTTGATTTTAAATCAAATATACAAACCATTATTCCATGGATTTTTTGGCAAGATTGTAACCTAATTCCCTTCCATTATATATACAAAAGCTAAACCTAATGCATTGAACGTGAGAATTGTTGCAGAAAGCCATAGCCAATATTGAAAAAAAATCAAGAAAACTGAAAACTGTTTTCTCACTCCCAGGCCCTTTCAAAGCAATTTAAGGATTCAAACACATTGCTAGAACTCTCAGAAACCTTTTGGAATCAAAACCACGTGCTAAAACTCCAGGAATCACCTTAAACAGACTCACGGTTTGGCACTTTTGTTCATAATCATAATTCATATTTCATGCACGTTTAACATGATTTATTGACTGTTTTGCATTGCTTGAACCTTTACAAAGCTTTTGGCATAGGTTAATTGAATTATTATACAGTGAATTGAAAGTTTCCATTGGAGAATTCTAGGGTTCTTGAGTTCTTGAATTAGGGCTTTCCCATACAGGAAAAATTGGGACCTCTAAGACCCATGGTTGAGACCGTCAGGACGAGACGAATGCATTGAGACCATCGCGCCATATTTATATAGAGCATAGCTCTATTCGCTATTTTTGGTCGTCCTATTTTGTGGGGGTTAAAAACCCCCGCTATCTCTTTATTCTTTTTACAGGCAAACGAGGAAGATGACTGCGTGTTGGCTTGTGATTGGAGCGTTCAAATAAAAGCGCGTGTGATTTTGTTTCCAGCATAACTGTCATGTTTTTTTATATTATATTTACTCATTATTATTCTAACAAATGCAAGCGAGTGGCCTGGTGGTGGATGCGTTGTCCAAGAATCATTGGGACCTGGGTTCGATTCCCAGGTCCCCCCAAACCTTTGTTCCTATTTTTTCTTATATGATCACATGCAGGAAAAACAAAAGAGTCCACCATATACCTCCAGTGCTCAGCATGCCAGGTGGCTACGTGTACAAATCAGAAGGTCATAAGTGGATGACCACCATACTCCAAGTCAAAGCACGCATAGGCAAGCCAGAAAGTCAAACAGGCTGGAGAGCTTTATGGGCTTGAATTTGCTAGCATACCTCCATATTGGGCCCAACACCCCCAGGGTTTTGTTTCTCATTTTTTCTATTTTCTATTTAATTATTTTTTATTAACTATTATTATTATTATTTAATTACCTCATAAATTAACTATTTTCATAATTAATTCAGAAAACAATATTTTCTTATTTCACTATTAATTGTTTTGTAAATAAATGTAAATTAATTAATTTAGTAAATTAGGTTAACTTTAATCTTTTTTTCAATAAATAAAATCAATCTAGAATTAGGTTTTTCTTTTGACAATTTTAATTTCTTTTATTTTTATAAAAAACACAAAAATACTTTTTATTTTAATTAATTAATTAATTAGTTTTAGGTTTAATATTAATTAAAAAAAGGACCAAAATTCCAATCTTTTCTCAAAAAGGGTGAAAACCCTAAGGACGTCCCGATTCAATTTCTTTCGCGCATTATTCCTATTTTGATTATATTTATGTATCTGCTCCGAGAATGTAATAGATAATTAGGACTTTTATCGCTTTCTTTATTTTCTCGCATTTATTTTCAAGGGTTATGTTTTTGGCGATGTAAATACCCGACGCCTTGTAATAGCGTAGATTCACTTTCCGCACTTTATTTTTCGCACAATTATTAACTGTTAACTATGCATGATAAGACTTACCTGAAAAATAAAATCAACCCGTAGCTCACCATAAAAATGTGCAAAGATAATTTAACATGAAACTGGACACACGTGCACATGCCACTCCTAGGGTACGCCTCACTTGGTTGCCTCGAGGTGGTCATTAAGTATAGGGTGTTTTAGAGGTCGCCTTCCTGTCTAAAGATCCAGTTGCCTCGAAACGGTTGCCTCGGATAAAAAGGATCTAGGACATTAGGGTTACCGCTAAGGCGTCCTACTATTGCTTTGGTGACCACACATGTCCCTATAATCGAATTGACCCAAATAACTCCAACGAAGGTGCTACCTACTTCTCAATAGTGGGATGGTACTGTCTAAAGGACTCTTACACAGCTTAATTCCTTAGAGTAGGTAGATTTCTCCTGGGTACTTGCTCTTTCAAAACAAAAACAACTTTTCGCACTCACACTTTCAAAAAATTTTCAAACAAACACTTCATACACTCTTGAGGACTGATACAAGAGTTACCTAGAAGTTTTTCAAACTAAACTTTTTCAAAATCCACAAACACAAGAAAAGCAAACAAATATTAAAAACATAGTGAGCAAGTACCTAAGAGCCCGTGGATAACCACGGATAGAAAGGGTGCTAACACCTTCCCTTTCTATAATCTACCTCCCGAACCGAGAAATATCTCGAAAAGGAATTTTGCTGTGCTTTTGTCCTTTCCTTGTTGGAGAAAATAAAAGACGGTGGCAACTCTTGCTTACCGCGACATTTCGCGAACCAGCATTTCAAACAGTCAGTTCTATTTCCACCGATCACAGAACTGGCGACTCTACTGGGGATAGTTTAATAAGTGAGGTGTACCTTAGGATTAGACCACTCTTATGTTTTCAATTGTATGTCTTGATTGCTTTTATATTTGTGGGCTTGCATCGGAGTTTTATAGATCCTAACCCGGATCTGGGGAATACCCTTTAGGTAGCATAAGCTGTGAGGGACCTGTCCGGCATAGACCGACACGGGTGAAGCAGTAGCTACGTTGGTGTGACACCTTGGTCTGTACCGATATCCCTTGTGTTGGAACAAGGAGAATATGGGTCTTCTGAGGAGTCATTAAGCACCAACTGACCTTATAACCCTAAATTGACCCAACTTGGCCATAGAACAGTAGCAGTATGCTACACTCATTGAGGCTAAAATCTCGCGATGGTTCTGGCCGCAAGAAAAGATTGCGACGTTGGAGTTATGACCGATTGAGGGTAGTCAGTGATATCGAGATCCTCTAGAACCCGGTTACTATTTTCTAGGACAGGTCTTAACCAACGAAACTGAAAGAGGGTAATACCTAAACTTCATGCTGGCCCAAACTCTAAGGGTTGTCTTGTATGACTTGTGTGCCTTATCATGTTTGCCTTTGTGAATACTTGTGGTGTGCTTTACCATGACATCATACCATCATAACATTGCATGCATCCTGCATAAGGACTAACCCGTTTCAAAGACAAGAGGGTTTCATCTTTGCTCTATTTTGTAGGACATCATGATGCCCGTGCGAAGGAATACTATCCGGCTCAACTGTGTTCACCCACCTGATTTGCTTAAAGAATTGGTTGACAGAATTCCAAACACTGTTTCCTTCATCCAGAGGCATGGTTCTCTTCTCGGTTTAGTCACTTCAAAGTGGGACCAACAATTGATGAGTGTCCTGACCCAGTTTTATGATCCCCTGTACCATTGCTTCACCTTTCAAGACTTCCAGCTGGTCCCTACCCTGGAAGAATTCTCTGATTTGCTTGGTATCCCTATCTTGGATCAGACTCCATTCACTGGTTGGGAAAAGACTCTTAGGCTTGAGGAGATTTCTGCAGCCCTTCCCTTGACCACCAAAGAGGTAATGGATAACTGAGTGACTAGAAGCGGAGTTAAGGGCTTTTTGGCTAAGTTTTTGATTGGTAAAGCTAACAGTTTCTGGAATGACTTAGACTTCAGGGCGTACGAAGACATCCTGGCTCTCTTAATCTATGGTTTAGTATTGTTTCCAAATCCTGATATCTTTGTCAATATCAATTCCATAAGGATCTTCATGTCTCGGAACCCTGTGCCCACTCTCTTGGGTGATATCCTGTAACAACTCTATGCTCGTACTGCCCGAAGACGGGGAACTCTGTGGTGTTGTGCTCCTTTGTTAGTGAGGTGGTTTATTTCGCACCTCTCTAAGTTCGTGCTGAAGAACAAAGAAGGAAGAGGCTGGGCTCATAGGTTAATGTCTCTCACTGATAATGACATCATTTGGACTCTCAGAGGTTTGGATGAGGTAGCTGTTATTGATCATTGCGGAGAATATCCTAATGTTCCATTGATCGGTACTCAGGGAGGAATCTCTTATAATCCATGTTTAGCTCTCCGTCAGTTTGGAAGAGCCAGAAGAGCAGGGCCTCATGAGATGTTGATACCTCACATCAGTTTTGAGTTTCAGGTAGATAGTGACGAGCTGCGTCGTAGGTTCATCCGGGCTTGGGACAGAATTCACAAAGCTGACCCACATGAGTTGGGACCGAAGACTTCTCTACCAATGGAACCCTACTACAGATGCGTCCGCATCTGTGCTCAGAAGTTAGGTATGCCATACGAAGCTGTCAGGCCTATCATTCTTGAATTTCCTGATAGAGACGGGGTTCCTCCAACCGTACTCCCTCCTCAGATACCCACTGATGTTGATACACTAAAGAGGTCTTGGGCGTAACTACAGGAAGAACGGGATTCTTATCGGGAAAGGTCCAATAAACAGGAACAGAAAATCCAGAAGCTGACCAAGCAACTGGAGAACGAGCGGATCCTGAATGACTATATCCGTACTGAGAAGAAGAGGCCGTGGGAGCAGTGATGAGCCTTGGATGTTTCCTTTACAGCTTTTATTTCCTTTTCACTATTTTCATTCTTGTAACGCCTAAGGGCAATTTGTTGAACAATTTAAAGTTTGAATCTAATAAAGTGTGTTCCCTTTTTGTCTACAAAGTTGAATCCCGATTGTCTTTGAAAACATAAATCATACGCATTCCATTCATCATATGCATAACAGGTACCCCTCTTTTTACAGGTCACTTATCTTCTTTGCTGTTTATTTCAGCAATCATCATGTCTTTTGAAGCTACTACTGAACAAGCTATCAAGGCCCTCCAGGCCCAGAACGCCCAGTTCCAGGAGTTGGTCATGAGCTTAGCCCAGGGTCAACAGGAGTTGAAGACTCTGATTCTGAAGAAGAAGAAGAGGACTGTGCTGTTTAACAATGGACGAAGATTTGGGAATGCACTACAGAATGAGGCTGATCTGGATACTTCCTCTGTAGGGAAAGATAGTCCCCAAGGGGGAAGGGTTCCTAGTCCCGTGGTCTCTGACAACGAGACAGATTACAATGATGAACAGTACCCTCCTGCTGAGGACAGGTACAAACAGCTGGAGGATCGTTTAAGTGCTATGGAGATTCAACACGTGCATGGGTTGGATTTGGAGATCTAGGTTTATATTCTGGGGCGGTGATCCCCCACAAGTTCAAGGAACCTTCTTTTGCAAAGTACGACGGAGCTTCCTGTCCTAAGCTGCATCTCAGATCATACGTAAGGAAGATCCAACCGTATACTGCAGACAAGAATCTATGGATCCATTTCTTCCAGGATAGTCTTTCAGGGACTCAACTCGAATGGTTCTATCAGCTGGATGGAACCAGTATTCGTAACTGGGAGGACTTGGCTACTGCGTTCTACAAGCAGTATCAGTATAATTCCGACCTCGCTCCTACGCGTACCCAACTCCAGGGTATGTCACTAGGGACGGGTGAAGGATTTAAGGAGTATGCTCAAAAGTGGAGAGACCTCGCTGGAAGGGTGCAGCCACCTTTAACTGACCGTGAGCTTGTGGATATGTTCTTAGGGACCCTGTCTGGTCCGTTCTTCAACCATCTGATTGGGAATTCTTCTGCTGGGTTTACAGATCTGATCTTGACTGGTGAGAGGATAGAAGCTGGTATCAAGTCTGGGAAGATACAGAAAGGTGACTCCTAGAACACTAAGAAGAAGCCATTCAAGAAAGAATCTAGTGCTGTCTATGGATCAAGAGGGTAGAATAGGTCCGAACACCGCCAAGCTGTCAACGCGGTAGTTATTTCAAAACCGGCCAGTGCTCCTCAACATCGCAACCAACAAAGGGAAGAGAGACCTAGAAGGCAATTCACTCCCCTCAGTATGACCTTGTCCCAGATATTGCCACAGTTGCTGAAGACCAATTTGGTAACTCTAAGGGACCCTCCTAAGAATCCTAACAAGACACCTTCAAGGTATAACCCCAACGCCCGCTGCGCTTATCATTCTGACAGCCCGTGGCATGCTACAGATTATTGTTGGACTTTGAGGAACAAGGTTCAGGACCTAATCGATGCAAAGGAGGTCGAGTTCGAAGCGCCCGAGACTCCCAATGTGATCACTGCTCCCTTGCCAAAACATGGCTAGGATTGAAAAAACTTTTGTTCATTCGAATGTTCAAGTTGTATTTTTCTTTGCTTATTCAAACAATTATCATGTCAAACTCTCTTATTTCATTAATGCATTACGCGTGTCTGTTTTGAAGTAATTGTGTTCACTATGCTTAAAATTGCTTTCATTTTTTGTGATGTCAAACTCTCGATTAATAATTCTAAGCCTTTTGAGGGAGGATGACGAAAACGGTACCACGATCTTTATAGTATGCTTTTGAATAGACCCCGCTGATGAGGTACAAGCATTGTTTCAAATACTAAACAGTGGAGTTATAAGGAAGATAATCCCTCGTCAACCCCTTTGAGCCAAAGAAGTTGGAGTTTTTCTTTTCAAAAATTAAAACCCTTAATCATAACCTGGGGCAGGGTAGTTCTCTCAGTTGATCCAGGTGCACAATGAATAGCATCAAAGAAGTCCTTCCGAGACAAAAAGACAGTGATGGTTCCCTATAATCATAAGGACAGGCAGTCATTATCTTTCAAAACAAACGCCCAATAAGTCAAAACCTATGAAGGAGACTTACAAAACTCGGGCATCCCGCTGACTGTAATCGCAAAAGAAACAGTTCAGGCAAAAAGACAGGGATAATAAAATCAAAAAGAAAGAGGTCCTATAAACCCTCAACAAAAAGAAATGACTGCCTATACAAAATAAATTATCAGCATCCGAACCATCACTGGTATATCAAAGCGAGGACTCAAACAAGATCTAATGCACAATCAGCTGAGTTTAGGATTGAAGAACATCACGAAGAACGGGTGGGTACAAATAAAATTTGAGCCTTTATCCTTTGTTTCTTAAACCGTGAACCAGGCCACATTATAACCCTTAAAAGTCCTAGCTGAAGCATGGGTTAATTCGAAAGTATACTATTACAAAGGTATCCTGACTCTTGTATGGCTCGCTGATAAAATCTTGAGTTGACATCACAGTTTACAAAAAATTCACTTGTTTTTATAAAAACTGCATTTTCAAAAACTTCAAGACAGACATAAGCTTTGCATTTTTAATATAACATTGTTTGCATATGACTATTTGTTCAACAGCAGAGAAATTTGCACGACGAATATCTAGTGAACAAAAATCTTCTCCACAAAAGGGTCATCTCAAATGGAAAAAACACTTCCAATCCAGGGGCACGGCATGATCATTATCCATCATCTGGGGCAGTCAAGTCAAGATTCAAGGAATCTCTCAAAATGCCAAATAGCCAGGGGCAGATCTCCGCCTGAGTCACTTGGGGCATTGGACACGAATTCCAGCAATGAATCTTGCATGATCGGACATCTTCTGGTAGCATGGCGATACAACGCTACTGACAGTGACAACTCCCTACGTTCTGAGAACGTGGACATAGTCAAAAAAATACTACGCATGATCAAAGACCCGCTAGGTCGACTGGCCTAGGCAAAAATAACGCTTCCCGGCGAACCAAAAGGGTTCGGGCAAAAATAAGGGATGAAATGAAAAAAATCTGTACACCCGGCAAGTCGAAAACCTGAAAAGGCGGCTTGGGCAAAAATGGGTATCCCAGTGGACTGAAAACCCGAAAGGGCGGTCCAGGCAAAAATTAGGGATCAAAGCGTACGACTTTGTCCCGTCATCTCGTCACTTGCCTACCAAAAGAAGATTCGTCAATCGGCAGTTATCGAGCACCTCCACAGGTACCTTCTCCCACAGAAGCTGGGGCAATAAGAATTGTCCGAACTGTACAAGCTACGCTGTCCTCCAGGTACAAGGTAGACTCAGCTGAGGAATATGACCAAGATACCTTCACTCCCCGCAGAATAAGACAAGGTTTGGCAATACTCTCCCCAAGCAGAGTTGGCCTTCCATCAGCCCTAAAAAGGCATAGTATCCCCAGTAAGTCAGCAACACTCTCCCCCAAGTAGAGTTAGGCTACGGTCAGCCCTAAGGAAGTTGGATATCCCCAGAAGATCTCAATATTCTCCAGCAGAGTATACAGATATTCCTCAACAAGCATCCCCGACAGTCTTAATATTCCTCGACAGAAGTATAAGATTGTTCCCCGGCGGAATACAGACATCCAGTGGAGCCATTCCTCAGTGCAGTCCAAAAGTTTCCCCAGGAGAGTTGAATCATCCTCCCCAGTAGATTCTGGGCGCTTATCCCCAGTAGAGTCTGGAAGCTGATCTCCTGCAGAGTACAAATATCTCTCCCCGGCCATATTCAAAGGTCATTCCCCACCAGAGCCTAACTGGGTTATCCTCAACTAATTACAACGGAAAGATCGTCCTCGACGAATTTCTTCCTATCCCCAGCGGAGTTCATCAAATCCCCCAACAAAATTTATCAACAGGAATCCCCAGCGGAGTTATCATTAAAACCTCAGTGAAGCATCTCTCCCCACAGAGTAATTCCCCGCAGAGTAATCTCTCCATCAGGTTTATCCCCCAACAGAGTCATCTTCTCCTACCGGTTTATTCTTGCAATCATCATCCCCAGCGGAAATGAAGAACTCTACTCTTCAACATCAGCCCAGGATTCAACGAACTTCCCGGCATTCGTCAAGGATTTATTTTCCTAGACAAGGATACATTCATAAACATAACATTTTCATACATCATGATACATGCTGTTGTACCCCAAAATTTGCCCTCCCATATTCTTCAAAGATTTGCCAAGTCAAGCTTCAAAATTCCCCAAGGGTTGCACAGTGTAAGAGCCTCATGAACAGTCAAAATTAGGGTTTTGGTCCTGATCAAGAAAATGAAGTTTCCAAAGGTCCAATCAAGTCCCAAATGCCTACAAATATGGTCAAGCATCCTCATACCAAGTTTCAAGACTTTCAGCACAAAATTGCACAGTCAAAAACCCTAATTGCACTACAGTCAACTGTAGGGGCAAAATGGTCATTTGACAGTCAAAAGTCCAAATTTTTGGTCAACATCACATTTTGAAGCCACAAACATCATTTGATCAATGCTTGATCATGATTCTCAAAGCTTGGCTCAAAAATTATCAAGATGCAAAAGTTTCCTTATTTGGACAGTTGAAAAAGTCAACTGTAAATTGACCAGGGCATAACTTTCACATGGATTATCAGAAAAATTCCATCCAAAGCTCATTTTGAAGAGAAAGACATTTCCAACAACTCCTCTTCACACTTCAAGTCCAAGAAATGCTCTCACAAAAAGTTATCAACTTCAACATTATAGGTCATTTTCAAAAGTCAACAAAAAGGGACTTTAAGTCAAAGGCCATAACTTGAGATTGGTAAATCAAAATGACATGGGACCAAAGACATTGGTTAGAGGACTCAAAGACCTTTCGAAAATGTCCAAGAACATGAGCAAAGCTTAAAAATTGAGCAAGTTGTGCCTTGTGGAAGTTGGGAAATTTTTGGATATTTTGAAAAGTCAACATTGATTCAAATGACCTAAAATTGCTAATGGGCCTCTTTTTCTTCCACAATTCATCATCCAAGACATGTGCACGACCATTTGGCCCAAAGGGAAGTTTTTATAATTTTTTATTTATTTATTTGGATTTTTATTATTAATAATTCATTTAAATTAAAATAAATACATGAAAAATACTAAACCTAGGTTTTAAATCTTTTTATGCATATTATATACTCAATATTTCGTGCATAGCTAGATTTGGAAAGAATTGAAGAGAATTGGCCATGATTTGTACAAAATAGCATGAAAAAAATATTGAAAAAGATTTTTGGAAATCAAATCTTGCAAGACATGAATGCCAAGGATTTTGATTGTTTTCTTTGACCTAATTCACTCCATACATAAGCTGGATCAAGACCTAATGCTCAAGAACAAAAAAGCTGCGCAAGAATCTGGAGAACCAAACTTGACTTTTTGCTTAAAAATCTCAAAACTGAAAACAGGGTTAGAGTTTGATTCAAGCCAAAAGAATCATCCCATCACCTTCCTAGGACATCATTGATCCTAACTGAATAGATTTTCACGTCCCTCGCACCTTGAAACGGTATACAGAGCTCAAACTTGTTCATATTTTTTCTATAATCGTATTTTAAATTCCCAGCATTTTCATTGCATTTTGTTCATGGATTTGTACTAATGAGACTCTCCTGATGCTAGCTATGTAATTTAATTGCATTTTTATCACCTATATGCGATTTCACCATTGTTGAAGGTTAGGGTTTTTCAGCTCTCGAATTAGGGGTTTTTGGATATGGAAAAATTGGAGCTTGAAACCTAGACCATCCAACTCAGTGCACTTGGACGAAGAGAATGAGACCATCGCGCCTAATTTATGAAGCACCCTGAGCTAATCGCTATTTTTCAGAAAACCGGCCTAAAAGAACGTTTGTAAAACCGTTACCAATGTTTGTGTTTCAGAAAAAAAAATAAGGCAACGAAGAAGATGACCCCTGTGGCGCTTAATGATTGGCCTATTTGAATTTTTGCGCGCGGAGGCCCCACTAACCATTGTTTATTTTTATATTTATTGTTTGTTGTTTAAGGTACAATACGCGCGTTTGGCTTGGTTGGTTAGGCATGTGTGTGGTGACATTCAGGACCTGGGTTCGATCCCAGGTCCCCACCCTTTCCAATATTATTTTTCTGCTCATCATCCTATGCAGGTTCAACGCTGAAGGCTCACTATGTTCACAAAATCTGGCCATCCACGTGCCTATGGAGATGGATCAAATGGCCACGATCTGAAGCGCACCATGGACTGCAGTCAACCACCTTACACGCTAGTGGAAAAAGTCTACCAGGCCTGAAGGTCATTGGGCCCAGATTGCTAAAAGAAACACCTCATAACTGGGGACAACACCCCCCTGAGGTTTGCAATGTTTTTCTTTTTTTTTTCATTCTTTTTTTATTTTCAATTATTATTCTTTTTATAAATTCTTGTAATTTAATTATTTTTCATAAAAACACAAAAACAATAAAAAAAAATATCAAAAAGATAAAAAATAAGTTTTTATTTAAATATCATTTTTTGTAAATAAAGTCTTTATTAATTCTAGTTGTAAACTTAGGGTTAAATTTTAATATTTTTTCTCAATCAATTTAAAATTTGGTAGAATTAGGGTTTAATTAATTTTTTATCCCTTTTTATTTTCTTTCATAATAATTAAATATTTACTATTACTTATTTTTGTAATTAAATTGCATGTAAAATAATTAGGGTTAATTTTAGGTTAAACTTTAATATGTTTTCATAATAAAATAAAAATTGTAGAATTAGGTTTAATTGCATTAAAATCATAAAAATACCAAAAAAAAACAATTTCTTTTCTTAATTAATTAATTTCATCATTTAATTTAATTTTGCAAAAAGGGTCCAACGCCCTCGTTTTAATTCTTATTTAATTCGCATATTTATTTCCTTTCCGTATAATTTTTATGTACCTCTCCCAAAGCCGTGTAATTAAATTCTCGCACTTTAATTTTCATTATTCCTTTACTTTTCTGTCAAATCGGGTTCTGGAAATTTTGGCGATGTGGACCCGCGCCTTTTGTAATAGCTTTAGAACTTTTATTTCTCGCAATATTTTAACTGTTAATCAAGGCATGCAAGAATGAATGGACAAAAATAAAAACAAACGCCTAGATAATCAATAACATAACAAGACAAAAATATCTGAATCTGACACACAAATCACACACCACCCCTAGGGTACGCCTCACTGTTGCCTTGCCTCGAAAGGTGATCGTCGAGTAGAGGATGTCTTAGTAAGTCCTCATGATCCGGGAACCTGGCATGAGGGTAGATTCTAAGGTGTCTTCCCATTGCTCTGGTGATCACCATGTCCCGAACCTCGAATTGACCCGAACACCTCCAACGGTGGTGCTACCTACCTCTCAATGGTGGGATGGCACTACTTTAAAGGACATTTACACAGACGAATTCCTTAGGGTAGGTAGGTTCTCGTAGATACTTGCTATAATTTCAAAACAAATCAAAAATACTTTTCACACCGACACCTTTTCAAAAAGCTTTCGAAAGCAATTTTTCAAACACTCTTGAGGACCGATACAAGAGTCGAACTGGAATTTTCAAAGAAACTTTTTTAAAACCCACCTTGAAAAGCAAACAAACAATTTTGAAAACACATTGAGCAAGTATCTAAGAGCCCATGGATAACCATGGATAGAAAGGGTGCTAACACATTCCCTTTCTATAATCTACCTCCCGAACCGAGAGCAATCTCTTTAAGGAATTTTTCTGTGCTTTTGTCCTTTCCATTTGGAGAAAATAAAAGACGGTGGCGACTCTTGCTTACCGCGACATTTCGCGAACCAGCGTTAAACAGTCAGTTCCAGATCCACCGATCACAGAACTGGCGACTCTGCTGGGGATTTAACTTAAAGTGAGGTGTACCTTAGGACTAAGATCACTGTGTTTTCAATTGCTTTCCTTGTGTGCTTTAAATTGTGGGTTGCTTGGGAGTTCTATAGATCCTAACCCGGATCTGGGGGATACCTTCTTAGAAAGTAGCAACAAGGCTGTGAGGGAACTGTGCGGGGTATACCGACATGGTTGAAACAGTCTGCTACGTTGATGTGGCACTTTGGTGTGTACCGGTAACCCTTGAGTTCAGTCAAGGAGAGTACGGGGCCTCCGCGTGGTGTCGTGAAGCATCAACAGACCTTAGGAACCTTAATTGAACTATCTTGGCCTCTTTAGGGTAGTGAGATAACTGACTTTGGTGCAGTCCGAGGTTGGTTGATACTCGATACTACACTCAATTGAGGGTTGCTTTCCTAGAATATTTCGGTCGCCAGTTCAGTGGCTAAATCGAAACGATGAACAATGAAAGCAATCCCGTGATATTGGGACCCTTAGAACCCTGTTACTTCTAATAGGACAGGTTGAGCCCACCAACTTCAAGAGGGTACTACCCAGACCCCATGCTGGCCTTAAACCCTAAGGGCTTGTCTTGTGTGCCTTGTGTGCCTTACATGTTTGTCTTTGTAAATATCTGTGGTGTGTTTAATCATAGCATCATGACATCATCCAGCATCATATGCATTGACTAACCATTTCAGGGGTTCGAATTTTCATCTTTGTTCTTGTTTTGTAGGACATGGAAACCGTTCGTAGAAAGACAATTCAAATCCTACTTGTAAGGATCCCTCCTCAGCTTAAGGAGCTCATATCCAGGATTCCCGAGAACTCTTCATTCAGTGAAAGACATGGAAGCCTCATCAGCTTGGTCAATACCAACATTGAGGAAGACATGATAAAGGTCCTGTTCCAGTTCTTTGACCCTCTGCATCACTGTTTCACCTTCTTGGACTATCAGCTGGTACCTACATTGGAGGAGTTCTCCTGGCTCCTGAAGATCCCTATCCTTGATCAACTACCCTACAACGGTACGGAAAAGGAACCCAAGCTTGAAGAGATTGCTAAAGCCTTACACCTACAGTCATCTGACCTCAAGGGACATTGGGAAGTTAGAAGTGGTATCAAAGGGTTCTTAGCCAGGTTTCTGTTTGAAAAGGCCCATGAATGTTGGAACTCCCTTGACCTACAAGCTTTTGAAGAAATTGTGGCCCTCCTTGTCTATGGTTTGGTGTTGTTCCCTAACCCAGATCAGCTTATAGATATCAGTGTTGTCCAGATCTTTATGTCCAGGAATCCTATACCTACGTTGCTGGGGGACATCCTTCACTCATGTTACACTCGAACCATGAGAAAAAGAGGTGTCCTTATGTGTTGCACTCTTCTCCCGGGAAGGTGGTTTATTTCGCACCTTCCACAATCAGTCTTGAAGAATGAGCGGGGTTTGAGATGGTCACAACGGTTGATGACTCTCACACATGCAGACATACATTGGTGCCCTAGGTCCAGAAAAGATTTCACTATCATTGATCGTTGCGGGGAGTACCCTAATGTTCCTTTACTTGGAATCAGAGGAGGTATTACTTACAGCCCATGCCTGGCTTGGAGACAGTTTGGTTATGATCGGAGGGATGGTCCTCATGACATGTTAATTCCTGACATAGTTTTTGACTTCGACAACGATACTCAAGGACTTCGCCAGAGATTTATCAGAGCCTGGAGGATGCCAAGTAGGATAGACAGCAAGACACTGGGGCACAGGAACTCCATCCCGTTGGAACCTTATCTCAAGTGGGTACGCGCCCGCTCCCAGAAGTTAGTGATGCCTTATCCTCATATGCTCCCTGTGATCAAAGAGCCGGTCTTAGAAGGAGAAGTGTCCTACACCATTCAGCACCCTGATATGCCCACATCCTGGGAAGAGATGCAGAAGAGCTGGATCCAGCTTAAGGAAGAACGGAATTCTCTTGAGACCAGTCTACATGCTAGTGAAAAGAAGGTCTTGGAGCTCACCCGCCTGTTGCATGAGGAGAGGAATCTCAACACTTACATAGCTCCAAAGAGGATGCGCAGTGTATTTTGGGATTGATTTACTTTTGTAATTTATGCCCATGAGGCTTTGATGTACTGAACAGTTATTTCCTTAATGATAACGTGTGTTCCTTTTTGTCTACAACAAATTTGAACTTTCAAACCCTTGAATGCATTGCATAAAGACATATCATTCATCATGTGCATAGCAGGTTTTCCTCTTTTCAGGTTGCTTACCGTTCTTCGCTGTTTATTTCAGCATCATGAATCCTGACTCGTCATCAACTGAGACATCCATCAAAGCTCTTCAGGCGCAGAATGCGCAATTTCAGGAATTAATCAAGGGTTTGGCTCAAGGCCAAGAAGAGCTGAAGGCTCTGCTTCAGAAGAAGGAAAAGAAGAAGAAGAGAAGAACTATTCTGTTTAGCTCGGGCCGAAGGTTTGGCAATACTCTGCAGAACGAAGAGGCTGGTTCTTCTATTGGCAAGAGTACTCCTCAAGCAGAAAAGGGTCCTAGTCCGGTAGTCTCCGACAACGAGACTGATTTTGATGAAAAGCAATATCCTCCGGCAGAAGACCGTTACAAGCAGCTGGAAGACAGGCTGAATGCTATGGAAATACAACAGGTACCTGGGCTGGATTTTGGAGATCTGGGTTTGTCTACTGGTGTGATTATTCCTCATAAGTTCAAAGCACCATCTTTCACTAAGTATGACGGGGCGTCTTGTCCCAAGCTACATCTCAGGTCCTATGTTCGGAAGATTCAACCGTACTCAGCGGATAAGAATTTGTGGATCCACTTCTTCCAGGGGAGTCTTTCAGGGACTCATCTCGAATGGTTCTATCAGCTGGATGGGACCAAGGTTCGTAACTGGGAGGAGTTGGCTACTGCTTTCTATAAGCAGTATCAATATAATGCCGACCTTGCCCCTACACATACCCAACTCCAGGGTATGTCGTTAGGTTCAAGTGAAGGTTTTAAGGAGTACGCTCAGAAGTGGAGAGACCTGGCTGGCAGGGTGCAGCCACCGTTGACTGATCGGGAATTGGTAGACATGTTCTTGGGGACCCTATCTGGGCCATTTTTCAACCATCTTATTGGGAATTCTTCTGCTGGATTCACTGATCTTATTCTGACTGGAGAGAGAATCGAGGCTGGGTTGAAGTCTGGTAAGATTCCAAAGGGTGCATCTACAAGTTCCGAGAAGAAACCCTTCAAGAAGGAGGCTAGTGCTGTATATGGTTCCAAGAGACCAGAGAGATCTGAGCGCCGCCAATCTGTCAGTGCGGTAATGATTGCTAAGCCTGCTGCCGCTCCTCAGCCAACCAATCCTCAAAGGGCTGAAAGACCCCGGAGAGAGTTTACCCGTTTGAGCATGACTTTATCGCAGATCCTGCCATAGTTGCTATCCACCAATTTAGTGACTGTCAGAGAGGCTCCGAAGTTTACAAATACTACATCTCCTAAGTACAACCCAAATGCTCGTTGTGCTTATCATTCTGATGGCCCGGGGCATTCCACTGATGACTGTTGGGCATTAAGGAATAAGGTGCAAGACCTTATCAACGCGAAAGAGATACCGTTTGAAGCGCCTGAGAGGCCGAATGTGGTTACTGCTCCTATGCCCCAGCATGGAGTAAATGCTGTTGACGAAGATGTTTATGCCGTTTCTGTGGATGATCTAGCTACTCCTTTGAAGACCGTCAAGAGGAACCTACTACTGGCCGGTTTATTTCTGGGTTGCAGTGAGGGTTGCCTGTTCTGTGTTGTTTCCCTATCTGGTTGTCCCTTGCTAAAGTTAGGCATCCAAAGCCTAATGAATAGCAAGGAGATTCTGTTTAAGAAGTCTGCTGTTCAGTTGGTTCTGGTGGAAGAAGTTTCTGTGGTTACCATCTTCAACAATCCAATCAAGGCTCTCCCGAAGAAGCCTGTTCAAATTATGACTGTTGCACCTGTGGTTATCACTGTTCCGGGGCCTCTTCCCTATGTATCTGATAAAGCTGTCCCCTGGCACTATGGGGCAGACGTATATGTGAACGGAATCAAACAAGAATTCAACACTGGCGCCAGCATCTGTGATATCACTGGCCCAACCAAGGTTACCTGCAGTGGCAGGCTCTTCTCGCCTGACATTGCACCGCCTGCTGCTCGAAGACCACTCCTTATAACTCCTACAAGTGTACCTGTTCCTGTTGCTGATCAAGTTGTTTCTCCTGCTGCCGAGTCATCCAATGCTCGGGGAAAAGGAATTGAAGTTGAGCCTGCCCAGATGGAGGCACCTATACCTATAACTACTGAGGCCTCCCAACAAGAGATGGAGGAAATCTTGAAAATTATAAAGAAAAGTGACTTCAATGTTGTGGAACAGCTGGGGCACACGCCCTCCAAAATCTCCATGCTCTCCTTGCTCCTGTGTTCGGAGGCCCATGCTAAGGCCTTAATCTCATTCCTCAAGACGGCCCATGTGCCACAGGAGACATCTGCGGTCCAGTTCACTGATTGCGTAGCAAATCTGACAGCAGACAATGGCTTGGGTTTCTCAGATGCTGACCTGACTGCGAAGGGAAGAGACCACAATGATGCCCTGCATGTCTCTATCGAATGCAGGGG
Source organism: Vicia faba (assembly GCA_948472305.1). Taxonomy (NCBI): domain Eukaryota; kingdom Viridiplantae; phylum Streptophyta; class Magnoliopsida; order Fabales; family Fabaceae; genus Vicia; species Vicia faba. The sequence continues at coordinate 91,447,467 of OX451738.1, forward strand.
CACTACTCTGGCACATGTATTGGTGGATACTGGTTCTTCCTTGAATGTTCTACCAAAGAAGGCTTTAGACCATTTGGATTGTGAAGGCCTGGAATTAAAACCCAGCAATATCATCGTCAGGGCCTTTGACGGTTCAAAAAGGATGATTCATGGAGAGGTTGACATTCCGATTCGTGTGGGCTCTCAGGTGTTTGACTCTACTTTTTATGTGATGGATATCCGTCCATCTTACTCTTGTCTACTGGGTCGACCTTGGATCCATAAAGCTGGGGCAGTGACCTCAACCTTGCACCAGAAGCTGAAGTACCCTGTCAGAGGGAAGATCGTCACTGTGCAGGGAGAGGAGGAGTATATGGTAAGCCACCTGAATTCCTTCAGATACATTGAGATGGACGGGGAGTTTATTGAAACCCCCTTTCAGCATTTCGAAGAGGTGCTTCCAATTTCGGCGGCAGCAAAAACAGCGGTAGAAGAGAATGTTCCTGTGAAGATGGCCTCCCTGAAGGATGCCCGGGCTATGGTTCAAAAAGGTGAATGTGCTAACTGGGGCAGGCTGCCCGACTTCACACAAAAAACTGACAAATTTGGGCTGGGTTTTACTGCAGAGGGTCAGAAAGCTATGCGGAAGACGAAGACCAGAAGACCTCCCGTGTTCATTACAAATCCAGGAGTAAATGCTGTTGGGGAAGACAATGAAGTGGATGAAGCAGAATTCAATAGCTGGATCTACCCGACGACTGAAGGCGGATTGACCAATTGGATTTCTAAGGACCATACTCCTGTTACCTTTGTTACGCAGTAATAAACTTCTTTGTTTCGTTATTTGTAATAAACAATAATAAACTCTATGGCCCGGTGTCTTACCCGAGGCACCGTGGTTCTATTTGTGAGGGCATATAAATTGTCATTTCATATATCATAAATGAAAATCTTGGACGTTTCTCGCATTGCAAATCTTATGCTCCTTTCCTGTCTTTCTTTCCTTTACATATATTTCAAAACAGCTGTATTTACGCACACACTCACTCATACAGGTTTCAATCCACTCTGGATCTCACTGGTAACGACTCTGCTACTGCCAGTTATGACTTCGAAAATCCGATCAACTTAGCCGAAGACGAAGGTGAAGATGATTGCGAAGTGCCTGGCGAGCTTGCAAGACTGTTACTTCAGGAAGAGAGGGCAATTCAACCCCATGAAGAGCCAGTGGAAACAATAAACTTGGGTACTGAGGCAGACAGGAAAGAGGTAAAGATTGGTGCCAACCTAGAGCTCAGCGTGAAGCAACGGTTGACTCAGATGCTACATGATTATATGGAGATCTTTGCCTGGTCCTACGAAGACATGCCCGGGTTGGATACCGATATTGTGGTACATCACTTGCCTACTAAGGAAGACTGCCCTCCGGTTAAGCAAAAGGTCCTCCGTATGCGTCCAGAGATGTCTGAGAAGATCAAAGCCGAGGTTATGAAGCAATTTGATGCCGGGTTCCTTGCAGTGACTTCTTACCCTCAGTGGGTTGCTAATGTGGTGCCAGTACCTAAGAAGGACGGTAAGGTCAGAATGTGTGTCGAATACAGGGATCTGAATAGGGCCAGCCCCAAGGATGACTTCCCCCTACCTCACATTGATGTCCTTGTTGATAATACAGCTCAACACAAGTTATTCTCTTTCATGGATGGCTTTTCAGGTTACAATCAGATCAAGATGGCACCTGAAGACATGGAAAAGACTACATTTGTTACTCAGTGGGGCACCTTCTGCTACAAGGTCATGCCTTTTGGACTAAAGAACGCTGGGGCAACCTACCAACGTGCCATGGTTGCTTTATTTCATGATATGATCCATCATGAGATAGAAGTGTATGTTGACGACATGATCGCAAGGTCCCAAACTGAGGAAGAGCACCTAGATCATCTGCAGAAATTGTTTGACCGGTTGAAACTATACAAGCTGAGGTTGAACCCGAACAAGTGCACCTTCGGGGTAAGATCGGGAAAGTTGCTAGGCTTCGTGGTAAGTGACAAGGGCATTCAAGTGGACCCTGCCAAGGTTAAAGCTATTCAAGAGATGCCGGTTCTTAAGACAGAGAAGGAAGTCAGAGGCTTTTTAGGACGCCTGAATTACATTGCTCGATTCATCTCACATCTGACTGCTACCTGTGAGCCAATCTTCAAGCTGCTGAAGAAAGATCAGGTAGTACGTTGGAACGATGAATGTCAGGCTGCTTTCGACAGAATCAAAGAGTATCTCCAAGAACCACCTATCCTTATGCCACCGGTTGAAGGGAGACCTCTGATACTATATCTAACAGTGCTTGACAACTCAATGGGGTGTGTGCTGGGGCAGCATGACGAGTCTGGCCGAAAAGAGCACGCCATTTATTACCTTAGCAAAAAGTTTACCGACTGTGAGACCCGATACTCACTGCTTGTGAAAACTTGCTGCGCTTTGGTATGGGCTGCTCGCCGGCTGAGACAGTATATGCTGACTCACACTACCTTGTTGATCTCAAAGATGGATCCTATAAAGTACATATTCGAAAAGCCTGCTCTGTCTGGGAGAATTGCAAGATGGCAAATGATCTTGACGGAATACGACATTCAGTACACGACCCAGAAAGCCATCAAGGGAAGTGTATTGGCAGACCACTTGGCACATCAGGCCGTAGACGACTATCAGTCAATAAACTTCGAGTTTCCGGACGAAAGCATCATGATAGTGACTGATTGTGAAGTACCTAGACCGGATGAAGGACCTGAGGAAGGATCCCGATGGTCTATGCACTTTGACGGAGCCTCCAACGCTTTGGGAAACGGTATCGGCGCCATCATCATATCTCCTCAAGGTACTCATACTCCACTCACTGCCCGGCTATGTTTCAACTGTACCAACAACATGGCAGAGTATGAGGCGTGCATCATGGGTCTTCAAGCTGCGATCGACCTAAGCATTAAGTTTCTGAGTGTCTTCGGAGATTCCGCTCTTGTGATCAATCAGATCAAAGGAGAGTGGGATACGAAACATCCAAACCTGATTCCTTACAGAGAATGTGTGTTGACCCTGATCCCCCACTTCACAGAGATAACCTTTGAACACTTTCCAAGAGAAGAGAATCAGCTGGCGGACGCGTTAGCTACAATGTCTTCTATGTTCAAGGTCAAATGGGATAATGAGGCTCCCCGGATCATCATCTGGAAACTGGACGAACCGACATACTGTTGTGATCTCGAGACTGAATTGGTGACTGAGAAACCTTGGTACCATGAGGTAAAGAGATATCTGGAAGCTCAGGAATACCCTGAAGGTGCATCTGTCAATGATAAGAAGTTCCTGAGGAGGTTCGCAGCAAAGTTCTTCCTTAGCAACGGCATCTTGTACAAGCGAAACCATGATTCAACCTTACTGCGTTGTGTGGATAAGACTGAAGCAGAAAGGATCATGGAAGAGCTACATGAAGGGACCTTTGGTACACATTCTAGTGGACACACTATGGCCAAGAAGATCCTTCGGGCAGGGTATTACTGGTCCACAATGGAAGCTGACTGCTACCAACATTCCAGGACATGCCATAAGTGCCAGATTTATGCAGACAAGGTGCATGTTCCTCCAGTTCCCCTGAATGTTCTGACTGCGCCTTTGCCGTTCGCAATGTGGGGCATAGACATGATCGGTGAGATTAAACCTACGACATCCAATGGGCATCGCTTCATCCTAGTGGCGATTGATTATTTTACGAAGTGGGTCGAAGCAGCATCCTATGCTACGGTAACCAAGACTATTGTGGCACGGTTCATTCGGCATAATCTGATCTGTCGGTACGGCGTCCCAGAGAGAATTATTACAGACAACGGTACCAATCTGAATAACAAGATGATCGCTGAGCTCTGCGAGCAGTTCAAAATACAGCACCACAATTCTTCTCCTTACAGACCGAAGATGAATGGGGCTGTAGAAGCAGCAAATAAAAATATCAAGAAAATCGTGCAGAAAATGACAGTGACCTATAAAGATTGGCACGAGATGTTACTGTTCGCTCTACATGGGTACCGTACCTCAGCTAGGATGTCAACCGGGGCAACTCCTTTCTCTTTGGTTTATGGTATGGAGGCAGTCTTACCGATCGAAGTGCAAATACCTTCTCTCCGGATAATGAAGGATGCAAATCTGAACGAGGATGATTGGATCCAGACACGACTTGATTAGCTCAACCTTATTAACGAGAAGAGACTTGCTGCTATCTGCCATGGTCAGACGTATCAGAAACGGATGATCAGGGCATTTAACAAAAAGGTCAGACCACAGGAATATCAAGTTGGGGATCTGGTAATCAAGCGAATCATCCTTCCTCAGAGTGATCCAAGGGGCAAATGGACCCCTACGTACGAAGGGCCATTTGTGGTTAAGCATGTGTTCTCAGGAGGAGCCATGATTCTAACCAACATGGATGGTGACGACCTTCCTCACCCCGCTAATGCAGACATAGTAAAAAGATACTACGCATGAAAAAAGACCCGCTAGGCTGACATGCCTAGGCAAAAGTTAGGGATTCCCGTCGAACCAAAAGGGTTCGGGCAAAATGAAGGGATGAAATGAAAAAATCTGTACACCCGGCAAGTCGAAAACCTGAAAAGGCGGCTTGGGCAAAAATGGGTATCCCGGTGGACTGAAAACCCGAAAGGGCGGTCCAGGCAAAAATTAGGGATAAAGCGTAATACTATGTCTCATTGATCACCTTGCATCCAGAATCCGGTATCTACATCAAGTTCAGACGGCATTGATCAGTCAGCTTCATTCTTCGTTTAGGTCATCAAGTGATGAGACGCTCGGAGTTATAAAGGCAATAGCAAAGTTGAAACCCAGTGGGATCATTCATTTCACACAGCTGTTTTATTTTCTCTTGTACAAAAATTGTATAAACTCTTTTGTTCGGCGGCATTCTCTTACTAGGACGTCAGCCTCTTGTACACAAAACGCCTATTTTCAGGCCATTCAAAAATCAATACAAATATACTTTTCAGTTAAAAGTGCCAATTGTTTTTCTTTTTCTGTTTTGTTTTGCGAAGAACGTCCAAGGTTCAATTTGTGATATATGCATTGACCATAATTTGCTAACTCATAAATATTTGCATACGAAACAAAGGATTAATTACAGGTAACATTAGAAATAGGGGCAATAAAAGAGTTGTCTAAGCAATCTAATTGTTCTGTCCTCCAAGGTACCAAGGTAGGTTCAGCTAAAAAACACAACCAGACACCTTAATTCCCCAGAGAGTAAGCAAGACAGTACACTCTCCTCAAGCAAAGTTATCAAATCTTTAAGAAGTTGGGTATCCTCCATCAGATCTCAACATTCCCCAGCAGCAATATACACATTCTTAACAAGCATCCCCGGCAATCTTGGTCTAAAGATTGTTCCCCGGCGGCATATCAAACATTCAAAGGAATCACTTCCCCCGCAGTTCAAAACTTCCCCAGGAGAGTCCAATCTAGGTCCCCAGGAAAGTTGGAATTCATCTCCCAAGCAGTAAGCTTATCCCCAGTAGATTCTGGAAGCTTATCCTCGCAGAGCGCGAACGCGTCGCCCGACTTTATTCAAAGAGTTATTTCCTTAACAGGATATAACTGGGTTATCCTCAGCCAAAAGCCACGGAAAGAGCGTCCTCGACGGAGTCTTCTTATCCCCAGCGAAGTCTATTAACACTTCCAATACAACAAGGGTATTCCCAGCAAGTTATTATCAACACTCAACAAAGTATCTCTCTCCCCACAGAGTATTGCTCCCCAGCAAGATTACTAGAGTACTTTTCTCCCGCAGAGTAATCCATTCGCCAAGTTCATTCCCCGACGGAGTCATCTTCCCCTACCGGTATTCTTGCAATTATCATCCCCAGCGGAAGCAAAAATCTATTCTCCAACATTAGCCCAGGAGTGACTTCCCGGCACCCGTCCAGGATTTACTTTCCCAGACGAAAAATACATTCATAAACATCGCACTTCCATACATCATTATAGCATGCATAGACGCATCATATCTTACAAATCTCATTTATGTTGAGAACATCATTGCTTGGTCCATATCATGCATTGCATATGACTGACCTTTACCTTTCAGGAAATATTCAGTTAAATTCTCAATCATATTTCAAGACCTAGACCGGTTCAGTTAATCGACTCCAAAGATTTCTTATCCAGTCCAAGGCCTTCTCTAGTCCAGCTAAATCGACCCCAAACAGATTTTTCTGATGAAGACTCAGTAGAAGTTATCTAAGGTTTTCTCAATGATTGCTATTGAGTTGTAATCGCCTATGGTTCTCTCCCCAATGCTGCGGAGATGATAATTCCATCCCAGGTTTTCTCAATGTTTGCTATTGAGTTGTAATCGCCTATGGTTCTCTCCCTAATGCTGCGGAGATGATAATTCCATCCCAGGTTTTCTCAATGTTTGCTATTGAGTTGTAATCACCTATGGTTCTCTCCCCAATGCTGCGGAGATGATAATTCCATTCCAGGTTTTACTCAATGATTGCTATTGAGTTGTAATCGCCTATGGTTCTCTCCCCAATGTTGCGGAGATGATAATTCCATCCCAGGTTTTCTCAATGTTTGCTATTGAGATGTAATCGCCTATGGTTCTCTCCCCAATGTTGCGGAGATGATAATTCCATCCCAGGTTTTCTCAATATTTGCTATTGAGTTGTAATCGCCTATGGTTCTCTCCCCCATGCTGCGGAGATGATAATTCCATCCCAGGTTTTCTCAATGTTTGCTATTGAGTTGTAATCGCCTATGGTTCTCTCCCCAATGCTGCGGAGATGATAATTCCATCCCAGGTTTTCTCAATGTTTGCTATTGAGTTGTAATCGCCTATGGTTCTCTCCCCAATGCTGCGGAGATGATAATTCCATCCCAGGTTTTCTCAATGTTTGCTATTGAGTTGTAATCGCCTATGGTTCTCTCCCCAATGATGCGGAGATGATAATTCCATTCCAAGTTTTTCTCAATGATTGCTATTGAGATTGTAATCGCCTATGGTTCTCTCCCCAATGCTGCGGAGATGATAATTCCATTCTAGGTTTTTCTCAATGATTGCTATTGAGATTGTGATCGCCTATGGTTCTCCCCCCAATGCTGCGGAGATGGTAATTCCCACCAAGATTCTCTCAACAATTGCTGTTGAAGTTGAAGTCGCCCAAGGTTCTCTCACCGTTCCTGTTGAGGTAGTAACCATCCCTGGTTCATTCATCACCGCTTGAAGATCCAAACTCAGCTCCTGCAACATGTCAAGTACTCATTTTTTCTTTTGCAGGTACGCAGGTTCTCGCTAAGGAATCTCTTACGCGATCAACATCCAGATGGCATCTATAAGCCCATCATCCTATTCATAAATCTCTAAATGGCATCTATAAGCCCACCATCCTATTCATCAATCTCTAAATGGCATCTATAAGCCCATTTCCATCACACTGCTACTATGTGAGCGCAAATTTCTGGGCACTCTAGTGTTCAATCATCTTCCACCTTCGGATTACGAAAGGCACGTCAGCCAATCTGCATCCTCAGGTCTAAGAAGATTGAACAGGGGCAACTGTTGTACCCCAAAATTTGCCCTCCCATATTCTTCAAAGATTTGCCAAGTCAAGCTTCAAAATTCCCCAAGGGTTGCACAGTGTAAGAGCCTCATGAACAGTCAAAATTAGGGTTTTGGTCCTGATCAAGAAAATGAAGTTTCCAAAGGTCCAATCAAGTCCCACATGCCTACAAATATGGTCAAGCATCCTCATACCAAGTTTCAAGACTTTCAGCACAAAATTGCACAGTCAAAAACCCTAATTGCACTACAGTCAACTGTAGGGGCAAAATGGTCATTTGACAGTCAAAAGTCCAAATTTTTGGTCAACATCACATTTTGAAGCCACAAACATCATTTGATCAATGCTTGATCATGATTCTCAAAGCTTGGCTCAAAAATCATCAAGATGCAAAAGTTTCCTTATTTGGACAGCTGAAAAAGTCAGCTGTAAATTGACCAGGGCATAACTTTCACATGGATTATCAGAAAAATTCCATCCAAAGCTCATTTTGAAGAGAAAGACATTTCCAACAACTCCTCTTCACACTTCAAGTCCAAGAAATGCTCTCACAAAAAGTTATCAATTTCAACATTATAGGTCATTTTCAAAAGTCAACAAAAAGGGACTTTAAGTCAAAGGCCATAACTTGAGATTGGTAAAGCAAAATGACATGGGACCAAAGACATTGGTTAGAGGACTCAAAGACCTTTCCAAAATGTCCAAGAACATGAGCAAAGCTTAAAACTTGAGCAAGTTGTGCCTTGTGGAAGTTGGGAAATTTTTGGATATTTTGAAAAGTCAACATTGATTCAAATGACCTAAAATTGCTAATGGGCCTATTTTTCTTCCACAATTCATCATCCAAGACATGTGCACGACCATTTGGCCCAAAGGGAAGTTTTTATCATTTTTTATTTATTTATTTGGATTTTTATTATTAATAATTCATTTAAATTAAAATAAATACATGAAAAATACTAAACCTATGTTTTAAATCTTTTTATGCATATTATATACTCAATATTTCGTGCATAGCTAGATTTGGAAAGAATTGAAGAGAATTGGCCATGATTTGTACAAAATAGCATGAAAAAAATATTGAAAAAGATTTTTGGAAATCAAATCTTGCAAGACATGAATGCCAAGGATTTTGATTGTTTTCTTTGACCTAATTCACTCCATACATAAGCTGGATCAAGACCTAATGCTCAAGAACAAAAAAGCTGCGCAAGAATCTGGAGAACCAAACTTGACTTTTTGCTTAAAAATCTCAAAACTGAAAACAGGGTTAGAGTTTGATTCAAGCCAAAAGAATCATCCCATCACCTTCCTAGGACATCATTGATCCTAACTGAATAGATTTTCACGTCCCTCGCACCTTGAAACGGTATACAGAGCTCAAACTTGTTCATATTTTTTCTATAATCGTATTTTAAATTCCCAGCATTTTCATTGCATTTTGTTCATGGATTTGTACTAATGAGACTCTCCTGATGCTAGCTATGTAATTTAATTGCATTTTTATCACCTATATGCGATTTCACCATTGTTGAAGGTTAGGGTTTTTCAGCTCTCGAATTAGGGGTTTTTGGATATGGAAAAATTGGAGCTTGAAACCTAGACCATCCAACTCAGTGCACTTGGACGAAGAGAATGAGACCATCGCGCCTAATTTATGAAGCACCCTGAGCTAATCGCTATTTTTCAGAAAACCGGCCTAAAAGAACGTTTGTAAAACCGTTACCAATGTTTGTGTTTCAGAAAAAAAATAAGGCAACGAAGAAGATGACCCCTGTGGCGCTTAATGATTGGCCTATTTGAATTTTTGCGCGCGGAGGCCCCACTAACCATTGTTTATTTTTATATTTATTGTTTGTTGTTTAAGGTACAATACGCGCGTTTGGCTTGGTTGGTTAGGCATGTGTGTGGTGACATTCAGGACCTGGGTTCGATCCCAGGTCCCCACCCTTTCCAATATTATTTTTCTGCTCATCATCCTATGCAGGTTCAACGCTGAAGGCTCACTATGTTCACAAAATCTGGCCATCCACGTGCCTATGGAGATGGATCAAATGGCCACGATCTGAAGCGCACCATGGACTGCAGTCAACCACCTTACACGCTAGTGGAAAAAGTCTACCAGGCCTGAAGGTCATTGGGCCCAGATTGCTAAAAGAAACACCTCATAACTGGGGACAACACCCCCCTGAGGTTTGCAATGTTTTTCTTTTTTTTTTTCATTCTTTTTTTATTTTCAATTATTATTCTTTTTATAAATTCTTGTAATTTAATTATTTTTCATAAAAACACAAAAACAATAAAAAAAAATCAAAAAGATAAAAAATAAGTTTTTATTTAAATATCATTTTTTGTAAATAAAGTCTTTATTAATTCTAGTTGTAAACTTAGGGTTAAATTTTAATATTTTTTCTCAATCAATTTAAAATTTGGTAGAATTAGGGTTTAATTAATTTTTTATCCCTTTTTATTTTCTTTCATAATAATTAAATATTTACTATTACTTATTTTTGTAATTAAATTGCATGTAAAATAATTAGGATTAATTTTAGGTTAAACTTTAATATGTTTTCATAATAAAATAAAAATTGTAGAATTAGGTTTAATTGCATTAAAATCATAAAAATACAAAAAAAAAACAATTTCTTTTCTTAATTAATTAATTTCATCATTTAATTTAATTTTGCAAAAAGGGTCCAACGCCCTCGTTTTAATTCTTATTTAATTCGCATATTTATTTCCTTTCCGTATAATTTTTATGTACCTCTCCCAAAGCCGTGTAATTAAATTCTCGCACTTTACTTTTCATTATTCCTTTACTTTTCTGTCAAATCGGGTTCTGGAAATTTTGGCGATGTGGACCCGCGCCTTTTGTAATAGCTTTAGAACTTTTATTTCTCGCAATATTTTAACTGTTAATCAAGGCATGCAAGAATGAATGGACAAAAATAAAAACAAACGCCTAGATCATCAATAACATAACAAGACAAAAATATCTGAATCTGACACACAAATCACACACCACCCCTAGGGTACGCCTCACTGTTGCCTTGCCTCGAAAGGTGATCGTCGAGTAGAGGATGTCTTAGTAAGTCCTCATGATCCGGGAACCTGGCATGAGGGTAGCTTCTAAGGTGTCTTCCCATTGCTCTGGTGATCACCATGTCCCGAACCTCGAATTGACCCGAACACCTCCAACGGTGGTGCTACCTACCTCTCAATGGTGGGATGGCACTACTTTAAAGGACATTTACACAGAAGAATTCCTTAGGGTAGGTAGGTTCTCGTAGATACTTGCTCTAATTTCAAAACAAATCAAAAATACTTTTCACACCGACACCTTTTCAAAAAGATTTCGAAAGCAATTTTTCAAACACTCTTGAGGACCGATACAAGAGTCGAACTGGAATTTTCAAAGAAACTTTTTTAAAACCCACCTTGAAAAGCAAACAAACAATTTTGAAAACACATTGAGCAAGTATCTAAGAGCCCATGGATAACCATGGATAGAAAGGGTGCTAACACCTTCCCTTTCTATAATCTACCTCCCAAACCGAGAGCAATCTCTTTAAGGAATTTTTCTGTGCTTTTGTCCTTTCCATTTGGAGAAAATAAAAGACGGTGGCGACTCTTGCTTCCGCGACATTTCGCGAACCAGCGTTAAACAGTCAGTTCCAGATCCACCGATCACAGAACTGGCGACTCTGCTGGGGATTTAACTTAAAGTGAGGTGTACCTTAGGACTAAGATCACTGTGTTTTCAATTGCTTTCCTTGTGTGCTTTAAATTGTGGGTTGCTTGGGAGTTCTATAGATCCTAACCCGGATCTGGGGGATACCTTCTTAGAAAGTAGCAACAAGGCTGTGAGGGAACTGTGCGGGGTATACCGACATGGTTGAAACAGTCTGCTACGTTGATGTGGCACTTTGGTGTGTACCGGTAACCCTTGAGTTCAGTCAAGGAGAGTACGGGGCCTCCGCGTGGTGTCGTGAAGCATCAACAGACCTTAGGAACCTTAATTGAACTATCTTGGCCTCTTTAGGGTAGTGAGATAACTGACTTTGGTGCAGTCCGAGGTTGGTTGATACTCGATACTACACTCAATTGAGGGTTGCTTTCCTGGAATATTTCGGTCGCCAGTTCAGTGGCTAAATCGAAACGATGAACAATGAAAGCAATCCCGTGATATTGGGACCCTTAGAACCCGATTACTTCTAATAGGACAGGTTGAGCCCACCAACTTCAAGAGGGTACTACCCAGACCCCATGCTGGCCTTAAACCCTAAGGGCTTGTCTTGTGTGCCTTGTGTGCCTTACATGTTTGTCTTTGTAATTATCTGTGGTGTGTTTAATCATAGCATCATGACATCATCCAGCATCATATGCATTGACTAACCATTTCAGGGGTTCGAATTTTCATCTTTGTTCTTGTTTTGTAGGACATGGAAACCGTTCGTAGAAAGACAATTCAAATCAGTCTTGTAAGGATCCCTCCTCAGCTTAAGGAGCTCATATCCAGGATTCCCGAGAACTCTTCATTCAGTGAAAGACATGGAAGCCTCATCAGCTTGGTCAATACCAACATTGAGGAAGACATGATAAAGGTCCTGTTCCAGTTCTTTGACCCTCTGCATCACTGTTTCACCTTCTTGGACTATCAGCTGGTACCTACATTGGAGGAGTTCTCCCGGCTCCTGAAGATCCCTATCCTTGATCAACTACCCTACAACGGTACGGAAAAGGAACCCAAGCTTGAAGAGATTGCTAAAGCCTTACACCTACAGTCATCTGACCTCAAGGGACATTGGGAAGTTAGAAGTGGTATCAAAGGGTTCTTAGCCAGGTTTCTGTTTGAAAAGGCCCATGAATGTTGGAACTCCCTTGACCTACAAGCTTTTGAAGAAGTTGTGGCCCTCCTTGTCTATGGTTTGGTGTTGTTCCCTAACCCAGATCAGCTTATAGATATCAGTGCTGTCCAGATCTTTATGTCCAGGAATCCTATACCTACGTTGCTGGGGGACATCCTTCACTCATGTTACACTCGAACCATGAGAAAAAGAGGTGTCCTTATGTGTTGCACTCCTCTCCTGGGAAGGTGGTTTATTTCGCACCTTCCACAATCAGTCTTGAAGAATGAGCGGGGTTTGAGATGGTCACAACGGTTGATGACTCTCACACATGCAGACATACATTGGTGCCCTAGGTCCAGAGAAGATGTCACTATCATTGATCGTTGCGGGGAGTACCCTAATGTTCCTTTACTTGGAATCAGAGGAGGTATTACTTACAGCCCATGCCTGGCTTGGAGACAGTTTGGTTATGATCGGAGGGATGGTCCTCATGACATGTTAATTCCTGACATAGTTTTTGACTTCGACAACGATACTCAAGGACTTCGCCAGAGATTTATCAGAGCCTGGAGGATGCCAAGTAGGATAGACAGCAAGACACTGGGGCACAGGAACTCCATCCCGTTGGAACCTTATCTCAAGTGGGTACGCGCCCGCTCCCAGAAGTTAGTGATGCCTTATCCTCATATGCTCCCTGTGATCAAAGAGCCGGTCTTAGAAGGAGAAGTGTCCTACACCATTCAGCACCCTGATATGCCCACATCCTGGGAAGAGATGCAGAAGAGCTGGATCCAGCTTAAGGAAGAACGGAATTCTCTTGAGACCAGTCTACATGCTAGTGAAAAGAAGGTCTTGGAGCTCACCCGCCTGTTGCATGAGGAGAGGAATCTCAACACTTACATAGCTCCAAAGAGGATGCGCAGTGTATTTTGGGATTGATTTACTTTTGTAATTTATGCCCATGAGGCTTTGATGTACTGAACAGTTATTTCCTTAATGATAACGTGTGTTCCTTTTTGTCTACAACAAATTTGAACTTTCGAACCCTTGAATGCATTGCATAAACACATATCATTCATCATGTGCATAGCAGGTTTTCCTCTTTTCAGGTTGCTTACCGTTCTTCGCTGTTTATTTCAGCATCATGAATCCTGACTCGTCATCAACTGAGACATCCATCAAAGCTCTTCAGGCGCAAAATGCGCAATTTCAGGAATTAATCAAGGGTTTGGCTCAAGGCCAAGAAGAGCTGAAGGCTCTGCTTCTGAAGAAGGAAAAGAAGAAGAAGAGAAGAACTGTTCTGTTTAGCTCGGGCCGAAGGTTTGGCAATACTCTGCAGAACGAAGAGGCTGGTTCTTCTATTGGCAAGAGTACTCCTCAAGCAGAAAAGGGTCCTAGTCCGGTAGTCTCCGACAACGAGACTGATTTTGATGAAGAGCAATATCCTCCGGCAGAAGACCGTTACAAGCAGCTGGAAGACAGGCTGAATGCTATGGAAATACAACAGGTACCTGGGCTGGATTTCGGAGATCTGGGTTTGTCTACTGGTGTGATTATTCCTCATAAGTTCAAAGCACCATCTTTCACTAAGTATGACGGGGCGTCTTGTCCCAAGCTACATCTCAGGTCCTATGTTCGGAAGATTCAACCGTACTCAGCGGATAAGAATTTGTGGATCCACTTCTTCCAGGAGAGTCTTTCAGGGACTCATCTCGAATGGTTCTATCAGCTGGATGGGACCAAGGTTCGTAACTGGGAGGAGTTGGCTACTGCTTTCTATAAGCAGTATCAATATAATGCCGACCTTGCCCCTACACGTACCCAACTCCAGGGTATGTCGTTAGGTTCAAGTGAAGGTTTTAAGGAGTACGCTCAGAAGTGGAGAGACCTGGCTGGCAGGGTGCAGCCACCGTTGACTGATCGGGAATTGGTAGACATGTTCTTGGGGACCCTATCTGGGCCATTTTTCAACCATCTTATTGGGAATTCTTCTGTTGGATTCACTGATCTTATTCTGACTGGAGAGAGAATCGAGGCTGGGTTGAAGTCTGGTAAGATTCTAAAGGGTGCATCTACAAGTTCCGAGAAGAAACCCTTCAAGAAGGAGGCTAGTGCTGTATATGGTTCCAAGAGACCAGAGAGATCTGAGCGCCGCCAATCTGTCAGTGCGGTAATGATTGCTAAGCCTGCTGCCGCTCCTCGGCCAACCAATCCTCAAAGGGCTGAAAGACCCCGGAGAGAGTTTACCCGTTTGAGCATGACTTTATCGCAGATCCTGCCACAGTTGCTATCCACCAATTTAGTGACTGTCAGAGAGGCTCCGAAGTTTGCAAATACTACATCTCCTAAGTACAACCCAAATGCTCGTTGTGCTTATCATTCTGATGGCCCGGGGCATTCCACTGATGACTGTTGGGCATTAAGGAATAAGGTGCAAGACCTTATCAACGCGAAAGAGATACAGTTTGAAGCGCCTGAGAGGCCGAATGTGGTTACTGCTCCTATGCCCCAGCATGGAGTAAATGCTGTTGACGAAGATGTTTATGCCGTTTCTGTGGATGATCTAGCTACTCCTTTGAAGACCGTCAAGAGGAACCTACTACTGGCCGGTTTATTTCCGGGTTGCAGTGAGGGTTGCCTGTTCTGTGCTGTTTCCCTATCTGGTTGTCCCTTGCTAAAGTTAGGCATCCAAAGCCTAATGAATAGCAAGGAGATTCTGTTTAAGAAGTCTGTTGTTCAGTTGGTTCTGGTGGAAGAAGTTTCTGTGGTTACCATCTTCAACAATCCAATCAAGGCTCTCCCGAAGAAGCCTGTTCAAATTATGACTGTTGCACCTGTGGTTATCACTGTTCCGGGGCCTCTTCCCTATGTATCTGATAAAGCTGTCCCCTGGCACTATGGGGCAGACGTATATGTGAACGGAATCAAACAAGAATTCAACACTGGCGCCAGCATCTGTGATATCACTGGCCCAACCAAGGTTACCTGCAGTGGCAGGCTCTTCTCGCCTGACATTGCACCGCCTGCTGCTCGAAGACCACTCCTTATAACTCCTACAAGTGTACCTGTTCCTGTTGCTGATCAAGTTGTTTCTCCTGCTGCCGAGTCATCCAATGCTCGGGGAAAAGGAATTGAAGTTGAGCCTGCCCAGATGGAGGCACCTATACCTATAACTACTGAGGCCTCCCAACAAGAGATGGAGGAAATCTTGAAAATTATAAAGAAAAGTGACTTCAATGTTGTGGAACAGCTGGGGCACACGCCCTCCAAAATCTCCATGCTCTCCTTGCTCCTGTGTTCGGAGGCCCATGCTAAGGCCTTAATCTCATTCCTCAAGACGGCCCATGTGCCACAGGAGACATCTGCGGTCCAGTTCACTGATTGCGTAGCAAATCTGACAGCAGACAATGGCTTGGGTTTCTCAGATGCTGACCTGACTGCGAAGGGAAGAGACCACAATGATGCCCTGCATGTCTCTATCGAATGCAGGGGCACTACTCTGGCACATGTATTGGTGGATACTGGTTCTTCCTTGAATGTTCTACCAAAGAAGGCTTTAGACCATTTGGATTGTGAAGGCCTGGAATTAAAACCCAGCAATATCATCGTCAGGGCCTTTGACGGTTCAAAAAGGATGATTCATGGAGAGGTTGACATTCCGATTCGTGTGGGCTCTCAGGTGTTTGACTCTACTTTTTATGTGATGGATATCCGTCCATCTTACTCTTGTCTACTGGGTCGACCTTGGATCCATAAAGCTGGGGCAGTGACCTCAACCTTGCACCAGAAGCTGAAGTACCCTGTCAGAGGGAAGATCGTCACTGTGCAGGGAGAGGAGGAGTATATGGTAAGCCACCTGAATTCCTTCAGATACATTGAGATGGACGGGGAGTTTATTGAAACCCCCTTTCAGCATTTCGAAGAGGTGCTTCCAATTTCGGCGGCAGCAGAAACAGCGGTAGAAGAGAATGTTCCTGTGAAGATGGCCTCCCTGAAGGATGCCCGGGCTATGGTTCAAAAAGGTGAATGTGCTAACTGGGGCAGGCTGCCCGACTTCACACAAAAAACTGACAAATTTGGGCTGGGTTTTACTGCAGAGGGTCAGAAAGCTATGCGGAAGACGAAGACCAGAAGACCTCCCGTGTTCATTACAAATCCAGGAGTAAATGCTGTTGGGGAAGACAATGAAGTGGATGAAGCAGAATTCAATAGCTGGATCTACCCGACGACTGAAGGCGGATTGACCAATTGGATTGCTAAGGACCATACTCCTGTTACCTTTGTTACGCAGTAATAAACTTCTTTGTTTCGTTATTTGTAATAAACAATAATAAACTCTATGGCCCGGTGTCTTACCCGAGGCACCGTGGTTCTATTTGTGAGGGCATATAAATTGTCATTTCATATATCATAAATGAAAATCTTGGACGTTTCTCGCATTGCAAATCTTATGCTCCTTTCCTGTCTTTCTTTCCTTTACATATATTTCAAAACAGCTGTATTTACGCACACACTCACTCATACAGGTTTCAATCCACTCTGGATCTCACTGGTAACGACTCTGCTACTGCCAGTTATGACTTCGAAAATCCGATCAACTTAGCCGAAGACGAAGGTGAAGATGATTGCGAAGTGCCTGGAAAGCTTGCAAGACTGTTACTTCAGGAAGAGAGGGCAATTCAACCCCATGAAGAGCCAGTGGAAACAATAAACTTGGGTACTGAGGCAGACAGGAAAGAGGTAAAGATTGGTGCCAACCTAGAGCTCAGCGTGAAGCAACGGTTGACTCAGATGCTACATGATTATATGAAGATCTTTGCCTGGTCCTACAAAGACATGCCCGGGTTGGATACCGATATTGTGGTACATCACTTGCCTACTAAGGAAGACTGCCCTCCGGTTAAGCAAAAGGTCCTCCGTATGCGTCCAGAGATGTCTGAGAAGATCAAAGCCGAGGTTATGAAGCAATTTGATGCCGGGTTCCTTGCAGTGACTTCTTACCCTCAGTGGGTTGCTAATGTGGTGCCGGTACCTAAGAAGGACGGTAAGGTCAGAATGTGTGTCGACTACAGGGATCTGAACAGGGCCAGCCCCAAGGATGACTTCCCCCTACCTCACATTGATGTCCTTGTTGATAATACAGCTCAACACAAGGTATTCTCTTTCATGGATGGCTTTTCAGGTTACAATCAGATCAAGATGGCACCTGAAGACATGGAAAAGACCACATTTGTTACTCAGTGGGGCACCTTCTGCTACAAGGTTATGCCTTTTGGACTAAAGAACGCTGGGGCAACCTACCAACGTGCCATGGTTGCTTTATTTCATGATATGATCCATCATGAGATAGAAGTGTATGTTGACGACATGATCGCAAGGTCCCAAACTGAGGAAGAGCACCTAGATCATCTGCAGAAATTGTTTGACCGGTTGAAACTATACAAGCTGAGGTTGAACCCGAACAAGTGCACCTTCGGGGTAAGATCGGGAAAGTTGCTAGGCTTCGTGGTAAGTGACAAGGGCATTCAAGTGGACCCTGCCAAGGTTAAAGCTATTCAAGAGATGCCGATTCCTAAGACAGAGAAGGAAGTCAGAGGCTTTTTAGGACGCCTGAATTACATTGCTCGATTCATCTCACATCTGACTGCTACCTGTGAGCCAATCTTCAAGCTGCTGAAGAAAGATCAGGTAGTACGTTGGAACGATGAATGTCAGGCTGCTTTCGACAGAATCAAAGAGTATCTCCAAGAACCACCTATCCTTATGCCACCGGTTGAAGGGAGACCTCTGATACTATATCTAACAGTGCTTGACAACTCAATGGGGTGTGTGCTGGGGCAGCATGACGAGTCTGGCCGAAAAGAGCACGCCATTTATTACCTTAGCAAAAAGTTTACCGACTGTGAGACCCGATACTCACTGCTTGTGAAAACTTGCTGCGCTTTGGTATGGGCTGCTCGCCGGCTGAGACAGTATATGCTGACTCACACTACCTTGTTGATCTCAAAGATGGATCCTATAAAGTACATATTCGAAAAGCCTGCTCTGTCTGGGAGAATTGCAAGATGGCAAATGATCTTGACGGAATATGACATTCAGTACACGACCCAGAAAGCCATCAAGGGAAGTGTATTGGCAGACCACTTGGCACATCAGGCTGTAGACGACTATCAGTCAATAAACTTCGAGTTTCCGGACGAAAGCATCATGATAGTGACTGATTGTGAAGTACCTGGACCGGATGAAGGACCTGAGGAAGGATCCCGATGGTCTATGCACTTTGACGGAGCCTCCAACGCTTTGGGAAACGGTATCGGCGCCATCATCATATCTCCTCAAGGTACTCATACTCCACTCACTGCCCGGCTATGTTTCAACTGTACCAACAACATGGCAGAGTATGAGGCGTGCATCATGGGTCTTCAAGCTGCGATCGACCTAAGGATTAAGTTTCTGAGTGTCTTCGGAGATTCCGCTCTTGTGATCAATCAGATCAAAGGAGAGTGGGATACGAAACATCCAAACCTGATTCCTTACAGAGAATGTGTGTTGACCCTGATCCCCCACTTCACAGAGATAACCTTTGAACACTTTCCAAGAGAAGAGAATCAGCTGGCGGACGCGTTAGCTACAATGTCTTCTATGTTCAAGGTCAAATGGGATAATGAGGCTCCCCGGATCATCATCTGGAAACTGGACGAACCGGCATACTGTTGTGATCTCGAGACTGAATTGGTGACTGAGAAACCTTGGTACCATGAGGTAAAGAGATATCTGGAAGCTCAGGAATACCCTGAAGGTGCATCTGTCAATGATAAGAAGTTCCTGAGGAGGTTCGCAGCAAAGTTCTTCCTTAGCAACGACATCTTGTACAAGCGAAACCATGATTCAACCTTACTGCGTTGTGTGGATAAGACTGAAGCAGAAAGGATCATGGAAGAGCTACATGAAGGGACCTTTGGTACACATTCTAGTGGACACACTATGGCCAAGAAGATCCTTCGGGCAGGGTATTACTGATCCACAATGGAAGCTGACTGCTACCAACATTCCAGGACATGCCATAAGTGCCAGATTTATGCAGACAAGGTGCATGTTCCTCCAGTTCCCCTGAATGTTCTGACTGCGCCTTGGCCGTTCACAATGTGGGGCATAGACATGATCGGTGAGATTAAACCTACGGCATCCAATGGGCATCGCTTCATCCTAGTGGCGATTGATTATTTTACGAAGTGGGTCGAAGCAGCATCCTATGCTACGGTAACCAAGACTGTTGTGGCATGGTTCATTCGGCATAATCTGATCTGTCGGTACGGCGTCCCAGAGAGAATTATTACAGACAACGGTACCAATCTGAATAACAAGATGATCGCTGAGCTCTGCGAGCAGTTCAAAATACAGCACCACAATTCTTCTCCTTACAGACCGAAGATGAATGGGGCTGTAGAAGCAGCAAATAAAAATATCAAGAAAATCGTGCAGAAAATGACAGTGACCTATAAAGATTGGCACGAGATGTTACCGTTCGCTCTACATGGGTACCGTACCTCAGCTAGGACGTTAACCGGGGCAACTCCTTTCTCTTTGGTTTATGGTATGGAGGCAGTCTTACCGATCGAAGTGCAAATACCCTCTCTCCGGATAATGAAGGATGCAAATCTGAACAAGGATGATTGGATCCAGACACGACTTGATCAGCTCAACCTTATTGACGAGAAGAGACTTGCTGCTATCTGCCATGGTCAGACGTATCAGAAACAGATGATCAGGGCATTTAACAAAAAGGTCAGACCACAGGAATATCAAGTTGGGGATCTGGTAATCAAGCGAATCATCCTTCCTCAGAGTGATCCAAGGGGAAAATGGACCCCGACGTACGAAGGGCCATTTGTGGTTAAGCATGTGTTCTCAGGAGGAGCCATGATTCTAACCAACATGGATGGTGACGACCTTCCTCACCCCGCTAATGCAGACATAGTAAAAAGATACTACGCATGAAAAAAGACCCGCTAGGCTGACATGCCTAGGCAAAAGTTAGGGCTTCCCGTCGAACCAAAAGGGTTCGGGCAAAATGAAGGGATGAAATGAAAAAATCTGTACACCCGGCAAGTCGAAAACCTGAAAAGGCGGCTTGGGAAAAAATGGGTATCCCGGTGGACTGAAAACCCGAAAGGGCGGTCCAGGCAAAAATTAGGGATAAAGCGTAATACTATGTCTCATTGATCACCTTGCATCCAGAATCCGGTATCTACATCAAGTTCAGACGGCATTGATCAGTCAGCTTCATTCTTCGTTTAGGTCATCAAGTGATGAGACGCTCGGAGTTATAAAGGCAATAGCAAAGTTGAAACCCAGTGGGATCATTCATTTCACACAGCTGTTTTATTTTCTCTTGTACAAAAATTGTATAAACTCTTTTGTTCGGCGGCGTTCTCTTACTAGGACGCCAGCCTCTTGTACACAAAACGCCTATTTTCAGGCCATTCAAAAATCAATATAAATATACTTTTCAGTTAAAAGTGCCAATTGTTTTTCTTTTTCTGTTTTTTTTTTGCGAAGAACGTCCAAGGTTCAATTTGTGATATATGCATTGACCATAATTTGCTAACTCATAAATATTTGCATACGAAACAAAGGATTAATTACAGGTAACATTAGAAACAGGGGCAATAAAAGAGTTGTCTAAGCAATCTAATTGTTCTGTCCTCCAAGGTACCAAGGTAGGTTCAGCTAAAAAACACAACCAGACACCTTAATTCCCCAGAGAGTAAGCAAGACAGTACACTCTCCTCAAGCAAAGTTATCAAATCTTCAAGAAGTTGGGTATCCTCCATCAGATCTCAACATTCCCCAGCAGCAATATACACATTCTTAACAAGCATCCCCGACAATCTTGGTCTAAAGATTGTTCCCCGGCGGCATATCAAACATTCAAAGGAATCACTTCCCCCGCAGTTCAAAACTTCCCCAGGAGAGTCCAATCTAGGTCCCCAGGAAAGTTGGAATTCATCTCCCCAAGCAGTAAGCTTATCCCCAGTAGATTCTGGAAGCTTATCCTCGCAGAGCGCGAACGCGTCGCCCGACTTTATTCAAAGAGTTATTTCCTTAACAGGATATAACTGGGTTATCCTCAGCCAAAAGCCACGGAAAGAGCGTCCTCGACGGAGTCTTTTTATCCCCAGCGAAGTCTATTAACACTTCCAATACAACAAGGGTATTCCCAGCAAGTTATTATCAACACTCAGCAAAGTATCTCTCTCCCCACAGAGTATTGCTCCCCAGCAAGATTACTAGAGTACTTTTCTCCCGCAGAGTAATCCATTCGCCAAGTTCATTCCCCGACGGAGTCATCTTCCCCTACCGGTATTCTTGCAATTATCATCCCCAGCAGAAGAAAAAATCTATTCTCCAACATCAGCCCAGGAGTGACTTCCCGGCACCCGTCCAGGATTTACTTTCCCAGACGAAAAATACATTCATAAACATCGCACTTCCATACATCATTATAGCATGCATAGACGCATCATATCTTACAAATCTCATTTATGTTGAGAACATCATTGCTTGGTCCATATCATGCATTGCATATGACTGACCTTTACCTTTCAGGAAAGATTCAGTTAAATTCTCAATCATATTTCAAGACCTAGACCGGTTCAGTTAATCGACTCCAAAGATTTCTTATCCAGTCCAAGGCCTTCTCTAGTCCAGCTAAATCGACCCCAAACAGATTTTTCTGATGAAGACTCAGTAGAAGTTATCTAAGGTTTTCTCAATGATTGCTATTGAGTTGTAATCACCTATGGTTCTCTCCCCAATGCTGCGGAGATGATAATTCCATCCCAGGTTTTCTCAATGTTTGCTATTGAGTTGTAATCGCCTATGGTTCTCTCCCCAATGCTGCGGAGATGATAATTCCATCCCAGGTTTTCTCAATGTTTGCTATTGAGTTGTAATCTCCTATGGTTCTCTCCCCAATGCTGCGGAGATGATAATTCCATTCCAGGTTTTTCTCAATGATTGCTATTGAGTTGTAATCGCCTATGGTTCTCTCCCCAATGCTGCGGAGATGATAATTCCATCCCAGGTTTTCTCAATGTTTGCTATTGAGTTGTAATCGCCTATGGTTCTCTCCCCAATGCTGCGGAGATGATAATTCCATCCCAGGTTTTCTCAATGTTTGCTATTGAGTTGTAATCGCCTATGGTTCTCTCCCCAATGCTGCGGAGATGATAATTCCATCCCAGGTTTTCTCAATGTTTGCTATTGAGTTGTAATCGCCTATGGTTCTCTCCCCAATGCTGCGGAGATGATAATTCCATCCCAGGTTTTCTCAATGTTTGCTATTGAGTTGTAATCGCCTATGGTTCTCTCCCCAATGCTGCGGAGATGATAATTCCATCCCAGGTTTTCTCAATGTTTGCTATTGAGTTGTAATCGCCTATGGTTCTCTCCCCAATGCTGCGGAGATGATAATTCCATCCCAGGTTTTCTCAATGTTTGCTATTGAGTTGTAATCGCCTATGGTTCTCTCCCCAATGCTGCGGAGATGATAATTCCATTCCAGGTTTTTCTCAATGATTGCTATTGAGATTGTAATCGCCTATGGTTCTCTCCCCAATGCTGCGGAGATGATAATTCCATTCCAGGTTTTTCTCAATGATTGCTATTGAGATTGTGATCGCCTATGGTTCTCTCCCCAATGCTGCGGAGATGGTAATTCCCACCAAGATTCTCTCAACAATTGCTGTTGAAGTTGAAGTCGCCCAAGGTTCTCTCACCGTTCCTGTTGAGGTAGTAACCATCCCTGGTTCATTCATCACCGCTTGAAGATCCAGACTCAGCTCCTGCAACATGTCAGGTACTCATTTTTTCTTTTGCAGGTACGCAGGTTCTCGCTAAGGAATCTCTTACGCGATCAACATCCAGATGGAATCTATAAGCCCATCATCCTATTCATCAATCTCTAAATGGCATCTATAAGCCCACCATCCTATTCATCAATCTCTAAATGGCATCTATAAGCCCATTTCCATCACACTGCTACTATGTGAGCGCAAATTTCTGGGCACTCTAGTGTTCAATCATCTTCCACCTTCGGATTACGAAAGGCACGTCAGCCAATATGCATCCTCAGGTCTAAGAAGATTGAACAGGGGCAACTGTTGTACCCCAAAATTTGCCCTCCCATATTCTTCAAAGATTTGCCAAGTCAAGCTTCAAAATTCCCCAAGGGTTGCACAGTGTAAGAGCCTCATGAACAGTCAAAATTAGGGTTTTGGTCCTGATCAAGAAAATGAAGTTTCCAAAGGTCCAATCAAGTCCCACATGCCTACAAATATGGTCAAGCATCCTCATACCAAGTTTCAAGACTTTCAGCACAAAATTGCACAGTCAAAAACCCTAATTGCACTACAGTCAACTGTAGGGGCAAAATGGTCATTTGACAGTCAAAAGTCCAAATTTTTGGTCAACATCACATTTTGAAGCCACAAACATCATTTGATCAATGCTTGATCATGATTCTCAAAGCTTGGCTCAAAAATCATCAAGATGCAAAAGTTTCCTTATTTGGACAGCTGAAAAAGTCAGCTGTAAATTGACCAGGGCATAACTTTCACATGGATTATCAGAAAAATTCCATCCAAAGCTCATTTTGAAGAGAAAGACATTTCCAACAACTCCTCTTCACACTTCAAGTCCAAGAAATGCTCTCACAAAAAGTTATCAATTTCAACATTATAGGTCATTTTCAAAAGTCAACAAAAAGGGACTTTAAGTCAAAGGCCATAACTTGAGATTGGTAAATCAAAATGACATGGGACCAAAGACATTGGTTAGAGGACTCAAATACCTTTCAAAAATGTCCAAGAACATGAGCAAAGCTTAAAAATTGAGCAAGTTGTGCCTTATGGAAGTTGGGAAATTTTTGGATATTTTGAAAAATCAACATTGATTCAAATGACCTAAAATTGCTAATGGGCCTCTTTTTCTTCCACAATTCATCATCCAAGACATGTGCACGACCATTTGGCCCAAAGGGAAGTTTTTATCATTTTTTATTTATTTATTTGGATTTTTATTATTAATAATTCATTTAAATTAAAATAAATACATGAAAAATACTAAACCTAGGTTTTAAATCTTTTTATGCATATTATATACTCAATATTTCGTGCATAGCTAGATTTGGAAAGAATTGAAGAGAATTGGCCATGATTTGTACAAAATAGCATGAAAAAAATATTGAAAAAGATTTTTTGAAATCAAATCTTGCAAGACATGAATGCCAAGGATTTTGATTGTTTTCTTTGACCTAATTCACTCCATACATAAGCTGGATCAAGACCTAATGCTCAAGAACAAAAAAGCTGCGCAAGAATCTGGAGAACCAAACTTGACTTTTTGCTTAAAAATCTCAAAACTGAAAACAGGGTTAGAGTTTGATTCAAGCCAAAAGAATCATCCCATCACCTTCCTAGGACATCATTGATCCTAACTGAATAGATTTTCACGTCCCTCGCACCTTGAAACGGTATACAGAGCTCAAACTTGTTCATATTTTTTCTATAATCGTATTTTAAATTCCCAGCATTTTCATTGCATTTTGTTCATGGATTTGTACTAATGAGACTCTCCTGATGCTAGCTATGTAATTTAATTGCATTTTTATCACCTATATGCGATTTCACCATTGTTGAAGGTTAGGGTTTTTCAGCTCTCGAATTAGGGGTTTTTGGATATGGAAAAATTGGAGCTTGAAACCTAGACCATCCAACTCAGTGCACTTGGACGAAGAGAATGAGACCATCGCGCCTAATTTATGAAGCACCCTGAGCTAATCGCTATTTTTCAGAAAACCGGCCTAAAAGAACGTTTGTAAAACCGTTGCCAATGTTTGTGTTTCAGAAGAAAAAAAATAAGGCAACGAAGAAGATGACCCCTGTGGCGCTTAATGATTGGCCTATTTGAATTTTTGCGCGCGGAGGCCCAACTAACCATTGTTTATTTTTATATTTATTGTTTGTTGTTTAAGGTACAATACGCGCGTTTGGCTTGGTTGGTTAGGCATGTGTGTGGTGACATTCAGGACCTGGGTTCGATCCCAGGTCCCCACCCTTTCCAATATTATTTTTCTGCTCATCATCCTATGCAGGTTCAACGCTGAAGGTTCACTATGTTCACAAAATCTGGCCATCCACGTGCCTATGGAGATGGATCAAATGGCCACGATCTGAAGCGCACCATGGACTGCAGTCAACCACCTTACACGCTAGTGGAAAAAGTCTACCAGGCCTGAAGGTCATTGGGCCCAGATTGCTAAAAGAAACACCTCATAACTGGGGACAACACCCCCCTGAGGTTTGCAATGTTTTTCTTTTTTTATTTTCATTCTTTTTTTATTTTCAATTATTATTCTTTTTATAAATTCTTGTAATTTAATTATTTTTCATAAAAACACAAAAACAATAAAAAAAAATCAAAAAGATAAAAAATAAGTTTTTATTTAAATATCATTTTTTGTAAATAAAGTCTTTATTAATTCTAGTTGTAAACTTAGGGTTAAATTTTAATATTTTTTCTCAATCAATTTAAAATTTGGTAGAATTAGGGTTTAATTAATTTTTTATCCCTTTTTATTTTCTTTCATAATAATTAAATATTTACTATTACTTATTTTTGTAATTAAATTGCATGTAAAATAATTAGGGTTAATTTTAGGTTAAACTTTAATATGTTTTCATAATAAAATAAAAATTGTAGAATTAGGTTTAATTGCATTAAAATCATAAAAATACCAACAAAAAAAAACAATTTCTTTTCTCAATTAATTAATTTCATCATTTAATTTAATTTTGCAAAAAGGGTCCAACGCCCTCGTTTTAATTCTTATTTAATTCGCATATTTATTTCCTTTCCGTATAATTTTTATGTACCTCTCCCAAAGCCGTGTAATTAAATTCTCGCACTTTACTTTTCATTATTCCTTTACTTTTCTGTCAAATCGGGTTCTGGAAATTTTGGCGATGTGGACCCGCGCCTTTTGTAATAGCTTTAGAACTTTTATTTCTCGCAATATTTTAACTGTTAATCAAGGCATGCAAGAATGAATGGACAAAAATAAAAACAAACGCCTAGATCATCAATAACATAACAAGACAAAAATATCTGAATCTGACACACAAATCACACACCACCCCTAGGGTACGCCTCACTGTTGCCTTGCCTCGAAAGGTGATCGTCGAGTAGAGGATGTCTTAGTAAGTCCTCATGATCCGGGAACCTGGCATGAGGGTAGCTTCTAAGGTGTCTTCCCATTGCTCTAGTGATCACCATGTCCCGAACCTCGAATTGACCCGAACACCTCCAACGGTGGTGCTACCTACCTCTCAATGGTGGGATGACACTACTTTAAAGGACATTTACACAGATGAATTCCTTAGGGTAGGTAGGTTCTCGTAGATACTTGCTCTAATTTCAAAACAAATCAAAAATACTTTTCACACCGACACCTTTTCAAAAAGCTTTCGAAAGCAATTTTTCAAACACTCTTGAGGACCGATACAAGAGTCGAACTGGAATTTTCAAAGAAACTTTTTTAAAACCCACCTTGAAAAGCAAACAAACAATTTTGAAAACACATTGAGCAAGTATCTAAGAGCCCATGGATAACCATGGATAGAAAGGGTGCTAACACCTTCCCTTTCTATAATCTACCTCCCGAACCGAGAGCAATCTCTTTAAGGAATTTTTCTGTGCTTTTGTCCTTTCCATTTGGAGAAAATAAAAGACGGTGGCGACTCTTGCTTCCGCGACATTTCGCGAACCAGCGTTAAACAGTCAGTTCCAGATCCACCGATCACACATGCATATACGCATCATATCTTACAATCTCATTTATGTTGAGAACATCGTTGCTTGATCCATATCATGCATTGCATATGACTGACCTTTATCTTTCAGGAAAGATGCAGTCAAAGTCTCAAATTCAGTCAAAGGAGACAAGTCCAGTCAAAGGAGACAAGCCCAGTCAAAAGAGACAATCCAGTCAAAGAAGACAAATCCAGTCAAAGAAGACAAATCCAGTCAAAGAAGACAAATCCAGTCAAAGAAGACAAATCCTGTCAAATCGATTCCTAAAGATTTTTCTAACGCTAATCCAGTCAAAGAAGACAAAATCAGTTAAATCGATTCCTAAAGATTTTTCTGTGACCAAACCTGTCAATAAAGACAACCCGTCAATAAAGACAACCCGTCATTGAAGACAATCCGTCATTGAAGACAATCCGTCATTAAAGACAATCCTTCATTGAAGACAACCCGTCATTGAAGACAACCTGTCGTTAAAGACAACCCGTCATTGAAGACAATCTGTCATTGAAGACAATCCGTCATTAAAGACAATCCATCATTGAAGACAACCCGTCATTGAAGACAACCCGTCGTTAAAGACAACCCGTTGTTGAAGACAATCCGTCATTGAAGACAACCTGTCATTGAAGACAACCCGTCATTGAAGACAACCCGTCATTGAAGACAACCCGTCATTGAAGACAACCCGTCATTGAAGACAACCCGTCATTGAAGACAACCCGTCAGTGAAGACAACCTGTCAGTAAAGACAACCCGTCCATGAAGACAACCCGTTAAAAGAGACAACTCGTCAAAGAAGACAAAACCTCCCCTGGTTTAGTTAAATCGATTCCTAAAAGATTTTTCTGAGATAACCTGTCAGTAGAGACAACACATCAACCTTTTGAAGTTCCAGATTCGATTCCTGTATCTAGCCAGGGAATATTTGTGGGCGACTAATTCCAGATTCGATACCTGTATCTAACCAGGGCATATCTGTGGGCGACTAATTCCAGATTCAATACCTGTATCTAGCCATGGCATATTTGTGAGCGATTGTTTGTAGATTCGATACCTGTATCTAGCCAGGGCATATCTGCATGAAGAGTTTGAAGATCAACCCCTGTAACAGTCCAGGAAATTATCTTTCATTCTCAGGTCAGAAGTCTACGCCTGTATCCAACCAGGAAAGCTATCTCGATCAACCTTTTGAAGTTCCAGATTCGATACCTGTATCTAGCCAGGGCATATCTGTGGGCGACTAATTCCAGATTCGATACCTGTATCTAGCCAGGGCATATCTGTGAGCGACTGATTAGAGGTCTACGCCTGTATCCAGCCAGGAAAGCTATCTCGATTAACCTTTTGAAGTTCCAGATTCGATACCTGTATCTAGCCAGGGCATATCTGTGGGCGACTAATTCCAGATTTGATACCTGTATCTAGCCAGGGCATATCTGTGAGCGACTGATTAGAGGTCTACGCCTGTATCCAGCCAGGAAAGCTATCTCGATCAACCTTTTGAAGTTTCGGATTCCATAACTGTATCTAGCCAGGGCATATCTGTGAGCGATTGATTGTAGATTCGATACCTGTATCTAGCCAGGGCATATCTGCATGAAGAGTTTGAAGATCAACACCTGTAACAGGCCAGGAAATTATCTTTCTTTCTCAAGTACGCAAGTTCTCGCTAAGGAATCTCTTACGCGATCGACACCCCTGATGGCATCTTTAAGCCCATCTCCACCACTATCCATTACATCTCCAAATGGAATCTATAAGCCCATTCCCGACAAGATTCTGCCACGTATCCAGATGGCATCTATAAACCCATCCTCCTACCAACCTCCCTCCAAATGGCATCTATAAACCCATTCCCGCCATCACATTGCTGATATTCTACTATGCGAGTGCAAATTTCTGGGCACTCTAGTGTTCAATCATCTTCCACCTTCGGATCACGAAAGGTACGCAAGCCAATCTACATCCTCAGGTCTAAGAAGATTGAACAGGGGCAACTGTTGTACCCCAAAATTTTCCCTCCCATATTCTCCAAGATTTGTCAAGAATCATCTTCAATTGGTTCAAGACTACTCAAGGATTGCACAGTTCAAATACCTCTTAAGCCAGCTGAAATTAGGGTTTTGATTCTTTCAAGGAATTTGAGGTTTTCAATGGCTCAATCCAGTCTCATAGGCCTATAAACATTCTCAAGCATCTACATGCCAAGTCTCAGTCAGGACTCACAGTGCCAAATTCCATAGACAAAAGCCCTATTTGGTTCACAATCAACTGCAGGGGCAAAATGGTCATTTTGCAGTCAAAAGTCAGAATTTTTTGTCAACATCTTATGTTGAGCACACAATCATCATTTGATCAAGTCTTGATCATGATTCCACAAGCATGGCCCAAAAATCATCAAGATGCCAAAACTTACTATTTTTGGACAGTAGAAAAGTCAACTGTATCTTGACTAAGGCATAACTTTTTCATGGTTCATCAGAAAAATCCCATCCAATGCTCATTTTTAAGGGGATGACATTTCCTACAACTCATCTTCACATTCCAAGTCCAATAAATGCTCTCACAAAAAGTTATCAATTTCTACATTATAGGTCAATTTCAAAAGTCAACAAAAATGCACTTTAAGTCAAAGACCATAACTTGAGATTGGTAAATCCAAATGACATGGGACCAAAGGCATTGGTTAGAGGACTTCAGGACCTTTCCAAAATGTCCAAGAACATGTTCATATAATCAAAATTGAGCAAGATATGCATTGGAGAAGTTGGGAAATGTTTGTGAATTTGCAAAAGTCAACTTTGCTCAAAACACATCATTTTGCTAATGGGCCTCAAATTTCTTCTTGAAACTTTGTCCAAGGCTTATGCACGACCCATTGAGATTAAATTGAATTATTTTCTTATTTTTATTAATTAATTGGATTTTTAATTGATTTTTAATTCATTTAATTAATTTAAAATGTAGGAAATTCAAAGATATGATTTTTCAATCTTTTGGTGAAGCAAAGATGACCAATATATGCTGGAGATTTCGTGTGCCAATCAAGGATGTCAAAAACTCCAAATTTAGCAACTTTCTTCAATCAAAAAGATTGAAAAATATTTGATTTTCAATCAAATATACAAACCATTATTCCATGGATTTTTTGGCAAGATTGTAACCTAATTCCCTTCCATTATATATACAGAAGCTAAACCTAATGCATTGAACGTGAGAATTGCTGCAGAAAGCCATAGCCAATATTGAAAAAAAATCAAGAAAACTCAAAATTGTTTTCTCACTCCCAGGCCCTTTCAAAGCAATTTAAGGATTCAAACACATTGCTAGAACTCTCAGAAACCTTTTGGAATCAAAACCACGTGCTAAAACTCCAGGAATCACCTTAAACAGACTCACGGTTTGTCACTTTTGTTCATAATCATAATTCATATTTCATGCACGTTTAACATGATTTATTGACTGTTTTGCATTGCTTGAACCTTTACAAAGCTTTTGGCATAGGTTAATTGAATTATTATGCAGTGAATCGAAAGTTGCCATTGGAGAATTCTAGGGTTCTTGAGTTCTTGAATTAGGGCTTTCCCATACAGGAAAAATTGGGACCTCTAAGACCCATGGTTGAGACCGTCAGGACGAGACGAATGCATTGAGACCATCGCACCATATTTATATAGAGCATAGCTCTATTCGCTATTTTTGGTCGTCCTATTTTGTGGGGGTTAAAAACCCCCGCTATCTCTTTATTCTTTTTACAGGCAAACGAGGAAGATGACTGCGTGTTGGCTTGTGATTGGAGCGTTCAAATAAAAGCGCGCGTGATTTTGTTTCCAGCATAATTGTCATGTTTTTTTATATTATATTTACTCATTATTATTCTAACAAATGCAAGCGAGTGGCCTGGTGATGGATGCATTGTCCAAGAATCATTGGGACCTGGGTTCGATTCCCAGGTCCCCCCAAACCTTTGATCCTATTTTTTCTTATATGATCACATGCAGGAAAAACAAAAGAGTCCACCATATACCTCCAGTGCTCAGCATGCCAAGTGGCTACGTGTACAAATCAGAAGGTCATAAGTGGATGACCACCATACTCCAAGTCAAAGCACGCATAGGCAAACCAGAAAGTCAAACAGGCTGGAGAGCTTCATGGGCTTGAATTTTCTAGCATACCTCCCTATTGGGCCCAACACCCCCAGGGTTTTGTTTCTCATTTTTTCTATTTTCTATTTAATTATTTTTTATTAACTATTATTATTATTATTTAATTACCTCATAAATTAACTATTTTCATAATTAATTCAGAAAACAATATTTTCTTATTTCACTATTAATTGTTTTGTAAATAAATGTAAATTAATTAATTTAGTAAATTAGGTTAACTTTAATCTTTTTTTCAATAAATAAAATCAATCTAGAATTAGGTTTTTCTTTTGACAATTTTAATTTCTTTTATTTTTATTTTCATTAAAATATAAAAAACACAAAAATACTTTTTCTTTTAATTAATTAATTAATTAGTTTTAGGTTTAATATTAATTAAAAAAAGGACCAAAATTCCAATCTTTTCTCAAAAAGGGTCAAAACCCTAAGGACGTCCCGATTCAATTTCTTTCACGCATTATTCCTATTTTGATTATATTTATGTATCTGCTCCGAGAATGTAATAGATAATTAGGACTTTTATCGCTTTCTTTATTTTCTCGCATTTATTTTTAAGGGTTATGTTTTTGGCGATGTAAATACCCGACGCCTTGTAATAGCGTAGATTCACTTTCCGCACTTTATTTTTCGCACAATTATTAACTGTTAACTATGCATGATAAGACTTACCTGAAAAATAAAATCAACCCGTAGCTCACCATAAAAATGTGCAAAGATAATTTAACATGAAACTGGACACACGTGCACATGCCACTCCTAGGGTACGCCTCACTTGGTTGCCTCGAGGTGGTCATTAAGTATAGGGTGTTTTAGAGGTCGCCCTCCTGTCTAAAGATCCAGTTGCCTCGAAATGGTTGCCTCGGATAAAAAGGATCTAGGACATTAGGGTTACCGCTAAGGCGTCCTACTATTGCTTTGGTGACCACACATGTCCCTATAATCGAATTGACCCGAATAACTCCAACGACGGTGCTACCTACTTCTCAATAGTGGGATGGTACTGTCTAAAGGACTCTTACACAACTTAATTCCTTAGAGTAGGTAGATTTCTCCTGGGTACTTGCTCTTTCAAAACAAAAACAACTTTTCACACTCACACTTTCAAAAAGTTTTCAAACAAACACTTCATACACTCTTGAGGACTGATACAAGAGATACCTAGAAGTTTTTCAAACTAAACTTTTTCAAAACCCACAAACACAAGAAAAGCAAACAAATTTTGAAAACATAGTGAGCAAGTACCTAAGAGCCCGTGGATAACCACAGATAGAAAGGGTGCTAACACCTTCCCTTTCTATAATCTACCTCCCGAACCGAGAAATATCTCGAAAAGGAATTTTGCTGTGCTTTTGTCCTTTCCTTATTGGAGAAAATAAAAGACGGTGGCGACTCTTGCTTACCGCGACATTTTGTGAACCAGCATTTCAAACAGTCAGTTCTATTTCCATCGATCACACCTTTATCAACAAGATTTCATTGAGGCTAAAACATCATCATTGAAGATGCTTTGAAGTGACATCATGACTAGGCCTACTATGATTAATCATGCCTCAATTTTTCAAATAAGGCAAAGGATGCAAAAGTTGATTGAAGAGGTTTGACCTAAGTGGACAAGTTCTTGATTTCTTGATCTCAAGTGCATATTTCCATCAATTAATAATGTTTGGGGAAGTGGTTATGGTTACTATGGTTTCTTATTATCATCCTCAACAACTTCTATTTACAATAGAAAATGTCATTCAAGAGATCTACTTCATGCCATCTTTTTTGGTCAAGAGAAAATTTTAAATGGAAGGTCATGTTTGGATGCAAGACATTATAAGTCATTTTTGAAGAAAAACAGAGAATTATTCTAAGTACAAAAAGTCAACATCTTTTTCTCAACTTTGACTCATCACAACTTTCAGCTCAAGCATCCATTTGATTTTATTCTTTTCACATTGTAAAGTTGGTGATCTTATCTTTCTAATGTATCAAGAATCAAGTCATAAGGTTCCCTAATTTGTCCGCACCATGATTTCAAAGTTGGTACCTTGGAACTGAAGTTTCTCAAACAGTCAAAATGCAATTTCCATAATTTGACTTCCAATCACCAAATTCGTGCGTGTTTTCTACTTAACATGATTAGCATAAACGTGTGGATGATTTAGAGTGTCAAAACGCATCATCTGGATGAGTTTTGATGCACATGTGGTCACACTTATTTCATGAAAACAGGTGTGTACGATTTCCCTCTAAATTACATCATTCACCCCTCCTCTTGATTCCATTCACTTCTCCTATAAATACAGGCTCTATCCCACTCATTTTCGCAAGCTTAGATAGCTAGAATCACCCTGCCAAACTTTCTCTTGAACCCACTTTTCTGCAACTTCGAATTTGGTTTTACAACTTTCCTCAATCCATTTTCTTTGTCAATTCATCATCCTTGAAATTCACTGAAGCTAACAGAATAAGAACCAACCTCTAAGACTTCCTAAATCGTGCTAGCCAAGTCAAGTTTGAGAGCTATGAGTTTGAACTTCAATAGGTAGATTCTTTCACGAATTCTCTCAAACTTTGGTACTGTAATGAAGCTCTCATCGTTCTGATTCTAGTCGCAACATTTCTTTTCAACTGGAAGTGAGTTTTGGCCATGAATTTTCAAATCCCTTTTCAAATCTTTCATTCCAAAACGATTGAGCAACACCTTACATAAATTTTTCACGAGGGTACCATTGGAATCGTCTTGAAGAGACGAAGCGAATGGTACCGGTCTCGAGCTCTAAGTTTTCCATTTCAGAGACCTGCAATTCGCGTAGCTGGAGGTTGAAGATGACCAATGTGTCATTTCTCAACCAATGATATTGTGCCATTTGTTTTTTTTAAATTCTGATTTTAATAAATGATTCAGTGTTTTATTCACCAAGGACCATGATATGCACAACGCGTCTGTGATCCATTGGATTAGCTTACTAACGCATTTTGACTCTCATCCAATGGTCTACATCTTTTTGGTTTTTATTTTATTTTCTAATTTTATATTTTATTTTTTTTAAACTTTAAAAATTCATAAAAAATTCATTTTAACTTCAAAAAATCTGAAAAAAATTCTTAAAAATACTTTTGGTTTTTCTCTTTTGGATTATTATTTTTTCACAATTTTATTTTGTGTTTTTTATATTTTTTATATTTTTCACTTTATTTGGGTTATTTTAATTGTTTAAAAAATACTCTTCTTACTTTTTAAATTATGAAAAAAATATGGAAGGATCCAATGACCTTTTGACAAATATTGGTGACCTCATTTTATTTTTATTTCTGACTTTACTATTTTTCACAATTTTTGGTTTATTTTGCCTATTTCTTTTAATTTTAAAAATAGTTTCTGATTTTAAAAAATTACCAAAAAATGTATAAAAATATATGAGCTCATTTATGATTTTTCTATGGTCTCATTGAATTTTTCTTGGATGTTTTGAATATAGTTGCTATTTTCCCCATTTATTTTTATTTAAAACCATTTTAAAAATCATTTTCTTTATTTTTAAATACAATTTTATTTTTGTATATATTTTGCCTGATCTTGAACTATGAGATTTTGATCGTGAGCTTCATTAACATCATTGGATCTTGGGTGTTGAGTTTAACTCACTACTAAAAAAAAGACATTTGAGAAAAAGTTTTTACATCGGGTATCAAAATATGTGATGTAAAAAATACAGTTAACAAACTTTTTACATCAGGTATTTATTTGCAATGATATAAAAAATAAGGGAATTTTTTTTTTCCGTCACCTATTACATCGGGCAATCTCATCCACCGATGTAAAAGATTTCCAGAAAAAAAACACGGTGGCATTTTTGTAAATAAGAAACAAGGTGACAAAAACGTTAAAAAAATATAAGCAAGCTATTACATCGGTTTAACTAAAAACCGATGTAAAAAATGGTCGCTTGAATTAATATATAAAATATATTAAAAAATCATAAAAAACGCGTGTAAAAAAAAAAACAAGATATTACATCGGTTTGGACATTAAATAAATTTCTTAACCTAAGTTGATATTATATATTAAATTGTTATTGTAAGGCTACAGTAACAAGTGAGAAACAAAGCGAGTCCATTCATATAGAAAAGGTATTCAGATCTACGATTCAAATAAGAAGGCACAATAGCTATCATCTTCATCTCTTGAGCGCTACTCCTTCCAGCCTACTCCCTTCATCTGCTCGGATTTCTCCCGGTCACCACCACTCATCTTCCTCTTCTCTCAACCGACCGCAACATCCACACGCCTTCTGTTTCGCGTAACCACCAACACTCACCCTCCGTCTACGTACCTCCTCCGAACTCATCGAACCGAATAAACACTCCCACCTGCTTCCGAGATACTCCCGCCGCTTACTGCCATCATCAGATACGGGTACTCCCTCTGTAACTTCACCACCACCAACGGGAGCTACAACCCATAGCTACCACCGGCCAACACCATAAGTGACTCCTCCTTCCTCATTGCTTGGTAAGCATTCTTCACTACCATTTGTTGTGGTTCTATTTGTTGATGATGTAGCTCTTGTTGTGGGTTGCTTAATAATGATGACATTGGTGTTGTTGTTCTAAATTGTTGGAATTGGAATGATAAAGATAATGGAATTATTGTTGATAAATTGTAGAAGTTGTTGTTGAATGATTGAAGAAATTAGTGATGGATATTGTTATTGATTTGTGTCAATTTTGAATGGTTGAGCTAGTGATGATATATTGAAGGTTGGTAGTGATAATGTGAGTTTTGTGGTTGGAGGATAGTGAGGACATTGTTAAAAAATTAGTTGTGTTTGCATTTGTTTTGTTGACAATGATTGAGATTAATGTTGAAGTTGGATAATATTGTTGCTTACTTGAGGAATTGTTTGATGACATTGTTATAATTCGAAGAAGGTTTGTATTGACATTATTGGTGGAAATTGTTTGGTTGGAGTTGTGATTAAATCAATGGTGAAATTGGTGGTATGAACTTGGTTTAGAGATGACATTACTTGTTCTTCTTCATGTATTGCAATTGGTTTGAATGAATTAATGACAAGGTGATTAACATAGCATGTTTGTGATAATTGGAAAGTTAATTTGTGGTTGAATTTTAAGTCTCAATTTCATATAATTTGAGCGGTTTCGGGTTAGTTTCGAAGGTGTCAGTTTCTAATTCTGAGGTGATTTTTAGTGACATTTTTGAGCTATTGTGTGACCCGGATTTGGTCTCGATTGAATATCACTGTACATCTCCTCCATTTTATGACCCATTTTCTCCGCGACGCCCACCGCTGCCAACATCGTCAACCACTCACCGTCGCCGCTAACACCGTCAACGACTCCAACACCATCAACGACTCACCGTCGTCGCGACGCCCACCGCTGCCCACCGCTGCCCACCGACGCTAGTAATGCCGTGAACGACTTCACCATCTCCGTTTCACGACTCCTCTCCGCCGATTGCCCTTCACGACTCCTCGCCGGCCGATTCACGCCCTTCACGACTCTTCGCTCGCCGTTTCAACTGTAAGTGCAAATTTTTGTTCCATTCTTGTTACTATTATTATACTATTATTATACTATTATACTTTCTCCTATTTTTATGCTCACCAAATAAAAGCTCCTGCCAATTTTGTTGATTGTTCTAATCGAAAAAACTCTAAGTACTATATTGTTGTTGTTCTGGTTATGTTTTTTATTTTGTTAATTTGTTTTGTTGGATTTTTCGTGGGTTAGTAAGGGTTTTAATGCGATTTGTTTTTATTTGCAGTATAGTGCTCGGTTCAATGCTGAAGCTGTGAGGAACTTTTTATACTCTCTCAACAATGGAACTATAGCCAAAAAGAAATTCAACTGTATGTATGCAATTTTGTTTTACTCACAATGCAAATATATCGTAGCTATACATGTTTTTGTGTCAAATTGTTTGGCCTTTTCATTGTTTGGCCTTGTTTCTTACTGACTCTCCATGGAAATTGTCTTACTTTTGCATGTTGCTATAACAATTTCAATTTCCATTTGCATTGTGAGTCCAACAGCTAAATATAAAGGAAGACTTGGAAAAACTATAGTGACAACTTGCAATCTCGGAATCTTGGAATCTCCATTTCACGACTCCTCGCCGGTCGATTCACGCCCTTCACGACTCTTCGCTCGCCGTTTCAACTGTAAGTGCAAATTTTTGTTTGAAAATGAGTGATTAGCATTATTCCTCTTTGAGTTTATATTTAAAGTATGTTAGATTGTAAGAAGAGATTGAAAAGAGAGAAATAGTGGAAGGGAGTATCTAAATTTTTATAAATAATTAATATTCTAATTATGTTACCAAATAGTTGTTCAACGATATTTGGTTTAAAACCAATGTTTTGCCAAATTTTTCTTATCAATTCGTTGTTACAGTCTCATTACTATTACTATACTATTATAAATTACACTTTGTTACTCGTGTGTTTTATACTTTGTTCCATTCTTGTTACTATTATTATACTATTATATTTGAATCCCTTTCTCCTATTTTTATGCTCACCAAATAAAAGAAGTGGAAAATTTAGAAACCTATGACAAAAGAATTGTATAAGTTGTGGTTTTTGCACAATACATGTGGTTTTTGCTCATGTGTTGAGTTTCTTAATTTTTTTTGCTGATGTTAATTGTTATTATTTATTGTCAGGCAATATGATTTTGGTGTTGTCTACCGAAGATTTTATATTGGTAATTCAAGTTTGGAAACTTAGAAATAGTTGAATATTTTTGTATATGTATATTTTGTGAATATTATGTAATTGTAAGTTTTGAAAAAGACTTATAAATAGTCGAATATTGTTTTATATTTTGTGAAGAATTTGTAATTGTAAGTTTGTTTGTTGTAATACAATACAAGTTTGCAATACAATTGTTCAATTTGTAAGTTTGTTGTGAAAAATATGAAAACATCGACCTAAATGTGATATATGTGATGTTGGAAAGCTATGAAATCTATATAGCGACATAAATATAGTCTGTTTGATATTGGAAAAATATGAAAAAATGGGTACAAATTATATTTGTATATGGAAACCCAGAAAATAAATAATCTATTCCAAAAAAATTTCATACATTTTACATCGGTTATTACTCAAAATTGATGTGAAAACTTTCAAAAAGGGACTTTTTACATCGGTTGGGGATAATAACCGATGTAAAAAGTCGCGTCACTGGGGACTTTTTACATCGGGTATTACTTCCAACCGATGTAAAAAACTGGATCAATTTTTTTAAAAAATGTGCATAATAACTGTTTCTTACATCGGTTCATATATTATAACCGATGTAAAAAATGGACTTTTTACATCGGGTATTACTTCCAACCGATGTAAAAAACTGGATCAATTTTTTAAAAAATATGCATAATAACAGGTTATTACATCAGTTCTGATATTATAACCGATGTAAAAAAGGGACTTTTTACATCGGTCCCATAACCGATGTAAAAAGTCCCTGATTTACTATATCGCCTGACTTTACATCGGACCCAAAACCGATGTAAAAAGTCAATTTCACCCGATGTAAAAAGTCATTTCTGCACTAGTGACTCCATCAAAACGGATGAATGATTTTAATGATAGCTTGATTAAATTTTTGGTTCAAATGTGGTTTAATTCTTATCCCCTCCCCCTTCATCTTATCCCCTTCTTAATTGTACTACATATTGTTGAGGAATAATTTACATATCATTTCTCTAAACATATGGTACATAGATTGCTATTGACCAGCCTCAAAATAGGTGTGACTTCTATATAAGTCCACTTACGATTGCTTAACATTGCGCTAAGTTTTGTCCCAATTCGAGAAATGATCATTCGTGGCCCAAACCTATGTTTTCAATCCCAAGTATGTTAATTTGAAACCTTTGATCCAATAATCTTATGATTCATTATGAGGATGATTTGGTCTTATCAATCCTCTAATGAATCTTCATAAGCTTTGGTCAAAGTGAAACACTTAAACATCATTGATCATTCATTGTTGCCTTGAGATTTTAAAATGAATGATATACTTGACAAAAAGAAAATGAAACTTGTTATTGAGAGGCTTTGATTTTATCAATCTTCTAATGAGTTTTCAAATGCAAGTTTCAAGATGGTCATTCAGCTAACCTCTAATTTCTAACAATTGCCTTTATTTTATGCATTTATTTTATGCCTTTACTTTATGCACCATTTTATTTTAGCATTTACATCTTTGCTCATTTGAGCATTTATATTTATGTCATTTTTATTTTGATCACTTGAGATTCTCATTTCTTTTTAAATATACCTAATAATCAATTTGAACCATAAAAAACTTTAATGTTACTTGGACTATTTGTTACTATCCTTGGCATTATGAAGATCGCTGACTTCTTGGATTTAGGATTAGAGACATTGACCTACCTTGAGACCTTGTGACTTTTATTGCAATATTGTCTGGAGTTCTTGTGGTTTACCCCAAGACATTGGATTGTTTATTTGCTTTGTGTGCAAGTTGTTTTGATTACATGCTTTTGTCTGTGATCGGGAATTCATCTGTATACAGCCGTTACTCTACCCAATTTTTGTGAAGACTTATACATTTGAATCTTGGTATTTTAAGAGGTTTAGTATCTTTGCTTGCCTGGTTTCAATCCAAAGGATGGGAATTCTATGTTGACTCTTTGTGTCAAGTGTTGGCTTCTTGTTGGTTAAACTATTCTTTTCCCTAGCTTTTGCCTTATGCTTTAGGATAGTCCCTTCATCTCCTCCCATCTTCTTTAATTTCAAAAATCTTATCACTTCTTTTGAAAACTCTTCTTGTTTTAAACTGGAACCACTTTTATAACAAACTTGGACTTAGGTCCATGCATTTGCAAAATGTTTTCCTAATCAAATTTTAACCAACTTAATAATACTTTGACATTTTTTTGTGAGAAGACTAAAAGTCAATCAATCTCATTCAAATCATTTTGCCACTTTGGCTTTTTACTTTAAAATTTTCTCAAAAGATTAGACTCTTGTCAATCCTTGTAGTGATGTGAGCTACTATACTTTCATGATATATAATGAAGTGATATATTTTCCACTTGGGTGTTGAGTGAGGCTTTGTTGATTTTAAAATCCAAGCTATATCCTCCATTTTGAGATGACGCAAATTCTCCTTTCTCATAATCGTGGATAGTAAGTATGTTATTTCACTCGTATACGACGATGATGTCTCGTCTCTTAAAATTAACCAACACACTTGTGTTTTAAATTTTTTTAAAAGGTGAACTACGAGTACCCTGATCCCCTATTGCACGGAAGGTGGTACGTAGGAACTAAAGGTTCGCAACCACGGAGGGTGCAAAACTTATAAAAAAATACTTCTTTTCTAATCCCCACAATCTATTTTTGTATACAACACCTATAGCCAAATTACACAAATTTTCAAAGAGGTTCCGACGGAGAATCCTAGATATTTAGGGTGCTAATACATTCCCTTTGCATACGTACCTAGATTCTCTCCCCCTTTTTTTCTGGGTTATTCGCTCTTTCCCATTCCTCTGGAAATAATAAAGCGCGGTGGTGATTTTTATTTTGATCTGTATGAGTTAAGTCAATCCAATGGCTTAGTCTCAATATTTCTACCACTACACAAGTGCTGAAGACTCTAAAGGCAGAAGTTCTAAAGATTCTAAAGATTTGAAGCTCTAAAGACCCAAGGTTTTGAGGAAAGGTTCTCATAACAAAGTACTGAAGACTCTAAAGACGCGGTTCTAAAGACTCTGAAGACTTGAAGTTATGATAACTTGATGTAATGTTCTCGCTTCCAAACTCATGCTCGCAGAAGCCTCTGAAGTGTAGAAGGAAAGAAGATAACGTTAACGTTGTCCAAATAGTGCATGATACAATCAACATTTCATTCCACTACCATGAAAGGACGGACGCGTCGCACAATCTTGTCCCACATGTTACTGTTCAAGCTGCCAATGTTTCTGGAAATTCCAAGAGTATCCCTCAATGAATATATTATTTTAATGGCTATATAAAGGCTTGAAGACTAAGAAAGAAGGCTTCCAATTCACTGAATATTCACGCGCAAACGCTGTTCATAGCTTTCAGATTCTCAAGTCACTATTCATAAAATAGTTTACATACTCAGCTTTTTAGAAGCAATACTCTTGTAAACAAAACTTGTATTCAAACAATTGTTTGATATTCCTTAAGGAACCAGATTGGTCTGAATCCTTAAGAAGTCTAGGGCTTGCGAGTCTTACAGGTTGTTAGTAACTTGCGGGTAGCTTGTGAAAATTGTAATCAGTTTAGTCATAATGAATTAAGTCCTCGATTGAGTGATGCGAAATCACTTTG
Source organism: Vicia faba (assembly GCA_948472305.1). Classification (NCBI taxonomy): domain Eukaryota; kingdom Viridiplantae; phylum Streptophyta; class Magnoliopsida; order Fabales; family Fabaceae; genus Vicia; species Vicia faba. The sequence goes on from OX451738.1 coordinate 91,489,301, forward strand.
GCAGGTGGACTAGACTAGCTTGATAATTTTCAAGTGAATTAATATAAATATATATTATTCTTTATTTCCTGTTCTTATTTATTGTTATTATCAAGAGCGAAGCAAAAAGTATTTGAACTTAAAAGAAAATATTTTTAAAAGAATGCTTTTGTTTTAAAAACCTAATTTAAATCTTCCTTTTTTATTTCACATCTTCAAAAAATGTGTATTTCAATGTAAGAAATCACTTGTTTAATTAAATAGAATACAACACCTCTTGCTTGGCTATTACATAATAGTTATATAAGTAGCCGCTATGATTCTCATAATTTACCTACCCATTAGCAACGTATGCTCAGTTATTATTGTATACGCAATAAGATAAGTCAAGTTCGCTAAAAGCCACGTTCCAATCTTGAGACATGATCAATCCCATGAATTATCAATCCTTATGCTTATCAGTCTTTGTTACTCGGATTACAGTCGAGCTATTTTATTTATTTTTTGTGATTTTCTATTTTAAGGGATATGCCCATAGGGAAACCTAGATTATTAACAGCAGGAACGTACTTATCGTCATATCTGAGGGGACCCGGTCTTAGCAAGCTATGGAATATAACAAGGTATGCACCATTCTTTGGCCTTGGTTCATTCCTTTATATATACTTGTCCAATCTTTTTCTTTGAAGTAATAGAGTTTTCAAGAAGGTTTATATCATTTTGTACTTGTGCTAAGGAACAAAAGTAGTTTAGAACGGGATAAATCCACTTTTAGAAAACCTTTTAGGGACTCATCAAATTTCTTTTCCTCTAAAATGGGGAGGGTTTCACCGTGTTTCACCAATCTTGTGAAAAAGACAGGTCTTTTCCAGGCTCGAAAACCATCCATATCATATATCATTTCAGTCCTAATTCCCATATACCCAGTGTAGTAGATGAGTTCATAGGTATTTCTTTCTTCTAGTGACTACTTCGAGTAAAGACTATTGATCTTAACCCGTTAATGGGTTTTTAGACATTATTGAATAAATATAAGAGAATGAGAGTGGACTTTGAACTTTCTTCTTTATAAATTTGTCCAACTAACTTTTACAATGAGATACAATGTGATTTATATAGAGTCACATGATAGAATATTAAGAGTTACAGCAATAACTATGCCTAGGCCCCTAGGAAGTAAATTTCCCACTACCCAAGGGAATCTGACTTTTGATTTACCCAAGACTGATTTGAATTTAACCAACAAAACTCTCCCATAAATTCAAATATTCCTTCGATCCATCATCCCAAGCATTTTCTTGCCTCTGTCGAAAAGCTCCTTCGACAATGGTTTTGTGAGGATGTCTGCTGCTTGATCTTTGCTTGCAATATGCTTTAGTTCGATGCTTCCATACTTCACATGTTCTCGAATGAAATGGAATTGAACATCAATGTTCTTGCTTCGTTCATGGTTGACTGGATTGTTCGCCAGTTCGATTGCAGATCTGTTGTCAACTTGAATCATTGTTGCAGCTTCCTGCTTCGATTCCATCTTGCTCATCAGTCTTCTCATCCATATTACATGGTATACGCACCAGGATGCTGCTACATACTCTGCTTCACAGGTCGAAAGAGTTACAATGGGTTGCTTCCTTGACAACCAGGTGAAAGCAGTGTTTCCCATGAAGAATACATAGCCTGGAGTGCTCTTTTGATCATCAATGTCACCACACGAGTCGCTATCAGAGTAGCCAGTTAACTTGTATTCTTCTGCTTTCAAAAAGAACATTCCAAGTGACACAGTTCCTTGGACATATCGAAGGATTCTCTTCAAAGCTTTCCAGTGTGAAACAATTGGTTCTTCCATGAAGTGACTCACAATTCCAACACTCAACGAAAGATCTGGCCTTGTGCATGTGAGATATCGAAGACTTCCCACTAAGCTTTGAAATTTGTTTACTTTGACTCGCTCTCCCCCATCAAATTTCGAAAGCTTTGCTCCTGGCTCCATTGGTGTCGAAATAGGATTGCGGCTGTCCATCTTAAATCTTTTTAGGATATCTTTTGCATACTTTTCTTGTGAGATGAAGATTCCTGTTTCTTCCTGTTGAACCTCCAGACCCAAGAAAATATTTTATCAGGCCTAGGTCAGTCATTTCAAATTCTTTTGTCATTGTGCTTTTGAACTCTTCGATCATGTGATTGTTGTTGCCCAAGAAAATCAAGTCATCAACATAGAGAGCAACAAGCAGTATTTTCTCTTTTTTCTTTTTCACATACAAGGCATGTTCGAAAGGACATTGCTGAAATCCATTTTCTTTGAAGTATGTGTCAATTCGAGTATTCCATGCTCGTGGTGCCTGCTTCAGTCCATAAAGTGCCTTCTTCAGCTTTAGCACCTTTCCTTCATTTTCAATTTTCTTGAATCCAGGGGGTTGTTCGATGTAAACTTATTCTTAGAGCATGCCATTCAGAAAAGCTGACTTAACATCCATCTGATGTATTTTCCATTTGTATTGAGCAGCTTGAGATATGAGCATTCGAATAGTCTCCATTCTTGCAACAGGTGCAAAGACTTCATCATAATCGATTCCTGCTTTCTTCCTGTATCCTTTCGCCACAAGTTGCGCCTTGAATCTTTCGATTTTACCTTGTGCATTTATCTTTTTCTTAAACACCCACCTTACACCAATTGTTTGACTTATTTTTGGTAACTCAGCTAGTTCCCAAGTATCATTGCGTTCGATAACCTTAATTTCTTCATTCATAGCATTCTTCCAATTTTTGTTTCTTATTGCTTCTTCGAAGCTGACATCTTCAGTGTCTGCCAATAAACATACAAGATGTACTTCTTCTGTATTTTCATACAAGTCTTGTAAGCTTCGCAACCTGGACTGTGTGGGTCCTTCTTCATCATCAGAGTATTCTGGATCTGTTGAAGTTTCTTTCGATATAGCATCTGGTACTTCGACCGCAACCTCATTTGAATTGTCCCAGTCCCACTTGCTTCCTTCGTTTACTCGAACATCTCTACTGACTGTCACCTTTTTGTTTATTGGATCGAAGAGTCTGTAACCTCTCGTTTTTTCATGATACCTAATGAGTATGTATTTCTGACTCTTATCTTCCAACTTTGTTCTTCTTTGATCAGGCACATGTGCATAAGCCACACTTCCAAACACTTTGAAGTGAGACACAATTGGCTTTCGACCACTCCAAGTTTCTTGAGGTGTTAAATCTCCCAGCTTCGAATGTGGACATCTATTTTTAACGTAGATAGCACACTGTACAGCTTCTGCCCAAAATTCCTTCGACATGTTTTTGCTCTTCAGCATTGATCGAACCATGTCAAGGACTGTTCGATTCTTCCTTTCAGCTACACCATTTTGTTGGGGTGAGTAAGCTGCAGTCGGAAATCTTCTTTGTCTTTCTCTTCACAGTACTTCGTAAAGGTTATCGAAGTATATTCCCCACCTCTGTCTGATCGAAGGGCTTTGATGTGTTTGTCTGTTGCTTTTTCGACCATTATTTTAAACTTCTTGAATACTTCGAAGGCTTCATATTTTTCTTTCAGAAAGTACAACCAAGTTTTCCTTGAAAAATCATCAATGAAGGATATGAAGTATATTTTTACACTAAAGGATTCTGGGGTAATTGTTCCACATATATCAGTGTGGATCAATTCTAGAATTTGCTTGTCCTGATATTATGCCTTCCTTGGGAATGAAGTTTTTGTCTGTTTGCCAAACACACATTCTTCACAGAATTTTCCTTCGAATTCTACATCTGGCAGTCCATGCACCATATTTTTCCTTGCTAACCTCCTTAGTCCATCCTGGTGTAGATGACCGAATCGAAGATGCCACAGGGATGCTTGGTCTTCGATATTGACATGCAAACACTTTTATCGAATGCTTCTCAAATTTAACTTATACATTCGATTCCTCTCCATTTCTACTTGAGCAACCAGATGTCCTGTCTTGTCTTTTAAATGCAGGCTTCGATCTTCCATGAGAATCTAATAACCCTCTTCAGTGAGTTGCCCAGACTCAAAATATTTGCTTTGAGGTTTGGTACATAGTACACGTCTTGGATTGATCCTATCAAATCATTCTTCTGCAAGAAACTGATTGTTCCTTTTCCTTCTCCAAACGAAACATGATCGTCTTTGATTTTCTTTATGTCCTTGAACAAATGCTTATGACCAAACATATGGTTGCTTGCTCCTGAGTCCAGGTACCACATAGTGTCATTTTCTGCATCTGCTTCCTTTTGAGTCATTAGCAGAAATCCTTCATTCGATTCTGTTTCTAGGGAAAGATTTGTTGTTTCTTATACCTTTCTTTTGGATCGACAGTCTTTTGCAAGATTTCCCGTTTTACCATAGTTGTAGAAACTGTAGGAGTTGCAATATTTCGCATAGTGCCCCTGTTTGTTGCATTTGTAACATTCGATGTTGTTGTAATTCGATTTACCACCTCTCTGGCCATGTCCTCTGCCACGCCAATTTTGTTGGCTTGATTGTCCTCTGTCGAAGTTGTTATTTTGGTAACTTCAACCACCATTACGTCCTCCACGACCATGTCCTCTCCCACACCAATTTTGAGAGAAAAGTGCCTTTTCATCTCTGTTGGGTCCTGCATCCTCAAGTGCCTCCTCCTTCTTCTTTATTTTGCGTTGTTCATGTGCCTCAAGCGAACCAGCGACTTCTTTGACAATGATAGTTGAAAGGTCCTTCGCCTCATCTATTGCGCATACTATGTTTTCAAAATTATCTGTCAAAGATCTCAGAATCTTTTCGACAATACGAGCATCAGACGTTTCTTCTCCATTTTGATTGAGTTGATTTTCCATCGTCTGCACACGAGTAATCTAGCCCGATTCGGACTGTCTCCTTCATCTTCATTCTCTCCATTTCTCCTCGAAGAGTTTCCAAGAGAACTTGCTTGACTCTATAAGCTCCTATGAAAGCCTTTTCAAGCGTGTCCCACGCCACCTTCGACGTGGTCGAACCAGTAATCTTTTTGAAGACTGATTCATCAACTGCTCTGAACATCATGTACAATGTTGTTTTGTCCCTTGCTCACGTTTCTTTAAACGCCTTGTTCTGTGAAGCTGTGTATGTCGTCGTATTTGATGGTTCTTCAAACCCATCGTTAGTCACTTCCCATACATCTAACGATCCCAGCAGCGCCTTCATCTGGATACTCCAGTTTTCATAGTTCGACTTTGTAAGTCGTGGCAGTGGCATCTGACCCATCATATTTGTCATGCGCTCTGATACCAATTTGAAGAAATATAAGAGAATGAGAGTGGACTTTGAACTTTCTTCTTTATAAATTTGTCCAACTAACTTTTACAATGAGATACAATGTGATTTATATAGAGTCACATGATAGAATATTAAGAGTTACAGCAATAACAATGTTTAGGTCCCTAGGAAGTAAATTTCCCACTGCCCAAGGGAATCAGACTTTTGATTTACCCAAGACTAGTTTGAATTTAACCAACAATTACTAAGTAGATTATGAAGAATCCTCTTCCCCTTATTCCCAGTCCGACTCTTCCAATTTGTAGAGTTCAGCAGGTGAATCAAGATAAATTACTAGAAGATTTCCTGCCCACCCTTGGGGTGTCATCAATATTGGTCGATAAGTTAATACTGAAGTTGAACCATCTGCTGCCGCTAGAGTACCTTACTCGCAATATATGTTATCAGGTAAGTATCCTTAGTGTTACTGAAAGTAGAAAACAGATTTCTGAAAAGGACAAAGGGCTATATGTTGGCCCGAGGTTCAGCTTTTAAAGGGGAGGATGAGCGAAAGTTGCTCAAACTAGACTATGCTATGGGAACATTGAGAAGCTTTGATCGTACGCAGGACCATTCGACGTTTGATTCTTTCTACCAGGGATACCGATGGCTCTGTGATAGGGAAAACAAAACAAGGTGCTCCCCCACTTCCTTTTTTTCTTTACACTTCACTTAAGGCATCTTAAACACAAAAGGTGACCTCTCTCTCTCTCTCTGAGACATCTTAGTGGTAGTTCTTCTCAATTAGCGACCTAGACACATGTAAACAAATAATGAATTTCGTCGATCTAATTATAATAGTATATAATAGTAGTAGAAAAGTAGCACCAGTGTCTATTAGAAGAGTTGCCTCTCCCAGGTAAATATAGATAGCCAAACAAAACAAAAACAAAAACTCCAAGGAAATAAACAACCTAAGGCTATTTGTTATGATGGAAGTTCCCAGCTTCATATATCGATTTATGCCTTTATAGACTCATTGAGCACGCTTTGAAAGATAAAAAAGAAATAGCATATATAGATAAAAAGAAGAAAGTTGTTCATTCAGTGTTCATGCCGTCAATATTCGTATACTCGTTTTGTTCGTGTGTTGCTCTTAAAGCATTCTTTGTTGCCCTATTTGATCTAGTAAGGGGAAGGCGCATAATCTTATGAGAGTTTTGAAAGATGAAAGGAAAGGCCATGGAAAAGATGAAAAAAGAGATTGTCCCAAAAGGACAGGTATAAGACGAAGTGGCAAAAAGATAGAAGTATTGCACCCTTCAATGCCTTTTCATGCTGATTGGGTAGAAGAAATTTGACCTTGATTGGTGCACTGGTATACCCCATCTATCAGGGGATTGTGTGGGAATCGACCTTACCTTATATATAGGTTATCCCCAAGTCTATCCTATAGCTTATATCTAGTGACTACTATCCTTTTTACTAAGATCTTGGAACCTTTATATCCCAAGTTGCTCACTTGCTTTGAGTTGTATGTTTATGGGTAAGGGGAAAGAAAATACAAGACAATTTATTTCTCATCCGCCCTTGCCTATGAGCCTAGGAGCAACTTCACCTTGCGTCTGCTAATCGCTGATAAAAAGCTAGTGACCGGTAATCAGATGCTGCCACCAGACTAGCCGGTATACTATAGTATTTAGTGATATGAATCCACTACCAAAGAAAAGTAAGCCTAAACCTCTCAACTCCCCGAGTCCGGGGAATAGTTTATGTTCCCTAGGTTCCCCCATTTCCCCCTGACTTCATGTTTTCTATCTTTTTTGGATTCCAATTGAATTGTCATTTTTCCCGCATTCCGTGCAGTTTCTTGGCTCAAGATATTCTGATTCCCCTAGTAGTCTGACTGCTCTTTCTCTCAAGCAAAGTTTTTCTCGGGACAAAGGGCAGAAGGGAAGGTAGATCGTGATTCTCGTCTCAGTCTTCTCGAAAGGTAGTTGAGTTCCTTTGGGTGAGAAATAATAGGAATTGATCTAGCTATAGATATAGATAGAGTGTCGGGTGAAAGGTTTCGCCCCTAACTCTTTTACTTATTGATGTCGCTGATTGATGCGTCCGCAAGTGCACAAAAATATCTAAGTAATATAAAATATTGTCAAACCCACAGAGACCAATGCTAACCTACTGTAATCTATTGTCGCTTTGTGAAACTAAGAACTAAAAATGAAATAAAATAAGATTAAGGAAATCTGTAACTCTGTAACTCTGTAACTTATACTGATATTATACTGATACTAAAAATGAATGGTTATTCCGCGTACCTCTGGAACTCTGTAACTCGTTGGCTTATACTGATATTAAAAATGTGTTTAGTAGAAATATCAATTTAAAGACTGATCCTCACACTCTCGTGGTTTTGAATAAATCTGCATTCCTTAACCATGAGATTTTGCTCTCGCTCGCCGATTTTAATTAAGGAATTTGTTTTGAAAATTGAAAAGTTCTAATTAATATTAAAGTGCACTCGTTGTGTTTAGAATTAATGTCTAGTTTCTACTATTCGGTTCGAACCCCACGCTCTCGCAGTGCCGACTCGAACCTTATTTAATTTCCCACTCTCGTGACAAGGCTATTTAAATAAGGGTTAATATCTATTTTCACCCCTGACATATGGGGTGTATTTGAAAAACCCCCCTGCCAAAAAAAAAGTTTCAATTGTTACCTTGACAAATTTTAAAAGTTTCAGTTTTTACCTTGAGGATGCCACATCACCTAAAAGGCTGATGTGGCTTATATTTTTGTTACATTTGTAAGTTTTTGTTATGCCATGTCACACAATACCAAATAAAATGTCCAGAATGCCCTTTCTACATTTTGAAGGGGTGAAAAACACAAGAAGGGGGGGTTGAATTGTAAAACTGGAAACTTAAAGCAATTGACAAGATATTTTTATCCTGGTTCGTTTGATCTCAAACTACTCCAGTCCACCCGTCAATGTGATTTCGCCTCTCTCCAACGAGGTCTTAATTCACTATATTCAACTGAATACAAATCTGCTTTAACAACTGCTAAAGCCTTCTTGATTCAAACCACAATCCGGTTTGTCAAGGCAACACTTTCTTACAAAGGTATAAAATAATGTGTGTGAATGTTTTCTACAAAACTATATCACAACTGTGATGTTTACACAAATGAAGCTTAGAAACTTAGAATGCTAAACGCTAATGGAGTATCAGAGTTTGTTGGTTTAGCAAAACTGGTAGATGAAGATTATTGTTCAGCTTTGTGCGTGTAGAGAGTTTGGAAGCATTAGCCATTATAATCTTCGAAGCTTGGTTTATATAGCACTTGAGAAGATGAACGTTGATGCAAATATTCTTGATTCAATGCTATTAACAAGCTTTCCTTTTTGAGCAGATCTTGTCTGGAATGAAGCCGTTGGAATTGATTAGCTTTCAATGCATAGTACCGTTGCTTCTTCAATGCACGTTCTGGCTTGGCTCATTCTGATTCTGCTTAGCTGCTGATGAACTATTGATTCTGTATCAGAGTGTTTTACGCGCAGTTCTGTTCATCAAGCTTCAGCGTGTTCGTGAGTTGATCATCTGATCTTCACGTTCTGATTCAGCAACTTCTGATGCTGGTGTATCAAATCAAGTTCTGATGCTGATGAAGTGATCTTGCATATTTTAATCAGCATATCTGCAAGTCAGAGCATAGTATTTTTAGGCAGCATATAATTCAATCATGAAACATTTAAATACTATATCTTTTCACTTTGTTATCATCAAAACTCAAATATAGGGTACTAGATTCAAACATTGTTCTAACAATCTCCCCCTTTTTGATGATGACAAAAACTAGATATTTTAAATGAAAAAATAACGTGAAAAGGTATCTAGGAGATGTTTCAGAGTTAAGAAGTAAAGAGAAATCAGAGTTAAGAGATACTCCCCCTGAGTTTGTTACTTCCCTTTGATATGCGTGTTCTTCAGGATCAGATCTTTTTCTATCTTTGAACATCAGAATAAGAGTCTTTGACTTATCAGAGAGCAGAGCTTCAGAGCTTTTCCTGTCAGAGCTTTGCTTCGGATCAGAGTGTTAGGACGATCAGAGTTTCATATATCAGAACTTCATATTTGATCAGAGCAACATGAGCTTCTACATTTTGATCAGAGCATCTAGCTTCTAGTCTTCATTGTGCCTGTAGACTTAAAAACAAAACAGAAAAACATTTCAAGTAATAGAGAGTTAGAATGTTTGAGAATTTCTGTCTAGTTAGCCGTTATTGATTTTAAATATCATTCTTGTTCTCCCCCTTTTTGTCAGCAATCAAAAAGTGCTGGTGATGTGCTAAAACGATTTAGATCAGAAAAACAAATTATATAAAAATAGTTCATGATCAGAGCAAAATAGCGTTACAAAACATAGTTAAAACAAGACATCAGAAAATGAAGAAAACATAGAGAATGTCATGCATGAAAAAAAATTTTAAGGTTGTGGGGGCATGTCAAGAGTGAAAATGCTGGAGGATGCCATTGTTCTCACAAAAAAGCTTTGAGAATGATTTGAGAGAAAAAGGTTTGTAGGAGATAAACTCAGAAATATGCAGAGAATACTTGAATGATTATGAGAAAGCGTAAAGAATAAGAGTGAAGGATTAATGTGCTTAAATAGAGTTTTCAAAAATTATTTTGAAAAATTAAACGTTTTTAAGAGAGAGAAAAAAATAATGATTGCCATTTAACAAGCGTGATTACTTTTCATTAAATGCTTGCTGATTTTGGGGGATTTGAGAAAGATACTTAAAAACGGTTACCAGACATGTGTCTCAATGCACCCAATCAGCGCTTTCCTTTCTCAGAGGCGTGCACGCGTTCTGCTTCAGGGATTTGCTGATGATTGGATGACACTTGTTTGATGTAGTGATCAGCACGTCTGTATTTGAGATTAGACTCTCAGATCTTTAGACTTGCATCTGATACAATCTGCATGTTCTATCTTTCTGAAGGAAGATTGATCAGAAGTTCACAGTAATATAATTACATTCTGAAGATAAATACATGGAATTAAAACATTTTCATTCTGGGCATACTTTCATGCTGAGATGTTTCAGAATGAAATTAAACCTATCTTCTGAAAGGGGTTTAGTAAAGATATCAGCCCATTGATGGTCTGTATCTATAAATTTCAAGTTTAAAATACCTTTCTGAATATAGTCCCTAATGAAATGATGTTTTATTTCTATATGCTTAGCTCTAGAATGTAAAATAGGATTCTTACTTAAGCAAATAGCAGAAGTATTATCACAAAGAATAGGAATGTTACTCTCAAAAATCTGGAAGTCTTCAAGCTGACTTTTCATCCAGAGCATTTGTGTGCTACAACCAGCTGCTGCTATGTACTCAGCTTCTGCTGTTGACAGAGCAATTGTTGATTGCCTTTTGCTGGACCATGAGATCAGATTTTCTCCCAGAAACTGGCAGCTTCCAGAAGTACTTTTACGTTCCACTCTGTCTCCAGCAAAATCAGCATCACAGTAGCCTACTAAGCTGTAATCACTAGATTTTCTATAAAACAAACCCAGATTAGTAGTACCTTTCAGATACTTGAAAATTCGCTTAACAGCTGTTAAGTGAGATTCTCTAGGATCTGATTGGAATCTAGCACAAATGCATACGCTGAATAAAATATCAGGTCTTGAAGCAGTCAGATAAAGGAGAGAACCAATCATACCTCTGTAGACTTTCTGTTCTACGCTTTTGCTTACCTCTTCTCTTTCCAGAATGCACGTGGGATGCATTGGAATCTTTGATGGCTTACATTCTGAGAGGTCAAATTTCTTCAGAAGATCTCTGATGTATTTGCTCTGATGAATGTAAGTTCCCTCTGGAGTTTGATTGATCTGAATTCCTAGAAAGAATTTCAGTTCCCCCATGAGGCTCATCTCAAATTCTGCCTGCATACACTTAGCAAATTTTCTTCCAAGAGAAGGATTAGTAGAACCAAAAATAATATCATCAACATAAATTTGACAGACTAAAATGTCACTCTTAACTGTTTTACAGAATAGAGTAGTGTCCACTTTCCCTCTGGTGAATTCATTTTCAAGCAGAAAGTTACTTAGCCTTTCATACCAAGCTCTGGGAGCTTGTTTCAGACCATACAGTGACTTTTTCAGTTTGAAAACATGTTCTGGATGTTTTGTATTTTCAAAACCTGGGGGTTGGTGAACATAAACTTCTTCTTCTATATAACCATTTAAGAATGCACTTTTGACATCCATCTGATACAGAGTGATGCCTCTATTAACAGCAAATGAGATTAAGAGTCTGATAGATTCTAACCTGGCGACTGGGGCAAAGGTTTCTGTATAGTCTATCCCCTCTTGCTGACTATAACCTTGTGCAACCAGTCGTGCCTTGTTTCTGACGACTTCACCTTGTTCATTGAGCTTGTTTCTGAACACCCATCTTGTTCCAATGACGTTGAATCCTTTTGGTCTTGGAACGAGATCCCATACGTCGTTTCTGGTGAATTGATTCAGCTCTTCTTGCATTGCCAGAATCCAGTCATTATCCAGAAGTGCTTCGTCAATAGAAGAAGGTTCAATCAGAGACACAAGTCCCATAAGAGTTTCTTCAGAGTTTCTGAAGCTTGCTCTTGTTCTGATTGGATCTTCCTTTCTTCCTAGGATTGTTTCTTCTGGATGATCCAAACTGCTTCTGGGTAATCTCTTCTGAGGTTGATCAGCAGCAGTTGTAGGATTTCTAGCATTGCTTCTTTCAGATGTTGAAGGAATGTCTGTGTTGAGAGCTTCTGATGACTTGTCTTCAGAACCTGCAAATTCAATTTCTATACCTGCAAGATTTTCATTCTGCTTTGACTTTTCAGAGTCAAGCTTGTCATCAAAACGAACACTGATTGATTCTTCCACAATCTGTGTTTCTGTATTGTATACTCTGTACCCTCTTGAGCGTTCAGAGTATCCTAACATAATACACTTCTGTGCCTTAGAATCAAACTTGTTCAAATAATTCTTAGTATTTAACATATAGCAAGTACATCCAAATGGATGAAAATACGAAATGTTGGGCTTTCTGTTCTTCCACAATTCATATGGAGTCTTTTCCAGAATAGGTCTTATTGAGATTCTATTCTGAATGTAGCACGCTGTGTTTATTGCCTCTGCCCAGAAAGTCTTAGCAACGTCTGTCTCATTGATCATGGTTCTGGCCATTTCTTGCAATGTTCTGTTCTTTCGTTCTACAACTCCATTTTGTTGGGGAGTTCTAGGACAAGAGAAATCATGCAGAATGCCTTTGTCATTAAAGAATGACTCAAAATCTTTATTTTCAAATTCTCCACCATGATCACTTCTGACTTTAACGATTCTAAGATCTTTTTCATTCTGAACTTGGTTACAGAAGGTAACAAACACAGAGTGTGACTCGTCCTTGTGTCTTAAGAACTTTACCCATGTCCATCTGCTATAGTCATCTACGATTACTAACCCATACTTCTTGCCACTGACTGAAGCAGTTTTAACTGGTCCAAATAAGTCAATGTGCAGAAGTTCTAATGGCTTAGAGGTAGAAACAACATTTTTGGATTTAAAAGAAGGTTTTGCAAATTTGCCTTTCTGACATGCTTCACACAGAGCATCTGAATTGAACTTCAAATTTGGAAGTCCTCTGACCAGATTGAGTTTGTTAATCTGAGATATTCTTCTCATACTAACATGCCCCAATCTTCTGTGCCAGATCCACTGCTCGTTGTTAACAGACAGAAGACATTTTACATTCTGACTCTTTAGTTCAGAAAGTTTGATTTTGTAAATGTTGTTTTTCCTCTTTCCATTAAATAGGATAGTCCCATCTTTCTGACTAACAGCTTTACATGATTTTTGATTAAAGATTATATCATAACCGTTATCACTTAATTGACTTATGGATAACAGGTTATGCATCAATCCATCTACAAGCAGAACATTATTAATAGAGGGAAGATTTCCGTTACCTACAGTTCCAGAGCCAATAATCTTTCCCCTCTGATTGCCTCCAAAGCCAACGTGGCCTCCAGGCTTAAGTTCCAGGCTTTGGAACATATGCCTTCTTCCCGTCATGTGTCGTGAGCAGCCAGAGTCCAGGTACCATGACTGGTGTTTCTGACTTGCTGCTAAAGATATCTGCAACATGTATTATTTTATCCTTAGGTACCCAGATCTTCTTGGGTCCTGATTTGTTAGTTTTACCAAAACTCTGGTTGAATTTTGGTTTCACAGAGTGCTTACTACTAGTATATTTGATGTCATGTGTGTGACCATACACAAAGTGTGAATTTAGAGGAGTGTGTTTAATAACTAAATCCATGACATTCTTAGGTGTAGGAACCTTACCTTGGTATCCTATTCCTTTCCTGCCGTTTCCGCTAACTCCATAGATCATTGAAGCCATTCTTCTTCTATCTATGCTTTTAGCAAGGAACTTCTGGAAACTATGATCATACTCCTTGATGATCTCATCAGCGTTGCTGGGAGTTTCAGAAATTGGTACCTTCTGAGAGTTTTGTAAAGAGTTTTCTAATTTTAAAATTTTATCTCTCAGCTCAGAGTTTTCCAATTTGAGACTCTCAGACTTATTAGAGTCAGATTCAAGAGTCCTTTTCAGGTCTCTGAATTTAGCTCTAATCTGCTGATAACGTTCCAGAATTTCATTGAGGCTTTCAGCAAGTTCAGCCTTTGTAAAATTAACAGCGAAGTTAGGGAATACCTCTTCTGTGTCTGATTCTGAGTCTGAGTCAGAAGCTTCACTGTCATCTGGAATGCTAGCCATGAGCGCTATGTTCGCCCTTTCATCATCTGATTCTGAGTCAGCTTCAGACGAGTCAGAGTCATCCCATGTGGCCATGAGACTTTTCTTCTTCTCTCTTCCAAACTTCTTTTTGGGCTTTTCCCTCTGAAGCTTTGGACAGTCACTCTTGTAGTGTCCTTGCTCATTGCACTCGTAGCAGATGATGTCTTTTGTATTTGGCTTCTTGCTACCAGAGGAGCCTTCAGATCTTCTGTATCCAGAGGAAGAATCTGTCCTTCTGTATCTTGAAGAAGACTCGTTCTGATCAGATCTTCTGGGATTCCTGAACTTCCTTTGTCTTTGCTTCCACAGTTGATTTACTCTTCTGGAGAGAAGGGAAAGTTCGTCTTCTTCTGATGAGGATCCATCAGATGTTTCTTCAACTTCCTGCAAAACTTTAGATTCAGATTTTCTGTTAGATTTTAAAGCTATAGGCTTACCTTGCTTCTGAGGCTCATCAGCTTCTAGCTCTATCTCATGACTTCTGAGGGAGCTTATAAGTTCCTCCAGAGTGATTTTGTTGAGATCCTTCGCTAGCTTCAGAGCAGTAACCATAGGCCTCCACTGCTTGGGTAAACTTCTGATTATCTTCTTGACATGGTCAGCAGTAGAGTATCCTTTGTCCAGAACTTTGAGACCAGCTACCAGAATCTGGAATCTAGAGAACATAGTTTCAATGGATTCAGATTCTTCCATTTTAAACGCCTCATACTTCTGAATGAGCGCCAGAGCTTTTGTTTCTTTGACTTGAACGTTGCCCTCATGCGTCATTCTGAGAGAATCAAAGATGTTCTTAGTTGTGTCTCTGTTGGAGATCTTCTCATACTCAGTATATGAGATGGCACTAAGGAGGATGGTTCTGGCCTTATGGTGATTCTTGAAATCACGCTTTTGTTGATCAGTCATTGATTTTCTTTCAATCTTCTGACCAGTTGCATTCACAGGGTGCGTGTATCCATCTGTCACCATATCCCACAGATCAGCATCATGTGCTAGAAAGAAGCTTTCAATTCTGTCTTTCCAGTAGTCAAAGTTTTCTCCATCAAAGACTGGAGGTTTGCCGCTGAATCTGTCTCTATCCTCATTGTTGTCATTGCTGAAATGAGAGTTGTTTCCTGCCATTGTGTTTTTCTGACGCTGGATCTTGTACTGACACGGTTAAGTGTTTTAGCTCAGAACCAGGCGCTCTGATGCCAATTGAAGGGGTGAAAAACACAAGAAGGGGGGGTTGAATTGTAAAACTGGAAACTTAAAGCAATTGACAAGATATTTTTATCCTGGTTCGTTTGATCTCAAACTACTCCAGTCCACCCGTCAAGGTGATTTCGCCTCTCTCCAACGAGGTCTTAATTCACTATATTCAACTGAATACAAATCTGCTTTAACAACTGCTAAAGCCTTCTTGATTCAAACCATAATCCGGTTTGTCAAGGCAACACTTTCTTACAAAGGTATAAAATAATGTGTGTGAATGTTTTCTACAAAACTATATCACAACTGTGATGTTTACACAAATGAAGCTTAGAAACTTAGAATGCTAAACGCTAATGGAGTATCAGAGTTTGTTGGTTTAGCAAAACTGGTAGATGAAGATTATTGTTCAGCTTTGTGCGTGTAGAGAGTTTGGAAGCATTAGCCATTATAATCTTCGAAGCTTGGTTTATATAGCACTTGAGAAGATGAACGTTGATGCAAATATTCTTGATTCAATGCTATTAACAAGCTTTCCTTTTTGAGCAGATCTTGTCTGGAATGAAGCCGTTGGAATTGATTAGCGTTCAATGCACAGTACCGTTGCTTCTTCAATGCACGTTCTGGCTTGGCTCATTCTGATTCTGCTTAGCTGCTGATGAACTATTGATTCTGTATCAGAGTGTTTTACGCGCAGTTCTGTTCATCAAGCTTCAGCGTGTTCGTGAGTTGATCATCTGATCTTCACGTTCTGATTCAGCAACTTCTGATGCTGGTGTATCAAATCAAGTTCTGATGCTGATGAAGTGATCTTGCATATTTTAATCAGCATATCTGCAAGTCAGAGCATAGTATTTTTAGGCAGCATATAATTCAATCATGAAACATTTAAATACTATATCTTTTCACTTTGTTATCATCAAAACTCAAATATAGGGTACTAGATTCAAACATTGTTCTAACACATTTTTCTTAAAATTCCAAATTATTTGGCAAATGCTATGTTTCAATTCAGACCCTCCACCTCCAAATTAGGGCGCAGCCATCTTCATCTCAGCAACCCAACTTTTGCTTTCCTCTTCATCTTTAAGTTTTCTTTGATTTCATAAACATGAGTCAACCAAATTGTTCTACTTCATGCTTATCTTCAAATGGTAGAGTAACTCCCAAATGCGGCCACAATGTCTCCATGAAGTTATTTGTTTCAAAATCGGTTGCAAATCCCGGGAGAAAATACTGGAAGTGTAATTTCTGGGGTAAAGGAGATGACTGCAACGCATTTGTTTGGGATGATGAATTTTCTGATGATTACGGTGATAACGGCCATTCGGATGTAGTTTCAGTAGAACTGATGAGCAAACTGGAGAGAGATATCGCACTGAAGATGGAAGCCATGGAGAAAAAAATGGATGAGTTAAAAAAGAAGCTGAATTATGTTTTAGTTGGGTTTATTTGTCTTTTGGTTCATTTCTTACTTAGTTCATGTAAAAATTCATGAAGCTGTGGCTTATGTTCTAGGAAGTTGTAACCTATGTAAAATTTAGTTCATGAATTATATTTCTTTGTTATGGAATATGGAATATATTACTCTCACGAGTTTTGGTTAGTTGAGTTATGGAATATGGAATATATTTCTTTCTTATGGTTTCTTATGGAATATATTTGCTTAAGTCTGTTCTGATATATTGTTAAGTAAAACTGTTTTGGAATATTTTGGAAATTTGTTCTGATATTTTGGAAATCTGTTCTTAAGCAATTCTGTTGAGTAATTCTGTTGTACAAAATCTGTTGTTAAGCAAACCTGTTGTTAAGTAATTATGTTCTTAAGCAAATTTGTTGTATAAAATGACAATAACATAGTTAAGCCAATCTGTTGTGATACATAGTCAAGCAAATCTGTTGTACAAAATGACTTTAACATTGTCAAGCAAATCTGTTGTGATACATAGTCAAGTACATCTGTGATACAAAATGACAATAACATGATACATAACTTAAGCCAAGCCTGTTCTGATAATAAGTCAAAGTAACAAAATGACACAGGAAACTTTCAAATTGAATTTTACAAAATAGCACACTATGTGCACAACTACTGATCAATGCCCTTCCTCTTCTTCCTTGATATCTTCCTTGAGGTACTACCACCGGTTTCTTCACCTATGGTCAAAGGTGCATCAGGTGTTGATCCAGGCCCACCATGTCTTTTGGCATTCCTCACTTCCTTCAATCTTTCACTGACTCTCTTTCTTGATCGCTTCCAAGGCACGGCCACGGCCTTTTTCCTAGCTGAAGGTTTTTTGACAGTAGTAGCAGCAGGGTCAGGTTGCATTGCAGCAGGTTGTGAATCATGTGTTGGGGGAGGTTGCATTGCAGCAGGTTGTGATTCATGTGTTGGGGGGAGGTTGCATAGCAGTAGGTTGTGTGGGATTGTCAACTTGTGATTGTTGTTCTTCATAAAGATCCATCATATTATTCAGCAATGCATCCATCTCTGGGCCTTCATCCACAGTTCCACCTCCAGTTTCAGTTGTATCAACATTTGCATCCATCTCTGGGCCTTCATCCACAGTTCCACCTCCAATTGCAGTTGTATCAACATTTGCATCCATCTCTGGGTCTTCATCCACAGTTCCACCTCCAGTTGCAGTTGTATCAACATTTGCATCAGATTTTTTTGACACTTTGGTCCTGGGTGTCTTTCCCTGCATTATTCAGAAACAGATATAAATAAAGACATTTCAATATGCTGAACACAATATTATTCAGTAACAGATTCATGAACACAATACCTTTCTCTTTAGTGCATTAGGATCTTGCTCCTTAGCTTGACACTTCCTAGAATTATGGCCAAATTTGTCACAATGCGTGCATCTATATGCTACACCTACCCTCCTCATCCTTGAACCATTCTCATCCAACTCTCTAAACCTCAGTTTCTTAGGCCTTCCAGGTCCCTTCTTGTATTGTGGTGGCAACAATTCTTCAGCATCCACAGTTGGCCACATGTCCATGCCATTTATTGGACTAACATTGTTTTCATAACATGCCCTGTAAGCTTCTCTCATGTAACAAGGGTCAACATATTTCTCAGGATCTAAGTTTTGATACTGTAATGCAGAAACAACATGCCTACAAGGTATGCCCACAAGATCCCAAAAACAACAAGTACAGGTTTTTTTCCCAATATCAACAACAAACTGCAATCCATTATATGGGTGATGGACTTGCCACAAATCACCACTGCTCCATGTAGGCAGCCATTCTCCACTAAGATATGTTTCCTTATCAAGCCTTTTCCTAGGATTAGGCATGACATTATGCTTCCACTTATCAAGCTTAACAACACTATTAGCAATCCTATTCATCACGTAGTTCCTAATCCATTCTACCATAGTGAGTATTGGCTTATCCCTAGCTTGTAATATTGTACTATTGAAAGATTCACTCAAGTTATTCATCAAAACATCACACTTAGGGTAAAATGAAAATGAATGCTTACACCATAGTTTTGTTGGCACTCCCATCAGCCATTCCCATGCCTTCTTATCAATTTGTTTAAGCTAATTCATCTTCTTCTCCCAAGCCTGGAAGTAAGTAGCCTTTGCAGCCCCCAATAACAGGTCTCTAATGGCAGCTCCCCCTCCAAATTTCTTCTTGAAATTTGCATACAGGTGTCTGAGGCAGACCCTGTGTTCAACTTGCTGATGCATTTCCTCAAAGACACTAACAAGTCCCTAAAAACAGCAAGACAACAGAAAAAATCATGTACATTAGCAACTCATATATTCCTCATAAATGTTGAACATTAGCAACAGAACAAGGCATGTAACATTAGCAGCAGGTTCTCATAAATGTTGAACATTAGCACCAGAATAAAGGTAAGATATTTCATGAAGAACTTCAGTACCAGAATTAAGTAGTGCATATAGGGAAATAAACCAGAAATATGCAACTAAACCAGAACTATGCAAATAAACTAGAACTATGTCACAAAGGTAATAGTGCATATTAGTGCAGAATTAGACATACTTCAGTACCAGAATTAAGACATACTACAGTAGCAGAATTAGTGCATATTAGTGCAGAATTAGTGCATGTTTCATAAATGTGAATAACAAAGGTAATTAGTGCATATTTGTACCTTTTGTTGGTCTGAAATAAAAACATACTTTCTCTCTTCTCCAATGTCTTCCATTAGTAATTGCATAAACCATCTCCAACTTTCTTTTGTCTCAGTCTCCACCACACCAAATGCCAAAGGATAATATTGGTCATTCGGGTCCCTTGCTACAGCAATTAACAACTGAACTCCATATTGTGTCTTAAGATGACACCCATCTACCCCTATAAATTGTCTACAACCCTTGGTAAACCCTTTCTTGCATCCATCAAAACAGAAGTAAAATCTACCAAATCTTAGTGGTAGTGTTGGATGTGGTCTCTCAGTATTTAGTTTGACAGTGTTCCCAACACAATGTTTTCTCAACTCAGCTGCATATCTCCATAACATGTTATATTGTTCCTTTGCATCACCTTCAATTATTTCTTCAGCCATAGCTTTGGCTCTCCAAGCTTTCCCTTTGGTAATGCCCACTGAATATTTCTGTCTAAGCTCAGACATAATTTCAGACAGTTTAACTTTCCCTTGTGACTTCCTCTTTTCAACCACTAACTTAGAGACCCACTTGGAATTGGCAGACTTGTTATTTAATACCCTTGCACATGTGTGGGTCCCCACCCAAGTATTTATCTGGTAAGTGAGGCTACCTCCCACTTTGCTACACAATGCCAAAAACCCACATTTACTCTTACACTCAACCCTAACCCTACAATTCTCATTCTTAACAAACCTTATTTCTCTACCGTTTAATACTGACCAATCCCTGATAGCATCTTTAAATTCAGAAAGAGAAATGAACTCCATACCTAATTTGAATTGAAAGTCTTTGTTAAGCAGCTCTGATCTGAACTTCTCATACTTTGGCTTGGAAGGTTTGTCATCCATGTCACTTTCATCAGCATCTGAACTTTCAAGTTCCTCACTAGCATAATCCACATCTTCACATTTCCTTGTAGCCCTCTTTGAACAAGATCCTAAGACACTTTTGGGCACCAAAACACTGACCTTGTCCCTTTTGCTCTTTTCTTTCATCTTTTTGGGATCCTTGGATGCACAACGCTTGAATCTAAATGATTTCCCTTCGATCTCCACCCTATTCCCACTAACTGGAACAACTACCTCCACTCGTTCAAATTGCTCTTCTTCTACGTCAATTACTCTTTCCTCTTCACTGTCATTGAAACATTGGCTTGCATAAACATAGTCACCAGTACTATCATCTCCACTAGAGGTGCTGAAGTCATCAACATTAGGTACCAGAACCTTTGTCATCATGTCTTCTACACCGTGCTCTACCCAAAGATCGCCGTGAACCCTACAAGACATACAATGCTTAGCAACTTCTACAGCTCCTGCATCATCAACAACATTTGTAAACCCTTCATCCGTTTGAGGAATCTTTCTCCAT
This sequence comes from Vicia faba, assembly GCA_948472305.1. Taxonomy (NCBI): domain Eukaryota; kingdom Viridiplantae; phylum Streptophyta; class Magnoliopsida; order Fabales; family Fabaceae; genus Vicia; species Vicia faba. The sequence continues at coordinate 91,510,081 of OX451738.1, forward strand.
AGCCTAAAACCTTCATAACCCCAATCTTTAACCAGACTAACAGCTTCAAAAAAGCTCCATTTATCTTCGTCCTAACCTTCAACAGTAGTCTCACTACCTCCTCTATAATACGTATGGCCGTCTTGCACGAAACTTCCCCCATGATGAAACACTAAATTAAACACACCCATTTGCAAGGATGAAGAACCCCAATCGCAGGGTCTGAATTGAAACTGGCTTTTTTTGTAAAATAATTTTGCAAACAAATGAAGATGGATGGATGCGCCCTAATTTGGAGGTGGAGGGTCTGAATTGAAACATAACATTTGCCAAATAATTTGGGATTTTAAGAAAAGGGCATTCTGGACATTTTATTTGGTATTGTGTGACATGGCATAACAAAAACTTACAAATGTAACAAAAATATAAGCCACATCAGTCTTTTAGGTGATGTGGCATCCTCAAGGTAAAAACTGAAACTTTTAAAATTTGTCAAGGTAACAATTGGAACTTTTTTTTGGCAGGGGGGTTTTTCAAATACACCCCATATGTCATGGGTGAAAATAGGTATTAACCCTTTAAATAAAGTTTAAAAATGAAGACCAAAGCATGATTTTTGAAACAAATAATTAAGCCAAATTCGTCTCCGAGTCCCTTCGGAAACGACGGTCCTCACATATTGGACTCAAAACTATTTAGCTAGACATTATGTTAAATGAAAGTGAATTAAACATAACAATTGCAATTAAGAACGACATGATAATTAAATTAACAATGATAAACGATAATAATAATAATAATAATAATAATAATAATAATAATAATAATAATAATAATAATAATAATAAAGTAATAAAAAGAAACCTGTAAAAGTTGGGTATAAATTACGAGACTTGAATTAAAGATGAAACTGAAATAACTTCAATAATAATGACAAGATTGTTGATCCAAGAAAGTTACACAAAAATTACACAAAAGAGTACTAGTACTAGTAGTGTGGTAGTTCCCCGGTGTGAGAAACTACCACTTTTACGAAAGTAACTTCTGCCTAAAACTAAGAATAACGCTTCCATGCACAAATTTGGATTCCCTCAAAAATGACCGTTGGATCCTTTTTATACTGAGATCTAATGGAAGTTACCTTCAGATTCATGTGAGAAGTAGTGGAGATAATGGGAAGCTGAAGAAGGTGGAGAGAGTGGGAAGTTGGAGACAGTGGAGATAATGCAGATCATGGTCGAAGAAGTTGAGAAAATAATGGGAGCTTCGTTGCAAACGTGGAGAGAACACGTAATAAACAGACTATGGTGAGGAGCGTGACTTGTGTGCTTTGGGGCACACAAGTAAAAACTGTGGCGACCGGAACACATGTGTGCCGAGGGGCACACATACACACATATTGTGGCGACCGATAGGAGGCTGTGACGACCGTCACAGACCTCTGATGTAGTTTCTTTTATTTTCTGCTACAGAGTCACACATTTTCTGTTATTTCTTCCTCTTTTCTTATGTGAGCCTTGTGAAATGTAAATACCTGAAATGAAATAGAAATACCGGAATAACAAGATAAAATAAATGAAAAACAATATAAAAGTGCATGTGAATCAAGTCGAATATACGATATAATTTCACGTTATCAAAATTTCCCACACTTAAACCATTGATTGTCCTCAAGCAATCAACCAACGCGGTAAAAGAAATTATTAAGCGTGATTTGAAACAAGGACACAATATAACTCCTAATCATACGTGGATGCTAGGAGAATGTTAGATCAATAGGTATTAAATGTTCAATACCAAGGACACCGTAATGACACGACGTTCAAAGACTCCCCTTTATGCAAACCAATTTGAATCACGCCATTATAGATCAACCTATATCTCTCGTTTCTATTTCGCTCTTTTCATTCAAGCGCAATCGAATTAAGCTTGTTATTCGTACACACACATACTAGGAAAATAGGTTAGTGACTATGATCCTTTTCTCGGGGTTCTAATACATAAGTTTGGTAACCCCTTTTATTTAACCAATCGTAGTTTCATGGGATCAGACCGTAGTCCGCCCTACCTAGTTCAGTACCAGACACCTCTGAACCAACTAACGACGAGTTGTTATATTATATTTTTGTAGGTTCCACAACCATTAGATTAAGTGACCGGTTGAGGGTCACCTAACTTAATAGGTGCATTCCCTATTTTAAACTTATAATGGAAAATAATTCTGTAGAATTTTTGGGATCATTCACTTATATTCATCGACTCCCTATGTAGTTTGTGTTTAAGATGGTCCTGACTGTTAATATAAACTACTTAAGAGCTACTTTGAAAATTTTAGCCTAAGATCTCGATATAATGGGTACCCAAATTGATATCACATGAGGGGGGTTTATGGTGTCATAATGGTATCGATTTTATCGAAACTTTCCTAAGTCTCTCTAACATAACCTAAAGTGTGACAACCTATATACTTTCAGAGTGTGTGTGCCATGCATCAACAAGAAAATTGTTTTTGGAGGTCAAAATTTAAATTTTTTAAAAATTCAGGGAAATTCAGTAACAATTGAAAAATAAGCATACAGAATTGACATCACATGCAATGACTCGACCAAATATTGGAAATAGATAAAATCTTAAAAACATGCAATAAAATAGAAAGAAATACATCAAAATAAGAAGTTTTAAATGGAAAGCGGTAAAGTTCCTCCCCCACACTTAAACCAAACATTGTACTCAATGTTTTAGTAAAAAGTGGGAAAAGGAATAAGAACCCAATCAATGCTCGCCTCAATAGTTTCCTACCTACAACTGATAGGTGCCAAACAATCAATATCTTTATTTTCTGCAAACTCAAATAAAAGCAAAAACATTAAATTGAAACTCGTGGGTTGCATCCCACGCAACGCTTATTTTAACGTTGGTAGCTCGACGATTCAAGAGTATCAGCACTCATGGTGATTCTCTTGAGAATGACTCCTCGATCAAATTTTTAATCGTCTTTGGTTTCCATGGCCACTTATCAAGTCATCTCACATATCCGTCACCTTTTCTATTCTTTCTTCTATAGGGTGGTTCATTCTTTTGAACTTGTGGCGGTGGTTCTGGATCTATCTTTAGTATCATCTTTTCAAGTTTGGGCTTAGTTATTTCATACACTACCTCAAAGACTAACCTTCCTCTCATAGAACTGTTGATTTCCCTAGTTTCATGGTACTCAAATTTTCTCTTTTTATGCAGGACCCCAGGAAAAGGTGCATTGATGTGGATATTTTTCAATGCCTCCGTATACATTTTGGATTTGGAATCTATCTTGGCTTCCACAAATCTTTGCGGGAAATGAATTGGTGGGGTATAGGGAGGAGGAAAAGTAATAGATGTTTCCTTTTCTACCTCTTAGACAACCTCCCTTTCAAATAGCGTCAGTATATTTTTCTCAATCTCTACTCTTTTCTCACCATAACTCTTCTCAACCTCATTATTACTCTCTTCAACCTTATTATCACTCTCCTTAGGATTTTCGATTTTTTTTCACTACTGGTTGTTACAACATCCACATTCTCCTCAGGGAAGGGTCCTAGTGGATTTTGTGCAAGCAGGGAGATTTGAGTCTCCAATTCCCTGTTGTGAGTCGCAAAAGACTCAACTGCATTGTACAAATCTCTAAGGGTTTCATTATTATGAAGACTTTTATTTCTTAACTCTTCATTTTGAAAATTTTGGGTCTCTAAAAAGTGCCCTATCATAGATTCTAGCTTAGAGTGAGTCAGCATCACATTGAAATCCTCCATTGATGTTTCGAGGTTTAAATTATGGGGTTCCTGTAGTTCCTCAAAGTGAGTTAGCGTGACATTTTGTGTTTTCACATAGCGCTCCATCATCATAGATTCTAGCCTAGAGCGAGTTAGTGTCGCAGTGAGATCCTCCATTAATGAGTCGAGAGTGGAATTTTGGGATTCTATCGACTCCCCAAAAAATTTGGCGTGGTGATTGTAGAGGAAATTTGGTTGAGGATAAGTTAACCTCACATTATAATCCTCCATTAATGTTTTGAGATCAGATTTATGGGATTCTTGCAACTCCTTAAAATGTTTGGATTGGTAGTTGTAGATGTAATTTGAGTAAGAGTGAGTTAGTGAAGCATTATTATCTTCCATCAGTATTTTGAGGTCGGATTTATGGGATTCTTGTGATTTCTCGAAATATTGAGAATGGGAGTTATAGAAAAAATCTGGGTGATACATAGTAAGTAAGTTTAGAGTGCCTTAGTCTATACAGTGCAACAACGGAAATAACAATATTGATTGTTGGTCCCCGGCAATGGCGCCAAAAACTTGATGTGTCAGCAAGTGCACAGAAATATCAAAGTAATATAAAAGATTGTCGAACCCACAGAGACCAATATCAATCTACTGTAATCTATTGTCACTTTGTAAAGCTAAGGCTAAAGAATGGTTAATTTAGGGGAAACTAAGAACTAAAACTGAAATAAAATAAGATTAAGAAAATATATAAAAAAAGAGAGACTGTAATGTGTATTTCTTGTACCTTTGGGACTCTGTAACTCGTTGACTTATACCGATGTTAAAAATGTGTTTAGTATGAAATATTAATTTAAAGACTGATCCTCACACTCTCGTGGTTTTGAATAAAGTCACATTCCTTAACCATGAGATTTTGCTCTCGCTCGCCTATTTTAATTAAGGAATGTGTTTTGAAAACTGAACAAGTTCTAATTAATCCTAAAACGCTCTCGCTGTGTTTAAAATTAATGCCTAGTTTTTACTATCCGGTTCGACCCCCACGCTCTCGCAGTGTCGGCTCGAACTTTAGTTAATTTCCCACTCTCGTGACAAAATCGTGTTAAGTAACCTCTAACTTCGTTACCGAATCCCGTCGAAAACAACGATTCTCACATACCGGACTCAAAACTATTTAGTTAGATATATTATTAAATGAAAATGAATTAAACATAACAATTGCAACTAAGAACAACATGATAATTAAATTAACAATAATAAACGGCAATAATAATAATAATAATAATAATAATAATAATAATAATAATAATAATAATAATAATAATAATAATAATAATAATAATAATAATAATAATAATAATAATAATAATAAAACAATTAAAAAAACCTGTAAATTAAAAATAAATTACAAGACTTGAAATAAAGATGAAACTGAAATAACTTCATTTAGTTATCAATCTAATGCTATTAATTATAATGATCCATAAATAACCTATAATTAATTTCATAAGTCAATTTCTCATTAACAGTACATAATTGTAAATTTGCGATTTGAGTAAATATAACATACATAATATGGATAATTTAGAACATTATTCAATCAATTCAAATGATATATCATTTGTTTTTACTGATAATTAAGAAAAACATTAGGAAGAGTAAGTATATAACCATTATATTATTCTCAATGATGAAATGTTCAAAGTCTTAATTATTATTTATTTTAATCTTTTTACGATTATATAATTGTAAAATCACATTTGAATACAAACATTTAGATTTAGACAATAAAATATATATAAATATTACTTTTAATATGTCTTTAAATACAATCATACGTACAAAATATTATTTACAATTTCTGCATGTATAACTATCCTTATATTTTAATTATTAAATCTTAAATTTAAGAAAAAATGTATAACTATTTTTTTCAATGATGAAAGTCTTAAATCTTAATTATTATGTGAGTTTTAATTGTTTACCAAAAAACCCTAAGTGTTCTGAATAAGAAACTAGAAGATACCAACATATTCTCAATATATATAATAGATTTTAAATTTTTTTATTTACAGCAATAGTTCAACAATAAACATAACTGTAATTAAAACATCAAAACAAATGTGGTACGTGTCCCAGATGCAACATGCTACATAACCCAGTTAAAAGTTATCCATGATAAGTTTTTGAGGAGGATGTACCAGTAGCTTGGCGACAAAAATTTTCGCAAGCTGGACCACATATCATGATCGTAGCACCATGCTCTTTCAAGCACACGGGCATACATTGTTTGGCACAATCTGAGAGAGTTTCCGCTTGTTTAACAGAGGCCATAGTAATCACCAAGCAAATTAGCAGGGTGGATATTATTTTCTTTGATGCCACCATTGTTGAAAATTTTGCTTTCATTGGTTGTTGCATGTGTTCTGATGTATGAGATCAATATAGTTGATTCGCTCAATTTATAAATCTTGTAAGAGTAATTGATTTGCTTAATTTATATACCAAAAATCTTGCAAGCAATGTTAAATATATATTCTTCTTGTTTGCGAGTGGTGAGGAGAAAAACATGGTGATAATATGCTAAATTTTTGTAGTCTAATTTTAGGTGGATCTTTATGCTCTTTATTTCTCCAACTAATTTAGTACGATACATTAAATAATGTTCTATATGAAATTCCTTTAAATAGCGATAACCTAATATAGTAGTAAATCAAATCTCACGAAATCACTTTCTTTGTTATTTTGGGGGACGAAAATAATAGCTTATTTGCTACAATTGTGTCAATATTTAATGATAGAGTATAATTTTTAAAGATGCAGAAAAAAAGTATAAAAGAAATTAACTAGACTAACTAAAAAGGCAGCTAAGGTGCACATTTATATTAGAAAAAACAAAAATCTCAAAAAATTTAAAAAAAAAACATAGATTTAAATGCACTTTTGTTCCTCTATTTTTAAATTTTAATCTTTTAAAATATATTTCTTTAAAAGATCTCAAAAAAGGTCTCAAATACTCAAAACTACTCAAGAGTTGATTGGTCAAACCTCCTCCAAAGCAATGGTCTTCAACTAGGGTTTAGTGCTTCTCGAAGAAAATTAGTCTGCAAGGGACTTAATTGACTTTCATGATTCATCATAGGTCCTCAATAATGCTTGTGTCAAGTTTCAAGTCATGCATCACATGTTTGCTCAATCAATGGCTCAAGAAGATTGAAAGTCAACTGTATTGGGTAAAAGGCCAACTATGGTCAACATACAGTCAAACTTCAAAAAAATTTGTCACATCAATATTTTGAGGTGTCATTTATCATTTGATCAAGGGTTGATCATGATTGCTCAAGGAGAGCCCTTAAATCATCAAAGGTAAAAAATTGTAAAATTAGGGTTTTGATTGAAGATGACTGATCATTGACTTTTGACCTAGTGTATGACCTAAAGGCTTAAAGCATGATCTCAAGGGCTCAAATACAACATCTTCACCTAATTACATGGCTCAATACATATCCAAAGATACAAGTGATTGATAGTTGAAGAATTGAATCAATTGATGAAAAGTCAATAGTCACACAAAAGTCAAACTTTGAATTTTTTGGTCAACATTGGAATTCAAAAATCAATAATCATCAAAACATTCAAAACTATCAAACTTTGTCATCAAGAATCAAGAGAATGAAGAAAGTGAACAAAAGTCAAATTAAAGATTTTCAAACACTTAGAAAAATTCAAGTGTTTTATGCTTAAAAAACCCTAACTTCACAAGCAAGTTTCCTCAAGATACAAGCAGATTCAAGGAAAATTTTTAACATGAAAGTTGTAGGGATTAATGAATTCTACAACTTTGTTAATGTGGGATGATCCTCAAAAAGTGTTTGGATTAAGAAATATGAGTCTATGAAGTTGTGATATTTTTTATCCAACACTTAGAAAAATATTCAACAAGTTTTGATCAGTTTTTTTATCCCAACTTCTTGGCCAATTTTCAATAAGTTCCCATTTGATTTATCCAAAATGATCAACATGAAAGTTGAAGATTGTAAGTATTTGTTGGCAGCAATTTTGGTAAAACACTGACTTGATAATATTTTGCTAAATGTCTTGACATTTGAAACAAACTGGTTTTGAATGATGTCAAAGCAGATGTCTTAACATCTGCCTCCTGATCTGAATGGGGCTTAATATTTGTTTCCAATATTTTGTTTCCTATTTTTATGCGCGCCATTATTCAGGATTTGTGACTCATAGTTTGTGAAAAATATGGAGGAATATTTTTCTATTTGCATTATCCTTATGGATTATATCTTGTCATGTTTTCATGGAAATATTCAAGGGATTGGAATGTTTGTTTTTCAGCCCAAGTCCACTGTTGCGCCTTTATAAGGACTTGCATTCTTATTCGTTTGACTGCAACTTTTGAAGAAGAATATATTCTTTCTGTTTTAGAAGTCTAAGTTTTTTAATTGTAATACACTCTAAGTATTGGTTTAATACTTGAGTTGTAATTTGAGTTGTTAATTATGGATCATTCATAAATTTTATGTATTGAATGATTGAAGTCTTTAAAACATAATATTTCTGTTGTTCTTTACTGTTAGTGATTGAATGGATTTAAGGAGGACCTCATACATATGTGTGTCTTAGGTAGAAGCATAGTACGGGTAGTGATTAAGTGATTAAATCGTAAACTGGTTGTTTACTGAGGGTCTATGAATTGATACTATTTAGTGGACTTATCCATGGCTTGATAGCCCCCAGAGTAGGTATTGTTGTACACTGAACTGGGTTAACAATCACTTGTGTTTTTACTGCTTTTAATATTGTTGCATTTTATATTGTCCTCATATATTTGTGTTGTGATATCTCCTTTGACATCACTTATCTGATACCAGAATTTCAATTGGTATCAGAGCAGGCATCCTACTATATATCTTGGTGAGATCTAGGGAAGATACTTTCTGGTACTATAGACAAGGAAGGAGGATTTGTGAGAAGACCACCCATTATGGATGAAAGCAATTATGACTATTGGAAACCAACTATGGTGGCCTTTCTAAAGTATCTGGACAACAGGGCTTGGAAAGTTATCTTAAAAGGATGGAAACACCCTATTAAATTGGGAGAAAATGGAGAACCTACTTCTGAGTTAAAGCCAGAAGAAGATTGGTCTAAAGAAGAGGATGAAATTGCTCTTTGAAATTCTAAAGCCTTGAATGCTATATGGAATTAACAAGACCATTTTTAGATTAATGAACACATGTGAAGTAGCTAAGGATGCCTAGGGTATTCTTCAATCTACCCATGAAGGCACATCCAAAGTGAAGATGTCAATATTTCAGTTGCTCACCACCAGATTTGAAAATCTGAGAATGAAGGATGATGAAAGCATTAATGACTTCCATACGAATATTCTTGAGATTGCTAATGCTTCCAGTGCTTTAGGAGAAAAAATTCCATAAGACAAATTGGTGCGAAAGATGTTTAGGTCTCTTTGTTGTACCCCAATTTTTGCTCCTAAGATCCATTCATCATACCATGTTGATTCATTCACAATAAGATCACATTTGGATTCTTGGTTCTCCTCCCTATATATAGATTTGCTCTTTGAGGGATCACCAAGAACCTTGACTTGTATTCTTTTGTGATCATGAATATTTTTTGTCTTTATTTCTCCTCTTAATTAATAAAATTCAATGTTGGTTTATCTTTCTTGTTACTCATGTAAGTAAAGGCAATAAGATTCAGCAAGTTTCTCAATGGGTTCATGAGCTTATTTCCATGCCCTAGTCAATAAAGCTTGAGAAGTTCAAACCTCACCATTGGATTTGGTTTTTAGGAAATGGCATGGCAAAGTTATTTTGGTTCACCACATTTCAAGATTATCAAATTTGGTTCAAAAGTACAAGGGATTTATTAGAGAAGTTGTCATGCTTGAACAAGGCTTTGTTCCCATTGATCACAAATGCATATTTATCTCGATTCTCAAGATATGGAAGTGGTTGTGGTTTCTAGGAGTTCTATTTATCATCTTCAACAACTTATATTTACAAAGAATTTGTGTTGGTACAAGAAGTTTGTTCAAAATTGTCAAATTTCCTCAAGGCATGTTTCTTGATCTAGGAGCTAGTGTTTTGAACTTCAAAGGAGTATATCTTGCTCATATTTTGGTATTTTTGAATTATTCCAAAGAAATAATTCTCTTAAAAGGGTTATCAACAAAGAACTTCATAATTTACAAGGAGTTTTAATGTGGAAGAAACTTGATGAAGAAGAAAGATTACAAGTCCTCCAAATGAATCTCCAATTTTCCATGTGTGACTTCAAATGATCATAACTTGGTCAATTTTTATCACCTTAAGCCCATTCTTTTTCCACAATTATCTTTAGGATGTGAACTTTATGCCTTCTTTTATGTGCAAAGTGAGAAAATGGATAGAAGTTTCCTTAAGGATACTAAGGCTTATAGGTCATTTTATGAAATTTTTCCAACTTCAACAAGTCATAACTCTATCAATTTTTGGAGATTTTGAATGGTTCAAGTCTCAAAATGTCATTCAAGAGATCTACTTCATGCCATATTTTTTGGTCAAGAGAAAATTTCAAGTGGAAGGCTATGTTTGGATGCAAGACATTATAGGTCACTTTTGAAGGAAAAGATGAAATATTTCTAAGTATGGAAAGTCAACTTCTTTTTCCCAACTTTGACTCAATGCAACTTTCAGCTCAAGCATCCATTTGATTCCATTCTTTTTCCATTGTAAAGCTTGTAACCTCATCTTTCTAAAGCATCAAGAATCATGTCGTAAGACCCCTTGAGCTGAGAATGCCATTGGTCAGAAGTTGGCAATTTGAAATTGAATTTTTCACCAAGTCAGAAGTTTGAAATCCTTGATTTGGCTTCTAAACACTTTGTTTCTGCGTGTTTTTGCTTCTGAACATGTTTAGTGAACTTCCAAAAGTGATTAGCATAGCAAAACGCGTGTTTTGGATGAGTTTTGATCAAATTAGAAGTCACACTTTTCTTGTTTGCAATTTCACACGATTTCCCTCCAAACTTCATCATTTCACACGCCTGGACATTCCGTTTGATTCCCTATAAATAGAGGGTCACTCCCCATTCATCCAGAATCACCCTGCCAAACTTGTTCCATAACTCAAAATTCAGCAACTTCGAAATCTATTCTCAATCCTTTTTCAATCCAACTTTTCCATCAATTCACCTTCCTTGATCTTCCCTCAAGCTAACCATATAATTACATTCAAGAATCGTGCCCTATATTACTCCACAAAAGTCCAGTTTCAGAGCTCTGCTCAACTTCAATAGGTAGATTCCTTCATCAATTCTTCAAAACTTTGATATCATTGTGATGCTCTCATTGCCCTAGTTCTAGTTGCAACACTTGTTTTTTTATTGGAAACACGTTTTGACCATGAAATTTCAAATCCCTTTTCAAAACATTCCTTCCAAATTGCTTGAGCTACAGTTTATATAAATTTGTCGCAAGGGTGTGGTTGTCTTCGTCTTGAAGAGACGAAACGAATGGCATAGGTCTCGTGCTCTAGTTTTACAAATTGAGCAACCTGGTTTTGGGACTGGCTGGAGGTTGAAGATGACCAGCGTGTTATCCTTCAACCAATGAAATAGCGCCATTTAGATTTTTTTGAATTTCTGATTTACATTTGATTCAGTGCTTTATTCACTAATAACCATGATATGCACAACACGTCAGATTCCTTGGATTTGATTACTAACACATTTTGACTCTCATCCAATGGTCCACATATTTTTGACTTTTATTTTCTTTTCTGATTTTTATATTTAATTATTTTAAACTTCAAAAAATCATTAAAAAATCATTTTTAGTCCAAAAATTCTGAAAAAATTATGAAAAATATTTTTGATTATTCTCTTTCTGATTTTTACTTTTTCACAATTTAATTTTGTGTTTTGGTATTTTTTATAAATTTTCACTTTATTTGAATTGTTTTAAATGTTTAAAAATACTTTTATGCATTTTTAAATTCTAAAAAAATTATGGAATGATTCAATGATATTATGACAAATATTGGTGACCTCACTTATTTTTTATTTCTGGCTTTGGTATTTTTTATCATTTTTAGTTTATTTTACTCATTTATTTTAATTTTAAAAATAGTTTTTGACTTTAAAAATTATCAAAAAATTTATAAAATCCTTCAGTCCTTTTCTGATTTTTCTATGGACTTACTTTTATTTCTTGATCAATTTGAGCATAGTTGATATTTTTCTCTTTTATTTCTATTTTAAAACATTTTTTAAAAACCTTTTTTGTATATATTAAATGTAATATTATTTTGTGACTATTTTCTGTCTGATCTTGGGTTAAAATTTTAATCATGAACTTTATTAACATCATTGGATCCATGGTGTTGAGTCTAAATCCACAAAAATGGATGAATGATTTTAATAATAGTTTGATTAAATTTAATTCAAAGGTGGTTTGTATATTCTCTCCCACCCCTCTTCATCTCATCCATTTCTTATTGAACTAAGTGTTATTGGATCATGATCTCTATATAATGTCTCAAAACAAATGGTGCATAGATTGTTATTGACTGGGCTCAAAATAGGTGCGACTTCTATATAAGTCCACTTACGATTGCTTAACATAGCGCTAAATTTTGTCCCGATTCGAATAAATGATCATCCGTGGCCCAAACTTATGTTTTCAAGCCCAAGTATGTTAATTTGATCTCTTTGATCTAATAACTTTGAGATTCATTGTGTGGAGGCTTTGGTTCTACCAATCCTCTAATGGATCTACAACACCTTTGGTCAACACAAATCACTTAAATATCATTGATCATTAAATGGTAATCATGAGGATTCCAAATGGATGATATACTTGACAAAAAGCAAATTCAACTTGTTGTGCGGAGGTTTTGGTTCTACCAATCCTCTAATGAGTTCCAAATGCAAGTTTTAAGATGATCATCCGACTAACCACTAATCACTAATAATTGACTTTATCCTGTATTTTTATTATATTCCCCTTTTATTTTTATGCACTATTTACTTTTAGAACTTACATTTCATGCCATTTTCATCTTTGCTCATTTGAGCATTTACTTTCTTGTCATTTTTATTTTACTCACTTGAGCTTTTTCTTTTCTTTTCTTAAGATACCTAATAATCAACATAAACCCTAAAAATCTTTAATGATACTTGGACTCTTTGGTTACTATCCTTGGCATTATGGAGCATTGGACTTCTTGGACTTAGGATTAGAATCCTTGGCTTATGATTGGAGACCTTGTGACCTTATCTGATTATTTTGTCTGGAGCTCTTGAGGTTTACCTCAAGACATTGGGTTGTATATTTGTTTTGTGTGTAGGTTATTGTGATTACACTCTTTGTTTGTAATCTGGAATTCACTCGTGTACAACCGTTACTCTGCCTAATTTTTGTGAAGACTTAATACATTTGGAGTTTGGTTCTTTCAAGAGGTCTAAGATCTTTACTTGCTTGGTTTCAATCTAAATAATGGGAATTCTATCTTGGCTCATAATGCCAAGTATTGACTTCTTGTTGGTTAGATGGTTCCTATCCCTAGCTTTTACCTTATGCATTAGGATAGCCTCTTCTTCTCCTCCCATCTTCTTAAATTTCACAAAAATCTTCTCCCTCCTTTTGAAAAATCTTCTTATTTTTAAAATTGAATCACTTTCATAAAAAAACTTGGACTTAGGTCCATGCATTTTCAAAACATTTTCATAAATAAACTCCAATAAACTTAATGATATTTTGACATTTTTTTTGTGAGAAGACTAAAAGTCAATCAATCTCATTCCAAATCATTTAGCCACTTTGACTTTTATCTTTAAACTTTTCTCAAAAGATTAGACTCTTGTCAATCCTTGTAGTGATGCAAACAACTATACTTTTACAATATGTAGTAAAGAGAGATATTTTTCCACTTCGGTGTTGAGTGCGACATTGTTGATTTTAAAATCCAAGCCATACCCTCCACTTTGAGATGATGCAAATTCTCCTTTCTCGTGATTGTGGGTAGTAGGTATGTTTTCCACACAGACAATGACGATGATGTTTTATCTCATAAAAATTAAACCAACATACTTACGTTTTAAATTTTTTTAAAGAGGAACTACGTGTACCCTGATCCCCTATTGCACGAAAAGGTGGTACGTATGCACTAAAGATTCGCAACCGCGGCAGGTGCAAAAAACCATAAAAGTATATTTCTTTTCTCACCTCCTCCATCCATTTTTTATACAACATTTTTATAGCCAAAATATACAGATTTTACAAAGAGGTTCTTGCGGATTACCATAGATGTTTAGGGTGCTAATACCTTCCCTTTGCATAACTAACCCCCTTACCTTGAATTTTCCCCCTCTTTTGGGTTATTCGCTCTTTTCCTATTCCTTTGGAAACAATAAAGTGTGGTGGCGATTTTATTTTGATTTGTACAATTCTAGTCAATCCCATGGCTTAGTCTTAAACATTTCTACCGCTACAGAAAAATGGCGACTTCACTGGGGAAGATTGACCTCTGGCTGGTCTATCCCTAAGTGGGTTGAGCCTATCTTTGTCTATGTCTGTTTATATGCTATTGTTGTTTATGTCTTATATGTTGTATATATGTTTATTTGGATTTTCCTGGTTTTCAGGGTGCTTGGTGATTACTTATAAGTCCTATACCCGGACTTGGGAAAACTTTAAGATAGGACAGGCGATATAGTCATGTTAACTTTGAGGGAGTAATCCCAAAAAAGGAGGCATGAGATCCCCCACTCAGTGGAGGCTCCTTTGACTGTAGTTTCGTTTACTAAGTAATCAGAAAGACGTACTGCTTTTGACCTGGGAGCCTGCTAAAAATGAGGACCGTAGAATACCAAACCCATCTTGGCCTTTTAGGTGTAGGGCAAAAGCTATGACAGAGTAATCCAGAAATAGTTGTCACGCGATACTATGCTTGGACGAGTTTTTCTTGAGAATATTACTAATTACCGAGTTAATCGTGAAGTTGGTAATATCCAAAGCAAGGATGTAGACTCTGGGAACCTTTAGAACCTTGTTCGGCAGGTGATAACTTTTAGACCAATACCTTATGGGTAGTACCTTCGACCTCATGGTCGTTACGTTGAACCTATGAACCCTATATGTGTGATCTTATGTGTGATTGATGCACCATGCATCCATGCATCCATAAGCATCTTTTGAAGAGATCTTATTTCAAGGGATTTAAAAATTTACCATTTGTGAAATATCTCAGGTACTTTTTAACCATGGATTCTGGAAAGAGAAAGACCGAGAAGTATAGTTTCAAGGATCTTAAGATAGATGAGTTGATCAGTCTAATTCCCGAGATCGAGTGTTCTGTATACTTTCGGAAGAAGTATGGATCCATCATTCCTCTCATGAAGCTGAAGATGAAGGAGGGTATTCTCTTGACCTTGGTCCAGTTCTATGATTCAATATATCATTGCTTTACTTTTCTCGACTATCAGTTGACGCCTACACTGGAGGAGTATTCTTATATATTGGATTTACCTGTTACCGATCATGTTCCTTTTATTGGTTTGGAGGGTGAGCCAAAAACACATGAGATTTCTGCTTTGATTCATCTGGGAAAGTCTGAGGTAGAAGCCCATATGACTACCAAAGGAGGTATTAGAGGATTACCAACTCATTTCTTATTGGATAAAGATCTCTACTTTGGCAGGATGAAGAGTACAGTCGCTTTTGAGGCCATCTTTGCTCTACTTGCTTACGAGTTGTTCTTATTTCCTAATGTGGGCAGGTTTGTTGACATTAATGCTATCAGGATCTTCATGATCGGAAACCCAATTCCTACCTTGTTGGGCGATGCTTATTACTCTATTCATCTTCAGAATTCTTATCATGGGGGGATGATTATCTGTTGCACGCCCATGTTGTATCGGTGTATCTCTCATATGCCTCAGTCTGATGCTTTTTGGGATGTCAAGAAGGAATCTTGTTGGGTTCATAAGATCATGGAACTTACTCACTCGGATATTGATTGGTATCATCGAGCTTACCAGGATATAGAGATTATTGACGGTTGTGGTAGTTTCCCCAATGTACCTCTTCTTGGTACAAAGGGAGGAATTAACTATAACCCTGTTCTTGCACGGCGACAACTTGGTTATCCGATGTGGGATAAACCAAATAGTATTCATTTGAGTAGTTTCTTTCTGAAGGAGGGAGAAGACTATAGGGAAGCTAGGGAGAAGATTGTGAAGGCCTGGCGTCACATTCATAAGAAGAGTAGGAAGGATTTGGGACCTAGGGGTGCTGTTTCTTTGGAGCCATATTGTGATACGGTGGGAGAACTGACTTGAGGTTTCGCGTTTGTGTCTGCAAATGTTTCGGTTTAGCAAGATTCGCCACTGACTTTTTATTTTATCCTAAGGAAAGGTCAAAAAGCACAAGAAAGACCTTTGAGATGTTTTCTTGAGTTCGGGGAGTAGATTATGAAAAGGGAAGGTACAAGCATCCTTTTCATCCATGGTTATCCATGGGCTCTTAGTTACTTGTTTTAGATCACTTGCTTTGCTTTTCAATTGTTTAAAATGGTTCTTTGTGTGTGGTTTTTGAAAATGCTTTGAAAAAAAGAGGCCTTGTATAGGCAACCTTTGTAATGACTCTTGTTTGAACATATACAAAGGTGTGTGTCTTTTTGAAAAGATCTTTCAATATTTTGAAAGTTTGTTTTGAAATTGTGTTGTGGAGTGTGTTTGAAAATAGCAAGGATGTTTTGCAAGCTTTTGATCAAGTAGCTAAGAGCTATCTACCCTATTTTACTCAAAGATATTTCTTATGTTTTTAACCCTTTTAACAGTGTTGTTTCACCATTGCATTTGGTGAACAACCTTGTGTTAGGATGTTAAACGGGATAGGCGCGAGTCATCGCATACAATCATTGAAAGAAACTTGTGAGACACTCTAGCAATTTTGTAAGGGACGAGATCGTTTTATCGAAGGCAACATCGAGGGACTACGATCTTTGTTTATCGAAGGGGCATTTGCTAGAGTGTCTCATACTCGAGGGACATGATTGCTTTTTCCGAGGCAACAAGCGAGGTTACCCTAGAGGTGCAAGTGTGAATTGTGTATTGATTTTCATGAATTTATTCTTGTATTAGGTCATCTAGCGATTGATTTTAGATTTTCGCATACAAACCCTAATTACTATACAGTATATTGAAAGCAATAAATTGCGGGAATTTAAAGTCTAAGTTATTACAAAAAAGTATCCGGGGATGGAGGTACAATTATTTACAAGTGGGGATGAGTCTCATAAGAATAATAATGTCTAAATGTGTGTTATAACCAAATCGAACTGTCACAATTCAATGTAAAAATTATAACAAATTATGAAATGAGGAAAATCAAAGAACTATGAGATGCATATATTTATTTACAAATAAAAATCTATTCTAAAAGAAAGATTAAAAATTATATTATTATTTGCATGGGTTTTATTAATTATGAAAAGAAAGAGTTTTAAAAGAAAAATTTACTTTGAACTAAATCCCTATTATTTACGTATTTTTGTTAATCAATAATTAGGGTTAAAGAAAACCAAAAAAAATTATTTAAATTAGACTAAATATTCTTTTTTTTTGTATTTTTATTATAAACAAGATTAATAATAACTTTAACCAAAAGAAAGTAAAACAAAATTAATTTAGTATTTGTATTAACTAAAAGAAAGAAAGTAAATTAAAAAAAAGTATTAGTTTTGAAGAGATAAAAAAAAGATGGGCTTAGGAGTTTGTGAGTTTTGGCCATAGCGGCGCCGTTTCTCTCATCTCTTCTTCTTCTCTGTTTCATCTTTCTCTTCTCAGGCCATAAGCGTTGATTCTCTCTAGCCTTAAGCCGCCGGAGCGCCGCCCTCTCTCGCTCCCTTCCTCCTCACAGTGGCCCACGGTTGTGGTTTTATCATGGTACGATTCGTTATCTTTTTAGGGTTTTTACAGTTTCAATGTTTGTTTGATTTTGCTTGCATGTTTTAATCCATGGTTCTTGTGTTTGAGATGCAGAAAAGGGGTTGAGAAAAACTTACCTTGAACGTTTTGCTTCTGAAAAATGATGGAGAGAGAGGGACGTGAGACCGGCCGGTGGCACTCCTTGGAGGCTAGGCGGAGGAAGAGGAGATAAACACGCTTCTGGCTTCTGGTATCTTTTTTGTTGTATATTGATGATGAACTTCTGAGACTGTTTGTTTTTGATTTTTTGTTGGTGATGAACACGCTTATGAAACTTTTGCCTTTCACTTCTGAATATTGATGTTTCATGATGATTTGATTCTGAAAACTAGCTTTGCTTGATTTTCTCTTCCTCTCTCTTTGTTTTGATGTTGATGATGAAGGTGTTTCTGAAACTTTTGTTGGTTAGCTTTATTACCTCTGAACTTCTTCCTTTCTCTTTGTTTTGAGGTTGATGATGAATGTGTTTCTGAAACTTGTTGGTTAGCTTCTGAAATTCTCTTCTTTTTTCTTGGCTCTGATTGTTTGATGATGATGAAATTGTTCTGAGAACTTGCTTACTTCTGACTTTTGTTAATGATGAATATACTTCTGAAACTGTTTTGGTTGCTTCTGAACCTCTTCTTCTTCTTTCTGGCTTGTTAATGTTAATGATGAAGAAGTTCTGAAACTTGTTACTTAGATTGTTCTAGATAATCCTAAGTTGGTAGGCTTGAAGGTTTTTGATGATTTGAACTGAGTTTGTATGCTATGTTTGAAAGGTTTTTGGCTACTTGTTTGGCCTGGTAGTTTGTTATGTTCAGTTTGGATTTTGCTTGTGTAGTTGGGCAGACTGTGATTTGTTTGAGGCAGCTTGGCTTGTGGTTTTAACAAGGCTTGTGGTTTGACAGGTTTTGGAATTTGGCTATGCAGATCTGTTTTGGTTTGGCCTGTGTGTTTTGAGCTTGGCTTATCTATGCAGGTTGTTTGTGTTTTGTATTTTCACAGGTTGGCTTGGTTGTGGTTTTGTTTGGCCTTGTTGAGCTTGTGGTTTGAGCAGTTTTGGTACAGGTTTGAGGAGTTTGTTTTTTGCAGTTTGAGATGCAGGCTTGCAGTTTGAAATGCAGGCTTGCAGTTTGTTGTTTGCAGATTTTGGGCTAGTTGCAGTTATGCAGGTTTGGGCTAGTTGCAGTTATGCAGGTTTGGGGTTTTGGAAGCAGGTTTGGGGTTTTTGCAAGCAGGTTTGCAGTTTTTGCAAGCAGGTGTGCAGTTTGTTGTTGTTATGCAGGTTGGGGACTACAGGTTCTAATGTTCTCCTCCCTTTTTTGGACTGTTATGCAGTCTCTTCTCTTTTATATCTTTTTGTTTCTTTGATAACTTGAAAACAACCTGCCTTTTGCCAAAACTGCAAACTCTTTTCACTAAAAAGGCCCTCTCTTTCTCTCTCTCTCTCTCTCTCTCATAAGAACTTTTTTGCTTATTATATTATTTATTCTGAAAAGTTTGTCTAGGCTGGAAAGTGATGATGGCTAGGACAAACCTCTTTGGCTTGTAATTTGGTTTATCTCTCTGCATTTTGTACTTTCTATACTTGTTTTGCAACTTAGTTTGGATTTTCCATGCTTAATTAGCTTTGCTGATTTGATTATGCTTTGCAACTTAGTTTGACAATGCTTAGCACCTTGTTGCGTTTGGTTTGATTACTGCAGGTAGTACTCAGTTTGGCATAGTTTTGCTTTGTATGCAGCCTTGTACCTTACTTTGTATTTGAACCAATGTTTTTGCATTTGAACTAATTGTATGCTTGCATTTTTTATCTTTTACTCTTCTCTTTGTGAACCAAGAAGAGCAATCTTCTTGTGATTTGCAAGGAGAAAATTAAAACATGATGAAACAAATAGCATTCTTATTCCGGCCGACAAAATTTAATGATGATTTCTTTTCTTTCTTTTCAATTGAAAATTCTTCTGTATTAATCTCTTTTTCTCTGTCTTTTGCAGGTGCGTACCAATTGGACGATAGAGGAAGCAGTAGAAACCAAAGATCTTGAGCATGGGAGCACTTGAAGTTTAGGAGATTTAGGCTTAGAAATAGATAGATTTTTTCATTTGTTGTAAACAATTATTATTGTAAATACTATAAGTTGTAAGCTTACAATATTCAAATAAATTTTGTAACAACATTTGAAATGAATAAACAGTCTTTATCCAAAAGAAATTTCTATTGTCAAATATCTTCCAATCTTTCCCTTTGCCTCTTCACTTTTATTTAAGATTCCTGATTAAACAATGACTGAAATTGCATTCCACCATTTCCAATACAGATGACTTAAAATCCAAGTAATCCATAAAAACTTTGCAATCTCTTTGCATCAGTATTCCAATCAACATACTCGTTGTGAATTCTAAACAAACAAGCATTTCCATTAACTGGCAAACATTTCACTCCAATAACAAGCATATGCCTTAATGTTCCAAACAAAAGTCTCAGCTCTTATCCCAGATAATTAGGTTTTGAGAAACAACCAGTAAACTTGAACAAGCGTGAAAACAATGTAACAGTTAACTGAATTTCTGAGGATTCAATTTCTTTTGAGAAATGTGAGAGAAAACCCTAATTATGGATTGTCTGCTAAATAAAAGTCTGTTTGATCGATTCTTGAGCTAATCTTAAAAATCAGAGAAAACCCTGGGATTGTGATTTTCTTGTGGAAAAGGGATGGCAAATTTTGGGGTACAACAGTTGCCCCTGTTCAATCTTCTTGAACCTGAAGAGTTAGATTGGCAATTTTGCCGTTCGCGACTCGAAGGTAAAAGATGATTGGACACTAGAGTGCCCATAAATTTTCACTCGTCAAAGCATAGTTGAGGGAATGGGCTTAAAGATGCCATTTGGAGATGTGACAGAATCTTGTCGGAGATGGGCTTAAAGATGCCATCCAAGAATGTTTGTTGAACTGTATGTTGTAGGTGAAAGGGTGAGTATCAGAAAGGTATCCATGTTTGGAACGTCTCTGAGCTAGGGGTCTGAATAAGCAATAGATTAGCCTCCGTGTTTGGAGGATCCGTAAACTGTTTTCACGAACTGAATCTGAAGCTTGCTAATCTTATCCTGAAAAGGGTAGAGTATTAGATGAAACACACAATCATGTTGCATGAAATGTATGATGCAATATATGTGTTATGTCAATGCTTATGATATATGAATGTAACGAATGCTCATGTAAGCTGATTAGTCGTCTTGCTAAGGAAGATAAACCCTGGATAACTGGAGATAATAAAATCTTTGACCGTTGTCAGGGAAAATAAACCCTTGACTGCTGATGGGGATTGAAAATCCTTTGATCATTGAGAATGAGAAGTCCTGGGACCACTGTTGAAGAGTATGTGTGTCTTCAAGCTTTTTGACAATCTCTGCGGGGAGAAGTTGTACTTCTGGGGAAAGTTAGGAGTTTGGGTTGTATGCCAATCTACTGGGGATTCCTGTTTTGTCATTTGAGGAGAACTCCGTTGGGGAATATCTGAAAACTTTATGGAGAATTGAGAATGAGAACTGTTAGAACAAAGTTTGAATCTACTACCCTATGTTTAAGTTTTGATGATAACAAAATGAAAAGATATATTATTTATATGATTCATGTATGAACTATTTGCTACCTAAAATTATTACGTTCTGATTTGCAGATACTCTGATAGGTATAAGCAAGATCACACCTAATCAGCATCAGAAATTTGGTTCTTGACATCAGCATCAGAAGTTGCTATATCAGAATACCAGAATCAGAAGATCAACTCGTGTATGCTGAAGCCTGATGAACAGAACTACGCTCAACACTCTGATAAAGAAAACAACAGTTCATCAGCAGTTAAGCAGAGTCAGAATGAGCCAAGCCAGAACATGCATTAAGTAAGCAACGGTACTGTGCATTGAAAGCAAATTATTACCAACAACCTCATTCCAGACAAGATCTGCTCGATAAGGAAAGTTTGTTATTAGCATTGAATCAAGAATATTGCTCCAACGTTCAACAATCTCAGTGCTATATAAACAAGACTATGAAGATTGAATTGGCTAATGCTCTCCAACATTTTACACGCCTAAAAGCTGATCATAATCTTCCTCCTCTCAGTTTGCTAAACTCTACATATCTTCTTACTCAATCATTGTTTAGCAATCTAGTTTCATAAGCTTAAGTTGTGTATACATCACAGTTGTGATACAGTTTTGTAGAAAACATTCACACCTAGATTTATCTTCTTTGTAAGAAAGTGTTTCCTTGACAAACCGGGTTGTGGTTTGCATCAAGAAGGCTTTAGCAGTTGTTAAAGCAGTTTGTATATTCAGTTGAATATAGTGGATTAAGACCTCGTTGGAGAGAGGAGAAATCACCTTGACGGGTGGACTGGAGTAGTTTGAGATCAAACGAACCAGGATAAAAATATCTTGTTCATTGCATTTATTTTCAGTTTTACAATTCAACCCCCCCTTCTTGTGTTTTTCACTTCTTCAAGAACCTTCATTCTGCTAGGGGAATTTGTACTGAGGAGCCGAGAACGAGAATCTTCGATCTGCAGGGGATTAAAAATTCTGACAAACTCATGCTGAGAGTAAAGAAAACTCTGGAGAATCAAGGATGAGAATCTTAATTTTGTTGGGGAGTAAGAACTCTGTGGGGAATAGCCATACTGTTGCGGAGTGGCTATCCTGTTGGAGAGTAAAACTCAGGATTCTGGAAAAAGCTTATTCCTGTTTGGAAGAAGTTTAGGTTTAGGTTGTATGCCACTTTGAGAATGAGAATCTTCATTCTGTCGGGAATATCAGGAATTCAGGTTATATACCACTTTGAGAATGAGAATCTTCATTCTGTCGGGAATATCAGAAACTTTAGGTTATATGCCACTTTGAGAATGAGAATCTTCATTCTGTCGGGAATATCAGGAACTCGGGTTATGTACCACTTTGAGAATGAGAATCTTCATTCTGTCGGGGATATCAGGAGGTTGGGTGTATGCCAATCTACTGGGATAACAAGAATGAGAATCTTCATTCAGGCGTTTGGGTCAGGAGGTTGGGAGTATACCAATCTTCTGAGGTTTCAAGAATGAGAATCTTCATTCTGTTAGGAGCTTGGGTCAGAAGGTTGGGTGTATGTCAATCTACTGGGTTTTTTAAGGATGAGAATCTTCATTCGGTTAACGGTATCAGGAGCTTAGGAGTATACCAATCTTCTGAGGTTTTAAGGATGAGAATCTTCATTCTATTAACGGTGTCAGGAGCTTGGGAGTATACCAATCTTCTGAGGTTTCAAGGATGAGAATCTTCATTCTTAAGAGAAACAGATTTTTAGGAGCTTCAGTTGTCCGTTATTCTGCTGGTGGGTTGTTTTTTTGCCGAGATTTAGGAACTTGTCCGTAATTCAACTGAAGTAAAAGCTTTATCGCTTGAATTTGATTGTACTTTTCCTGAAAGGTAAAGGTTAATGGCATATATCAAACAATGATGTCCTCAGAAATGAGATTGTGTTGCATGATGTCCTGATGCACGGGGGTGTAATGTTTTTCAAGGCGACCTTTCGCTGGGGAAAATAAATCCCGAGCTGGTGAAGGAGAAAAGAGTTGGATTCTTCATCTCTGATAGTGAAGAAAATCAGGATAAATTACTGAGAGATTTATATGAAATATCAAAAACCCGGAATATCTTTCATTGGCATAAGAATCAGGGAGATCTTAGTGTCGATCTGACCAAAATAGAGAGGGTCTTGGATTAACTTTGACTCAACCAGATGATGGAGGAAACTTTGACGACTGTAACTCCAACAGGTGATAAAGGAATCCTCGACGACCGTAACTTCCAACAGGTGATGAAGGAATCTTTACCTGCTGATTAATCTACATATGTCACGAATGTTGTTGAAATGTAATTTGTTTTGGAGACTAAATCCTTGACAAATGTTGGGGAAATAAACCCATGACTGCTGGTCTGCTAGAGAGGTGATGAACTTCTCGATGATGCTTGAATTTCTTTTCAGAAATATTTTGGAGAGATTCGTCACTGCCCCTAGTGTCATATGGTTGTGACACTGCCAGGAAACTTGGACTATACGTAACCCTTTGATGAGATTGACGTTTTAATGTCCCAAGTGATGGAGATGGAGAGTCTCCCTAGGTTACGCTGCAATTGAGAGATTTCTTGAAATCTTGACTGGACTGCCCCAGGTTTACTTGCCTTTGCCATGTCAGGTCCCCTTTGTTTATAGGAGATTTTTGCAATGGAAGTGTCATTCCACTTGAAGTGATTTTGTTCACTGAGAGAGCTTTCGTTCATCGGAACATTCACTGTGTGAATTTCTTCGCTGTCAAACAAATAGCCATATGCAAACGATGATATTCAAATAATGCAAAGTTTATGTTTGTCTTGAAATTTTGAAAAATGCGTTTTTTAGCAGAAAACTTTTATAAGACAAAAATCAACTCAAGATTTGGAGCAAAGCCTTACAGGAGTCAGGATGCCTTTTGTAACAGTATGCTTTCGAACTAACCCATGCTTCAATTAGGACTTTTGAAGGGTTGTAACGTGGCTTGGTTCACGGTTTAAGAAACAAAGGATAAAGGCCCAAAGTATATTTGTACCCACCCGCTATTCGTGATGTTCTTCAATCCTAAACTCAGTTAATTGTGCATCGAACTCTATTCGAGTTTGGAACGACGTTTTGGTGATGGTTCAGACAGGTTGAATTTGTTAGAAGGCAGCCATTTTCATTTTTTTTTGCAACATTTTTCATGTTGTTGAGGATTTGTAATGACCTATTTCTTTTGATTTTGTTATCCCTAATTTTTGCCTGACCGTTCCTGTTTTCGAGATTATAGTCAGCAGGATGCCCCAACTTTCTTAAGCCTCCTTTGTAGGTTTTGACTCAGTGGGCTTTTCTCTTTTTTTTTATAGATAATGACTGCCTATGCGATAAGGAACCGTCACTGTCTTTTGGTTCCAAAGGGAATGTTTTTGATGTCGTTCGTTGTATTACGAACTAAGAGTTTGTGACTAAACGCACATTTTGAATTAACTGAGAGACTACCCTGCCCCAGGTTCGATTAAAGGTTTCGATTAGTGTTTAAAACAGAAAAATTCTACTTCTTTGGCTCGAAGGGGTTGACTAGGGATTATCTTCCTTATAACTCCGGTGTTTAGGGTTTGAAAGAAATGCATGTACATCGTCAGCAAGGTCTGTTCAAAAGCATACTGTATGAGATTATGGCATTGTTTTCGTCATTCTCCCTCTAAAGGCTTGTAGCTTTTTGCAAGAGTTAAATGTCATAAAGAAAGTAGAAAGCATAGTTCAAGAATAGTGAAAATGAATGGATGAATTCAAGACAAACATATGCAATGCATTAATGAAACAAAGTTTGACATCAATAGATAATTGTTTGAATAACAAAAGAAATTACAACTTGAAAATTCAAATGAAACAAAAGTCTCTTAGTTCGAACTTGTCATTTCAGGTTGAGAACCCTCAGCGGAAGATTTTCATCTCGCTATCCGGCATGAATTTCAGCACTCCTCTGTCAATCAAATCTTGGATTTTGTTTTTCAAAGCCCAACAGTCGTCGGTGTCATGTCCAGGACTATAGGAATGGTATACACAAAATGCGTCAGGGTGATAGCTAGGAGCAGAGGTATTGGGATTCCGAAGAGGATCCTTTAAAGCAGCCAGATTGACCTCCAACAAGCGTTCCAATATTAGAGATGATGGTATGTCAGTCTCAGTGAAATGTCTTCCAGATGTTTGCTTACGCCGATTACCCCGTTGACACTATCGAGGTTGTTGCTGGGCTTGTGACCCTGAAGCAAGTTGGGGAGCCTTTCCCTTGTCTTCTTGTCTCAAAGAAGGTTGAATGATGACTTGATCTTCAACCCTAGTTGTTTGCCCCACTTGGTTATCTTGAAGCAGTTTGTTGATGAGGACCCCGAGCTCCTCTTGTCTTTGAGCCAGGTCTTGAATGAGAGCCATCTGGCCCACCAGTTGTCCTATCATCTGGACTTTCATTGTTTCCAACTCAATCTGTAGCCCTTCAACTGATCATTCCTGATGCCGCCTAGATTCCTTAGGACCATGTCCCTTGTGAGGAGAGCTTTCACTTCTTCTTGCCCCTGGGACAGGTTCAAGAACATTTCTTGAAGTTGAGCGTTCTGAGCCTGGATATCTTCGACATTCCTCTCTAGAGCCATCTCTACTGAAATAAACAGTAGGAGAATAAGGAAACCTGAAAGGGAAAACCTGTCATGATACAATGCATGATGTGGATGCATGTTTTCAAGGATCTCTCGGGGTAAACACAAGAAAATGTTAGAGATTGAACTTCGATCAACATCTTTGATTGGAGAACTTTGTATCGGTGGATGTCTTTCCACGAGAATCAAGCTCACCATGTCAAGTGGGTCATAGCCCTTGATTCAAGTTATTGCACTTGATCTTTGACGATGTTTGTTTAGAGGAAAATGAAACCTCATGCCCTTTGGAAGACGTCTCGTTCAACGTGACCCTGCATCAAAGACCCTCGAGATCCTTGAAATGGTTATTGAAAATGCTATGGTATGATGTTATGATGTTATGTACAGGTATGCAAAAGTAAGCAAGTGTATATACAGGTAATCATATTCACACAAAGCAGACAAGTCCTTAGGTTTAGGCTTGCATGGGGTTTATAGGTAAGTACCCTCTTGCAGTTAGTTGGCTCAACCTGTCCTAGAAATAGTAACCGGGTTCTAAGGAGCTCAATATCACTGGATTATTTTCTGTGTTCATTGTTTTGGTTTAGCCACTTAACTGGCGACCAAAATATTCCAAGAAAACAATCCTCAATGAGTGTAGTGTCGAGTATCTACCAACTTCGGACTGCACCAAAGTCGGTCATCTCACTACCCCTAATAAGGCCAAGATGGTCAAGTAAGGTTCTAAGAGTTTGTTAGTGCTTCATGACATCACTCAACGGCCCCGTATTCTCTTTGATTGACTCAAAGGCTACCGGTACCCATAAATATGTCGCACTAACGTAGCCACTGCTTCAACCATGTCGGTATACCCCACACAGTTCCCTCACAGTTTATTGCTACTTACATAAAAGGTGCCCCCAAATCCGGGTGTAGGATTTAAAACAAACCTGTGATACGGTGGGAGAACTGACTTGAGGTTTCGCGTTTGTGTTCGCAAATGTTTCGGTTTAGCAAGAGTCGCCACCGACTTTTTATTTTATCCTAAGGAAAGGTCAAAAAGCACAGGAAAGACCTTTGAGATGTTTTTCTTGGGTTCGGGGAGTAGATTATAGAAAGGGAAGGTATTAGAACCCTTTCTATCCATGGGATCTTAGTTACTTGCTTAGATCACTTGCTTTGCATTTCAATTGTTTGAAATGGTGCTTTGTGTGTGGTTTTGAAAGATGTTTGGAAAAGAGGCCATCGTTGTGGCGAACTTTGTAATGATTCTTGCTTGAATGTATACAAAGGTGTTTTTGTCTTTTGAAAAGTTTTCAATATTTGAAAGTTGGATTTTGAAATTGTGTTGTGAAGTGTGTTTTGAAAATAGCAAGGATGTTTTTTTGCAAGTTTGATCAAGTAACCAAGAGTTGTCTACCCTATTTTACTCAAAGATCTTTCTTATGTTTTTAACCCTTTTAACAGTGTTGTTTCACCATTGTATTTGGTGAACAACCTTGTGTTAGGATGTTAAATGGGACAGGCGCAGATCATCGTATAGACCATGATAGCAATGGTGTCAAGTATTTTTTTGGCAATTTTCTTAAGGGACTTGATCATTTTGTTTAGGCAACTCAGATAGAGTCATCGAGGGACTATGATCTTTTGTTTTGTTTTTGTTTTGCCAAAGTACTTGACATGCATATCATGACCCATTTTTGAAGGCAACAAGTGGATTGAAACCCTAGGGGTCAAGTGTGCATTGTGTTTGTTTTTCATGCATTATTATCTTGGATTAGGTCAAGCTTTTTGTTGATTTTATTTTACATACAAATCCTAGGTCTAATCATGGCATAATTGAAAGCATTTAAAGGTGCGAGAATTTAAATTCTACACTATTACAACATGATATAGGGAGGGGGTACAAATTTGAATTGGGGATTATTTTGCAAGAAATTAAATCCTAAATTATTACAACCATATTGAATGGGTAAGGCATAATATTAAATACACAATATTTAAATAAATACAATAAATAAATATTCAATAAAGTGTATTATGCAAAAAATGTTTTTTATGTATGAAAAAGTATTTTTAATGTGAAATGTAAATAAATAAATAAAAGTCAATTTTGATTATTTTTGTTCTTTTAGGGAAAAAACCCTAATTTCTTAAATAAATAGTATTATTTGTTATTTATATACAATAATGTATTTAATTTGTACAAAAAATAAAAGTATATTAAAAAAAGGTATTTTTAGTATAAAATATTTATAAAAATAGAAATGTATTATTTCTTAAATAGAAATATATATATATATATATATATATATATATATATATATATATATATATATATATATATATATATATATATATATATATATATATATATATATATATATATATATATATATATATATATGACGTGTATAAAAAACAAAAATTAATTATTTAGAAAATGTATATATTTCAAGAAAATATTTTCAAGTATGTATAAAAATAATAAATAAAAATAAAAGTATTTTTTACATTATTTATACATTTAAACAAAAATAAATATAAAGTATTTAATATATTAATACTAGAAATAATTAAAATAAATGCCAAATAAATATAAAAATTTATGAAAATATTTTTTAAGTATTTTTTATATTTGAAA
This sequence comes from Vicia faba, assembly GCA_948472305.1. Classification (NCBI taxonomy): domain Eukaryota; kingdom Viridiplantae; phylum Streptophyta; class Magnoliopsida; order Fabales; family Fabaceae; genus Vicia; species Vicia faba. The sequence continues at coordinate 91,538,660 of OX451738.1, forward strand.
ATAAAATATCAAGGTCAGAGAAAAAATAAAAATGCAAAAATAATGAAAATACAAAACAATGGGCCAGGGGGTGCTGAAAGTGAATTGGGAGGTGTCAAAAGTAAAGAAATCCAGGCCCAACCCAGACTTCATCTTCAACCTCCAGAAGTTTGAAAAACGCGCATTTTCCACACAAACCTGTATCTCCTGTTTCAGTGATCCTTTGACAAAATTCAAAACATGAAACTCGTAGAGCATCAAACAACGAATCTAACCATATAAAAAACTTAAGCTAACTCTCAAAGACCAGAGAGAATTTCTCTGGCCCTAATTCTTAACCTAGTTTTTTCAGAAAGTTCATGAACAAAATTCTCCTAGCACGATTAATATAAATGAAAACTAAGCACATGTATGGTTTCAGGGCTATGAGTACAACATCTTTCATTCACAAACCTAAGTCTAACTATTCCTAAATAGAGAGATAGAAGTTCATGAAATACCTGTTTCAGTTGACTTCGAGCTGGACAATGCAGCAACTTCCAAGGGTGCTTGAGTTTCTTTTGAGCTTGCCTGATGTCCAATGAAGCTTTCCCAATGCTTGGCTTGTTTTGAAGTAGCCTGAATCGTGCTACAGAACTCAACCTGCAAAGCTTCCAAACAAAAATCGCAATGTGTGTTAATGGAGTTACATCAACTTGTGGATGGTCTGGATAGCTCAGGTATGTTGGCTGGAAGGTGTTTGAAGTAGCTTTGGACAAAATGCACGATGGAATTTGATGATGGCTTGCAAAATGCAGAACTGACCCTGTTTTGCAAGAAAATGGGGTTTTGGAGTATGAGGATGCTTTATGGGTGAAAGGCTCGTGCTTCTGACTTGTGAGGATGTATGAAACTTGTTTGAAAACTTTGTCTTGGTTGGTTTTATCATATGTGCCAGTTCTGAGCTTTTGGCCATTTACCTTGTTTTGAAAGCAAAGTTGTGAACTGTCCAAGCTAGGGCCTGTACAGGCTAGTTACAAGCATGCTCAACTTGGTGTACTATGCCTGAGATTAGGGAAGTTGTTTACTGCAAGGAAAAAAGTCCAAGGCTCAAGAAAATGGAAATTGACATAAAGTGGCCTTTATGAAAATGGAAGTATGACCTTTATGCTCAAAATGGAAAAGTTCAATGTACAAAGCTCTCTTGATCAGAACAATGGCAATATCCAATGTATTTGCATTCAATTTTGGAGTGTAAATTGGTTTAGAGGCCTGTAATCATGTAATAAGCTAGTTTGGTCAGATTTGCAACTTGGTATGAACATGTATTGGTCATGGTTTCAAAGTGAGTTTTTTCCAACTTCAAGCATTCGATTCTCCCTAACCATAAAGGTGTATGAGGAGTTCTTGGACAATTTGGAAAGCTTGCAACATGTACTAAAATCCATATTTGAAATGTAACTTGAAACTCCAAGTGGAACTATGTGAAAAATGGCCAAGAAGATGGGTCAAAATCCTGCCTAAACTAGGGCACAATTTTTCTAAGTTAAAAGTTTTAGGTACCCCTGTTCCAAAAATCTTAACTTGAGATACAAGATTCTTTCAAGAAAACTTTATGAATCAAAGTTGTAGACTTTGTGATGGAATACAACTTTCATGTTGTATGTTTTGTTTGAATCCATTTACATCTTGGTGAAAAAATGGGACAAAGTTAGGAAAAAAAATAAGAAAATTTTATAAATTAGAAATTTTCTAAGTTATGAAAACTTTCCATTTTAAACCCTAATTTGCATTTTTGGGTTTCTTGATGAACAAGTTTCATAATTTGACATGTCTTGATGAAAAATGACCTTTGGCACTTGATTTTGACCAAAAAAGTCAAAGTTTGACTTTTCAGTATACAGTTAAATTTTGATTAGTTGACTGAAAAATTCACCTGTCAATCCTATGCATTTGAGATCTTTTGAACTTGTTGAATGGGCCAAGACAATGTAATTGAGTCCTTGAGTCCATGGTTGAGCTTGATTTTCCATTGGCTAGGTCAAACAGTCAAAAATTGCCTTTGTACAGTCAAAACCCTAAAAATGACCATTTTGCCCTTTTGATGATCTGATCAAATTTCTTGTGGAATTGTGATCCAAACTTGATCAAATGGTTCATATGAGTTCATAATGTTTATGTGGGTCAAAATTTATGAGGTTTGACTGTCAATTGGCCACAGTTGACTTTTTCCCCAATACATTTGATTTCTAGGTCAACTGTCCAATTGACTGGGCAAAAATTTGAACCAAGGCTTGAAACTTGGTATGGACAAACTTATTAGTCCAACATGAAGTATGAAAGTCACTTTGGGCATTGTAGGTCAAAACATCACTATGCAAACTCAAACCCTAATTTAGGTCAACAGTGCAAGGAGGTGTCTTGAGCAGAGCAAACTCTAGCTTGACCTTGACTTCCAAGATCCTTGTGATGAGAAATGTTAATGAAATGAGAGGGAAAATTTTGGGGTACAACAGTTGCCCCTGTTAAATCTTCTTGAACCTGAAGAGTTAGATTGACAAGTTTGCCTTTCGCGACTCGAAGGTAAAAGAGGATTGGACACTAGAGTGCCCGTAAATTTGCACTCGTCAGAATACAGTTGAGGAAATGGGCTTAAAGATGCCATCCAAGAATGTTTGTTGAATTGTACTGTGGTAGGTCAGAAGAATGAGCATCAAAATGGTATCCGTGTCTGGAATGCATTTTGAACTGTATCTGGAGACTGAGTCTGTATGAGCGAAAGAATGGCGTCCGTGTCTGGAGCGTATCTGAGTTGTAACTGTATTTGAGTTTTTTATGAATATCAAAATGAATTATGTGTCTGGAGTGTATCTGAATTCTGAATGAGCGACAAAGAAACATTAGTGTATGGAGCATCTCTGGGCTGGGGATAAATTCCGAATGAGTGACAAAATGGCAACCGTGTCTGGAGCGTATCTGGACTGTATCTGAAGTTGAGATCTGTATGAGTAGCAGAATGACTTCCGTGTCTGGAGTGTATCTGAGATTGTAACTGGGATCTGAATAAGTGATAGAATGACTTCCGTGGCGATTGCACTAGGGAAAATCAAACTGCTGGTGTAAGGGCCAGAGTGGCATCCGTGTCTGGAGCATATATGAACTTGAAGTCCATAGTTGAATCTGAATGAGAGATAGAATGGCCGCCGTGTCTGGAGCGTATCTAGTCTGTATCGGATTTCTGAAGTCTGAATGAGTAGTAGAATGACCGCCGTGTCTGGGGTGTATCTTTTGACTTTGAAATTGTGAATGAGTAATAGAATGACCGCTGTGCCTGGGGTGTATCCATACTGTATCTGAATAATTGTTAACAATAGCCTTTTAATCTTATCCTGAAAAGGGTAAAATGTTAGCTAAAGCACAAAGTTATGTTGCATGATATGTATGATGCAATGAACTGTATTTCATCAATGTTTATGATATATGAATGTAATGGATGTGCATGTAAGCTGAGTAGCTGTCTTGTTGAGGAAAATAAATCCTTGATAACTGGAGATAATGAAATCTTTGATTGTTGTCGGGGAAAGTAAATCCTTGACCAATGCTGGGGATTCCAAAAATCTTTGAATACTGAAGATGAGAAATCCTTGCTGACTGCTTGGGGATTTAAGATCTCTGATTGTTGAGAATGAGAAATCCTGGGACCACTGCTGGAGATTGAAAATCCTCGATGATTTGTGGGGATTAACAAGGCCCTTGACAACTCCTGCGGGGATGTAAGAATCCTTCACGACTTTCCTGGGGAATGAGGAAAACTATGATGATCTCTACCGGGGAATTGAAACCTTGGAGGCTTCTGCTTGGAGAAATGAGACCGGGAATCTTCAACCCTTTTGGAAGATAACATTGTGGGGAGAATGTTCACTATTCTGGCTTCGCTGGGGATAGGATATTTTCAGGGTTTTCGGGCTCCACTGGGGATCTTGAAGCTTAACTCTAATGGGAATTTTGAAACCTAACTCAGATGGGGAATCAAGTTTTAGAATGCACTGGCTCCACCGAGGATCTTGAAGCTTAACTCCGCTGGGGAAATATACTCCAAATTTTAGCTTTGTTGAGGATCCGAATGATGTATCGTAGGTGATTTCTTCTAAAATGGCAAAAATATTTCTTCCTACACCTTCAACCTATCAGTAATTATCCTTTTTCAATTTCGTTTTATTTGTAAGCAGTGGTTATATTCAAATGCATATGCCTATTTAACAAAACATTGGACATTTTCAAATAAAACACAAGTGTAAAAAGAAAAGAAAGGCAAGCAAATTTCTGCACTTTGAAGTATCTTTGTATTAACTTTTGTGAGTATCTTTGTACAAAGGAGACAGACATCCTAGTAAGAGAATGTTATCGTAAAAATTGAAAAAAATTTATACAAAAGAAAGATGGCTATGTGTAACAATTCCATGGAATTCCCATTCTGCTATAGCCTTCACAACTCTGAATATCTTGTCCATTCGCTGCTTCGTCCGCTGATGACTGGATTGATCAGAATCTTGGAGTTGTTGGTGAAGAGATTGTTCTTAAAGTGATCCGACGAGACATAGTCATACGCTTTAATTCCCTAACTTTTGCCTGGACCGCCCTTTCGGGTTTTCGATCCACCGGGAAACCCTTTTTTGCCCAAGTCGCCCTTTCGGGTTTTCAACTTGCCGGGTGTACATATTTTTTTTGTTTTATCTCTAATGTTTGCCTGAACCGCCCTTTCGGGTTTTCGATTCATCGGGATGCCCATTTTTTCCCAAGTCGCCCTTTCGGGTTTTCAACTTGTCGGATCATTTTATACGTAGTATCTTTTGACTATGTCTGCATTTGCAGGGTGCGGAAAGTTGTCGCCGTCCATGGTGGTCAGAATCATTGCCCCACCAGAAAATATACTCTTAATCACAAATGGTCCTTCATAAGTAGGAGTCCACTTGCCCCTGGGATCACTTTGCAGCAAGATGATCTGCTTGATTACAAGATCTCCGACTTGATATACCTAACGCCTAACTTTCTTGTTGAAAGCATTGATCATCTGTTTTTGATACGTCTGACCATGACAAACAACAGTAAGTCGCTTCTCGTCGATCAAATAAAGTTGATCAAGCCGGGTCTGAATCCAATCGTCTTCACTCAAACCAGCGTCCTTCATAATCCTTAAGGAAGGAATCTGAACTTTCATGGGTAGAACAACTTCCATGCCATATACTAAAGAAAATGGGGTTGCCCCTGTTGAAGTACGTGCCGTGGTACGATATCCATCCAGAGCAAACTGTAACATCTCATGCCAGTCTTTGTAGGTGACTGTCATCTTTTGAATGATCTTCTTGATATTTTTGTTGGCCGATAGGGAGATGAATTGTGATGATAAATCTTGAACTGTTCGCATAGAGCGGTGATCATAGTGTTGTTCAAATTCGTACAGTTGTCCGTGATGATCCTATCGGGGACACCATACCAGCATATGAGGTTCTGCTTGATAAAGCGGGCAACCACATTCTTTGTAACTGAGGCGTAGGAAGCTGCCTCGACCCACTTGGTGAAGTAGTCAATAGCGACCAAGATGAAGCGATGTCCATTGGATGCCGTGGGCTTGATCTCTCCAATCATGTCAATGCCCCATATTGCGAATGGCCAAGGAGCTGTTAGAACGTTGAGAGGAATAGGAGGAATATATACCTTGTTGGAATAGACTTGGCATTTGTGGCAGGTACGGGAATGTTGATGACAATCAGCTTCCATGGTAGACCAGTAGTAGCCTGCCCTTAGAATCTTCTTAGCCATCGTATGTCCGCTCAAGTGGGTTCCAAATGTGCCACTGTGTATCTCAGTCATGATCAACTCTGCTTCAGCTTTGTCCATACAACAAAGTAGAACACAATCATGGTTGCGCTTATAAAGGATGCCATTGCTTAGGAAGAACTTGGCAGCAAATATCCTTAAGAACTTTTTGTCATTGACGGAAGCTCCTTCGGGGTATTCTCTAGTCTGGAGATACCTTTTGATTTCATGAAACCAGGGTTGTTCCACTACTTCTTCGGTATTAATCTCATGACAGTGCGCAGGTTCGTCCATTCGCTCGATGGTGATTTGGGGAGCCTCATTATCCTAGTTGAGTTTAAACATGGAAGACATTATAGCCAGAGCATCTGCTAGCTGATTTTCTTCTCGCGGGAAGTGCTCGAAAGTAATCTGCTCGAAATGAGGCAACAACGTCAAGACATGTTCCTTGTATGGGATAAGATTAGGATGTTTAGTGTACCACTCTCCTTTGACTTGACTGATAACCAAAGCCGAGTCCCCAAATACGACCAAAGATTTGATTCCCAAGTCTATAGCAGCCTTGAGACCAAAGATGCAAGCTTCATATTCAACCATGTTGTTGGTACAGCTGAAGCAAAGTCGGGCAGTGAAGGGTATATGGCAACCTTCCGGAGAAATGAGTACCGCACTGATACCGTTGCCAAGTGCATTTGAAGCACCATCAAAGTACAGGGTCCATCGGGATCCTTGTTCAGGTCCGTTACCTTCAATGTTATCCAATGTCATGATGTCCTCGTCAGGGAAGTCGAATCTCATAGATTGGTAATCTTCGACGGCTTGATGAGCTAGATGGTCAGCGAGTACACTCCCCTTTATAGCTTTTTGGGTAGTATACTGGATATCATACTCAGTCAGGATCATTTTCCATCTAGCGATTCTTCCAGATAAAGCAGGCTTCTCGACAATATACTTGATCGGATCCATTTTGGAAATCAGCAAAGTGGTGTGAGTCAACATATACTTCCTTAGCCGGCGAGCAGCCCATACCAAAGCGCAACAAGTTTTCTCGAGAAGTGAGTAGCGAGTCTCACAGTCGGTAAACTTTTTGCTAAGGTAATAAATGGCATGCTCTTTTCGGCCAGACTCGTCATGTTGACCCAACACGCACCCCATTGAGTTATCCAAAACAGTCAGATACATGATTAACGGCCTTCCTTCGACGGGTGGCATCAAAATAGGAGGTTCTAGTAAATACTCCTTGATCTTATCAAAAGCAACTTGAAAATCATTGTTCCATTCAACCACCTGATCTTTCTTCAACAACTTGAAGATTGGCTCACAGGTAGATGTCAGGTGAGAGATGAACCTTGCAATATAGTTCAAGCGTCCCAAGAATTCTCTAACCTCCTTTTTAGTACGGGGAGCAGGCATTTCTTGTATAGCATTTACTTTAGCTGGATCAACCTCAATGCCTTTGTTGCTGACAATAAATCCCAAAAGTTTACCAGACCTAACTCCAAAAGTGCATTTGCTTGGGTTCAGTCTGAGCTTATACTCCTTCAACCTGGCAAACAGCTTTTGCAAATGATTAAGGTGTTCTTATTCTGTCTGTGATCGAGCTATCATGTCGTCTACGTAAACTTCGATCTCATGATGTATCATATCATGAAACAAAGCTACTATGGCGCGTTGATAGGTTGCCCCTGCATTCTTCAGTCTGAATGGCATCACTTTGTAGCAGAAGGTACCCCATTGCCTGACAAAGGTTGTTTTCTTCATGTCCTCGGGGGCCATTTTGATCTGGTTGTATCCCGAGAATCCGTCCATGAAGGAAAACACCTTGTGATGAGCTGTGTTGTCAACCAAGATGTCGATATGTAGCAGTGGAAAATTGTCTTTAGGGCTAGCCCTATTCAAATCTCGATAGTCCACGCACGTTCTGACTTTGTCGTCCTTCTTAGGCACAGGCACAATATTAGCAACCCATTGTGGATAAGAAGTAACATCTAGAAAGCCAGCGTTGAATTGCTTCATTACTTCAGCTTTAATCTTCTCAGACATGTCAGGTTTCATCTGGCGGACCTTTTGCTTGATCGGCAGACAGTCTTCTCTTGTAGGGAGACGGTGAACCACGATATCTGTGTCTAACCCTGGCATGTCTTCATAAGACCAGACGAAGATTTCAACATATTTGTTCAACAACTGCACTAAGCGCTCCTTGACACTTGGTTCCAGGTTGGCACCCACTTTTACTTCTTTCCTGTCTTCCTCTGTCCCCAAGTTGATGGTTTCTAGCAATGCTTCGTGAGGCAAAATGGCCCTCTCTTCTTGTTGTAGAAGTCTGGCTAATTCTCCTGGTACTTCACAGTCTTCAACAACTTCGTACTCAGAATGATTGACCAAATCTTCAGAGTTATCGAAGGCTAAAGCAGAATAGTCACCCATGGAATCCGGAGGGGATGGGTACCTGCATTTGTGAGTGTGGGTGTGTGTAAGGGATATCCATCCTTAAACAAACAAAAATACAAAATGAAAGAAAATGAACACAACAGTTTATAGATGAAAAACGTCCAATGATTCATTAAAACATGGCATATGATAATGAAGAAGATCAAGCCCTTACAAATGGACCTACATGCCCCGGGCAAGGCATGAGGTGAAAATAGTGTGCAAATTGTTTAGTTATTACAGACCATAAATGGGAAATTGTTCAAAGATAAAATTACTGGTTGATAAAGGTGATGGGAATAAAATCCTTTGCTTCCCAGTTGCTTAAACCCCCTTCGACGGTCGGAAAGAACCAATCTTCAAAGTGGCTCTCTTCATCTTCATTTTCTACAGCATTGATTCCATGGTGAGAGATCTTGACGGGTGGTCCTCCAGCCTTGGAGCGACGCATAGCCTTTTGTCCTGCAACAGTAAACCCTAATCCAAACTTGTCCTTCTTATGGGGAAAATCAGGCAATTTCCCCCACACTGTACTCTTCCCTTCTTTAATTACAGCCTCTGCATCCTTGAGAGATGCCATCCTAGATACATGCTTGGGAACGACAGGCACCTCAACCATTGTCTTCGCAACTGCTATCTCAGGAGAAACTTCCTCAAAATATTGGAAATGCGTTTCGATGAACTCGCCATCCAACTCCACATAACGGAAGGAATTGAGATGACTTATCATGTACTCTTCCTCGCCGTGCACTGTTATAATCTTACCCTTAACATGATATTTCAGCATTTGGTGCAAAGAGGAGGTAACTGCCCCGGCATAATGGATCCACGGTCTCCCTAACAAACACGAGTATGACGGAAGGATGTCCATCACATAAAAGATGGAGTTGAAAACTTTTGTGCCTACTTTGATGGGAATATCAACCTCTCCATGAACCATTCTTTTGGACCCATCAAAGGCCCTAACAACGATGTTACTAGGTTTGAGGGTCAATCCTTCACAATCCAAATGGTCTAAGGCTTTCTTCGGCAGCACATTCAAGGAAGAACCAGTATCAACTAAGACATGGGCGAGGGTGGTTCCCCTGCATTCAACTGAGACATGTAGCGCGTCGTTGTGTTTCCTTCCTTTGGAGGTCAAGTCAGCATCGGAAAAGCCAAGACCATTATCAGTAGTAAGATTGGCCACACACTCCTGAAACTGGTCAGCCGAAGTCTCTTGGGGTACATGTGTCGCCTTCAAGAATTTGATTACGACCTTAGCATGGGCCTCAGAACAGAGTAGAAGAGCCAACATTGAAATTTTAGAAGGGGTCTGCCCTAGCTGTTCCACAACGTTGTGGTCACTTTTTCTGATTATTTTCAAGATTTCATCCATTTCTTTCTGAGTGGTTTCGGGGATAACCACAGCATGAGCCTTCGTCCTGACAGACACTTCTAGTATACCCTTACCCTTATCGGTAGTATCAGCAAATGGTCTTACTTCAGGAGTATCCAATTCTTCAATCACTAGGCCTTGCACAGATGGCCTAACAGGTACAAAAGCTTTCAAGGGTCCGAAAACTGCTCGAGGGGGAGCAATATCCGGAGAAAAGATCCGGTCGCTGCGAGTTATCTTGCTTGTACCCGCAATGTTCCCTATATCAGGGTTTTCTTATTCATAATTTTCTTGGACTGCCTCAATTTGTTTGATACCGTGGTAGAAGATTTCTCCCCCATAGTTCCATGGTATTGTTTTGCTGGATTGGTACGGGACAGGTCCCGGCATGGTGATCTTTAATGGTACACATTTAGAGCTGGGTGTAATCCTGACAGGCCTTTTGCAAGCCTTGGGAGGATTGTCGGAAATGGTTATGATTGCAATATTGTTGGTTGAAGTAGAAAAAGTAGCAGGAGTAAAAGGATTGAAGATATCAATAGGGGTTTTCTGGAAAAGTATCTCTCGGGTATCCATCAGGCGTTGGACACCTGACTTCAACATTGGGGAATCACCTCGTATGTTCAAACAAAAGTAGCAGTCTTTACCACAACCAGGAAAGATCCCGGCTCTCATCAAATTCTCTTTAATCACTAACAACGGAGTCAAAATATTGGCGACATCAGTAACATGGAGGTCTTCTAAAACTGCATGAACATTATGGCCGTGCTTGGGCATTGGAGCAGATATAACATTGGGCTTCTCAGGAGCATCAAATTCTACTTCTTTGGCATCAATCAAGTCCTGGATTTTGTTCTTAAGCGCCCAACAATTATTGGTATCGTGCCCAACACTGTCAGAATGGTAAGCACATTTGGCATTAGAATGGTAGTATGGAGAGGAGGTGTTAGGGTTCTTTGGCGCTTCCTTCAAACTGGTAAGATTCAGCTTCAACAAATGAGGGAGTACCTAAGCTGGCGTCATGTTGATTCGGGTGAACTGTCGTTGTGGCCTTTCTACCCGTTGTTGATTTGGTCTTGACTGATTGTTACGAGGTTCATCATTTGAAGAATTTTGAATCATCACAGCCCCTACAGTCGGCCGACGCTCAGTTCTTCCCTGACCCTTCTGAGAATACACAGCAGATGCTTCCTTCTTAGCTGGGAAGGGTTTCTTAACAACTGTGGATGCGGAAGCATCCTTCTGAATCTTTCCACTTTTAATACCGGCCTGAACCCTTTCGCCGGTCAAAATTAGTTCAGTAAATCCCGCAGAAGAACTCCCGATTAGATGATTGAAGAAGGGGCCAGACAGGGTCCCTAGAAACATGTCAACTAACTCCCTATCTGACAACGTCGGCTGCACCCTTCCAGCCAGATCACGCCACTTCTGGGCATACTCTTTAAACCCTTCATTGGAAGCCATCCCCATACTTTGTAATTGAGTACGAGTGGGCTCCAAATCAGCATTGTATTGATATTGGCGTTAAAAAGCGGCAGCTAAGTCTTCCCAATTGTGAACCTCTGATCTCTCGAGCTGATAGAACCAATCCAACTGTGTGCCAGACAAACTGTCTTGGAAAAAATGTACCCAGAGGTCTTTATCAAACGAGTGGGGTTGGATTTTTCTGACATACGACCTCAGGTGCATCTTTGGGCAAGACAGAGCGTCGTACTTAAAAAATGTTGGCACCTTGAACTTGGGAGGGATAACAATCCCAGCTACCAACCCTAGTTCTTCAAAATCCAAACCGGGTACCCTCTGCAACTCCATGGCTGCCAGTCTATCTTCAAGATTCTTATATTTATCATCCGCTGGTGGATACTGTTGTTCGGAGTAGTCTTCGTCTTCTTCCTCTTCCTCCTCTTCAACCTCAGATTCAGAAGGTACATCAGTCCCTTTCCCTTTACCAGCCCCTTCGTCAGACGTTGAGGGGAACTCAAGAACCTTTATGGCATTGCTTTCAAACCTTCTTCCAAAAGTGGCTACTCCAGGTCTCTTTTTCTTTTTCTCTTTATTCTTCTCCAACAGAGCTTTGAGGTCCTCTTGACCCTTTGCCAAGGTCATGAAGAGTTGCTGGAATTGTGAATTTTGTGCCTGCAGATCCTTTACCGTCTGCTCCAAATCCATCTTGCTGAAATAAACAGCAAAAAGATAAGGAAACCTGGTGTGAAGACCTGTTTATGCATATGATGAATGGTATGTTATTCATGTAATGCATTCAAGGATCCAGTAATTCAAATTTGTTGCAAACAAAAAGGAACATACGTCATATTAAGAAGAAATTGTTAGTACATAAGTGCCCCATGGGAAAAATATTACAAAATTCTTAATGTAAAGAGACATTGCGCATCCTATTTGGTGCGATGTAAGTGTTGAGAGTTTCCTCCTCATGAAGTCGCCGGGTAAGCTCCAAAACCTTCTTCTCACTGGCATAGAAGCTGGCTTCAAAGTATCCCGTTCTTCCTTGAGTTGGATCTAACTCTTTTGCATTTCTTCCCATGATGTTGGCATGTCAGGATGTAGGATGGTGTATGGAACCTCTCCTTCCGCAACAGGCTCTTTGATCAAGGGGAGAATGTGAGGGTATGGCATCATAAGATTCTGGGAGCGAGTTCGTACCCACTTGAGATAAGGCTCAAGCGGGATGGAATTCTTGTGCCCCAGTGTCTTACTATCTACTTTGTTGGGCATCCTCCAAGCTCTGATGAACCTTTGTCGAAGTCCTTGCGCATCGTTGTCAAAGTCAAAAACTAGGTCAGGAATCAGCATGTCATGAGGGCTATCCCTCCGAGCATATCCAAATTGTCTCAAAGCTAGACAAGGGTTGTAGGTAATGCCCCCCTAATGCCAAGTAGTGGGACATTAGGGAATTCCCCACAACGATCAATGATGATGACATTTTCTCTGGACCGAGAACACCAATGTACATCAGAATGTATGAGGGTCATCAGCCGTTGTGACCACCTTAAACCCTGCTTATTCTTCAAAACTGGTTGTGGAAGGTTAGAAATAAACCACCTTGCTAGGAGAGGGGTACAGCACATGAGAACACCTCTTTTCCTCATTGTTCGTGTGTAAAATGAGTGTAGGATGTCCCCAAGCAATGTGGGTATAGGATTCCTGGATATGAAAATCTTGACAGCATTCACATCTATAAGTTGGTCAGGGTTTGGGAACAAGACCAACCCATAGATAAGGAGTGCCACAATCTCTTCAAAGGCTTGTAGATCAAGAGAATTCCAGCAGTCTTGTGCCTTCTCAAATAGGAACTTTGCCAAGAAGCCTTTGACACCACTTCTGGTTTCCCAATGTCCCTTGATGTCAGATGGTTGCAAGTGTAATGCTTAAGCAACATTTTCAGGCTTTGGTTCTTTTTCTGTACCGTTGTAGGGTAGTTGGTGAAGAATAGGAATTCTCAGGAGTTGGGAAAATTCCTCTAAAGTGGGTACCAACTGGTAATCAGGGAATGTGAAACAGTGGTGTAGGGGGTCAAAGAACTGGAAGAGAACTTTCACCATGTCTTCTTCAATGTTGGAGTTGACCAAATTGAGAAGTCTACCATGTCTTTCACTGAAGAGAGAATTCTCTGGAATCCGGGAAGTAAGCTCCTTGAGTTGAGGAGGGATTCTCACAAGGTTGACTTGAATTGTTTTCCTGCGAAGAGATTCCATGACCTACAAAACAAGAACAAAGATGAAGATCCAAACCCTTGAAATGGTTAGTGGATGCATATGATGCTTTATGATGTTCATGATGTATGCACAAGCACATGTACAAGCAAGTCACACAAAACCCTAGTTTCAGGCTTGCATGAGGTTTCATAGGTAAGTACCCTCTTGAGTTTAGTTGGCTCAAACCTGTCCTATAAATAGTAACCGGGTTCTAAGGAGCTCAATATCACTGGATTGTTTTCTATGTTCATTGTTTTGGTTTAGCCACTTAACTAGCGACCAAAATATTCCAAGAAAACAACCCTCAATGAGTGTAGTATCGAGTATCTACCAACTTTGGACTGCACCAAAGCCGGTCATCTCACTACTCCTAACAAAAGGCCAGGATGGTCAAGTAAGGTTCTAAGAGTTCATTAGTGCTTCATGACATCACTCAGCGGCCCCGTATTCTCTTTGATTAACTCAAAGGATACCGGTACTCACAAATATGTCGCACTAATATAGCTATTTCTTCAACCATGTCGGTATACCCCGCACAGTTTCCACAATGTATTGCTATTTACCTATGAATGTTTTCCAAATCCGGGTGGAGGATTCAAAACCCAAACAAGAGAACCAAATGTAAAGCAATAAAAGCAATAAGATAAGCATGCAAAGGGTGATCTAAGCCCTAAGGTTACTCCACTTTTAAAGTTTTCCCCAACAGAGTCGCCAGTTCCGTGATACGGTGGGAGAACTGACTTGAGGTTTCGCGTTTGTGTTTGCAAATGTTTTGGTTTAGCAAGAGTCGCCATCGACTTTTTATTTTATCCCAAGGAAAGGTCAAAAAGCACAGGAAAGACCTTTGAGATGTTTTTCTTGGGTTCGGGGAGTAGATTATAGAAAGGGAAGGTATTAGCACCCTTTCTATCCATGGTTATCCATGGGCTCTTAGTTACTTGCTTAGATCACTTGCTTTGCATTTCAATTGTTTGAAATGGTGCTCTTCAATTGTTTGAAATGGTGCTTTGTGTGTGGTTTTAAAAGATGTTTTGAAAAGAGGCCATCGTTGTGGCGACCTTTGTAATGATTCTTGCTTGAATGTATACAAAGGTGTTTTTGTCTTTTGAAAAGTTTTCAATGTTTGAAAGTTGGATTTTGAAATTGTGTTGTGAAGTGTGTTTTGAAAATAGCAAGGATGTTTTTTGCAAGTTTGATCAAGTAACCAAGAGTTGTCTACCCTATTTTACTCAAAGATCTTTCTTATGTTTTTAACCCTTTTAACAGTGTTGTTTCACCATTGTATTTGGTGAACAACCTTGTGTTAGGATGTTAAACGGGACAGGCGCGGATCATCGTATAGACCATGATAACAATGGTGTCAAGTATTTTTTTTGGCAATTTTCTTAAGGGACTTGATCATTTTGTTTAGGCAACTCAGATAGCGTCATCGATGGACTATGATCTTTTGTTTTGTTTTTGTTTTGCCAAAGTACTTGACATGCATATCATGGCCCATTTTTGAAGGCAACAAGTGGATTGAAACCCTAGGGGTGCAAGTGTGCATTGTGTTTGTTTTTCATGCATTATTATCTTGGATTAGGTCAAGCTTTTTGTTGATTTTATTTTACATATAAACCCTAGGTCTAATCATGGCATAATTGAAAGCATTTAAAGGTGCGAGAATTTAAATTCGACACTATTACAACATGATATAGGGAGGGGGGGATACAAATTTGAATTGGGGATTATTTTGCAAGAAATTAAATCCTAAATTATTACAACCATATTGAATGGGTAAGGCATAATATTAAATACACAATATTTAAATAAATACAATAAATAAATATTCAATAAAGTGTATTATGCAAAAAATGTTTTTTATGTATGAAAAAGTATTTTTAATGTGAAATGTAAATAAATAAATAAAAGTCAATTTTGATTATTTTTGTTCTTTTAGGGCAAAAACCCTAATTTCTTAAATAAATAGTATTATTTGTTATTTATATACAATAATGTATTTAATTTGTACAAAAAATAAAAGTATATTAAAAAAAGGTATTTTTAGTATAAAATATTAATAAAAATAGAAATGTATTATTTTTTTGTTTTTTTGTTCTTATTATTCAATAAAATATATATATATATATATATATATATATATATATATATATATATATATATATATATATATATATATATATATATATATATATATATATATATATATATATATATATATATATATATATATATATATATATATATATATATATATATATATATATATATATATATATATATTAAATATGTGAAGTGTATAAAAAACAAAAATTAATTATTTAGAAAATGTATATATTTCAAGAAAATATTTTCAAGTATGTATAAGAATAATAAATAAAAATAAAAGTATTTTTTACATTATTTATACATTTAAACAAAAATAAATATAAAATATTTAATATATTAATACTAGAAATAATTAAAATAAATGCCAAATAAATTTAAAAATTTATGAAAATATTTTTTAAGTATTTTTTATATTTGAAAATAAAATATCAAGGTCAGAGAAAAAATAAAAATGCAAAAATAATGAAAATACAAAACAATGGGCCAGGGGGTGCTGAAAGTGAATTGGGAGGTGTCAAAAGTAAATAAATCCAGGCCCAACCCAGACTTCATCTTCAACCTCCAGAAGTTTGAAAAACGCGCGTTTTCCACACAAACCTGTATCTCCTGTTTCAGTGATCCTTTGACAAAACTCAAAACATGAAACTTGTAGAGCATCAAACAACGAATCTAACCATATAAAAAACTTAAGCTAACTCTCAAAGACCAGAGAGAATTTCTCTGGCCCTAATTCTTAACCTAGTTTTTTCAGAAAGTTCATGAACAAAATTCTCCTAGCACGATTAATATAAATGAAAACTAAGCACATGTATGGTTTCAGAGCTATGAGTACAACATCTTTCATTCACAAACCTAAGTCTAACTATTCCTAAATAGAGAGATAAAAGTTCATGAAATACCTATTTCACTTGACTTCGAGCAGGACAATGCAGCAACTTCCAAGGGTGCTTGAGGTTCTTTTGAGCTTGCCTGATGTCCAATGAAGCTTTCCCAATGCTTGGATTGTTTTGAAGTAGCCTGAATCGTTCTACAAAACTCAACCTGCAAAGCTTCCAAACAAAAATGGCAATGTGTGTTAATGGAGTTACAGCAACTTGTGGATGGTCTGGATAGCTCGGGTATGTTGGTTGGAAGGTGTTTGAAGTAGCTTTGGACAAAACGCACGATGGAATTTGATGATGGCTTGCAAAATGCAGAACTGGCCCTATTTTGCAAGAAAATGGGGTTTTGGAGTATGAGGATGCTTTAGGGGTGAAAGGCTCATGCTTCTGACTTGTGAGGATGTATGAAACTTGTTTGAAAACTTTGTCTTGGTTGGTTTTATCAAATGTGACAGTTCTGAGCTTTTGGCCATTTGACTTGTTTTGAAAGCAAAGTTGTGAGCTGTCCAAGCTAGGGCATGTACAGGCTAGTTACAAGCATGCTCAACTTGGTGTACTATGCCTGAGATTAGGGAAGTTGTTTACTGCAAGGAAAAAAGTCCAAGGCTCAAGAAAGTGGAAATTGACATAAAGTGGCCTTTATGAAAATTGAAGTATGACCTTTATGCTCAAAATGGAAAAGTTCAATGTACAAAGCTCTCTTGATCAGAACAATGGCAATATCCAATGTATTTGAATTCAATTTTGGAGTGTAAATTGGTTTATAGGCCTATAATCATGTACTAAGCTAGTTTGGTCAGATTTGCAACTTGGTATGAACATGTATTGGCCATGGTTTCAAAGTGAGTTTTTGCCAACTTCAAGCATTCGATTCTCCCTAACCACAAAGGTGTTTGAGGAGTTCTTGGACAATTTGGAAATATTGCAACATGTACTACAATCCATCTTTGAAGTGCAACTTGAAACTCCAAGTGGAACTATGTGAAAAATGTCCAAGAAGATGGGTCAAAATCCTGCCTAAACTAGGGCAAAATTTTTCTAAGTTAAAAGTTTTAGGTACCCCTGTTCCAAAAATCATAACTTGAGATACAAGCTTCTTTTGAGAAAACTTTATGAATAAAAGTTGTAGACTTTGTGATGGAATACAACTTTCATGTTGTAAGTTTTGTTTGAATCCATTTTCATCTTGGTGAAAAAATGGGACAAAGTTAGGAAAAAAAATAAGAAAATTTTATAACTTAGAAATTTTCTAAGTTATGAAAATTTTCCATTTTAAACCCTAATTTGCATTTTTGGGTTTATTGATGAACAAGTTTCATAATTTGACATGTCTTGATGAAAAATGACCTTTGGCACTTGATTTTGACCAAAAAAGTCAAAGTTTGACTTTTCAGTATACAGTTAAATTTTGATCAGTTGACTGAAAAATTCATCTGTCAATCCTATGAATTTGAGATCTTTTGAACTTGTTGAATGGGCCAAGACAATTTCATTGAGTCCTTTAGTCCATGGTTGAGCTTGATTTGCCATTGGCTAGGTCAAACAGTCAAAAATTGCCTTTGTACAGTCAAAACCCTAAAAATGACTATTTTGCCCTTTTGATGATCTGATCAAATTTCTTGTGGAATTGTGATCCAAACTTGATCAAATGGTTCATATGAGTTCATAATGTTGACGTGGGTAAAAATTCATAAGGTTTGACTGTCAATTGGCCACAGTTGACTTTTCCCCCAATACAACTGATTTCTAGGTCAACTGTCCAATTGACTGGGCAAAAATTTAAACCAAGGCTTGAAACTTGGTATGGACAAACTTATTAGTCCAACATGAAGTATGAAATTCACTTTGGGCATTGTAGGTCAAAACATCACTGTGCAAACTCAAACCCTAATTTAGGTCAACAGTGCAAGCAGGTGTCTTAGCAGAGCAAACCCTAGCTTCACCTTGACTTCCAAGATCCTTGTGATGAGAAATGTTGATGAAATGAGAGGGAAAATTTTGGGGTATAACAAAACCCAAACAAGGAACCTAAAAATTAAAGTAATCAAAGCAATCAAGGTAAGCATGTAAAGGTGATCTAAAACCCTAAGGTAACCCCACTTTTAGAAATTTTACCCAGCAGAGTCGCCAGTTCTGTGATACGGTGGGAGAACTGACTTGAGGTTTTACATTTGTGTCCGCAAATGTTTCGGTTTAGCAAGAGTCGCCACCGACTTTTTATTTTATCCTAAGGAAATATCAAAAAGCATAGGAAATACCTTTGAGATGTTTTCTTGAGCTCGGCGAGTAGATTATAAAAAGGGAAGGTACAAGCACCCTTTTCATCCATGGTTATCCATGGGATCTTAGTTACTTGTTTTTGATCACTTGCTTTTCTTTTCAATTGTTTGAAATGGTGCTTTGTGTGTGGTTTTTGAAAACGCTTTGAAAAAAAGAGGCCTTGTATAGGCAACCTTTGTAATGACTCTTGTTTGAACATATACAAAGGTGTGTGTCTTTTTGAAAAGATATTTCAATGATTTGAAAGTTTGTTTTGAAATTGTGTTGTGGAGTGTGTTTGAAAATAGCAAGGACGTTTTGCAAGCTTTTGATCAAGTAGCTAAGAGCTATCTACCCTATTTTACTCAAAGATCTTTCTTATGTTTTTAACCCTTTTAATAGTGTTGTTTCACCATTGCATTTGGTGAACAACCTTGTGTTAGGATGTTAAACGGGACAGGCGCGGGTCATCGCATACGATCACTGAAAGCAACTTGTGAGACGCTCTAACAATTTTGTAAGGGACGAGATCGTTTTATCGAAGGCAACATCGAGGGTCATCGAGGGACTACGATCTTTGTTTATCGAAGGGGCATTTGCGAGAGTGTCTCATACTCGAGGGACATGATTGCTTTTTCCGAGGCAACAAGCGAGGTTATCCTAGAGGTGCAAGTTTGAATTGTGTATTGATTTTCATGCATTTATTCTTGTATTAGGTCATCTAGCGATTGATTTTAGATTTTTGCATACAAACCCTAATTACTATACAGTATATTGAAAGCAATAAATTGCGGGAATTTAAAGTCTAAGTTATTAAAAAAAAGTATTTGGGGATGGGGGTACAATTATTTACAAGTGTGGATGAGTCTCATAAGAATAATAATGTCTAAATATGTGTTACAACCAAATCGAACTGTCGCAATTCAATGTAAAAATTATAACGAATTATGAAATGAGGAAAATCAAAGAACTATGAGATGCATATATTTATTTACAAATAAAAATCTATTCTAAAAGAAATATTAAAAATTATATTATTATTTGCATGGGTTTTATTAATTATGAAAAGAAAGAGTTTTAAAAGAAAAATTTACTTTGAACTAAATCCCTATTATTTACATATTTTTGTTAATCAATAATTAGGGTTAAAGAAAACCAAAAAAAATTATTTAAATTAGACTAAATATTCTTTTTTTGTATTTTTATTATAAACAAGATTAATAATAACTTTAACCAAAAGAAAGTAAAACAAAATTAATTTAGTATTTGTATTAACTAAAAGAAAGAAAGTAAATTAAAAAAAACGTATTAGTTTTGAAGAGATAAAAAAAAGATGGGCTTAGGAGTTTGTGAGTTTTGGCCATAGCGGCGCCATTTCTCTCATCTCTTCTTCTTCTTCGTTTCATCTTTCTCTTCTCAGGCCATAAGCGTTGATTCTCTCTAGCCTTAAGCCGCCGGAGCGTCACCCTCTCTCGCTCTCTTCCTCCTCACAGTGGCCCACGGTTGTGGTTTTATCATGGTACGATTCGTTATCTTTTTAGGGTTTTTACAGTTTCAACGTTTGTTTGATTTTGCTTGCATGTTTTAATCCATGGTTCTTGTGTTTGAGATGCAGAAAAGGGGTTGAGAAAAACTTACCTTGAATGTTTTGCTTCTGAAAAACGATGGAGAGAGAGGGACGTGAGACCGGCCGGTGGCGCTCCTTGGAGGCTAGGTGGAGGAAGAGGAGATGAACACGCTTCTGGCTTCTGGTATCTTTTTTGTTGTATATTGATGATGAACTTCTGAGACTGTTTGTTTTTGATTTTTTGTTGGTGATTAACACGCTTCTGAAACTTTTGCCTTTCGCTTCTGAATATTGATGTTTCATGATGATTTGATTCTGAAAACTAGATTTGCTTGATTTTCTATTCCTCTCTCTTTGTTTTGATGTTGATGATGAAGGTGTTTCTGAAACTTTTGTTGGTTAGCTTTATTACCTCTGAACCTCTTCCTTTCTCTTTGTTTTGAGGTTGATGATGAATGTGTTTCTGAAACTTGTTGGTTAGCTTCTGAAATTCTCTTCTTTTTTCTTGGCTCTGATTGTTTGATGATGATGAAATTATTCTGAGAACTTGCTTGCTTCTGACTTTTGTTAATGATGAATATACTTCTGAAACTGTTTTGGTTGCTTCTGAACCTCTTCTTCTTCTTTCTGGCTTGTTAATGTTAATGATGATGAAGTTCTGAAACTTGTTACTTAGATTGTTCTAGATAATCCTGAGTTGGTAGGCTTAAAGGTTTTTGATGATTTGAACTGAGTTTGTATGCTATGTTTGAAAGGTTTTTGGCTACTTGTTTGGCCTGGCAGTTTTTTATGTTCAGTTTGGATTTTGTTTGTGTAGTTGGGCAGGCTGTGATTTGTTTGAGGCAGCTTGGCTTGTGGTTTTAACAAGGCTTGTGGTTTGACAGGTTTTAGAATTTGGCTATGCAGATCTGTTTTGGTTTGGCCTATGTGTTTTAAGCTTGGCTTAGCTATGCAGGTTGTTTGTGTTTTGTATTTTGACAGGTTGGCTTGGCTGTGGTTTTGTTTGGCCTTGTCGAGCTTGTGGTTTGAGCAGTTTTGGTACAAGTTTGAGGAGTTTGTTTTTTGCAGGTTGAGATGCAGGCTTGTAGTTTGAAATGCAGGCTTGCAGTTTGTTGTTTGTAGATTTTGGGCTAGTTGCAGTTATGCAGGTTTGGGCTAGTTGCAGTTATGCAGGTTTGGGGTTTTGCAAGCAGGTTTGTGGTTTTGCAAGCATGTTTGTGGTTTTTGCAAGCAGGTTTGCAGTTTTTGCAAGCAGGTTTGCAGTTTGTTGTTGTTATGCAGGTTGGGGACTGCAGGTTCTAATGTTCTCCTCCCTTTTTTGGACTGTTATGCAGTCTCTTCTCTTTTATATCTTTTTGTTTCTTTGATAACTTGAAAACAACCTGCCTTTTGCCAAAACTGCAGACTCTTTTCACTAAAAAGGCCCTTTCTTTCTCTCTCTCTCATAAGCACTTTTTTGCTTATTATATTATTTGTTCTGAAAAGTTTGTCTAGGATGGAAAGTGATGATGGCTAGGACAAGCCTCTTTGGCTTGTAATTTGGTTTATCTCTCAGCATTGTGTATTTTCTGTACTTGTTTTGCAACTTAGTTTGGATTTTCCATGCTTAGTTAGCTTTGTTGATTTTCTTATGCTTTGCAACTTAGTTTGACAATGCTTGGCACCTTGTTGCGTTTGGTTTGATTACTGCAGTTAGTACTCAATTTAGCACAGTTTTGCTTTGTATGCAGCCTTGTACCTTACTTTGTATTTGAACCAATGTTTTTGCATTTGAACTAATTGTATGCTTGCATTTTTTATCTTTTACTCTTCTCTTTGTGAACCAAGAAGAGCAATCTTCTTGTGATTTTCAAGGAGAAAAATAAAACATGATGAAACAAATAGCATTCTGATTCCGGCCGACAAACTTTAATGATGATTTCTTTTCTTTCTTTTCAATTGAAAATTCTTCTGTATTAATCTCTTTTTCTCTGTCTTTTGCAGGTGCGTACCAATTGGACGATAGAGGAAGCAGTAGAAACCAAAGATCTTGAGCATGGGAGCACTTGAAGTTTAGGAGATTTAGGCTTAGAAATAGATATATTTTTTCATTTTGTTGTAAACAATTATTATTGTAAATACTATAAGTTGTAAGCTTACAATATTCAAATAAATTTTGTAACAACATTTGAAATGAATAAACAGCTTTTATCCAAAAGAAATTTCTCCTGTCAAATATCTTCCAATCTTTCCCTTTTCCTCTTCACTTTTATTTAAGATTCCTGATTAAACAATGACTGAAATTGCATTCCACCATTTCTAATACAGATGACTTAAAATCCAAGTAATCCATAAAAACTCTGCAATCTCTTTGCATCAGTATTCCAATCAACATACGCGTTGTGCATTCTAAACAAACAAGCATTTCCATTAAATGGAAAACATTTCACTCCACTAACAAGAAGATGCCTTAATGTTCCAAACAAAAGTCTCAGCTCTTATCCCAGATAATTAGGTTTTGAGAAACAACCAGTAAACTTGAACAAGCGTGAAAACAATGTAACAGTTAACTGAATTTCTGAGGATTCAATTTCTTCTGAGAAATGCGAGAGAAAACCCTAATTCTGGATTGTCTGCTAAAGAAAAGTCTGTTTGATCGATTCTTGAGCTAATCTTAAAAATCAGAGAAAACCCTGGGATTGTGATTTTCTTGTGGAAAAGGGAGGGAAAATTTTGGGGTACAACAGTTGCCCCTGTTCAATCTTCTTGAATCTGAAGAGTTAGATTGGCAATTTTGCCATTCGCGACTCGAAGGTAAAAGATGATTGGACACTAGAGTGCCCATAAATTTGCACTCGTCAAAGCATAGTTGAGGGATTGGGCTTAAAGATGCCATTTGGAGATGTGACCGAATCTTGTCGGAGATGGGCTTAAAGATGCCATCCAAGAATATTTATTGAACTGTATGTTGTAGGGGAAAAGGTGAGTATCATAAAGGTATCCATGTTTGGAACGTCTCTGAGCTGGGGGTCTGAATAAGCAATAGATTAGCCTCCGTGTTTGGAGGATCCATAAACTGTTTTCACGAACTGAATCTGAAGCTTGCTAATCTTATCCTGAAAAGGGTAGAATATTAGCTGAAACACACAGTCATGTTGCATGAAATGTATGATGCAATATATGTGTTATGTCAATGCTTATGATATATGAATGCAACGAATGCTCATGTAAGCTGATTAATCATCTTGCTGAGGAAGATAAACCCTGGATAGCTGGAGATAATAAAATCTTTGACCGTTGTCGGGGAAAATAAACCCTTGACTGCTGCTGGGGATTGAAAATCCTTTGATCATTGAGAATTAGAAGTCCTGGGACCACTGTTGAAGAGTATGTGTGTCTTCAAGCTTTTTGACAATCTCTGTGGGGAGAAGTTGTACTGCTGGGGAAAGTTAGGAGTTTGGGTTGTATGCCAATCTACTGGGGATTCCTGTTTTGTCGTTTGAGGAGAACTCTGCTGGGGAATATCTGAAAACTTTGTGTAGAATTGAGAATGAGAACCTTCATTCTGCTAGGGGAATTTGTACTGAGGAGCCGAGAAAGAGAATCTTCGATCTGCAGGGGATTAAAAATTCTGACAAACTCATGCTGAGAGTAAAGAAAACTCTGGAGAATCAAGGATGAGAATCTTGATTTTGTTGGGGAGTAATAACTCTGTGGGGAATAGCCATACTGTTGCGGAGTGGCTATCCTGTTGGAGAGTAAAACTCAGGATTCTGGAAAAAGCTTATTCCTGTTAGGAAGAAGTTCAGGTTTAGGTTGTACGCCACTTTGAGAATGAGAATCTTCATTCTGTCGGGAATATCAGGAATTCAGGTTATATACCACTTTGAGAATGAGAATCTTCATTCTGTCGGGAATATCAGAAACTTTAGGTTATATGCCACTTTGAGAATGAGAATCTTCATTCTGTCGGGAATATCAGGAACTCGGGTTATGTACCACTTTGAGAATGAGAATCTTCATTCTGTCGAGGATATCAGGAGGTTGGGTGTATGCCAATCTACTGGGATAGCAAGAATGAGAATCTTCATTTAGGCGTTTAGGCCAGGAGGTTGGGATTATACCAATCTTCTGAGGCTTCAAGAATGAGAATCTTCATTCTGTTAGGAGCTTGGGTCAGAAGGTTGGGTGTATGCTAATCTACTGGGTTTTTTAAGGATTAGAATCTTCATTCGGTTAACGGTATCAGGAGCTTGGGAGTATACCAATCTTCTGAGGTTTTAAGGATGAGAATCTTCATTCTGTTAACGGTATCAGGAGCTTGGGAGTATACCAATCTTCTGAGGTTTCAAGGATGAGAATCTTCATTCTTGAGAGAAACAGATTTTTAGGAGCTTCAGTTGTCCGTTATTCTGCTGGTGGGTTGTTTTTTTACCGAGATTTAGGAACTTGTCCGTAATCAACTGAAGTAAAAGCTTTATCGCTTGAATTTGATTATACTTTTCCTGAAAGGTAAAGGTTAATGGCATATATCAAACAATGGTGTCCTCAGAAATGAGATTGTGTTGCATGATGTCCTGATGCACGGGGGTGTAATGTTTTTCAAGGCGACCTTTCGCTGGGGAAAATAAATCTCGAGCTGGTGAAGGAGAAAAGAGTTGGATTCTTCATCTCTGATAGTGAAGAAAATCAGGATAAATTGTTGAGAGATTTATCTGAAATATAAAAAACTTGGAATATCTTCCACTGGCATAAGAATCAGGGAGATCTTAGTGTCGATCTGACCAAAACAGAAAGGGTCTTGGATTAACTTTTACTCAACCAGATGATGGAGGAAACTTTGACGACTATAACTACAACAGGTGATGAAGGAATCCTCGACGACTGTAACTTCCAACAGGTGATGAAGGAATCTTTACCTGCTGATCAATCTGCATATGTCATGAACGTTGTTGAAATGTAATTTGTTTTGGAGACTAAATCCTTGACAAATGTTGGGGAAATAAACCCATGACTGTTGGTCTGCTAGAGAGGTGATGAACTTCTCGATGATGCTTGAATTTCTTTTCAGAAATATTTTGGAGAGATTCGTCACTGCCCCTAGTGTCAGATGGTTGTGACACTGCCAGGAAACTTGGACTGTACGTAACCCTTTGATGAGATTGACGTTTTAATGCCCCAAGTGATGGAGATGGAGACTTGCCCCAGGTTACTCTGCAATTGAGAGATTTCTTGAAATCTTGACTGGACTGCCCCAAGTTTACTGGCCTTT
Source organism: Vicia faba (assembly GCA_948472305.1). Classification (NCBI taxonomy): domain Eukaryota; kingdom Viridiplantae; phylum Streptophyta; class Magnoliopsida; order Fabales; family Fabaceae; genus Vicia; species Vicia faba. The sequence continues at coordinate 91,564,023 of OX451738.1, forward strand.
GCCATTTCAGGTCCCCTTTGTTGATAGAAGATTTTTGCAATGGAAGTGTCATTCCACTTGAAGTGATTTTGTTCACTGAGAGAGCTTTCGTTCATCGGAACATTCACTGTGTGAATTTCTTCGTTGTCAAACAAATAGCCATATGCAAAGGATGATATTCAAATAATGCAAAGTTTTATGCTTGTCTTGAAATTTTGAAAAATGCGTTTTTTAGCAGAAAACTTTTATAAGACAAAAATCAACTCAAGATTTGGAGCAAAGCCTTACAGGAGTCAGGATGCCTTTTGTAACAGTATGCTTTCGAACTAACCCATGCTTCAATTAGGACTTTTGAAGGGTTGTAACGTGGCTGGGTTCACGGTTTAAGAAACAAAGGATAAAGGCCCAAAGTATATTTGTACCCACCCGCTCTTCGTGATGTTCTTCAATCCTAAACTTAGTTAATTGTGCGTCGAACTCTATTCGAGTTTGGAACGATGTTTTGGCGATGGTTCAGACAGGTTGAATTTGTTGGAAGGCAGTCATTTTCATTTTTTTTGCAACATTTTTCATGTTGTTGAGGATTTGTAATGACCTCTTTCTTTTGATTTTGTTATCCCTAATTTTTGCCTGACCGTTCCTGTTTTCGAGATTATAGTCAGCGGGATGCCCCAACTTTCTTAAGCCTCCTTTGTAGGTTTTGACTCAGTGGGCTTTTCTCTTTTTTTAGATAGATAATGACTGCCTATGCGATAAGGAACCGTCATTGTCTTTTGGTTCAAAAGGGAATGTTTTTGATGTCGTTCGTTGTATTACAAAGTGAGAGTTTATGACTAAACGCACATTTTGAATTAACTGAGAGACTACCCTGCCCCAAGTTCGATTAAAGGTTTCGATTAGTGTGTGATCGGTGGATCTGGAACTGACTGTTTTTAGCTGGTTCGCGAAATGTCGCGGAATCAAGAGTCGCCACCGTCTTTTATTTTCTCCAATAAGGAAAGGACAAAAGCACAGAAAAATTCCTTATGAGATTGTTTCTCGGTTCGGGAGGTATATTTATAGAAAGGGAAGGTGTTAGCACCCTTTCTATCCATGGTTATCCATGGGCTCTTAGATACTTGCTCATTTGTGTTTTCAAAATGTTTGTTTGCTTTTCAAGGTGAGTGGGTTTGAAAAAGTTTCGTTTTAAAGATTTCAGATCGACTCTTGTATCAGTCCTCAAGAGTGTTTGAAAAATTGTTTTGAAAGCCTTTTGAAAGTGTCGGTGTGAAAAGAGTTTTGATTTGTTTTTGAATAGAGCAAGTATCTATGAGTCATCTACCTACCCTAAGGAATTAGGCCGTGTAAGTGTCCTTAAGATAGTGCCATCCCACCATTGAGAGGTAGGTAGCACTACCGTTGGAGGTGTTCGGGTCAATTCGAGGGTTAGGGACAGTGTGGTCACCGAGCAACAGTAAGATACCTTAGAAGCTACCCTTATGCCATTGATCTTTTTATTCCGAGGCAACTATTCTGAGGCAACCGTTTCGAGGCAACTTGTTTCGAGGCAACTAGATCAATGGACATAAGGACTCACTAAGACGTCCTATACTCGACGACCACGTTTCGAGGGGCAAGGCAACAGTGAGGCGTACCCTAGGAGTGGTGTGTGAATTGTGTGTCATTTTCAGTTATAGTTTATATTGTCATGCATTGGGTGAGCTACGCTTTGATTTTATTTGGGCCATTCATTCTTTCATGTGATTAGCAGTTAAAAGGTGCGGAAATTAAAATGCGGAAAATAAAAGTCCTACGCTATTACAAGGCGCGGGTCTATACATCGCCAAATTAACAAAGACCCGTTTTTTTTAATAAAATGCGGAAAGTAAAGGTCCTAATTACTATTACAAGGCTTTGGGGCAATTACATAATATTTAAAATGAAAAATATAAACAAACGCGCGAAAAGAAATTAGAAGCGAAAGTGCGAGGGCGTTGGGCCCTTTAAAGAAATTAAATTGAAATTGGAAGTGAATTAATTATTTAACGAAGAAAGGAAATTATTTTTTATGTTTTTTGGTATTTAATGAAAATAAAGAAAGAAAATTAATTATTATTAGAAACCCTAATTCTAAATTATTTTTTAATTTGTTAAAGAAAAATATTTAAGTTTAAACCTAATTTACTCTAATTATTTAATTACAAGTTTATTTACAAAATTAATTAATAGTTAACAATAGTAATAGTGAGAAAAATTTATTTATTGAGAAAAAGAATAAAAATGCTAAAAAACCTAATTTTTATGTATTTTAGTTGTTTAAAAAAAAACATTAAAATTAAACCTAAAATTAAACTAAATTGATTATTAGAATCTATTTACAAAAAATATTAATGCATTAAATATTAAATAAATATTATTTTATTCTTTGATTTCTGATTTTTTTGGTTTTTTATTATGAAAATTATTCTTTGGAATTTTAAAGAAAATAATTAAAAGAATTGAAGAAAGAAAAATAAAAATAAATGAAAAAAAGTGCAAACCATAGGGTATTCAGACCCAATTTGGGAGGTTCATTGCAAGCAGTTTGGCCCATTGGAAATCTGGCCCTTTTGGACTTTTGGGAATTGTGTATGGAGCGTTTGACTAGCGCGCATGATGGACCTCACATCCTGACCCTTGGATTGATCCTCTGGGACATCTGGCAAGCACAAGCGTTGGGCGCATGATGGCCTTTTGAGAGCGTACTGCACAGAATCACGTTAAAGAAAAAATTATAGAAGAAGTGGGGGACCTGGGAATCGAACCCAGGTCCCAATACCTGCATGCCAACGCATAAGCCAACTGAGCCATTGAGTTTCTTTGATATTATAATGGACAAGGATTATTATGAGAGAGAAACAAGCGCTAGTGGCATTTGATGAAAACGCGCGCCAGTATTCAAACCACCCATTCACGCTTGGACACATCAGCTTCGTCCCCATTTTTTTTCTGCAACTAAAAGCAAATAGCGGGGGTTTTAAACCCCCACTAAGTCAAACCTGCAAAAATAGCGATTAGGATATAGGGCAACATAAATTGGGCGCGAATAGTGAGTTCAATTCGTCTGGATGTCCTGAATCCAATGGTCTTGGTTTGAATGGCCAATTTTACCATATACAGAAACCCCTAAAATTGGAGCTTTGAAACCCTAGGGAACGTTCATGGTGGAATCTTGTACAGGCAGCCATTCTTCAATTGAACGGTATCATTAGCTTCAGAATGATCATGTTAGTACAAATCAACAATAAAAATGCATGAATAATGCCTAGAATTCAAAACACGATTATGGATAATTTTATGAAAAGTGCAACATGGTTCTACCAATTCCTTGTGCGTGGAGATTGGAAAGGTATTGAGACACGTTCAGGAAGGTCTCAGCAATCGTTTGGAATACCTTTTGAGCTTTTAATCACACTCTAGCTATGAAAACAGTTTTGAGATTTTTTTGTCAAAAATGCAAGTTTGTTGCTTTGTTCTGAGCGCAGCTTCTGTCTTCTCCTCATTAGGGTTCAATTGTGCATATATGTGTGAATGAATTAGGTTAGAAAAATAAGCCCATGATCCATTGTTTCAATGCTTTTGAATTTTTGATTTTGCATATCTTTTTCAATCCTTTTTGCCATGAAAACTTGCCTATTTGGAAGATTTGGTCTCTTTGATGTGGTACACGAAATATTTAGGTCTTAATGGGAGAATATGCTGCACAAAAAGATTTGGAAAACATGTTTTAGTATTTTTCTCATAATTAATTTTAATTAAATGAATTAATAGGATTAAAAATTCAATTAATTAATTAAAAATAAGAAAATAACTCCCTTTTAGCTTAATGGGTCGTGCATAGCTTTTGGGTGATGATTCATGGAAGAAATGGAGGCCCATTAGCAATTTTGAGGCATTTGAAGCAAAGTTGACTTTTCAAAATTCCCAAACATTTCCCAACTTCCACAAGGCATATCTTGCTCAATTTTTAAGATTTGATCATGTTCTTGGACATTTTGGAAATGTCTTGAAGTCTTCTAACCAATGTCTTTGGTCCCATGTAATTTTGATTTACCAATATCAAGTCATGGTCTTTGACTTAAAGTGCCTTTTTGTTGACTTTTGAAAATGACCTATAATGTTGAGATTGATAACTTTTTGTGAGAGCATTTCTTGGACTTGAAGTGTGAAGATGAGTTGTAGGAAATGTCATTCTCTTCAAAATGAGATTTGGATGGAATTTTTCTGATAAACCATGTGGAAGTTATGCCCTGGTCAATTTGCAGTTGACTTTTTCAACTGTCCAAAAATAGAAACTTTTGCATCTTGAGACTTTTTGAGCCATGCTTTGAGAATCATGATCAAGAATTGATCAAATGATGTTTGTGGCTTCAAAATAAGATGTTGACCAAAAATTTTGACTTTTGACTGTCAAATGACCATTTTGCCCCTGCAGTTGACTGTGAAGCAATTAAGGTTTTTGACTGTGCAATCTTGTGCTGTGAGTCCTGAAACATGACATATGGATGCTTGACAATGTTTATAGGCATGTGGGACTTGTTTGGACCCTTGGAAACTTCAATTTCTTTGTCAGAACCAAAACCCTAATTTTTGACTGTTAGGAGGCCATTGGACTGTGCAACCCTTGAGAGATTTTGAACCATGATCTTGGCAAATCTTGAAGAATATGGGAGGGCAAATTTTGGGGTACAACATAGTGTTTAAAACAGAAAACTTCTACTTCTTTGGCTCGAAGGGGTTGACTAGGGATTATCTTCCTTATAACTCTAGCGTTTAGTGTTTGAAAGAAATGCCTGTACATCGTCATCAAGGTCTATTCAAAAGCATACTGTATGAGATTATGGAATTGTTTTCGTCATCCCCCCTCTAAAGGCTTGTAGCTTTTTGCAATATTTAAATGTCATAAAGAAAGTAGAAAGCATAGTTCAAGAATAGTGAAAACGAATGGATGAATTCAAGACAAACATATGTGTGATCGGTGGGAATAGAACTGACTGTTTTGGAATGCTGGTTAGCGTTTGCGTTTGTTTTTGCAAATATCGCGGTAAGCAAGAGTCACCACCGTCTTTTATTTTATCCAACAAGGAAAGGACAAATGCACAGAAAAATTCCTTTTCGAGATATTTCTCGGGTTCGGGAGGTAGATTATAGAAAGAGAAGGTGTTAGCACCCTTTCTATCTGTGGTTATCCACGGGCTCTTAGGTACTTGCTCATTATGTTTTCAAAAGTTTGCTTTTCTTTGTGTTTGTGGGTTTCTGAAAAGAGTTTTGTTTTTGAAGAGAGTGTAAGTGCGAAAAGTTTGTTTTTGTTTTAAAAGGAGCAAGTACTTAAGAACCTCTACCTACTCAACAAGGAATTAAATTGTGCCAATGTCCTTTAAACAGTGCTATTCCACTATTGAGGAGTAGGTAGCACCGTCGTTGGAGTTTTTCGGGTCAATTCGATTTTAGGGATGTGTGGTCACTAAAGCAACGTTAGGACGCCTTAGCGGTAACCCTAATATCTTAGATCATTTTATCCGAGGCAACTGTTTCGAGGCAACTTATGATCTTTAGACAAGAGGGCGACCTCTAAAACATCCTATACTCAATGACCACGTTCGAGGCAACCAAGTGAGGCGTACCCTAGGAGTGGCATGTGCAAGTGTGTCAATTTTCAGTTTATATTATCTTTACATGTCATGGTGAGCTACTATTGATTTTAAGTTAAGATAGATCTTGCCATGCATAGCCTATTATTTATACATCTAGCAGTTAATGGTTGCGGAAAATAAAACTAAGCTATTACAAGGCGTCGGGTATTTACATCGCCAAAAACAAACCCTTAATAATTAAATGCTAAAAAGTAAATAAAAGCGATAAATAAAATCCTAAGTTAAAGCTATTACATCCTCAGAGTAATTACAATATATGGATTAAAATAATATGCGCGAGAAAAGTTGAATCAGACTGTCCTTTAGGGTTTTGACCCTTTTATTGAATAAAGCATATTTTTGTCATTCTTTGAATTGACAATTAAGTCTAACTAATAATTAATTAACTAAAAAAGAAAATATTTTTTGAGTTTTATTTTAATAAAAGAAATAAAATTAGAATGGCAAAAACATTAAAAACCTAATTCTAAGTCAATTTTAATTTATTGTAAAAAATGTTAAGATTAAACCTAATTAAAAAAACTAAATTAATTGGTTAATAGTTTATTTACAAAAATAATGAATGTAATGATGAAAATAATATTTTTGTGATTTCTGGTTTTTTATGAAAAAAAGTTAGTTTGTTAATTAATTAGTTAAAGATAATAAAACAAATTAAGTAAGAAATATAGAAAAGAAAAAGAATAAACCAAAGGGGTGGTTGGGCCCCAAATCAGGAGGTTTGGTCAGCATTTTCTTGGCCCAAACACATTCCAGCCTGCTTTGACTTTCAGATTGCATGTGCGCTTGTTGACCAGGGTTCATGGTGAACCTCCATCCTGGACTATTGGATCTGAATCTGGAACCGCCTGGCCTTTGAGATCTGGAGGCATATGGTGCTCATTGCCTGAAACGCTGCATGTGAACGCCTAAAACAAAATGATAACAAAGTTTGGAGGACCTGGGATTCGAACCCAGGTCCCAAGGGGTCTTGCACTAACACGTTCACCAACCAGCCAGCTTGTTCAATTTGTCATTGGAATAAGAAATAAATAATATATGGGAAAATCAATGAATATGCTGGAAAATAAGAAAAAATGCGCTAATGTTCAAATGATCCAATCACGTTATGCCACATATTTATCTTCTTCACAAAAACCTGGTTCAGTCACCTGCGGATTTTTATCCGCAGGAAGGTTCGTGGGATGGTTCTAAAGTACTCCCTAGGTCACAAAAATGGAATCCAAGAGTACTACCGTACTCGTCTCACTCCCCTGAACTCATCCATGGCCATTGTTGGCCTTGATTTAACCTGTACGCAAAATGCCTAAAAACATACACAAGAACCCTAGGTTCTGGATATGGGGTTAGAGGTCACGAAAATACAATCAAATAATGCAGTTTGCTTAGGAATTTAATGGTTAATACAAATATGCAAGAAATTTGGCACAAAGATGCATAAAAACAGAGTTACGATTCCATTTGCAGAGCAAGGTTCATGGGGGCTTACAGTGCGTTATAGGAAGTGAAAGGCTTGGTTTTTTATTGGCCACGCTTCAGGAGGTTGCTGGCAAGAGGGCTATGTTGTTCTTTTGGATTGAATTCGCCTTTAAGGTTGTTTTCAATCTCACACTTTTTCAAGGTTTCTTGCAAAGTGGTGTGGCCGTTTCTCCAGAGTTTCTGTGCGTTTTTCTTTGTCTGCAGAGTTTCGTGTCTGATTTGTTTATGAGCATGAGATTTATATAGCCAAGGAAATTAGGTCAACATTTGTGTATCAAATCTTGGTCCATTATGATGAAGGGATTTGATTTGATTTCTTCATAAAGACTTGCTATATTTGATTCAATCAGGTTCCAATCTATCTTCATGCGTTACTGCCAGCCTGTTATGAGCTGTTTGGGCCTCCAATATGATGGAAATCAAAAGCTGACTTGCCCCTTCGAATTTGCTCTCTTTGATTGCTTCAAAGTCCCAATTCGAACTACTCTAGTCACAGCGCTTTCGATTGAGACTCCCCCTGCAAGGGACACATGCCATTGTGAACTTTGGGTATTCCTGGACAGGTTAGGATATGTGTTTTTGCTTAGTCATGCCAGCCTACTTCATTCCTTCGAATCTGCCTTCTTTGCCAACTTCAAAGTCCAATTCGAATCTATTTAGAACATTCCCTATTAGACAACTTCGCCCAGCCCTTGGCCTTGTGATGAGTCTGAGTTCTGATTTAAAGTGTCCAGAACTTCCTTCATCAGAGCATCTTAGATCAAGAGAAACTTTGCACTGAAATGCCATTCGAAGGTCATTTCGCTCTGATGTTCTGATTGAGGTAAAGTATGAAGTTCCAGTCGAAGGACCCTCTGAAGTACTAGTCGAAGCATTGTGACATTGCTTGATTGAAGGGGTCCAGCGCTCAATCGAAGACTTGCACACTAAAGCTTGATCGAAGGAGGTCCAGCGCTCAATCGAAGACTTGTAGACCAAAGCTTGATCGAAGGGTTCCAACGCTCAATCGAAGACTTGCAGACCAAAGCTTGGTCGAAGGGTTCCAAACACCTAATCGAAGCTTACTGATCAAAGCCTAATCGAAGAGTGCCAAATGCCCAATCGAAGACTGGTGAGTCAAGCCTGTATCGAAGGATTTTGGATACCCAATCGAAGACTTTTCCCAGATGCCAATCGAAAGACATTTTGTTCATCTTCAAAAAACTTTATTTTTCTTAGGAAAGGGTTTGTGACCAACCATGTAAGGGAAGACCTTTGAAAACATGAGAGGGCAAATTTTGGGGTACAACAGTTGCCCATGTTCAATTTTCTTAAACCTGAGGATATATATTGGCTTTTGAGCCTTTCGTGATCCGAAGGTGGAAGATAATTGAACACTAGAGTGCCCAGAAATTTGCACTCGCATGGTGTAGTATCATCATTGTGATGTCGGGAATGGGCTTACAGATGCCATTTGGAGATTGTTGGTAGGAGGATGGGCTTATAGATGCCATATGCAGGAGTGTTGATCGCATAAGAGATTCCTTAGAGAGAACTTGCATGCCTGAGAAAGAAAGATGGTCTGCCTGGCTTGTTACAGGTGTTAATCTTCAATCTCTTCATGTAGATAATTTTCCTGGCTTGTTACATGTATTAATCTGGAACTTGAAAAGGTTGGTCGAGGAGATAGCTGTCCTGGATGGTTTCAGGTATTAATCTCTGACTTGAGAAATAAAGATGGTCTTCCTGGCTTGTTACATGTATTAATCTTTAATCAGTTGTTCACAGATAGTTTTCCTGGCTTGCTACAGGTATTCAACTGGAACTTAAAAAGGTCAGCCAATGAGATAGTTGTCCTGGCTGGTTTCAGGTGTTAATCTCTGACTTGAGAAAGAAAGAAAGTCTTCCTGGATTGTTACAGGTATTAATCTTCAATCTCTTCATGTAGATAATTTTCCTGGCTTGTTACAGGTATTAATCTGAAACTTGAAAAGGTTGGTCGAGGAGATAGCTGTCTTGGCTGGTTTCAGGTATTAATCTCTGACCTGAGAAAGAAAGATGGTCTTCCTGGCTTGTTATAGGTATTAATCTTCAATCAGTTGTTCACAGATAGTTTTCCTGGCTTGCTACAGGTATTCAACTGGAACTTAAAAAGGTTGATCGATGAGATAGTTGTCCTGGCTGGTTTCAGGTGTTAATCTCTGATTTGAGAAAGAAAGAAAGTCTTCCTGGCTTGTTACAGGTATTAATATTCAATCTCTTCATGTAGATAATTTTCCTGGCTTGCTACAGGTATTAATCTACAATCAGTCGTCCACAGATATTTTTCCTGGCTTGCTACAGGTATTAATCTGGAACTTAAAAAGGTTGGTCGAGGAGATAGTTGTCCTGGATGGTTACAGGTATTAATCTCTAACCTGAGAAAGAAAGATGGTCTTCCTGGCTTGTTACAGGTATTAATCTTCAATCTCTTCGTGTAGATAATTTTCCTGGCTCGTTACAGGTATTAATCTACAATCAGTCGTCCACAGATATTTTCCTGGCTTGTTACAGGTATTAAACTGGGACTTGAAAAGGTTGATGGTAGCCATCTTTTGATTGAACTTTTCCTGAAAAAGGTAAAACGTTAGCTGTATGCAATGTCATGATGTATGAAATGCATGATGTCATGATGTTCTCAAAAATAAATGAGATCGTGTCGTATGCACTTTATCATGTATGTAGATAGGAGGTATGAAATGTGAAATGTTTATGAATGTATTTTCGTCTGGGAAAATAAATCCTTGACAAATTCCAGGGAGTTTGTTAAATCCTGGACTGCTTTTGAAGAGTATGTGTGTCTTCAAACTTTGTTTAGAATGTTTCTGATGGGGATGACGAACGAAGATGGTTGTGAGAATAAACCTGTAGGAGAAAATAACTCCGTTGGGGAATAAACATGGTGAAGAGGTTACTCTGTGGGGAATTACTCTGTGGGGAAGAGATACTTCACTGAGATTTTAATGATGAACTCCGCTGGGGATTCCGTTGATAAGCTCTGTTGGGGATTTTGATGATGAACTCCGCTGGGGATAGAAAGAACTTCGCTGGGGATAATCTTTCAGTTGCAACTTGCTGAGGATAATCCGGTTAGACTCTTGTGAGGATAACCTCTGAATTTGGCTGGGGAGACACATTTGTGCTTCGCAAGGGATAAGCTTCCAGAATCTACTGGGGAAGATGATTCAACTCCATTGGGGAAACCTTTTTTAGACTGCGCTGGGGAAATGGCTCCACTGAGGGTATCTTGCATTCTGCCGGGGAACATTCTTATATTCCGTTGAGGAATATTAAGACTGTCGGGGATACTCTTATGCTTGCTGGGGAATATCCTTATACTCCACTGGGGAATATTAAGACCTTCTAGGGATACCCACCCTCTTTAGGGCTGATGGTAGACCAACTCTTCATGGGGGGAGTATTGCCGATTCGTTCATAGTTGCAAGTCTTAGTGGGGAGAGCTACCATTACTGTCTTACCCTGCGGGGAGTGACAGTATCTTGGTCACATTCTTCAGCTGAACTTACCTTGGTACCTTGGTGGACAGAGCAACTAGACCGCTCAGACAATTCTTATTGCCCCTACTTCTGATATCACCCGTAATTAGTCCTTTGTTTCGCATGTAAATATTTATGAGCAGCAATTAATGTCAGATGCATATATCAAAAATGAACATTGGACGTTCTTTGCAAAACAAAATAGATAAAGGGAAAACAGTTTGAATTTGTCTGAAAATGAATTTGTATTGATTTTGAAGTTTGCCTGTAAATAGGCGTTTTTGTACAAGAGGCTGACGTCCTAGTAAGAGAACGCCGCTGAACAAATAGGATTTATACAACTTGTGAAAAGAAAACAAAACAGTTATACTGGGTTCCAACTCTGATATCGCCTTTATATCTTCAAGCGTCTCATCACTTTGCTGCTTAGTTGGAGATGAATCTGATTGATTGGTGCCGTCCGAGCCTGATAGTTGATACCGAAGTCTAGATGCAGGGTGATCCAATGAGACATAGTGTTACGCTTATCCCTAACTTTTTCCTGGACCGCCCTTTCGGGTTTTCAGTCCACCGGGATACCCATTTTTGCCCAAGCCGCCTTTTTAGGTTTTCGACTTGCCAGGTGTACAAAATTTTTTATTTTCATCCCTTATTTTTGCCTGAACCCTTTTGGTTCGCCGGGAAGCCCTTATTTTTGCCTAGGCCAATCGACCTAGCGGGTCTTTGATTATGCGTAGTATCTTTTTACTATGTCTGCATTGACGGGGTGAGGAAGGTCGTCACCATCCATGGTGGTTAGAATCATCGCTCCTCCTGAGAAGATGTTCTTAACCACAAATGGCCCTTCGTAAGTAGGGGTCCATTTTCCCCTGGGATCACCTTGAGGTAAGATAATGCGCTTGATTACCAGGTTCCCGACTTGATACTCTTGTCGTCTGACTTTCTTGTTAAATGCCTTGATCATCCGTTTTTGGTACGTCTGACCATGACAAATAGCAGTGAGTCTCTTTTCGTAGATTAGGTTCAGTTGATCAAGTCGGGTCTGAATCCAGTCGTCTTCACTGAAGCCTGCATCTTTCATGATCCGAAGAGAGGGTATCTGAACTTCAATAGGCAACACTGCTTCCATGCCATAAACCAACGAATAGGGCGTTGCCCCTGTTGACGTTCGTGCTGAGGTACGGTACCCATGAAGAGCAAATGGTAACATCTCGTGCCAGTCTTTGTAGGTCACTGTCATCTTCTTCACAATCTTCTTAATGTTCTTATTTGCTGCTTCGACAGCCCCATTCATTTTCGGTCGGTAGGGAGAAGAGTTGTGGTGCTGTATCTTGAATTGCTCGCAGAGCTCAGTGATCATCTTGTTGTTAAGATTGGTACCATTATCCGTAATGATCCTCTCTGGTACGCTGTATCGACAGATTAGGTTGTGCCGAATGAACTGTGCCACGACGTTCTTGGTTACTATAGCAAAGGAAGCTGCTTCAACCCACTTCGTAAAGTAATCAATCGCTACCAGGATGAAACGATGCCCGTTGGATGCCGTAGGTCTGATCTCGCCGATCATATCAATGCCCCACATTGCAAAAGGCCAAGGTGCTGTCAAAACATCCAGAGGAACTGGAGGAATGTGCACCTTATCAACATAGACCTGGCACTTGTGACATGTCCGAGAATGCTGATAACAGTCGGCTTCCATTGTGGACCAGTAATATCCTGCCCGAAGGATTTTCTTTGCCATGGTATGTCCACTGGAATGAGTTCCGAAGGTACCCTCATGCAGCTCTGCCATGATCCTTTCTGCTTCAATCTTATCCACACAACGCAGTAAGGTTGAATCATGGTTACGTTTGTAGATAATGCCATTGCTGATGAAGAACTTTGCCGTGAACCTTCTCAGAAACTTCTTGTCATTAACAGATGCACCCTCGGGGTATTCTTGAGCTTCAAGGTACCTCTTCACTTCATGATACCAAGGCTTTTCTGTTACCTCTTTGGTCTCAAGATCACAGCAATGTGCAGGTTCATCCAATTTCCAAATAATGATCTGGGGAGCCTCGTTGTCCCATTTGACTTTGAACATAGAAGACATCGTAGCTAACGCGTCCGCCAACTGATTCTCCTCTCTTGGGAAGTCTTCAAAGGTTATCTCCTCGAAGTGGGGAAGCAACGTCAACACATACTCCTTGTAAGGAATAAGATTTGGGTGTTTCGTATCCCACTCGCCCTTGATCTGACTGATCACGAGAGCGGAATCTCCGAAGACACTTAGAAACTTAATCCTTAGGTCAATTGCAACTCGAAGACCCATAATGCATGCTTCATACTCTGCTATATTGTTGGTGCAGTTGAAACATAGTCGGGCGGTAAGCGGAGTATAAGAGCCTTTAGGAGATATGATCACAGCGCCAATGCCGTTACCCAAAGCGTTTGAAGCTCCATCAAAGTGCATAGACCATCGGGATCCTTCCTCAGGTCCTTCATCCGGTCCAGGTGTTTCACAATCAGTTATCAACATGATATTCTCGTCCGGGAATTCAAAGTTCATAGACTGGTAATCATCCACTGCCTGATGTGCCAAATGGTCTGCCAATACACTTCCCTTGATTGCTTTTTGAGTTGTGTACTGGATGTCATACTCAGTCAAGATCATTTGCCATCTTGCTATTCTTCCGGACAAGGCAGGCTTTTCGAAGATATACTTGATTGGATCCATCTTTGAAATCAATAGAGTAGTGTGAGTCAGCATATACTATCTCAGCCGGCGAGCAGCCCATGCCAAAGCGCAACAAGTTTTCTCAAGCAGTGAGTATCGGGTCTCATAGTCGTTAAACTTTTTGCTAAGGTAATAAATAGCATGCTCTTTTCGGCCAGACTCGTCATGCTGCCCCAGCACACACCCCATTGAGTTGTCAAGTACTGTTAAGTATAAGATCAGAGGTCTCCCTTCAACTGGTGGCATTAGAATGGGTGGTTCCTGGAGGTACTCTTTGATTCTTTCGAAAGCGGCCTGGCATTCATCGTTCCAACGTACCACTTGATCTTTCTTCAATAGCTTGAAGATTGGCTCACAAGTAGCAGTTAGATGTGAGATGAATCGGGCAATGTAGTTCAATCGTCCTAGAAAGCCTCTGACCTCTTTCTCTGACTTGGGAGCTGGCATCTCTTGTATGGCTTTCACCTTGGCAGGGTCCACTTGAATACCTTTGTCGCTCACGAAGAAACCTAGCAGTTTTCCAGGCCTCACCCCGAAGGTGCATTTGTTCGGGTTCAACCTCAGTTTGTACAACTTCAACCGGTCAAACAGCTTCTGTAGATGGTTAAGGTGTTCCTCCTTAGTTTGGGACCTCGCAATCATATCGTCGACGTATACTTCAATCTCATGATGGATCATGTCATGAAACAAAGCAACCATGGCACGCTGGTATGTTGCCCCAACATTTTTCAACCCAAAAGGCATGACCTTGTAACAAAAGGTACCCCACTGAGTAACAAAAGTGGTCTTCTCCATGTCTTCAGGAGCCATCTTTATCTGATTATAACCAGAGAAACCGTCCATAAAGGAGAAGACCTTGTGCTGAGCAGTATTGTCAACCAGAACGTCAATATGAGGTAGAGGGAAGTCATCCTTAGGGCTCGCCCTGTTCAAATCCCTGTAGTCAACACACATTCGGACCTTACCATCCTTCTTCGGTACTGGAACCACATTGGCAACCCACTGAGGGTAAGAAGTCACTGCTAGGAAACCGGCGTCAAATTGTTTCATAACCTCAGCCTTGATTTTCTCGGACATCTCTGGGCGCATACGGCGGACCTTCTATTTTACCAGAGGACATTCTTCCTTGGTAGGCAGGCGATGAACCACAATGTCGGTATCCAACCCAGGCATATCTTCGTAAGACCAGGAAAAGATTTCCACGTAGTCATGCAGCATCTGAATCAACCGTTGTTTCACACTAAGCTCCAGATTTGCATCGATCTTGACTTCCTTTTTGTCTGTCTCAGTACCCAGATTCACTGTTTCCACTAGCTCTTCATGTGGCTGAATGGACCTCTCTTCCTAGAGTAACAGTCTTGCAAGTTCACCAGGCACTTCGCAATCATCTTCACCTTCGTCTTCGGCTAAGTTGATCGGATTTTCGAAGTCATAACTAGCAGTAACAGAGTCGTTACCAGTGAGATCCAGAGTGGATTGAGACCTGTATATGTGAGTGTGTGTAAAATAACTGTTTTGCAATATATAATAAAGAAAGACAAGGAGCGCAAAATTTGAAATGCAAAAAACGTCCAATGCTTTTATTAATGATATATGAAAATGGCACACAAAAGCCCTCACAAATGAAGCCACGGTGCCCCGGGTAAGACACCGGGCCATAAAGTTTCACAATATTGTCTGTTACAAATTCAAAACAAAGAGTTCATTACTGAGTAACAAAAGTAATAGGGATGAAGTCCTTTGCTGTCCAGTTGCTTGGTCCACCATTGGTCGTAGGGTAGATCCAGCTGTTGAATTCAGACTCCTCCAAGTCATCTTCGATGGCATTTACTCCCGCGTTGCTGATGAACACAAGAGGTCTTCCAATCCTTGCACTATGAACAGCCCTTTGAGCTTCTGCAGTGAAACCCAAACCAAACTTGTTAGTCTTCTGAGTGAAATCAGGAAGTCGGCCCCAGTTTGCATACTCACCCTTCTTAATAACAGCCCGGGCATCCTTTAAGGAAGCCATCTTCATAGGAGAATCTTCAACCACAGTCTCAGCTGATGCCAGTGTTTGAGGAACCTCTTCAAAGTGTTGAAATGGGGTCTCAATGAACTCCCCATCCATCTCTACGTATCTGAACGAGTTGAGGTGGCTGACCATATACTCTTCCTCCCCCTGTACTGTTACAATCTTCCCTCTGACCGGGTATTTCAGCTTCTGGTGGAGCGTTGAGGTAACAGCTCCAGCTTTATGGATCCATGGACGACCTAGTAAACAAGAATAGGACGGCCGAATGTCCATCACGTAGAATGTGGAATTGAAGACCTGAGAACCAACTTTAATTGGAATATCAACCTCACCATGGACCATCCTTTTAGACCCATCAAAGGCCCGGACAACAATGTTACTTGGCTTCAGCTCCAACCCTTTGCAATCCAACCTGTCTAGATCTTTCTTGGGCAAGACGTTCAATGAGGAACCAGTATCAACTAACACATGTGCAAGAGTAGTGCCCCTGCATTCAATGGAGATATGCAGGGCATCGTTATGGTTCTTCCCTTTAGCCGTCAGATCAGCGTCGGAGAAACCCAAACCATTATCAGCAGTTAAATTGGCCACACAATCGGTAAACTGATCAGCTGATGTCTCTTGTGGCACGTGGGCCGTCTTCAGGAAGGTAATCAGAGCCTTGGCATGGGCCTCTGAACACAACAACAGTGATAACATAGAAATCTTGGATGGGGTTTACCCCAGTTGCTCAACTACATTATAATCACTCTTCTTAATAATCTTTAGGATCTCTTCCATCTCTTGTTTGGAAGCTTCAACAGTGGTGGTCTTTGGCGCCTCCGTCTGGGCAGGCATATCAGTGGTGATCCCTTTGCCCCGAGCGTTAGATGACTCAGCGGCAGGGGTAAGGATAGGAACTCGCTCAGGAATGGCAGTAGGTACACTTGCATGCGTAATGACAACGGGTCTTCGGACAGTTGGTGGAGCAATATCAGGTGAGAAAAGTCTACCACTGCGGGTGACTTTA
Organism: Vicia faba; assembly: GCA_948472305.1. Taxonomy (NCBI): domain Eukaryota; kingdom Viridiplantae; phylum Streptophyta; class Magnoliopsida; order Fabales; family Fabaceae; genus Vicia; species Vicia faba. The sequence continues at coordinate 91,580,407 of OX451738.1, forward strand.
GCAAGCCCAGTAATATTGTTGACGCCGGTATCAGCATCAAACTCTTGTTTAATTCCAAGAACATAAACATCTTCCCCATAGTGCCAAGGGACAACTTTATCAGAGGTGTAGGGGATGGGCCCCGGAATAGTGATGATTATGGATGCAATCTTCGGAACAGGCGTAATTCTGACAGGCTTCCTCGAGGGAGCATTGGGAGAATTGTTGAAAATGGTAATGATGACAACTTCTTCAGTAGGAGCGGATGGAACAACTGTCTTCTCAAATAAGATTTCCTTGCTATCCATCAGGTTTTGGATACCTGACTTCAAAGATGGGCAACTGGTAGGTAGAACAGAACATATATGGCAACCTTTACCACAGCCCGGAAATAAACCGGCTAGCAACAGGTTCTTCTTGACAGTCATCAGAGGGGTAACAACATCATCTACAGAAACTACAAACAAGTCTTCCTCTACATCATTCACTCCATGCTTGGGCATGGGAGCAGTCACAACATTAGGCCTCTCGGGCGCCTCAAACTCAATCTCCTTTGCATCGATTAGGTCTTGAACCTTGTTCTTCAAAGCCCAACAATCATCCGTATTATGCCCCGGGCTATCAGAGTGATAAGTGCAATGGGCGTTAGGGTTATACTTTGGTGATGTTGTATTTACAATCTTCGGAGCTTCTTTTAGAGTCACCAGATTGGTCGTCAGTAACTATGGCAATATCTGAGACAAAGTCATGCTGAGACGAGTGAATTGCCTTCGAGGTCTCTCGCCCCTTTGTTGGTTGTGATGCTGAGGAGCACCAACAGGTTTTGAAATAACAACCGTATTAACAGCTTGGCGGTGTTCCGGTCTACTCTGTCTTGTTGAACCGTAGACAACACTGGATTCTTTCTTAAACGGCTTCTTCTCGGTGCCCGAGGAGGCACCCTTCTGTATCTTCCCAGCCTTGATACCAGCTTCAATCCTCTCACCAGTCAAGATAAGGTCTGTAAACCCGGCTGAAGAGCTTCCAATCAAATGGTTAAAGAATGGACCAGACAGGGTCCCCAAAAACATATTAACAAGTTCACGTTAAGCTAAAAGAGGTTGCACCCTTCCGGCAAGGTCTCTCCATTTTTGAGCATACTCTTTAAATCCTTCACCCGTCCCTATTGACATGCCCTGGAGTTGGGTACGCGTAGGAGCGAGGTCGGAGTTATACTGATACTGCCTATAGAATGCAATAGCCAAATCCTCCTAGCTGCGGATACTGGCTCCATCCAGCTGATAGAACCACTCAAGCTGAGTCCCTGAGAGACTGTCTTGAAAGAAATGGATCCACAAGTTCTTATCAGCAGTATAAGGTTGGATCTTCCTCACATATGACCAGAGGTGCAGCTTTGGACAGGACGCTCCGTCATACTTGGCAAAGGCAGGTGCCTTGAACTTATGGGGAATTACCACCCCAGAGGATAGACCTAGATCTCTGAAGTCCAGACCGGGCACCTTCTATATCTCCATAGCGCTCAAACGGTCCTCCAGCTATTTGTACTTATCCTCAGCAGGAGGATACTTTTCTTCATCATAGTCCGTCTCGTTGTCGGAGACCATAGGGCTAGGAGCCCTCCTTTCTTGTGGGTTGTCTTTCCCTCCAGATGAGGTGGCCAGATCAACTTCATTTTGCAGCCCGTTTCCAAACCTGCGTCCGGTGTTAAATAGGACGGTCCTCTTTTTCTTCTTCTTCCTCTCTTTCAGAATCAGGGTCTTCAGGTCCTGCTGACCCTTAGCTAGGCTCATGACCAACTCTTGAAATTGGGCATTCTGGGCCTGGAGGGCCTTGATAGCTTGCTCAGTGGAAGGTTCAGTAGACATGATGATTGCTGAAATAAACAGTGAAGAAGATAAGAGTCTTGTAAAAGGGTACCTGTTTATGAAGTGCATGAGATGAAATGCGTATGATTTATGATTTCAAAGACAATCGGGATTCAAATTTGTAAACAAGAAAGTAAACACACTTTATTAGATTTAAACTTCGAAATTTAAATTGTTCAACAAATTGCCCTTGGGCGTTACAAGAATGGAAATACTGAAAAGTAAATAAAAACTGTAAAAGAAATCATCAAAGGTCCATCAATGCTCCCATGGCCTCTTCTTCTCAGTGCGGATATAATCATTCAGGGTCCGCTCGTTCTCCAGTTGCTTAGTCAGCTTCTGGATCTTCTGTTCTTGTTCATTGAACTTCTCCCGATAAGAATCTCGTTCTTCCCGCAGTTGCGTCCAAGACCTCTTCAGTGTGCCACTATTAGTGGGCGTATGAGGATGGAGAATAGTTGGAAGAACCCCGTCTTTATCAGCAACTTCAAGAGTAACAGGCCTGGCAGCTTCATATGGCATACCTAACTTCTGGGCACGGATGCGGACCCATCTGAGATATGGCTCCATTGGCAGAGAAGTCTTTGGTCCCAACTCATGTGGGTCAGATTTGTGAACTCTATCCCAAGCCATGATGAATCTACGACGCAGCTCGTCGCTATCTCCCTGAAAATCAAAGATGATATGAGGTATCAACATCTCATGAGGCCCTTCTCTTCTGGCTCTTCCAAACTTACGGAGAGCTAAACATGGGTTATAAGAAATTCCTCCATGGGTTCCTGTGATCGGTGGATCTGGAACTGACTGTTTAACGCTGGTTCGCGAAATGTCGCGGAAGCAAGAGTCGCCACCGTCTTTTATTTTCTCCAAATGGAAAGGACAAAAGCACAGAAAAATTCCTTAAAGAGATTGCTCTCGGTTCGGGAGGTAGATTATAGAAAGGGAAGGTGTTAGCACCCTTTCTATCCATGGTTATCCATGGGCTCTTAGATACTTGCTCATTGTGTTTTCAAAAAATGGTTTGTTTTCTTTTCAACTGTGGGTTTTAAAAAGTTTCTTTGAAAATTTCAGTTCGACTCTTGTATCGGTCCTCAAGAGTGTTTGAAAAATTGCTTTCGAAAGCTTTTTGAAAAGGTATCAGTGTGAAAAGTGTTTTTTTGATTTGTTTTGAAGTTTAGAGCAAGTATCTAGAGTCGTCTACCTACCCTAAGGAATTCGTCTGTGTAGATGTCCTTTAAAGTAGTGCCATCCCACCATTGAGAGGTAGGTAGCACCACCGTTGGAGGTGTTCGGGTCAATTCGAGTTTAGGGACATGGTGATCACCAGAGTAATGGGAAGACACCTTAGAAGCTACCCTCATGCCAGGTTCCCGGATCATGAGGACTTACTAAGACATCCTCTACTCGACGATCACCTTTCGAGGCAAGGCAACAGTGAGGCGTACCCTAGGGGTGGTGTATGCGATTCGTGTGTCATTTTCATTTATTTTTGTCTTTTGTCATGTTAAAGGTGTTCTACGCTTGTTTTTATTTATGTCCATACATTCTTTCATGCCATTATTTAATAGTTAAAGATTTGCGAAAAGTAAAAGTTCTAAGCTATTACAAAAGGCGCGGGTCCACATCACCAAAATTAAACCAGGACCCGATTTGACAGAAAAATAAATAAAGAAATAAAGAGTGCGAGAAATTAATTACAAGGCTTCGGGAGAGATACATAAATATTTAAACGAAATAAAATAAATATGCGAATTAATAATAATTAAAAACGAGGGCGTTGGACCCTTTTTGCAAAATTAAATTAAACGGTGACATTAATTAATTAAAAAAACAAAGGAAATTGTTTTTTTTTTTGTATTTTATGATGTTAATGAAAAAAGAGAGTTAATTAAAATTAAAATAAGATGCTAACCCTAATTCTAATTATTTTTAATTTATTAAGAAAAATGTTGAAGTTTTTAACCTAAAATTAACCCTAATTTTTATATACAATTTAATTATAAAAATAAATATATAATATTTAATTATTATAAAAGAAGAAAAAAAAGTTGAAAATTAATTAAACCCCTATTCTATATTTTTTAGATTTTTTATTAAAAGAATTAAAATTAAAACCTAATTTAAAACTAAATTTAATTATATGCAATTTAATTACAAAAAATATTAAAATAAATATTTATTATTTTTTTCTCTTTTTCTGATTTTTTATGTTTTATGTATTTTATGAAAACATTAAATTAATTAAACAAGCAATAATTAAAATAAAAATAGAAATAATGCAAAAGAAAATATTAAAAATGGCAAACCTAGGGGGGTTGCAGTCCCCAAAGTGGAGGTGATGCCCAGTAACCTTGAGCCCAAATCAGCATGGCCTTGTTGATTTTTTCTGGGAGCATACACACGCGTTGACTTGGATTCATGATGTGCTCTAACTCTCAGCCTTGTGATTGATCCCAACAAACGCGTGGCACGCTTGTGATCGTGGGTGTATGATAGAGCCTTGTATTGAACCTGCATGGGAATATTGTTTGCAAAATAATATGGGAATAATGAAGACCTGGGGCTCGAACCCAGGTCATGTACGTTGCCAACACTCTCGCTTACCACTGAACCAATTCACGTGCGTTTAATATATAACAACTAACAAATATTATAAAAGAAACAAGCGTTAGTGGGGCCTCCGCGCGCGAACTTTCAAACTAGCCACCCATCGCTTGCCACGAGATCATCTTCTCCATTGTTTTATTTTTTCCTGAAACATAAACATCATAAGCAACGGTTTTGTTAGCGTTCTCCTAGGCTAGCTTCTGAAAAATAGCGACTAGCCCTGTGATGCTCATAAATTGAGCGCGAGAGTTCCATTGTCTTCGTCCAAGTCCCCTGAATCCATTCCTGGCATCGTGGTGGTCTGATTTTACTGTATTCCAAAACCCCCAATTTGAAGGTTGAAGAACCCTAAATATTATCAATGGCAGATTCGCATACAATGCCCAAAACTTCAATCAAGTTATGTGGTTAGCTTCAGAACAAAGTAATTAGTACAAAATCATGAACAAAATGCAATGATATGGTCTAAATCATAGAATACGATTATGCAAAAAGAGTGATACAATTCACCCTCAATTTACCAATTCTCTGAGTATAGGGCCAAGTTTTTGATGGGAATCGTTTACTAGCAACCTTGGCAAGCTAATGGAATAGGTTTGGAGGCTTGAATTGACCTGCAAGTCTATTTTCAGTTATGGAGTTTTTTGACAAATTTCAAGTTTTGTTTTCCATATTTCTGAGCAGCTGCGTGGTTCTTTGAATTAGGGTTGTGTTCTATGTATAAGTAAGAGTTAATTAGGTCAAGAATTCTGATCAAAATCCATGCATTGATGGTTTATGAGATTTGATTTTCTTCAAGATCTTTTTCAATCTTTTTCCATTCTATTTGACACCAAATCATGCCAAAACTTTCCAAAAATGATCATGCACGAATCTTGAATGTCTAATGAGAGTATTTTCTGCACAAAGAGATTTGATTTCATTAGTTTTGTATTTTTCATGTATTTTATTTAATTAAATGATTTATTAATAATAAAAAATCCAAATAAATAAATAAAAATGGAGAAAAACTTCCCTTTGGGCCTAATGGTCGTGCACATGCTTGGGATAATGAATTGTGGAAGAAAAATGGGCCCATTAGAAATTTTAGGTCATTTGAATCAATGTTGACTTTTCAAAATATCCAAAAATTTCCCAACTTCCACAAGGCATAACTTGCTCAATGTTTAAGCTTTGCTCATGTTCTTGGACATTTTGGAAAGGTCTTTGAGTCCTCTAACCAATGCCTTTGGTCCCATGTCATTTTGATTTACCAATCTCAATTTATGGCCTTTGACTTAAAGTCCCTTTTTGTTGACTTTTGAAAATGACCTATAATGTTGAAATTGATAACTTTTTGTGAGAGCATTTCTTGGACTTGAAGTATGAAGATGAGTTGTAGGAAATGTCTTTCTCTTCAAAATGAGCTTTGGATGGAATTTTTCTGATAATCCATGTGAAAGTTATGCCCTGGTCAATTTACAGTTGACTTTTCCAGCTATCCAAATAAGGAAACTTTTGCATCTTGATGATTTTTGAGCCAAACTTTGAGAATCATGATCAAGCATTGATCAAATGATGTTTAAGGCTTCAAAATGAGATGTTGACCAAAATTTTGAACTTTTGACTGTCAAATGACCATTTTGCCCCTACAGTTGAATGTAGTGCAATTAGGGTTTTTGACTGTGCAATTTTGAGCTGAAAGTCTTGAAACTTGATATGAGGATGCTTGACCATGTTTATAGGCATGTGAGACTTGATTGGACCTTTGGAAACTTCATTTTCTTGACCAGAATGAAAACCCTAATCTTGACTGTTTAGGAGACCCTTGCACTGTGCAACCCTTGGGGAATTTTGAAGCTTTGACTTGGAAATTTCTTGAAGAATATGGGAGGGTAAATTTTGGGGTACAACAGTTGCCCCTGTTCAATCTTCTTAGACCTGAGGATGCAGATTGGCTGACGTGCCTTTCGTAATCCGAAGGTGGAAGATGATTGAACACTAGAGTGCCCAGAAATTTGCGCTCACATAGTAGCAGTGTGATGATGGGAATGGGCTTATAGATGCCATTTGGAGATTGACGGATAGGATGATGGGATTATAGATGCCATCTGGGTGTTGATCGCCTAAGAGATTCCTTAGCGAGAACCTGCGTACCTGCAAAAGAAAAAAGAGTACCTGACACGTTGCAGGAGCTGGTTTTCAGATGCTTGGTATAGATGTGTCCTGACTGGTTACAGGAGCTGAATCTGGATCTTCAAAAGGTGATGAATAAACCAGGGATGGTTACTACCTCAGCAGGAATGGTGAGAGAACCTTGAATGATTTAATCTCAAAAGCGGACGTTTGAGAAAATCTTGGTGGGAATTACCATCTTCGCAGTATCGGGAAGAGAACCAATAGGCAATTATAATCTCAAAAGCGGACGTTTGAGAAAAACCTGGGATGGAATTATCATCTCACGCACCGTCGGGGAGAGAACCATAGGAAATTATAATCTCAAAAGCGGACGTTTGAGAAAAACCTGGAATGGAATTATCATCTCACGCACCGTCGGGGAGAGAACCATAGGAAATTATAATCTCAAAAGCGGACGTTTGAGAAAAACCTGGGAAACTTCTACTGAGTCTTCATCAGAAAAATCTGTTTGGGATCGATTTAGCTGGACTAGAGAAGGCCTTGGACTGGATAAGAAATCTTCGGAGTCGATTAACTGAACCGGTCCAGGTCTTGAAATATGATGGAGAATTTAGCTGAATCTTTCCTGAAAAGTGAAGGTCAGTCATATGCAATGCATGATATGGATCAAGCGATAAATGAGATTTGTAAGGTATGATGCGTATATGCATGCTATAATGATGTATGTGATTTTTAGGAATGTATGTTTTCGTCTAGGAAAGTAAATCCTTGACGGGTGCCGGGAAGTCACTCCTGGGCTGATGTTGAAGAATAAGCTTTTACTTCCGCTGGGGATGATGATTGCAAGAATACCGGTAGGAGAAGATAACTCCGTTGGGGAATAAACTTGGCGAATGGAATATTCTGCGGGGAGAAAAATACTCTAGCGACCATGCTGGGGAGCGATACTCTGTGGGGATAGAGATGCTTTGCTGAGTTGTTGATAATAGTTTGCTGGGGATATCTTTGTTGTATCGGAAGTGTTAATAGACTTCGCTGGGGGGTAAGAGAACTGTGTCGGCGACGACCTTTCCATGGCTTTTGGCTGAGGATAACCCAGTTATATCCTGTTAAGGAAATAACTCTTTGAATAATGTCGGACGACGCGTTCGCGCTCTGCGAGGGATAAGCTTCCAAAATCTACTGGGGATAAGCTTATTGCTTGGGGAGATGAATTCCAACCTTTCTGGGGAACTGGATTGGACTCTCCTGGGGAAGTTTTGAACTGCGGGGGAAGTGATTCCTTTGAATGTTTGATATGCCGCCGGGGAACAATCTTTAGACCAAGACTGCCGGGGATGCTTGTTTAAGAATACATGTACTGCTGGGGGGAATGTTGAGATCTGCTGGTAGGATACTCAACTTCCTTAAGATTGACTGTAGCTTTGCTTGGGGAGAGTGCACTGACTTGCTGACTTACTCTCTGGGGAATTAAGATGTATTGGTCATGTTCTTTAGCTGAATCTACCTTGGTACCTTGGAGGACAGAACAATTAGATTGCTTAGACAACTCTTTATTGCCCCTGTTTCTAATGCTACCTGTAATTAATCCTTTGTTTCGTATGCAAATATTCATGAGTTTAGCAAATTATTGTCAATGCATATATCACAAATTGAACCTTGGACGTTCTTCGCAAAACAAAACAGAAAAAAGAAAAATAGTTGGCACGTTTAACTGAAAAGTATATTTGTATTGATTTTGAATGGCCTGAAAATAGGCGTTTTGTGTACAAGAGGCTGACGTCCTAGTAAGAGAACGCCGCTGAACAAAAGAGTTTATACAAATTTTGTACAAAAGAAAATAAAACAGCTGTGTGAAATATGATCCCACTGGGTTTCAACTCTGCTATTGCCCTTATAACTCCGAGCGTCTCATCACTTGATGACCTTGGTTGAAGGTGAAGCTGACTGATCGATGCCGTCTGAACTTGATGTAGATACCGGATTCTGGATGCAAAGTGATCCAATGAGACATAGTATTACGCTTTTATCCCTAACTTTTGCCTGGACCGCCCTTTCGGGTTTTCAGTCCACCGGGATACCCATTTTTGCCCAAGCCGCCTTTTCAGGTTTTCGACTTGCCGGGTGTACAGATTTTTTTTCATTTCATCCCTTCATTTTGCCCGAACCCTTTTGGTTCGACGGGAAGCCCTAATTTTTGCCTAGGCATGTCAGCCTAGCGGGTCTTTTTCATGCGTAGTATCTTTTTACTATGTCTGCATTGGCGGGGTGAGGAAGGTCGTCACCATCCATGTTGGTCAATATCATTGCTCCTCCTGAGAACACATGTTTAACCACAAATGGCCCTTCATACGTAGGGGTCCATTTGCCCCTTGGATCACTCTGAGGAAGGATGATTCGCTTGATTACCAGATCCCCAACTTGATATTCCTGTGGTCTGACTTTTTTGTTAAATGCCCTGATCATCCGTTTCTGATACGTCTGACCATGACAGATAGCAGCAAGTCTCTTTTCATCAATGAGGTTGAGCTGATCAAGTCGTGTCTGGATCCAATCATCTTCGTTCAGATTTGCATCCTTCATTATCCGGAGAGAGGGTATTTGCACTTCGATTGGTAAGACTGCCTCCATACCATAAACCAAAGAGAAAGGAGTTGCCCCGATTGACGTCCTAGCTGAGGTACGGTACCCATGTAGAGCGAACGGTAACATCTCGTGCCAATCTTTATAAGTCACTGTCATTTTCTGCACGATTTTCTTGATGTTCTTGTTTGTTGCTTCTACAGCCCCATTCATCTTCGGTCTGTAAGGAGAAGATTGTGGTGCTGTATCTTGAACTGCTCGCAGAGCTCAGCGATCATCTTATTGTTCAGATTGGTACCGTTGTCTGTAATAATTCGTTCAGGGACGCCGTACCGACAGATCAGATTATGCCGAATGAACCATGCCACAACAGTCTTGGTTACCGTAGCATAGGAAGCTGCTTCGACCCACTTTGTAAAGTAATCAATCGCCACTAGGATGAAGCGATGCCCATTAGATGCCGTAGGTTTAATCTCACCAATCATGTCTATGCCCCACATTGCAAACGGCCAAGGCGCAGTCAGAACATTCAGGGGAACTGGAGGAACATGCACCTTGTCTGCGTAAATCTGGCATTTATGGCATGTCCTGGAATGTTGGTAACAGTCAGCTTCCATTATGGACCAGTAATACCCTGCACGAAGGATCTTTTTAGCCATAGTGTGTTCACTGGAATGTGTACCAAAGGTCCCTTCATGTAGCTCTTCCATGATCCTTCCTGCTTCAGTCTTATCCACACAACGCAGTAAGGTTGAATCATGGTTTCGCTTGTACAGGATGCCGTTGCTAAGGAAGAACTTTGCCGCGAACCTTCTCAGGAACTTCTTATCATTGATAGATGCACCTTCAGGGTATTCCTGAGTTTCCAAGTATCTTTTTACTTCATGGTACCAAGGCTTCTCAGTCACCAATTCAGTCTCGAGATCGCAACAGTATGCCGGTTCGTCCAGTTTCCAGATGATGATCCGGGGAGCCTCATTATCCCATTTAACTTTGAACATAGAAGACATTGTGGCTAACGCGTCCTCCAGCTGATTCTCTTCTCTTGGAAAGTGCTCAAAGGTTATCTCTGTGAAGTGGGGGATCAAGGTCAACACACATTCTCTGTAAGGAATCAGGTTTGGATGTTTCGTATCCCACTCTCCTTTGATCTAATTGATCATGAGAGCGGAATCTCCGAAGACACTCAGAAACTTAATCCTTAGGTCGATCGCAGCTTGAAGACCCATGATGCACGCCTCATACTCTGCCATGTTGTTGGTACAGTTGAAACATAGCCGGGCAGTGAGCGGAGTATGAGTGCCTTGAGGAGATATGATTATAGCGCCGATACCATTTCCCAAAGCGTTGGAGGCTCCGTCAAAGTGCATAGACCATCGGGATCCTGGTTCAGGTCCTTCATCCGGTCCAGGTACTTCACAATCAGTTACAATCATGATGCTTTCATCCGGAAACTCGAAGTTCATTGACTGATAATCATCAACTGCTTGATGTGCCAAGTGGTCTGCCAATACACTTCCCTTGATGGCTTTCTGGGTCTGTACTGAATGTCGTATTCCGTCAAGATCATCTGCCATCTTGTAATTCTCCCAGACAGAGCAGGCTTTTCGAATATATACTTTATAGGATCCATCTTTGAGATCAACAAGGTAGTGTGAGTCAGCATATACTGTCTCAGCCGGCGAGCAGCCCATACCAAAGCGCAACAAGTTTTCTCAAGCAGTGAGTATCGGGTCTCACAGTCGGTAAACTTTTTGCTAAGGTAATAAATGGCGTGCTCTTTTCGGCCAGACTCGTCATGCTGCCCCATCACACACCCCATTGAGTTGTCAAGCACTGTCAGGTATAATATCAGAGGTCTCCCCTCAACCGGTGGCATAAGGATAGGTGGTTCTTGGAGATACTCTTTGATTCTGTCAAACGCAGCCTGACATTCATCGTTCCAACGTACTACCTGATCTTTCTTCAGCAGCTTGAAGATTGGCTCACAGGTAGCAGTTAGGTGTGAGATGAAGCGAGCAATGTAATTCAGACGTCCTAGAAAGCCCCTGACTTCCTTCTCTGTCTTAGGAACTGGCATCTCTTGAATAGCTTTAACCTTAGCAGGGTCCACTTGAATGCCCTTGTCACTTACGACGAAGCCTAGCAACTTCCCAGATCTTACCCCGAAGGTGCACTTGTTCGGGTTCAACCTCAGCTTGTATAGTTTCAACCGGTCAAACAACTTCTGCAGATGATCTAGGTGCTCTTCCTCAGTCTGGGACCTTGCGATCATGTCGTCAACATACACTTCTATCTCATGATGGATCATGTCATGAAATAAAGCAACCATGGCACGTTGATAGGTTGCCCCAGCGTTCTTCAGTCCGAATGGCATGACCTTGTAACAGAAGGTGCCCCACTGAGTAACAAATGTAGTCTTTTCCATGTCTTCAGGTGCCATCTTAATCTGATTGTAACCTGAGAAACCATCCATGAAAGAGAACACCTTGTGTTGAGCTGTATTATCAACAAGGACATCAATGTGAGGTAGGGGGAAATCATCCTTGGGGCTGGCCCTGTTCAGATCCCTGTAATCGACACACATTCTGACCTTACCGTCTTTCTTAGGTACCGGCACCACAATAGAAACCCACTGAGGGTAGGAAGTCACTGCAAGGAACCCATCATCAAACTGCTTCATAACCTCGGCTTTAATCTTCTCAGACATCTCTGGACGCATACGGCGGACCTTTTGCTTAACTGGAGGGCAATCTTCCTTAGTTGGCAAGTGATGGACCACAATATCGGTATCCAACCCGGGTATGTCTTCGTAGGACCAGGCAAAGATCTCCATATAATCATGCAGCATCTGAGTCAACCGTTGCTTTACGCTGAGCTCTAGGTTGGCACTAATCTTTACCTCTTTCCTGTCTTCTTCAGTACCCAAGTTTATTGTTTCCACTGGCTCTTCATGGGGTTGAATTGCCCTCTCTTCCTGAAGCAACAGTCTTGCAAGCTCGCCAGGCACTTCGCAATCCTCTTCACCTTCGTCTTCGGCTAAGTTGATCGGATTTTCGAAGTCATAACTGGGAGTAGCAGAGTCGTTATCAGTGAGATCCAGAGTGGATTGAAACCTGTATGAGTGAGTGTGTGTGTAAATACAGCTGTTTTGAAATATATGTAAAGGAAAGAAAGACAGAAAAGGAGCATAAAATTTGCAATGCGAGAAAACGTCCAAGATTTTCATTCATGATATATGAAATGACAATTTATATGCCCTCACAAATGAAACCGCGGTGCCTCGGGTAAGACACCGGGCCATAAAGTTCAATTTATTGTTTATTACAGATACCAAAAACATAGGAATTCATTACTTAGTAACAAGAGAAACAGATAGGTTGTCCTTTGCACTCCAATTATTAAGTCCACTGTCGGTTTCCGGGTAGATCCAGCTATCAAACTCAGCTTCATCCACTTCGTCTTCGTCCCCAATAGCATTTACTCCATGAGCAGGCAGGGGAGCTGTCACTACATTAGGCTTCTCAGATGCCTCAAACTGTACCTCCTTGGCGTCAATAAGATCCTGCAGCTTGCTCCTTAATGCCCAACAGTCATCAGTGGAGTGCCCCAGGCTATCAGAATGGTAAGCACAATGGGCATTCGGGTTGTACTTAGGAGATGCAGTATTTGGAAACTTCGGCGCCTCTCTGACAGTCACTAGGTTGGTTGAGAGCAACTGTGGCAAGATTTGGGATAGGGTCATGCTTAACCGGGTGAATTCTCTCCGGGGTCTTTCAGCCCTTTGAGGATTGGTTGGCCGAGGAGCGGCAGTAGGCTTGGCAATCGTTACCGCACTGACAGATTGGCGGCGTTCAAATCTTTCTGATCTCCGGGAGCCATATACAGCACTAGCCTCCTTTTTGAAGGGTTTCTTCTCAGAGCTAGACGATGCACCCTTCAGAATCTTACCAGACTTTAACCCAGCCTCAATTCTTTCTCCAGTCAGGATTAAATCAGTGAACCCTGCAGACGAATTCCCGATAAGATGGTTGAAAAACGGCCCAGATAGGGTCCCCAAGAACATGTCTACCAACTCCCGATCAGTCAACGGAGGCTGCACCCTGCCAGCCAGGTCTCTCCACTTCTGAGCGTACTCCTTAAAACCTTCACTTGAACCTAACGACATACCCTGGAGTTGGGTACGTGTAGGGGCAAGGTTGGCATTATATTGATACTGCTTATAGAAAGCAGTAGCCAACTCCTCCCAGTTACGAACTTTGGTCCCATCCAGCTGATAGAACCATTCGAGGTGAGTCCCTGAAAGACTCTCCTGGAAGAAGTGGATCCACAAATTCTTATCCGCTGAGTACGGTTGGATTTTCCGAACATAGGACCTGAGATGTAGCTTGGGACAAGACGCCCCGTCATATTTAGTGAAAGATGGTGCTTTGAATTTCCGAGGAATAATCACACCAGTAGACAAACCCAGATCTCCAAAATCCAGCCCAGGTACCTGTTGTATCTCCATAGCATTCAACCTATCCTCCAGCTGCTTGTATCTGTCTTCTACAGGAGGGTATTGCTCTTCATCAAAATCAGTCTCGTTGTCGGAGACTACCGGACTAGGAACCCTTGCCTCTTGAGGAGTACCCTTGCCAACAGAAGAACCAGCCTCTTCATGCTGCAGAGTATTGCCGAACCTTCGGCCCGAGTTGAACAGAACAGTCCTTCTCTTCTTCTTCTTCTCCTTCTTCAGGAGCATAGCCTTCAGCTCTTCTTGGCCTTGAGCCAAACCCTTGATTAATTCCTGAAACTGCGCATTCTGCGCCTGAAGAGCTTTGATGGATGTCTCAGTTGATGACGAGTCGGGATTCATGATGCTGAAATAAACAGCGAAGAACGGTAAGCAACCTGAAAAGGAGAAAACATGCTATGCACATGATGAATGGAATGCGTATGATTTATGTTTTCAAAGACAATCGGGAATCAACTTTGTAAACAAAAGGAACACACTTCATTAGATTCAACTTTGAAACTGAAATTATTCAACAGGTTTCCCTTAGGCGTTACATGAAAGGAAATACTGAAAAGGAAATAAAACTGTAAAAGCACATCTGGAGCTCCTTATTGATCCCATGGTCTCCTCTTCTCAGTACGGATGTAGGCATTCATAGCTCGCTCATTCTCCAACTGCTTTGTCAGCTTCTGGATCTTTAATTCCTGCTCGTTGAACTTTTCCCGGTAAGAATCCCGCTCTTCTCGCAGTTGCGACCAAGATCTCTTTAATGTCTCATAATCAGTAGGTATCTGAGGAGGAAGGACAGTTGGAGGAACACCATCTTTGTCAGGACACTCAAGAATGACGGGTCTGACAGCTTCATACGGCATACCTAACTTCTGAGCACGGATGCGAACCCATTTGTAGTAGGCTTCCATAGGTAAAGAAGTCTTTGGCCCTAACTCCTGTGGGTCAGCTTTATGAACCTTGTCCCAAGCCTTGATGAACCTACGACGTAGCTCGTCACTATCCACCTGAAATTCAAAACTGATGTGAGGCACCAACATCTCATGGGGACCTGCTCTTCTTGCTCTTCCAAACTGACGGAGCGCTAGACATGGATTGTAAGAGACCCCTCCTTGGGTACCAATCAGAGGAACATTAGGGTATTCCCTGCATCGATCAATAATAGCTATCTCATCCAAACCTCTGCAAGTCCAAATGATGTCTTTGTCGGTGAGAGACATTAACCTGTGAGCCCAACCTCTTCCTTCTTGGTTCTTTAGTACGAACTTGGGGAGGTGTGAAATAAACCACCTCACCAACAAAGGGATACAACACCATAGGGTTCCTCGTCTTCGGGTAGTACGAGCATGAAGCTGTTGCAAGATGTCACCCAAGAGAGTGGGCACAGGATTCTGAGACATAAAGATCCTTATGGCAGTGACACTGATGAAGTTGTCAGGATTAGGAAACAGGACTAACCCATAGATTAGGAGAGCCAAGATGTCTTCATATGCCCTAAAGTCCAGGTCATTCCAGAAACTGTTAGCTTTACCAATCAGAAACTTGGCCAAGAAACCCTTAACTCCGCTTCTAGTTACCCAGTTGTCTGTTACCTCTTGATGGGTCAAAGGAAGAGCTGCAGCAACATCCTCAAGTCTGAGGGTCTTTTCCCAGCCAGTAAAGGGAGTCTGATCCAAGATAGGGATACCAAGCAAATCAGAGAACTCTTCCAGGGTAGGGACCAGCTGGAAGTCTTGAAAGGTGAAGCACTGGTACAGAGGGTCATAGAACTGGGTCAGAACACTCATCAACTGTTGATCCCGCTTTGCAGTGACTAAACTGAGAAGAGAACCATGCCTCTGAATGAAGGAAGTGGTATTTGGAATTCTGCTAACCAACTCATCAAGCAACTCAGGTGAACGAACAAAGTTGAACCGGATAGTATTCCTTCGCACAGGCATCATAATGTCCTACAAAACAGAGTAAAGATGAAACCCTCTTGTCTTTGAAATGGTCAGTCCTTATGCAGGATGCATGCAATGCTCATGATGTTATGATGCTATGATAAAGCACACCACAAATAGATACAAAGGCAAACATGGTAAGGCACACAAGTCACACAAGGCAAGCCCCTAAAGTTTAGGCCAGCATGAGGTCTAGGTACTACCCTCTTTCAGTTCGTTGGTTCATACCTGTCCTAATCAAAAGTAACCGGGTTCTTAGAGGATCCCAATATCATTGACTACCCTCAATCGGTCATAACTCCAGCATCGCAATCTTTTCTTGCGGCCAGAACCATCACGAGAGTTTAGCCTCAATGGGCGTAGCATACTGCTACAATTCTAAAGGCCAAGTTGTGTCAATTAAGGTTCTAAGGTTGTTGGTGCTTAATGACTCCTTAGAAGACCCATATTCTCCTTGTTGCGACACAAGGGACATCGGTACAGACCAAGGTGCCACACCAACGTAGCCACTGTTTCACCCGTGTCGGTCTACGCCGGACAGGTCCCTCACAGCTTATGCTACCTAAACAGGGTATCCCCAGATCCGGGTTAGGATCTATGTAACTCCGATGCAACCCATAATAATAAAGCACACAAATCAATACAATTGAAAACACAGTTATGAACTAGCCCTAAGGTACACCTCACTTTAAGTATGTCCCCAGCAGAGTCGCCAGTTCTGTGATCGGTGGATCTGGAACTGACTGTTTAACGCTGGTTCGCGAAATGTCGCGGAAGCAAGAGTCGCCACCGTCTTTTATTTTCTCCAAATGGAAAGGACAAAAGCACAGAAAAATTCCTTAAAGAGATTGCTCTCGGTTCGGGAGGTAGATTATAGAAAGGGAAGGTGTTAGCACCCTTTCTATCCATGGTTATCCATGGGCTCTTAGATACTTGCTCATTGTGTTTTCAAAAAATGGTTTGTTTGCTTTTCAACTGTGGGTTTTAAAAAGTTTCTTTGAAAATTTCAGTTCGACTCTTGTATCTGTCCTCAAGAGTGTTTGAAAAATTGCTTTCGAAAGCTTTTTGAAAAGGTATCAGTGTGAAAAGTGTTTTTTTGATTTGTTTTGAAGTTTAGAGCAAGTATCTAGAGTCGTCTACCTACCCTAAGGAATTCGTCTGTGTAGATGTCCTTTAAAGTAGTGCCATCCCACCATTGAGAGGTAGGTAGCACCACCGTTGGAGGTGTTCGGGTCAATTCGAGTTTAGGGACATGGTGATCACCAGAGCAATGGGAAGACACCTTAGAAGCTACCCTCATGCCAGGTTCTCGGATCATGAGGACTTACTAAGACATCCTCTACTCGACGATCACCTTTCGAGGCAAGGCAACAGTGAGGCGTACCCTAGGGGTGGTGTGTGCGATTCGTGTGTCATTTTCATTTATTTTTGTCTTTTGTCATGTTAAAGGTGTTCTACGCTTGTTTTTATTTATGTCCATACATTCTTTCATGCCATTATTTAATAGTTAAAGATTTGCGAAAAGTAAAAGTTCTAAGCTATTACAAAAGGCGCGGGTCCACATCACCAAAATTAAACCAGGACCCGATTTGACAGAAAAATAAATAAAGAAATAAAGAGTGCGAGAAATTAATTACAAGGCTTCGGGAGAGATACATAAATATTTAAACGAAATAAAATAAATATGCGAATTAATAATAATTAAAAACGAGGGCGTTGGACCCTTTTTGCAAAATTAAATTAAACGGTGACATTAATTAATTAAAAAAACAAAGGAAATTGTTTTTTTTTTGTATTTTATGATGTTAATGAAAAAAGAGAGTTAATTAAAATTAAAATAAGATGATAACCCTAATTCTAATTATTTTTAATTTATTAAGAAAAATGTTGAAGTTTTTAACCTAAAACTAACCCTAATTTTTATATACAATTTAATTATAAAAATAAATATATAATATTTAATTATTATAAAAGAAAAAAAAAGATGAAAATTAATTAAACCCCAATTCTATATTTTTTAGATTTTTTATTAAAAGAATTAAAATTAAAACCTAATTTAAAACTAAATTTAATTATATGCAATTTAATTACAAAAAATATTAAAATAAATATTTATTATTTTTTCTCTTTTTCTGATTTTTTATGTTTTATGTATTTTATGAAAACATTAAATTAATTAAACAAGCAATAATTAAAATAAAAATAGAAATAATGCAAAAGAAAATATTAAAAATGGCAAACCTAGGGGGGTTGCAGTCCCCAAAGTGGAGGTGAAGCCCAGTAACCTTGAGCCCAAATCAGCATGGCCTTGTTGATTTTTTCTGGGAGCATACACACGCGTTGACTTGGATTCATGATGTGCTCTAACTCTCAACCTTGTGATTGATCCCAACAAACGCGTGACACGCTTGTGATCGTGGGTGTATGATAGAGCCTTGTATTGAACCTGCATGGGAATATTGTTTGCAAAATAATATGGGAATAATGAAGACCTGGGGCTCGAACCCAGGTCATGTACGTTGCCAACACTCTCGCTTACCACTGAACCAATTCACGCGCGTTTAATATATAACAACTAACAAATATTATAAAAGAAACAAGCGTTAGTGGGGCCTCCGCGCGCGAACTTTCAAACCAGCCACCCATTGCTTGCCACGAGATCATCTTCTCCATTGTTTTATTTTTTCCTGAAACATAAACATCATAAGCAACGGTTTTGTTAGCGTTCTCCTAGGCTAGCTTCTGAAAAATAGCGACTAGCCCTGTGATGCTCATAAATTGAGCGCGAGAGTTCCATTGTCTTCGTCCAAGTCCCCTGAATCCATTCCTGGCATCGTGGTGGTCTGATTTTACTGTATTCCAAAACCCCCAATTTGAAGGTTGAAGAACCCTAAATATTATCAATGGCAGATTCGCATACAATGCCCAAAACTTCAATCAAGTTATGTGGTTAGCTTCAGAACAAAGTAATTAGTACAAAATCATGAACAAAATGCAATGATATGGTCTAAATCATAGAATACGATTATGCAAAAAGAGTGATACAGTTCACCCTCGATTTACCAATTCTCTGAGTATAGGGCCAAGTTTTTGATGGGAATCGTTTACTAGCAACCTTGGCAAGCTAATGGAATAGGTTTGGAGGCTTGAATTGACCTGCAAGTCTATTTTCAGTTATGGAGTTTTTTGACAAATTTCAAGTTTTGTTTTCCAGATTTCTGAGCAGCTGCGTGGTTCTTTGAATTAGGGTTGTGTTCTATGTATAAGTAAGAGTGAATTAGGTCAAGAATTCTGATCAAAATCCATGCATTGATGGTTTATGAGATTTGATTTTCTTCAAGATCTTTTTCAATCTTTTTCCATGCTATTTGACACCAAATCATGCCAAAACTTTCCAAAAATGATCATGCACGAATCTTGAATGTCCAATGAGAGTATTTTCTGCACAAAGAGATTTGATTTCATTAGTTTTGTATTTTTCATGTATTTTATTTAATTAAATGATTTATTAATAATAAAAAATCCAAATAAATAAATAAAAATGGAGAAAAACTTCCCTTTGGGACTAATGGTCGTGCACATGCTTGGGATAATGAATTGTGGAAGAAAAATGGGCCCATTAGCAATTTTAGGTCATTTGAATCAATGTTGACTTTTCAAAATATCCAAAAATTTCCCAACTTCCACAAGGCATAACTTGCTCAATTTTTAAGCTTTGCTCATGTTCTTGGACATTTTGGAAAGGTCTTTGAGTCCTCTAACCAATGCCTTTGGTCCCATGTCATTTTGAATTACCAATCTCAAGTTATGGCCTTTGACTTAAAGTCCCTTTTTGTTGACTTTTGAAAATGACCTATAATGTTGAAATTGATAACTTTTTGTGAGAGCATTTCTTGGACTTGAAGTATGAAGATGAGTTGTAGGAAATGTCTTTCTCTTCAAAATGAGCTTTGGATGGAATTTTTATGATAATCCATGTGAAAGTTATGCCCTGGTCAATTTACAGTTGACTTTTCCAGCTATCCAAATAAGGAAACTTTTGCATCTTGATGATTTTTGAGCCAAACTTTGAGAATCATGATCAAGCATTGATCAAATGATGTTTAAGGCTTCAAAATGAGATGTTGACCAAAATTTTGAACTTTTGACTGTCAAATGACCATTTTGCCCCTACAGTTGAATGTAGTGCAATTAGGGTTTTTGACTGTGCAATTTTGAGCTGAAAGTCTTGAAACTTGATATGAGGATGCTTGACCATGTTTATAGGCATGTGAGACTTGATTGGACCTTTGGAAACTTCATTTTCTTGACCAGAATGAAAACCCTAATCTTGACTGTTTAGGAGACCCTTGCACTGTGCAACCCTTGGGGAATTTTGAAGCTTTGACTTGGCAATTTCTTAAAGAATATGGGAGGGCAAATTTTGGGGTACAACAGTTCCGATCAATGGAACATTAGGATACTCTCCACACCGATCAATGACAGTCACCTCATTCAAGCCTTTGAGAGTCCAGATAACGTCATTATTAGTAAGAGACATTACCTTATAAGCCTAGCCCATTCCTTCTTTGTTCTTCAGTACGGACTTAGGGAGGTGCGAAATAAACCACCTCGACAATAAAGGAACACAACACATCAAAGTTCCCCGCTTTCGGGCCGTACGAGCATAGAGCTGATGAAGGATATCACCCAAGAGAGTGGGTACAGGGTTCCGAGAGATGAAGATCTTTATGGCATTAACATTAACAAAAGTGTCAGGATTTGGAAACAATACCAGACCATAGATTAAGAGAGCCAGAATGTCCTTGTACGCTTTGAAGTATAAGTCATCCCATAAACAATTAGCTTTGTCAACCAGAAACTTAGCCAAAAAACCCTTAACTCCACTTCTAGTCTCCCAGTTAGCCATTACCTCCTTTTTGGTCAAGTGAAGGGCTGCAGCAATCTCTTCAGGCCTGAGAGTCTCTTCCCAACCAGTAAATGGAGTCTGCTCCAAAACAGAGATACCGAGCAACTCATAGAATTCTTCCAGGGTAGGGACCAGCTGGAAGTCTTGAAAAGTGAATCAATGGTATATCGGATCATAAAACTGGACAAGGACACTCATCATTTGTTTGTCCAACTTTGAGGTGACTAAACTGAGAAGAGAACCATGCCTCTTGGTGAAGGAAGTAGTGTTTGGAATCCTGACAACCAACTCTTTAAGCAAAGTAGGTACTCGAATAAAGTTGATCCGGATAGTATTCCTACGCACGGGCATCATGATGTCCTACAAAACAGAGCGAAAATGAAACCCTCTTGTCTTTGAAATAGGTTAGTCCTTATGCAAGATGTATGCAATGTTATGATGTTATGATGTCATGGTAAAATCACACCACAAGTATTCACAAAAGGCAAACATGGTAAAGGCACACAAGTCACACAACAGAGCCCTTAGATTTCAGGCTGGCATGAAGCTTAGGTACTACCCTCTTTCAGTTTCAGTTGGTTAAGACCTGTCCTAAAAAATAGAAACCGGGTTCTAGAGGATCTCAATATCACTGACTACCCTCAATCAGTCATAATTCCAGTTTAGCAACCTTTTCTTGCGGCCGGAATCATCGCGAGAGTTTAGTCTCAATGAGTGTAGCATACTGCTACTGTTCTATGGCCAAGTTGGTCAATTTAAGGTTCTAAGGTCAGTTGGTGCTTAATGACTCCTCAGAAGACCCATATTCTCCTCGTTCCAACACAAGGGATATCGGTACAGACCAAGGTGTCACACTAACGTAGCTACTGCTTCATCCGTGTCGGTCTACACCGGACAGATCTCTCACAGTTTATTGCTACTTACCTAAAAAGGGTACCCCAGATCCGGGTTAGGATCTATAAAACTCTGATACAAGCCTACAAAATTTAAAGCATACAAAGCATACAATTTAAAACACAAGTGATCTAATCCTAAGGTACACCTCACTTATAATAATGTCCCCAACAGAGTCGCCAGTTCTGTGATCGGTGGGAATATAACTGCCTGTTTTGGAATGCTGGTTCACGTTTGCGTTTGTTTTCACAAATGTCGCGGTAAGCAAGAGTCGCCACCTTCTTTTATTTTATCCAACAAGGAAAGGACAAAAGCACAGAAAAATTCCTTTTCGAGATGTTTCTCGGGTTCGGGAGGTAGATTATAGAAAGGGAAGGTGTTAGCACCCTTTTTATCCGTGGTTATCCACGAGCTCTTAGGTACTTGCTCATTATGTTTTTAAAATTTTGCTTTTCTTTGTGTTTGTGGGTTTTTGAAAAGAGTTTTGTTTTTGAAGAGAGTGTAACTGCGAAAAGTTTGTTTTTGTTTTAAAAGGAGCAAGTACTTAAGAACCTTTACCTACTCAAAAAGGAATTAAATTGTGCTAATGTCCTTTAAACAGTGCTATCCCACTATTGAGGAGTAGGTAGCACCGTCGTTGGAGTTTTTCGGGTCAATTCGATTTTAGGGATGTGTGGTCACTAAAGCAACGTTAGGACGCCTTAGCGGTAACCCTAATATCTTAGATTATTTTATCCGAGGCAACCATTTCGAGGCAACTTATGATCTTTAGACAGGAGGGCGACCTCTAAAACATCCTATACTCAATGACCACGTTCGAGGCAACCAAGTGAGGCGTACCCTAGGAGTGGCATGTACAAGTGTGTCAATTTTCAGTTTATATTATCTTTACATGTCATGGTGAGCTACTGTTGATTTTAAGTTAAGATAGATCTTGCCATGCATAGCCTATTATTCATACATCTAGCAGTTAATGGTTGCGGAAAATAAAACTAAGCTATTACAAGGCGTCGGGTATTTACATCGCCAAAAACAAACCCTTAAGAATTAAATGCTAAAAATTAAATAAAAGCGATAAATAAAATCCTAAGTTAAAGCTATTACATCCTCGGAGCAATTACAATATATGGATCAAAATAATATGCGCGAGAAAAGTTGAATCAGATTGTCCTTTAAGGCTTTGACCCTTTTATTGAATAAAGTATATTTTTGTCATTCTTTGAATTGAGAATTAAGTCTAACTAATAATTAATTAACTAAAAAAGAAAATATTTTTTGTGTTTTATTTTAATTAAAGAAATAAAATTAGAATGGCAAAAACATTAAAAACCTAATTCTAAGTCAATTTTAATTTATTGTAAAAAATGTTAAGATTAAACCTAATTAAAAAAACTAAATTAATTGGTTAATAGTTTATTTACAAAAATAATGAAAGTAATGATGAAAATAATATTTTTGTGATTTCTGGTTTTTTATGAAAAAAAGTTAGTTAGTTAATTAATTAGTTAAAGATAATAAAACAAATTAAGTAAGAAATATAGAAAAGAAAAAGAATAAACCAAAGGGGTGGTTGGGCCCCAAATCAGGAGGTTTGGTCAGCATTTTCTTGGCCCAAACACGTTCCAGCCTACTTTGACTTTCAGATTGCATGTGCGCTTGTTGACCAGGGTTCATGGTGAACCTCCATCCTGGACTATTGGATCTGAATCTGGAACCGCCTGGCCTTTGAGATCTGGAGGCATATGGTGCTCCCTTCCTGAAACGCTGCATGTGAACGCCTGAAACAAAATGATAACAAAGTTTGGAGGACCTGGGATTCGAACCCAGGTCCCAAGGGGTCTTGCACTAACACGTTCACCAACCAGTCAGCTTGTTCAATTTTTCATTGGAATAAGAAATAAATAATATATGGGAAAATCAATGAATATGCTGGAAAATAAGAAAAAAACGCGCTAATGTTCAAATGATCCAATCACGCTATGCCACATCTTTATCTTCTTCACAAAAACCTGGTTCAGTTACCTGCGGATTTTTATCCGCAGGAAGGTTCGTGGGATGGTTCTAAAGTACTCTCTAGGTCACATAAATGGAATCCAAGAGTACTACCGTACTCGTCTCACTCCCCTGAACTCATCCATGGCCATTGTTGGCCTTGATTTAACCTGCACGCAAAATGCCTAAAAACATACACAAGAACCCTAGGTTCTGGATATGGGGTTAGAGTTCACGAAAATACAATCAAATAATGCAGTTTGCTTAGGAATTTAATGGTTAATACAAATATGCAAGAAATTTGGCACAAAGATGCATAAAAACAGAGTTACGATTCCATCTGCAGAGCAAGGTTCATGGGGGCTTACAGTGCGTTATAGGCAATGAAAGGCTTGGTTTTTGATTGGCCACGCTTCAGGAGGTTGCTGGCAAGAGGGCTATGTTGTTCTTTTGGATTGAATTCGCCTTTAAGGTTGTTTTCAATCTCACACTTTTTCAAGGTTTCTTGCAAAGTGGTGTGGCCGTTTCTGCAGAGTTTCTGTGCGTTTTTCTTTGTCTGCAGAGTTTCGTGTCTGATTTGTTTATGAGCATGAGATTTATATAGCCAAGTAAATTAGGTCAACATTTGTGTATCAAATCTTGGTCCATTATGATGAAGGGATTTGATTTGATTTCTTCATAAAGACTTGCTATATTTGATTCAATCAGGTTCCAATCTATCTTCATGCGTTACTGCCAGCCTGTTATGAGCTGTTTGGGCCTCCAATATGATAGAAATCAAAAGCTGACTTACCCCTTCGAATTTGCTCTCTTCGATTGCTTCAAAGTCCCAATTCGAACTACTCCAGTCACAGCGCTTTCGATTGAGACTCCCCTGCAAGGGACACATGCCATTGTGAACTTTGGGTATTCCTGGACAGGTTAGGATATGTGTTTTTACTTAGTCATGCCAGCCTACTTCATTCCTTCGAATCTTCCTTCTTTGCCAACTTCAAAGTCCAATTCGAATCTATTTAGAACATTCCCTATTAGACAACTTCGCCAAACCCTTGGCCTTGTGATGAGTCTGAGTTCTGATTCGAAGTGTCCAGAACTTCCTTCATCAGAGCATCTTAGATTAAGGTAAAGTATGAAGTTCATTTCGTTCTGATGTTCTGATTGAGGTAAAGTATGAAGTTCCAGTCGAAGGACCCTCTGAAGTACTAGTCTAAGCATTGTGACATTGCTTGATCGAAGGGGTCCAGTGCTCAATCAAAGACTTGCACACTAAAGCTTGATCGAAGGAGGTCCAACGCTCAATCGAAGACTTGCAGACCAAAGCTTGATCGAAGGGTTCCAACGCTCAATCGAAGACTTGCAGGCCAAATCTTGGTCGAAGGGTTCCAAACACCTAATCGAAGCTTACTGATCAAAGCCTGATCGAAGAGTGCCAAATGCCCAATTGAAGTCTGGTGAGTCAAGCCTGTATCGAAGGATTTTGGATACCCAATCGAAGACTTTTCCAAGATGCCAATCGAAAGACATTTTGTTCATCTTCAAAAAAATTTATTTTTCTTAGGCAAGGGTTTGTGACCAACCATGTAAGGGAAGACCTTTGAAAACATGAGAGGGAAAATTTTCGGGTACAACAATATGCAATGCATTAATGAAACAGAGTTTGACATCAACAGATAATTGTTTGAATAACAAAAGAAATTACAACTTGAAAATTCAAATGAAACAAAAGTCTCTTAGTTCGAACTTGTCATTTCAGGTGGAGAACCCTCAGCGGAAGATTTTCATCTTGCCATCTGGCATGAATTTCAGCACTCCTCTGTCAATCAAATCTTGGATATTGTTTTTCAAAGCCCAATAGTCGTCGGTGTCATGTCCAGGACTATAGGAATGGTATACACAAAATGCGTCGGGGTGTTAGCTAGGAGCAGAGGTATTGGGATTCCGAAGAGGATCCTTTAAAGCAGCCAGATTGACCTCCAACAAGCATTCCAGTATTAGAGATGACGGTATGTCAGTCTCAGTGAAATGTCTTCCAGATGTATTTTGCTTACGCCGATTACCCCGTTGACGCTGGCGAGGTTGTTGCTGGGCTTGTGACCCTGAAGCAAGTTGGGGAGCCTTTCCCTTGTCTTCTTGTCTCAAAGGAGGTTGAATGATGACTTGATCTTCAACCCTAGTTGTTTGCCCCACTTAGTTATCTTGAAGCAGTTTGTTGATGAGGACCCTGATCTCCTCTTGTCTTTGAGCCAGGTCTTGAACGAGAGCCATCTGGCCCACCAGTTGTCCCATCATCTGGATATTCATTGTTGCCAACTCAATCTGTAGCCCTTCCAACTGATCATTCCTGATGCCGCCCGGATTCCCTAGGACCATGCCCCTTGTGAGGAGAGCTTTCACTTCTTCTTGCCCCTGGGACAGGTTCAAGAACATTTCTTGAAGTTGAGCGTTCTGAGCCTGGATATCTTCGACAGTCCTCTCTAGAGCCATCCCTACTGAAATAAACAGTAGGAGAATAAGGAAACCTGAAAGGGAAAACCTGTCATGATACAATGCATGATATGTGGATGCATGTTTTGAAGGATCTCTCGGGGTAAACACAAGAAAATGTTAGAGATTGAACTTCGATCAACATCTTTGATTGGAGAACTTTGTATCGGTGGATGTCTTTCCACGAGAATCAAGCTCACCATGTCAAGTGGGTCATAGCCCTTGATTCAAGTTGTTGCAATTGATCTTTGACGGCGTTTGTTTATAGGAAAATGAAACCTCTTGCCCTTTGGTAGACGTTTGGTTCAACGTGACCCTGCATCAAAGACCCTCGAGATCCTTGAAATGGTTATTGAAAATGCTATGGTATGATGTTATGATGTTATGTACAGGTATGAAAAAGTAAGCAAGTGTATATACAGGTAATCATATTCATACAAAGCAGACAAGTCCTTAGGTTTAGGCTTGCATGGGGTTTATAGGTAAGTACCCTCTTGCAGTTAGTTGGCTCAACCTGTGCTAGAAATAGTAATCGGGTTCCAAGGAGCTCAATATCACTGGATTATTTTCTGTGTTCATTGTTTTGGTTTAGCCACTTAACTGGCGACCAAAATATTCCAAGAAAACAATCCTCAATGAGTGTAGTATCGAGTATCTACCAACTTCGGACTGCACCAAAGTCGGTCATCTCACTACCCCTAATAAGGCCAAGATGGTCAAGTAAGGTTCTAAGAGTTCGTTAGTGCTTCATGACATCACTCAGTGGCCCCGTATTCTCTTTGATCGACTCAAAGGCTACCGGTACCCACAAATATGTCGCACTAAACAAGGAACCTAAAAAGTAAAGGAATCAAAGCAATCAAGGTAAGCATGTAAAGGTGATCTAAAACCCTAAGGTAACCCCACTTTTAGAAATTTTCCCCAGCAGAGTCGCCAGTTCTGTGATACGGTGGGAGAACTGACTTGAGGTTTCGCGTTTGTGTCTGCAAATGTTTCGGTTTAGCAAGAGTCGCCACCGACTTTTTATTTTATCCTAAGGAAAGGTCAAAAAGCACAGGAAAGACCTTTGAGATGTTTTCTTGAGTTCGGGGAGTAGATTATGAAAAGGGAAGGTACAAGCACCCTTTTCATCCATGGTTATCCATGGGCTCTTAGTTACTTGTTTTAGATCACTTGCTTTGCTTTTCAATTGTTTGAAATGGTGCTTTGTGTGCGGTTTTTGAAAACGCTTTGAAAAAAAGAGGCCTTGTATAGGCAACCTTTGTAATGACTCTTGTTTGAACATATACAAAGGTATGTGTCTTTTTGAAAAGATATTTCAATTTTTTAAAGTTTGTTTTGAAATTGTGTTGTGGAGTGTGTTTGAAAATAGCAAGGATATTTTGCAAGCTTTTGATCAAGTAGCTAAGAGCTGTCTACCCTATTTTACTCAAAGATCTTTCTTATGTTTTTAACCCTTTTAACAGTGTTGTTTCACCATTGCATTTGGTGAACAACCTTGTGTTAGGATGTTAAACGGGACAGGCGCGGGTCATCGCATACGATCACTGAAAGCAACTTGTGAGACGCTCTAGCAATTTTGTAAGGGACGAGATCGTTTTATCGAAGGCAACATCGAGGGTCATCGAGGGACTACGATCTTTGTTTATCGAAGGGGCATTTGCTAGAGTGTCTCATACTCGAGGGACATGATTGCTTTTTCCGAGGCAACAAGCGAGGTTACCCTAGAGGTGCAAGTGTGAATTGTGTATTAATTTTCATGCATTTATTCTTGTATTAGGTCATCTAGCGATTGATTTTAGATTTTCGCATACAAACCCTAATTACTATACAGTATATTGAAAGCAATAAATTGCGGGAATTTAAAGTCTAAGTTATTACAAAAAAGTATCCGGGGATGGGGGTACAATTATTTACAAGTGGGGATGAGTCTCATAAGAATAATAATGTCTAAATATGTGTTACAACCAAATCTAATTGTCGCAATTCAATGTAAAAATTATAACGAATTATGAAATGAGGAAAATCAAAGAACTATGAGATGCATATATTTATTTACAAATAAAAATCTATTCTAAAAGAAAGATTAAAAATTATATTATTATTTGCATGGGTTTTATTAATTATGAAAAGAAAGAGTTTTAAAATAAAAATTTACTTTGAACTAAATCCCTATTATTTACGTATTTTTGTTAATCAATAATTAAGGTTAAAGAAAACCAAAAAAAATTATTTAAATTAGACTAAATATTCTTTTTTTTTTGTATTTTTATTATAAACAAGATTAATAATAACTTTAACCAAAAGAAAGTAAAACAAAATTAATTTAGTATTTGTATTAACTAAAATAAAGAAAGTAAATTAAAAAAAAGTATTAGTTTTGAAGAGATAAAAAAAAGATGGGCTTAGGAGTTTGTGAGTTTTGGCCATAGCGGCGCCGTTTCTCTCATCTCTTCTTCTTCTTCGTTTCATCTTTCTCTTCTCAGGCCATAAGCGTTGATTCTCTCTAGCCTTAAGCCGCCGGAGCGCCGCCCTCTCTCGCTCTCTTCCTCCTCATAGTGGCCCACGGTTGTGGTTTTATCATGGTACGACTCGTTATCTTTTTAGGGTTTTTACAGTTTCAACGTTTGTTTGATTTTGCTTGCATGTTTTAATCCATGGTTCTTGTGTTTGAGATGCAGAAAATGGGTTGAGAAAAACTTACCTTGAACGTTTTGCTTCTGAAAAACGATGGAGAGAGAGGGACGTGAGACCGGCCGGTGGCGCTCCTTGGAGGCTAGGCAGAGGAAGAGGAGATGAACACGCTTCTGGCTTCTGGTATCTTTTTTGTTGTATATTGATGATGAACTTCTGAGACTGTTTGTTTTTGATTTTTTGTTGGTGATGAACACGCTTCTGAAACTTTTGCCTTTCGCTTCTGAATATTGATGTTTGATGATGATTTGATTCTGAAAACTAGCTTTGCTTGATTTTCTCTTCCTCTCTCTTTGTTTTGATGTTGATGATGAAGGTGTTTCTGAAACTTTTGTTGGTTAGCTTTATTACCTCTGAACCTCTTCCTTGCTCTTTGTTTTGAGGTTGATGATGAATGTGTTTCTGAAACTTGTTGGTTAGCTTCTGAAATTCTCTTCTTTTTTCTTGGCTCTGATTGTTTGATGATGATGAAATTGTTCTGAGAACTTGCTTGCTTCTGACTTTTGTTAATGATGAATATACTTCTGAAACTGTTTTGGTTTCTTCTGAACCTCTTCTTCTTCTTCTTTCTGGCTTGTTAATGTTAATGATGAAGAAGTTCTGAAACTTGTTACTTAGATTGTTCTAAATAATCCTTAGTTGGTAGGCTTGAAGGTTTTTGATGATTTGAACTGAGTTTGTATGCTATGTTTGAAAGGTTTTTGGCTACTTATTTGGCCTGGTAGTTTGTTTTGTTCAGTTTGGATTTTGTTTGTGTAGTTGGGCAGGCTGTGATTTGTTTGAGGCAGCTTGGCTTGTGGTTTTAACAAGGCTTGTGGTTTGACAGGTTTTGGAATTTGGCTATGCAGATCTGTTTTGGTTTGGCCTATGTGTTTTGAGCTTGGCTTAGCTATGCAGGTTGTTTGTGTTTTGTATTTTGACAGGTTGGCTTGGCTGTGGTTTTGTTTGGCCTTGTTGAGCTTGTGGTTTAAGCAGTTTTGGTACAGGTTTGAGGAGTTTGTTTTTTGCAGTTTGAGATGCAGGCTTGCAGTTTGAAATGCAGGCTTGCAGTTTGTTGTTTGCAAATTTTGTGCTAGTTGCAGTTATGCAGGTTTGGGCTAGTTGCAGTTATGCAGATTTGTGGTTTTGCAAGCAGGTTTGTGGTTTTGCAAGCAGGTTTGTGGTTTTTGCAAGCAGGTTTGCAGTTTTTGCAAGCAGGTTTGTAGTTTGTTGTTGTTATGCAGGTTGGGGACTGCAGGTTCTAATGTTCTCCTCCCTTTTTTGGACTGTTATGCAGTCTCTTCTCTTTTATATCTTTTTGTTTCTTTGATAACTTGAAAACAACCTGCCTTTTGCCAAAACTGCAAACTCTTTTCACTAAAAAGGCCCTCTCTTTCTCTCTCTCTCTCTCTCTCTCATAAGCACTTTTTTGCTTATTATATTATTTGTTCTGAAAAGTTTGTCTAGGCTAGAAAGTGATGATGGCTAGGACAAGCCTCTTTGGCTTGTAATTTGGTTTATCTCTCAACATTGTGTACTTTCTGTACTTGTTTTGCAACTTAGTTTGGATTTTCCATGCTTAGTTAGCTTTGCTGATTTGCTTATGCTTTGCAACTTAGTTTGACAATGCTTGGCACCTTGTTGCGTTTGGTTTGATTACTGCAGTTAGTACTCGGTTTGGCACAATTTTGATTTGTATGCAGCCTTGTACCTTACTTTGTATTTGAACCAATGTTTTTGCATTTGAACTAATTGTATGCTTGCATTTTTTATCTTTTACTCTTCTCTTTGTGAACCAAGAAGATCAATCTTCTTGTGATTTGCAAGGAGAAAAATAAAACATGATGAAACAAATAGCATTCTGATTCCGGCCGACAAACTTTAATGATGATTTCTTTTCTTTCTTTTCAATTGAAAATTCTTCTGTATTAATCTCTTTTTCTCTGTCTTTTGCAGGTGCGTACCAATTGAAAGATAGAGGAAGCAGTAGAAACCAAAGATCCTGAGCATGGGAGCACTTAAAGTTTAGGAGATTTAGGTTTAGAAATAGATAGATTTTTTCATTTTGTTGTAAACAATTATTATTGTAAATACTATAAGTTATAAGCTTACAATATTCAAATAAATTTTGTAACAACATTTGAAATGAATAAACAGTCTTTATCCAAAAGAAATTTCTACTGTCAATTATCTTCCAATCTTTCCCTTTTCTTCTTCACTTTTATTTAAGATTCCTGATTAAACAATGACTGAAATTGCATTCCACCATTTTCAATACAGATGACTTAAAATCCAAGTAATCCATAAAAACTCTGCAATCTCTTTGCATCAGTATTCCAATCAACATAGGCGTTGTGCATTCTAAACAAACAAGCATTTCCATTAACTGGCAAACATTTCACTCCACTAACAAGCAGATGCCTTAATGTTCCAAACAAAAGTCTCAGCTCTTATCCCAAATAATTAGGTTTTGAGAAACAACCAGTAAACTTGAACAAGCGTGAAAACAATGTAACAGTTAACTGAATTTCCGAGGATTCAATTTCTTCTGAGAAATGCGAGAGAAAACCCTAATTCTGGATTGTCTGCTAAAGAAAAGTCTGTTTGATCGATTCTTGAGCTAATCTTAAAAATCAGAGAAAACCCTGGGATTGTGATTTTCTTGTGGAAAAGGGAGGGCAAATTTTGGGGTACAACACATATCTTCAGTGGGTCCAAACGAGAGCTATTCAGTTGAAGATGTTGTATTCCCAGGAAACACCTATGCCTGATCTGTTTGTGAAGACTCCTCCTCCTCTATTAGATGATCTAGAAGAGCTGCAGCTTGCTTTGGTCAAGATGCAACAGGAAAAAAAGCTTGGAAGAATAAGTGCCAAACTTTAGAGATTTCATATAGAGCGGATTTGAAGGAGAAAGACGACTTGATTCAGATCCTTGAGAGTCGAGCGGTGGAGACTATGGAGAGGTAAGGGGATTTATTTTCTCCTAAGCCTCAATCAGATGTTGATTACTCACTTCCTGATTCGGGTGATTGGAAGGAGGTTTCCACCAGGTATGCGGAAGAAAACCAGAGGTTGAAGGCTCAGATTGCCAGGCTCACAGGGAAGCACCAGCGTATAGAGTGATCTCCATCAGTTTTACTTCTTAGGGTTTTAGATTTTATTTTCATCTTGTACTTGGGATCATTGAAACTTGTAATCCATTTTGGAGTTGTTATAATAAATTTTTTCAGTATTTCAAATGTGTTATTACTTTGATATTTGCAATATGTCCATAAATTTTAAATCCCTTGAAATATTAAATAATAAAATAAAATCACGTGCGCTGCATATCATGCATCATATTGCACATATTTCTTTCATTTGTTATGCATATCCAGGCGTCTTACCAAGCTTCTTTACTTTGTATAGCAAGCTGACTCGCCACTACAACACTCAAGTTAATTTCAGAAATAAGATGGACAATTTAGAACAAGAGTATCGCGAGCTGCGCGAGGAGGTTTCTGCTTTGAAGGCCGGCATGGCCAATCTAATTGCTCTGATGGAATCTCTGGTGGCTGCTCAGAATCAGCCATTGAGGGCCCAACCTCAACCAACAAGGGCAACTACTGAAGCTCCGTCTGTTCCCATATCTGATACTCCAGCTGTTGTTCAAAACCGCATGCCTCAAGGTTATCCATGGGGAATGCCAAAGAATTTTGCACCCGAAGGTTTCAATCTTGGTCCTCAAGATACTCCAATTGTTCATACTATTGTTACTCCGGCACCTCCTGTGGTGCATGCTGCTCCTGTTGCGCCTCTTTCGGTGAATATGGTTTCGTTTGTTAACGATGATGTGTGTCGTCCTTTCCCTCCATCGAGTGAATACTTGGGTCTTTATGACAGAATGGATGATTTTCAAGAGCAGTTTGACAAGATACAAAGAGAGATGAAGGCCCTCAGGGAAAAAAAGCTATTTGGGCAGAATGTGAATGAATTATGCTTGGTCCCAAATGTTAAGATACCTGCTAAGTTTAAGGTCCTGGAGTTCGAGAAATACAAGGGCAACACTTGCCCTCGTGGTCATCTGGTGATGTATGTAAGGAGAATGTCTACCCATACTGATGATCAACGTCTGTTGATTCACTTTTTTCAGGATAGTTTGACCGGTGCTGCGCTGAAGTGGTATATGAGCTTGGACAGTGTTAACATCCATACTTTCCATGATTTGGGAGAAGCATTCATCAAACAATACAAGTACAACATGGACATGGCGCCTGACTGTGATCAACTCAGAGCCATGGTTCAGAAAGACAGGGAATCATTCAAATAATATGTATAGAGATGGCGTGAGGTTGCCTCCCAATTGATCCCTCCCATGGAAGAGACGGAGATGAATAATATTTTCTTGAAAACTCTGGGTGCTTTCTACTACGAGAGGATCGTAGCAAGTGCGCCAAGTGACTTTACTGAAATGGTAGGAATGGGTATCCGCTTAGAAGAAGCTGTAAGAGAGGGCCGTTTAACGAGAAGTGAAAGCTCTGGAGGTGTGAATAGGCCATATTATGGGTTTACCAAGAAAAAGGAAGGGGGTGTAAATGCTATTATGCAAGAGAGGAGGGTTAATACTCCTAGAAGGGATTATCAGTGTCATCAGCAAGTCACCTCAGTTACTCCAGTTGTGGGTGTAGCTCCAACTACCGTTTCTTATCAGAGACCGTCCCAGCAGGGGAATTAAGGGTATAATCGGAGAAGGGAGAGTTATGACCTTATTCCTATGAGCTATACAGAGTTACTACCAGCATTGATTCATAAGAAGCTGGTTCAGACCCGACCACCTCCCGTTGTACCATCACCATTGCCTTGGTATTACAAGGCAGACCAAACATGTGCTTTTCATCAGTGAGCACCAGGGCAAAATGTTGAGAATTTTTATCCTTTGAAGACTGAGGTGCATAAATTGGTGAAGTCTGGTATTCTATCTTTCAATGATATGGGCCCTAATGTGAAAGACAATCCTCTACCCAAGCATGGAGGAGTAAATGCTATGAATATGGTGGTCGGTTGTCCAGGCGACTTCTAGATTTTTGATATTAATTTGGTTAGAGGAGATTTGGTGAAAATGCATGCAGACCTCTGTGAATTTAGCTACTACACGCATGACCATTCCGGTTGTGCTATTTGCAGTACAGACATATAGGGCTGCGATAAGATAAAGGCTGATTTACAAGAGATGATGGATGATGGCCTCATCCACATAATTAGGCCTAGGGAAGAGTATGAAGAGGAGGTGAATATGGTTTCTGGATGTCCTGGAGAATTCAGAATTTTTTATGTAGTGTATATGAATGAGGACCTTGTGCAATTGCATGCTACTTTCTACCATATGGTTAGTCAGGTAGAACACCAGTATGGATCTTACCGAATTTGCTGCCGAGACTCCCGAGGATGTTCAATCGTGAAGAAGGATGTTCAGTTGTTGTTAGATAATGGAGTTATCAAGGTTACAGGTCAAAGGTATGATTACCATGAAGTTGATTTGATTGAGGTTTGTTTGGCTGAAGAAGAGTCGGATGAAGAGTATGCCTCTGCAGATGAGTATTTCTCCTCAGATGAGGATTTTTTTCCAAAAATGACTCAATAATGACTGATTATGTTGAAGAAGGGGTAAACATCATTGTAACTTGTTTTGGGGCACCCGCCCATCTTGAAGTTGAATATTATAGCAAGCTAGATGTTACCCCATTGGTGATTAGTTTGTCGGGTCTTATCCCATACAAGTCAGATAAGGTTGTTCCCTACAAATACAACACTACAATCTTAGAGGATGGAGTGGAAGTTCCCATCCATCCAAAGCCTGATGTTAGGAATATTGCTGAAAATAGCAGGGTGACCCGCAACGGTCGTGTGTTTGCACCAG
This sequence comes from Vicia faba, assembly GCA_948472305.1. Lineage (NCBI taxonomy): Eukaryota > Viridiplantae > Streptophyta > Magnoliopsida > Fabales > Fabaceae > Vicia > Vicia faba. The sequence goes on from OX451738.1 coordinate 91,614,859, forward strand.
TTGTTCGAAGAAATGTTAGTGCTGGAAAGAAAATTGATGAGAATGTTGAACCCAAGAAGGCTACGGGTGAGACTAGTGGGGCTACGTTAGAGAAAGAAGTGGATGATATTTTGAAGATAATCAAGATGAGCGACTACAAAATTGTAGATCAGCTACTGCAAACTCCTTCAAAAATATTTATCTTGGTGTTATTGATGAACTCCTCTACTCACAGAATCCTTGATGAGGGTATTGGACCAAGCTTTTGTGGAGAGTGATATGCCAATAGACCAATTCAGCAGCGTAATAGGGAACATTACGTCATGTAATAATTTGAGTTTTTGCGATGATGAATTACCAGATGAAGGAAGGAATCACAAACTGGCCCTCCACATCTCTATGAATTGCAAGAATGATTCACTATCCAATGTGTTGATTGATAATGGATCCGCTTTGAACGTTATACCGAGGAGCACACTTATGAAATTGAAATATCAAGGAACGCCAATGCGCCCAAGTGGCATTATTGTGAAAGCATTTGATGGATCAAGGAAATCTGTTATTGGTGAAGTGGACTTGCCTATTCATATAGGCCCACATTTGTTTCAGATTACTTTCCAGGTCATGGATATTGTACCCGCTTATAGTTGTTTGCTAGGAAGGTTGGGGATACATGAGGCAGGGGCTGTCACTTCAACTTTACACCAGAAACTGAAGTTTGTACGTGAAGGGAAAGTAGTAATCATAAATGGGGAACATGAATTATTGATATCTCATTTGTCTTCTTTCAGGATCGTGGAGGTGGATGAAGCTGCTGTTAGAACCCAGTTCCAAGCCTTATCCATTGACAACATAAGAGGAAATGAGAATTCCATGGTTTCGCTTAAGGATGCGTATCAGGTTGTACGTAAGGATCATAGCGAGGTATGGGGACAGATTGTGGATCCACCTGTAAACAAGAACAGAGCTGGCTTGGGATTCTCTTTGAAGAATGACAAAGGTAAGAGCATGAAGCCGAAGTCTGCTACGATCAAGTATCAAGACATCTTCCGTAGCGGGGGTGTGATACGGTGGGAGAACTGACTTGAGGTTTTGCGTTTGTGTTCGCAAATGTTTCGGTTTAGCAAGAGTCTCCACCGACTTTTTATTTTATCCAAAGGAAAGGTCAAAAAGCACAGGAAAGACCTTTGAGATGTTTTCTTGGGTTCGGGGGGTAGATTATGAAAAGGGAAGGTGCAAGCACCCTTTTAATCCATGGTTATCCATGGGCTCTTGGTTACTTGTTTAGATCACTTGCTTTTGCTTTTCAATTGTTTGAAATGGTGCTTTGTGTGTGGTTTCGAAAGTATTTTGAAAAGAGTCCATCGTTGTGGCAACCTTTGTAATGATTCTTGTTTGAATGTATACAAAGGTGTTTTGTCTTTTGAAAAATGTTTCAACGTTTGAATGTTTGTTTTGGGAAAATGTTTTGAAATTGTGTGTTTTGAAATTAGCAAGGATGTTTGCAAGTTTTGATCAAGTAACTAAGAGTTGTCTACCCTATCTACTCAAAGATCTTTCCTACACATTTTTAACCCTTTCACATTGTTGTTTTACCATTGCATTTGGTAAACAAACTTGTGTTTGGATGTCATACGGGACAGGCGCGGGTCATCGTATTAACCATGATAGCAATTGTGCTAAGTATCTTTAGCAAGTTTTTATATGAGGGACTAGATCATTTTGTATAGGAAACCAAGATAGCGTCATCGAGGGACTATGATCTTTTTGTTTTGTTTTTGTTTTGCCAAGATACTCAACATGCATACCATGGTCATTTTAAAGGCAACAAGTGGATGAAACCCTAGGGGTGCATGTGTGCATTGTGTTGTCAATTTACATGCTTTTATGTCTTGTATTAGGTCTAGCTATTTGTTTTGATTTTGGATATTGCATACAAACCCTAATCTCTATCATGGCATATTTGAAAGCAATAAATGCATAAAAGTAATCTAAGCTATTACAACATTGATATGGGGAGGGGGATACAATTTTGAATAGGGGACTATATATATATTTTTTTTTTCTTAAAACAAATTAGGGTTTCCACCCTTAATAAAAATAATATTTTTCTTATTTTTTATGCATTAAATAGTTTATTTTTACATACATAAAAATAATACAAAAAACATTTTTTGCATATTTATAATATATTGCATATTTATTTAATTGTCTATTTAAATATTGCTTATAATCCCCTATTCAAAATAATATCCCCCTCACCATTTATGGAGTTTGTTTGCTGCAAAAGAAAAGGTTCAAGGCTCAAGAGGAACAACTTGACATAAAGCCAACTTTATGAAAATGACAATGTTCACTTTTTGCCAAAAATGGATTAAACCCTTGTGTAATCTTCCCTTGATCAGAATAATGCCTTAAACCATTGAGTTTGCATTCAATTCTTGAGTGTGGAAGGTTTAGATACCTGTAAACAAGTACAAATGAAGCTGGACAGGAATTGCAACTTGTAGCATAGTGAAGAATGCCATGGACCAAAGTGATTTTTTGGCAAATTCAAACCTTCGATTCTCCCTAACCACAAATGATTTTGGAGAGTTCTTTGACATTATGGAAAGTTTGTAATATTATCTAAAATCCATCTTTGAAATTAAATTTGAGATTCCAAGTGGAACTATGTGATAAATTGCCATGAAGATTGGACAAAATCCCGCCTAAAATAGGGCAAAATTTCACTAAGTTAGAAAGTTTTTGGACCCTTGTTCATAAAATCATATCTTGAGATCCAAGCATCTTTTGGGAAAACTTTGTGAATCAAAGTTGTAGATTTTGTGGAGGACTACAACTTTCATGTTGGAAGTTTTGTTTGAATCCAATTGAATCATGGTGAAAATGTTGGGCAAAGTTGGGAAAAAATAAGAAAATTTCATAACTTAGAAAAATTCTAAGTTATGAAAATTTTTCAATCTTAAACCCTAATTTGAAAAATTAGGTTTCTTGATGAACAAGTTTCATGTTTTGACACATATTGATGAAAAATGACCCTTGGCACTTGATTTTGACCAAAAAGTCAAAGTTTGACTTTTCAGTGTACAGTTGATTTTTGATCATTTGATTGGAAAATTCATCTGTCAATCCAATGCTTTTGAGATCTTTTGAACCTTGTGATTAGGTCAAGATGATTCCATTGAGTCTTTTTATCCATTCTTGAACCCAATTTGCAATTGGCTAGGTGAAAAAAAAATCAGAAATTGCCCTTCTGTAGTCAAAACCCTAAAAATGACCATTTTGCCCTTTTGATGATCTGATCAAATTTCTTGAGGAGTTATGGTCCAAACTTGATCAAATGGTTCATATGAGTTTATAATGTTGATGTGGATCAAAAATTATGAGGTTTGCCTGTAAATTGGCCACAATTGACTTTTTCCTTAATACAACTAATTTCTAGGTCAACTGTCCAATTGACTGGGCAAAAATTTGATTCAAGGCTTGAAACTTGGTATGGGCAATCTTATAAGTCCAACATGAAGTATGAAACTCACTTTGAGCATTGGAATTCCAAAAATCCCTGTGCAAACTCAAACCCTAATTTCAGGTCAACAGTGCAATGAGATGTCTTGAGCAGAGCAAACCCTAATCTTGTCTGGAGTCCAAAGAGTCTTGTGAGGGGAAATCTTGATAAAATGAGAGGGAAAATTTTGGGTTACAACAGCTGCCCCTGTTCAATCTTCTTGAACCGGAAGAGTTAGATTGGCGAGTTTGCCTTTCGTGACTCTGAGGTAAAAGAGGATTGGACACTAGAGTGCCTGTAAATTTGCACTCGTCAAGATATAGTTGAAGAAATGGGCTTAAAGATGCCATTTAGAAATGATAGAATCTTGCTGGAGATGGGATTAAAGATGCCATCCAAAAATTTTGTTGAAAATCAGGAGAATGAACATCAGAATGGTATCCGTATCTGGAACGTATTTGAGTTGTATCTTGGAGATTGAATCTGTATGAGCAAGGGAATGGCGTCCGTGTCTGGAGCATATCTGAGCTGTAACTGTATTTGAATTTGAATTAATAACAGAATGTCTGCCGTGTCTGGAGTGTATTTGTATTGTACCTGAAGTTGAACAAGTGATAGAATAGCATCCGTGTCTGGAGAATTTCTGGGTTGGGGATAAAGGTCAGAATGAGTGACAGAATGGCAACCGTGTCGGGTGCGTATCTGGACTGTATATGTAGTTGAGATCTGTATGATTAGCAGAATGACTTCCGTGTCTGGAGTGTATTCGTACTGTAATTGGGATATGAAAAGGCAACATAATTACTTCCATGTCTTGGAGTGTATCTGAGCTTGAAGTTGATAGTTGAATCTGAATGAGAAATAGAATGGCCTCCGGGTCTGAAGCGTATCTAGTCTGTATTTTATTATTGAAGTCTGAATGAGTGGCAGAATGGCATCTGTGTCTGGTGTGTATCCGTACTGTATCTTGACTTTGAATTCTGAATGAGTAATAGAATGACCTCCGTGTCTGGGGTGGGTCCATACTGTATCTGAATAAGAGATCTGAATGAGTAACAGAACGACTTCCGCGTCTGGAGTGTATCCGTACTGTATCTGAATAAGAGATCTGAATGAGTAACAGAATAACTTCTATGTCTGGAGTGTATTCGTACTGTATCTGAAATCTTTGAATATTTGTTAAAGGTAGCTTTTAATCTTATCCTGAAAAGGGTAAAATGTTAGCTGAAACACAATGTTATGTTGCATGACATGTATGATGCAATAAATGTGTTTTATCAATGTTTATGATATATGAATGTAATGTATGCGCATGTAAGCTGATTAGCTGTCTTGCTGAGGAAAATAAATCCTTGATAGCAGGAGACAATAAAATCCTTGACTACTTCCGGGGAGAATAAATCCATGACCGCTGCTGGAGATTCAAAATCTTTGATTGCTGAAGATGAGAAATCCTTGGACCATTGTTGGGGATAGAAAATCCTTGGCAACTTGTGGGGGTTAACAAGAACTTTGACAAACTCTGCGGGGATGTGGAAATCCATTAAGTCTGCTTGAGAAACCTGCTTGGGGAATCCAAAGAACTTCGATGGCTATAACGGGGAGTACACCAATGGGAATCCTTACTCGGCTGGGGAACAGGGACATTCTGAAAACCTCTACTAGGGGTCAGACAAAAGAAAACCTTGATCTGCTGGAGAATAAGGAAAACTCTGATGGCTTTTGCGGAGAATAAGAATTTGAAACTTCAATCTTCTGGGGAATTGAAACCTTGGAGGCTTTACTGGAGAAGTTAGAATGAGAATCTTTGATCTGTAAGGGATTAAAAAATTATGACAAGCTCGTGCTGGGGAGTCGTGGATACTCAGGTAACTTTACTGGGGAATCCAGACTGAGGATCCTCAATCTGCTAGGGGGAAAATAAATCCCTGGGGACTTCAAACTGGAGAGTTAGGAATGAGAATCTTCATTTTGTTGGGGATGAAGAACTCTGCGGGGAATAGCTATACTGTTGGAGAGTGGCTAACTCTTCTGGGGAGATTAGGACTCGGTGGGGAATAGGCTTATTCCTATTTGGAAAAAGTTCAGGAGTTTGGGTTGTATGCCAATCTACTGGGGAATTATCCTTAGTTGGGGATAAAAGTTAATTGTTATCTAGGGGGGTTTTCTCAGATTTTAAGATAACTTGCTGGGGAGTCTGGAGAAACTGGATGGTTTCCGTCGTGAATTGGTAGTTGGAAAATTGACTTTGTTGGGGAAGAAGGTTTCATCTTCGCTGGGGATCCATGACCCAAAGTTTTTGTTCCGCTGGGGATTTTAACTCTGATGGAAATTAGAGGTTTGAAATATGGCTCCGCCGGGGATTGGGAGTTTGAAGACTAGACTCTGGCAGGGAGGTTGAAATTTAATTCTGATAGAGATAATGTATTTCAAGGTTGTAGTTCCGCTGAGGATCCAGATGATGTGCTGCATAGGATTTCTTTTGGAATAGCCTAAAGACGTTTTCCTATCCTTTCAACCTGTCAGTAATTTATTCTTTCACATTTCGTTGATTTGTAAACAGTGATTATATTCAAATGCATATGCTCATTTAATAAACCATTGGACATTTTCAAATAAAACACAAGTGTAAAGAAAAGAAAAGGCAAATAGCTTTCTGCACTTTGAAGTATCTTTGTATTAACTTTGTGTAAGTATTTTGTACAAATGAGACAGACATTCTAGTAAGAGAATGTTGTCATAAATATGAGAAAAATTTATACAAAGAAAGATGGCTATGTGTAAAAATTCCATGGGGTTCCCATTCTGCTATAGCCTTCGTAACTCTGGATATCTTGTCCATTCGTTGCTTCGTCCAAAGATGATTGAGTTGATCAACAGCACGAAGTTTGTCTGTGAAGAGATTGTCCTTAAATTGATCCGACGAGACATAGTCATACGCTTTAATTCCCTAACTTTTTCCTGGACCGCCCTTTCGGGTTTTCAGTCCACCGAGAAACCCTTTTTTGCCCAAGTCGCCCTTTCAGATTTTCAACTTCTCGGGTGTAGAAATTTTTTTATTTATCCCTAATTTTTGCCTGAACCGCCCTTTCGGGTTTTCGATTCACCAGGATGCCCATTTTTGCCCAAGTCGCCCTTTCGGGTTTTCAACTTGCCGGGTCATTTATGCGTAGTATCTTTTGACTATGTCTGCGTTCGCAGGGTGCGGCAGGTCATCACCGTCCATGGTGGTCAGGATCATTGCCTCACCAGAAAAGATGCTTTTGATCACAAATGGTCCTTCGTAAGTTGGAGTCCACTTGCCCCTGGGATCACTTTGTGGCAAGATGATCCGCTTGATTACAAGATCCCCGACTTGATATACCTGGCGTCTGACTTTCTTGTTGAAAGCCTTGATCATTCATTTCTGATACGCCTGACCATGGAAAACAGCAGTGAGTCGCTTTTCGTCAATCAAGTTAAGTTGATCAAGCCGGGTCTGAATCCAATCGTCTTCACTCAAACCAGCATCCTTCATGATTCTCAAGGAGGGAATATAAACCTCCATAGGTAAAAACAACTTCCAAGCCGTATACCAAAGAAAAGGGTTTTGCCCCAGTTGAAGTTCGCGCCGTGGTATGGTACCCATGCAGAGCAAACAGTAACATCTCATGCCAGTCCTTGTAGGTGACTGTCATCTTTTGAATGATCTTCTTAATAATTTTGTTCGCAGCTTCGACAGCACCGTTCATCTTAGGTCGATAGGGAGATGAATTGTGATGTTGAATCTTGAACTGCTCGCACAGAGCAGTGATCATAGTGTTATTCAAGTTTGTACCGTTGTCCGTGATAATCCTGTCGGGGATACCATACCGGCAGATGAGGTTCTGCTTGATGAAGAGGGCAACAACATTCTTTATAACAGATGTGAAGGAAGTTGCTTTGACCCACTTGGTGAAGTAGTCAATGGCCACCAGGATGAAGCGGTGTCCATTGGATGTTGTAGGCTTGATCTTTCCAATCATGTCGATTCCCCACATAGAGAATGGACAAGGAATGTTAAGACATTGAGAGGAACTGGAGGTATATGTACCTTGTCAGCATAGATTTGGCATTTGTGACAAGTACGGGAATGTTGATGACAATCAGCTTCCATGGTATACCAGTAGTAGCCTGCCCGTAGAATCTTCTTAGCCATCGTATGTCCGCTTGAGTGGGTGCCAAATGTACCATTGTGCAGTTCAGCCATGATCTGCTCAGCTTCAACCTTATCCATACAACGAAGCAGAATGCAATCATGATTGCGCTTGTATAGAATACCATTGCTCAGGAAGAACTTGGCAGAGAATCTCCTCAAGAACTTTTTGTCATTGACTGAAGCTTCTTCAAGGTATTCTCGAGTTTTGAGATACCTTTTGACGTCGTGAAACCAAGGTCGGTCCACTACTTCTTCGGTATTAATCTCGTGACAATGAGCAGGTTCACCAATTCGCTCGATGGTGATTTGGGGAGCCTTATTATCCCAGTTAAGTTTAAACATGGAAGACATTGTAGCTAGAGCATCTGCTAGCTGATTCTCTTCTTGCAGGAAGTGCTCGAAGGTAATCTGCTCGAAATGTGGTAACAATGTCAGGACATGTTCTTTGTAAGGGATGAGGTTTGGATGTTTAGTATCCCACTCTCCTTTGATTTGACTGATAACAAGAGTTGAGTCCCCAAATACAATCAATGATTTGATTCCCAAGTCAATAGCAGCCTTGAGACCAAAGATACAAGCTTCATACTCGGCCATGTTGTTGGTACAGCTGAAGCTGATTCTAGCAGTGAAAGGTGTATGGCAACCTTCTGGAGAGATAAGTACCGTGCCGATACCGTTGCCAAGTGCGTTGGAGGCACCACCAAAGTACAGGGTCCATCGGGATCCTTGTTCAGGTCCGTCATACGGTCTATTCTCTTCAATGTTGCTCAAAGTCATGATATCCTCGTCGGGGAAGTCGAACCTCATGGATTGGTAATCTTCGACAGCTTGATGGGCCAGATGATCGGCTAGCACACTCCCCTTTATAGCTTTTTGGGTCGTGTACTGTATATCATATTCGGTGAGGATCATCTTCCATCTAGCGATTCTTCCGGATAGAGCAGGCTTCTCGAAGATGTATTTGATAGAATCCATCTTAGAGATCAGTAAAGTGGTATGTGTCAACATATACTGCCTTAGCCGGCGAGCAGCCCATACCAAAGCGCAACAATTTTTCTCAAGCAGTGAGTAGCGGGTCTCACAGCCGATAAACTTTTTGCTAAGATAATAAATGGCATGCTCTTTTTGGCCAGACTCGTCATGTTGGCCCAGTACGCACCCTATTGAATTCTCCAAGACGATCAGATACATGATTAACGGCCTTCCTTCGATGGGATGCATCAAGATAGGAGGTTCCAGCAAATACTCCTTGATTTTATCGAAAGCAACTTGATAGTCATCATTCCATTTAACCACCTGATCTTTCTTCAACAACTTGAAGATTGGTTCACATGTAGATGTTAGGTGAGAAATGGACCTTGCAATGTAGTTTAGGCGTCCCAAGAAACCTCTGACCTCCTTCTCAGTGCGAGGGGCAGGCATTTCTTGTATAGCTTTGACTTTGGTAGGATCAACCTCGATGCCTTTGTTACTGACGATGAAACCTAAAAGTTTACCGGACCTGACTCTAAAAGTGCACTTGTTAGGGTTCAGTCTGAGCTTGTACTCTTTCAACCTGACAAACAACTTTTGCAGATGGTTGAGGTGTTCTTCTTCAGTTTGTGAATGGCCTATCATGTCGTCTATGTAGACCTCTATCTCATGATGTATCATATCATGAAACAAAGCTACCATGGCGCGTTGATAGGTTGCCCTGGCATTCTTCAGTCCAAATGGCATCACTTTATAACAGAACATACCCCTCTATGTAACAAAAGTAGTTTTCTCCATGTCTTCAGGGGCCATTTTGATCTGGTTGTACCCTAAAAATCCATCCATGAATGAAAATACCTTGTGCTGAGTTGTATTGTCAACCAAGATGTCAATTTGCGGTAGCGGAAAGTCATCTTTAGGGCTAGCCCTGTTTAAGTCTCTGTAATCCATGCACATTCTGACTTTGCCGTCCTTCTTAGGCACGGGCACAATGTTAGCAACCCATTATGGATAGGAAGTAACAGCAAGAAATCCAACATTGAACTGCTTCATAACTTTAGCTTTGAACTTTTCAGACATGTCGGGCTTCATGCGGCGAACTTTCTGTTTAATTGGTGGACAGTCTTCTCTTGTAGGGAGACGGTGAACCACAATATCGGTATCAATCCCTGGCATGCCTTCGTAGGACCAGACGAAGATCTCATCATATTCATTCAACAACTGAACTAAGCGCTCTTTGACACTTGGCTCTAGGTTGGCACCCACTCTAACTTCTTTTATGTCTTCTTCTGTTCCCAAGTTGATAGTCTCTAACAACTCCTCGTGAGTTAGAATAGCCCTTTCTTCCTGTTGCAGAAGTCTAGCCAATTCTCCAGGCACTTCACAGTCTTCATCACCTTCGTATTCAGCATGATTGACCAGATCTTCAGAGTCACTGAAGGCCATAGCAGAATTGTTACCCATGGAATCCAGAATGGATGGGTACCTGCATTGGTGAGTGTGGGTGTGTGTAAGGTATAGCCACCTTTAAACAAATAAGAATGCAAAAAGAAAGAAAATGGACACAAAAGTTTATATATGAAAACATCCATGATTCATAAAAATGGCATATGAAGATGAAAAATCAAACCCTTACAAACGGACCGATATACCTCGTGTAAGGCACATGGTTAAAAGTGTATAAATTGTTTAGGAATTATTACAAACCAACGGAAATGTTCGAAAGATAAATTACTGATTGATGAAAGTAATGGGAATAAAGTCCTTTGCCTCCCAATTGCTTAATCCTCCTTCAACAGTTGGAAAGATCCAGTCTTCAAAATTGCTCTCCTCTTCACCATCCTCCAAAGCATGAACTCCATGATGGGTGATCTTCAATGGTGGTCCTCCATCCTGGGAGCGACGCACAGCCTTCTGACTAGCAGCAGTGAAACCCAAGCCGGATTTATCTATCTTGTAAAGAAAATCTGGCAGCTGAACCCATACAGTGCTTCCTCCTTCCTCAATCACAGCCTTTGCATCTTTAAGGGATGACATCCTGGACACAGGTTTGGTAATGACGGGTACAGAAGGCACTGCTGCAACTTCCTGAGCTACCTCCTCAAAATGCTGAAAGGGGGTTTCGATGAATTCACCATCCAATTCTACATAGCGGAAAGAATTAAGATGGCTTATCATGTATTCCTCTTCACCACGAACTGTCACAATTTTCCTCTGAACAGGGTATTTGAGCTTCTGGTGCAGAGTTGAAGTAACGACTCCAGCATGATGAATCCAGGGTCATTCTAACAAGCATGAGTAGGAGGGACGAATATCCATGACATAGAATGTGGAATTGAAAGTTTCAGTACCTACTTTAATCGGGATGTCCACCTCTCCGTGGACCATCCGTTTAGAACCATCAAAGGCTCTGACAATGATATTGCTGGAATTCAAAATTAGACCTTCACAATCTAGTTTGTCCAATGCTTTCTTTGATAGGATATTCAACGATGAACCAGTGTCCACCAGAACATGTGCCAAAGTAGTCCCTTTGCATTCCACCGAGACATGTAGCGCATCATTATACTTTCTCCCCTTAGATGTTAAATCGGCATCGGAGAAGCCAAGACCGTTGTCGGCTGTTAGGCTAGATACACACTCCTGGAACTAGTCCGTAGAGGTTTCCTGAGGCACGTGGGCCGTCTTCAAGAATTTGATCAAAGCTTTGGCATGAGCTTCGGAACAGAGCAACAAGGTCAGCATAGAGATTTTTGAAGGGGTTTACCCCAGTTGCTCAACAACATTATAATCACTTCTCTTGATTATTTTCAAAATCTCTTCCATTTCTTTCTGAGTGGTTTCAGGGATAATCATCGGCTGAGCCCTTGTCCTGACGGGCTCTTCTTGGATCTCTTTCCCTTTATCATTAACAACAGTAGAGGGTACAACCACAGGAGTATCAATTTCTTCAATCACTGGAGTTCGCACGGATATGTTGACCGGCACAGGAGTAACCTTAGGAGCATTTGAGGGTCCGAAGATTGCCCTTGGAGGAGCAATCTCCAAAGAGAAAATTCTTCCACTGCGGGTGATTTTACTCTTCCCCGCAATATTTCCTATGTCAGGAGTCTCTTCATCGGAACTTTCTTCAACTGATTCAATCTGCTTTACACCGTGGTAGAAGATCTCTCCTCCATAATTCCATGGTATTGTTTTGTTGGACTTGTATGGGATAGGCCCCGACATAGTGATCTTCAGAGGTACAATCTTCGGATCAGATGTAATCTTAACAGGTCTTTTGTAGACCTTGGAAAGATTGGCGGATATGGTAATTATCGAAACATCATTGATAGGAGTTGGAGTAACATGAGTTTTCTCAAAGAGGATTTCTTGATTATCCATTAGGCGTTGGATGCCTAACTTCAACAATGGACAGTCGGATTGTAAGGTCGAACAAAGGTAGCAATTTTTTTCACAGCCTAGAAAAATCCCGGCTTTCAACAGATTCATCTTGATTATTGGTAATAGGGTCATTAAGTCATCAACAGTAACAACATAAAGATCTTCTTCAACAACATTGACATTGTGACCATGTTTTGGCATAGGAGCAGAGATTATGTTAGGCTTTTCAGGAACGTTGAATTCCACTTCCTTAGCATCAATTAAGTCCTGGATCTTATTTTTGAGGGCCCGACAATTATTGGTGTCATGCCTCAGGCTGTCAGAATGATAAGCACACTTTGCATTTGCATGGTAGTAAGGAGAGGATGTATTCGGATTCTTCGGCGCTTCTTTCAAACTTGCAAGGTTTAACTTCAACAGATGAGGGAGAACCTGAGCAGCTGTCATGTTGATCCGGGTGAATTGCTGTGCAGGCCTTTCCACCCTTGCTTGGTTGGTTATGGGTTGATTGTTTCTAGGTTGATCATCCGCAGACTTCTGAATCATTACAGCCCCCACCGCTGGCCGGCGCTCAACTCTTCCTTGACTTCTCTAAGAGTAGACAGCTGATACCTCTTTCTTTGCAGGAAAGGTCTTCTTGATAGAAGCGGAAGCAGATGCATCCTCTTGAATTTTTCTGCTCTTGATTCCAGCTTCAACTCTTTCACCGGTCAGAATTAACTCGGTGAACCCCGTAGATGAACTTCTGATCAAGTGATTAAAGAATGGACCTGGCAGGGTCCCCAAAAACATATCCACAAGCTCTCTCTCAGACAATGGTGGCTGCACCCTTCCAGCCAAGTCCCTCCATTTCTGGGCATACTCCTTAAAGCCTTCATTAGAGACCATACCCATACTCTATAATTGAGTACGGGTTGGTGCTAAATCTGCATTATATTGATATTGTCTGTAGAAGGCGGTAGCCAAATCCTCCCAGTTGTGCACATCAAATCTCTCAAGCTGGTAAAACCAATCTAACTGCGTCCCAGAAAGATTATCCTGGAAGAAATAAACCCACAAGTCCTTATCAGAAGAATGTGGTTGGATCTTTCTGACGTAAGACCGCAGATGCATCTTTGGACAAGACAAACTATCGTATTTAGCAAATGTAGGCACCTTGAATTTAGGGGGAATCACAATCCCAACAACCAACCCTAGCTCTTCGAAGTCCATCCCAGGCACTCTTTGTACCTCCATAGCTGCCAGACGCTCTTCCAGATTCTTATACTTGTCATCTACAGATGGGTACTGCTGCTCAGAGTAATCTTCATCCTCTTCTTCTTCTTCTTCTTCTTCCTCAGACTCGGAGGGCACTGCAGCTCCCTTTCCCTTTCCTACCCCTTCATCAGATGTTGAGGGGAAATCCAGGACTCTTCTAGCTTGGTTCTCAAATCTTCTTCCCATAGTAGCCACACCAACTCTTTTCTTTTTATTTTTCTCCTTTTCCTTTTCTTTTTCCAACAGTGCTTTAAGATCCTCCTGACCATTTGCCAAGTTCATGAGTAGTTGTTGGAACTGTGAATTCTACGCTTGTAGGTCTTTGACCGTCTTCTCTATATCCATCTTGCTGAAATAAACAACAGAGAGATAAGGAAACCTGGTGTGAAAACCTGCTTATGCATATGATGAATGATATGTTATTCATGTAATGCATTCAAGGATTCAGAAATTCAAATTTGTTGTAAACAAAAAGAACACACGTCATATTAATAAGATAGAATTTGTCAGTACATAAATGCCCCATGGGCAAAATAATATAAAGTTCTAATGTAAAAATATGTTGCGCATCCTCTTTGGTGCGATGTAGGTGTTGAGAGTCTGCTCTTCGTGGAGTCGACGAGTAAGTTCCAAAACCTCCTTCTCACTGGTGTAGAAGCTGGCTTCAAAAGTGTTATGTTCTTCCTTGAGCTGTATCCAACTCTTTTGCAAATCTTCCAATGATGTTGTCATGTCAGGATGTAGGAGGGTGTATGGAACCTCTCCTTCCATAACAGGCTCTTTGATCATATGTAAAATGTAGGGGTAAGGCATCATAAGACTCTGGGCGCGGGTTCGTACCCACTTGAGGTATGGCTCAACGGGGATGGAATTCTTGTGTCCCAGTGTCTTACTGTCTACCTTGTTGGGCATCCTCTGAGCTCGAATAAACCTTTCTCGAAGTCCTTGATCGTCGTTGTCGAAGTCAAAAACCAAGTCTGGAATCAGCATGTCATGAGGGCCATCCCTTCGGGCATACCCAAACTGTCTCAGAGCCAAGCAGGGGTTGTAAGTAATGCATCCCCTAATGCCAAGTAGTGGGACATTAAGGAATTCCCCACAACGATCAATGATGATGACATTTTCTCTGGACCGAGAACACCAATGAACATCAGAATATGTAAGAATCACCAACCGTTGTGACCACCTCAAGCTTTGCTCATTCTTCAAGACTGATTGGGGAAGGTGAGAAATAAACCACCTTGCTAGAATAGGAGTACAGCACATGAGAACACCTCTCTTCCTTATTGTTCGTGTGTAAAATGAGTGGAGGATGTCCCCAAGCAATGTAGGCACAGGATTCCGAGATATGAAAATCTTGACAGCATTCACATCTATAAGTTGATCAAGGTTTGGGAACAAGACCAACCCATAGATGAGAAGTGTATACAATCTCCTCAAAAGCTTGCAGATCTAGAGAATTCCAACAGTCTTGTGCCTTCTCAAATAGAAACTTTGCCAAGAAACCCTTGACACCACTTCTGGTTTCCCAATGACCTTTGATATCAGATTGTTGCAAGTGTAAGGCTCGAGCAACATCTTCAGGCTTTGGCTCTCTTTCTGTACCGTTGTAGGGTAGTTGATGGAAAATAGGAATCCTCAGGAGTTGAGAAAATTCCTCCAAAGTAGGTACTAGTTGGTAATCAGGAAATGTGAAGCAGTGGTGTAGGGGGTCAAAGAACTGGAAGAGAACTTTCACAATGTCTTCTTCAATATTGGAGTTGACCAAGTTGAGAAGTCTACCATGTATTTCAGTGAAGGGAGAATTCTCTGGAATCTTGGAAGCAAGCTCCTTGTGTAGAGGAGGAATTCTCACAAGGTTGACCTGGATTGTTTTCCTGCGAAGCGATTCCATAACCTACAAAACAGGAACAAAGATGAAGATCCAAACCCTTGAAATGGTTAGTGGATGCATATGATGCTTCATGATGTTCATGATGTATGCACAAGTATATGTACAAGAAAGTCATACAAGATCCTAGTTTCAGGCTTGCATGGGGTTTTATAGGTAAGTACCCTCTTGAAGTTAGTTGGCTCAACCTGTCCTATAAATAATAACTGGGTTCTAAGGAGCTCAATATCACTGGATTATTTTCTGTGTTAATTGTTCCAGTTTAGCCACTTTACTGGCGACTGAAATATTCCAAGAAAACAACCCCCAATGAGTGTAGTATCGAGTATCTACCAACTTCGAACTGTACCAAAGCCGGTCATCTCGTTACCCATAATAAGGCCAAGATGGTCAAGTAAAGGTTCTAAAAGTCAATTAGTGCTTCATGACATTATTCAGCCGCCCCGTATTCTCTTTGATTGACTCAAAGGCTACCGGTACCCATAAATATGTCGCACTAATATAGTTATTGCTTTAACCATGTCGGTATACCCTGCACAGTTTCCACAATGTATTGCTATTTACCTATGAATGTTTCTCAAATCCGGGTAGAGGATTCAAATCCAAACAATAGAACCAAATGTAAAGCAATCAAATCAATCAATATAAGCATGTAAAGGTGATCTAAAACCCTAAGGTAATCCCACTTTTAAGTTTGTCCCCAGCAGAGTCTCCAGTTCTGTGATACGGTGGGAGAAGTGACTTGAGGTTTTGCGTTTGTGTTCGCAAATGTTTCGGTTTAGCAAGAGTCGCCACCGACTTTTTATTTTATCCAAAGGAAAGGTCAAAAAGCACTGGAAAGACCTTTGAGATGTTTTCTTGGGTTCGGGGGGTAGATTATGAAAAGGGAAGGTGCAAGCACCCTTTTCATCCATGGTTATCCATGGGCTCTTAGTTACTTGTTTAGATCACTTGCTTTTGCTTTTCAATTGTTTGAAATGGTGCTTCGTGTGTGGTTTGGAAAGTATTTTAAAAAGAGGCCATCGTTGTGGCAACCTTTGTAATGATTCTTGTTTGAATGTATACAAAGGTGTTTTGTCTTTTGAAAAATGTTTCAATGTTTGAAAGTTTGTTTTTGGGAAAATGTTTTGAAATTGTGTGTTTTGAAATTAGCAAGGATGTTTGCAAGTTTTGATCAAGTAACTAAGAGTTGTCTACCGTATCTACTCAAAGATCTTTCCTACACATTTTTAACCCTTACACATTGTTGTTTTACCATTACATTTGGTAAAAAAAACTTGTGTTTGGATGTTAAATGGGACAGGCGCGGGTCTTCGTATTGACCATGATAGCAATTGTGCTAAGTATCTTTAGCAAGTTTTTGTATGAGGGACTAGATCATTTTGTATAGGCAACCAAGATAGCGTCATCGAGGGACTATGATATTTTTGTTTTGTTTTTGTTTTGCCAAGATGCTCAACATGCATACCATGGTCATTTTAAAGGCAACAAGTGGATGAAACCCTAGGGGTGCATGTGTGCATTGAGTTGTCAATTTACATGCTTTTATATCTTGTATTAGGTCTAGCTATTTGTTTTGATTTTGGATATTGCATACAAACCCTAATCTCTATCATGACATATTTGAAAGCAATAAATGCGTAAAAGTAATCTAAGCTATTACAACATTGATATGGGGAGGGAGATACAATTTTGAATAGGGGATTATTTGCAAGAAATTAAAATCCTAAGATTATTACAACCAAATTGAATTCTTTGTTTAAATGATAAATAAGCAATATTTAAATAGACAATTAAATAAATATGCAATATATTATATATATGCAAAAAATGTTTTTTGTATTATTTTTATGTATGTAAAAATAAACTATTTAATGCATAAAAAATAAGAAAAATATTATTTTTATTAAGGGTGGAAACCCTAATTTGTTTTAAGAAAATATATTATTTATTTATGTACAATAAAAATAAAAATACATACAAATGTCAAAAAATAAAAATATGTTAGAAAAAATATTATTTAAGTATAAATAATAAAAATAAAAATAAAATATTTTTTTATAGTATTTACAAGTTTTTTTATTAAAGAAAATAAAAGTATATACTATTTAATAATTATTTCTATGTCTAAAAATTAATAAAAATAATAAAATAAAATGTGAAAATTAAATAAAATATTTTTGGTAATTTTTAAAGTTTAGAAAAATAAAATAGGTCAGAAATAAAAAAGGAAATGAAAAATATAAAAAATAAAATCAAATGGGCCAAGGGGGTGTAAACAATAAGACCAGGGGTGCAAAAAGCATGAACAAGCCAGGACCAGCCCAGACATGCCTTCGTCTTCAACCTTTAAATCAAAAACGTGCGCCCTGTGTACAACTTCGTATCTCCTGTTTCAGTGCTTAAAAACAAAAATTTGTACCATGAAAGTTATAGAGCATAATCACACGATTCTAACCATGTAAAAAACTTAATCTAACTCTCAAAGACCAGAGAGAATTTCTCTGGCCCTAATTTCTAACCTAACTTTTTCAAGAAATTCATCAATCAAATTCTCTCAACACAGTTAACTTAAATGAAATCTATGAATATGTACAGCTTAAGGGCAATGAGTACTACATTTTTTATTCACAAACCTAAGCTTAATGATTCTTAAATAGAGAGATAGAAAGTTGGAAAATACCTGCTTCAGTTGAACTCGAGTATGGCAATGTGGAGGTTTTCAATGAGGCCTGAGATGCTTGGGAGCTTGCTTGAACTTCCTCTGACCTTCCCCAATGCTTAGTTTGCTTTGAACTTGCTTGAACAAACTTGTAGAAGTCAACCTACACAATTAGATTTCAGAAATGGTGAAGCTTGAAATCAAGGTTACAGTCACTGGCCAATGGTTGGGATAGCTTAGGTAGGTTGTATGGAGTGTGTTGGAAGAGGTTTGGGGCAAAATGCACGAGTGGTTTGTGAGATGGAGGTGCAACTACAGAAGTTGCCCTGTTTTGCAAGAAGATGGTGTTTTGGTGTTTTTGAAGGCTTGGGAAGTGGATAGCTCGTGTTTCTGGCTCAAGGTAATATGCAAAACTTGTTTTGAATCTTTACAAGAGTTGGTTTTATCAGATGGAAGTGTTGTGTAGACTTTTGCACATTTCTTGGTTTTTAAGAAAAGTGTGAAGTGATCAAGCAAAGAGCCTGTACATGCCTCCTTCCTAGCTTCACAAAGTTGTTGTCCTTTGCCCTGAGTTTATGGAGTTTGTTTGATGTAAAAGAAAAGGTTCAAGGCTCAAGAGGAACAACTTGACATAAAGCCAACTTTATGAAAATGGCAATGTTCACTTTTTGCCAAAAATGGATTAAACCCTTGTGTAATCTTCCCTTGATCAGAATAATGCCTTAAACCATTGAGTTTGCATTCAATTCTTGAGTGTGGAAGGGTTTAGATACGTGTAAACAAGTAAAAATGAAGCTGGGCAGGAATTGCAACTTGTAGCATAGTGAAGAATGCCATGGACCAAAGTGATTTTTTGGCAAATTCAAACCTTCGATTCTCCCTAACCACAAATGATTTTGGAGAGTTCTTTGATATTATGGAAAGTTTGTAATATTATCTAAAATACATCTTTGAATTGAAAATTGAGATTCCAAGTGGAACTATGTGATAAATTGCCATGAAGATTGGACAAAATCCCGCCTAAACTAGGGCAAAATTTCACTAAGTTAGAAAGTTTTTGGACCCTTGTTCATAAAATCATATCTTGAGATCCAATAATCTTTTGGGAAAACTTTGTGAATCAAAGTTGTAGATTTTGTGGAGGACTACAACTTTCAGAATTTTTTTATTAATAACCAAGTATTAAAATAATATTTCGCAAATAACCGGGTTTCGGAAAAAATTACGCAAATAACCATGTTTGAGATGGCTCCACAAAGGAGGAGCCATCTCAATTGGCGCATGCTCCTCTTTTTTTAAGGGAGGCACCATCTCACTTGGCGCCTAAGTGCTTAGGGCAAGCCCTAAGCCAAGTGAGATGGCGCCTATGTACAAAATTAGGGCAAAATTTTTTTTTTATTTTCTTTCCTGCGCGTTGCCTATTAGACAGAGATCAACAAAATGGATTTTTTATTTAAAAAAAAATAATTACATTCAACTGTTTTACATTTAAAGAACAGTAAAAAATGGATACAAAAAATACTGGGAAAAAAAAAGATACATCAGTGATCCCCAGGAACCCGGTAATGACCCCCAGTTCCGCATCCCCGTCCTCGCCTTTCTCTTGCTGGGTGCCGTCTCGTTTCCTGCTGCGGCAAGGTCGATGGCCCAGCGAAGTCAATGCGATCCGAATCCATAAAATCAGTAAGATATCCATATCTCGAAGATCCGCTCTGGTACAGTCGGTTACCCATACCCTCGAAGTTTGGTCGTGTTGGCGGTGGGTGGGGTTCCATGGTTGGTCGGTAGCATTGGTCGTCTGAGTATGGGGGGTAGAAAGGAAATGGATCTTGGGGTGTTTGGTATTGTGGATGTTGGGTTGTTTGGTGATATGGTGGTTGATGGTAGGTTTGGTCGGCTTGGTCATAATCTTCTGACATTCCCATATCAGGGCTAAGGCTGGATGTTGAGGGCGCCATATTGGGATATGTGGAAGACTGAAATTGTGTCTGGGGTATGTAGGTTTGCTGGTATTGGGGTTGGTATTATGGTTGGGTTTGAGGCATATCCGGGTATTGGTAGTTTGGCGGTGATTGTGGTTGGTAGTACGGCATTTGATTGTAGTTGTGTTGTGGTGGGGAATGTGGTTGTGTGTTTGTTGGTCTGTTTCTTCTTGGGGGTTGGTTTGAGGTTGATGGATTTTGGGTTTGTTGATGGGGAATCGAGGGTTGTGCCCATTGTGTGCGTGGGTCAACCAAGTACCTCGGATGAGACACGTGCATATCTGGGTTACTAACCGACCTGTACCACGACATATATTGATCAGTGTGTCGCATGTTACCTTGAGTAAGGAAAACCGGGGATTGCAAGATGTAGCGGTGACGCCTTTGCCACATTTTACACCATTCTGGAGCAAAGTCTTTCCAGTTGGTAAGACCCCACTGGGCGTCGACCCTTTTTAGATGCCAGGGGGACAAATCTGTTGGATCACTTGGTATCTCTTGGATCATTCCGAACTGCATCTTCACACGGTCGATGTGGTGCATCTCCACAATGTTGAACCGAATGAGTGCAGTCTTTGCAGTCCAAGTTGCTGCATCCTCTGGATTTGGAGAATGGCCCAAACCCAAATATGGTCTCCAGACGAACTGCGATAAAATTTAAATCAGGTAAGCGCAAAAGTAATGTATAAATAATTAAAATGAACAAAAGTTAAAAGCTACGACGTACGTCATCTGGGCCTAAGTGATCCAACAGATTCCGGTAGAGTGCGACATTGAATCTGGGATTCTTGCCGTAATCCATACCCCTCACGCAGTACCTAAAGGAAATGAGAAACATGTTATTTTTAGCATATATTTTGGAAAGAGCAGAATAGTTATAAATGCTATAACTTAATGACTTACTTTGTTGTGTACGGGAAACCAAAAGTGTTGTTGTTGATGGGGTTTAAGGACTCCATCCTCCACTAACCCCAGGCTTGTAGTAAAAATGTGCACCCATAAAATGTACATTTTTTCTTGACTGCGTTTTTGCACAAGGAACTGTACAGGTGGGCTAATACTGCAGAACCCCAACTATATTTTCTAGTTTTATTAAAATTTGTTAGTAAATGTAAGTACATGAAATTTACACTATTTCCCGTACTTTCGGGAAATAAAAATGTACCAAAAAGTATCATAATATACGTTCTGGCTTTTACTACTCGGTCATTCTCTGAGGAATTTTCATTTAATTCCATACTTGCATAATGCCGTTTCAGGTCAGTGAGTAGTATTCCCTGCCCTCTTGCTCCACCACCTTCTACCATGTCCCTACCCAACAGTTCTTCACACTGTGAGTTGGGTTGTTGAACCGACCCGTTCACCGCCTTACCGTCGATAGGGAGGCCCAGTAGCATGTACACATCTTCGAGAGTGATGGTACATTCACCTATTGGTAGGTGAAATGTATGGGTATCCGGTCTCCACCTCTCCAACATTGCAAGAATGAATTTTGAGTCAATGGTGCAGTTGGAGATCTTTATCACGTGTCCAAAACCTGCATATTCCAGATAAGGGACGATAAATGGGTCGGGAGCCAGGTATTTGTGCGAACGGATTCTGAATCTTTGTGTATCCTGAGATCATAATTAAACAAGAGTAAGATTAATTAAGATGAACAACACGTTATTTGAAGTATGAAAAATGTATAACCAAAGAAGAGACTTACAAATGCAGCAATGTTTTCCCTTGTGCCTCTGTGAGTATCTCCCATTGTTAGAAGAGCCATTGTTCAGAATGCTTGAGAGAATGAAAGACTTAGGAAGAAATAGAGAGTATGATAGACTTAAGAAATATTTCGTAGCAGAGAGTGAGAGTTGTGTGGGTGTGAGAGATGTTTCATAAGGTATGTATTTATAGGCAAATAAGTTTGATGTAGTGGTTGCATGCCTGCGATGTGTCACATTTGCATGCTTAGGGTGTTACACATATGCATGCATGCATTTACAAAAAATGTAAGGTGTCACTCTTGCAGGCTAGGTGGCAGCCCATGCATGTATCACGATTGGACAGTAAGGGAGGCGCCATCTCACTTGGCGAAAGAGTACAAAAATGAATGGTGTCGCCACCCCATTTGGCGAATAAGAGGTGTCACTTTTTACAGCATTGGCTCAGGCTACGTGACAGCCTTTGGGATTCCTTTCTTTGTTGCATGCAAGGCCATTGGAGTTGATGGGTGGAGTCTTACACAAAACATTTATGTGTGCAGAATAGGGCCATGCTAGGTGGCAGGCTAGGTAGCTGCATAAGCCCATGCATGTATCACGATTGGACAGTAAGGGAGGCGCCATCTCACTTGGCGAAAGAGTACAAAAATGAATGGAGTCGCCACCCCATTTGGCGAATAAGAGGTGTCACTTTTTACAGCATTGGCTCAGGCTACGTGACAGCCTTTGGGATTCCTTTCTTTGTTGCATGCAAGGCCATTGGAGTTGATGGGTGGAGTCTTACACAAAACATTTATGTGTGCAGAATAGGACCAGGCTAGGTGGCAGGCTAGGTGGCTGCATAAGCCCATGCATGTATCACAATTGGACAGTAAGGGAGGCGCCATCTCACTTGGCGAAAGAGTACAAAAATGAATGGTGTCGCCACCCCCATTTGGCGAATAAGAGGTGTCACTTTTTACAGCATTGGCTCAGGCTACGTGACAGCCTTTGGGATTCCTTTCTTTGTTGCATGCAAGGCCATTGGAGTTGATGGGTGGAGTCTTACACAAAACATTTATGTGTGCAGAATAGGGCCAGGCTAGGTGGCAGGCTAGGTGGCTGCATAAGCCCATGCATGTATCACGGTTGGACAGTAAGGGAGGCGCCATCTCACTTGGCGAAAGAGTACAAAAATTAATGGTGTTGCCACCCCATTTGGCGAATAAGAGGTATCACTTTTTACAGCATTGGCTCAGGCTACGTGACAGCCTTTGGGATTCCTTTCTTTGTTGCATGCAAGGCCATTGGAGTTGATGGATGGCAGGCTAGGTGGCTGCATAAGCCCATGCATGTAATATTATTGGCAGCCTTGGGGGGTTGCATCACTTACTTAATTGAAATTTTTTGCCTTACGTTGAACATAACATTCATTCACATAAACTGTAAAATTTTCCAACCTTCGAATCAGTCATCTAACCTTCAAACATTCCAGCATTCATACCTTCATACAATCAATAAACCTAAAACATTCCAACCTTCATACCTTAAAATAATTCTACACAATGGCCTCTTCACCACAATTTGTTGTCAAAGCACATTTCAACGGTGAGACATACATGTGTCCCACAGTTGGGTTTTTGTTTAGAAACACCGACAATGTTCGATTTCTCTTAAACGGGAAAGCAAATTTCTCGTACTTTAAGAAAAGATTGGAGGCCAAACTTGAACGAGGCCCGGTATCCCAGATATTTTATCAGAGTCCTGTCTTTTTTGGAAACAACCAAGTTATTTTTTATAAGGTTGAAATTCAAGATGACGAGGATTTCCAGAACATGATTTCCAGCCATGTCTATTATGGAAACGACTATATTGAGTTGTACGTTTTGTTTCAAGAGCCTCCGGTGACACAGGAGGTAGAGCCTCCGGTGACACAGGAGGTTGATCCTTTGGAGAATGAGCAAGATGAGGTGGATGCAGTTGATGATGAAGAAGAAGATAACGAGTTAGAGTTTGATGAAATGGTGAACGACGATTCTGACGATGATGGCATCCCAAGTATTCCTACCGAAAAAATCTACACACCACCTACGCACATGACAAACTTCAACATGGGCGGAGATGAACCTTCTACGGACTTGTTTTTCCAACCGTATATGCAGTCGGATGAAAATTTAAAAGAGAAGGACAAGTTTCGTAATAGAGAGGAATGCATAAGGGCCATCAAAAAATTTCACATGCTCAACTCGGTTGATTATAAGGTGGATTGTGTAAACCCGGAAAGGTACAAGATCAAGTGTGTCCACCCTGACTGTATGTTCAAGCTGACCGCTTCATACAGACTAAGGGGTGACTGCTGGGTCATAGGTTCCATGACTACCCATACTTGTGTAAGTTCCACTCAATCACAAGACCACCAAAAACTCAACCATGATCTAATCTGTCAAGAAATCCTACCCCTGGTCAGCAACGACCCTTCTTTGAAGGTGAAAACAATCATCTCCCACATCACCATGGTTTTTAACTACACTCCGTCTTACCGTAAGGCGTGGTTAGCAAAGACTAAGGCGATTGAAAGGGTGTACGGAAACTGGGAGGAGTCATACCGAGAACTTCCCCGCTACCTAAATGCACTCAAGACATATTCTCCAGGTAGTGTTTATGTTCTGGAAACATTGCCAGCGTACGCCCAAGATGGTAGTCTACTACATGGCAACGGAATATTCAGTCGCGTCTTTTGGGCATTTCAACCATGCATCACAGGGTTTGCATCATGCAAACCAATTCTACAAATAGACGGGACTTGGTTGTATGGGAAGTACAAAGGCACGCTTTTGATGGCAGTTGCACAAGATGGCAACAATAACATTTTCCCCGTTGCGTTTGCCCTTGTCGAGGGGGAGACCGGTGGTGCTTGGAGCTTTTTCCTGAAAAATCTTCGTACACACGTGGCTCCTCAACCAGATCTCTGTTTGATCTCGGACAGACATGCCTCCATTGAAAGTGCCTATAATAATCCGGCAAATGGTTGGCATGACCCTCCTTCTACGCATGTCTATTGCGTCAGGCATATCGTCCAGAATTTCTCGAGGGAGGTCAAGGACAAAACATTGAGGAAAGCGGTGATGAATGCGGGATACACACTGACACAGCCCACATTTAAATATTACCGCAACGAGATCCGTTTGTCTAACCCAGAAGCCGGTACGTGGATCTACAATATACCGGTCGAAAAGTGGACTAGGTCATACGACAATGGCCAAAGATGGGGGCATATGACAACAAATCTTATTGAATCAATGAATGGGGTATTCAAGGGCATACGAAACCTCCCCATCACTGCCTTGGTGAAATCCACGTATTTTAGGATGGCTGCGTTATTTGCCAAAAGAGGTGAAATGTGGTATGCGGTCTTGCAATCAGGACAACTATGGAGTGAAAGCTGTATGAAATACATTAAGGCTGAAAGTGCTAAAGCCAACACTCACATGGTTACACGGTTTGACCGCCATAGCCACAACTTCATTGTGAAAGAGACAATTGACCACAATGAAGGCCTGGCAAGACAAGAATACAGGGTCATTTTACCTTCTCAATGGTGCGATTGTGGCAGGTTTCAAGCTTTTCGTATGCCTTGCTCTCATGTCATTGCCACTTGTGCTCATACCCATCAAGACGCGCTTCAACTGCTCTCAAACGTTTATAAATCTGAAACGTTGCTCACTGTTTACAACAACAACTTTCCTTTGGTGGCAAAACCAGACTATTGGCCTGAATACAACGGTGATATAGTTTGGCACAATGACCAAATGCGAAGGAACAAGAAGGGTCGTCCCAAAAGCAGGCGCATAACAACAGAAATGGACGATCTTGACAGGTTGGAAAGAAAGTGTGGTTTATGCCGTCAGGTCGGACACAATCGCAAAAACTGTCTGAATCGGGCGTCTGGCTCGACCACATAAATTTTGTAATACAATAAATCTTTTCAATATTTGTGTTGTAAACATTATGGGTTTTCCGTTAATAAAACTGTTCACACAATTTAAGAAATTCAATATAGGAAATTACATTAGGGTTTTCGCGTACAACAATGATTAACGATATTCAATCTAGGAAATTACAATTGTTAACACAATTTCATCTGACCCATGCATCATCAGCATTACATCACTGTCTGTTTTGACTTCCTCCAACCACACATTAGGTCTTCCTGTCGCATGCGAGGTTATTGTTCGTTTTCGCTGGATCCTTCGAATTTTTTCCCCCTCGGCGATGTCTCCATCTAGCCACCGCATCAACTCCCGCTTCAGACGCTCCATGGAGTGAATGTGCCAGAATTTCATTTTCATCGCAGGTTTCGTGGCGGAGAATATAACGTAACCATCTCTGCTAAAAATCATAGGCGACGTCATTACGTAAATAAGGGAGTACAAAATAAAAATACAGTGCGAGAAAGTGTGAGAAATTTCAAAGAAACGGACGGATTATTTATAAAACAGCAAAAAACCCTAGTTTTGCCCTAGGCGCCAAGTGAGATGGCGCCTCCTCTCATTTTTAAGGAGCATGCGCCATCTCACTTGGCTAAAATACAAGGGAGGCGCCAAGTGAGATGGCGCCTAGGGAAAAACCCTAGGTGCATGCGCCAATTGAGATGGCTCTTCCTTTGTGGAGCCATCTGAAACATGGTTATTTGCGTAATTTTTTCCGAAACCCGGTTATTTGCGAAATATTAATTTAATACATGGTAACCAACTCGGGCGCAAGCAACACTCGGCTAAATCACATCCAAGATGATCATTCCAAGAAAAAGGTAAATGCCAGCTGAGGAAACAAAACCTACTGCATGCTTTAGCTTTACTCAGCAGTAGGTTTTGTTTCCTCAGCTGGCATTTACCTTTTTCTTGGAATGATCATCTTGGATGTGATTTAGCCGAGTGTTGCTTGCGCCCGAGTTGGTTACCATGTATTAAATTAATATTTCGTAAATAACCGGGTTTCGAAAAAAATTACGCAAATAACCATGTTTCAGATGGCTCCACAAAGGAGGAGCCATCTCAATTGGCGCATGCACCTAGGGTTTTGCCCTAGGCGCCATCTCACTTGGCGCCTCCCTTGTATTTTAGCCAAGTGAGATGGCGCATGCTCCTTAAAAATGAGAGGAGGCGCCATCTCACTTGGCGCCTAGGGCAAAACTAGGGTTTTTTGCTGTTTTATAAATAATTCGTCCGTTTCTTTGAAATTTCTCACACTTTCTCGCACTGTATTTTTATTTTGTACTCCCTTATTTACGTAATGACGTCGCCTATGATTTTTAGCAGAGATGGTTACGTTATATTCTCCGCCACGAAACCTGCGATGAAAATGAAATTCTGGCACATTCACTCCATGGAGCGTCTGAAGCGGGAGTTGATGCGGTGGCTAGATGGAGACATCGCCGAGGGGGGAAAAATTCGAAGGATCCAGCGAAAACGAACAACAACCTCGCATGCGACAGGAAGACCTAATGTGTGGTTGGAGGAAGTCAAAACAGACAGTGATGTAATGCTGATGATGCATGGGTCAGATGAAATTGTGTTAACAGTTGTAATTTCCTAGATTGAATATCGTTAATCATTGTTGTACGCGAAAACCCTAATGTAATTTCCTATATTGAATTTCTTAAATTGTGTGAACAGTTTTATTAACGGAAAACCCATAATGTTTACAACACAAATATTGAAAAGATTTATTGTATTACAAAATTTATGTGGTCGAGCCAGACGCCCGATTCGGACAGTTTTTGCGATTGTGTCCGACCTGATGGCATAAACCACACTTTCTTTCCAACCTGTCAAGATCGTCCATTTCTGTTGTTATGCGCCTGCTTTTGGGACGACCCTTCTTGTTCCTTCGCATTTGGTCATTGTGCCAAACTATATCACCGTTGTATTCAGGCCAATAGTCCGGTTTTGCCACCAAAGGAAAGTTGTTATTGTAAACAGTGAGCAACGTTTCAGATTTATAAACGTTTGAGAGCAGTTGAAGCGCGTCTTGATGGGTATGAGCACAAACGGCAATGACATGAGAGCAAGGCATACGAAAAGCTTGAAACATGCCACAATCGCACCATTGAGAAGGTAAAATGACCCTGTATTCTTGTCTTGCCAGGCCTTCATTGTGGTCAATTGTCTCTTTCACAATGAAGTTGTGGCTATGGCGGTCAAACCGTGTAACCATGTGAGTGTTGGCTTTAGCACTTTCAGCCTTAATGTATTTCATACAGCTTTCACTCCATAGTTGTCCTGATTGCAAGACCGCATACCACATTTCACCTCTTTTGGCAAATAACGCAGCCATCCTAAAATACGTGGATTTCACCAAGGCAGTGATGGGGAGGTTTCGTATGCCCTTGAATACCCCATTCATTGATTCAATAATATTTGTTGTCATATGCCCCCATCTTTGGCCATTGTCGTATGACCTAGTCCACTTTTCGACCGGTATATTGTCGATCCACGTACCGGCTTCTGGGTTAGACAAACGGATCTCGTTGCGGTAATATTTGAATGTGGGCTGTGTCAGTGTGTAT
Source organism: Vicia faba (assembly GCA_948472305.1). Lineage (NCBI taxonomy): Eukaryota > Viridiplantae > Streptophyta > Magnoliopsida > Fabales > Fabaceae > Vicia > Vicia faba. The sequence goes on from OX451738.1 coordinate 91,642,924, forward strand.
CCCGCATTCATCACCGCTTTCCTCAATGTTTTGTCCTTGACCTCCCTCGAGAAATTCTGGACGATATGCCTGACGCAATAGACATGCGTAGAAGGAGGGTCATGCCAACCATTTGCCGGATTATTATAGGCACTTTCAATGGAGGCATGTCTGTCCGAGATGAAACAGAGATCTGGTTGAGGAGCCACGTGTGTACGAAGATTTTTCAGGAAAAAGCTCTAAGCACCACCGGTCTCCCCCTCGACAAGGGCAAACGCAACAGGGAAAATGTTATTGTTGCCATCTTGTGCAACTGCCATCAAAAGCGTGCCTTTGTACTTCCCATACAACCAAGTCCCGTCTATTTGTAGAATTGGTTTGCATGATGCAAACCCTGTGATGCATGGTTGAAATGCCCAAAAGAAGCGACTGAATATTCCGTTGCCATGTAGTAGACTACCATCTTGGGCGTACGCTGGCAATGTTTCCAGAACATAAACACTACCTGGAGAATATGTCTTGAGTGCATTTAGGTAGCGGGGAAGTTCTCGGTATGACTCCTCCCAGTTTCCGTACACCCTTTCAATCACCTTAGTCTTTGCTAACCACGCCTTACGGTAAGACGGAGTGTAGTTAAAAACCATGGTGATGTGGGAGATGATTGTTTTCACCTTCAAAGAAGGGTCGTTGCTGACCAGGGGTAGGATTTCTTGACAGATTAGATCATGGTTGAGTTTTCGGTGGTCTTGTGATTGAGTGGAACTTACACAAGTATGGGTAGTCATGGAACCTATGACCCAGCAGTCACCCCTTAGTCTGTATGAAGCGGTCAGCTTGAACATACAGTCAGGGTGGACACACTTGATCTTGTACCTTTCCGGGTTTACACGATCCACCTTATAATCAACCGAGTTGAGCATGTGAAATTTTTTGATGGCCCTTATGCATTCCTCTCTATTACGAAACTTGTCCTTCTCTTTTAAATTTTCATCCGACTGCATATACGGTTGGAAAAACAAGTCCGTAGAAGGTTCATCTCCGTCCATGTTGAAGTTTGTCATGTGCGTAGGTGGTGTGTAGATTTTTTCGGTAGGAATACTTGGGATGCCATCATCGTCAGAATCGTCGTTCACCATTTCATCAAACTCTAACTCGTTATCTTCTTCTTCATCATCAACTGCATCCACCTCATCTTGCTCATTCTCCAAAGGATCAACCTCCTGTGTCACCGGAGGCTCTACCTCCTGTGTCACCGGAGGCTCTTGAAACAAAACGTACAACTCAATATAGTCGTTTCCATAATAGACATGGCTGGAAATCATGTTCTGGAAATCCTCGTCATCTTGAATTTCAACCTTATAAAAAATAACTTGGTTGTTTCCAAAAAAGACAGGACTCTGATAAAATATCTGGGATACCGGGCCTCGTTCAAGTTTGGCCTCCAATCTTTTCTTAAAGTACGAGAAATTTGCTTTCCCGTTTAAGAGAAATCGAACATTGTCGGTGTTTCTAAACAAAAACCCAACTGTGGGACACATGTATGTCTCACCGTTGAAATGTGCTTTGACAACAAATTGTGGTGAAGAGGCCATTGTGTAGAATTATTTTAAGGTATGAAGGTTGGAATGTTTTAGGTTTATTGATTGTATGAAGGTATGAATGCTGGAATGTTTGAAGGTTAGATGACTGATTCGAAGGTTGGAAAATTTTACAGTTTATGTGAATGAATGTTATGTTCAACGTAAGGCAAAAAATTTCAATTAAGTAAGTGATACAACCCCCCAAGGCTGCCAATAATATTACATGCATGGGCTTATGCAGCCACCTAGCCTGCCACCCATCAACTCCAATGGCCTTGCATGCAACAAAGAAAGGAATCCCAAAGGATGTCACGTAGCCTGAGCCAATGCTGTAAAAAGTGACACCTCTTATTTGCCAAATGGGGTGGCGACACCATTAATTTTTGTACTCTTTCGCCAAGTGAGATGGCGCCTCCCTTACTGTCCAATCGTGATACATGCATGGGCTTATGCAGCCACCTAGCCTGCCACCTAGTCTGACCCTATTCTGCACACATAAATGTTTTGTGTAAGACTCCACCCATCAACTCCAATGGCCTTGCATGCAACAAAGAAAGGAATCCCAAAGGCTGTCACGTAGCCTGAGCCAATGCTGTAAAAAGTGACACCTCTTATTCGCCAAATGGGGTGGCGACACCATTAATTTTTGTACTCTTTCGCCAAGTGAGATGGCGCCTCCCTTACTGTCCAATCGTGATACATGCATGGGCTTATGCAGCCACCTAGCCTGCCACCTAGCCTGGCCCTATTCTGCACACATAAATGTTTTGTGTAAGACTCCACCCATCAACTCCAATGGCCTTGCATGCAACAAAGAAAGGAATCCCAAAGGCTGTCACGTAGCCTGAGCCAATGCTGTAAAAAGTGACACCTCTTATTCGCCAAATGGGGTGGCGACACCATTCATTTTTGTACTCTTTCGCCAAGTGAGATGGCGCCTCCCTTATTGTCCAATCGTGATACATGCATGGGCTTATGCAGCCACCTAGCCTGCCACCTAGCATGGCCCTATTCTGCACACATAAATGTTTTGTGTAAGACTCCACCCATCAACTCCAATGGCCTTGCATGCAACAAAGAAAGGAATCCCAAAGGTTGTCACGTAGCCTGAGCCAATGCTGTAAAAAGTGACACCTCTTATTCGCCAAATGGGGTGGAGACACCATTCATTTTTGTACTCTTTCGCCAAGTGAGATGGCGCCTCCCTTACTGTCCAATCGTGATACATGCATGGGCTGCCACCTAGCCTGCAAGAGTGACACCTTACATTTTTTGTAAATGCATGCATGCATATGTGTAACACCCTAAGCATGCAAATGTGACACATCGCAGGCATGCAACCACTACATCAAACTTATTTGCCTATAAATACATACCTTATGAAACATCTCTCACACCCACACAACTCTCACTCTCTGCTACGAAATATTTCTTAAGTCTATCATACTCTCTATTTCTTCCTAAGTCTTTCATTCTCTCAAGCATTATGAACAATGGCTCTTCTAACAATGGGAGATACTCACAGAGGCACAAGGGAAAACATTGCTGCATTTGTAAGTCTCTTCTTTGGTTATACATTTTTCATACTTCAAATAACGTGTTGTTCATCTTAATTAATCTTACTCTTGTTTAATTATGATCTCAGGATACACAAAGATTCAGAATCCGTTCGCACAAATACCTGGCTCCCGACCCATTTATCGTCCCTTATCTGGAATATGCAGGTTTTGGACACGTGATAAAGATCTCCAACTGCACCATTGACTCAAAATTCATTCTTGCAATGTTGGAGAGGTGGAGACCGGAGACCCATACATTTCACCTACCAATAGGTGAATGTACCATCACTCTCGAAGATGTGTACATGCTACTGGGCCTCCCTATCAACGGTAAGGCGGTGAACGGGTCGGTTCAACAACCCAACTCACAGTGTGAAGAACTGTTGGGTAGGGACATGGTAGAAGGTGGTGGAGCAAGAGGGCAGGGAATACTACTCACTGACCTAAAACGGCATTATGCAAGTATGGAATTAAATGAAAATTCCTCAGAGAATGACTGAGTAGTAAAAGCCAGAACGTATATTATGATACTTTTTGGTACATTTTTATTTCCCGAAAGTACGGGAAATAGTGTAAATTTCATGTACTTACATTTACTAACAAATTTTGATAAAACTAGAAAATATAGTTGGGGTTCTGCAGTATTAGCCCACCTGTACATTTCCTTGTGCAAAAACGCAGTCAAGGAAAAATGTACATTTTATGGGTGCGCATTTTTACTACAAGCCTGGGGTTGGTGGAGGATGGAGTCCTTAAACCCCATCAACAACAACACTTTTGGTTTCCCGTACGCAACAAAGTAAGTCATTAAGTTATAGCATTTATAACTATTCTGCTCTTTCCAAAATATATGCTAAAAATAACATGTTTCTCATTTCCTTTAGGTACTGCGTGAGGGGTATGGATTACGGCAAGAATCCCAGATTCAATGTCGCACTCTACCGGAATCTGTTGGATCACTTAGGCCCAGATGACGTACGTCGTAGCTTTTAACTTTTGTTCATTTTAATTATTTATACATTACTTTTGCGCTTACCTGATTTAAATTTTATCGCAGTTCGTCTGGAGACCATATTTGGGTTTGGGCCATTCTCCAAATCCAGAGGATGCAGCAACTTGGACTGCAAAGACTGCACTTATTCGGTTCAACATTGTGGAGATGCACCACAGCGACCGTGTGAAGATGCAGTTCGGAATGATCCAAGAGATACCAAGTGATCCAACAGATTTGTCCCCCTGGCATCTAAAAAGGGTCGACGCCCAGTGGGATCTTACCAACTGGAAAGACTTTGCTCCAGAATGGTGTAAAATGTGGCAAAGGCGTCACCACTACATCTTGCAATCCCCGGTTTTCCTTACTCAAGGTAACATGCGACACACTGATCAATATATGTCGTGGTACAGGTCGGTTAGTAACCTAGATATGCACGTGTCTCATCCGAGGTACTTGGTTGACCCACGCACACAATGGGCACAACCCTCGATTCCCCATCAACAAACCCAAAATCCATCAACCTCAAACCAACCCCCAAGAAGAAACAGACCAACAAACACACAACCACATTCCCCACCACAACACAACTATAATCAAATGCCGTACTACCAACCACAATCACCGCCAAACTACCAATACCCGGATATGCCTCAAACCCAACCACAATACCAACCCCAATACCAGCAAACCCACATACCCCAGACACAATTTTAGTCTTCCATATATCCCAATATGGCGCCCTCAACATCCAGCCTTAGCCCTGATATGGGAATGTCAGAAGATTATGACCAAGCCGACCAAACCTACCATCAACCACCATATCACCAAACAACCCAACATCCACAATACCAAACACCCCAAGATCCATTTCCTTTCTACCCCCCATACTCAGACGACCAATGCTACCGACCAACCATGGAACCCCACCCACCGCCAACACGACCAAACTTCGAGGGTATGGGTAACCGACTGTACCAGAGCGGATCTTCGAGATATGGAGATCTTACTGATTTTATGGATTCGAATCGCATTGACTTCGCTGGGCCATCGACCTTGCCGCAGCAGGAAACGAGACGGCACCCAGCAAGAGAAAGGCGAGGACGGGGATGCGGAACTGGGGGTCATTACCGGGTTCCTGGGGATCACTGATGTATCTTTTTTTTTCCCAGTATTTTTTGTATCCATTTTTTTACTGTTCTTTAAATGTAAAACAGTTGAATGTAATTATTTTTTTTTAAATAAAAAATCCATTTTATTGATCTCTGTCTAATAGGAAACGCGCAGGAAAGAAAATAAAAAAAAAATTTGCCCTAATTTTGTACATAGGCGCCATCTCACTTGGCTTAGGGCTTGCCCTAAGCACTTAGGCGCCAAGTGAGATGGCGCCTCCCTTAAAACAAGAGGAGCATGCGCCAATTGAGATGGCTCCTCCTTTGTGGAGCCATCTCAAACATGGTTATTTGCATAATTTTTTCCGAAACCCGGTTATTTGCGAAATATTATTTTAATACTTGGTTATTAATAAAAAAAATTCGCCATGTGAAACATGGTTATTTGCGTAATTTTTTCCGAAACCCGGTTATTTGAGAAATATTAATTTAATACATGGTTATTAATAAAAAAAATTCACAACTTTCATGTTGGATGTTTTGTTTGAATCCAATTGCATCATGGTGAAAATGTTGGGCAAAGTTGGAGAAAAATAAGAAAATTTCGTAACTTAGAAAAATTCTAAGTTATGAAATTTTTCAATCTTAAACCCTAATTTGAAAAATTAGGTTTCTTGATGAACAAGTTTCATGTTTTGACATATCTTGATGAAAAATGACCCTTGGCACTTGATTTTGACCAAAAAGTCAAAGTTTGACTTTTCAGTGTACAATTGATTTTTGATCAGTTGACTGGAAAATTCATCTGTCAATCCAATGCTTTTGAGATCTTTTGAACCTTGTGATTAGGTCAAGATGATGCCATTGAGTCTTTGAATCCATGCTTGAACCCAATTTTCCATTGGATAGGTGAAAAAAATCAGAAATTGCCCTTCTGCAGTCAAAACCCTAAAAATGACCATTTTACCCTTTTGATGATCTGATCAAATTTCTTGAGGAGTTGTGGTCCAAACTTGATCAAATGGTTCATATGAGTTTATAATGTTGATGTGGATCAAAAATTATGAGGTTTGACTGTTAATTGGCCACAATTGACTTTTTCCCTAATATAGTTGATTTCTAGGTCAACTGTCCAATTGACTGGGCAAACATTTGATTCAAGGCTTGAAACTTGGTATGGGAAATCTTATAAGTCCAACATGAAGTATGAAAGTCACTTTGAGCATTGGAAGTCCAAAAATCCTTGTGCAAACTCAAACCCTAATTTCAGGTCAACAGTGCAATGAGATGTCTTAAGCAGAGCAAACCCTAATCCTGTCTGGAGTCCAAAGAGTCTTGTGAGGGGAAATATTGATAAAATGAGAGGGAAAATTTTGGAGTACAACAGGGGGTTATCTTTATCCAATTGTTTCTAGGATTAATGCCATTGTGGAAGATGAAGCAGAGCAGGAAATGCCAAATTATGTGACGCACGGAGTTAGGGTTCAGAACTAGATCACCATTGATTTCCCTCTTTCATACATGTTTCAAAGTAATTTGTTTTGTTAATCTTTTTGAAAAGCTTTCACTCTGCCCAAGGTGGGAGTATTAATGTTTTAGGGCTTATCTGTTTGCTGTGACTTTTAAAATCAATAATAAAAGTTGTCTTTGTTTCCCAAATTGTGTCTTTATTTTCTACTTTTTCTTGGAAAATGGTAATCAGAAAAAACCCTTCAAAATAAATAATAACTGAAATTCAATCTGCATGATCACTTGTTATATGTTTTAGTTTCTAAAAGCAATCATAAATCATATATGCAGATTAATTAAAAAACTCGTTGAATACAATGACCCTGAACCCTCTCTCAAATTTGAATGTCCTATGTATGGGGACGAAGAAGAAGATTATGATGAGATTCTAGAAGAGGTCTCACGGTTGCTTGAGCATGAGGAAAATACCATTCATCCATATAAAGAGCCATTGGAAGTGGTCAATATGGGTTCAGAAGAAGATCCGAAGGAAGTCAAGATTGGAGCATTGCTTCATCCTGATGTGAAGAGCAGGTTGATTGAGTTGTTGAAAGAGTATGTGGATATTTTTGCTTGGTATTATCAAGATATGCCTGGTCTAGATACAGATATTATAGATCATCATTTGCCGTTAAAGCCAGAGTGTCCGCCAATCAAACAGAAGTTGAGAAGAACTCACCCAGATATGGCAGTGAAGATCAAAGAGGGGGTTCTAAAGAAGATTAATGCTGGTTTTCTTGTGACGTCAGTGTATCCTCAATGGATTGCCAATATTGTCCCAATACCGAAAAAAGATGGAAAAGTTCGTATGTGCGTAGATTACAGAGATCTAAATAAAGCTAGTCCAAAAGATGATTTTCCATTGCCACACATTGATATGTTAGTGGATAGCACAACAAAATTCAAAGTATTCTCGTTCATGGACGGATTTTCCGGGTATAATCAAATAAGAATGGATCCGGAGGACATGGAAAACACAACGTTTATCACACCCTGGGGAACATTCTGTTACAGAGTGATGCCCTTCGGGTTGAAGAACGTTGGTGCAGCGTACCCGAGGGCTATGACAACCTTATTCCATGATCTGATGCACAAGGAAATCTAAGTATATGTTGATGATATGATTGCTAAATCCCATACTAAAGAAGGGCATGTAGAAGATTTGTTGAAGTTGTTTCAACATTTGAGGAAGTATCGTCTCCGCTTTAATCCAAATAAATGCACCTTTGGTGTTCGATCAGGAAAATTGTTGGGTTTCATTGTTATCCAGAAAGGAATTAAAGTTGACCCTGATAAATTCAAAGCAATTCAAGAGATGCCAACGCCAAGAACTAAAAAGCAAGTCAGAGGGTTCCTCGGGCGTTTGAATTATATTTCCAGATTCATTTCCCACATGAATGTAACATGTGAACCGATCTTTAAGTTGTTAAAGAAACATCAAGGTTGTGTGTGGACGAATGACTGCCAAAGGGCATTTGAAAGTATTAAAGAATATCTGCTTGAACCTCCTATCTTGCTCCCTCCTGTCGAAGGAAGATCGTTGATTATGTATCTGACGGTGTTAGATAAATCCATGGGCTGTATTCTGGGACAACAAGATTAAACAGGGAAGAAAGATTTTGCCATTTGTAATCTCAGTAAAAAGTTCACTGATTATGAGTCACGGTATTCCATGCTAGAAAAGACATGTTGTGCTTTGGCCTGGGCAACAAAGCGTTTGCGGCGTATATGTTTAATCACACTACTTGGTTGATCTCCAAAATGGATCCAATCAAGTACATTTTTAAAAATCCTGCTCTTACTGGGAGAGTTGCCCGCTGGCATTTGTTGTTATCTGAATATGATATCGAATACGGCACTCAAAAAGCTATTAAAAGCAGTGTGTTGGCAGATTATCTTGCTCACCAACCAGTGGAGGATCATCAGTCTGTGGAGTATGATTTTCCTGATGAGGATGTGATGTTCCTAAAAGTAAAAGATTGTGATGAACCATTACTTGAGGAAGGTTTTGATCCTGAATCTCGTTGGAGTTTGGTATTTGATGGAGTTGTGAATACTTATGGTAAAGGAATTGGTGTTGTGATTGTCACTCCCCACGGACCGCACATTCCTTTTACTGTAAGATTGACATTTGATTTTACTAATAATATGGCAGAATATGAGGCTTACATCATGGGTCTCGAGGAAGCCATCGATCTCAGAATTAAAATTCTTGATGTGTATGGTGATTAAGCTTTGGTAATAAACCATATTAAAGGAGAATGGGATACTCGTCACGACGGCTTGATCCCTTACAAATATTATGCTAGAAGGTTTTTACCCTTCTTTAATAAAGTTGAATTCCATCATATACCAAGAGATGAAAATCAAATGGCGGATGCTCTGGCAACTCTGGCTTCGATGTATCAAGTAAACACTTGGAATGATATACCTCGAATTATCGTTCGGCGACTGGATAGGCCCACTCATGTGTTTACAACAAAAGAGGTAGTAGATGAAAAACCTTGGTATTACGACATCAAGCATTTTCTCCAGACTCAAGAATACCCGATCGGTGCATCGAAGAAGGATAGAAAGACATTGAGAAGTTTGGCTGGCAGTTTCTTCCTCGGTGAAAATGTGTTATATAAAAGAAATTATGACATGGTCAAATGCGTGGATAGACACGAAGCAGGAAAGTTGATGCATGAGGTTCATGAAGGTTCATTTGACACTCGTGCCAATGGACATTCGATGGCTAAAAGGATGCTAAGGGTAGGTTACTATTAGCTGACAATGGAATCAAATTGTTAAAAATTTGCAAAGAAGTTTCATAAATGTCAGATTTATGCAGATAAGGTCCATGTGCCTCTGACACTTCTCAATGTGATTTCCTCCCCGTGGCATTTCTCCATGTGGGGTATTAACATGATTGGGATGATAGAACCCAAAGCTTCGAATGGACACCATTTTATCTTGGTAGCAATTGGTTACTTCACCAAGTGGGTGGAGGCTGCTTCATATGCCATGTTACTAAGCAGGTGGTTATGCACTTCATCAAGAATAACCTTATATGTCGGTATGGTGTGCCGAGCAGAATTATCACCGACAATGGCTCGAATTTGAACAATAAAACGATGACAGAACTGTGTGAAGAATTCAAGATTGTCCATCACAATTCATCTCCGTACATGTTGGTGTAAGCCCTAGAGGCCAATACTTTTGGTACTTGTATCGAATTATTTATTAATAATAAAAGGCATTTCTTTATTATGTTTGCTTTCTAAAATAATAAAGTCCCTAGAATGGTTTATTTGTTTAATGAAATGTTAAGTGTGACTTAATCATGAGATCCCATTAAACATAAGACACTATTCTTAAAGTATCTGTAGTCAAGCTTTAATGTGAAGTGGGATAACATTAAAGCATTAAGATTATTATGAAGATAGATTGATGATCACATCTCATGGATCATAGATAAGGAGTTATCAAGTCTTGACATAGGTATGAATATTAGGAGTAATATTTATACTGGATTGACCCGCTATGAGAATACTACATAGAATGTTATGCAAAGTGTCATAAGTTATTCTCATGATGATAATGGTGTATACCACCCTTCGACCTGAAACCACTATGGACCCTAGATGTAGAGTCAAGTACTTTATTGTTGATCAAACGTCATCCGTAACTGGATGACTATAAAGAAGATTGATGGGTACTTCACAAAGCATGCTAAGGGACATGAGTGACCTAGATGGAATTTGCTCATCCTGCATAACAGGATAAATGTCTAAGGGCCCAATATTGAACTGGACAAGGGTGACACAGTGTATGCCTTGTGTTCAATATAGACATGAGGGCAAAAGGGTAATTGTACAACATAAATATTATCACAGGAAAAGTTTTGGTCATATCACATGACATTTTCGTGACTTGGGTAACAGTGATGTGTTGCTAGATACCGCTCACTGTTTATTATATTAAATGTGTGATTTAATATAATTGCCAACGTCGCGAAAACCTACAGAGTCACACACATAAGAACAGGTTGATGAGAGATAGAATAAATAAGGAACACCGTAAGGTACGGTGCACTTAAGTGTAATACAAAAAGTGGTAAGGTACCACGTGGATAAGTGATATATGGTACATCATAAGGTATGATGTCCATAAGCTTAATTGGGCTTTTAGCTTGTAGCCCACATGAGTGATTCTATAAATAGATCCCTTGTGATGAAGTAATTTCACTTGATTCAATTTCGTTTTTGATTCTCTCTCTCACTCAAGGTTTCCGTTCGTGATCAGCTAGCACTGTGACCGGAAGCGATCTGTTCGTGTGGACTGAGTAGAGGCATTGTTCTTCATCAACGCTCGTGATCACAACATCAAAGGTCTGAATCGCCACAAGAGGTAAATATTTCTATCACTGACCATGTTCATTCATAAGGATCGCTAAAGGAAAATTTTAAACTCCGCTGCGCTTTTGATCGCAATTTTCCTTCAGTACAGGCCAAAGATGAATGGGGTTGTTGAAGCTTCTAATAAGAATATAGGGAATATTATCCATAAAATGGTCGTTACTTATAAGGATTGGCATGAAATGCTCCCTTTTGCTTTGCATGGATATCGAACATCTGTTTTCACTTCAACAGGAGCAACCCCGTTTTCCCTGGTGTATGGAATGGAAGCGGTACTCCCAGTCGAGGTTGAGATTCCCTCTTTGCGTGTGATAATAGAAACCAAGTTGACTGAGGCTGAATGGGTCCAAAACTGGTTTGACCAATTGAATTTGATCGAGAAGAAGAGAATGATAGCTTTGTGTCATGGACTGTTATATCAAAAAAGAATGAAGAAAGCTTTTGATAAAAAGGTCAAACCTCATGAATTCAGAGAAGGTGACCTCGTGCTCAGGAAGATCATATCTTTCAACACTGATTCTAGGGGCAAGTGGACTCCCAACTTTGAAGGACCATATGTTGTCAAGAAATCCTTCTCTGGAGGTGCATTAATTCTTGAAACTATGGATGGCGAGGAGTTCCCACGTCCCATGAATGTTGATGTAGTCAAGAAATACTTCGCCTAAAGAAATAAAAGAACAAATCGCTAAGTTGAAAACCAAAAAGGGCGGCTTAGGCAAAATAGAGCGTCTCAGTAGGCCGAAAACCCGAAAGGGCGGTCTAGGCAAAAGTTGGAGACATAAACAGAATAAATTTCCCACTAAGTTGAAAACCCGCAAGGGCAGCTTAGGCAAAAGTTAGGTACTTTCTTTGCAAGTAACTGCATCATGCAAGATCTGATCATTGAAGCAACAATCTTCTCGAATCCTTATTATACTTCAACGGAGACTGTTGCTCAGGATTTCAAAATTTTTTAGAGGGGATAGTGGTCATTGTATCTCAATGTATCTTTTCTATTATATATTACCATTTTCAAAACTTTGTATTCATCTAAGGAGTCTCGCCGTTTGCAGACTACCATTCTATTAATAAAGTTTGAGATGTTACCCAACTCTTTGTGTTTCTTATTTTATTTAGCTTGCAAAGACTCCATTTATTATTGATAATAACTTTCAAAGCAAAAAGATTAAATAACAAAGTCGATTTTTCAAAAAGAATTTATAATTTGCTTCTACTTTAGAATTTGTGATGAAAAAAAATAACAACAACAAAAATGGTGATCCCAGGAATGGACAAACTCCAGTTGTTTTAAGAAGTTTTTGTTCCCCTCGGGAAGGTTTACTCAGGATGATTCACCGTATTGGGTTCGTGACTCCGGTATCCTCGATCAAGTTTGGATTCATTTCTCCTCCTTGTCCGAGTTTTCATGATGTAAGGTTTTAATCCGAGATTTCTCCAGCGAAGTTTTCATTCGGTCTAATGGAAGTTCTTTTTCCAGAGAAGTCGGTATCATAATCACTCTTGAAGAACGCAGGTCCCTGGTTTCTCTAGTGAAGAACGTATTGTGATTTTCCCTTTAAGGATGTGGTGATTAACCTCCCCAATGAAGTGGACCTGAATTCCCCAATGAATGTTTTGATGATTTGGTATCCATCTGCTTTACTTGAGATTGGTTTTGCAATCCCCAGTAGAAGTGTTACTTTTGAAAACATTTGTTTCCCCGGTAAAGCCTGGAGAAGGATGTTTTATCCATGTATCTGTACTGTTATGTCACTTTGTTTTGTTTACTTCCAGATTATGTTTCTCCCCAGTAAAGCTAAAGCATGCAGTAGGTTTTGTTTCCTCAGCTGGCATTTACCTTTTTCTTGGAATGATCATCTTGGATGTGATTTAGCCGAGTGTTGCTTGCGCCCGAGTTGGTTTTGCCTGGTTACTCCGAGTGATGTATATCTGTTTTGTCAGCATACACATGATAACACTCATACATTCATACATACATCATGCATAGCTAAAATTGGAAAATGATTACTCATTTGTTAATTTTTTTTGTTGACATATCACCCTGTTTTGCAGAGTTACGTTGTCCTCCCTTCAATAGAGTGTTGACCTTAAGCAGAAAGTGTATATTCTTTCAATTTACCCACTGAATTATCCCTCTTGGAAGATTTTTTCTTTAGCCTTCCTGTACAGCTCCTTGTTTGGATGGATTTGGTTTTCCCTCTTGAGTTTATTTCTCGAAGGATGTATTTTGGTTGACTGTTTCATTCCAGTTTATTTCTGATTTGAATCTTTGTTTCCCAGCAATATTATTTACTCTGGATTTCTGAAAGCTTCGATTTTTGGTTTGTGCATTTATTTTACACGAGAAGACTATATCTCCACGGCAGGAATATCGTGGCATTTCCCCAGGAAGTCATATTTCATTCCCTAAGAAGCCATATTGTTCTCCCCATAAAGTCATTTCTTTTTACAATTCTCCATGACAACAAGTGACAGGTCTCTTTATTTGAGCTACTTGTGCTTCCCTGTAAAAGTCGACGTAACTTTTTTTTGCTATCTCCTCTATGAGTGGATAGTTTGCAGTTCGTCGTCAGTTTACGCCAGTGGATGGCAAGACTTTCAAATTCGTAGAGACAGTTCATTGTGAAATCTTTTCAGGTGATTAGTCTCTCTATTTGAGACTGTTTATATATTATCCTTTCCAGGCAGAGTGCCTTGGTTAAAGAAGAAGTTGATACCCTTTCTAGGTGAAATGCCAGAATTTTGGGGAAACTTGTTATCTTTTTGCTACCCTCAGTGAACGTTGGTAGTTCATCATCAGTGAATAGTGATGCTATGATATATTCTCTTGCTACCTTCAATGAAAGTTGGTAGGTCATCGGTAGTGGACGTCGATGATATTTTCTCTCTACCTTCAGTGAAAGTTGGTAGGTCACCTTTAGTGAAAGTTGGTGCTTGTTATCTTTTTGCTACCTTCAGTGAACGTTGGTAGTTCATCGTCAGTGAACAGCAGTGCGATGATATTTTCTCTCTACCTTCAGTGAAAGTTGGTAGGCCACCTTCAGTGAAAGTTGGTGATTGTCATCTTTTTGCTACCTTCAGTGAACGTTGGTAGTTCATCGTCAGTGAACGGAGGTGTTATGATATTTTCTCTCCAACTTCAGTGAAAGTTGGTAGGTCACCTTCAGTGAAAGTTGGTGATTGTTATCTTTTTGCTACCTTCAGTGAACGTTGGTAGTTCATCGTCAGTGAACGGTGATGCTATGATATGTTTTCTCTCTACCTTCAGTGAAAGTTGGTAGGTAATCAGAAGTGAACGTCGATGACTGTTATCTTTTTGCTACCCTCAGTGAACGTTGGTAGTTCATCGTCAGTGAATAGAGATGCTATGATATTTCTTTTCCTTCTACCTTCAGTGAATGTTGGTAGCTCACCGTCAGTGAACGTCAGTGTTGTTATTTATTTTCTCTCTACCTTTAGTGAAAGTTGGTAGGTTATCGACAGTGAACATCAACGATTCTTTCTCTCCATCTTCAGTAAACGTTGGTAGCTTCGCCTTTAGTGGAAGTTGGTGTATCCTTTGACCATTTTACCATCCTCTCTGATTCAGGTATTTTTGATCCACCAGTGATTTCTTTTCATGGTTGGGTTACTCTCTTGTTTCTTTATTTTATTTTTGTTACATCCCCAGTGGTGTTTTACGTCCCTTTAGAATTGTCCATGTGCACTCATATTCATAAGAATTGCATGGCATCTTAGGGCCAAAAATAGGGTTTGTTTTATATTGAAGTATCTTCGATCGCGTCGACACGAAGATTTATAACCTTCATATCTCCGGATAGAAGAAACTAAAATAAGGGCAGTTGTTGTACCCAAATTTTTGCCCCTAAGATCCCTTCATCATACCATGTTGATTCATTCACAATAAGATCACATTAGGATTCTTGGTTCCCCTCCCTATATATAGCTTTGCTCTTTGAGGGATCACCAAGCACCTTGACTTGTTTTTTTTTTGTGATCATGAATATTTTTTGTCTTGATTTCTCCTTTTAATTAATAAAATGCAATGTTGTTTTGTCTTGCTTGTTACTCATGTACGTAAAGGCAATAAGATTCAACATGTTTCTCCATGGGTTCATGAGTTTATTTCCATGCCCTAGTCAATAAAGCTTGAGAAGTTCAAACCTCACCATTGGATTTGTTTTGGAGGAAATGTCACGGTAAGGTTATTTTGGTTCACCGCATTTCAAGATTATCAAATTTGGTTCAAAAGTACAAGGGATTTATTGGAGAAGTTGTCATGCTTGGACAAGGCTTTGTTCCCATTGGTCACAAATGCATATTTCTCTCAACTCTCAAGATATGGAAGTGGTTGTGGTTTCTATGAGTTCTCATTATCATCCTCAACAACTTATACTTACAAAGCATCTGTGTTGGTACAAGAAGTTTGTTCAAAATTGTCAAAGTTCCTCAAGGCATGTTTCTTGACCTAGGAGCTAGGGTTTTGAACTTCAAAGGAGTATATCTTTCTCATCTTTTGGTATTTTTGAATGATTCCAAATACATGATTATCTTCAAAGGGTTATCAACAAATCACTTCATAAGTTCCAAGAAGTTTTCATGTGGAAGAAACTTGATGAAGAAGAAAGATTACAAGTCCTCCAAATGAATCTCCAATTTTCCATGTGTGACTTCAAATGATCATAACTTGGTAAATTTTTATCACCTTGAGCCTATTCTTTTTCCATAATGATCTTGGGAATGTGAAATGTATGCCTTCTTTTATGTGCAAAGTGAGAAAAGTATGGAAGTTTCCTTAAGGATACTAAGGATTATAGGTCATTTTATGAAATTGTTCCAACTTCAACAAGTCATAACTCTCTCAAGTTTTGGAGATTTTGAATGGTTCAAGTCTCAAAATGTCATTCAAGAGATCTACTTCATGCCATATTTTTTGGTCAATAGCAAATTCCAAGTGGAAGGCTATGTTTGGATGCAAGACATTATAGGTCACTTTTGAAGGAAAAGATGAAATATTTCTAAGTATGGAAAGTCAACTTCTTTTTCCAAACTTTGACTCAATGCAACTTTCAGCTCAAGAAGCCATTTGATTCCATTATTTTTCCATTGCGAAGCTTGTAACCTCATATTTCTAAAGCATCAAGAATCATGCCCTAAGACCCCTTGAGCTGAGAATTCCATTGGTCAAAAGTTGGCAATTTGAAACTGGATTTTTCACCAAGTCAGAAGTTTGGAATCCCTTATTTGGCTTCTAAACACTTTGTTTTTGCGTGTTTTTGCTTCTGAACATGTTTAGTGAACTTCCAGAAGTGATTAGCATAGCAAAACGCGTTGTTGTATCCCAAAATTTTCCCTCTCATATTTCTCCAAACATTGCAAGAAAAATCTCCAAGTGGCTCAAGATTGCTCAAGAGTTGGACAATCAAGCTATCTCCTAAGGCAGACAATCCCAAACTAGGGTTTTGTGTTGCATCAAGATCCTTGAATCCAAATGACCTCAAGGGCTCCCCAATGTCCTAATTTGTCCTCAAGGTCATCCATGTCAAATTTCAAGCCTTGCAGAGGAAGTTTGCTCAGTCAATTGCTCAAAGGGTCCAAAAATTGACTGTACTAGGGCAAAAGTCAACTGTGACCTATAAACAGTCAAACTTCAAGATTTTTTGTCAACATTCTAATTTTGAAGTATATTTTATCATTTGATCAATTGTTTATCATGATTCATCAAGGATTGCTCAAAATTCATCAAGACCCAAAAGTTGCTAAATTAGGGTTTTGTAGGAAAAGTCAACTCAACTTTGACCAAGCATAACTTTCTCATACTTTATGAGAAATGACCCATCCAAATCTCATTTTGAAGAGGATGCAATTTCATACAATCCATATTCATACCCCAAGATTATAAAATTCACTCACAAAAAGTTACAAATTTGGACATTATAGGTCTTTTTTGAAAGTCAACAAAAACACCTTTTTTTCCAAAGCTTATAACTTGAGCATGGAATATCAAAATGAGATGAGACCAAAAGGGTTGGTTAGACGACATCTCAAGATTTCTAAAACGTCCAAGAACACTTCCAAAAGTTCAAAATTAAAGAAGTTATGAATTGTTGAAGTTTGACATTTTTGCAAAATTGCCAAAAGTCAACTATCCCCAAAACTTCAAATTTTGTCAAATGGGCCCATTATTTTCCACTTGATTTGATCTTGTCACACTACACACGTGTCCTAGATTCAGCCTTGAGCCCATTTATCAATTTTCTTATTTTATTTGATTTTTTATTGAATTATTCCATTTTAAATCAATTTAAATCAAATAAAATCACAAAACTTGATTACATGAGATCTTTTTCTATTTTCAGGACCTAATCACCATCAATATCATGATCTAATTCGTATCAATCATTCCATGTGCAAAAATATTGGATTTTTTGCAAATTAAGCAAGTTTTCAATGGAGGATCAAATCCAATCTCAAAGCATTGATGTGCAAAGATTCAAGACCAATTTGTTGACCTAATACATTGCAGCATACATATACAATCCAAAGCAGACAAATTTGAGACCTAGAGGCTGCAAGAATCCCAAGAACAAAACTTGAAAAAAGGTTGAAAAAGTGCAAAACTGAAATCGAGCTTGGAGGCGTTTTCAAAGGCAAAGCTCAATACCAATCGCTTGCTGGACAATCACTGAACCTCCTGCAATCAAAAGCAAGCTCTCACACCCCCTCAAACGCATTGTAAGCCTCACGATTCGTGGCCCTGTATTCAAAATCGTAACTCCATATTCTTGCATTTTCCTGGCAAATCTTTGATATATTTATGATGCTTATGAAATTTCTGAACTTTTGGCATTGTTTGATTGCATTTATCTGGACTCTAACCCCATAACCATATAGCTAGGGTTTTGCATTAGATTTTAGGGTTTTCTTTTTCAGGAGAAATCAAGACTCAAGAGGGATATAGGTTTGTTCAGGAAACCTAGACGAGCACAACCATGGTCTTGGGGGTCGTTTTCATGGCCTAGAATGGGTTTTAGGACCAACCTACGAATCCAGCTGCGGATATGAATCTGCAGGAAAAATTACAGGGCTGGAGGTTAGGGGTGAAGACGTGGCCCTCCCCCAGTGGATGATTCATAATTCGCGCATTGTTTTTTTTTATTTTCTGGAATTTCAACGCATTTTATATATTATGTTTTGTTTATATTTAATTAACAATTGAGAAGCAGTGGTGCAGTGGTAGTGGAGCGTATGCAATGACTTACAGGACCTGGGTTCGAATCCCAGGTCCCCCATGCATTTGTTATTATTTTTCAACAGGTCATCCAGTGTGAACTCAAGCGCGTGGCCTATCATACAGTCTCACTCAATCAAGCGCCAGATGGCCCAAGGCCAGATCTGGTGGCCCAGAATGAAAGCCTACCATGGGATCAAGTCAAAGTGCCATAGGGAATCAGGAAAGTCAACGAGGCATGCATGTTAATGGGCCACAAAATTGCCATTCTCACCCCCCTAATCAGGCCCAAACCCTAACTTTTCTCTTTTCTTTTATTATTTCTTTTAATTATTTATTGTTATTATTTTTAATAATTAACTAACCAATCAAAACTTTTTTCTTAATAAAATTAAAAACCAAAAAATATATTTGTTTATTAAATTAATTTTCAATATTTTATTTTGTTAATAAATATTAATTTAATTAATTTATTTTAATTAGGAATAACTTTTAATATATTTTGCAATAATTAAAATTAATTTAGACAATTAGGTTTTATTAATATTGATCAAATTTATTTTTATCTCTTTAAATATCAAAAACCCAAAAATATTTTATTAATTAATTTATTTATTAATTTAATAATTAATTTAGATCTAATTTCTTTTTAATTCAAAAAAAAAACATTTCTTTAATAATCAAAGGGTCAAAACCCTAGAACTCGCCCGATTTAATTTCCCGCATGCGTTCCATTTTATTTCAATATTGTATCTGTTTCCTGGAATGTAATAGATAATTAGGACTTTACTATTTTTACCGCTTTATTTATTTTTTGCATTTTAATTTCAAGGGTTACTTTTGGCGATGTAAATACCCGACGCCTTGTAATAGTTAGTTTAATTTCCGCAATTTAATTTCTGCAACTCATAAACTGTTAGATGTTTGATAATAGGGAATGCATGATAAGATCGAATGTTTTAACTTAAAATCAATATAGATAACCATTGACATGTACAAAGACAAATTAACTGAAAACAACACACCCGCACATGCGCACTCTTAGGGTACACCCCACTTGGTTGCCTTCGTACGTGGTCATTGAGTATAGGAAGTTTTAGAAGTCGCCCTCTTGTCCAAAAGATCATAGTTGCCTCGAAACGGTTGCCTCGGAAAAATGATCTAAGACATTAGGGTTACCGCTAAGGCGTCCTAACATTGCTTTAGTGACCGCACGTCCCTTAATCGAATTGACCCTTAAAACTCCAACGACGATGCTACCTACTCATCAATAGTAGGATAGCATTGTCTAAAGGACATTAGCATAGAACGATTCTTTTTTTCGAGTAGGTAGATGGTTCTTAAGTACTTTCTCTTTCAAGACAAAACAAATTTTCACACTTACACTCCTTTCAAAACAAAAACTCTTTTCAAACCCACAAACACAAAGAAAAGCAATTTTTGAAAACACTTTGAGCAAGTACCTAAGAGCCCGTGGATAACCACGGATAGAAAGGATGATAACACCTTCCCTTTCTATAATCTACCCCCCAGACCCGAGAAACATCTCGAAAAAGGAATTTTTCTGTGCTTTTTTCCTTTCCTTGTTGGATAAAATAAAAGACGGTGGCGACTCTTGCTTACCGCAACATTTTGCAAAAATAAACGCAAAACGCAAACCAGCATTCCAAAAACAATCAGTTCTCTCCCACCGTATCACACACGCGTTTTGGATGAGTTTTGATCAAATTAGAAGTCACACTTTTCTTGTTTGTAACTTCACACGATTTCCCTCCAAACTTAATCATTTCACACGCTTGGACATTCCATTTGATTCCCTATAAATAGAGGGTCATTCCCCATTCATTTCCTCAAGCTTGGATAGCCAGAACCACCCTGCCAAACTTGTTCCATAACTCAAAATTCAGCAACTTCAAAATCTATTCTCAAGCCTTTTTCAATCCAACTTTTCCATCAATTCACCTTCCTTGATCTTCCCTGAAGCTAACTGTGATACGGTTGCAGAACCGACTGTTAATACTGTTTTGCATTTTTTGTTCGCAAAATGTTGCGGTAAGCAAGAGTCGCCACCGGCTTTTATTTTATCCAATCAGGAAAAGGAAAAAGAACAGAAAAAACCTTTTTTTTGAGATGTTTATGAGTACGGGGGGGGGGGGGGGGGTAGATTATAGAAAGGGAAGGTGTTAGAACCCTTTCTATCCATGGTTTTCCATGGGCTCTTAGGTACTTGCTCATTTTGAAAATTGCTTGTGTGTTTGTTTTTGAAAAGTTTTGTTTTACTTCGTTTTAACCCTTGTTTCTGTCCTCAAGAGTGTTACGAAGTTATTTTTGAAAACTTTGTTTGAAAAGTGTTTGGTGTAAAAAAAGTTTGTTTGTTTGATTGAGCAAGTACTTAAGAACTAATCTACCTACTCGAAAAAAGACTGTTTGTTTTCCTTTAGACAATGTTATCCCATTATTGAGAAATAGGTAGCACCGTCGTTGGAGTTTTTAGGCACATTCGAAGGGACATGTACGATCACAAAAGCAATGTTAGGGAATTTTAGTATTCCTACTAAAGCCTTAAAGATCTTTTCTGAGGCAACATCTGAATGGGTCATTTGAGATCTTTCGGGGCTAGAGGACGACCACTAACAAACCCTATACTTTATGACCATTTAACCGAAGGCAACCGGAGTGGAGTAAACCCTAGGAGTGAGCATGTGCGAGTGAATTTTTTCAGTTAATTTCTCTTTGCACATTTAGGGTTTTCTACCGTTTTAATTTTCAAGTATTCTTTCCATACAATCCTATTAACATACATCTAGGCAGTTTATAATTGCGGAAATTAAAATGCGGAAAGTTTAAAGTTCTAGCTATTACATGGCTTTCGCAGATACATAATTATTTTTGACTGTAAAATAAAAGGCGGAATTAAAACCTAATTAAAGCTATTACAAACTCAGAGCAGTTACAAAAATAATAAAAAAAATTAATTAAAATGTGCATGAAGAATTAAATGTGAGGATGATTATAAAACCTAAAAGTCTAATTCAGAAAAATATTTAAGTTATTTTTTGAAGAAAAATTAATTATATACAAAATTAAACCCTAATTTCTAATTGATTTTAATTTACAAAAATAAGATTTGATTGCCCTAATTTAATTAAATTAATTAATTCAAGGAAATAAAATATTTTTTATGAAAAAAGTTTTTTTTGGTGTTTTTTGTGATTTTTGATTTAATAAACAAAAAAAATGATTTATGTGTTATTTTGATAAAAAAGAAAATAATTAGTAAAATAATTTTAAAAATGAAATAAAATAGAAAAAGAAAGCGATTTGGGCCTGTTTAAGCAACTGGAGGGGGGTGCCATGAGGAATTTCCTCCAGGCCCATGTAGCCAAGCCCAGTCCTTGTGTGGGATCCAATGTTGGCTCCTTCTGATGGTGCACCATGGTCCCTCCTTGTCTGGGGCGTTTGATCTGGATAGATTGTGATCCATTGGTTGGATCAATAAGGCACATGATAGACGCGTGGGGTTATGAAGCACTGGATCTGCAAGTGAGAATTAAAATGAAGAAAATTGCTGGGACCTGGGATCGAACCCAGGTCCTCACAATCAACACCAACGCGCCCTACCATCTGTGCTACCTGTTCTATTTGTTAACATAATAACAATAAAATATAACTTATGAAATCAAGTGGTTAGCTGGAAAACACGCGCGAAAATCAAATGGTCCAATGGGGTTCAGACACTTTATTATCTTCTTCCTCCTCCATTGTATTAGATGCATAATCTATACCCACTGACATCTTCCATGGCTAAAAACCTGTAAATCTCAAAAATTCAACACAGGCATGATAAATCAATTATGGCTACACGAATCAATTTGTTTGACCTCACGAGTACGATGGTACCCTTTGTTTAGGCCAATTTCACCTGTATGATAAACCCCTAAAACGCAAGAACAAAACCTATCAATGGCAGTTATGGATATATGCATCAAAATAAAAAAATTACATAAACAAAAACATTCTAAACGCTCATACAAACATAATGTTGTGTTCAATAATGGTTAATCATGCGTAATTTTTAAAATACGATTCAATCTAGGGAAGGAAAACCGTGGGTCTGTAGCGTACGTTTCTGAGCGTGAACAGGCTTGCAATTGATCCAGTTACGTTCCTGAGATGTCCAGCAATCTATTGGCAACATTAGAATGGTTTGAATTGGCCTCCAAGCTTGAAACCGATTCACTACTTTTTGCAAAAAAAATGAGTTTGTTCTTGGTGTTTCCACGACTGCTAGCCCCTATTTTGCACTTGGTCTTGTTCATTGTATATCCCTAAGTGAATTAGGGTTATGAAAACAGCTGGTATCTTTGGAATTTTTGAAGATTTGATCCCATTCTTCCTTTGTGTGATTTATTTCCAAATTAGGCCTAATCATGCCATTCTTGTGCCAATCAACATTGACTCAATTTGATCCTGATATGCCAGCATAATTAGCTTGTGATTCTGTCCAAAAATCATATCAAAACAAATCTTTGCTATTATTTATCATTTATTTGATTTAATTCAATTTTTAATTAATAAAAAATCAAACTAAAATGGAAAATGAAGCAAATAATGTGCTGGTGAATATTTGGGTCGTGGACCATGTTATGCATGAGGTGCAAGCATAAAAAGTTAGGCCCATTTGGCAAAAAATGCATCTTTGAGCACATTTGACTTTTGGCAATTTTGCAAAAATGGTCAACTTTGAGAAGGCATATCTCTTCCAATTTTAACTCTAGAGAGGTGTTCTTAGACTTTTTAGAAATATTAGGATGTCCCCTAAACAAAACTTTTGGTCTAATCTCAATTGGATCTTCCATGTTCATGCAAGAAGCTTTGACCTAAACAGTGTTTTTATTGACTTTTCAAAAGGACCTATAATGTGGAAATTAATATCTTTTGATGAGTGCATATTTTGAACTTGAGGGGTGAAGATGGGTTGTAGGGAATTGCATCCTCTTCAAAATTAGCTTTGGATGGAAAATCTCTGATAAAGTATGATGAAGTTATGCTTGGTCAAAGTTTGGTTGACTTTTCTTGAGAAACCCTAATTTAGCAACTTTTATGTTTTGATGAATTAGGAGAATTCCTTGAGGTATCATGATCAACCCTTGATCAAATGATGAATATAACTTAAAAATGTTGATGTTGACCAAAAATCTTGAAGTTTGACTATATGTGTGCCACAGTTGACTTTTGACCTAGTACAGTTGATTTTCCGGCATCTGAGCAGTTGACTGAGCAAACCTATTATGCAAGGCATGAAATTTGACATGGATGATCTTGAGAACATATTAGGACCATGGAAATAATTTTGGACCTTTGGAGCTCCCACACCCCGATAAAGATGGAATCCCTAATTTGAGGTACATTGCCTTAGAAGGGGGTTTGTCTGGTCAACTCTTGGGCATCCTTGAGCAACTTGAGGACCTCAATGGGCATGTGATGAGTAAAATGAGAGAGCAAATTTTTGGGTACAACAGCTGCCCTTGTTTAATCTTCTTAAATCTGAGGATGTAGATTGGCTTGTTTGCCTTTCGTAATCTGAAGGTGGAAGATGATTGAACACTAAGTGCCCAGAAATTTGAAATCGTCTGAGATGGCGCAGGACTGTGTAGATAGTACCGGGAATGGGCTTACATATGCCATTTGGAAAATATGATGGAGAATCGTCGGAGATGGGCTTAAAGATGCCATCCGGCAGAGGTGACGGCGAAGCGTCGGAGATGGGCTTAAAGACGCCATCCAGAATAATGTTGATTTTACAAGATATTCCTTCGATGAGGATTCTTGTTCCTGTCGTTAAGGAGGGATTTGCTGAGGAATGTAGGTCTCTGTCTTGGGAGAAGTAGAATTTTGG
Source organism: Vicia faba (assembly GCA_948472305.1). NCBI lineage: Eukaryota > Viridiplantae > Streptophyta > Magnoliopsida > Fabales > Fabaceae > Vicia > Vicia faba. Next base: position 91,667,184 of record OX451738.1, read on the forward strand.
GAGCTTCAGTTGTCCGTTACTCTACTGGGGAATCCTCTTTTAGTCGAGGAGGTGAAAGTGATCTGTTATCTGGTCATGCTTCAGGCTTTACAGTGATTTGCTGAGGATGATAAGATTAACTGCTATCTGGTCGTGCTCCAGGTTTCACAGCGACTTACTGGGTAGATGAGATTAAACTTGTTGTCTGGTCGTTCTCCAGACATTGCAATTTCTTAATTCTTATCTGGTCGTGCTCCAGGCTTCAGAAGGATTTAAGTGGTTATCCGATCGCATCCGGGTTTCAACTTGAACTTCAGGCATACTAGTATCCGGTTGATTTCCGGGCTTCATAGTAATTGGCCGAGTAAACTGCTATTTGGTCGAGTTTGAAGCTTCACAATACCTTATACTGTTATCTGGTCGTGTCTCAGGTTTCACAGTGTCTCTTGCCGCTATCTGGTCGTTCTCCAGTCTTCACAGCGTCTTATAACATTATTTGGTCATTCGCTAGGCTTCACGGTGTCTTATACCACTATCTAGTCGATTCCAGGCTTCACAGTATGATGGGTAAATTAAGTTGTTATTCGGTCGATTTTCGGGCTTCATAGCTTGAATTTAAGATATACCACTATCTGGTAGATTCCAGGCTTCGTAGTATTTTGTACTATTATCCGGTCGATTTCCAGGCTTCACAGTAACTTGCTGGGGATTTAGCTATTTTTCAGTCGATTTCCGGGCTTCATAGCTTGAACTGGAATAGAAATCTTAGTATCGATTTGACTGAACTAGGGGAAACTTGAGATAACTTCAACTGGGAGAGAAATCTTAGTGTCGATTTGACTGATCCCGGGAGAGGTCTCGGATTAACTTTGACTGGCATAGAAATCAGGGGAATCTTAGCGGCGATTCGGCTGACCCAAAGGAAAGTCTTAAAACGTCTTCAACTAGAATAGAAACTTTAGTATCGGTTTGACTGAACTAGAGAAAACTTGTGAGAACTTCAACTAGGAGAGAAATCTTAGTATCGATTTGACTGATCCCAGGAGAGGTCTCGGATTAACTTTGATTAGCATGGAAATTAGGGGAATCTTAGCGGCGATTCAGATGACCCAGACGAAAGTCTTAAAACGTCTTCAACTAGAATAGAAACCTTAGTTTCAGTTTGACTGAACTAGAGAAAACTTGTGAGAACTTCAACTAGGAGAGAAATCTTAGTATCGATTTGACTGATCCCGGGAGAGGTCTCAGATTAACTTTGACTGGCATAGAAATCAGGGGAATCTTAGCGGCGATTCGGCTGACCCAGATGAAAGTATTAAAACGTCTTCAACTAGAATAGAAACCTTAGTGTAGGTTTGACTGAACTAGAGAAAACTAGTGATAACTTCAACTAGGAGATAAATCTTAGTATCGATTTGACTGATCCCGGGAGAGGTCTCGGATTAATTTTGACTGGCATAGAAATTAGGGGAATATTAGCGGCGATTCGGCTGACCCAGACGAAAGTCTTAAAACATCTTCAACTAGAATAGAAACCTTAGTGTGGGTTTGACTGAACAAGAAAAAATGTTGGAATATCTTCAACTGGAATAGAAACCTTGGTATCGGTTTGACTGAACCAGAGAAAACTCATGAGAACATGATTGCATCCTTCCCTGAAAGGTAAAGGGTTAGTCGTATGCAATGTCATGATGTATGAAATGTATTGAGTAATGATGTCCTCAAAATAAATGAGATTATGTTGTATAATATGTATGTGCATGCCATGATGTATGGATATGTAATACAGTTGTGATATTCTCAAGCTGGGGAAAATAAATCTTGGACTGCTGCTGGAGAGTATAATGAGTCGAGTTCTTCGTTTCTACTGGGGATAGTGAACAAAGATGATTAGCTGGAGATTTACATCCCTTTTGCTTGAGAACATTATGCCGGGAGAGACTTTGTCTGAGAACAATCCTGTGGAGTAATGACTCTGTGGGGAAGGGAGATACTCTATTGGAATATCTGCTGATTTGGGGAAATAAACTCAGTTGAGGATGAACTTCCATTGCTAGAGAGAAGAGCTCTTTTGGAGATTGAGCTTCCGCTGTCAGAGAAATAAACTCTGCTAGGGAGAAAACTTTATAAATTGTTTATGTTTATAAAGCTCGGCTGGGGAATACAGATATTGGCTTTCTGAAAGAGCCTGCTGGGGAATTCCTGCTTGGGGACACGGAGGTTGGACCTTGGTTGTCTCGGTTCTGTGGGGAATATAGATATCACTGGCTTGTATGTGATAGTGACTTTGCTTCCAACTGTCTCTGCCCCTTGTACTATGATGGAAGGGGTAACTGTCGGTATTTAGGTTTCGCACCAATTTCTTTGAGTTCTTAGTAACTGTCTTTCTGTTTTATATGCAGATATTTGTGAACAGTAATCATATTCAAATGCATATGTCAAGGAAAAACAAACACAAAGTTTTATACTTGAAAGACGCTTTGTATTGATTTGAAATGTGCCTATAACAGGCGTTTTTTTTACAAGGAGGCTGACGCTCTAGTAAGAGAACGCCACTGTAAAAATGGAAATTATTACAGAAATTATGTACAAAAAGAAAACAGCTATGTGTTGTGATCCCATTAAGTTTCAATTCTGCTATTACCCCTATGTCTTTGAGCATCTCATCACTTTGCTGCTTGTCCAAAGTTGACTGGATTGGTCGGTACCGTTTGAGCTTGATAGTTGATTACTGAAGTCTTCTCGCAAGATGATCCAATGGGACATAGTGATACGCTTTAATTCCTAACTTTTTCCTGGACCGCCCTTTCGGGTTTTCAGTCCACTGGGATACCCTTTTTTTCCCAAGCCGCCTTTTCAGGTTTTCGACTTGCCGGGTGTATAGATTTTTTTCATTTTTATCCCAAATGTTTTCCCGAACCCTTTTGGTTCGCCGGGATGCCCTTATTTTTCCCTAGGTGTGTCAACCTAGCGGGTCTTTATTATGCGTAGTATGTTTTCACTATGTCCGTATTAACAGGGTGTGGAAGGTCGTCACCATCCATGGTGGTCAGAATCATGGCTCCACCAGAAAATATGTTCTTGACTACAAATGGTCCCTCATAGGTGGGAGTTCATTTTCCCCTGGGATCACCTTGCGGCAGTATGATGCGCTTGATTACCAGATCCCCTATATGATAAGCTTGTTGTCTGACTTTTTTGTTGAAGGTCTTGATCATTTGTTTCTGATACATTTGACCATGGCAGACAGTAGTAAGTCTTTTCTCGTCGATTAAGTTCAATTGATCAAGTCGAGTCTGGATCCAATCGTCTTCGCTCAAACCCGCACCCTTCATAATCCGTAAAGAAGGGATCTGGACCTCTATGGGTAGGAAAGTGTCCATGCCATATACCAGAGAATAGGGTGTTTCCCATGTCGACGTACGTGCTGAAGTACGGTACCCATGAAGAGCAAACGGTAACATCTCGTGCCAGTCTTTGTATGTCACCGTCATCTTCTGTGTGATCTTTTTGATATTCTTGTTAGTAGCTTCAACAATCCCATTCATCTTCGGCCGGTTTGGAGAAGAGTTCAGTGATCATCGAGTTTTTAAGATTGGTACTGTTGTCCATGATGATTCTCTCAGGGATACCATAACGACACACCAGGTTATGCTTGATGAACCGTGCCACCACGTTCTTAGTAACCGTAGCAAAGGAGGCATCCTCAACCCACTTCGTAAAGTAATCAATGGTCACTAGGATGAAGCGATTCCCATTGGATGTGGTAGGTCTGATATCGTCGATCATATCAATGCCCCACATTGCAAAAGGCCAGGGAGCCGTCAAAACATTCAAAGGAACTGGAGGTACATGCACCTTATCAGCGTAGATTTGGCACTTATGACATGTTCGAGAATGCTGATAACAGTCGGCTTCCATAGTGGACCAATAATATCCTGCCCGTAGGATTTTCTTTGCCATGGTATGTCCACTGGAATGAGTGCCAAAGGTACCTTCGTGTAGGTCTTCCATGATCCTCTCTGCCTCGCTCTTGTCTACACACCGCAGTAAGGTAGAGTCATGGTTGTGCTTATAGAGGATTCCATTGCTGAGGAAGAACTTTGCAGCGAACCTTCTCATAAATTTCTTGTCATTGACATATGCCCCCTCGGGGTATTCTTGAGCCTCGAGATACTTTTTCACCTCATGAAACCAAGGTTTATCGACTACCTCCTCAGTATCGATCTCACAGCAGTATGCTGGTTCATCTAACCTCTCAATAGTGATTTGGGGAGCTTCATTGTCCCACCTGACCTTGAACATTTACGACATAGTAGCTAGCGCATCCGCTAGTGGATTCTCTTCTCGTGGGAAATGTTCAAAGATGATCTCTTCAAAATGCGGCAGCAGTGTCAGTACATACTCTTTGTAAGGAATAAGGTTCAGGTTCTTCGTATCACACTCGCCTTTGATCTGGCTTAACAACAAAGCGGAATCCCCGAATACACTCAAGAACTTGATCCTTAGTTCAATAGCATCTCGAAGACGTATGATGCATGCTTCATACTCCTCCATGTTGTTGGTGCAGTTGAAACATAATCGGGCAGTGAACGAAGTATGACATCCCTTGGGAGATATGATTACGGCTCCAATACCATTACCCAGTGTGTTTGAGTCTCCATCAAAATACATAGACCATCGGGATCCTTCCTCACATCCTTCATCCGGTCCAGGTTCTTCACAGTCGGTTACCAACATGATGTTCTCATCCGGGAACTCGAAATTCATGGACTGGTAGTCATCCACAGCCTGATGTGCCAAATGATCAGCTAACACACTTCCCTTGATTGCTTTTTGGGTTGTGTATTGGATGTCGTATTCGGTTAAGATCATTTGCCACCTTGCTATCCTTCCGGAGAAAGCGGGCTTCTCGAAAATGTACTTGATCGGATCCATCTTAGATACCAACAAAGTATTGTGGGTCAACATATACTGTCTCAATCAGCGAGCAGCCCATGCCAAAGTGCAGCAAGTTTTCTCGAGCAGTGAGTATCGTGTTTCACAGTCGGTAAACTTTTTGCTAAGGTAGTATATTGCGTGCTCTTTTCGACCAGACTCGTCATGCTGCCCCAACACACACCCCATTGAATTATCTAGCAATGTTAAGTACATTATCAGAGGTCTTCCTTCGGTTGGAGGCATCAGAATAGGAGGCTCTTGGAGATATTGTTTGATTCTGTCAAAGGATACCTGGCATTCGTCATTCCACTTTACCACTTGATCTTTCTTCAGAAGCTTGAAGATTGGCTCACAAGTAGCAGTCAGATGTGAAATGAATCGGGCAATGTAATTTAGGCGTCCCAAGAAACCTCTAACTTCCTTCCCTATACAGGGAGTCGACATATCTTGTATGGCCTTCACCTTTGCAGGGTCTACCTAAATACCTTTGTCATTGACGATGAATCCCAGAAGCTTACCAGACCTTACCCCGAAGGTGCACTTGTTCGGATTTAACCTCAGCTTGTACGTCTTCAACCTATCAAACAGCTTTTGTAGATGATCAAGATGCTCTTCTTCAGTTTGAGACCTGGCTATCATATCATCAACGTAAACCTCTATCTCATGGTGAATCATGTCATGGAACAGATCTACCATAGCTCGCTGATAAGTTTCCCCAACATTCTTCAACCCAAACGTCATCACCTTGTAGCAGAAAGTGCCCCACTGTTTAACAAAGGTTGTCTTCTCCATGTCTTCAGGTGCCATGTTGATATGATTTTATCCAGAGAAGTCGTCCATGAAGGAAAAGACTTTGTGTTGTGCAGTGTTGTCAACCAGAACATCGATGTGGGGAAGCGGGAAGTCATCCTTGGGGCTTGCCCTGTTCAGGTCTCTGTAATCCACACACATTCGTACTTTACCATCTTTCTTAGGTACCGAAACCACATTAGCAACCCACTACGGATAGAAGGTGACAACTAAGAACCCTGTGTTGAACTACTTCATAACCTCGGCTTTAATCTTCTCTGACATCTTGGGGCGTATACGATGGACCTTTTGCTTTACCGGAGGACAGTCTTCTTTAGTCGGCAGACGATGAACCACTATATCCGTGTCTAGTCCCGGCATGTCTTCATATGACCAGGCAAAGATTTCAACATACTCATGCAACATCTGTACCAATCGTTGTTTGACACTAGGCTCCAGATTTTCACCTATCTTAACCTCTTTTTTGTCTTCCTCTGTACCCAAGTTCACTGTCTCAACCGGCTCTTCATGAGGTTGTATGGCCCTTTCTTCTTACTGTAATAGTCTAGCAAGTTCTCCGGGTACCTCACAATCTTCCTCACCTTCGTCCTCGGCTTGGTTGATCGAATTTTTGAAGTCATAATGAGCAGTAGCAGAACTGTTATCAATGGGATCCAGGGTGGATATGGATCTCCATTTAGATACGTGAGTGTGTGTAAGAGCATAGTTGTATAGACATAATAAAAGAAAAGAAAGACACAAAGCGCAAAATTTGTATGTGAACGTCCAATGCTTTATTAATGTCATATGAAAATGAAACATGATAACCCTCACAAATAGAATCATTGTGCCCCGGGTAAGACACATGGCTATAGAGTTTATATTGTTTTTAAATTACATATTCAAAAAATTCAAAAAGACAATTACTCCTGAACAAAAGTAATCGGCACAAAGTCCTAGGTTGTCCAGTTACTGAGTCCACCGTTGGTAGTTGGGAAGATCCAGTTGTCAATGTCGGAATCACCATAATTGTCTTCAAGTGCATTGACCCCAGGATTGCTGATGCGTAGGGGAGGTCCTCCAGCCCGAGCATGACGAACAACCCTTTGAGCACCTGTAGTAAAGCCCAAACCAAATTTGTCAAACTTGTAATGAATAACCGGGAGCTGACCCCAAATGGTAGATCTACCTTCTTCAACCACTGCTCGTGCATCCTTGAGAGAAGCTATCTTCAAGGGAGGCTTCGTGACTTTCAGAGAACTGTCAATAGTTTCTGCTGTAGCTGAAATCTGAGGTACCTCTTCAAAGTTCTGGCAAGGAGTCTCGATGAACTCGCCATCCATCTGTACATACCTAAAGGAGTTCAAGTGACTGATCATGTACTCCTCTTCATGGCGCACAGTGACAATCTTTCCTCTTACCGGGTACTTCAACATTTGGTGGAGGGTATAAGTAACAGCCCCAGCCCCATGTATCCAAGGGCATCCCAACAAGCAGGAATATGATGGTTTGATATCCTTTATGTAGAAAGTGGAGTCGAAAGTCTGGGAACCAACTTTGATGGGGACATCCATATCCCCGTGCACCATCCTCTTTGACCCATCGAAAGCTCTCACTACTATATTGCTAGGCTTCAAGGTCAAGCCTTCGCAGTCCAATCTATCTAGAGCTTTTTTAGGTAGCACATTCAACAAGGAGCCAGTATCTACAAAAACATGGGCCAGAGTCGTGCCCCTGCATTCAACGGAAACATGAAGAGAATCATTATGCTTCCTTCCTCTCGGTGTCAGATCCGTGTCAGAGAAACCCAAACCATTATCAACAGTTAGACTAGCCACACATTCTTCAAACTGATCAGCAGATGTCTCTTGTGGTACGTGAGCCGTCTTCAAAAACTTAACCAAAGCCTTCGTATGGGCCTCGGAGCACAACAACAAAGCCAACATAGAAATTTTGGATTGGGTCTGTCCCAGCTGCTCGACCATATTGTAGTCGCTCTTCTTTATTATCTTCAAAATTTCTTCCATTTCTTTCTTGGAAGCTTCGGGTATGGTTACTGAATTAGCCCTTGTCAGGACAGGCTCAATCAATATGTCTTTTCCTCGAGTCTCGGCCGACTCGGTGATGGGAGGGTCAACAGGAGTAATTATTGGAATTACAGTAGTAGTCTCGGGTGGAACCACAGCAGGAATGATCACAGGTCCGGTAGAGGTCTTTGGAGGAGAAGTCTCAGGGGAGAACACTCTCCCACTTCTTGTAATCTTACTGGTTCCGGAAATATTGACGATGTCGGAATCAGCATCTTCAGCAATCTTGTCTTCAATGGCTAGCATATCCTGCTTGACGCTGTAGTAATAGACTTCGGCCCCATAGTTCCAAGGAACAACTTTATCTGAGGAATATGGGATTGGCCCCGGCGTGGTTATGATCAACGGAGTCACTTTTGGAATTGATGTAATCATGACGGGTCTCTTAGTGGAGGCCCTGGGAGGATTAGCAGAAATGGTTATAATGGCAATGTCTTCACAGGAAATAGTCGGAACTAGATTCTTCTCAAATAAAATCTCTTTGTCATCCATCAGGCACTGAACACCTTCCTTCAACAAAGGGCAACCAGTCGGTAGAAACGAACAAAAGTGGCAACCTTCACCACAGCCCGGAAATAAACCGACTTTCAACAAACTCTCCTTGATAGTCATGAGTGGGGTTACCAATTCTTCCACAGAGGTCACAAACACATCTTCTTCAATGGTATTAACACCCCGACCATGTTTTGGCATAAGAGCAGTGATAACATTAGGAGTCTCCGAGGGATCAAATTCAATCTCCTTAGCATCAATCAAATCTTGTACTTTATTCTTCAAGGTCCAACAGTCATTGGTGTCATGGCCTAGACTCTCCGAATGGTAAGCATAACGAGCATTCGGTTTATAGTAGGGAGAGGTGGTGTTCGGATTTTTCGGAGCTTCCCTCGGAGTAACCATATTGGTCTTCAGCAACTGAGGTAAAATCTGAGACAGCGTCATGTTGATTCGAGTGAACTGTCTAGTTGGCCTCTCTGTTCTCAGCTGATTATTTCTTTGCTGAGAAGGTGCAGGGTTGGGAATCATAACAGCCCCTACCACCAGACGGTGCTCGGTTCAATTTTGATTCTTTTGGTTGTATACAACACTGACTTCCTTTTTACCTGCAAATGACTTCCTTGCAGCACTAGAAGAGGCATCCTTCTGAATTTTTCCACTTCGGATTCCAGCTTCCACTCTTTCTCCCGTTAAAATCAGTTCAGTAAAACCCGCCGATGAACTTCCAATCAGATGGTTAAAGAACGGCCCAGTCAAAGTTCCTAGAAACATATCCACGAGCTCTCGGTCAGACAAGGGAGGTTGAACTCTTCCAGCCAAATCTCTCCACTTCTGAGCATAATCCTTGAAACCCCCGTTTGAACCCATAGACAGATTTTGGAGTTGTGTACGGGTGGGAGCGAGGTCTGCATTATATTGATATTGCTTATAAAATGTAGAAGCAAAGTCATCCCAGTTACGAACATTGGCTCTTTCCAGCTGATAGAACCAATCCAGTTGTGTTCCAGACATACTGTCTTGGAAGAAGTGAACCCACAGGTCTTTGTCAGCAGTGTGAGGCTGTATCTTCCTCACATAAGAACGGAGATTCATTTTAGGACAAGAGACCCCATCATACTTAGAAAATATTGGTGCTCTTCTAAATGCTTGTACCTTTCATCAGCCAGAGGGTACTGCTCCTCATTGTAATCAGTTTCATTATCAGACTCTTTAGTACTAGGGTCCTCTTCTCTGTCTTCAACCTCTTGATTCTTTCCCTCTATAGATGAAGAAGCTAGCTCAACAACCCGTCTTAGCGGCCCTCTGAACCTCCTGCTTATATGTGCCACACCGGCTGTCCTCTTGGTTTTCTTGTTTTTCTTAGTAATCAGAGTCTTCAGCTCCTCCTTCCCTTTGGCCAGAGCCACAATCATCTGTTGGAATTGCGTGTTCTGAGTCTGAAGATCTTTCACAGTTTGTTCAAGAGCCATTGCTGAAATAAACAGCGGAGGTGATGAGAAACCTGTTATGAATCTTGTTATGTAATGATATGTGTTGTACCCCAAAATTTTCCCTCCTTCAGGAATTCATCCTGAACTCTCAGATTTTCTCTTAAACAAAGCCAAGCCCTTTATTATCATTCGTTTCCAAGTAAATAATTTACAAGAACAAAATATTCATTTGCAAGCTTAAAAGGCAAAACTTTTGCCTTGGAAAAGTTAAATTCTAAATACTTAGAATTTTCTCTAAAAAAGGGGTTTAAGAAGAAAATGGCACTTCAGAACTTCTGAACCAACCTCCGGGCATAAACGGTCAGAAGTTGCAAACTTGGCTCAGCACATAACATTCAGTCAGAACATGGCTCTTTCAGAAGTTACGCAAAGTTCATCCAGAGTTTGTTAGAGAAGTGTAAAGAAGGCAACAAAGCCCGAAACTCCTTCAGAACGTACTGGGATCAGAAGGTAATGGGATCATAAGGTAATGGGATCAGCAGATTGGGTAAAATACTGAAGCAGGATCACTAAGTCCAGAGTCTTTAAAGAAAGATCAAAGGAGTATACTGGAAAACTCTCAGAACTTGCTGAGACAGCAAGAGGCCAAGGTCAGAGCTTGGTTTACGTTGTTTTTGGTGAAGCAGAACTGCTGGCTCAGGTTGTAGGTAATGATGCAAAATCTCCTATTGCAAGATTTTTGATGTTGATAAATCTCATCACCATTTAATGCTCATTAATGCTCACAACCACTCCTGAGCATTCATCCAAAGGGTCTCTCCACGTGTGGCTTGTTGAACACCTTTGTGCAGGTTTAGGCATGGGTCTATGTGCCACTTTTCGCCTATAGGTGTCACTTCTTCTCAATCCTTGCTTACTGTTCCAGCCTAGGCTGAAAAGCTGTCCATCATCACAACTTTTCATGAACTTCCTTCAAAAATAAGTTAACCTCTACTGCATAGTATTGGCGCCATTTAACGTTCAAAAATCCACAAAGCCTTGCCTATAAATAGGACACCATTGTCCATCACAAAGGACGTGAAAAAACATCCAGAAAAAATTGCTAGAGGAGAAACAAAAAACTCTAGTAAGAGAAAAAACCTTGTGAATCTCTGTCCAAAAATCCCTGGTATTTTCACAAACTTTGAGCTTCCTGCCTCCAAACTTCATTAATACCCAGTTTGCTTTGTGACCAAAGAACACCCATACAGTTTCTGACCATACATACACATACTTTTTCCATCCACCCATCCTAAAAAAGAACCTGTCCAGAACACCATCAGAGCTAAAGCTAGCTCCCACTCATAGATTTTTTTCAACAGCCAGGTAAGCACCTGCTGACTTTCATCACGCTGCTAAGCATCATCAGCTTTGCATGCTCAATAAACACAATGTAAATATCATGTTGCTGTTGTATGCGTTCTGAGGATTTTCATACCTCTGAATGCTTAAGTAGGAAGTGAATCAGTAAAGAACCTGCCTGTGGCCTTGTTGGTTCTGTCCTCTGATAACACTTTGGCACTTGCTGAGATTGTCCTAAGCGTGCTTTCTGTTTTATGGAAAAATAATAAAACTGCAGATGTTCTGGCTAGCACAGGGAGAAGCCAAGTTCTGACTTTGACGTTAGCACATCTGAAGCCTATTTTGCTGTCAATAATATCAGAACTTCTGAAAATTATTGTATTTCCAGCAGGGTCAGAACTTCTGACTTCCCCACTAATAAACTTTTGTCTTGCAGCGCATGGGGGTCAGAACTTATGACCTTCCCACTAACAGGTTTCTGTTTTGTAGGTGCTAGAGTCATAAGTTCTGACTCATACAGTTTCACTAACAGGTTGATAATCTGGCAGCAGGCCTGGGTCAGAACTTCTGACTTTCTCTCAGCAGCGCGCTAGCCCTCTCTCTCTTTCTCTTTTTCTTCCCCTTGTTATTTTCTTTTCTTATCTATTTTTCTCGTTGAACCACCCCCGTGTACAAATGTGTATCCCCCATCCCCTAAATATTTTAATAGCGTAGGATTTTACATTTCCGCATTTTATTGCTTTCAAATGTAAATGCTAGTAATTAGGATGTGTATGGCAAGATAAAATCAATGAAATAGAAAATCCTAATTCAAGATAAAATCTTGCATGCAATAAAACACACTTGCACACAAACACCCCTTAAGGTATCTCCACTTGGTTGCCTAAACAAATGACCATGGTATGCATGTTGAGTATCTATTGGCAAAACAAAAACAAAACAAAAGATCATAGTCCCTCGATGACGCTATCTTGGTTGCCTATACAAAATGATCTATTCCCTCGGAAAAATTTCTAAAGATACTTAGCACAATTGCTATCATGGTCTATACGATGACCCGCGCCTGTCCCGTTTAACATCCTAATACAAGGTTGTTTACCAAGTACAATGGTAAAACAACACTGTCAAAAGGGTTAAAAATATAGGAAAAATATTTGAGTAAAATAGGGTAGACAACTCTTAGTTACTTGATCAAAAACTTGCAAAAGCATCCTTGCTATTTTCAAACACACTTCACAACACAATTTCAAAACATTTCCCAAAACAAATTTTCAAATATTGAAACATCTTTTCAAAAGACAATACACCTTTGTATACATTCAAACAAGAATCATTACAAAGGTTCCCACAACGATGGCCTCTTTTCAAAAACATCTTTCAAAAACACACACAAAGCACCATTTCAAGCAATTGAAAAGAAAAAAGCAAGTGATCTAAAATAAGTAACTAAGAGCCCATGGAAAACCATGGATGAAAAGGGTGCTAGCACCTTCCCTTTTCATAATCTACTCCCCGAACCCAATAAAACATCTCAAAGGTCTTTCCTGTGCTTTTTGACCTTTCCTTTGGATAAAATAAAAAGTCGGTGGCGACTCTTGCTAAACCGCACAATTGCGAATACAAACGCAAAATCCCAAGTCAGTTCTCCCACCGTATCACAGAACTGGCGACTCTGCTGGGGAATCCTTTTTAAGTGGAGTAACCTTAGGGTTTAGATCACCTTTGCATGCTTATCTTGATTGCTTTGATTGCTTTACATTTGGTTCTCTTGTTTGGGTTTTGAATCCTCCACCCGGATTTGGGAAACATTCATAGGTAAATAGCAATACGTTGTGGAAACTGTGCAGGGTATACCGACATGGTTGAAGAAATAGCTATATTAGTGCGACATATTTGTGAGTACCGGTATCCTTTGAGTTAATCAAAGAGAATACGGGGCCGCTGAGTGATGTCATGAAGCACTAATGAACTCTTAGAACCTTACTTGACCATCTTGGCCTTATTAGGGGTAGTGAGATGACCGGCTTTGGTGCAGTCCGAAGTTGGTAGGTACTTGATACTACACTCGTTGAGGGTTGTTTTCTTGGAATATTTCGGTCGCCAGTTAAGTGGCTAAACTGAAACAATGAACACAGAAAATAATCCAGTGATATTGAGCTCCTTAGAACCCGGTTACTATTTATAGGACAGGTTGAGCCAACTAACTTCAAGAGGGTACTTACCTATGAAACCTCATGCAAGCCTGAAACTAGGATCTTGTGTGACTTGCTTGTACATATACTTGAGCGTACATCATGAGCATCATAAAACATCATATGCATCCACTAACCATTTCAAGGGTTTGGATCTTCATCTTTGTTCCTGTTTTGTAGGTCATGGAATCTCTTCGCAGGAAAACAGTTCGAGTCAACCTTGTGAGAATCCCTCCTCAACTCAAGGAGCTCACTTCCAAGATTCCAGAGAATTCTCCTTTCAGTAAAAGACATGGTAGACTTCTCAACTTGGTCAACTCCAACATTGAAGAAGACATCGTGAAAGTTCTTTTCCAGTTCTTTGACCCTCTACACCACTGTTTCACATTCCCTGATTACCAACTAGTACCTACTTTGGAGGAATTTTCTCAACTCCTGAGGATTCCTATTCTTCATCAACTACCCTACAACAGTACGGAAAGAGAGCCAAAGCCTGAAGATGTTGCTTAAGCCTTACACTTGCAACCATCTGATATCAAGGGTCATTGGGAAACCAGAAGTGGTGTCAAGGGTTTCTTGACAAAGTTTCTGTTTGAGAAGGCACAAGACTACTGTAATTCTCTATATCTACAAGCTTTTGAAGAGATTGTAGCACTCCTCATCTATGGGTTGGTCTTGTTCCCAAACCCTGATCAGCTTATAGATGTGAATGCTGTCAAGATTTTCATATCTCGGAATCCTGTGCCTACATTGCTTGGGGACATCCTACACTCATTTCACACACGAACAATGAGGAAAAGAGGTGTTCTCATGTGATGTACTCCTCTTCTAGCAAGGTGGTTTATTTCTCACCTACCTCAATCAGTTTTGAAGAATGAGCAGGGTTTAAGGTGGTCACAACGGTTGATGACTCTCACACATTCTGATGTTCATTGGTGTTCTCGGTCCAGAGAAAATGTCATCGTCATTGATCGTTGTGGGGAATTCCCTAATGTCCCACTACTTGGCATTAGGGGAGGCATCACCTACAACCCCTGTTTAGCTCTAAGGCAGTTTGGATATGCCCGGAGAGATGGTCCTCATGATATGTTGATCCTTGACTTGGTTTTTGACTTCGACAATGACGCTCAAGGACTTCGACAAAGGTTTATCAGAGCTTGGAGGATGCCCAATAAGGTGGATAGTAAGATACTGGGGCACAAGAATTCCATCCCCCTTGAGCCCTACCTCATGTGGGTACGAACCCGTGCCCATAGTCTTATGATGCCTTACCCTCACATTCACCCCGTGATCAAAGAGCCTGTTATGGAAGGAGAGGTTCCATACACCCTCCTACATCCTGACATGCCAACATCATTGGAAGAATTACAAAAGAGTTGGATACAACTCAAAGAAGAACAGAATACTTTTGAAGCCAGCTTCTATGCCAGTGAGAAGAAGGTTTTGGAACTTACCTGTCGACTTCATGAGGAGGAAACTCTTAACACTTACATCGCGCCAAAGAGGATGCGCAATGTCTTTTTACATTAAGAATTTTGTAATATTTTGCCCATAGGGGCATTTATGTACTAACAAATTTCTTCTTAATATGACGTGTGTTCTTTTTGTTTGCAACAAATTTGAATTTTTGAATCCTTGAATGCATTACATGAATAACATATCATTCATCATATGCATAAACAGGTCTTCACATCAGGTTTCCTTATCTTTCTGCTGTTTATTTCAGCAAGATGGATATAGAGCAGACGATTAAAGATCTGCAAGCACAGAATTCGCAATTCCAGCAACTCCTCATGACCTTAGCAAAGGTTCAAGAGGATCTTAAAGCACTGTTAGAGAAAGAGAAGGGACCAGAAAGGAAGAAAAAGAAAAGAGTTGGGGTAGCCACTATGGGAAGGAGATTTGAGCATCAGGCTAGGAGAGTTCTGGAATTTCCCTCGACGTCTGACGAAGGGGTTGGTAAGGGAAAAGGAGTTGCAATGCCCTCTGAATCTGAAGCTGAAGAAGAAGAAGAGGAAGAGGATGAAGATTACTCCGAACAGCAATACCCTCTGGCGGATGATAAGTATAAAAATCTTGAGGATCGGTTGGCAGCCATGGAGTTGCAAAGGGTACTTGGTTTAGATTTCGAAGAACTAGGGTTGGTTGCTGGGATCGTCATTCCTCCCAAGTTCAAAGTACCTACATTTGCAGTATGACGGTTTGTCCTGTCCAAAGATGCATCTGAGATCCTACGTCAGAAAGATCCAACCTCACTCATCTGATAAGGATCTTTGGGTCCACTTTTTTCAAGATAGTTTGTCAGGCACACAATTGGACTGGTTCTATCAACTTGAGAGATCCGATGTCCATAACTGGGAAGATTTGGCTACTGCTTTCTACGACAATACCAATACAACGCAGATTTAGCGCCTACTCGTACTCAACTACAGAGTAGGGGTATGGCCTCTAATGAAGGATTTAAGGAGTATGCCCAGAAGTGGCGGGATTTGGATGGAAGGGTGCAGCCACCGTTGTCGGATAGAGAGCTGGTTGACATGTTTTTAGGGACCCTGTCAGGTCTATTCTTCAATCACTTGATCGGGAGCTCACCTGCAGGGCTCACCGAATTAATTCTGACCGGTGAAAGGGTCGAAGCTGGCATTAAAAGTGGTAAAATTCAGAAGGATGCCTCAGCTTCCACTGTTATCAAGAAGACCTTCCCAGCCAAGAAGGAAGTTTCTGCTATTCATACTCAAAGAAATCAGGGAAGAATGGAGCGCCGACCAGCGGTGGGGGCTGTGATGATCCAAAACTCCCCAGCCGACCAACCTCGCAGCAATCAACCAAGAGCTAATCAGGAAAGGTAGAAAGGCCACAACGGCAATTCACCCGAATCAATATGACACCGGCTCAAGTCCTCCCTCATCTGTTAAAGCTTAACCTTACCAACTTGAAAGAAGCGCCAAAAAACCCCAATACTTCTTCTCCTTATTATCATTCCAATGCAAAGTGTGCATACCCCTCGGACAGTGTACGGCATGATACCAACAACTGTTGGGCTCTTAAAAACAAGATCCAATACCTAATAGACGCCAAGGAAGTAGAGTTTGATGCTCCCGAAAAACCCAACATGATATCCGCTCCTATGCCAAAACATGGTCATAATGTCCATGCCATTGTGGAAGATCTTCATGTCACCACTGTTGATGACCTTTTGACTTCGTTACCAGTGATTAAAGTGAATTTGATAAAAGCCAGGATATTCCCAGGCTGTGGAAAAGACTGTTACTTTTGTTCGAACTTGCAAACGGACTGCCCACTGTTGAAATCAGGAATCCAACGCCTGATGGATACTCAAGAGATCCTCTTTCAAAAGACTCATGTTGCTACTATCACTCATGTTACTCCTATTACCTTTGATACTCCAATCAATGACATTGCTATAATAACCATCTCCGACGATCTTTCTAAGACCTGTAAAAGGCCTGTTAAGATTACGCCTGATCCTAAGTTTGTACCGTTGAAAATTACCATGCCGGGGCCTATCCCGTATAAATCTAACAAGACAATACCATGGAATTACGGAGGAGAAATCTTCTACCATTGTATCAAGCAGATCGAATCAGCCGAAGCGAATTCCAAGGAAGAAACCCCTGATGTAGGGAATATCACGGGAACGAGCAAGATAACTCGTAGCAGAAGGATCTTCTCTCCGGAGATTGCTCCTCCACGAGCAGTCTTCAAACCCTCAAGAGTTTTTGTGCCTGTCAAGCCATCTGTGCAAAGTCCGGTAATTGAAGAAATTGACGCACCCGAAGCTAGACCCTCTGATGTTACTACCAATAAGGAAAAGTGGATAGAAGAAGCGCCTGTCAGGACGAAGGCTCAGACTGTGGTTATTCCCGAGACCACTCAAAAAGAGATGGAAGAAATCTTAAAGATAATCAAGAAGAGCAACTATGATGTCGTAGAGCAGCTGGGGCAAACCCCTTCCAAAATCTCTATGCTGGCTCTCTTACTCTGTTGCGAGGCTCATGCCAAAGCCTTGACCAAATTTCTGAAGACGGCACACGTGCCTCAAGAAACTTCTGCGGACCAGTTTCAAGAGTGCGTGGCTAGCCTTACAGCCGATAATGGTCTTGGTTTTTCTGATGCTGATTTGACCCCTAAGGGAAGAAAGCATAACGATGCACTGCATGTCTCGGTAGAGTGCAGGGGGACTACACTTGCTCATGTTCTGGTAGATACCGGTTCATCCTTAAATGTTCTACCAAAAAAGGCGTTGGACAGATTAGACTGCGAAGGTTTGACCCTAAAGCCCAGTAACATCGTTGTTAGAGCCTTCGACAGTTCTAAGAGGATGGTTCACAGAGAAGTGGACATTCCAATCAAAGTGGGTACAAAAGTTTTCAACTCTACATTTTATGTGATGGACATCCTTCCTTCATATTCATGCTTGTTGGGAAGGCCATGGATCCACAACGCTGGGGCAGTCACTTCTTCTCTACACCAAATGCTAAAGTATCCAGTTCAGGGTAAGATCATAACGGTTCATGGTGAGGAGGAGTATATGATAAGTCACCTTAACTCTTTCCACTATGTGGAGTTAGATGGCGAATTCATAGAAACACCTTTCCAACACTTTGAAGAGGTTTGTCCTGAAGTCGCAGTTGTAAAGACAATGACTGATGTGCCTATCATTTCCAAGCCTGTGTCTCGGATGGCATCCCTCAAAGATGCGGAGGCTGTAATCAAAGAAGGAAGGAGTACAGTGTGGGGGCAACTGCCAGATTTTCCTCACAAGAAGGACAAGTTCAGATTGGGTTTCACTGCCGCTGGCCAGAAAGCTGTGCGTCGCTCCCAGACTGGAGGACCACCCTTAAAAATCACTCACCATGGAATTCATGCCTTAGAAGATGATGATGAAGAAGATAACTTTGAAGATTGGATCTTTCCAACCATTGAAGGAGGATTAAGCAACTGGGATGTGAAAGAATTTGTTCTCATCACTTTCATCAATCAGTAATTTATCTTTGAACAAATTCATGTTTGGTCTGTAATAATTAAACAATTCGTACACTCTTTTCACCTTATGCCTTACCCGGGGCATATAGGTCCATTTTTAAGGGTTTTTTATTCTTCATTTTCATATGCCATTTTTAATGAATCATGGACGTTTTCATCTATAAACTTTTGTGTTCATTTTCTTTCCTTTTACATTTTATTTTGTTTAAGGATGGCTATCCCTTACACACACCCACACTCACAAAATGCAGGTACCCATCCACTCTGGATTCCATGGGTGACTATTCTGCTTTGGCCTTCAGCGACTCTAAAGATTTGGTCAATCATGCCGAATACGAAGGTGATGAAGACTGTGAAGTGCCTTGAGAGTTGGCTAGACTTTTGCAACAAGAAGAAAGGGCTATCCTGCCCCATGAGGAGTTGTTAGAGACTATTAATTTGGGTACTTCCAAAGACAGAAAAGAGGTCAAAGTGGGTGCCAACCTGGAGCCAAGTGTCAAAGAGCGTCTAGTTCAGCTGTTGAATGAATATGTTGAGATTTTCGCCTGGTCCTATGAAGACATGCCGAGACTGGATACAGATATTGTGGTTCACCGTCTCCCTACAAGAGAAGACTGTCCACCAATCAAGCAAAAAGTTCGCCGAATGAGGCCCGACATGTCTGAAAAGATCAAAGCTGAAGTGATGAAACAGTTCAATGCTGGCTTTCTGGCTATTACTTCCTATCCACAATGGGTTGCTAACATTGTGCCCGTACCTAAGAAGGACGGCAAAGTCAGAATGTGTGTGGATTACAGAGATTTGAACAGGGCTAGCCCTAAAGATGATTTTCCACTGCCACACATTGACATCTTGGTTGACAACACAGCTCAACACAAGGTATTTTCCTTCATGGATGGATTCTCGGGATACAACCAGATCAAAATGGCCCCCGAGGACATGGAGAAGACTACTTTTGTTACGCAATGGGGTACCTTCTGCTATAAAGTGATGCCATTTGAACTGAAGAATGCCGGGGAAACCTATCAACGAGCCATGGTGGCTTTGTTTCATGACATGATACATCATGAGAGTGAAGTCTATGTAGACGACATGATAGCCCGTTCACAGACAGAAGAAGAACACCTCGACCATCTGCAAAAGTTGTTTGTCAGATTGAAGGAATATAAGCTCGGACTGAACCCTAGCAAGTGCACTTTCAGAGTCAGGTCCGGTAAACTTTTGGGATTCATCGTCAGTAACAAAGGCATTGAGGTTGATCCTGCTAAAGTCAAAGCTATACAAGAAATTCCTACCCCCCCCCCCGCACTGAAAAGTAGGTTAGAGGTTTCTTGGGATGCTTAAACTATATTGCGAGGTTCATCTCTCACCTAACATCTACCTGTGAGCCAATCTTCAAGTTGTTGAAGAAGGATCAGGTGGTTGAGTGGAATAATGATTGTCAAGTTGCTTTTGATAAGATCAAGGAGTATTTGTTGGAACCTCCTATCTTGATGCCAACCGTCGAAGGAAGGCCTTTAATCATGTATCTGACTGTTTTGGATAATTCAATGGGGTGCATACTGGACCAACATGACGAGTCTGGACGAAAAGAGCATGCTATTTATTACCTTAGCAAAAAGTTTACCGACTGTGAGACTCGCTACTCACTACTCGACAAAACTTGCTGCACTTTGGTATGGGCTTCTCGCCAGCTAAGGCAGTATATGTTGACACATACCACTTTGCTGATTTCCAAGATGGATCCGATCAAGTACATCTTCGAGAAGCCTGCTTTATCCAGAAGAATCGCTAGATGGCAGATGATCCTGACTGAATATGATATCCAGTACACAACCCAAAAAGCTATAAAGGGGAGTGTACTAGCTGACCATCTAGCTCATCAAGCCGTCGAAGATTACCAATCTATGAGGTTCGACTTCCCTGACGAGGACATTATGACACTGGATAAAATTAAAGGTAACGGACCGTATGAAGGACCTGAACAAGGATCCCGATGGACCTTATACTTTGATGGTGCTTCAAATGCACTTGGCAACGGTATCGGCGCGGTACTTATTTCTCCAGAAGGTTTCCATACGCCTTTCACTGCTAGACTCTACTTCAGTTGCACCAACAACATGGCCGAGTATGAAGCTTGTATCTTTGGTCTCAAGGCCGCTATTGACTTGGGAATCAAATCTCTGATTGTATTTGGGGACTCAGCTTTGATAATCAGTCAAATCAAAGGAGAGTGGGACACTAGACATCCTAATATTATCCCATACAAAGAACATGTCCTGACATTGTTACCTCACTTCGAGCAGATTACCTTTGAGCACTTTCCGCGAGAAGAAAATCAGCTAGCGGACGCTCTAGCTACAATGTCTTCCATGTTTAAACTCAACTGGGATAATGAGGCTCCCCAAATCACCATCGAGTGAATGGAAGAACCTGCACACTGTCATGAGATTAATACCGAAGAAGTAGTGGAACAACCCTGGTTTCATGAAATCAAAAGGTATCTCCAGACTCAAGAAGTTCTTAAGGAGATTTGCTGCCAAGTTCTTCATGAGCAATGGTATCTTATATAAGCGCAGCCATGATTGTGTTCTACTTCTTTGTGTAGACAAGGTTGAAGCTGAGTTGATCATGACTGAAATACATAGCGGCACATTTGGCACCCACTTAAGCGGGCATTTGATGGCTAAGAAGATCCTAAGGGCAGGCTACTACTGGTCTACCATGGAAGCTGACTGTCATCAATATTCTTGTACTTGTCATAAATGCCAAGTTTATGCCGACAAGGTACATATTCCTCCAGTTCCTCTCAACGTTCTAACAGCTCCTTGGCCATTCGCAATGTGGGGAATCGACATGATTGGAGAGATCAAGCCTACGGCATCCAATGGACATCGCTTCATCTTGGTGGCTATTGATTATTTTACCAAGTGGGTCGAAGCAGCTTCCTTCGCCTCCGTTACAAAGAATGTGGTCGCCCGTTTCATTAAGCAGAACCTCATATGCCAGTATGGTATCCCCGACAGGATCATCACGGACAACGGTACAAACCTGAATAACACTGTTGTGATCGGTGGATCTGGAACTGACTGTTTAACGCTGGTTCGCGAAATGTCGCGGAAGCAAGAGTCGCCACCGTCTTTTATTTTCTCCAAATGGAAAGGACAAAAGCACAGAAAAATTCCTTAAAGAGATTGCTCTCGGTTCGGGAGGTAGGTTATAGAAAGGGAAGGTGTTAGCACCCTTTCTATCCATGGTTATCCATGGGCTCTTAGATACTTGCTCATTGTGTTTTCAAAAATGGTTGTTTGCTTTTCAATGTGGGTTTTAAAAAAGGTTTCTTTGAAAATTCCAGTTCGACTCTTGTATCGGTCCTCAAGAGTGTTTGAAAAATTGCTTTCGAAAGCTTTTTGAAAAGGTGTCGGTGCGAAAAGTATTTTGATTTGTTTTGAAATTAGAGCAAGTATCTAGAGTCGTCTACCTACCCTAAGGAATTCGTCTGTGTAAATGTCCTTTAAAGTAGTGCCATCCCACCATTGAGAGGTAGGTAGCACCACCGTTGGAGGTGTTCGGGTCAATTCGAGGTTCGGGACATGGTGATCACCAGAGCAATGGGAAGACACCTTAGAAGCTACCCTCATGCCAGGTTCCCGGATCATGAGGACTTACTAAGACATCCTCTACTCGACGATCACCTTTCGAGGCAAGGCAACAGTGAGGCGTACCCTAGGGGTGGTGTGTGATTTGTGTGTTATGTTCATTTATTTATCTTGTTCATGTCATTGGTGATCTAGCGCTTGTTTTTATTTTTGTCCATACATTCTTTCATGCCATTATTTAACAGTTAAAAAATGCGAGAAAAGTAAAAGATTCTAAGCTATTACAAAAGGCGCGGGTCCACATCGCCAAAATTAAACCAGGACCCGATTTGACAGAAAAATAAATAAGGAAATAAAGATAAACTGTGACGAATAATTTACAAGGCCTTGGGAGAGATACAGAAATATTAAACGAGAAAGAAATAAACGCGTGAATTTAATAATAATTAAAACGAGGGCGTTGGACCCTTTTTTTACAAAATTAAATTAATGATGGAATTAATTAATTAAAAAAAAAAGAAATTGTTTTTTTTGTACTTTTGGTATTTTATAATTTTAATGGGGAAAGAATTAATTAAAATTAAACCTAGTTCTAGTTGTTTTTAATTTATTAAGAAAAGATTGAATTTTAACCTAGAGTTAACCCTAATTAATTTACATGCAATTTTAATTACAAAAATAAATATTTAATTATTTAATTATTTATGAAAGAAAAATAAAAAGGAATAAAAAATTAATTAAACCCTAATTCTACCATTTTTTAGATTTTTATTATGAAAAGATTATAATTAACCCTAATTAATTTACTAAAGGAATTAATATAATTTATTTATGAAAATACTAAAAATAAAAATGTTTATTATTTTCTAGCTTTTTCTGATTTTTTTGTGTTTTATGTATTACTGTAAAAAATAATTAAATTAAAAGAATTAATTGAAATAAAAAAATATAAAAAAAGAAAAGAGATGCAAACCTAAGGGGGGTCTGCCCCTGATTTGGAGGTGTATTGTTTAGCAATTTGGCCCAAGATTCTAAGGCCTCATTTGACTTTTCCTGGGAGCATGCTGGCGTGTTGACTGGGGCTCACCATAGTCTTCAACTCATGGCCTTCTGATCATTCCCTTGGGCACGTGGAGGGTTTGATTTTTGAGGATGTATGATAGTCTTCAGCGTTGACACTGCATAGGAAGATTGATTGAAAAATAATATGGATAAAGGTGAGGACCTGGGGCTCGAACCCAGGTCATGTACGTTACCAGCACACACGTATGCCACTAAGCCATCCCAAGCGCGTTTAACCTATAATAACTAACAAACATTATAAAAGAAAAAATAGTCAGTGGTTCAAAACGCGCGAAAAATTTGAATCTTCCAATCAGCGCCTTCCACCTAATCATCTTCCTCGTTGGTGTTTTCTTTTTCTGAAATACAAAAACAATAAGCAACGGTTTTCAAACGTTGCTATAGATAACATTACAGAAAATAACGATTAGCCCCTGGGGCTTCATAAATTGAGCGCGATGATGCCATTGTTTTCGTCCAAACCCCCTGAATCCATTCCTGGCATCGTGGTGGTCTAATTTTACTGTATTCAAAAACCCCCAATTTGAAGGTTGAAGAACCCTAAAAAAGAAACATGGTAGATTCGCGTACGATGCCCAAAACTTCAATCAAGTTATGTAGTTAGCTTCAGAACAAAGTAATTAGTACAAATCCATGAATAAAATGCAATGATATGGTCTCAATAATAGAATACGATTATGCAAAAAGAGTGATACAGTTCACCCTCGAATTACCAATTCTTTGAGTATGGGGTTAAGTTTTTGACTGGAATCGTTTACTGGCAACCCTGGCAAGCTAATGGAATAAGTTTTGAGGCTTGAATCGACCTGCAAGTAGGTTTTCAGAATTTGAGTTTTCAAAGAAAATTTCAAGTTTGGTTTTCTATGTTCTTGCGCAGCTTAGTGGTCAATGGCATTAGGTTTTGATTGTTTGTATAAGTATGAGTGAATTAGGTCAAAAACTTTGATCAAAATCCTTGAATTAATGAATGCAATATTTGATTTTTTCACCATGATTTTCAAATCTTTTTTCACATGCTTTTGCTACCAAATCATGACCAATCCAATTGATTCTTTCCATATTTAGCTAGGCACGAAATCTTGAGGATATAATGTGCACAAAAAGATTGAAAAACTAGGTTTAGCATTTTTTCATGTATTTAATTGATTTAACTGAATTATTATTAATAAAAATTCAAATAAATAAATAAAAAATGAATAAAAACTTCCCTTTGGGCCAAGTGGTCGTGCACATGCCTTGGATGATGAATTGTGGAAGAAAAATAGGCCCATTAGCAATTTTAGGTCATTTGAATCAATGTTGACTTTTCAAAATATCCAAAAATTTCCCAACTTCCACAAGGTATAACTTGCTCAATTTTTAAGCTTTGCTCATGTTCTTGGACATTTTGGAAAGGTCTTTGAGTCCTCTAACCAATGCGTTTGGTCCCATGTCATTTTTATTTACCAATCTCAAGTTATGGCCTTTGACTTAAAGTCTCTTTTTGTTGACTTTTGAAAATGACCTATAATGTTGAAATTGATAACTTTTTGTGAGAGCATTTCTTGGACTTGAAGTATGAAGATGAGTTGTAGGAAATGTCTTTCTCTTCAAAATGAGCTTTGGATGGAATGTTTCTGATAATCCATGTGAAAGTTATGCCCTGGTCAATTTACAGTTGACTTTTTCAACTGTCCCAATAAGGAAACTTTTGCATCTTAATGATTTTTGAGCCAAGCTTTGAGAATCATGATCAAGCATTGATCAAATGATGTTTGTGGCTTCAAAATGAGATGTTGACCAAAAATTTGAACTTTTGACTGTCAAATGACCATTTTGCCCCTACAGTTGACTGTAGTGCAATTAGGGTTTTTGACTGTGCAATTTTGTGCTGAAAGTCTTGAAACTTGGTATGAGGATGCTTGACCATATTTATAGGCATGTGGGACTTGATTGGACCCTTGGAAACTTCATTTTCTTGATCAGAACCAAAACCCTAATTTTGACTGCTCAGGAGGCTCTTGAACTGTGCAACCCTTGGGGAATTTTGCAGCTTGACTTGGCAATTTCTTGAAGAATATGGGAGGGAAAATTTTGGGGTTCAACAGTTGCCCCTGTTCAATCTTCTTAGACCTGAGGATGCAGATTGGCTGACGTGCCTTTCGTAATCCGAAGGTAGAAGATGATTGAACACTAAAGTGCCCAGAAATTTGCGCTCACATAGTAGCAGTGATGGTGGAAATGGGCTTATAGATGCCATTTAGAGATTGATGAATAGGATGATGGGCTTATAGATGCCATCTGGATGTTGATCGCGTAAGAGATTCCTTAGCGAGAACCTGCATACCTGCAAAAGAAAAAATGAGTACCTGACATGTTGCAGGAGCTGGTTTTCAGATGCTTTGTATAGATATGTCCTGACTGGTTACAGGAGCTGAGTCTGGAGCTTCAAAAGATGATGAATGAACCAGGGATGGTTACTACCTCAACAGGAATAGTGAGAGAACCTTAGGGAACTTAATCTCAAAAGCGGACGTTTGAGAAAATCTTGGTGGGAATTACCATCTCCGCAGTATCGGGAAGAGAACCATAGGCAATTATAATCTCAACAGCGGACGTTTGAGAAAAACCTGGAATGGGATTATCATCTCCGCACCGTTGGGGAGAGAACCATAGGAAATTATAATCTCAAAAGCGGACGTTTGAGAAAAACCTGGGATGGAATTATCATCTCCGCACCGTTGGGGAGAGAACCATAGGAAATTATAATCTCAAAAGCGGACGTTTGAGAAAAACCTGGGATGGAATTATCATCTTCGCAACATTGGGAAGAGAACCATAGGAAATTATAATCTCAAAAGCGGACGTTTGAGAAAAACCTGGGATGGAATTATCATCTTCGCAACATTGGGAAGAGAACCATAGGAAATTATAATCTCAACAGCGGACGTTTGAGAAAAACCTGGGATGGAATTATCATCTCCACAACATTGTTGGGGAGAGAACCATAGGAAATTATAATCTCAAAAGCGGACGTTTGAGAAAAACCTGGGATGGAATTATCATCTCCGCACCGCTGGGGAGAGAACCATAGGAAATTACAATCTCAAAAGCGGACGTTTGAGAAAAACCTTTGATAACTTCTACTGAGTCTTCATCAGAAAAATCTGTTTGGGGTCGATTTAGCTGGACTAGAGAAGGCCTTGGAATGGATAAGAAATCTTTGGAGTCGATTAACTGAACCAGATAAGGTCTTAGAGTCTTGAAATATGATTGAGAATTTAGCTGAAACTTTCCTGAAAGGTAAAGGTCAGTCATATGCAATGCATGATATGGATCAAGCAATGATGTTCTCAACATAAATGAGATTTGTAAGATATGATGCGTCTATGCATGCTATAATGATGTATTTGATGTTTATGAAGGTGTTTTTCGTCTAGGAAAGTAAATACTTGACGGGTGCCGGGAAGTCACTCCTGGACTGATGTCGAAGAATAGATTTGCCTCCGCTGGGGATGATAGTTGCAAGCATACCGGTAGGAGAAGATGACTCCGTTGGGGAATAAACTTGGCGGATGAATTACTCTGCGGGGAAGAAAAGTACTCTAGCGATCTTGCTGGGAAGCAATACTCTGTGGGGATAGAGATACTTTGCTGGAATGTTGATAATAAATTGCTGGGGACATCTTTGTTGTATTGGAAGTGTGATAGACTTTGCTGGGGATAAGAAGAACTGTGTCGACGACGCTCTTTCCGGGGCTTTTGGCTGAGGATAACCCAGTTATATCCTGGTAAGGAAATAACTCTTTGAATAAAGCCGGGAGACGCGTTCGTGCTCTGCGAGGATAAGCTTCCAGAATCTACTGGGGATAAACTTACTGCTTGGGGAGATGAATTCCAACTTTCCTGGGGACCTAGATTGGACTCTCCTGGGGAAGTTTTGATATGCTGGGGAAGTGATTCCTTTGAATGTTGATATGCCGCTGGGGAACAATCTTTAGGCCAAGACTGCCGGGGATGCTTGTTAAGAATATATGCTGCTGGGGAATGTTGATATCTGCTGGAGGATACTCAACTTCCTTAAGACTTGATAACTCTGCTTGGAGAGAGTGTACTGACTTGTTGGCTCACTCTCTGGGGAATTGAGACATGCTGGTTATGTTCTTTAGTTGAACCTACCTTGGTATCTTGGAGGACAGAACAATTAGATTGCCTAGACAACTCTTTATTGCCCCTGTTTCTAGTGTTACCTGTAATTAATCCTTTGTTTCGTATGCAAATATTCATGAGTTAGCAAATTATTGTCAATGCATATATCACAAATTGAACATTGGACGTTCTTCGCAAAACAAAACAGAAAAAGAAAAACAATTGGCACTTTTAACTGAAAGGTATATTTGTATTGATTTTTTGAATGGCCTGAAAATAGGCGTTTTGTGTACAAGAGGCTGACGTCCTAGTAAGAGAACGCCGCCGAGCAAAAGAGTTTATACAAATTTGTACAAAAGAAAATAAAACAGCTGTGTGAAATGAATGATCCCACTGGGTTTCAACTCTGCTATTGCCTTTATAACTCCGAGCGTCTCATCACTTGATGACCTTGGTTGAAGGTGAAGCTGACTGATTGATGCCGTCTGAACTTGATACCGGATTCTGGATGCAAAGTGATCCAATGAGACATAGTATTACGCTTTATCCCTAATTTTTGTCTGGACCGCCCTTTCGGGTTTTAAGTCCACCGGGATACCCATTTTTGCCCAAGCCGCCTTTTCAGGTTTTCGACTTGCCGGGTGTACAGATTTTTTTCTATTTTCATCCCTTCATTTTGCCCGAACCCTTTTGGTTCGACGGGAAGCCCTAATTTTTGCCTAGGCATGTCAGCCTAGCGGGTCTTTTTTCATGCGTAGTATCTTTTTACTATGTCTGCATTGGCGGGGTGAGGAAGGTCGTCACCATCCATGTTGGTTAGAATCATGGCTCCTCCTGAGAACACATGTTTAACCACAAATGGCCCTTCGTACGTAGGGGTCCATTTGCCCCTTGGATCACTCTGAGGAAGGATGATTCTCTTGATTACCAGATCCCCAACTTGATATTCCTGTGGTCTGACCTTTTTGTTAAATGCCCTGATCATCCGTTTCTGATACGTCTGACCATGACAGATAGCAGCAAGTCTCTTTTCATCAATGAGGTTGAGCTGATCAAGTCGTGTCTGGATCCAATCATCCTCGTTCAGATTCGCATCCTTCATTATCCGGAGAGAGGGTATCTGCACTTCGATCGGTAAGACTGCCTCCATACCATAAACCAGAGAGAAAGGAGTTGCCCCGGTTGACGTCCTAGCTGAGGTACGGTACCCATGTAGAGCGAACGGTAACATCTCGTGCCAATCCTTATAAGTCACTATCATCTTCTGCACAATTTTCTTGATGTTCTTATTTGCTGCTTCTACAGCCCCATTCATCTTCGGTCTGTAAGGAGAAGAATTGTGGTGCTGTATTTTGAACTGCTCGCAGAGCTCAGCGATCATTTTATTGTTCAGATTGGTACCGTTGTCTGTAATAATTCTCTCTGGGACGCCGTACCGACAGATCAGATTATGCCGAATGAACCGTGCCACAACAGTCTTGGTTACCGTAGCATAGGATGCTGCTTCGACCCACTTCGTAAAATAATCAATCGCCACTAGGATGAAGCGATGCCCATTAGATGCCGTAGGTTTAATCTTGCCGATCATGTCTATACCCCACATTGCAAACGGCCAAGGCGCAGTCAGAACATTCAGGGGAACTGGAGGAACATGTACCTTGTCTGCATAAATCTGGCACTTATGGCATGTCCTGGAATGTTGGTAACAGTCAGCTTCTATTGTGGACCAGTAATATCCTGCCTGAAGGATCTTCTTAGCCATAGTGTTCCCACTGGAATGTGTACCAAAGGTCCCTTCATGTAGCTCTTCCATGATCCTTTCTGCTTCAGTCTTATCCACACAACACAGTAGGGTTGAATCATGGTTTCGCTTGTACAAGATGCCGTTACTAAGGAAGAACCTGGCCGTGAACCTCCTCAAGAACTTCTTATCATTGACAGAGGCACCTTCAGGGTATTCCTGAGCTTCCAGATATCTCTTCACCTCATGGTACCAAGGCTTCTCAGTCACCAATTCAGTCTCGAGATCGCAACAGTATGCCGGTTCGTCCAGTTTCCATATGATGATCCGGGGAGCCTCATTATCCCATTTGACCTTGAACATGGAAGACATTGTAGCTAACGCGTCCGCCAACTGATTCTCTTCTCTTGGAAAGTGTTCAAAGGTTATCTCTGTAAAGTGGGGGATCAGGGCCAACACACATTCTCTGTAAGGAATAAGATTCAGATGTTTCGTATCCCACTCTCCTTTGATCTGATTGATCACAAGAGCGGAATCTCCGAAGACACTCAGAAACTTGATCCTTAGGTCGATCGCAGCTTGAAGACCCATGATGCACGCCTCATACTCTGCCATGTTGTTGGTACAGTTAAAACATAGCCGGGCAGTGAGCGGAGTATGAGTGCCCTGAGTTGATATGATGATGGCGCCGATACCGTTTCCCAAAGCATTGGAGGCTCCGTCGAAGTGCATAGACCATCGGGATCCTTCCTCAGGTCCTTCATCCGGTCCAGGTACTTCACAATCAGTCACTATCATGATGCTTTCGTCCGGAAACTCGAAGTTCATTGACTGATAATCATCTACGGCCTGATGTGCCAAGTGGTCTGCCAATACACTTCCCTTGATGGCTTTCTGGGTCGTGTACTGAATGTCGTATTCCGTCAAGATCATCTGCCATCTTGCAATTCTCCCAGACAGAGCAGGCTTTTCGAATATGTACTTTATAGGATCCATCTTTGAGATCAACAAGGTAGTGTGAGTCAGCATATACTGTCTCAGCCGGTGAGCATCCCATACCAAAGCGCAGCAAGTTTTCTCAAGCAGTGAGTATCGGGTCTCACAGTCGGTAAACTTTTTGCTAAGGTAATAAATGGCGTGCTCTTTTCGGCCAGACTCGTCATGCTGCCCCAGCACACACCCCATTGAGTTTTCAAGCACTGTTAGATATAGTATCAGAGGTCTCCCTTCAACCGGTGGCATAAGGATAGGTGGTTCTTGGAGATACTCCTTGATTCTGTCAAAAGCAGCCTGACATTCGTCATTCCAACATACTACCTGATCTTTCTTCAGCAGCTTGAAGATTGGCTCACAGGTAGCGGTTAGATGCGAGATGAACCGAGCAATGTAATTCAGGCGTCCTAAAAAGCCTCTGACTTCCTTCTCTGTCTTAGGGATTGGCATCTCTTGAATAGCTTTGACCTTAGCAGGGCCCACTTGAATTCCCTTGTCACTTACAACGAAGCCTAGCAACTTCCCAGATCTTACCCCGAAGGTGCACTTGTTCGGGTTCAACCTCAGCTTGTATAGTTTCAACCGGTCAAACAACTTCTGCAGATGATCTAGGTGTTCTTCCTCAGTCCGGGACCTTGCGATCATGTCGTCAACGTACACTTCTATCTCATGATGTATCATGTCATGAAATAAAGCAACCATGGCACGTTGGTAGGTTTCCCCAGCGTTCTTTAGTCCAAAAGGCATGACCTTGTAGCAGAAGGTGCCCCACTGAGTAACAAATGTAGTCTTTTCCATGTCTTCAGGTGCCATCTTGATCTGATTGTAACCTGAAAAGCCATCCATGAAAGAGAATACCCTGTGCTGAGCTGTATTATCAACAAGGACATCAATGTGAGGTAAAGGGAAGTCATCTTTGGGGCTGGCCCTGTTCAGATCCCTGTAGTCGACACACATTCTGACCTTACCGTCCTTCTTAGGTACCGGCACCACATTAGCAACCCACTGAGGGTAAGAAGTCACTGCAAGAAACCCGACATCAAACTGTTTCATAACCTCGACTTTAATCTTCTCAGACATCTCTGGACGCATACGGCGGACCTTTTGCTTAACCGGAGGGCAATCTTCCTTAGTTGGCAAGTGATGGACCACAATATCGGTATCCAACCCGGGCATGTCTTCGTAGGACCAGGCAAAGATCTCCATATAATCATGCAGCATTTGAGTCCACCGTTGCTTCACGCTGAGCTCTAGGTTGGCACCAATCTTTACCTCTTTCCTGTCTTCTTCAGTACCCAGGTTTATTATTTCCACTGGCTCTTCATGGGGTTGAATTGCCCTCTCTTCCTGAAGCAACAGTCTTGCAAGCTCGCCAGGCACTTCGCAATCATCTTCACCTTCGTCTTCGGCTAAGTTGATCGGATTTTCGAAGTCATAACTGGCAGTAGCAGGGTCGTTATCAGTGAGATCCAGAGTGGATTGAAACCTGTATGAGTGAGTGTGTGTGTAAATACAGCTGTTTTGAAATATATGTAAAAGAAAGAAAGACAGAAAAGGAGCACAAGATTTGCAATGTGAGAAAACGTCCAAGATTTTCATTCATGATATATGAAATGACAATTTATATGCCCTCACAAATGAAACCACGGTGCCTCGGGTAAGACACCGGGCTATAGAGTTTATTATTGTTTATTACAAATAATGAAACAAAGAAATTTATTACTGCGTCACAAAGGTAACAGGAGTATGGTCTTTGGCAATCCAGTTGGTCAATCCGCCTTCGGTTGTTGGGTAGATCCAGCTATTGAATTCTGCTTCATCTACTTCATTGTCTTCCCCAACAGCATTCACTCCTGGATTTGTAATGAACACAGGAGGTCTTCCGGTCTTCGCTTTCCGCATAGCTTTCTGACCCTCTGCAGTAAAACCCAGCCCAGATTTGTCAGTCTTCTGTGTAAAGTCTGGAAGCCTGCCCCAGTTAGCACATTCACCCCTCTGAACCACGGCCCGGGCGTCCTTCAGGGAAGCCATCTTCAAAGGAACCTTTTCTTCTGCTGCTGTTTCTGCTGCTGCTGCAATTAGAAGCACCTCCTCGAAATGCTGAAAGGGGGTTTCAATAAACTCCCCATCCATCTAAATGTATCTGAAGGAATTCAGGTGTCTTACCATATACTCCTCCTCTCCTTGCACAGTGACGATCTTCCCTCTGACAGGGTACTTCAGCTTCTGGTGCAAGGTAGAGGTCACTGCCCCAGCTTTATGGATCCAAGGTCGACCCAGTAGACAAGAGTACGATGGACGGATATCCATCACATAAAACGTAGAGTCAAACACCTGAGAGCCCACACGAATCGGAATGTCAACCTCTCCATGAACCATCCTTTTTGAACCGTCAAAGGCCCTGACGATGATATTGCTGGGTTTCAATTCCAGGCCTTCACAATCTAGACGGTCTAAAGCCTTCTTGGGTAGCACATTCAAGGACGAACCAGTATCCACCAATACATGTGCCAGGGTAGTGCCCCTGCATTCGATAGAGACATGCAGAGCATCATTGTGGTCTCTTCCCTTTGCAGTCAGGTCAGCATCTGAGAAACCCAAGCCATTATCCGCTGTCAGATTTGCTACGCAGTCAGTGAATTGGACAGCAGATGTCTCCTGTGGCACATGGGCCGTCTTGAGGAACGAGATTAAGGCCTTAGCATGGGCCTCAGAGCACAGCAATAAAGAGAGCATGGAGATTTTGGAGGGCGTGTGCCCCAGCTGTTCCACAACATTGAAGTCACTCTTCTTTATAATTTTTAAAATCTCCTCCATTTCTTGTTGGGAGGCCTCAGTAGTTATGGGTATAGGTGCCTCCATCTGGGCAGGCTCAACTTCAATTCCTTTGCCCCGAGCATTGGATGACTCGGCAGCAGGGGAAACAACTTGGTCAGCAACAGGAACAGGTACACTTGTAGGAGTTATAAGGAGTGGTCTTCGAGCAGCAGGCAGTGCAATGTCAGGCGAGAAGAGCCTGCCACTGCGGGTAACCTTGGCTGGGCCAGTGATATCACAGATGATGGCGCCAGTGTTGAATTCTTGTTTGATCCCATTCACGTACACATCTGCCCCGTAATGCCAGGGGACAGCCTTATCAGATACGTAG
Organism: Vicia faba; assembly: GCA_948472305.1. Taxonomy (NCBI): domain Eukaryota; kingdom Viridiplantae; phylum Streptophyta; class Magnoliopsida; order Fabales; family Fabaceae; genus Vicia; species Vicia faba. The sequence goes on from OX451738.1 coordinate 91,700,137, forward strand.
GGAAGAGGCCCCGGAACAGTGATAACCACAGGTGCAACAGTCATGATTTGAACAGGCTTCTTCGGGAGAACCTGGATTGGATTATTGAAGATGGTGACCACAGAAACTTCTTCCACCGGAACCAACTGAACAGCGGACTTCTTAAACAGAATCTCCTTGATATCCATTAGGCTTTGGATGCCTAACTTTAGCAAGGGACAACCAGATAGGGAAACAGCACAGAACAGGCAACCCTCACTGCAACCCAGAAATAAACCGGCCAGCAGCAGGTTCCCCTTGACAGTCTTCAGAGGAGTGGCCAGATCATCCACAGAAACAGCGTAAACATCTTCGTCAACAGCATTTACCCCATGCTGAGGCATAGGAGCAGTAACTACATTCGGCCTCTCAGGCGCTTCGAACTGTATCTCCTTCGCGTCGATAAGGTCTTGCACCTTACTCCTTAATGCCCAACAGTCATCAGTAGAATGCCCCGGGCTATCTGAATGGTAAGCACAACGAGCATTTGGATTGTACTTAGGAGAAGTAGTATTGGGGAACTTCGGAGCCTCTCTGACAGTCACTAAATTGGTGGATAGCAACTGTGGCAGGATCTGCGATAAAGTCATGCTCAACCGGGTAAACTCTCTCTGGGGTCTTTCAGCCCTTTGAGGATTGGTCGGCCGAGGAGCGGCAGCAGGCTTGGCGATCGTTACCGCACCGACAGATTGGCGGCGCTCAAATCTTTCTGATCTCCTGGAACCATACACGACACTGGCCTCCTTCTTGAAGGGTTTCTTCTCAGAACTAGACGATGCACCCTTCGGAATCTTTCCAGACTTCAACCCAGCCTCAATTCTTTCTCCAGTCAGAATCAGATCAGTGAACCCTGCAGACGAGTTCCCGATAAGATGGTTGAAAAATGGCCCAGATAGGGTCCCCAAGAACATGTCTACTAACTCCCGATCAGTCAACGGAGGCTGCACCCTGCCAGCCAGGTCTCTCCACTTCTGAGCGTACTCTTTAAAACCTTCACTTGAACCTAACGACATACCCTGGAGTTGGGTACGTGTAGGGACAAGGTCGGCATTATATTGATACTGCTTGTAGAAAGCAGTAGCCAACTCCTCCCAGTTACGAACCTTGGTCCCATCCAGCTGATAGAACCATTCGAGATGAGTCCCTGAAAGACTCTCCTGGAAGAAGTGGATCCACAAATTCTTATCTGCTGAGTACGGTTGGATTTTCCGAACATAGGACCTGAGATGTAGCTTGGGACAAGACGCCCCGTCATATTTAGTGAAAGATGGTGCTTTGAACTTCCGAGGAATGATCACACCAGTAGACAAACCCAGATCTCCAAAATCCAGCCCAGGTACCTGTTGTATTTCCATAGCATTCAGCCTATCCTCCAGCTGCTTGTAACGGTCTTCTGCCGGAGGATATTGCTCTTCATCAAAATCAGTCTCGTTGTCGGAGACTACCGGACTAGGAACCCTTGCCTCTTGAGGGGTACTCTTGCCAACAGAAGAACCAGCCTCTTCATGCTGCAGAGCATTGCCAAACCTTCGGCCCGAGTTGAACAGAACAGTTCTTCTCTTCTTCTTCTTCTCCTTCTTCAGGAGCATAGCCTTCAGCTCTTCTTGGCCTTGAGCCAAACCCTTGATTAATTCCTGAAATTGCGCATTCTGCGCCTGAAGAGCTTTGATGGATGTCTCAGTTGATGACGAGTCGGGATTCATGATGCTGAAATAAACAGCGAAGAACTGTAAGCAACCTGAAAATAAGAAAACCTGTTATGCACATGATGAATGATATGTGTATGGTTTTATGTTTTCAAAGACAATCGGGAATCAACTTCGTAAACAAAAAGGAACACACTTCATTAGATTCAACTTTGCAACTGAAATTATTCAACAGGTTGCCCTTAGGCGTTACATGAAAGGAAATACTGAAAAGGGAAATAAAACTGTAAAAAGAACATCTGGAGCTCCTTATTGATCCCGTGCGGATATAGGCATTCAGAGTTCGCTCATTCTCCAACTGCCTTGTCAGTTTCTGGATCTTTGATTCCTGCTCGTTGAACTTTTCCCGGTAAGAATCCCGTTCTTCTCGGAGTTGCGACCAAGACCTCTTCAATGTCTCGTAATCAGTAGGTATTTGAGGAGGAAGGACAGTTGGAAGAACACCATCTTTGCCAGGACACTCAAGAATGACGGGTCTGACAGCTTCATACGGCATACCTAACTTCTGAGCACGGATGCGAACCCATTTGTAGTAGGCTTCCATAGGTAAAGAAGTCTTTGGCCCTAACTCTTGTGGGTCAGCTTTATGAACTTTGTCCCAAGCCTTGATGAACCTACGACGCAGCTCGTCACTATCCACCTGAAACTCAAAACTGATGTGAGGCACCAACATCTCATGGGGCCCTGCTCTTCTTGCTCTCCCAAACTGACGGAGTGCTAGACATGGATTGTAAGAGATCTGTCCTTGGGTACCAATCAGAGGAAAATTAGGGTATTCCCCGCATCGATCAATAATAGCTATCTCATCCAAACCTCTGCAAGTCCAAATGATGTCTTTGTCGGTGAGAGACATTAACCTGTGAGCCCAACCTCTTCCTTCTTGATTCTTTAGTACGAACTTGGGGAGGTGCGAAATAAACCACCTCACCAACAAAGGGATACAGCACCATAGGGTTCCTCGTCTTCGGGTAGTACGGGCATGAAGTTGTTGCAAGATGTCACCCAAGAGAGTGGGCACCAGATTCTGAGACATAAAGATCCTTATGGCAGTGACACTGATGAAGTTGTCAGGATTAGGAAACAAGACTAGCCCATAGATTAGGAGAGCCAAGATGTCTTCATATGCCCTAAAGTCCAGGTCATTCCAGAAACTGTTAGCTTTACCAATCAGGAACTTGGCCAAGAAACCCTTAACTCCGCTTCTAGTTACCCAGTTGTCTGTTACCTCTTGATGGGTCAAAGGAAGAGCTGCAGCAACATCCTCAAACCTGAGGGTCTTTTCCCAACCAGTAAAGGGAGTCTGATCCAAGATAGGGATACCAAGCAAATCCGAGAACTCTTCCAGGGTAGGGACCAGCTGGAAGTCTTGAAAGGTGAAGCACTGGTATAGAGGGTCATAGAACTGGGTCAGAACACTCATCAACTGTTGATCCCGCTTTGCAGTGACTAAACTGAGAAGAGAACCATGCCTCTGAATGAAGGAAGTGGTATTTGGAATTCTGCTAACCAACTCATCAAGCAACTCAGGTGAACGAACAAAGTTGAACCGGATAGTATTCCTTCGCACAGGCATCATGATGTCCTACAAAACAGAGCAAAGGTGAAACCCTCTTGTCTTTGAAATGGTCAGTCCTTATGCAGGATGCATGCAATGCTCATGATGTTATGATAAAGCACACCACAAATAGATACAAAGGCAAACATGGTAAGGCACACAAGTCACACAAGGCAAGCCCTTAAAGTTTAGGCCAGCATGAGGTTTAGGTACTACCCTCTTTCAGTTTGTTGGTTCATACCTGTCCTATCATAGTAACCGGGTTCTTAGAGAATCCCAATATCATTGACTACCCTCAATCAGTCATAACTCCAGCATCACAATCTTTTCTTGCGGCTAGAACCATCACGAGAGTTTAGCCTCAATGGGCGTAGCATACTGCTACAATTCTAAAGGCCAAGTTGTGTCAATTAAGGTTCTAAGGTTGTTGGTGCTTAATGACTCCTTAGAAGACCCATATTCTCCTCGTTGCGACACAAGGGATATCGGTACAGACCAAGGTGCCACACCAACGTAGCCACTGTTTCACCCGTGTCGGTCTACGCCGGACAGGTCCCTCACAGCTTATGCTACCTAAACAGGGTATCCCCAGTTCCGGGTTAGGATCTATGTAACTCCCATGCAACCCACAATAATAAAGCAAGCAAATCAATACAATTGAAAACATAGTTATGAACTAGCCCTAAGGTACACCTCACTTTATAAGATATCCCAGGCAGAGTCGCCAAATCTGTGATCGGTGGATCTGGAACTGACTGTTTAACGCTGGTTCGCGAAATGTCGCGGAAGCAAGAGTCGCCACCGTCTTTTATTTTCTCCAAATGGAAAGGACAAAAGCACAGAAAAATTCCTTAAAGAGATTGCTCTCGGTTCGGGAGGTAGGTTATAGAAAGGGAAGGTGTTAGCACCCTTTCTATCCATGGTTATCCATGGGCTCTTAGATACTTGCTCATTGTGTTTTCAAAAATGGTTGTTTGCTTTTCAATGTGGGTTTTAAAAAAGGTTTCTTTGAAAATTCCAGTTCGACTCTTGTATCGATCCTCAAGAGTGTTTGAAAAATTGCTTTCGAAAGCTTTTTGAAAAGGTGTCGGTGCGAAAAGTATTTTGATTTGTTTTGAAATTAGAGCAAGTATCTAGAGTCGTCTACCTACCCTAAGGAATTCGTCTGTGTAAATGTCCTTTAAAGTAGTGCCATCCCACCATTGAGAGGTAGGTAGCACCACCGTTGGAGGTGTTCGGGTCAATTCGAGGTTCGGGACATGGTGATCACCAGAGCAATGGGAAGACACCTTAGAAGCTACCCTCATGCCAGGTTCCCAGATCATGAGGACTTACTAAGACATCCTCTACTCGACGATCACCTTTCGAGGCAAGGCAACAGTGAGGCGTACCCTAGGGGTGGTGTGTGATTTGTGTGTTATGTTCATTTATTTATCTTGTTCATGTCATTGGTGATCTAGCGCTTGTTTTTATTTTTGTCCATACATTCTTTCATGCCATTATTTAACAGTTAAAAAATGCGAGAAAAGTAAAAGATTCTAAGCTATTACAAAAGGCGCGGGTCCACATCGCCAAAATTAAACCAGGACCCGATTTGACAGAAAAATAAATAAGGAAATAAAGATAAAGTGCGACGAATAATTTACAAGGCCTTGGGAGAGATACAGAAATATTAAACGAGAAAGAAATAAACGCGCGAATTTAATAATAATTAAAACGAGGGCGTTGGACCCTTTTTTTACAAAATTAAATTAATGATGGAATTAATTAATTAAAAAAAAAAGAAATTGTTTTTTTTGTACTTTTGGTATTTTATAATTTTAATGGGGAAAGAATTAATTAAAATTAAACCTAGTTCTAGTTGTTTTTAATTTATTAAGAAAAGATTGAATTTTAACCTAGAGTTAACCCTAATTAATTTACATGCAATTTTAATTACAAAAATAAATATTTAATTATTTATGAAAGAAAAATAAAAAGGAATAAAAAATTAATTAAACCCTAATTCTACCATTTTTTAGATTTTTATTATGAAAAGATTATAATTAACCCTAATTAATTTACTAAAGGAATTAATATAATTTATTTATGAAAATACTAAAAATAAAAATGTTTATTATTTTCTAGCTTTTTCTGATTTTTTTGTGTTTTATGTATTACTGTAAAAAATAATTAAATTAAAAGAATTAATTGAAATAAAAAAAATATAAAAAAAGAAAAGAGATGTAAACCTAAGGGGGTCTGCCCCTGATTTGGAGGTGTATTGTTTAGCAATTTGGCCCAAGATTCTAAGGCCTCATTTGACTTTTCCTGGGAGCATGCTGGCGTGTTGACTGGGGCTCACCATAGTCTTCAACTCATGGCCTTCTGATCATTCCCTTGGGCACGTGGAGGGTTTGATTTTTGAGGGTGTATGATAGTCTTCAGCGTTGACACTGCATAGGAAGATTGATTGAAAAATAATATGGATAAAGGTGAGGACCTGGGGCTCGAACCCAGGTCATGTACGTTACCAGCACACACGTATGCCACTAAGCCATCCCAGGCGCGTTTAACCTATAATAACTAACAAACATTATAAAAGAAAAAATAGTCAGTGGTTCAAAACGCGCGAAAAATTTGAATCTTCCAATCAGCGCCTTCCACCTAATCATCTTCCTCGTTGGTGTTTTCTTTTTCTGAAATACAAAAACAATAAGCAACGGTTTTCAAACGTTGCTATAGATAACATTACAGAAAATAACGATTAGCCCCTGGGGCTTCATAAATTGAGCGTGATGATGCCATTGTTTTCGTCCAAACCCCCTGAATCCATTCCTGGCATCGTGGTGGTCTAATTTTACTGTATTCAAAAACCCCCAATTTGAAGGTTGAAGAACCCTAAAAAAGAAACATGGTAGATTCGCGTACGATGCCCAAAACTTCAATCAAGTTATGTAGTTAGCTTCAGAACAAAGTAATTAGTACAAATCCATGAATAAAATGCAATGATATGGTCTCAATAATAGAATACAATTATGCAAAAAGAGTGATACAGTTCACCCTCGAATTACCAATTCTTTGAGTATGGGGTTAAGTTTTTGACTGGAATCGTTTACTGGCAACCCTGGCAAGCTAATGGAATAAGTTTTGAGGCTTGAATCGACCTGCAAGTAGGTTTTCAGAATTTGAGTTTTCAAAGAAAATTTCAAGTTTGGTTTTCTATGTTCTTGCGCAGCTTAGTGGTCAATGGCATTAGGTTTTGATTGTTTGTATAAGTATGAGTGAATTAGGTCAAAAACTTTGATCAAAATCCTTGAATTAATGAATGCAATATTTGATTTTTTCATCATGATTTTCAAATCTTTTTTCACATGCTTTTGCTACCAAATCATGACCAATCCAATTGATTCTTTCCATATTTAGCTAGGCACGAAATCTTGAGGATATAATGTGCACAAAAAGATTGAAAAACTAGGTTTAGCATTTTTTTCATGTATTTAATTGATTTAAATGAATTATTATTAATAAAAATTCAAATAAATAAATAAAAAATGAATAAAAACTTCCCTTTGGGCCAAGTGGTCGTGCACATGCCTTGGATGATGAATTGTGGAAGAAAAATAGGCCCATTAGCAATTTTAGGTCATTTGAATCAATGTTGACTTTTCAAAATATCCAAAAATTTCCCAACTTCCACAAGGCATAACTTGCTCAATTTTTAAGCTTTGCTCATGTTCTTGGACATTTTGGAAAGGTCTTTGAGTCCTCTAACCAATGCCTTTCGTCCCATGTCATGTTTATTTACCAATCTCAAGTTATGGCCTTTGACTTAAAGTCTCTTTTTGTTGACTTTTGAAAATGACCTATAATGTTGAAATTGATAACTTTTTGTGAGACCATTTCTTGGACTTGAAGTATGAAGATGAGTTGTAGGAAATGTCTTTCTCTTCAAAATGAGCTTTGGATGGAATGTTTCTGATAATCCATGTGAAAGTTATGCCCTGGTCAATTTACAGTTGACTTTTTCAACTGTCCCAATAAGGAAACTTTTGCATCTTAATGATTTTTGAGCCAAGCTTTGAGAATCATGATCAAGCATTGATCAAATGATGTTTGTGGCTTCAAAATGAGATGTTGACCAAAAATTTGAACTTTTGACTGTCAAATGACCATTTTGCCCCTACAGTTGACTGTAGTGCAATTAGGGTTTTTGACTGTGCAATTTTGTGCTGAAAGTCTTGAAACTTGGTATGAGGATGCTTGACCATATTTATAGGCATGTGGGACTTGATTGGACCCTTGGAAACTTCATTTTCTTGATCAGAACCAAAACCCTAATTTTGACTGCTCAGGAGGCTCTTGAACTGTGCAACCCTTGGGGAATTTTGCAGCTTGACTTGGCAATTTCTTGAAGAATATGGATGGGCAAATTTTGGGGTACAACAACTGTGATCACCGCTCTGTGTGAGCAGTTCAAAATTTAACATCAAAATTCATCCCCATATCGGCCAAAAATGAACGGTGTTGTTGAAGCTGCGAACAAAAATATCAAGAAGATCATTCAAAAGATGACAGTCACCTACAAGGACTGGCATGAGATGTTACCGTTTGCTCTGCACGGATATTGTACCATGGCGCGTACTTCAACTGGGGCAACCCCCTTTTCTTTGGTATATGGCATGGAGGTTGTTTTACCTATAGAAGTTCAGATCCCTTCTTTGAGGGTTATGAAGGATGTTGGTTTAAATGAAGACGATTGGATTCAGACCCGGCTTGATCAACTTAACTTGATCGACGAGAAACGACTTACTGTTGTTTGTCATGGTCAGACATATCAAAAACGGATGATCAAGGCTTTCAACAAGAAAGTCAGGCGTCAAGTATATCAAGTCGGAGATCTTGTAATCAAGTGGATCATCTTACCGCAAAGTGATCCCAGAGGCAAATGGACTCCTACTTATGAAGGATCGTTTGTGATCAAGAACATCTTTTCTGGTGGGGCAAAAGATACTATGCATAAACGACCCGACAAGTTGAAAACCTGAAAGGGAGACTTGGGCAAAAAATGGGCATCCCAGTGAATCGAAAACCCGAAAGGGCGGTTCAGGAAAAAATTAGGGATAAATAAAAAAAATTGTACACCCGGCAAGTTGAAAACCCGAAAGGGCGACTTGGGCAAAAAAGGGTTTCCCGGTGGATCGAAAACCCGAAAGGGCGGTCCAGGCAAAAGTTAGGGAATTAAAGCGTATGATTATGTCTAGTCGGATCACTTTAAGGACAATCTCTTCACGACCAATACTCCAAGCTTCTGATCAATCCAATCATCCGTGGATGAAGCAACGAATGGACAAGATACTCAGAGTTGTGAAGGCTATAGCAGAATGGGAACCCCATGGAATTGTTGCACGTAGCCATCCTTCTTTGTTTAAATTTTTCTCATTTTTTACGACAACATTCTCTTACTAGGATGACTGTCTCCTTTGTACAAAGATACTTACAAAAGTTAATACAAAGATATTTCAAACTGTAGAAATTTGCTTGCCTTTCCTTTCTTTCTACACTTATGTTTTGTTTGAAAACGTCCAATGGTTTGTTAAATGAGCATATGCATTTGAATATAATCACTGCTTACAAATAAAACAAAATAAGAAAGGATAATTACTGATAGGTCGAAAGTATAAGGAAACGTCTTTAGGCTATTCCAGAGGAAATCCCCTACAGTATGTCATTTAGATCTTCAACAGAGCTAAAACCCTAAAATGCATATCCCCAGCAGAGTTAAGCTTCAAAATTCCCACCAGAGTTAAGTTTCTAAAAAACTCCCGATCCCCAGCGGAGCCAGAATACTCTAAACTTTCTTCCCCAGCGCAGTTTTCCACAAAACAGGAATCCCCAGTAGATTGGCATACAACCCAAACTCCTGATTTCCCCAGCAGGATAAACATTCTCCCCCACAGAGTTATTTCCCGACAGAACGAAGATTCTTATTCACGTTTCTCCGTTTGAAGCCTCCCAGGTTTTAATTCCCCAGCAGAGGTCGTAGGATTTTTCCTTATTTCCCCAGGAAAGTCATGAAGGATTCTTAATTCCCCACAAGTCACCAAGGATCTTCAATCCTCAGCAATAGTCCAAAGGATATTCTCAGTCTCAACAACCAAAGGTCTTGGAATCCCCAGCATCGGTCAAGGATTTACTTTCCCCGGCAGCAGTCAAAGATTTCATTATCTTTAGCTATCAAGGATTTATTTTCCTCAGCGAGACAGCTAATCAACTTACATGCGCATACATTACATTCACATATCATGAACGTTTATAGAACACATTTTATTGCATCATACATGGCATGCAACATAACTTTGTGTTTTAGCTAACATTCTACCCTTTCAGGATAAGATTAAAAGCTACCTTTAACAAATGTTCAAAGATTTCAGATACAGTACAGATACACTCCAAGACATGGAAGTCATTCTGCTACTCATTCAGATCTCTTATTCAGATACAGTACAGATACACTCCAAGACATGGAAGTTATTATGCTACTCATTCAGATCTCTTATTCAGATACAGTATGGATACACCCCAAACACGGCAGTCATTCTATTACTCATTCAGAATTTCAAGTCAAGATACAATATGGATACACCCCAAACACGGCGGTCATTCTATTACTCATTCAGACTTCAGCAATCAGATACATACTAGATACGCTCCAGACACGGAAACCACTCTATTTCTCATTCAGGTTCAACTATTCAGATTTCAGATACAGTATGGATACACCCCGGACACGGCGGTCATTCTATTACTCATTCAGAATTTCAAAATTCAGATATAGTATGGATACACCCCAGACACGGCGGTCATTCTGCTACTCATACAGACTTCAGCAATCAGATACAGACTAGATACGCTCCAGACACGGAAGCCATTCTATTTCTCATCCAGGTTCAACTATTAAGATTTTAGATACAGTACAGATACATTCCAAGACATGGAAGTCATTCTGCTACTCATTCAGATCTCTTATTCAGATACAGTACAAATACACCCCAAACACAGCGGTCATTCTATTACTCATTCAGACTTCAGCAATCAGATACAGACTAGATACGCTCCAGACACGGAAACCATTCTATTTCTCATTCAGGTTCAACTATTCAGATTTCATATACAGTATGGATACACCCCGGACACGGCGGTCATTCTATTACTCATTCAGAATTTCAAAATTCAGATACAGTATGGATACACCCCAGACACGACGATCATTCTGCTACTCATTCAGACTTCAGCAATCAGATACAGACTAGATACACTCCAGACACAGAAGCCATTCTATTTCTCATTCAGGTTTAACTATTCAGATTTCAGATACAGTATGGATACACCCCGGACACGGCGGTCATTCTATTACTCATTCAGAATTTCAAAATTCAGATACAGTATGGATACGCCCCAGACACGGTGGTCATTCTGCTACTCATTCAGACTTCAGCAATCAGATACAGACTAGATACGCTCCAGACACGGAAGCCATTCTATTTCTCATTCAGGTTCAACTATTAAGATTTCAGATACAGTACAGATACACTCCAAGACATGGAAGTCATTCTGCTACTCATTCAGATCTCTTATTCAGATACAGTACAGATACACCCCAAACACGATGGTCATTCTATTACTCATTCAGACTTCAGCAATCAGATACAGACTAGATACGCTTCAGACACGGAAGCCATTCTATTTCTCATTCAGGTTCAACTATTCAGATTTCAGATACACTATGGATACACCCCGGACACGGCGGTCATTCTATTACTCATTCAGAATTTCAAAATTCAGATACAGTATGGATACACCCCAGACACGACGATCATTCTGCTACTCATTCAGACTTCAGCAATCAGATACAGACTAGATACGCTCCAGACACGGAAGCCATTCTATTTCTCATTCAGGTTCAACTATTAAGATTTCAGATACAGTACAGATACACTCCAAGACATGGAAGTCATTCTGCTACTCATTCAGATCTCTTATTCAGATACAGTATAGATACACCCCAAACACGGCGGTCATTCTATTACTTATTCAGACTTCAGAAATCAGATACAGACTAGATACGCTCCAGACACGGAAGCCATTCTATTTCTCATTCAGGTTCAACTATTCAGATTTCAGATATAGTATGGATACACCCTGGACACGGCGGTCATTCTATTACTCATTCAGAATTTCAAAATTCAGATACAGTATGGATACACCCCAGACACGGCGGTCATTCTGCTACTCATTCAGACTTCAACAATCAGATACAGACTAGATACGCTCCAGACACGGAAGCCATTCTATTTCTTATTCAGGTTCAACTATTAATATTTCAGATACAGTACAGGTACACTCCAAGACATGGAAGTCATTCTGCTACTCATTCAGATCTCTTATTCAGATACAGTACAGATACACTCCAAGACACAGCGATCATTCTACTACTCTTTCAGACTATCAACTTCAGATACAACTCAGATACGTTCCAGCCACGGATACCATTCTGATGTTCATTCTACTAACATTCAACAGACATTTTGGGTGGCATCTCTAAGCCCATCTCCAGAAAGATTCTACCATCTCCAAATGGCGTCTTTAAGCCCATTCCCTCGGCTACATTTTGATGAGTGCAAATTTACGGGCACTCTAGTGTCCAATCCTCTTTTACCTTCGAGTCACGAAAGGCAGATCCGCCAATCTAACTCTTCAGGTCCAAGAAGATTGAACAGGGGCAACTATTGTACCCCAAAATTTACCCTCCTTCGGGAATTCATCCTGAACTCTCAGATTTTCTCTTAAACAAAGCCAAGCCCTTTATTATCATTCCTTTCCAAGTAAACAATTTACAAGAACAAAATATTCATTTGCAAGCTTAAAAGGCAAAACTTTTGCCTTGGAAAAGTTAAATTCTAAATACTTAGAATTTTCTCTAAAAAAGGGGTTTAAGAAAAAAATGGAACTTCAGAACTTCTAAACCAACCTCCGGGAAGAAACGGTCAGAAGTTGCAAACTTAGCTCAGCACATAACATTCAGTCAGAACATGGCTCTTTCAGCAGTTATGCAAAGTTCAGCCAGAGTTTGTTAGAGAAGTGTAAAGAAGGCAACAAAGCTTGAAACTCCTTCAGAATGTACTGAGATCAGAAGGTAATGGGATCAGAAGGTAATGGGATCAGCAGATTGGGTAAAATACTGAAGTAGGATCACTAAGTCCAGAGTCTTTAAAGGCAGATCAAAGGAGTATAGTGGAAAACTCTCAGAACTTGCTGAGACAGCAAGAGGCCAAGGTCAGAGCTTGGTTTACGTTGTTTTTGGTGAAGCAGAACTACTGGCTCAGGTTGTAGGTAATGATGCAAAATCTCATATTGCAAGATTTTTTATGTTGATAAATCTCATCACCATTTAATGCTCATTAATGCTCATAACCACTCATGAGCATTCATCCAAAGGGTCTCTCCACGTGTGGCTTGTTGAACACCTTTGTGCAGGTTTAGGCATGGGTCTATGCGCCACTTTTCACCTATAGGTGTCAATTCTCCTCAATCCTTGCTTAATGTTCCAGCCTAGGCTGAAAAGCTGTCAATCATCACAACTTTTCATGAACTTCCTTCAAAAACAAGTTAACCTCTACTGCATAGTATTGGCGCCATTTAACGTTCAAAAATTCACAAAGCATTGCCTATAAATAGGACACCATTGTCCATCACAAAGGACGTGAAAAAACATCCAGAAAAAATTGCTAGAGGAGAAACAGAAAACTCTAGTAAGAGAAAAAACCTTGTGAATCTCTGTCTAAAAATCCCTGGTATTTTCATAAACTTTGAGCTTCTTGCCTCCAAACTTCATTAATACCCTGTTTGCTTTGTGACCAAAGAACACCCATACAGTTTCTGACCATACATACACATACTTTTTCCATCCACCCATCCTAAAAAAGAACATGTCCAAAACACCATCAGAGCTAAAGCTAGCTCCCACTCACAGATTTTTTTCAACAGCCAGGTAAGCACCTGCTGACTTTCATCACGCTGCTAAGCATCATCAGCTTTGCATGCTCAATAAACACAATGTAAATATCATGTTGCTGCTGTATGCATTCTGAGGATTTTCATACCTTGAATGCTTAAGTAGGAAGTGAATCAGTATAGAACCTGCCTGTGGCCTTGTTGGTTCTGTCCTCTGATAACACTTTGACACCTGCTGAGACTATCCTAGGCATGCCTTCTGTTTTGTGGAAAAATAATAAAACCGCAGATGTTCTGGCTAGCACAGGGAGAAGCCAAGTTCTGACTTTGACGTTAGCACATCTGAAGCCTGTTTTGCTGTCAATAATATCAGAACTTTTGAAAATTATTGTATTTCCAGCAGGGTCAGAACTTCTGACTTCCCCACTAACAAACTTTTGTCTTGCAGCGCATGGGGGTCAGAACTTCTGACCTTCCCACTAACAGGTTTCTGTTTTGCAGGTGCCAGATTCAGAAGTTCTTACTCATACAGTTTCACTAACAGGTTGATAATCTGGCAGCAGGCCTGGGTCAGAACTTCTGACTTTCTCTCAGCAGCGTGCTAGCCCTCTCTCTCTTTCTCTTTTTCTTCCCCTTGTTATTTTCTTTTCTTATCTATTTTTCTCGTTGAACCACCCCTATGTACAAATGTGTATCCCCCATCCCCTAAATATTGTAATAGCGTAGGATTTTACATTTCCGCATTTTATTGCTTTCAAATGTAAATTCTAGTAATTAGGATGTGTATGGCAAGATAAAATCAATGAAATAGAAAATCCTAATTCAAGATAAAATCTTGCATGCAATAAAACACACTTGCACACAAACACCCCTTAAGGTATCTCCACTTGGTTGCCTAAACAAATGACCACGGTATGCATGTTGAGTATCTATTGGCAAAACAAAAACAAAACAAAAGATCATAGTCCCTCGATGACGCTATCTTGGTTGCCTATACAAAATGATCTAGTCCCTCAGAAAAATTGCTAAAGATACTTAGCACAATTACTATCATGGTCTATATGATGACCCGCGCCTGTCCCGTTTAACATCCTAATACAAGGTTGTTTACCAAGTACAATGGTAAAACAACACTGTCAAAAGGGTTAAAAATATAGGAAAAATCTTTGAGTAAAATAGGGTAGACAACTCTTAGTTACTTGATCATAAACTTGAAAAAGCATCCTTGCTATTTTCAAACACACTTCACAACACAATTTTAAAACATTTCCCAAAACAAATTTTCAAATATTGAAACATCTTTTCAAAAGACAATACACCTTTGTATACATTCAAACAAGAATCATTACAAAGGTTGCCACAACGATGGCCTCTTTTCAAAAACACACACAAAGCACCATTTCAAGCAATTGGAAAGCAAAAGCAAGTGATCTAAAACAAGTAACTAAGAGCCCATGGAAAACCATGGATGAAAAGGGTGCTAGCACCTTCCCTTTTCATAATCTACTCCCCGAACCCAAGAAAACATCTCAAAGGTCTTTCCTGTGCTTTTTGACCTTTCCTTAGGATAAAATAAAAAGTCGGTGGCGACTCTTGCTAAACCGCACAATTGCGAATACAAACGCAAAATCCCAAGTCAGTTTTCCCACCGTATCCCAATATGTATGATATGAGTGCAATGTTTTCAAGGGTTCTTAAAGGCTCAAATTTGCTTAAACAAAAAGGAACAAACGTGAATTGTATTAGTAAACTTGAATTGTTACAAAGAATGTATTTTGAAAGTACAATTAAGAAAAATAAAACAAAAAGAAGATTAGGTTTCCCATGAGCGCATCCTCTTTAGCGCGATGTAGACGTTGATATTCTTCTCTTCATGAAGTAGCCCAGTGAGTTCCAAGACCTTCTTCTCACTGGCATAGAATTGGGCTTCAAACGTATCCTGCTCCTCTTTAAGTTGAAACCGAGATTTTTGTAACTCTTCGTGATCAGTTGGCATTTCTGGATGAAGAATAAGATGAGGAGTGTCTCCCTCAACAATTGGTTCCATAATCATAGGTCGGATAGCGGGATAAGGCATCATAAGAGTTTGAGCGTGGGATCGTACCCATCGGAGATAAGGCTCGAGAGGTATGGAATTCTTATGCCCAAGTGTCTTGCTGTCAACTCTATGTACCATGCTCTAAGCCTTTATGAACCTTTTGCGGTATTCCTGAGCATCATTCTCATAGTTGAAGGCAATTCCTTGGATGAGTGTATCATGTGGACCATCTCTTCTCGCATAACCAAACTGACGTAAGACCAAACAAGGGTTGTAAGTGATTCCTCCCCTAATGCCTAAGAGAGGGACATTAGGGAATTCACCACAACGATCAATGATGGTAATATCTTCCGAGAACCATGAACACCAATGAATGTCTGAATGCTTGAGGGACATCAGCCTACAAGACTATTTCAAACCCTGTTCATTCTTCAAAACAACCTTGGGTAGGTGCGAAATAAACCACCTAGCCAATAGAGGAGTGCAACACAGGAGGGTTCCCCTTCTCTTTAGAGTGCGAGCATGCAGAGAGTGCAGAATATCCCCGAGTAATGTAGGTACTTGATTATGAGATAGGAAAACCTTGATAGTGCTCACATCTATGAGTTAATCAGCATTAGGAAAAAGTAGCGTCCCGTAAAAGAGAAGTTCCAGAACCTCTTCGAAAGCTTGTAAATCTAAGGTATCCCAAAAATGATAAGCCTTCTCAAATAGAAACTTAACCGGAATTCCTTGGACACTCCCTCTAGTCTCCCAATTTTCCACTATGACAGACCGTTGTAAAGACAGAGCTCTAGAAATTTCTTCAGGATTTGGATGTTCTTCCATACCAATGAAAGGCAATTGATCAAGAATAGGTACTCCTAATAACTGAGAAAATTCCTCCATAGTAGTTACTAATTGATAATCCGGGAAGGTGAAATAATGGTGCACCGGGTCGAAGAACTGAAACAACACTTTTAACAACTCTTTATCAGGTTTTGTAGTGACCAAATTGAGCAACTGACCATGCTTTCTAGTGAAATGAGAAATTTCAAGAACCCTTAATGCTAGGTCCTTTAGTTGGAGAGACACTTTCACAAGGTTAATCTGTATAGTGTTCCTACGGGAAGATGCCATGTCCTTCAAAGCAGAGCAAAAATGAGCCCTAGGGAATCCTTGAAATGGTTAGTCATGATATGTGTTGTACCCCAAATTTTGACCTAAGATACCATCTCCCATCTGCATCATTACATTGCAAGGGTTTTGACCTATTTTTATCAATTTTCAAAGCAGATTTAAAATTCATAACTTTTTCAAGTCGAGAGCTGTTTATTTTTTGAACGCTAAATTTATTAATTGATCAAATGCTAAAACAATGTTTATTAATTATTTATTATCTTAAATTTAAATAATTGGAATTTATTTTCAGTTATTATATAATTTAAAGATTTATAAATAATAAGGTAAATATTTGAAAAGAAGTTTATTAATTGATCAGACGATGTTTATTAATTATTTATTATCTTAAATTTAAATAATTGGAATTTATTTTTAGTTATTATATAATTTAAAGATTTATAAATAATAAAATAAATATTTGAAAAGAGTTTATTAATTGATCAACAATGTTTATCTAATTATTTATTATTCTAAGTTTAAATAGTTGAAATTTTATTTTCAGTTATTATAATTTAGAAGAATTATAAATAATGAAGTAAATGATTGAAGAGAAGTTAATTGATCAATGATGTTTATTTAATTATTTATCATTCTAAATTTAAATAATTGGAATTGATTTTCAGTTATTATATAATTTAAAGAATTATAAATGATAAAATAAATAATTGGAAAGAAGAAAAGAATTAACTGAAATAATAGAATTTTATTCATCTTTATTCTAATTATTACAATTGTTGTTTAAATACTGTATTATGTACAAAGTATTTACAATGACAATTACATAAAATGTTTAAAGTAAAATAAAAACTATTTTTCTAAGATTCTAAATCTTCATCTTCTATCCAATGCTTCTTTAATGCTCATTTGATTTTACCTGCAAAGGAATTAAAAGAAAAGTCAGAAATGAATATATAATTAAAAGCAGAAAATTAATTTAAGCGTTCATCATTAAAAGCAAATGGCTGGAATCAGTTTTTTACCCTTTTTGCAAATCACGGGATTTCTCCCGGTTCACAAAAAGGGATGAATTTTTATTGATAAAAATGAATGCACAAGTTAAAAATATGCACAAATTCATTTTTTTGTCAAAATTGCACATTTTCAAAAGTAAACTGCATAGTTCAAAACCATATGCACAAATTCAATTTTTGGTCAAAACTGCATATTTCATAAATCAACATCATATGCATAGCAAAACAGCATATGCAATTTTCAACACAAGCCAATATGCAACGTAAACTACCCAAGGTAGGAAGAGGCCAAAAACACAAGGCTCCCATTGTTGTACATGCAGTTGACAAAGAGATGTGCAGTTTTAAAATCAAAATATGCAAGCAATGTATTTTCCATTTCTCATCATTTTCCAGCTTTCACTTTTTCAGAACAAGTACATAACAACATTTTAGTGTTTCAATTGTACTAGAGAGAGAGAAGAGAGGAAGAGTGTTGGGTTTTACAGGTTTTGGCCTTAGACAGGAAATGGATACAAAACAAACAGCAGTAACACAGTCAAGAAATGGGAAGCATAGAAAAATAATAGAGACAAACTGATTGAAGCAGTAATGTGCAGAGGCATCAAAAGAAAATGGTTAAAATATTCATAACCTGAATC
Source organism: Vicia faba (assembly GCA_948472305.1). NCBI lineage: Eukaryota > Viridiplantae > Streptophyta > Magnoliopsida > Fabales > Fabaceae > Vicia > Vicia faba. The sequence goes on from OX451738.1 coordinate 91,718,220, forward strand.
ATCCAAGGCCAAGTCAACTAACTGTTATAACAACAAGAAACCCTTCAAAAAAATTCAGAGTTCCCAACCTGTTTTGAAACCTCCAAAAAGAAAACTGTCAAAACAAAATACAAAAAGCCAATTCTCAAGGTCAAAAACAAAAACCTCAAGCACCCGCCTGAAGCTAAACCAAAACCATGGCCTAAACCACAAACCTATTTCCATAACCTGCATAAACCGTAAAAACCTCAACCATGGCCTAAACCACAAACCTGTTACCATAACCTGTTGAAACCTAGAAAAACCTCAACCATGGCCAAACCAAAAACCAGTATACCCAAAACCTGCATAAGCTTATAACCAGCATAAACAAATCTGAGCTAAAACCATTCAAAACCTTCCAAACCTGTTACCATAACCTGTCCAAACCTATGGTCCAACAAAAATCCAAAACCTGTCAAGCATAACATCTAAACCAGTAAAACCTTTCAAACACACCAATGAACACCCAAGGCCATAATCTGTAAGTTCACAGAAACCCAGCCAAAAACACCATCAACCATAACCACAAAGCATAAACCATAAAACCAATTTCCAAACCCACAAGGCCTTCAGAATTTCTTCATCATTAGGCAACTCAATAAGGCACAGCAGGCAACGAGGCAGTTGAAGGAGATAAAGAAGCAAAGTTATTCAAAAAGGCAACTCAACTCAAAGGCAACAAAATCACAGTAAAGAAGAAGAGAGGAAAATTATTCGAAGGCAACAGTCAAGCATTCAAAGCATCCAAGGCAACACACAGGCGTGTAAAGGCAACAGAAGAAGAAGAAAAAATATCACATAGAGGTCATCATCAAACCACAAATCATAAATAAGAAGACAAACCAGGATACCAAGCAAAGCTCACAGCCTCACTGTCTTCCCCCTCACCTTGGCCTCCTACGCGTATCCCCAACCTTCCTCCTCCGTCTCCAAAGGTAACATTCCACCTTCTTTTTCTTTCATACCTCAAATAATCACAATAATTTGAAGTCAGAATCAAAAATGGACACAAAATCATAACATGCAGTAACCAAAAACCCTAACGAAATAAAAGATGAAATTGTACCGTGAATCTGTCGCCCTAGCGCCTCGTTGGAGGGAAGAGGAATGTTGAGGTACTGGCGGCCATGGACAAAGGGAGAATTCAGAAGCGGGCACGAAGAAGATGAGAACAAAGAAGAACGCGTGAACGAGGAGTAGCGGCGCCGTTGCTGTGAACCCTTAACCCTCTTTTCCCTAAACTAAAACATTGTTTAACCCTAAAACAAATTTTGGAATATGTTTGGACCTGACCTGTTCCCTGCCTAAGCCCAACGAATTTTATTAAGAACCCCCCCCCCCCCCCATCCCTTTTTTTTTGGTTACCCCTGAGTAGGCCTCTTGAAACCCCTTTTGGCCCATGCTTTTGTTTATCATTTTACCCTCTTTGATTCTTGATACATTTTTTTATTTGATTTCCTTAGCCCTTTTTTTAGAATTATTATTAATTTAGTTAATTAATAAAATTAATCAAATAAGAGATGTAATTTAATTAAAAGCAATTTTAAATAATTTGATCATTTTTATTAAGTTTAACTTTAGGTTTAATTTAGTTTTTTTTTAGTATTCCTTTTTAATTAGGTTTAAGTTAACAACTTTTAAGTTCTAATTTAGTTTAGAATTATTTAATAATTCTTAAAATAACATTTTATATTAATACTAAAAAACATATAAAAATAAAAACTCTAAAAAACATATAAAAAATAGAAACTTAAAAAATATTTTATTTTCTTTAATTAATTCCCTTGCTTTAGTTAATATTAATACAAAAATATATAAAAAAATAGAATTTAAGAGTTAAAACATTTTATTTTCCTTAATTAATTCTCTTGCGTTATACATATTAAACAAAAATATAAGAATACATGCTCACATCATTTAGTCTGTTATTTAATCATTGTTGTAGTTATATATAACTTAACCATCATCTATCTAATTTTCTGTTTGATTATTTAGTATTTACTTGTTTATTCCGTTTACGTCTAAATCCAAGAGAAAAATGATTAAATTGGTTGACTTCATGTCTTCAAGTCTAATCACGCGAACATCTGCATTTCATTAAAACTTAAGATAATTTTTCCCCGAATATTCAATCTTTTCAAAATTTATACCTTTTAAGCCAAAACTTCGACATTAGGTCGTCGTACCTTCAAAAACCCGTCCGTACCCCTTTTCGGCCAAAACAATTTATTTTTAATCAAACGAACATTTTAATAAACAGATATTTCAAAAGGTTCCTATAGAGTACTATAGATACATTGGGTGCTAATACCTTCCCACTGTATAACCAACCCCCGAACCATAGATCTCTTTTCAAAAATGCCTTGTATTTTTATTACTTTTAGAAAGTATTATTTTACATTGCATATTTAGGGTTTTATTTCGCTCTTTCCCCTTTTCCCTTGGAAATAATAAATCGCGATGGCGACTCTTGCTCTTTGTGAGACGAATTAATCAATAATTCGATCTCCGATTTACCCCGCTACATTTTTTATCGCTACAGAATTGGCGACTCTGCTGGGGATAGATTGACCTCTTGTTGGTCCATCCCTAAGTGGGTTAAGCCTAGTTTGTTTTATCTGTTTTATTGTTATTTGATTTGTTTGATTATGTGTTTAAATTGGGGTTGTTTGGGTTTTTTTTGTAAAGGACGAATCCTATACCCGGATTAAGTTACACTTAAGGAATAGGACGGGCGGTACAGTCATGTTAACTTTGAGGGAGTAATCCCGAAGAAGGAGGCATGAGATCCCCCACTCAATGGAAGGCCCTCTTGAACTTAATATTTGTTTATCGAGTAATCGGGAAGACATTATTATTTTCTACCTAGGAGCCAGAGAAATTGAGGACCGTAGAACCCTAACCCATCTTGGCCTTTTAGGTGTAGCGCGGAGACTATAACGGAGTAATTCGGAAATAGTTGTTACGCGATGCTACGCTCGGATGAGTTTCTCTTGAGAATATTGCTAATTATTGAGTAATCAAGACGTTGGTAATATCCGAAGGAGGAATGTAGACTCTGGGAACTTTTAGAACCTTGTCTTACAGGTGTGATTGAACCATTAGTACATACCTTGGGGTGGGCTTTACCCTTGACTCCATGCCGAAACGTTGAACCTTTGAACCCCATGTTTGTGAACTTGTGTGTAACTGTTGCATTATCATTCATTCATGTATTCATCAACATCTTTGTAAAAAACTTGTTTTTCAAGGAACTTAGGAATGATTTTTGCAGACATCTCAGGTACTATAATTATGGAATTTGGAAGGAGAAACACTCGAAGTTTTAGTTTTAAGGAGCCCGAGATTGAAGAACTGAAGAGTTTGATTTCTAAGATCAAGAACCCGACGGATTTTCAGAAAAATTATGGGTCCATTATACCTCTCATGAAGTGCAAGATGAAGGAAGGCGTCCTTAATACGTTAGTCCAATTTTACGATCCTTTGTACCGATGCTTCACCTTTCCGGATTACCAGTTGATGCCCACCTTAGAAGAGTACTCCTACATACTTGGTTTGCCGATCACCGACTGTGTTCCTTTTTCTGGCTTAGAAGAGGAACCCAAATCTCACGAGATAGCGACCATCACCCACTTGAAGAAATCAGAGATAGAGGAGAACATGACTACAAAAGGGGGAATCCGAGGTTTGTCTGCATAGTTTTTGTTGAGGAAAGCTCGTCATTTCGCTGAGATAAAAGATACTATTGCCTTTGAAGACGTCTTTGCTTTACTCGCTTATGGTCTATTCTTGTTCCCTAACGTTGATAAGTTTGTGGATATCAACGCCATCAGAATTTTCTTGATTGGAAACCCGGTCCCTACGCTGCTCGGAGATACCTACTATTCCATCCATCTTCGAAACTCTTATCAAGGAGGGATGATTATTTGTTGTGCATCGTTGCTGTATCAGTGGTATGTTTCTCATCTACCTAGGTCTGATGTTTTCTGGGATCTCGAGAAGGAGCCGCGATGGGCGCCAAAGATTATGGCTCTCACTCACTTCGACATTGATTGGTATAATCGAGTTTACTATGACGAGAAGATCATCAATAGCTGTGGTGCTTTTCCTAACGTGCCTCTTCTTGGTACGAAAGGTGGAATTAACTATAACCCTGTTCTCGCGCGCCGTCAGTTTGGATACCCGATGAGGGATAAGCCAAACAACATCCATGTGAGTGTTTTCTTTCTACTAGAGGGACAAGATCATCAGGCAGCTAAGAGGGAGATCGAAGGAGCTTGGCGCCACATCCATAGGAAAGGGAGAGACATGTTAGGACATAGGGGTGCCGTTTCTTTGGAGCCTTACCTACAATGGGTCCGTGCTAGGGCTTGTGCTCTCAAGATGCCCTATAAACCTGAGAAACCTTTATTCCCTACCGTTGCATCATCATCTGTTGATATCCCTATCGAGAATATGGGAGAATACCAAGGAAATCTGGCTAGGATGAAGTCCGAGAGAGATGCTTGGAAAGAAAAGTATAATATGTCTGAATATGAGAATCGGGTCCTGGCTCGACAACTAAAGGAAAAGGAGGATTTGCTATTTATTCAAGACGGCTGGTTCATTGATCATGATGAGAAGCTTCGCCAAAAGGACGCTTTACTGAAGAAGTATGCTAGTGAAAGGAAGAGAAGGAAGGAAGGTTCGGTAAGCATTGCTCTTGTTCCTAATCCACAAAAGGAAATCGTTGATCGACTGGTAGCTGAGAAGAAAGAGATGGAAGACTTTTATGAAGAGAAGATCAGGAAGCTCCGGTTACAGTTGGCATTTGGTCCTTCATCAGATGATTCTGAGTGATCTTTAGTTCTTAGTTTTATTTTATTGATGTCATTTTGTAAAACTCTGTAAAAGGGCTTCATGTTCCGAAGTTGTAATTTACTGCTTTTATTATGGGCTTCATGTTCCAAAGTTGTAGTTTACTGATTTTATTATTGGGTTGTTATCCCAAAGTTGTAATTTATTATTTTGTTGTTCCAAAGTTGTAAGTTGTAATTTACCGCTTTGATTAATGGATTGAGTTTTTGTTGTTCCAAATTCCTTTACCATTGATGTGTGCAAAATTATTGAAGTTCCTTGAAAAAACTATTAAAATGAATTATCAGTTGCATCGCATATCATGCATCATCCAACATTCCACTTCACATGTTTTCTAGAGTCTTATCCTTGTTTCTTTTTCCACTCCGATAGATTGTCAAGCTGTCTCATCGATACGATACTCGAGCCAATCGTCAGAGAAAGATGGAAGATCTGGAACAGGAAAACCACGAGCTTCGTGAGGAGGTCGCTACCCTTCGTGTCAGTATGGAAAAGTTAACTGCGCTAGTGGAAAGTTTGATGGCTGCTCAGAATCAGCCATCGACTACAGCTGCTGAGATTCAGACTTCGACTACTGTGGTTTCCGAGATTGTCACCGTTCCAACATCTGTGACTCAAATCAACTCTCCGCTTCAGTATCAGATGCCAAAAGGTTTTCCGTGGGGAATGCCTTACAACTTTGTGCCAGAGGGGTATCAGCCTGTCGTACAACCTTTGTTTCAACCTGCTTTGTCTCTTCCTCAACCAGAGACAACTGCCATGCCGCCGGTAATCCCGTCTGTAACACCTTTTCCACAACCGATAATGACAATTGTCGCTCCTGTGGTTCACTTCGTGCCATACCTGAATGAACCTACTTATCCTGCCGAGCCTGCTGAAAGTTTGGGTCTTTTTGATAGAATGGAAGAATTTCAAGACCAATTCCAAGAAATGCAGAGGGAGCTCAGAGCGTTAAAGGGGAAGGATTTGTTTGGAAAGAACACGCATGACCTTTGTTTAGATCCGAATGTCAAGATTCCAGCAAAATTCAAAGTGCCAGACTTTGAGAGATATAAGGGTGATTCGTGTCCTCGGAGTCATTTGACTATGTACGTGAGGAAGATGTCTACATATTCTGATGATCATGACTTGTTGATTCACTATTTTCAAGACAGTTTGACGGGTGCCGCTCTAAAGTGGTATATGGGTTTAGACAGCATTCGGATCTGCAACTTCAACAATCTTAGCGAAGCTTTTGTCCACCAGTATAAGTATAACGTTGACATGGCACCGGACAGGGATCAACTCCGGGCGATGTCCCAGAGAGACAGAGAATCTTTTAAGGAATACGCCCAGAGGTGGCGTGAAATTGATGCTCAAATCTATCCTCCTCTTGAGGAAAAAGAGATGACGAAGATATTCTTGAAGACTTTAGGTTCCTTTTACTATGAAAGAATGATTGCCAGCGCACCCAGTGATTTCACCGAAATGGTAAGCATGGGCATGCGGTTGGAGGAAGGGATTCGTGAAGGGCGTTTGGTTAAAGAAGGAAGTCCATCTAGCAGTACTAAGAAGTTTGGAAGTGTTTTCCCGAAAAGAAAAGAGCACGATGTCAGCGTGATCTTCCCAGGGAGACCGAGGATAGGTTACTCACACGTTGCGGCAGTCACTCCGGCTGTCCGCCCAGCTTTGATGACCCCAGCTCATCAAACCCCACCAACTCAACAACAGCCATTTCAGCAGCAGCCTCGACAACAGGCTTATCCATTCAACAACCAGAACCGTTCACCAAGGAAGCCGCAATTCGATGCCATTCCTATGACTTATATTGAATTGTTCCCTGCTCTTATCAGAAAGAACCTCATAACGACAAAACCCCCTCCTGTCGCACCAAACAGTACTTCTCCGTGGTACAAGGCAGATCAGTTTTGTGAGTATCATCAAGGGTCGCCGGGGCACAACCTTGAAAATTGTTTTGCTCTAAAGGCGGACGTGCAGAGGTTGATTAAGAATGGTATCTTGTCTTTCAAGGATGTTAATCCAAATGTTAGAGATAATCCTTTGCCTCGACATGGGGCAGCATCAGTGAATATGGTGGAAGGTTGTCCGGGAAAGTTTCGAGTTTTTCAAGTTAAGCACATAAGAGAGTCGTTGATCAGGTTACATCAGAGCTTAAGAAGACTTGCCTTTGTTAGGCGTCAGCATGATTATGACGTTTGTGAATTTTGTTCAAGAGAGATTGATTGCCCTATTGTGAAGGAGGATATTCAAAAGTTGTTAGACCAGAGGGTTATCACTATTACATATGACAGAAATCCGGAGGATGAAGTGAATGTTATAATACCACAATTCAATTTGCCTGAATCAGTAGAGATCGGTTACGACAGTCAGACTGCACCTGTTGCTCCTTTGATCATTTACCCACCTGGTCCTGTGCCTTACAATTCAGACCAAGCTATACCGTATAAGTATAATGCCACAATGATTGAGAATGGGGTAGAAGTCCCTATACCAACAAGGCCGTCTTTTGTTAACATTGCTGATGTGAGTAGAGTTACGAGAAATGGACGTGTCTTTGCAGCAGTACCTTTGAAGAGACCAGAAGTTCAAGTCAGGAGGCCCATACCGGCAGAAATTCCAGCGAGAAATGTTGAACCAAGGGTTGAGATAGGCCGATCCAATGAACCTATCCCTCATCCCGAGGATGATGAGATTCTGAAGCTTATCAAGAGAAGTGAATATAAGATTGTGGACCAACTTTTGCAAACTCCTTCCAAGATTTCTTTACTTGCTTTACTGAGAGATTCTGGTGCCCATAGAGAAGCTTTGATGAAGGTCTTGGACCAGGCGTTCGTGGATCATGATGTGACGGTTGATCAATTTGATGGAATTGTGGGAAATATTACTTCGTGTAACAATCTTGGTTTCAGTGATGAAGAACTCTCGGAGGAGGGAAGTGTTGCACCCCAAAATTTGCCCTCCCATATTCTCCAAGGTTTGTCAAGTCAAGGTCACAAAATTCCCCAAGGGTTATGCAGTTCAACTGTCTCCTATACAGTCAAAACTAGGGTTTGTGTTCTGAACAAGAATTGGAAGTTTTCAAAGGCCCAATCAAGTCTCATATGCTTACAAATATGGTCAAGTATCCTCATATCAAGTTTCAAGGCATTCAGCTCAAAATTGCACAGTCAAAACCCTAAATTGCACTACAGTCAACTGTAGGGGCAAAATGGTCATTTGACAGTCAAAAGTTCAAATTTTTGGTCAATATATCATTTTGAAGCCACAAACATCATTTGATCAATGCTTGATCATGATTCTCAAAATTTGACTCAGAAATCATCAAAGATGCAAAAGTTGTTATATTTGGACAGCTGAAAAAGTCAACTGAAATTGACCAGGGCATAACTTTCACATGGATTATCAGAAAAATTCCATCCAAAGCTCATTTTGAAGAGAAAGACATTTCCTACAACTCATCTTCATATTCCAAGTCCAAGAAATGCTCTCACAAAAAGTTATCAATTTCAACATTATAGGTCATTTTCAAAAGTCAACAAAAAGGGACTTTAAGTCAAAGGCCATAACTTGAGATTGGTAAATCAAAATGACATGGGACCAAAGGCATTGTTTAGAGGACTCAAAGACCTTTCCAAAATGTCCAAGAACATGTGAAAAGCTTAAAAATTGAGCAAGTTATGCCTTGTGGAAGTTGGGAAATGTTTGGAAATTTTTAAAAGTCAACATTGATCCAAAAGGCCTAAATTTGCTAATGGGCCCATTTTTCTTCCAAGTTTCTTCATGCCAAGCCTATGCACGACCATTAGGCCCAAAAGGAAGTTTTTCTCCATTTTTATTTATTTATTTGGATTTTTATCATTCATAATTCATTTAATTAAATAAATTGCATGAAAAATACAAACCTAATGAAAACAAATCTTTTTATGCATGATTTGGACTTAATATTTCGTGCACATGCTAATATAGAAGGTTTTGGTTTGATTGAAACCTAATTGACACAAAAACCATGAAAAAAAGATTCAAAAAGATATTAAGGAAATCAAATATTGAAAACAATGAATTCATGAGATTTTGTTGATTTTTGTTGACCTAAAAGCCTCACTATATGATCAGGAACACAACCCTAAGCCAAAGAGACTGGAAGCTGCGCAGAAAACCAATACACAAACTTGAAAAAAATTGCCTTAAAGCTCAAATCTGATTTCAAGGTTGGAGGAGGATTCAAGCCCTAAAACTTGGTTCAATAGCTTCCTTGTGATCTCCTGAACGTGTGCCAATCCCTAACATCAACCAAAACGCGAAGAATTGGTATAATGACTCAAAACTGTACAGATGAAAACTTGGAGTCGTGCATCATGATTTAAGCATCTTTCTTAAGTTTTATTTGTTGATTCATGATTGTTGTTTTGTTCTGATGCTAACCATGCCAATGAATTTCGTTTTTGTGCAATACATGTGATTTCACCATTAACGAGCATTAGGGTTTTTCAGTCTTGGAATTAGGGGTTTCCAGGTACGGCAAAATTGGACGTTCTCAACACCATGGTTGTATTCAGGGCATGGAGACGAAGAAGAATGCATCCTCGCGCCTAATTTATGTTGAGAAACGAGCTAATCGCTATTTTTGTAAACTGGCCTAAGACAACGTTTCTAAAACCGTTGCTGTATGCTTATGTTTCAGAAGAAAAAAAAAACTGGGCGAAGACGATGATGCGTTGGCAAGACGTGATTGGCATATTCAAAAATCTCGCGCGCGTTCCAAGCAGGGCTCCACTTTTCCTTTATATTATTTGTATATTAATTATATTACAAACGCGTTGAATTGCTTCAGTGGCACAGGTGTTAAGCTTGCATTGTCTAAGACCTGGGTTCGAGTCCCAGGTCTGTATAATGTTTCATATTATTTTTCACTTCAAGTTTCCATGCAGCGCTAACATTAAGACACATCATATGCCTCCATCCTCAAGATATACACGTGTCCTGGGAGATCCATCAAAGGGCTCAGAATCAAGGCGTATGGTAGATGCCAGTCAACATGCCACACCTGATCCAGAAAGGTCAATGAATTCAAGGTTAATTGGGCCAGAACTCTAAGGCCTGCACCTCCTAAATTGGGGCTACCCCCCCTGGTTTGCATTTTTCTATTTTTCTCCTTATATTTTATTTTTGCTATTTCATTTATTTTCTTTGTTTTAACATAATTAATTTATTTTCACAAAAATATAAAAACATTAAAAATACAGAAAAGACAAAAAATATAATTAATTTTGATTACTTTCATAAATAAATTAAAATGTAAATTATTTAGTTTAATTAGGTTTTTGACTTTAATTCCTTTTAATAAAAATCCCAAAATATAGAGTTAGGTTAATTGATAATTTTTATATCTTTTTAATTTTTCCTTTTTTCTCACAGTATTATTTATTTATCTATTCATTTTATTTTTTTAATTAGATGTACATAAATTAATTTAGAGTTAAATTAGGTTAAAAGTCAATATTTTCATAATAAACTTAAAAAACAATAGAATTAGGTCTAATATTTAATTTAATTTCAATTAACTCCTTTTTCTTGTTAAGTCCTAAAAAACATAAAATTCCCAAAAACATTTAATTTTTAATTTTAATTCTCATTAACTTTAAATATTTTGCAAAAGGGTCCAACACCCATTGTTTTTAATTATTTAATTTGCGCATTTATTTTATGTTATTATAGTTATGTAAATCTCCCAAAGCCATGTAACTTTACTTTTCGCACTTTATTTATCGCTTTATTTATTTTCCGCTAAATCGGGTCCGGTTTAATTTTGGCGATGTGGACCCGCGCCTTTGTAAATAGCCTTAGATTTATTTTTTCGCAAACTTTATAACTGTTAAATATGCATGCAAGAATGAATGTCTTAATTAAAATAAAGCGTAGATCACAATGATATGACAAAAGACAAATAAATAACGAAAACAACACACGATTCGCACACACCACCCCTAGGGTACGCCTCACTGTTGCCTTTCGAAAGGTGATCGTCGAGTAGAGGACGTCTTAGTAAGTCCTCATGATCCGGGAACCTGGCATGAGGGTAGCTTCTAAGGTGTCTTCCCATTGCTCTGGTGATCACCATGTCCCGAACCTCGAATTGACCCGAACACCTCCAACGGTGGTGCTACCTACCTCTCAATGGTGGGATGGCACTACTTTAAAGGACATCTACACAGACGAATTCCTTAGGGTAGGTAGGTTCTCAAGGATACTTGCTCCAATCTCAAAACAAACTCAAAAAGACTTTTCACACCGACACTTTTTCAAAAGCTTTCCAAGCAAACTTTTCAAACACTCTGACGTATGAGTCGAACTGAAATTTTTCAAAGAAACTTTTTAAACCCACATTGAAAAGCAAACAAACCATTTTTGAAAACACATTGAGCAAGTATCTAAGAGCCCATGGATAACCATGGATAGAAAGGGTGCTAACACCTTCCCTTTCTATAATCTACCTCCCGAACCGAGAGCAATCTCTATAAGGAATTTTTCTGTGCTTTTGTCCTTTCCATTTGGAGAAAATAAAAGACGGTGGCGACTCTTGCTTCCGCGACATTTCGTGAACCAGCGTTAAACAGTCAGTTCCAGATCCACCGATCACAGAACTGGCGACTCTGCTGGGGAACAAACTTAAAGTGAGGTGTACCTTAGGGCTAGCTAATAACTGTGTTTTCAATTGTTTTCCTTGTGTGCTTTATTATTGTGGGTTGCTTGGGAGTTCTATAGATCCTAACCCGGATCTGGGGGATACCTTTCTTAGAAAATAGCAACAAGGCTGTGAGGGAACTGTGCGGGGTATACCGACATGGTTGAAACAGTCTGCTACGTTGATGTGGCACTTTGGTGTGTACCGGTAACCCTTGAGTTCAGTCAAGGAGAGTACGGGGCCTCCGCGTGGTGTCGTGAAGCATCAACAGACCTTAGGAACCTTAATTGAACTATCTTGGCCTCTTTAGGGTAGTGAGATAACTGACTTTGGTGCAGTCCGAGGTTGGTTGATACTCGATACTACACTCGATTGAGGGTTGCTTTCCTGGAATATTTCGGTCGCCAGTTCAGTGGCTAAATCGAAACGATGAACAATGAAAGCAATCCAGTGATATTGGGACCCTTAGAACCCGGTTACTTCTAATAGGACAGGTTGAGCCCACCAACTTCAAGAGGGTAATACCCAGACCTCATGCTGGCCTAAACCCTAAGGGCTCTTTTTTGTGTGACTTGTGTGCCTTCGTACTTGCCTACTTGCGTACTTGTTACCTGACACTTGTTTCTTGCAGGTCTTGTTTATAGTCCTTAATTGGGACTCATAACAGGGTACTAAGTTTCTTGCAGGTCTTGTTTATAGTCCTTAACTAGGACTCATGACAGGGTTTACCAAATTTCTTGCAGGTCTTGTTTATAGTCCTTAACTAGGACTCATGACAGGGTTTACCAAATTTCTTGCAGGTCTTGTTTATAGTCCTTAACTAGGACTCATGACAGGGTTTACCAAATTTCTTGCAGGTCTTGTTTATAGTCCTTAACTAGGACTCATGACAGGGTTTACCAAATTTCTTGCAGGTCTTGTTTATAGTCCTTAACTAGGACTCATGACAAGGTTTACCAAATGTCTTGCAGGTTTTGTTCATAGTCCTTAATTGGGACTTATAACACGGTGTACTAACCACTTGCAGGTTCTGTTCATAGTCCTTAATTGGGACTTATAACAGGGTGTACTAACCACTTGCAGGTTCTGTTCATAGTCCTTAATTGGGACTTATAACAGGGTGTACTAACTACTTGCAGGTTCCGTTTATAGTCCTTAATTGGGACTCATAACAAAGTATACTGAATTTCTTGCAGGGTTTGTTTATAGTCCTTAATTGGGACTCATAACAAAGTATACTGAATTTCTTGCAGGGTCTGTTTGTAGTCCTTAATAAGGGCTCATAACAGGGTTTACCTACATTACCCCATGCATAGCATGACATCATACCATTGCATACCATTGCATACATCCTAACCCATTTCAAGGATCTCAAGGGCTTGTGATGCAGGTCATGGTGAAGCAATTATCCCAGCAAGGGGCAAAGAGGATTTATTTTCCTCTAGCTAAGGTTGTCAGGGGCTATGACCCACTGGATATGGTGAGCCTTTGACCCTTGAAGAAGGGCTCTCTACAACAGGAGGTTCCTTCAATCAAGTTGCCGGTTCCAAATGCTAACAAAGTTTCTCTGTTTACCCCGCGAGGCCCTTGAAAACATTGCATGCATATCATACATCTTATTGCATTGCAGGTATCCCTTTGACAGGTTGCTTACCCTTCTCCGCTGTTTATTTCAGCCGATCGTCATGAATCCTGAATCATCAGCCGAGCAGACTATCAAGGACCTTCAAGCTCAGAACGCCCAGTTCCAAGAGCTGATAATGAATTTGACCCAAGGGCAACGAGATCTGAAGGCTTTGCTCTTGAAGAAAGAAAAGAAGAAGAAGAGGACTGTTTTGTTCAGCCCTAGACGCAGATCTGGGAATACACCGCAGATTGAAACTGAGAGGACAACTCCATCTGTGGGGAAGAGCAGTCACCAAGAGGAAAGGGTTCCTAGTCCAGTGGTCTCCGACAACGAGACAGATTTTGACGACGAACAATACCCTCCGGCTGAGGACAAGTACAAGCAGTTGGAAGACCGTTTGAAGGCTATGGAAATACAACAAGTACCTGGGCTGGATTTCGGAGATCTGGGTTTGTCTACTGGTGTGATCATCCCTCGGAAGTTCAAGGCACCATCATTCACTAAATATGACGGGGCGTCTTGTCCCAAGTTACATCTCAGGTCCTATGTTCGGAAGATTCAGCCATACTCAGCAGATAAAAACTTGTGGATCCACTTCTTCCAGGAAAGTCTTTCAGGGACTCACCTCGAATGGTTCTATCAACTGGATGGGACTAAAGTTCGTAACTGGGAGGAGTTGGCAACTGCTTTCTATAAGCAGTACCAGTACAATGCCGACCTTGCCCCCACACGTACCCAACTCCAGGGTATGTCGTTAGGTGCAAGCGAAGGTTTTAAAGAATACGCGCAGAAATGGAGGGATCTTGCTGGAAGGGTACAACCACCTCTGACTGATCGGGAACTTGTCGATATGTTCTTGGGGACCCTGTCTGGTCCGTTCTACAGCCACCTAATTGGGAATTCGTCTGCTGGATTCACAGATCTTATCTTGACGGGAGAGCGAATAGAAGCTGGTATCCGGTCTGGGAAAATTCAAGAGGCTGCACCTTCTGATAAAAAGCCTCACCATGGAAAGAAAGAATCTAATGCTGTGCACGGTAAAAAGAGCCGTCATGAGGCAGGGGCAATCCAAATCTCCAATCCCGGACCTGCTCAACAAGGACAGGGGCAGCAGCGCAAGGAGAAACGGCAGTATACCAAACTCAACATGTCGCTGGATCAAGCACTGCAACAACTGTTGAAGACAGGGCTGATCACCTTAAGGGATCCTCTTCGGAACCCGAACACTTCTGCTCCCAACTATCATCCCAACGATAGGTGCGCATATCATTCAGATAGCCCGGGGCATACTACAGACAATTGCTGGCCTCTTAAGAATAAGATTCAAGATATGATCGACGCTGGAGAGATTCAGTTTGAAGTGTCTGAGACTCCGAACACAATCACTGCTCCGTTGCCCAATCATTGAAGACCTTTTGTTTATTTGAATTTTTGAGTTGTATTTTTCTTTGCTTATACAAACAATTAATGTCATAGCAAACTCTTTTATTCTATTAATGCATCGCATATGTCTGTTTTGGAAATTAATACAATTATTTTCATTATGTTCAAATATCTTTTCATATTTTTTCTGATGTCAACTCTCGGTTAATAATTCTAAGCCTCTTGAGGGAGGATGACGAAAACGATACCACGATCTTTACAGTATGCTTTTGAACAGACCCCGCTGATGAGGTACATGCATTGTTTCAATTCCTAAACACTGGAGTTATAAGGATGATAATCCCTCGTCAACCCATCTGAGCCAAAGAAGTAGGAGTTTTATTTTCGAAAATTGAAACCCTTAATCATAACCTGGGGCAGGGTAGTTCCCTCAGTTGATCCAAGTGCATGACGAATGGCACCGAAGAAATCTTTACGAACAAACAAAGACAGTAATGGTTCAGAACAATCAAAAGGACAGGCAGTCATTATCAAAAAATTTTCACAAATGAAAAGCCCAAAAAGTCTAAACCTACAAAGGGGACTTATGAAACTGGGGCATCCCGCTGACTGTAATTCCAAAAACAGTTCAGGCAAAAAAGAAAGGGATAACAAAATCAAGAAAGAGGTCTCACAAACCCTCAACCAAAAACAAAATGACTGCCCATTCAAATTAAGTTATCAACATCTGAACCATTATTGGAACATCAAAGCAAAGACTCAAGCAAGGTCTAACGCACGGTCAGCTGAGTTTAGGTTTGGAGAACATCACGAAGAGCGGGTGGGTACAAATACTTTGAGCCTTTATCCTTTGTTTCTTAAACCGTGAACCAGGCCACGATATAACCCTCAAAAGTCCTAGCTGAAGCATGGGTTAACTCGAAAGCATACTGTACAAAAGGTATCCTGACTCCTGAAGGCCTACGGTAAATATGGAGTTGACATCACGTTTTACAAACATTTACTTGTTTTATGAAAAAAGAATGCATTTTCAAAATCTTCAAGACAGATATAGGCGTTGCATTTTTAACATAACTTTGTTTGCATATGACTTTTTGTTTGAACAGCAGGGAAATTCGCACGAGAAATACCTAGTGAACAAAAGCACATCCAATCAAGGGGCACGGCATGACTATTGTCCATCATCTGGGGCAGTCCAATCAAGATTCGGAGAATCTCTCAAAAGGCCAAAAAGCTTGGGGCAAATCTCTGCCTGAGTCACTTGGGGCACTCCAGCAACGAATCTTGCCCGATCAGACGTCTTCTGGTAATATGGCAACACAAGCAGCCAGGGGCACCTCCCTGCATTCTAAGAGCGTGGACATAGTTGGAAAAATACTACGCAAAATCAAAGACCCGCTAGGTTGACATACCTAGGCAAAAATAAGGGCTTCCCGGCGAACCAAAAGGATTCGGGCAAAATGAAGGGATGAAATGAAAAAAATCTGTACACCCGACAAGTCGAAAACCTGAAAAGGCGGCTTGGGCAAAAATGGGTATCCCGGTGGACTGAAAACCCGAAAGGGCGGTTCAGGCAAAAGTTAGGGATTAAAGCGTACGACTATGTCCTGCCATCTGTCTACCAGAAGAAGGTTTGTCCGCCAACAACTATCAGCACCCCACAAGAAACAGGGGCAATAAAGGTTGGTCTGAGCAGTCTGATTGTTCTATCCTCCAAGGCATCAGGGTAGGTTCCGTTGAAGAACATCCCAACATATCAAAGCTTCCCCAGGAGAGTCCAACCCAAGTTCCCCAGGAAAGTTGGAATTCATATCCCCAAGCAATAAGCGTACCCCCAGTAGATTCTGGAAGTTTATCCCCTAGCAGGGCACGAACGCGTCGTCCGACTTGATTTAAAGAGTTATTCCCTTAACAGGATATAACTGGGTTATCCTCAGCCAAAAGCCACGGAAAGAGCGTCGTCGACAGAATCTTCTTATCCCCAGCGAAGTCTATTCATACTTCCAATACAGCAAGGTATCCTCAACGAGTCATCCTCAACAATTCAGCAAAAGCATCTCCCCACAGAGTATTTCTTCCCAGCATGGTCGCTAGAATATCTTTTCTCCCCGCAGAATCTTCCATTCGCCAAGATTATTTCCCAACGGAGTTATCTTCTCCTACCGGTATGCTTGCAACTATCAACCCCAGCGGAAGCAAAAGCTATTCTTCCACATCAGCCCAGGATACGACTTCCCGGCACCCGTCAAGGATTTATTTTCTTAGACAAACATACATTCATAAACATCACATCGTCATGCATATGCATCATGCTACACGAATCTCATTGCTTTTGAAGACATACAGTTCATGCATCATGATTTTGCATACAAGTATGTTTTGCCTTTTCAGGAAAAAGATCAATACAAAAATGACTACTATCAACTATCGCAACTCATTCTAGATATAGTTTCAGATGTAAACCCAGCGATGGTGACGTTCTGATACTGCTTCCAGAATTCCTTCTAGATATAGTTTCAGATGTAAACCCAGCGATGGTGACGTTCTGATACTGCTTCCAGAATTCCTTCTAGATATAGTTTCAGATGTAAACCCAGCAATGGTGACGTTCTGATACTGCTTCCAGATTTCCTTCCAGATATAATTTCCGATGTAAACCCAGCGATGGTGACGTTCTGATACTGCTTCCAGAATTCCTTCTAGATATAGTTTCAGATGTAAACCCAGCAATGGTGACGTTCTGATACTGCTTCCAGATTTCCTTCCAGATATAATTTCCGATGTAAACCCAGCGATGGTGACGTTCTGATGCTGCTTCCAGATTTCCTTCCAGATATAGTTTCAGATGTAAACCCAGCGATGGTGACGTTCTGATACTGCTTCCAGATTTCCTTCCAGATATAGTTTCAGATGTAAACCCAACGATGGTGACGTTCTGATACTGCTTCCAGATTTCCTTCCAGATATAGTTTCAGATGTAAACCAGATATGGTGACGTTCTGATACTGCTTCCAGAAGTCCTTTTTCAGATGTTTCCCTCTCCGACGATGAGTGTGAGGTGATCATTCCTTTCAGATTATAATTGCCTATGGTTCTCTGCCCAATACTGCGAAGATAATAATTCCCATCAAGATTTTTCTCAACGAGCGTTGTTGAGATTAAAGTCACCCAAGGGTCTCTTATCATTCGTGCTAAGGTAGTAACCATCCCTGGTTCATTCATCAGCGTTTGAAGCCCCAGACTCAGCTCCTGTAACCAGTCAGGACACATCCGTATCAAGCATCTAAAATCAGCTCCTGCAACGTGTCAGGTACTCATTTTTCTGTTTCGCAGGTATGCAGGTTCTCGCTAAGGAATCTCCTACGCAATCAACATCCAGATGGCATCTATAAGCCCATCACCCTATCCAGCAACCTCTAAATGGCATCTATAAGCCCATTCCCCCATCATCACTGCCACTATGTGAGCGCAAATTTCTGGGCACTTTAGTGTTCAATCATCTTCTACCCTCGGATTACGAAAGGCACGTCAGCCAATCTGCATCCTCAGGTCTAAGAAGATTGAACAGGGGCAACTGTTGCACCCCAAAATTTGCCCTCCCATATTCTCCAAGGTTTGTCAAGTCAAGGTCACAAAATTCCCCAAGGGTTATGCAGTTCAACTGTCTCCTATACAGTCAAAACTAGGGTTTGTGTTCTGAACAAGAATTGGAAGTTTTCAAAGGCCCAATCAAGTCTCATATGCTTACAAATATGGTCAAGTATCCTCATATCAAGTTTCAAGGCATTCAGCTCAAAATTGCACAGTCAAAACCCTAAATTGCACTACAGTCAACTGTAGGGGCAAAATGGTCATTTGACAGTCAAAAGTTCAAATTTTTGGTCAATATATCATTTTGAAGCCACAAACATCATTTGATCAATGCTTGATCATGATTCTCAAAATTTGACTCAGAAATCATCAAAGATGCAAAAGTTGCTATATTTGGACAGCTGAAAAAGTCAACTGAAATTGACCAGGGCATAACTTTCACATGGATTATCAGAAAAATTCCATCCAAAGCTCATTTTGAAGAGAAAGACATTTCCTACAACTCATCTTCATATTCCAAGTCCAAGAAATGCTCTCACAAAAAGTTATCAATTTCAACATTATAGGTCATTTTCAAAAGTCAACAAAAAGGGACTTTAAGTCAAAGGCCATAACTTGAGATTGGTAAATCAAAATGACATGGGACCAAAGGCATTGTTTAGAGGACTCAAAGACCTTTCCAAAATGTCCAAGAACATGTGAAAAGCTTAAAAATTGAGCAAGTTATGCCTTGTGGAAGTTGGGAAATGTTTGGAAATTTTTAAAAGTCAACATTGATCCAAAAGGCCTAAATTTGCTAATGGGCCCATTTTTCTTCCAAGTTTCTTCATGCCAAGCCTATGCACGACCATTAGGCCCAAAAGGAAGTTTTTCTCCATTTTTATTTATTTATTTGGATTTTTATCATTCATAATTCATTTAATTAAATAAATTGCATGAAAAATACAAACCTAATGAAAACAAATCTTTTTATGCATGATTTGGACTTAATATTTCGTGCACATGCTAATATAGAAGGTTTTGGTTTGATTGAAACCTAATTGACACAAAAACCATGAAAAAAAGATTCAAAAAGATATTAAGGAAATCAAATATTGAAAACAATGAATTCATGAGATTTTGTTGATTTTTGTTGACCTAAAAGCCTCACTATATGATCAGGAACACAACCCTAAGCCAAAGAGACTGGAAGCTGCGCAGAAAACCAATACACAAACTTGAAAAAAATTGCCTTAAAGCTCAAATCTGATTTCAAGGTTGGAGGAGGATTCAAGCCCTAAAACTTGGTTCAATAGCTTCCTTGTGATCTCCTGAACGTGTGCCAATCCCTAACATCAACCAAAACGCGAAGAATTGGTATAATGACTCAAAACTGTACAGATGAAAACTTGGAGTCGTGCATCATGATTTAAGCATCTTTCTTAAGTTTTATTTGTTGATTCATGATTGTTGTTTTGTTCTGATGCTAACCATGCCAATGAATTTCGTTTTTGTGCAATACATGTGATTTCACCATTAACGAGCATTAGGGTTTTTCAGTCTTGGAATTAGGGGTTTCCAGGTACGGCAAAATTGGACGTTCTCAACACCATGGTTGTATTCAGGGCATGGAGATGAAGAAGAATGCATCCTCGCGCCTAATTTATGTTGAGAAACGAGCTAATCGCTATTTTTGTAAACTGGCCTAAGACAACGTTTCTAAAACCGTTGCTGTATGCTTATGTTTCAGAAGAAAAAAAAAACTGGGCGAAGACGATGATGCGTTGGCAAGACGTGATTGGCATATTCAAAAATCTCGCGCGCGTTCCAAGCAGGGCTCCACTTTTCCTTTATATTATTTGTATATTAATTATATTACAAACGCGTTGAATTGCTTCAGTGGCACATGTGTTAAGCTTGCATTGTCTAAGACCTGGGTTCGAGTCCCAGGTCTGTATAATGTTTCATATTATTTTTCACTTCAAGTTTCCATGCAGCGCTAACATTAAGACACATCATATGCCTCCATCCTCAAGATATACACGTGTCCTGGGAGATCCATCAAAGGGCTCAGAATCAAGGCGTATGGTAGATGCCAGTCAACATGCCACACCTGATCCAGAAAGGTCAATGAATTAAAGGTTAATTGGGCCAGAACTCTAAGGCCTGCACCTCCTAAATTGGGGCTACCCCCCCTGGTTTGCATTTTTCTATTTTTCTCCTTATATTTTATTTTTGCTATTTCATTTATTTTCTTTGTTTTAACATAATTAATTTATTTTCACAAAAATATAAAAACATTAAAAATACAGAAAAGACAAAAAATATAATTAATTTTGATTACTTTCATAAATAAATTAAAATGTAAATTATTTAGTTTAATTAGGTTTTTGACTTTAATTCCTTTTAATAAAAATCCCAAAATATAGAGTTAGGTTAATTGATAATTTTTATATCTTTTTAATTTTTCCTTTTTTCTCACAGTATTATTTATTTATCTATTCATTTTATTTTTTTAATTAGATGTACATAAATTAATTTAGAGTTAAATTAGGTTAAAAGTCAATATTTTCATAATAAACTTAAAAAACAATAGAATTAGGTCTAATATTTAATTTAATTTCAATTAACTCCTTTTTCTTGTTAAGTCCTAAAAAACATAAAATTCCCAAAAACATTTAATTTTTAATTTTAATTCTCATTAACTTTAAATATTTTGCAAAAGGGTCCAACACCCATTGTTTTTAATTATTTAATTTGCGCATTTATTTTATGTTATTATAGTTATGTAAATCTCCCAAAGCCATGTAACTTTACTTTTCGCACTTTATTTATCGCTTTATTTATTTTCCGCTAAATCGGGTCCGGTTTAATTTTGGCGATGTGGACCCGCGCCTTTGTAAATAGCCTTAGATTTATTTTTTCGCAAACTTTATAACTGTTAAATATGCATGCAAGAATGAATGTCTTAATTAAAATCAAGCGTAGATCACAATGATATGACAAAAGACAAATAAATAACGAAAACAACACACGATTCGCACACACCACCCCTAGGGTACGCCTCACTGTTGCCTTTCGAAAGGTGATCGTCGAGTAGAGGACGTCTTAGTAAGTCCTCATGATCCGGGAACCTGGCATGAGGGTAGCTTCTAAGGTGTCTTCCCATTGCTCTGGTGATCACCATGTCCCGAACCTCGAATTGACCCGAACACCTCCAACGGTGGTGCTACCTACCTCTCAATGGTGGGATGGCACTACTTTAAAGGACATCTACACAGACGAATTCCTTAGGGTAGGTAGGTTCTCAAGGATACTTGCTCCAATCTCAAAACAAACTCAAAAAGACTTTTCACACCGACACTTTTTCAAAAGCTTTCCAAGCAAACTTTTCAAACACTCTGACGTATGAGTCGAACTGAAATTTTTCAAAGAAACTTTTTAAACCCACATTGAAAAGCAAACAAACCATTTTTGAAAACACATTGAGAAAGTATCTAAGAGCCCATGGATAACCATGGATAGAAAGGGTGCTAACACCTTCCCTTTCTATAATCTACCTCCCGAACCGAGAGCAATCTCTATAAGGAATTTTTCTGTGCTTTTGTCCTTTCCATTTGGAGAAAATAAAAGACGGTGGCGACTCTTGCTTCCGCGACATTTCGCGAACCAGCGTTAAACAGTCAGTTCCAGATCCACCGATCACAGGAAGGAACCATAATATGGCTTTGCATATCTCAATAAGTTGCGGGACTGATACCTTATCAAGTGTGTTGGTAGATACAGGTTCGTCGTTAAATGTAATGCCCAAAACTACATTAGCTCGACTCTCATATCAAGGTGCTCCCATGAGACCTAGTGGAGTAATTGTTAAAGCGTTTGATGGTTCTAGGAAGACTGTCATTGGTGAAGTGGATCTTCCTATAGTAATTGGTCCTCATACTTTTCAGATCACTTTTCAAGTAATGGATATTCGTGCCGCCTACAGTTGCCTATTGGGTCGTCCATGGATCCATGATGCAGGGGCAGTCACTTCCACGCTCCATCAAAGATTGAAGTTTGTAAGGCATGGAAAGCTGGTAATGATTGGTGGAGAGCAGGCTATGGTGGTAAGCCATTTGTCATCTTTCTCTTTTATTGATGCTGATGAGGATGTTGGAACCCAATTCCAAGCTCTATCTGTTGCTAATAATGAAGTGAAGAGGCAAGGGACATCTATTTCTTCTTTTGAGGATGCGCGACGAGTGGTTGAAAGTGGTTTGGCTGAAGGTTGGGGCCAGGTGTTGACTTTGCCCGAGAACAAGTCTGGAGAAGGTCTTGGTTTTCATCCCGTGTCTGCAAGAGTCAAGCAGGAAGTAGTTACTCGTCCGATTCAAGAGGTTTTCCGAAGTGCAGGTTTTATCCATTCGACTCCTCCTGAAGTTGATGCTATAATAGGAGACAATTCTGAAAAGGATTTACCCGATTTTGTAACGCATGGAGTGGTTCGCCAGAACTGGATTGCTGTTGATGTTCCTGTTGTGATGCACGTTTCTGAGTAATGTTTTGTTTTATTTTTTGAAAAAAATTTCGCTCTGCCCAAGGCGAAAAGTATTGGTGTTGGGCTATGTTGAAAATAAATCCTTTTGCTCTGCCCAAGGCAAAAGAGAAATGTATGGGCTCTTTGTTTCAAGTATTTCCCTTCATGAATAAAAATGTTATTTTGTCCACTACTGTTTTATTTTTCACTTTTTCTGGGAAATAGTAATGAAAATTAATTGGTAGTAATAGGAAAATATAATAACTTTTGTTTCATTCATATTAATCGATTTCTAAAATAAAGCATAATCATATGTGCAGATTAATCCATGACTTAACCATTGAAAACAATGATCCTATGCCCTCTCCCAACTTTGAATTCCCTGTGTTCAGAGCCGAAGAAGAGGATAGTGAAGAGATTCCTGATGAAATTTCCCGTTTGCTTGAGAACGATGAAAAGATTATTCAACCGTTTGAAGAACCTGTAGAGTTGATCAATTTGGGTGATGAAGAAGATAAAAAGGAAGTCAAGGTCGGAGCATTGCTTATCCCAGAGGTCAAAGAGAAAATGTTGGAGCTTCTCAGAGAGTATGTTGATGTGTTTGCTTGGTCCTACCAAGATATGCCAGGTTTGGACAACAATATTGTGGAGCATCGTTTACCGTTGAGACCTGAATGTCCACCGATTAAGCAGAAGTTGAGAAGGACTCGTCCCGATATGGCTGACAAGATCAAAGAAGAAGTTCAAAAACAAATTAATGCAGGTTTCCTTGTTACATCGGTCTATCCTCAATGGTTAGCCAATATAGTGCCTGTTGCTAAGAAAGATGGCAAAGTTCGAATGTGTGTAGACTATAGAGATCTGAATAGAGCTAGCCCAAAGGATGACTTCCCATTACCGCACATTGATGTATTGGTCAACAGTACCGCAAAGTTCAAAGTCTTTTCTTTCATGGATGGTTTCTCTGGTTACAATCAAATCAAGATGGCACCAGAAGATATGGAGAAGACAGCTTTC
Organism: Vicia faba; assembly: GCA_948472305.1. Classification (NCBI taxonomy): domain Eukaryota; kingdom Viridiplantae; phylum Streptophyta; class Magnoliopsida; order Fabales; family Fabaceae; genus Vicia; species Vicia faba. The sequence goes on from OX451738.1 coordinate 91,741,896, forward strand.
ATTACACCTTGGGGAACATTTTATTATCGGGTTATGCCGTTTGGTTTGAGGAATGCTGGCGCAACATACCAAAGGGCCATGACTGCTTTGTTCCATGACATGATGCATAAAGAGATAGAAGTGTATGTAGATGACATGATTGCCAAATCGCAAACTGAAGAAGATCATTTGGAACATTTATTGAAGTTATTCCAGCGTTTGAGAAAGTATAAACTCTGTCTGAATCCCAACAAGTGCACTTTTGGTGTTCGTTCTGGAAGACTTCTGGGTTTCATTGTCAGTCAGAAATGTATTGAGGTAGATCCTGATAAAGTCAAAGCTATTCGGGAAATGCCCGCACCCAAGACGAAAAAACAAGTAAGAGGATTCCTTGGGAGACTGAACTATATTTCTAGATTTATATCCCATATGACTGCTACCTGTGGGCCGATTTTCAAGCTTCTCCGAAAGAACCAAGGATGTGTGTGGACAGAAGATTGTCAGAGAGCTTTTGATAGCATCAAAGAATATTTGCTTGAACCTCCCATTTTGATTCCTCCGGTGGAAGGAAGACCTTTGATTATGTACCTGACTATATTGGAAGATTCCATGGGATGTGTGCTTGGTCAACAAGATGAGACTGGAAGAAAGGAACATGCCGTATATTATCTGAGTAAGAAATTCACAGACTGTGAGTCTCGATACTCATTGCTTGAGAAAACCTATTGTGCTTTAGCTTGGGCTGCTCGTCGTCTGCGCCAGTATATGATTAACCACACCACTTGGTTGATCTCCAAAATGGATCCGATCAAGTATATCTTTGAGAAGCCCGCCTTATCTGGAAGAATAGCCCGTTGGCAGATGTTGTTATCCGAATATGACATTGAGTATCACACTCAGAAAGCAATCAAAGGGAGTATTTTAGCCGATCATTTGGCTCACCAACCAATTGACGATTATCAATCCATCAAGTTTGATTTCCCAGATGAAGATGTTATGTACTTGAAAGCTAAAGATTGTGAAGAGCCGTTACCTGAAGAAGGACCTGATCCCGAATCCCATTGGGGTTTGATATTTGACGGAGCTGTGAATTCTTATGGAAATGGAATTGGGGCAATCACCGTCACTCCCCGAGGTACTCATATTCCGTTCACGGCGAGATTGAAGTTTGACTGCACGAACAACATGGCTGAGTATGAGGCATGTATTATGGGTCTCGAAGAAGCAGTGGATCTAAGGATTAAGATTCTTGATATTTACGGAGATTCGGCATTGGTAATTAATCAAATCAAAGGAGAATGGGAGACTCGTCATCCTGGTTTGATCCCTTACAGAGATTATGCTAGAAGATTGTTAACTTTCTTCAACAAAGTGGAATTACATCATATCCCTAGAGATGAGAACCAAATGGCTGATGCTTTAGCTACTTTGTCTTCAATGTTTCAAGTGAATGGTTGGAACGATGTGCCTACAATCCGGGTTATGCGCCTTGACAGACCTGCTCATGTGTTCTCAGTAGAAGAGGTTACCGACGACAAACCGTGGTTCTATGACATTAAACGTGTTCTTCAAACTCAAGAGTACCCGCCTGGGGCATCCAATAAAGATAGGAAGACGTTGAGAAGATTAGCAAGCAGTTTCTTCCTCAATGAAGAAGTGTTGTATAAGAGGAATTACGACATGGTCTTGCTCAGATGTGTAGACAGACGCGAGGCAGACATGCTGATGCAAGAAGTACATGAAGGATCTTTTGGCACTCATGCCAACGGACATGCAATGGCTAAAAAGATATTGAGAGCTGGTTACTATTGGATGACAATGGAATCTGATTGTTGCAAATATGTGAAGAAATGTCATAAATGCCAGATTTATGCGGACAAGATGCACGTGCCACCGACTCTCCTCAATGTTATCTCTTCACCTTGGCCTTTCTCTATGTGGGGCATTGATATGATTGGAATGATTGAACCCAAAGCTTCAAATGGTCATCGTTTCATCTTGGTAGCGATCGATTATTTTACTAAATGGGTGGAAGCAGCATCTTATGCTAATGTAACCAGACAGGTGGTAGTCAGATTTATCAAGAATCAGATCATTTGTCGATACGGCATCCCGAGCAAAATCATCACTGATAATGGTTCGAATTTGAATAACAAGATGATGAGAGAGCTTTGTGAAGAGTTCAAAATCTAACATCATAATTCTTCTCCTTACAGACCAAAGATGAATGGGGCAGTTGAAGCTGCTAACAAGAACATCAAGAAGATTGTCCAGAAGATGGTGGTAACTTATAAAGATTGGCATGAAATGCTTCCGTTTGCTCTGCATGGATACCGTACTTCAGTTCGAACTTCAACAGGCGCAACCCCATTTTCCCTAGTTTATGGTATGGAAGCAGTACTCCCCGTGGAGGTTGAGATTCCGTCTCTGAGAGTGTTGATGGAAGCTAAACTTTCTGAGGCTGAATGGTGTCAAAGTAGATACGATCAGTTGAATTTAATCTAAGAAAAGAGATTGACAGCTTTGTGTCACGGTCAATTGTATCAGCAGAGAATGAAGAAGGCTTTTGATAAGAAGGTTCGACCACGCGAGTTCCGAGAAGGTGACCTTGTGCTCAAAAAGATATTATCTTTCCAACCTGATTCTAGGGGCAAATGGGCTCCGAATTATGAAGGACCGTATGTCATTAAGAAAGTTTTCTCTGGAGGTGCCTTGATTCTCACCAATATGGACGGTGAAGAGCTCCCGCGCTCCATGAACGCCGATGCAGTCAAGAAGTATTTCGCTTAGGTTTGAGTTAACAGTTTGCTAGGTTGAAAACCCGAAAGGGCGGCTTAGGCAAGCTTTTGGTCAGATTGGTCTTGGCATTTGAACACATTTCGGAATTCGAAGTTGTTAGGGAGAATAGTGATCATTGTTTTTGTGTAACCCTTTCTTTCATGTACTATTTCCCAAACTTTTGTAAACCGTTGGAGTCGCGTTGTTAGCGAACTACTATCTTATTAATGAAATTTGAGCATTTACCATTTGTGGGAAAAATTTTAATTTTTACGGAAATATTTGAAACAAAGTATTTAAAGTATTCTTATTTTTAAAATGTGTCGTGAATCATGAAAGGAATATTAACAGTTGTTCTGAGGATGGTCAAGCCATGAAATGCGAAACAGTACAGTAATTTATCCCTGCATGATGAACATGTTTCATTTCAAAATCGTCATGAGGTGTTGGTTGTGTAAACTTGTGTTTCTAGTGGTACTAAGTTTGTTGACTCCCCAGTTGTTCCAGTTAAGCATTGTTTTGGCTACCTTTAGTTGGGCGATTTCTGAAGTGTGGTACGCTTTGTCTCATGCCAGTGGTCTATTGGTATTAGAAGATTGGATTTGAATGCTTTTCTCCTCAGAAGACTTGAACCTTGTGGCGTGTTACGCTCCGACGTTGCTTTGTGTTTCCAGTTCCAGTTATTTTCCGTCTTTTTTAAGATCGGCCGAGTATCTATCTTTTCGTGACATCTTATCGTCTTCAGGATATCCCATCTATTCGTTTTGTCAGCATAACATTCATTTATTCATTTACACTTATATCACGCATGCATATTCACATTTGCCGTTGATTTTGGGTTGTACTTTGTTTTTAATACAAGGTACAGTTTCTTTCCAAGTAGAAAGTTAACTTAGGCAGAAAATGTGTTTCCTTTCTAAATTCACCAACTGAGCTAATCCTCGTGGATGATTTTTGATTTAGCCTACCTTGTCCATTTCTGGATAGGATGAATCCCCCAATCAAGTTACTTTCTCATTGGGTGGAGTCTTGTTTGACTGTTTTCTCTCTAGTTTATTCCTGGATGAAGTTGTTATCTCTTGCATAGGCTATCTCAGGATTTCCCCAGTAAAGTCGCGACTTAGATGAATGGTGCATTTATTTTGCACATTTAAGTATGTGATCTCCTCGGGAAGGATTGATTCATGATTCTCTTTAACGAAGATTTTATTCTCTGCCAGTATCATCGCAATTTCCTTCTGAGTTATTATTGGAAAACGACAAGCGGCAGCTCTTCACGAGCAACTTGTACGTTATTATTATTGGAAAACGACAAGCCGCGGTCTCTTCATGAGCAACTTGTATGTTATAGTCATCGGAAAACGACAAGCGGCGGTCTCTTCATGAGCAACTTGTACGTTATTGTTATTGGAAAACGACAAGCGGCGGTCTCTTCATGAGCAACTTGTACGTTATAGACATCGGAAAACGACAAGCGGCGGTCTCTTCATGAGCAACTTGTACGTTATTATTTTTAGAAAATGACAAGCGGCAGCTCTTCACGAGCAACTTGTACGTTATTATTATTTTGGAAAACGGAAAGCGGCGGTCTCTTCATGAGCAACTTGTACGTTATTATTATTTTGGAAAACGGCAAGCGACAGTCTCTTTATTTGAGCAACTTGTACGTTATTATTTTTCTGGAATACAGCAAGTGGCAGCTTCTTTATTTGAGCAGCTTGTATGTTATTAGTATTTTTGGAGGACAGCAAGCGGCGGCTTCTTTATTTGAGCAGCTTGCATGTTATTGACATCCCTGGACGACAGCAAGTGGCGGCCTCTTTATTTGAGCAACTTGTATGTCATAATATTTTTTGGAAGACAGCAAGTGGCAGCTTCTTTATTTGAGCAGCTTGTGTATCTACAACCATATTATTATCTCAGCATTAATGAGTATATCTCCGGAAATCTCGCAAAGAAGTTTGTTATGAATCTTTACCTTCAGAAGTTGGTAGTCCATCATCAGCAAAATTTGATGCTCTCTGTCTATCTTTGACCTTGAGTCGTGAACTCACGGATATTTTTAGGTCAATAATCTGTTTTTGTGGCCTATGCAAGATGCCTTCTTTGTTAGGGTCAGAGGTCGTATTCCCTCAATTTTATTCGCCGTTAAGAGTCTGTCGTTTGAAGTCGATAGCTCGTTTCCCCAGTAGTGTATAATCCACATCTCTGTGTTTTGTTGGTGTTTGATTTCTCCGGCATTGTCTTGTTTCATACAATATCTTTCTCTGTGAATTCAATCACTACATTCATATCGAACATAATGGCGGTATCTTAGGGCAAAAATTTGTGTATTATGTATTTAAGTACCTTCAATCTCGTCGAGACGAAGATTTTAATCTTCATATCTCCGGATAGAAGAAACTTAAATAGGGGCAGCTGTTGTACCCCAAATTTTGACCTAAGATACCATCTCCCATCTGCATCATTACATTGCAAGGGTTTTGACCTATTTTTATCAATTTTCAAAGCAGATTTAAAATTCATAACTTTTTCAAGTCGAGAGCTGTTTATTTTTTGAACGCTAAATTTATTAATTGATCAAATGCTAAAACAATGTTTATTAATTATTTATTATCTTAAATTTAAATAATTGGAATTTATTTTCAGTTATTATATAATTTAAAGATTTATAAATAATAAGGTAAATATTTGAAAAGAAGTTTATTAATTGATCAGACGATGTTTATTAATTATTTATTATCTTAAATTTAAATAATTGGAATTTATTTTTAGTTATTATATAATTTAAAGATTTATAAATAATAAAATAAATATTTGAAAAGAGTTTATTAATTGATCAACAATGTTTATCTAATTATTTATTATTCTAAGTTTAAATAGTTGAAATTTTATTTTCAGTTATTATAATTTAGAAGAATTATAAATAATGAAGTAAATGATTGAAGAGAAGTTAATTGATCAATGATGTTTATTTAATTATTTATCATTCTAAATTTAAATAATTGGAATTGATTTTCAGTTATTATATAATTTAAAGAATTATAAATGATAAAATAAATAATTGGAAAGAAGAAAAGAGTTAACTAAAATAATAGAATTTTATTCATCTTTATTCTAATTATTACAATTGTTGTTTAAATACTGTATTATGTACAAAGTATTTACAATGACAATTACATAAAATGTTTAAAGTAAAATAAAAATTATTTTTCTAAGATTCTAAATCTTCATCTTCTATCCAATGCTTCTTTAATGCTCATTTGATTTTACCTGCAAAGGAATTAAAAGAAAAGTCAGAAATGAATATATAATTAAAAGCAGAAAATTAATTTAAGCGTTCATCATTAAAAGCAAACAGTTGGAATCAGTTTTTTACCCTTTTTGCAAATCACGGGATTTCTCCCGGTTCACAAAAAGGGATGAATTTTTATTGATAAAAATGAATGCACAAGTTAAAAATATGCACAAATTCATTTTTTTGTCAAAATTGCACATTTTCAAAAGTAAACTGCATAGTTCAAAACCATATGCACAAATTCAATTTTTGGTCAAAACTGCATATTTCATAAATCAACATCATATGCATAGCAAAACAGCATATGCAATTTTCAACACAAGCCAATATGCAACGTAAACTACCCAAGGTAGGAAGAGGCCAAAAACACAAGGCTCCCATTGTTGTACATGCAGTTGACAAAGAGATGTGCAGTTTTAAAATCAAAATATGCAAGCAATGTATTTTCCATTTCTCATCATTTTCCAGCTTTCACTTTTTCAGAACAAGTACATAACAACATTTTAGTGTTTCAATTGTACTAGAGAGAGAGAAGAGAGGAAGAGTGTTGGGTTTTACAGGTTTTGGCCTTAGACAGGAAATGGATACAAAACAAACAGCAGTAACACAGTCAAGAAATGGGAAGCATAGAAAAAGAATAGAGACAAACTGATTGAAGCAGTAATGTGCAGAGGCATCAAAAGAAAATGGTTAAAATATTCATAACCTGAATCATCCAAGGCCAAGTCAACTAACTGTTATAACAACAAGAAACCCTTCAAAAAAATTCAGAGTTCCCAACCTGTTTTGAAACCTCCAAAAAGAAAACTGTCAAAACAAAATACAAAAAGCCAATTCTCAAGGTCAAAAACAAAAACCTCAAGCACCTTCCTGAAGCTAAACCAAAACCATGGCCTAAACCACAAACCTATTTCCATAACCTGCATAAACCGTAAAAACCTCAACCATGGCCTAAACCACAAACCTGTTACCATAACCTGTTGAAACCTAGAAAAACCTCAACCATGGCCAAACCAAAAACCAGTATACCCAAAACCTGCATAAGCTTATAACCAGCATAAACAAATCTGAGCTAAAACCATTCAAAACCTTCCAAACCTGTTACCATAACCTGTCCAAACCTATGGTCCAACAAAAATCCAAAACCTGTCAAGCATAACATCTAAACCAGTAAAACCTTTCAAACACACCAATGAACACCCAAGGCCATAATCTGTAAGTTCACAGAAACCCAGCCAAAAACACCATCAACCATAACCACAAAGCATAAACCATAAAACCAATTTCCAAACCCACAAGGCCTTCAGAATTTCTTCATCATTAGGCAACTCAATAAGGCACAGCAGGCAACGAGGCAGTTGAAGGAGATAAAGAAGCAAAGTTATTCAAAAAGGCAACTCAACTCAAAGGCAACAAAATCACAGTAAAGAAGAAGAGAGGAAAATTATTCGAAGGCAACAGTCAAGCATTCAAAGCATCCAAGGCAACACACAGGCGTGTAAAGGCAACAGAAGAAGAAGAAAAAATATCACATAGAGGTCATCATCAAACCACAAATCAGAAATAAGAAGACAAACTAGGATATCAAGCAAAGCTCACAGCCTCACTGTCTTCCCCCTCACCTTGGCCTCCTACGCGTATCCCCAACCTTCCTCCTCTGTCTCCAAAGGTAACATTTCACCTTATTTTTCTTTCATACCTCAAATAATCACAATAATTTGAAGTCAGAATCAAAAATGGACACAAAATCATAACATGCAGTAACCAAAAACCCTAACGAAATAAAAGATGAAATTGTACCGTGAATCTGTCGCCCTAGCGCCTCGTTGGAGGGAAGAGGAATGTTGAGGTACTGGTGGCCATGGACAAAGGGAGAATTCAGAAGCGGGCACGAAGAAGATGAGAACAAAGAAGAACGCGTGAACGAGGAGTAGCGGTGTCGTTGCTGTGAACCCTTAACCCTCTTTTCCCTAAACTAAAACATTATTTAACCCTAAAACAAATTTTGGAATATGTTTGGACCTGACCTGTTCCCTGCCTAAGCCCAACGAATTTTATTAAGAACCCCCCCCCCCCCCATCCCTTTTTTTTTTGTTACCCCTGAGTAGGCCTCTTGAAACCCCTTTTGGCCCATGCTTTTGTTTATCATTTTACCCTCTTTGATTCTTGATACATTTTTTTAATTTGATTTCCTTAGCCCTTTTTTTAGAATTATTATTAATTTAGTTAATTAATAAAATTAATCAAATAAGAGATGTAATTTAATTAAAAGCAATTTTAAATAATTTGATCATTTTTATTAAGTTTAACTTTAGGTTTAATTTAGTTTTTTTTTAGTATTCCTTTTTAATTAGGTTTAAGTTAACAACTTTTAAGTTCTAATTTAGTTTAGAATTATTTAATAATTCTTAAAATAACATTTTATATTAATACTAAAAAACATATAAAAATAAAAACTCTAAAAAACATATAAAAAATAGAAACTTAAAAAATATTTTATTTTCTTTAATTAATTCCCTCGCTTTAGTTAATATTAATACAAAAATATATTTAAAAAAATAGAATTTAAGAGTTAAAACATTTTATTTTCCTTAATTAATTCTCTTGCGTTATACATATTAAACAAAAATATAAAAATACATGCTCACATCATTTAGTCTGTTATTTAATCATTGTTGTAGTTATATATAACTTAACCATCATCTATCTAATTTTCTGTTTGATTATTTAGTATTTACTTGTTTATTCCGTTTACGTCTAAATCCAAGAGAAAAATGATTAAATTGGTTGACTTCATGTCTTCAAGTCTAATCACGCGAACATCTGCATTTCATTAAAACTTAAGATAATTTTTCCCTGAATATTCAATCTTTTCAAAATTTATACCTTTTAAGCCAAAACTTCGACATTAGGTCGTCGTACCTTCAAAAACCCGTCCGTACCCCTTTTCGGCCAAAACAATTTATTTTTAATCAAACGAACATTTTAATAAACAGATATTTCAAAAGGTTCCTATAGAGTACTATAGATACATTGGGTGCTAATACCTTCCCACTGTATAACCAACCCCCGAACCATAGATCTCTTTTCAAAAACGCCTTATATTTTTATTACTTTTAGAAAGTATTATTTTACATTGCATATTTAGGGTTTTATTTCGCTCTTTCCCCTTTTCCCTTGGAAATAATAAAGCGCGGTGGCGACTCTTGCTCTTTGTGAGACGAATTAATCAATAATTCGATCTCCGATTTACCCCGCTACATTTTTTATCGCTACAATATGCCATGCTTATGATGTCATGATTAGCTTAGAAAATCACAGGTATAGCAAACAAAAAATAAGTCACACCAAGTCCTTAGGTTTAAGGCTTGCATGAGTTTTAAGGTCATACCCTCTTGAAGTTGGATTGGTTTAACCTGTCCTATAAATAGTAACTGGGTTCTAAAAGGGATCTCAATATCACTGATCCTTCTCCCAACTTCGTTCAATAGGCGATTGACTCGCAACCAAACAAAGCTCAAGAGTCAAACCTCAATGAGTGTAGCATCGAGTATCTGTCGACCTTGGGAATACACCAAGGCTAGCCACCTCGCTACGTCCTACTGGCCAAGTTGTGCAATTAAAGGTTCTAAGGTCAGTTGATGCTTCACGACACCACGCAGCGGCCCCGTACTCTCCCTAATTGACTCAAGGGTTACCGGTACCAACCAAAGTGCCACATCAACGTAGCTACTATTTCAACCGTGCCGGTATACCCCAGCATAGTTCCCTCAAGTTTATTGCTACTTACCTAAAAGGTGTTCCCCAGATCTGGGTGTAGGAACAAATAACCCAAACAGTTCCCATAAATATAAAGCAAGCAAGACAATCAAGAGAAAGTAATTAAATATGACCTAGATCCTAAGGTTTACCCCCACTTTATATTTTGTCCCCAGCAGATTCGCCAGTTCTGTGATACGTTGGCAGAACCGACTGTTAATACTGGTTTGTGTTTTTTGTTTGCAAAATGTTGCAGTAAGCAAGAGTCGCCACCAACTTTTATTTTATCCAATCAGGAAAAGGAAAAAGAATAGAAAAAACCTTTTTTTCGAGATGTTTCTGAGTACAGGGGGTAGATTATAGAAAGGGAAGGTGTTAGCACCCTTTCTATCCATGGTTTTCCATGGGCTCTTAGGCACTTGCTCATTTTGAAAACTGCTTGTGTGTTTGTTTTGAAATGTTTTGTTTTACTTCATTTTAACCCTTATTTATGTCCTCAAGAGTGTTACGAAGTTATTTTTGAAAACTTTGTTTGAAAAGTGTTTGGTGTAAAAAAAGTTTGTTTGTTTGATTGAGCAAGTACTTAAGAACTAATCTACCTACTCGAAAAAAGACTGTTCATTTTCCTTTAGACAATGTTATCCCATTATTGAGAAATAGGTAGCACCATCGTTGGAGTTTATAGGGACATTTGAAGGGACATGTACGATCACAAAAGCAATGTTAGGGGATTTTAGTAATCCTCCTAAAGCCTTAAAGATCTTTTCCGAGGCAACATCCGAATGGTTTATTTGAGCTCTTTCGAGTCTAGAGGACGACCACTAACAAACCCTATACTTCATGACCATTTAACCTAAGGCAACCAGAGTGGAGTAAACCCTAGGAGTGAGCATGTGCGAGTGAATTTTTTCAGTTAATTTGTCTTTGCACATTTAGGGTTTTCTACCGTTTTAATTTTCAAGTATTCTTTCCATACAATCCTATTAACATACATCTAGGCAATTTATAATTGCGGAAATTAAAATGCAGAAAGTTTAAAGTTCTAGCTATTACATGGCTTTCGCAGATACATAATTGTTTTTGACTATAAAATAAAAGGCAGAACTAAAACCTAATTAAATCTATTACAAACTCGGAGCAGTTACAAAAATAAAATAAAAAAAGTAATTAAAATGCGCGCGACAAATTAAATGCGAGGATAATTATAAAACCTAAAAATTGAATTGAGAAAAATATTGAAGTTATTTTTTGAAGAAAAATTAATTATATACAAAATTAAACCCTGATTTCTAATTGATTTTAATTTACAAAAATAAGATTTGATTGCCCTAATATAATTAAATTAATTAATTCAAGGAAATAAAATATTTTTTATGAAAAAAGATTTTTTTTGTGGTTTTTCTGATTTTTGATTTAATAAACAAAAAAATGATTTATGTGTTATTTTGATAAAAAAGAAAATCATTAGTAAAATAATTTTAAAAATGAAATAAAATAGAAAAAGAAAGAGATTTGGGCCTGTTTAAGCAATTGGAGGGGGGTGCCATGAGGAATTTCCTCCAGGTCCATGTAGCCAAGCCCAGTCCTTGCGTGGGATCCAATGTTGGCTCCTTCTGATGGTGCACCATGGTCCCTCCTTGTTTGGGGCGTTTGATCTGGATAAATTGTGATCCATTGGTTGGATCAATAAGGCGCATGATGGATGCATGGGGTTATGAAGCACTGGATCTGTAAGTGAGAATTAAAATGAAGAAAATTGCTGGGACCTGGGATCGAACCCAGGTCCTCACAATCAACACCAACGCGCTCTACCATCTGTGCTACCTATTCTATTTGTTAACATAATAACAAATAAAATATAATATATGAAATCAAGTGGTTAGCTGGAAAACACGCGCGAAATTCAAATGGTCCAATGGGGTTCAGACACGTTATTATCTTCTTCCTCCTCTGTTGTATTAGATGCATAATCTATACCCACAGACATCTTCCATGGCTAAAAACCTGTAAATCTCAAAAATACAACACAGGCATGATAAATCAATTATGGTTACACCAATCAATTTGTTTTGACCTCACGAGTACGATGATACCCTTTGTTTAAGCTAATTTCACCTGTATGATAAACCCCTAAAACGCAAGAACAAAACCTAGCAATGGCAGTTATGGATATATGCATCAAAATACAAAAATTACATAAACCAAAACATTTTAAACGCTCATACAAACATAATGTTGTGTTCAATAATGGTTAATCATGCGTAATTTATAAAATATGATTCAAGCCAGGGAAGGCAAACCGTGGGTCTGTAACGTACGTTTCTGGGCGTGAACAGGCTTGCAATTGATCCAGTTACGTTCCTGAGATGTCCACCAATCTATTGACAACGTTAGAATGGTTTGAATTGGCCTCCAAGCTTGAAACCCATTCACTACTTTTTGCAAAAAAAATTAGTTTGTTCTTGGTGTTTCCACGACTGCTAGCCCCTATTTTGCCCTTGGTCTTGTTCATTATATATCCCTAAGTGAATTAGGGTTATGAAAACAGCTGGTATCTTTGGAATTTTTGAAGATTTGATCCTATTCTTCCTTTGTGTGATTTGTTTCCAAATTATGCCTAATCATGCCATTCTTGTGCCAATCAACCTTGATTCGATTTGATCCTGATATGCCAGCATAATTAGCTTGTGATTCTGTCCAAAAACAAATCAAAACGAATATTTGCTATTATTTATCATTTATTTGATTTAATTCAATTTTTAATTAATAAAAAAATCAAAATAAAATGGAAAATGAAGCAAATAATGTGTGGGTGAATATTTGGGTCGTGGACCATGTTATGAGTGAGGTGCAAGCATAAAAAGTTAGACCCATTTGGCAAAAAAATGCATCTTTGAGCACATTTGACTTTTGGCAATTTTGCAAAAATGGTCAACTTTGACAAGGCATATCGCTTCCAATTTTAACCCTAGAGAGGTGTTCTTGGAATTTTTATAAAAGCTTAGGATTTCCCCTAAACAACCCTTTTGGTATCATCTCAATTGGGTCTTCCATGTTCATGTAAGAAGCTTTGACCTAAACAATGTTTTTGTTGACTTTTCAAAAGGACCTATAATATGGAAATTTATATCTTTTGATGAGTGCATATTTTGAACTTGAGGGCTGAATATGGGTTGTAGGGCATTGCATCCTCTTCAAAATGAGATTTGGATGGAAAATTTCTGATAAAGTATGAAGAAGTTATGCTTGGTCAAAGTTTAGTTGACTTTTCCTAAGAAACCTTAATTTAGCAACTTTTGAGTTTCGATGAATTAGGAGCATTCCTTGAGGTATCATGATAAACCCTTGATCAAATGATGAATATCACTTAAAAATTTTGATGTTGACCAAAAATCTTGAAGTTTGACTGTATGTGGGCCACAGTTGACTTTTGACCTAGTACAGTTGATTTTCAGGCATCTGAGCAGTTGACTGAGCAAACCTCTTGTGCAAGGCATAAAACTTGACATGGATGATATTGAGAATATATTAGGACCATGGAAAGCATTTGGGACCTTTGGAGCTCCCACACCCTGATGAAGATGGAAACCCTAATTTGAGGTACATTGCCTTAGGAGGGGGTTTGTCTGGTCAACTCTTGGGCATCCTTGAGCAACTTGAGGACCTCAATGGGTATGTGTTGAGTAAAATGAGAGGGAAAATTTTAGGGTACAACACTAACCATATAATTGCATTCAAGAATCGTGCCCTATATTGCTCCATAGAAGTCTAGTTTCAGAGCTCTGTAACTCAACTTCAATAGGTAGATTCCTTCATCAATTCTTTAAAACTTTGATATCATTGTGATGCTCTCATTGCCCTGGTTCTAGTTGCAACACTTTTTTTACTGGAAACACGTTTTGACCATGAAATTTCAAATCCCTTTTCAAAACTCTCCTTCCAAATTGCTTGAGCTACAGTTAATATAAATTTGTCGCGAGGGTATGGTTGTCTTCGTCTTTAAGAGACAGAACGAATGGCATAAATCTCATGCTCTAATTTTACAGATTGGGCAACCTCGTTTTGGGACTGGCTGGAGGTTGAAGATGACCAACGTGTCATCCTTCAATCAATGAAACAGCGCCATTTGGATTTTTTTGAATTTCTGATTTACATTTGATTCAGTGATATATTCACTAATGACCATGATATGCACAATGCGCCAGATCCCTTGGATTTGATTACTAACGCGTTTTGACTCTCATCCATTGGTCCACATATTTTTGACTTTTATTTTCTTTTCTGATTTTTATATTTAATTGTTTTAAACTTCAAAAAATCATAGAAAAATCATTTTTAGTCAAAAAATTCTGGAAAAATTATGAAAAATATTTTTGATTATTCTCTTTTTGATTTTTATTTTTTCACAATTTAATTTTGCATTTTGGTATTTTTTATAAATTTTCACTTTATTTGAATTCTTTTAAATGTTTAAAAATACTTTTTTATGCATTTTTAAATTCTGAAAAAATTATGAAATGATTCAATGATATTGTGACAAATATTGGTGACCTCACTTTTTTTATTTCTGGCTTTGGTATTTTTTATCATTTTTAGTTTATTTTTTATCATTTTTTTATTTCTGATTTTTCTATGGACTTACTTTTGATTTCTTGATCAATTTGAACATAGTTGATATTTTTCTCTTTTATTTTTATTTTAAAACATTTTTTAAACCTTTTTTGTATATATTAAATGTAATATTATTTTGTGACTATTTTCTGGATGATCTTGGGTTAAATTTTTGATCATGAACTTTATTAACATCATTGGATCCATGGTGTTGAGTCTAACTCCACAAAAATGGATGAATGATTTTAATAATAATTTGATTAAATTTAATTCAAAAGTGGTTTGTATATTCTCTCTCACCCCTCTTCATCTCATCCCTTTCTTATTGCAGTAAGTGTTATTGGAGCATGATCTCTATATCATGTCTCAAAACAAATGGTGCATCGATTGTTATTGACCGGCCTCAAAATAGGTGCGACTTCTATATAAGTCCACTTACGATTGCTTAACATAGCGCTAAATTTTGTCCCGATTCGAATAAATGATCATTCGTGGCCCAAGCTTATGTTTGCAAGCCCAAGTATGTTAAATTGATCTCTTTGATCCAATAAATTTGAGATACATTGTGTGGAGGCTTTGGTTCTACCAATCCTCTAATGGATCTATAACACCTTTGGTCAACGCGGATCACTTAAACATCGTTGATCATTAAATGGTACTCATGAGGATTCCAAATGGATGATATACTTGACAAAAAGCAAATGCAACTTGTTGTGTGGAGGCTTTGGTTCTACCAATCCTCTAATGAGTTCCAAATTCAAGTTTCAAGATGATCATCCAACTAACCACTAATCACTAATAATTGACTTTGTCCTGTATTTTTATTATATTCCCCTTTTATTTTTATGCACTATTTACTTTTAGCATTTACATTTCATGCAATTTTCATCTTTGCTCATTTGAGCATTTACTTTCTTGTCATTTTTATTTTTCTCACTTGAGCTTTTTCTTTTCTTTTCTTAAGATACCTAATAATCAACATAAACCCTAAAAATCTTTAATGATACTTGGACTATTTGGTTACTATCCTTGGCATTATGGAGCATTGGACTTCTTGGATTTAGGATTAGAAACCTTGGCTTATTATTGTAGACCTTGTGACCTTATCTGATTATTTTGTCTGGAGCTCTTGAGGTTTAACTTAAGATATTGGGTTGTTTGTTTGTTTTGTGTGCAGGTTATTGTGATTACACTCTTTGTTTGTAATATGAAATTCACCCGTGTACAGCCATTACTCTGCCCAATTTTTGTGAAGACTTAATACATTTGGAGTTTGGTTCTTTCAAGAGGTTTAATATATTTGCTTGCTTGGTTTCAATCCAAATAATGGGAGTTCTATCTTGGCACATAATGTCAAGTATTGGCTTCTTGTTGGTTAGATGGTTCATATCCCTAGCTTTTACCTTATGCATTAGGATAGTCTCTTCTTCTCCTCCCATCTTCTTAAATTTCACAAAAAATTTCTCCCTCCTTTTGAAAACTCTTCTTATTTTTAAAATTGAATCACTTTCATAATAAACTTGGACTTAGGCCCATGCATTTTGAAAACATTTTCATAAATAAACTTAATAATACTTTGACATTTTTTTTGTGAGAAGACTAAAAGTCAATCAATCTCATTTCAAATCATTTTTCCACTTTGGCTTTTATCTTTAAACTTTTCTCAAAAGATTAGACTCTTGTCAATCCTTGTAGTGATGCAAACAACTATACTTCTACAATATGTAGTGAAGAGAGATATTTTTCCACTTGGGTGTTGAGTGAGGCATTGTTGATTTTAAAATCCAAGCCATATCCTCCACTTTGAGATGATGCAAATTCTCATTTCTCATGATTGTGGGTAGTAGGTATGATTTCCACACGGACAATGACGATGATGTTTTATCTCATAAAAATTAAACCAACACACTTATGTTTTAAAAAATTTTAAAGAGGAACTACGTGTACCCTGATCCCCTATTGCATGAAAAGGTGGTACATAGGCACTAAAGGTTCGCAACCGCGGCGGGTTCAAAAAACCATAAAAATATATTTCTTTTCTCACCTCCACCATCCATTTTTTATACAACATTTTTATAGCCAAAATATACAGATTTTACAAAGAGGTTTCTGCGGAGTACCATAGATGTTTAGGGTGCTAATACCTTCCCTTTGTATAACCAACCCCCTTACCTTGAAACTTCCCACCTCTTTTGGGTTATTCGCTCTTTTCCCATTCCTTTGGAAACAATAAGGTGCGGTGGAGATTTTATTTTGATTTGTACAAGTCTAGTCAATCCCATGGCTTAGTCTTAAATATTTCTACCGCTACACTCTTCCCAAGAGATTTGATATGAAACTGACTGCCATAGAAGAAGCACAAGACATTGACAAGATAAAAGTGGATGAACTTGTTGGATCACTTCAGACATTTTAATTAAGCATCAATGAAAGATCTGAAAAGAAGAACAAAAGAATATCTTTTGTTACCAATACTGAAGATGAAGGGGAAGACTGTGATCTGGATACAAATGAAGGAATATATAATGACTTATTTATGCTTGGAAGACAGTTTAACAAAGTGATAAAAAGGATGGATATGAATCCAATATCAAATGTCAAGAACATCTCATCTGACATCCTTAAGTCAAATGAGTTTGGAAGAAAAAGGACTGAAGAAAAATTCACTAAAGGTAAGGAAATACAGTGTCATGGATGTGAAGGTTTTGGTTATATTAGAGCTGAATGTCCTACATATCTTAAGAAATAGAAAAAGAATCTATCTGTTACTTGGTCTGAAGAGGATTCTGATCTTGAAGAGGAATCTACAAATTATGTTAAAGCATTGACAGACAAATATGTGTCTAATGTAGATTCTAGTGATGGTGAACTAACCTTTGATGAGCTAGATGCCTCGTACAAAGAATTATGTCTCAGAAGTGCAAAAGTTTTCCTAGAAGGGGAGAAACAGAAAGCACTCATAACCCAGCTGAAGGCAGAAAGGAAAGAGCACTTGAAAACTATTTCTAATCTAGAAAGTGAAGTGACTTATCTGAATTCAAATCTTGATAGAGTGGTCAAATCTCTCAAGATGCAGAATAATGAGTCTGACACATTAGATGGAATTCTTCAAGCGGGGAGAGTGACAAGAGACAAGAGTGGTCTAGGGTTTAATGAGAAAAATGAACCTGTTTTAGAAGAACCTTCATCAAATTCCACTCATGCCAAGTATAAACCAAAAATGTCGAATCAAATGTCTGAATATCATGGCAAACATCATGGTAAGAAAACATTTACTCACACAAAAAAAAATCCAAGCCCTGGAGGTGTCACCAATGTGGAAGGTTTGGTCACATAAGACCTTTATGTTTCAAGTTGTATGGGTATCATAAAACTACTCCTCTTCCCAAGACTGATTAGATCTCTCAACATAGCAAAAAGAAGAAACAATGGGTTCCCAAGTCTAATGTTGCTAGTTTCATAGCTCATACCTCTGTTAGAGTATAAACCAAAGATGACTGGTACTTTGGCAGTGGTTGTTCTAGACACATGACAGGTGTCAAGAATCTATTGGTAGATATCAAATCTCATTCTACCAGTTATGTAACTTTTGGTGATGGAGCCAAAGGTGAAATCAAAGGAGTTGGAAAGCTAGAATGTCCAGGAGTCCCAAAACTTGACAATGTGTTACTTGTTAAAGGGTTAACAGCTAACCTAATAAGTATAAGCCAACTATGTGATCAAGGATTCAAAGTTAACTTCACCAAGGCAGAATGTCTCATTTGCAATGAGAAGAATGAAGTTATTATGAAAGGAATTGATCTAAAGACAACTATTATTTATGGGTTCCCTAAGAGTTGAGCTTCTCTTCAACATATGCTTTAGCCAAAGAAAATGAAGTTAAATTGTTGCATAAAAAACTAGGACACTTGCATCTGAAAGGAATGAAAAGAATCACATCTATTGAAGTCTTGAGAGGGATTCCTAAGCTCGAGATAGAAGAAGGGAGAGTATATGGTGAATGCCAGATTGGAAAGCAAACTAAGATGTCACATCAGAAGATCCAACATCTCACCACATCAAAAGTTTTGGAACTCCTTCACATGGATTTGATGGGACCTATGCAGGTTGAATGTCTTGGTGGAAAGGAGTATGCCTATGTTGTTGTAGATGACTTCTCTAGGTACGAATGGATCACCTCAGCCACATTGTATGAAATATGGAAGGGAATAAAACCTATTGCCAAATACTTTCATGTTTTGGAATGAAATGTTACATCTTAGCAGACCGTGAACAGAGAAGGAAAATGGACCCCAAGAGTGATAAAGGAATATTCCTGGGTTACTCTAAAAACAGCAGAGCTTACAGATTATTTAACTTCAGAACCAAGGTTATGATGGAATCCATAAATGTTATTATTGATGATAGAGGATGGAATGATGAAGAAGATGTCTTAGAAGATGTTGGAACATCTTTTTCTGATATTCCAACAGAATCTAATGATAGAAGTATTGATTCTAATCCACCATAAGAAGATCCTGAGCCCAGTCATCTCAATAAAGGGCCTTCAATAAGAACTCATAGAGATCAACCTAAAGATCTTATCATAGGAGATCTAAATAAAGGAGTTACTACTAGATTGAGAGAAGTGATATAAAACTCTTTCTTTGTTTCAAAAATTGAGCCTAAGAATGTCAAAGAAGCCTTAACTGATGATTTCTGGATTATGCTATGCAAGAAGAGCTAGAACAATTTAGTAGAAATGAAGTTTGGGATCTGGTTCCAAGGCCTGAAGGGACAAATATGATTGACATTAAATGGGTGTACAAGAATAAATATGATGAATATAGGGGGTGGTTACTATAAATAAGGCAGGGTTATTTGCACAAGGATACACTCAAATTGAAGGAGTTGATTTTGATGAAACCTTTGCTCCTGTGGCCAGACTTGAATCAATCATACTACTCTTAGGAGTTGATTGCATTCTGGAATTTAAATTGTCTCAAATGGATGTAAAGAGTGCCTTCTTAAATGGCTATCTGAATGAGGAAGTCTATGTATAACAACCTAAATGATTTGTTGACCAATCCTTCCTAACCATGTGTACAAACTGAAGAAAGCTCTGTATGGATTAAAGCAGGCTCCAAGAGCTTGGTATGAGAGATTGACAAAATTTCTTGGTGAGAATGGATATAGGAAAGGTGGCATAGATAAAACTCTTTTTGTCAAGGAAGAAGAAGGGAAGATCATGATTGCACAGATTTATGTTGATGATATTATGTTTGGTGGGATGGGATGGTTCAACATTTTGTCAAGCAAATGCAGTCAGAATTTGAGATGGGACTTGTTGGTGAATTAACCTACTTTCTTGGTCTGCAAGTTAGACAAATGGAAGATTCCCAGGGTAGTGGGAATGCATTGAGCATGTACTTGAACCCCAGGGTACAGGGTTCGATTCCCACGAAAGGCAAAAAAACTCTACTAGTGAGGGGGGTAGAGAAGATCCTGAGGTAATAGTGTCGGGAACGCTGAAGGCTCGGGCTGTTACAGGAGGGGGTGTACAAATTTACAAATGGGGATTGCAAGAAAATTAAACCTAATTATCTATTACAACCATATTGAATATTGTACAAAATTGAAAATAAAATGCAAAAATATAAATGGAAAAAGAAATGATTTTTTGTTGTTTTTATGAAAGGGGTCTTATCCTAATTAAGTGAGATGATTAATGAAAAATAAACAAAATTTAAACTTAAATTAATTAAGAAGGAAATTAAGTTAAAAAATGTGTTTTAGGGTTTTTTTTGGAAAGGTTTTAACTTAATAAAAATAATATGAAAATTAATTAATTAAAATAAACCTAAGTTCTAAATTAATTTTAATTAAGAAAGTAAATAATTAAACCTATGTCTAGATATTAATTATTAAAAATAAATTAATTATTAAGAGAAATGTTTTTTTAGTCTTTTTGTTTTATAGAGAAAATAAAATATATGAGTATAAATAATAAATAAAAATATTTTTGGATTTTTATTAATAAAAATAATAATAATAATAATAATAATAATATTGAAGAAGAAAATAAATAAATAAATAATAAAAAAACAAAAATAAGAAAAAGGAAATAATAAAAGAAAATTGGGCCAGGGGGTGTTTTAGTAAAAAAGGGTGTATGAGGATAGCAAAAATAAAATAAAAAAGAGGTCCAAGACTAAAGGGCCCAGCGCCTATTTTGATCTCATGTTGCTGGCTTATTGTGATGTACCTTGGACCTATTCATGTGGTGCATTGGTTCCAATCATGCAATGATCAGATGGTGATGAGAGGAGGGCACTTGATGCACGCGTTGGCTTGGTTTGCATTGAATATGTGAAATAAAACAAGAAAAAATAAAAGGGTACCACTGGGGCTCAAACCCAGGTCCTTATAGTCACAGGCGAGCACTTCTACCACTGGGGTGGCTATACATATGTTTATTAATACAAAACCATAAATATATATTTGAAACACATTCCTAGACTTGTATCTTCTTCAACCTCGTGCCAGATCATTCAACATAATTTTTGAAATTGCTATCTCTCTCATTTCTCAACCATTTTTAAAAGTACAAACACGAAAGTTGCTGGAAATTTCATCACGAATCCAACCATGTAAATAACTTAACCTAAAAGTCAAAGATGAGTGAGAATTTTTCTGGCCCTAATTTAAAACCTAAAAATTTCAAAAACTTCAACTTTAAAATTCTCTAAGCTCATGCCAAATAAATGCAAACTATGGATATGAACAGCTTCGTGGCAATGGTATCTACATTTTATCTTCACAAATCAGAATCAAATGATGCTTGTATGAAGAGATAGAAGTTTAAAAACTTACCTCTTGCAGCTGGAGTCGTGTATGGAGTTTGAGCAACATTTGTGATGGCCTGGTGATTTTTGTAGCTTTCCTGGACCTCCTTGAGTGTGTTCCAACTCCTACTTTGCTTTGAGGATGGCTGAAACTCCCAACTCAAGTCAAGTTGCAAGCTTCAGTTTTGAAAATGGTGGATAGTGATGGAGGAGTTACAGTCAAGAAACAGGGGTCTGGGTTACTTTGATATGATGTATATTAAGTGTTTGGATGGTTAAAACTCAATACGCACGAGTGGATTTGAAGATGGTTATGTGAGATGCAAAACTGTCAAGTTATGGCAGATTCTAAGCTGCAGAGTGCTTAAGAGTGTTTTGGGGTCTTAGCAATCGTGTCTTATGTTGCAATAGACTTGTGTATATGCATGGAAAAGGTTATAGATCAAATGCACTCAAGGTTTCTGAGTTATAGCCTTTTGGCTCTATAACTTGCTTTTGAAGAAAAGTGAGAAGACAAATCTCAAAGTGTTGTACAAGCATGTTCTGAGTCCAAAGAGGCTTTAGGCACATTTCTTTTGGTTTATAGGGGTTATGTGTGCATAAAGAACAAGTACAAAGCTCAAGAAGTTGACAATTGCAAAAGTGATGCTTTATCAAAATGGAAATGGCAACTTTGTGCCATAAATGGAAATGTAACTTGGATAAAGGTTCAAGTGTTTGGATTAAAGCTCTAATAGCTATGTAAACATTTAATTATGGAGTGAAAAACAAGTTTGAGGTCTGCAAAGCAAATATTATGCAGCCTAGGCTTGGATTTGAATTTTTGTTCATCATGAAATGGCTTGTAATTTAAGTTTGAAAATCCTAACTTCATCTCTTTGATTCTCTCTGCTCAAGAATGATCTCAAGCAGTTCTTGGACATTTTGGAAAGCTTGTAATGTTCTCTACAGCCCCTCTTTGAATCACTTTTGAAAATTCCCCTTTGAGCTATATGAAAAAGTGTCATGAAGTTAGGTCAAAATCTTGCCTAATCTAGAACAAAATTTCACTAAGTGTTTAATTTCAAGACCATGACTTCATGAATCAATAACTTGAGATCCAAGCATTTTTACGAGAAGTTGTGTAAATAAATGTTGTAGATATCATGGAGATCTACAACTTTCATGTTGAAAGTTTCTTTTGAATCATCTTGCATCATGGTGAAAAATTGGCTCAAAGTTGTGAAAAAACATGAAGTTTTAAACACTTAGAAAAATTTCTAAGTTAGAAAGCTTTGACCTTTCAAAAATGAAATCTTGAATTTTTGATTTCTTGATGAATAAGTTTCATATTTTGACATGTTTTGATGAATTGTGATCTTTGACATTGGATTTTGACCAAAAAGTCAAAGTTTGACTTTTCTGTGTATAGTTGACTTTTGATCAATTGATTGAAAATTCACTGTCAATCCAATTGATCTTGAGTAGTATTTTGGGTCATGCCATTAGGTCAAAATGATTCAATTGAACTCTTGAGATCATGCTTCAAACCAAATGATCATTTGCTAGGTCAAAAATCAGAAATTACCTTTCCTCAGTCAAAACCCTAATTTTGACCATTTTGCCCTTTTGATGATTTGATCAAAATTCTTGAGGAATTATGGTCCAAACTTGATCAAATGATACATATGAGTTTATAATGTTGCTATGGATCAAAAATTATGAATTTTGACTGTAAATTGGCCACAATTGACTTTTTCCCCAATATAGCTGATTTTTAGGTCAACTGCTCAATTGACTGAGCAAAAGTGTGATCCAAGACTTGAAATTTGACATGAGTAATCTTGGGGGTCCAAAATTATCCATGAAAGTCATATGAGGCATTGAAAGTTCAATTATCCTTATGCAATCTCAAACACTAATTTTGGTCATCAGTGCCTAAGGAGGTGTCTTGAGTTGATCAACCCTAGTGCAGTCTTGAACCAAGAGAGATCTTTTGTGAGAAAATAAATGATAAGTGAGAGGGAAAATTTTGGGGTACAACACACCCCATGTAAATTTACCCTTTTTTATTTTAACCTTTTCATTGATTTTTCTTTTCCTAACCCTATTTTTGGTTAACCTTTTTTTAATCAACCATTAATCTAATTTTTTTAATACTCACAAATTAGGTTTAGGTTTTTTTAATTAACATTTAATTTTCTTGACTTATTTAATTAATTAATTAATTAATTAACCTTTTTTCATAAGTATTAAAATTAATTAGAATTTAGGTTTTGATTAATTATCACCTTAAATTATTCTCACAAAAAACACCAAAAACATTTTTACATTCTTTCTTTCTATGTTTCTTATTCCTTATTTATTTTCCTAGATCAAGTGTGTAGGACGCATTCTCTCTGTAATCGCGCAGATTTACTTTTTCGCATGTTTCCTATTTTGTAACTGCTCACGAGATGTAATAGCGTAGGTTTATTTCCTCCATTTTTATATTTATGTAACTGCCCCAAAGCCATGTGATAGCTTAGGATTTTACATTCCGCATTTTACTTTTCCTGTATATATAATTGTTAGATGTATGCTAATGGGGTTTGTATGGCAAGACTAAAATCAGTCGATAGAAAACCCTAATTTGAGATAAATATAATCGAACTCAGCACACTTTTCACACTCGCACCCCTAGGGTAACCTCTCTCTGTCACCTTCGAATAAATGGACATGTCCCTAGAAAGTAGGGATACTTAAGCAAAAGACCCTCGAAAAAAGATCATAGTCCCTCAATGACCCTCCGATGTTGCCTACGAAAAATTATCTAGTCCCTCTAATACAATTTCTAAAGTATCTCTACGTGTTGCCTTCAATAACCATTTGATGACCCTTCGCCTGTCCCTTCACATCTAATAGATAGGGATATCTACTAACTAATGGTATGGATAGCACTATCTCTAAAGGAGAGGGAAAAGAATAAGAATGACCTTTACTGGGTAAGAAACTTTTAATAACTTGCTCACAAACAAAACATTTTCACACTACACTTTCAAAATGAAATATTTTCGAAAACACTTTGTATACATTCTTGAGGACTGATACAAGAATCATTACAAAGTCAGCCTTACATTGGTGTTTTCAAATAAAATTCAAAACACACACACAAAGCAAGTTTTCAAAAGTGAGCTAAGTAATTAAGAGTCTGTAGATAACTATGGGTGAAAAGGGTTCTAACACCTTCCATTTTCATATCTTATCCCCCGAACTCAAAATCTATCAAGATTTTTCCTGTTCTTTTCACCCTTTCCATATTTGGATAAAATAAAAGTCGGTGGCGACTCTACCTATCTGCACATTTGGATAAAACCAAAAAAGTCAGTTCTCCCACCGTATTACAGAACTGGAGACTTTGTTGGGTGTTGTACCCCAAACTTTTCCCTCTCATTTCTCAAAGGATCATCCTAGACCCTCAGGTTTGCTTCTGGCAAGTTTCAAGTCTCAGATTACAATTTTCTAAAGAAAGTCATTCACAAGGGCAAAATGGTCAAAAGCATACTAAAAAGTCAAACTTTGACTTTTTGAGCAAAAAAAAATTAAGTTTCAACCATCATATTTTATCAAGGCATGAAATTGGTTCCTCAAGAAATCAAAAGTCAGAAATTACTTTGAAAAAAAATCAAATTTCTAAACACTTAGAAAATTTTCTAAGTGTTAAGAAAATATGGCAATTTCAGAACTTCTGGGCCAACCTCCACACAAGTGCAGTCAGAATTTGCAAACATGGTTCAGAACATGACCCTTCAGTCAGAACATATGGAAACTTTGTTCTTCAACCAGAGTATGATTCTTCAGCATATGGGGACTATGTTCTACACTTTAATCAGAACATCACCCTTCGAATCTCATTCTGGTCTTCTATGATCAGAACATCACCAAATCCCAAAACCTTGTTTGAGCAGCCTGTTCCACTGCTATAACACAGTCCTGCAACTAGCTGCCACAACACTCCGAATTGCTGTTGATCCAGTCCATGCTTGCACTTTCTCAAATCCCACATTTGCACCAAATTAGCATAGGAAAGTCGTGTTTGAAAAGCAATGGAAAAATATGCCAAAAGGGTTTAAATCCCATTTGTTCCCCCCCCCCCCCCCCCAAAACCACAACAAACTCATCTATAAAAAATTTGCTCCATCACATGTTTAAGGGGTTGGCTTTTGAAAGGAGAGAATTATCAAAGAGATAAAAGAAAACAGTCAAACATTCGTAAACCCAGAATTCCCAAACAAAATCAAACCTTTGTTCTTCCCTATGAATCAAAGAACATAACGTTCTATTCTATTCCTTGCTAACCCCAGAATATCTGAAGGCAGCAGCTCAAGTCCCAAACACACGCTTCAAATTCAAGGTAAGTCTTTCTGACTTTGAATTTTTTATTCATAACATCATTAAATATGTAAATATCATAGTGTTGATGATGTCCATATCATTGCATAAGTAGAAAAACTATGGATCAGAACTTCTTGAATAAAGCTAGGACCAAAATCAGGATTAGAACTTCTATAAACTGTTGTGATTTTATCTTTTTAATTTGCTATTGTTTAGAACTGAATAAGTTGCAGATGTTCTGACTAATGTAAGGAAGGAGGTGAAGTGCAACACATAACTTCTGTTTTTTTTCTTTTCCATTGTTTTAACAAGCAGAACTTTTGAGTTATCCTCACTGTTTTAACACACATAACTTTTAGTCTTTCTTACTATTTTAACATACACAGAACTTCTAGGGCTTCACACTGTTATGACACAGTACCAGAATTTATAGGCTTTCTTACTGTTTTAACACTCACAGAGCTTCTAGGTCTTTACACTGTTATGACACAGCACCAGAATTTCTAGGCTTTCTTACTGTTTTAACACACACAGAACTTCTAGGTCTTCACACTGTTATGACACAGCACCAGAATTTCTAGGCTTTCTTACTATTTTAACACACACAGAACTTCTAGGATTTTTCTCATTGTTTTAACACTCAGAACTTCAGCGCGTAGCAACTTAGAACTTCTGTTTCTCCCTCTAACGTTTCTTTCAGGGCTCCTGCGTACATCAACCCAAAACTTTTGATTACCTCTGATGTTTCTTTCTGAACCACGGCGCGCCTGGCATCAGAACTTCTGGTCCCCTTTATTTCCGTTTTCAGCAATGTGTTTATCCTGTTTTCATTAGTTTTTCCTTTTTCTTTCTTATTCTTATTATTTTCAGTATTAATACCTTTTCTTTCTTAGCATAAAAAGGGCATAAAAATATTTTTCTTTTATTTTCTAATTATTCCTTTTCCTCTTAATTCATCAAGACAAAAAACCATTTTCAAAACAAGTTCTTTCCATTTTCTTATATTGTACAATTCAATATGGTTGTAATAGATAATCAGGGTTTAAATTCTTGTATATCCCCATTTGTAAATATGTACCCCCATCACTAAATGATGTAATAGCGTAGGACTTTACATTTACGCAATTTATCGCTTTCAAATATAAATGCTAGTAATTAGGGTTTGTATGGTAAGACATAAAATCAACAAATAGATAACCCTAATCAAGACAAAATGCATGTAAATCAAATCCACTTGCACACTAGCACCTCTAGGGTGATCTCACTTTGTTGCTTTTCGGAAAATAGTCGTGTCCCTCGAACATGGGCGTTTTAGCAAAGACCCTCGATAAAAGATCGTAGTCCCTCGATGATCCTCAATGTTGCCTTCGGTAAATGATCTAGTCCATAAACGACATTGCTAAAACGTCCCATAGGTTACCTTCTATGACTATACAAACGTCCCACGCCCGTCCCTTCACATCCAACGATGGGGTTTCTTACCAAAACAATGGTAAGATAACAACACCTAAAGGAGGAGAAAAAGAACGTTTAAGACCTTTTGAGTAGGTAGTTTGCCTTTAGTTGCTCTCTTGCTCACAACAAAAACATTTTATACACCAACATTTCACTTTGAAACATTTTTCAAAAGACAAAACACTTTGTACGCGTTCTTATAGAGACGAGAACCATTACAAAGACATTCTTTTTCAAAATAATTTCAAAACCCACACCACAAACACACTCTCAAACAAAAAGCACATGATCTAGCAAGAAACTAAGAGCCCGTAGATAACTATGGATGAAAAGGGTGCTAACACCTTCCCTTTTCATAATCTACCCCCCGAACTCAAGAAAATAATCTCGAAAGGTCTTTCCTATTATTTTTAGCCTTTCCTTTTGGATAAAAGAAAAGTCGGTGACGACTCTTGCTAACCGCAACAATTGTGATCAAACGCAAAACACCCAAGTCAGTTCTCCCACCGTGTTACAGAACTGGAGACTCTGCTGGGGAAATACTTAAAAAAATAGGGTTACCTTAGGGATAGATCACCTTTAATTGCTTTCCTTTGTTTGACTTTGTTTGCTTTACATTATGGTTCCTTGTTTGAGTTTGTTTTGATCTTATACCCGAATCTAGGGCACCTTTTTAGGTAAGTAGCAATAGATTGTTGAAATTGTACGATATAGACCGATATGGTTGAAACAATGGCTACGTTAGTGTGACGCATTTGTTGGTACAGGTATCCCTTGTGTTGAATCGAGGAGAATACGGGGCCGTTGAGCAGCTTCATGAAGCACTAACTGACCTTAGGACCTTAATTGAATAACTTGGCCATTAGGATGTAGTGAGATAACCGATTTCGGTGGAAAGCTGAAAATTGGTCGATACTCGATACTACACTCATTGAGATTGGACTTTTGGGATATCTCGGTCGCAAGAAAATATTGATTGTGCTGAGAAAATGCCTAAAAGAAAGGTCAGTGATATTGAGATCCTTTAGAACCCGGTTACTATTACTAGGACAGGTTGAGCTGACTAAACTTCAAGAGGGTACTTACCTGCAAACCCCATGCAAGCCTAAACCTAAGGACTTGTCTTCTTTGTGTGTACATGATAACTTGCTTACTTGTACATAACATCATAAACATCATAACATCATAAGCATTCTCACTAACCATTTCAAGGATTTAGGAATTTATCTTTGTTTTGTTTTATAGGCCATGAATCACGTCCGAAGGAATACCATCTGAATCAGCTTCGTGAAAGCACACCCTCAACTCCAAGAGTTAGCATCAAGAGTGCCCAGAGATTCTCCTTTTACCAGGAAATATGGTCGACTCCTCAGTTTGGCTACCTCCAATTTCCAAGAGGAAATGATGTGTGTGCTCTTCCAATTCTTTGATCCCATACATCATTGCTTCACCTTTCCTGACTATCAGTTGGTACCTACACTAGAAGAGTTATCTCTACTATTAGGAGTGCCCATGCTTGATCAGATACCGTTCAACGGTCTAGAAGGGATTTTGAAACCTGAAGTCATCGCCGAAGCTTTGCATCTGAAGAGAGCCGACATCATAGTAAATTGGGAGACAAGAAGCGGAGTCAAAGGGTTCCTAGCCAAGTTTCTATTAGAGAAGGCTCGTTCATTCTAGGAAGATATGGATTTTCAAGCCTTTGAAGATATCCTGGCCCTTCTAATCTATGGTTTGGTTCTATTTCCCAATTTGGACCAATTCATAGATGTGAGTGCCATCAAAATCTTTCTTTCTCGTAATCCTATACCTACTTTGCTCAAAGACATCTTACATTGTTTCCATACTCTCACTATGAAGAAAAGAGGTACTCTCTTGTGTTGTATTCCCCTACTCACTATTGTAACCCAATTTTCCCCCTAAGATCCCTTCATCATACCATGTTGATTCAATCACAACAAGATCACATTAGGGATTTTGGTTCTCCTCCTTGTCTTTAGCTTTTATCTTTGAGAAATCACCAAGCATATTGACTTGTTTCCTTTTGTAATCATGAATGTTTTGTCTTGATTTTATTTTTAATTAATGAAATGTAATATTGGTTTGTCTTACTTGTTGATAATGTATGTCAAGGCAATGTGGTTTATCAAGTTGATCCATGGGTTCATGAGTTTATTTCGATGCCCTAGTCAATAAAGCTTGAGAAGTTCAAATCTCATCATTAAGGTTATGTTGGAAGAAATGGAATGTCAAGGTTTATCTTGGTTCACCACATTTCAAAGTTATCAAGATTGATTCAAAAGTACAAGGGGTTGATTGAAGAAGTTGTCTTGGTTGGACAAGGAATTGTTCCCATTGGTCACAAGTGCATGTTTCTCTCAATTCTCAAGATATGGAAGTGGTTTTAGTTGCTATGAGTTCTCATTATCATCCTCAACAACTCCTATATGTTGGTACAAGAAGGTTGTTTAAAATTGTCAAAGTTCCTCAAAGCATTTTCTTGATCTAGGAGCTAGGGTTTTGAATTTCAAAGAAGTATATCTTGCTCATATTTTGGTATTTTTAAGTGATTCCAAAAACATCCTTCTCTTTAAAGGGCTATTAATAAATCACTTCAAAAGTTTCAAGGAGTTTTCATTTGGAAGAAACTTGATGATGAAGAAAGATTACAAGTCCTCCAGATGAACCCCCATTTTCCTATGTGTGACTTCAAATGATCATAACTTGGTCAATTTTTATCACCTTGAGCCCACTCTTTTTCCACAATTATCTTGAGAATGTGAACTTTATGCCTCTTGTTATGTTCAAAGTGATAAAATGGATGGAATATGCCCTAAGGATACAAAAGATTATAGGTTATTTCATGATTTTTGCCAACTTCAACAATTCATAACTCTCTCAATTTTTGGAGATTTTTAATGGTTCAAGTTTCAAAAAGTCATTCAAGAGGTCTATTTCATGCCATAATTTTTAGTCAAGAGCAAATTCCAAGTGGAAGGCCATGTTTAGATGCAAAACATTATAGGTCACTTTTGGAGAAAATTTTGAAATATTTCTAAGTATGGAAAGTCAACCTTTTTCCCCAACTTTGACTCAATGCAACTTTCATCTCAAGCATCCATTTGATTCCATTCTTTTTCCATTGCAAAGCTTGTAATCTCATCTTTCTAAAGTATCAAGAATCATGCCTTAAGACCCTTTGAGCTGAGAATATCATTGGATTGAACTTGGTAACTTGGAGCTGGAGTTTCTTCATAAGTTAGAATTTGAAAATCATGTTTTGTCCTCTAAACATCAAATTAGCACCCGTTTGTGATCTAAACATGTTTAACCAAGTTTCCAAAGTGGATTAGAGCCTTAAAACGCAAGGATTGGGTGAGTTTTGATGCAAATCAGATCACACTTTACTCGTGCATCAGGTTCAAACGATTTACCTCCAAACTTCATCATTTCACATGCTTAAACATTCCATTTGATTCCCTATAAATAGAAGGTCATCCCCCATTCATTTCCTCAAGCTTTGAGAGCCAAATACACTATGTCAAAACCTCACACGAACTTCGAATTTTTGAAATCAGTTTCTGAGATTCAAGCCTTTTCTTCCAAAATTCTTTGCATATTCATCTTCCTTAAGCATCATATAAACTCTCCAGCACTTAAACCAAGCAAAATGAGCTATAATTCAAGCTACAGAAGTCCAGTTTCAGAGCTTCTTTCTTGAACTTCGAAAAGGTAGAATTCTCCACCATTTTGATCCAAATAAAGCACTAACATGTTCTACTCCTTCTCTTGATTCTGGTGCTTCTTACAATTTTTGAATCCATTGAGAATTGAGAGAGAAATCTCAAATAAAGGTGTTCGCTATTTTCTGGGTTTTTGATTCATATCTCTTTGCATACCTTATATAAATTTGGCGCGAAGGTGGTGTTAAGATCGTCTTGAAGAGATGAATCCAATGATACTGGTATGGGATCCTAATTTTTCCATTTGAAAGATCTCACAAAATCTCCATTGCAGGGTGGCTGGAGGTTGAAGACGCTGACATGTCTCGTCTCAGCCAATGATAGCGTGCCAAACGTTTTAATTTCATTGGTTGCCCTTTTTCTGATCCTATGCGTATCTTACTAAGGTCCATATCAAGCATAACGCATCTGGTCCATTGGATTAGCTTACAAACGTGTTTTGACTATGATCTAATGGCCCACATCTTTTTGGTTTTATTTTATTTTCTGATTTTATATTTTAATTGATTTAATTTTCAAAAATTCATAACTCTTTTATTTTTTATCCAAAAATTATAAAAAAATTCACAAAAATACTTTGAATTATTTCTGATCTCATAACTATTTTTTCACATTTTTATTTTGACATTTGATATTTTTTTGCATTGTTTGCTTTGTTTTAATTATTTTAAAAATACTTTCTGACATTTTTTAATTCTTAAAAAATTTCATAAATATCATTTTGCATATTTCTGACCTTTTTGAAAATTTTATGGAATTTTATATTTATGTTTACTATTTTTGATCTATTTTCTATTTGTTTGAACAATTTTAATTAGTTTTAAAATAGTTTCTGACTTTTAAATATTGCCAAAAAATTTATAAAAATATTTGAGTCCTTTTCTGATTTTTCTATGGTCTTACTTAATTTTTATTGATTAATTTGAATATAGTTGATATTTTTCTTTCTTATTTCCATTTTAAAACATTTTTAAAACCTTTTTTTAATCTATATATTAAATGCAATATTTTTTTGTGATTATTTTCTGGCTGAATTTGGGTTGAATTTTGATCATGAACTTTATTAACATCATTGGATCCATGGTGTTGAGTCTAACTCCATAAAGATGGATGAATGATTTTAATAATAGTTTGATTTAAATTTAATTCAATGTGGTTTGTATATTCTTTCCCACCCCTTGTCATCGTGTCCCTTTCTTATTGCACTAAGTGTTATTGGAGCATGATCTCTATATCATGTCTCAAAACAAATGGTGTATAGATTGTTATTGACCGGCCTCAAAGTAGGTGCGAATTCTATATAAGTCCACTTACGATTGCTTAACATAGCGCTAAATTTTGTCCCGATTCGAATAAATGATCATTTGTGGCTCAAACCTATGTTTGCAAGCCTAAGTATGTTAATTTGATCTCTTTGATCCAATAACATTGAGATTCATTGTGTGGAGGCTTTGGTTCTACCAATCCTCTAATGGATCTATAACACTTTTGGTCAACACGGATCACTTAAACATCATTGATCATTAAATGGTATTTTTGATAATTCCAGATGAATGATATACTTGACAAAAAGCAAATGCAACTTGTTGTGAGGAGGCTTTGGTTCTTCCAATCCTCTAATGAGTTCCAAATGCAAGTTTCAAGATGGTCATCCAACTAACCACTAATTATTAAATTGTTTTACTTTATGCTTTTATTTTTATGCTTTATGTACCATTTACTTTAAGCATTACATTTCATGCCATTTTTATTTTGCTCACTTGAGCATTTATATTCTTGTTATTCTTATTTTGCTCACTTGAGCTTTTCCCTTTTTTAAGACACCTAATAATCAACATGAACTATAACAACTTAAATGATACTTGGACTATTTGGTTACTATCCTTGGCATTATGGAGTATTGGACTTCTTTGACTTAGGATTAGAAACATTGGCCTATGTTGGAGACCTTATGACCTTAATTGATATTTTGTCTGGAGTTCTTGAGGTTTACCTCAGGATATTGGGTTGTTTATTTGTTTTATGTGCAGGTTATTGTGATTACATTCTTTGTTTGTAGTCTGGAATTCACCCGTATACAGCCGTTACTCTGCCCAATTTTTGTGAAGACTTAATACACTTGAAGTTTGGTTCTCTCAAGAGGTCTAGTATCTTTGCTTTCTTGGTTCCAATCTAAAGAATGTGAATTTTATCTTGACTCATAATGTCAATTATTGGCTTCTTGTTGGTTAGATGGGTCTTATCCCTAGCTTTTACCTTATGCTTTAGGATAGTCTCTTCTTCTCCTCCCATCTTCTTTAATTTCAAAAATCTTCTTCCTCCTTTTGAAAACTCTTCTTGTTTTGAAACTTGAACCACTTTCATAATAAACTTAGACCAAGGTCCATGCATTTTCAAAACCTTTTCATAAATAAACTTCAATCAACTTAATAATACCTTGACATTTTTTGTGAGAAGACTAAAAGTCAATCAATCTCAATTCAAACCATTTTTCCACTTTGGCTTTTACTTTAAACTTTTCTCAAAAAAAATTAGACTCTTGTCAATCCTTGTAGTGATGCAAACAACTATACTTCTATAATATGTAGTTAAGTGAGATATTTTCCACTTGGGTATTGAGTGAGGCATTGTTGATTTTAAAATCCAAGCCATATCCTCCACTTTGAGATGATGCAAATTCTTCTTTCTCATAATTGTGGGAAGTAAGTATGTTTTTCCACACGGACAATGACGATGATGTTTTATCTCATAAAATTAACCAACACACTTGTGTTTTAAAAATTTTAAAGGTGAGCTACGTGTACCCTAATCCCCTATTGCACGAAAGATGGTACGTAGGCACTAAAGATTCGCAACCGCGGAGGGTGCAAAAAAATCATAAAAAAATACTTCTTTTCTCACCTCCTCCATCTATTTTTTATACAACATTTTATATCCAAAATATACATATTTTTCAAAGAGGTTCCTGCGGAGTACCATAGATGTTTAGGGTGCTAATACCTTCCCTTTGCATAACCGACCCCCTTACCTAGAATCTTTCCCACTCTTTTGGATTATTCTCTCTTTTCCCATTCCTTTGGAAACAATAAAGCACGGTGGCGATTTTTATTTTGATCTATATAAGTCTAGTCAATCCAATGGAATAGTCTTAAAACATTTCGACTGATACACTTGCCAAGTGGTTCACTTCACACCTACCTCGATCAACATTGAAGAACGATCAAAGATTGACATGGTCTCAAAGGATGATGTCTCTCAACCACTCTGATATTCATTGGTGTTCGAGATCCTTGGAAGATACTTCTATCATTGACCGTTTTGGGGAATTCCCTAACGTCCCTCTGCTTGGCATTAGGGGAGGTATCACTTACAACCCTTGCTTAGCTTTACGACAGTTTAGGTATGCCCAAAGAGATGGTCCTCCTGAGATGCTCATCCAGGGTTTGGTGTTCGACTACGAAAGCGACGATCAAGGCTACCGCCAGAGGTTTATACAAGCTTGAAGATGGTAAACAAGGTGGATAGTAGGACATTGGGACACAAGAATTCCATTCCCCTTGAGCCTTACCTTAGGTGGGTGCGAGCTCGCTCTCAGAGTCTCGTAATGCCTTAACCATCCATCTTCCCCGTTATCATGGAGCCTGTTGCTGAAGGAGATGTATCGTATATTGTCCTTCACCCCAACATGCCTACCTCTCTCGAAGACTTGCAAAAAGATTGGATTCAGCTAAAGGAAGAACGAGACACTTTCGAAGCCCAATTTTATACCAATGAGAAGAAGGTTTTGGTACTCACCAAGAAGCTTCATGAAGAGTGGAGTCTGAACGCCTACATCACACCAAAGAGGATGCATCCAACCTTTTTATCATAGGAGTTTTTGTATTTTATTTCTTTCATTGTAAGCCCAAAGAGGCATGATGTACGCGAACTTGAATTTATTAATATAACTTGTGTTTCATTTTGTCTAAACAAATTTAAATCTCTAATTTCCTTGAAATCATTTGCATATGCATCTTCATTCATCATAACACGAACAGGTTTCTTACAACAGGTCTCCTTATCTTTCTACTATTTTTTCAGTGAGATGGATATTGAATAGACAGTAAAGGATTTCCAAGCGCAGAAAGCTCAATTTCAACAAAAATGTTCTTGACTCTGGCAAAAGGACGAGAGGATTTGAAAACTTTGCTGATCAAAGAAAAGAAGAAGAAAGTGAAGAAACCAGCCGATGTTTTGAATATGGGAAGAAGGTTCAAAGGACCGGCCAGACGAACTCTAGATTTCGCGACCTCATCGGGTGAAGGAGATAATCAATAAGGGAAAAACAAGGAAGTGAATGACCATCCAGAGTCTGAAGAAGAAGAAGAGGTTGATTACTTTGAAGAGCAGTATCCTCCAGCTGATGATAAATACAAGCAGGTGGAGGATCGGCTCAATGCTATGGAAATCCAAAGGGTACCCGGATTGGATTTTGAAGAGCTAGGACTTGTCTCAGGGGTTGTTATCCAACAGAAATTCAAGGTCCCCACTTTTTCCAAATATGATGGTGTCTCTTGTCCAAAGCTGCATTTAAGGTCATACGTCAGGAAAATTCAACCCCATACTGCCGATAGGAACCTATGGGTACATTTCTTCCAAGAGAGCTTATCAGGGATACAGTTGGATTGGTTCTATCAGTTGGAAGGTACTAATATTTGCAATTGGGAAGATTCGGCTGCCACTTTTTACAAGCAATACCAGTATAACACAGACTTAGCTCCAACTCAAACACAATTACAAGGCATGTCTATGGGTGCAGGTGAAGGTTTCAAAACTTATGCTAAAAATGGCGGGATCTCACGGGAAGAGTCCAACCCCCTCTATCTGACAGAGAATTGGTGGATATGTTCTTAGGCACATTATCTGGACCATTCTTCAACCATTTGATCGGAAGCTGCTCGGCTGGATTTGCCGAATTAATCATGACAGGTGAACGAGTAGAAGCGGGTATAAAAAGTGGCAAAATTCAAAGAGATGTATCCTAGAGCGTGATGAAGATACCCTTTATAGGAAAGAAGGAATTCAGTGTTGCATACGACCATAGGAATCAAAACAAAACTGAATGTCGCCCAACGGTAGGGGCTGTTATGATTTCCAATCCTGCACCAAATCAACAGCGAAATTATCAACGCAGGCCAGAGGTGCCCATGAGACGATTCACCCGAATCAACATGACCTTATCCCAAGTTTTGTCATGTCTTTTGAAGTCCAATCTGGTGACCCTAAAAGAAGCTCCCAAGAACCCCAATACAGCTTCTCCTTGCTACAACTTGAATGCTCGATGTGCCTATCATTCTGAAAGCCCTGGGCATGATACAAACGATTGTTGGGCCTTGAAGAATAAGATACAAGACCTTATCAAGGCGAGATAGATTGAGTTTGATCCCCCAGAAAAACCTAATGTGATAACAGTGCCAATGCCCAAACACGGTCAAGGTGTCAATGCTGTTGATGATGAGTGTTTTGTTTCCTCCGTGAATGATTTAACTACTCCTCTTTTGACCATTAAACAGAATCTATTGCGAGCCGGTATGTTTCCGGGTTGTGATGAAAGTTTCCAATTATGTGTGTCTCTACTCAATGGTTGTTTGTTACTGAAGATGGGCATCCAGCGTTTGATGGATAACAAAGAAATCTTGTTTGAGAAAGATCCTCTTATCAGAAATTCCTGTGAAAAAGTCTCGATAATCACCATTTCCGACAATCCTCCCAAGGTCTCCACCAAAAGACCCGTTAGGATTACATCTGTTCCAAAGTATGCTCCCCTAATCATCACCATACCAAGGCCAATACCATATTCTTCGGATAAAGTTGTTCCCTAGAATTATGGGGCTGACATCTATTACTACAGTGTCAAGCAAGATTTGTTGGTTGTCCAAGACAAAATTGAGAAAGACACTGATCCTGAAGTCGTCAATATCGTTGGGACCAGTAAGATAACAATAAGTGGAAGAATCTTCTCACTTGAGATCTCTCCAAAGACCATTGCTACTCCTGTAATTATTTTCGCTACCGCTCCTACCAGCATTCCCAGTAATACTCATATTAACAATCCTACTATTATCCTTGCTGCCAAGACCAGGGGCAAGGAGGTGTTACCTGAGCATGTCCAGACGAAGGCGCATCCAGAGGATATTCCTGAAGCTTCTAGAAAGGAGATAGAGGAGATGCTAAAAATAATCAAGAAAAGTGACTACAACGTCGTGGAACAATTGGGGCAGACCCCCTCGAAAATATCAATGTTGGCCTTACTTATGTGTTCTGAGGCCCATGCCAAAGCCTTGGTAAAGTTTCTAAAGACCTCCCACATACCCCAAGAGACCTCCATTGACCAATTTGAGAATTGTGTGGCCAGTCTAATTGCTGGTAACAAATTGGGCTTTTCTGACGTTGACTTGACTTCTAAAGGAAGGAAACACAACGATGCCTTGCACGTCTCCATTGAGAGCAGGGGCACTGCGCTGGCCCATGTTCTGGTGAATACGGGCTCATCGCTGAATGTTTTGCCCAAAAATGCTCTTGACCGGCTAGACTGCGAGGGACTCACTTTAAAGCCGAGCAACATTATAGTGAGGATCTTTGATGGTTCTAAGAGGATAGTGCACGGAGAAGTTGACATCCCTATAAAATTTGGTGTTGTAACCCAAAATTTTCCCTCCCATATTTCTCAAAACATTGCAAGAAAAATCTCCAAGTGGCTTAAGGATGCTCAAGAGTTTGTCAGACAAGCTATCTCCTAAGGCAGTTTACCCCAAATTAGGGTTTTGTGTTGCATCAAGATCCTTTAATCCAAGTGACCCCAAGTGCTCACCAATGTCCTAATATGTTCTCAATATCATCCATGTCAAATTTCAAACCTTGAAGAGGAAGTTTGCTCAGTCAATTGCTCAAAGGTCCAAAAATCGACTGTGCTAGGGCAAAAGTCAACTGTGACCTACAAACAGTAAAACTTCAAGATTTTTTGTCATCATTCTCATTTTGAAGGATATTTCATCATTTGATAAAGGGTTGATCATGATTCATCAAGGATTGCTCAAAATTCATCAAGATTCAAAAGTTGCTAAATTAGGGTTTTGTAGGAAAAGTCAACCCAACTTTGACCAAGCATAACTTTCTCATACTTTATGCGAAATGACCCATCCAAAGACCATTTTTAATAATATGCAATTCCCTATAATCCATATTTATACCCCAAGTTCAAAAAATGCACTCATAAGAAGTTATGAATTTGGACATCATAGGTCATTTTGAAAAGTCAACAAAAACACCTTTTTTGTCAAAGCTTCTAACTTGAGCACGGAATATCAAAATTAGATGAGACAAAGAGTGTTGGTTAGAGGACATCTCAAGATTTCTAAAAAGGCCAATAACACCTCCAAAAGTTCAAAATTGAAGAAGTTATGTATTGTTGAAGTTAGACTTTTTTGTAAAATTGCCAAAAGTCAACTATCCCCAAAACTTCAAATTTTGCCAAATGGGCCCATTCTTTTTCACTTGATTTGAGTTTGCCTTATTGCCGACGTGCCCTAGCTCCAGCCATGTGTCCATATCACATTTTTATTATTTAATTTGATTTTTATTTGAATTAATTCATTTTAAATCAAATAAAATCACATAAAATCTAAAGTATTGATAACACATGATTTTTTGGCTATTTCAGGCTCCAAATACAGCTATCATGGCAATTGAATTCGTATCAAGGTCTTTATGCACAAGAATATATGATTTGGATCAAGTTTGGAAAGGTTTTAATGGAAGATCAAATCAAATATGCAATCATCAATATGGAGAGATTTGGACCAAGTTTTTCACCCTAATCCAATGTACAATACATAAGCAAGCTACATGCACGAAAAATAGGGTTAGAGAACGCTTGAGGAGGCAGAACCAACTTGGCAAAAATCACAAAAAAAGCTTGAGATCGAAATCAATCATAGAGGCATTTGCAGGGCTTGAAAGTTGTCTCAATCGATTGTTGGCCATCTCCAGAAGCTAATACAATCCTAACCAGGCATTTTTGAGCATCCTAAAGCACTATAAGTACATCACGGATCCGCTTCCTTCTTGAAATCGTAAATCATTATTCTGGCATCCATTGAGTAAAATAATGGCATATTTGTAATCACAAGAACATTTGAAAACTTTTGGCATCATTTAATTTCATTTATCTAACCTGTATTGCAAACCACCATAGTTAGGGTTTCTTGGACGTTTTTGGGAGTTTTCGTTTCAGGTGTAATTGAGCTACATGATGGATATGGTTGCGTCCAGGGGTGTGAGACGAACTCAACCCTATCCTTAGAAATTATTTTCAAAGCCTGAGGAGGATTTTTGAATGATGCTGCGTTTTTAGTTGCGGATGAAAATCCGCAAGTAAATTTACAGGGTTTTGAGGAAGGGGACGAAGAGTTGTCACTCGTCCATTGGGCCATTCAAAAATTATGCGCGTTTTTTTTGTTTTTTCTGGCATTTGATTTGTTTTTATATATATTATATTGTTTGTATTAATATTAACAAAACAACAACACGCCCCAGCGGTTGCCATGTAAGCCTTAAAGCGTTCCAAGGCTGGAGGTCAGGGGTTCGATCCCTGCCTCCAGCAAATTGCCTTTTCTCAAATATTTTCAGGAGATCACATGCATGGTAAAGCCAGATCCACACCATACTCCTTCACCAATCCAAGCGCCAGATGGCCAATGGCCAGATCTGATGGTCAATGATTGGAGGTCCACCAAAAGCCAAGTCAACATGCCTGCACTGGATCCAAAAAGTCCACACGGACCAGCTTGTAATGGGCCAAGAAATTACTTCCAACACCTCCTAATCAGGCCCTTTTCTTCTACTTTTTTTATTTATTTTGTTTATTTAATTTAATTGCTTTATTTTAATTAATTACTAATCAATCATAATTTTTCCTTTTTATCAAAAATCATCAAAAATATTTTTATCCCATAAATTTCAAAATTCTTTTTTTTAAATACTAATTAATAAATTTAGGTTTTTAACTCTAGGAAACCTTAATTTATTTTGTAAATCAATAAAATTAATTAGACTTAATTAGATTTTAACTACTAATTTAATTATTTTATTTTCTTTCTTAAATTAATAAAAATTCCAAAAATATGTCACTAATTATTTTTTCCATTAATGTATTTAATAATTAATTTAGCTTTTAATTTAATTTCTTTTCTTAAAATAAAAACAACAAAAAAAGCACTTTCTTTCAAAAAGGTCAAAACCCTAAATTTCGCATTCGATGTAATTTCCCGCGCGCTTTATTTATTTTTATCCAATTATGTATCTGCTTCCGGTATGTAATAGATAATTAGGACATTTTATTTATTTACTGCTTTATTTTATTTTCAAAGGGTTGCTTTTGGTGATGTAAATACCCGACGCCTTGTAATTTAATTTCCGCACTTTAATTTCCGCAAATTATAACTGCTAGATGTTTGATAATAGGGTTTGCATGACAAGACTGAATGCTTAATCTTAAAATCAAATTCGATCATCGTTAACATGTGCAAAGATAAAAATAACTGAAAACGACACACTCGCACATGCGCACTCCTAGGGTACACCCCACTTGGTTGCCTTCGTACACGGTCATTGAGTATAGGTTGTTTTAGAGGTCGTCCTATTGTCTAAAAGATCATAGTTGCCTCGAAACAGTTGCCTTGGATATCATTGCCTCGAATAAAAGATCTAAGACATTAGGGTTACCGCTAAGGCGTCCTAACATTGCTTTAGTGACCGTATGTCCCTCATTCGAATTGACCCTCAAACTCCAACGACGGTGCTACCTACTCATTAATAGTGGGATAGCATTGTCTAAAGCAAATTAGCATAGAACGATTCTTTTTCAAGTAGGTAGATTAGTTCTTAGATACTTTCTCATCTAAAACAAAAACTTTTTCACACTTACACTTTTACGAACAAGTTTTCAAAAACACTTCATTACACTCTTGAAGACAGACGCAAGAGTTAAATCGAAGTTAAAACAAAAACTTTTCAAAACCCACAAGCATAAAGAAAACAATTTTGAAAATGATGAGCAAGTACCTAATAGCCCGTAGATAACTACGGATAGAAAGGATGCTAATACCTTCCCTTTCTATAATCTACCCACCGTATCACAGAACTGACGACTCTGATGGGGAAGATTTATAAGTGGGGTGTACCTTAGGAATAGTTCATAATGTTTTCAATTGCTTGACTTGTATGCTTTATCTTTGTGGGTTGAATCGGAGTTACTATAGATCCTAACCCAGATCTGGGGGACAACCTTTAGGTAAGTAGCAATAAACTGTGAGGGAACTGTACGGCGTAGACCGATACGGTTGAAGCAGTAGCTACGTTGGTGTGGCACTTTAGTATGTACCGATATCCCTTGTGGCGCAACAAGGAGAATATGGGTCTGCTAAGGGGTCATTAAGCACCAACTGACCTTAGCACCTATAATTGACCAACTTGGCCATAGAACAGTAGCAGTATGCTACACTCATTGAGCCAAACTCTCGCGATGATTCCGGTTGCAAGAAAAGGTTGCCAAACTGGAATTATGACCGATCAAGGGTGGTCAGTGATATTGAGATCCTCTAGAACCCGGTTACTATTACTAGGACAGGTTTGAACCAACTAAACTGAAACAGGGTAATACCTAAACTCCTTGCCAGCCTAAAATCTAAGGGCTATCTGTGTGACTTGCTTGCCCTT
Source organism: Vicia faba (assembly GCA_948472305.1). NCBI lineage: Eukaryota > Viridiplantae > Streptophyta > Magnoliopsida > Fabales > Fabaceae > Vicia > Vicia faba. The sequence goes on from OX451738.1 coordinate 91,783,451, forward strand.
ACCATGTTTGTTATCTGTGAATACTTGTGGTGTGTTTCTATCATGACATCATGATATCATGACATCATGACATTGCATGCATCTTGCATTAGACTAACCCATTTCAAAGGCAGAGGGGATTCATCTTTGCTCTGTTTTGTAGGTCATGGCACCTATGCGTAGAAACACTATTCGGATCCGCTTTGTCCAGGTTCCCACTCAGCTTAGAGATTTGGTTGCAAAGGTTCTCGATACTACCTCCTTTATCAGAAGACGTGGGCACCTCCTTGGTTTGGTCACTTCCAAATTAGACGAGCAGATGATGAGGGTTCTGTGCCAGTTCTTTGATCCATTATACCACTTCTTCATGTTCCTGGACTATCAGTTAGTCCCTACTCTGGAGGAGTTCTCTGATCTACTTGGTATCTCCATTTTAGAGCAGACCCAGTTTACAGGTTGGGAGAAAGTCCTTAGGCCGAAAGAGATTGCTTCAGCCCTCCATCTGACAAAGGCTGAGATAATGTCTAACTGGGAGACTCGAAGTGGGATAAAGGGCTTCTTGGCTGAGTTCTTGGTTGATCGGGCTAATTAGTTTTGGGACAGTCTAGACTTTCAGGCATTTGAAGACATTCTGGCTCTTCTCATTTATGGTTTGGTGTTGTTTCCTAACTCAGACTCCTTTGTTGACGTGAATGCGGTGAAGATCTTCATTTCCCGTAATCTTGTGCCCACTCTCTTGGGTGACATTTTTCACTCTCTTTATGTCTGTACTACTCGGAAACAGGGAACCCTTATGTGTTGTGCACCATTGCTGGCGAGGTGGTTTATTTCTCACCTCCCCAAATCAGTTTTGAAGAACAAGGAAGGCATGGGTTGGGCCTACAGGATTATCTCTCTCTCTCACAATGACATCATCTGGAGTACTAAGGACATGGAAGAAGTGGATATTATTGATCGCTGTGGGGAGTACCCAAATGTTCCACTACTTGGAGTTCGAGGAGGGATCACCTATAGTCCTTGTCTGGCCTTACGTCAGTTTGGGAGAGCTAGGAGGGACGGACCTCATGATTTGCTAATGCCAAGCATTGTCTTTGACTTCCAAGGGGATAGTGACGAGCATCGCCGCAGGTTCATACGAGCTTGGGACAAGGTGCACCGGTCTGATCCACGCGAGTTAGGGATGAAGACCTCTCTTTTGATGGAACCATATCTCCGATGGGTTCGTATACATGCTCTAAAGCTAGGAATGTCGTACGAAGCTATCTTGCCTGTGATTGTTAAGGTTGCTGATGAAGAAGGGGTTCCTCCTACCATCCTACATCCGTACATGCCAACTGACATTGGGGCATTAAAGAGGTCTTGGATGCAGCTAAGAGAAGAGCGGGATACTTATAGAGAAAAGTATCACGAGCAGGAGCGGAAGATTCTAAAGCTTACAAGGCAGCTGGAGAATGAGAAGGTGCTCAACGACTATGTCAGCACCAAAGGGAAACGACCATGGGAGCGCTGATTTCTTTTGATTATTTCTAGTCTTGATTTACTTTCCAGTTTTTATTTCTTGTAACGCCTTAAGGGCATTTGTCAAACATTGTTTCAGATTTATCTAATAAAAGTGTGTTTCATTTTGGTTTACGAATTTGAATCTCTCGACGTCTTTGAAATCATATCATACGCATTTCATTCCATGCACCTCATTATAGGTACCATTACAGGTCTCTTATCTTCTTCGCTTTTTATTTCAGCACATCATGTCTGCTGAAACATCAACTGATCAAGCTATCAAGGCTCTACAAGCTTAAAACGCTCAATTTCAGGAAATGTTCATGAATTTGGCTAAGGGTCAGCAAGATCTGAAGACTCTTATCTTGAAGGATAAGAAGAAGAAGAAGAAGAAGAAGAAGAAGAAGAAGAAGAAGACGGTCCTCCTGAACATGGGTCGCAGATTCAGAAACAATTTGCGAGATGAAGTTAATTTATCCCACTCATCTGGAGGGGGAAAATCAGGAAGAAAGGAGGGCTCCTAGCCCTGTGGTTTCTGACAACGAGACTGACTTTGACGAAGACCAGTATCCTCCGGCTGAGGATAGGTATAAACAGCTTGAAGACCGGTTAAGTGCGATGGAGATCGAGAAGGTACCTGGATTGGACTTTGGTAATTTGGGTTTGTCATATGGGGTGGTGATTCCCCACAAGTTTAAAGCAACAATCTTTGCTAAATACGACGGGGTCTCCTGCCCAAAGCTACACCTCCGTTCGTATGTTAGGAAGATTCAACCATACACTGCTGATAAGAACCTCTGGATCCATTTCTTTCAAGATAGTCTCTCAGGGACTCAACTTGAATGGTTTTACCAACTGGAAGGAGCTAGTATCCGTAATTGGGAAGACCTTGCTGCTGCTTTTTACAAGAAGTACCAATACAATGCTGACCTCGCTCCCACGCGTACCCAACTCCAGTGTATGTCTATGGATGCGAGCGAAGGTTTCAAAGACTACGCTCAGAATTGGAGGGACCTTGCTGGAAGAGTACAACCCCCGCTGGCTGATAGGGAGTTAGTAGATATGTTTCTGGGGACCTTGTCTGGTCCGTATTTCAACCATCTGATTGGAAGTTCATCTCCGGGTTTACTGAGCTGATTATGACCGGGGAAATAGTTAAGGTCGGTATCAAGAGCGGTAAGATACAGAAGGGTTCTTCATCAAGTACCGAGAAGAAGCCTTTTAAGAAGGAGTCCAGTGTTGTTTATAGTTCAAAGAGCCATAATAGACCTGAACATCGCCAAGCAATCAATGCGGTTGTTATATCAAGACCAACTGTTGCCACGCAACGCAACAATCAGCCAAGAGCCGAGAGGCCGCGAAGAAAATTCACTCAGCTTCATATGACCCTGTCTCAGATTCTACCGCAGTTGTTAAAGACCAACTTGGTGATTCCTAAGGAAGCCCCGAAGAACCCCAATACAACATCACCGCTGTACAACCCGAACGCCCGCTGCGCTTTTCATTCTGATAGCCCGGGGCATGATACGAATGATTGTTGGATCTTGAAGAATAAGGTAAAGGATTTGATTGATGTTAAGGAAATTGAATTTGAAGCGCCCGAAAAACCTAATGTCATAACGGCTCCTATGCCAAAACATGACACGGGAGTAAATGTTATTGGGGAAGATGATGATGAAGAGTTTGATATCGACAGTTGGATTTACCCAACTACCGATGGTGGCCTGAGCAATTGGACAGCAAAGGATTCCATGCCCGTTTCTGTTATCACACAGTAATGAGACTTTTGTTTTGAATTTGTAACAGACAATTTTTAAACTTTACGGCCCGGTGCCTTACCCGAGACACCGTGGCTTTGTTTGTGAGGGCTTTATGTACGTCATTGTCATATATCATTAAAAAAAGCATTGGACGTTTCTTGCATTTTAAATTTTGTGCTCCTTGTTTTTCTCTTTATCTTGCAAAACAGCTATTTTACACACACTCACATATACAGGTCTACATCCACTATGGATCCCACTGATAACAACTCTGCTACTGCCGATTATGACTTCGAAAGTCCGATCAACTTAGCCGAAGACGAAGGTGAAGATGATTGCGAAGTGCCTGGGGAACTTGCTAGACTGTTACTTCAGGAAGAGAGGGCCATAAAGCCGCATGAAGAGCCAGTGGAAACAGTGAATCTGGGTACAAAGGTAGACAAGAAAGAGGTCAAGATCGGTGCAAATCTGGAAGCTAGTGTTAAGCAACGGCTGATTCAGATGCTGTGTAACTATGTTGAGATCTTTGCTTGGTCTTATGAAGATATGCCTGGGTTGGGTACCGATATTGTGGTTCACCGATTTCCTACCAAGGAAGACTGTCCTCCAGTAAAATAGAAGGTTCGCCGAATACGCCCAGAGATGTCTGAGAAAATCAAGGCCGAAGTTATGAAGCAGTTTGATGCCGGTTTTCTAGCAGTTACTTCTTACCCGCAGTGGGTTGCCAACATGGTCCCAGTGCTGAAGAAGGATGGTAAGGTTCTAATATGTGTTGACTATAGGGATCTGAACAGGGCAAGTCCCAAGGATGACTTCCCTCTACCTCATATCGACATTTTGGTTGACAACACCGCACAACATAAGGTCTTCTCCTTTATGAATGGTTTCTCCGGTTATAATCAGATTAAAATGGCTCCCGAATACATGGATAAGACAACCTTTGTTACTCAATGGGGTACCTTTTGCTACAAGGTCATGCCTTTCGGATTGAAGAATGCTAGGGAAACGTATCAGCGCGCCATGGTTGCTTTGTTCCATGACATGATCCATCATGAGATTGAGGTATATGTCAATGACATGATTGCAAGATCCCAGACTGAGGAAGAACATCTGGACCATCTTCAGAAGCTATTTGACAGGTTGAAGTTGTACAAGCTGAGGTTGAACCCAAACAAGTGCACCTTCGGGGTGATATCTGGTAAGCTGCTGGGTTTCATCGTAAATGATAAAGGCATTCAAGTGGATCCTGCCAAAGTGAAGGCTATACAGGAAATGCCAGCTCCCCGAACAGAAAAAGAAGTCAGAGGATTTCTGGGACGTCTGAACTACATTGCCCGGTTCATCTCGCACCTGACTGCTACTTTTGAGCCAATCTTCAAGTTACTGAAGAAAGATCAAGTGGTAAGATGGAACGATGAATGTTAGGCCTCTTTCGAAAGAATCAAAGAGTATCTCCAAGAGCCACCCATTCTGATGCCGCCAGTTGAAGGGAGACCTCTGATCTTATACTTGACAGTACTCGACAATTCGATGGGGTGTGTGCTAGGGAAGCATGACGAGTCTAGCTGAAAAGAGCATGCTATTTATTACCTTAGCAAAAAGTTTACCGACTGCGAGACCCGATACTCGTTGCTTAAGAAAAATTGTTGTGCTTTGGCATAGGCTGCTCGCCGGCTGAGACAGTATATGCTGACTCACACTACTCTATTGATATCAAAGATGGATCCAATCAAGTATATCTTCGAAAAGCCTGCCTTGTACGGAAGAATAGCAAGATGGCAGATGATCTTGACTGAGTATGACATCCAATACATGACTCAAAAAGAAATCAAGGGAAGTGTGTTGGCAGACCATTTGGCACATCAGGCAGTGGACGACTACCAGTCTATGAACTTTGAATTTCCGGATGAGAATATCATGATAGTGACTGACTGTGAGACACCCGGACCGGATGAAGGACCTGAGGAGGGATCCCGATAGTCTATGTACTTTGATGGAGCTTTAAATGCTTTGGGTAATGGCATTGGCGCCATGATCATATCTCCTGAAGGCTCTCATACTCTGTTTACCGCCCGACTATGTTTCAACTGCACTAACAACATGGTGGAGTATGAAGCGTGCATTATGGGTCTTCGAGCAGAAATTGACCTAAGGATTAAGTTTTTGAGTGTGTTTGGAGATTCCTCTCTCGTGATCAGTCAGATCAAGGGCGAGTGGGATACGAAACACCCAAATCTTATTCCTTACAAGAAGTATGTATTGACGTTGCTTCCGCACTTCGAAGAGATAACCTTTGAACACTTCCCTAGAGAGGAGAATCAGTTGGCAGACGCGCTAGCTACGATGTCCTCTATGTTCAAAGTCAATTGGGACAACGAGGCTCCCCGGATTACCATTGAAAGGTTGGACGAACCTGCACATTACTGTGACATTCAGACTGAAGAGACAACGGATAAACCCTGGTTTCATGAGGTGAAGAGGTATCTTGAGGCTCAGGAATACCCGGTGGGTGCATCTGTTAACGACAAGAAGTTTCTGAGGAGGTTCGCGACAAAGTTCTTCATCAACAAAGGCATTCTTTACAAGCATAACCAAGATTCAACCTTACTGCGTTGTGTGGATAAGCACAAAGCAGAAAAGATTATGGTAGAGTTACATGAAGGTACTTTCGAAACTCATTCCAGTGGACACACCATGGCAAATAAAATCCTTCAGGCAGTATATTTTTGGTCCACAATGGAAGCCGACTGTTATCAGCATTCTCGGACCTGTCACAAGTGCCAAGTCTATGCTGATAAGGTGCACATACCTCCAGTTCCTCTGAACGTCTTGACGGCTCCATGGCCTTTTGTAATGTGGGGCATCGACATGATCAGCGAAATCAGACCTTCGGCATCTAACAGGCATCGTTTCATCCTGGTAGCTATTGATTACTTTACGAAGTGGGTTGAAGCGGCTTCCTTTGCTACCGTAACCAAGAACGTCGTGGCACGGTTCATTCGGCATAATCTGATTTGTCGATATGGTGTACCAGAGAGGATCATTACGGACAATGGTACAAATCTCAATAATAAGATGATCACCGAGCTCTGTAAGCAGTTCAAGATACAACATCACAACTCTTCTCCTTACCGGCCGAAGATGAATGGGGTTGTAGAAGCGGCTAATAAGAACATTAAGAAAATTGTGCAGAAGATGACGATGACGTACAAACATTGGCACGAGATGTTACCATTTGCTCTTCATGGGTACCGTACCTCAGCGCGGACGTCAACAGGGGCAACACCCTATTCCTTGGTTTATGGCATGGAGGTTGTCTTGCCCATTGAAGTTCAGATACCCTCTCATCGGATTATGAAGGATGCAGGTTTGAGTGAAGATGACTGGATCCAAACCCGTCTTGATCAGCTGAATTTAATCGACAAAAAGAGACTTACGGCTATTTTTCATGGTCAAACGTATCAAAAACGGATGATCAAGGCATTTAACAAGAAAGTCAGACGGCAAATGGACCCCTACTTACGAAGGGCCATTTGTGGTTAAGAACATTTTCTCAGGAGGAGCTATGATTCTAACCACCATGGATGGTGACAACCTTCCTCACCCCGTCAATGCAGACATAGTGAAAAAATACTACGCATAATCAAAGACCTGCTAGGTTGACTGGCCTAGGCAAAAATAAGGGCTTCTCGGTGAACCAAAAGGGTTCGGGCAAAATAAGGGATGAAAATGAAAAAAAAACTGTACACCCGGCAAGTCGAAAACCTGAAAAGGCGGCTTGGGAAAAAAAGGGTATCCCGGTGGACTGAAAACCCGAAAGGGTGGTCCAGGCAAAAATTAGGGATCAAAGTGTAACACTATGTCTCATTGAATCACTTACGACCAGACTTCGGTATCGACTATCAAGCTCGAACGACATTAATCAATTTGATCTACCTTTAACCAAGTAGCAAAGTGATGAGATGCTCGAGGACATAAAGGCAATAGCAGAGTTAGAACCCAGTGGGATTATTCACATAGCTGTTTTCTTTGTATTTTCACAAATTGTATAAAATCTATTTGTTCGGCGGCGTTCTCTTACTAGGACGTCATCCTCTTGTACAAAAACGCCTATTTACAGGCCAAACTTCAAAATCAATACAACTCATTTTCAGATAAATTTCAAACTGTTTTTCCTTATCTGTTTTGTTTTGCAAAGAACATCCAATGTTCATTTTGATATATGCATTTGACATTAATTGCTGCTCATGAATATTTACATGTGAAACAAAAGACGATTACTCGTAATATCAAAAACAGGGGGAAATAAGAATTGTCCAAACTGTATAGTTGCTCTGTCCACCAGATACAAGGTAGATTTAGCTGAAGAATATGGCTAAAGGTACTTTCACTCCCCGCAGAGTAAGACAGTAATGATAGCTCTCCCAAGCTGAGACTTGCAACTGTGAATGAATCGGTAATATTCTCCCCAAGCAGAATTTATTTACCATCAGCACTGAAAGGTCTTAATATTCCCCAGTGGAGTATAAGAATATTCCCCGGCAGAATACAAAATATCCCCAGTGGAGTTTGAAATTTTTCCCAGTGCAGTCTGAAAAAGCTTCCCCAGTGGAGTTTGGAGAATCATCCTCAGTAGACTTTGGAAGATTTTCCCCAACAGAGCTCAAAGGATTATCCCCATTAGAGCCTAAAAGGTTATCCCCAGTGAAGTCGCAACTGAAAAATCATCCCTAGCGGAGTTCATTCCCTTCGCAAACAGGGATTCAATCCCCAACAGGATCCAGTATCACCAGCAACGGTAATTCATCCCCAGCGGAATTTATCAGTGGAATCCTCTACAGAGCATCTCTTCCCCACAGTAATCTCCTCATCAGTTTATTCCCCAATAGATTTATCCTCTCCTACAGGTTTATTCTTACAGTCATCTTCATCCGCCTTCCCCAGCGGAAGCGAAGAATTCAGCTCTTTTCTCCAGCAGCTACCCGGGATTTATTTTCTCCAACTAAAAACATCACATTCTCATACATCATGACACGTGCATATATGCATCATACAACACAATCTCATTTATTTTGAGAACATCATTGCTTGATACATATCATGCATTATATACAACTAACATATACCTTTCAGGAAGGACGCAGTTAAATTCTCACAAAATTCAAAGCTATGAAGCTTTTATCTCAGTCGAATTACTGAAAAGTTCTTAAATCTCAACAGAATTATCCTCAGTTGAATTACAGACAAAGTCCTAAATCTCGACAAAGTTCCTCTGTCGAATTACAGACGAGTTCCTAAATCTTAGTAGAGTTTTCTCAGTTGAATTACAGGCAAGTTCTTAAATCTCGACGAAGATGTTTCCCCAAGTCGAATTACTGACAAGTTCTTAAATCTCAACAGAATTATCCTCAGTCGAATTACTGACCAGTTCTTAAATCTCAACAGAATTATCCTCAATTGAATTACAGATAAGGTCCTAAATCTCGACAAACTTCCTCCATTGAATTACATTCAGTTCCTAAATCTCAGCAGAGTTTCTCAGTTGAATTATGGGCAAGTTCTTAAATCTTGATGAAGATGTTTCCCTCATTCGAATTACTGACCCGTTCTTAAATCTCAACAGAATTATCCTCGGTTGAATTACAGACAAGGTCCTAAATCTCGACAAAATTCCTCCATTGAATTACAGGCAGTTCCTAAATCTCAGCAGAGTTTCTCAATTGAATTACGGGCAAGTTCTTAAATCTCGATGAAGATGTTTCCCTCAGTCAAATTACTGACCAGTTCTTAAATCTCAACAGAATTATCCTCGGTTGAATTACAGACAAGGTCCTAAATCTCGACAAAGTTCCTCCGTCGAATTGCAGACGAGTTCCTAAATCTCAGCAGAGTTTTCTCAATTGAATTACGGGCGAGTTCTTAAATCTCGACAAAGATGTTTCCCCTAGTTGAATTACAGACAAGTTCCTAAATCTCAACAGAATTATCCTCGGTTGAATTACAGACAAGGTCCTAAATCTCGACAAAATTCCTCCATTGAATTACAGACAGTTCCTAAATCTCAGCAGAGTTTCTCAGTTGAATTACGGGCAAGTTCTTAAATCTCGATGAAGATGTTTCCCTCAGTCGAATTACTGACCAGTTCTTAAATCTCAACAGAATTATCCTCGGTTGAATTACAGACAAGGTCCTAAATCTCAACAAAGTTCCTCCGTCGAATTGCAGACGAGTTCCTAAATCTCAGCAGAGTTTTCTCAATTGAATTACGGGCGAGTTCTTAAATCTCGACAAAGATGTTTCCCCTAGTTGAATTACAGACAAGTTCCTAAATCTCAACAAAAGTACACTTCCCCAGCGGAATCTTCCACAACTACAGGTATACAAGCTCTCGCTAAGGAATCTCTTATGCGATCGACACTCCTTCAGATGGCATCTTTAAGCCCATCCCCTCGTCATCAATCTCCGAATGGCATTTGTAAACCCATTCCCGACATCACAAGGTTGATACCACTTCATGCGAGTGCAAATTTATGGGCACTCTAGTGTTCAATCCTCTTCCACCTTCGGATCATGAAAGGCACAAAAGCCAATCTACATCCTCAGGTTTAAGAAGATTGAACAGGGGCAGCTGTTGTACCCTAAAATTTTCCCTCCCATATTTCTCAAAACATTGCAAGAAAAATCTCCAACTGGCTCAAGGTTGCTCAAGAGTTGGTCAGACAAGCTATCTCCGAAGGAAGTCTACCCCAAATTAGGGTTTTGTGTTGCATCAAGATCCTTGAATCCAAGTGACCCCAAGTGCTCACCAATTTCATAATATGTTCTCAAGATCATCCATGTCAAATTTCAAACCTTGCAGAGGAAGTTTGCTCAGTCAATTGCTCAAAGGTCCAAAAATCGACTGTGCTAGGGCAAAAGTCAACTGTGACCTACAAACAGTCAAACTTCAAGATTTTTTGTAAACATTCTCATTTTTAATTATATTTCATCATTTGATCAAGGGTTGATCATGATTCATCAAGGATTGCTCAAAATTCATCAAGATTCAAAAGTTGCTAAATTAGGGTTTTACAGGAAAAGACAATCCAACTTTGACCAAGCATAAATTTCTCATACTTTATGATAAATGACCCATCCAAAGCTAATTTTTAAGAGGATGCAATTACCTACATTCCATATTCATACCCCAAGTTCAAAAAATGCACTCACAAGAAGTTATGAATTTGGACATTATAGGTCATTTTGAAAAGTCAACAAATTTACCTTTTTTGTCAAAGCTTCTAACTTGAGCATGGAATATAAAAATGATATAAGACTAAAAGGGTTGGTTAGAAGACATCTCAAGCTTTCTAAAAAGTCCAATAACACCTCCAAAAGTTCAAAATTGAAGATGTTATGTAATGTTGAAGTTGGACTTTTTTGCAAAATTGCCAAAAGTCAACTATCCCCAAAACTTCAAATTTTGCCAAATGGGCCCATTATTTTTCACTTGATTTGAGTTTTCCTTATTGCCCACGTTCCCTAGCTCCAGCAATGTGTCCATATCACATTTTTATTGTTTAATTTTATTTTTATTTGAATTAATTCATTTTAAATCAAATAAAATCACATAAAATCTAAAGTATTGATAACACATGATTTTTTGGCTATTTCAGGCTCCAAATACAGCTATCATGGCAATTGAATTCGTATCAAGGTCTTTATGCACAAGAATATATGATTTGGATCAAGTTTGGAAAGGTTTTAATGGAAGATCAAATCAAATATGCAATCATCAATATGGAGAGATTTGGACCAAGTTTTTCACCCTAATCCAATGTACAATACATAAGCAAGCTACAGGCACGAAAAATAGGGTTAGAGAACGCTTGAGGAGGCAGAACCAACTTGGCAAAAAAAAAAAAAAAAGCTTGAGATCGAAATCAATCATAGAGGCATTTGCAGGGCTTGAAAGTTGTCTCAATCGGTTGCTGGCCATCTCCAGAAGCTAATACAATCCTAACCACGCATTTTCGAGCATCCTAAAGCATTGTAAGTACATCACGGATCCGCTTCCTTCTTGAAATCGTAAATCATTATTCTGGCATCCATTGAGTAAAATAATGGCATATTTGTGATCACAAGAACATTTGCAAACTTTTGGAATCATTCAATTTCATTTATCTAACCTGTATTGCAAACCACCATAGTTAGGGTTTCTTGGACGTTTTTGGGAGTTTTCGTTTCAGGTGAAATTGAGCTACATGATGGACATGAATGCATCCAGGGGGTGAGATGAACTCAACCCTAGCCTTATAAATTATTTTCAAAGCCTGAGGAGGATTTTTGAATGATGTTGCGTTTTTAGTTGCGGATGAAAATCCGCAGGTAAATTTACAGGGTTTTGAGGAAGGGGACGAAGAGTTGTCACTCGTCCATTGGGCCATTCAAAAATTGCACGCGTTTTTTTGTTTTTTATGGCATTTGATTTGTTTTTATATATATTATATTGTTTGTATTAATATTAACAAAACACCAACACGCCCCAACGGTTGCCATGTAAGCCTTAAAGCGTTCCAAGGCTGGAGGTCAGGGGTTCGATCCCTGCCTCCAGCAAATTTCCTTTTCTCAAATATTTTCAGGAGATCACATGCATGGTCAAGCCAAATCCACACCATACTCCTTCACCAATCCAAGCGCCAGATGGCCAATGGCCAGATCTAATGGTCAGTGATTGGAGGTCCACCAAAAGCCAAGTCAACATGCCTGCACTGGATCCAAAAAGTCCACACGGACCATGTTGTACCCCAAAATTTTCCCTCCCATTTCCTCAACATTTTCTCACCACAAGACCCTTGGAGCTCAAGATCAAGTTAGGGTTTTCTCTGCTCAAGATTTCTCCTTGCACTGGTGACCCAAATTAGGGTTTGTGTTTGCACAAAGATGTTTTGACCTAAAGTGCCCAAGATGACTTTCATGCTCATATTGGACTCCCAAGTTTATCCATACCAAGTTTCAAGTCTTGATTCCAAACTTTGCCCAGTCAATTGGACAGTTGACCTAGAAATCAACTGTATTGGGGAAAAAGTCAACTGTGGTCAATTGACAGTCAAACCTCATGATTTTTGACCCATATCAACATATTGAACTCATATAAACCATTTGGTCAAGTTTGGATCACAAATCCACAAGAAATTTGATCAGATCACCAAAAGGGCAAAATGGTCATTTTTAGGGTTTTGACTGCACAAAGGCAATTTTTGACTGTTTGACCTAATCAATGGCAAACCAAGCTCACATATGGACTCAAGGACCCCATGGAATTGTCTTGACATGTTCAACAAGTTCAAAAGATCCCAAATGCACAAGATTGACAGATGAATTTTCCAGTCAATTGATTAATTTTTTACTGTATACTGAAAAGTCAAACTTTGACTTTTTGGTCAAAATCAAGTGTCAAGATTCATTTTCCATCAAAACATGTCAAAATATGAAACTTGTTCACCAAGAAATCAAAAATCACAAATTAGGGTTTGAAATGAAGAATATTCATAACTTCGAATTTTTCTAAGTTATGAAAATCCCTAATTTTTTCCTAACTTTGTCCCACTTTTTCATCAAGATACATTTGGATTCAAGGAAAACTCAAAACATGAAAGTTATAGTCCATTGAAAAATCTACAACTTTGATTCACAAAGTTTTCTCAAAAGAAGCTTGTAGCTCAAGTTACAATTTTTGGAATAGGGGTGCAAAACATTCTTAACTTAGAAAAGTTTTTACCTATTCTAGGCAGGATTTTTGCCTAACTTCATGGATACTTTTCACATGCTTCCACTTGGAATTTCAATTTTCATTACAAAGATGGATTGTATTACACATTCCAAGCTTTCCAAAATGTCCAATAACTCATCAAACAACCTTGTGGTTAGGGAGGATCGAATTTGACAATATGGGCAAAACTCACTTTGTTCATGGCCAATTTACATGTTCATAACTTGGGCATTTTTGAAATCAGCATGCATAAGCTAGGTTACAGGCCTCTAATCCCTTTCTTACTCAAAATTTCAATGCTAAACCATTGTGCCAAGTTGTTCTTTCATTCATTTGGGCAATACATGTTAGATTAAGCCTTAATTAGAAAAAGCATATTATCCATTTTTGTAAAGTGTTACTTTATGTCAATTTTGCAATCTATGAGGTACAATGCAAATATCTTTGGCACAAGTTCAGGAACATATCACACTAATCAAGAGGGATGGTTGCAGCATGATTAGGGGGCTTGCACAAGTCTAGAAACCAAGTTGACATTTTTTGCTTAAGTTAGAAGAAACCTTGCATTTTGTACAACATCTCACATTTCTGCCAAGAGAAGCTTAAGCAAACTTGTTAGACACATCCCAAACAACATAACTGGGCTGAGGCACGACCAAAACACCTTCCAAACCTCATCATTCATCAAAACACCATCCTCTGCAGAAAACAGAGTCACCTCTGCAGTTGGACTTCCATAACTCAATCCACTCGTGCATTTTTGCTAAAACCAGTTCATACACACTCCATACCACATATACAAGCTATCCCAAGCATTGGACACGACCTGTAACACCTCTAACCAACTCCACCATTTTCACTTTTTCTATTTTGCAGGTTGAGTGCTATAGCTTGATTCACTTGGTTTCAAAGCAAGCTAAAGGTTGGAATAACATCCCTGGACTTCAAGCAAGCTGTACCAATCCTCACCTTGCCTTGAAAGTGCCTCCATTGCCAGACACGATCCAAGCTGAACGGGTAAGTTTATGGACTTCTATCTCTCAATATAGGAAGAGTTTGCTTTAAGTTTATGAATGAAAAATGTTCTACTCATGGCCCTGAAGCTATACATATCTTCACTTTCCATCTACATTGCATGTGCTGAGAGAATTTGGAACCTGAACATTGACAAAAACTTAGGTTAAGAATTAGGGATGGATAAATTCTCTCTCATTTCTGAGAGTTAAGTTAAGTTTTTTATATGTATGGAATCGTGGCTTGATGCTTGACATTTTTCATGTTATAAGTTTGTGCTAAAAGTCCAGGAATCAGGATGTTTGAACCAGGAGAAAGGGCGCGCGTTTTTTGACATTTTTGTGCTGGAAGTTGAAGACAACCTCTATTGGGCTGGGCCTGAGATACTTTTCCTTTTCACACCACTGTTTTACACATGCACCCCCTGGCCCATTTTGAGTTTTATTTATCATTTTTAATTTTTTCCTTTTGATTTTGTTTCTATATTTTTATTTAAGCATGAAAAAATATTAAAATTATTTTTCCCATATTTTTTGCATTTTATTTGATATTTATTTGGCTTTATTTAGTTTTGTACATAAATAAACATAAATATACTTTTATCTAAAACAACTAAAAATAATACAAACACTTTTATTTTCTGATTTTTATTTTATTTTACCTTTGAAAACATTTTATAAAAAATATACTTTTTTTGTAAATATTAAATATCTTTATTTTTGTACATATAATATATATTTAATAAATAATATAAACACTTATATATTTATTATAATATTTAGGATAAAAACATAAAAAATAATACATTTTTATTTTTATTAATATTTAACTTAAAAATCACTTTTTTACAATATACTTTCTTTTATTTATTTTTTGTACATAATTAATAAATATTGCATATATTAAATAATTAATACATTTTGTTTAACAAAATTAGGGTTTTGCCCTAAATACCTAAATACCTAAAAATACAAAAAATTAATTCATTTTATTTTTGTTTACTTGACACATGAAAAATACCTTTTTTACATACATATGAAAATCATTTTTGCATCTTGCATATTTATTTTATTTTATTTAATTATTGTGCAATTAAATACCTTGTAAAATTTCAATTTGGATGTAATAGTTGAATTTTAATTTCTTGCTAAAATATCCCCATTTGAACATTTGTATCCCCCATCCCATATTTGTGTTGTAATAACTTAGGACCTTTTATTTTTCGCATTTAAAAGCTTTCTAAATATGCCATGCTAGAATTAGGGTTTTGTATACAAATCAAAAACAACAAATAGTTTGACTTAAATTCAAGATAAACAAGCATGAAAATGGACAACACTAATCACACTTGCACCCCTAGGGTACTTCACTTGTTGCCTTCAAATAATGGGCCATATTGCATGTTAGGTATCTTTGGAAAAAACATAACAATCAAATGATCATAGTCCCTCGATGACGCTTTCAAAAGTTGCCTAAAAATGATCAAGTCCCTTAAAGGAAAAATTGCCCAAAGATACTTGGCACCATTGCAATCATGGTCTAAACGATGACCCGCGCCCGTCCCGTTCACATCCTAACACAAGATTGTCCACCAAATACAATGGTGGAACAAAATTGTTAAAAGGGTCAAAACATAGCAAAAATCTTTGAGAAATTTAGGTAGATAGCTCTTGGTTACTTGCCAACTTGCAAAACAAAAACACTTGCCTATTTTTCAAAACCACACATCACTACACTTTCAAAACAACTTTCAAAAACATTGAAAACTTTTTCAAAAGACCTACACCTTTGTATACATCCCAACATGGATCATTACAAAGGTTACCACCACATTGGCCTCTTTTCAAAAACATTTTCAAACCCACACACAAAGCACCATTTCAAACAATTGAAAGCACCATTTCAAACAATTGAAAATCAAGGCAAGTTGATCTAAGCAAGTAACTAAGAGCCCATGGATAACCATGGATAGAAAGGGTGCTAATACATTCCCTTTCTATAATCTACTCCCCGAACCCAAGAAAACATCTCAAAGGTTTTTGCTGTGCTTTTTAACCTTTCCTTAGGATAAAATAAAAAGTCGGTGGCGACTCTTGCTCAACCGAAACATTTGCGAAAACAAACGTAAAACCCAAGTCAGTTCTCCCACCGTATCACAAAACTGGCGACTCTGCTAGGGATATCTTTAAAGTGGAGTACCCTTAGGGCTTAAATCACCCTCTTGCATGACTAATTGTTTGCTTTGTTTGCTTTATACCTTGGCTCTCTTGTTTGGGTTTGCAATCCTACACCCGGATTTGGGGAAACATTCATAGATAACAATACGTTGTGGAAACTGTGCGGGGTATACCAACACGGTTGAAGCAATAGCTATATTAGTGCGACATATTTGTGAGTACCGGTAACCCTTGAGTTCAATCAAGGAGAGTACGGGGCCGCTGAGTGATGTCACTAAGCACTAATGACCTAGAACCTTACTTGACCATTTTGGCCTTTCATTAGGGGTAGTGAGATGACCGGCTTTGGTGCAGTCCGAAGTTGGTAGATACTCGATACTACACTCATAAAGGGTTGTTTTCTTGGAATATTTTGGTCGCTAGTTAAGTGGCTAAACCAAAACAATGAACAATGAAAACAATCCAGTGATATTGAGCTCCTTAGAACCCGGTTACTATTTATAGGACAGGTTTTTAAGCCAACTACACTCAAGAGGGTACTTACCTATGAAACCCCATGCAAGCCTGAAACTAGGGTTTTGTGTGATTTGCTTGTACATATGTTTGTGCATACATCATGAACATCATAAAGCATCATATGCATATACTAACCAATTCAAGGGTTTAGATTTTCATCTTTGTTCTTGTTTTGTAGGTCATGGAAATTCCTCGCAGGAAAACTATCCAAGTTAACCTTGTAAGAATCCCTCCTCAACTCAAGGAGCTCACATCAAGAATTCCGGAAAGCTCTCCCTTCAGTGAAAGACATGGTAGACTGCTCAGCCTAGTCAGCACCAACATTGAAGAGGACATGTTGAAGGTGTTGTTCCAGTTCTTTGACCCCCTTCACCACTGTTTCACTTTCCCCGACTACCAGTTGGTGCCCACTTTGGAGGAATTTTCTCAACTCCTGAGAATTCCTATCCTTAATCAACTACCCTACAACGGTACGAAAAAGGAACCAAAGCCTGAAGATGTTGCTCAAGCACTACACCTACAGCCATCTGACATCAAGGGGCATTGGGAAACTAGAAGCGGCGTCAAAGGCTTCTTAGCAAAATTCTTGTTTGAGAAGGCACAAGAGTGTTGGAATTCATTGGACCTACAAGCCTTTGAAGAAATTGTGGCACTCCTTATTTATGGGCTGGTCTTGTTCCCAAATCCTGACCAGCTTGTAGATGTCAACACCGTCAAGATCTTCCTATCTAGGAATCCAATACCAACATTGCTTGGGGATATTCTTCACTCATTTTACACTCGAACAATGAGAAAGAGGGGTGTTCTCATGTTCTGTACTCCTCTCCTTGCAAGGTGGTTTATTTCGCACCTTCCACAATCTGTCTTGAAGAATGACCAAGGCTTAAGGTGGTCACAACGGTTGATGACCCTTACTCACTCTGATGTACATTGGTGTTCTCGGTCCAGAGAAAATTTCATCATCGTCGATCGTTGTGGAGAGTTCCCTAATGTTCCTTTACTAGGCATTAGAGGAGGCATTACCTACAACCCTTGTCTAGCTTTGAGACAATTTGGATATGCACGGAGGGATGGCCCTCATGACATGTTGATTCCTGACCTAGTTTTTGACTTCGACAACGATGTGCAAGGACTTCGCCAAAGATTCATCAGAGCTTGGAGGATTCCTAACAAGGTAGACAGCAAGACACTGGGGCACAAGAACTCCATCCCTCTTGAGCCTTATCTCAAGTGGGTACGAACCTGAGCCCAGAGTCTAATGATGCCTTACCCTCATGTTCTCCCTATGATTAAAGAGCCCGTTAAGGAAGGAGAGGTTCCCTACACCATCCTATATCCTGACATGCCTACATCGTGGAAGGAGATGCAGAAGAGTTGGATCCAACTCAAGGAGGAACGGAATACTTTTGAAGCCAACTTCTACGCCAATGAGAAGAAGGTTTTGGAGCTTACCCGCCGAATCCACGAGGAAGAGACCCTCAACACCTACATCGCACCAAAGAGGATGCGCAATGTCTTTTTACCTTGAGAAGTTTTTGTAATATTTGGCCCATGGGGCATTTATGTACTGACAAATTTCTTCTTATTAATATGACGTGCGTTCTTTTTGTTTGCAACAATTTTGAATTTGCTAAATCCTTGAATGCATTGCATACATAAGCATATCATTCATCATACGCATAAGCAGGTCTCCACACCAGGTTTCCTTATCTTTCTGCTGTTTATTTCAGTAAGATGGATCTCGAACAAACGGTCAAGGACTTGCAGTCTCAGAACTCACAGTTTCAACAACTCCTGATGACCTTGGCTAAGGGTCAGGAGGATCTAAAGGCCCTGCTGGGGAACAAAGACCAAGTGAAAAAGAAGAAGAAGAGAATCGGGGTGGCTACCCTAGGAAGAAGGTTTGAGGGTGAAGCCAGAAGAGTGCTTGAATTTCCCCCTACATCTGAAGAGGGAACCAGTAAAGGGAATGCGGCTGCGGTACCTTCTGAATCCGAGGTTGAAGAAGAGGAGGCTGAAGAAGATGAAGACTACTCTGAGCAACAATACCCGCCCGCCGATGATAAGTACAAAGGCTTGGAAGACAGGTTGGAAGCTATGGAGCTGCAGAGAGTTCCCGGCTTAGATTTCGAATATTTGGGATTAGTTGCTGGAATCATGATCCCCCCGAAGTTCAAAGTGCCAGTTTTTGCAAGGTATGACGGGCTGTCTTGCCCGAAAATGCATCTCACATCATATGTAAGGAAGATCCAACCTTACACTGCAGACAAGAACCTTTGGATCCATTTCTTTCAGGATAGCCTTTCTGGGGCTCAACTCGAGTGGTTCTATCAGCTGGATGGAGCCAGTATCAGAAACGGAGAAGATTTGGCTACCGCATTTTATAAACAATATCAGTATAATTCTGACCTCGCTCCTACGCGTGCCAAACTTCAGGGTATTTCACTGGGGACGGGTGAAGGATTCAAGGAGTATGCGCAAAAGTGGAGAGATTTGGCTGGCAGGGTGCAGCCACCGCTGACTGATCGTGAACTTGTTGACATGTTCTTAGGGACCTTGTCTGGTCCGTTCTTTAACCATCTGATTGGTAATTCCTCTGCTGGGTTTACAGATTTGATCTTGACTGGTGAGAGGATAGAAGCTGGTATCAGGTCAGGGAAGATACAGAAAGGTGTCGCTGCGAGTACTGAGAAGAAGCCCTTCAAGAAGGAAGCCAGTGTTGTTTATGGTCCCAGAAGACAAGTTAAGCCGGAACGCTGCCAAGCCGTCAATGCATTGGTAATTTCAAAGCCTGCTGCTGCTCCTCAATAGTATAATTAACAAAGGGGTGAGAGACCCAAAAGGCAATACACTCGGCTCAGTATGACCCTGTCTCAGATTTTGCCGCAACTACTGTCAACCAATCTGGTAACTATCAAGGAAGCTCCGAAGGTGGTGAACACGGCTTCTCCAAAGTACAACCCCAACGCCCGTTGCGCTTATCACTCTGATAGCCCCGAGCATACTACGGACGATTGCTGGGCTCTGAGGAATAAGGTTCAAGACCTTATTGATGCTAAGGAAATACAGTTTGAGGCGCCCGAAAGGCCCAATGTTGTGACTGCTCCCATGCCCCAGCATGGAGTGAGTGCTGTGGAAGAAGACCGATATGTAGCCTCCGTGGAAGAGATTGTTACTCCGTTATCGACTGTTAAAAGGAATCTGTTGCTAGCCGGTTTATTTCCGGGATGTGGTGAAGATTGCCTTCTATGTGTTGTTTCGCCTTTTGGTTGTCCTTTGCTGAAATCAGGTATCCAAAGCCTGATGGATAGCAAAGAAATCTTGTTCGAGAAAATTGTTGTTCCTGCTGTCCCTGCCGAAGAAGTTTCTATTGTCACTATTTTCAACAAACCTCCCAAGGCTCCTTCGAGGAAGCCTGTCAAAATCATGTCCACTCAGAAGATTGCTCCTATCATCATCACAGTTCCGGGGCCCCTCCCCAATACGTCCGACAAAGCTGTCCCATGGCACTATGGGGAAGATGTTTATGTGCTTGGAGTGAAGCAAGAGTTTGATACAAGTACCAGTGTCAGTAACATCACCGGGCCTGCCAAAATTACTCGTAGTGGTAGGTTGTTTTCGCCAGATATTGCGCCACCAGCTATTCAGAAACCCCTCATCATCACACCTGCAAGTGTGCATGTTCCACTTCCTAATCAAGTTCCTATTTCTACCCCTGCTGTCGAGTCCTCTGACGCTCGGGGCAAAGGGATTGCTACTGATTTGCCTGCCCTGACGGAGGCACCGAAGACAACCACTGTTGAAGCCTCCCAGCAAGAGATGGAGGAGATCCTCAAGATTATCAAGAAAAGTGATTTCAACATCGTTGAGCAACTGGGGCACGCCCCATCAAAGATTTCTATGCTATCACTGTTGTTGTGTTCAGAAGCCCACGCCAAGGCCCTGATCTCCTTCCTGAAGACGGCCCATGTGCCGCAAGAAACGTCTGCTGATCAATTTACTGATTGTGTGGCCAACTTGACTGCCGATAATAGTCTGGGCTTTTCTGACGCCGATCTGACCGCCAAAGGAAAAAACCATAATGACGCCCTGCATGTCTCTATTGAATGCAGGGGCACTACTCTTGCCCATGTGTTGGTGGACACCGGTTCTTCACTGAACGTATTTCCCAAGAAGGCCCTAGACAGGTTGGATTGTGAGGGTCTGGAGCTCAAGCCCAGTAACATTATTGTCCGAGCCTTTGACGGTTCGAAAAGGATGGTACATGGCGAAGTTGACATTCCAATCAGGGTTGGTTCTCAAGTTTTTTATTCCACTTTCTATGTGATGGACATCCGTCCATCCTACTCTTGTTTGCTGGGCCGTCCATGGATCCACAAGGCCGGAGCTGTGACCTCCACACTACATCAAAAGCTTAAGTACCCTATTAGGGAGAAGATTGTCACATTGCAAGGGGAAGAGGAATATATGGTCAGCCACCTAAACTCGTTCCGGTACATAGAAATGGATGGGGAATTCATTGAGACTCCATTCCAAAACTTTGAAGAGGTGCCTCAGACATTGGCATCAGCTGAAACTGTGATTGAAGACCCTCCTTTGAAGATGGCTTCCTTAAAGGATGCCCGAGCTGTGATTGAGAAAGGTGAGTGCGCAAACTGGGGCCGACTTCCTGACTTCACTCCGAAGACCGACAAGTTTGGTTTAGGCTTCACAGCGGAGGCTCAGAAGGTTGTTCATAAAGCAAGGATTGGAAGACCTCTTGTGTTCATCACCAACCCAGGAGTGAATGCTATTGAAGACGAAGTGGAGGAATCAGAATTTGACAGCTGGATCTACCCAACAACCGATCGTGGACCAAGCAACTGGATTGCCAAAGACTTCACACCCATTACTTTTGTCACTCAGTAATGAACTCTTTTGTTTTCAATTTTGTAACAAACAATATGTTGAAACTTTTATGGCTCGGTGTCCTACCCGGGGCTCCGTGGCTCCATTTGTGAGGGCTTTTGTATGACATTTTCATATATCATTAATCAAAACATTGGACATTTGTTTCATTTCAAATCTTGTGCCCCTTTTCTTTCTTTATCATATATTGCAAAACAGCTATATTTACACACACTCACTTATACAGGTTCCAATCCACTCTGGATCTCACTGGTAAAAACTCTGCTACTGCCAGTTATGACTTCGAAAATCCGATCAACTTAGCCGAAGACGAAGGTGAAGATGATTGCGAAGTTCCTGGTGAACTTGCAAGACTGCTACTCCAGGAAGAGAGGGTCATTCAGCCACATGAAGAGCCAGTGGAAACGGTAAATCTGGGTACTGAGACAGACAGAAAGGAAGTCAAGATTGGTGCCAATCTAGAGCTCAGTGTGAAACAACGGTTGATTCAGATGCTGCATGACTACATGGAAATATTTGCTTGGTCTTACGAAGACATGCCTGGTTTGGATGCCGACATTGTGGTTCATCACCTGCCTACCAAGGAAGACTGCCCTCTGGTAAAATAGAAGGTCCGCCGTATGCGTCCAGAGATGTCAGAGAAAATCAAAGCTGAGGTTATGAAACAATTTGATGTCGGGTTTCTAGCAGTGACTTCTTACCCTTGGTGGGTTGCCAATGTGGTTCCCGTGCCGAAGAGTATGGTAAGGTCCGAATGTGTGTTGATTACAGGGATTTAAACAGGGCCAGCCCTAAGGATGATTTCCCTCTGCCTCATATCGACGTCCTGGTTGACAATACTGCTCAGCATAAAGTTTTCTCCTTCATGGATGGGTTCTCAGGTTATAATCAGATCAAGATGGCTCCTGAAGACATGGAGAAGACCACTTTTGTTACTCAGTGGGGCACCTTTTGCTACAAGGTCATGCCTTTTGGGTTGAAGAATGCTGGGGCAACCTACCAACATGCCATGGTTGCTTTATTTCATGATATGATCCATCACGAGATAGAAGTATACGTCGATGATATGATTGCAAGGTCCCAAACTGAGGAGGAACACCTTGACCATCTACGGAAGCTGTTTGACCGTCTGAAGTTGTACAACGTGAGGTTAAACCCAAACAAGTGCACCTTTGGGGTGAGATCTGGAAAGCTACTAGGTTTCATTGTAAGCGACAAAGGTATTCAAGTGGATCATGCCAAAGTAAAAGCCATACAAGAGATGCCATCTCCCAAGACAGAGAAAGAAGTCAGAGGCTTTCTAGGACGGTTGAACTACATTGCCCGATTCATCTCACATCTAACTGCTACCTGTGAACCAATCTTCAAACTGCTGAAAAAAGATCAAGTAGTACATTGGAATGATAAATGTCAGGCTGCTTTCGAAAAGATCAAAGAGTATCTCCAAGAACCACCCATTCTTATGCCACCGGTTGAAGGGAGACCTCTAATCTTATACTTGACAGTACTTGACGACTCAATGGGGTGTGTGCTGGGGCAGCATGACGAGTCTGGCCGCAAAGAACACGCCATTTATTACCTGAGCAAAAAGTTTACCGACTGTGAGACTCGGTACTCACTGCTCGAGAAAACTTGTTGCGCTCTGGTATGGGCTGCTCACCGGCTGAGACAGTATATGTTGACTCACACTACTCTGTTGATTTCAAAAATGGATCCAATCAAGTACATATTCGAAAAGCCTGCTCTGTCTGGAAGAATAGCACGATGGCAAATGATCTTGACGGAATATGACATCCAGTACACGACTCAAAAAGCAATCAAGGGAAGTGTATTGGCAGACCATTTGGCACACCAACCGGTGGATGATTACCAGTCGTTGAACTTTGAATTTCCAGACGAAGATATCATGGTAGTAACTGATTGTGAAGTACCTGGACCGGATGAAGGACCTGAGGAAGGATCCCGATGGTCTATGCACTTTGATGGAGCCTCGAACGCTTTGGGTAATGGTATCGGCGCTGTGATCATATCCCCTAAAGGCACTCATACTCCACTTACCGCTCGGTTATGTTTCAACTGCACCAACAACATGGCGGAGTATGAGGCATGTATCATGGGTCTTCAAGCTGCAATTGACTTAAGGATCAAGTTTCTGAGTGTCTTCGGAGATTCCGCTCTCGTGATCAATCAGATCAAAGGCGAGTGGGATACGAAACACCCAAATCTTATTCCTTACAAGGAGTATGTGCTGACATTGCTTCCCCACTTCGAGGAGATAACTTTTGAACACTTCCCAAGAGAGTAAAATCAGTTAGCGGAAGCGTTGGCTACAATGTCTTCGATGTTCAAAGTCAAATGGGACAACGAAGCGCCCCGGATCATTATCTGGAAATTGGATGAACCTGCATATTGCTGCGATCTCGAGACCGAGGAGGTAACAGAAAAACCCTGGTATCATGAGGTGAAGAGGTACTTGGAAGCTCAAGAATACCCCGAGGGTGCGTCTGTTAATGACAAGAAGTTCCTGAGAAGGTTTGCGGCAAAGTTTTTCCTTAGCAATGGCATTCTCTACAAACGAAACCATGATTCAACCTTACTGCGTTGTGTGGATAAGACTGAAGCAAAAAAGATCATGGCAGAGCTGCATGAAGGTACCTTCGGAACACATTCTAGCGGACATACCATGGCAAAGAAAATCCTTCGGGCAGGATATTTCTGGTCCACAATGGAAGCCGACTGTTACCAACACTCGCGAACTTGTCATAAATGCCAGATTTATGCTGATAAGGTGCACATTCCTCCGGTTCCTCTGAACGTCCTGACGGAACCTTGGCCTTTTGCAATGTGGGGCATTGATATGATCGTTGAGATCCGACCTACGTCATCCAACGGGCATTTCTTCATCCTGGTAGCGATTGATTACTTCACGAAGTAGGTTGAAGCGGCTTCCTACGCCACTGTAACCAAGAGCGTCGTGGCACGGTTCATTCGGCACAACCTGATCTGTCAATACGGTGTACCTGAGAGGATCATTACAGATAATGCTACCAATCTTAACAACAAGATGATCACTGAGCTCTGCGAGCAATTCAAGATACAGCACCACAATTCTTCTCCCTACCGGCCGAAGATGAATGGAGCTGTCGAAGCAGCGAATAAGAATATCAAGAAAATTGTGCAGAAGATGACAGTGACCTACAAAGATTGGCACGAAATGTTACCGTTTGCTCTTCATGGGTACCGTACCTCAGCACGGACGTCAACAGGGGCAACTCCCTTTTCCTTGGTCTATGGCATGGAGGCAGTCTTGCCCATTGAAGTCCAGATACCCTCTCTCCGGATAATGAAGGATGCAGACCTGAGTGAAGATGACTGGATCCAGACTCGGCTTGATCAATTAAACCTAATTGACAAAAAAAGACTCACTGCTATTTGTCATGGTCAGACGTACCAAAAACGGATGATCAGGGCATTTAACAAGAAAGTCAGACGACAAGAGTATCAAGTCGGAGACCTGGTAATCAAGCGCATCATTCTTCCTCAAAGTGATCCCAGGGGCAAATGGACGCCTACGTACGAAGGGCCATTTGTGGTTAAACATATCTTCTCAGGAGGAGCCATGATTCTAACCACCATGGATGGTGACGACCTTCCTCACCCCGCCAATGCAGACATAGTAAAAAGATACTACGCATGAATAAAAGACCCGCTAGGTTGACACACCTAGGCAACAATAAGGGCTTCCCGTCGAACCAAAAGGGTTCGGGCAAAAATAAGGGATGAAAATGAAAAATCTGTACACCCGGCAAGTCGAAAACCTGAAAAGGCGGCTTGGGCAAAAATGGGTATCCCGGTGGGCTGAAAACCCGAAAGGGCGGTCCATGCAAAAGTTAGGGATAAAGCGTAATACTATGTCTCATTGGATCACCTTGCATCCAGAATTCGGAATCAACTATCGGGCTCAGAAGACTTCAATCAATCAGCTTCATTTTCAACTAAGCAGCAAAGTGATGAGACACTTGAAGACATAAAGGCGATAGCAGAGTTGGAACCCAGTGGGTTTATTTTTCACATAGCTGTTTTGTTTCCTTTTCAAAATTGTATAAACTCTATGTTATTCGGCGGCGTTCTCTTACTAGGACGTCAGCCTCCTATACATAAACGCTTATTTACAGGCAAATTTCAAAATCAATACAAGTTCAATTTTTCAGACAAATTATCCTTTGTTTTTCCTTTTTTTTCTGTTTTGTTTTGCGAAGAACGTCCAATGTTCATTTTTGATATATGCATTTGACATTAATTGCTAATCATGAATATTTACATGCGAAACAAAAGACTAATTACAGATGACATCAGAAACAGGGGCAATTTAGAATTGTCCAAGCGGTCTAGTTGCTCTGTCCACCAAGGTACCAAGGTAGGTTCGGCTGAAGAGCGTAACCAAGTCACCTCGACTCCCCACAGAGTAAGACTAGATTCGGCAATACTCTCCTCAAGTAGAGTTGGTTTCCCATCAGCCCTGAAAAGGCACAATATTCCCCTAGTAAGTCAGCGATACTCTCCCCAAGCAGAGTTAGTCTACTGTCAGCCTTAAGGAAGTTGGGTATCCCCAGAATATCTCAACATTCCCCAGCGGAGTATGAACATTCCTCCGTAAGCATCCCCGGCAGTCTTAATATGAGATTGTTCCCCGGTGGAATACAGACACCCCAGTGGAACCATTTTCCAGTACAGTCCGAAAAGTTTCCCCAGGAGAGTTGAATCATTATCCCCAGCAGGTCTTGAAGCTTATCCCCAGTAGATGTTGGAAGCTTATCCCTTGCAGAGTACGGACGTCTCTCCCGGACTTTATTCAAAGTTATTCCTCACAAGAGCTTATAACTGGGTTATCCTCAGCTAATAACCACGGAAAGATCGTCCTCAGCGAAGTTCTTCCTATCCCCAGCGGAGTTCATCAGGTTCCCCAACATAACTTATCAACGGAATCCCCAGCGGAGTTCATCAAGTTCCCCAACATAACTTATCAACGGAATCCCCAGCGGAGTTTATCACTAATATCCCCGACTGAGCTCTCTTCAAAACCTCAGCGAAGTATCTCTTCCCACAGAGTATTTCCCCTCAGAGTAATCTCTCCAACAAGTTTGTTCCCCGACGGAGTCATCTTCTCCTACCAGTTTATTCTTGCAACCATCATCCCCAGCGGAAGCGAAGAACTCTACTCTTCAACATCAGCCCAGGATTTGATTCCCCGGCCAGTCGTCAAGGATTTATTTTCCTAGACAAAAATACATTCATAGACATTTCACATTTCATACATCCTTCTTACATACATGATAAAGTGCATACAACACTATCTCATTTTGAGCATCATGACATCGTGCATTTCATACATCATGACATTGCATACAACTGATATTTTGCCTTTTCAAGAAAAGGTCAATCCAGAGATGATTACTGTCAACTATCGTAATTCCAAATTCGATTCCTGTATCTAGCCAGGGCACATCTGTGAGTGATTGAGTGTAGATTCGATACCTGTATCTAGCCAGGGCATATCTGCATGAAGAGTTTGAAGATCAACCCCTGTAATAGGCCAGGAAATTATCTTTCATTCTCAGGTCAGAGGTTTACACCTATATCCATCCAGGAAAGCTATCTCTACCAACCTTCAACAATTCCAGATTCGATACCTGTATCCAGCCAGGGCATATCTGTAGACGACTAATTCCAGATTCGATACCTGTATCCAGCCAGGGCATATCTGTAGACAACAGTTCCAGATTCGATTCATGTATCTAGCCAGGGCACATCTGTGAGCAACCAATTGTAGATTCGATACCTGTATCTAGTCAGGGCATATCTGCATGAAGAGACTGAAGGTCAACACCTGTAACAATCCAGGAAACATCTTCCTTTCTCAAGGTACGCAAGTTCTCGCTAAGGAATCTCTTACGCGATCAACACTTCCAAATGGCATCTATAAGCCCGTCCCCCTATCCACCATCTCTCCAAATGGCATCTATAAGCCCATTCCCGCCATCACATTGTTGATACTCTACCGTGCGAGTGCAAATTTTCGGGCACTCTAGTGTCCAATCTCCTTTTACCCTCGAGTCACAAAAGGCAAACTTGCCAATCTAAATCTTCAGGTTCAAGAAGATTGAACAGGGGCAACTATTGTACCCCAAAATTTTCCCTCCCATTTGCTCAACATTTTCTCACCACAAGACCCTTGGAGCTCAAGATCAAGTTAGGGTTTTCTCTGCTCAAGATTTCTCCTTGCACTGGTGACCCAAATTAGGGTTTGTGTTTGCACAAAGATGTTTTGACCTAAAGTGCCTAAGATGACTTTCATGCTCATATTGGACTCCCAAGTTTATCCATACCAAGTTTCAAGTCTTGATTCCAAACTTTGCCCAGTCAATTGGACAGTTGACCTAGAAATTAGTTGTATTGGGGAAAAAGTCAACTGTGGTCAATTGACAGTCAAACCTCATGATTTTTGACCCAAATCAACATATTAAACTCATATAAACCATTTGGTCAAGTTTGGATCACAAATCCACAAGAAATTTGATCAGATCACCAAAAGGGCAAAATGGTCATTTTAGACTGTTTGACCTAACCAATGGCAAACCAAGCTCACATATGGACTCAAGGACCCCATGGAATTGTCTTGACATGTTCAACAAGTTCAAAAGATCCCAAATGCACAAGATTGACAGATGAATTTTCCAGTCAATTGATCAATTTTTTACTGTATACTGAAAAGTCAAACTTTGACTTTTTGGACAAAATCAAGTGTCAAGATTCATTTTCCATCAAAACATGTCAAAATATGAAACTTGTTCACCAAGAAATCAAAAATCACAAATTAGGGTTTGAAATGAAGAATTTTCATAACTTAGAATTTTTCTAAGTTATGAAAATCCCTAATTTTTTCCTAACTTTGTCCCACTTTTTCATCAAGATACATTTGGATTCAAGGAAAACTCAAAACATGAAAGTTATAGTCCATTGAAAAATATACAACTTTGATTCACAAAGTTTCCTCAAAAGAAGCTTGTAGCTCAAGTTACAATTTTTGGAATAGGGGTGCAAAACATTCTTAACTTAGAAAATTTTTGACCTATTCTAGGCAGGATTTTTGCCTAACTTCATGGCTACTTTTCACATGCTTCCACTTGGAATTTCAATTTGCATTACAAAGATGGATTGTATTACACATTCCAAGCTTTCCAAAATGTCCAAGAACTCATCAAACAACCTTGTGGTTAGGGAGAATCGAATTTGACAATATGGGCAAAACTCACTTTTTTCATGGCCAATTTACATGTTCATAACTTGGGCATTTTTGAAATCAACATGCATAAGCTAGGTTACAGGCCTCTAATCCCTTTCTTACTCAAAAATTCAATGCTAAAACATTGTGCCAAGTTGTTATTTCATTCATTTGGGCAATACATGTTAGATTAAGCCTTAATTAGAAAAAGCATATTATCCATTTTTGTAAAGTGTTACTTTATGTCAATTTTGCAATCTATGAGGTACAATGCAAATCTCTTTGGCACAAGTTCAGGAACATATCACACTGATCAAGAGGGATGGTTGCAGCATGATTAGGGGGCCTGCACAAGTCTAGAAACCAAGTTGACATTTTTTGCTTAAGCTAGAAGAAACCTTGCATTTTGTACAACATCTCACATTTCTGCCAAGAGAAGCTTAAGCAAACTTGTTAGACACATCCCAAACAACATAACTGAGCTGAGGCACGACCAAAACACCTTCCAAACCTCATCATTCATTAAAACACCATCCTACTGCAGAAAACAGAGTCACCTCTGCAGTTGGACTTCCATAACTCAATCCACTCGTGCATTTTTGCTAAAACCAGTTCATACACACTCCATACCACATATACAAGCTATCCCAAGCATTGGACACGACCTGTAACACCTCTAACCAACTTCACCATTTTCACTTTTTCTGTTTTGCAGGTTGAGTGTTATAGCTTAATTCACTTGGTTTCAAAGCAAGCTAAAGGTTGGAATAGCATCCATGGACTTCAAGCAAGCTGTACCAATCCTCACCTTGCCTTGAAAGTGCCTCCATTGCCAGACACGATCCAAGCTGAACAGGTAAGTTCATGGACTTCTATCTCTCAATATAGGAAGAGTTAGCTTTAAGTTTATGAATGAAAAATGTTCTACTCATGGCCCTGAAGCTATACATATCTTCACTTTCCATTTACATTGCATGTGCTGAGAGAATTTGGAACCAGAACATTGAAAAAAACTTAGGTTAAGAATTAGGGATGGAGAAATTCTCTCTCATTTCTGAGAGTTAAGTTAAGTTTTTTATATGTATGGAATCGTGGCTTGATGCTTGACATTTTTCATGTTATAAGTTTGTGCTAAAAGTCCAGGAATCAGGATGTTTGAACCAGGAGGAAGGGCGCGCGTTTTTTGACATTTTTGTGCTGGAGGTTGAAGACAACCTCTATTGGGCTGGGCCTGAGATACTTTTCCTTTTCACACCACTGTTTTACACATGCACCCCCCTGGCCCATTTTGAGTTTTATTTATCATTTTTAATTTTTTCCTTTTGATTTTGTTTCTATATTTTTATTTACGCATGAAAAAATATTAAAATTATTTTTCCCATATTTTTTGCATTTTATTTGATATTTATTTGGCTTTATTTAGTTTTGTACATAAATAAACATAAATATACTTTTATCTAAAACAACTAAAAATAATACAAACACTTTTATTTTCTGATTTTTATTTTATTTTACCTTTGAAAACATTTTATAAAAAATATACTTTTTTTGTAAATATTAAATATCTTTATTTTTGTACATATAATATATATTTAATAAATAATATAAACACTTATATATTTATTATAATATTTAGGATAAAAACATAAAAAATAATACATTTTTATTTTTATTAATATTTAACTTAAAAATCACTTTTTTACAATATACTTTCTTTTATTTATTTTTTGTACATAATTAATAAATATTGCATATATTAAATAATTAATACATTTTTTTTAACAAAATTAGGGTTTTGCCCTAAATACCTAAAAATACCAAAAATTAATTCATTTTATTTTTGTTTACTTGACACATGAAAAATACCTTTTTTACATACATATGAAAATCATTTTTGCATCTTGCATATTTATTTTATTTTATTTAATTATTGTGCAATTAAATACCTTGTAAAATTTCAATTTGGATGTAATAGTTAGATTTTAATTTCTTGCTAAAATATCCCCATTTGAACATTTGTACCCCCCATCCCATATTTGTGTTGTAATAACTTAGGACCTTTTATTTTTCGCATTTAAAAGCTTTCTAAATATGCCATGCTAGAATTAGGGTTTTGTATGCAAATCAAAAACAACAAATAGTTTGACCTAAATTCAAGATAAACAAGCATGAAAATGGACAACACTAATCACACTTGCACCCCTAGGGTACTCCACTTGTTGCCTTCAAATAATGGGCTATATTGCATGTTAGGTATCTTTGGAAAAAACAAAACAATCAAATGATCATAGTCCCTCGATGACGCTTTCAAAAGTTGCCTAAAAATGATCAAGTCCCTTAAAGGAAAAATTGCCCAAAGATACTTGGCACCATTGCAATCATGGTCTAAACGATGACCCGCGCCCGTCCCGTTCACATCCTAACACAAGATTGTCCACCAAATACAATGGTGGAACAAAATTGTTAAAAGGGTCAAAACATAGCAAAAATCTTTGAGAAATTTAGGTAGATAGCTCTTGGTTACTTGCCAACTTGCAAAATAAAAACACTTGCCTATTTTTCAAAACCACACATCACTACACTTTCAAAACAACTTTCAAAAACATTGAAAACTTTTTCAAAAGACCTACACCTTTGTATACATCCCAACATGGATCATTACAAAGGTTGCCACCACATTGGCCTCTTTTCAAAAACATTTTCAAACCCACACACAAAGCACCATTTCAAACAATTGAAAATCAAGGCAAGTTAATCTAAGCAAGTAACTAAGAGCCCATGGATAACCATGGATAGAAAGGGTGCTAATACCTTCCCTTTCTATAATCTACTCCCCGAACCCAAGAAAACATCTCAAAGGTTTTTGCTGTGCTTTTTAACCTTTCCTTAGGATAAAATAAAAAGTCGGTGGCGACTCTTGCTCAACCGAAACATTTGCGAAAACAAACGCAAAACCCAAGTCAGTTCTCCCACCGTATCACAGAACTGGCGACTCTGCTGGGGATATCTTTAAAGTGGAGTACCCTTAGGGCTTAGATCACCCTCTTGCATGACTAATTGTTTGCTTTGTTTTCTTTATACCTTGGCTCTCTTGTTTGGGTTTGCAATCCTACACCCGGATTTGGGGAAACATTCATAGATAGCAATACGTTGTGGAAACTGTGCGGGGTATACCAACACGGTTGAAGCAATAGCTATATTAGTGTGACATATTTGTGAGTACCGGTAACCCTTGATTTAAATCAAGGAGAGTACGGGGCCGCTGAGTGATGTCACTAAGCACTAATGACCTAGAACCTTACTTGACCATCTTGGTCTTTCATTAGGGGTAGTGAGATGACCGGCTTTGGTGCAGTCCGAAGTTGGTAGATACTCGATACTACACTCATTGAGGGTTGTTTTCTTGGAATATTTTGGTCGCTAGTTAAGTGGCTAAACCAAAACAATGAACAATGAAAACAATCTAGTGATATTGAGCTCCTTAGAACCCGGTTACTATTTATAGGACAGGTTTTTAAGCCAACTACACTCAAGAGGGTACTTACCTATGAAACCCCATGCAAGCCTGAAACTAGGGTTTTGTGTGATTTGCTTGTACATATGTTTGTGCATACATCATGAACATCATAAAGCATCATATGCATATACTAACCAATTCAAGGGTTTAGATTTTCATATTTGTTCTTGTTTTGTAGGTCATGGAAATTCCTCGCAGGAAAACTATCCAAGTCAACCTTGTAAGAATCCCTCCTCAACTCAAGGAGCTCACATCAAGAATTTCGGAAAGCTCTCCCTTCAGTGAAAGACATGGTAGACTGCTCAGCCTAGTCAACACCAACATTGAAGAGGACATGTTGAAGGTGTTGTTCCAGTTCTTTGACCCCCTTCACCACTGTTTCACTTTCCCTGACTACCAGTTGGTGCCCACTTTGGAGGAATTTTCTCAACTCCTGAGAATTCCTATCCTTAATCAACTATCCTACAACGGTACGGAAAAGGAACCAAAGCCTGAAGATGTTGCTCAAGCACTACACCTACAGCCATCTGACATCAAGGGGCATTGGGAAACTAGAAGCGGCGTCAAAGGCTTCTTAGCAAAATTCTTGTTTGAGAAGGCACAAGAGTGTTGGAATTCATTAGACCTACAAGCCTTTGAAGAAATTGTGGCACTCCTTATTTATGGGCTGGTCTTGTTCCCAAATCCTGACCAGCTTGTAGATGTCAACGCCGTCAAGATCTTCCTATCTAGGAATCCAATACCAACATTGCTTGGGGACATTCTTCACTCATTTTACACTCGAACAATGAGAAAGAGGGGTGTTCTCATGTGCTGTACTCCTCTCCTTGCAAGGTGGTTTATTTCGCACCTTCCACAATCTGTCTTGAAGAATGACCAAGGCTTAAGGTGGTCACAACGGTTGATGACCCTTACTCACTCTGATGTACATTGGTGTTCTCGGTCCAGAGAAAATGTCATCATCGTCGATCGTTGTGGAGAGTTCCCTAATGTTCCTTTACTAGGAATTAGAGGAGGCATTACCTACAACCCTTGTCTAGCTTTGAGACAATTTGGATATGCACGGAGGGATGGCCCTCATGACATGTTGATTCCTGACCTAGTTTTTGACTTCGACAACGATGTGCAAGGACTTCGCCAAAGATTCATCAGAGCTTGGAGGATGCCTAACAAGGTAGACAGCAAGACACTGGGGCACAAGAACTCCATCCCTCTTGAGCCTTATCTCAAGTGGGTACGAACCCGAGCCCAGAGTCTAATGATGCCTTACCCTCATGTTCTCCCTGTGATTAAAGAGCCCGTTAAGGAAGGAGAGGTTCCCTACACCATCCTATATCCTGACATGCCTACATCGTGGGAGGAGATGCAGAAGAGTTGGATCCAACTCAAGGAGGAACGGAATACTTTTGAAGCCATCTTCTACGCTAGTGAGAAGAAGGTTTTGGAGCTTACCCTCCGACTCCACGAGGAAGAGACCCTCAACACCTACATCGCACCAAAGAGGATGCGCAATGTCTTTTTACCTTGAGAAGTTTTTGTAATATTTGGCCCATGGGGCATTTATGTACTGACAAATTTCTTCTTATTAATATGACGTGCGTTCTTTTTGTTTGCAACAATTTTGTATTTGCTAAATCCTTGAGTGCATTGCATACATAAGCATATCATTCATCATACGCATAAGCAGGTCTCCACACTAGGTTTCCTTATCTTTCTGCTGTTTATTTCAGTAAGATGGATCTCGAACAGACGGTCAAGGACTTGCAGTCTCAGAACTCACAGTTTCAACAACTCCTGATGACCTTGGCTAAGGGTCAGGAGGATCTAAAGGCCCTGCTGGGGAACAAAGACCAAGTGAAAAAGAAGAAGAAGAGAATCGGGGTGGCTACCCTAGGAAGAAGGTTTGAGGGTGAAGCCAGAAGAGTGCTTGAATTTCCCCCTACATCTGAAGAGGGAACCAGTAAAGGGAATGCGGTTGCGGTACCTTCCGAATCCGAGGTTGAAGAAGAGGAGGCTGAAGAAGATGAAGACTACTCTGAGCAACAATACCCGCCCGCCGATGATAAGTACAAAGGCTTGGAAGACAGGTTGGCAGCTATGGAGCTGCAGAGAGTTCCCGACTTAGATTTCGAAGATTTGGGATTAGTTGCTGGAATCGTGATCCCCCCGAAGTTCAAAGTGCCAGTTTTTGCAAGGTATGACGGGCTGTCCTGCCCGAAAATGCATCTCAGATCATATGTAAGGAAGATCCAACCTTACACTGCAGACAAGAACCTTTGGATCCATTTCTTTCAGGATAGCCTTTCTGGGGCTCAACTCGAGTGGTTCTATCAGCTGGATGGAGCCAGTATCCGAAACTGGGAAGATTTGGCTACCGCATTTTATAAACAATATCAGTACAATTCTGACCTCGCTCCTACGCGTACCCAACTTCAGGGTATGTCACTGGGGACGGGTGAAGGATTCAAGGAGTATGCGCAAAAGTGGAGAGATTTGGCTGGCAGGGTGCAGCCACCGCTGACTAATCGTGAACTTGTTGACATGTTCTTAGGGACCTTATCTGGTCCGTTCTTTAACCATCTGATTGGTAATTCCTCTGCTGGGTTTACAGATTTGATCTTGACTGGTGAGAGGATAGAAGCTGGTATCAGGTCAGGGAAGATACAGAAAGGTGCCGCTGCGAGTACTGAGAAGAAGCCCTTCAAGAAGGAAGCCAGTGCTGTTTATGGTCCCAGAAGACAAGTTAAGCCGGAACGCCGCCAAGCCGTCAAGGCATTGGTAATTTCAAAGCCTTCTGCTGCTCCTCAACAGTATAATTAATAAAGGGGTGAGAGACCCAAAAGGCAATACACTCGGCTCAGTATGACCCTGTCTTAGATTTTTCCGCAACTACTGTCAACCAATCTGGTAACTGTCAAGGAAGCTCCAAAGGTGGTGAACACGACTTCTCCAAAGTACAACCCCAACGCCCATTGTGCTTATCACTCTGATAGCCCCGGGCATACTACGGACGATTGTTGGGCTCTGAGGAATAATGTTCAAGACCTTATTGATGCTAAGGAAATACAGTTTGAGGCGCCCGAAAGGCCCAATGTTGTGACTGCT
This sequence comes from Vicia faba, assembly GCA_948472305.1. NCBI lineage: Eukaryota > Viridiplantae > Streptophyta > Magnoliopsida > Fabales > Fabaceae > Vicia > Vicia faba. Next base: position 91,818,960 of record OX451738.1, read on the forward strand.
CCCATGCCCCAGCATGGAGTGAGTGTTGTGGAAGAAGACCGATATGTAGCCTCCATGGAAGAGATTGTTACTCCATTATCGACTGTTAAAAGGAATTTGTTGCTAGCTGGTTTATTTCCGGGATGTGGTGAAGATTGCCTTCTATGTGCTATTTCGCCTTTTGGTTGTCCTTTGCTGAAATCAGGTATCCAAAGCCTGATGGATAGCAAAGAAATCTTGTTCAAGAAAATTGTTGTTCCTGCTGTCCCTGCCGAAGAAGTTTCTATTGTCACTATTTTCAACAAACCTCCCAAGGCTCCTTCGAGGAAGCCTGTCAAAATCATGTCCACTCAGAAGATTGCTCCTATCATCATCACAGTTCCGGGGCCCCTCCCCTATACGTCCGACAAAGCTGTCCCATGGCACTATGGGGCAGATGTTTATGTGCTTAGAGTGAAGCAAGAGTTTGATACAAGTACCAGTGTCAGTAACATCACCGGGCCTGCCAAAATTACTCGCAGTGGTAGGTTGTTTTCGCCAGATATTGCGCCACCAGCTATTCAGAAACCCCTCATCATCACACCTGCAAGTGTGCATGTTCCACTTCCTAATCAAGTTCCTGTTTCTACCCCTGCTGCCGAGTCCTCTGACGCTCGGGGCAAAGGGATTGCTACTGATTTGCCTGCCCTGACGGAGGCACCGAAGACAACCACTGTTGAAGCCTCCCAGCAAGAGATGGAGGAGATCCTCAAGATTATCAAGAAAAGTGATTTCAACGTCGTTGAGCAACTGGGGCACACCCCATCAAAGATTTCTATGCTATCACTGTTGTTGTGTTCAGAAGCCCACGCCAAGGCCCTGATCTCCTTCCTGAAGACGGCCCATGTGCCGCAAGAAACGTCTGCTGATCAATTTACTGATTGTGTGGCCAACTTGACTGCCGATAATGGTCTGGGCTTTTCTGACGCCGATCTGACCGCCAAAGGAAAAAACCATAATGACGCCCTGCATGTCTCTATTGAATGCAGGGGCACTACTCTTGCCCATGTGTTGGTGGACACCGGTTCTTCACTGAACGTATTTCCCAAGAAGGCCCTAGACAGGTTGGATTGTGAGGGTCTGGAGCTCAAGCCTAGTAACATTGTTTTCCGAGCCTTTGACGGTTGGAAAAGGATGGTACATGGCGAAGTTGACATTCCAATCAGGGTTGGTTCTCAAGTTTTTTATTCCACTTTCTATGTGATGGACATCCGTCCATCCTACTCTTGTTTGCTGGGCCGTCCATGGATCCACAAGGCCGGAGCTGTGACCTCCACACTACATCAAAAGCTTAAGTACCCTATTAGGGAGAAGATTGTCACATTGCAAGGGGAAGAGGAATATATGGTCAGCCACCTAAACTCGTTCCGGTACATAGAAATGGATGGGGAATTCATTGAGACTCCATTCCAAAACTTTGAAGAGGTGCCTCAGACATTGGCATCAGCTGAAACTGTGATTGAAGACCCTCCTTTGAAGATGGCTTCCTTAAAGGATGCCCGAGCTGTGATTGAGAAAGGTGAGTGCGCAAACTGGGGCCGACTTCCTGACTTCACTCCGAAGACCGACAAGTTTGGTTTAGGCTTCACAGCGGAGGCTCAGAAGGTTGTTCGTAAAGCAAGGATTGGAAGACCTCTTGTGTTCATCACCAACCCAGGAGTGAATGCTATTGAAGACGAAGTGGAGGAATCAGAATTTGACAGCTGGATCTACCCAACAACCGACAGTGGACCAAGCAACTGGATTGCCAAAGACTTCACACCCATTACTTTTGTCACTCAGTAATGAACTCTTATGTTTTCAATTTGTAACAAACAATATGTTGAAACTTTTATGGCTCGGTGTCCTACCCGGGGCATCGTTGCTCCATTTGTGAGGGCTTTTGTATGACATTTTCATATATCATTAATCAAAACATTGGACGTTTGTTGCATTTCAAATCTTGTTCCCCTTTTCTTTCTTTATCATATATTGCAAAACAGCTATATTTACACACACTCACTTATACAGGTTTCAATCCACTCTGGATCTCACTGGTAACGACTCTGCTACTGCCAGTTATGACTTCGAAAATCCGATCAACTTGGCCGAAGACGAAGGTGAAGATGATTGCGAAGTGCCTGGTGAACTTGCAAGACTGCTACTCCAGGAAGAGAGGGCCATTCAGCCACATGAAGAGCCAGTGGAAACGGTAAATCTGGGTATTGAGACAGACAGGAAGGAAGTCAAGATTGGTGCCAATCTAGAGCTCAGTGTGAAACAACGGTTGATTCAGATGCTGCATGACTACATGGAAATATTTGCTTGGTCTTACGAAGACATGCCTGGTTTGGATGCCGACATTGTGGTTCATCACCTGCCTACCAAGGAAGACTGCCCTCCGGTAAAATAGAAGGTCCGTCGTATGCATCCAGAGATGTCCGAGAAAATTAAAGCTGAGGTTATGAAACAATTTGATGTCGGGTTTCTAGCAGTAACTTCTTACCCTCGGTGGGTTTCCAATGTGGTTCCCGTGCCGAAGAAGGATGGTAAGGTCCGAATATGTGTTGATTACAGGGATTTAAACAGGGTCAGCCCTAAGGATGATTTCCCTCTGCCTCATATCGACGTCCTGGTTGACAATACTGCTCAGCATAAAGTTTTCTCCTTCATGGATGGGTTCTCAGGTTATAATCAGATCAAGATGGCTCCTGAAGACATGGAGAAGACCACTTTTGTTACTCAGTGGGGCACCTTTTGCTACAAGGTCATGCCTTTTGGGTTGAAGAATGTTGGGGAAACCTACCAACGTGCCATGGTTGCTTTATTTCATGATATGATCCATCACGAGATAGAAGTATACGTCGATGATATGATTGCAAGGTCCCAAACTGAGGAGGAACACCTTGACCATCTACGGAAGCTGTTTGACCGTCTGAAGTTGTACAAGCTGAGGTTAAACCCAAACAAGTGCACCTTTGGGGTGAGATCTGGAAAGCTACTAGGTTTCATTGTAAGCGACAAAGGTATTCAAGTGGATCCTGCCAAAGTAAAAGCCATACAAGAGATGCCAGCTCCCAAGACAGAGAAAGAAGTCAGAGGCTTTCTAGGACGGTTGAACTACATTGCCCGATTCATCTCACATCTAACTGCTACCTGTGAACCAATCTTCAAACTGCTGAAGAAAGATCAAGTAGTACGTTGGAATGATAAATGTCAGGCTGCTTTCGAAAAGATCAAAGAGTATCTCCAAGAACCACCCATTCTTATGCCACCGGTTGAAGGGAGACCTCTAATCTTATACTTGACAGTACTTGACGACTCAATGGGTGTGTGCTGGGGCAGCATGACGAGTCTGGCCGAAAAGAACACGCCATTTATTACTTGAGCAAAAAGTTTACCGACTGTGAGACTCGGTACTCACTGCTCGAGAAAACTTTTTGCGCTCTAGTATGGGCTGCTCGCCGGCTGAGTTAGTATATGTTGACTCACACTACTCTGTTGATTTCAAAAATGGATCCAATCAAGTACATATTCGAAAAGCCTGCTCTGTCTGGAAGAATAGCACGATGGCAGATGATCTTGACGGAATATGACATCCAGTACACGACTCAAAAAGCAATCAAGGGAAGTGTATTGGCAGACTGTTGTACCCCAAAATTTGCCCTCCCATATTCATCAAGAATTGTCAAAATCAAGGTCACAAAATTCCCCAAGGACTATGCAGCTCAACTGTCTCTTAGACAGTCAAAACTAGGGTTTGGGTTCTGATCAAGGAAAGGAAGTTTTCAAAGGCCCAATCAAGTCTCATATGCCTACAAAGATGGTCAAGTATCCCCATGTCAAGTTTCAAGGCATTCAGCTCAAGATTGCACAGTCAAAACCCTAAATTGCACTACAGTCAACTGTAGGGGCAAAATGGTCATTTGACAGTCAAAAGTTCAAATTTTTGGTCAACATATCATTTTGAAGCCACAAACATCATTTGATCAATGCTTGATCATGATTCTCAAAATTTGGCTCAGAAATCATCAAAGATGCAAAAGTTGCTATATTTGGACAGTTGAAAAAGTCAACTGAAATTGACCAGGGCATAACTTTCACATGGATTATCAGAAAAATTCCATCCAAAGCTCATTTTGAAGAGAAAGACATTTCCTACAATTCATCTTCATGTTCCAAGTCCAAGAAATGCTCTCACAAAAAGTTATCAATTTCAACATTATAGGTCATTTTCAAAAGTCAACAAAAAGTGACTTTAAGTCAAAGGCCATAACTTGAGATTGGTAAATCAAAATGACATGGGACCAAGGGCATTGGTTAAAGGACTCAAAGACCTTTCCAAAATGTCCAAGAACATGTGAAAAGCTTAAAAATTGACCAAGTTATGCCTTGTGGAAGTTGGGAAATTTTTGGGAATTTTGAAAAGTCAACATTGATGCAAAAGGCCTAAAAATGCAAATGGGCCCATTTTTCTTCCAAGTTTCTTCATGCCAAGCCTATGCACGACCACTAGGCCCAAAGGGAAGTATTTTCATATTTTTTAATTGTTTATTTGAATTAATATTAATTTATATTCATTTAAATCATTTTAATACATGAAAAATATAAACCTAACCTAAAAAAATCTTTTTATGCACATTATAATGTCAATATTTCGTGCACTTCTTAATTAAGCAAGTTTTGATGAGAATTGATCAGATTTGAACCAAATTGCACATGAGAAGATATGAAAAAGATTTTCCAAAATCAAATATGTAAAACCATGAATGCTTGAGATTTTGTGCAAAGTTTTTAACCTAATAGTCTCTATACATACTCAGCATGAGAACCCTAATGTTCTTGGACTGCAAGCTGCGTTCAAAAACCTCATAAAAACTTGAAAAAATCTCCAAGAAAGCCAATACTGAAATCAGGGTTTTAGGGCGATTCAAGGTTCCATTCTTGTCTCAATAGATTCCTTGGCACTTCCTGGACATATTCCAACCATTAGCATCAACTCAGACCCCAAGAATTGGTAACGAGGCCTTGGACTGTACAGCACAAAATTCTTAAACGCATATCATATTCTAAACATTTTTTATGAATTTTGTTTGTTGATTCTTGTTCATGTTGAAGTTTCAAAGCTAACCCTCATATTTAATTGCGTTTTTCTGTGCCGTATAAGATTATGCCATGACTGAATATTAGGTTTTTCTTGAGCTTCAAATTGGGGGTTCTTACTAGGGGAAAAATTGGACCATCCCAGTACCACCATTACGCTCAGCTCATCCAGACGAAGAAGATGGCCCCCTCGCGCTCAATTTATGAGCGACGAGGGGCTATTCGCTATTTTCTGATAGAGGCCCTAAGGAAACATGTGCAAAACCGTTGCTTCTGTGTTCTATGTTACAGGGGTGGTGAGGAAGAAGCTGGCGTGTCAAGCAACGATTGATCCATTTAAATTTCGCGCGAAATTCCAAAGCACTAACGCGTTCTTATTATATTGTTTATTGTTTATTATATGTTAATTGAAACGCGCTTGGTTCAGTTGGTAACACGTGACATGAATGACCCTCAAGACCTGGGTTCAAGTCCCAGGTCTGGCAAAATTCCAATGCTATTTTTCAATAATTGATCCTATGCAGCGCTGACATCCAGGTACATCATGTTCTCTCAAAGCATGGCCATCCACGCGTCCTACACAACCAGATCAACGCCCACGATGCAAAGAACATGCTAGGACCAAGTCAACACGTTAGCATACAATTGGCAAAGTCAACGAGGGCCATGCTTATTGGGCCAGAATTCCCAGGCCTATACCTCCAATTTTGGGACAACACCCCACCCTGGTTTGAAATTTCATTTATTTCCCTTATGTCTTTTTAATTCTTATTTTATTTATTTATTGTTTTAATTCAGTAATTATTTTTTTACAAAAATATAAAAATCAGAAAAAGACCAACAAATAATATTTATTTTATTATAATTATTTTATTAGCATGTAATTTCAAATTAGGTTTAATTTATATTTTTTCCATAATAAAAAACACCAAAAATAGAATTTAGGTTTAATATCTTTTTTGATTTTCCTTTTAATTTTTCCTTTTTTCAGAATAATATTATTTAGTTATTTTCATAAATTAAAAATTGTGCATAAATAAATTAGGGTTTAATTTAGATCATATTTTAATTCTTTCTTAATAATTAAAAAATATTAGAATTAGGGTTTGCCTTTTAATTTAATTTCAATTAATTTCTTTTCTCATTAAATCTAAAAAAACACAAAAAATAACAAAAAAAAACATTTAATCATTCAATTTTTAATTCTCATTAACTTTTAATATTTTGCAAAAGGGTCCAACGCCTGTCATTTCAATTATTTAATTTGCGCATTTATCTTATGTCGTTTAATTATAATTATGTAATTGTCCCTAAGCCATGTAACTTTACTTTTCGCACTTTATTTCTTCGCATTATTTATTTTTCTGCTAAATCGGGTCCGGTTTAATTTTGGCGATGTGGACCCGCGCCATTTGTAATAGTTTAGATTTATTTCCTCGCAAAATATTTAACTGTTAATCAAGCATGCAAGAATGAATGGCCTTAAAATAAAATCAAGCGTAGATCACAATGAACATGACAAGACAAATATCAATGAAAACGACACACGAATCGCACACACCACCCCTAGGGTACGCCTCACTGTTGCCTTTCGAAAGGTGATCGTCGAGTAGAGGACGTCTTAGTAAGTCCTCATGATCCGGGAACCTGGCATGAGGGTAGCTTCTAAGGTGTCTTCCCATTGCTCTGGTGATCACCATGTCCCTAAAAACTCGAATTGACCCGAACACCTCCAACGGTGGTGCTACCTACCTCTCAATGGTGGGATGGCACTACTTTAAAGGACATTTACACAGACGAATTCCTTAGGGTAGGTAGGTTCTCGTGGATACTTGCTCTAATCTCAAAACAAACTCAAAAAGACTTTTCACACTGACACTTTTCAAAAGCTTTCAAAAGCAAATCTTTCAAACACTCTGACGTACGAGTCGATCTGAAATTTTTCAAAAGAAACTTTTTAAACCCACATTGAAAAGCAAACAAACAAATTTGAAAACACATTGAGCAAGTATCTAAGAGCCCATGGATAACCATGGATAGAAAGGGTGCTAACACCTTCCCTTTCTATAACCTACCTCCCGAACCGAGAGCAATCTCTATAAGGAATTTTTCTGTGCTTTTGTCCTTTCCATTTGGAGAAAATAAAAGACGGTGGCGACTCTTGCTTCCGCGACATTTCGCGAACCAGCGTTAAACAGTCAGTTCCAGATCCACCGATCACACAGACCATTTGGCACACCATCCGGTGGATGATTACCAGTCGTTGAACTTTGAATTTCCAGACGAAGATATCATGGTAGTAACTGATTGTGAAGTACCTGGACCGGATGAAGGACCTGAGGAAGGATCCCGATGGTCTATGCACTTTGATGGAGCCTCGAACACTTTGGGTAATGGTATCGGTGTTGTGATCATATCCCCTAAAGGCACTCATACTCCACTTACCGCTCGGCTATGTTTCAACTGCACCAACAACATGGCGGAGTATGAGGCATGCATCATGGGTCTTCAAGCTGCAATTGACTTAAGGATCAAGTTTCTGAGTGTCTTCGGAGATTCCGCTCTCGTGATCAATCAGATCAAAGGCGAGTGGGATACGAAACACCCAAATCTTATTCCTTATAAGGAGTATGTACTGACATTGCTTCCCCACTTCGAGGAGATAACTTTTGAACACTTCCCAAGAGAGGAAAATCAGTTAGCGGACGCGTTGGCTACAATGTCTTCGATGTTCAAAGTCAAATGGGACAATGAAGCGCCCCAGATCATTATCTGGAAATTGGATGAACCTGCATATTGTTGCGATCTCGAGACCGAGGAGGTAACAGAAAAACCCTGGTATCATGAGGTGAAGAGGTACTTGGAAGCTCAAGAATACCCTGAGGGTGCGTCTATTAATGACAAGAAGTTCCTGAGAAGGTTTGCGGCAAAGTTTTTCCTCAGCAATGGCATTCTCTACAAACGAAACCATGATTCAACCTTACTGCGTTGTGTGGATAAGACTGAAGCAAAAAAGATCATGGCAGAGCTGCATGAAGGTACCTTCGGAACACATTCTAGCGGACATACCATGGCAAAGAAAATCCTTCGGGCAGGATATTTCTGGTCCACAATGGAAGCCGATTGTTACCAACACTCGCGAACTTGTCATAAATGCCAAATTTATGCTGATAAGGTGCACATTCCTTCGGTTCCTCTGAACGTCCTGACGGCACCTTGGCCTTTTGCAATGTGGGGAATTGATATGATCGGCGAGATCCGACCTACGGCATCCAACGGGCATCGCTTCATCCTGGTAGCGATTGATTACTTCACGAAGTGGGCTGAAGCAGCTTCCTACGCCACGGTAACCAAGAGCGTCGTGGCACGGTTCATTCGGCACAACCTGATCTGTTGATACGGTGTACCTGAGAGGATCATTACAGATAATGGTACCAATCTTAACAACAAGATGATCACTGAGCTCTGCGAGCAATTCAAGATACAGCACCACAATTCTTCTCCCTACCGGCCGAAGATGAATGGAGCTGTCGAAGCAGCGAATAAGAATATCAAGAAAATTGTGCAGAAGATGACAGTGACCTACAAAGATTGGCACGAAATGTTACCGTTTGCTCTTCATGGGTACCGTACCTCAGCACGGACGTCAACAGGGGTAACTCCCTTTTCCTTGGTCTATGGCATGGAGGCAGTCTTGCCTATTAAAGTCCAGATACCCTCTCTCCGGATAATGAAGTATGCAGACCTGAGTGAAGATGACTGGATCCAGACTCGGCTTGATCAATTAAACCTAATTGACGAAAAAAGACTCACTGCTATTTGTCATGGTCAGACGTACCAAAAACGGATGATCAGGGCATTTAACAAGAAAGTCAGACGACAAGAGTATCAAGTCGGAGACCTGGTAATCAAGCGCATCATTCTTCCTCAAAGTGATCCCAGGGGAAAATGGACCCCTACGTACGAAGGGCCATTTGTGGTTAAACATATCTTCTCAGGAGGAGCCATGATTCTAACCACCATGGATGGTGACGACCTTCCTCACCCCGCCAATGCAGACATAGTAAAAATATACTACGCATGAATAAAAGACCCGCTAGGTTGACACACCTAGGCAACAATAAGGGCTTCCCGGCGAACCAAAAGGGTTCGGGCAAAAATAAGGAATGAAAATGAAAAATCTGTACACCCGGCAAGTCGAAAACCTGAAAAGGCGGCTTCGGCAAAAATGGGTATCCCGGTGGGCTGAAAACCCGAAAGGGCGGTCCAGGCAAAAGTTAGGGATAAAGTGTAATACTATGTCTCATTGGATCACCTTGCATCCAGAATTCGGCATCAACTATCGGGCTCAGAAGACTTCAATCAATCAGCTTCATTTTCAACTAAGCAGCAAAGTGATGAGACGCTTGAAGACATAAAGGCGATAGCAGAGTTGGAACCCAGTGGGTTTTGTTTTTCACATAGCTGTTTTGTTTCCTTTTCAAAATTGTATAAACTCTATGTTATTCGGCGGCGTTCTCTTACTAGGACGTCAGCCTCCTATACATAAACGCCTATTTACAGGCAAATTTCAAAATCAATACAAGTTCAATTTTTCAGACAAATTATCCTTTGTTTTTCCTTTTTTTCTGTTTTGTTTTGCGAAGAACGTCCAATGTTCATTTTTGATATATGCATTTGACATTAATTGCTAATCATGAATATTTACATGCGAAACAAAGGACTAATTACAGATGACATCAGAAACAGGGGCAATTTAGAATTGTCCAAGTGGTCTAGTTGCTCTATCCACCAAGGTACCAAGGTAGGTTCGGCTGAAGAGCGTAACCAAGTCACCTCGACTCCCCACAGAGTAAGACTAGATTCGGCAATACTCTCCTCAAGTAGAGTTGGTTTCCCATCAGCCCTGAAAAGGCACAATATTCCCCTAGTAAGTCAGCGATACTCTCCCCAAGCAGAGTTAGTCTACTGTCAGCCTTAAGGAAGTTGGGTATCCCCAGAATATCTCAACATTCCCCAGCGGAGTATGAACATTCCCCAGCGGAGTATGAACATTCCTCCGCAAGCATCCCCGGCAGTCTTAATATGAGATTGTTCCCCGGCAGAATACAGACACCCCAGTGGAACCATTTTCCAGTACAGTCCGAAAAGTTTCCCCAGGAGAGTTGAATCATTATCCCCAGCAGGTCTTGAAGCTTATCCCCAGTAGATGCTGGAAGCTTATCCCTTGCAGAGTACGGACGTCTCTCCCGGACTTTATTCAAAGTTATTCCTCACAAGAGCTTATAACTGGGTTATCCTCAGCTAATAACCACGGAAAGATCGTCCTCAGCGAAGTTCTTCATATCCCCAGCGGAGTTCATCAAGTTCCCCAACATAACTTATCAACGGAATCCCCAGTGGAGTTCATCAATTTCCCCAACATAACTTATCAACGGAATCCCCAGCGGAGTTTATCACTAATATCCCCGGCGGAGCTCTCTTCAAAACCTCAGCGAAGTATCTCTTCCCACAGAGTATTTCCCCTCAGAGTAATCTCTCCAACAAGTTTGTTCCCCGACGGAGTCATCTTCTCCTACCAGTTTATTCTTGCAACCATCATCCCCAGCGGAAGCGAAGAACTCTACTCTTCAACATCAGCCCAGGATTTGATTCCCCGGCCAGTCGTCAAGGATTTATTTTCCTAGACAAAAATACATTCATAGGCATTTCATATTTCATACATCCTTCTTACATACATGATAAAGTGCATACAACACTATCTCATTTTGAGCATCATGACATCGTGCATTTCATACATCATGACATTGCATACAACTGATATTTTATCTTTTCAGGAAAAGGTCAATCCAGAGATGATTACTGTCAACTATCGTAATTCCAGATTTGATTCCTGTATCTAGCCAGGGCACATCTGTGAGTGATTGAGTGTAGATTCGATACCTGTATCTAGCCAGGGCATATCTGCATGAAGAGTTTGAAGATCAACCCCTGTAACAGGCCAGGAAATTATCTTTCATTCTCAGGTCAGAGGTTTACACCTGTATCCAGCCAGGAAAGCTATCTCTACCAACCTTCAACAATTCCAGATTCGATACCTGTATCCAGCCAGGGCATATCTGTAGACGACTAATTCCATATTCGATACCTGTATCCAGCCAGGGCATATCTGTAGACAACAGTTCCAGATTCGATTCCTGTATCTAGCCAGGGCACATCTGTGAGAAACCAATTGTAGATTCGATACCTGTATCTAGCCAGGGCATATCTGCATGAAGAGACTGAAGGTCAACACCTGTAACAAGCCAGGAAACATCTTCCTTTCTCAAGGTACGCAAGTTCTCGCTAAGGAATCTCTTACGCGATCAACACTTCCAAATGGCATCTATAAGCCCATCCCCCTATCCACCATCTCTCCAAATGGCATCTATAAGCCCATTCCCGCCATCACATTGCTGATACTCTACCGTGCGAGTGCAAATTTCCGGGCACTCTAGTGTCCAATCTCCTTTTACCCTCAAGTCACGAAAGGCAAACTTGCCAATCTAACTCTTCAGGTTCAAGAAGATTGAACAGGGGCAACTGTTGTACCCCAAAATTTTCCCTCCCATTTCCTCAACATTTTCTCACCACAAGACCCTTGGAGCTCAAGATCAAGTTAGGGTTTTCTCTGCTCAAGATTTCTCCTTGCACTGGTGACCCAAATTAGGGTTTGTGTTTGCACAAAGATGTTTTGACCTAAAGTGCCCAAGATGACTTTCATGCTCATATTGGACTCCCAAGTTTATCCATACCAAGTTTCAAGTCTTGATTCCAAAGTTTGCCCAGTCAATTGGACAGTTGACCTAGAAATCAGCTGTATTGGGGAAAAAGTCAACTGTGGTCAATTGACAGTCAAACCTCATGATTTTTGACCCACATCAACATATTGAACTCATATAAACCATTTGGTCAAGTTTGGATCACAAATCCCCAAGAAATTTGATCAGATCACCAAAAGGGCAAAATGGTCATTTTTAGGGTTTTGACTGCACAAAGGCAATTTTTGACTGTTTGACCTAACCAATGGCAAACCAACCTCACATATGGACTCAAGTACCCCATGGAATTGTCTTGACATGTTCAACAAGTTCAAAAGATCCCAAATGCACAAGATTGACAGATGAATTTTCCAGTCAATTGATCAATTTTTGACTGTATACTGAAAAGTCAAACTTTGACTTTTTGGTCAAAATCAAGTGTCAAGATTCATTTTCCATCAAAACATGTCAAAATATGAAACTTGTTCACCAAGAAATCAAAAATCACAAATTAGGGTTTGAAATGAAGAATTTTCATAACTTAGAATTTTTCTAAGTTATGAAAATCCCTAATTTTTTCCTAACTTTGTCCCACTTTTTCATCAAGATACATTTGGATTCAAGGAAAACTCAAAACATGAAAGTTATAGTACATTTCAAAATCTATAACTTTGATTCACAAAGTTTCCTCAAAAGAAGCTTGTAGCTCAAGTTACAATTTTTGGAATAGGGGTGCAAAACATTCTTAACTTAGAAAATTTTTGACCTATTCTAGGCAGGATTTTTGCCTAACTTCATGGCTACTTTTCACATGCTTCCACTTGGAATTTCAATTTGCATTACAAAGATGGATTGTATTACACATTCCAAGATTTCCAAAATGTCAAAGAACTCATCAAACAACCTTGTGGTTAGGGAGAATCGAATTTGACAATATGGGCAAAACTCACTTTGTTCATGGCCAATTTACATGTTCATAACTTGGGCATTTTTGAAATCAGCATGCATAAGCTAGGTTACAGGCCTCTAATCCCTTTCTTACTCAAAAATTCAATGCTAAACCATTGTGCCAAGTTGTTATTTCATTCATTTGGGCAATACATGTTAGATTAAGCCTTAATTAGAAAAAGCATATTATCCATTTTTGTAAAGTGTTACTTTATGTCAATTTTGCAATCTATGAGGTACAATGCAAATCTCTTTGGCACAAGTTCAGGAACATATCACACTGATCAAGAGGGATGGTTGCAGCATGATTAGGGGGCCTGCACAAGTCTAGAAACCAAGTTGACATTTTTTGCTTAAGTTAGAAGAAACCTTGCATTTTGTACAACATCTCACATTTCTGCCAAGAGAAGCTTAAGCAAACTTGTTAGACACATCCCAAACAACATAACTGAGCTGAGGCACGACCAAAACACCTTTCAAACCTCATCATTCATCAAAACACCATCCTGCTGCAGAAAACAGAGTCACCTCTACAGTTGGACTTCCATAACTCAATCCACTCGTGCATTTTTGCTAAAACCAGTTCATACACACTCCATACCACATATACAAGCTATCCCAAGCATTGGACACGACCTGTAACACCTCTAACCAACTTCACCATTTTCACTTTTTCTGTTTTGCAGCTTGAGTGCTATAGCTTGATTCACTTGGTTTCAAAGCAAGCTAAAGGCTGGAATAGCATCCCTGGACTTCAAGCAAGTTGTACCAATCCTCACCTTGCCTTGAAAGTGCCTCCATTGCCAGACACGATCCAAGCTGAACAGGTAAGTTCATGGACTTCTATCTCTCAATATAGGAAGAGTTAGCTTTAAGTTTATGAATGAAAAATGTTCTACTCATGGCCCTGAAGTTATACATATCTTCACTTTCCATTTACATTGCATGTGCTGAGAGAATTTGGAACCTGAACATTGACAAAAACTTAGGTTAAGAATTAGGGATGGAGAAATTCTCTCTCATTTCTGAGAGTTAAGTTAAGTTTTTTATATGTATGGAATCGTGGCTTGATGCTTGACATTTTTCATGTTATAAGTTTGTGCTAAAAGTCCAGGAATCAGGATGTTTGAACCAGGAGGAAGGGCGCGCGTTTTTTGACATTTTTGTGCTGGAGGTTGAAGACAACCTCTATTGGGCGGGGCCTGAGATACTTTTTCTTTTCACACCACTGTTTTACACATGCACCCCCCTGGCCCATTTTGAGTTTTATTTATCATTTTTAATTTTTTCCTTTTGATTTTGTTTCTATATTTTTATTTAAGCATGAAAAAATATTAAAATTATTTTTCCCATATTTTTTGCATTTTATTTGATATTTATTTGGCTCTATTTAGTTTTGTACATAAATAAACATAAATATACTTTTATCTAAAACAACTAAAAATAATACAAACACTTTTATTTTCTGATTTTTATTTTATTTTACCTTTGAAAACATTTTATAAAAAATATACTTTTTTTGTAAATATTAAATATCTTTATTTTTGTACATATAATATATATTTAATAAATAATATAAACACTTATATATTTATTATAATATTTAGGATAAAAACATAAAAAATAATACATTTTTATTTTTATTAATATTTAACTTAAAAATCACTTTTTTACAATATACTTTCTTTTATTTATTTTTTGTACATAATTAATAAATATTGCATATATTAAATAATTAATACATTTTGTTTAACAAAATTAGGGTTTTGCCCTAAATACCTAAAAATACCAAAAATTAATTCATTTTATTTTTGTTTACTTGACACATGAAAAATACCTTTTTTACATACATATGAAAATCATTTTTGCATCTTGCATATTTATTTTATTTTATTTAATTATTGTGCAATTAAATACCTTGTAAAATTTCAATTTGGATGTAATAGTTAGATTTTAATTTCTTGCTAAAATATCCCCATTTGAACATTTGTACCCCCCATCCCATATTTGTGTTGTAATAACTTAGGACCTTTTATTTTTCGCATTTAAAAGCTTTCTAAATATGCCATGCTAGAATTAGGGTTTTGTATGCAAATCAAAAACAACAAATAGTTTGACCTAAATTCAAGATAAACAAGCATGAAAATGGACAACACTAATCACACTTGCACCCCTAGGGTACTCCACTTGTTGCCTTCAAATAATGGGCCATATTGCATGTTAGGTATCTTTGGCAAAAAAAAAACAATCAAATGATCATAGTCCCTCGATGACGCTTTCAAAAGTTGCCTAAAAATGATCAAGTCCCTTAAAGGAAAAATTGCTCAAAGATACTTGGCACCATTGCAATCATGGTTTAAACAATGACCCGTTCCCGTCTCGTTCACATCCTAACACAAGATTGTCCACCAAATACAATGGTGGAACAAAATTGTTAAAAAGGTCAAAACATAGCAAAAATCTTTGAGAAATTTAGGTAGATAGCTCTTGGTTACTTGCCAACTTGCAAAACAAAAACACTTGCCTATTTTTCAAAACCACACATCACTACACTTTTAAAACAACTTTCAAAAACATTGAAAACTTTTTCAAAATACCTACACCTTTGTATACATCCCAACATGGATCATTACAAAGGTTGCCACCACATTGGCCTCTTTTCAAAAACATTTTCAAACCCACACACAAAGCACCATTTCAAACAATTGAAAATCAAGGCAAGTTGATCTAAGCAAGTAACTAAGAGCCCATGGATAACCATGGATAGAAAGGGTGCTAATACCTTCCCTTTCTATAATCTACTCCCCGAACCCAAGAAAACATCTCAAAGGTTTTTGTTGTGCTTTTTAACCTTTCCTTAGGATAAAATAAAAAGTCGGTGGCGACTCTTGCTCAACCGAAACATTTGCGAAAACAAACGCAAAACCTAAGTCAGTTCTCCCACCGTATCACAGACCAGCTTCTAATGGGCCAAGAAATTGTTTCCAACACCTCCTAATCAGGCCCTTTTCTTCTACTTTTATTTATTTATTTTGTTTATTTAATTTAATTGCTTTATTTTAATTAATTACTAACCAATCATAATTTTTCCTTTTTTATCAAAAATCATCAAAAAATATTTTTATCCCATAAATTTCAGAATTATTTTTTTTAAATACTAATTAATTAATTTAGGTTTTTAACTCTAGGAAACCTTAATTTATTTTGTAAATCAATAAAATTAATTAGACTTAATTAGATTTTAACTACTAATTTAATTATTTTATTTTCTTTCTTAAATTAATAAAAATTCCAAAAATATGTCACTAATTATTTTTTCCATTAATGTATTTAATAATTAATTTAGCTTTTAATTTTATTTCTTTTCTTAAAATAAAAACAACAAAAAAAAAAACACTTTCTTTCAAAAAGGTCAAAACCCTAAATTTCGCATTCGATGTAATTTCCCGCGCGCTTTATTTATTTTTATCCAATTATGTATCTGCTTCCGGTATGTAATAGATAATTAGGACATTTTATTTATTTACCGCTTTATTTTATTTTCAAAGGGTTGCTTTTGGCGATGTAAATACCCGACGCCTTGTAATTTAATTTCCGCACTTTAATTTCCGCAAATTATAACTGTTAAATGTTTGATAATAGGGTTTGCATGACAAGACTGAATGCTTAATCTTAAAATCAAATTAGATCATCGTTAACATGTGCAAAGATAAAAATAACTGAAAACAACACACTCGCACATGTGCACTCCTAGGGTACACCCCACTTGGTTGCCTTCGTACACGGTCATTGAGTATAGGTCGTTTTAGAGGTCGTCCTCTTGTCTAAAAGATCATAGTTGCCTCGAAACGGTTGCCTCGGATATCATTGCCTCGAATAAATTATCTAAGACATTAGGGTTACCGCTAAGGCGTCCTAACATTGCTTTAGTGACCGTATGTCCCTCATTCAAATTGACCCTAAAACTCCAACGACGGTGCTACCTACTCATTAATAGTGGGATAGCATTGTCTAAAGGAAATTAGCATAGAACGATTCTTTTTTCGAGTAGGTAGATTAGTTCTTAGATACTTGCTCATCTAAAACAAAAACTTTTTCACACTTACACTTTTACGAACAAGTTTTCAAAAACACTTCATTACACTCTTGAAGACAGACGCAAGAGTTAAATCGAAGTTAAAACAAAAACTTTTCAAAACCCACAAGCACAAAGAAAACAATTTTGAAAATGATGAGCAAGTACCTAAGAGCCCGTAGATAACTACGGATAGAAAGGGTGCTAATACCTTCCCTTTCTATAATCTACCCACCGTATCACAGTTGGAACACAGACTTTTGATTCAACTTTCTATTTGATGGATATCCTCCCTTCCTATTCCTGTCTTTTAGGCCGACCCTGGATTCATGGCGCTGGTGCCGTTACCCCTACATTGCATCAGATGTTGAAGTACCCAATCAAGGGAAAAATCATCACTGTCCATGGGGAGGAGGAATATATGGTTAGCCACCTGAACTCTTTCAGGTACGTGGAAATGGATGGTGAGTTCATTGAGACCCCGTGTCAGCATTTCGAAGAGGTCCCACAAACGGTTGCGGCAGCCAAGACTACTACCAAGACTCCAAAGGTTACCAGACCGCCATTGAAAATAGCCTCTCTGAAGGATGCTAGAGCAGTGATTGAAGAAGGTGGATGCACTATCTGGGGTCAACTTCCAAATATTCCTTACAAATCTAACAAATTCGGTTTGGGTTTCACTTCGGAAGCACAAAGGGATGTTCGACGAACTCGCACCGGGGGACCACCTTTACGTATCAGCAATCAGGGAGTTAACGCAGTGGAAGACATTGATGGCAGTTGTGACCTGGATGATTGGATCTTTCCAATTGTCACGGAGGACTCAACAACTGGGAGGCCAAAGAATTTGTCCCTATTACTTTTATCCAAGAGTAATTGTCATTAATTTTTTGTCGGGCTTGTAATAGTTAAACAATTTAGACCTTAAAACCTTATGTCTTACTTGAGGCACAATGGTCCATTTGTGAGGGTTGTTACTTCATCTTCATATGTCATCAAAAAATCATGGACGTTTTTGCATGCAAATTTTATGCTCTTTGTTCTTATTTTTTCCTACCTTTTTATTGTTTCAAAGATAGCTATGCTCTTACACACACTCACATATCAAAATGCAGATCCACCTCCACTCAGGATCCCATGGGTAACGATTCTTCTATGGCCTATCATGACTTTGAAAATCTGATCTACCAAGCCTAAGAAGAAGGTCAGGAAGATTGTGAGGTAGCAGGGGAACTAGATAGGTTATTACAATAGGAAGAAAGGACCATACAACCCCACAAAGAGCCAGTGGAAACAGTTAACCTAGGTACTGATAAGGACAAGAAAGAAGTCAAGGTAGGTGCCAACCCAGAGCCTAGTGTCAAGAAGCGCTTAACTCACTTACTGCATGACTATGTTGAGGTCTTTTCCTGGTCATATGAAGACATGCCATGACTCGACACTGATATCGTGGTCCATTGTTTGCCGACAAAAGAAAACTTCCCTCCGGTAAAACAGAAAGTCCGTCGCATGGGGCCAGAAATGTCAGAGAAAATCAAGACTGAAGTCATAAAGCAGTTCAACGCTGGATTCTTAGTTGTCACCTCCTATCCACAATGGGTCTCCAATGTTGTTCCAGTTCCTAAAAAGGATGGTAAGGTACGTATGTGTGTGAACTACAGAGACTTTAATAGTGCAAGCCCCAAGGATGACTTCCCGCTTCCCCACATCGATATTCTGGTTGACAACACTGCACAGCATAAAGTATTTTCCTTCATGGATGGTTTCTCCGGGTACAACCAGATCAAAATGGCACCTGAGGATATGGAGAAAACGACCTTCGTCACACAGTGGGGTACATTATGTTACAAAGTTATGCCATTCGGGTTGAAGAACGCTGGGGCAACCTATCAGCGTGCCATGGTATCTCTGTTTCACGTCATGATTCATCATGAGATAGAGGTTTATGTGGATGACATGATAGCCAGATCTCAAACTGAAGAGGAACACCTTGACCATATGTAGAAACTGTTTGAAAGACTGAAGAAATACAAACTAAGGTTGAACCCTAATAAATTCACTTTTGGAGTGAGGTCCGGTAAACTCCTAGGCTTCATTGTCAGCGAAAAAGGTATCGAAGTGGACCCTACAAAGGTAAAAGCAATACAAGAAATTCCTGCTCCTCGCACTAAGAAGGAAGTTAGGGGATTCTTAGGACGGCTGAACTATATCGCCTGGTTCATTTCCCATCTAACCGCTACTTGTGAACCAATCTTCAAATTACTTAAGAAAGAACAAGCGGTGGAATGGAACGACGACTGACAGACTGCCTTTGACAGGATCAAAGAGTACCTTCAAGAGCCTCCCGTTTTGATGCGGCCAGTCGAGGGAAGACCTTTGATCATATATCTAAATGTCTTAGAAAATTCAATGGGGTGTGTGTTGGGGCAGCATGACGAGTCTGGCCGGAAAGAGTGTGCAATATACTACCTGAGAAAAAAGTTTATCGACTGTGAAACCAGATAATCACTGCTCGAGAAAACATGCTACACTCTGGCATGGGCTGCTCGCCGGCTAATACAGTATATGTTGACCCATACTACCTTATTGATATCCAAGATGGATCCAATTAAATACATATTCGAGAAGCCCGCCCTCTCTGGAAGAATAGCAAGATGGTAGATGGTCCTGACTGAATACGACATTCAATACACTACCCAGAAAGCTATAAAAGGAAGTGTGTTAGCCGATCACCTTGCTCATTAGGCTATGGATGACTATCAGTCCATGAATTTTGAGTTTCCAAACGAAGACATCATGTTGGTAAGCAATTGTGAAGAACTCATACCATATGACAGACCTGAACAAGGATCCCGATGGACCTTGGTTTTTGACGGAGCTTCCAACGCACTCGGCAACGGCATCGGCGATGTAATCATATCCCCTGAAGGTTTTCATACCCCCTTCACTGCTAGGTTGTGTTTCAACTGTACCAATAATATGGCGGAATATGAAGCATGTATTATGGGTCTCAAAGCTGCCATAGATTTGGGAATCAAGTCCTTAAGTGTATTTGGAGATTCAGCCTTAGTCATTAGTCAGATCAAAGGAGAATGGGACACGAAGCATTCTAATCTCATCTCTTACAAATAACATGTGTTGACATTAATCCCATATTTTGAAGAAATCAACTTTGAGCATTTTCCATGAGAGGAAAATCAACTAGCGAACGCGCTAGCCAATATGTCATCCATGTTCAAAATCAAGTGGGATAATGAGGCTTCTCAGATCACCATTGAGAGGATGGAAGAACCAGCTTACTGTCACGAGATTGATACTGATGAAGTAGTGGACAAGCCTTGGTTCCATGAAATTAAGAGATATCTCGAGGCCCAAGAGTATCCGGAGGGAGCTTCAGTCAATTACAAGAAATTCCTGAGAAGATTCTCTGCTAAGTTCTTCCTCAGTAATGGGATTCTCTACAAGCGCAACCACGACTCTACTTTACATTTGTGCGTAGACAAGAGTGAGGTAGACAAGATCATGGCTGATTTACACGAAGGCACCTTTGGCACCCATTCTAGTGGGCACACGATGGCTAAAAAGATCCTACGGGAAGGATACTATTGGTCCACCATGGAAGCAAATTATCATCAGCATTCACGAACCTGTCACAAGTGTCAGATCTATGCTGATAAGGTACATGTGCCTCCAGTTCCTCTAAACTTCCTAACTGCTCCTTAGCCATTCGCGATGTGGGGCATTGACATGATTGGAGAGATTAAACCCACAGCTTCTAATGGACACCACTTCATCTTGGTTGCCATTGATTACTTCATGAAGTGGGTCGATGCAGCTTCATTCGCTTTTGTTACCAAGAACATTGTGGCCCGATTCATCAAAAAAATCTTATATGTCAGTATGGTATTCTGGAGAGAATCATTATAGATAATGGTATCAATCTTAACAATACTATGATCACTACACTATGCGCGCAATTCAAGATCCAGCATCATAACTCTTCTCCTTACCGGCTGAAGATTAATGGCATTGTAGAAGCCACTAATAAAAACATCAAGAATATCATACACAAATGACAGTGACCTATAAAGACTGGCATGCGATGTTACCATTTGCTCTCCCCGGTTACCATACCACGGCGCGCACATCAACAGGGGGAACTCCTTTCTCTTTGGTATATAGTGTTGTACCCCAAAATTTTCCCTCTCATTTCATCAATATTTTCTCATCACAAGACTCTTGGAGCTCAAGATCAAGTTAGGGTTTGCTCTGCTCAGGACTCCTCCTTGTACTGTTGACCCAAATTAGGGTTTGAGTTTGCACAAAGATGTTTTGACCTAAAATACCCAAAGTGACTTTCATGCTTCATGTTGGACTCACAAGTTTATCCATGTCAAGTTTAAATCCTTGATTTCAATCTTTGCCCAGTCAATTGGACAGTTGACCTAGAAATCAGCTGTATTGAGGGAAAAGTCAACTGTGACCAATTGACAGTCAAACCTCATGATTTTTGACCCACATCAACATTTTGAACTCATATGAACCATTTGGTCAAGTTTGGATCACAATTCTACAAGAAATTTGATCAGTTCACCAAAAGGGTAAAATGGTCATTTTTAGGGTTTTGACTGCACAAAGGCAATTTTTTACTGTTTGACCTAACTAATGGCAAACCAAGTTCACATATGGACTCAAGGACTCAATGGCATGGTCTTGACACATTCAACAAGTTTAAAAGATCCCAAATGCATAGGATTGACAAATGAATTTTCCAGTCAACTGATCAAAATTTGACTGTATACTGAAAAGTTAAACTTTGACTTTTTGGTCAAAATCAAGTGCCAAGATTCATTTTTCATCAAGACATGTCAAATTATGGAACTTGTTCATCAAGAAACCCAAAATTGCAAATTAGGGTTTAAGATGAGAAAATTTCATAACTTAGAATTTTTCTAAGTTATGAAACTTCTTTATTTTTCTCTAACTTTGTCCTATTTTTTCATCAAGATACAAATGGATTCAAACAAACGCAAAACCCAAGTCACTTCTCCCGCCGTTCACAGAACTGGCGACTCTGCTGGGGACTCAAATATAAAAGTGAAGTAACCTTAGGGCTTATATCACCCTTTTGCATGACTAATTGTTTGCTTTGATTTCTTTACATCTTGGTTCTCTTGTTTGGGCTTGAAATCCTACACCCGGATTTGGGGAAACATTCATAGATAGCAATACATTGTGGAAACTGTGCGGGGTATACCGACACGGTTGAAGCAATAGCTATATTAGTGCGACATATTTGTGAGTACCGGTAACCCTTGAGTTCAATCAAGGAGAGTACGGGGCCGCTGAGTGATGTCACTAAGCACTAATGACCTAGAACCTTACTTGACCATCTTGGCCTTTTATTAGGGGTAGTGAGATGACCGGCTTTGGTGCAGTCCGAAGTTGGTAGATACTCGATACTACACTCATTGAGGGTTGTTTTCTTGGAATATTTTGGTCGCTAGTTAAGTGGCTAAACCAAAACAATGAACATAGAAAACAATCCAATGATATTGAGCTCCTTAGAACCCGGTTACTATTTATAGGACAGGTTTTTAAGCCAACTTCACTCAAGAGGGTACTTACCTATGAAACCTCATGCAAGCCTGAAACTAGGGTTTTGTGTGACTTGCTTGTACATATGTTTGTGCATACATCATGAACATCATAAAGCATCATATGCATCCACTAACCATTTCAAGGGTTTGGATCTTTATCTTTGTTCTTGTTTTGTAGGTCATGGAAATTCTTCGCAGGAAAACTATCCAAGTCAACCTTGTGAGAATCCCTCCTCAACTCAAGGAGCTTATATCCAGAATTCCATAAAGCTCTCTCTTCAGTGAAAGACAAGGTAGACTTCTCAACCTAGTCAACACCAGCATTGAAGAAGACATGGTGAAAGTGTTGTTCCAGTTCTTTGACCCCCTTCACCACTGTTTCACATTCCCCGACTACCAATTGGTGCCTACTTTGGAAGAATTCTCTCAACTCCTGAGAATTCATATTCTTAATCAACTACCCTACAAAGGTACAGAAAAAGAACCAAAGCCTGAAGATTTTGCTCAAGCACTATACTTGCAACCATCTGACATCAAGGGGCATTGGGAAACTAGAAGTGGTGTCAAAGGCTTCTTGGAAAAATTCTTGTTTGAGAAGGCACAAGTGTGTTGGAATTCCTTGGATCTACAAGCCTTTGAAGAGATTGTGGCACTCCTTATTTATGGGCTGGTCTTGTTCCCAAATCCTGACCAACTTATAGATGTAAATGTTGTTAAGATCTTCATATCCAGGAATCCCATACCTACATTGCTTGGGGACATCCTCCACTCATTTTACACACGAACAATGAGAAAGAGAGGTATTCTCATGTGCTGTACTCCTCTCCTTGCAAGGTGGTTTATTTCTCACCTTCCACAATCTGTTTTGAAGAATGAGCAAGGCTTAAGGTGGTCACAACGGTTGATGACCCTCACACATTCAAATGTACATTGGTGTTCTCGGTCCAAAGAAAATGTCATCATCGTCGATCGTTGTGGTGAGTTCCCTAATGTCCCCTTACTTGGCATTAGAGGAGGAATTACCTACAACCCTTGTCTAGCTTTGAGACAATTTGGATATGCACGGAGGGATGGCCCTCATGACATGCTGATTCCTGACCTAGTTTTTGACTTCGACAACGATGCGCAAGGACTTCGCCAAAGATTCATCAGAGCTTGGAGGATGCCTAACAAGGTAGATAGCAAGACACTGGGGCACAATAATTCCATCCCTCTTGAGCCTTATCTCAAGTGGGTAAGGACCCGAGCCCAGAGCCTTATGATGCCTTACCCTCATATTCTCCCTTTGATTAAAGAGCCTGTTAAGGAAGGAGAGCTTCCCTACACCATCCTACACCCTGACATGCTAACATCATGGGAGGAAATGCAGAAGAGTTGGATCCAACTCAAGGAAGAGCAGAATACTTTTGAAGCCAGCTTCTATGCCAGTGAGAAGAAGTTTTTGGAGCTTACACGCCGACTTCACGAGGAGGAGACCCTCAACACTTACATCGCACCAAAGAGGATGTGCAACGTCTTTTTACCTTAAGAAGTTTTTGTAATATTTGGCCCATGGGGCATTTATGTACTGACAAAATTTCTTCTTATTAATATGACGTGTGTTCTTTTTGTTTGCAACAAATTTTGAATTTCTAAATCCTTGAATGCATTGCATGAATAAACATATCATTCATCATATGCATAAACAAGTCTCCACACCAGGTTTCCTTATCTTTCTGCTGTTTATTTCAGTAAGATGGATCTCGAACAGACGGTCAAAGATTTGCAGTCACAAAACTCACAGTTTAAACAACTCCTAATGACCTTGGCAAAAGGTCAGGAGGATCTAAAAGCACTACTTGGGAATAAAGAGCAAGAAAAAGGAAAAAAGAAGAAGAAAAGAGTCGAGGTAGCTACACTGGGAAGAAGATTTGAGAATGAAGCTAGGAGAGTTCTTGAATTCCCCTCCGCATCTGATGAGGGAACCAATAAGGGAAAAGGAGCTGCATTACCTTCTAAGTCCGAGGCTGAAGAAGAAGAGGTTGAGGAAGATGAAGACTACTCAGAGCAGCAATACCCGCCAGCGGACGACAAATACAAAAACCTGGAGGATAGACTGGAAGCTATGGAGCTGCAAAGGGTTCCTGGGTTAGATTTTGAAGAATTGGGTTTGATTGCTGGAATTGTGATCCCTCCAAAGTTTAAGGTGCCAATTTTTGCAAAATATGACGGGCTGTCTTGCCCGAAGATGCACCTGAGGTCATATGTCAGAAGAATTCAACCTCATACATCCGACATAAATCTTTGGGTACACTTCTTTCAAGACAGTTTGTCCGGTACACAGCTAGACTGGTTTTACCAGCTTGAGAGGTCAGAAGTGCATAACTGGGAAGACTTGGCAGCTGCCTTTTATCGCCAGTATCAATATAATGCTGACTTGGCGCCAACCCGTACTCAGCTACAAAGTATGGGAATGGCCTCAAATGAGGGATTCAAAGAATACGCCCAGAAATGGCGCGACTTGGCCGGAAGAGTGCAGCCGCCTCTTTCTGATAGGGAACTAGTTGATATGTTCTTGGGGACCCTATCTGGCCCGTTCTTCAACCATTTGATCGGGAGCTCTTCCGTAGGGTTTACTGAATTGATTCTGACTGGCGAACGAGTGGAAGCTGGTATTAAGAATGGAAAGATTCAAAGGGATGCCTCTGCCTCTACAACTGCTAAGAAATCATTTTCAGCCAAGAAGGAAGCAGCTGTTATATACTCTCAGAAAAGATCGAGAAGAACTGAGCGTCGACCGACTGTGGGGGCCGTGATGATCCAAAATTCATCAAATGATCAGCCTCGTAACAATCAGTCTAGACTTAACCAGCAACGGGTAGAACGGCCACAACGGCAGTTCACCCGCATCAATATGACGCTCGCACAAGTTCTTCCCCATTTGTTGAAGCTAAATCTCACCACTATCAAAGAGGCACCAAAAAATGTGAACACATCTTCCTCACATTATCATCCTAATGCTAAATGTGCCTATCATTCTGACAGCATCGGGCATGACACCAACGATTGTTGGGCGCTTAAGCATAAAATTCAAGACTTGATAGATGCGAAAGAGGTTGAGTTCGATGCCCCAGAGAAGCCGAACGTAATATTCGCTCCAATGCCGAAGCATGGTCGCAATGTCCATGCTATTGAAGAAGATCAGTATGTTTCTGCTGTTGATGATCTGATAACTCCATTACTAACAATCAAGTTGAATCTGTTAAAGGCTGGGATTTTCCCAGGATGTAAAGAAGACTGCTACTGTTGCTCCTCCCTACCAATCGACTGTCCATTGCTGAAGATAGGCATCCAAGGCCTAATGAACAGTCAACAAATTCTTTTCGAAAATATTCCTGCTACTCCAACCCCTATCAAAGATGTTTCAAGAATCACCATTTCCACCAATCTTTCCAAGGTCCCTAAAAAGCCTGTTAAGATTACATCTGCTACGAAGTTTGTTCCTCTGAAAATAACCATGCCTGGGCCTGTCCCCTACAAATATGACAAATCAATACCATGGAATTACGGTGGAGAAATCTACTACCATGGTGTTAAACAAGTTGAGATAACTGAAGAGAGCTCTGACGAAGAAAATGCCGACATTGGAAACATTGCCGGTACGAGCAAGATTACCCGAAGTGGGAGAATTTTCTCTCCAGAGATTGCATCTCCAAAGGCAATCTTTGGACCCTCGGCTGCTGCCAAAGTTACTCCTGCACCGATAAAACTTTCTGCAAGAATTCCGTTGATTGAAGAAGCCGTCACTCCTGTGGTTGTTCCTCCTACTTCTGCTGATAAGGGGAAAGGGATCCAAGATGAGCTCGTCAGGACGAGGGCTCAACCAATGGTCATCCCCGAAACCTCTAAGAAAGAAATGGAGGAGATTCTGAAAATAATAAAGAAGAGTGATTATGACGTTGTAGAGAAACTAGGGCAAACCCCCTCGAAGATATCCATGTTAGCTTTGCTGCTTTGTTCGGAGGCTCATGCCAAAGCATTGATAAGATTTCTGAAGACAGCCCATGTGCCCCAAGAAACCTCAGTCGATCAATTCCAAGATTGTGTAGCCAGCCTTACCGCAGACAACGGCCTGGGTTTCTCTGATGCTGACCTGACTCCGAAGGGAAGAAAGCACAATGACGCATTGCATGTGTCAGTTGAATGCCGAGGAAATACTCTCGCCCATGTCTTGGTCGAAACTGGTTCTTCTTTAAATGTGTTGCCTAAGAAGGCTCTCGACCGGTTGGATTGTGAAGGCTTGGAGCTGAAACCAAGTAATATCATTGTCAGAGCCTTTGACGGATCAAAAAGGATGGTGCATGGGGAGGTCGACATTCCCATCAAGGTGGGCACTGAAGTATTCCACTCAACTTTCTATGTGATGGACATCCGTCCGTCATACTCTTGCTTGCTAGGGAGACCATGGATACATAATGCTGGCGCAGTCACTTCCTCCCTACATCAGATGCTGAAATACCCTGTCAAAGGAAAGATTATAACTGTACACGGTGAAGAGGAATATATGATCAGTCACTTGAACTCCTTTCGGTATGTGGAAGTGGAGGGCGAATTCATTGAGACACCGTTCCAACACTTCGAGGAAATTGTTCCCGAAGTTGCTGTAGCAAA
This sequence comes from Vicia faba, assembly GCA_948472305.1. Classification (NCBI taxonomy): domain Eukaryota; kingdom Viridiplantae; phylum Streptophyta; class Magnoliopsida; order Fabales; family Fabaceae; genus Vicia; species Vicia faba. The sequence goes on from OX451738.1 coordinate 91,846,133, forward strand.
GGCAGTACTGAAGTACCCAAGCAGGTGGCCAGGATGGCATCTCTGAAAGACGTAAAGGTTGCAATGAAGGAGGGAAAGAGCTCAACATGGGGTCAGTTGCCTGACTTTCCTCACAAAACAGACAAGTTTGGGTTGGGATTTACCGCTGCGGGGCAAAAGGCTGTGCGTCGCTCAAAAATTGAAAGGACACCCATCAAGATTTCTCCTCATGGAATCAATGCTTTGGAAGACGAAGACGAAGAGGGTAACATTGAAGACTGGATCTTCTCAACCATCGAAGGGGGACTACACAACTGGGAGGCGAAATACTTCGTCCCCATTACTTTCATTAATCAGTAACTTATCTTTCGAACATTTCCTGTTGGTCTGTAATAATTACTTTTAAACAATTTGCACACTACTTTTTCACCTCATGCCTTGCCCGGGGCATGTAGGTCCATTTGTAAGGGTTTTGATTCTCTTCATATTCATATGCCATGTTTAACGAATCATTGGACGTTTTTCATTTATAAACTGTTGTGTTCATTTTCTTTCCTTTTGCATTTTTGTTTGTTTAAGGATGGCTATCCCTTACACACACCCACACTCACAAATGCAGGTACCCATCCACTCTGGATTCTATGGGTGACTATTCTGCTATGTCCTTCAATAACTCTGAATATTTGGTCAATCAGGCTGAGTATGAAGATGACGAAGATTGTGAAGTACCAGGAGAGCTATCCAGACTTCTACAACAAGAAGAGAGGGCCATCTTGCCTCATGAAGAGTTGTTGGAAACAGTCAACTTAGGAACAGAGGAAGACAGGAAAGAAGTACAAGTGGGTGCCAATCTGGAACCAAGTGTCAAGGAGCGTTTGGTACAGCTGTTGAATGAGTACGTTGAAATCTTCGCCTGGTCTTATGAAGACATGTCGGGTTTAGACACAGACATATTGGTTCACTGTCTCCCTACAAGAGAGGATTGTCCACCGATCAAGCAAAAAGTCCGCCGAATGAGGCCCGACATGTCTGAGAAGATTAAAGATGAAGTAATGAAGCAATTCAACGTTGGCTTTCTGGCTGTTACATCCTATCCACAATGGGTTGTTAACATCGTGCCAGTACCTAAAAAATACGGCAAAGTTAGAATGTGTGTGGACTACCGGGATTTGAATAGGGCCAGCCCTAAAGATGATTTTCCGCTACCACATATCGACATTTTGATTGACAACACGGCTCAACACAAGGTGTTTTCCTTCATGGATGGATTCTCGGGCTACAACCAGATCAAAATGGCCCCCGAGGACATGGAAAAAACAACCTTTGTTACACAATGGGGTACCTTCTGCTACAAGGTGATGCCGTTCAGACTGAAGAACGCAGGGGCAACTTATCAGCGCGTCATGGTGGCTTTGTTCTATGATATGATACATCATGAGATCGAAGTTTACATAGATGATATGATAGCTCGATCACAAACAGAGGAGGAACACCTTGAACATTTTCAAAAGCTGTTTGTCAGGTTGAAAGAGTACAAACTCAGGCTGAATCCAAGTAAGTGCACTTTTGGGGTTAGGTCTGGTAAACTCCTAGGGTTTATTGTCAGCAATAAGGGCATTGAGGTCGATCCAGAAAAAGTGAAAGCAATACAAGAGATGCCTGCCCCCCGTACTGAAAAGGAGGTTAGAGGGTTCTTGGGGCGCTTGAACTATATTGCCAGATTCATCTCTCATCTGACGTCTACCTGTGAGCCAATTTTCAAACTATTGAAGAAAGATCAGGTAGTTGAATGGAACGAAGATTGCCAAGCTGCTTTTGATAAGATCAAGGAGTATTTGCTAGAACCTCCTATTCTGATGCCACCCGTCGAAGGAAGGCCGTTGATCATGTATCTGACCGTTTTGGACAACTCAATGGGGTGCGTATTGGGCCAGCATGACGAGTCTGGTCGAAAAGAGCATGCCATTTATTACCTTAGCAAAAAGTTTACCGACTGTGAGACTCGCTACTCACTGCTCGAGAAAACTTGCTGCACTTTGGTATGGGCTGCTCACCGACTAAGGCAGTATATGCTGACTCATACCACTTTGTTGATCTCCAAAATGGATCCCATCAAGTATATCTTCGAGAAGCCTGCATTATCTGGAAGAATCGCTAGATGGCAAATGATCCTGACTGAGTATGACATCTAGTACACTACCCAAAAAGCTATAAAAGGGAGTGTACTAGCTGATCATCTAACTCATCAAGCTATCGAAGATTATCAATCCATGAGATTCGACTTCCCGGACGAGGACATCATGAATTTGGACAACATTGAAGGAAACGGACCGTATGACGGACCTGAAAAAGGATCCCGATGGACCCTGTACTTTGATGGTGCTTCAAATGCACTTGGAAACGGTATCGGTGCGGTACTCATTTCCCCGGAAGGTTGCCACACACCTTTCACGGCCCGACTTTGCTTCAGCTGCACCAACAACATGGCTGAATATGAAGCTTGCATCCTTGGTCTCAAGGCTGCTATAGACTTGGGGATCAAATCTTTGATCGTATTTGGGGACTCGGCTTTGGTTATCAGTCAAATCAAAGGAGAGTTGGATACCAAACATCCTAATGTTATCCCATACAAAGAACATGTCCTGACATTGTTGCCTCATTTCGAGCAAATCACCTTCGAGCAATTCCCGCGAGAAGAGAATCAGCTAGCAGATGCTCTGGCAACGATGTCTTCTATGTTTAAACTCAACTGGGATAACGAGGCTCCCCAAATCACCATCGAGCGAATGGATGAACTTGCGCATTGTCATGAGATTAATACCGAAGAAGTAGTGGAACAACCTTGGTTTCACGAAATCAAAAGGTATCTCCAGACTAGAGAATATCATGAAGGAGCTTCAGTAAATGACAAAAAGTTCCTAAGGAAATTTTCCGCTAAGTTCTTCCTGAGCAACGGCATCCTCTATAAACGCAGCCATGATTGTGTTTTACTCCGATGTGTAGACAAAGCTGAAGCAGAGTTAATCATGACTGAGATACTGTTGGCTCCTAAATTCGACACCTTTGTTTTGTTGATGTCAACCATTAAAGCTGAAAGATGTTTTCGACTGGCTAAGTCTGTCGAAATGCCCGTCGAAAGATGGCAAAGTACTTAGAAGATTTCTTCCAAAGGAGAAGACTGGTTGCCTTCGACGTCGAAGGAGTTTCTCGTCGAAGATGTCTCTCGACGAAAGTGTTCGATGGTTCAGAGTGGAGCAGTTTGAAATTCAAGCTTTTGGAGGGAAAACGGTTTCCAGCAGTTACCACGTGCAAACGTGCAAGGATCTGGAGCGTCGAACGTGGAGAACGTGCCAAGTGGATTGATCTCGAAGCAGTGTAACTGCCCGACGGTTACTTGGGATGTTTTAGTATAAATAATAGTAGTCATGTAGTTTCTCGCGTGTGTTCACAATTCTATACAAAGTCACTCATATAGATTCGAGTACCCAGCGTGTGAGAAAGAATTGTTGAGAAATGTATGTGTGAAACACCAATTTTATTAATCAAAGTCATTTACTTTTCCAGAAATTTACTTGCTTTCCTCTTTACATTCCTGTCGAAGCCTTTTACTTTAAGCCTTGTTTATTTTACCAAGTCCTTTCTTCATGCAATTTATTTGAAACCTCTTTATTTCATTTAAAGCCTTTTTATTTAAAGCCTTATCCAATTTAATCAAAACTTCAAAATCAACCTATGTCCTAGGATCAATCTGATCGATCCTGCGAGTAACCAAATAAGTAACCATTTGGAAGATCAGCGGTTGTTTACCAAATACCAAGGTAAACAAATTGGCACACCTGGTGGGACTGTGTGTTGATTGTTGAAAATAATCTCATCTTTTCGAGGAGTGTTGTATGTTATTGAGAAGTGGTAGAATATACACTAACGATAACAATACTGCCAGAAGAAGGGAAGAGATGGCGAATCCGCCAAACAATAACGAAATCCCACAAAGGACTGTGGGAGCAACGGTTAGTACGACCGTAAGTGAAGCGACAAATGTTGGTTCGATACCAGCAGTATCGCTCACAACCACGGGGCCAATACCTTCGCTAACAGGCCCCAGGATGCCTTTGGGAACTCCCCCACCAAGGGGAAATTTAGGCACAAGGCCTTTGGTTCCCCCAGGATTTATCCCATTCTATGGTATGCCAACTTCTGAATTGGCTAGCCTGACGAATGCTACGTCCACTTTTTCAGACCCTTTAGTGAGTGCCTCTTCGCCACTCCAAGGCTCTGGAGTAGGCATGGCGAATAGAAATAGGACCCAACTCTTAGGAGGAACGTCCCAAGTAGCACATGGCCTTACAAATGCCTCGACAGCGGTCTTGAGGCAACAAATGGACGAAAGCAACCATGATATGATGCAAATGTTGGCACAAACTTTGAGTACAGTGCTAAACCCTCTAATACAAAACACTACTCAATCGAATCAGCAAATGACAGCGCAAATGACGCGTTTGGCTGACTTCTTTGGAGTACCCCAACCTATTCGACAGCCCCAAAGGGCGCAAATAAGGGGAAACCAGGGGATATTTTTAGAGGAAGAAACCACCATTAACCAGGCTCAACAGCCTGTCGAAGAAAACCTTAGGGCACGATTGGAACAACCTGTCGATGAACCTAGGGTAATAACCCCAGAGGTAAGGTTAGTTAACAGAAACCAAAATGCTGATGAAGTGGTTTAGCATATCCAATACCAAAACATGGGTTTGGAAAACAATCTGGCAACCATGATTGAAAGGATCATGACTCAGAATGGGATGAACATGGGCTTTCGAAGGCCCAACTTTACATCTCCATTGTCAGAATACGTGTTACAAACGGACTTACCTCCTAGATGCAAAGTTCCCAAATTTACTAAGTTCTCTGGGGACACGACAGAATCTACTGTCGAGCATGTGGCGAGATATTTGATCGAAGCGGGTGACATTTCGAATAACGAAAACCTAAGGATCAAGTGCTTCCCAAGTTCTTTAACAAAGAACGCTTTTACTTGGTTTACAACTCTCCCCCCCAATTCGATCCATCATTGGACCCAGTTGGAAAGATTGTTCCATGAACAATTCTACATGGGGCAAACCAAGATAAGCCTGAAAGAACTGGCCAGTGTGAAGAGACGTTTCACTGAACCTATAGACGAATATCTAAATAGGTTTAGGTTGCTCAAGGCGAGATGTTTTACACAAGTGCCAGAACATGAGTTGGTCGAAATAGCCGCAGGCGGTTTAGATTATTCCATTAGGAAGAAGCTAGACACCCAGTACCTAAGAGACATGGCCCAACTGGCCGATAGAGTTCGACAGGTAGAACGCCTCAAAGCTGAAAAAGCTAAGGCAACGAAAACTCACAAGAGAGAGAGGATAGCGTACGTTGAGATGGATGACGAAGATCTAGAATCCTTCGACGATACTTTCACTGTCGAAGAAGGAGAAGTCGATTTAGCAGAACTGAAACAAGGGCCACCATACTCTTGTAAACTGTTAGTCCCCTCAAATGGGAAAAATCCCATTGGTCCAGAAAAGACCAATGATAGGTTCCCAAAAAAGACTTATAGTTTTGACATCACAAAATATGATGAAATATTCGACTTATTGGTTAAAGATGGCCAATTGATAGTACCCCCAGGGGTAAAACTGCCTCCTCTTGATCAAAGAAAGAAGAGAGGTTTTTGCAAATATCATAATTTTTTGGGCCATAAAACTTCTCAATGTTTTCTTTTCAGGAATCTTGTGCAAGACGCTATCGAAGAAGGGAGATTGAAGTTTGCTGACAAATCCCCTATGGCTGTCGACTCAAATCCATTGCAGGCTGAAGCCCACTATGCCGAACCCTCTGAGGTGAACGTGATAGAGGCAACCAGAATCCAGTCGAAGAAGCCAGGAATTACCATGGTCGAAGTCTCAAAGGACCACATCAACATGCCAATCTTTGGCAGTTTTTCTGGAAATTTATCCAGGAAGACAATTGAAGCTGTCCAGAAAGCGGTCGAAAACCCGAAGTCGGAGACCGTTGAAGCACAAAAAACTGGATCAAAACCCAGTTCCCACTTGGCCACCGTTCAAGGCCAGACGGAGAATCTGGAGATACAAATGAAGCAGTTAACTCTTGCTAACAAAGATACAATGAATATCAACATGGTCGAACTTTCTGACCCAAAAGCATCAGAAGAGGCCATGAGGCAAGAACAAGCTGATAAGACTGCTTTCCCTCGGGAAAACGAAAACTTGGCAGATTTTCTACAAAGATGCCAGAAAAAGAAATCAGAGGTGATGCTGTGTCCAAGATGCAGTTCGATCTTTGATAAAAAAGCTGCTGAGCACATTCAAGGCGTAAGAGCAGCGAATAAGAGAAGGGAGAATGTTGACCTTCGACATGATCCCAGAAGAGCCTCCCAAAGAGGTTCTAACCAAGAAAAGAGGCCATTGACTTTTAGGCCTCCAACAAATGTGCCAGTAGATACTTGGTACAAAACCTCTGGTCGGAAAAGGCCAAGTGAGGAGAAATGGCATTCTTTCGATGTGCCAAGAGGTTCCTCTTTGACTCAAAAGAAAGAGCCTCAAGTTGCTGCACCTAAGGTTGCACAAGTGTCTAGCAACTACAAAGGTAAAAATCCCATGTCTCGATCTCAATGGAGGAGATATCAAAGGAGACGAAAAGCTGAAAGGGAGGCTGCCAACGAACCAAAGGCAGAAACCAGTTCGAACGTTCCTCAAAGGAAGCAAAGGAAACCTCTAGAAAGAGAGCCAGTAACCAACAGGCTAGTTTGGCCTAACCAAAGTGAAGTCGAAGACGAAGACGATGCTGAGTCCGATGATACTTTGGACATAATGGTGAATATAGTTTCAGTGCTGCCCAGAGAATTCAATCGACAGGTAGAAGTCGAAGCAAGTGACTGGGAAGTGGAGCAAGAAATGGCCAAACATAGGCCAGTGTGCTATTTCGTCATGGACAATGGCACTACTGAGGAACAAAATGGCTTCTTCGAGCCACCTACAGAGGCGATGAAAAATCACCTCAAGCCTTTATTCATAAGGGCTAAACTCGAAGAAACTACTGTGAATAAAATATTGGTGGATTGTGGGGCAACCATCAACATTATTCCTCACTCTATGCTAAGGAAAATTGGCAAAAGGGATGAGGACATTAAGCCTCACAACATGGTCCTGTCGAACTATGAGGGCGGCATAGGGACCACTATGGGAGTGATCCAGCTAGATATCAAAGTAGGGTCGATCCTTCGACCAACGATGTTTATGGTCATATCGGCCAAACCTAACTACAATCTTTTGTTGGGCCGTGAATGGATTCATGGTGTTGGCGCTGTGCCTTCATCAATGCACCAAAGGCTGCTTCTATGGCGTCCAGATGGGATGGTCGAAAACATAGAGGCAGATCAAAGCTATTACCTTGGCGAAGTGAATCACCTGGGTTTGGCAGATTTCGACAAGAACTTGGCTCACATAGGGCCATGTCCAACACCTGACTTCGACATGGCGCCAGCGCCAAACACTTTTTGTTCCCTATACCTGCATCCTGAGCATGGTTTCCAATGGGACAGAGAAGACTTGTCCCACATAGACTTCAGTGGGTTAACTGATATCCAACCAACTGGTTGGGGAAGCGAATTCAGTGATAATGACTGTGTCGCAATCTTTGAAGCGAATTTCGGCTTATGTAGCCGAAACCAAGATGATGACGGCTCTCGAAGCCGAAGTAAAGTACATGGCCACACAGGCCAATGATCAACAATTATCTGCTGTAGGCCCAGGAAAGGATTTCGATCCAAAACCTCCTGATATCATGCCAGAAGAAATGCAGGAACAGAGGCTCGACGCCATCTATGACGATGAGCCTTTGGGCTTCGAAAAGGACCCCTTGGCGAACAACATTAAAATGTTAGCACAAGACCCTTTAGAAGAAATCAGCTTAGGCGAAGGATCAGAGAAAAGGCCAACTTACATCAGCGCCAAAATCGATCCAGAACTTAGGTTGGAAGTAATCCAATTGCTGAAAGAGTTTAAAGACTGTTTTGCATGGGATTATGACGAAATGCCTGGTCTCGACAGAGGATTGGTAGAACTTCAGTTGCCAATTAAACCTGGGAAGAAGCCAATCAAGCAAAATCCAAGGCGCTTCGCTCCAGAAATACTGTCGAAGATCAAAACGGAGGTCGAAAGACTTCTGAAATGCAAATTCATCCGTGTTACGAGGTATGTCGAATGGATTGCAAACATTGTGCCAGTAATTAAGAAAAATGGTACGTTAAGGGTATGCATAGATTTCAGAGATTTGAATGCTGCTACACCCAAAGATGAATATCCTATGCCTGTGGCGGAAATGCTAGTCGATTCTGCCGCTGGCTATGAATACCTGAGTATGCTCGATGGTTATTCAGGATATAATCAAATATTCATTGCTGAAGAGGATGTGTCGAAAACAGCCTTTCGATGCCCTGGGGCCTTAGGCACTTACGAATGGGTAGTGATGCCTTTTGGCCTAAAAAACGCTGGGGCAACGTACCAACGAGCAATGAATACTATCTTCCATGATTTTATTAACACTTTTATGCAAGTATATATTGATGACATTGTTATAAAATCTGTTTCCAGGAAGAATCATATTGACCACCTTCGACAATCATTCGAAAGAATGAGAGAACATGGTCTGAAGATGAACCCTTTGAAGTGTGCGTTCTGTGTGAAAGCTGGAGATTTCTTGGGCTTCGTTGTCCACAAGAAAGGAATTGAAATCAACCAGAACAAGACGAAGGCAATTTTGGAAGCGAAAGCGCCGTCGAATAAGAAGGAACTGCAATCTCTCTTAGGCAAGATAAATTTTTTAAGGAGGTTTATATCTAATCTAAGTGGGAAAGCTCAGGCCTTTTCACCCTTACTTCGACTGAATAAAGAGGGGTTCAAATGGGGGCAGGAGCAACAAGAAGCCTTCGAAAAAATCAAAGGGTATCTCACTAAGCTACCTATTTTGGTGCCTCCTTGTAGCAATAGGAGTATGAGATTGTACATAGCTGCATCCGACAAAACTCTGGGAAGTATGTTAGCCCAAGAAGATGAGAATGGAGTCGAAAGACCCATTTACTATCTCAGTAGAGTTTTAAACGATGCAGAAACTAAATATAGCGAAGTTGAAAAATTGTGTCTATGTCTGTATTTCTCTTGTACAAAACTCAAGCAGTATATAAAACCAGTTGATGTGTATGTTTCGTCTCATTTTGATGTTTTCAAGTATATGTTGTCGAAACCTATCTTGCACAGTCGAATTGGCAAGTGGGCATTAGCATTAACTGAATACTCCTTGACCTTTATGCCTCTTAAGGCAGTAAAAGGGCAAGTGGTTGCAGACTTCATAGTCGACCACTCAATTCAAGTCGAGGATATTAATTATGTGGAGATAGAGCCTTGAAAATTCTACTTCGATGGTTCCAGCCATAAAGATGGAACAGGGGTAGGAGTCTTGATTATTTCTCCGGATAAAATTCCAACAACATTCAAGTACAAAATATCAAGTTCTTGTTCGAACAATGAGGCTGAGTATGAAGCTCTAATTACTGGCCTTGAAATATTGTTGGAATTGGGGGCAACTCGAGTCGAAATCATGGGAGACTCAGAGTTAGTCATTAAGCAAGTCACAAAGGAATATAAATGCATAAGAGAGAATCTCATTATGTACTTTGTGATAGTAAATCGTTTATTGAAAAAATTTGAAACGATCAATATTCGACACATACCCAGAGTCGAAAATCAAATAGCCAATGACTTGGCACAAATTGCATCTGGGTATAAGATTTCAAAAACGAGATTACAAAGAGCAATCGAAGTTCGAGAAAAGATAAAAGCAACTTGTCTATCACCATCAGACTTGGAATCGACGAGACTAGGATATGCTGATCACAGTAACTTCGAGATTTCGTTCATTGATAATTTGTCAGAGCAAGATTGGAGGAAACCCATTGTGGACTATCTTCAAAATCCAGGAGCTTCGACAGAACGAAAAACAAAGTACAGGGCGTTGAGTTATGTACTCATGGGTAATGAGTTATTCAAGAAAACGCCTGAAGGGGTATTGCTAAAATGCTTAAGTGAAACTGAGGCATACGTAGCCCTTTCGACTACGCATGCTGGGGCATGTGGGGCTCACCAAGCAGGCCATAAGATGAAATGGTTGTTGTTTCGACAAGGACTATATTGGCCCACTATGCTGAAAGATTGTGTTGAGTTCGCCAAGGGTTGTCAAGAGTGTCAAGTCCATACAGGCATCCAACATGTACCAGCAAGCGAACTTCACTCGATAGTGAAGCCTTGGCCTTTTAGAGGATGGGCGTTGGACCTCATTGGAGAGATTCGACCAGCATCATCAAAGAGTCAGAAATACATACTGGTAGGCATTGATTACTTTACTAAGTGGATCGAAGCTATCCCTTTAGTCAATGTAGACCAGGAAAATGTCATTGAATTTATTCAAAAGAACATTATCTTTAGGTATGGAATCCCTGAGACAATAACAACTGATCAAGGATCAGTTTTTACTGGTCGAAAGATGCAAGAATTTGCTCAGGAAACAGGTTTCAAACTCTTAACATCCACGCCTTATTATGCACAGGCGAATGGTCAAGTCGAAGCAGCTAACAAAGTGGTGATTGGCTTGATAAAGAAACATGTTGGGAAGAAACCAAAGAATTGGCATAAGACGTTAGACCAGATTCTGTGGGCTTGTCGAACGTCCCCAAAAGAAGCCACTAGTACAACACCGTATAGGCTAACTTTTGGCCATGATGCAGTGTTGCCAGCAGAAATTTGTCTTCAATCTGCAAGGGTTCAGAGGCATTATGATATTCCTTCTGAAGTCTATTGGAACATGATGTTAGACGAACTGGTGGATTTAGACGAAGAGAGATTACGCGCTCTCGACCTACTCAGGCTTCAGAAGAAGAGAGTAGAAGACTCTTATAATAAAAAGGTAAAACCTAAGGTATTTTTGCCTGAAGAACTAGTTTGGAAGGTAATTCTTCCCATGGATCGAAGGGATCGAAGCATGGGGAAATGGTCACCCAAATGGGAAGGACCCTTCAGAGACATCCAAACTTTTTCTGGTGGAGCCTATGAAGTCGAAGAGTTAGGTGGAGATAAAAGGCTCTTGAAAGTAAATGGTAAATATTTGAAAAAATACAAACCTACACTTCAAGAGATAAAAATAAAATAATAAAAGAACAAGACTAAATTAACCATAAAAATGCCAAAATGGAAATTTTATAAATTTCAGCCAAGATGGCAATGTTGTCGAATATAGATTACAAAAATATGGTTACAAAAGAGAATCAATCAAAAGGAAATAGAGTCCTTGAGTCGAAGGTACTTGGCTTGCTGCACCTCCAACCTTTTCTTGCACCAGGCGTTCTCCTGCACTAGTTTGGCAATCTGAGCGTCGAAGCCTTGGGCCTTCTCAGCGAATTCCAGGCCTTGTTTGATTTCAGTTTGGCTCTCGGTGTCTGAGATGGTCGAAAGAAGTTCCTCCTTGCGTATAGTGTTGGCACTTATCTTCGCCTCTATTTCTTCGATTTATGCCCGGAAGGAAGCATTCTCTCGATCGATGGCATCGACTTCTTCCTGCGTAGATGCTTTTTGCTTCGACAACTCCGCAATTCGAGAAGTCGTATCCGAGACAGCAGTCCACGCAGAGGAGCTTTTGCCATACAACACCTCAAGCTGACTGTTAAACCCCCTTTGGCACCTGTAATCTGCTGAGACTTGATCAATCATAGAGTGTAACTCCACGATCAAGCTTGAAACTTCTGGGGCTACAGCTAACAAGTCGACAGCATTCAAGACATCCTTCAAGCATGATGGAGCAGTGGGGTCCCCCTCTAAAGCCTTCATCAAGTCCTTCTTGAAGAACTGGGCCTTAACCTTCGCCAAAGCTTCATCGAGAGGAGAGGTTTCAGTAGACTTCCCCGACAGGGTAGGAATCTCCTGACTAGCATCAGACGAGCTCTTGCTCTCGATGATTGCGTTGAGATAGCTAACAGGGTCAGTTTGTTTCAAGAGTTCTAAATCCTCTTTTGACCTGTGCTTCGTTGAGGTAACCCTTGCAACAGCATTGTCTTGGGTTTGAGGCTGTTGAGTGTTAGGAGCCTCGACTTGTTGCTCTTCGACTCGGACTGGGGCAGTACCAGCGTCACCTTGGTACTCTCCGCTAGCGTCACCTTGGTGCCCTTCGACAGTGTCACCTTGGTTCTCTTCGCCAGCAGCACCTTGATTTTCTTCGCCAGCATTGCCTTGGTCCCTTTCTTCAGGATTCTCTTCTGACAGATCCACCACCTGAACCGCTTCTGGCTGTTGTTCCTCCGTTTGAAGTTCCTCTGCTGGTTTTTCTACCGTTTCAGCATTGGCCTCATTTTCAGTATGGGCTTCGTCATTTCCCAAGCCTTTTTCTTGTGGTCTGCTGAGTTCAGCAGATTCCAGCATTTCAGAGGTCCTTGGCGGAGAACTTTCAGTGGTGTCCTGAAAAAGGAAAGAAGACAAATCTTCAGAGATCGAAAGGGACAGAATCGAATATGGGTATCTATACCTAAGTTATAAAAGGGTCTAAGAGATTACCTGTAAATTCGCTTCAGCCCCAGGGCTGGAATTGTCGCTTTCGACAGGCTTGTTAAGAAGAACGTTTAGTTCCTCCTCCGTTGGCTCCTCAATGATCACTGGAGGTGGCCTAGGCTTTCTCCCAGCAACCTTTATTCTGATGGTTCGACCTTCAGGAGCAGGAGCAGGAACAGGAGCATCCTTCGTCAACTTTCGCCTTTTTAAGGGGGCAGGAGGAGAATCATTTTCTTCATCGCTCCCAGATTCGACCACCAGTGCTGGCCGTTTCTTGGGCGAAGGTGCCTAGAAAACCAATGGGAATTCAATTTAATAATTGCATCGAAAGTCAAAAATCGAAAGCCAGGAGGGAATAATGAAAGTCTGGTTACCGATATAGAAGGCTTCTTCGAAGAGCCTTCCCCCTGTTGGTTGCTTGTGGTCTTCGCCGGCGTTGTAGTCTTCGCTGGCGGTGGAGGTTTTGTTGAAGGGTCTCCTCCCTGTTGGCCTTCTGTAGCCTTCTTGGCTACAGGCTTTCGAACAACTGAAAGCAAATAAAAAAGTTAACAGGCTAGCAGTCGAAAAAAACAGTAATGTGAAAGGATGAACTTACATTTCTTTATTTTGTCCAACACAAGGACGAAAGATTTATGAAGCTCATCCATGAAGTCCTTCTCGTCGAAGAACTCCTCAGCATAATAGCTTTTCCACCACTCCTCGAAGGATGGTGAGCAAAGAAAATTGAGCTGGTAGTCAAACAACGAGAGAACGGTTCGACCAGCATATCTTCTGATATGCTTGATGGCAGCTTCTTCGGTGTAATCATTGCAGAAGTACAACATTGACTTCTCTCGTGGAAAAATCGGAGAAGGTAGGGTTTGGATAATACCAAACTGGCGAGATACCAGGTTTGGTTGGTATGCAATCAGACTCAAGTGAGTCTTAGAGCTCCTGAATCGAAGAGGCATGATCCTTGGTGTGAGGAACGCCTCCCACAGTATTGTATGTTCGTCAACATTAGGACCACTCGACGTCCTTGGATGTGGCCTTGTGAACCATGTTGGGCCTACCTTCCGTCGAGAAAATGGAGCCATAGTTGAAGCAAACTCTTTCCTTCGAGCAAACATCAAAACGAAGTTGGTGAAGGTTTGCTGAAACTCCAGTCCATCTTCCATAGGTGTCAACAGAGCCAGCCTGGTTCCTTCGACGCATCTGTTCGCTATCTCTGGAGCCTGCTCATTTATCTGAACCTTCTTAGGCAAGAAAGATTCGAAAGTGGCATTGAGCCACAGTTGGAGCAACCAAAAAGGCCCAGCAAGTAGCAAATTGGCCCTGTTCTCGATAATTTTTAGAAGAGTGGCCCCATTGTTGATCGAATCATAGAGGCTAGCCAGAATCAGTTCTGCCAAACAGATGTTTTGGCGATGATGCAGTTGAGTAGCAAGAGTGACCATCTTTTTGGTCACCTGTAAAGACTTCGAGCAAAATACAAAGCGAGTCAGCCATAGGGCTAGAAACGCTATGTGTTCGACATCCGACACAGCATCTGTCGACCTGTCGTGATAGTGGTTTATGAAGGTGGTATAGGTTGGTTTGGTCTCAGAGAAGCCAATTTGATCCTCCGACATCTCCTCTGGATCGAAGTAATCTCCGGTGGGTCGAAGGCCAGTAATAGCGGCCACATCGAAGAGTGTGGGGGTTAGCATCCCACAAGGAAGATGGAAAGTAAAGTGGGAGTAGTCCCAGAACAGTAGAGAAGCTATCAGCATCTCCGGAGAATAGTTCAAACCTGTCTTCGACAGCATCACCAGGTCGAAGATCCCCATATCCTTCCAGATCGAAGTTTGGTGCTTCTCCATCTTTTCTAGCCAAGCAATGTAATCAGGAGTAAGGCTAGGGCCAGACCTGAAGGCCCTAACACCTCTGTTGAAGAAGCGGAGGTCGATTTTTTCATGTGCAGGATCTTCATTGTCTTCTGCGTCTTTCTTGGCACATGCAACCGGTTTGAGTCTCTCAACTACCGGGAAATAACTCTTGATCTTCATAGCCTCGGAGATACTTGGATACATGGGGCCAGACATTGCAAAGATCTGGTTGGAGTATCCAACCGGGATCATAAGGTGGCGCGAGTAGGCATCGCGAACGGCGATATCCAAGGGTTCAGGAACCCTTCGTTTGCCTGTAGAGGTTACTACTGGAGCAGTGACGAAAACCTTAGGTTTAGCATTTTCAGATGGTGCGGTAGCACTAGGAGCAGTAGAGCCAGATGCCATGGTTTAGTGTTGAGTTTGAAATGAGGTTGAAGACGAAGTGAAGGAGGAAGAGTTTCTGCAAAGATAACAAGCTTGTATGAAGATAGAGAAGTTTGAAAGCTAGATGGCGTAAAAAGTCCCACAATGGGGTACTTACTGCTATTTATAGTAGTGGGGAAAAATCCCCAAAAACGAGGACATTAAATGCCATTTAATGCTGCAGGAGATAGTGGGACGCGTGGCAGCCCCCTGTTGTTTTAGCCGTTCTGCAGAAATAGAGAGACGCAACGTGCGTCCTCGTTTTTGGGAATTGTCATAATGACAAATTCTGAAATGACGTTTGGTACTGCACGCCGTACTGAAAGTGACGTCCTAGGTACGGATAAATGATGGTTTTCTTGGGATTGCCAATAGTTGGTAGAAAACAACAAAAAGTGCACAAGTTAATTTGTGACTAAGCGTGAAAAGACAAGTGTCGAATGGCGTTTCAAAGAATGCCTTTTTCTGTCAGAGTCGAAATAAGGCATTCTTGGGGGGCAATTTGTTGGCTCCTAAATTTGACACCTTTGTTTTGTTGATGTCAGCCATTAAAGCTGAAAGATGTTTTCGACTGGCTAAGTCTGTCGAAATGCCCGTCGAAAGATGGCAAAGTACTTAGAAGATTTCTTCCAAAGGAGAAGACTGGTTGCCTTCGACGTCGAAGGAGTTTCTCGTCGAAGATGTCTCTCGACGAAAGTGTTCGATGGTTCAGAGTGGAGCAGTTTGAAATTCAAGCTTTTGGAGGGAAAACGGTTTCCAGCAGTTACCACGTGCAAACGTGCAAGGATCTGGAGCGTCGAACGTGGAGAACGTGCCAAGTGGATTGATCTCGAAGCAGTGTAACTGCCCGACGGTTACTTGGGATGTTTTAGTATAAATAATAGTAGTCATGTAGTTTCTCGCGTGTGTTCACAATTCTATACAAAGTCACTCATATAGATTCGAGTACCCAGCGTGTGAGAAAGAATTGTTGAGAAATGTATGTGTGAAACACCAATTTTATTAATCAAAGTCATTTACTTTTCCAGAAATTTACTTGCTTTCCTCTTTACATTCCTGTCGAAGCCTTTTACTTTAAGCCTTGTTTATTTTACCAAGTCCTTTCTTCATGCAATTTATTTGAAACCTCTTTATTTCATTTAAAGCCTTTTTATTTAAAGCCTTATCCAATTTAATCAAAACTTCAAAATCAACCTATGTCCTAGGATCAATCTGATCGATCCTGCGAGTAACCAAATAAGTAACCATTTGGAAGATCAGCGGTTGTTTACCAAATACCAAGGTAAACAGATACACAGCGGTACGTTTGGCACCCACTTGAGCGGGCATACAATGGCTAAGAAGATTCTAAGGGCAGGCTATTATTGGTCTACCATGGAAGCAGATTGCCATCAACATTCCCGTACCTGCCACAAATGTCAAGTCTACACTGACAAGATTCATATTCCTCTTGTTCCTCTCAACATTTTGACAGCTCCTTGGCCATTCGCGATGTCGGGCATTGACATGATTGGAGAGATCAAGCCCACAGCGTCCAATGGACATCGCTTCATCCTGGTCGCCGTTGACTATTTCACCAAGTGGGTCGAAGCAGCTTCTTTTGCCTCCGTCACAAAAAATGTGGTTGCCCGCTTCATCAAGCAAAATCTCATATGTCGGTATGGTGTACCCGACAGGATCATCACAGACAACGGTACAAATCTGAATAATACTATGATCACCGCTCTATGCGAACAGTTCAAGATTTATCATCATAATTCATCTCCCTATCGGCCGAAGATGAACGGTGCTGTTGAAGCTGCGAACAAAAACATTAAGAAGATCATTCAGAAAATGACAGTTACCTACAAGGACTGGCATGAGATGCTACTGTTTGCTCTGCATGGATACCGTACCACGACACGTACTTCAACAGGGGCAACCCCATTTTCTTTGGTATATGGCATGGAAGCGGTCTTACCCATGGAAGTTCATATTCCTTCTTTAAGGATTATGAAGGACGCTGGTTTAAATGAAGACGATTGGATTCAGAACCGACTTGATCAACTCAATTTGATCAACGAGAAACGACTCGCTGCTGTTTGCCATGGTCAGACGTATCAAAAACGGATGATCAAGGCTTTCAACAAGAAAGTCAGACGTCAAGTATATCAAGTCGGAGATCTCGTAATCAAGCGGATTATCTTGCCGCAAAGTGATCCCAAGGGCAAATGGACTCCTACTTACGAAGGACCATTTGTAATCAAGAGCATATTTTCTGGTGGTGCAATGATTCTGACCACCATGGACGGCGACGACTTGCCGCACCCTGCGAACGCAGACATAGTCAAAAGATATTACGCATAAAATAACCCGATAAGTCGAAAACCCGAAAGGCCGGCTTGGGCAAAAAAGGGTTTCCCGGTG
Source organism: Vicia faba (assembly GCA_948472305.1). Taxonomy (NCBI): domain Eukaryota; kingdom Viridiplantae; phylum Streptophyta; class Magnoliopsida; order Fabales; family Fabaceae; genus Vicia; species Vicia faba. The sequence goes on from OX451738.1 coordinate 91,863,438, forward strand.
AATCGAAAACCCGAAAGGGCGGTTCAGGCAAAAATTAGGGATGAAAAAAAAAACTGTACACCCGGCAAGTCGAAAACCCGAAAGGGAGGCTTGGGCAAAAAGGGGTTTCCCGGTGGATCGAAAACCCGAAAGGGCGATTCAGGCAAAAGTTAGGGAATTAAAGCGTATGACTATGTCTCGTCGGATTACTTTAAGGATAATCTCTTCATCAGCCAGCTCCTGGCTTCTGATCAATCCAATCATCGGCAGACGAAGCATTGAATGGACGGATATTCAGGGTTGTGAAGGCTATAGCAGAATGGAATCCCATGGAATTGTTTCACATAGCCATCTTTCTTTTGTATAAATTTTTCAATTTTTACGACAACATCCTCTTACTAGGGTACCTGTCTCCTTTGTACAAAGATACTCATAAAAAGTTAATACAAATACTTTTCCAAATACAGAAATTTGCTTTGTCTTCCTTTTTCTCTTTTGCACTTATGTTTTATTTGAGAAACGTCCAATGTTTTGTTAAATAGGCATATGCATTTGAACATAATCATTTTCTTACAAATCAGGAAAGATGATTACTGATAGGTTGAAGGTACAGATATATATCTTTATGCCCTTTCAGAAAGAATCCCCAGTGGTTCTAAACCCCAAATTCCTCAACGAGGTTCAAATCCAGAGCTTAATTCCCCAAACAGAGTTAAACTTCAGGATCCTCAGCAGAACAAAAGCTTTCTCAAAACTGATTTCCCCAGTCGGAGAGCCTTTCAGAACTCAATTCCCCTCAGAGTTAAGTTTCAGTATCCTCGGTGGAGCCTTAAAAATCTGAAAATCCTATCCCCAGTTGAAGTCAAAATTATCAATCCCCAGCGGAACCAGACTAGTGAACCTTCTCCCCACGGAGATACTTCCCGCCAAACTGAAGATTCTCAGTCTTACTTCTCCAGCATAAGTCTACCAGGTTCTGAACTCCCCAGTAGAGATCATCAGAATTCTGATTCCCTACAAGTCACCAAGGATTTCCAATCCCCAGCAGTGGTCCTAAGATCCCTCAACAATTGAAAATCTTGTTCCCCAAACAGTCAGTAGTCGACAAGGATGTCTCATCTTCAGCAATCAAAGATTCTTGCAATCCCCTGCAGCAGTCAAGGATTCACTTTCCCCGACATCAGTCAAGATTCTATTATCTCTAGCCATCCAGGATTCATCTATCCCCAGCAAGACGGCTCATCAGCTTACATACACATTCATTACATTCATATCATGAACATGGATATACACATATTGCATCATACATTTCATGCAACATAACCTTGTGTTTAGCTAATATTTTGTCCTTTTCAGGATAAGAATAAAAGGCTATCATTAACAATTATCCAAGATGCAGTTTTACACGGACTCATCATCAGGAAACCCTACACCGGTTCCTTCTCCATTCCAAGACTTCTGAAAACAGTTCACGGGTTCTCCAGACACGGATGTTAACCTATCGCTTGTTCAGATTCTTCAACTTCTGAAAACAGTTTACGGATTCTCCAAACACGGATGTTAATCTATCGTTTGTTCAGACTCAACTTCTGAAAACAGTTCACGGGTTCTCCAGACACGGATGTTAACCTATCGCTTGTTCAGATTCTTCAACTTCTGAAAACAGTTTACGGATTCTCCAAACACGGATGTTAATCTATCGCTTGTTCAGACTCAACTTTTGAAAACAATTTACGGACGCTTCCCAACATGGATGCTGCTCTATTGCTTATTCAACTCCAAGACTTCTGAAAATAGTTCACGGGTTCTCCAGACACGGATGTTAACCTATCGCTTGTTCAGATTCTTCAACTTCTGAAAACAGTTTACGGATTCTCCAAACACGGATGTTAATCTATCGCTTGTTCAGACTCAACTTTTGAAAACAGTTTATGGACGCTTCCCAACATGGATGCTGCTCTATTGCTTATTCAACTCCAAGACTTCTGAAAACAGTTCACGGGTTCTCCAGACACGGATGTTAACCTATCGCTTGTTCAGATTCTTCAACTTCTGAAAACAGTTTACGGATTCTCCAAACAAGGATGTTAATCTATCGCTTGTTCAGACTCAACTTTTGAAAACAGTTTACGGACGCTTCCCAACATGGATGCTTCTCTATTGCTTATTCAACTCCAAGACTTCTGAAAACAGTTCACGGGTTCTCCAGACACGGATGTTAACCTATCGCTTGTTCAGATTCTTCAACTTCTGAAAACAGTTCACGGGTTCTCCAGACACGGATGTTAACCTATCGCTTGTTCAGATCTAAGACCTCTGAAATTAGTTTACGGATTCTCCAAACACGGATGTTAATCTATCGCTTGTTCAGATTCAACTTTTGAAAGCAATTTACGGATTCTCCAAACACGGATGTCAATCCATTGCTTATTCAAGACCCCCCAGTTCAGAGATATTCCAAAGCATGGACACCCTTCTGATACTCATTCCAGATGGCATCTTTAAGCCCATCCCCGACAATATTCTGTTTCCCCTCCAGATGGCGTCTTTAATCCCATCTCCAAATGGCATCTCTAAGCCCATTCCCGCACCCATTGTTTCGACGAGTGCAAATTTAAGGGCACTCTAGTGTCCAATCTCCTTTTACCTTCGAGACGCGAAAGGCAAACTTGCCAATCTAACTCTTCAGGTGCAAGAAGATTGAACAGGGGCAACTGTTATACCCCAAAATTTTCCCTCTCATTTCATCAATATTTTCTTATCACAAGACTCTTGGAGCTCAAGATCAAGTTAGGGTTTGCTCTGCTCAGGACTCCTCCTTGTACTGTTGACCAAAATTAGGGTTTGAGTTTGCACAAAGATGTTTTGACCTAAAATACCCAAAGTGACTTTCATGCTTCATGTTGGACTCACAAGTTTATCCATATCAAGTTTCAAGCCATGATTCCAATCTTTGCCCAGTCAATTGGACAATTGACCTAGAAATCAGCTGTATTGGGGAAAAAGTCAACTGTGACCAATTGACAGTCAAACCTCATGATTTTTGACCCACATCAACATTTTGAACTCATATGAACCATTTGGTCAAGTTTGGATCACAATTCCACAAGAAATTTGATCAGATCACCAAAAGGGTAAAATGGTCATTTTTAGGGTTTTGACTGCACAAAGGCAATTTTTGACTGTTTGACCTAACTAATGGCAAACCAAGTTCACATATGGACTCAAGGACTCAATGTCATGGTCTTGACACATTCAACAAGTTCAAAAGATCCCAAATGCATAGGATTGACAGATGAATTTTCCAGTCAACTGATCAAAATTTGACTGTATACTGAAAAGTCAAACTTTGACTTTTTGGTCAAAATCAAGTGCCAAGATTCATTTTTCATCAAGACATGTCAAATTATGGAACTTGTTCATCAAGAAACCCAAAATTACAAATTAGGGTTTAAGATGAGAAAATTTCATAACTTAGAATTTTTCTAAGTTATGAAACTTCTTTATTTTTTCCTAACTTTGTCCTATTTTTTCATCAAGATACAAATGGATTCAAACAAACGCAAAACCCAAGTCAGTTCTCCCGCCGTATCACATATGGCATGGAAGTTGTCTTACCAATTGAAGTCCAAATACCTTATTTGAGAATCATAAAGGATGCGGGGTTAAATGAAGATGAATGGTTTCAAACTCGACTTGACCAACTGAACTTTATTGATGACAAGAGGCTTACGGCTGTCTGCCATGGCCAGATGTACCAAAAACGTATGATTAAAGCCTTTAACAAGAAAGTCAGACGTCAAGCATATCAAGTTGGTGACCTGGTAATCAAATGTATCATGCTGTCACAAGATGATCCTATAGGCAAATGGACTCCTACATACGAAGGACCATTTGTGATAAAAAATCTATTTTCTGGTGGGGCAATGATATTAACCACTATAGACGGCGACGAACTTCCGCACCCTGTAACCTCGGACATGGTTAAAAGATACTACGCATGAACAAAAACCCGCTAGGTCGACTGGCCTAGGCAAAAATTAGGGCATCCCGGTGAACCAAAAGGGTTCGGGCAAAAATTAGGGATAAAATACGAAAATCTGTACACCCGGCAAGCTGAAAACCTGAAAAGGCGGCTTGGGTAAAAAAGGGTATCCCGGTGGAATGGAAACCCGAAAGGGAGGTCCAGGCAAAAGTTAGGGATTTAAAGCGTATGACTATGTCCTGTTGGATCACCTTACAACCAATCTTCAGCATCAATTGTCAAACTCAAATGGTTCTAGTCAATCCAATCAGCTTCGGATAAAGCAACAAGTGGGTGAGACGCTTAAAGACATGAAGGCTATAACAGAGTGGGAACCCCATGGGATTATTTCACATAGTTGTATTTTCTTTGTATCAATTTTCATTTTCACGACGACATTCTCTTACTAGGACGTTCGTCTCTTTGTACAAAAATACTTATTCAAGTTAATACAAAGATATTCCTTTGAAAGTGCAAAACTATTTGTTTCTCTTTTATTGTTTCTGTTTTGTTTGCAAAAAACGTCCAGTGTTTATTTTTGAACATATGCATTTAAATATAATTAATGTTTATAAATGAACGCATAAAAAAGGGAAAACTAAGCAGAAAGACAATTACTAATGGATTTAAGAAATAGGACAATATATGTGGGCTATTCCATGAAATCCCCGCGGGTACTTTCTCCAGCAAGGGAAGAAGCAAGAACATCTTGCTACAGGATCTTTGTCATATCTCCAGCATGTAGCCTAATGGTATCTTTTACCTTCATATCTCCGGCGAAGCAAAACTTCCAGTTACCACCTCAAAGATTCCCCAGCAAAGGTCGTCCGGCTTCTCAGGATTTCCCAGCTGGATTTCATAAATCCCACAGGGAATACACAATGTTTCTCTTCCCTAATAGATTTTATTTCTCTGATTATGGAAACCCATCCATCAACACTTTAACTTCAACAAAATATGAAGACTTACACTCCTCATTCTCAGCGGTAGTCATGGATTTATTTTCCTCAATCCAACAACACTGCAGCAGAACAACTTACATGTGCATACACCACATCCATACATCATAAACATCAACGACACAAATGCATATATCGCAGCCTCATGGCACTATGCATTTCATGCATCATGGTATCATATACAACTAACTCTTTACCTTTTTCAGGAAAGATCAATCAACATAAATTTATTATCAAATTTTCAACAAGATAAGGCAAACATCTATGAACAAATCAATTGTAGATCAATTCCCGAAACAGGACAGGGTGACTATCTACATGATAAGTACTTCTATTTTCAGACCTCTGTCGGTTCAGTTTAAATCTCTCAACGGTTTATCCTGATTCTTTCCTGCAGACATCTCATCTGGTTCAGATAAATTTCTCCAAGATTTATTCTGATTCTTTTCCAGACCCCTGCTGGTTCAGTTTAAACCTCTCAATGGTTTATCCTGATTATTTCCTGCAGACATCTCCTCTGGTTCAGATAAATCGCTCCAAGATTTATTGTGATTCTTTTCCAGACTCCTGCTGGTTCAGTTTAAATCTCTCAACGGTTTATCCTGATTCTGTCCCACAGACATCTCCTCTGGTTCAGATAAATCGCTCCAAGATTTATTCTGATTCTTTTCCAGACCCCTATTGGTTCAATTTAAACCTCTCAACGGTTTATCCTAATTCTTTCCCGCAGACATCTCTTCTGGTTCAGATAAATCGCTCCAAGATTTATTCTGATTCTTTTCCAGACCCCTGCTGATTCAGTTTAAATGTCTCAATGGTTTACCCTGATTCTGTCCCACAGACATCTTCTCTGGTTCAGATAAATCGCTCCAAGATTTATTCAGATTCTTTTCCAGACCCCTGCTGGTTCAATTTAAATCTCTCAATGGTTTATCCTGATTCTGTCCCGCAGACATCTTCTCTGGTTCAGATAAGTCGCTCCAAGATTTATTCTGATTCTTTTCCAGACCCCTGTTGGTTCAGTTTAAATCTCTCAACGGTTTGTTCTGATTCTTTCCCGCATACATCTTCTCTGGTTCAGATAAGTCACTCTAAGATCTATTCTGATTCTTTTCCAGACCTTTGATGGTTCAGTTTAAATCTCTCAATGGTTTATCCAGATTTTTTCCCCAATAGACGCTTTCCATGGTTCAGATAAGTCACTCCAAGATTTATTATGATTCTTCCCAGTTAAAGATTATTCAAGACTTATGCTAGGTTCAGTTTTAAATCGACCACAGGTTTATTCTGATTCTTTTCCCAGTTGAAGTCAAACTTAGATCTAGTCTACTTTTCTATCAACGGTCACCTTCAGGTGGCATCTATAAGCCCATCTCCGCCAAATCTCCATCATTTCTCCAAATGGCATCTTTAAGCCCATTACTTACACCTCAACTTCAAAATCATCAAAGTGCAAATTTCTGGATACTCTAGTGTTCAATCATCTTCCACCTTCAAGTCACGAATGGCAGATTCGCCAATCTTACTCTTCAGGTTTAAGAAGATTGAACAGGGGCAGCTGTTGTACCCCAAAATTTTCCCTCTCATTTCTCAAAGGTTCATCCTAGACCCTCAGATTTGCTTCTAGCAAGTTTCAAGTCTCAGATTACAATTTTCTAAAGAAAGTCATTCACAAGGGCAAAATGGTCAAAAGCATACTAAAAAGTCAAACTTTGACTTTTTGAGCAAAAAATAAAATCAAGTTTCAAAAATCATATTTTATCAAGGCATGAAATTGGTTCCTCAAGAAATCAAAAGTCGGAAATTACTTTGAAAAAAAATTAAATTTCTAAACATTTAGAAAATTTTCTAAGTGTTAAGAAAATATGGCAATTTCAAAACTTCTGGGCCAACCTCCATACAAGTGCAGTCAGAATTTGCAAACATGGTTCAGAACATGACTCTTCAGTCAAAACATATGGAAACTGTGTTCTTCAACCAGAACATGATTCTCCAGCATATGGAGACTATGTTCTACGCTTTAATCAAAACATCACCCTTCGAATCTCATTCTGGTCTTCTGCGATCAAAACATCACCAAATCCCAAAACCTCGTTTGAGCATCCCGCTGCACTGCTATAGCACAGTCCTACAACCAGCTGCCATAACACTCTAAATTATTGTTGATCCAGTCCATGCCTACACTTTCTTAAATCCCAATTTGCACCAAATTAGCATAGGAAAGTTGTGTTTGAAGCCATGGAACAGTATGCCAAAAGGGTTTAAATCCCCTTTGTTTCCCCCCCAAAACCACAACAAACTCATCTATAAATAAGTTTCTCCATCACACGTTTAAGGGGCTGGATTTTGAAAGGAGAGAATTATCAAAGAGAGAAAAGAAAACAGTCAAACATTCGTAAACCCAGAATTCCAAAACAAAATCAAACTTTTGTTCTTCCCTTTGAATCAAAGAATATAACATTATGTTCTATTCCTTACTAACCCCACAACATCTGAAGGCAACAACTCAAGTCCCAAACACACGCTTCAAATTCAAGGTAAGTCTTTCTGACTTTGAATTTTTCATCCAGAACATCATTAAATATGTAAATATTATAGTGTTGATGTTGTCCATATCATTTCATAAGTAGAAAAATTATGTATCATAAGTTCTTGAATAAAGCTAGGCCCAAAATCAGGATTAGAACTTCTATAAACTGTTGTGCTTTTATCTTTCTGATTTGCTGTTGTTTAGAACTGAATAAGTTGCTGATGTTCTGACTAATGTAAGGAAGGAGGTGAAGTGCAACACATAACTTCTTTTTTTCTTTCTTTTCCACTGTTTTAACACGCAGAACTTCTGAGTTCTCCTTACTGTTTTAACACACAGAACTTCTAGGCTTTCTTACTATTTTAACATACACAGAACTTCTAGGTCTTCACACTGTTATGACACAGCACCAGAATTTTTAGGCTTCCTTACTGTTTTAACACATACATAACTTCTAGGTCTTCACACTGTTATGACACAACACCAGAATTTCTAGGCTTTCTTACTGTTTTAACACACACAGAACTTATAGGTCTTCACACTGTTATGACACAACACCAGAATTTCTAGGCTTTCTTACTATTTTAACATACACAGAACTTCTAGGATTTTTCTAACTGTTTTAACACTCAGAACTTCAGCACGTAGCAACCCAGAACTTCTGTTTCTCCCTCTAACGTTTCTTTCAGGGCTTCTGCGTACATCAACCAAGTACTTCTGATTACCTCTGACGTTTCTTTCTGAACCACAACGTGCCTGTCATTAGAACTTCTGGTCCCCTTTATTTCCGTTTTCAGCAATGTGTTGATCCTGTTTTCATTAGTTTTTCCTTTTTCTTTCTTATTCTCATTATTTTCAACATTAATACCTTTTCTTTCTTAACATAAAAAGGGCATAAATAATATTTTCCTTTTATTTACTAATTATTCCTTTTCCTCTTAATTCATCAAGACAAAAAAACATTTTCAAAACAAGTTCTTTCCATTTTCTTATATTGTACAATTCAATATGTTTGTAATAGATAATTAGGGTTTAAATTCTTGTATATCCTCGTTTGTAAATATGTACCCCCATCCCTAAATGATGTAATAGCGTAGGACTTTACATTTTCGTAATTTATCGCTTTCAAATATAAATGCTAGTAATTAGGCTTTGTATGGTAAGACATAAAATCAACAAATAGATAACCCTAATCAAGACAAAATGCATGTAAAACAAACCCACTTGCACACTAGCACCTCTAGGGTGATCTCACTTTGTTGCTTTTCGGAAAATAGTCATGTCCCTCGAACATGGGCGTTTTAGCAAAGACCCTCGATAAAAGATCGTAGTCCCTCGATGACCCTCAATGTTGCCTTCGGTAAACGATCTAGTCCTAAAACGACATTGCTAAAACGTCTCATAGGTTGCCTTTTATGACTATACAAACGTCCCACGCCCGTCCCTTTACATCTAATGATAGGGTTTCTTACCAAAACAATGGTAAGATAACAACATATAAAGGAGGAGGAAAAGAACGTTTAAGACCTTTTGAGTAGGTAGTTTGCCTTTAGTTGCTCGCTTGCTCACAATAAAAACATTTTATACACCAACATTTCACTTTGAAACATTTTTCAAATGACAAAACACTTTGTACGCGTTCTTATAGAGACGAGAACCATTACAAAGAAATTCTTTTTCCAAATAATTTCAAAACCCACATAAAACAAAAAGCAAATGATCTAGCAAGCAACTAAGAGCCTGTAGATAACTATGGATGAAAAGGGTGCTAACATCTTCCCTTTTCATAATCTACCCCCCGAACTCAAGAAAAATAATCTCGAAAGGTATTTCCTGTTCTTTTTAGCCTTTCCTTTTGGATAAAAAAAATTCTGTGGCGACTCTTGCTAACCGCAACAATTGCGATCAAACGCAAAACACCCAAGTCAGTTCTCCCACCGTGTTACACTTGGGAGTACTTAAAAAAGATGGATTGCCTTGGAGTTTTAGATCACTTTTACTTGCTTTAACTATTTGTTGTGGTTGCTTTACTTTAAGGGTTTGTTTTGGTTTAATTGCTTTCAAAATGAATAAACCACATTTGAATCAAAATTTTAATCAAACTATTATTAAAATCATTCATCCATTTTTATGGAGTTAGACTCAACACCATGGATCCAATGATACTAACAAAGCTCATGATCAAAAATTCAATCCAAGATCAGCCATAAATATACAAAAAAAATAAAATTGTATTTAACATATAAAAATAAAGGTTTTAAAAATGGTTAAAAATGAAAATAAGAGAGAAAATGTTAACTATGTTCAAATTAATCAAGAAAAAAATAAGTAAGACCAAAGAAAAATAAAAAATCAGCTTAAATATTTTTATAAAATTTTTGGTAATTTTTTAAAATCAGAAACTATTTTTAAAATCAAATGAAATAGGGAAAATAAACAAAAAAGGTGAAAAATAATAAATCCAGAAATAAAAAAATAAATGAGGTCACCAATATTTGTCACAATGTCACTGGATCATTTCCTCTGTTTTTCAGAATTTAAAAATGCATAAAAGTATTTTTAAACATTTAAAACAATTCAAATAAAGTGAAAAATTATAAAAAACATCAAAACACAAAATAAAAATGTGAAAAAATAAAAATTAGAAGGAGAAAAATCAAAAGTATTTTCCATAATTTTTTCAGATTTTTTGGAGTTACAATGAATTTCCTATGAATTTTTGAAGTTTAAAATAATTTATATATAAAAATCAGAAATAAAAATAAAGTCAAAAAAATGTGGACCAATGGATGAGAGTAAAAACACGTTAGTAAACTAATCCAAAGGATCAGACGCGTTGTGCATATCATGGTCTTTAATAAATATTACACCGGATCAAATATTTTTAAAATAAAATAACTTAAAACGTGACACGTTGGATGGAGTCTGACTCACAAAAGTAATCAGATCCAAGGGCTCCTGAGGCACGCGCATGGTGAGGTAAGCCTATTATATCTGTTTCAAAAAAATAACGTGGCTTCGTGTCATTGGTTGAAGACAGACATCTCATCGTCTTCAACCTCCAGCCATCCCCATATCAAATCCTTCAAACTATAAAATAAGCAAGCCAGACCAGTACCATTAGATTCGTCTCTTCAAGACGATTCTAATGGTACCATCGTGCCAAATTTATATAAATTATGCAAGGCTGTGTTTGAAGAAAACCAGAAAAAATAGCGAGCACGAAAATCTGGGATATCTCACTCAATTCTCAATGAAATTGCAAATTATAAAGAGCACGAGGATCAGAAGGATACAAGGAGTGGATTAGTCTTTTATTTGAATCAATTTGGCCAAGAAATCTACCTGAACGAAGTAGTGAATAATTGCTCTGAAACTGGACTTCTACAGATCAATATAGGTCACGATTCTTGAAAGTAACCGTATGGTTAGCTTCAGATAAGTTCAATGAAGCTAACTGAATGGAGCTTTTGGTGTTTGAAGCTGAGAATGTAAGAAATCATAAATTCAAATTCAGAGTTCGTGTGGGATCTGAACAGGGATCAATGGCTATCAAAAGCTTGAGAAAATGAGTGAAGGATGATCCTTATTTATAGATGATCATGATGCAAGGCTCAAGTGTGTGAATTGGAGGCAAACATAGTGAAATCGTGTGGACTTGGTAAGTGTGAAAACTGTCTTCACATGGCTCAAAATGCAATAAAATAGATGGTTTAAAGGTCGTTTCTTGTTATGATAAGTCCTTAAACATAATTAGACGCGAAACTGATCCTTAAACATGCTTGTAATTGGATTTAAACTAATTTTCAAATCGGACTGAACTTGAAATTTTCATTTCATGATGCTACCTTAATAACCATGGTACCAACAATGTAGGGCACCATATGATGTGATTTTTGAAGCACTTGAAAGATAAAGTCATAAGCTTCACAATGTGCAAAGAGTGAGATCAATTGGATGTTTGAGCAAGAAGTTGTGTTGAGTCAAAGTTGCAATAATGATTCCTTGAAGAAAGAAGTATGGATTCCTAGGGAAAGAGATATAACTTCTTGGGGAAACGCCATTCTAATTCCTGTTGAGGAGATAGAATCTTCTCGTGCAAAATAAATACACATTCTCAAACTAAAGCTCAGAGCTTGCCGAAATCCAAATGATAATATTGCTGAGGGTACCCATTCCAACCATAAATTAACTGGAATGAAATAGTCAACCAAAACACATCTCCTGAGAAATAAACTCAAGAGGGAATCACATTCCATCCAGATAACGAGCTGAAAAGAAGGATGAAACACAATTCTTCCACGAGGAACAACTCAGGGTAATATACCAACAAGATTTTAAAGAATGCAAATGAGCAATGAATATGCATGATGCTGGTATGAAAATATGAATGTCATCATGTATATGCTGACAAAACAAACATATAAAACTAGGGATAAACATACAAAGACCAAATGGGTACAGTCAATACTCGGCTAAATCATAATCAGGACGGAATTTTCATAAGAAAGTAAGCACCAATTGAAGAAATAAATTCCTATTTCATAGCTTAACTTTACTGGGGAGGAACAAGATCAAACAAAACGGTCATGTAACATATTCCTCCGAGCTTCTACTGGGGAACCATACGAACTTCGGGGGAACAAAATATTTGAAATTCATACTTCCGCCATGGTTGACTTCACTGGGGAAAAATAATATCACCTTATCGAGACATCAGTTGGGGATGACATGCTGACTTCATTGGGAAGGATACTATATTGGAGAATAATACTTCGAGATACATTCTCAATAATTGGAGTGATAATTTCACCAATTTCTCTGGGGGGAAGTATGAAAACCTCACGGGGCAACAATTTCAGAAAAATATCTCACTTTAACATCACCCGGGGAAATTCAAACACTATAGCAAGAAACCTTATGGGGATTTTAAATACGATCCAATACTCGGAGGGAGAAAACCCAAAAAGTTGATAACCATCTCAACACTTCTTCAATAAAACACTTCCCTTGCCTGACCGCCAAGCAAACAAACAAATGCCAGTACTACCAAAAGGAGATGTTTCACAGATGAGTCCAATATCAGTATGTACGGAGAGATAAAACTTTACCAAATGAGTTAAGCCTTCACTGGGGAGACTTGGATTAAGTCTTCATATCATGCAAACCTTTGAGCTCATCCGTCCTTTAAGTTACTAATTTTGTTCTCCTTGTATCACAAAATTTAAAGCAATTTGTAAATTCTTTTCAAAAACAATTTCGTTATTTAATCTGTTTACTTTGATCATTACTATTAATAATAAATGAAATCTTTATAAACTGAATAAAATAAGAATTGCAAGGAATTGGATAAAAGTCTCAAACTTTATTAATAGAATGGTAGTCTACAAATGGCAAGACTCTATAGATGATTACAAAATTTTGAACATGGTAATATATATTAGAAAAGATATATTGAATTACAATGACCACCATTCTCCCTAACAACTTTGAATTCCTAAGCCAAAACTTCGGTCGAAGAGTAGTAAGGTCCAATTAGATCGTTGCTCCATTGACCAGGTCTTATCTAATGCAGTTACTTGCCAGAAAATCCCTAACTTTTTCCTAGGTTGCCCTTGCGGGTTTTCAACCTACCGGGAAAATTTATTCTGTTTATGTCTCTAATTTTTGCCTAGACCATCCTTTCGGGTTTTTGGCCTACCAAGACGCTCTTTTTTTCCTAAGTCGCCCTTTTGGGATTTCGTCTTAGTGAGCTGTTCTTTTATTTTTCTATGCGAAGTATCTCTTGACTGCATCAGCATTCGCAGGACGTGGGAACTCCTCTCCATCCATTGTTTCAAGAATCAGTGCACCGCCAGAGAAGGCTTTCTTGACAACATATGGGCCTTCAAAATTGGGAGTCCACTTGCCCCTAGAATCAGCGCTAAAAGACATGATCTTCCTGAGCACGAGGTCGCCTTCTCTGAATTCACGAGGTTTGACCTTCTTATCAAAATATTTCTTCATTCTCTTCTGGTATAACTGACCATGACACAAGGTCGTCATTCTCTTCTCTTATATTAAATTCATTCTCTTCTCTTATATTAAATTCAACTGGTTAAACCTGTTCTAAACCCATTCATCCTCTGACAACTTGGCTTCCATTATTACACGCAGAGAGGGAATTTCAACTTCAATGGGTAGCACTGCTTCCATGCTATATACAAGGGAGAACGGGGTTACTCTTGTTGAAGTGCGTACAGATGTTCGATATCCATGCAGAGCAAAAGGGAGCATTTCATGCCAATCTTTATAAGTAACAACCATTTTTTGTATTAACTTCTTGATGTTCTTATTGGCCGCTTCAACAACTCCATTAATCTTTGGTCTGTAGAGAGATGAATTATGGTGAACAATATTAAACTCCTCACAGAGTTCACACATCATTTTGTTATTCAGATTCAAACCATTGTCAGTGATAATCCTTCTTGGCACACCATACCGAAATATGAGGTTGTTCTTGATGAAACGCACTACCATCTATTTGGTGACATTAGCATATGAAGCTGCCTCCACCCATTTCGTAAAATAATCAATTTCCACCAAGATAAAACGATGCCCATTTGACGCCTTTGGTTCAATCATCCCGATCATGTCAATATCCCACATAGAGAAAGGCCATGAGGAAGAAATAACATTGAGAAGTGTCGAAGGTACATGAATTTTATCAGCATAAATTTGACATTTATGGCACTTCTTGGCAAAATTGTAACAGTCAGATTTCATTGTCAGCCAATAGTAACCTGCCCTAAGCATCTTCCTTGCCATTGAATTTCCATTGGCATGGGTGCCAAATGAACCTTCGTGAACCTCATGCATCAACATGTCTGCTTCGTGTCTATCCACGCATATGAGCAAGACCATGTCATGATTTCTCTTATACAGTACATCCTCATTGAGGAAAAAGCTGTCTGCCAACCTTCTCAATGTCTTTCTATCCTTATTTGATGCACCAATCGGGTATTCCTAGGTTCAGAGAAAATGCTTGATATCAGAATACCAAGGTTTTTCATCTACCACATCCTCTGTTGCAAACACATGAGTCAGTCTATCCAAACATTGTATCATAATATGAGGCACATCATTCCAATTATTAACCTGATACATAGAAGCCAGAGTTGCGAAAGCATCCGCCATCTGATTTTCATCTCATGGAATATGATGGAATTCAACTTTGTTGAAGAAGGGTAATAGTCTTCTAGCATAATCTTTGTAAGGGATCAAGCCAGAGTGACGAGTATCCCATTCTCCTTTAATCTTATTAACAACCAAAGCCGAATCACCATACACATCTAAAACATTGATTCTGAGATCAATGGCCTCCTCGAGACCCATAATGCAAGCCTCATACTCCGCCATGTTATTAGTACAATCAAATATCAACCTTGCAGTAAAAGGAATGTGTGATCCATGTGGAGTAATGATCACCGCACCAATTCCTTTTTCGTAAGCATTCACCGCTCCGTCAAATACCATGCCCCAACGAGATTCAGGATCCGGACCTTCCCCAGGCAAAGGTTCATCACAATATTTTTCTTTTAAGAACATCACATCCTTACCAGGGAAGTCAAACTTAACAGATTGATAGTCATTTACTGGTTGGTGATCAAGATAATCCATCAGCATACTGCTTTTTATGATCTTTTGAGTGTGGTACTCGATGTCGTATTCAGCCAATAGCATTTTCCAACAGGAAATTCTCCCTGTAAGAGCAGGATTTTCGAAAGTATACTTAATTGGATCCATTTTGGAAATCAACTAAGTAGTATTATTCAACATATATTGTTGCAACCGCTTTTCCGCCTAAGCCAAAGCGCAACATGTCTTCTCCAACATAGAATACCGTGACTCACAATCAGTAAATTTCTTACTGAGGTAGTATATGGCATATCCTTTCTTTCCTGTTTCATCTTGTTGTCCTAAAATACAGCCCATAGAACTATCCAACACTATTAGAGACATGATCAATGGTTTTCCTTCAATGGGAGGGAGCAAAATAGGAGGTTCAAGCAGATATTCTTTGATACTTTCAAATGCTCTTTGGCAATCCTCTCTCCACACATAACCCTGATATTTCTTTAGCAACTTAAAGATCGGTTCACATGTTGCAGTCATGTGGGAGATGAATCTAGAAATATAATTTAGGCGCCAAAGGAAACCTCTAACTTGCTTCTCAGTCCTTGGCGCATGAATTTATTGGATCGCTTTGACCTTATCTGGGTCCACTTCAATCCCTTTCTAGATGACGATGAAACCCAACAACTACCCTGATCAGACACTGAAGGTGCATTTATTTGGATTCAAGCAGAGACGATACTTCCTCAAACGCTGGAATAACTTCAACAAATCTTCCACATGCCTTTCTTTGGTCTGTGATTTGGCAATCATGTCATCAATATATACCTCAATTTCCTTGTGCATCAGATCATGGAATAAGGTTGTCATAGCCCTCTGGTACGTTGCACCAACGTTCTTCAACCCGAAGGGTATCAATCTGTAATAGAATGTTCCCCAGGGTGTGATAAATGTTGTTTTTTCCATGTCCTCAGGAGCCATTCTTATTTGATTATATCCGGAGAATCCACCCATGAACGAGAATACTTTAAATTCTGCTGTGCTATCAACCAGCATATCAATATGCGGTAATGGAAAATCATCTTTTGGACTAGCTTTATTTAGATCTCTGTAATCTACGCACATGCAGACTTTTCCATCTTTCTTTGGTACAAGCACAATGTTGGCTATCCATTGAGGATACACTGATGTCACAAGAAAATCAGCGTTTATCTGTTTTAAGACTTCTTCTTTGATTTTTAGTGTCATATCAGGGTGGGTTCTTCTCAACTTCTGCTTGGCGGGCGGACACTCTGGCTTTAAAGGCAAATAGAAGACTGTGGTCAGTTGAGACATAATGTTTGATGAAATTAAAGAAGTGAAGAATAGTGCAACTGGTAGAAATAAAAGTGCAATCGATTACACTAGTGAAAATTTTATTTCTATAGTGTTGGAAAATGTAGAACCAACCTCTATTGAAGCCCGAGTGCAAGAAAATGTGAGCAGACGAACAACGCAAAAAGGTTTTCCTCCAAGACTCCAAGATCTTGAGCTATTCCGAGATAACAAAATCAATGACAATGGTGATTTCTTCCCTTTTTCCTTTATGGCAGAATCCAAATCCATTAAAACGGAGGAGGCTTTGAGTGATCTGAAATAGATTTGTGGTATGAAGGAGAAGCTGAAGTTGATTGAGAAGAATACGTCCAATAAGAGACTGCTTATCCATCAAAGAAGGTATGCGCTTGAGATTTTGAAGAAGTTTGAAATGGAGAGTTGTAATGTTGCCATTACTCCGACTGAACCGATGCTACAATTGTCGAAGAATGAAAACGGGTAAGATGAGAGGATGATTGGATCCTTGCGTTAATTGTGCAATACGCGACCAAATTTGGCGTTTAATGTCAGTATTATGAGCAAATACACGGAGAGACCGAAGGTGCCTCACTTGACAACAGTCAAGAGGATTCTAAGATACATCAAATGATCTATTGGCTGCAAAATTCTCTTTCCCGCAATGAACAAGGGCAAAAAATACAATTTAGTCTGATTTACCGATTCCAATTGGTGCTGAGACAAATACGATAGAAAGTCTATGGCTGGATACATCTTTATGTTCAGAGAAACACCAATCTCACGGCGTTCCATGTAGAAACTAGTAGTGACACTCTCTTCTTGTGAGGCCGAGTACATTGCAACTTTGTTGTGTGCGTGCCAAGCAGCGTGGTTGATGAATTTGTTGAAGGAGATAGACAATCAAGAGGGTGACATTGTAATGCTCATATTTGATAACGTTTCCACTATAAAACCTTGCTAAAAATTCCATTGCACATGAGAGAAACACGCATATTGATAAGATGTTTCACTAATTGGAAGAACTTGTTAGTGAAGGAAGATTGAGATTCAAGTATTGTAGAAGTGAAGACCAAATGACCAATTCGCTGAATAAAGAAGACTCGATTGAAAGATTAAAAAGATTGCATAAGCATATGAACATGAAAGACTTAAAAGACTTGAATTAAGATAGTGTATTAAAACAATAATATAATTCAAGTCAATACAACATATTAACATAATACATCAACATGTTACACTCTCGGAGTTTTAGTTAAAAACTCATGCCTTAGTGATTGTACCCAAGAGTTTTTCAATTTTAGTTAATTATACCTTATCATTATTACATATTCACCTTCAATTTTACTAAGTCATGAATCAGCCAATTTATGTAATCAACACCCTTATTTGATATATATATATAGAGAGAGAGTATTTGATGGCAATGAAATATAAGACATAAGGGTTTTAGCGTTAGTGAAAGAGTTGGATGATCTTGTTTGTACCCAGAAAAAGATGTTGCGAAGTTTAGACACCACTCACCTCACCCTCCTTCGTTCCTTCCTCCGCTCTCCTTGTTGGTTTTCTTCTCATTCCTCTTTCGCTTTCAAAACAATCACTACACTCTCACAATCTAAACCATACTCTTTTCTTTCACTTTCCTCAACACAACAACATGCATCTTCCTTCACCCCGCCTCCTTTTCGCTCCTCCCTTATACGCCGCGTTTCGTCTTTTCCTACACTCCACTGGAACGACGCCGTTTCTTGCTCCGAAGTTGATGCTCATGCTCATGCTCATTCCACTCATGATGGAACCCTCGATCAGGATACCAAACCTGCCATTCCTGTTAGAGCTTTCTTCTTCTCTACCAGGTACACACATATCAGATTCTGTTAATTTCAATTTCAAAAATTGCCAACACTTAGGAATGTTCAACAAGGGAGAGGGCATTAAATGTTTTTATCTGCTTAATATGCATACTGATTTTATGTATCTCCCTTTCATTTTGGATCTAGTGTTGATTTAAAAAGCTTGGTGGAGCAGAACAAACCAAACTTTGTCACACCATCATCCCGTATGACCAATTATGTAGTTCTCAAGTTTGGCAATCTTAGCGATTCCAAGGTATGTCTCTATTGCCCTATCCTACTCATGCATTTCTCTTCATTCATACTCTTTTTCTTAACCTTTCACAGCCTATTATGTCTGTGAAAAGGTTTTATCCACTGGATGATTCAATGAATTCTCCGCCTTTGCTTTCTCGACTGTTAAATATATATTGGGGGTCTTTGTTCTGTTGATACTAAAGTGCTTTTTGTTTCAGGCTCCTGGTTCTTCTTTCTTGAATGGAACAAATGGCTGTTACATGGTAGTTTTTCAGTATGGCTCCATTGTACTGTTTAATGTCTGCGAACACCAGGTTGATGGCTATTTGAAAATTGTTAGGAAACATGCATCTGGTTTGCTTCCTGAAATGAGAAAGGATGGTGAGTTCTTGTATCTAATATGAATGTTTTTTTTTTTTGGTGAATGGGAGGGGCTAAAGCCCCAAAAACAAAAACAAAAATACTAGAAACCTCTAGGAAAACTAACATCTCAAGCAGCAACAAAAACATTCGAAATGAACTGTGGACAGCAACAAAAAACTGACTAACTACCACCATGTAAGGATAGCCGAACTTAGCCATTCCAACCACAGATTTTTTAGCTTCTCGTAACACATGATACCAAGAAAAGTGACCTCCTTTCACCTAGAAGGCTTCTCGTAAGTGACCTCATTTCATCTGGAAGGCTTGGACATCTTCAATCATAGAGCTACATAGACTTGTGTTCACAGTCAGCAATAATAAGCTGGATAGGAACCTTGGATATCTTCGATCAAAGAGCTGCATTGACGCTTGTTCACACATCCAGTACCTTTAAATCCGGCTCAATCATGATCATCTTGAAGCCTCTAATCTAAACAAGCTTCAGCCCTCCCTGGCAAGATAGCCCAGATTTGCATCTAAAGTTCTTAACCATACTCTGTCAAGGTTATCATTTTATAAATTTCAAAATTTTAAAGAAAACAGGATATATAAATGTAGAAGGACAAACTAATGATAGCGTAATAACATTGATGTAAAGGGAGACTGGTGCTATAAAGTGGTGCTATATTCACTGTGGATTTATAATTTACTACTGGTAATAAAATGACAACTTGAATCTTTGAGCTTGTAGTCAAACAGTTGCAACTCCTAAACAACACTATATGATAGGTTTTTGGGTTCAAATATGGAATAGTTTTGGTTTATGCCCCAGCCCAAGCAGATTACAAAACATTAGCCACATTGTTCATTGGCTTCAATGGCTTGGGCTGAGCTTTGCAACTTATCCATTATCACATTGATGGGTGTTATTTGTGTACATCTGCAGTCTGCACACTTACTGTGTGCACATAATTGCTGTTGTGGGGTGAATTTTTCCAATCTGATTTACCGTACACAAAAGGAAATGCTTTTTTTTTTTTGTTTTGTTTGTTTGTTTAGAAGCTGCTGCTCAGTTATTATGAATATGGGTGGTTCTTGATGGACAAATAGTTTAGTATATGGAATGGAAAAAATATTATTTGTCTTGAAAAGTTTCATGAATTATCCAAATCCTTATTCCCATTCGTAACTCATTTTTTGAATCAAGTTATTTTCTATGTTTGATAAACTACCTAGACAGTTCATAGGTCCTGAGGGCAAGTAATTTATTTGGGTGCATGTTGTTTAAACTCCCCCTTGATATGTGTTTTTGTGTTGTGTGTTTTTTACTCTATGGAAACTGATCTGTTGTTATATGAATGCACCGTCTGCCTGAGTTTGTTAAACTAACTTTGCGATTTTGATATTGATGGAGCTAAATATTTGGAGTATTGTGCTGCTATTTTGTGCATATGATTGATTTAACACTTCCATATCATGTAGACCTTTTTTTTTTGGGAATTGAAGATTTCTCCACTAATGTTTTCACCTTTATTTATTATTTATTTTCTTATGGATGATTCTTTCCCTCCATTTGGAAATTCTCTATGTCTTAACAAAATTCTGTTATTTGTAAAAATGAAGTTGGGAAACTTGAATAATTTGAAAAAATGGATTAAATGGTAGTTTATTTTAATGATTTTGAGGTAAACTTTGTTCTTTGACGAGGATAGGAAGGGATGCTCTACGGTTATTCAATAAAGCATCTAAGTTTTCTAAGTTAAAATATTGTTAAGAAAATGCTGGACAACTTTGTTATAAAATAGACCATGCACTTTATTTTAGTGGTCCAAACTAAAAGGTCATGGTTCTTAACTTCTTATTATTGGTCTTTTCACTTATCTCAAATGATGAGACCATTCTTCATTTAGGGAGCTTTTGATTTTCCAAAAAGTAGTTGTTCCTTGTTTGATTTAAACATCAAAGAAAAAAACGCATAAAGTAATCTACGTATACATGTTTACCTTTATATTATGTAATGATAATGTATTGAGATTATGAAATATGTCAAGATTAATATTGTTTCATAAAAGCGATTAAAACATTAATCTTGATGCACCTCTACGACATATCAAATGGGTTTAAGAATTTAAGAGATGATCTATATGATTGGGTGCTTAGTATGTATTGGTTTTTTCTAGAACATGGGCTCTATTAGTTATCGTTAACAGACAATATAAGGGATTTGGAATCTTTGCTTAAGTTTTTTTTCCCTCTTTTCTTGGACTGTGGTTCTCAATGGTTTTGCGCACTACTGTGCATCAGGATATACACCCATCTTCGATGTAAAAACTTGTAGGCCTTATGTAAGTATTTTTTCTTTGATGTAGCTTTGTTGTGATCCAAGTGATGGAGGACATAAGCAATATCATTTTTTTTTGGGGAATTTTATATCAATGTGTGACAGCAATCAAATATTTTCACTTTTCCTTTAAAGTCATGAGATTTGGACTTATAGTTTTATGGATATGCCATTGCCATCTGATTGTGGTTACTTTATTTATTGATTTTAGGTATTGTTTCCATTATCTCCGAAGGTTTGATAGGTTAACATGCTTTTACACTATTTAATTTTTCTCTGTTTTGAGAATTTAGAGTATGAAGTTAGAGAAAAATCAGCTTTAAGCACATGGATGCTAGGAGGACTAGATTACATAATGTTACAATACTTGGACGTTGATGGAATTCGAACTATTGGCAGTGTACTAGGTCAAAGTATTGCTCTTGATTACTATGGCCGGCAGGTATATGTTCTGCATATTAGGATTCTTTGATATTTTGATATACCACATTTTGTTTATGTTCCTCTTAGGATTTAACAGTCTCCTTCGACTTGTATTCTAGGTTGACGGAATGGTTGCAGAATTTACAGACATAAATCGTGAGATGGAAGCGACTGGAAAGTTCAAGATGCAAAGGAAAAAACTTTTCCAGTTGGTTGGCAAGGCAAATTCAAATCTTGCTGATGTGATTCTAAAGCTTGGACTATTTGAGAGGTAATAATTCTGTTGGTGGTAACACATTGTGTTGGTTGTCTTTTAGAGTGTTGAAGTTGAAAAGTGCAATTATACTTTGTTGCCAGTTTCAGATTATTTTCGCCGACTTTTGTAGTTTGAATTTTCCAAATGTATTCTTACAAAAATACATATTTTATTAAGGGTAATATAATATACACATTTCCTTTATTTTTATTTTTTCTTATTTGTTACACATAGCCCCTCAACTTCAGTGTTACTGAAAACATTGTTTACTTTTTAGTCTTTACACATGCAACTGCCATGACTGTGCTTGCTTACCTCTGTAGCTATGTTTTATTGTTGAAATTTTCGTCTTCCAATGACTTTCTCCTCCCTGATGCCCACACAATCACATTGAAACCCTTGTGTGAATGAGTCAGTGAATTATACCGTGTGGTAGAACAGGGTAGAGTACAGAGTACAGACTTGACTTGTACATGATAAAAAAATGTAAAATAGTTAAGTTGGGTCATATTAATTATTACACAATTGGACTTGACAATAAACATTATGTGTTTCTTTTAACTTAGAAAGTTTTAAATGGTGTTTGCAGATCAGATATCGCATGGAAAGATGCCAAATATGGTCAGATATGGGAGTATCTCAGGGATGAATTTGAGTTAACTCAGAGATTTGCAAGTCTTGATTTCAAGTTGAAATTTGTGGAGGTTTAATTTCTAGCTTCTTAACTTGATTCTCTGTCTGGATTATCTCTATGACTTGTATCTTTTTGTTCATAACTTTTTGCCTTTTTATTTCTGCAGCACAATATCCGATTTCTACAAGAAATTCTTCAAAACAGGAAATCTGATTTCCTAGAGTGGCTCATTATTGCATTGATTGGTGCCGAAATTCTGCTATCCCTATATGACATTGTTCAACGGTCTGCAATGAATCTTTAGCAGCATTGTTTCTATTGAAACACTGTTATGTGGTACGAAAAAGTAAAACCCACATGTCACAGAACAAATCAGCAGAGGACAAGAGATCAATGAGCAACTATAACAAAACATGAACCAAGTGATCATACGGTTTTATTTATATTGATGCAGCTTTGTTGCACAAAATTCATCATATTTATTTTCTCTTTCCGGTGGCATGTACTACCTGCTTGGGTGTTGTAGCATAACATAACTTTGTGCTACTCATCAAGATGTTGGTGGCCCATGCCAATGCATTCAATTATCTCTTGTAAATAGCAATTTGAAACCATTTTTACTCGGTTCTTTACTAGTTAGTACTTAGTTTGTATAACTTACTATATATGCACTATAAAACTATACTGGCATGTTTTGTTGAATAAAAATCATCTTCCTATTCATTCTATTGCATCAATCAATTCTTTTGTTTACTTTTGAGAACTAGGCTAACTTTGATGACTTATTTATCATTAAAGTGATTAGCCTTGATCTTGATCTTGATCCTTTGAGTTGTCTTTCCATCCAAATCCTGACCAAATGCAAATTGCTGAGATTTGGCTGCATCGATTTTTTCAAAGGCAACGGATTTGGGTTGGATGTTGAATTATGGTGTTTCCCGTGCGGTTTGAAGTATTTTGAAGTAAAAATTCATCTAAACAAGGATAAATTTATTTGCGGTTCGATTTTGAATGATTGATTAAAAAAGACTATCCAATTTAATTTAGCGCGGTTTAATTTGGATCAATTTTTAGATATTTAAATTAGTAATTATATTTTTTATCAAAATTATAAAAATGCTAATAAATAAAAAATTTGGTATAATATATACTATATAGTATATCTAAAACTAATATTACAAAATGAAAATGATTGATTATGTTTAAAAAAAATGAAATAATAAAAATAAATAGATTAAACTAAATTAATAAATAATATAGAAAAAATAATCGTATAATAAATTAATCTAATATATTATATTAATAAAAAGTAAATAAGCATAAAAATATATATACACAGTTCTGTTTGATTTTGAAAATCGATCCGAAATCCGAATTGAACAGTTTTTATAAAATGACATAAAAACACATAATAATATTCTGTATTTTGTAGTTTTTAATGTTTCCAATCACAAATAAAATTTTAGTAAATTGATGCCATCGAACATCATCATGAGATAGATCTTTGAACAAGTTTTGCAACTCATTCGACCGCGTCTTATCCAAAGTTATAAAACTCAAGTAGCGGTCGGAACAACAAAATACTCAACAACATGAGATAACATACCGCCTAACCTCATGACATACTTTATACTTATTACTACATACTACATCTTGTATAACACTTAATAAGGTCTTGCTTACAATATACAATGCTTACGTAGTATGTAGCATGATAATGTCATACAAAAAAAAACACACATATACATATATTATTAACAATTGATATTACAATTACAAGACACTGCGTGTAACACCCAGTTCTACGTATAGAATATTTTTACTGTATTTTATTTAATTAATTATGCATATTCGATGATTTATTTAATTGTTGAAATATTTGTGGGGCGTGAGTCTTTGAGTTAGGAATATGATAAAGTTATCATAGGTGGATAGAATAATTTAGAATTATTTTATTAAGTAAAGATATATGTTGTTGGAGATGTAGTAGTAATAGAAGGGTGTTGTGAGAATGTAGTAGCTTCGTAAAATAATTTAGAAATAATTAGAATAATTAGTATTTTTATTATTATTAAAAATAAATAGAGAAATTGATAAAAATAAGGACCAATTGTATGAATTTAGGAAAGTTTGTGGTAAGAGGAGAGAAGCTAAAATTAATTTGGACAATAATAATAATTAGGCTAATGTAATGAGGTAACTATATATTTTAAAAGTTGAGAAAATTAGGTTTTTAGAGAAACCAATTGACCGTACGTAGAATTAGAGAGCAAAAGAGGAAAAGGCAAGGTTGGCTAGAGATAGAAGAAGAGGAATTCAAAAGAGGCTGCTTTGCTTGCTAGGAAATCATGTAAGGATGAATTTGGTTCAATAATAGGGATATGATGAAAAATAGAGTTGAGATGATAAATTTATTGTCGTATGTGTTGATTTAGTTGGCAATGATAAGTTGTGCATGTGTCAATTGACTTATACTGTTGTGATTGTATTTCTTGAGTTTTAGAGTGCAACCGAGTTGTCCCTATGGGAGAGTTTGCAGAAGGTTTTAGGTACGAAGTTACATTTGAGTTCTGCTTATCATCCACAAACAAATGGTCAGACGGAGAGGACTATCCAATCTTTAGAAGACTTGTTGAGAGCTTGTGTATTAGAACAAGGAGGTGTTTGGGATAACTTTTTACCGTTGATTAAGTTTACCTACAACAATAATTTCCATTCGAGTATTGAAATGACACAGTTTAAGGCGTTGTAGGGTAGAAGGTGTAGGACGCCTTTATGTTGGTACGAGTCAGGAGAGGGTAGTGTGATTGGGCCTGAGATTGTCCAATAGACCACAGAGAAGATCAAAGTGATTCAGGAGAAGATGAGAGCTTCTCAGAGTCTCCAAAAGAATTATCATGATAAACGAAGGAAAGAACTTGATTTCCGAGAGGGAGATCATGTATTTCTGAGGGTTACTCTAGTAACTGGTGTTGGTCGAGCTTTGAAGTCTTGAAAACTCACTCCGAGTTTCATCAATCTGTACTAGATTCTGCAGAGGATCGGAGAAGTGGCCTATCAGATATTTTTGCCACCGTCACTTGCTAATCTTAATGAAGTGTTTCACGTGTCTCAGTTGAAGAGATACATTCCAGATCTGTCTCATGTGATCCAAATGGATGATGTGCAGGTGACAAATAATCTGACTATTGAGGCATCATCCATGCAGATAGAGGATCGGGAAGCAAAGTAGTTGTGTGGTAAAGAGATTAATTTGGTGAAGGTAGCTTAGGGAGGAAAAACAGGTGGAAACATAACTTAGGAGCTTAAGGGCCAGATGAAGGATTCATATCCGAATATGTTTGCTTGAGGTAATTTTTGAGGGAAATAATTTCTCAAGTGGGCGAAAATTGCTTGAGGTAACACTGCATTTTGTGTATAGGATATTTTGCCGTATTTTATTTAATTAATTATGCCTATTCTATGATTTATTTAATTGTTGAAATGTTTGTAGGGCGTAAGTCTTTGAGTTAGGGACATGGTAAGGCTATTATAGGTGGATAGAATAATTTCGAATTATTTTGTTAAGTAAAATTATATGTTGTTGGGGAAGTAGTAGTAATAGAAGGGTATGGTGAGAATGTAATAGCTTGGTAAAATAATTTATAAATAATTAGAATGATTAACATTTTTATTATTATTAGAAATAAATAGAGAATTTGATAAAAATAAGAGTTGAACCAATTGTGTGAATCGAGGAAAGTTTGTAGTAAGAGGAGAGAAGCTAGAATTGATTTGGGAAATAATAATAATTAGGCTAATGCAATGAGGTTACTATATATCCTAAAAGTTGGGAATATTTCATTTTTAGAGAAACTAATTGACATTACGTTGAATTGAAAAGAAATAGGGGAAAAGGTAAGGTTGACTAGAGGTAGAAAAAGGGGAATTCCAGAGAGGTTGCTTTGTTTGCTAGGAATTTTGGTAAGGATGAGAATTTAGTTCAATAATAGTGGTATGATAAAAGGTAGAGTTGAGAGGCTCCCTTGGCCTCCATTAGGGCTTGTGTGTTCTTGATTAGATGATAAAAGATGATGAATTTTTTGTCGTATGATTTAGTTGGTAATGATATGTTGTATATGTGTCAATTGATTTATACTGTTGTGTGAGTGTATTTCTTGAGTTTTAGAGTGCAACTGAGTTGTCCCTAGGTGTGAATCTAAATGACTAATCTATGAGAATTTTAAAAGGTTTATAATCAAGAGACTATAGTAGGTGTAATAGTATTAATTGACCGTGAATCAAAGTATTTTAGAGGTTGCAATTAGAACTGGTAGTGAACAGAACGATTGGAAATTGGAGGATACTAATACGTAACATCGAAAACAAGATTTTGGAAGATATACTTGTGATACGGTGGGAGAACTGACTTGAGGTTTTGCATTTGTGTTCGCAAATGTTTTGGTTTAGCAAGAGTCGCCACCGACTTTTTATTTTATCCTAAGGAAAGGTCAAAAAGCACAGGAAAGACCTTTGAGATGTTTTCTTGGATTCTGGGAGTAGATTATAGAAAGGGAAGGTATTAACACCCTTTCTATCCATGGTTATCCATGGGCTCTTAGTTACTTGTTTAGATCACTTGCTTTGCTTTTCAATTGTTTGAAATGGTGCTCTTCAATTGTTTGAAATGGTGCTTTGTGTGTGGTTTTGAAAGATGTTTTGAAAAGAGGCCATCGTTGTGGCAACTTTTGTAATGATTCTTGTTGGAATGTATACAAAGGTGTTTTTATCTTTTGAAAAGTTTTCAATGTTTGAAAGTTGGATTTTAAAATTGTGTTGTGAAGTGTGTTTGAAAATAGCAAGGATGTTTTTGCAAGCTTTTGATCAAGTAACTAAGAGTTATCTACCCTATTTTACTCAAAGATCTTTCTTATGTTTTTAACCCTTTTAACAGTGTTGTTTCACCATTGTATTTGGTGAACAACCTTGTGTTAGGATGTTAAACGGGACAGGCGCGGGTCATCGTATAGACCATGATAGCAATTGTGTCAAGTATCTTTGGAAATTTTCTTAAGGGACTTGATCATTTTTGTTTAGGCAACTCAGATAGCGTCATCGAGGGACTATGATATTTTGTTTTGTTTTTGTTTTGCCAAAGTACTTAATATGCATACCATGACCCATTTTTGAAGGCAACAAGTGGATTGTAACCCTAGGGGTGTAAGTGTACATTGTGTTTGTTTTTTCATGCATTTTTGTCTTTAATTAGGTCAAACTATTTGTTGGTTTTAATTTTGCATACAAATCCTAATTCTCTAATCATGGCATAATTGAAAGCATTTAAGCGCGTAAAAACAAATCTAAGCTATTACAACTTTGACATAGGGAGGGGGGTACAATTTTGAATAGGAGATTATTTTGCAAGAAATTTAAACCCTAAGTTATTACAACGAAATTGAATTTACAATGCATAATATTTAAATGGCAAAAATAAACAAATATTAAATAAAAATGTATTATGCAAAAAAAAAAGAAGTTTTTATTTGTTTATGTATGTAAAGCATTTTTTAATGTGAAAAAAGGTGTAAATAATAAAAAAAAATTGATTTTATTTAATTAAGGGGTAAACCCTAATTTTCCTTAAAGAAAATAATATTATATTATTTATATACAAAAATATATTAATATGTACAAAAATAAAAATATATTCAGAAAAAGTGTTTTTTAGTATAAAATAACAATAAAAATAAAAATATACTATTTTTATATTTTTATTCTATGTTTTTAATAAAATAAATATATATATATATATATATATATATATATATATATATATATATATATATATATATATATATATATATATATATATATATATATATATATATATATATATATATATATATATATATATATATATATATATATATATATATATATATATATATATATATATATATATATATATATATTAAATATTTTAAGTATATATAAAATAAAATAAAATATTTACAAAAATAAAATATATTCAAGAAAATATTTCCAATGTGAATAAAATTAAGAAATAAAAAATAAAAGTATTATTTACATTATTTTTAAATTTAAACAAAATAATATAAAACTATATAAAATGTTTTAATGCTAGTAATAATTAAAATAAATACCAAATAAATATAAAAAATTATGAAAATATTTTTTATGCATTTTTTATGTTTGGAAATAAAATGATAGAGTCAGAAATGAAATTAAAATGCAAAAAAAATAAAAATACAAGAAGTTGGGCCAGGGGGTGTGAAACTGAAAAACAAGGTGTTAGAAGCAAAAAGCCAAGCCCAGCCCATCAGCTTCATCTTCTTCCTCCAGACTTTTGAAAAATGCGCACCGGTTGTACACAAACTCGTATCTCCTGTATTTGTGATCTTTTGACAAAACTCAAAACATGAAACTTGTAGAGCATCAAACCACGATTCTAACCATATAAAAAACTTAATCTAACTCTCAAAGACCAGAGAGAATTTCTCTGGCCCTAATTTCTAACCTAGTTTTTTCAGAAAGTTCATGGATGAAATTCTCTTAGCATGCTTAATATAAATGAAAACTGAGCATATGTATGGTTTCAGGGTAATGAGTACTACATCTTTCATTCACAAACCTAAGGCTAAATGTTCCTAAATAGAGAGATAAAAGTTGATGAAAAACCTGTTTCAGTTGGACACGAGTATGGAAATGCAGCAACTTTCAGTGAGGCCTGAGGTTCTTTTGAGCTTGCTTGATGTTCCCTGGACCTTTCCCAATGCTTAGTTTGTTTTGAAGTGGCCTGAATCTTTCTACAGAACTCAACCTGCAAAGCTTCCAAACAAAAATGGTGAACACTGTAAATGGAGTTACAGTTGGCAATGGAGGTTTGGGATAGCTTGAGTGAGTTGAATGGAAGGTGTTTGAAGTGGAAAGGAGCAAAACGCACGAGAAAAATGAGCTATGGCACTCAAGTTGCAGCAACTGCCCTGTTTTGCAAGTTTTTAGTGTTTTGGTGTTCAAGGGTGTTTGAGGGATGATTGGCTCGTGTTTCTGGCTTACAAGGATGTGTAAAACCTGTTTCAAATGTTGGCTTAAGTTGATTTTATCAGATGTGTGTGTTATGTCCTTTTTGCATAATGACTTGGTTTTGAAGCAAAAAGCAAGAGTTGACAATGCAAGGGTTGTACTGGCTTGTAACCTAGCTGTACAAAGTGGTTGAGTTTTGCCTGACATTAGGGAGCCTTGTTTGCAGCAAAGGGCTTGGTGTATGGCTCAAGAAATGGAATTTGACATAAAGCAAGCTTTATGTAAATGGAAGTGTTATCTTTATGCCCAAAATGGAATTATTCATTGTATAATGCTCCCTTGATCAGAATAATGCCTCTAACCAATGTATTTGCATTCAATTTTTGAGTGTAAATTGGTTTAGAGACCTGTAATTAAGTACAAAGCTAGTTTGGTCAGATTTTTCAACTTGTATGAACATGCATTGGCCATGGTTACAAAGTGAGTTTCTGCCAACTTCAAGCATTCGATTCTCCCTAACCACAAATGTGTTTGAGGAGTTCTTGGACAATTTGGAAATCTTGTAACATGTAATATAATCTATCTTTGAAATGAAACTTGATACTCCAAGTGGAACTATGTGAAAATGGCCAAGAAGATGGGTCAAAATCCTGCCTAAACTAGGGCAAAATTTCTCTAAGTTAAAAGTTTTAAGGACCCTTGTTCCAAAAATCATAACTTGAGATCCAAGCTTCTTTTGAGAAAACTTTGTGAATCAAAGTTGTAG
The DNA here is from genome assembly GCA_948472305.1 of Vicia faba. Lineage (NCBI taxonomy): Eukaryota > Viridiplantae > Streptophyta > Magnoliopsida > Fabales > Fabaceae > Vicia > Vicia faba. The sequence continues at coordinate 91,893,772 of OX451738.1, forward strand.
ACTTTGTGGAGGATTACAACTTTCATGTTCTAAGTTTTGTTTGAATCCATTTGCATCTTGGTGAAAATATGGGACAAAGTTAGGAAAAATTAAGAAAATTTCATAACTTAGAAAATTAAGTTATGAAAATTTTTAATTTCAAACCCTAATTTGCAATTTTGGGTTTCTTGATGAACAAGTTTCATAATTTGACACATCTTGATGAAAAATGACCCTAGGCACTTGATTTTGACCAAAAAGTCAAAGTTTGACTTTTCAGTGTACAGTCAAATTTTGATCAGTTGACTGAAAAATTCATCTGTCAATCCTATGCATTTGAGATCTTTTGAACTTGTTGAATAAGTCAAGATAATGTAATTGAGTCCTTGATTCCATGGTTGAACTTGATTTGCCATTGTCTAGGTCAAATAGTCAAAAATTGCCTCTGTACAGTCAAAACCCTAAAAATGACCATTTTGCCCTTTTGGTGATCTGATCAAATTTCTTGTGGAATTATGGTCCAAACTTGATCAAATGGTTCATACGAGTTCATAATGTTGATGTGGGTCAGAATTCATGAAGTTTGACTGTAAATTGGCCACAGTTGACTTTTTCCCCAATACAGCTGATTTCTAGGTCAACTGTCCAATTGACTGGGCAAAAATTTGATTCAAGGCTTGAAACTTGGTATGGGCAAACTTATGAGTCCAACATGAAGTATAAAAGTCAATTTGGGCATTGAAGGTCCAAAAATCCCTGCGCAAACTCAAACCCTAATTTCAGGTCAACAGTGCAAGGAGATGTCTTGAGCAGAGCAAACCCTAACTTGGTCTTGAGTTCCAAGAGTCTTGTGATGAGAAATGTTGATAGAATGAGAGGGAAAATTTTGGGGTACAACAATTGCCCCTGTTCAATCTTCTTGAACCTGAAGAGTTAGATTGGCAAGTCTGCCTTTCGTGACTCGAAGGTAAAAGAGGATTGGACACTAGAGTGCCCGTAAATTTGCACTCGTCCAAATATTGTTGAGGGAATGGGCTTAAAGATTCCATTTGGAGATGGTAGAATCTTGCTGGAGATGGGCTTAAAGATGCCATCCAAGATATTTGTTGAACTGCAGTGTTGTAGGTCAGAAGAATGAGCATCAAGATGGTATCCGTGTCTGGAATGCATTTGAACTGTATCTGGAGACTGCGTCTGTATGAGCAAAGAAATGGCATCCGTGTCTGGAGCGTATCCGAGCTGTAACTGTATTTGAACTTTGGATGAATATCAGAATGACTGCCGTGTCTGGAGTGTATCTGTATTGTGAATGGGTAACAGAGAAACATCTGTGTATGGAGCAACTATGTGCTGGGGATAAGTCCTGAATGAGTGACAAAATGGCAACCGTGTCTGGAGCATATCTGGACTGTATCTGAAGTTGAGATCTGTATGAGTAGCAGAATGACTTCCGTGTTTGGAGTGTATCCGTACTGTAACTGGGATCTGAATGAGTGACAGAATGACTTCCGTGACGACTGTACTGGAGAGAATCAAACTTCTGGTGTAAGGGCCAGAAAGGCATCAGTGTTTGGAGCATATATGACTTTGAAGTTGATAGTTGAATATGAATGAGAGATAGAATGACCGCCGTGTCTGGAGCGTATCTAGTATGTATCAGATTGCTAGAGTCTGAATGAGTAATAGAATGACCGCCGTGTCTGGGGTGTATCCTCACTGTATCTGAATAGTTGTTAACGATAGCCTTTTAATCTTATCCTGAAAAGAGTAAAATGTTATCTAAAACACAAAGTCATGTTGCATGATATGTATGATGCAATGAATGGTGTTTCATCAATGGTTATGATATATGAATGTAATGGATGTGCGTGTAAGCTGAGTAGCTATCTTGCTGAGGAAAATAAATCCTTGATAACTGGAGATAAAGAAATCTTAGACTGCTGTCGGAGAAAATAAATTCCTGACCCATGCTGAGGATTCAAAAATCTTTGATTGTTGAAGATGAGAAATCCTTGCTGACTGCTTGGGGATTAAAGATCTTTGATTGTTGAAAATGAGAAATCTTGGGACCACTGCTGAGGATTGGAAATCCTCGGTGACTTGTGGGGATTAACAAGAGCTTTGACAACTTCTGCGGGAAATGAGAATCTTTCATGACTTTTCTGGGAAATAAGGAAAACTCTGAAAATCTCTACTGGGGAGCTAAAACCTGGGAGGCTTCTGCTGGAGAAATGAGACCGAGAATCTTCGATCTGTTGGGGAATAACTCTGTGGGAAGAGTGTTTACTCGGACGGTGAATTCAGGAGCTTGGGTTGTACGCCAATCTACTGGGGAAGTTGGGGAAAATTGAATGGTTTCTAATGGGAATTGATAGTTGGAATTTTGACTTCGCTGGGGAAGAAGGTTTAGAAAATTTTGGCTCCGCTGGGGATCTTGAAATTTAACTCCGCTGGGGATACATACTCCAAGGTTTTAGCTTTGTTGAGGATCTGAATGGTGTACTGTAGGGGATTTCTTCTGGAATAGCACAAAGATATCTTCCTACACCTTCAACCTATCAGTAATTATCCTTTTCTCAATTTCGTTTTATTTGTAAGCAGTGATTATATTCAAATGCATATGCTTATTTAACAAAACTTTGGATGTTTTCAAATAAAACATAAGTATAAAAAGAAAGGAAAGGCAAGTAAATTTTTGCACTTTGAAGTATCTTTGTATTAACTTTTGTAAGTATCTTTGTACAAAGGAAACAGACATCCTAGTAAGAGAATGTTGTCATAAAATTGAGAAAAAATTTATACAAAAAGAAAGATGGCTATGTGTAACAATTCCATGGGGTTCCCATTCTGATATAGCCTTCACAACTCTGAGTATCTTGTCCATTCGCTGCTTCGTCTACCGATGATTGGATTGATCAGAAGCTTGGAGCCTGTTGGTGAAGAGATTATTCTTAAAGTGATCCGACGAGACATAGTCATACGCTTTAATTCCCTAACTTTTTCCTGGACCGCCCTTTCGGGTTTTCGATCCACCGGGAAACCCTTTTTTGCCCAAGTCGCCCTTTCGGGTTTTCAACTTGCCGGGTGTACAAATTTTTTTATTTATCCCTAATTATTGCCTGAACCGCCCTTTCAGGTTTTTGATTCACCGGGATGCCCATTTTTGCCCAAGTCACCCTTTCGGGTTTTCAACTTGTCGGGTCGTTTTATGCGTAGTATCTTTTGACTATGTCTGCGTTTGCAGGGTGAGGTAAGTCGTCGCCGTTCATGGTGGTCAGAATCATTGCCCCACCAGAAAAGATGCTCTTGATCACAAATGGTCCTTCGTAAGTAGGAGTCCACTTGCCCCTGGGATCACTTTGCGGTAAGATGATCCGCTTGATTACAAGATCTCCGACTTTATATACCTAACGCCTGAATTTCTTGTTGAAATCCTTGATCATCCTTTTTTGATACGTCTGACCATGACAAACAGCAGTAAGTTGCTTCTCGTCGATCAAATTAAGTTGATCAAGCCGAGTCTGAATCCAATCGTCTTCACTCAAACCGGCATCCTTCATAATCCTTAAGGAGGGAATCTGAACTTCCATAGGTAAAACAGCTTCCATGCCATATACCAAAGAAAAAGGGGTTGCCCCTGTTGAAGTACACGCCGTGGTACGATATCCGTGTTGAGCAAATGGTAACATCTCATGCCAGTCTTTGTAGGTGACTGTCATCTTTTGAATGATCTTCTTGATATTTTTGTTCGCGGCTTCAACAACACCGTTCATCTTTGGCCGATAGGGAGATGAATTGTGATGATAAATCTTGAACTGCTCGCGTAGAGCGGTGATCATAGTGTTGTTCAAATTTGTACCGTTGTCCGTGATAATCCTGTCGGGGATACCATACCGACATATGAGATTCTGTTTAATGAAGCGGGCAACCATATTCTTTGTAACAGAGGCAAAGGAAGCTGCTTCGACCCATTTGGTGAAGTAATCAATAGCCACCAGGATGAAGCGATGTCCATTGGATGCCATAGGCTTGATCTATCACATCATGTCGATGCCCCACATTGCGAATGGCCAAGGAGCTGTCAGAACGTTGAGAGGAACAAGAGGAATATGTACTTTGTCGGCGTAGACTTGACATTTGTGGCACGTACGAGAATGTTGATGACAATCAGCTTCCATGTTAGACCAGTAATAGCCTGCCCTTAGAATCTTCTTAGCCATCGTATGTCCGCTTAAGTGGGTGCCAAACGTGCCACTATGTATCTCGGTCATGATCAATTCTGCTTCAACCTTGTCCACACAACGAAGTAGAACACAATCATGGTTACGCTTATAAAGGATGCCATTGCTTAGGAAGAACTTGGCAGCAAATCTCCTTAAGAACTTTTTGTCATTGAAGGAAGCTCCTTCAGGGTAGTCTCGAGTCTGGAGATACCTTTTGATTTCATGAAACCAGGTTTGTTCCACTGCTTCTTCGGTATTAATCTCATGAAAGTGCGCAGGTTCATCCATTCGCTCGATGGTGATTTGGGGAGCCTCGTTATCCCAGTTGAGTTTAAACATGGAAGACATTGTAGCCAAAGCATCTGCTAGCTGATTTTCTTCTCGCGGGAAGTGCTCGAAAGTAATCTGCTCGAAATAAGGCAACAATGTCAGGACATGTTCCTTGTATGGGATAAGATAAGGATGTCTAGTGTCCCACTCTCCTTTGATTTGACTGATAACCAAAGCCGAGTCCCCAAATACGACCAAATATTTGATTCCCAAGTCTATAGCAGCCTTGAGACCAAAGATGCAAGCTTCATATTCAGCCAAAATGTTGGTATAGCTGAAGCAAAGTCGGGCAGTGAAGGGTGTATGGTAACCTTCCAGAGAAATGAATACTGCACCGATACCGTTACCAAGTGCATTTGAAGCACCATCAAAGTACAGGGTCCATCGGGATCCTTGTTCAGGTCCGTCATACAGTCCGTTACCTTCAATGTTGTCCAATGTCATGATGTCCTCGTCAGGGAAGTTAAATCTCATAGATTGGTAATCTTAGACGGCTTGATGAGCTAGATGGTCAGCTAGTACACTCCCCTTTATAGCTTTTTGGGTAGTATACTGGATATCATACTCAGTCAGGATCATTTGCCATCTAGCGATTCTTCCAGATAAAGAAGGCTTCTCGAAGATATACTTGATCAGATCCATCTTGGAAATCAGCAAAGTGGTATGAGTCAACATATACTGCCTTAGCCGGCGAGCAGCCCATACCAAAGCGCAACAAGTTTTCTTGAGCAGTGAGTAGCGAGTCTCACAGTCGGTAAATTTTTTGCTAAGGTAATAAATGGCATGCACTTTTCGGCCAGACTCGTCATGTTGGCCCAGTACGCACCCCCATTGAGTTATCCAAAACAGTCAGATACATGATTAATGGTCTTCCTTCGATGGGTGGCATCAAGATAGGAGGTTCCAATAAATACTCCTTGATCTTATCAAAAGTAACTTGACAATCATTGTTCCATTCAACTACCTGATCTTTCTTTAACAGCTTGAAGATTGGCTCACAGGTAGATGTTAGGTGAGAGATGAACCTTGCGATATAGTTTAAGCATCCCAAGAATCCTCTGACCTCCTTTTCAGTGCGGGGGCAGGTATTTCCTGTATAGCTTTGACTTTAGCAGGATCAACCTCAATGCCTTTGTTGCTGATAATAAATCCCAAAAGTTTACCAGATCTGACTCCAAAAGTGCACTTGCTTGGATTCAGTCTGAGCTTAAACTCCTTCAACCTGACAAACAGCTTTTGCAGATGATCAAGGTGTTCTTCTTCTGTCTGTGATCGGGCTATCATGTCGTCTACGTAAACTTCAATCTCATGATGTATCATATCATGAAACAAAGCTACCATGGCGCATTGATAGGTTGCCCCAGCATTCTTCAGTCTGAATGGCATCACTTTGTAGCAGAAGGTACCCTATTGCGTAACAAAAGTAGTCTTCTCCATGTCTTCAGGGGCCATTTTGATCTGGTTGTATCCCGAAAATCCATCCATGAAGGAAAATACCTTGTGTTGAGCTGTGTTGTCAACCAAGATGTCAATGTGTGGCAGTGGAAAATCATCTTTAGGGCTAGCCCTGTTTAAATCCCGATAGTCCACACACATTCTGACTTTGCCGTCCTTCTTAGGTACGGGCACAATGTTAGCAACCCATTGTGGATAGGAAGTAACAGCCAGAAAGCCAACGTTGAATTGCTTCAATACCTCAGCTTTGATCTTCTCAGATATGTCGGGCCTTATTCGGCGGACTTTTTATTTGATCGGTGGACAGTCTTCCCTTGTAGGGAGACGGTGAACCACAATATTTGTGTCTAATCCCGACATGTCTTCATAGGACCAGGAGAAGATTTCAACATATTCGTTCAACAACTGCACTAAGCGCTCTTTGACACCTGGTTCCAGGTTAGCACCCACCTTAACCTCTTTCTTTTCTTCCTCTGTTCCTAAGTTGATGGTTTCTAGCAACTCTTCATGAGGCAGAATAACCCTCTCTTCTTGTTGCAAAAGTCTGGCTAACTCTCCCGGCACTTCACAGTCTTCGTCAACTTCGTACTTAACATGATTGACCAAATCTTCAGAGTCACCGAAGGCTAAAGCAAAATAGTCACCCATGGAATCCGGAGTGGACGGGTACCTGCATTTTGTGAGTGTGGGTGTGTGTAAGGGATATCCATCCTTAAAAAAATCAAGATGCAAAAGGAAAGAAAATGAACACAACAGTTTATAGATGAAAACGTCCAATGATTCATTAAAACATGGCATATGATAATGAAGAAAATCAAGCCCTTACAAATGGACCTATATGTCCCGGGCAAGGCATAAGGTGAAAATAGTGTACGAATTGTTTAGTTATTACAGACCAAAAATAGGAAATTGTTCAAAGATAAATTACTGGTTGATGGAAGTGATGGGAATAAAGTCCTTTGCTTCCCAGTTGCTTAATCCTCCTTCGACGGTTGGAAAGATCCAATCTTCAAAGTTGTCTTCTTCATCATCATCTTCTAAGGCATTAATTCCATGGTGAGTGATTTTTACGGGTGGTCCTCCAGCCTTGGAGCGACGCATAGCTTTCTGGCCAGCAACAGTAAAACCTAGTTCGAACTTGTCCGTCTTATGGGGAAAATCAGGCAGTTGCCCCCACACTGTACTCCTTCCTTCTTTGACTACAACCTTTGCATCCTTGAGAGATGCCATCCTAGACACAAGCTTGGAAATAATAGGCACATCAACCATTATCTTCGCAACTGCGACTTCAGGAGAAACTTCCTCAAAATGTTGGAAAGGCGTTTCTATGAACTCGCCATCCAACTCCATATAGAGGAAGAGTTGAGGTGACTTATCATGTACTCTTCCTCGCCGTGCACCGTTATAATCTTACCCTGAACATGATACTTTAGCATTTGGTGTAAAGAGGAGGTAACTACCCCGACATAGTGGATCCACGACCTTCCCAACAAACACGAATATGAAGGACGAATGTCCATCACATAAAAGGTGGAGTTGAAAATTTCTGTGCCCACTTTGATAGGAATGTCAACCTCTCCGTGAACCATTCTTTTGGACCCATCAAAGGCCATAACCACGATATTACTTGGCTTTATCACTAACCCTTCACAATCCAAACGGTCTAACGCTTTCTTCGGTAGCACATTCAAGGATGAACCAGTATCAACTAGGACATGGGTAAGGGTGGTTCCCCTGCATTCTACTGAGACATGCAGCACGTCGTTGTGCTTCCTTCCTTTAGGGGTTAAATCAGCATCGGAAAAACCAAGACCATTATCAGCAGTTAGGCTGGCCACGCACTCTTGAAACTGGTCAGCCAAAGTTTCTTGAGGCACATGTGCCATGTTTAAAAATTTGATCAGGGCCTTAGCATGGGCCTCAGAGCAGAGTAGAAGAGCCAACATGCAGATTTTGGAAGGGGTCTGCCCTAGCTGTTCCACGACGTTGTAGTCGCTCTTTTTGATTATCTTTAAGATTTCTTCCATTTCTTTCTGGGTGGCCTCGGGGACTACCACAGTCCGAGCCTTCATCCTGACAGGCGCTTCTAGTATCCCCTTACCCTTATCGGTAGTATCAACGGATGGTCTAACTTCAGGAGTATCCAATTCTTCAATTATCGGGCCTTTCACATATGGCTTAACAGGCACATAAGCTTTCGAGGGTCCGAAGACTGCTCGTGGGGGAGCAATCTCCGGAGAGAAAATCCGTCCGCTGCGAGTTATCTTGCTTGTTCCCGCAATGTTCCCTATATCAGGGGTTTCATCATCAGAATTCTCTTGGACTGATTCAATCTGTTTGATACCATGATAAAAGATTTCTCCTCCTTAGTTCCATGGTATCGTCTTGTTAGATTTATACGGGACAGGCCCCGACATGGTGATTTTTAACGGCACAAACTTAGGATCAGGCGTAATCTTGACAGGACTTTTGCAAGCCTTGGGAAGATTGTCGGAGATGGTTATTATTGCAATGTCATTGGTTGAAGTAACAAAGGTAGCAGGAGTAACAGGAGTGAAGGTATCAACAAGAGTCTTTTGGAAGAGTATCTCTTGGGTATCCATCAGGCGTTGGATGCCTGATTTCAACAGTGGGCAGTTAGCTCGTATGTTTAAACAGAAGTAACAGTCTTTTCCACAGCCTGGGAATATCTTGGCTCTCATAAAATTCACTTTAATCACTGGTAACGGAGTCAAAAGGTCAACAACATTGGTAACATGAAGGTCTTCCATAACGGCATGAACATTATGACCGTGCTTGGGCATTGGGGCAGAAATCACATTTGGCTTTTTGGGCGCATTGAATTTTACCTCCTTGGCGTCGATCAGGTCTTGGATTTTGTTCTTAAGAGCCCAACAGTTGTTGGTATCATGCCCTACACTGTCAGAGTGGTAAGCACATTTTGCATTGGAGTGGTAATATGGAGAAGAGGTATTAGGGTTCTTTGGCGCTTCCTTCAAATTGGTGAGATTCAACTTTAATAAATGAGGGAGTACTTGAGCCGGTGTCATGTTGATTCGGGTGAACTGTCGTTGTGGCCTTTCTACCCTTTGCTGATTAGATCTTGGCTGATTGTTGCGAGGTTGATCATTTGAAGAGTTTTGAATCATCACTGCCCCTACTGTTGGTCGGCGCTCGTTTCTTCCTTGGCTTTTCTGAGAATAAACAGCAGAAGCTTCCTTTTTAGTTGGGAAGGTCTTCTTAATAGCAGTGGACGCAAAGGCATCTTTCTGAATCTTACCACTTTTAATGCCGACCTCGACCCTTTCACCGGTCATAATTAATTCGGTGAATCCTACAGAGGAACTCTCGATTAAATGATTGAAAAAAGGGCCAGACAGGGTCCCTAAAAACATGTCAACCAACTCTCTATCCGACAATGGTGGCTGCACCCTTCCATCCAGATCACGCCACTTCTGGGCATACTCTTTAAATCCCTGGTTAGAAGCCATACCCATACTCTGTAGTTGAGTACGAGTGGGCGCTAAATCAGTGTTGTATTGGTATTGTCGGTAGAAAGCAGCAGCTAAGTCTTCTCAGTTGTGAACCTTTGATCTCTCAAGTTGATAGAACCAGTCCAATTGTGTGCCTGACAAGCTGTCTTGGAAAAAATGGACCCAAAGATCTTTATCAGATGAGTGGGGTTGGATCTTTCGGACGTAGGATCTTAGATGCATCTTTGGACACGACATACCGTCATACTTGGCAAAGGTGGGAACTTTTAACTTGGGAGGAATAACGATCCCAACGACCAACCCTAGTTCTTAGAAATCTAAACCAGGTACCCTTTGCAACTCCATGGCTGCCAACCGATCTTCAAGATTTTTAAACTTAACATCCGTCGGGGGATATTGCTGTTCGGAGTAATCTTCGTCTTCTTCCTCTTCTTCTCCTTCAACTTCAGATTCAGAAGGCATTGCAATTCCTTTTCCTTTACCAACCCCTTCATCTGACGTCGAGGGGAATTCGATAACTTTTCTAGCATTGCTTTCAAACCTTCTTCCCATGATGACTACACCAGGCCTTTTCTTCTTTTTCTCTTTATATTTCTCCAACAGTTCTTTAAGGTCCTCTTGACCCTTTGCTAAGGTCATGAGGAGTTGCTGGAATTGAGAATTCTGTGCTTGCAGATCCTTAACCGTCTGCTCCAAATCCATCTTGCTGAAATAAACAGTAGAAAGATAAGGAAACCTGGTGTGAAGACCTGTTTATGCATATGATGAATGGTATGTTATTCATGTAATGCATTCAAGGATTCAGAAATTCAAATTTGTTGCAAACAAAAAGAACACACGTCATATTAAGAAGAAATTTGTTAGTACATAAGTGCCCCATGGGCAAAATATTACAAAATTCTTAATGTAAAAAGACATTGCGCATCCTCTTTGGTGCGATGTAAGTGTTGAGAGTTTCCTCCTCATGAAGTCGGCGGGTAAGCTCCAAAACCTTCTTCTCGCTGGCATAGAAGCTGGCTTCAAAAGTATTCCGTTCTTCTTTGAGTTGGATCCAACTCTTTTGTAATTCTTCCCATGATGTTGGCATGTCAGGATGTAGCAGGGTGTATGGAACCTCTCCTTCCATAACAGGCTCTTTGATCACGGGGAGAATGTGAGGATATGGCATCATAAGATTCTGGGCGCGGGTTCGTACCCACTTGAGGTAAAGCTCAAGAGGGATGAAATTCTTGTGCCCCAGTGTCTTACTATCCACTTGGTTGGGCATCCTCCAAGCTCTGATGAACCTTTGTTGAAGTCCTTGCGCATCGTTGTCGAAGTCAAAAACCAAGTCAGGAATCAACATGTCATGAGGGCCATCCCTCCGAGCATATCCAAATTGTCTTAGAGCTAAACAGGGGATGTAGGTTATGCCTCCCCTAATGCCAAGTAGTGGGACATTAGGGAATTCCCCACAACGATCAATGATGATGACATTTTCTCTAGACCGAGAACACCAATCAACATCAGAATGTGTAAGGGTCATCAACCGTTGTGACCACCTTAAACCCTGCTCATTCTTCAAAACTGATTGTGGAAGGTGAGAAATAAACCACCTTGCTAGGAGAGGAGTACAACACATGAGAACACCTCTTTTCCTCATTGTTCGTGTGTAAAATGAGTGTAGGATGTCCCCAAGAAATGTAGGCACATAATTCTGGGATATGAAAATCTTGACAGCATTCACATCTATAAGCTGATCAGGGTTTGGGAACAAGACCAACCCATAGATGAGGAGTGCCACAATATCTTCAAAAGCTTGTAGATCTAGAGAGTTCCAGCAGTCTTGTGCCTTCTCAAACAGAAACTTTGCCAAGAAACCCTTGACACCACTCCTGGTTTCCCAATGACCCTTGATATCAGATGGTTGCAAGTGTAATGCTTGAGCAATATCTTCAGGCTTTGGTTCTTTTTCCGTACCGTTGTAGGGTAGTTGATGAAGAATAGGAATCCCCAGGAGTTGAGAAAATTCCTCCAAAGTAGGTACTAGCTGGTAATCAGGGAATGTGAAGCAGTGGTGTAGGGGGTCAAAGAACTGGAAAAGAACTTTCACCGTGTCTTCTTCAATGTTGGAGTTGACCAAGTTGAGAAGTCTACCATGTCTTTCACTGAAGAGAGAATTCTCTGGAATCTTGAAAGTAAGCTCCTTGAGTTGAGGAGGGATTCTCACAAGGTTGACTTGGATTGTTTTCCTGCGAAGAGATTCCGTGACCTACAAAACAAGAACAAAGATGAAGATCTAAACCCTTGAAATGGTTAGTGGATGCATATGATGCTTTATGATGTTCATGATGTATGTACAAGCATATGTACAAACAAGTCACACAAGATCCTAGTTTCAGGCTTGCATGAGGTTTCATAGGTAAGTACCCTCTTAAAGTTAGTTGGCTCAACCTGACTTATAAATAGTAACCGGGTTCTAAGGAGCTCAATATCACTGGATCATTTTCTGTGTTCATTGTTTCAGTTTAGCCACTTAACTGGCGACCGAAATATTCCAAGAAAACAACCCTCAATGAGTGTAGTATCGAGTATCTACCAACTTCGGACTGCATCAAAGCCGGTCATCTCACTACCCCTAAAAAAGGCCAAGATGGTCAAGTAAGGTTCTAAGAGTTCATTAGTGCTTTATGACATTACTCAACGGCCCCGTATTCTCTTTGATTGACTCAAAGGCTACCGGTACTCACAAATATGTCGCACTAATATAGCTATTGCTTCAACCATGTTGGTATACCCCGCACAGTTTCCACAACGTATTGCTATTTACCTATGAATGTTTCCCAAAAATCCGGGTGGAGGATTCAAACCCAAACAAGAGAACCAAATGTAAAGCAAACAACGCAATCAAGATAAGCATGCAAAGGTGATCTAAGCCCTAAGGTTACTCCACTTTTAAAGATATCCCCAGCAGAGTCGCCAGTTCTGTGATACGGTGGGAGAACTGACTTGAGGTTTTGCGTTTGTGTTCACAAATGTTTTGGTTTAGCAAGAGTCGCCACCGACTTTTTATTTTATCCTAAGGAAAGGTCAAAAAGCACAGGAAAGACCTTTGAGATGTTTTCTTGGGTTCGGGGAGTAGATTATAGAAAGGGAAGGTATTAGAATCCTTTCTATCCATGGTTATCCATGGGCTCTTAGTTACTTGTTTAGATCACTTGCTTTGCTTTTCAATTATTTGAAATGGTGCTCTTCAATTGTTTGAAATGGTGCTTTGTGTGTGGTTTTGAAAGATGTTTTGAAAATAGGCCATCATTGTGGCAACCTTTGTAATAATTCTTGTTGGAATGTATACAAAGGTGTTTTTGTCTTTTGAAAAGTTTTCAATGTTTGAAAGTTGGATTTTGAAATTGTGTTGTGAAGTGTGTTTGAAAATAGCAAGGATGTTTTTGCAAGCTTTTGATCAAGTAACAAAGAGTTATCTACCCTATTTTACTCAAAGATCTTTCTTATGTTTTTAACCCTTTTAACAGTGTTATTTCACCATTGTATTTGGTGAACAACCTTGTGTTAGGATGTTAAACGGGACAGGCGCGGGTCATCGTATAGACCATGATAGCAATTGTGTCAAGTATCTTTGACAATTTTCTTAAGGGACTTGATCATTTTTGTTTAGGCAACTCAAATAGCGTCATCGAGGGACTATGATCTTTTGTTTTGTTTTTGTTTTGCCAAAGTACTTAACATGCATACCATGGCCCATTTTTGAAGGCAACAAGTGGATTGTAACCCTAGGAGTGTGCGTTGTGTTTGTTTTTTCATGCATTTTTGTCTTTGATTAGGTCAAACTATTTGTTGGTTTTAATTTTGCATACAAACCCCAATTCTCTAATCATGGCATAATTGAAAGCATTTAAGTGCGTAAAAATAAATCTAAGCTATTACAACTTTGATATAGGGAGGGGGGGTACAATTTTGAATAGGGGATTATTTTGCAAGAAATTTAAACCCTAAGTTATTACAACCAAATTGAATTTACAATGCATAATATTTAAATGTACAATATTTAAATGGAAAAAATAAACAAATATTAAATAAAAATGTATTATGCAAAAAAAAAAGAAGTTTTTATTTGTTTATGTATGTAAAGCATTTTTTAATGTGAAAAAAGGTGTAAATAATAAAAATAAAGAAAAGATTGATTTTATTTAAGTAAGGGGTAAACCCTAATTTTCCTTAAAGAAAATAATATTATATTATTTATATACAAAAATATATTAATATGTACAAAAATAAAAATATATTGAGAAAAAGTGTTTTTTAGTATAAAATAACAATAAAAATAAAAATGTACTATTTTTATATTTTTATTCTATGTTTTTAATAAAATAAAGTATATATATATATATATATATATATATATATATATATATATATATATATATATGTATATATGTATATATATATATATATATATATATATATATATATATATATATATATATATATATATATATATATATATATATATATATATATATATATATATATATATATATATATATATATATATATATATATATATATATATATATATATATATATATATATATATATATATATATATATATATATATATATATATATATATATATATATATATATATATATATATATATATATATATATATTAAATATTTTAAGTATATATAATATAAAATAAAATATATTCAAGAAAATATTTCCAATGTGAATAAAGTTAAGAAATAAAAAATAAAAGTATTATTTACATTATTTTTAAATTTAAACAAAATAATATAAAAGTATATAAAATGTTTTAATGCTAGTAATAATTAAAATAAATACCAAATAAATATAAAAAATTATGAAAATATTTTTTATGCATTTTTTATGTTTGGAAATAAAATGATAGAGTCAGAAATGAAATTAAAATGCAAAAAAAAATTAAAATACAAGAAGTTCGGCTAGGGGGTGTGAAACTGAAAAAGAAGGTGTTAGAAGCAAAAAGCCAAACCCAGCCCATCAACTTCATCTTCTTCCTCCAGACTTTTGAAAAACGCGCGCCTGTTGTACACAAACTCGTATCTCTTGTATTTGTGATCTTTTGACAAAACTCAAAACATGAAACTTGTAGAGCATCAAACCATGATTCTAACCATATAAAAAACTTAATCTAACTCTCAAAGACCAGAGAGAATTTCTCTGGCCCTAATTTCTAACTTAGTTTTTTCAGAAAGTTCATGGATGAAATTCTCTTAGCATGCTTAATATAAATGAAAACTGAGCATATCTATGGTTTCAGGGCAATGAGTACTACATCTTTCATTCACAAACCTAAGGCTAAATGTTCCTAAATAGAGAGATAGAAGTTGATGAAAAACCTATTTCAGTTGGACACGAGTATGGAAATGCAGCAACTTTCAGTGAGGCCTGAGGTTATTTTGAGCTTGCTTGATGTTCCCTGGACCTTTCTCAATGCTTAGTTTGTTTTGAAGTGGCCTGAATCTTTCTATAGAACTCAACCTGCAAAGATTCCAAACAAAAATGGTGAACACTGTAAATGGAGTTACAGTTGGCAATGGAGGTTTGGGATAGCTTGAGTGAGTTGAATGGAAGGTGTTTGAAGTGGAAAGGAGCTAAACGCACGAGAAAATGAGCTATAGCACTCAAGTTGCAGCAACTGCCCTATTTTGCAAGTTTTTGGTGTTTTGGTGTTCAAGGGTGTTTGAGGGATGATTGGCTCGTGTTTCTGGCTTACAAGGATGTGTAAAACCTGTTTCAAATGTTGGCTTAAGTTGATTTTATCAGATGTGTGTGTTATGTCCTTTTTGCATAATGACTTGGTTTTGAAGCAAAAAGCAAGAGTTGACAATGCAAGGGCTGTACTGGCTTGTAACCTAGCTGCACAAAGTGGTTGAGTTTTGCTTGACATTAGGGAGCCTTGTTTGCAGAAAAGGGCTTGGTGTATGCCTCAAGAAATGGAATTTGACATAAAGCAAGCTTTATGTAAATGGAAGTGTTATCTTTATGCCCAAAATGGAATTATTCATTGTATAATGCTCCCTTGGTCAGAACAATGCCTCTAACCAATGTATTTGCATTCAATTTTTGAGTGTAAATTGGTTTAGAGACCTGTAATTAAGTACAAAGCTAGTTTGGTCAGATTTTGCAACTTGTATGAACATGCATTGGCCATGGTTACAAAGTGAGTTTTTGCCAACTTCAAGCATTCGATTCTCCCTAACCACAAATGTGTTTGAGGAGTTCTTGGACAATTTGGAAAGCTTGCAACATATACTATAATCCATATTTGAAATGCAACTTGAGACTCCAAGTGTAACTATGTGAAAAATGGCCAAGAAGATGGGTCAAAATCCTACCTAAACTAGGGCAAAATTTCTCTAAGTTAAAAGTTTTAAGGACCCTTGTTCCAAAAATCATAACTTGAGATCCAAGCTTCTTTTGAGAAAACTTTGTGAATCAAAGTTGTAGACTTTGTGGAGGATTACAACGTTCATGTTGTAAGTTTTGTTTGAATCCATTTGCATCTTGGTGAAAATATGGGACAAAGTTAGGAAAAATTAAGAAAATTTCATAACTTAGAAAATTTCTAAGTTATGAAAATTTTCAATTTCAAACCCTAATTTGCAATTTTGGATTTCTTGATGAACAAGTTTCATAATTTGACACATCTTGATGAAAAATGACCCTTGGCACTTGATTTTGACCAAAAAGTCAAAGTTTGACTTTTCAGTGTACAGTCAAATTTTGATCAGTTGACTGAAAAATTCATCTGTCAATCCTATGCATTTGAGATCTTTTGAACTTGTTGAATAAGTCAAGATAATGTAATTGAGTCCTTGATTCCATGGTTGAACTTGATTTGCCATTGTCTAGGTCAAATAGTCAAAAATTGCCTCTGTACAGTCAAAACCCTAAAAATGACCATTTTGCCCTTTTGGTGATCTGATCAAATTTCTTGTGGAATTGTGGTCCAAACTTGATCAAATGGTTCATATGAGTTCATAATGTTGATGTGGGTCAGAATTCATGAAGTTTGACTGTAAATTGGCCACAATTGACTTTTTCCCCAATACAACTGATTTCTAGGTCAACTGTCCAATTGACTGGGCAAAAATTTGATTCAAGGCTTGAAACTTGGTATGGGAAAACTTATGATGCAAAATGAAGTATGAAAGTCAATTTGGGCATTGAAGGTCCAAAAATCCATGTGCAAACTCAAACCCTAATTTCAGGTCAACAGTGCAAGGAGATGTCTTGAGCAGAGCAAACCCTAGCTTGGTCTTGAATTCCAAGAGTCTTGTGATGAGAAATGTTGATAGAATGAGAGGGAAAATTTTGGGGTACAACAGTTGCCCCTGTTCAATCTTCTTGAACCTGAAGAGTTAGATTGGCAAGTCTGCCTTTCGTGACTCGAAGGTAAAAGAGGATTGGACACTAGAGTGCCCGTAAATTTGCACTCGTCCAAATATTGTTGAGGGAATGGGCTTAAAGATACCATTTGGAGATGGTAGAATCTTGCTGGATATGGGCTTAAAGATGCCATCCAAGATATTCGTTGAACTGCAGTGTTATAGGTCAGAAGAATGAGCATGAAGATGGTATCAGTGTCTGGAATGCATTTGAACTGTATCTGGAGACTGAGTCTGTATGAGCAAAGGAATGGCGTCCGTGTCTGGAGCGTATCCGAGCTGTAACTGTATTTGAACTTTGGATGAATATCAGAATGACTGTTGTGTCTGGAGTGTATCTGTATTGTGAATGGGTAACAGAGAAACATCTGTGTATGGAGCAACTGTGTGCTGGGGATAAGTCCTGAATGAGTGACATAATAGAAACCGTGTCTAGAGCGTATCTGGACTGTATCTGAAGTTGAGATCTTTATGAGTAGAAGAATGACTTCCGTGTTTGGAGTGTATCCGTATTGTAACTGGGATCTAAATGAGTGACATAATGACTTCCGTGACGACTGCACTGGAGAGAATCAAACTTCTGTTGTAAGGGCCAGAAAGGCATCCGTTTTTGGAGCATATCTGACTTTGAAGTTGATAGTTGAATCTGAATGAGAGATAGAATGGCCGCCGTGTCTGGAGCGGACCTAGTCTGTATCGGATTGCTGGAGTCTGAATGAGTAATAGAATGCCCGCCGTGTCTGGGGT
Source organism: Vicia faba (assembly GCA_948472305.1). Classification (NCBI taxonomy): domain Eukaryota; kingdom Viridiplantae; phylum Streptophyta; class Magnoliopsida; order Fabales; family Fabaceae; genus Vicia; species Vicia faba. Next base: position 91,911,433 of record OX451738.1, read on the forward strand.
GTATCCTCATTGTATCTGAATAGTTATTAATGATAGCCTTTTAATCTTATCCTGAAAAGAGTAAAATGTTAGCTAAAACACAAAGTCATGTTGCATGATATGTATGATGCAATGAATAGTGTTTCATCAATGTTTATGATATATGAATGTAATGGATGTGCGTGTAAGCTGAGTAGCTGTCTTGCTGATGAAAATAAATCCTTGATAACTGGAGATAAAGAAATCTTTGACTGCTGTCAGAGAAAATAAATTCCTGACCGATGCTGAGGATTCAAAAATATTTGATTGTTGAAGATGAGAAATCCTTGCTGACTGCTTGGGGATTAAAGATCTTTGATTGTTGAAAATGAGAAATCCTGGGACCACTACTGGGGATTGGAAATCCTCGGTGACTTGTGGGGATTAACAAGAGCTTTGACAACTTCTGCGGGGAATGAGAATCCTTCATGACTTTTTTGGGAAATAAGGAAAACTCTGAAAATCTCTACTGGGGAGCTAAAACCTGGGAGGCTTCTGCTGGAAAAATGAGACCGAGAATCTTCGATCTGCTGCGGAATAACTCTGGGGAGAGTGTTTACTCGGCCGGTGAATTCAGGAGCTTGGGTTGTACGCCAATCTACTGGGGAAGTTGGGGAAAATTGAATGGTTCCTAATGGGAATTGATAGTTGGAATTTTGACTTCACTGGGGAAGAAGGTTTAGAAAATTCTGGCTCCGTTGGGGATCTTGAAATTTAACTCCGCTGGGGATACATACTCCAAGGTTTTAGCTTTGTTGAGGATCTGAATGGTGTACTATAGGGGATTTCTTCTGGAATAGCACAAAGATATCCTCCTACACCTTCAACCTATCAGTAATTATCCTTTTCTCAATTTCCTTTTATTTGTAAGCAGTGATTATATTCATATGCATATGCTTATTTAACAAAACTTTGGACGTTTTTAAATAAAACATAAGTATAAAAAGAAAGGAAAGGCAAGAAAATTTTTGCACTTTGAAGTATCTTTGTATTAACTTTTGTAAGTATCTTTGTATAAAGGAAACAGACATCCTAGTAAGAGAATATTGTCATAAAATTGAGAAAAATTTTATACAAAAAGAAAGATGGCTATGTGTAACAATTCCATGGGGTTCCCATTCAGCTATAGCCTTCACAACTCTGAGTATCTTGTCCATTCACTGCTTCGTCCGCCGGTGATTGGATTGATCATAAGCTTGGAGCCTATTGGTGAAGAGATTGTTCTTAAAGTGATCCGACGAGACATAGTCATACGCTTTAATTCCCTAACTTTTGCCTGGACCGCCCTTTCGGGTTTTCGATCCACCGGGAAACCCTTTTTTGCCCAAGTCGCCCTTTCGGGTTTTCAACTTGCCGGGTGTATAAATTTTTTTATTTATCCCTAATTTTTGCCTGAACCGCCCTTTCGGGTTTTTGGTTCACCGGGATGCCCATTTTTTCCCAAGTCGCCCTTTCGGGTTTTCAACTTATCGGGTCGTTTTATGCGTAGTATCTTTTGACTATGTCTATGTTTGTAGGGTGCGGTAAGTCGTCGCTGTCCATGGTGGTCATAATCATTGCCCCACCAGAAAAGATGCTCTTGATCACAAATGGTCCTTCGTAAGTAAGAGTCCACTTGCCCCTGGGATCACTTTGCAGCAAGATGATCCGCTTGATTACAAGATCTCCGACTTGATATACCTGACGCCTAACTTTCTTGTTGAAAGCCTTGATCATCCGTTTTTGATACGTCTGACCATGACAAACAGTAGTAAGTTGCTTCTCGTCGATCAAATTAAGTTGATCAAGTCGGGTCTGAATCCAATCGTCTTCACTCAAACCGGCATCCTTCATAATCCTTAAGGAGGGAATCTGAACTTCCATAGGTAAAACAGCTTCCATGCCATATACCAAAGAAAAGGGGGTTTCCCCTGTTGAAGTATGCACCATGGTATGATATCCGTGCAGAGAAAACGGTAACACCTCATGCCAGTCTTTGTAGGTGACTGTCATCTTTTGAATGATCTTCTTTATATTTTTGTTTGCGACTTCAACAACACCATTCATCTTTGGCCGATAGGGAGATGAATTGTGATGATAAATCTTGAACTTCTCGCATAGAGCGATGATCATAGTGTTGTTCAAATTTATACCATTGTCCGTGATAATCCTGTCAGGGATACCATACCGGCATATGAGATTCTGCTTAATGAAGCGGGCGACCACATTCTTTGTAACAGAGGCAAAGGAAGCTGCTTCGACCCATTTGGTGAAGTAATCAATAGCCACCAGGATGAAGCGATGTCCATTGGATGCCGTAGGCTTGATCTCTCCAATCATGTCGATGCCCCATATTGCGAATGGCCAAGGAGATGTCAGAACGTTGAGAGGAACAGGAGGAATATGTACTTTGTCGATGTAGACTTGACATTTGTGGCACGTACGGGAATGTTGATGACAATCAACTTCCATGGTAGACCAGTAGTAGCCTGCCCTTAGAATCTTCTTAGCCATCGTATGTCCGCTTAAGTGGGTGCCAAACGTGCCACTATGTATCTCGGTCATGATCAATTCTGCTTCAACCTTGTCCACACAACGAAGTAGAACACAATCATGGCTGCGCTTATAAAGGATGCCATTGCTTAGGAAGAACTTGGCAGCAAATCTCCTTAAGAACTTTTTGTCATTGACGGAAGCTCCTCCAGGGTAGTCTCGAGTCTGGAGATACCTTTTGATTTCATGAAACCAGGGTTGTTCCACTACTTATTCGGTATTAATCTCATGACAGTGCACAGGTTCGTCCATTCGCTCGATGGTGATTTGGGGAGCCTCGTTATCCCAGTTGAGTTTAAACATGGAAGACATTGTAGCCAGAGCATCTGCTAGCTGATTTTCTTCTCGCGGGAAGTGCTCGAAAGTAATCTGCTCGAAATGAGGCAACAATGTCAGGACATGTTCCTTGTATGGGATAAGATTAGGATGTCTAGTGTCCCACTCTCCTTTGATTTGACTGATAACCAAATCCGAGTCCCCAAATACGACCAAAGATTTGATTCCCAAGTCTATAGCAGCCTTGAGACCAAAGATGCAAGCTTCATATTCAGCCATGTTGTTGGTACAACTGAAGCAAAGTCGGGCAGTGAAGCGTGTATGGAAACCTTCCGGAGAAATGAATACCGCACCGATACCGTTACCAAGTGCATTTGAAGCACCATAAAAGTACAGGGTCCATCAGGATCCTTGTTCAGGTCCGTCATACGGTCTGTTACCTTCAATGTTATCCAATGTCATGATGTCTTCGTCAGGGAAGTCAAATCTCATAGATTGGTAATCTTCGACGGCTTGATGAGCTAGATGGTCAGCTAGTACACTCCCCTTTATAGCTTTTTAGGTAGTATACTGGATATCATACTCAGTCAGGATCATTTGCCATCTAGCAATTCTTCTAGATAAAGCAGGCTTCTCGAAGATATACTTGATCGGATCCATCTTGGAAATCAGTAAAGTGGTATGAGTCAACATATACTGCCTTAGCCGGCGAGCAGCCCATACCAAAGCGCAACAAGTTTTCTCGAGCAGTGAGTAGCGAGTCTCACAGTCGGTAAACTTTTTTCTAAGGTAATAAATGGCATGCTCTTTTCGGCCAGACTCGTCATGTTGGCCCAGTACGCACCCCATTGAGTTATCCAAAACAGTCATATACATGATTAACGGCCTTCCTTCGACGGGTGGCATCAAGATAGGAGGTTCCAGTAAATACTCCTTGATCTTATCAAAAGCAACTTGACAATCATTGTTTCATTCAACTACCTGATCTTTCTTTAACAACTTGAAGATTGGCTCACAGGTAGATGTTAGGTGAGAGATAGACCTTGCAATATAGTTTAAGCGTCCCAAGAATCCTCTGACCTCCTTTTCATTGCGGGGGACAGGCATTTCCTGTATAGCTTTGACTTTAGCAGGATCAACCTCAATGCCTTTGTTGCTGATTGTGATCGATGGGAATAGAACTGACTGTTTTTGGAATGCTGGTTCGCGTTTGCGTTTCGCAAAATGTCGCGGTAAGCAAGAGTCGCCACCGTCTTTTATTTTATCCAACAAGGAAAGTACAAAAGCACAGAAAAATTCCTTTTCGAGATGTTTCTCGGGTTCGGGAGGTAGATTATAGAAAGGGAAGGTGTTAGCACCCTTTCTATCCATGGTTATCCACGGGCTCTTAGGTACTTGCTCACTATGTTTTCAAAAAAAATTTCTTTTCTTGTGTTCGTGGGTTTTGAAAAGAGTTTTGTTTGAAAACTTTGATTTAACTCTTGTTTCTGTCCTCAAGAGTGTATGAAGTGTTGCTGAAAACTTTGTTTGAAAAGTGTAAGTGCAAAAAATTGGTTTTGTTTTGAAAGAGCAAGTATCTGAGAACCTCTACCTACTCAAAAGGAATTAAACTGTGTAAATGTCCTTTAGACAATGCTATCCCACTATTGAGGAGTAGGTAGCACCGTCGTTGGAGTTTTCGGGTCAATTCGGTTAAGGGACATGTGGTCACTAAAGCAATGTTAGGACGCCTTAGCGGTAACCCTAATGTCTTAGATTATTTTTCCCGAGGCAACCGTTTCGAGGCAACTTATGATCTTTGGACAAGAGGGCGACCTCTAAAACTTCCTGTACTCAATGACCACGTTCGAGGCAACCAAGTGAGGCGCACCCTAGGAGTGGCATGTGCAAATGTGTCAATTTTCAGTTATGTTATCTTTGTACATGTTATGGTGAGCTACGGTTGATTTTAAGTTAAGATAGATCTTGTCATGCATAGCCTATTATTCATACATCTAGCAGTTAATGGTTGCGGAAAATAAAACTAAGCTATTACAAGGCGTCGGGTATTTACATCGCCAAAAACAAACCCTTGAAAATTAAATTGCGAAAAAGTAAATAAAAGCGATAAAAGGTCCTAAGTTAAAGCTATTACATCCCCGAAGCAATTACAATTATATGGAATATGAATCAAAAATAATACGCGCGAGAAAAATTGAATCGGCGAGCTTTAGGGTTTTGACCCTTTTTGTGGGAAAGAAAGATATTTTTTGTTATTTTGGACTAAATGAATTTAAACCTAAGTTAATTAATTAATTAAATGAAAAAAAGATATTTTTTGGTTTTTTTGAATGTTTAAGGAAATAAAAAAATAAAATGATTAAATATATTAAAAACCTAATTCTACACCAATTTTAATTTATTGCAAAAATATTAATATTATGCCTAATTAAAACTAAACAAATTATGTTAATATTTATTTACAAAATAAACTAATTAAATTTAATAAATAAAAATATTATATTTTTTATGTTTTCTGATTTTTTTTATAAAAAAGGGGTTAATTAGTTAATTGGTTAATTAAAATAATAATAATAAAAATAATTAAATGAAAGAAAAAATAAAAAAGAAGGAAAAGAAATAAACTCATGAAGGGGTGTTGGGCCCAATTTTGAGGTGTATTTTGCAATTCCCAGGCCCATTATGCTTCAGCCTCATTGACTTTCCAGGATCTCACGCACATGCATTGACTAGGGAGTATGATGATCTTTCACTCATGACCATTGGATCTTGGTTTGGAGACATCTGGCGCACTGAGATTTGAGGTGTATGGTGGACCTCTCTTTGCAAACTGCACAAGAATACCTGAAGGAGAAAAATAACTAGACTTTGGGGGACCTGGGATTCGAACCCAGGTCCCAATGGACTATGCATCAACGCCTTTGCCAACTGAGCTGTGACACGCTTTCGTTAAATGGACAAGTAGCGAATATTATATACAAAAACAACTAATATGCTGTAAACAAAAATAAAGCGCGCGTTTTTTCAAACACACGAACCAGATGACAACATGTCATCATCTTCAACCTTTGTCCTGCATAATTAGAATCAATAGCGGGGGTTTTTAACCTCCACTACCTCCCTGCACAAAAAATAGCGAATAGACACAGGGCAAAAAGAAATATTTCGCGAGGTATGTCTTCCAATCGTCTTGGTCTCACGAATTCAACCATATATCCCATTGGTTCTAATTTTTCCTGGTTTGGAAACCCCTATTTGAAAGCTTGAAAACCCTAGAAATTCAATCATGGCATCTCTCGATTTAGGGCATTATGGTTCAATTCAGTCATTCCATTAGCTTTGTATAATCTCTAGCAATGCAAATCAATCACAAAAACATGTCAAATGCGTATGAATTAAGAGATACAGTTTTGAATTATAAGTGCAAACTGTGAGATGGTATTTCGTGATTCCTTGAGCTTTGATGCTTGAATTTGATTGCAAATCACTCCTGGTACCTCCTGCAATGTGTTTGGATGGACAAGGCACCTTGAATTGGCCTAGATTGCAAGAACGAGTTTTGAGTTTTCTTGAAATTTCTTGAAATTGGAATGGCCGTTCTGAAGTCTTTCAGTCGTGTCCTAGGTTATGCTTGACTTGCTTGCATATAAGGGAATCAGTTTAGGTCAAAATTTGGACCCATACCCATGTGCATTGAAGATTGAATCTTTGATTGATAAATCAAATATTCTTGATTTTTCATGATTGAACAAGTTGCCAAAATTGGAAAATTTTGTATCTTTTAGCTTGTGCACGAATTGGTCAGCATATTTGGATCATATTTGGTTCACAAATTGATTTAAGAATCAAATCTTTTATTTTCTTATGATTTAAATTAATTAAATGAATTAATATATATTAAAAATCCATTTTATCAATAAATTTAAGAAAATAAATCCAATTTAACTTGGTGGGTCGTGCACAGGTCATGGGTGAAGTTTCAAGAAGAGATTTGAGGCCCATTAGCAAAAAGAAGGTGTTTTGAGCAAAGTTGACTTTTGCAAATTCATAAAAATTGCCCAACTTCTCCAATGCATAATTTGCTCAAATTTGATCATATGACCATGTTCTTGGACATTTTGTAAAGCCCTTGAAGTCCTCTAACCAATGATTTTGGTCCGATGTCATTTGGATTTACCAATCTCAAGTTATGGCCTTTGACTCAAAGTGTACTTTTGTTGACTTTTGAAATTGACCTATAATGTAAAAATTTGTAACTTTTTGTGAGAGCATTTCTTGATCTTGGAGTGTGAAGATGGATTGTAGGAAGTTGCATCCTCTTCAAAATGAGCTTTGGATGGAACTTTTCTGATAAACCATGAAAGAGTTATGCCCTGGTCAAAGTACAGTTGACTTTTCTACTGTCCAAAAATAGTAACTTTTGCACCTTGATGATTTTTGAGCTATTCTTATGGGATCATGATCAAGACTTGATCAAATTATGATTGTGAACTCAAAATAAGATGTTGACCAAGAATTCTGACTTTTGACTGCAAAATGACCATTTTGCCCTTACAGTTGACTGTAGATCAAATGGGGCTTTTGACTGTGCAAACTGGCACTGTGAGTCTTGAAGCTTGGCATGTAGATGCTTGAGAATGTATATAGGCCTATGAGACTTGATTGAACCATTGAAAACCCCAAATTCCTTGAAAGAACCAAAACCCTAATTTCAGCTGTCTACTGCTTATGAGATGATTTGACTGTCTAACTCTTGAGCCATTTTGAGCAATTTGAAGATCATTATTGGCAAATCTTGAGGGATATGGGAGGGAAAATTTTGGGGTACAAAAGTTGCCCCTGTTCAATCTTCTTAAACCTGAGGATGTAGATTGGCTTGCGTGCCTTTCGTGATCCGAAGGTGGATGATGATTGAACACTAAAGTGCCTAGAAATTCGCACTCGCATGGTGTAGTATCAACAATGTGATGTCGGGAATGGGCTTACAGATGCCATTTGGAGATTGTTGGTAGGAGGATGGGCTTATAGATGCCATCTGGAGATTGTTTGTTGAATTGTAACTTTGTAAGTTGAAAGAAGGAACCTGTGTAGGGTTGCCTGATGATGAGTCCGTGTGAAACTTCATCTGAAAGAGAGAAGGAACCGGTGTAGGGTTGCTTCATGATGGTCAAGTAGATAATGGTCCTGTCTGGTTTCAGGTATTAACCTACAATCCGTCGTCCACAGAATTTTCCTGGCCTGTTACAGGTATTAATCTGGAACTTGAAAAGGTTGGCCGATGAGATAGTTGTCCTGGCTGGTTACATGTATTGATCTCTGACCTGAGAAATAAAAATAGTTTTCTTGGATTGTTATAGGTATTAATTTTCAATCTCTTCGTGTAGATAGTTGTCCTGGCTTGTTACAGGTATTGATCTACAATCAGTCGTCCACAAATAGTTTTCCTGGCTTGTTACAGGTATTAAACTGGGACTCGAAAAGGTTGGTCGAGGAGATAGTTGTCCTGGCTGGTTTCAGGTATTAATCTCTGACTTGAGAAGGAAAGATGGTCTTACTGGCTTGTTACAGGTATTGATCTTCAATCTCTTCATGTAGATAACTTTCCTGGCTTGTTACAGGTATTGATCTACAATCAGTCGTTCACAGAATTTTCCTGGCTAGTTACAGGTATTCATCTGGAACTTAAAAAGGTTGATGGTAGCCATCTTTGGATTGAACTTTTCCTGAAAAGGGCAAAACATTAACTGTATGCAATGTCATGATGTATGAAATGCATGATGTCATGATGTTCTCAAAATAAATGAGATTTGTGTTGTATGATGCGTATGCATGTATCATGATGTATGAAAATGTGATGTTTTAGCTAGGGAAAATAAATCCCGGATAGCTGCTGGAGAATGATGTTGAATTCTTCTTTTCTGCTGGGGATGATGAACGAAGGTGATAAACTTGCAGGAGAGGATGACTCCGTTGGGGAATAAACTGGTGAGGAGATTACTCTGCGGGGAATTACTCTATGAGGGAGAGATGCTTTGCTGAGATTTTAACGATAACTCCACTGGGGATTCCGTTGATAAGCTCTGTTGGGGATTTTGATGATAAATTCCGCTGGGGATAGAAAGAACTTCGCTGGGGATGATCTTTCAGTTGCAACTTGCTGAGGATAACCCAGTTAGACTCTTGTGGGGATAACCCAGTTAGACTCTTGTGGGGATAACCTTCTGAATTTGGCAGAGGAGATGCATTTGTACTCTGCAGGGGACAAGCTTCCAGAATCTACTGGGGAAGATGATTCAACTCTGGCGGGGAAGCTTTTTTAGACTGCGCTGGGGAAATGGCTCCACTGGGGGCCTCCTGTATTCCGCCGGGGAACATTCTTATATTTCATTGACGAATATTAAGACTGTCGGCGATGCTTGCTGAGGAATATCTGTATACTCCGCTGGGGAATATTAAGACCTTCTGGGGATACCCGACCTTTTTAGGGCTGATGGTAGACCGACTCTGCTTGAGGGAGAGTATTGTTGATTCATCCATGATTGCAGGTCTCAGTGGGGAGAGCTTCCATTACTGTCTTACTCTGCGGGGAGTGAAGGTATCTTGGTCATATTCTTCAGTTGAACCTACCTTGGTACCTTGGTGGACAGAGCAACTAGACCTCTTAGACAATTCTTATTTCCCCTACTTCTGATATCACCCGTAATTAGTCCTTTGTTTCGCATGCAAATATTTATGAGCAGCAATTAATGTCAAATGCATATATCAAAAAATGAACATTGGACGTTCTTTGCAAAACAAAACAGATAAAGGAAAAAAAACAATTTGCAATTTGTCTGAAAAATGAGCTTGTATTGATTTTGAAGTTTGCCTGTAAATAGGCGCTTTTATACAGGAGGCTGACGTCCTAGTAAGAGAACGCTGCCGAACAAATAGAATTTATACAATTTGTAAAAACAAAACAACTATGTGAATAATCCCACTGGGTTCCAACTCTGCTATCACCCTTATATCTTCAAGCATCTCATCACTTTGCTGCTTAGTTGAAGATGAATCTGATTGACTGGTGTCGTCTGAGCCTGATAGTCGATACCGAAGTCCGGATGTGAGATGATCCAATGAGACATAGTGTTACGCCTTAATCCCTAACTTTTGCCTGGACCGCCCTTTCGGGTTTTCAGTCCACCGGGATACCCATTTTTTTCCAAGCCGCCTTTTCAGGTTTTCGACTTGCCGGGTGTACAGATTTTTATATTTTCATCCCTTATTTTTGCCCGAACCCTTTTGGTTCGCCGGGAAGCCCTTATTTTTTCCTAGGCCAGTCAACCTAGCGGGTCTTTAATTATGCATAGTATCTTTTCACTATGTCTGCATTGACGGGGTGAGGAAGGTCGTCACCATCCATGGTGGTTAGAATCATCTATCCTCCCGAGAAGATGTTCTTAACCATAAATGGCCCTTCGTACGTAGAGGTCCATTTGCCCCTGGGATCACCTTGAGGTAAAATAATGCGCTTAATTACCAGGTCCCCAACTTGATACTCTTATCGTCTGACTTTCTTGTTAAATGCCTTGATTATCCGTTTTTGGTACGTCTGACCATGACAAATAGCAGTGAGTCTCTTTTCGTCGATTAGGCTTAGTTGATTAAGCCGGGTCTGGATCCAGTCGTCTTCACTTAAACCCACATCCTTCATGATCCAGAGAGAGGATATCTGAACTTCAATGGGTAGGACTACCTCCATGCCATATACCAAGGAATAGGGTATTGCCCCTGTTGACGTTCGTACTGAGGTACGGTACCCATGAAGAGCAAATGGTAACATCTCGTGCCAGTCTTTGTAGGTCACTGTCATCTTCTGCACAATCTTCTTAATGCTCTTATTAGCTGCTTCTACAGCCCCATTCATCTTCGGCCGGTAGGGAGAAGAATTATGGTGCTGTATCTTGAATTGCTCGCAGAGCTCAGTGATCATCTTGTTGTTAAGATTGGTACCATTATCCGTAATGATCCTCTCTGGTACACCGTATCGACAGATCAGGTTGTGCCGAATGAACCGTGCCACGACGTTCTTGGTTATGGTGGCAAAGGAAGCTGCTTCAACCCACTTCGTAAAGTAATCAATCGCTACCAGGATGAAACGATGCCCGTTGGATGCCGTAGGTCTGATCTCGCCGATCATATCAATGCCCCACATTGCAAAAGGCCAAGGTGCTGTCAAGACGTTCAAAGGAACTGGAGGAATGTGCACCTTATCAGCATAGACCTGACACTTGTGACATGTCCGAGAATGCTGATAACAGTCGGCTTCCATCGTGGACCAGTAATATCCTGCCCGAAGGATTTTCTTTGCCATGGTATGTCCATTGGAATGAGTCCCGAAAGTACCTTCATGTAGCTCTACCATGATCCTTTCTGCTTCAATCTTATCCACACAACGCAGTAAGATTGAATCATGGTTACATTTGTAAAGAATGCCGTTGCTGATGAAGAACTTTGCCGCGAACCTTCTCAGAAACTTCTTGTCATTAACGGATGCACCCTCGGGGTATTCTTGAGCTTCAAGGTACCTCTTCACTTCATGATACCAAGGTTTTTCTGTTACCTCTTCGGTCTCAAGATCACAACAATGTGCAGGTTCATCCAATTTCCAAATAATGATCCGGGGAGCCTCGTTGTCCCATTTGACTTTGAACATAGAAGACATCGTAGCTAGCGCGTCCGCCAACTGATTCTCCTCTCTTGGGAAATGTTCAAAGGTTATCTCCTCGAAATGGGGAAGCAACGTCAATACATACTCCTTGTAAGGAATAAGATTTGGGTGTTTCGTATCCCACTCTCCTTTGATATGACTGATCACGAGAGCGGAATCTCCGAAGACACTCAGAAACTTGATCCTTAGGTCAATTGCAGCTCGGAGACCCATAATGCAGGCTTCATACTCCGCCATGTTATTGGTGCAGTTGAAACATAGTCGGGCGATAAGTGGAGTATGTGAGCCTTTAGGAGATATGATCACATCGCCAATGCCGTTACCCAAAGCGTTTGAAGCTCTATCAAAGTGCATAGACCATCGGGATCCTTCCTCAGGTCCTTCATCCGGTCCAGGTATCTCGCAATCAGTTACTACCATGATATTCTCGTCTGGAAATTCAAAGTTCATAGACTGGTAATCATCCATTGCCTGATGTGCCAAATGGTCTTCCAACACACTTCCCTTGATTGCTTTTTGAGTCGTGTACTGGATGTCATATTCAGTTAAGATCATCTGCCATCTTGCTATTCTTCCGGACAGGGCAGGCTTTTCGAAGATATACTTGATTGGATCCATTTTTGAAATCAACAGAGTAGTGTGAGTCAACATGTACTGTCTTAGCCGGCGAGAAACCCATACCAAAGCGCAACAAGTTTTCTCGAAAAGTGAGTATCGGGTCTCACAGTCGGTAAGCTTTTTGCTAAGGTAATAAATAGCACGCTCTTTTCGGCCAAACTCGTCATGTTGACCCAGCACACACCCCATTGAATTATCAAGTACTGTCAAGTATAAGATTAGAGGTCTCCCTTCAACCGGTGGCATAAGAATGGGTGGCTCTTGGAGATACTCTTTGATTCTTTCGAAAGCGGCCTGACATTCATCGTTCCAACGTACTACTTGATCTTTCTTCAGTAGCTTGAAGATTGGTTCACAAGTAGCAGTTAGGTGCGAGATGAATCGGGAAATGTAGTTCAACCGTCCTAAAAAGCCTCTGACTTCTTTCTCTGTCTTGGGAGCCGGAATCTCTTGTATGGCTTTCACTTTGGCAGGGTCCACTTGAATACCTTTGTCGCTTACGACGAAACCCAGTAGTTTTCCCGATCTCACCCCGAAGGTGCACTTGTTCGGGTTTAACCTCAATTTGTACAGCTTCAAACGGTCAAACAGCTTCTGTAAATGGTCAAGGTGTTCATCCTCTATTTGGGACCTCGCAATCATATCATCGACATATACTTCAATCTCATGATGGATCATATCATGAAACAGAGCAACCATGGCACGTTGGTATGTTGCCCCAGCATTTTTCAACCCAAAAGGCATGACCTTGTAGCAAAAGGTACCCCACTGAGTAACAAAAGTGGTCTTCTCCATGTCTTCAGGAGCCATCTTGATTTGATTATAACCGGAGAAACCATCCATAAAGGAGAATACCTTGTGCTGAGCAGTATTGTCAACCAGAACGTCGATGTGAGGCAGAGGGAAGTCATCCTTAGGGCTCGCCCTGTTCAAATCCCTGTAGTCAACACACATTCAGACCTTACCATCTTTCTTCGGCACTGGAACCACATTGGCGACCCACTAAGGGTAAGAAGTTACTGCTAGAAAACCGGCATCAAACTGTTTCATAACTTCGGTCTTGATTTTCTCAGACATCTATGGACGCATACGGCGGACCTTCTGTTTTACCGGAGGGCAGTCTTCCTTGGTAGGTAGGCGATGAACCACGATTTCAGTATCCAACCCAGGAATATCTTCGTAGGACCAGGCAAAGATCTCAACGTAGTCACACAGCATCTGAATCAACCGTTGTTTCACACTAGACTCCAGATTGGAACCACCCTTAACTTCCTTCTTGTCTGTCTCAGTACCCAGATTTACCGTTTCCACTGGCTCTTCATGTGGCTGAATGGCCCTCTCTTCCTGAAGTAGCAGTCTTGCAAGCTCACCAGGCACTTCACAATCATCTTCACCTTCGTCTTCAGCTAAGTTGATCGGATTTTCGAAGTCATAATTGGCAGTAGCAGAGTCGTTACCAGTGAGATCCATAGTGGATTGGGACCTGTATATGTGAGGGTGTGTAAATAGCTGTTTTGCAATATATAATAAAGAAAGACAAGGAGCACAATATTTGAAATGCAAAAAACGTCCAATGCTTTTATTAATGATATATGAAAATGGCACACAAAAGCCCTCACAAATGAAGCCACGGTGCCCCGGGTAAGACACCGGGCCATAAAGTTTCACAATATTGTCTGTTACAAATTCAAAACAAAAGAGTTCATTACTGAGTAACAAAAGTAATAGGGACGAAGTCCTTTGCTGTCTAGTTATTTGGTCCACCGTTGGTCGTAGGGTAGATCCAGCTGTCGAATTCAGATTCCTCCACGTCATCTTTGATGGCATTTACTCCCGAGTTGTTGATGAACACAGGAGATCTTCCAATCCTTGTACTACGAACAGCCCTTTGAGCTTCTGCAGTGAAACCCAAACCAAACTTGTTAGTCTTCTGGGTGAAATCAGGAAGTCGGCCCCAGTTTGCGTACTCACCCTTCTCAATAACAGCCCGGGCATCCTTTAAGGAAGCCATCTTCAAAGGAGAATCTTCAACCACAGTCTCAGCTGATGCCAGTGTCTGAGGAAGCTCTTCAAAGTGTTGGAATGGGGTCTCAATGAACTCCCCATCCATCTCTATGTACCGGAACGAGTTGAGGTGGCTGACCATGTACTCTTCCTCCCCCTGTACTGTCACAATCTTCCCTCTGACCAGGTACTTCAGCTTCTGATGGAGTGTGGAGGTCATAGCTCCAGCTTTATGGATCCATGGACGACCCAGCAAACAAGAATAGGACGGTCGAATGTCCATCACGTAGAATGTAGAATCGAAGACCTGAGAACCAAATCTAATTGGAATATCGACTTCACCATGCACCATCCTTTTAGACCCATCAAAGGCCCGAACAACAATGTTACTTGGCTTTAGCTCCAACCCTTTGCAATCCAACCTGTCTAGAGCTTTCTTGGGCAAGACGTTCAATGAGGAACCAATGTCAACCAACACATGTGCAAGAGTAGTGCACCTGCATTCAATGGAGACATGCAGGGCATCGTTATGGTTCTTCCCTTTAGCAGTCAAATCAGCGTCGAAGAAACCCAAACCGTTATCAGCAGTTAAATTGGCCACACAATCGGTAAACTGATCAGCTAATGTTTCTTGTGGCACGTGGGCCGTCTTCAGGAAGGTAATAATAGCCTTGGCATGGGCCTCTGAACACAACAACCGTGATAACATAGAAATCTTGGATGGGGTTTGCCCCAGTTGCTCAACTACATTATAATCACTCTTCTTAATAATCTTCAGAATCTCTTCCATCTCCTGTTTGGAAGCTTCAACATTGATTGTCTTTGGCGCCTCCGTCCGGCATGCATATCAGTGGCGATCCCTTTGCCCCGAACGTCAAATGACTCGGCGACAGGGGTAGAACTAAGAACTTGATCAAGAATGGCATTAGGCACACTTGCAGGTGTGATGGCAATAGGTCTTCGGACAGTTGGTGGCGCAATATCGGGTGAGAAAAGTCTACCACTGCGGGTGACTTTAGCAGGCCCGGTAATGTTGCTGACGCCGGTATTAGTATCAAACTCTTGCTTAACTCCAAGAACATAAACATCTGCCCCATAGTGCCAAGGGACATCTTTGTCAGAGGTGTAGGGAATAGGCCCTGGAACAGTGATGATTATGGGTGCAATCTTCTGAACAGGCGTAATTCTGACAGGCTTCCTCGAGGGAGCTTTGGGAGAATTGTTGAAAATGGTAATAATGGAAACTTCTTCAGTAGGGGTGGCAGGAACAACAATCTTCTCAAACAAGATCTCCTTGTTATCCATCAGGTTTTGGATGCCTGACTTGAAAGATGGGCAACCAGTAGGTGAAACAGAACACAGATGGCAACCTTCACTACATCCCGGAAATAAACCGGCTAGCAACAGGTTCCTCTTGACGGTCATCAGCGGGGTGACAATATCATCCACAGAGGCTACAAACAAGTCTTCCTCTACAGCATTTACCCCATGTTTGGGCATGGGAGCAGTCACAACATTAGGCCTCTCGGGCGCCTCGAACTCAATCTCCTTTGCATCGATTAGGTCCTGAACCTTATTCTTCAAAGCCCAACAATCATCCGTATTATGCCCCAGGCTGTCAGAGTGATAAGCGCAGCGGGCGTTAGGATTTTACTTTGGGGATGTTGTGTTTGAGATCTTCGGAGCTTCTTTTAGAGTCACCAGATTGGTTGTCAGTAACTGCGGCAATATCTGGGACAAGGTCATGCTGAGACGAGTGAAATGGCTTTGAGGTCTCTCGCCCCTTTGTTGGTTATGATGCTGAGGAGCACCAGCAGGTTTTGAAATAACCACCGTGTTGATAGCTTTGCGGTGTTCCGGTCTATTCTGTCTCCTTGAACCGTAGACAACACTAGATTCTTTCTTGAACGACTTCTTCTCAGTGCTCGATGAGGCACCCTTCTGTATCTTTCCAGCCTTGATACCAGCTTCAATCCTCTCACCAGTCAAGATAAGGTCTGTAAACCCGGCTGAAGAGTTTCCAATCAAATGGTTAAAGAATGGACCAGACAGGGTCCCCAAAAACATATCAACAAGTTCACGATCAGTTAAAGGTGGCTGCACCCTTCCAGCAAGGTCTCTCCATTTTTGAGCATACTCTTTAAATCCTTCACCCGTCCCTATTGCCATACCCTGGAGTTGGGTACGCGTAGGAGCGAGGTCAGAATTATATTGATACTGCTTATAGAACGCAGTATCCAAATCTTCCCAGTTACGGATACTGGCCCCATCCAGCTGATAGAACCACTCGAGCTGAGTCCCTGAAAGACTGTCCTGAAAGAAATGGATCCACAAATTCTTATCAGCTGTGTAAGGCTGGATCTTCCTTACATACGAACGGAGGTGCAACTTTGGACAGGAAGCTCCGTCATACTTGGCAAAGGCAGGTGCCTTGAATTTATGGGGAATCACCACCCCAGAGGATAGACCTAGGTCTCCGAAGTCCAGCCCGGGCACGTTCTGTATCTCCATAGCGCTCAAGTGTTCCTCCAACTGTTTGTACCTATCCTCGGCAAGAGGATACTGTTCTTCATCATAATCCGTCTCGTTGTCGGAGACTATGGGGCTAGGAATCCTTCTCTCTTGTGGACTGTCTTTCCCTACAGATGAGGTGGTCAGATCAACCTCATTCTGCAGTCCATTTCCAAACCTGCGTCCAGTGTTGAACAGGACGGTCCTCTTCTTCTTCTTCTTCCTCTCTTTCAGAATCAGGGTCTTGAAATCCTATTGTCCCTTGGCTAGGCTCATAACCAACTCTTGAAACTGGGCATTTTGGGCCTGGAGGGCCTTGATAGCTTGCTCAGTGGAAGGTTCAGTAGACATGATGATTGCTGAAATAAACAACGAAGAAGATAAGTGACCTGTAAAAAGGGTACCTATTTATGCAGTGCATGCGATGAAATGCGTATGATTTATGTTTTCAACGACAATCGTGATTCAACTTTGTAGACAAGAAAGTAAACACACTTTATTAGATTTAACTTCATAATTTAAACTGTTCAATAAATTGCCCTTAGGCGTTACAAGAATGGAAATACTGAAAAGTAAATAAAACCGTAAAAGAAATCATCAAAGGTCCATCAATGCTCCCATGGCCTCTTCTTCTCAGTGCGGATATAATCATTCAGGATCCGCTCGTTTTCCAGTTGCTTAGTCAGCTTCTGGATCTCCTGTTCTTGTTCATTGAACCTTTCCCGATAAGAATCCCGTTCTTCCTGCAGTTGCACCCAAGACCTCTTCAGTGTGCCAACATCAGTGGGCGTATGAGGATGGAGAATAGTTGGAGGAACCCCGTCTTTATCAGCAACTTCAAGAGTAATAGGCCTGACAGCTTCGTATGGCATACCTAACTTCTGGGCACGGATGCGGACCCATCTGAAATATGACTCCATTGGCAGAGAAGTTTTTGGTCCTAACTCATGTGGGTCAGATTTGTGAACTCTATCCCAAGCCCTGATGAATCTACGATGCAACTCGTCGCTATCTCCCTGAAAATCAAAGATGATATGAGGTATCAACATCTCATGAGGCCCTTCTCTTCTGGCTCTTCCAAACTGATGGAGAGCTAAACATGGGTTATAAGAGATTCCTCCATGGGTTCCGATCAATGGAACATTAGGATACTCTCCACAACGATCAATGACGGCCACCTCATCTAAGCCTCTGAGAGTCCAAATAACGTCATTATTAGTAAGAGATATTATCCTATGAGCCCAGCCCCTTCCTCCTTTGTTCTTCAGTACGGACTTAGGGAGGTGCAAAATAAACCACCTTGACAATAAAGGAGCACAACACATCAAAGTTCCCCACTTTCGGGCGGTACGAGCATAAAGCTGATGAAGGATATCACCCAAGAGAGTGGGTACAGGGTTCCGAGAGATGAAGATCCTTATGGCATTAACATCAAAAAAGGTGTCAGGATTTGAAAACAATACCAGACCATAGATTAAGAGAGATAGAATGTCCTCGTACGCTTTAAAGTCTAAGTCATTCCAGAAACAATTAGCTTTGCCAACCAGAAACTTAGCCAAAAAACCCTTAACTCCACTTCTAGTCTCCCAGTTAGCCATTACCTCCTCTTTGGTCAAGTGAAGGGCTGCAACAATCTCTTCAGGCCTGAGAGTCTTTTCCCAACCAGTAAATGGAGTCTGCTCCAAAACAGAGATACCAAGCAACTCAGAGAATTCTTCCAGGGTAGGGACCAGCTGGAAGTCTTGAAAGGTGAAGCAATGGTATAGCGGATCATAAAACTGGACTAGGACACTCATCATTTGTTGGTCCCACTTTGAGGTGACTAAACCTAGAAGAGAACCATGCTTCCTGATGAAGGAAGTAGTGTCTAGAATCCTGTCAACTAACTCTTTAAGCAAAGCAGGTGGTTGAACAAAGTTGAGCCGGATAGTATTCCTACGCATGGGCATCATGATGTCCTACAAAACAGAGCAAAGATGAACCCTTCTTGTCTTTGAAATGGGTTAGTCCTTATGCAGGATGTATGCGATGTTATGATGTCATGGTAAAGGTAAACCACAAGTATTCACAAAAGGCAAACATGGTAAAGGCACACAAGTCACACAAAACAGCCCTTAGATTTCAGGCT
The DNA here is from genome assembly GCA_948472305.1 of Vicia faba. NCBI lineage: Eukaryota > Viridiplantae > Streptophyta > Magnoliopsida > Fabales > Fabaceae > Vicia > Vicia faba. The sequence goes on from OX451738.1 coordinate 91,930,230, forward strand.
GGCATGAAGTTTAGGTACTACTCTCTTTCAGTTTCAGTTGGTTAAGACCTGTCCTAAAAATAGTAACCGGGTTCTAGAGGATCTCAATATCACTGACTACCCTCAATCGGTCATAATTCCAGTTTGGCAACCTTTTCTTGCGACCGGAACCATCGCGAGAGTTTAGTCTCAATGAGTGTAGCATACTGCTACTGTTCTATGGCCAAGTTGGTCGATTTAAGGTTCTAAGGTCAGTTGGTGCTTAATGACTCCTCAGAAGACCCATATTCTCCTCGTTCCAACACAAGGGATGTCGGTACAGACCAAGGTGTCACACCAACGTAGCTACTGCTTCATCCGTGTCGGTCTATGCCGGACAGATCCCTCACAGTTTATTGCTACTTACCTAAAGGGTATCCCCAGATCCGGGTTAGGATCTATAAAACTCCGATACAAGCCCACAAAATTTAAAGCATTCAAATCGTACAATTGAAAACACAAGTGATCTAATCCTAAGGTACACCTCACTTATAAATTCCCCAGCAGAGTCGCCAGTTCTGTGACCGGTGGGAATAGAACTGACTGTTTTTGGAATGCTGGTTCGCGTTTGCGTTTCACAAAATGTCGCGGTAAGCAAGAGTCGCCACCGTCTTTTATTTTATCCAACAAGGAAAGGACAAAAGCACAGAAAAATTCCTTTTCGAGATGTTTCTCGGGTTCGGGAGGTAGATTATAGAAAGGGAAGGTGTTAGCACCCTTTCTATCCGTGGTTATCCACGAGCTCTTAGGTACTTGCTCACTATGTTTTCAAAATTTTTTGCTTTTCTTGTGTTCGTGGGTTTTGAAAAGAGTTTTGTTTGAAAACTTCGATTTAACTCTTGTTTCTGTCCTCAAGAGTGTATGAAGTGTTGTTGAAAACTTTGTTTGAAAAGTGTAAGTGCAAAAAATTTGTTTTGTTTTGAAAGAGCAAGTACCTGAGAACCTCTACCTACTCAAAAGGAATTAAACTGTGTAAATGTCCTTTAGACAGTGCTATCCCACTATTGACGAGTAGGTAGCACCGTCGTTGGAGTTTTTAGGTCAATTCGGTTAAGGGACATGTGGTCACTAAAGCAATGTTAGGACGCCTTAGCGGTAACCCTAATGTCTTAGATCATTTTTCCTGAGGCAACCGTTTCGAGGCAACTCATGATCTTTGGACAAGAGGGCAACCTCTAAAACTTCCTGTACTCAATGACCACGTTCGAGGCAACCAAGTGAGGCGTACCCTAGGAGTGACATGTGCAAATGTGTCAATTTTCAGTTATGTTATCTTTGTACATGTTATGGTGAGCTACGGTTGATTTTAAGTTAAGATAGATCTTGTCATGCATAGCCTATTATTCATACATCTAGCAGTTAATGGTTGCGGAAAATAAAACTAAGCTATTACAAGGCGTCGGGTATTTACATCGCCAAAAACAAACCCTTAAAAATTAAATTGCAAAAAAGTAAATAAAAGCGATAAAAGGTCCTAAGTTAAAGCTATTACATCCTCGGAGCAATTACAATTATATGGAATATGAATAAAAAATAATATGCGCGAGAAAAATTGAACCGGCGAGCTTTAGGGTTTTGACCCTTTTTGTGGGAAAGAAAGAGATTTTTTGTTATTTTGGACTAAATGAATTTAAACCTAAGTTAATTAATTAATTAAATGAAAAAAAGATATTTTTTGGTTTTTTTGAATGTTTAAGGAAATAAAAAAATAAAATGATTAAATATATTAAAAACCTAATTCTACACCAATTTTAATTTATTGCAAAAATATTAATATTATGCCTAATTAAAACTAAACAAATTATGTTAATATTTATTTACAAAATAAACTAATTAAATTTAATAAATAAAAATATTATATTTTTTATGTTTTCTGAATTTTTTATTTATAAAAAAGGGGTTAATTTGTTAATTGGTTAATTAAAATAATAATAATAAAAATAATTAAATGAAAGAAAAAATAAAAAAGAAGTAAAAGAAATAAACTCATGAAGGGGGTGTTGGGCCCAATTTTGAGGTGTATTTTGCAATTCCCAAGCCCATTATGCTTCAGCCTCATTGACTTTCCAGGATCTCACGCACATGCATTGACTAGGGAGTATGATGATCTTTCACTCATGACCATTGGATCTAGGTTTGGAGACATCTGGCGCACTGAGATTTGAGGTGTATGGTGGACCTCTCTTTGCAAACTGCACAAGAATACCTGAAGGAGAAAAATAACAAGATTTTGGGGGACCTGGGATTCAAACCCAAGTCCTAATGGACTATGCATCAACGCCTTTTCCAACTGAGCTGTGACACGCTTTCGTTAAATGGACAAGTAGCGAATATTATATACAAAAACAACTAATATGCTGAAAACAAAAATAAAGCGCGCATTTTTTCAAACACACGAACCAGATGACAACACGTCATCATCTTCAACCTTTGTCCTGCATAATTAGAATTAGATAGCGGGGGTTTTTAACCTCCACTACCTCCCTGCACGAAAAATAGCGAATAGACACAGGGAAAAAAGAAATATTTCGTGAGGTATGTGTTCCAATCGTCTTGGTCTCACGAATTCAACCATATATCCCATTGGTTCCAATTTTTCCTGGTTTGGAAACCCCTATTTAAAAGCTTGAAAACCCTAGAAATTCAATCATGGCATCTCTCGATTTAGGGCATTATGGTTCAATTCAGTCAATCCATTAGCTTTGTATAATCTCTAGCAATGCAAATCAATCACAAAAAGATGTCAAATGCGTATGAATTAAGAGATACAGTTTTGAATTATAAGTGCAAATCGTGAGATGGTATTTCGTGATTCCTTGAGCTTTGATGCTTGAATTTGATTGCAAATCACTCCTGGTACCTCCTGCAATGTGTTTGGATGGACAAGGCACCTTGAATTGGCCTAGATTGCAAGAACTTGTTTTGAGTTTTCTTGAAATTTCTTGAAATTGGTATGGCCGTTCTGCAGTCTTTCAGTTGTGTCCTAGGTTATGCTTGGCTTGCTTGCATATAAGGGAATCAGTTTAGGTCAAAATTTGGACCCATACCCATGTGCATTGAAGATTGAATCTTTGATTGATAATCAAATATTCTTGATTTTTCATGATTGAACAAGTTGCCAAAATTGGATATTTTTGTATCTTTTAGCTTGTGCACGAATTGGTCAGCATATTTGGATCATATTTGGTTCACAAATTGATTTAAGAATCAAATCTTTTATTTTCTTATGATTTAAATTAATTAAATGAATTAATATATATTAAAAATCCATTTAATCAATAAATTTAAGAAAATAAATCCAATTTAACTTGGTGGGTCGCGCACAGGTCATGGGTGAAGTTTCAAGAAGAGATTTGAGGCCCATTAGCAAAAAGAAGGTGTTTTGAGCAAAGTTGACTTTTGCAAATTCATGAAAATTGCCCAACTTCTCCAATGCATAATTTGCTCAAATTTGATCATATGACCATGTTCTTGGACATTTTGGAAAACCCTTGAAGTCCTCTAACCAATGCTTTTGGTTCCATGTCATTTGGATTTACCAATCTCAAGTTATGGCCTTTGACTCAAATTGTACTTTTGTTGACTTTTGAAATTGACCTATAATGTAAAAATTTGTAACTTTTTGTGAGAGCATTTCTTAATCTTGGAGTGTGAAGATGGATTGTAGGAAGTTGCATCCTATTCAAAATGAGCTTTGGATGGAACTTTTCTGATAAACCATGAAAGAGTTATGCCCTAGTCAAAGTACAATTGACTTTTCTACTGTCCAAAAATAGTAACTTTTGCACCTTGATGATTTTTGAGCTATTCTTGTGGGATCATGATCAAGACTTGATCAAATGATGATTGTGAACTAAAAATAAGATGTTGACCAAGAATTCTGACTTTTGACTGCAAAATGACCATTTTGCCCTTGCAGTTGACTGTAGATCAAATGGGGCTTTTGACTGTGCAAACTGGCACTGTGAGTCTTGAAGCTTGGCATGTAGATGCTTGAGAATGTATATAGGCCTATGAGACTTGATTGAACCATTGTGTTGTACCCCAAAATTTGCCCTCCCATAATCTCCAAATGGTTCAAAATCTCTCAAAGGTTGCACAGTCCAATGGCCTCCTAACACATTCAAAATTAGGGTTTTGGTTCTTGCAAAGAAATTGAGGTTTCCAAGGGTCCAATCAAGTCCCATATGCCTATATCCATTGTCAAGCATCCATATGTCAAGTTTCAAGACTCACAACATCAAATTTGCACAGTCAAAAACCCTAATTGCTTCACAGTCAACTGCAGGGGCAAAATGGTCATTTGACAGTCAAAAGTCAAAATTTTTGGTCAACATCTTATTTTTAAGCCACAATCATCATTTGATAAATTCTTGATCATGATTCCACAATTCTTGATAAATTCTATTTTTGGACAGCTGGAAAGTCAACTGCAAATTGACCAAGGCATAACATCTTCATGGTTCATCAGAAAAATCCCATCCAATGCTCATTTTGAAGGGGATGACATTTCCTACAACTCATATTCACACTCCAAGTCCAAGAAAGGCTCTCACAAAAAGTTATCAATTTCAACATTATAGGTCATTTTCAAAAGTCAACAAAAAGGCACTTTAAGTCAAAGACCATAACTTGAGATTGGTAAATCAAAATGACATGGGACCAAAGGAATTGGTTAGAGGACTTCAAGAACTTTCCAAAATGTCAAAGAACATGTTAATAGCTTCAAAATTGAGCAAGATATGCATTGGAGAAGTTGGGAAATTTTTGGGAACTTTCAAAAGACAACTTTGCCTAAAACACTTCAAATTTGCTAATGGGCCTCAAATTATTTCTTGAATCATTACCCAAAGCCTATGCACGACCCATTGAGCTCAAAATAATTTATTTTCTTATTTTTAATTAATTAATTGGATTTATATTTATATTAATTCATTTAATTGGTTTTAATTATAAGAAAATTCAAAGATATGCTTTTTTAGATCTTTTTGTGCAGCAAATGTGACTAGGGCAAGCTGGCAACTCGTTTCTCAATCAACAAGGCAAAGAAATCCATGATTGGCAAGGTTTCATGAAGGAAAAGATTGGAAAAGATATGATTAGGCAATCAAATATTCAAGTCATTAATTCATGGACTTTTGGGCTCATTCTTGACCTAATTTGCTTCACATACAAAGGCATAAGCTAACCCTATTCCAAGACACGAAAATTTGCTGCAAGAACATCATATGCAACATCGAAAAAAGTGAAAAAACTCAAAAACTGTTTTCTGATTTACAGTCTAATTCAGAGAAGGTTGTTGATTCCAATCCCTTGCTGAGAGTTCCCTGAACGTGTTGCAACCACTTTCCAGCTCTCACACTCAAAGAAACGGCAAAACAAAGTCAGGGTTTGATCAAATATTTTCTTAATCGAAATCTAATTTACACGAATCATTAACATGTTTTGCTTGTTGATTTGTATTACTGACATCTCCCTGAAGCTTTTGGTATAATTGAATTGTGCTGAAACTGCTTAAATCAAAATCTACCATGGGCGATATCTAGGGTTCCAAGGTTCAAAAATTAGGGCTTTGCGTATGCTGTAAAATTAGACTTCAATCCATATATGGACAAATTCGTTGCCACAAGACGAATCGATTGAAACCCTCGCGCTCAATTTATGTTGTCTCCTCTTCTATTCGCTGTTTTCCACAGTTATACTTAGTGGGGGTTTAAAACCCCCACTATCTTATTCATATTGCAGGTGAAAACGAAGAAGAAAGCTGAGGTGTCCAAGCGCTACTGGAAGGTTCAAATCTTAGCGCATTTTTAATGTTTCAGCATAACTGTTTTTTTTCCATATATTATATTTGTTATGTATATATTTAACAAAGGCGCTGCATAGCTCAGATGGTGGAGGACGTGGCTTTCAAGCATAGGGACCTGGGTTCGATTCCCAGGTCCCCCCACATAATTGATAATTTTTGTTTTAACACATTCCCATGCAGCGTTCACCCAAAGGTCCATCATGCATCCTCACGCGTAGCTTGCCAAGTGGCCTTGATCACTCATCCAATGGTCACAAAATGAAATCCAGGGTGTACTCCAGTCAACGAGCGTGTACGCAATCATGGAAAGTCAAATGAGCCTTGTCTTAATGGGCCACAATTGCTTCAATATCACCTCCACTTTGGGCCTGACACCCCCCTTGGTTTGTACAAATTTATTTTCTTTTCTTTTTTAATGCCTTTAATTGTTTTAACTTTTTTCTTAATTCACCATAAAAATAATTTTTCCATAATAAAAACAGAAAATCAAAATACAAAATATATTTAATTATTTATTAATTTCCTCATTAACACATTTTTTGTAAATAAACTTTAATAATTAACCTTAGTTTAATTTAGGTTTTAAATTTTAATCCTTTTTCTTAATAAATAAAAATCACATAGAATTAGGGTTTTTGACATTTTTTATTTTTTCTTAAATTAATTATTAATCATCATTATTTATCATTATTATTAATTATCACTAATTTTTGTACATAAATATGTAAATTAACTAATTAGTTTAAATTAGGTCAACTTTGACGGTTTATTAATAATTAAAATAATTTAGAACTAGGGTTTCACTAACTTTAATTTTAATTCCTTTTTTCTTTATTTTCATAAATACCAAAAAACATAAAAAAACACTTTCTTGTAAATAATTAAATAATTAATTAGGTTTTAATTTAGTTTAATTTCAAGCAAAGGGTCAAAACTCTCAGACGTTCAGTTTATTTCTTTTCGCGCGTTATTCTTTTTTCCTATTGATTATAATGTAACTGTTCAAGGATGTAATAGTAATTAGGTTTATCGCTTTTCTTTTACTTTCCGCATCTTTTATCAAAAACGAGTCTGTGTATTTTGGCGATGTATAGACCCGCGCCTTGTAATAGCGTAGTTTTTATCTTTCCGTCTTTCAATTTTCCGCACTCCTAAATTCTAAATTGCATGAAAGAATGTATGGTAATTAAAAACAACTCGTAGCTCACAATACCATGATCAAAGATAAAACATAACATGAAAACAACACACAAATACACACACCACTTCTAGGGTACGCCTCACTCGTTGCCTTCGAAACGTGGTCGTCAAGTATAGGACGTTTTAGCGGTCGCTCTTATGTCCAAGATCCAGTTGCCTCGAAACAGTTGCCTCGAAACGGTTGCCTCGGATTACAAAAGGATCTAGGACATAAGGGTAGCTTCTAAGGTGTCCTACTGTTGCTTCGGTGACCACACTGTCCCTACAATCGAATTGACCCGAACACCTCCAACGGTGGTGCTACCTATCTCTCAATGGTGGGATGACACTACCTTAAGGACTTCTACACATCCTAATTCCTTAGGGTAGGTAGATGACTCATGGGTACTTGCTCTCTAAAAAACAAATCAAAAACCTTTTCACACTGACACTTTCAAAAGCTTTCAAAACAAATTTTTCAAACACTCTTGAGGACAGATACAAGAGTCATTCAGAAATATTTCAATGAAACTTTTTCAAACCCACTCACATTTTGAAAAGCAAACATTTTGAAAACATAAGAGCAAGTATCTAAGAGCCCATGGATAACCATGGATAGAAAGGGTGCTAACACCTTCCCTTTCTATAAATCTACCTCCCGAACCGAGTAACGTTCTCATAAGGAATTTTGCTGTGCTTTTGTCCTGTCCATGTTGGAGAAAATAAAAGACGGTGGCGACTCTTGCTTCCGCGACATACGCGAACCAGCGTTAAACAGTCAGTTCTCATTTCCACCGATCACAGAACTGGCGACTCTGCTGGGGATACTTAAAGTGAGGTGTACCTTAGGATAACTCATACTTGTGTTTTCAATTGATGTGTTTTGTTTGCTTTATTATTGTGGGCATTGTCTTGGAGTTTCATAGATCCTAACCCGGATCTGGGGATACCCTGTTAGGTAGCATAAGCTGTGAGGGACCTGTCCGGCGTAGACCGACACAGGTGAAGCAGTGGCTATGTTGGTGTGGCACCTTGGTCTGTACCGATATCCCTTGTGTCGCAACGAGGAGAATATGGGTCTTCTGAGGAGTCATTAAACACCAACCGACCTTAGAACCCTAATTGACCCAACTTGGCCATAGAACAGTAGCAGTATGCTACACCCATTGAGGCTAAACTCTCGTGATGGTTCTGGCCGCAAGAAAAGATTGCGACGCTGGAGTTATGACCGATTGAGGGTAGTCAGTGATATTGGGATCCTCTAAGAACCCGGTTACTTTTGATAGGACAGGTCTTAACCAACAAACTGAAAGAGGGCAATACCTAGACCCCATGCTGGCCTAAACCCTAAGGGCTGTCTTGTGTGACTTGTGTGCCTTATCATGTTTGCCTTTGTGAATATTTATGGTGTGCTTTATCATAACATCATAACATCATAGACATTGCATGCATCCTGCATAAGGACTGACCATTTCAAAGACAAGAGGGTTTCACCTTTGCTCTGTTTTGTAGGACATCATGATGCCTATGCGAAGGAACACTATCCGGTTCAATTTTGTTCACCCACCTGAGTTGCTTGAAGAATTGGTTAGCAGAATTCCAAACACTACTTCCTTCATCCAAAGGCATGGTACTCTTCTCAGTTTAGTCACTGCAAAGTGGGACCAACAACTGATGAGCGTCCTGACCCAGTTTTATGATCCCTTGTACAATTGCTTCACCTTTCAAGACTTCCAGCTGGTCCCTACCCTGGAAGAATTCTCTGATTTTCTTGGCATCCCTATCTTGGATCAGACTCCCTTCACTGGTTGGGAAAAGACTCTTAGGCTTGAGGAGATTGCTGCAGCCCTTCCTTTGACCACCAAGGAAGTAATGGACAACTAGGTGACTAGAAGCAGAGTTAAGGGCTTCTTGGCCAAGTTTCTGATCGGTAAAGCTAACAGTTTCTGGAATGACTTAGATTTCAGGGCGTATGAAGACATTCTGGCTCTCTTAATCTATGGTCTGGTTCTGTTTCCAAATCCGGATAACTTCATTAACATCATTGCCATAAGGATCTTCATGTCTCGGAACCCTGTTCCCACTCTCTTGGGTGATATCTTGCAACAACTTTATGCTCGTACTGCCCGAAGACGAGGAACTCTGTGGTGTTGTATTCCTTTGTTAGTGAGGTGGTTTATTTCGCACCTCCCTAAGTTCGTGCTGAAGAACAAAGAAGGAAGAGGCTGGGCTCATAGGTTAATGTCTCTCACTGATAATGACATCATTTGGACTCTCAGGGGTTTGGATGAGGTAGCTGTTATTGATTGTTGCGGAGAATATCCTAACGTTCCTCTGATTGGTACCCAAGGAGGAATCTCTTATAATCCGTATCTAGCTCTCCGTCAGTTTGGAAGAGCCAGAAGAGCAGGGCCTCATGAGATGTTGGTGCCTCACATCAGTTTTGAGTTTCACGTGGATAGTGACGAGCTGCGTCGTAGGTTCATCAAGGCTTGGGACAGAATTCACAAAGCTGACCCACATGAGTTGGGACCGAAGACTTCTCTACCTATGGAACCCTACTACAGATGGGTCCGCATCCGTGCTCAGAATTTAGGTATGCCATATGAAGCTGTCAGACCCATCATTCTTGAATATCCTGATAGAGATGGGGCTCCTCCAACTGTTCTCCCTCCTCAGATACCTACTGATGTTGATACACTAAAGAGGTCTTGGGTGCAACTACGAGAAGAACGAGATTCTTATCGGAAAAAGTTCAACGAGCAGGAATTGAAGATCCAGAAGCTGACAAGGCAGTTGGAGAACGAGCGGGCCTTGAATGACTACATCCGTACTGAGAAGAGGAGACCCTGGGATCAATGATGAGCTTTGGATGTCCTTTTACAGTTTTTATTTCCCTTTTCAGTATTTCCATCTTTTTTGTAACGCCTAAGGGCAATCTGTTGAACAATTTAAATTTCAAAGTTGAATCTAATAAAATGCGTTTCCTTTTTTGTTTACAAAGTTGAATCCCGATTGTCTTTGAAAACATAAATCATACGCATTCCATTCATCATGTGCATCACAAGTACTCTTCTTTTCAGGTTTCTTAATGTTCTTCGCTGTTTATTTCAGCATGCCATCATGAATCCTGAATCATCTACCGAGCAACCCATCAAGGCCCTCCAGGCTCAAAACGCCCAGTTCCAAGGTCAGGAGGAATTGAAGGCTCTGCTGGTCAAGAAGAAGAAGAGAACTGTACTATTCAACACGGGCCGGAGGTTTGGCAATACACTGCAGAATGAGGCTGACCAAGCTGGTTCTTCTGTAGGGAAAGGCAGTCCCCAAGGGGGAAGGGTTCCTAGTCCAGTGGTCTCTGACAACGAGACTGATTTCAATGAAGAGCAATACCCTCCCGCTGAAGACAAGTACAAGAAGTTAGAGGATCGTCTGAATGCCATGGAAATTCAACAAGTGTCTGGGTTAGATTTTGGAGACTTGGGTCTATCTTCTGGTGTGGTGATCCCACACAAGTTCAAAGCACCATCTTTCGCAAAGTATGACGGGGCGTCCTGCCCTAAGCTACATCTCAGATCTTATGTGCGGAAGATCCAACCATATACTGTGGACAAGAACTTATGGATCTATTTCTTCAAGGAGAGTCTTTCAGGGACTCATCTCGAATGGTTCTATCAGCTGGACGGAACCAAGGTTCGTAACTGGGAGGACTTGGCTACTGCTTTTTACAAGAAGTATCAGTATAATGCCGACCTCGCTCCTACGCGTACCCAACTCCAGGGTATGTCGCTAGGATCAGGAGAAGGTTTTAAAGAGTATGCGCAGAAGTGGAGGGACCTGGCTGGTAGGGTACAGCCGCCGTTAACCGATCGGGAACTCGTGGACATGTTCTTGGGGACTCTATCAGGGCCATTCTTCAACCATCTCATTGGCAATTTGTCTGCAGGGTTTACAGACCTTATTCCGACTGGTGAGAGGATAGAAGCTGGTATGAAATCAGGGAAGATACAGAAAGGTGCGTCCTCAAGTTCTGATAAGAAGCCTTTCAAGAAGGAGGCAAGTGCTGTGTATGGCCCCAGGAGGCAAAATAAACCAGAACGCCGCCAAGCTGTCAACGCGGTGGTAATTGCAAAGCCTGTTGCCGCTCCTCGACAACCTAACCAACCAAGGGGTGAGAGACCCAGAAGAGAATATACTCGGCTTAGTATGACCTTGTCGCAGATCTTGCCGCAACTGCTATCGACCAACTTGGTGACCGTCAGAGAAGCTCCGAAGGTGGTAAACACAACCTCTCCGAAGTATAATCCCAACGCCCGCTGTGCTTATCACTCTGATAGCCCGGGGCATTCTACTGATGATTGTTGGGCCCTAAGGAATAAGGTTCAAGACCTTATCGATGCTAAAGAGGTATAGTTAGAGACACCCGAGAAGCCTAATGTGGTGACAGCTCCCATGCCCAACCATGGGGTGAATGCTATCAGGGATGGTGACGAAGTGGAAGAATCTGAGTTTGATAGTTGGATCTACCCGACGGCCGACGGTGGACTGAACAATTGGACTGCAAAAGACTACATACCTGTTACTTTTGTTACTCAGTAATGAATTCCTTTGTTTTTAAATTTGTAATGAACAATAAATTGAAACTTTATGGCCCAGTGTCTCACCCAGTGCACTGTTGGCTTCATTTGTGAGGGCTTATTACTTGTCATTTCTATATATCATGAATAAAAACATTGGACGTTTTTCGCATTTCAAATCTTGTGCTCCCTTTCTTTCTTTCTTTCTTTATATATTGCAAAACAACTATATTTACACACACTCACCTATACAGGTTTCAATCCACTCTGGATCTCACTGGTAACGACTCTGCTACTGCCAGTTATGACTTCGAAAATCCGATCAACTTAGCCGAAGACGAAGGTGAAGATGATTGTGAAGTGCCTGGTGAGCTTGCAAGACTGTTACTCCAGGAAGAGAGGGCCATTCAGCCACACAAAGAGCCAGTGGAAACGGTAAATCTGGGTACTGAGACAGATAGAAAGGAAGTCAAGATTGGTGCCAATCTAGAGCTCAGCGTGAAACAGCGGTTGATTCAGATGTTGCATGATTATATGGAAATCTTTGCCTGGTCCTACGAAGACATGCCTGGGTTGGATACCGACATTGTAGTTCATCACCTGCCTACTGTGATCGGTGGATCTGGAACTGACTGTTTAACGCTGGTTCGCGAAATGTCACGGAAGCAAGAGTCGCCACCGTCTTTTATTTTCTCCAAATGGAAAGGACAAAAGCACAGAAAAATTCCTTAAAGAGATTGCTCTCGGTTCGGGAGGTAGATTATAGAAAGGGAAGGTGTTAGCACCCTTTCTATCCATGGTTATCCATGGGCTCTTAGATACTTGCTCATTGTGTTTTCAAAATTGGTTTGTTTGCTTTTCAACTGTGGGTTTTAAAAAGTTTCTTTGAAAATTTCAGTTCGACTCTTGTATCGGTCCTCAAGAGTGTTTGAAAAGTTGCTTTCGAAAGCTTTTTGAAAAGGTGTCGGTGTGAAAAGTATTTTTTGAATTTGTTTTGAAATTAGAGAAAGTATCTAGAGTCGTCTACCTACCCTAAGGAATTCGTCTGTGTAAATGTCCTTTAAAAGTAGTGCAATCCCACCATTGAGAGGTAGGTAGCACCACCGTTGGAGGTGTTCGGGTCAATTCGAGTTTTGGGACAATGAGGTCACCGAGCAGAGGTAAGATACCTTAGGAGCTACCCTTATGCCATTGATCTTTTATTCCGAGGCAACTATTCCGAGGCAGCTTATTTTGAGGCAACCAGATCAATGGGACATAAGGACTCACTAAGACGTCCTATAGTCGGCGACCATGTTTCGAGGGACAAGGCAACAGTGTGATCACCGGAGTAATAGGAGGATACCTTAGAAGCTACCCTCATGCCAGGTTCCCGGATCATGAGGACTTACTAAAACATCCTCTACTCGACGATCACCTTTCGAGAGGCAAGGCAACAGTGAGGCGTACCCTAGGGGTGGTGTGTGATTTGTGTGTCGTTTTCATTTATATTTATCTTGTTCATGTCATGGGTGATCTACGCTTTTGTTTTTTTATTTTAGTCATTCATTCTTGCATGCCATTATTAACAGTTAAAAAAGTTGCGAGAAATATAAAGTTCCTAAACTATTACAAAGGCGCGGGTCCACATCGCCAAATTAAAATCCAGGACCCGATTTGACATAAAATAAAGAAAAGTGCGAGAAAGATAAAATGTCCGAGTTACATGGCTTTGGGAGAATTACATTAATATTTAAAAGAAAGAATAAAAATGCGCGAATTGAATTAAAATTGAAAGCGAGGGCGTTGGACCCTTTTTAATGAAATTAAATTATTATTGACAAATTAATTAAGATAAAATAAAAAGAAATTATTTTTTGAGGTTTTTTGTATTTATGAATTTTTAATGAGAATTAAATGAAATTAAAACATTAATTAACCCTAATTCTAGTTTTTTTTATTTATTAAGAAAAGCATCGAAATTTAATCTAAAATTAACCTAATTAATTAATTCAGTTTTTATTTACAAAAATAATAATTAATAATTAATAATTAATAAAAGAAAAGAAAAGAAAAGGAAAAGGTAAAAGTATTTAACCTAATTCTACAAATTTTAAATTTATTAGGAAAATGTTTAAATTAACCCTAGAATAAAACTAATTAATTGATACAAGACTTTATTTACAAAAATATTAGTTAAATAAAATATATTTAATTTTTTGTCTTTTCTGATTTTTTTACTATTTTTATATTTTTATGAAAAAATGAATTAGCTTAAAGAATTAAAAAGAAATAATTGAGACAAATAAAATAAAAAAAAAGAAAGAATTACAAAACCTTGGGGGGTTCTGTCCCCAATAGGGAGGTATTATTGTAGCAATTATGGCCCAATTATCCTTGGCCTTATTGACTTTTCATGCCAGCGTGCAGGTGCATTGACTAACGCCTATGGTGCTCATCAGATCTGAGCCTTCAGATTGCCTTCAGTGGCCATGTGGCACACTTGGATTGTGAGTGTATGATGGTCTTCAGGGAAGAAACTGCACAGGATGACATTAGGAAAAATATTATTGAAAGTGAGGGGGACTTGGGATTCGAACCCAGGTCCTAGAGATTACCAATACACATGCCTTGCCAATGGAGCTGTGAGCGCGTTTTGATTATTATATGGCCAATGAATAATATAAGATAAAACAAAAGCTAGTGGAACGTTTAGAGCGAAATTCAAATACTCCAACCAGATGGTGCCACATAGCTTTCTTCTTCGTTGCTTATGTTTTTCCTGAAACAAAACAAACAAGATTGCGGGGGTTTTAAACCCCCACTATATGCAATGTGAAAAAATAGCGATTAGCTCGTCTGTAATCAGAAATTGGGCGCGACCCCATCATTGAATTTGCCTGAAGGTCCTGATTCTAATAGTCTGAGTCTCGTGTTCCAATTTTTTCATAGGAGTAAACCCCCAATTTTTCAGGTCTGAAACCCTAAGGTGCTTCAATGGTAATTCTTCATAAAACGCACGAAAAATCAATTAAATCATATGGTTAGTTTCGTAATGAGTCAAACAACACAAATCAATTATTAAAAATAGCAAACAAAGCATGAATCATGATGCAAGAACATGGAAAAAAGCATGAACAGGACGAGGCTGTTCTACCAGTTCTGGGCGTTAGGGACGTGGAAAACTATTCAGGAAGCTTCCTTGACACTTTTGCAAGCTATTGGGATTGTTCTTTGCCTCTGAATCGTCCTCTAAGGCCACTTTCAGTTTTGGAATTTTTTGATAAAATTGCAAGTTTGGTTCTTGAGATGGGGCGCAGCATTCATGTCCTTGGCATTAGGGTTATCATGTATATATATGTGTGAGTGTTTTAGGTCAACAAAATAAGCCAAATATCCATGGAATCAATGCTTTTGATTTTGTGATTTTGCATAATCTTTTCAAATCTTTTTTCATGCAAATTTGATACAAATCATGTTCAATTACCTTGATTCTTTCCAAATCTGATCATGCACGAAATATTGAGTGTATTTCATGCATAAAAAGATTTAAAAACTTAGGTTTGGTATTTTTCATATATTTTAATTAATTAAATGGATTATTAGCAATTAAAAATTCAAATAAATAAATAAAAATGATGAAAAACTTCCCTTTGGGCCAAATGGTCGTGCACATGCTTTGGATGATGGATTTTGGAAGAAAAAGAGGCCCATTAGCAATCTTAAGGCTTTTGAATCAAAGTTGACTTTTCAAAATATCCAAATATTTCCCAAATTCCACAAGGCATATCTTGCTCAATTTCTAAGCTTTGCTCATGTTCTTGGACATTTTGGAAAGGTCTTGAAGTCCTCTAACCAATGCCTTTGGTCCCATGTCATTTTGATTTACCAATCACAAGTTATGGCCTTTGACTTAAAGTCCCTTTTTGTTGACTTTTGAAAATGACCAATAATGTTGAAATTGATAACTTTTTGTGAGAGCATTTCTTGGACTTGAAGTGTGAAGATGAGTTGTAGGAAATGTGATTCTCTTCAAAATGAGCTTTGGATGGAAATTTTCTGATAATCCATGTGAAAGTTATGCCTAGGTCAAGTTACAGTTGACTTTTTCAACTGTCCAAATATGGAAACTTTTGCATCTTGAGACTTTTTGAGCCATACTTTGAGAATCATGATCAAGCCTTGATCAAATGATGTTTATGGCTTCAAAACGATGTGTTGACCAAAAATTTGAACTTTTGACTGTCAAATGACCATTTTGCCCCTGTAGTTGACTGTAGTGCAATTAGGGTTTTTGACTGTGCAATTTTGTGCTGTAAGTCTTGAAACTTGTTATGAGGATGCTTGACCATGTTTATAGGCATGTGGGAATTGATTGGACCCTTGGAAACTTCAATTTCTTTGTCAGAACCAAAACCCTAGTTTTTGACTGTTAGGAGGCCTTTGAACTGTGCAACCCTTGGGGAACTTTGAAGCATGCTCTTTGCAAATTTTGGAGAATATGGGAGGGCAAATTTTGGGGTATAACACCTACCAAGGAAGACTGTCCTCCGGTTAAACAAAAGGTCTGTCGTATGCGTCCAGAGATATCCGAGAAGATCAAAGCGGAGGTTATGAAGCAATTTGATGCCGGGTTTATAGCAGTGACTTCTTACCCTCAGTGGGTTGCCAACGTGGTTCCGGTACCGAAGAAAGATGGTAAGGTCAGAATGTGTGTTGACTACAGGGATCTGAACAGGGCGAGCCCCAAGGATGATTTCCCCTTACCACACATCGACGTTCTGGTTGACAATACTGCTCAGCATAAGGTGTTCTCCTTCATGGACGGTTTTTCAGGTTATAATCAGATCAAGATGGCTCCTGAAGATATGGAAAAGACTACCTTTGTTACTCAGTGGGGCACCTTCTGCTACAAGGTCATGCCTTTTGGGTTGAAAAATGCTGGGGCAACCTCCCAACGTGCCATGGTTGCTTTATTTCATGACATGATCCATCATGAGATTGAAGTGTACGTCGATGATATGATTGCAAGGTCCCAAACTGAGGAGGAACACCTTGACCATCTGCAGAAGCTGTTTGACCGGTTGAAGTTGTACAAGCTGAGGTTGAACCCAAACAAGTGCACCTTTGGGGTAAGATCTGGAAAGTTGCTAGGCTTCGTCGTGAGCGACAAGGGTATTCAAGTGGACCCTGCCAAGGTGAAAGCCATACAAGAGATGCCAACTCCTAAGACAGAGAAAGAAGTCAGAGGCTTTCTAGGACGTCTGAATTATATTGCCCGATTCATCTCGCATTTAACTGCTACCTGTGAACCAATCTTCAAGCTGCTGAAGAAAGATCAGGTAGTACGTTGGAACGATGAATGTCAGGCCGCTTTCGACAGAATCAAAGAGTATCTCCAAGAACCACCCATTCTTATGCCACCGGTTGAAGGGAGACCTCTAATACTATACTTGACAGTACTTGACAACTCAATGGGGTGTGTGCTGGGGGAGCATGACGAGTCTGGCCGAAAAGAGCACGCCATTTATTACCTTAGCAAAAAGTTTACCGACTGTGAGACCCGATACTCACTGCTCGAGAAAACTTGCTGCGCTTTGGTATGGGCTGCTCGCCGGCTGAGACAGTATATGCTGACTCACACTACTCTGTTGATTTCAAAGATGGATCCAATAAAGTACATATTCGAAAATCCTGCTCTGTCTGGAAGAATAGCAAGATGGCAGATGATCTTGACAGAATACGACATCCAGTACACGACTCAGAAAGCCATCAAAGGAAGTGTATTGGCAGACCATTTGGCACACCAGTGGATGACTACCAGTCAATAAACTTCGAGTTTAACGACGAGAGCATCATGGTAGTGATTGATTGTGAAATACCTGGACCAGATGAAGGACCTGAGGAAGGATCCCGATGGTCTATGCACTTTGACGGAGCCTACAACGCTTTGGGTAACGGTATTGGCGCTGTAATCATATCCCCAAAAGGCACTCATACTCCACTCACTGCCCGGCTATGTTTCAACTGCACCAACAACATGGCGGAGTATGAGGCATGCATCATGGGTCTTCAAGCTGCGATTGACCTAAGGATCAAGTTTATGAGTGTCTTCGAAGATTCCGCTCTCGTGATCAATCAGATCAAAGGCGAATGGGATACGAAACATCCGAATCTTATTCCTTACAAAGAATGTGTGTTGACATTGATCCCCCATTTCACAGAGATAACTTTTGAACACTTCCCAAGAGAGGAGAATCAACTGGCGGGCACGTTGGCTACGATGTCTTCTATGTTGAAAGTCAAATGGGATAACGAGGCTCCCCGGATCATTATCTGGAAACTGGACGAACCTGCATATTGCTGTGATCTTGAGGTTGAGGTGGTAACTAAAAAACCTTGGTATCATGAAGTGAAGAGGTACTTGGAAGCTCAACAATACCCTGAAGGTGCATCCATCAATGACAAGAAGTTTCTGAGAAGGTTCGCAGCAAAGTTCTTCCTCAGCAACGACATTCTATACAAGCGAAACCATGATTCAACCTTACTGCGTTGTGTGGATAAGACTGAAGCAGAAAAGATCATGGCAGAGCTGCATGAAGGTACTTTTGGAACGTATTCCAGTGGACATACCATGGCAAAGAAAATCCTTCGGGAAGGATATTTCTGGTCCACAATGGAAGCCGACTGTTACCAACATTCTCGGACATGTCACACGTGCCAGATTTATGCAGATAAGGTGCACGTTCCTCCAGTCCCTCTGAATGTCTTGACTGCACCTTGGCCTTTTGCAATGTGGGGCATTGATATGATCGGCGAGATTAAACCTACGGCATCCAATGGGAATCGCTTCATCCTGGTTGCAATTGATTACTTCACGGAGTGGGTTGAAGCAGATTCTTATGCTACTGTAACCAAGAATGTCGTGGCACGGTTCATTCGGCACAACCTGATCTGTCGATACAGCGTCCCGGAAAGGATCATTACGGACAATGGTACTAATCTTAACAACAAGATGATCACTGAGCTCTGCGAGCAATTCAAAATACAGCACCGCAACTCTTCTCCTTATCGGCCGAAGATGAATGGGGCTGTAGAAGCAGCAAATAAGAATATCAAGAAGATTATGCAGAAGATGACAGTGACCTATAAAGATTGGCACGAGATGTTACCGTTTGCTCTTCATGGATACCGTACCTCAGCACGGACGTCAACCGGGGCAACTCCCTTTTCCTTGGTCTATGGCATGGAGGCAGTCTTGCCTATTGAAGTCCAGATACCCTCTCTCCGGATAATGAAGGATGCAGATCTGAGCGAAGATGACTGGATCCAGACTCGACTTGATCAATTAAACCTAATTGACGAAAAGAGACTCACTGCTATATGTCATGGTCAAACGTACCAAAAACGGATGATCAGGGCATTTAACAAGAAAGTCAGACCACAAGAGTATCAAGTTGGGGACCTGGTAATCAAGCGCATCATTCTTCCTCAAAGTGACCCCAGGGGCAAATGGACCCCTACATACGAAGGGCCATTTGTGGTTAAACATGTCTTCTCAGGAGGAGCCATGATCCTAACCACCATGGATGGTGATGACCTTCCCCACCCTGCCAATGCAGACATAGTAAAAAGATACTACGCATGATAAAAGACCCGCTAGGTTGACATACCTAGGAAAAAATTAGGGCTTCCCGGCGAACCAAAAGGGTTCGGGCAAAAATAAGGGATGAAATGAAAAAATATGTACACCCAGCAAGTCGAAAACCTGAAAAGGCGGCTTGGGCAAAAATGGGTATCCCGGTGGACTGAAAACCCAAAAGGGCAGTCCAAGCAAAAGTTAGGGATTAAAGCGTAATACTATGTCTCATTGGATCACCTTGCATCCAGAATCCGGTATCAATCATCAGGTTCAGACGACATTGATCAGTCAGCTTCACCTTCAACTGAGCAGCCAAGTGATGAGACGCTCGAGGATATAAAGGCGATAGCAGAGTTGGGACCCAGTGGGATTATTCTTTTCACACAACTGTTTTGTTTTCTTTGTACAAATTGTATAAAATCTGTTGTTCGGCGGCGTTCTCTTACTAGGACGCCAGCCTCTTGTACATAAACACCTATTTTCAGGCAAATTCAAAAATCAATACAAATTCACTTTTCAGACCAATTGCCAAATGTTTTTCTTTTTTCTGTTTTGTCTTGTAAAGAACGTCCAATGTTCAATTGTGATATATGCATTTGACACTAATTGCTAACTCATAAATATTTGAATACGAAACAAAGGATTAATTACAGGAAACATCAGAAACAGGGGCAATAATGAGTTGTCTAAGCAATCTAATTGCTCTGTCCAGCAAGGTACCAAGGTAAGTTCGGCTGAAGAATGTAGCCCAGATACCTTCACTCCCCGCCGAGTAAGACAAGATTATACAATTCTCCCCAAGCAGTTGGTCTCCAATCAGCCCTGCAAGGCACAGTATTTCGAGCAAGTCAGCGACACTCTCCCCAAGCAGAGTTAGCCCACTGTCAACCTCAACAGTAACGCTGAGCGAATCTGGGGATGATTACTATCTCCGTAGTAACGGGGAGAGAACCATAGGCGACTTCAACCTCAACAGTATCATTGAGAGAATCTTGGACGACTTCAACTTCAACAGTAACGCTGAGCGAATCTGGGGATGATTACTACCTCCGTAGTAACGGGGAGAGAACCATAGGCGACTTAAACCTCAACAGTATCATTGAGAGAATCTTGGGCGACTTCAACCTCAACAGTAATCATTGAGAGAATCTGGGGATGATTACTACCTCCGCAGTAACGGGGAGAGAACCATAGGCGACTTCAACCTCAACAGTATCATTGAGAGAATCTTGGACGACTTCAACTTCAACAGTAATCATTGAGAGAATCTTGGATATCTTCTACTGAGTCTTCATTAGGAAAATCTGTTAGGGGTCGATTTAGCTGGACTAGAGAAGGCCTTTGACTGGATAAGAAACAGAAAAATCTTAGGGTTGATTTAACTGAACCGGTCTAGGTCTTGAAATCTTCAACTGGATAAGAAATAGGGAGATCTTAGGGTCGATCTGACTGAACCAGAGAAGGCCTTGGACTGGATAAGAAACAGAAAAATCTTAGGGTCGATTTAACTGAACCGGTCTAGGTCTTGAAATCTTCAACTGGATAAGAAACAGGGAGATCTTAGGGTCAATCTGACTGAACCAGAGAAGGCCTTTGACTGGATAAGAAACAGAAAAATCTTAGGGTCGATTTAACTGAACCGGTCTAGGTCTTGAAACATAGCTGAGAACTTAACTGGATCTTTCTTGAAAGGTAAAGGTCAGTCATATGCAATGCATGATATGGATCAAGCAATGATGTGCTCAACATAAATGAGATTTGTAAGATATGATGCGTATATGCATGCTATAATGATGTATGTGATGTTTATGAATGTATGTTTTCGTCTTAGGAAGTAAATCCTTGGCGGATGCCGGGAAGTCATATCCTGGGCTGATGTTCGGAGAATAGTGCTTTGCTTCCGCTGGGGATAATAGTTGCAAGAATACCGGTAGGAGAAGATGACTCCGTTGGGGAATGAACTTGGCGAATGGATTACTCTGCGGGGAGAAAAGTACTCTAGCGATCTTGATGGGAAGCAATACTTTGTGGGGAGAGAGGTACTTTGTTGAGTTGTTGATAATAACTTGCTGGGGATACCCTTGTTGTGTTGGAAGTGTTAATAGACTTCACTGGGGATAAGAAGACTTTGTCGAGGACACTCTTTCCGTGGCTTTTGGCTGAGGATAATCCAGTTATATCCTGGTAGGGAAATAACTCTTTGAATAAAGCCGGGGGATGCGTTCGTGCTCTGCGAGGAATAAGCTTCCAGAATCTACTGGGGATAAGCTTTCTGCTTGGGGAGATGGATTCCAACTTTTCCTTGGGAAACTGGATTGGACTCTCCTGGGGAAGTTTTGAACTGTATCGAGGAAGTGACTCCACTGAATGTTTGGTATACCACCGGGGAACAATCTTTAGGCCAAGATTGCCAGGGATGCTTGTTAAGAATGCATGTATATTGCTGGGGACTGTTGGGATCTGCTGGAGGATGCCCAACTTCCTTAAGGTTTGATAATATAGCCTTGCTTGGGGAGAGGGAACGGATTTGCTGGCTCACTCTCTGGGGAATTGAGACATCTGGTTGTGTTCTTCAGCTGAACCCACCTTGGTACCTTTTGGAGGACAGAACAATTAGATTGCTTGGACAACTCTTTATTGCCCCTGTTTCTAATGTTACCTGTAATTAATCCTTTGTTTCGTATGCAAATATTCATGAGTTAGCAAATTATTGTCAATGCATATATCACAAATTGAACCTTGGACGTTCTTCGCAAAACAAAACAGAAAAGGAAAAACAATTGGCAATTTTAACTGAAAAGTATATTTGTATTGATTCTTGAATTTGCCTGTAAATAGGCGTCTATGTACAAGAGGCTGACGTCCTAGTAAGAGAACGCCGCCGAACAAAAGATTTTATACAATTTTGTACAAGAGAATAAAACAGCTGTGTGAAATGAATGATCCCACTGGGTTTCAACTCTGCTATTGCCTTTATATCTCCGAGCGTCTCATCACTTGATGACCTTGGTTGAAGATGAAGCTGACTGATCAATGCCGTCTGAACTTGATGTAGATACCGAATTCTGGATGCAAAGTGATCCAATGAGACATAGTATTATGCTTTATCCCTAACTTTTGCCTGGACCGCCCTTTTGGGTTTTCAGTCCACCGGGATACCCATTTTTGCCCAAGCCGCCTTTTCAGGTTTTCGACTTGCCGGGTGTACATATTTTTTTCATTTCATCCCTTCATTTTGCCCGAACCCTTTTGGTTCGCCGGGAAGCCCTAATTTTTGCCTAGGCATGTCAGCCTAGCGGGTCTTTTTCATGCGTAGTATCTTTTTACTATGTCTGCATTGGCGGGGTGAGGAAGGTCGTCACCATCCATGTTGGTTAGGATCATGGCTCCTCCTGAGAACATATGTCTAACCACAAATGGCCCTTCGTACGTAGGGGTCCATTTTCCCCTTGGATCACTCTGAGGAAGGATGATTCGCTTGATTACCAGATCCCCAACTTGATACTCTCGTGGTCTGACCTTTTTGTTAAATGCCCTGATCATCCGTTTCTGATACGTCTGACCATGACAGATAGCAGCAAGTCTCTTTTCATCAATAAGGTTTAGCTGATCAAGTCGTGTCTGGATCCAATCATCTTCGTTCAGATCTGCATCCTTCATTATCCGGAGAGAGGGTATTTGCACTTCGATCGGTAAGACTGCCTCCATACCATAAACCAAGGAGAAAGGAGTTGCCCCGGTTGACGTCCTGGCTGAGGTACGGTACCCATGTAGAGCGAACGGTAACATCTCGTGCCAATCTTTATAGGTCACTGTCATCTTCTGCACAATTTTCTTGATATTTTTATTTGCTGCTTCTACAGCCCCATTCATCTTCGGTCTGTAAGGAGAAGAGTTATGGTGCTGTATCTTAAACTGCTCGCAGAGCTCAGTGATCATCTTGTTATTGAGATTGGTATCGTTATCTGTGATGATTCTTTCTGGGACGCCGTATCGACAGATCAGATTATGCCGAATGAACCGTGCCACAACAGTCTTGGTTACCGTAGCATAGGATACTGCTTCAACCCACTTCGTGAAGTAATCAATTGCTACCAGGATGAAGCGGTGCCCATTGGATGCCGTTGGTTTAATCTCACCGATCATGTCTATGCCCCACATTGCAAAAGGCCAAGGCGCAGTCAGAACATTCAGAGGAACTGGAGGAACATGCACCTTGTCTGCATAAATCTGGCATTTATGGCACGTCCGAGAGTGTTGGTAACAGTCAGCTTCCATTGTGGACCAGAAATACCCTGCCCGAAGGATTTTCTTAGCCATAGTGTGTCCACTGGAATGTGTACCAAAGGTCCCTTCATGTAGCTCTTCCATGATCCTTTCTGCTTCTGTCTTGTCCACACAACGCAGTAAGGTCGAATCATGGTTTCGCTTGTACAGGATGCCGTTGCTGAGGAAGAATTTAGCTGCGAACCTTCTCAGAAACTTTTTATCATTGACAGAGGCACCTTCAGGGTATTCCTGAGCTTCCAAATATCTCTTCACCTCATGGTACCAAGGCTTCTCAGTTACCAACTCAGTCTCGAGATCACAACAGTATGCCGGTTCGTCCAGTTTCCAGATGATGATCCGGGGAGCCTCATTGTCCCATTTGACCTTGAACATAGAAGACATTGTAGCCAACGCGTCCGCCAGCTGATTCTCCTCTCTCGGGAAGTGTTCAAAGGTTATCTCTGTGAAGTGGGGGATCAATGTCAACACACATTCTCTGTAAGGAATAAGATTCGGATGTTTCGTATCCCACTCTCCTTTGATCTGATTGATCACAAGAGCGGAATCTCAGAAACTTGATCCTTAAGTCGATCGCAGCTTGGAGACCCATGATGCATGCCTCATACTCCGCCATGTTGTTGGTACAGTTGAAACATAGCCGGGCAGTGAGTGGAGTATGAGTGCCTTGAGGGGATATGATTATAGCGCCGATACCGTTACCCAAAGCATTGGAGGCTCCGTCAAAGTGCATAGACCATCGGGATCCTTCCTCAGGTCCTTCATCCGGTCCAGGTACTTCGCAATCAGTCACTATCATGATGCTTTCGTCCGGAAACTCGAAGTTCATTGACTGATAGTCGTCTACGGCCTGATGTGCCAAGTGGTCTGCCAATACACTTCCTTTGATGGCTTTCTGGGTCGTGTACTGAATGTCGTATTCTGTCAAGATCATTTGCCATCTTGCTATTCTCCCAGACAGAGCAGGCTTTTCAAATATGTACTTTATAGGATCCATCTTTGAGATCAACAAAGTAGTGTGAGTCAGCATATACTGTCTCAGCCGGCGAGCAGCCCATACCAAAGCGCAGCAAGTTTTCTCAAGCAGTGAGTATCGGGTCTCACAGTCGGTAAACTTTTTGCTAAGGTAATAAATGGCATGCTCTTTTCGGCCAGACTCGTCATGCTGCCCCAGCACACACCCCATTGAGTTATCAAGCACTGTCAGGTATAGTATCAGAGGTCTCCCCTCAACCGGTGGCATAAGGATGGGTGGTTCTTGGAGATACTCTTTAATTCTGTCAAAAGCAGCCTGACATTCATCATTCCAACGTACTACCTGATCTTTCTTCAGCAGCTTGAAGATTGGCTCACAGGTAGCAGTCAAGTGTGATATGAATCGAGCAATGTAATTCAGGCGTCCTAAAAAACCTCTGACTTCCTCCTCTGTCTTAGGAACCGGCACCTCTTGAATAGCCCTGACCTTGGCAGGGTCCACTTGAATACCCTTATCACTTACAACGAAGCCTAGCAACTTTCCAGATCTTACCCCGAAGGTGCACTTGTTTGGGTTCAACCTCAGCTTGTACAGTTTCAACCGATCAAACAACTTCTGCAGATGATCTAGGTGTTCTTCCTCAGTCTGGGACCTTGCAATCATGTCGTCGACATATACTTCTATCTCATGATGGATCATGTCATGAAATAAAGCAACCATGGCACGTTGGTAGGTTGCCCCAGCGTTCTTCAGTCCAAAAGGCATGACCTTGTAGCAGAAGGTGCCCCACTGAGTAACAAAGGTAGTCTTCTCCATGTCTTCAAGAGCCATCTTGATCTGATTGTAACCTGAAAAACCATCCATGAAAGAGAACACCTTATGCTGAGCTGTATTGTCAACAAGGACATCAATGTGAGGTAGAGGGAAGTCATCTTTGGGGCTGGCCCTGTTCAGATCCCTGTAATCGACACACATTCTGACCTTTCCATCTTTCTTAGGTACCGGCACCACATTAGCAACCCACTGAGGATAAGAAGTCACTGCAAGGAACCCGTCATCAAACTATTTCATAACCTTGGCTTTGATCTTCTCATACATCTCTGGACGCATACGGCGGACCTTTTGCTTGACCGGAGGGCAATCTTCCTTGGTAGGCAAATGATGGACCACGATGTCGGTATCTAACCCGGGCATATCTTCGTAGGACCAGGCAAAGATCTCCATATAATCATGTAGCATCTGAGTCAACCGTTGCTTCACGCTGAGCTCTAGGTTGGCACCAATCTTTACCTCCTTCCTGTCTGTATCAGTACCCAGATTTATTGTTTCCACTGGCTCTTCATGTGGTTGAATTGCCCTCTCTTCCTGGAGTAACAGCCTTGCAAGCTCGCCAGACACTTCGCAATCATCTTCACCTTCGTCTTCGGCTAAGTTGATCGGACTTTCGAAGTCATAACTGGCAGCAGCAGAGTCGTTACCAGCGAGATCCAGAGTGGATTAAAACCTGTATGAGTGAGTGTGTGTAAATACAGCTGTTTTGAAATATATAAAGGAAGGAAAGACAGAAAAGGAGCATAAGATTTGAAATGCGAGAAAACGTCCAAGATCTTTATTCATGATATATGAAATGACAATTTATACGCCCTCACAAATGAAACCACGGTGCCTCGGGTAAGACACTGGGCCATAGAGTTTTAATTGTTTATTACAAATAACAAAACAAAGAAGTTTATTATTGCGTAACAAGAGAAACAGGTAGATTGTCCTTTGCACTCCAATTGCTAGGTCCACTGTCGGTTGCCGGGTAAATCCAGCTGTCGAACTCAGCTTCATCCACTTCATCCTCATCCCCAATAGCATTCACTCCATGAGCAGGCAAGGGAGCTGTCACTACATTAGGCTTCTCAGATGCCTCAAACTGTACCTCCTTTGCATCAATAAGGTCCTGCAGCTTGTTCCTTAATGCCCAACAGTCATCAGTGGAATGCCCCGGGCTATCAGAATGGTAAGCACAACGGGCATTTGGATTGTACTTGGGAGAGGCAGTATTCACAACTTTTGGGGCCTCTCTGATAGTCACTAGGTTGGTGGACAGCAACTGCGGCAAGATCTGCGATAGGGTCATACTCAAACGGGTAAACTCTCTCCGGGGTCTTTCAGCCCTTTGAGGATTGGTTTGCCGAGGAGCAGCAGCAGGCTTTGTTAACATCACCGTGTTGACAGATTGGCGGTGCTCAGATTTCTCTTGTCTTCTGGACCCATATACCGCACTAGCCTCCTTCTTGAAGGGTTTCTTCTCAGAACTAGACGATGCCCCCTTCTGAATTTTACCAGACTTCATCCCAGCCTCTATTCTCTCTCCAGTCAGAATAAGATCAGTAAACCCTGCAGACGAGTTACCGATAAGATGGTTGAAAAATGGCCCAGATAGGGTCCCTAGGAACATGTCTACCAACTCCCGGTCAGTCAACGGAGGCTGCACTCTGCCAGCCAGATCCCTCCACTTCTGCGCATACTCTTTAAAACCTTCACTTGAACCTAGCGACATACCCTGGAGTTGGGTACGTGTAGGAGCAAGGTCGGCATTATATTGATACTGCTTATAGAAAGCAGTAGCCAACTCCTCCCAGTTACGAACCTTGGTCCCATCTAGCTGATAGAACCATTCGAGATGAGTCCCTGAAAGACTCTCCTGGAAGAAGTGGATCCACAAATTCTTGTCCACTGAGTACGGTTGAATCTTCCGCACGTAAGACCTGAGGTGTAGCTTGGGACAAGATGCCCCGTCATACTTGGTAAAAGATGGTGCTTTGAACTTATGAGGAATAATCACACCAGTAGACAAACCCAAGTCTCCAAAATCCAGCCCAGGCACTTGTTGGATCTCTATAGCATTCAACCTGTCTTCCAACTGTTTGTAACGGTCTTCAGTCGGAGGATACTGCTCCTCATCAAAATCAGTCTCGTTGTCAGAGACTACCGGACTAGGACCTTTTCCCCCTTGGGGACTACTCTTGCCAATAGAAGAACCAGCCTCTTCATTTTGCAGAGTGTTGCCAAACCTTCGGCCCGAGTTGAAAAGAACAGTTCTCTTCTTCTTCTTCTTCTCCTTCTTCAGGAGCAGAGCCTTCAGCTCTTCTTGGCCCTGAGCCAAACCCATGATTAGTTCCTGAAATTGCACATTCTGCGCCTAAAGAGCCTTGATGGACATCTCAGTTGATGACGAGTCAGGATTCATGATGCTGAAATAAACAGCGAAGAACGGTAAGCAACCTGAAAAGAAGAAAACCTGCTATGCACATGATGAATGATATGTGTTTATGCAATGCATTCAAGGGTTCGAAAGTTCAAATTTGTTGTAGACAAAAAAGAACATACGTTATCATTAAGGAAATAATTGTTCAGTACATCAAAGCCTCATGGGCACAAATTACAAAGCAAATCAATCCCAAAAGACACTACGCATCCTCTTTGGAGCTATGTAGGTGTTGAGATTCCTCTCCTCATGCAATAGGCGGGTGAGCTCCAAGACCTTCTTTTCACTAGCGTGTAGACTGGTCTCAAGAGAATTCCGTTCTTCCTTAAGCTGGATCCAGCTCTTCTGCATTTCTTCCCAGGATGTGGGCATATCAGGATGCTGAATGGTGTAGGACACTTCTCCTTCCAAGACTGGTTCTTTGATCACAGGGAGCATATGAGGATAAGGCATCACTAACTTCTGGGAGCGGGCGCGTACCCACTTGAGATAAGGTTCCAACGGGATGGAGTTCCTGTGCCCCAGTGTCTTACTGTCTATCCTACTTGGCATCCTCCAAGCTCTGATAAATCTCTGGCGAAGTCCTTGTGCATCGTTGTCGAAGTCAAAAACTATGTCAGGAATTAACATGTCATGAGGGCCATCCCTCCGAGCATAACCAAACTGTCTCTAAGCCAGGCATGGGTTGTAAGTGATACCTCCTCTGATTCCAAGTAAAGGAACATTAGGGTACTCCCCGCAACGATCAATGATAGTGACATCCTCTCTGGACCGAGGGCACCAATGTATATCTGCATGTGTAAGAGTCATCAACCGTTGTGACCATCTCAAACCCCGCTCGTTCTTCAAAACTGATTGTGGAAGGTGCGAAATAAACCACCTTCCCAGGAGAGGAGTGCAACACATAAGGACACCTCTTTTTCTCATGGTTCGAGTGTAACATGAGTGAAGGATGTCCCCCAGCAACGTAGGTATAGGATTCCTGGACATGAAGATCTGGACAGCACTGATATCTATAAGCTGATCTGGGTTAGGGAACAACACCAAACCATAGACAAGGAGGGCCGCAACTTCTTCAAAAGCTTGTAAGTCAAGGGAGTTCCAACATTCATGGGCCTTTTCAAACAGAAACCTGGCTAAGAACCCTTTGATACCACTTCTAACTTCCCAATGTCCCTTGAGATCAGATGATTGTAGGTGTAAGGCTTTAGCAATCTCTTCAAGCTTAGGTTCTTTTTCTGTACCGTTGTAGGGTAGTTGATCAAGGATTGAGATCTTCAGGAGCCGGGAGAACTCCTCCAATGTAGGTACTAGCTGATAATCCAAGAAGGTGAAACAATGATGCAGAGGATCAAAGAACTGGAACAGGACCTTTATCATATCTTCCTCAATGTTGGTATTGAGCAAGCTGATGAGTCTTCCATGTCTCTCACTGAATGAAGAGCTCTCGGGAATCCTGGATATAAGTTCCTTAAGCTGAGGAGGGATCCTTACAAGGCTGATTTGAATTGTCTTTCTGCGAACAGTTTCCATGTCCTACAAAACAAAGAACAAAGATGAAGATTCGAACCCCTGAAATGGTTAGTCAATGCATATGATGCTGGATGATGTCATGATGCTATGATTAAATACACCACAGATATTTACAACGGAAAACATGTAAGGCACACAAGTCACACAAGACAAGCCCTTAGGGTTTAGGCCAGCATGGGGTCTGGGTAGTACCCTCTTGAAGTTGGTGGGTTCAACCTGTCCTATCAAAGTAACCGGGTTCTAAGGGTCCCAATATCACGGGATTGCTTTCATTGTTCATCGTTTCGATTTAGCCACTGAACTGACGACCGAAATATTCCAGGAAAGCAACCCTCAATTGAGTGTAGTATCGAGTATCAACCAACCTCGGACTGCACCAAAGTCAGTTATCTCACTACCCTAAAGAGGCCAAGATAGTTCAATTAAGGTTCCTAAGGTCTGTTGATGCTTCACGACACCACGCGGAGGCCCCGTACTCTCCTTGACTGAACTCAAGGGTTACCGGTACACACCAAAGTGCCACATCAACGTAGCAGACTGTTTCAACCATGTCGGTATACCCCGTACAGTTCCCTCACAGTCTTGTTTCTACTTTCTAAGAAGGTATCCCCCAGATCCGGGTTAGGATCTATAGAACTCCCAAGACAGTCCCACAATTTAAAGCACACAAGTCAATACAATTGAAAACACAGTTATGAACTAAACCCTAAGGTACACCTCACTTTAAGCAAAATCCCCAGCAGAGTCGCCAGTTCTGTGATCGGTGGATCTGGAACTGACTGTATAACGTTGGTTCGCGAAATGTCGCGGAAGCAAGAGTCGCCACCGTCTTTTATTTTATCCAAATGGAAAGGACAAAAGCACAGAAAAATTCCTTAAAGAGATTGCTCTCGGTTCGGGAGGTAGATTATAGAAAGGGAAGGTGTTAGCACCCTTTCTATCCATGGTTATCCATGGGCTCTTAGATACTTGCTCATTGTGTTTTCAAAATTGGTTTGTTTGCTTTTCAACTGTGGGTTTTAAAAAGTTTCTTTGAAAATTTCAGTTCGACTCTTGTATCGGTCCTCAAGAGTGTTTGAAAAGTTGCTTTCGAAAGATTTTTGAAAAGGTGTCGGTGTGAAAAGTATTTTTTGAATTTGTTTTGAAATTAGAGCAAGTATCTAGAGTCGTCTACCTACCCTAAGGAATTCGTCTGTGTAAATGTCCTTTAAAAGTAGTGCCATCCCACCATTGAGAGGTAGGTAGCACCACCGTTGGAGGTGTTCGGGTCAATTCGAGTTTTGGGACAATGAGGTCACCGAGCAGAGGTAAGATACCTTAGGAGCTACCCTTATGCCATTGATCTTTTATTCCGAGGCAACTATTCCGAGGTAGCTTATTTTGAGGCAACCAAATCAATGGGACATAAGGACTCACTAAGACGTCCTATAGTCGGCGACCACGTTTCGAGGGACAAGGCAACAGTGTGATCACCGGAGTAATAGGAGGATACCTTAAAATCTACCCTCATGCCAGGTTCCCGGATCATGAGGACTTACTAAAACATCCTCTACTCGACGATCACCTTTCGAGAGGCAAGGCAACAGTGAGGCGTACCCTAGGGGTGGTGTGTGATTTGTGTGTCGATTTCATTTATATTTATCTTGTTCATGTCATGGGTGATCTACGCTTTTGTTTTTTATTTTAGTCATTCATTCTTGCATGCCATTATTAACAGTTAAAAAAGTTGCGAGAAATATAAAGTTCCTAAACTATTACAAAGGCGCGGGTCCACATCGCCAAATTAAAATCCAGGACCCGATTTGACATAAAATAAAGAAAAGTGCGAGAAAGATAAAATGTCCGAGTTACATGGCTTTGGGAGAATTACATTAATATTTAAAAGAAAGAATAAAAATGCACGAATTGAATTAAAATTGAAAGCGAGGGCGTTGGACCCTTTTTAATGAAATTAAATTATTATTGACAAATTAATTAAGATAAAATAAAAAGAAATTATTTTTTGAGGTTTTTTGTATTTATGAATTTTAATGAGAATTAAATGAAATTAAAACATTAATTAACCCTAATTCTAGTTTTTTTTATTTATTAAGAAAAGCATCGAAATTTAATCTAAAATTAACCTAATTAATTAATTCAGTTTTTATTTACAAAAATAATAATTAATAATTAATAATTAATAAAAGAAAAGAAAAGAAAAGGAAAAGGTAAAAGTATTTAACCTAATTCTACAAATTTTAAATTTATTAGGAAAATGTTTAAATTAACCCTAGAATAAAACTAATTAATTGATACAAGACTTTATTTACAAAAATATTAGTTAAATAAAATATATTTAATTTTTTGTCTTTTCTGATTTTTTTACTATTTTTATATTTTTATGAAAAAATGAATTAGCTTAAAGAATTAAAAAGAAATAATTGAGACAAATAAAATATAAAAAAAGAAAGAATTACAAAACCTTGGGGGGGTTCTGTCCCCAATAGGGAGGTATTATTGTAGCAATTATGGCCCAATTATCCTTGGCCTTATTGACTTTTCATGCCAGCGTGCAGGTGCATTGACTAACGCCTATGGTGCTCATCAGATCTGAGCCTTCAGATTGCCTTCAGTGGCCATGTGGCACACTTGGATTGTGAGTGTATGATGGTCTTCAGGGAAGAAACTGCACAGGATGACGTTAGGAAAAATATTATTGAAAGTGAGGGGGACCTGGGATTCGAACCCAGGTCCTAGAGATTACCAATACACATGCCTTGCCAATGGAGCTGTGAGCGCGTTTTGATTATTATATGGCCAATGAATAATATAAGATAAAACAAAAGCTAGTGGAACGTTTAGAGCGAAATTCAAATACTCCAACCAGATGGTGCCACATAGCTTTCTTCTTCGTTGCTTATGTTTTTCCTGAAACAAAACAAACAAGATTGCGGGGGTTTTAAACCCCCACTATATGCAATGTGAAAAAATAGCGATTAGCTCGTCTGTAATCAGAAATTGGGCGCGACCCCATCATTGAATTTGCCTGAAGGTCCTGATTCTAATAGTCTGAGTCTCGTGTTCCAATTTTTTCATAGGAGTAAACCCCCAATTTTTCAGGTCTGAAACCCTAAGGTGATTCAATGGTAATTCTTCATAAAACGCACGAAAACTCAATTAAATCATATGGTTAGTTTCGTAATGAGTCAAACAACACAAATCAATTATTAAAAATAGCAAACAAAGCATGAATCATGATGCAAGAACATGGAAAAAAGCATGAACAAGACGAGGCTGTTCTACCAGTTCTGGGCGTTAGGGATGTGGAAAACTATTCAGGAAGCTTCCTTGACACTTTTGCAAGCTATTGAGATTGTTCTTTGCCTCTGAATCGTCCTCTAAGGCCACTTTCAGTTTTGGACTTTTTTGATAAAATTGCAAGTTTGGTTCTTGAGATGGGGCGCAGCATTCATGTCCTTGGCATTAGGGTTATCATGTATATATATGTGTGAGTGTTTTAGGTCAACAAAATAAGCCAAATATCCATGGAATCAATGCTTTTGATTTTGTGATTTTGCATAATCTTTTCAAATCTTTTTTCATGCAAATTTGATACAAATCATGTTCAATTACCTTGATTCTTTCCAAATCTGATCATGCACGAAATATTGAGTGTATTTCATGCATAAAAAGATTTAAAAACTTAGGTTTGGTATTTTTCATATATTTTAATTAATTAAATGGATTATTAGCAATTAAAAATTCAAATAAATAAATAAAAATGATGAAAAACTTCCCTTTGGGCCAAATGGTCGTGCACATGCTTTGGATGATGGATTTTGGAAGAAAAAGAGGCCCATTAGCAATCTTAAGGCTTTTGAATCAAAGTTGACTTTTCAAAATATCCAAATATTTCCCAACTTCCACAAGGCATATCTTGCTCAATTTTTAAGCTTTGATCAAGTTCTTGGACATTTTGGAAAGGTCTTGAAGTCCTCTAACCAATGCCTTTGGTCCCATGTCATTTTGATTTACCAATCTAAAGTTATGGCCTTTGACTTAAAGTCCCTTTTTGTTGACTTTTGAAAATGACCTATAATGTTGAAATTGATAACTTTTTGTGAGAGCATTTCTTGGACTTAAAGTGTGAAGATGAGTTGTAGGAAATGTGATTCTCTTCAAAATGAGCTTTGGATGGAAATTTTCTGATAATCCATGTGAAAGTTATGCCTAGGTCAAGTTACAGTTGACTTTTTCAACTGTCCAAATATGGAAACTTTTGCATCTTGAGACTTTTTGAGCCATACTTTGAGAATCATGATCAAGCCTTGATCAAATGATGTTTATGGCTTCAAAATGATGTGTTGACCAAAAATTTGAACTTTTGACTGTCAAATGACCATTTTGCCCCTGCAGTTGACTGTAGTGCAATTAGGGTTTTTGACTGTGCAATTTTGTGCTGTAAGTCTTGAAACTTGTTATGAGGATGCTTGACCATGTTTATAGGCATGTGGGAATTGATTGGACCCTTGGAAACTTCAATTTCTTTGTCAGAACCAAAACCCTAGTTTTTGACTGTTAGGAGGCCTTTGAACTGTGCAACCCTTGGGGAACTTTGAAGCATGCTCTTTGCAAATTTTGGAGAATATGGGAGGGAAAATTTTGGGGTACAACACCTACCAAGGAAGACTGTCCTCCGGTTAAACAAAAGGTCCGTCGTATGCGTCCAGAGATGTCCGAGAAGATCAAAGCGGAGGTTATGAAGCAATTTGATGCCGGGTTTATAGCAGTGACTTCTTACCCTCAGTGGGTTGCCAACGTGGTTCCGGTACCGAAGAAAGATGGTAAGGTCAGAATGTGTGTTGACTACAGGGATCTGAACAGGGCGAGCCCCAAGGATGATTTCCCCTTACCACACATCGACGTTCTGGTTGACAATACTGCTCAGCATAAGGTGTTCTCCTTCATGGACGGTTTTTCAGGTTATAATCAGATCAAGATGGCTCCTGAAGATATGGAAAAGACTACCTTTGTTACTCAGTGGGGCACCTTCTGCTACAAGGTCATGCCTTTTGGGTTGAAAAATGTTGGGGCAACCTCCCAACGTGCCATGGTTGCTTTATTTCATGACATGATCCATCATGAGATTGAAGTGTACGTCGATGATATGATTGCAAGGTCCCAAACTGAGGAGGAACACCTTGACCATCTGCAGAAGCTGTTTGACCGGTTGAAGTTGTACAAGCTGAGGTTTAACCCAAACAAGTGCACCTTTGGGGTAAGATCTGGAAAGTTGCTAGGCTTCGTCGTGAGCGACAAGGGTATTCAAGTGGACCCTGCCAAGGTGAAAGCCATACAAGAGATGCCAACTCCTAAGACAGAGAAAGAAGTCAGAGGCTTTCTAGGACGTCTGAATTATATTGCCCGATTCATCTCGCATTTAACTGCTACCTGTGAACCAATCTTCAAGCTGCTGAAGAAAGATCAGGTAGTACGTTGGAATGATGAATGTCAGGCCGCTTTCGACAGAATCAAAGAGTATCTCCAAGAACCACCCATTCTTATGCCACCGGTTGAAGGGAGACCTCTAATACTATACTTGACAGTACTTGACAACTCAATGGGGTGTGTGCTGGGGGAGCATGACGAGTCTGGCCGAAAAGAGCACGCCATTTATTACCTTAGCAAAAAGTTTACCGACTGTGAGACCCGATACTCACTGCTCGAGAAAAC
Organism: Vicia faba; assembly: GCA_948472305.1. Classification (NCBI taxonomy): domain Eukaryota; kingdom Viridiplantae; phylum Streptophyta; class Magnoliopsida; order Fabales; family Fabaceae; genus Vicia; species Vicia faba. The sequence continues at coordinate 91,965,195 of OX451738.1, forward strand.
TTGCTGCGCTTTGGTATGGGCTGCTCGCCGGCTGAGACAGTATATGCTGACTCACACTACTCTGTTGATTTCAAAGATGGATCCAATAAAGTGCATATTCGAAAATCCTGCTCTGTCTGGAAGAATAGCAAGATGGCAGATGATCTTGACAGAATACGACATCCAGTACACGACTCAGAAAGCCATCAAAGGAAGTGTATTGGCAAACCATTTGGCACACCAGTGGATGACTACCAGTCAATAAACTTCGAGTTTAACGACGAGAGCATCATGGTAGTGATTGATTGTGAAATATCTGGACCGGATGAAGGACCTGAGGAAGGATCCCGATGGTCTATGCACTTTGATGGAGCCTACAACGCTTTGGGTAACGGTATTGACGCTGTAATCATATCCCCAAAAGGCACTCATACTCCACTCACTGCCCGGCTATGTTTCAACTGCACCAACAACATGGCGGAGTATGAGGCATGCATCATGGGTCTTCAAGCTGCGATTGACCTAAGGATCAAGTTTCTGAGTGTCTTCGGAGATTCCGCTCTCGTGATCAATCAGATCAAAGGCGAGTGGGATACGAAACATCCGAATCTTATTCCTTACAAAGAATGTGTGTTGACATTGATCCCCCATTTCACAGAGATAACTTTTGAACACTTCCCAAGAGAGGAGAATCAGCTGGCGGGCACGTTGGCTACGATGTCTTCTATGTTGAAAGTCAAATGGGATAACGAGGCTCCCCGGATCATTATCTGGAAACTGGACGAACCTGCATATTGCTGTGATCTTGAGGTTGAGGTGGTAACTGAAAAACCTTGGTATCATGAAGTGAAGAGGTACTTGGAAGCTCAACAATACCCTGAAGGTGCATCCATCAATGACAAGAAGTTTCTGAGAAGGTTCGCAGCAAAGTTCTTCCTCAGCAACGACATTCTATACAAGCGAAACCATGATTCAACCTTACTGCGTTGTATGGATAAGACTGAAGCAGAAAAGATCATGGCAGAGCTGCATGAAGGTACTTTCGGAACATATTCCAGTGGACATACCATGGCAAAGAAAATCCTTCGGGCAGGATATTTCTGGTCCACAATGGAAGCCGACTGTTACCAACATTCTCGGACATGTCACACGTTCCAGATTTATGCAGATAAGGTGCACGTTCCTCCAGTCCCTCTGAATGTCTTGACTGCACCTTGGCCTTTTGCAATGTGGGGCATTGATATGATCGGCGAGATTAAACCTACGGCATCCAATGGGAATCGCTTCATCCTGGTTGCAATTGATTACTTCACGAAGTGGGTTGAAGCAGCTTCTTATGCTACTGTAACCAAGAATGTCGTGGCACGGTTCATTCGGCACAACCTGATCTGTCGATACGGCATCCCGGAAAGGATCATTACGGACAATGGTACTAATCTTAACAACAAGATGATCACTGAGCTCTGCGAGCAATTCAAAATACAGCACCGCAACTCTTCTCCTTATCGGCCGAAGATGAATGGGGCTGTAGAAGCAGCAAATAAGAATATCAAGAAGATTATGCAGAAGATGACAGTGACCTATAAAGATTGGCACGAGATGTTACCGTTTGCTCTTCATGGATACCGTACCTCAGCACGGACGTCAACCGGGGCAACTCCCTTTTCCTTGGTCTATGGCATGGAGGCAGTCTTGCCTATTGAAGTCCAGATACCCTCTCTCCGGATAATGAAGGATGCAGATCTGAGCGAAGATGACTGGATCCAGACTCGACTTGATCAATTAAACCTAATTGACGAAAAGAGACTCACTGCTATATGTCATGGTCAAACGTACCAAAAACGGATGATCAGGGCATTTAACAAGAAAGTCAGACCACAAGAGTATCAAGTTGGGGACCTGGTAATCAAGCGCATCATTCTTCCTCAAAGTGACCCCAGGGGCAAATGGACCCCTACATACGAAGGGCCATTTGTGGTTAAACATGTCTTCTCAGGAGGAGCCATGATCCTAACCACCATGGATGGTGATGACCTTCCCCACCCCGCCAATGCAGACATAGTAAAAAGATACTACGCATGATAAAAGACCCGCTAGGTTGACATACCTAGGAAAAAATTAGGGCTTCCCGGCGAACCAAAAGGGTTCGGGCAAAAAAAAGGGATGAAATGAAAAAATCTGTACACCCAGCAAGTCGAAAACCTGAAAAGGCGGCTTGGGCAAAAATGGGTATCCCGGTGGACTGAAAACCCAAAAGGGCAGTCCAGGCAAAAGTTAGGGATTAAAGCGTAATACTATGTCTCATTGGATCACCTTGCATCCAGAATCCGGTATCAATCATCAGGTTCAGACGACATTGATCAGTCAGCTTCACCTTCAACTGAGCAGCCAAGTGATGAGACGCTCGAGGATATAAAGGCGATAGCAGAGTTGGGACCCAGTGGGATTATTCTTTTCACACAGCTGTTTTGTTTTCTTTGTACAAATTGTATAAAATCTGTTGTTCGGCGGCGTTCTCTTACTAGGACGCCAGCCTCTTGTACATAAACACCTATTTTCAGGCAAATTCAAAAATCAATACAAATTCACTTTTCAGACCAATTGCCAAATGTTTTTCTTTTTTCTGTTTTGTCTTGTAAAGAACGTCCAATGTTCAATTGTGATATATGCATTTGACACTAATTGCTAACTCATAAATATTTGAATACGAAACAAAGGATTAATTACAGGAAACATCAGAAACAGGGGCAATAATGAGTTGTCTAAGCAATCTAATTGCTCTGTCCAGCAAGGTACCAAGGTAAGTTCGGCTGAAGAATGTAGCCCAGATACCTTCACTCCCCACCGAGTAAGACAAGATTATACAATTCTCCCCAAGCAGTTGGTCTCCAATCAGCCCTGCAAGGCACAGTATTTCGAGCAAGTCAGCGACACTCTCCCCAAGCAGAGTTAGCCCACTTCAGCCTTAAGGAAGTTGGGTATCCTCCAGAAGATCTCAACATTCCCCAACGGAGTATACAAACATTCCTAACAAGTATCCCCGGCAATCTGGATCTAAGATTGTTCCCCGGCGGAATCCAGACACATCCAGTGGAGCCACTTCCCCAGTGCAATCTCAAAAGTTTCCCCAGGAGAGTTCAATCAATCTCCCCAGTAGATCCAGGAAGCTTATCCCCAGTAGGTTCTGGAAGCTTGTCCCCTGCAGAATGCATCTCTCCCCGACCATGTTCAAAGGTTATTTCCCTACCAGAGCTTATAACTGGGTTATCCTCAGCTAATTGCCACGGAAAGGGCGTCCCCGGCGAAGTCTTCCTATCCCCAGTGGAGTTCATCAAATCTTCCAACAGAGCTCAACAATGGTATCCCCAGCGGAGTTATCATCAACCTCAGCAAAGTACCTCTCTTTCCCCACAGAGTAGTCCCCGCAGAGTCATCTCTCCAACAAGTTTATTCCTTAATAGAGTCATCTTCTCCTACAGGTTTATTCTCGCAACCATCATCCCCAGCGGAGACGAAGAACACTATTCTTCAACATCAGCCCAGGATTTGACTTCCCGGCATTCGTCAAGGATTTATTTTCCTAGACATAGTCATGAACATCACATCTTCATACATTATAGCATGCACATACGCATCATGAACATACAATCTCATTTATTTTGAGAACGTCATGCATTTCATACATCATGGCATTGCATACAACTAACGTTTTGTCTTTTCAGGACAAAAGTCAATACAACGATGATTACTATCAACTGTCGTAATTCCAGATCCGATTCCTGTATCCTGCCAGGGTGTATCTGTTGACGACTATTTTCCGGACTCGATTCCTGTATCCAGCCAGGGCACGTTTGAAGAGTTTGAAGATCCGATTCCTGTATCTTGCCAGGGTGTATCTGTTGACGACTAATTCCGGACTTGATTCCTGTATCCTGCCAGGGCACGTCTGAAGAGTTTGAAGATCCGATTCCTGTATCTTGCCAGGGTGTATCTGTTGACGACTAATTCCAGACTCGATTCCTGTATCCTGCCAGGGCACGTTTGAAGAGTTTGAAGATCCGATTCCTGTATCTTGCCAGGGTGTATCTGTTGACGACTATTTTCCGGACTCGATTCCTGTATCCAACCAGGGCACATCTGAAGAGTTTGAAGATCCGATTCCTGTATCCTGCCAGGGTGTATCTGTTGACGACTAATTCCAGACTCGATTCCTGTATCCTGCCAGGGCACGTCTGAAGAGTTTGAAGATCCGATTCCTGTATCCTGCAAGGGTGTATCTGTTGACGACTAATTCCAAACTCAATTCTTGTATCCTGCTAGGGCACGTCTGAAGAGTTTGAAGATCCGATTCCTGTATCCTGCCAGGGTGTATCTGTTGACGACTAATTCCAGACTCGATTCCTGTATCCTGCCAGGGCACATCTGAAGAGTTTGAAGATCCAATTCCTGTATCTTGCCAGGGTGTATTTGTTGACGACTAATTCCAGACTCGATTCCTGTATCCTGCCAGGGCACGTATGAAGAGTTTGAAGATCCGATTCCTGTATCCTGCCAGGGTGTATCTGTTGACGACTATTTTCCGGACTCGATTCCTGTATCCTGCCAGGGCACGTCTGAAGAGTTTGAAGATTCGATTCCTATATCCAGCCAGGGCATATCTACATAAAGAGTTTGAAGATTAACCCCTGTAACAGGCCAGGTAATTATCTTTCTTTCTCAGGTACGCAAGTTCTCGCTAAGGAATCTCTTACGCGATCGACACCTAGATGGCATCTATAAGCCCATCCACATACCAATAGTCTCCAAATGGCATCCATAAGCCCATTCCCGACAAGATTTTGTTACATCTCCAGATGGAATCTATAAGCCCATCCTCCTATCCATCAGTCTCCAAATGGCATCTGTAAGCCCATTCCCTACATCACACTGCTTATATTCTACTATGCGAGTGCAAATTTCTGGGCACTTTAGTGTTCAATCATCTTCCACCTTCGGATTACGAAAGGCACGCCAGCCAATCTACACCCTCAGGTCTAAGAAGATTGAACAGGGGCAACTGTTGTATCCCAAAATTTGCCCTCCCATAATCTCCAAATGGTTCAAAATCTCTCAAAGGTTGCACAGTCCAATGGCCTCCTAACACAGTCAAAATTAGGGTTTTGGTTCTTGCAATGAAATTGAGGTTTCCAAGGGTCCAATCAAGTCCCATATGCCTATATCCATTGTCAAGCATCCATATGTCAAGTTTCAAGACTCACAGCATCAAATTTGCACAGTCAAAAACCCTAATTGCTTCACAGTCAACTACAGGGGCAAAATGGTCATTTGACAGTCAAAAGTCAAAATTTTTGGTCAACATCTTATTTTGAAGCCACAATCATCATTTGATCAATTCTTGATCATGATTCCACAAGCATGGCTCAAAAAGTCTCAAGATGCAAAAGTTTCTATTTTTGGACAGCTGGAATGTCAACTGCAAATTGACCAAGGCATAACTTCTTCATGGTTCATCAGAAAAATCCCATCCAATGCTCATTTTGAAGGGGATGACATTTCCTACAACTCATCTTCACACTCCAAGTCCAAGAAAGGCTCTCACAAAAAGTTATCAATTTCAACATTATAGGTCATTTTCAAAAGTCAACAAAAAGGCACTTCAAGTCAAAGAACATAACTTGAGATTGGTAAATCAAAATGACATGGGACCAAAGGCATTGGTTAGAGGACTTCATGACCTTTCCAAAATGTCCAAGAACATGTTCATAGCTTTAAAATTGAGCAAGATATGCATTGGAGAAGTTGGGAAATTTTTGGGAACTTTCAAAAGTCAACTTTGCCTAAAACACTTCAAATTTGCTAATGGGCCTCAAATTCTTTCTTGAATCATTACCCAAAGCCTATGCACGACCCATTGAGCTCAAAATAATTTATTTTCTTATTTTTAATTAATTAATTGGATTTATATTTATATTAATTCATTTAATTGGTTTTAATTATAAGAAAATTCAAAGATATGCTTTTTTAGATCTTTTTGTGCAGCAAATGTGACTAGGGCAAGCTGGCAACTCGTTTCTCAATCAACAAGGCAAAGAAATCCATGATTGGAAAGGTTTCATGAAGGAAAATATTGGAAAAGATATGATTAGGCAATCAAATATTCAAGTCATTAATTCATGGACTTTTGGGCTCATTCTTGACCTAATTTGCTTCACATACAAAGGCATAAGCTAACCCTATTCCAAGACACGAAAATTTGCTGCAAGAACATCATATGCAACATTGAAAAAAAGTGAAAAAACTCAAAAACTATTTTCTGATTTACAGTCCAATTCAGAGAAGGTTGTTGATTCCAATCCCTTGCTGAGAGTTCCCTGAACGTGTTGCAACCACTTTCCAGCTCTCACACTCAAAGAAACGGCAAAACAAAGTCAGGGTTTGATCAAATATTTTCTTAATCGAAATCTAATTTACACGCATCATTAACATGTTTTGCTTGTTGATTTGTATTACTGACATCTCCCTGAAGCTTTTGGTATAATTGAATTGTGCTGAAACTGCCTAAATCAAAATCTACCATGGGCGATATCTAGGGTTCCAAGGTTCAAAAATTAGGGCTTTGCGTATGCTATAAAATTAGACTTCAAGCCATATATGGACAAATTCGTTGCCACAAGACGAATCGATTGAAACCCTCGCGCTCAATTTATGTTGTCTCCTCTTCTATTCGCTGTTTTCCACAGTTATACTTAGTGGGGGTTTAAAACCCCCACTATCTTATTCATATTGCAGGTGAAAACGAAGAAGAAAGCTGAGGTGTCCAAGCGCTACTGGAAGGTTCAAATCTTAGCGCGTTTTTAATGTTTCAGCATAACTGTTTTTTTTCCATATATTATATTTGTTATGTATATATTTAACAAAGGCGCTGCATAGCTCAGATGGTGGAGGACATGGCTTTCAAGCATAGGGACCTGGGTTCGATTCCCAGGTCCCCCCACATAATTGATAATTTTTGTTTTAACACATTCCCATGCAGCGTTCACCCAAAGGTCCATCATGCATCCTCACGCGTAGCTTGCCAAGTGGCCTTGATCACTCATCCAATGGTCACAAAATGAAATCCAGGGTGTACTCCAGTCAACGAGCGTGTACGCAATCATGGAAAGTCAAATGAGCCTTGTCTTAATGGGCCAGAATTGCTTCAATATCACCTCCACTTTGGGCCTGACACCCCTCTTGGTTTGTACAAATTTATTTTCTTTTCTTTTTTAATGCCTTTAATTGTTTTAACTTTTTTCTTAATTCACCATAAAAATAATTTTTCCATAATAAAAACAGAAAATCAAAATACAAAATATATTTAATTATTTATTAATTTCCTCACTAACACATTTTTTGTAAATAAACTTTAATAATTAACCTTAGTTTAATTTAGGTTTTAAATTTTAATCCTTTTTCTTAATAAATAAAAATCACATAGAATTAGGGTTTTTGATATTTTTTATTTTTTCTTAAATTAATTATTAATCATCATTATTTATCATTATTATTAATTATCATTAATTTTTGTACATAAATATGTAAATTAACTAATTAGTTTAAATTAGGTCAACTTTGACGGTTTATTAATAATTAAAATAATTTAGAACTAGGGTTTCACTAACTTTAATTTTAATTCCTTTTTTCTTTATTTTCATAAATACCAAAAAACATAAAAAAACACTTTCTTGTAAATAATTAAATAATTAATTAGGTTTTAATTTAGTTTAATTTCAAGCAAAGGGTCAAAACCCTCGGACGTTCAATTTATTTCTTTTCGCGCGTTATTCTTTTTTCCTATTGATTATAATGTAACTGTTCAAGGATGTAATAATAATTAGGTTTATCGCTTTTCTTTTACTTTCCGCATCTTCTATCAAAAACGGGTCTTTGTATTTTGGCGATGTATAGACCCGCGCCTTGTAATAGCGTAGTTTTTATCTTTCCGTCTTTCAATTTTCCGCACTCCTAAATTCTAAATTGCATGAAAGAATGTATGGTAATTAAAAACAACTCGTAGCTCACAATACCATGATCAAAGATAAAACATAACATGAAAACAACACACAAATACACACACCACTTCTAGGGTACGCCTCACTCGTTGCCTTCGAAACGTGGTCGTCAAGTATAGGACGTTTTAGCGATCACTCTTATGTCCAAGATCCAGTTGCCTCGAAACAATTGCCTCGAAACGGTTGCCTCGGATTACAAAAGGATCTAGGACATAAGGGTAGCTTCTAAGGTGTCCTACTGTTGCTTCGGTGACCACACTGTTCCTACAATCGAATTGACCCGAACACCTCCAACGGTGGTGCTACCTATCTCTCAATGGTGGGATGGCACTACCTTAAGGACTTCTACACAGCCTAATTCCTTAGGGTAGGTAGATGACTCATGGGTACTTGCTCTCTAAAAAACAAATCAAAAACCTTTTCACACTGACACTTTCAAAAGCTTTCAAAACAAATTTTTCAAACACTCTTGAGGACAGATACAAGAGTCATTCAGAAATCTTTCAATGAAATTTTTTCAAACCCACTCACATTTTGAAAAGCAAACATTTTGAAAACATAAGAGCAAGTATCTAAGAGCCCATGGATAACCATGGATAGAAAGGGTGCTAACACCTTCCCTTTCTATAAATCTACCTCCCGAACCGAGAAACGTTCTCATAAGGAATTTTGCTGTGCTTTTGTCCTGTCCATGTTGGAGAAAATAAAAGACGGTGGCGACTCTTGCTTCCGCGACATACGCGAACCAGCGTTAAACAGTCAGTTCTCATTTCCACTGATCACACATTGAAAACCCCAAATTCCTTGAAAGAACCAAAACCCTAATTTCAGCTGTCTACTGCTTAGGAGATGATTTGACTGTCTAACTCTTGAGCCATTTTGAGCAATTTGAAGATCATTCTTGGCAAATCTTGAGGGATATGGGAGGGCAAATTTTGGGGTACAACACTGACAATAAATCCCAAAAGTTTACCAGATCTGACTCCAAAAGTGCACTTGCTTGGGTTCAATCTGAGCTTAAACTCCTTCAACCTGACAAACAACTTTTGCAGATGATCAAGGTGTTCTTCTTCTGTATGTGATCGGGCTATCATGTCTTCTATGTAAACTTCAATCTCATGATGTATCATATCATGAAACAAAGCTACCATGGCGCGTTGATAGGTTGCCTCGACATTCTTCAGTCTGAATGGCATCACTTTGTAGCAGAAGGTACCCCATTGCGTAACAAAAGTAGTCTTCTCCATGTCTTCAGGGGCCATTTTGATCTAGTTGTATCCCGAAAATCCATCCATGAAGGAAAATACCTTGTGTTGAGCTGTGTTGTCAACCAAGATGTCAATGTGTGGCATTGGAAAATCATCTTTAGGGCTAGCCCTGTTTAAATCCCGATAGTCCACACACATTCTGACTTTGCCGTCCTTCTTAGGTACGGGCACAATGTTAGCAACCCATTGTGGATAGGAAGTAATATCCAGAAAGCCAGCATTGAATTGCTTCATTACCTCAGCTTTGATCTTCTCAGACATGTCGGGCCTTATTCAGCGGACTTTTTGTTTGATCGGTGGACAGTCTTCTCTTGTAGGGAGACGATGAACCACGATATATGTGTCTAATCCCGGGATGTCTTCATAGGACCAGGCGAAGATTTCAACATATTCGTTCAACAACTGCACTAAGCACTCTTTGACACCTGGTTCCAGGTTGGCACCCACCTTAACCTATTTCTTGTCTTCCTCTGTTCCTAAGTTGATGGTTTCTAGCAACTCTTCATGAGGCAGAATAACCCTCTCTTCTTGTTGCAAAAGTCTGGCTAACTCTCCCGGCACTTCACAGTCTTCGTCTACTTCGTACTCAGCATGATTGACCAAATCTTCAGAGTCACCGAAGGCTAAAGCAGAATAGTCACCCATGGAATCCGGAGTGGACGGGTACCTGCATTTTGTGAGTGTGTGTGTGTGTAAGGGATAGCCATCCTTAAACAAAACAAGATGCAAAAGGAAAGAAAATGAACACAACAGTTTATAGATGAAAACGTCCAATGATTCATTAAAACATGGCATATGATAATGAAGAAAATCAAGCCCTTACAAATGGACCTATATGCCCCGGGCAAGGCATAAGGTGAAAATAGTGTACGAATTGTTTAGTTATTACAGACCAAAAATAGGAAATTGTTCAAAGATAAATTACTGGTTGATGAAAGTGATGGGAATAAAGTCCTTTGTTTCCCAGTTGCTTAATCCTCCTTCGACGGTTGGAAAGATCCAATCTTAAAAGTTGTCTTCTTCATCATCATCTTCTAAGGCATTAATTCCATGGTGAGTGATTTTTACGGGTGGTCCTCCAGCCTTGGAGCGACGCATAGCTTTCTGGTCAGCAGTAGTAAAACCTAGTCCGAACTTGTCCATCTTATGGGGAAAATTAGGCAGTTGCCCCCACACTGTACTCCTTCCTTCTTTGATTACAGCCTCTGCATCCTTGAGAGATGCCATCCTAGACACAAGCTTGGAAATAATAGGCACATCAATCATTGTCTTCGCAACTGCGACTTCAGGAGAAACTTCCTCAAAATGTTGGAAAGGCGTTTCTATGAACTCGCCATCCAACTCCACATAGCGGAAGGAGTTGAGGTGAATTATCATGTACTCTTCCTCGCCGTGCACCATTATAATATTACCCTGAACATGATACTTTAGCATTTGGTGTAAAGAGGAGGTAACTGCCCCGACATAGTGGATCCACGGCCTTCCCAACAAACACGAATATGATGGACGAATGTCCATCACATAAAAGGTGGAGTTAAAAATTTCTGTGCCCACTTTGATAGGAATGTCAACCTCTCTGTGAACCATTCTTTTGGACCCATCAAAGGCCCTAACCACGATATTACTTAGCTTTAGCACTAACCCTTCACAGTCCAAACGGTCTAACGCTTTCTTCGGTAGCACATTCAAGGATGAACCAGTATCAACTAGGACATGGGAAAGGGTTGTTCCCCTGCATTCTACTGAGACATGCAGCGCGTCATTGTGCTTCCTTCCTTTAAGGGTCAAATCAGCATCGGAAAAACCAAGACCATTATCAGCAGTAAGGCTGGCCACGCACTCTTGAAACTGGTCAGCCGAAGTTTCTTGAGGCACTTGTGCCGTCTTTAAAAATTTGATCATGGCCTTAGCATGGGCCTCAGAGCAGAGTATAAGAGCCAACATGGAGATTTTGGAAGGGGTCTGCCCTAGCTGTTCGACGATGTCGTAGTCGCTCTTTTTGATTATCTTTAAGATTTCTTCCATTTATTTCTGGGTTGTCTCGGGGACTACCACAATTCGAGCCTTCATCCTGACAGGCGCTTCTAGTATCCCCTTACCCTTATCGGTAGTATCAACGGATGGTCTAACTTCAGGAGTATCCAATTCTTCAATTATCCGGCCTTGCACAGATGGCTTAACAGGCACAAAAGCTTTCGAGGGTCCGAAGACTGCTCGTGGGGGAGCAATCTCCGGAGAGAAAATCCGTCTGCTGCGAGTTATCTTGCTTGTTCCCGCAATGTTCCCTATATCAGGGGTTTCATCATCAGAATTCTCTTGGACTGATTCAATCTGTTTGATACCATGATATTGTTAAGATGTGATGTTGATGGTATTATGATATGATGATTAATGATGATGCATGTCCAAATATATACATGACATGTTTATAGTAATTATGTTGTTGGTGTCATGAACGGTGAGAAGAGGGACCAATGTGTATGTGTTGTTATTGTATGTTGAGAGTCCATGCATTTATGTTGTCTGAACTTTAGTTATTTATGATGAGCCTTGATCCTATGGTGATGGATCGGGTGCGAGTAGCTAATTCCTATAATGGGGAATTAGTGAAGCATTACATATCATGATGGTGGCAATTTGGTGTGCTCCAATTCCAAGAGGGAATCGATTCTATGATGGGGATCATGGAGTGAAATGGACCTAAGTGTTCATAATTTGGTACCATATGCATGTTGAGTCATATGTTGTGTACATTTGGTGATTATTTTTGGTGTTCTGATGTGTGGATGGGAATACTTGATATGTTTATGTTGTTGTAATTGGATTGTGATAAACACTTGAGTTAATTCTTATGTTGTTTATGTTGGACTTAAAGACCATTTATGTTGTTGAGATTTCTAAGTTGTTTTGAGTTGATTGTTAAAACTCTTTTCACTCATGCTATGAAATTAACGTTTATGAGACTAATTGTCGTAAGTTGCAATATTATTGTTAATTGTTTTATTAATGATTTTGCTGCGGTGACTGCTTAAATTATTGGGTGAGCGTGCAATGACAGGTTATGAACATATTATTATATGAATATGTGATACCAATTAAATGAGTTGGGTGTCGTGTAAACTTCTCAGGTATGGTTCAAATGAGTTGGATGTCGTTTAAGCATCCCAATTACAAATGTGTGCCTTTGAACTATTCTGTTGAAACCCGTGTTACAGAGTAGATCATGTGTTTTTATATGTGTGACACCCTACATGGTTGTATTTATAATTAAATTATACGATATGAAATTCTGGCACTTGCAACACATGTTAATACTGATGACCCAATCATCAGAACACAATGTCAAGACAAATGTTATGACATCTGTTCCTGATACAGAATAATATCAGACTGTAAAATAAATTGTTGAATGATAAATAACACAACAGGTTGTTAATCCAATTGAGTGCAATGTCACCTACTCTGAGGGCTACCAAGCCATGAAGGAAATTCACAATGATAATACTAGTTCAAAGTCTAAACAGTTCTAGTTTAAAACTTCTCGCCTAATCACTACCTTGTGAAACTTATACCTAGAAATCACCATCTAGATATGAGATCCCCCTCTCACTTCCAATCATAGGAGAGATACCTACATCCATAAACCTCGTGACTAGAATTGAAACCAACTAGAAGTTTACACTTCAAATGAACAATACTCAACTCCTTGCTTAAAAGCTCATGAGTGAGAACAATACTTATTCTTGCTTAAAATCTTCAACCAAGAACAATAACTTGATAAAAAAATCAAGTAACAATAACTTGATAAACTATTAAGTAACAAACTATCTACCACACTATATCAAAAGATACGTGGGTGACTTACAAAGAACACAAGAGACTCTCAAAACCTAAGATTTAGACTTCCTCTAATTTTACAATAGTGAAAAATTAAATTACATTAGGTCTAAGGTTCTCTTTAAATACCCCTAAGCAGTCCACGGGCTTCGAAATATTCACCCAAATATTCCTTAATCCACAATCTGAGGGCTGCACTAATTATGCAAAAAAATCTCCTTAAATCTTGGAACAATTCTTCAAGTATCCTAAATTGTCTCAACATCCATTTTTAGAAACTTTAACACTATTGGAGATTTGATTCATTTGTTCCAGATTCAATCCTATTGACCTGCGCAAATAATGAGATATATCCAAAAGAGATATAACAAAATAAAATCAAATCTGTCATGATTTAAAACAGTCTGTACTGATATTCTGGTTCAGGATGTTATGACATTCTTCAAAACATATGTTCTTCAATTTAAGCTCATACTCTACTGTATTAGTTTGACCAAGATGTTATGACATCTTGCTCAGGATCTGTCATGAACCATGTCTTAGCAAAATTGTTGCCAATCCTAAAACCATGGATAAAACAATCTCCCTCTTTGGCAAATTTGGGCTAAAACAACCTTTTTCACAGTAAACCTAGAGATAGGAATAAAACCCTAAACAAAAACACAAGTTACATGTTAAAACATGTGAACTTTGTACATGAGAAAGAAGATAGCTTATTGTTTCAGATCTATCCAAGTTACTCTCCCTGTCACCCAGAACAAATTATCCCCCTCAAAGGGAAAATCCAAATAACCAACAGAAGCACAAGAAAACTAACATGAACTCAACCTTGAACTATCAAAGTTCAAGACGTTAGGAGAACATGCAATAGAAGCAAAACATATAAGTCAGAGCACAAGACACAACAACACTCATAACTCATAACACAAGACACAACAAGGACATCCTGAAAACAACCACACCAGAAGTAGCAGCAGAAACAGAAACAAGACATACAATCATCCTTCCCCTAAAATGTTGCATATAGCAAGCAACAACACTAGACTAGAATCACTGACATTTTTCTCCCAGTTTTTAACCAAAAATTGACAAAAGATGAGTAAAAAGATATTGAAACAAAAGAACCAACAAAAAGAAAACAGACTTACCCAAAGAGATAAAAACTAAGACTCACCCAAAGAGACAAAAACTAAGACTCACCCAAAGAGACAAAAACTAAGACCCAAAGAAAATGGAAACTAAAAAATAAGACTCAACTGAAACAAACACATATTTTATTTTATATTTTTTATAACAGAAAGCAGACAATAACTATCCAAACTTGCCTCCTGAGTCAATGAAATTGACCCAATCTTCATCAGCATTGGAATCTGAATCATGTATTTGCACATGGATTTTCTTGAGGGACTTCATCTTGGTTATAGATGTTTCCCTATCCTGGATGCTCCAGTAGATGTTCCAACATTTTTCACAATATCAGACTCAATCTTCTTTGAACCAGAACTCATGTCCTTCTTGGTTTCCAGCAACTGGATCTTCTCTGTATAAGCCTTTTTGGATGATTTGCTCATGTTGAAATGCAGCTTGTGAGGATGGTGAGGTAGTAAGGTATTTAAGTACAAGGAGAGTTACCTTGATTATAACGAAACCTTGCTTATGATGACAAACCAGTCAATGAGAGTGTTTTTGGAAGGAGATAAAATCAACCTTAATAACAGTACCCAACTCACCATAGGAGAGAGACACAATTTTGTTCTAATTTCTCTCTTTCCATGATTTGACTATAGGAGAAATGTTGCAACATTTGAAATGACATTCTCTATGTCATTGAAAAGTGTTTCTCCTGAATTTTCACGCATCACAAGATGAAGAGATAATATAGGCACACCGCCCACACTATGAATATTGTAAATCTTTAGCAATGAAAATTACCAAATCACCTTTCACATTCTCAAAATAACTTGCACCTCAAGTCTTGGTAAAAATACTTCCTATAGCTTCTTAGACATACCAAGCCTAGAAGAAACCATATTTTCTTGAAGCAGAACCCCTTGACAACATAAATGAGCTTTGTCCTACAAACTAATAACCTTGAAGCTATCAACTTTCTACAGTACAATATCATGACATCCTGTTGGACATTGTATTCTTTAAGAAGCCACAAAATTGAGAGCACAAACTTCCTTCATCATTATCCATAGTCTTAGGTAAAGACTAGAATACAAAAATTGACTTATTGCTGAACTAAGAAACAAGACTGTATCTCAATAAGAAACATCCTCTATTAACACAAACTCCATTGTTCTTTGTAAATCAAACTTGTGCCTATAACTTTACTCCAATAAACAAGGTCTCAAACACAAAACTTAACATAAACTCAGAATTAGACAACACATCTCTGATTGTGAAGAAAGTCTCAAAGAATTAATTCCTTTAAACAAATAAAGCTTAAGAGATATATTTTTTGGCTTGAGATCTCTTTGATTCAGTTCCTGCTAGCTCTTTAGATTTTGCCAAATTTTTTGGAGAATCAACCTACTGAGATGATGTTCCAATATCTGTCTGGAAATCTCTCCCTATCTTAATGAACCAATCACCGAGTTTGGTGCTGAAGTTAACATCACTAAAAGTACTTCTTTCAGTAGATTAAATCAGAAGCATACCTTGTTCCCCTTTTTAAGTAATAGATAAGAACCTTTGAAGACTTCATATATGATAGATTTTTCTTTGCTATTGACCACAAAGGAAAATCACACACACACACACACACACACACACACACACACACACACACACACACACACACACACACACACACACACACACACACACACACACACACACACACACACACACACACACACACACACACACACACACACACACACACACACACACACACACACACACACACACACACACACACACACACACACACACACACACACACACACACACACACACACACACACACACACACACATATATATATATATATATATATATATATATATATATATATATATATATATATATATATATATATATATATATATATATATATATATATATATATATATATATATATATATATATATATATATATATATATATATATATATATATATATATATATATATATATATATATATATATATATATATATATATATATATATGTTTAAATCATGTTTAAATCTAGCCCTAAAACATAGAAAGAATCATGTTTAAATCTTTAATTTCACAAAAAAAGCAAGAAATCACAAATCCTAAAACCCAATTTCCATGCAGATTCTCTAAAGCTATAACTACATAAGAACCCACCTTTAATTAAGGGACATGATTAAGAATTTGTGATGAGATGGAGTGAAATATTCTTCTTTTCCTTGGTCCAAGCTCTTTGCTCTTCTTCTTCTCTCTACACTTTCTTCTTCTTCCTCTTACTAACAAAATGGAAATATGCTAGAATGAGAGAAGAGAAAATGTGATATAGAATGGTCTTTTGTACTTTAGTGGACAATTTACCATTTCTTCATATTATCAAAAATACCATATTTCAAAATTACCAAATTGTCCTTCTTACTAGTTAGTAAAGGTCCATCGAATTCAGAAAGAATTAAACTAATATGAGTTCACTAATTAAAACTGACAAATAATATAGCATATAAGAACTCAATTTTTCCAAACTGACAAGGAATAAAGTGTTTAAGAGGATATGAGGTATTACACCCTATCCCATGTAAAAAATATGATGAAATAAAGGTTATAAGATATAAGTTTTTACAACCAACTACTAAGTAATGAAAAATTCTTTGTATATTGTAATTTGTTGAGGCTTAAGGTTGAAAACCTTAAATACCCTTAAGGATGGTGGTTTTTTAGGAGTATTATGGGAGCTCATTTATACCAAGAGACTCTTTGACACTCATTCTAGTATAGTATTCTTGCTTACACTATAAGGGGATACTGGGACATTCCTTTATCCATGTGATTGTGATGTTATTTATATCATTCTGTGTTGGATTCATAAAATATTAGTTGGAGGGCCCAAAATTTCGGCACCTGAGAGGTGTGGCTACACATGAGAAGTGTGGCTAATAAAGTGATGGTGATTACTCATCCCCTAAAATGAAATATTTTATGAGATCAATAGATTTGAACATATAGGTAGAAGGATTGAAAAATCTAGTAAAATGATTCGGCATGGTAATGGAAATTAGGAGATATGACTGGAGTGTACCAGGATTTAAATTATAGGGGTTTCTCTTCACACCCTTAGTGGTGAAGAGCCACAATTTTAAAACTCAAAATTATCCTTCATTAATTTGGAAGTATACTTTTGTATGCATCCCAAATACACTACATCCATTCGTAAGTGAGCCACCCACCGCATTTTACAAAAGTTAGTCCGGAGATGCATCTCCGTAAAATTTACGGAATTATACTTCCGTAATAACCTTTAGACAATAAGAACCCTATCATTAATAAATTTGTCATAAATTAAACCATACCCTAAATTAATCCATATTATAGGTAATTTATAGTAAGCACACTATCATTAATAAATTTGTTATCAATTAAATCATACCCTGAATTAATCCAATTTAAAATCCATATATTAGAATCGATCCAGAATTAATAATCAAAGATCATTTTTAACAAATTACAAATCATAATACAAATATTATCAAAATAGAAGTAGAATGGAACGACTAGGTATATCCGACCCTCTGTTGCTTCTCTACCTCATGAACTGCAAGACATTCTGTGCCCCAGATAAAATAGTCTCTTTAGTGACTCTGACAGGAGTGTCTTTCAGAAACTCCCCCCTCAATAACCGCTCTCACAATCAGCCCTTGCATGCTCATCCTCTAATATATCTTCATGAAATAGCCTAGGTGGATCTTCGTGTGTATCTGGTGTGAAGTTCCCTTTGGATTGGCTGTATTATGAAAAACAACATAAAGCTTGTTAAAGCTAGTTCTGGTGTAGAAGAGACACGTGTGGAACCCGATGTTCCAACATGTATTATGCAACGTTATGGTTTTGACTTATTGTATCAATATTCACTCTATAAAGAAGATCTATAGATTTAATATAAAGAGTTAATTTATATGTACCGGTGCAACATGTTGAACACGATGCTTCAACATGTGTGCAATATAACACCTGGTCTTAACCACAGACCATATGGATGTTGCTTGGTGCATACTTTCTGATTGGGATTGAATCATATTTGTTGCAGTTAATTTAACATTGTTTGGTTTATTCGTTTAACAATTGGAGCCGTTCAAATTAGATTTAAAATAGATTTAAATTTGAATTTGAAATATTACAAATCACATCTTTTTGTTGGAGACAGTTATAGAGAATATCATATCCAATAAAATCAACTATTTTCTTGACTAAGTCAAATTAGATATCTAAGGAAGAAAATCAAAGAAGAAATTTCTATATAAGAAGGCTCAGTCTCAAGGTTGAGACATGGAATTTGTGTATAAGGATTAATATCATTGTTCTAGGGTTTGAGTCTTTGTATCTTGTATTCCACACTAATTCCATAATAAGGGTTAGGGTAGAATATTTTTGTACACCACTATATTTTTCAGTAACTTGGCCTAGTTGTTGGTTTGTCTTAGTTGAGTTGTAATATTCAACATTCAATTGGGTTGTTATTGAAGTTGATCACTTAGGATTAGTGATTAAAATAAAGTGAGAGGGGTTCTAATATTTAAGGAGACCTCAATAGAAAGTTACTAGCATTATGCAGATGCATTAAACATCATGGGGTTGACGTTCATGGAAGACTAAGTGTGCTAATTCTAAATAGTGAATTTCCTTTCTTGGGTAGAGTGCTCTCCAGATGTAGGTGTTGTTTTCACCATGTTGTGTTACTAATATCTGGCGTTATTTACTACTTTTACATTGACTCTGCATTACTATCCATCAGTGTGTTATATCTGGTTTAACTTGTTGGACTAGTTGTTCCAATGTCGTGTCCAACATTTGTCCCCTCAAGAAGAGACTTTCAATTTGCATCAGAGCAGGCACCCTATTCAGTTTGGGTGAGCTCTGGGGAGGATACTTTATGTTTAAAGGAACAAGACTAAAGATGGAGGTTTAGTTAACATGTCACCTATTTTTTATTACATAAATTATGACTAATGGAAAGCCGTGATGGTTGCTTTCTTAAAATCCATAGGTTGCAACATTTGGAAGATTGTGTTTAAAGGTTGAAAACATCATGTGATCACTTCTCAAGATGTTTCTACAAGCTTAAAGCCTAAAAATGATTGGGCCAAACCTAAAGATGAAGAAGCTCTTGGAAATGACAAAGCCCTTAATGTTATATTCAATGGTGTTGATAAGAATATATTAAGACTATTCAAGACTTGTACTGAAGCTAAAGAAGCTTGGGAGATTTTAAAGACTGCTCATGAAGTCACATCCAAGGTTAGGATGTCCAAACTCCAGCTCTTCACAACTGAGTTTGAAAATATGAAGAAGATGAAATATGAATCCATATCTGACTTCAACATTAGATTGCATGATATAGCCAACGATTCTTCTTCTTTGGGAGAAAAGATGTTAGAAGAAAAGCTGGTAAGAAAGATCCTCAGGTATTTACCTTAGAAGTTTGACATGAATGTGACTTCTATAGAAGAATCCCAATAATTAAGCACCTTGAAGGTCGATGAACTCATTGGGTGCCTAAAAACCTTTGAATTTTCTCTAAATGGAAGATCAGAAAAGAAGAAAAAAGTGTATCTTTTATATCCAATACTCAAGAGAAGGTTGATCAAGGTGACATGGATTCTGAAGAAACTATTTCAGATGCTATATCTTTAGTTGGAATAAAGTTAAACAAAGCTTTGAGAAGGCTGGACAAACAATGGAGGATAAATTGTTAAGACAAGGTGTCAGACATTAGTCCTCAAAACAAGAATAAAGATGAAGACAACAATATAAAAGGAAAGGGTCCTAAATGTTATGAATTTGAAATACAGTCATATCAAATATGGATGTCCTACCTTCCTAAAGAAACAGAAAAAGGATTCTCAATCACTTGGTCAGTTTTTGATAGGGAAGAAGAAACTGCAAACTCAGTGATGGATTTCACTGGGAAGTGTGTCAAATGTTGAAGGCATGTTTATAGAAGACTCTAATATTTCATATGGTATTTTGCACTCAAAGTGGAAGGAAGCTTGCTTGTAAGAGGAGAACAATAATAAAATCATAGGTACACTTCAAAAGGAAAAGAGATGTTGAATTTAACCATTACAAGTCTGAAGAAGAAGTAGTTTTACTAAACTCTAAAATTGAAAAATATGATTTAGTATGTACGTATGATGAACAAGGGTTCAAATATTCTAGATAAAATAGTGGAGGTAGGAAATATGTCTAGAAATCATAAGGGAATGAGTTTTGAATCCAACATGATCAGGAAAAACAAAATCCCCTCCGAGAAGTTTATTTCTCCTAATAAGACTGAGGTTCTTATGTTAGACCACATGTCCCAGCATCAAGATCAACATGTGTCCCCTCATCACAAAAGTCACAAGAACTTATCTTGGAGATGTACTCACTGTGGTAGATATGGACATATAATGCCTTATTGTTACAAACTATATGGCTATCCTCAATCCTACAATAAGTAAAGAATGAAGAGAAATAATGGTAAGAAGGTTCAAGGGAAGAAGGAGTGGAAGCACAAAGTTGCTTACACACCTCGTAAAGAACCATCAATAGATGATAGGGATATTAATAGTGAATATTCTAGACCCATGGTTAATGAAAATATGTATCTTGAAGAGTTGAAGCTCCTATCTAACTGTTATGATGGAACTTGAGGAATAAACACGGGAATAAGCAAACTGATGAGTTCAAGTGTTCCTAATCCTTATGATGTGCTGGTGGTAGAAGAATTGTCTACTAGCTTGATCAACAAGAGTCAACAGTGTGATCAAGATCTGAATAGTATTATCAACTAGGAGTGTCATGTAGAGAAGCAAGACAAGATGCCTAACAAGATGTTTCTACATCTCACTCATTATTTTTAATGACCATATATGGACTATAAGATAATGAATCAAGGCATTATCATTGAAGGGAAGGCCGATGGTTAGGCTTGACGTACTCCCTACATTGAAAAACCAGTAGTGGTTCAAAAGAAGAAGCAAAAGAAAGATGAGAATTATGGTATAATTGGTGTTGCTTCTCATATCTCAAGAGTTCTGATCAACCAAAAACATGATAGTATGGTTGATGTTGATGTTCAGCTAAGTCGCTTAAGCCTTTGGTGTAACACCCTTCTAAACCCCACACATAATTTACGAATAATTCAATTAGAAATCACCATGCAAGGGTGCCACATCGTCATAATAAAAACAACATAAACCAATCATGCTCCGTAACACGGGTTACATCAATAAAAATACCAACTTCTCTTAATATACACCTTTATGGTGTTAATCCAACATTAACACGTCTTTAAAAACAATGCTACAAAATCATCATCAAAATAATATTCTCAATTGTCAACTTATAACATTTAGCCTTATCAAAAAATTGTGATTAAATTAGTTCAACATCTAAAACCCTTATAAAGCATACCAACATAAACAAAACGTAAAATCCAATCAAGCATTCTCGACCCGGTGTTACATATCCGAGCAAGGCACCTCTAAATTAACAGTAACTAATAAATACTCTAAAAAGCTATCTTCATTACTTCAGCAAGCTACTCCTGAGTATCTGCGTATTATCTACTTGGAGGAAACATTCAAATAGAAAGGGTGAAAAATCATAATTATTATAAAAGCTATAAGGAAAAGATTAGTATTGCAACCCACATCATTATTACAACAACATAATATCATCATTATCAACAATTCATGATTTCATACATACAATCTTCATCAAAGAAATCAACATGTAATCAACTAATCATAACAACCAATCAACACATCTCATGTCATCAATAAATTATGCAATTTTACATAAATGTTATGTACGACAATGACTCAATGCATGTGGTACCATTTATGAACACCTGGTTCATGTCTCTCCTTGATCCCCACCATAGGATCAATTTCCTCTTAGAACCAGAGCACACCAAAATCACTACCATCACCATAGGTAACACTTCACTAAACCCCCAGACAAAAGATCTAGCTACTCGCACTCGAACCATCACCATAGAAAATGAGACCACAACATAAGTTAGACCATAAGTTCCACAACATGGATGCATGATTCACAACATGCAACAACAACAACATCACATATGTTCAACCATAGCTAGTCAAATACATCATCAACAAAATAATCATCATTGCACTACATGTATATATTTGATCATTCACATCATTAAGCCATCATTGCAGTTCCATCATCAATATCAACATCATAGCAACATATAACAACAACAATCAAGTTTCATCAATTGCAACAAGTCATCATAGCATACAAAACATATAATAAGCCAATTCCAACAAACATCGACACAAAATAAATGCTTCAAATAATTCATCCAATTCTGTCAAGATACAACTCTGTGTGTTAGCTTCCCAATGCTTCAAACTACGCATCAATCAAAGTCACAAAACTCCAGTTATGACACATTTAAGTTTCCTGCCAGACTGCTCGCTTGACCCTCGCCCAACGAACATGGTGGCAAAATCCCCGCCTGGAGCTCGCTTGGAGCTTGCCCAGCGAAATGAGAAATCAAGTCCCTTTATTATTTTCTTTCCCTACAAAATGAGCTATCAAGTCTCTCTCTGCTGCGCTCTCCCGGTGAAACCCTGGAGAATTCCTTGCCTCTGCCTTTCCCAAGGCTCGTCCGTCGAAACTGCACGAAACTGCAATTCCTAGAATGCGATCACTCTGTTCCAGACCTCTCCAAGGTCGAATTTCATGTATAATAATCATCCAATATGCACCGTCTTTACCAGGTGTAATACGGTGGAAGAACTGACTTTTTGGTTTTATCCAAATGTGTGGATAGCTAGAGTCGCCATCGACTTTTCTTTTATCCAATGTTTAGGAAATTTGAAAAAAACAGGAAAGACCTTTGATAGATTTTGAGTTCGGGGGGTAAGTTATGAAAAGGGAAGGTGTTAGCACCCTTTTCATCCGTAGTTATCTACGGGCTCTTAATTGCTTAGCTCACTTTTGAAAATCTTGCTTTGTGTGTGTGATTTGTTTGAAAATATTTTGAAATCGCTAATGTAAGGTTGAATTTGTAATGATTCTTGTATCAATCCTTAAGAATGTATACAAAGTGTTATTTTTGAAAATATTTGTTTGAAAGTGTAGTGTGAAAAAAAGTTTTGAGAAAAGTTGTGAGCAAGCAATTAAGAGTTTCTTACCCACTAAAGTCTTTCTTATTCTTTTCCTTCTTCTTTAGAGATAGTACTATCATTACCATTAGTTGGTAGTTAGCCCTATCTATTGGATGTGAAGGAACAAGCATAGGGTCATCGTATGGTCATCGAAGGCAACAAGTAAGGATACTTTAGCAATTGTATCGAAGGGACTATCATCATTTTGTAGGCAACTCAAAGGGACTAGATCATTTTGTAGGCAGCTCGAAGGGTCATCGGGGGATTATGATCTTTATTCGAAAGGGACATGATGATTTGATCGAGGGTCTTTTTCTAAAGTTTCCCCATTTTCGAGGGACGTGACCAATATTCGTAAGGCAGCAAGAGAGGTTACCCTAGAGGTGTAAGTGTGTGAAGTGTATTGATTCAGTTACTTATCTTGAATATTAGGGTTTTCTAGATTATTTTTAGTCTTGCCACGTAAACCATAGTTACTAGCAGTTAAATATGTGCATAAAAATAAAGTGCGAATATAGTGTCCTAATCTATTACATGGCTTTGGGAGAGGTACATAAGTATAAAAATTCGTGAGAAAGTAAACCTACACTATTACATCCTGTGAGCAGTTACATAATTAGGAAAAAAATGCGAGAAAAGAAATCTATGCTATTACAATTAAAGAATGTAACCTATACAACTTTATATGAAAATTAAATAGCAAGATGAAAGAAAATAAGAAAAGAATGTTAAAATGTTTTATGATTTTTTTGTAGAAAATAATTTAAGTTAATAATAGTAATTAAAACCTAAATCCTAATTAATTTTACTGTTAAGAAAAAAAGCCAATTTAATTAATTAGTAAATAAAAAATATAAGAAAAAGTTAATTACTAACTAAAACCCTAATCCTAATTTGTTAGTTATTAAGAAAAAATATTAGGTTAGTGAATTGTTAATTAAAAAATAATTAAGAAAGAAAAATAGGAAAATTGGGTTAGAAAAATAGGGTGAAAAAAAACTGCACGGGGTGGGTGTTGAACCCACGCCCCCTTGCTTCACAAACTGCACTGCTTGCCATTAGGCCAAGCGCCTGTTGGTGTTTGAAAATAGGAATTGAATAATATACATGAAACCTGCGCGTTAGTTTGAAAAATAACAAAAAAAAAATTGTGAGACGCAGGGATTGAACCCACCCCCTTCCTGTTACATGCCTCCGTCTCAACCAACTGCACTATGATTCAATTATGTTATACAAGACAAACCAATAAATAAATTATAAACAAGTGAGCCGGAGAAGTGCCGGAGCCCTAGCTCTGATCGTCTTCTCCGTTGAGGTCATTCTTCAACCTGCAAAAATAACGTGCGTTAGAGATTAAAAAGGACCCTATCCCCCTAATTCGACCCTTGTGAATCCAATGGAGACATTCTTTTTGGCTAATCCAACATGTACAGTGAGATATGATCAAAACAAAGCAAAATGGTGCAATAATGGTGATGAAGTATTCTGGCATCATTGGCCTCATGCAAGGGATAAAATCTACGCTATTTTATCTCAGGAACACATTGAAACTGTTAGTTTAAATCAAAGCCTCATAAATATCAAAATATGAATTTCATAACATATGTGTAATACAGTGGGAGAACTGACTTGGGTGTTTTGTGTTTTATCGCAATTGTTGCGGATAGCAAGAGTCGCCACCGACTTTTCTTTTATCCAATAAAGGAAAGGGTGAAAAGAACAGGAAAGACCTTTTGAGAATTTTCTTGAGTTCGGGGGGTAGGTTATGAAAAGGAAATGTGTTAGCACCCTTTTCATCCGTAGTTATCTACGGGATCTTAGTTGCTAGCTCACTTTGAAATTCTTTGTTTGAAATGTGTTTGTGATTTTTTTGAAAGTATTTTTGAAAAATGACTTTGTTTAGGAGAATTTTGTAATGATTCTCGTCTCTATAAGAATGTATACAAAGTGTTTACTTTTGAAAATATTTTATTAGAAAGTGTTGGTATGTTTGAAAGATGTTTTTGAAAATGGTTGTGAGCAAGCAACTATGAACGTTCTACCTACTAAAAAAGTCTGAGTTCTTTTTCTCCTCTTTTAGATATTGCTATCTTACCATTGATTTGATAAGAAGCCCTATCATTGGATGTGAAGGGACAGGCGTGGGTCGTCGTATAGTCATAGAAAGCAATATTGTCGAATACCTTAGCAATTTTTTGTAAGGGTCTAAGATCATTTATAAAGGCAACATTTGAAGGGTCATCAAGGGACTATGATCTTGTTTTTGATTGTTTTTGCTAAAGTATCCCACATTTGTGTAACATGACTATTTTTATCTTAGGCAACAAGTGAGGTCAACCCTAGAGGTGCAAGTGTGCAAAGTGTTTATTTTCATGCTCTTTGTCTTTGAATTAGGATTTTTTACTTGTTGATTTTATGTCTTGCCATACAAATCCTAATTACTAACATTTATATTGAAAGCGATAAATTGCGGAAATGTAAAATTCTACGCTATTACATCATTTGGGAATGAGGGTACAAATTTACAAACATGAAATGAAATCAAATAAACCCTAATTTACTATTACAACAATATATAATATTGAAAGATAAAATATGCAAAAATATAAAGGTGATGTACAAGAAAATAAAAATGTTTTTGTTTGAGTTTTTGTATAAAAGGTTTAATATTAACCTACTAAAGAAGAAATTAACTAATTAGTCTAAGTTAATCGAAGAAAACTAAAACTAAATTAAGTTAAGAAAAGAAATTAAATTAGTTAAGGAAACTAATTTTTTAGGGTTTTATATGAAAAGTTTTTTTAATGAATATGAAGAAAGAAATTAATTAATAAAAATTCCTACAATCTAAATAAAAAGAAAATTAAAATAAAAACTAAGTCTGTATTAATTAAAAGAAAAGGAATTTATTAAGGAAACTGTTTTTGGATTTTTTTTGTTTATTTTAGAAGAGATAAGATAAAAATATGCTAAATATACAAATGATAAATATAAAATATTTTTTATATTATTTTTGATTAATAAAATATTAATAATAATAATAATAGTAATAATAATAATAAAATTAATAATGAAAATAAAAATATAAAAGAAAATAAAATAAAAAAATAAAAAATAAAAAGTCAGGAGGGTGTAAAAATGATTTGGCGTGTATGTGTGTAAAACTGTTTTTTGTTTGACTTTAGGCCCAAAGTGTTTTTTTTTTGTAATCAGAAAAACAAAAAATAAAAATAAAAGAGTTGGGCTGTGTGGTGTTATCAATGCAGGGTGTGAGGAAAAAGCAAAATGACTAGGCCCAAGGGAGGGAGGCCCAAACGCGCATTGGAAGTCACAAAAATGATGTGAAAAATGCCAAAAGGACCGCTGGGACTAGAACCCATGTCACAAGGGTAACATGCGTGCGCTTTAACCACTAGGATGGTGATACATCCGTTTATTAATACAAAACCATAAATATATATTACAAAATCAATCCTAGGCCTGTGTCATCTTCAACCTCGCGCCTGACTTTTAACATGATTTTTTTTTAAACCTGTAACTTCTTCATCTCTTAGCCATTTGCAAAAATGTAAACATCAAACTTGTTCCAAATTTCATCACGATTCCAGAAATGTAAATAACTAGAGCTATAAATCAAAGATGAATGAGAATTTCTAATGATACCAAATTTTGACCTAACTTTTTCAGAAAGTTCAAATCTAAAATTCTCTCTACTCAGGCAACATAAATGAATTCTAAGGACATGGTTAGCTTCAGGGCTATGATGTCTACATTTTATCTTTGAAAATGGAAAGCTAACAATGCCTATATGAATATTTCAAAAGTAAGAAAATTTACGTCAAAATGGACTTCGTGTTTTGAGTTTGAGCTTGTTTCAAGGTGTTGCAATGATCAGGTTAGCTTTCTTGAGTCCCTAGGAAGCTAATGCAATGCTTAGCTTGAATAGAGAGTAGTTGAAATGGTCTAGAGAAGTCCAACTACAATGCTCTGTTTTTGGTTATGGAAGATAAGGAAGATGGTGTTACAGTTATGTTGCAGGTGTTGGGATAGCCTCTATATATGTGTTAGAAGCTTTGTGATTGATTAGAACTAAAAACACACTAGTAGATTTTGTGTTTGAGGTTTTCTGTCCAGAAATGACAACAATGGAGGTTTCTATATAAATATGACTTTTTAGGGAGTTTTAGTGAGTTTAAGGGCTTGCAAAATCACGTGTTATGTTGTAAATGGTGTCTCTATTTATAGAGAAGAGGTTTGGAAGCATGGAGAAATCAGAAGTACAAAATCACATGTTTGTGGATTTTGACTTGTTTTTGAAGCAACATGGACAAACATGGTTTCAAGGCTAGGTATAGTGGTTGAGCACTTTAAACATACTTATTATGAACTTATAGAGGATGCTTGTGCAGAAATAACAACTACAAAGCTCAAGGTGAGTGGACTTTGTGATTAAAGCCACTTTTCCAAAATGGAAGTGTGAACTTTTTTTGATTAATGGCAATTTGGTTTGGATAATGGTTCAATCACTTGGATAATGGCTCAAATATTTGTGTAAACCATTAATTATGGAGTGAAACATAAGTTAGAAGTCTACAAAGAAATATTATGTAGCATGGCTATGGATTTGGTCAAGTATTCTTCATGAAAAATGCCTTGTAATTCAAGTTTGAAACTCTAACTTCATCTCTTCGATTCTCCTAGCTCAAGAATGATCACAATGAGTTCTTGGACATTTTGGAAATCTTGGAACATCCTCTACAACCTTAATTTTTTTCATTTTTGAACAATCAATTTGGGACTATGTGAAAAATTTCCATGAAGTTAGGTCAAAAATCTGCCTAAACTAGGTCAAATTTTCACTAAGTGTTTAAGAAAAGTGCACGACTTCATGGATTCATAACTCAAAATCTAAGAATTTCTAGGACTTGATTAGTAAATAAAATATGTATATCACATAAAGATCTAAAACTTTCATGTTGTAAGTTTTCTTTGAATCATCTTTCATCTTGGTGAAAAGTTGGCATGAAGTCATGAAAAAAATAAGACTTAAAACACTTAGAAAATTTTCTAAGTCATGAAAACTTTGACTTTTCAAAATGACTTTTGACTTTCTTGATTTATTGATGATCAAGTTTCATATTTTTGAATATCTTTATGAAATTTGATCTTTGAAACTCAATTTTGATCAAAAGGTCAAAGTTTGACTTTTGGTGTATCAATTGACTTTTTATCAGTTGACTGAATTTCAACTATCAATCAATTGTACTTGAGAAATGATTTGAGCCATGAAATTAGGTCAAGAAATTGTACTTGAATCCTTGATATTTTGCTTCAAGATATTAGATCATGTATTAGGTCAAAAACCCTTGATCAATCAAATACAATCAAAACCCTTATTTTGACCATTTTGCCCTTTTGATGATTTGAACAATTTTCTTAGAGAATTATGATCCCAACTTGATCAATTGACACATATAACTTCAAAATGTTGATATTGGTCAAAAATATTGAAATTTGACTGTAGACTGAACACACTTGACTTTTTATGCAATATAGTTGATTTTGGGCCATCTAATCAATTAACTGAGCAATTTTGAGATGCAAGACTTGAAACTTTACACGAGCATTATTTAAGGTCCATAATGATCCATGAAAGTCAATTGAAGTACTAAAAGTCCAATTGTATTTATGAAAAACAAACCCTAATTTAAGGCATTATTGTTAAGGAGATGGCTTGACCTAGTCAATACTTGTGTAAGCTTGAACCATTGAAGATATTTGTGAGAAATGTCTTGAGAAAAGAGAGGGAAAATTTTGGGGTACAATAGCTGCCCCTGTTAAATCTTATTAAACCTGAAGAGTTAGATTGGCGGGTCCGCCTTTCGTGACTTGAAGGTGGAAGATGATTGAACACTAGAGTGCCCAGAAATTTGCACTTGATGATGTGGTAGTTGATTGTGTCGGGAATGGACTTAAAGATGCCATTTGGAGAGGTGATAAAGAATTTGTCGGAGATGGGATTACAGACGCCATCCAGAGTGACTGTTGTTAGAAATTTGGAAGAAGTATAAGAATAAATCTTTGGTCGATTTATACTGAAAAAGTAGATGTCTTTTGCCTGTTTTAACTGGAAAAGATAAATCTAACCAGAAGAGGTCTGTTGTTTGGAGACTTCACTGGGGAATAATCCTAACCAGAAGAGGTATGTTGATTGCCTGTCTTTAACTAGAAGAAGTAAATCTAACCAAAAGAGGTCTTCGTCTGCCTGTCTTTAACTAGAAGAAATAAATCTAACCAGAAGAGGTCTTCGTCTTCCTATCTTTAACTGGAAGAAATAAATCTAACCAGAAGAGGTCTGTTCGCCTGTCTTCAACTGGAAGAAGTAAATCTAACCAGAAGAGGTCCATTGATTTCCCGTCTTTAACGGGAAGAAGTAAATCTAACCAGAAGAGGTATGTCGATTGCCTGTCTTTAACTGGAAGAAGTAAATCTAACCAGAAGAGCTCTTCGTCTGCCCGTCTTTAACTGGAATAAGTAAATCCCACTAGAAGAGGTATATCGTTTTCCTGTCATTAGCTGGATGTATTAAATCTAACCAGAAGAGGTCTTTGTTTGGTCGATTGATTTTCCCTGAAAGGAAGAGGGTTAGTTGCATGCAGATGTATGCATGGCATAATGATGTTCTCAAAATAAATGAGATTATGCTATATGCATTTGTCATGTATGTGCTATGATGTATGAATGTTATTGAAATGTATCTTTGTCTAGGAAAATAAATCCTTGAAAAATGCTGGGGAGTGTTGGGAAGCAAAATTCCAGACTACCGCTGGAGATGAAGATTATGTGTGTCTTTGACTTTGTTTAGGGTGTTCCACTGGGGATTCCTGTCTCATTGTTTTGAGGAAATCCTGTTGGGAATGTTGATTTCTGTTTGGAGAATAGAGTTCAGGAACCTTTGGTTGTCCATCGCTCTACTGGGGAATTTAATTCTTATTTACCCTGACTAGGGATAAAAGAGATGGTTAAATTTTCGTCTTGGAGAGGATAGTAGACTGGTAACTGGTCGAAATCCAGGCTTTGCAACAACTTTTTGGGGAGGATGAAATTAACTGTTATTTGGTCGGATTCCAGGCTTTGCAGCAACTTACTGGGGATAATATCAACTTTGCTGGGGACAAGGGGTTTTGTCTGTTGATTTGTAACAGTTTGAGAAAAGACTCGTGTTGGGGAATCTGTAGTTTGTTGGGGAAATAAACCCTGTTGAGGAGAATATTTTGAAGACCTTATTGGGGAGATGAATTATTTTGGGGAGAATTTCACAAAGTTTCTCTCTTTTTTTTAGTTAAGACCAACTCAACTGGGGAGAGGGTTTTCAGGAGATTATAATTTGTGGGGATAATCTTATTGAAGCAACATTGTGGGGATATCCCAATTACATACATTTGTTAGTAGTTAATCATGTTCATATGCATATGTTCATTAAATTTTAAACATTAGTCACTTTTGCACTCAAAACAGAAAAAATACAAAAAGTTTGCACTTCGAAGTATATTTGTATTGATGTTTTGCCTATAAAAAACCGTTTTTTGTATAAGGAGACATAAATCCTAGTAAGAGGAAATCGTCGAAAGAATGAAAGGGATACAAAGTGAAAACAAAAATAATATCCATGTGGAAGTAATCTCATTGGGTTCCAACTCTGATATTGCCCCTATGTCTTCGAACATCATCCCTTGCTGTTGAAAGAAGTTGATTGAATTGATCTTATACCATTGAACTTGGACCTTAGTAATAAAGTCGGCTGTAGTGATTTCACGGGACATAGTCATACGCCTTGATCCTTAACTTTTTCCTGGACCGCCCTTTCGGGTTTTCAGCCCACCAGGATACCCCTTTTTTCCCAAGTCGCCCTTTCAGGTTTTCGACTTGCCGAGTGTATAATATTTTGTATATATCTCTAACTTTTTCCCGAACCTTTTTGATTCGCCGGGATGACATTATTTTTGCCTAGGTATGTTAACCTAGCGGGTCATTTTTATGCGTAGTATTTTTTAACTATGTACGTCTTCACAAGATGCGGGAACTCTTCACCGTCCATAGTAGTTAGAATCATGGCACCGCCAGAGAATACTTTCTTAACAACAAATGGACCTTCGTAAGTGGGAGTCCATTTGCCCCTGGGATCGCCTTGAGGAAAAATGATGCATTTTATTACCAAATCGCCATTCTCATACACTCGAGGTTTGATCTTCTTGTTGAAAGCCTTGATCATACCATTTTGATACATTTGACCATGACAAACAGTAGCCAATCTCTTCTCGTCAATTAAGTTCAACTGATCCAACCTAGTCTGAGTCCATTCATCTTCGCCTAAGTCTGCTTCTTTCATAATCCTTAAGGAAGGAATCTGAACTTCCACAGGCAAGACAACTTCCATGCAATAGACTAAAGAAAAAGGGGTTACCCCAGTTGAAGTTCGAGCCGAAGTACGGTAGCCATGAAGAGAAAACAGTAGCATCTCATGCCAGTCTTTGTAGGTTACTACCATCTTTTGCACAATCTTATTTATGTTTTCATTGGCGGCTTTCACTGTGCCATTCATCTTAGGTATGTATGGAGAAGAATTGTGATGCTTGAGCTTGAACTGAGTCCAAAGTTCCGTAATCATAGCATTGTTGAGATTGGTTCCGTTATCAGTGATAATCCTTTCAGGGATGCTGTATTGACAGATGAGGTTATGCTTGATAAACCAGGCTACTACATTCTTAGTGACTGAGGCAAATGAAGCTGCTTCGACCAATTTGGTGAAGTAGTCCATGTTAACGAGGATGAAAAAATGTCCATAAGAGGCAATGGGCTTGATCTCTCCAATCATGTCAATGCCCCATATTGAAAATGTCCACGGAGCAGTCATGACATTCAAAGGAATTGAAGGCACATGAACCTTGTCGGCATAGATTTGACACTTATGGCAAGTCCTCGAGTGATGGTGACAATCAGTTTCCATAGTCAACCAATAATAACTAACTCTCAGAATCTTCTTGGCCATAGTGTGCCGGCTAGAGTGATTTCTAAATATTCCTTCATGCATGTCTTCCATGATTTTCTCTACCTCCTTCTTGTCTACACAACGGTGCAAAGTAGAATCATGGTTGCATTTGTACAGGATCCCATTGCTTAGGAAGAATCTAGCTGAGAACCTTCATAGGAATTTCTTGTCATTGATTGAGGCTCCTTCAGGATACTCTTGTGCTTCAAGATATATCCTTACTTCATGATTCTCCTCATCCGCGTCAATCTCATAGCAATGTGTTGGTTCTTCAAATCTTTCGATTGTAATTCTAGGAGCCTCATTGTCCCAATTAACCTTGAATATGGATGGCATTGTTGCTAAGGCATCTGCTAACTGATTTTCTTCCCTTGGGAAGTGTTCAAAGGTGATCTCCTCAAAGCATGGGATCAAGGTTAACACAAGCTCTTTGTAGGGGATCAAATTTGGATGCTTGGTATCCCAGTCTCCTTTAACTTGATTGATTACTAATGCTGAATCTCCGTATATTCTTAAGAATTTGATTCTTAGGTCAATGTCATCCTTAAGACCCAAGATGCACGCTTCATACTCGGCCATGTTGTTTGTAGAGTCGAAGCATAGTCTGACAGTGAAAGGTGTATGGCCACCTTCGGGGGAAATAATCACAACACCAATTCCATTACCTAAAGCATTAGAAGCTCCATCAAAAACCATAGTCCATCCGGATCCTTGTTCAGGTCCTTCATATGGCCCAGGCTTTTCACAATCAGTTATCATCATGATATTCTCGCCCAGGAATTCAAAGTTCATGGATTAGTAGTCATCAACAACTTGATGGGCCAAATGATCTGCCAGTACACTTCCTTTGATTTCTTTTTGTGTGGTGTACTGGATGTCATATTCAGTCAGGATCATTTTCCATCTAGTTATTCGTTCGGAAAGAGCTGGCTTCTCGAAGATATACTTGAAGGGGTCCATCTTAGAAATCAATAAAGTGGTGTGAGTAAACATATACTGTCTTAGCCGGCGAGCAGCCCATGCCAGAGCGCATCAAGTTTTCTCGAGCAGTGAATATCTTGTTTCATAGTCGGTAAAATTTTTGCTCAGGTAGTATATTGCATGCTCTTTTCGGCCAGACTCGTCATGTTGGTCCAACACACACCCTATTGAATTCTCTAATACCGTTAAGTACATAATCAAAGGTCTTCCTTCAACTGGAGGCATCAGGATGGGAGGTTCTCGCAGATATTCTTTAATTTTATCAAAGGCTTCTTGGCAGTCGTTGTTCCATCTGACTACTTGATCTTTCCTCAAGAGCTTGAAGATTGGCTCACAAGTAGTTGTTAGGTGAGATATGAACCAGGAAATATAGTTGAGTCAACCTAAGAAACCCCTGACTTCCTTCTCAGTACAGGGAGCTGACATTTCTTGTATGGCTTTAACTTTTGAAGGGCCATCCTCAATACCTTTTCCACTGACGATAAACCATAAGATTTTTATGGATCTTACCCCGAAGGTGCATTTGTTGGAATTCATCCTTAGCTTGTATTTATTCAACCTCTCAAACAACTTGTGAAGATGACTAAGGTGTTGTTCCTCAGTTTGCGATCTTGCAATAATATCATCAACATAGACTTCTATTTCATGATAGATCATGTCATGGAATAGGGCTACCATAGCTCGTTGATAGGTTTCCCCTGCATTCTTCAAACCTAAAGACATAACCTTGTAACAGAAGGTGCCCCACTGTGTGACGAAGGTGGTTTTTTCCATGTCTCTGGCTGCCATCTTGATCTAGTTGTAACCGGAGAATCCATCCATGAAGGAGAAAACTTTGTGTTAAGCCATGCTGTCAACCAAGACATCAATGTGTGGTAGTGGGAAATCATCCTTGGGACTGGCCCTATTCAAATATCTGTAGTCTACGCACATACGAACTTTTCCATCTTTCTTCGGTACTGGGACCAAATTTGCAACCCATTAGGGATATGCGTCACTTCCAGAAAACCTGCATCGAACTGTTTCATTACCTCAACTTTTATTTTCTCAGACATGTCTGGCCGCATGCGACAAACCTTTTGCTTGACTGGAGGACAATCTTATTTTGTTGGTAGACGATGGACCACAATGTCAGTATCAATTCCTGGCATATCTTCATATGAAAAAGCAAACACTTCAACATAATCGTGCAACATCTGGACCAATCTTCCCTTGACACTGTCTTCTAAGTTTGCGCCAATCTTGACTTCCCTCTTGTCTGTCTCAGTATCTAGGTTGATCACTTCAACTGGTTCCTCGTGCAGTTGAATGGCCTTCTCCTCTTGCATCAGAAGTCTGGCTAGTTCCCCAGGTATTTCACAATCTTCTCCGCCTTCGTCTTCGGCTTGGTAGATTGGATGTTCAAAGTCATAGATGGAAATAGCAGAGTCGCTGTCAATGAGATCCGGAGTGGATGTGGATCTGCAAATGTGCGTGTGTGCATGTAAAGGTCACATGGTTATTTTTGAAAATGCAATAATGTGAAATAAAGACAACGAGCGCAAAATTTGAACGCAAAAGAGTCCAATGTTTTTCATTAAATGATCATATGGCATATGAAAATGAACAAACCCTTAACAAATGGACCATGGTTCCCTGGGCATGGCACATGGCTTAAAGCCATTGTTTCAATAAAATTACAGACAAAGTTCTTAAATTAACAAAACAGTAAATGGTAATTACTCCTTATTGAAGGAGATGGGAACAAAGTCCTTGGTACGCCAGTTGTTGAGCCCTTCATCAGCAGTCAGGTAGATCCAGTCATCAAAGTCACAATCATTGCCATAGTCTTCAAGAGCATTCACTTTATGATTACTGATGTGAAAAGGTGGTTTCCCTGCACGAGCACGTATAACCTCCTTTTGAGCTTTGATAGTGAAGCCCAAACCACACTTGTCTGATTTTAAAGGGATGTCAGGGAGTTGTCCCCAAATGGTAAAACCTCCATCTTCAATCACAACGCAAGTATATTTGAGAGAAGCCATCCTAGGCACATCTTTAACAGCTTTTGGAACATCAGGAGTAGCCTTGGCAGAAGCAACCATGGGACAAACCACTTCGAAGGCTTGACAAGGAGTTTCTATGAACTCACCATCCATCTCAACATACTTAAACGAATTCATATGGATAACCATAAACTCTTCTTCACCACAGAAGGTAACGATCTTTCCTTTGACTAGATATTTCAACTTTTGATGAAGAGTAGAAGTCACTTCTCCTTCCACATGTATCCAGGGGCGTCCAAGTAGGCAAGAGTAAGCAGGACAGATATTCATCACATAGAAAGTTGAATTGAAAATTTGAGACCCAACTTTGATGGGGAGATCAACTTCTCCATGGACCATCCTTTTGGATCCATCAAAAGCCCTTACCACTATGTCACTTGGCTTCAGTATCAAACCTTCGCAATCCAATCGATCTAGGGCACCTTTGGGAAAGACATTCAGAGAGGACCCAATATCCACAAATACATGGGCTAGAGTGGTTCCTTTGCATTCAATGGAGACATGCAAAGTTTTATTGTGATTTCTTCCGGAAGGAGTTAAATCAGTATCCGAGAATCCCAATCCGTTATCGGCAGTCAAACTCGCTACACAATTTTCAAATTGATCGGCTGAAGTTTCTTGAGGAACATGAGCTTTCTTCAGAAATTTTATCAATGCTCGAGCATGCACATCAGAGCAAAGTAATAAAGATAGAACAGAAATCTTAGATGGGGTTTGCCTCAACTTCTCTACTATCTTATAATAACTTTTCCTTATAATCTTAAAAATCTCCTCCATATCTTGAGTAGAGGGTTCCTCAATAATAATTTCTTTGGCAGGAACCTCCATCCTGGAAGGGTTAATAATCTTTTCTTTTCCCCTAGAATCAGTACTAGGTTTGTAAACAGTAATGCAAACAAGTGTAGTTGTGGTGGTTGGAGGTGAAATATCAGGAGAGAAAATTCTCCCCGTTCTAGTCACCTTGCTAGTCCTAACAATATAGGTAATATCAGTAGTCTCATCTTCATCAATCCAAAAGTCTTGTCTAATACCATGGTAGTAAACTTCGGCGCCATAATTCCAAGGTACCGCCTTATCAGAAGAATAAGGAACTGGCCCCGGTGTGGTAGTTATCAATGGATCTATCTTCGGTTCATTGGAAATCCTAATAGGACCTTTTGAGGTGAACCTAATAGGTTTTTTGGAGATAGTAATGATGGATATGTCTTCCACTTCTTGAGGCACAACTTCAGTCAAAATTTTTACAGGTGGAGTTGTTTCAAATAGGATCTCATGGCTGTCCATTAGGTGTTGGACACCTCTTTTCAGCCATTCACAACCATTGATTTTCATAGCACATCAACAACAATCTTCAAGGAAACCAGGGAAAACCCCAGCTTTCAACAAATTGTTTTTTAAAAAATTCAACTGAGTGGTCAAGTCATTAACAGAGGAAACAAAAGCGGTATCTTCAATAGCGTTGACACCTTCGCCATGGTTTGGCATAGGTGAGGTGATTACATTCAGAGTTGGAGGAGGATCAAATTCAATGGTCTTGTTGTTAATGAGGTCTTGGATCTTGCACTTTAATGCCCAACAATGACCAGTGTCATGTCCGGGACTATTGGAGTGGTAAACACATTTGGCATTCGGGTTATACTTTAGAGATGAAACATTGGGATTTTAAGGGGGATCACATAATCTTACCAAATTAGCATTTAACATGTGTTGTAGGGCTTGGGATAGTGACATGTTGATCCTTTTAAATTATCTTCTTAGAATATCAGGTATTTGGTAGTTAGCTTGTTGTTGTGGTCTTTGAGTAAAGGTCGGATTGGATATCAGAACTGCATTAATAGACTGACGATGGTCCTTATTGACATAGCCCCTTGACCCATATATGATATTAGTTTCCTTTTTGCTGGTAAAATGTTTCTTCACAGTATTTGATGTAGAGGCAGAGGCCATGGGTATCTTTCCACTTTTAATGCCGCTCTCAACCCTTTCACCAGTCAAGATTAACTCATTGAACCCAGATGATGAGTTCCCAATCAATAAGTTGAAAAATGGCCCAGTCAATGTTCCCATGAACATATCTACCAATTCCCTGTCATTCAATGGTGGATGCACCCTGCCAGCCAGGTCTCCATTTTTGCGTATATTCTTTGAATCCTTCATTGGAACCCATGGTAATTCCTTGTAACTGTACTCTAGTTGGCGCCAGATCGGAATTATAATGATATTGACGGTAGAAGGCGGTGGCCAAGTCCTCCCAGGTATGGATGTTGGAACCTTCTAACTGGTAAAACCACTCCAATTGAGTCCCAGACAGACTCTCTTGAAAGAAGTGCACCCACAACTTCTTATCAATGGTATGTGGTTGAATTTTACGGATGTAATATCTCAAGTGAAGCTACGGGCACGAAACGCCATCGTACTTGGCAAAAACTAGAATCTTGAATTTGTGGGGGATCGCTACCCCAGGAACCAAACCTAAATCACTAAAATCTAGGTCAGGCACAACTTGAATTTCCATAGCCTTTAATCTGTCCTCCAGTTGCTTATACTTGTTTTCAGCCGGCGGATATTGTTCCTCAAAATAGTCCTCATCCTCAGACATTGGATTGTTACCACCTTAAGCACAGGTGCTCCTCACATCTTCATTCTGATTCTCATCTTCCTCGGTGGAGTCTTCTACCACTTGAACTTGTCAAATGGGGCCCTTGAACCTTTTCCCCATGTTGATCAAAGCCTTCCTCTTGGTCTTTTTCTTTGCAACCAAAAGTGACATCAGTTCTTGCTACCCTTAGGCTAAGTTGAGTAAGGTTTCTTGAAATTGAGAATTTTGTGTCTGCAAGTCCTTCACAGTCTGCTCGAGATCCATCTTACTGAAATAAACAATAAAAAGATGAGGAAACCTGTGTCAAAAAACCTGCTTATGTTATGATGCATGTAATGTGAATGCAAATGTTTTCAAGGACCTTTAAGATTTAAATTTGCTTAATCAAAGAAGGAACAAACATTAATTGTATTAATAAGTTCAAACGATTAGAAAAAATTCCTCTTGGGCTTACAATAAAAGAAAAACAAACAAAATAAACTAATACAAAAAGGCTTAGGTCTCCCATGGATGCTTCCTCTTTGGAGCAATGTAGGCATTCAAGTTCCGCTCCTCGTGAAGTTGCCTTGTGAGCTCCAATACTTTCTTCTCGCTTGCATAGAACTAGGTTTCATAGGTGTTTCACTCCCCTTTGAGTTGAATCCACAATCTTTGCAACTCCTCGAGCGTAGTAGGCATGTCAGGATAAAGAATAGTGTAGGGAATATCTCCTTCGGCAATAGAATCCATGATGATGGGTAAGATGGCAGGATACGACATCATGAGGGTTTGAGCGTGAGCTCGCATCCATTTGAGATAAGGCTCCAATGGAATAGAGTTCTTATGCCCTAAAGTT
Source organism: Vicia faba (assembly GCA_948472305.1). Classification (NCBI taxonomy): domain Eukaryota; kingdom Viridiplantae; phylum Streptophyta; class Magnoliopsida; order Fabales; family Fabaceae; genus Vicia; species Vicia faba. The sequence goes on from OX451738.1 coordinate 92,004,181, forward strand.
TTGCTATCGACTTTGTTCACCATGGCCCAAGTTCGTATAAATCTTGGATGATAACCTTGGACTTCATTCTCATAGTCAAATACAATTCCTTGGACAAGCGCGTCATGAGGGCCGTCCCTCTGAGCATACCCAAACTGTCGTAGAGACAAACAAGGATTATAGGTGATACCTCCCCTAATTCCAAAGAGAGGGACATTAGGGAATTATCCACAACGATCAATGATAATGACATCCTCCAAAGATCGAGAACACCAATGGATATCCGAATGCGAGAGTGACATCAACCTTTGAGACCAACTCATACCTTGTTCATTTTTCAAAACTGATCGAGGAAGGTACAAAATAAACCACCTAGCCAACAAAGGAGTACAACACATAAGAATCCCCCTTCTCTTCATGGTGCGAGTATGAAAAGAATGAAAAATATCTCCAAGTAAGGTAGGCACCGGGTTACGAGATATAAAAACTTTAACCGTATTCACATCTATGAGTTGGTCCAGGTTAGGAAATAGTACCATCCCATAAATTAGAAGGGAAAAAACCTCTTCAAAAGCTTGCAAATCTCGAGCATCCCAAAAAAGTTAAGCCTTCTCAAACAAAAACTTGGCTAGAAAACCCTTAACACCACTTCTTGTTTCCCAATTTGCCACAACGTCGGATCGTTGCAAATGTAAAGCTAGAGAAATCTCCTCGGGTATTGGGTCTTTCTTAATACCGATGAAGGGTAATTGATCAAGAATAGGCACTCCCAAGAGTTGATAAAACTCCTCCATGGTGGGCACTAATTGGTAATCAGGAAATGTAAAGCAATGGTGCTTAGGGTCAAAGAATTGAAAGAGTACCCCCATCATTTTTTCTCCAAAATTTGAGGTAGCCAAGTTGATGAGACGACCATACTTCTTGGTGAACGGAGAATCATGGGGAACCCTTGACACTAAATCCTTGAGTTGAGGAGGCACTTTCACAAAGCCGATTCAGATAGTCTTTCTACGAGTGGAATCCATGTCCTACAAAACAGACAAAGATAAATCCAAAGGTCCTCGAAATGGTTAGTGCAAATGCCATGGTATGATGTCATGATTAAAACAACCGGATGAAAATCATCAAACAATGAAGTCACCATCAAACGTCTTTTATTCCACATCAAGGAAAAAGTAAACATCGAGAAAACCTGAGAAGGGACAAGTCACGGTCTTGCGACCGAGAGATCGGGTAAGGGAGTATGTTACACAAGGGGAAAGTATTAGCAACCAACATGCCCGTAGTACTCTATGATATCCACTCTTGTTGTCTATCTTATGGGTGTGTTTAATCTATGCTTACTGTTTATTGCTTAAGAAGAATGCATGCAAAAGAAAGGGGAAAAGAATGTAGGGAAAATAAAGTTGTACTCGATTAGGCCTTATCCCAATGCCTACGTATCCTTTTTGAAGAATCATAGCTGCCGTAGTTTGGCTCACATGTTTTTGTTTGTTTGTGTTTTTTATGGACAATGTTAATCTCGCCTTCTGCCGCAGCTCGACCTTTGGAGACTTATGCGTTGGCACAAAAGTAAACTAATCATGTCCTTACCTGAAAAGGGTTTTTATAGGAAAGGTTCTTGGGCGCACAAAAACGTTAGAGTTGGTTTGTATTTTGTTACCTTGAAAAAGGGTTTAAGTGTTATTAACATGTTTTTGATTTGCTAAGAAAAGGTTTTAGTTTTAGGATGTATATGCAAAAGGGGAAGAAAAGAGTCTAAGGGAGACTAGCCTATTTCTGACCTAATGTTATCATACAATGGTGGTCCTAAGATTTGGATTAACAAAAGGGAAATTTCTACCTAGTGTTAACATGCATGGTTTACAACCTAAGGTCTAAGTTGCATCCAAACGGAGCAAGCGCATCCTAAGAGAACATGGTATTTACAAGGATAAAGCAAACAAGCTAATAAGCTCAAGAGAGCACACCTAGAGAGATCCTATCTAGGCTAGCATGCCAAAGAAAGTCTAACAAAACTATCCTATAGGGAACATGCAATGAGAGTGAAGTCGTGATCTCAATTTCTAAATTGAGTGACTCATCGATCAACAGGAAATAAAGGAAAGCGACAAAATCCTATAGGGAGCATGCACTGAGAGCGAAGTCGTGATCTCAATTCCTAAATTGAGTGACTCATCGATCAACAACCAAGGAAACAAACAGAAGCACAACACATAATGCAAAAGAAGTGCGAAATGCATGCTATAGGTCTTTAAACAGCGACTTCGAGCGCACGCTCTTTATTTCCTACTTCTCATGATGTCTAGAAAGAAGTAAAGTACTGAATGAGATAAACAAAAGAAAATACCAAATGGATATCAATCTGTAGCAAAGTGTATCAAAACAAAGAAACTCGACGATCTTCGCGAAAGCTTCACCAAACAAAGAAAAGATTTAGAAATCAACGCTCGGAATAAGTATCGAAGCATCATCGATGTGAAAATAAATCACAATTGAAATCTCAAGCGCATCTGCATATTGAACAATAAACCTGCATAAGACTCAAATCTAAACAAGAAAAGGTGAATTCACAAATCTCGAGTAACAAAATGATTATTAATGTAATTGATAATAGAAAATTCTAAACAAGCTTCTACAAAAGAAATTCTACAAAAATCTATTATATTCCAATAATTTATCGTTTTTTATATTATTTTTATCATGTATTACATTGGAAAAAATTAACAAACAAAAAAAATCCTAATTCTAATGAAGAATTAGTAAACTCAGGGGTGCTGATTTGAGTCCAGGGAGTATGGCTCAACAAGTTTGGGCGCTGGCCTGTTAGCAAGGTCCAAATGCAGTTTTTATTTTTTTTAGCAAAAGGCTTGCAAAAACAAGGGCAAAACGGATTTAGATGCATCCATTTGGTCCAGCCCACCCATCAGAAAATTAATTAATGCAAAGAGAACAAAAAAACATGGACGGTGCGTTTTAGGGGGGGATTTAGACTCAACAGATTGTGCCCTTTCGCCTCACCATGAAAACAAGAGCTCAACTCTTCTATGGCGGCCGCAAATTAGAATGTTCACGCTCCTTCTCTTTCAATAGCCTCCGTGAATCCTCAGATTTTGTCGAATTCATCCCTCTCCGCCACGAACCTCTAATTGAATCAAATACCGCCACTCGAATCCGCTCATCCACCATATTTTACTTCATCTTCGAAGCTTAGTTCGCTCCGTCTTCCACTTGTCTCTCACACCTCTACCTTAGGAAAACAACTGCGAATCCGAAAACATAAACAATGAAGAGAAAGGGTTTACCGACTGAAAAAGAAATCCGATGGATCTTGACTTCAGAGAAGCCTTGAGAAAGATATCCCGACGCTTGTATTTTAGTAAGAACATTGAGTATTCTTCTTCTTTCATTAGTGATATCTTCTGCTATTACTGTGATCTTTTATGTTCTTGACTCGTTTCTGGTTAGTTTGGTCTTCTTGTTCTTCTTCTCAGCATTACAACGCGGGTTCTGCGTTGCTGTTTTCTTTGCGATTTGTAAAACCGTGAAGTTGTTAATGGATTGAATATGATGAAGGATTGAGGTTGTAGCGAAGATTGAAGATGCGATGAATGATGCCGATACGCAACAAAACTATGAGATGCATGTGTAATTTTCAGAACTGATATATGAAATTGATGATGTTGATGCGATGCCGAACTGAGAGGTTGTAGATGATTGAAACAACTCTCATAGAGATAGAATGCATATTTTCTTGGTGATGGAGGATGAAGATTGAGAGAGTATGGTGAAGAGGGCGAGAGAATTCTGTTATCAGTTTTTTTGGTGATTCCTCTGCAGATTCAAAGAATGAAAATCCTTCAAGGTAATTTCTTGTATTCCTTTTTTATAATTCTGTTAGATTGGAGATGGTTAGTTAGAGGTTGTTATAAACTGTTTTCTGTTGGAGAGGAGGTTATGGAGTTGGCAGTTAGGCATTATGTTAACTCTGTTAGCTAGTTCCTAAAGTTTGTTAGTTGGGAAGAGATTGGAAAAATCAGTTAGGAAGTTAGAAAAATGATAGGTTAATTGGTTAGGAATTTTTTCGGTTGTAGGTTACAGGTTTGGGTGAAGAACTCAAATGAGGATCTGCTTTTATTTATTTATTTTTGTTATAAGTCAGTTTTTTTTGTTACAGTTAGTTACAGACTGTCACAGGAAGTTATGAAAAGGTGTTTTGGTTGTTATTTTTCAGTTAGATGAATTAGGATGTTAGAGAAGCTAATTGATAGTTTGCAGGACTGTTAATTTCTGTTTCAATGATGCAGGTTTTGTGTGGATTTGATGCGGGGTTAGTTTGTCGATGAAGATTCTTGGTGATGATGGCTTCGTTTTAGTGCAAGGCTACCGTACATATGTAATTGTTGATCTGTTTTTGATTATGCAAGGTTATTTAATGAAATGATTGAAGGCATTGTGTAAAGCTTGATGATCATGTCATAGTTTTGGCATTGAATTTGAAAAGGTCATGGTGAATGATCTTGAAGAATATTGAGATGGAATCATGGAGTTTGGGTCTAGCAATTTGGATTAGAAAAAATATGCTTTCGTTTAGTTTTCTTTATATAGTAATTTGTATATATTTTCAAGATGAAATGGAATGACAACTTGTAATCTTGAGTGAAATCAATTAGGATAATACTTGAATTCATCTTTAAATCTTGTAAATTTGAATTCACTTCTGATTTTGGTATTGACTTTATCAACCAAGTAATATGGGATAAAAGGTTTCCCTCCTTTTCAAATTTGAAACTCAACTTTCCTTCTTTAATGCCTTAATAATTGCACAAAATCAAATGTATGCTTCCAACAACTTTGGTGAATTGAACCAAGTTTGAATCCATGGAATGATTTAAATCCACTTCAACCTTAATCCAATATTAACTCGCATGACAAGAAACAAACAATTTGAAAGAATGACACCTTGATTATAATCAACATTTGTACCTGTGATCGGTGGAAATAGAACTGACTGTTTTTTAATGCTGGTTCGCGAAATGTCGCGGTAAGCAAGAGTCGCCACCGTCTTTTAGGTTCTCCAACAAGGAAAGGATAAAAGCACAGCAAAATTCCTTTTCGAGATGTCTCTCGGTTCGGGAGGTAGATTATAGAAAGGGAAGGTGTTAGCACCCTTTCTATTCGTGGTTATCCACGGGCTCTTAGGTACTTGCTCACTATGTTTTTAAAAAATGTTTGCTTTTCTTGTGTTTGTGGGTTTTGAAAAAAGTTTGTTTGAAAACTTCGTTTTAACTCTTGTATCAGTCTTCAAGAGTGTATGAAGTGTTTGTTTGAAAACTTTTGTCAGAAAAGTGTAGGTGCGAAAAGTTGTTTTTGTTTTGAAAGAGCAAGTACCTGAGAACCTCTACCTACTCAAAAGAAATTAAGTTTTGTAAATGTCCTTTAGACAGTACTATCCCACTATTGAGAAGTAGGTAACACCGTCGTCGGAGTTTTCGGGTCAATTCGATTATAGGGACATGTGGTCACCAAAGCAATAGTAGGACGCCTTAGCGGTAACCCTAATGTCCTAGATCCTTTTTTATCCGAGGCAACCGTTTCAAGGCAACTTGGATCTTTAGACAGGAGGGCGACCTCTAAAACACCCTATACTCAATGACCACGTCGAGGCAACCAAGTGAGGCGTACCCTAAGAGTGGCATGTGCGAGTGTGTCAGGTTTCAACTAAGTTATCTTTGCATAAGTTATGATGAGCTACGAGTTGATTTTAATTTCAGAGATAAGTCTTGTCATGCATAGCCTAGTTAACATACATCTAACAGTTAATAGTTGCGGAAAATAAATTGCGGAAAGTAAACCTACGCTATTACAAGGCGTCAGGTATTGACATCGTCAAAAACAAACCCTTGGAAAAAGTAAATTGCGGAAAATAAAAGAAAGCGATAAAAAGTCCTAATTATGCTATTACATTCTCGGAGCAATTATATAAATATGATCAAAAATAATATGCGCGAAAAGAAACTAAATCGGAGAAGTCCTTAGGGTTTTGACCCTTTTTGAGAAAGAATGAAATTTTGTATTGTTAATGAATCAAATTAAATTAAACCTAAAACTAATTAATTAATTAAAAAAGAAATTTTTTTGGTTTTTTAATGTTTTAAGGAAAATAAAATAAAAGAAATTAAAAGTTGTCAAAAACCTAATTCTACATGGATTTTATTTATTGCAAAAAATTTAAAGTTAACCTAATTAAAACTAAGTTAGTTATTATATTAGTATTTATTTACATAAATAACTAATTAAGGGTGAAATTAATTTAAATAATAATAATAATAAAAAATATTACATTTTTTAGTTTTCTGAATTTTATTATGAAAATAATTAATTTTGTTAATTAAATAATAATAATAATAATTAGTAAAATAGTTAAATGGAAAAATATAAAAGAAAAAGAAAAAAGAAAAGAAAAGAAGAACCCAGGGGGTGTACTGGTCCAATATGGAGGTGAGAAAGCAATTTGAAGCCCATTATCCTCAAGCCTGCTTTGACTTTCTGGATTAAATGTTTGTTGGTTGACTGAGCGCATGGTAGTCATCATCTCATAGCCATTAGATTTGTGACTGTGGCCACTTGGCGCCCGGGACTTGAAAGTGCATGGTGGACATCTCTTGGGAAGGTTGCACAAGAACATGTTAAGGAAAATAACAAACAATTATTTTGGGGGACCTGGGATTCGAACCCAGGTCCCAATGATTCCCAGCCAACGTATCCTCCACTACACCATGTGCACGCGTTTGTTATTATAACAATAAGCAAATATAATATATAAAAACAATCAAATATGCTGTAACCAAAAAACGCGCGCACTTATTTTCAAACTGACCAATGATGTATCAACACCTAGTCATCTTCTTCCTTTGTACCTGTAAAAACAAATCAGATAGCGGGGGTTTTTAACCCCCACTAAACAGTGTGACGAAAAATAGCGATTAGGGTTGTGTTCTATATAAATATTTCGCGATGGTTGCATCATATTCGTCTGGTTCTCACGAATTCAGTCATATATCTTATAAGGCCTAATTTTTCCTGGATTGCAAAGCCCTAATTTGAAAGCTTATGAACCCTAAAATTCATCAATGGCATTCTGTGATTTATGGCGTTATAATTCAATTGAGCTATACCATTATCTTTGTACAGTCCCTAGCAACACAAATCAAACACAAAATCATGTTAATGATGTATGAATTAAGCTGTACGATTCTTAAAATAAAATGCAAACCGTGACTCTGTTCTTGATGACTCTTTGAGCTTCAATTCTTGGTTTTGATTGCAAAACGTCCCTGAGAACTCCTGCAAGGTATTAGAATCCACAAAAGCCTTTGAATCGTGCTAGAATATAGAAATCAGTTTTGCAATTTTCTTGAATTTTTTCAATATGGTTATTGCTTTTTCTGCAGAAATTTCATGTGTGCATGATCAGGGTTTGCTTGTGTATTTATAGGAGAATGAGATTAGGTCAGAATCTTGAGCAAAAATCCATGGAATGATGATTTGAATATTTGATTGAAAATCAAATCTTTTTGTATTTTCATGATTGGAAAAAGTTGCCAAATTTGGAGATATTGCATCTTTGACTTGGTGCACGAAATTGCCAGCCTTTTTAGGTCATTCTTGCTTCACAAAAAGATTGAAAAACCATATCTTTATATTTTCCTACAATTTAAATTAATTAAATGAATTAATATTGATTAAAAATCCAATTAATTAATAAAAAACAAGAAAATAATTCAATTAAGCTTGATGAGTCGTGCATATGCCATGGATAAAGTTTCAAGAAGAAATTTGAGGCCCATTAGCAAAAATAAGGTGTTTTGAGCAAAGTTGACTTTTGCAAATTCCTAAAAATTTCCCAACTTCTCCAATGCATATCTTGCTCAATTTTGATCATATGAACATGTTTTTGGACATTTTGGAAAGGTCTTGAAGTCCTCTAACCAATGCCTTTGGTCCTATGTCATTTGGATTTACCAATCTCAAGTTATCGCCTTTGACTTAAAGTGCATTTTTGTTGACTTTTGAAAAGGACCTATAATGTAAAAATTGATAACTTTTTGTGAGAGAATTTCTAGGACTTGGAGTGTGAAGATGGATTGTAGGAAATTTCATCCCCTTCAAAATGAGAAATTGATGGGATTTTTCTGATGAACCATGAAAAAGTTATGCCCTGGTCAAGATACAGTTGACTTTTCTACTGTCCAAAAATAATAACTTTTTGCATCTTGATGATTTTTGAGCCATTCTTGTGGAATCATGATCAAGGCTTGATCAAATGATGATTGTGAACTCAAAATAAGATGTTGACCAAAAATTCTGACTTTTGACTGCAAAATGACCATTTTGCCCCTGCAGTTGACTGTGGATCAAATAGGGCTTTTGATTGTGGAATTTGGCACTGTGAGTCTTGAAACTTGGCATGTAGATGCTTGAGAATGCATATAGGCTTATGAGACTTGATTGAACCATTGAAAACCTCAAATTCCTTGAAAGAACCAAAACCCTAATTTCAGCTGGCTTAGGAGGTGGTTGACTGTCTAATCCTTGAGCAGATCTTGAACCATTTGAAGATGATTCTTGACAAACCTTGAAGAATATGGGAGGGCAAATTTTGGGGTACAACAGTTGCCCCTGTTCAATCTTATTAAACCTGAGGATCTAGATTGGCTTGCGTGCCTTTCGTGATCCGAAGGTGAAAGATGATTGAACACTAGAGTGCCCAGAAATTTGCACCCGCATAGTGTAGTATCAGCAATGTGATGTTGGGAATGGGCTTACAGATTCCATTTGGAGAGATGATGGATAGGAGGATGGGCTTATAGATGCCATCTGTGGATGTGACAGAATCTTGTCGGGAATGGGCTTACAGATGCCATTTGGAAATGTAATGGATAGTTGTGGAGATGGGCTTAAAGATGCCACCTGGAGATTGTTTGTTGAATTGTAACCTGGTAGGTTGAAAGAAGGAACCTGTGTAGGGTTGCCTGATGATGGTCAAGTAGATAGCTGTCCTGTCTGGTTTCAGGTATTAATCTACAATCCGTCGTCCACAGATATTTCCTGGCTAGATACAGGTATTAATTCGGAACTTAAAAAAGTTGGTCGAGATAGCTTTCCTGGCTGGATACAGGTGTAGATCTTTGACCTGAGAAAGAAAGATAATTTCCTGGCCTGTTACAGGTGTTAATCTTCAATCTCTTCATGTAGATAAATTTCCTGGCTAGATACAGGTATCGACTCTACAATCAATCGTTCACAGATATTTCCTGGCTAGATACAGGTGTTAATCCGGAACTTAAAAAAAAGTTGGTCGAGATAGCTTTCTTGGCTGGATACAGGTGTAGATCTATGACCTGAGAAAGAAAGAAAATTTCCTGGCCTGTTACAGGTGTTGATCTTCAATCTCTTCATGTAGATAAATTTCCTGGCTAGATACGAGTATCGAATCTACAATCAATCGCTCACAGATATTCCCTGGCTAGATACATGTGTTGATCTGGAACTCAAAAAGGTTGGTCGAGATAGCTTTCCTGGCTGGATACAGGTGTAGATCTCTGACCTGAGAAAGAAAGATGGTTTCCTGGCTAGATACAGGTATTGATCTTCAATCTCTTCATGTAGATAACTTTCCTGGCTAGATACAGGTATCGAATCTACAATCAATCGCTCACAGATATTTCCTGGCTAGATACAGGTGTTGATCCGGAACTTAAAAAAGTTGGCCGAGATAACTTTCCTGGCTGGATACAGGTGTAGATCTCTGACCTGAGAAAGAAAGATAATTTCCTGGCCTATTACAGGTGTTGATCTTCAGTCTCTTCAATGTAGATAACTTTCCTGGCTAGTTACAGGTATCGAATCTACAATCAATCGCTCACAGATATTTCCTGGCTAGATACATGTGTTGATCTGGAACTTAAAAAAGGTTGGTCGAGATAGCTTTCCTGGCTGGATACAGGTGTAGATCTCTGAGCTGAGAAAGAAAGATAATTTCCTGGCCTGTTACAGGTGTTGATCTTCAATCTCTTCATGTAGATAAATTTCATGGCTAGATACAGGTATCGACTCTACAATAAATCGTTCACAGATATTTCCTGGCTAGATACAGGTGTTAATCCGGAACTTAAAAAAAAGTTGGTCGAGATAGCTTTCTTGGCTAGATACAGGTGTAGATCTCTGACCTGAGAAAGAAAGATAATTTCCTGGCCTGTTACAGGTGTTGATCTTCAATCTCTTCATGTAGATAAATTTCCTGGCTAGATACGAGTATCGAATCTACAATCAATCGCTCACAGATATTCCCTGGCTAGATACATGTGTTGATCTGGAACTCAAAAAGGTTGGTCGAGATAGCTTTCCTGGCTGGATACAGGTGTAGATCTCTGACCTGAGAAAGAAAGATGGTTTCCTGGCTAGATACAGGTATTGATCTTCAATCTCTTCATGTAGATAACTTTCCTGGCTAGTTACAGGTATCGAATCTACAATCAATCCCTCACAGATATTTCCTGGCTAGATACAGGTGTTGATCCAGAACTTAAAAAAGTTGGTCGAGATAGCTTTCCTGGCTGGATACAGGTGTAGATCTCTGACCTGAGAAAGAAAGATAATTTCCTGGCCTGTTACAGGTGTTGATCTTCAGTCTCTTCAATGTAGATAACTTTCCTGGCTAGTTACAGGTATCGAATCTACAATCAATCGCTCACAGATATTTCCTAGCTAGATACAGGTGTTGATCTGGAACTTAAAAAAGGTTGGCCGAGATAGCTTTCCTGGCTGGATACAGGTGTAGATCTCTGACCTGAGAAAGAAAGATAATTTCCTGGCCTGTTACAGGTGTTGATCTTCAAAATCTTCATGTAGATAAATTTCCTGGCTAGATACAGGTATCGACTCTACAATCAATCGTTCACAGATATTTCCTGGCTAGATACAGGTGTTAATCCGAAACTTAAAAAAAAGTTGGTCGAGATAGCTTTCTTGGCTGGATACAGGTGTAGATCTATGACCTGAGAAAGAAAGATAATTTCCTGGCCTGTTACAGGTGTTGATCTTCAATCTCTTCATGTAGATAAATTTCCTGGCTAGATACGAGTATCGAATCTACAATCAATCGCTCACAGATATTCCCTGGCTAGATACAGGTGTTGATCTGGAACTCAAAAAGGTTGGTCGAGATAGCTTTCCTGGCTGGATACAGGTGTAGATCTCTGACCTGAGAAAGAAAGATGGTTTCCTGGCTAGATACAAGTATTGATCTTCAATCTCTTCATGTAGATAACTTTCCTGGCTAGATACAGGTATCGAATCTACAATCAATCGCTCACAGATATTTCCTGGCTAGATACAGGTGTTGATCCGGAACTTAAAAAAGTTGGTCGAGATAGCTTTCCTGGCTGGATACAGGTGTAGATCTCTGACCTGAGAAAGAAAGATAATTTCCTGGCCTGTTACAGGTGTTGATCTTCAGTCTCTTCAATGTAGATAACTTTCCTGGCTAGTTACAGGTATCGAATCTACAATCAATCGCTCACAGATATTTCCTGGCTAGATATAGGTGTTGATCTGGAACTTAAAAAAGGTTGGTCGAGATAGCTTTCCTGGCTGGATACAGGTGTAGATCTCTGACCTGAGAAAGAAAGATGGTTTCCTGGCCTGTTACAGGTGTTGATCTTCAATCTCTTCATGTAGATAACTTTCCTGGCTAGATATAGGTATCGAATCTACAACCAGTCGCTCACAGATATTCCCTGGCTAGATACAGGTGTTGATCTGGAACTCAAAAAGGTTGGTCGAGATAGCTTTCCTTGCTGGATACAGGTGTAGATCTCTGACCTGAGAAAGAAAGATGGTTTCCTGGATAGATACAGGTATTGATCTTCAAATTCCTCACATAGATAACTTTCCTGGCTAGATACAGGTATCGAATCTACAATCAATCGCTCACAGATATTCCCTGGCTAGATACAGGTGTTGATCCAGAACTTAAAAAAGTTTGGTCGAGATAGCTTTCCTAGCTGGATACAGGTGTAGACCTATGACCTGAGAAAGAAAGATGGTTTCCTGGCTAGATATAGGTATTGATCTTCAATCTCCTCATGTAGATAACTTTCCTGGCTAGATACAGGTATCAAATCTACAATCAATCGTCCACAGATATTTCCTGGCTAGATACAGGTGTTGATCTGGAACTGCAAAAGTTGATGGTAATCATCTTTTGATTGACCTTTCCCTGAAAAGGCAAAACATCAGTTGTATGCAATGTCATGATGTATGAAACGCATGATGTCATGATGTTCTCAAAATAAATGAGATTGTATAATGTGATGCGTATATGCATGTATCGTGATGTATGACAATATGATGTTTATGAATGTATCTTCGTATGGGAAAATAAATCCTTGACAAATGTCGAGGAGTTTGTTAAATCCTGGGCGGATGTTGAAGAGTATGGTTGAATTCTTCGTTTCCACTGGGGATGATGCACGGAGATGGTTGCAAGAATAAACCTGTAGGAGACGATGACTCCATTGGGGAATAAACCTGGTGAAGAGATTACTCCGCGGGGAATTACTCTGTGGGGAAGAGATACTTTGCTGATAACTCCGCTGGGGACTCCGTTGATAAGCTTTGTTGGGAATTTCGATGATGAACTCCGCTGGAGGATAGAAAGAACTTCGTTGGGGACGATCTTTTTGTTGCAATTTGCTGAGGATAACCTAATTAGACTTTGGTGGGGAATAACCTTCTGAATATGGTTGGGGAGAGATATTCGTACTCTGCAGGGGACAAGCTTCCAGAATGTACTGGGTAAGATGATTCAACTCTCCTGGGGAAACTTTTAAGGAGATGGCTCCACCGGGGGTATCTTGTATTCCGCCGGGGAACAATCTTATATTTCGTTGACGAATATTAAGACTGCCGGGGATGCTTGCTGAGGAATATCTGTATATTCTGCTAGGGAATATTGAGATCTTCTGGGGATACCCAACTTTTTCAAGACTGATGGTAGGCCAACTCTGCTTGGAGAGAGTATTGCTGACTTGCTGGGGATACTGTGCCTTTTTAGGGCTGATGGGAGGCCAACTCTGCTTGGGGAGAGTATGGTTGAGTCTTGTCTTACTCTGCGGGGAGTGAAGGTATCTTGGTCATATTCTTCAGCTGAACCTACCTTGGTACCTGGAAGACAGAACAACTTGTACAGTTCGGACAATTCTTATTGCCCCAGCTTCTGTGGGAGAAGGTACCTGTGGAGGTGCTTGATAACCGCCGATTGACAAATCTTCTTCTGGTAGGCAAGTGACGAGGTGACAGGACATAGTCGTACGCTTTTGATCCCTAATTTTTTCCTGGACCGCCCCTTCGGGTTTTCAGTCCACCGGGATACTCTTTTTTGCCCAAGCCGCCTTTTCAGATTTTCGACTTGCCGGGTGTACAAATTTTCATTTTCATCCCTTATTTTTGCCCGAACCCTTTTGGTTCGCCGGTAAGCCCTTATTTTTGCCTAGGTGTGTCAACCTAGCGGGTCTTTGTTCATGCACAGTATTTTCTGACTATGTCCACGTTCTCAGAGTGCAGAGAGTTGTCACTGTCAGTAGTGTTGTGTCTCCATACTACCAGAAGATGTCTGATTATGCAAGATTCGTTGTTGGAATTCATGTCCAATGCCCCAAGTGACTCAGGCGGAGATCTGCCCCTGGCTGTTTGGCATTTTGAGAGATTCCTTGAATCTTGACTTGATTGCCCCAGATGATGGATAATGATCATGCTGTGCCCCTTGATTGGAAGTGTTTTTCCACTTGAGGTGATCCTTTTTGTTGAGAAGGCGTTTGTCCACCAGATATTCATCGTGTGAACTTCTCTGCTGTTCGAACAAATAGCCATATGCAAACAATGTTATATTAAAAATGCAAAACTTATGTCTGTCTTGAAGTTTTTTTTTTTTGAAAATGAAGTTTTCAATAATACAAGCTAATTTTTGTAAAATGTGATGTCAACTCAAGATTTTACAGCAAGCCCTACAGGAGTCAGGATACCTTTTGTAACAGTACGCTTTCGAACTAACCCATGCTTCAGCTAGGACTTTTAAGGGTTATAACGTGGCCTGGTTCACGGTTTAAGAAACAAAGGATAAAGGCTCAAATTTTATTTGTACCCACCCGTTCTTCGTGATGTTCTTCGATCCTAAACTCAGCTAATCGTGCATTAGATCTTGTTTGAGTCTTTGCTCTGATATTCCGGTGATGGTTCAGATATTGATAATTTATTTTGAACAGGCAGTCATTTTTATAAGAGTTTGTAGGACCTTTTTCTTTTTTGATTTTATTATCCCTGTCTTTTTGCCTGAACTGTTTCTTTTGTGATTACAGTCAGCGGGGTGCCCCAGTTTTGTAAGTCTCCTTCATAGGTTTTGACTTAATGGGCTTTTATTTCTGAGAGATAATGACCGCCTGTCTTTATGATTATCCGGAACCATCACTGTCTTTTGCTTTGGAAGGACTCCTTTGATGCCATTCATTGTGCACCTGGATCAACTGAGAAAACTACGCTGCCCCAGGTTATAATTATGGGTTTTAATTTTTGTGAAAAGAAAAACTCCGACTTCTTTGGCTCGAAGAGGTTGACTAGGGATTATCTTCCTTATAACTCCACTGTTTAAGATTTGAAACAATGCCTGTACTTCATCAGCGGGGTCTGTTCAGAAGCATACTGTAAAGATCGTGGTATCGTTTTCGTCATCCTCCCTCAAGGGTTTGGAATTTTTAATCGAGAGTTGAACGTCACAAAAAAATGAAAGCAATTTGAATATAGTGAATACGAATGGATTGATTCAAAACAGACATATGCGATGCATTAATGAAATAAAAAAGTTTGACATGAATAATTGTTTGAATAAGCAAAGAAAAATACAAATTGAAAATTCTAATGAACAAAAGCTTTCAATGATTCATCATATGAGCAGTGGTTATGTTTGGAGTCTCCGGAGGGTCAAACTTGATCTCCTTGGCATCAATCATGTCTTAACCTTATTCTTCAGGGCCTAACAGTTGTTTGTGTCATGTCCCGGACTGTCAGAGTGGTATGCACACCTTTCATTGGGATGATAGGTAGGAGTGGAAGTATTTGGGTTCCGGGGAGGAGCCTTTAATGCAATCAGCCCTGTCTTCAACATGTGTTGTAGCGCTTGAGTCAGTGACATGTTGATCTTGGTAAATTGCCTCCTGGGCATGTTTGGCTTACTCTGATCAACCTGTTGTCTTTGGTGAGGTTGTTGTTGGACCCTTGAAGTAGTAGCAATTTGGAGAGGTCCATTCTTCACCATACCAAACTCTTGTCTTCTTGGAGGCTGATTACTGGTTTGATCCCTAGCCTTGACCGTTTGTTTCATACTATTGTATCTGTCTTGATGAAGCTGGTTGATCATGGCTCACAACTCTTCTTGTTCCCGAGCTAAGCCTTGGATAAGAGCCATCTTCCCCAGCATCTGGGTTCTCATTGCATCTACCTCAGCTTGCAGATGTTTCAGCCGTTCGTCCTTACTGTCTTCAGGACTTTTCTTGACCAAATTCCCCATGAGGAGTGTTCTCAACTCTTCCTGCCCCTTGGATAGGCTTAGGAAGATTTCCCTGAACTGAGTCTCTTGAGTATGAAGATCCTGGTTGTCTTGTTGGAAAGCCATTGCTGAAATAAACAGCGAGAATGTGAGAGACTTGTAAAGGGTGACCTGTGATGCAATGATATGTATGATATATGTATGCAATGTTTTCAAGGATATCGCGGGGTAAACAAAGAAACTTGTTAGAATTTGAATCCGATAACTTTGATTGAAGGAACTTCATGTTGCTAAGAATCCTTCTTCAAGAGTCAAGCTCACCATATCGAGTGGGTTATAGCCCCTGACTCAAACTGTCACGTCTTAATCTCCGAACAACCTTGGCTAGAGGAAAATAAATCCCCTTTGCCCCTTGCTAGACATTTGGTTCATCATGACCTGCATCACAAACCCTTGAGATCCTTGAAATGGTTTAGCCCTTATGCAGGATGTATGCAATGTTATGATGTTATGATGTTATGGTAAAGGCACACCACAAGTATTCACAAAAGGCAAACATGGTAAAAGCACACAAGTCACAAAGAGCCCTTAGATTTCAGGCCAGCATGAAGTTTAGGTACTACCCTCTTTCAGTTTCAGTTGGTTAAGACCTGTCCTAGAACATAGTAACCAGGTTCTAGAGGATCTCAATATCACTGACTACCCTCAATCGGTCATAACTCCAGCTTAGCAACCTTTTCTTGTGGCCGGAACCATCGCGAGAGTTTAGCCTCAATGAGTGTAGCATACTGCTACTGTTCTATGGCCAAGTTGGTCGATTTAAGGTTCTAAGGTCAGTTGGTGCTTAATGACTCCTCAGAAGACCCATATTCTCCTCGTTCCAACACAAGGGATATCAGTACAGACCAATGTGTCACACCAACATAGCTACTGCTTCACCCGTGTCGGTCTACGCCGAACAGGTCCCTCACAGTTTATTGCTACTTACCTAAACGGTATTCCCCAGATCCGGGTTAGGATCTATAAAACTCCAATACAAGCCCATAATATTAAAGCATACAAAGCATACAAATGAAAACAAGAGTGGTCTAATCCTAAGGTACACCTCACTTATTAATGTCCCCAGCAGAGTCGCCAGTTCTGTGATCGGTGGAAATAGAACTGACTGTTTTTTAATGCTGGTTCGCGAAATGTCGCGGTAAGCAAGAGTCGCCACCGTCTTTTATGTTCTCCAACAAGGAAAGGACAAAAGCACATCAAAATTCCTTTTCGATATGTCTCTCGGTTCGGGAGGTAGATTATAGAAAGGGAAGGTGTTAGCACCCTTTCTATTCGTGGTTATCCACGGGCTCTTAGGTACTTGCTCACTATGTTTTCAAAAAATGTTTGCTTTTCTTGTGTTTGTGGGTTTTGAAAAAAGTTTGTTTGAAAACTTCGTTTTAACTCTTGTATCAGTCTTCAAGAGTGTATGAAGTGTTTGTTTGAAAACTTTTGTCAGAAAAGTGTAGGTGCGAAAAGTTGTTTTTGTTTTGAAAGAGCAAATACCTGAGAACCTCTACCTACTCAAAAGAAATTAAGCTGTGTAAATGTCCTTTAGACAGTACTATCCCACTATTGAGAAGTAGGTAGCACCGTCATCGGAGTTTTCGGGTCAATTCGATTATAGGGACATGTGGTCACCAAAGCAATAGTAGGACGCCTTAGCGGTAACCCTAATGTCCTAGATCCTTTTTTATTCGACGCAACCGTTTCGAGGCAACTTGGATCTTTAGACAGGAGGGCGACCTCTAAAACACCCTATACTCAATGACCACGTCGAGGCAACCAAGTGAGGCGTACCCTAAGAGTGGCATGTGCGAGTGTGTCAGGTTTCAATTAAGTTATCTTTGCATAAGTTATGGTGAGCTACGAGTTGATTTTAATTTCAGAGATAAGTCTTGTCATGCATAGCCTAGTTAACATACATCTAACAGTTAATAGTTGCGGAAAATAAATTACGGAAAGTAAACCTACGCTATTACTAGGCGTCGGGTATTTACATCGCCAAAAACAAACCCTTGGAAAAATTAAATTGCGGAAAATAAAAGAAAGCGATAAAAAGTCCTAATTACGCTATTACATTCTCGGAGCAATTACATAAATATGATCAAAAATAATATGCGCGAAAAGAAACTAAATCGGAGAAGTCCTTAGGGTTTTGACCCTTTTTGAGAAAGAATGAAATTTTGTATTGTTAATGAATCAAATTAAATTAAACCTAAAACTAATTAATTAATTAAAAAAGAAATATTTTTGGTTTTTTAATGTTTTAAGGAAAATAAAATAAAAGAAATTAAAAGTTGTCAAAAACCTAATTCTACATGGATTTTATTTATTGCAAAAAATTTAAAGTTAACCTAATTAAAACTAAGTTAGTTAATTATATTAGTATTTATTTACAAAAATAACTAATTAAGGGTGAAATTAATTTAAATAATAATAATAAAAAAAATATTACATTTTTTAGTTTTCTGAATTTTATTATGAAAATAATTAATTTTGTTAATTAAATAATAATAATAATAATTAGTAAAATAGTTAAATGGAAAAATATAAAAGAAAAAGAAAAAAGAAAAGAAAAGGAGAACCCAGGGGGTGTACTGGTCCAATATGGAGGTGAGAAAGCAATTTGAAGCCCATTATCCTCAAGCCTGCTTTGACTTTCTGGATTAAATGTTTGTTGGTTGACTGAGCGCATGGTAGTCATCATCTCATAGCCATTAGATTTGTGACTGTGGCCACTTGGTGCCCGGGACTTGAAAGTGCATGGTGGACATCTCTTGGGAAGGCTGCACAAGAACATGTTAAGGAAAAGAACAAACAATTATTTTGGGGGACCTGGGATTCGAACCCAGGTCCCAATGATTCCCAGCCAACGTATCCTCCACTACACCATGTGCACGCGTTTGTTATTATAACAATAAGCAAATATAATATATAAAAACAATCAAATATGCTGTAACCAAAAAACGCGCGCACTTATTTTCAAACTGACCAATGATGTATCAACACCTAGTCATCTTCTTCCTTTGTACTTGTAAAAACAAATCAGATAGCGGGGGTTTTTAACCCCCACTAAACAGTGTGACGAAAAATAACGATTAGGGCTGTGTTCTATGTAAATATTTCGCGATGGTTGCATCATATTCGTTTGGTTCTCACGAATTCAGTCATATATCTTATAAGGCCTAATTTTTCCTAGATTGCAAAGCCCTAATTTGAAAGCTTATGAACCTTAAAATTCATCAATGGCATTCTGTGATTTATGGCGTTATAATTCAATTGAGCTATACCATTAGCTTTGTACAGTCCCTAGCAACACAAATCAAACACAAAATCATGTTAATGATGCATGAATTAAGCTGTACGATTCTTAAAATAAAATGCAAACCGTGACTCTGTTCTTGATGATTCTTTGAGCTTTAATGCTTGGTTTTGATTGCAAAACGTCCCTGAGAACTCCTGCAAGGTATTAGAATCCACAAAAGCCTTTGAATCGTGCTAGAATATAGAAATCAATTTTGCAATTTTCTTGAATTTTTTCAATATGGTTATGGCTTTTTCTGCAGAAATTTCATGTGTGCATGATCAGGGTTTGCTTGTGTATTTATAGGAGAATGAGATTAGGTCAGAATCTTGAGCAAAAATCCATGGAATGATGATTTGAATATTTGATTGAAAATCAAATCTTTTTGTATTTTCATGATTGGAAAAAGTTGCCAAATTTGGAGATATTGCATCTTTGACTTGGTGCACGAAATTGCCAGCCTTTTTAGGTCATTCTTGCTTCACAAAAAGATTGAAAAACCATATCTTTATATTTTCCTACAATTTAAATTAATTAAATGAATTAATATTGATTAAAAATCCAATTAATTAATAAAAAACAAGAAAATAATTCAATTAAGCTTGATGGGTCGTGCATATGCCATGGATAAAGTTTCAAGAAGAAATTTGAGGCCCATTAGCAAAAATAAGGTGTTTTGAGCAAAGTTGACTTTTGCAAATTCCTAAAAATTTCCCAACTTCTCCAATGCATATCTTGCTCAATTTTGATCATATGAACATGTTTTTGGACATTTTGGAAAGGTATTGAAGTCCTCTAACCAATGCCTTTAGTACCATGTCATTTGGATTTACCAATCTCAAGTTATGGCCTTTGACTTAAAGTGCATTTTTGTTGACTTTTGAAAAGGACCTATAATGTAAAAATTGATAACTTTTTGTGAGAGCATTTCTAGGACTTGGAGTGTGAAGATGGATTGTAGGAAATGTCATCCCCTTCAAAATGAGCATTGGATGAGATTTTTCTAATGAACCATGAAAAAGTTATGCCCTGGTCAAGATACAGTTGACTTTTCTACTGTCCAAAAATAGTAACTTTTTGCATCTTGATGATTTTTGAGCCATTCTTGTGGAATCATGATCAAGGCTTGATCAAATGATGATTGTGAACTCAAAATACTATGTTGACCAAAAATCCTGACTTTTGACTGCAAAATGACCATTTTGCCCCTGCAGTTGACTGTGGATCAAATAGAGCTTTTGACTGTGGAATTTGGCACTGTGAGTCTTGAAACTTGGCATGTAGATGCTTGAGAATGAATATAGGCTTATGAGACTTGATTGAACCATTGAAAACCTCAAATTCCTTGAAAGAACCAAAACCCTAATTTCAGCTGGCTTAGGAGGTGGTTGACTGTCTAATCCTTGAGCAGATCTTGAACCATTTGAAGATGATTCTTGACAAACCTTGAAGAATATGGGAGGGCAAATTTTGGGGTACAAAAGTACCATGTCTCAATTGTATGAGCAATAACAATGTGTTGGATCCTTGAAGAAAATATTCAAGATGACTTTAACCTTAAACCCTAGCTCACATAGTCGTTACTTAAACCTTTAGTGAAACCCTAATGATCATGCCCTTGATGAAGATAACAACTTTGTAGCTTAATAAGAGAGAGAAGTTATCAATGATCAAGAATACAAACCCTAACTCCACAAACCACAGTTAATGAGAAACCAATTAATTCAAGCCTGAATGAAGATAAGAGTCTAAAAGCACATACAAAACCCTAACTTCTGGATCCTTGTTCTCATGCCAGATTTACTGATTAAAGATGCACGGTATGTTAAATGATCTAATGGAAGGTATGCAGATGGGATGATAAACGAAAAATGCATAAGCCAGATAAAAGTGAGAGGGTAGGACAAATTTGGGGTATTATAACTGCCCCTATTTAATCGTCTTAAACCTGAAAGTACGATTGGCGCATGCCTTTCAGAAGTTCAAGGTAGAAGATGATTAAATATCAATGCCAAAATTTTGTTCTCGAAAAAAGTGTGAGTGTTATTTATTTTTGTGATATTTGCTGGGGAAATAATTTTTTTGTTTTCTAGTGAAGAGACTGAGATTGGACTTACAGCATGGCGTGATGCCAATACAAGACACATGTTGGTACGAAAAGACAACGGAAAAGGTCTACGAGCCACCTACGATCCTAAGGTGAAACATGAGAGTGATTTGTCGGAGAACCTAGCCTATGGACGATCTCAGGTTCTAATATAAGATCTATGGGAAGAACCTAGCCAACAGGAAATCTCAAGTTCGAAAACGATCTAAGGAAGAACCTAGCCAACAAGCGATCTCAGGTTCTAAGATGATCTAAGGAAGAACCTAGCCAATGGGCGATCTCAGGTTCTAAGATGATCTGAGGAGGAACCTAGCCTACGGGTGATCTCAGGTTCGACGATGATCTATAGGAAGAACCTAGCCAAGAGGCGATCTCAGGTTCTAAGATGATCTGAGAAAGAACCTAACCAACGGGCAATCTCAGGTTCTACGATGATCTATAGGAAGAACCAGGCCAATAGGCGATCTTAGGTTCAACGATGATATGAGGAAGAACCTAGCCTACGGGCGATCCCAGGTTCGATGATGATTTATTTGAAGATCCTAGACAACAGGCGATCTCAGGTTCTAAGATGACCTGATGAAGAACCTAGCTTACGGGCGATCTCAGGTTCAACGATGATCTATTCGAAGAACCTAGCCAACAAACGATCTTAGGTTCTAAGATGATCTATTGGAAGAACCTAGCCAATGGGCGATCCCAGGTTCTAAGATGATCTGAGGAAGAATCCAGCCAACAGGCAATCTCAGGTTCTAAGATGATCTAAGGAAGAACCTAGCCAACAGGCAATCTCAAGTTCTAAAATGATCTGAGGAAGAACCTAGCCTACAGGCGATCTCAGGTTCTAAGGTAAGACCTACGTGCGATCTACCAAAACTAGGTCTACAGTAAACCTACAAGGGAATCTAGATCTACGGTTGATCTAAGATTCTAAGGTAAGACCTACGGGCGGTCTATCAAAATCTAGGTCTACGAGCGACCTACAAGGGAATCCAGATCTACGGTCGATCTAAGATTCTAAGGTAAGACCTATGGTCAGTCTACTAAAATCTAGGTCTACAGGTGACCTACAAGGGAATCCAGATCTATGGTCGATCTAAGATTCTAAGGTAATACCTACAGGTGATCTACCAAAAACTAGGTCTACGGGTGACCTACAAGGGAATATAGATCTACGGTCAATCTAAGATCCTAAGGTAAGAGCTACGGTCGGCCTACTAAAAACTAGGTCTATGGGAGATCTACAAGGGAATCTAGATCTACGATCGATCTAAGATCCTAAGGTAAGACCTACGGTCGGTCTACCAAAAACTAGGTCTGTGGTCGACCTACAAGGGAATCTAGATCTACGGTCGATCTAAAATCCTAAGGTAAGACCTACGGTCGGTCTACCAAAAACTAGGTCTATGATCGACCTACAAGGGAATCTAGATCTAAGATCAATCTAAAATTCTAAGGCAAGACGTACGGTCGGTCTACAAAAAACTAGGTGTACAGGAGACCTACAAGGGAATTTAGATCTACGGTCGATCTAAAATCCTAAGGTAAGACCTACGGTCGGTCTACCAAAAACTAGGCCTACGGGTAACCTACAAGGGAATCTAGATCTACGGTCGATCTAAAATCCTAAGGTAAGACCTATGGTCGGTCTACCAAAAACTAGGTCTACGATCGACCTACAAGGGAATCTAGATCTACGGTCGATCTAAAATCCTAAGGTAAGACCTACAATCGGTCTACCAAAAACTAGGTCTATGGTTGACCTACAAGGGAATCTAGATCTATGGTCAACCTAAGATCCTAAGGTAAGACCTACAGTCGGTCTACCAAAAACTGGGTCTATGGTCGACCTACAAGGGAATCTAGATCTACGTTTGATCTAAAATCCTAAGGTAAGACCTATGGTCGGTCTACCAAAAACTAGGTCTATGGTCGACCTACAAGGGATCTAGATCTACGGTCGATCTAAAATCCTAAGGTAAGACCTACGATCGGTCTACCAAAAACTAGGTCTACGGGAGACCTAGAAGGGAATCTAGATCTATGGTCGATCTAAAATCATAAGGTAAGACCTACGGTCGGTCTACCAAAAACTAGGTCTACGGGCGACCTACAATTCTAAGAAGGTGGGAGTATTGGTCACGACACGGTGATTTAAGATGAGAGAATAACCAAGTTTATTGCATTTGTTGGGATTCGAAGGACAGTTAGACACAGACGAGTGTTTGGATAACTGACATGAATGAGTGTTTAGGAAACTGACACATACGAGTGTTTGGAGGACTGACACATACGCGTGCTAGGTTTAGACGTGGTGTATTAATTTTGCTGGACATTGTGAAGGTGAAGGTCATCAACTAGGGATTTCGGAAGAGATACCCTCTTGTGGGGATATATTATTGTCCTTGAATGATCCAGGTCTTTCATGTAAGGTACCTGCACTGGCTTATGCTTCGTATGCATGTTTGAATTTATTTTGACGCAAAGATCCATTCTGATGGATCGGCTACGCGCTTTTGAGGATGCAATGTTATGCAGTGATAACTATAGAAAGTGAAAAGAAATAGACTTCATGGGATAAGCGAAAGCTCATTGGGAGTTGTTGCTCATCACTGGAGATGCCAATACATATCAGCGCTGGAGACCTTCAGTACCAAAGATTGCTTGGGATACTGATAGGAATTTGCACTGGGGAGCTCATGATACCGGAGATTATTGATGACTCCGCTGAAGATTGAATTGCTGACGGAGCAAGTTTTCAGGTATGCCACTGAATTCTGATCTGCGTTGTTAGGGAAGAGACAATCTGTCCCGACTTCCATACATCCTAAACCGTTAAGAGGATGCTATAACTGAATACGCCGAAGAATGGATACTAAACACCATGTGGATCTTTTCGAATACATGCCCCTAGTTTATGCCACACTGGGGAATTGTCGAATTACCTCTTGAATCACTTGGGGATAATAGATAGGCATGGACACCTGCGAATTCCCCGATTTAGCTCCAATGGGGATACACTTCATTAACTCCACAAGGGATGCACTTGCGCGTGCCAAGTCAATCGGCGACTCCAAACTTTCTGAATTCACTCGGGGAATTAGGTTTGAAATTGTCTGTAGTAGATGAAGGCAGCTTCGTGTGCTGGCGAGGTCAGGGTGATCGTTATAATGCTTTTAGCTTGATTATAGTCGTCACGTGCAACATAATTGGCTTGAGCAACTTTGTGAGTACGGATACGGAATGCCCCTGTCTGGAGGATGACTGAGAAGATCTATGCTGAATAGAAGACTGGAATATCCGTGCCACAATGCGATATGAGGTGGCCTGCCCCAATGTATTGAGTCACGAAATAAACTATTCTTGATTACAACTTTCTTGGAGAGATTTGTCGAATATCGACGTAACTTCCCTATGTTAAATGAATTCAGAATAGATTTCTTGTTGTGATGGCCCCTGATCGATGGCAACTTGAATAGGTTTATCGACGTGATAACCTCTGATTGATATTAGCTTGAAGAGATTTATCGACGTGATAGCCTCTGATTGATAGCTTGAAGAGAATGCTCCAGATTTGGCTGACTTCGGAGAGATCGACTCTCGACTTGATTGCCCCAGATTAGTGGAATCTGCTAGCTTCATCCCTAAAGGGTACTCAGACTGTACATCACCAATATGCTTTCTCTTGACAGAACCACTGGTTAACATTCCCCTGGATCAGTCATTTCTCCTGTGACAGCTGACTCTTTCTTCAACAGAATATTCAAGCCTCTCTTCTCTGACAAGATTGAGCTATTTACTGATTGTTCATTGTGTAAACTTTCTTGAAGTCAATCAGTTGTTTTGTATGCAGAAGAATGTTTATTATGAGAATGATAATTCTAATGCAACACATATGTAAGTCTTGAAGTTTGAAAAAACTGAGTGAAATGATGTCACAACTCTGTTGTGAATGAGTCAATTTGCAAATTAATTTTTTATGAAAGATAATGCAAGCATATGATGCCAATACAAATATTTAAATATACCACTTAGGAGTCAGTTAAACGCTATCTCGTTGTAGCACGCTTTCTAATTGACCCTTACTTCAGTTAGGACTTTGAAAGGGTTGTAACGTGGCCTGGTTCACGGTTTAAGAAGAAATGATTTGAGGCTCAAAATTATTTGGTGCCCACCCATTCTCCATGATGTTCTCTATTCCTATGTTCAATTGACCCGATACAAGCATTAATCTCTCGAGAAGAGTTCGCGATGGTTAAGGAACCACTGAGGCCTCTTGGACACAACAGTCACTAACTTATGATTTTGGTGTCTGATCACATGACCTTGTTCTATCGATAGGGATTTTCATTGGTAATACTTTTATCTCCTTTTAGGCTTTTCAAAATATTTCATGCTTTTGCCCAGACAAATTCTTTTGAATTTAGATTTAGAAGTCCAACGGGATGCCCCAACTTTTTCCTAAGCGACTTGTTTTTAAGTTTCAACTTAGAGGGGATTTTTGTTTCTTTCTTATTCATATTTTCCTTTTTGAACAAGTTTTTGATCTTTGCATTGTCTTTGATTTATCGGAAGTGATCGTGACTGTCTGAGTCTTTGGTAGATGAGGGATAGCCATTATTCTATCGTCATCTATTCTCGACTTCTTGATGTGCGAGAGATACCCATTGGGATATTGCTATCTTTCATTCAAGTTGCCGATAGATGAGGGTTAACCATTGTGTTTTTGTATTTCCTCAACCTTTTGATGGATAACCATTGTTGTATCCTTGGATGCACATTCTTGATGAGTTTTGAATGCTTGATAAGATTAACCGAACACTACCCGCCCCAGGGTTAAAATGAGGGTTTTTTCTAAATAGAAAAGAAACTCCTACTTCGAAGGCTCAGAGGGGTTAACGAGGGTTTATCTTCCTTATATCTCCGGTGTTTAGGGATTAAAACAAGGCCTGTACATCGTCAGCAGGGTCTTACTCAAAAGCATATCAACCAGAGATTTTTTTTGAGTTTTTAGATCATCGTCATCCTCCCTCCAATATTTACCTAAGCATAAGACTTGGAAACTTGGAATTAATATACAATTAAAGCATTTAAAGATTAATAACGAATGAATGAATAAAAACAAAAGGAACACTTCGAGACAAGCATACTTATTGCATTAAGATTTTCATTCAAACATAGACAAGTTTCTACATGCAAGCAATGTTTAAACAAACAAGCAAGAATGCAAATGAAAGTGAAATAAAGAAACCAATGATTACCATCGTTGAGGAGACTTGACTCCGTATGGACTTCTTGATTCCGACGACTTTCTATAGTCTTGATGCTTAAATGGGCGAGAGAGTTACCCTTATGATCTGATGTGAACACAACAATCTCTGGATTGATTCCATCTTGGACTTTGTCTCTAGATGACATACCATATTCAATTGAATGGCCAGGTGCCCCAGAATAATATGCATAGAAGATTCTTTCAGGAGAGCGAATGAACTCTTTATCAAGAGAATCGGTATAAACTGTATCACCAAGCATATTAGGCCATATAGAAATAATACAGGTCGTATTCTATCAGAACAACAGAAACATCCACCTGGTGAGAAAGAGTTCGACAGTTGGACAATAGGAAATAGACTTTTGGAAGAGACGCCAGACAGGTGTTGGGCTTGATACTTTAACCTATTTACAGTTTTCAATATCAAAAATGGGCGCCCCATAATAGAAGATACATCTAGCCTGTGTATCACAATCAGAAGAGATGTTTGTGGGAGGAGGACCCCAAAGATCAGAGCATTATCAATTGAACTTCAACCAGGCAAGGGAATAACTATATGTGATGCATTGGGATCGCATCAACATGCTCATCAGGCTTCTTCTGTCTTTGCTTAAAATCTTTTTTCCATGAATTCACTAGGGGAACAAAGACTGACTGCCGTCGAACAGGTCAGGGAACACAAAGCTATGGAGAATGCCCCTGATTGAATAGTCGGATGCCTCGATGTGGTAACCATATATGACGTTGGTATCATGATCTGAAAGGGAATTTACAGATGGTGCCGAAGTATGGGGTATAACCCACTGAAGCTCAAACAAGTGTGGAGACCAATAAGAATAAAGCACTGATATAAGATAAACTCTTCTTCAGGCGTATTCTAATCTGTTGGTAAAACAACTTTCTTGAATTCACATAGTAAATGGGAACTGTTTGCCGATAATATGTCCCAAGAACTCAAGGTTGTGTAGCATTCCATGGTTGAAAGTGTTCCCCAAAAGATGAGGAGAAGAGAGAACCTACTGCGACAGTAAGTGCAAGATTGTCGACATCATCATCAAAGCTTTCATGACCTAGCTTATCTGAGTCTTCAATCAATTATCTTCCTTCTTGAAGGATTTCAGACCACAGGCCAAAGCTTGCATGTATACCACACGAGTTATTCCATAACTGGTCTTTGAGCATGTGCAGTAAGAAATCAAGTTGAACCTCTGAGGAGAACACCAATTTTGAATAAGAATCCCCAATCTTTGAATACCTATTATGGATGCATGAATGTACATGGAGTGCATGAATGGATGCCATGTCATGTTTTGTCGTTTACAAGGAACTTACATGCTTTGATTTTGATTTTACGTAAGTAATGGATGGAAAAGTTCAACACAAGGCTTACGAATATGATTCCCTAGAAATAGCGAAACATGTATGTTAAGTATGTGGTTAACCATGTTATGTATGCAAAGACATGGGATCAAAGTTCCATCACTTCTGAATATGATTGATGCACTGTTTTTGAACCATCTAAATATCACCTGATCAAAAGGTTTGACATAGCTTACGCACATACAAGAACTAAGTACCATGTGGATTATCAATAGTACGTGATCAAGGCTTCTGGAACTGGATACTGTTCAGCCTTTTCTGAACATGCAGGGAATACCAAGATTGAAGGCCCGAATGAACCTCCAAGTAAACTTGTTAGGAACTCATAAAATAAATACGAGCACCCCATAGTCACCAACAGCACACCATCTGGATATAGTCACTATCTGAATAAGTCAATGACAGAAATCCAAAACATAACCATTAGAACCAATAGTCATTGTCTGAGTATAGTCACCATCTATACATGGGTAACCATCTGAACACGAGTAACCATCTGAACATAGTCACCATCTGTACCTGTGATAATAATTCCCTCCCCACTCACGGGTGAAAACTAGGTCAAGGTAAGGTCGGGTAACTCAGAATCGAGGGTACTCCTGAAAAACTATCGCCGTATCACCTACGTGAAAATGATAGCCCCTCATCTGTACCTCATCTGAGCATGGACGACATGGCGGAAATAGTGAAACCTAAGTCAACTAGCCGTTCATGTTCCACTCTATTCTAAGGGTTCCCATGGTTGTCACTTGGCCTTGGTATTAGGCCTTTTATCTCAATAGTAACACCCACCCAACAAGAAGCAGATCCAGTACAACATTTGTATATGGAAGACAGTAAAATGCAATGCATACATATGCTTAGGTAATAATCATGGATGGATGAATAAATATAAAGCATAAAATAAACACCCAAAGGAAAGAAAACAAGAGCTAGGAGAGACTATGGGATGAACCAACATTTGGTCGACCTTTCCCCAGTGAAGTTGCCAGCTGAAACAACCAGCTGAAGATCATCAAACAATGAAGTCACCATCGAACGTATTTTATCCCACATGAAGAGAAAGGTAAACATCGAGAAAACATGAGAAGGTAGAAGTCACGGTATTGCGACCGAGTTATCGGGTAAGGGCGTCTGTTACGCGAGGGGAAGGTATTAGCACCCCACACACCCGTAGTACTCTACGGTATCCACTCTTGTTGTCTATCTTATGGGTGTGTCTAATCTATGCTTACTGTTTATTTCTTAAGAAGAAGGCATGCAAAATAAAGGGGAAAAGAATGTAGGGAAAATAAAGTTGTACTCGCTTGGGCCCTACCCCAATGCCTACATATCCTTTTTGAGGAATCAGAGCTACCGTAGTTTGGCTCACATGTTTTTGTTTGTTTGTGTTTTTTATGGACAATGTTAATTCCGCCTTCTTCCGCAGCTCAACCTTTGGAGACTTATG
The DNA here is from genome assembly GCA_948472305.1 of Vicia faba. Taxonomy (NCBI): domain Eukaryota; kingdom Viridiplantae; phylum Streptophyta; class Magnoliopsida; order Fabales; family Fabaceae; genus Vicia; species Vicia faba. The sequence continues at coordinate 92,033,319 of OX451738.1, forward strand.
CTGGAACTGAAGTAAACTAATCATGTACTTACCTGAAAAGGGTTTTTAGAGGAAAGGTGCTTGGGCGCACAAAAAGGTTTGAGTTGGTTTGTATTTTGTTACCTTGAACAAGGGTTTAAGTGTTATTAACATGTTTTTGATTTGCTAAGAAAAGGTTTTAGTTTTAGGATGTATATGCAAAAGGGGAAGAAAAGAGTCTAAGGGAGACTAGCTTATTTCTAACCTAATGTTATCATACAGTGGTGGTCCTAAGATTTTGATTAACAAAAGGGAAATTTCTACCTAGTTTTAACATGCATGGTTTACAACCTAAGGCCTAACTTGCATCCGAACGGAGCAAGCACATCCTAATGGAACATGGTATGTATAAGGATAAAGAAAACAAGCTAATAAGATCAAGAGAGCACACCTAGAGAGATCATATCTAGGCTAGCATAACAAAGAAAGTCTAACAAAACTATCCTATAGGGAACATGCAATGAGAGCAAAGTCGTGATCTCAATTTCTAAATTGAGTGACTCATTGATCAACAAGAAATAAAGGAAAGCGATAAAATACTATTGGGAGCATGCATTGAGAGCGAAGTCGTGATCTCAATTCCTAAATTGAGTGACTCATCGATCAAGAACCAAGGAAATAAACACAAGCACAACACATATAGCAAATGAAGTGCGGAATGCCTCCTACAGGTCTTTAAACAGCGACTTCGAGCGCACACTCTTTATTTCCTACTTCTCATGATATCTAGAAAGAAGTAAAGTAATGAATGAGATAAATAAAAGAAAATAGAAAACGGATATCAATCTGTAGCGAAGCGTATCAAAATAAAGAAACCTGACGATCTTCGCGAAAGCTTCACCAAACTAAGAAAAGAGTCAGAAATCAACACTCAGAATAAGTATCGAAGCATCATTGATGTGAAAATAAATCACAATCGAAATCTCAAGCGCATCCGCATATCGCACAATAAACCCGCATAAGACTCAAATCTCAACAAGCAAAGGTGAATTCACAAATCTCGAGTAACAAAATGATTATTAACGTAATTGATAATAGAAAATTCTATACAAGCTTCTAGAAAAGAAATTCTACAAAAATCTATTATATTCCACTATTTTATCGTTTTTTATATTATTTTTATCATGTACTACATTGGAAAAAATTAACAAACAAAAAAAATCTTAATTCTAATGAAGAATTGGTAAACTCAGGGGGTGCTAATTTGAGTCTAGGGAGTATGGCTCAGCAAGTTTGGGCGCTGTCCTATTAGCAAGGTCCAATGCAGTTTTTAATTTTTTAGCAAAAGGCTTGCAAAAACAAGGGCAAAACAGACTTAGATGCATCCTTTTGGTCAACCCACCCATCAGAAAATTAATTAATGCAAAGAGAACAAAAAAACATGGAACGATGCGTTTAAGGGGGGATTTAGACTCAACAGATTGTGCCCTTTCACCTCACCATGAAAATGAGAGCTCAACTCTTCTATGGCGGCCGCGAATCAGAATGTTCACGCTCCTTCTCTTTCAATCTCCACCGTGAATCCTCAGATTTCGTCGTCTTCATCCCTCTCCGCCGTGAACCTCTGATAGAATCAAATACCGCCGCTCGAATCCGCTCATACACCATGATTTACTTCATCTTTGAAGCTTAGTTTGCTCCGTCTTCCTCTTGTCTCTCACACCTACACCTTAGGCAAACAACTGCGAATCTGAAAACATAAACAGTGAATAGAAAGGGTTTACCAACTGGAAAAGAAATACGATGGATCTTGACTTCGGAGAATCATTGAGAAAGATATCCCGACGCTTGTATTTTGGTAAGAACACTGAGTATTCTTCTTCTTTCATTAGTGATCTCTTTTGCTATTGCCGCGATCTTATGCATTCTTGACTCGTTTCTGGTTTGTTTGCTCTTCTTGTTCTTCTTCTCAGTATTACACCGCAGGTTCTGCATTGCTGTTTTATTTGAAATTTTCAAAATCGTGAAGTTGTATAAGGATTAAAGATGATGAAGGATTGAGGTTGTAGGGAAGATTGAAGAAGATGCGATGAATGATGCCGATACACAACAGAACCGTGAGATGCATGGGTAATTTTCAGAACGGATATACGAAATTGATGATGTTGATGCGATGCTGAACTGAGAGGTTGCAGATGATTGAAATAACTTTTAGAGAGAGAGAGAAGGCATATTTTCTTGGTGATGGAGGATGAAGATTGAGAGAGTGTGGTGAAGAGGGCGAGAGAATTCTGTTATTAGTTTTTTTGGTGATTCCTCTGCAGATTCAAAGAATGAAAATCCTTCAAGGTAATTTCTTGTATTCCTTTTTTATAATTTTGTTAGATTGGAGATGGTTAGTTAGAGGTTGTTATAAACTATTTTCTCGTGGAGAGGAGGTTATGGCGTTGGAAGTTAGGGATTATGTTAACTCTGTTAGTTAGTTCCTAAAGTTTGTTAGTTGGGAAGAGATTGGAAAAATCAGTTAGGAAGTTAGAAAAATGATAGGTTAATTGGTTAGGAATTTTTTATGTTGTAGGATATAGGTTTGGGTGAAGAACTCAGATGAGGAGCTGCTTTTTTTTTTATTTCTGTTATAAGTTAGTTTTTTTGTTACAGTTAGTTACGGACTGTCACAGGAAGTTATGAAAAGCTGTTTTGGTTGTTATTTTTCGGTTAGATGAATTAGGATGTTAGAGAAGCTAATTGATAGTTTGCAGGGCTGTTAATTTCTCTTTAAATGATGCAGGTTTTGGGTGGATTTGATGCGGGGCTAGTTTGTCGATGAAGATTCTTGGTGATGATGGTTTCATTTTAGTGCAGGGCTGCCGTACATATGTAGTTGTTGATCTGTTCTTGATTATGCAAGGTTATTTAATGAAATTATTGAAGGCATGGTGTAAAGCTTGATGATCATGTCATAGTTTTGGCATTGAAGTTGAAAAGGTCATGGTTAATGATCTTGAAGAATATTGAGATGGAATCATGGAGTTTGGGTCTAGCAATTTGGATTAGAAAAAATATGCTTTCGTATAGTTTCTTTATATAGTAATTTGTATAAATTTTCAAGGTGAAATGGAATGACAACTTGTAATCTTGAGTGAAATCAATTAGGATAATACTTGAATTCATCTTGAAATCTTGTAAGTTTGAATGCACTTCTGATTTTGGTATTGACTTTATCAACCAAGTAATATGGGATAAAAGGTTTCCCTCCTTTTCAAATTTGAAATGCAACTTTCCTTCTTTAATGCCTTAATAATTCCATAAAATCACATGTATGCTTCCAACAACTTTGATGAATTGAACCAAGTTTGAATCCATGGAATCATTTAAATCCACTTCAACCTTAATCCAATATTAACTCGCAAGACAAGAAACAAACAATTTAAAAGAATGACGCCTTGATTATAATCCGCATATTGTACCATGTCTCAATTGTATGAGCAATAACAATGTCTTGGATCCTTGAAGAAAATATTCAAGATTACTTTGACCTTAAACCCTATCTCACACAGTCTTTACTTAAACCTTTAGTGAAACCCTAATGATCCTGCCCTTGATGAAGAAAACAACTTTGTAGCTTAATAAGAGAGAGAAGTTCTCAATGATCAAGAATCCAAACCCTAACTCCACAAACCATAATTAATGAGAAACCAATTAATTCAAACCTGAATGAAGATAAGAGTCTAAAAGCACATATAAAACCATAAATTCCGGATCCTTGTTCTCATGCCAAATTTACTGATTAATGGTGCACGATGTGTTAAATGATCTAATGGAAGGTATGCAGATGGGATGAGAAGCGCAAAATGCATAAGACATATAAAAGTGAGAGGGTAGGACAAATTTGGGGTATTACAATGATGTTAAACATATACAAATAAAGAAAACAAGTCCTTAGGTTTAGGCTTGCATGAGGTTCATAGGTAAGTACCCTTTTGAAGTTTAGTTAGTTCAACCTGTCCTACAAAGTAATCGAGTTATAGGGAATCTCAATATCATTGATCTTTCTTCATTGGACATTGTCTTCGCACAATCAATCTTTTATTACATCCGAAATATCCCAAAAGTCCGATCTCAATGAGTGTAGTATCGAGTATCAACCAATTTTAAGCTTTCCACTGAAACCGGCTATCTCACTACTTCCTAATGGCCAAGTTGTTCAATTAAAGGTTCTAAGGTCAGTTAGTGTTTCATGACACCATACAACATCCCTTTATTCTCCTTGATTTAACACAAAGGATACCCGTACCCACAAATGTGTCACACTAACGTAGCTATTGCTTGAACTATATCAGTCTACGCCATACAATCTCCATAATTTTTTCTACTTACCAAATAATGTTCCCAGATCCGGGTAGAGGATGGATACAAAACCCAAATAAGGACCCTAAAATGTAAAGCAAACAAGTCAAAAAATGAAAGCATTTAAAGGTGATATAGTCTCTAAGGTAACACCACTTTTAATTAATTCCCTAGTAGACTCGCCAATTCTGTAATACGGTGGGAGAACTGACTTGGGCGTTTTGTGTTTTATCGCAATTGTTGCGGATAGCAAGAGTCACCACCGACTTTTCTTTTATCCAGTAAAGGAAAGGTTGAAAAGAACAGGAAAGACCTTTTGAGAATTTTCTTGAGTTCGGGGGGTAGGTTATGAAAAGGGAAGGCGTTAGTACCCTTTTCATCCGTAATTATCTACATGCTCTTAGTTTCTAGCTCGCTTTGAATTGCTTTGTTTGAAATGTGTTTGTGATTGTTTTTGAAAGTATTTTTGAGAAGTGCCCTCGTTTTTGCGAACTTAGTAATGATTCTCGTCTCTATAAGAATGTATACAAAGTGTTGACTTTTCAAAACATTTCATTAGAAAGTGTTGGTGTGTTTAAAATATGTTTTTGAAAATGGTTGTGAGCAAGAAACTATGAAGGTTCTACCTACTTAAAAATCTTAGTTCTTTTCCACCTCATTTAGATATTTCTATCTTACCACTGATTTGATAAGAAGCCTTATCATTGGATGTGAAGGGACAGGCGCGGGTCGTCGTATAGTCTTAGAAATCAATATTATGGGATACCTTAGAAAATTTTTGTAAGGGTCTAAGATCATTTATGAAGGCAACATTTGAAGGGTCATCGAGGGACTATGATCTTATTTTTGATTGTTTTTGCTAAAGTATCCCACGTTTGCGTAACATGATTATTTTAATCTTAGGCAACAAGTGAGGTCAACCTTAGAGGTGCAAGTGTGCAAAGTGATTTTTTTCATACTCTTTGTCTTTAGATTAGGGTTTTCTACTTATTGATTTTATATCTTTCCATACAAACCCTAATTACAAATATTTATATTGAAAGAGATAAATTGCGGAAATGTAAAATTCTACGCTATTACATCATTTTGGGGTGGGGATACAAATTTACAAATGGGGGATGAAATCAAATAAACCATAATTTACTATTACAACCATATTGAATATTGCAAGATAAAATATGCAAAAATATAAAGGTGATGTACAAGAAAATAAAAATGTTTTCGTTTGAGTTTTTGTATAAAAGGTTTAATATTAACCTACTAAAGAAGAAATTAACTAATTAGTCTAAGTTAATTGAAGAAAACTAAAACTAAATTAAATTAAGAAAAGAAATTAAATTAGTTAAGGAAATTTTTTTTTAGGGTTTTATATGAAAAGGTTTTTTAATGAATATGAAGAAATAAATTAATTAATAAAAATTCCTACATTCTAAATAAAAAGAAAGTTAAAATAAAAACTAAGTCTATATTAATTAAAAGAAAAGGAATTTATTAAGGAAAATGTTTTTGGATTTTTTTGTTTTTTTAGAAGAGATAACATAAAAATATGCTAAATATACAAATGATAAATATAAAATATTTTTTAATATTATTTTTGATTAACAAAATAATAATAAAAATAATAATAATAATAAAAATAATAATGAAAAAAAAAAGTCAGGAGGATGTGAAAATGATTTGGGGTGTAAGTGTGTAAAATTGTTTTTTGTTTGACTTTAGGCCCAAAGTGTTCTTTTTTTGTAATCAGAAAAACAAAAAATAAAAATACAATAGTTGGGTTGCGTGGTGCTAGCAATGCAGGGTGTGAGGAAAAAGAAAAATAACTAGGCCCAAGGGAGGGAGGCCCAAACGCGCGCTGGAAGTCACAAAAATGATGTGAAAAATGCCAAAAGGACCGCTGGGACTCGAACCCAACTCACAAGGGTAACAGGCGTGCGCTTTAACCATTGGGGTGGTGATACAAACGTTTATCAATACAAAACCATAAATATATATTACAAAACCAATCCTAGGCCTGTGTCACCTTCAACCTCGCGCCAGGCTTTCAACATGATTTTTTTTTCAAACCTGTGACTTCTTCATCTCTCAGCCATTTGTAAAAATGTAAACATCAAACTTGTTCCAAATTTCATCACGATTCCAGAAATGTAAATAACTAAAGCTATAAATCAAATATGAATGAGAATTTCTAATGGTACCAAATTTTGATCTAACTTTTTCAAAAAGTTCAACTCTAAAATTCTCTCTACTCAGGAAACATAAATGAATTCTAAGGACATGATTAGCTTCAGGGCTATGATGTCTACATTTTATCTTTGAAAATGGAAAGCTAACAATGCTTATATGAAGTTTTCAAAATTCAGAAAATTTACTTCAAAAATGGACTTCGTGTTTTAAGTTTGAGCTTATTTCAAGGTGCTGCAATGATCATGTTAGCTTCCTCGAGTTTATAGAAAGCTAATGCAATGCTTATCTTGAATGAAGAGTGGCTGAAATGGTCTGGAGAAGTCCAATTGCAATGCTCTATTTTTGGTTATGAAAGATGAAGAAGATGGTGTTACATTTATGTTGTAGGTGTTGGGATAACCTCTATATGTGTATTAGAAGCTTTGTGATTGATTAGAACTAAAAACGCACAAGTAGATTTTATGTTTGAGGTTTTCTGGCCAGAAATGATAGCAATGTAGGTTTGTATGCAACTCAGACTTTTTAGGGAGTTTGAGTGAAGTTTGAGGGCTTGTAAACTCGTGTGTTATGTTGTAAATGGTGTCTCTATTTATAGGGAAGATGTTTGGAAGCTTGGAGAAGTCAGAAGTACAAAATTACATCTTTGTGGATTGTGACTTGTTTTTGAAGCAACACGGACATACATGGTTTCAAGGCAAGGTTGGGTGGTTGAGAACTTTAAACATACTTCTTATGAACTTATATAGGATGATTGTGTATAAACAACAACTACAAAGCTCAAGGAGAGTGGACTTTGTGATTAAAGCCACTTTTCCAAAATGGAAGTGTTAACTTTCTCCCATTAATGGCAATTTGGTTTGGATAATGGTTCAATCACTTGGATAATGGATAAAAAATTTGTGTAAACTATTAATTATGGAGTGAAACATAAGTTATAAGCATGCAAAGCAATATTATGCAGCATGGCTTTGGATTTGGTCAAGTGTTCTTCATGAAAAATGCCTTGTAATTCAAGTTTGAAACCCTAACTTCATCTCTTGGATTATCCTAGCTCAAGAATGATCTCAATGAGTTCTTGGACATTTTGGAAAGCTTGTAACATCCTATACAACCTTCATGTTTTTCATTTTTTGAAGAATCAATTTAGAACTATGTGAAAAATTTCCATGAAGTTAGGTAAAAAATCTGCCTAAACTAGGTCAAATTTTCACTAAGTGTTTAAGAAAAAGTGCATGACTTCATGGATTCATAACTCAAAATCCAAGAATTTATAGGACTTGATTAGTAAAGAAAAGTTGTAGATCTCATAAATATCTACAACTTTCATGTTGGAAGTTTTCTTTGAATCATCTTGCATCATGGTGAAAATTTGGCATGAAGTCATGAAAAAAATAAGACTTAAAACACTTAGAAAATTTTCTAAGTCATGAAAACTTTGACTTTTCAAAATGAATTTTGACTTTCTTGATTTATTGATGATCAAGTTTCATATTTTTGAATATCTTGATGAAATTTGATCTTTGAAACTCAATTTTGATCAAAAGGTCAAAGTTTGACTTTTGGTGTATCAGTTGACTTTTTATCAGTTGATTGAATTTCAACTATCAATCAATTGATCTTGAGAAATGATTTGAGCCATGAAATTAGGTCAAGAAATTATACTTTAATCCTTGATATTTTGCTTCAAGACATTAGATCATGTATTAGGTCAAAAACCCTTGATCAATCAAATACAATAAAAACCCTTATTTTGACCATTTTGCCCTTTTGATGATTTGAACAATTTTCTTTGGGAATTGTGATCCCAAATTGATTAATTGACACATATAACTTCAAAATGTTAATATTGGTCAAAAATCTTGAAATTTGACTGTAGATTGACCTCAATTGACTTTTTACCCAATACAGTTGATTTTGGGTCATCTGATCAATTGGCTGAGCAATTTTGAGATGCAAGACTTGAAACTTGACACGAGCATTCTTGAAGGTCCATAATGATCCATGAAAGTCAATTGAAGCAGTATAAGTCCAATTGTCTTTGGGAAAAACCAAACCCTAATTTGAGGCATTAGTGTTGAGGAGATGGTTTGACCTAGTCAATACTTGTGTAAGCTTGAACCATTGAAGATCTTTGTGAGAAATGTCTTGAGAAAAGACAGGGAAATTTTTTGGGTACAACAATATGTAAAACCAACGATGTTTGAAATGCATGTTTTAGGCACCTTTGATCCTCAAGAATTATTGGAACTTACTCTATGATACCTCAGGGATTGATTTGAATGGTCACCTAGCCTTGAGAATGGCTGAAAGCTGGATTTTGAGTTTAAACTTTTTATTGAAAATTTTAATCTCAAAATCCTTGTTTCTTGAGCAGCCTTTCCTGTCTCTCTTTGGTATGAATATGTAGTGTACTTATAGGAGAAAAGATTAGGTTAAGAGGTGGGCTTGGACATCATGTAAAACATATCTTTGATTTTGTTTGAAAATAGGTTGAAATATTACAAAACCATGAATATTTGATTCACAAATAGGTCTACACGGTTTGTAGCATGACCTTGGGCCTCCAAAAGATTTAGATCACAAGCCTTTTATGCCTTATACATTTATTTAATATTTATTTAATATTTATTTAATTTAATTTTGAATTTCAGTGAATAAAAATCAAAATAAATAAAATAAAAATTAAAGTGATACATCAATTGACTTAGAGGTCCTCTAAGGTGTCATGAACATGCATAGACCTTAAAATATAGGTCCATTAGTCCAAAAATTCAAGTTTTCTCAAATTGAACTTCATACATTTTCTTAAAACTGCCCAACTTGCATAAATCATATCTCACTCAATTTCCATCATATGAAGATGATCTTTGAATTTTTGAAAACCTAAAGATGTTCCCTACAATCTTCATGCTGGTCATTTTTTCATTTGGAGAATTTATCTTGATGCAAATTTCTTTGACAAAAAGTGTCTTTTTGTTGACTTTTAAAATGACCTGTAATGTTTTGGCTCATATCTCTCAAATGAAGAATTTTTGGCCTTGAGATTAGAGATACAAAGTTGTAGAGAATTGAATTTACTTCAAAATGAGCTTTGGTTGAGAATTTTCTGATGAAGTAAGTGAAAGTTAAGCTTGGTCAAAGTTCAGTTGACTTCTCCTTAAGAAAACCCTAATTTAGTAACTTTTGACTTTTGATAAATATTGAGTTTTCTTGATAAATCATGATTAACCATTGATAAAATGATGAATTTGACTTTAGAATGTTGATGTTGACCAAAAATCTTGAATTTTGATTGTAAATTGGTCAAAGTTGATTTTTTTGCCAAATACAGTTGATTTTCAATCATCTGACTAATTGACTGAGCAAACTTATGCTGCAAGGCTTGGAATTTGGCATGAGGACTCTTTGAGACATATGAGAAACCATTAAATCCACTTGAGGCATTAGAAGTCCAATTTCCCTTGAGATAAGCAAAACCCTATTTGTAGGTCAACTGCTTAGGAGGAGGGTTTGTCTGATCAATCCTTGAGTAGTCTTGAGCAATTGAGAACCCTAGGAGCATGGGTAGATCTATTGAAATAATTTGTCTTGAATAATGGGAGGGAAATTTTTGGGGTACAACAGTTTCCCTTGTTCAATCTTCTTAAACGTGAAGAGTTAGATTGGCATGCTCGCCATTCGTGATCTGAAGGTGGAAGAGGATTGAACACTTAAGTGCCCAAAAATTTGCACTCACATGTGCATAAAGTAACATTGTTGGTTGATTGTATTGCTTGAATAGGCTTAAATATTCCATTAGGAGAGGTGATAGAGTGTCTTCGGAGATGGGCTTATAGATATCATCCAAAGTAACTGTTGATAGGAGTATTAGAATGAGTCTACGCTTTACTTTATCTGAAGAATGCTTTTTAGAATGAATCTATCTGATCCTATACGAGGGAAATTCTTTTCAGAATGAATCTATGAAGGAAATGCTTTTCAGAATGATGCTTTGAAGGAACTGCTCGTTAGATTTAGTCTCTGAGGGAAATGCTCGTCAGAATAAATCTTCGAGGGATGTGCTTTTCAGAATAAATCTCTGAAGGAAATGCTCGTCAGAATAAATATATGAGGGAGGTGCTTTTCAGAATAAATCTCTGAAGGAAATGCTCGTCAGAATAAATCTATGAGGGAAATGGTTTTCATAATAAATCTCTGAAGGAAATGCTTGTCAGAATTCAGTCTCTGAGGGGAATGCTTTTCAGAATAAATCTCTGAAGGAAATGCTCGTCAGAATTAAGTCTCTGAGAGGAATGCTTTTCAAAATAAATCTCTGAAGGAAATGCTTTTCAGAATAAATCTCAGAAGGAAATCATTTGGTCATGTAGGTAGTCACCCTGTCCTGTTTCGGGGATTTCTCTACAATTTGTCTATAGATGGTTGATAATATTCGTCTACTCGGGAACTTAACTTGAAAATACAAAGTTAGTTTTATGCAATGTCATGATGCATGAAATGAATTTCATAATGATGCTCTCAAAATAAATGAGAATATTATATGCGTTTCGTATGCATATGCTATGATATTCTGTAAATGATGTATGGGTGGAATATGTCGCTGGAACATATCAGTGGCTTCATATAACATATTTGGCTGGGGAAAATAAATCCTCGAATGTTGTTAGGGATGAAGATAGTAGTTTCTCAATTTTGTTTAAAACATCTTTGCTGGGGATTCCCGCTTTCTGTTTGAGGACACTGCGTTGGGGACGTTCGACTTCTGCTTGAGGATAGAAGAATTCTAGGAAAATTGGTCATTCATCGTTCTTTTGAAGGATTTGATTCTTATGTACCTTTACTGGGGACAAAAGAGATGGATAATCCTCTGATGTGCGGTCTGACCAAGTTACAAATGTGAACTCATCTGAGGAGGACAAAGTTGAATGACATCTGACAAGGGAAGAGAATCATGTTGGGGAATTTCAATATCTAAGAAATAAACTCCACTGGGGAAATAAACCCTGTAGACTGCATTGAGGAAATAATATTTGATGGGGATCGGGATTTCATAGGTTGCACTGAGGAAGTTTCCACCGTATATTGGGGAATGATCGAACTTCCTTATCCGCTAGGGGGCCTATTAGGAAAGATAATCATGTCGAGATATCCATCAGTGATATAGAAGTGAACCGCTGGAAGATGCCCTAGTTTCTATCTGATGGCATATTAGATTTTATGGGGAATATATCTCTGTTGGGGATGAGCTTATAATGATAGCTCTGTAGAGATAGTTCCGTGGATATTTCTCTGTGGAGATTTATGGATGACTTGAACATTATCCCAACTGCTAGAGTCTTTAGTAAATTCTAATCTCGTTTTTATGAATATATTTTGTTAACAATAATCATGTTCAAATGCATATGTTCATTCAATGTAATCATTGGACGTTTTTGCAAATAAAACAGAGAAAGTAAAACAATTTTTAATTTTGAAATTTAATTGCATTGATTTTGAAAGTTTGCCTATAAGCAGGAAGTTTTATACAAAGAGACAAAAATCCTAGTAAGAGGAAATCATCATAAGAATGAAGAAAGGGTACAAAGAAAAACAAGGAAAAACAACTATGTGGAAACAATCCCATCAAGTTTCAATTCTGCTATTGCCCCTATGTCTTCAAGCATCTCATCACTTGCTGTTCTTGTAAGAAGATGATTGAATTGTTCTGTACCGTTTGAACTTGACGCTAGTAATGAAGCTGGTTATAAGTAGATGGATGATCCAATGGGACATAGTCATACGCTTTAATCCCTAACTTTTTCCTGGACCTCCCTTTCGGGTTTTCAATCCATCGGGATATCCTTTTTTACCCAAGCCTCCTTTTCAGGTTTTCGACTTGCCGAATGTACAATTTTTTTTATATACATCCCTAATTTTTTCCCAAACCCTTTTGGTTCTCCAGGATGCCCTTACTTTTTCCTAGGCTTGTCAACCTAGCGGGTATCTTTTATGCATAATATTTTTTGACTATGTTCGCGTTCACAGGGTGTGGAAAATCTTCACCATCCATGGTAGTAGGTATCATAGCACCACCAGAAAATGTCTTTTTGATCATACAATGACCTTCATATGTGGGAGTCCATTTGCCCCTGGGATCACCTTATGGTAGGATAATGCGCTTTATTACCAAATCACTAGCCTGGTATACCTGATGTTTGACTTTCCTATTAAAGGCTTTGATCATGCATTTCTGATACATCTGACCATGATAAATAGCCGCAAGCCTTTTTTCATTAGTCAAATTTATTTGGTCTCGTTGAGTCTGAGTCCATTTGTCTTCATCTAAACCTGCATATTTCATAATCCTTAGGGAAGGAATCTGGACTTCAACAGGTAAGCCAACCTCCATACCGTAGACTAGAGAAAACGGGGTTTCTCCAGTTAATGTACGTATTGAAGTGCGATAACCATGAAGAGAAAATGGTAACATCTCATGCCAATCTTTATATTTCACTGTCATCTTCTGCAAGATATTCTTGATATTCTTGTTGGCGGCTTCCACTGCACCATTTTCTTTGGTCGATACGGAGAAGAATTGTGATGCTTAATCCTGAACTGCATGCAGAGTTTCGTGATCATAGTATTGTTAAGATTGGTACCATTGTCCGTGATGATCCTTTCAGGGATGCCATACCGATAGATAAGGTTGTATTTAATGAACCAAGCCATAATATTCCTGGTAACGGAAGCAAACGAGGCTGCTTCAACCCACTTCATGAAGTAATCAATAGCGACCAGGATGTAATGATGCCCATTGGAAGAAGTATGCTTAATCTATCCAATCATATCAATTCCCCACATTGCTAATGGCCAAGGAGAAGTCAAAAAATCAAAAGGAATTGGAGGAACATGTACTTTGTCAGCATAAATATGGCATTTGTGGTAAGTTCTGGAATGACGATGGCAATCAATTTCCATAGTAGACCAATAATAAACCGCTCTCAGAATCTTCTTAGCCATTGTATTCCCACTGGAGTGAGTACCAAAGACTCCTTCGTGCATATCTTCCATCATTTTCTCAGCTTCCTTCTTGTCTATACAACGAAGCAAAGTCAAATCGTGGTTGCGCTTGTACAGGATTCCGTTACTCAGAAAGAACTTGGCAGAGAACCTCCTAAGAAATTTCTTATCATTGATAGATGCTTCTTCCGTATATTCTCGAGTTTCGAGGTATCTTTTTACTTCATGGTACCAAGGATTTTCCTCTACTCTGTCAGTATCAAATTCATAGGAATGCATCGATTCGTCTAGTCTCTCTATAGTAATTCAAGGAGCTTTATTATCCCATATGACTCTGAGAGCGGGTTACTATTGGTCGACTATTGAAACCGATTACCATCATCACTCTAGAACTTGTCACAAATGCCAAATCTATGCTGACAAAGTACACGTACCTTCGATCCCTCTAAATTTCTTGACTTCTCCTTGGACATTTGCAATGTGGGGCATTCATATGATTGGAGAAATTAAGCCTACTGCCCCTAACAGACATCTTTTCATCCTCGTCGCCATCGATTATTTCACAAAGTGGGTTGAAGTGGCCTCATTTTGCTCTGTCACCAAGAATGTTGTGGCCTAGTTCATTAAGCATAACCTCATCTGTCGGTATGGCATCCCCAAAAGAATTATCATGGAAAATGGTACTAATCTGAACAATACTGTGATCACGGAACTCTACACGCAGTTCAAGATCAGGCACCACAACTCTTCTCCATATCGACCGAAGATGAATGGCGCAGTGGAAGCCGCCAATAAGAACATTAAGAAGATTATACATAAGATGATAGTGACATACAAAGATTGGCACGAGATGTTACCATTCGCTCTTCAAGGCTATCACACTTCATTACAGACTTCAACCGGGGCAACCCCATTCTCTCTAGTCAACAGTATGGAAGTTGTCCTACCTGTCAAAGTCCAGATTCCTTCTCTAAGGATTATGAAATATGCAGACTTAGACGAAGATGATTGGATTCATACTAGGCTGGACTAGATAAGCTTGATTAACGAGAAAAGGCTTGCAGTTGTTTGCCATGGTCAGATATACCAAAAGTGCATGACCAAAGCTTTCTACAAAAAGGTCAAGCATCGAGTATATCAAGATGGGGACTTGGTAATAAAGCACATCATCCTATCGCAAGGTGATCCCATGGGCAAATGGAATCCCACCTACGAAGGTCCATTTGTAGTCAAGAAGATATTTTCTGGAGGTGCTATGATACTTACCACCATGGATGGTGAAGACTTTCCGTACCCTGTGAATTCGAACATAGTAAAAAGATATTACACATGAAAGAGACCTTCTTGGTTGACTGGCCTTGAAAAAAATAAGGGCATCTCGGCGAACCAAAAGTGTTCGGGAAAAAATCAGGGATATATATAAAGATTGTACACCCGAAAAGTCGAAAACCTAAAAAGCCGTCTTGGTCAAAAAAGGGTATCCCGGTGGACTAGAAACCTGAAAGGGAGGTCCAGGCAAAAGTTAGGGATTAAAGCATATGACTATGTCCCATTGGATCATCTACTTACAACAAGCTTTGTTACGGAGGTCAAGTTCAAATGGTATAGATCAACTCACTCAACTTCTTCCGACAATAAGGGATGAGATGCTTGAAGACATAAAGGCAATAGCAGAGTTGAAACTCGACGGGGTCGTTTACACATAGCTATATGTTTTGTTTTTATTCTTTTCATTTTATGAGGATTTCCTCTTACTAGGATTTTTGTCTCTATGTACAAAAACCGTCTATTTATAGGCAAATTATCAGTCCAAATAGAATTTCAAATTTCAAATTTCATTTTTTTTAATGTTTTGTTTGCAAAAACATCCAATGACTAAATTAAATGAACATATGCATATGAATATGATTATTGTTAATAAATATATGCGTAAAAACAGGAATAAGCATTTACTCCAGACTCTAGGAATTGGGATAACATTCAGGTCATCCACAAGTCCCCACAGGAAAATCCCCACTGAATAACCTCCATGGGATTATCCCCATAGAGTTACCTTCACAAGCTCATCCCCGACGAAGATACATTCCCCCCGCAAGTCTAATATTCCTTTAAGACAGAAACTGGGGGATCTTCCAGAAATCAACATGAGCATACTCCTCAGCTAGAGGATAAAGGTGTTCAGATCATTTTCCCAGCATACGACAGAAATTTCCGCCACAACCTACGAAATTCCAATCTTTACCAGGGATTTCCTCAGCACAGTTAACATGAATTCTATTCCCCAACTGTGTTTATTTCTCCAACATTGTACAATCTCTTACAGAGTTCCCTTCTCCAGTAGGGCTCATGTCCTCAGCAGAGTATATTTCTCCAGCAGAGTCTATTTCCCCAACAGGGTTTATTTCCCCAACAAAATTTAAAATTCCCAAACAGAGTTTAGTTCTCCGACTACTGTAAAACACTGACAAGATTCTCTTCTCCAGCAAAGGACAGTCCAATCTGCTATCCCCAGAAAGTTGCTACAAAACCTGAAACCTCTCCAGATATCATATAACTTTAGTCTCCCCCATAAGAGTTGACGTCCATATCAGAAACTCGGTCATATGGCACCTTTGAAGGTTATTCATCTTTTTTATCCCCAATAAGGGTATATAAGAACTAAATTCCTCGGTAGAGCGATGAACGTTCAATGTTGCTGAATTCTTCTATCCCCAAGTAGAAGTCAAACATTGCCAGTGGAGTATCCTCAAAACAGAAAGAAGGAATCCCCAGAAGAGACATTCTAAACAAGATTGAAGATTCATATTCTTCATCCCCAGCAATGGTCAGGAATTTATTTTCCCCAGCAAAGATGTCATACGAAGCTACTAATACACTTCAACAATATCTTGCATCCATACATCATTTACAAATATCATATCATATGCATATGAAACGCATATATCACACTCTCATTTACTTTGAGAACATCATTACGCAATGCATTACATTCATCATGACATTTCATAAAGACTAATTTTACCTTTTTAGGTAAAATCTACAAATAGACGAATATCATCAGCAATTTTCAAACAGGTCAAAGAATAATTCCCGAAACAAGACATGGCAACAATCTATATGACCCAGTCCTAGATTAATTCCCGAAACAAGACGTGACAACTATCTGTATGACCAAGTGTTATGAATTCCTGAAACAGGATGGGTTCACCAATAGAACGTAGGTCAGAGATTAATTCCTGAAACAAGACAAGGAAACTATCTCTATAATCGAGCAAATTTTAAATTCCGAAACAGGACGGAGAAAATATCTTTATAACCAGGCAAAGATTAACTCCGAAAACAGGACGAGGAAACTATCGACTAGGCCAGATGGTATGAATACCTAAAATAGGACATGTTTACCAACAAAAAAATAGATTATAGATCAATTCCCGAAACAGGACGGGGCGACTATCTACATGACGAGCACTTCCCTCATAGATTCAATTCTGACAAGCATTTCCCTCAGAGACTAAATCTGACAAGAAGCTACTTAAGCACCTTCCCCAGAGGTTCATTCTGGAAAGCATTCTTCAGATACAGTCAGGCGTGGACTCATTCTGATACTCTTATCAATAGTTACCTTGGATGGCATCTATAAGACCATATCAAACAACATTCTGTCACTACTCTGGATGGCATCTATAAGAAATAATATCAACCAACAATGTAACCTCCTGCACATTTGAGTGTAAATTTCTGGGCACTTAAATGTTCAATCCTCTTCTACCTCCAGATCACGAATGACGAACATGCCAATCTAACTCTTTAGGTTTAAGAAGATTGAATAGGGGCAGCTAATGTACCAAAAAATTTTCTCTCCCTTTTTATTGAAGACATTCTCCTAGGGTTCTCAAATGCTCAAGGTTGCTCAAGAATTGATCAGACAAATTCTCCTCCTAGGCAATGGGTCCACAACTCGGGTTTCATCTTTCACAAGGAAGTTTGGGTTTCTAAGGCTTCAAGTGGTTCCCATGGTCTCTAATAGGTCTCAAGGAATTCTCATTTCAAGTTTCATGCCTTGCATAACAAGCTTGCTTAGTCAATTGCTCAAATGAATGAAAATCAACTATATTGGATGAAAAGTCAACGGTGGTCAACATACCGTCAAACTTCAAGATTTTTGGTCAACATCAAGATTTTGAAGTCATATTAATCATTTTATCAAGGGTTGATAATGAATCATCAAGAAGCCTCTCAAATCATCAAAAATCAAAAGTTGCCAAATTAGGGTTTTCCTTAGGGGAAGTTAACTAAACTTTGACCAAGAATAAATTTCACATGCTTCATCAATTTTTCCTCAACCAAAGCTAATTTTGAAGGAAATTCAATTCTCTACAACTTTTCCTCTCTAAGCTCAAGTCCAAAAAATGATTCATTTGAGAGATATGAGCCAATACATAACAGGTCATTTCAAAAGTCAACAAAAAGACACTTTTTGTCAAGGCAATTTAAATTAAGATAAATCTTCAAATTCAAAAATTATCAACATAGGGATTGAAGAGGACATCTTGAGCTTTCCAAAAATTCTAAGATCACCTTCAAAAGATGAAAATTAAGAGAGTTATGACCAGTGCAATTTGGAAAATTTTGAGCAAATGCATGTGGTTCAAATTGAGCAAACTTGATATTTTGGGCTATTGTGCCATTGTTTCAGAGTCCAAACGTGTACTTCACTCCTTATGCCCCTCAGATCTTGTTCATGTACCCCTTGATCTATTTTATTTTAATTATTTTTGATTTATTCATTATTAATTCAAAAATAAATAAGATAGAATACAAGGCTTATTAACAAAGGTCCAAGCCCATGTTGTTGACCTAAATTCCAACCTATATATTCACTCCAAATCAGACAAACAAGGACACGAAAAAACCATTATACCAAGAAGCTTGTCCAAAATCTCAAAATTTTCAAAGAAACCTAGGGCAACTCGAAACCCTATTTACAGTACCTTTCATCACAACTTGAAACCACTGGGTAAGACTGGATTGATTGCCAAGATCCAAATGGCCAGAAACGATCAAGCATGCATCACGATTCCATTATTGCATGAATTTTGTATTCTTGTTTTTCATTGCATTTTAACGTTTACTAATGTTTTTTATGTGTTTCTGAGGATAAAAAGGCAGTAAAACCCAACGTGGAGGTCCCATGCTGGCCAAATCATGAACCACCATCTTTGTACCAATCAATGATGTTTTCACCATAACTCAAAATCTAGTAGTTTCAGTCCAAAAGAACCATCCCATTGGATTCGTAGGGCCTGTTTAGGGGGGTAGGGTCACCCTGGATCCCTAATGTGTTCTATTTTGCAGGAACAATAAATTGACTCACCGGAGAAGACGACCGAAGTTAAGGCTCTGGCGTCTCTCCGGTCTATGTGTTATATTTAATATTTGTTTTATTTGTTTTAGTTTTAATGTTGGATGTATTATCGTCCCAACAGTTGAAGCGCGCACGATAAAGACTTACTATGCCAAGGCCTGGGTTCGATCCCAGCCTTTTGGCATTTTGACATTTTTTGTGATTTATTTGTTTGGCAGACTATTTAGCGTGTTAGTTTCATCTCCTTGTCACCAAGGCGCGCTTGTCCTAGTGGTGAATGCGTTGGTTGGAAGTTTTAAGGGCGTGGGTTCAACACCCACCCCTACCAATTTTGAGTTTTTTTCTACAATTCTCTTTTCTTCTTACTCTTTCGCTCTTATTTTCCTTTATTTTCACAAAAAAAACCTTTAACAAACCCTAATTTAGTTTTTTAGGTTTTTTTTCTTTCACTAACTTTTATTATTATTATTAAAAATTAATTTAGTTTTTTAGGGTTCTCTAATTAATTATCCTTTTTCTAATTAAAATCAATTTAGATTTTTTAGGGTTTGTTTAACTTAATTAACCAATTTTTTTATTTAATTAATTAATATTAATTAGGTTATTAGGTTAATCACCAAAACCCTTTTCTATCAAAAATCGCCATAAACAATTTCCTCTTCCTTTCGCTTTCCTATCTTATATTTTCGCGTGGTTTACCTTTCTCACATTTTTCCATGATTATTATAATTGCTCATAAGTTGTAATAGTAATTAGGGTTTTATTTTCTGTATATTACTACTTACGTATCTCTCCCAAAGCCCTGTAATAACGTAGAATTTGACTTTTCCGCACTTATATTTTATTCCTTGTATGTAATTGTTTAGTAAATAGGCCTTGTATGGAAAGATAACAATCGAACATAGCTAAACCTAATGCAAGATATACAATAACTGAATCACAAAACAGTTTCACATGCACACCTCTAGGGTAGCCTCTCTTGTTGCCTTCAGAATAAAATAGTCATGTCCCTCGAACAAGGGGATGCTTTAGCAAAGTCGCTCCGATACAAAAGATCATAGAACCTTGATGACCATTTCGACGCTGCCTTCGGTAAATGATATAGTCGCTTAAATGATAATTGCTAAAGAATCTTTGCTAGTTGCCTTCAATGATTGTACGATGACCCGTGCTTGTACCTTCACATCAAACAATAGGGCTTCCTACTAACTAATGGTAGGATAGCAATGTCTAAAGAAGAAGGAAAAGCCCAATAAAGACCTTGAGTAAGGGTAGAATACTTTTAATCGCTTGCTCATAACTTTTCTCAAAACTTTTTTTCACACATCACTTTCAAAAAAATATTTTCAAAATACTTTGTACTCATTCTCAAGAACAGAAACGAGAATCATTACAAAGTCTTGCCTTACTATTGGCACTTTCAAAATATTTTCTAACAAATCACACACAAAGCATTTTCAAAGTGAGCTAACACGTTCCCTTTTCATAACCTACACCCCGAATACCAAAAGGGTTCTAACACGTTCCCTTTTCATAACCTACCCCCCGAACTCAAAAATCTCAAAGGTCTTTCCTGTTCTTTTCACCCTTTCCTTATTGGGTAAAAGAAAAGTTGGCGACGACTCTTGCTATCCGCTACATTTGCGATAAAACACAAAACCAAGTTAGTTCTCCCACCGTATTATACATAACATATCATAACATGTGGTTCCAACAGGTCTCTTACTTCTGATGTGGTTCTTTTCAGAGGTTGCAACTTCAAACTCTTATTGGTACAACACCAAGGGTAATTCAAAGAGACATATGGAGCAGATACATGCTGTCGTAGCTGAGATAAACACTCTTTTTGAACAGTTGATGGGGATCATCCATGCTATGGCTCTAAAACAGGAAAAGTTGAGGGATTTAATTATGAGACCTACTACAACTACAAATGAAGGGAGTGAAACTTTGAATCCTCCTCTGGGAGATGCAGAAAATAATCTTGCTAGTAATCTAGGTGGTTTGAATCTGAATGGTAATGCTGGTCTTAATCTTACGAATGGTCCTGCTTTTAACCTTGGTAACCCTTCTGGCAACAATTAGGGTACCCCTCTGATTCAAGTTATAAGAAATATCCCTCCACCCACTCCTCCTCATCAGAATATTGAGCAACCTTTTGTTTAGTTGCAGATCGGAAGAGCTGTTCCGATACCTACTCATCAGCTTGAAGAGGATAACTATGATGACTGGTTTTCTAATCACGAAGAACCCACTGAAGCTGATAGGAAGTTGTGTATGCTCTAGGAGCATATGTGGGCTTTGGAAAATTATGGAGCTATGAGTCTTGATATGTCTGATTTGGGACTAGTCCCCAGAGTGAAGATTCCTCCAAAATTCAAAGTGTTGGATTTTGTCAAGTACAAAGGTGTTTCCTGTCCTAAGAAGCATGTTAAGTCTTACTATAGGAAAATGTCAGCGTACTCTAGCAATGAGAAGTTACTCATGTACTTTTTCCAAGACAACTTGATGGGTGGTCCATTGGATTGGTATATGCAACTGGAAAGCTCTCGTATACGCACTTGGAGAGAGCTGGCTGATGCTTTTGTTTTGCATTGTCAATATAACAGTGACATGGCACCTACCCGGACTCAACTATAGAATCTGTCACATGGGCAAAAAGAGTCGTTTAAGGAGTATGTGCAAAGGTGGCGCGAGATGGCGACTAGGGTGAATCCTCCTATGATGGAAAGAGAAATGGTTAATATGTTTACCAGGATGCTTCAGGGACATTTTTATACTTCCTGTAGCACCTCTGACTCTTTTTCTGAGATGGTGACTTATGGTGAAAGAATTGAAGTCGAAATCAAGATAGGGAAGATTCATGATGTTATGTCTGGAAATAATGCTGATAATGCTAATAATTCTTTTGGTGGCTATCAAAAGAAAAAGGAAGGTAAAGCCAATGCAATGTATTCCCGGAAAGGAAAAGGTAGGGATTATCAGGAGCCAAGTCATCAGTTTTCCGCTGTAACTATTCCAACTGCAGAAACTCAATGACAAGCTTATGTACCTCGTCAAGGTAATCAGTAACAAAAGTCGAGACAACCTCCGAGAAAGTTTGATGCATTGCCCATGTCAAATAGTGAGTTTCCACCTCGTCGACTTGAACTGAAATTAATTGAGAAGCATACTTTGAATATTAATCTGTAAAAGGTTGCCACCTATTATACCCCAATTTTTCCCCTAAGATTTCTCGTCATCTCGTGTCACAATGCATCAAGACACAAACATTATGGTTATTTCTATCTTTATCCTATATTTAATTTTTCTCTTAAGGGATTATCAAGCAGCTTGAATTGTGTATCTTGTACATGTGTTCTTTTAACTAACATCAATATGTGTATATATGTTTCTTTGAATGTTCATATTGTAGGTGATCACAATTGCATTCATCTCACCATTTAATATAGGGTTTGAGGGGTGATTCTCAATCAAATGGTTCTCTAATGGATTGCAAGAGCTTAACCTTCAAGGTAATGTCTATGGCATCAAAGATTTGTGGTTCAAGAAGCTCTCTCAATTTATTTAGGTCAAGACCTCCTCAAAGTTGGTGGTTGTGATACGGTGGGAGAACTGACTTGGGTGTTTTGTGTTCGATCGCAAATGTTGCGGTTAGCAAGAGTCTCCACCAACTTTTATTTTATCCAAAAGGAAAGGTGAAAAAGCACAGGAAAGACCTTTGAGATTATTTCTTGAGTTGAGGGGGTAGATTATGAAAAGGGAAGGTATTAACACCCTTTTCATTCATGGTTTTCCATGGGCTCTTAGTTAGTTGCTAGATCACTTGCTTTTGTTTGAAATTGTGCTTTGTGTGGTTTTTTGAAAGTATTTTAAAAAGGCGCCATCGTTTAGGCAAGTATTGTAATGATTCTCGTTCATAAGAATGTATACAAAGATGTTGATCTTTTGAAAATTTTTCAAGTTTGTAAGATGTTTTGAAAGTGTAGTGCTTGTTTTGAAAATAGCAAGGATGTTTTGTTTTGAAATTGAGCAGTTAACTAGGAACATTATACCTACTCAAAAGTCTTTCTTGTTCATTTCCTTTTCCTTTGACATTGTTATCTTACCATTGGTTTGGTAAGTAACCCTATCTTTGAATGTAAACGGGACGGGCGTGGGTCATCTTATAACCATGATTAGCAATGTTGCAAGGTATCTTAGCATTCTCTTTTAGTGTCTAAGATCATTTGAAAGAAAACATAGATAGCGTCATCGAGGGACTATGATCTTGTATTTTGCTTGTTTTTGCTTAGATACCTCACATGCGTAACATAGCCATTTGTAAGACAACCAAGTGGATTTACCCTAGGGGTGCTTGTGTGCAAGTGTATTGTTTTTTCATGCTTGGTTTTGTCTTTGATTAGGGTTTTCTAATTGATTGGATTTAGTCTTTCCATACAAACCCTAATTACTAGCATTTGTATATAAAGCCATAAATTGCAGAATTTAAAATTAATACGCTATTATAATACTTGTGGGAGGGGGTGTACAAATTACAAAATGGGGATTGCTAGAAAATAAACCTAATTATCTATTACAACCATATTGAATTTGGATAAATAATGTACAAAAATGAGTAAATATACAAGAATGTAAAATGGAAAGAAAATGGACTTTTATTTGGATTTTTTAGGGAAAAGGGTTTTTGTTTTAACCTAATTAAAAAGAAAAATAATTAATTAAATTAGTAAAAACTAGACTTAAATTTACTAGGAAAATAATTTAAATAAAACCCTAATCTATTAATTGATTAAAAGAGGAATTAAGTTTATAAGAAGAATATTTTTTGGTATTTTTGTCTTGAAAATAATTTATAGTATTATAAAATATTTTTTGGTCTTTTTGGTTTTAAAATAATATATTTTACGAAAATAACTAAAACCCTAATTTTTAATTAAATTTACAAACCAATTAGTAAAATAAATAAAGTCTGATTAAATAAAATAATTTTTTTTGTGTAAAAAAAAACTATATCAAAATATAAATCTAATGTTTTTTATATTTTTTCTGATTTTTTTTAGTATTTGATAAAATATTTAAGAAAACAAATAAATAAAAATGAAAAAAAAGAAAATAAAATGGGCCAGGGTGTGAATAGCCAGCAAGGGGGTCAGAAAAAAAAAAATAAAGCCCAAGGGGATGAGGCCCAGCGCTGCCAAAAAAGTCAGAATATGTGAAAAATATGAAGAAAAAAAAATCCAAAAGGGTACCACTGGGGCTCGAACCTAGGTCCATATAGTCACAGGCGCGCGCTTCTACCACTGGGGTGGCTATACATCCGTTTATATAAACAAAACAACAAATATATGATAGAAATCAAGTCGATGGCATGAACTTCATCTTCAACCTCACGCCCTGCCAGAGTACCTGCATCTAGCTCATCTCTCATCCATTTGCAAAAATGTAAACATAAATCTTGTAGCAAATTTCATCACAATTTCAGAAATGCAAAGCAATAAAATTATAGATTAAAGACAAGCATGAATTTTAATGGCCCTAATCTGAACCCTAAAAATTTCAGAAACTTCAATCTTAAAATTCCCTAAGCTCAAGCAATATAATTGAAAACTATAGACATAGTTAGCTTCAGGGAAATGATATCTACATTTTTTATTCACAAATAAACCATTAATGATGCTTCTATGAAAAGTTCAAGGTTGAGATAACTTACCTTGCAAGAGGGTATCGTGTTTTGAGTTTGAGTAGATTTTAGTGAGTTCCAATGATTGAATTAGCTTCCTCAAGTTCCCAGGAAGCTAATGTGATGCTTAGCTTGAGCTGAAAGTGCTTGAGGAGTTCTGGAGAAGTTAAGGTGCAAGGTGCTGTTTTTGAAAATTGTGGATGATGATGGAGGTGTTATAGTGGTGTTGCAGGTGTTGGAATTGTTTGTGTATGTTATTTAGAAGCTTTAGAAAGTAAAAGTCCAAGAAACGCACGGGCAAATTTGGAGATTGGATTTAAAACTCAAAAATGGCAAGTTTTGAGGTGTTTTTGGTGATTCTGTGTTCTTGGTGTTTTTAGGGCTCAAGTATGCATGAGATTTATGTAAAATTACTTGTGTATGTATAAGCAAAAGGTCTTGAGTGCTTTGGAGAGTCAGAAGTACAAGTTATAAGCTAATTGCTATGTTACTTGATTTTCAAGAAAAGTGGGAAAACAAGTTTCAAGAGGAAGTACAAGCATGGGCTGAGTAATTGTAAGTGTCTAGATAAACTTCTCTTGAGTTATTGAACTTGTATCATCAGAAGAAAACAAGTGCAAGGCTCAAGAACAAGTTTTATGCAAAAAGCTACTTTATCAAAATGGCAATGTGCACTTTCTTTCCAAAATGGATATAAAGCATGGCCTTGAATTGAATGCTTGAATTAAGACCTCTAACATCTGTGTAAACAATTAATTATGGAGTTCCTAACAAGTATGAGGCCTGCAAAGTAGAGGTTATGTAGCATAAGTTTGAATTTAGAATCTTGTTCATCACAAAATTACTTGGAATTCAAGTGTGAAAATCCTAACTTCATCTCTTCGATTCTACCTACTCAAAAATGATCTCAAGGAGTTCTTAGAAATTTTTAAAAGCTTGTAATGTTCTATACAACCCCTCTTTGAATCAATTTTGAAAATTCGCCTTGGAACTATATGAAAAAGTGCCATGAAGTTGGGTCAAAATCCTGACCAAATTAGGGCAAAATTTCACTAAGTGTTTTGTTTCATGACCATGTGTTCTTAAAATTATAACTTGAGATCCAAGCACTTTTGGAAGGAGTTGTGTAAAGAAATGTTGTAGATTTCATGGAGATATACAACTTTCATATTGAAAGTTTCTTTTGAATCATGTTGCATCAGGGTGAAAATTTTGCTCACAGTTGTGGAAAAATTAGAAATTTCCAACACTTGGAAAAATTTCTAAATTTAGAAATTTTAACTTTTCAAAATGAAATCTTGAATTTTTTATTTCTTGATGAATAAGTTTCATATTTTGACATGCTTTGATGAATTGTGATCTTTGACATTTGATTTTGACTAAAAAGTCAAAGTTTGACTTTTTAGTATAAAGTTGACTTTTGATCAGTTGACTGAAAATTCATCTGTCAATCCATTGGACTTGAGCAATGTTTTGAGCCATGTCATTAGGTAAAAATGATTCAATTTGAATCTTGAGATCATGCCTTAAACCAATTGATCATTTGCTAGGTCTAAAATCTGAAATTACCCTTTCCCAGTCAAAACCCTAATTTTGACCATTTCGCCCTTTTGAAGATTTGATCAAATTTCTTGAGGAATTGTGATCCAAACTTGATCAAATGATAAATATGAGTTTAAATTATTGATGTGGATAAAAATTATGAAGTTTTACTGTAAATTGGCCATAATTGACTTTTTCCCTAATACAGTTGATCAACAACTCAATTGACTGAGCAAAAGTTTGATCCAAAGCTTGAAACTTGACATGAGTAATCTTGAGGGTCCATAATGGTCCATGAAAGTCATATGGGGCATTAGAAGTTCAAATATCGTTGTGCAATCTCAAACCCTTATTTTGGTCATTAGTGCTTACGGAGGTGTCTTGAGCTGATCAACCCTAGTGCAGTCTTGAGCCAAAGGCGATCTTGTGAGAAAATTATTGATAAATGAGAGGGAAAATTTTGGGGTACAACAAATGCCCCTGTTTAATCTTCTTAAGCCTGAAGAGGTAGATTGGCGAGTTTTGCCATTCGTGACTCGAAGGTGGAAGATGATTGGACAATAGAGTGCCCAGAAATTTGCACTCGGTGATGTGATGGTTGATGGTATAGGTAATTGGCTTAAAGATGACATTAAAAAATGATTGATGAGAGCCGAATCTGAATGAGTATCAGGATGGCATCCGTGTCCGGAGCATATCTGAACTATATCTAAGAGCTGGATCTGAATGAGTATCAGGATGACATCCGTATCTGGAGCGTATCTGAACTGTATCTAAAAGTTGAATATGAATGAGTATCAGTATGGAATCCATGTTTGGAGCGTATCTGAAAGTTGAATCTGAATGAGTATCAGGATGGCATCCGTGTCTTGAGCGTATATGAAATATATCTGAAATTTGAATCTGAATGATTATCAGGATGCCATCCGTATCTGGAGCGTATCTGAACTGTATCTGAAAGTTGAATCTGAATGAGTATCAGGATGGCATCCGTGTCTGAAGCATATCTGAACCGTATCTGAGAGCTGCATCTGAATGAGTATCAGGATGACATCTGTGTCTAGAGCGTATCTGAACTGTATCTGAAAGTTGAATCTGAATGAGTATCAGGATGGCATCCGTATCTGGAGCGTATCTGAACTGTATCTGAAAGTAGAATCTGAATGAGTATCAGGATGGCATCCGTGTCTAATGTGTATCTGAACCGTATCTGAGAGCTGAATCTGAATGAGTATTAGGATGACATCTGTATCTGGAGCATATCTGAAAGTTGAATCTGAATAAGTATCAGGATGGCATCCGTGTCTGGAGCGTATCTGAACTGTATCTGAGAGCTGAATCTGAATGAGTATTAGGATGGCATCCATATCTGGAGCGTATCTGAACCGTATCTGAAAAGCCTTTGAACATTGTTAATGGTAGATGTTGATTAACCTTATCCTGAAAAGGGTAAAATATTAGCTAATATGCAATGTCATGTTGTATGAAATGCATGGTATAACGAGATTGTGATACAAGCATTCATGTCATCGATGTTTATGATATATGGATGCGATGTATGCGTATGTGATCTAATCTGCTGCACTGCTTGTTGGATTGGGGAAAATAAATCCCCGACTGCTGCTGAGGATACAGAGTGCAAGTCTTCATGTTTTGAAGTGTAGATGAATTTCCATTTAGAGAAATAAACCTTGTTGTAAGGGAAATGCCGTGCACTGCTTGTAAAATCCCGTTGGGAAATCTTGAGAAATTTGGTGACTTCTACCGGGGAGTAATAACTGGAAGTTTTGTTCCGCTGGGGATTAAACTGCACACTGCGGGGGATTTTATGGAAATAGCTTAGAGAGATTTCCCTATTTCTTAAATCCATTAGTGTTTGTCTTTCTATTTTGTTCATTTGTAAACGGTAGTTACGTTCAAATGCATATGTTCAAAAATAAACCATTGGAGGTTTTCGTAAACAGAACACAAGAATAAAGAAAAACAGATAGTTTTGCACTTTCAAAGGGATATCTTTGTATTAACTTTGAGTAAGTATTTTTGTACAATGAGACAAACATTCTAGTAAGAGAATGTCGTCGTAAAAAAAATGAAAATTTGATACAAAGAAAAGATAGCTATGTGAAATAATCCCATGGGGTTCCCATTCTTCTATAGCCTTCCTGTCTCCGAGCAACTTATCTATTTGTTGCTTTGTCCGAAGCTGATTGAATTGATCAGAACCGTCGAGTTTGCAGGTTGTCCGTAAGGTGATCCAACGGGACATGATCATACACTTTAATTCCCTAACTTTTTCCTGGACCGCCTTTTTGGGTTTTCAGTCCACCGAGATACCCTTTTTTTGCCCAAGCCGCCCTTTTGGGTTTTCAGCTTGCCTGGTGTACATTTTTTTTGTTTTATCCCTAATTTTTGCTCGAACCTTTTTGGTTCGCCGGGATGCCCTTGTTTTTCCTAGGTGTGTCAACCTAGCGGGTCTCTTATGCATATCATCTTTTGACTATGTCTGTGTTCACGGGGTGTGGCAGGTCGTCGCCATCCATGGTGGTCAACATCATTGCTCCACCAGAGAATATGCTTTTGATTACAAACGGTCTTTCATATGTAGGAGTCCATTTTCCCATGGGATCACCTTCTGGCAGTACGATGCGTTTGATCACTAGATCCCCGACTTGATATACTTGGCGTCTGACCTTTTTGTTGAAAGCCTTGATCATCCGTTTTTGATACATTTGACCATGACAAACAACAGTAAGCCTTTTCTCATCAATCAAGTTTAGTTGATCAAGTCGAGTTTGGATCCAATCGTCTTCGTTCAACCCTGCATCCTTCATAATTCTCAGAGAGGGGATCTAAACCTCAATAGGCAAGACAACCTCCATGCCGTATACCAGAGAGTAGAGTGTTGCCCCAGTTGATATGCATGCCGTGGTACGATAACCGTTGAGAGCAAATGGTAGCATCTTATGCAAGTCTTTATACGTGACTGCCGTTTTCTGTATGATCTTTTTGATGTTCTTATTTGCGGCTTCGACAACACCATTCATCTTTGGTCGGTAAGGGGAAGAATTATGATGCTGGGTATTGAATTTCTCACACAGGGCGATGATCATAGTATTGTTTAGATTCGTACCATTGTCTGTGATGATCCTCTCCGGGATACCATACCGACAAATGAGATTCTGTTTAATGAACCAGGCTACAACACTCTTGGTAACGGAAGCGAAAGAGGCCGCCTCAACCCACTTTGTAAAATAGTCAATGGCCACTAAGATGAAGCGGTGTCCATTAGAGGCTGTTGGTTTGATTTCCCCGATCATGTAGATACCCCACATAGCAAAAGGCCAAGGAGCCGTCAAGACATTCAGAGGAACCAGAGGTATGTGCACTTTGTCAGCATAGATCTGACACTTATGGCAGGTTCAAGAGTGTTGATAACAATCTGCTTCCAGGAATGACCAATAATAGCCTTCCCGTAGGATCTTCTTTGCCATCGTATACCCACTGAAATGGGTGCCAAAAGTTCCTTCATGTAACTCAGCCATGATCTTTTCCGCTTCAACCTTGTCTACATACCGAAGTAACACAGAGTCATGGTTGCGTTTGTAGAGAATGTCGTTACTAAGGAAGAACTTAGCAGAGAATATCCTTAAGAACTTCTTATCATTGAATGAAGCTCCTTCCGGATATTCTTGAGCCTCGAGATACCTCTTGACTTCGTAAAACCAAGGCCGGTCCACTACCTCTTCAGTATTAATCTCGTGACAGTGAGCTGGTTCATCCATTCGTTTAATGGTGATCTAGGGAGCCTCATTATCCCATTTAAGTTTAAACATGGATGACATTTTGGCTAGTGCGTCTGCTAGCTTATTTTATTCTCGCGGGAAATGCTCGAAGGTAATCTTTTCAAAATGTGGGATCAATGTCAACACATGTTCTTTGTAAGGGATAAAGTTAGGGTGTTTGGTGTCCCATTCCCCTTTGATCTAGCTGATGACCAAAGCTGAATCTTCGAATACATTTAAGAATTTGATCCCCAAATCTATGGCAGCTTTGAGACCAAAAATGCACGCTTCATATTCTGCCATGTTATTTGTACAATTGAAGCAAAGTCTTGCCATAAATGGAGTATGAAATCCTTCAGGAGATATGAGTACAACACCTACACCAATGCTGAGTGCGTTGGATGCCCCATCAAAAACCAGGGTCCATCGGGATCCTTGTTCAGGTCCGTCATATGGTCTGAGTTCTTCACAGTTGTTTACCATCATGATGTCTTCATATGGGAATTCGAACTTCATAGATTGGTAGTCCTCCACAGCTTGGTGAGCAAGGTGATCGGCTAGTACACTACCCTTTATTTCTTTTTGGGTAGTATACTGGATGTCATATTCTGTCAGGATCATCTTCCACCTCACTATTCTCCCAGAGAGGGCAGCTTTCTCAACGATGTATTTTATTGGATCCATTTTAGATATTAATATGGTAGTATGGGTCAGCATATACTGTATTAGCCGGCGAGCAACCCATGCCAGAGCGCAACAAGTTTTCTCGAGCAATGAATATATTGTTTCACATTCGGTAAACTTTTTGCTCAGGTAATAAATAGCATGCTCTTTTCGGCCAGACTCTTCATGCTGCCCTAGCACACACCCCATTGAATTTTACAAAACAGTTAGATATATGATCAAAGGTCTTCCCTCGACTGGTGGCATCAAAATAGGAGGCTCTTGTAAGTACTCTTTGATCTTGTCGAAAGCAGTTTGGCACTCATCATTCCATTTAACTACTTGATCTTTCTTCAGTAATTTGAAGATTGGTTCACAAGTAGCTGTCAGGTGAGAAATGAATCTGGCAATGTAGTTTAACCGTCCCAAGAATTCTATGACTTCCTTCTCGGTACGAGGAGAAGGAATTTCTTATATTAATTTCACCTTGGTAGGATCTACTTCAATACCTTTACCGCTGATGACAAAGTCTAGGAGTTTACCAGACCTTAAACACAATGTGCATTTATTTGGGTTCAACCTTAGCTTGTACTTCTTTAATCTCTCAAATAACTTCTGCAAATGACCAAGATGTTCCTATTCGGTTTGAGATCTGGCTATCATGTCGTCCATATAGACCTCTATCTCGTGATGTATCATGTCGTGAAATAAGGCTACCATGGCACGCTGATAGGTTGGCCCATCATGTTCAACCCGAATGGCATAACCTTGTAGCAGAATGTGCCCCATTGTGTGACAAAGGTTGTTTTTTCCATGTCCTCAGGCGCCATTTTGATTTGGTTGTAGCCTGAGAAACCGTCCATAAACGAAAACACCTTATATTGTGCCGTATTGTCAACTAGAATATCAATATGGGGAAGTGGGAAATCATCCTTAGGGCTTTCCCTATTCAAATCTCTGTAGTCCATGCACATTCATACCTTTCTGTCCTTTTTAGGCACGGGAACAACATTGGAAACCCATTGTGGATAGAAAGTGACGGCCAAGAATCCGGTGTTGAATTGTTTCATGACATCCGCTTTGATCTTCTCTGACATGTCTGGTCGCATGCGACATACCTTTTGTTTTACCGGTGGGCAGTCTTCTTTTGTTGGTAGACGATGTACTACAATATCTGCGTCAAGTCCTGGCATGTCTTTGTATGACCAGGAAAAGACCTCAACATAATCATGTAGCAACTGGGTTCCAGATTGGCACCAACCTTGACTTCTTTCTTGTCCTCTTTGGTACCTAGGTTAACTGTGTCCACTGGTTCTTCGTGGGGCTTTATGGTCCTCTCTTCTTGTTGTAGTAACTTGGCAAGTTCCCCCGACACTTCACAATCTTCCTCACCTTCGTCTTCGGCTTGGTAGACTAGATTTCCAGAGTCACAAAAGGCCATAACAGAATTGTTACCCATGGGATCCCGAATGGATGTAGATCTGCATTTTGAATGTGAGTGTGTGTAAGAGTATAGCTATCTTTGAAAGAAATGAAAATGTAAAAAGAAAAAACAATGAGCATAAAGTTTTGTATGCAAAAAAGTCCATGATTCATTGATGATATATGAAAACGAGGTAACAACCCTTACAAATGGACCGTTGTGCATCGGGTAAGACATAAGGTTTTAAGAGTCTGAATTGTTTAATATTACAAAGCCGACAAAATTTAAAGACAAATTACTGTTGGATAAAAGTGATTAGGATAAAATCTCTAGCTTCCCAGTTGCTGAGCCTTCCATCGACAATTGGGAAAATCCAATCTTTCAGGTTATAGCTGTCTTCATCATCCTCTACTGCATTGACTTCATGGTTGTTGATCTTCAAGGGTGGTCCTCTAGCACGAGCACGACGTACAACTTTCTGGGCTCATGAAGTGAAACCCAAACCAAATTTGTCATATTTGTATGGGATATCTGGGAGTTGGCCCCAAATAGTTCACCCACCTTCTTCTATCACTGCCTTGGCATCTTTTAAAGACGACATCTTGAGCGGAGGCCTTATAATCATTGGGACTTGAGAAACAACCTTGGTTACTTCCATACTTTGCGGGACTTCTTCAAAGTGCTGGAGTGGAATTCCAATAAATTCACCATCTAATTCCATATATCTGAAGGAATTTAGATGACTGACCTGTTAGAACATAGTTTGATTCTACAACCCTTGGTTAAATTTTTGATGATAACAAATACAAAGAATAAATAAATACGAAGAACAAATATGCACCTTAAAAATATGTTTTATGTATGCAGAAGTTCTGATCAAAATCAGCATCAGAAGATAAGCCATAAAGTATTACACGCTGAAGCAATCATATTATACGCTGAAGATTGGTGACCAAAACCTGCGCTTAATTACAATAAACTTTGATTCTGAACAAAGACATATCAACCAAGTCATCAATATTCTGAAGCGTCATCAATAGTTAAGGAAATAAGACTCTGAAGCGTTACTGAATATTCAAGACAAAATTAATTCTAACGGCTTTCTTCAGACAAGATCTTCTCCAAAAGGAAAGTGTGTTATTGGCATTAAACTTGCTTTATGGACAACGTCATTACATTTCCTATATAAACAAGTCAGCTTGCAAAAAGAAGGATGTATGTACGCACACAACAATTTTCTAAGAACACCAACCACGCATATTCAAGCTCAAGCAAATTCAATCCTTATTCTAAGCTAAACCTGTGTAATATATCACAGTTTTGATAAACTGTTTTTTGTTAGAAAAACAACAACACATTTTGTTTAAATCTTATTGTAAAAGAGTTCCTTGAGATTAACCGGATTGTGGTTGTACTCAAGAAGACTTTAACAATTGTTAAAGTAGTTGTTGTAATCTTTTGAGATTAGTGGATTAAGACCTCATGAGAGAGAGGCGAAATCACCTTGACGGGTGGACTGGAGTAGTTTGAGATCAAACGAACCAGGATAAAAATACTGTGTCATTAAGCTATTTTAGATCCAAGTTTTTCAATTCAACCCCCCCTTCTTGTGTTTTCACATCTTCATGACCATATACTCTTCTTCTCCATGAACAATGATGATTTTCCCCTGAATTGGATATTTCAGCATTTGATGCAACATAGAGGTAACGACACCAACATTGTGAAACCACAGTCCGCCTAATAAGCAGGAATATGAAGGACGAATATCCATTACATAAAAAGTTAAATCAAATGTTTGGGTTCCAACTTTTATGGGGATGTCCACTTCTCCATGCAACATCCTTTTTGAGCCGTCGAAGGCCCTCACTACTATGTTGCTAGGTTTCAAGGCCAATCCTTCACAATAAAGCATATCAAGAGCCTTTTTAGGCAACACATTCAGAGACGAACCGATATCAACTAAGACATGAGCCAAAGTCGTTCCCCTACATTCGACTGAGACATGTAATTCCTCGTTATGCTTCCTCCTCCTTGGCGTTAAATCAGCATCCGAAAAACCTAAACCATTATCTGCAGTAAAGCTGGCTACGCAGTCTTGGAACTGATCGACAAATGTTTCTTGGGGTACATCGGCAGTTTTGAGGAATTTTACCAAGGCCTTTACATGAGCCTCGACACATACCAATAAAGCCAACATGGAAATTTTTAATGGAGTTTGCCCTAGTTGTTCGACTACATTGTAGTCGCTTCTTTTTATAATCTTTATAATTTCCTCCATCTCTTTTCGGGAGGTCTCAAGGATAGTTACTGATTGTTCCTTCGTATGGACAGGCTCAACCAGAATACCTTTGCCTCGAGTCTTGGTTGACTGGGCAGTAGGAATGTCCGTAGGGGTGATAACAGGGACTGCAACAGTTTTGTCAACATGAGTATTAGCAGAGATAATTGCAGGACTGGGAATAGCCTTTGGAGGAGCAACAACAACATGAATGATTATGGGTCCAGAAATAGCTTTTTGAGGAGCAATTTTTGGAGAGAATACCCTTCCACTTCAGGTTATCTTGTTAGTTCCTGCGACGTTACTGATATCGGAGTCAACTTTCTAAGAACTTGAATTTTCAGCAACTGACCAATCTTGCTTGATACCGTGATAATAGACACCACCTCCATAATTCCATGGGACGATTTTGTTTGACGAATACGGAATTGTTCTAGGCATTGTAATTATCAACGGAGATACTTTAGGAACTAATTTAATTCTAACAGGTCTTTTGGTGGAGACCTTGGAAGAATTGGCAGAAATGGTCACTATGGAAACATCATTATAAAAAACAGTTGGAATAGAATTCATCTCGAACAAAATTTCCTTATCATCTATTAGGCATT
Organism: Vicia faba; assembly: GCA_948472305.1. Lineage (NCBI taxonomy): Eukaryota > Viridiplantae > Streptophyta > Magnoliopsida > Fabales > Fabaceae > Vicia > Vicia faba. Next base: position 92,068,154 of record OX451738.1, read on the forward strand.
GAACGTTGTTGTACCCTAAAATTTTCCCTCTCATTTCTCAAGGATTCTCTCACAAGATCTTCTATGACGTCAAGTTTACAACACTCATACATCAATTTAGGCTTGGAATTAGCACAAGGGCAAAATGATCAATTGCATATTAGAAAGTCAAACTTTGACTTTTTGGTCAACATTACATTCCAAAGATCAAATTTCATCAAGACATGAAAGAATACCAATCTTGATCATCAAGAAAGTCAAGAAAGTCAAAAGTCAACTTGAAAAGTCAAGATTTCCAAGACTTAGAAATTTTATAAGTGTTTTTATACATGATAATTTCATCACTTCATGCCATTCTTTCATCATGATGCAAGATGATTCAAAAGAAACTTTCAACATGAAAGTTGTAGATCTCCATGATATCTACAAGATTGCTTTACATAGCTTCTCCTATATATGATGGGATCTCAAGTTACAAATTCATGAAGTCATGACATTTTCATTTAACACTTAGAGAAATTTTCAACAGATTTTGGTCTGGGTTTTACCCCAACTTCTTGGCATTTTTTCACATAGTTCCAAGATGATTTTGTAAAAATGGGCAACATGAAAGTTATAGAGGATGTTTTAAGCTTTCCAAAACATCCAAGAGCATAAATTTATCATACTTGAGCTAGGAGATTCAAGGGCTTGAAGTTGGCCATCCATATTTGAATTACAAGTCATTCTAAGTGAAGAACACATAACAAAACTCTCATGATTTGCTGCATAATCTTATGTTGCAGGCTTCTTTTCTTGCAAATCTCATCATAATTTAATACTTACACCCACTCTTGAGCTATTACCCAAGTGTTTAAACCATTGTCCAAAAGATCTTTCCATTTATGGCATAAAGGCACCATTGTTATTCTTGAAAAGCAAGCTTTTAGTACAAAGTTTGTCTTGAGCCCATACCTTGCTGGTTGTTGATTATACTTCACCATAAATAATGGGAATTATCTCCTCAATACCATCAACTTTGGTACTTCATCTTGGGACTATGGAGTACTTGACCTAGTTTTATCTTTGTAATCCAACCAAATCATAACATGCTATCTTATAAACCTAATCAGATCATATGCACAAACCCCTTGCCTATAAATAGAAGAAGAATTTGCAAGAGAAAGAGGTTGGAAAAATGTTAGAAAACAGAGAGAAAATCCAGAAGTCTTGTTGTAAACTAGCCATCAAAAACCATAATTGTCCAAAAAAGCTTCCACTCTTGAGTTTTAAAGTCCAAATATTTGGAACTCTCACACCTTGCAAGCTCTGTCTAAACATCTAAGCACCTCACATACATCACCTAGAAATTGTTCAAACTCAAAAACAAGCTTCTACAACACCTATGATTTCTCTTCCAAATTCAATAACAGTCAAGACAACAACTCAAATTCAGAGTATAAAGATCCAACAACAAGGTAAGTTTCTTGACTTTAGTAATCCATTTTTTGAAGACAAAAATGTAGTAACCATTGTCCTTAAATCTAACCTTTTGTTTATCTTCCATTCTTTTCATTATGTGTTGAGAACTAACCCATGTATGCAGCAAAACAATGTTGAAGTAGAAAAAATGACAGTATGAGTTGACACATAGCCTTATGAGTCGATACATACTGCTTTACAGACCCAAAACAGAAGGAAAAACAATGTATGAGTCGTCACAAAGCACGTATGAGTCGATACATGCAGTGTATGAGTCGACACATACCATTATGTATCAACTCATACTGAGTTGATTTGGCAATAAAGGGGCAAGGAAAGTTATGTGTCGATCCATATGAGCTTTTGTCGACACATAATAGTTCAAAATGCATTTTCTTCCTTCTTTTTACACTGTTTTTAAGTTTCCTTCATGGTTATTCGATATGGTTGTAATATTTAAGTTCCTACTACATCCCCATTTGTAAATTGTACCCTCATCCCCTAAATTATGTAATAGCGTAGGACTTTACATTTCCGCAATTTAACGCTTTCAAATACAAATGTTAGTAATTTGAGTTTTGTATGGAAAGACTAAAAACAATCAATAGAAAACCCTAATCAAAGACAAAAACAACGCATGTAAATCAATACACTTGCACCCAAGCACCCCTAGGGTAAACTCTACTTGGTTGCCTTATACAAAATGGCCATATTACGCATGTAAGGTATCTTAGCAAAAAAAAGCAAATACAAGATCATAGTCCCTCGATGACGCTATCTAAGTTGTCTTACAAATGATCTTAGTCCCTCAAAAAAGAATGCTAAGATACCTTGCAACATTTATAATCATGGCTATACGATGACCCATTCCCGTCCCGCTTACATCCAAAGATAGGGTTGCTTACCAAACCAATGGTAAGACAACAATGTCAAAGGAAAAGAAAATGAACAAGAAAGACATTTGAGTAGGTAGATTGCTCCTAATTACTTGCTCCATTTCAAAATAAACATCCTTGCTATTTTCAAAAATAATCACCTACACTTTCAAAAACACCTTTCAAACTTGAAAACATTTTCAAAAGATCAACACTTTGTATACATTCTTACGAACGAGAATCATTACAAAGTTTTCCTAAACGATGGCGCCTTTTCAAAATACTTTCAAAAAACTACACAAAGCACAACTTCAAACAAAAGCAAGTGACATAGCAAGTAACTAAGAGCCCATGGAAAACCATGGTTGAAAAGGGTGATAATACCTTTCCTTTTCATAATCTACCCCCCGAACTCAAGAAACAATCTCAAAGGTCTTTCCTGTGCTTTTTCACCTTTCCTTTTAGATAAAAGAAAAGTCGGTGACGACTCTTGCTAACCGCAACATTTGCGATCAAACGCAAAACACCCAAGTCATTTATCCCACTGTATCACAGAACTGGAGACTCTGCTGGGGAAATCTTAATAAAAGTGGGGTTACCTTAGGGTTAGACACATTTACTTGCTTTTCTTTGTTTGATTTGTTTGCTTTACATTTAAGGGTTTTCTACTTGGGTATTGTTAAAAATCCTACACCCGGATCTAGGGACACTTATTAGGTGAACAACAAAAAATCGTGGAGACTGTACGGCATAGACCGATATGGTTTAAGCGATGGCTGTGTTGGTGTGACATTTTTGTTGGTACCGGTATCCTTCGTGTGGAAACAAAGAGAATACGAGGCCGCCGCGTGGTGTCGTGAAGCACTAACGAACCTTAGAACCTTAGTTGAACAAACTTGGCCATTAGAAAGTAGTGAGATAGCCGGCCTCAGTATAAAGCTAAGGATTGGTTGATACTCGATACTACACTCGTTGAGATCATACTTTCAGGATATTTTGGCTGCAAGAAAAGATTGCCTGAGCTGAAACAATGCCCGATAGAGGATGATCAGTGATATCGAGAATCCTTAGAACCCGGTTAATTTTCTAAGACAGGTTTGAAACCAACTAAACTTCAAGAGGGTACTTACCTTTAACCTCATGCAAGCCTTTGAACCTAAGGTCTATTATGTGCTTGGCTTGTGTGTGATTTATTCTGTTTGAACACAACATCATACATCATAACATCGCATCCATTCTTATTACACTGACCATTTCAAGGACCGAAGGATTTTATCTTTGTTATATTTTGTAGGTCATGGCTTCCGCTCGTAGAAACACTATCCGAATCAGATTTGTGAGAACACCTCCCCAACTCAAAGAACTAGTATCGAGGGTTCCTGAAACTTCTGCGTTCACCAAGAGACATGGTCGACTTCTCAACCTAGTTACTTCAAGATTTGATGAAAAGATGATGGGTGTACTCTTTCAGTTCTTTGATCCCGAGTACCACTGCTTCACCTTTCCTGACTATCAGTTGGTGCCTACCATGGAAGAGTTCTCTCAGTTATTGAGTATATCCGTTCATGACCAGGTGCCTTTCATAGGTTTAGAAGAAATTCTGAAGTCAGAAGTCATTGCCTCAACTTTGCATCTAAAATGGGCCGACGTGATATCCAATTGGGAAACGAGAAGCGGAGTCAAGGGCTTTCTAGCCAAGTTCCTAATAGACAGGGCCTAGCTGTTTTGGGATGATTTAGATTTCCAGGCCTTTGAGGAGGTATTGGCCTTTCTAATCTATGGGTTAGTGCTTTTCCCTAATCCGGACTTACTCATAGATGTGAATGCTATCAAGATTTTCCTCTCTCGCAACCCTGTGCCTACCTTGCTCGGAGATATCTTGCACGGTCTTCATACTCGTACCATGAAGAGAAGAGGGATCCTTATGTGCTGCATGCATTACTATCGAGGTGGTTTATTTCTCACCTCCCTAAGTCAGTGCTGAAGAATGAAAAAGGTTTGGGTTGGTCGCAAAGGATAATGTCACTTTCTCACGCGGATATTCTCTGGTATTCCCGATTTATGGGAGATGTTTCTATTATTGACCATTGCGGGGAGTTCCCTAACGTCCCGCTACTTGGAATTAGGTGAGGCATAACTTATAATCCTTGTTTGGCTCTGTGACAATTTGGTTATGCTCGAAAGGATGGTCCTCATGAGTTACTTATCCAGGGCATTATATTTAACTATGAGGGAGATGTTCAAGGGTATCGTCAGAGGTTCATACGAGCTTAGGGATGATAAACAGATCTGACGCCAAGACTTTGGGGCCGAAGAATTCCATTCCTATGGAACCTTATCTCCAATGGGTAGGAGCTTGTGCTCAAAAACTTATAATGCCCTACATAGCCATCTTACCAGTGATTGTGGAGCCCGTTACTGAAGGGGATATTTCCTACACTATTCTTCATCCCGATATGCCCACTGATCTTGAATAACTACAGAGGTCTTGGATCCAGTTGAAGAAGGAGCGAGATACTTATAGGGACAAGTTCTATGCCCAGAAGAAGAAGGTTTTAGAGCTCACAAAGTGGTTTCATGAGGAAAGAAGCCTTAATGTCTATCTCAGCACGAAGAGGAAGCATCCATGGGAAACTTGATTTATTTATTTATTTATTTTTAAAGTTTTTAGAATTTTTATTGTAACGCCTAAGAGGCAATTGTACCTTGAATTCTACTAATAAAATCTTTGTTTCATTTTGGTTTGCAAAGTTTAAAATTCCCAAAGTCCTTGAAATCATTGCATACGCATCCCATCCATAGCATTGCATAAACAGGTACCATTACAGGTTTCTCATCATCTTCACTGTTTATTTCAGCAAGATGTCTTCTGAACAAAGCATCAAAGATCTTCAGGCACAAAATGCCCAATTTCAACAGATGTTCATAAGTCTGGCGAAAGGGCAGGAGGACCTGAAGTCCCTCATCTTGAAAGAGAAAAATAAAAAGAAGAAGAAGTCCGCTGGTATCCTTAATATGGGTAGGAGATTTTGGGGGCCGCTAAAGCAACCAATCGATCTGACCTCCTCGTCCAAAGAAGGGGAAAACCAAGAAAGAGAAGCAAGGGAGGATAATCCTAGTCCTGAGGTTTCTGACAATGATACATACTACAATGATGAGCAATATCCTCCCATTGAGGATAGATACAAGCAGTTAGAGGATCGACTAAGTGCCATGGAAGTCCAGAGAATACCTGGGTTAGACTTCGAAGAACTGGGATTGGGTCGGGAGTGGTCATCCCGCAGAAATTTAAGGCTCCAATTTTCGCAAAGTATGATGGGGTGTCTTGCCCAAAGCTTCATCTCCATTCCTACGTAAGGAAGATCCAGCCCCACACCGCTGATAGAAACTTGTGGGTTTACTTCTTTTAAGACATCCTGTCAGAGACTCAGCTTGAATGGTTCTACCAATTGGAGGGAACCAATGTCCGAAACTGGGAGGATCTAGCTATTGCCTTTTATCACCAGTATCAATACAACGCCGACTTGGCGCCAACGAGGGTTCAATTGCAAGATATGACCATGGGAAAGAGTGAAGTATTTAAGGAATATGTGCAAAGGTGGAAAGACCTTTCTAGTAGGGTCCAACCTCCCTTTACTGATAGGGAACACATCGACATGTTCATGGGAACCTTATCAGGTCCTTTCTTTAATCTGTTAGTAGGTTGCTCTTCTTCTAGTTTCACCGAATTAATCCTAACCGGTGAAAGAATTGAGAGTGACATCAAAAGTGGGAAGATCTCTGTAGCATCTACCTCCACTCCCAATCCTATCAAAAAAACTTTTGCTACGAAGAAAGAAATTAATGCTGTGTATGGGGAAAGGGCCCATATCAAGAAGAATGATCGTCCGTCTGTCAATGCTGTCCGAATCTCCAATCCAACTCCTACTCCAAGACCATCTGCAAATCATCAACATTTTGAAACTCCAAGAAGATAATTTACGAGGTTAGGCATGTCACTGTCTCAAGCCCTTCAACATTTTCTCAAGGCTAATTTAGTGACGTTGCGCGATCCTCCCGCCAACCCTGACACCTCGTCACCAAAGTATAATCCAAACGCTAAATGTGCTTACCATTCAAACAGCCCCTGGAACGAGACTGACCAGTGTTGGGCCTTGAAGAAAAAAATCCAGGATTTAATTGATAACAAAACTATTGAATTTGATCATCCTCCAATGCCGAATGTAATTACCGCTCCAATGCCGAAGCATGACAAAGGTGTTAATGCTGTCAAAGATACAATTTTTGTTACCACTGTTGAAGATTTGACTACTCCGCTGAATATAATCAAGAACAATCTGTTGAAAGCTGGGATCTTCCCTTGCTATGAAAAAGACTGTGTGTGTTGTACAATACGACTCGATGAATGTGAAGGGCTGAAGAAAGGCATACAACGCCTGATGGATAGCCACGAAATTCTGTTTGAAAAGACTCCATTTGTCAAAAGATTGATTAATAAATGTGAAGACCTCGCCATTATTACCATCTCAAACAAACCTATTAGGATCACCTCCAAATGTCCTATTAGGATTTCAAATGAACCCACTATTGCTCCCTTAATCATTACCAATCCCGGACCGATTCCTTACTCTTCAAATAAAGCGGTACCATGGAATTACGAAGCTGAAGTATTTTATCATGGGATTAAACAAGATGGCTGGATCAAAGAAGAAAAAGATGACAATGTTGGTAACATAATTGACTCAAGCAAAGTAACTAGAACTGCGAGAATATTTTCACCCAATATCTCACCTCCAGTAGTTACAAAGACGCCCATCGGCATTACTGCTGCCAAGCTAGGTACCGATTCAAGAGGAAAAGAGAAGGTTGTTGAGCCTGTTATGATTGAGGTACCTTCCAAAGATGTAGCTGATGAAGAACCCTCCACCGTGAAATGGACGAAATTTTGAAGATCATCAAGAGAAGCGACTTCAAAATTGTAGAACAGTTGGGGAAAACCCCCTCTAAGATTTCAATGTTGTCATTGCTGCTTTGCTCCGATGCCCATGCTCAAACTTTAATCAAGTTCCTGAAAAAAGCTCACGTCCCCCATGAGACAACAAAAAACCAATTTGAGAATTGCGTTGCTAGCCTAACAGCTGATAATGGCTTGGGGTTTTCAAATGTTGACTTAACACCTCTCGGGAAGAATCACAACAAAGCTTTACATGTTTCTATCGAGTGCAAAGGGACTACCTTAACACATGTGCTAGTCGACACTGGTTCTTCTCTGAATGTATTACCCAAGGGGGTGTTAGACCGTCTTGACTGTAAAGATTTAATCTTGAAGCCAAGTGATATCATCGTAAGGGCGTTTGACGGATCAAAGAGGACTGTTCACTGGGAGGTAGATCTTCCAATCAAAGTGGGTTCCCAAATCTTTGACTCCACCTTCTATATTATGGATATTCGCCCTGCCTATTCTAGTCTGTTAGGTCGCCCGTGGATTCATATAGCTGGGGCAGTAACCTCAACCCTCCACCAGAAACTCAAATATCCAGTCAAGGGCAGAATACTCACCGTCTGTGGAGAAGAAGAGTTTATGGTAAGCCACCTTAATTCTTTCAAGTACGTAGAGATGTACGAAGAATTCATTGAAACCCCATGTCAAGCCTTTGAGGTTGTACCACCGATGATTGCTGCTACTAAATATTTTTCTGATGAGTCTAAAGCTGTTAAGGCCACGCCAAAGATGATTTCAGTCGAGGATGCTCACGCGACAATTGAAGAAGGAAACGGTGATACTTGGGGGAAACTCCTCGATATCCCTTTTAAAACGGACAAGTTTGGGTTGGGCTTCACTGGCAAAGCTCAGAAGGAAGTGAGGCGTGCTCATGCTGGAAAGCCACCTCTCCGCATCGGAAGCCATGAAGTCAACGCCGTGGGTGACTCTGAAGAAGAAGCCGCATTTGAAGAATGGGTGTATCCAACTACTACGGAGCTGAAGAATTGGCATACAAAGGACTTTGTGCCCATATCCTTCATTGAGGAGTAATCTACTTGTTATTGCTTTTATTTCAATTCAAGAACATGTTGTCTGTAATATTTTCTTTTCATCCATTTGCCTGGCCCGGGGAACTTTGGTCCCTTTATCAAGGGTTTCATTTATGTTCATCTAATCATATGATCATTCAGTACATTGGACTCTTTTGCATTCAAATATTCGTGTTCATTGTCTTTCTTTTCTTACAAATACATTTTTTTTAAAAATAGCCATGTATCTTACATGCACACACACACACACACACACACTCTTGCAGGTCCACATCCACTCTGGATCCTATTACCAATGACTCTACTATTGCTGAATATGACTTTGAATGTCCTATCAACCAAGCCGAAGACGAAAGCGAGGAAGATTATGACATACCGAGAGAACTAGCCAGACTTCTATTACAAGAGGAAAAAGCTATTCAACTACACGAGGAGTCTGTTGAAGTTGTCAACCTGGGTACTGAGGCAGATAAGAAGGAAATCAAGATTGGTGCTAACTTGGAAAGCAGTGTCAAGAGCAGGTTGGTTCAGATGTTACATGTTTATGTGGAAGTATTTGCTTGGTCTTATGAAGATATGCCTGGGTTGGATACCTACATCGTAGTTCATCGTCTGCCAACTAAAGAAGACTGTCCTCTTGGTAAACAAAAGGTTCGTCGCATGAGGCCTGATATGTCTGAAAAGATCAAAGCCGAGGTGATGAAACAATTCGATGCGGGGTTCCTAGTTGTGACATCCTATCCTCAATGGGTTGCCAATGTGGTGCCAGTGCCAAAGAAAGACAAGAAAGTTCGCATGTGCGTATACTATATGGATCTGAATAGGGAAAGCCCAAAGGATGATTTCCCTCTACCACAAATTGACGTCTTAGTTGATAATACTGCTCAGCATAAAGTCTTCTCATTCATGGATGGCTTCTCAGGATACAATCAAATAAGGATGGCTCCCGAAGATATGGAAAAGACTACTTTCGTTACGCAATGGGGCACCTTCTGCTACAAGGTCATGCCGTTCGGATTAAATAATGCATGGGCAACATATCAAAGGGCTATGGTAGCTTTATTTCATGACATGATTCATCATGAGATAGAGGTATATGTAGATGATATGATTTCCAGATCACAAATCAAATAAGAACATCTCGATCACCTGAATAAGTTATTCGAGAGGTTGAAAAAGTACAAGCTGAGGCTAAACTCTAATAAGTGCACGTTTGGAGTACGATCTGGAAAGCTTCTAGGTTTCGTCATCAGCAATAAAGGTAGTGAAGTTGATCCTGCCAAGATAAAGGCCATCCAAGAAATGCCAGTTCCTTATACTGAAAAAGAATTCAGAGGATTCTTGGGTCGTCTCAATTACATTGCCCGTTTCATATCTCACTTAACTGCTACTTGTGAGCCACTCTTCAAACTCTTGAAGAAAGATCAGGTAGTCAGATGGAACGATGATTGCCAGATTGCCTTTGACAAAATCAAAGAATACCTACAAGAACCTCCTATTCTCATGCCTCCAATTGAAGGAAGACCCTTGATCATGTACTTGACGGTATTAGAGAATTCTATGGGTGCATTCTGGGCCAACATGACGGGTCTGGCCGAAAAGAGCATGCTATTTATTACCTGAGCAAAAAGTATACTGACTGTGAAACCAGATATTCACTGCTCGAGAAAACTTGATGCGCTCTGGCATGGGCTGCTCGCCGGCTAAGACAGTATATGTTGACGCATACCACTCTGTTGATTTCTAAGATGGACCCAATCAAGTACATCTTTGAGAAACCTTCCCTTTCCGGACGGATAGCCAGATGGCAAATGATCTTGACTGAGTACGACATTCAATACACGACTCAAAAATCCATCAAAGGAAGTGTACTAGAAGATCATTTGGCCCATCAAGCCGTGGATGATTATCAGTCAATGAACTTCGACTTCCCTGATGAGGACATCATGCTGGTAACCGACTGCACGAAATCTGGACCATATGACGGACCTGAACCAGGATCCCGATGGACTATGGTACTCGATGGGGCTTCTAACGCCTTAGGTAATGAAATTGGTGCTATGATCATCTCTCCTGAAGGTTGCCACACTCCTTTCATTGCCAGATTATGTTTCGATTGCACAAACAATATGGCCGAGTATGAAGCATGCATCTTAGGTCTGAAAGCTGCTATTGATTTAAGGATCAAGCATTTGAATATGTCCGGAGATTATTCCCTAGTGATCAACCAAGTTAAAGGAGATTGGGACACTAAACACCCTAATCTTATCCCTTACAAGGAACTTGTGCTATCCCTAATTCCTTACTTCGAAGAGATCACGTTCGAGCACTTCCCTACGGAAGAAAACCAGTTGGCTGACACTTTGGCAACCATGTCTTCAATGTTTAAAGTCATATGCGACAGTGAAGCCCCTATGATAACAATTGAAAGATTCGATGAACCTGCACATTTCTATGAGCTTGACGCCAATGCGGAAAAGCCATGGTACCATGAGGTGATGAGATACCTTGAAGCACAAGAATATCCAGAGGGTGCGTCTATCAATGACAGAAAGTTCTTGCAAAGATTTGCAGCCAAATTCTTCCTAAGTAACGAGATATTATAAAAACACAACCATGATTCGACTCTACTCTGATGTGTGGATGAGAAGGAGGCAGAGGAAATTATGGAAGACATGCATGATGGTCTCTTCGGTACTCACTCAAGCGGACATACGATGGCTAAGAAAATCTTAAGAGCCGATTACTATTGGTCAACGATGGAGACCGATTGCCATCAACATTCAAGGATTTGTCACAAATGCCAAATCTACGCTGACAAGGTCCATGTGCCTCCTATCCCTATGAATGTTATGACCGCTCCGTGGCCATTTAAAATGTGGGGCATTGACATGATTGGAGTGATCAAGCCTATAGCTTCTAACGGACATCGCTTCATTCTTGTTGCTATAGACTATTTTACCAAATGGGTCGAAGCCGCCTCGTTTGCCTCAGTCACCAAGAATGTGGTAGCCAGATTCATCAGACACAATCTCATCTGCCGTTATGGTATCCCCAAAAGGATTATCACCGATAATTGGACTAACCTCAACAATGCTATGATCACTGAGCTTTGCACTCAGTTTAAGATCAAGCATCACAATTCTTCTCCGTATAGAGTGAAAATGAATGGCGCAGTCGAAGCTGCCAACAAAAATATCAAGAAAATTATGCAGAAAATGGTAGTAACCTATAAGGATTGGCATGAGATGTTGCCGTTTTCTCTACATGGCTACCGCACTTCAGCTAGAACATCAACAGGGGCAACTCCCATTTCCTTAATCTATGGCATGAAAGCTATTCTTCCAGTGGAAGTTCAGATTCCCTTGATGAGGATTATGATTGAGGCAGGCTTAGGCGAAGATGAGTAAATTCAAATGAGATTGGATCAACTGAACTTGATCGATGAAAAATGATTAGCTGCTATTTTCCATGGTCAGACGTATCAAAAACGGATGATCAAGACTTTCAACAAAAAGGTCAAGCCTCGAGTATATCAAGTTGGCGACTTGGTGATAAAGCGCATCATTTTACCACAAGGCGACCCCAGAGGCAAATGGACTCCCACCTATGAAGGGCCATTTGTTGTCAAGAGAGTTTTCTCTGGCGGTGCCATGATGCTGACTACCATGGATGGTGATGATTTACCACATCCTATAAATGCGGACATAGTTAAAAAATACTACGCATAAGAGACCCGTTAGGTTGACACACATAAGAAAAATAAGGGCATCCCGGAAAACCAAAAGTTTGGGCAAAAATTAGGGATATATGCAAAAGATTGTACACCCAGCAAGTTGAAAACCCGAAAGGGCGACTTGGGCAAAAGGGTATCCTATTGGGCTGAAAACCCGAAAGGGCGGTCCAGGAAAAAGTTAAGGATTAAAAGCGTGTGACTATGTCCCATGGAATCAACACAGTCAATTCTATCACCAAGGTCCAAGTTCAAACGGTCCAAGATCAAACCAATCAACTTCTATTAATGGCAAGGGACATCGAAAGTCAATCAAGGGGAAATAGTAGAGTTGGAAGGCAATAAGATCATTTCACATGGTATTTGTTTTCATTCTACATTTTGTTTTCTTTCGATGATTTCTTTTAATAGGACTCGTTCTTGTACAAAAACGCTATTCATGGACAAAATATCAATACAAAATACTTTGACGTGCAAAATTATATCTTTGTTTGAATGCAAATTTATCCAATGAATCCAATGACTAAAATTGAATGAACATATGCATATGAATATAATTAAAACTGTTTGGCACATGTGTCCTGCTAAGAAGCAGCAAGCATCTCTTTAATAAATATGAAATATCCCCACATAATTATCATTATCGTTATCTCCACAAGGACGGATACGATAAACCTTTCCCCAATGGAGTTTCCCACAAAGTCTCTTTGCATAGGATAATCCCCGACCAGAGTCTCAACCTCTTGGCCGCTTTCTCTCCAGCTAAGTTAATTTTTACAAATTGAAACCTCGTAGGGTCTCTTCCTAAAGGAAAGTCACCTCCTCAACAAGGTTTATTATCCCTAACAGGTTTTGTTTCCCCAACAATAATTGAGGAACCACAAAACTCCCCATCCGAGTCCGAATTTCCTTAACATACAACAATCAAGACACCGCGAAGTTCCCCAGCTGAGCCTATCTTCCCCAGCTGAGCATATCTTCCCTGGCCAAGGCTATTATCCCCAAGCGGAGTTTATCCTCCCTAGTTCAGTGTATCCTCCCCAAGTTGAGTCTGTCCTACCCGATTGAGTCTACACTCTCCAGTTTGAATTTTCTTTCAGATTATTACAAATCATAGGGCCACAACCCCTGATCCCCAGTAAAGCCGTCAACAAAGCCTTTACTATTTCCAAAAAAAGATACTATGAAGCCTGGATCCGACCAGATATTAGCACAATTTTCAAGTTATTACTGAAGCCTGGACCCGACCAGATAATAGTTTCACTTCTTCAAGTTGCTGAAACCTGGACTCGACCTGATAACAGTTTGAGTATTTGAAACCTGGATCCGACCAGATAACAATTGATCTCAATTTCAAGATGCTATGAAACCTGGACCCGACCAGATAGTAGCCTAACTCTTCAAAGATATAGAAGAACCTGGACTCAATCCGACTAAGGTTTAACTTCTTTTACCCAGTAGAGTTTGCCTCTGCCCCAACAAATTACTGTGAAACCTGGATCCGACCAGATAACAGTTATCAACTTTATCTTTTCAAGCAAGTGATTGTGAAGCATGGATCCGACCAGATAACAACTAAATCCCCAAACAGTTTATTGTGAAGCCCAGACCCGACCAGATAGCAATTGACATCATCAACCTCAGAAATCTGCAAAGCCTGGACCCGACCAGATAACCGTTTTCAAACAGTTTATTGTGAAGCCTGGAGCCCGACCAGATAACAATTAACTGTAATCCCCAGAGATTCACTATAAAGCCTAGATCCAACCAGATAATAGCACAACTTTCCAAAAACCATGAAACCTGGACCCGACCAGATAGTAGTTACCACTTCAAGTTACTACGAAGCCTGGATCTGACCAGATAACAGTTAACCTCGGTATCCCTAACAAGTTTTTGTGAAGCCTAGATCGGACCAGATAACTATTCAATTTCAAGAAATTTTCTGCAAAGCCTGGAATCCGACCAGATAATAGTTAATTCGTCTCTTCCCCCAATAAGTTACCGTGAAGCCTGGATCCGACCAGATAGCAGTTGACTACTTCATCCTTAGCAAATTGTGAAGCCTGGATCCAACCAGATAACAATTGACATTCAAGAGATATTCCCCAGCGAAAGCATCCTTTCAACAAAGTTTGAACATATGCATATTCTTCATCCCCAACGACAATCAGGGATTCAACCTCCCAGAATTTCCATAGTAGCAGTCAGGGATTTATTTTCCCGGACAGAAACATACATCTCACATTCATACATCATAGCATGTACATACCCTATGGATTTAGCATAATACCATATCTGGTGAACATCATGCATACATCTGCATTTTACTAACTCTTTTTCTCATAGGTAAAACATCAAGTTTTAGTATAAATCAACAAGAGATTTGTGCTGATATTTCTTCTAATGTTTATCAACTTTCCTCCAAATGGAATCTATAAGCCCATTCACCATCCATCTTCGAGTTCATATTTCTGGGCACTCTAGTGTTCAATCATCTTTCACCTTCAAGTCACGAATGGCAGACTCACCAATCTAACTCTTCAGGTTTAAGAAGATTGAACAGGGGCAACTGTTGTACCCAAAAATTTTCCCTCTCATTTCTCAAGGATTCTCTCACAAGATCTTCTATGACGTCAAGTTTACAACACTCATACATCAATTTAGGCTTGAAATTAGCACAAGGGCAAAATGGTCAATTACATATTAGAAAGTCAAACTTTGACTTTTTGGTCAACATTACATTCCAAAGATCAAATTTCATCAAGACATGCAAGAATATCAAGCTTGATCATCAAGAAAGTCAAGAAAGTCAAAAGTCAACTTGAAAAGTCAAGATTTCCAAGACTTAGAAATTTTCTAAGTGTTTTTATACATGATAATTTCACCACTTCACGCCATTCTTTCATCATGATGCAAGATGGTTCAAAAGAAACTTTCAACATGAAAGTTGTAGATCTCCATGATATCTACAACATTTCTTTACACAGCTTCTCCTAAATATGATGGGATCTCAAGTTACAAATTCATGAAGTCATGACATTTTCATTTAACATTTAGAGAAATTTTCAACTGATTTTGGTCAGGGTTTTACCCCAACTTCTTGGCATTTTTTCACATAGTTCCAAGATGATTTTGTCAAAATGGCCAACATGAAAGTTATAGAGGATGTTTCAAGCTTTATAAAACATCCAAGAGCATAAATTTATCATACTTGATCTAGGAGATTCAAGGGCTTGAAGTTGGCCATCCATCTTTAAATTGCAAGTCATTCTAAGTGAAGAACACATAACAAAACTCTCATGATTTGCTGCATAATCTTATGTTGCGGGTTTCTTTTCTTGCAAATCTCATCATAATTTAATTCTTACACCCACTCTTGAGCTATTACCCAAGTTTTTAAACCATTATCCAAAAGATCTTCCCATTTATGGCATAAAGGCACCATTGCTATTCTTGAAAAGCAAGCTTTTTGTACAAAGTTTGTCTTGAGCCCATACATTGATGGTTGCTGATTATACTTCACCATAAATCATGGGAAGTAGCTCCTCAATACCAGCAACTTTGGTACTTCATCTTAGGACTATGGATTACTTGACTTAGTTTGATCTTTGTAATCCAACCAAACCATAACATGTTGTCTTATAAACCTAATCAGATCATATGCACAAACCCCTTGCCTATAAATAGAAGAAGCATTTGCAAGAGAAAGAGGTTGGAAAAAGGTTAGAAAAATAGAGAGTAAAGCCAAAAGTCTTGTTGTAAACTAGCCATCAAAAACCATAACTGTCCAAAAAAGCTTCCACTCTTGAGTTTTAAAGTCCAAATATTTGGAACTCTCACACCTTGCAAGCTCTGTCTAAACATCTAAGCACCTCACATACATCACCTAGAAATTGTTAAAACTCAAGAACAAGCTTCTACAACACCTCTGTTTTCTCTTCCAATTTCAATAACAGTCAAGGCAACAACTCAAATTCAGAGTATAAAGATCCAACTCCAAGGTAAGTTTCTTGACTTTAGTAATTCATTTTTTGAAGACAAAAATGTAGTAACCATTGTCCTTAAAGCTAACCTTTTGTTTATCTTCCATTATTTTCATTATGTGTTGAGAACTAACCCATGTATGCAGCAAAACAATGTTGAAGTAGAAAAAGTGACAGTATGAGTCGACACATAGCCTTATGAGTCGATACATACTGCTTTACAGGCCCAAAACAGAAGGAAAAACAATGTATGAGTCGACACAAAGCACGTATGAGTCGACACAAAGCACGTATGAGTCGACACATGCAGTGTATGAGTCGACACATTCCATTATGTATCGACTCATACTGAGTTGATTTGGAAATACATGGGCAAGGAAAGTTATGTGTCGATGCATATGAACTTGTGTCGACACATAATAGTTCAAAATGCATTTTTCCTTTTTTTTACACTATTTTTACGTTTCCTTCATGGTTATTTGACATGGTTGCAATATTTAAGTTCCTACTTAATCCCCATTTGTATTTAGTACCCTCATACCTTAAATGATGTAATAGCGTAGGACTTTACAATTCCGCAATTTAACGCTTTCAAATACAAATGTTTGTAATTAGAGTTTTGTGTGGAAAGACTAAAACCGATCAACATAAAACCCTAATCAAATACAAAAACAACGCATGTAAATCAATAGACTTGCACCCAAGCACCCCTAGGGTAAACTCTACTTGGTTGCCTTATACAAAATGGCCATATTACGCATGTAAGGCATCTTAGCAAAAACAAGCAAATACAAGATCATAGTCCCTCGATGATTCTATCTAAGTTGCCTTACAAATGATCTTAGTTCCTCAAAAAAGGATGCTAAGATACCTTGCGACATTGCTAATCATAGCTATACGATGACCCACGCCCGTCCCGCTTACATCCAAAGATAGGGTTGCTTACCAAATCAATGGTAAGACAACAATGTCAAAGGAAAAGAAAATGAACAAGAAATACATTTGAGTAGGTAGATTGGTCCTAATTACTTGCTCCATTTCAAAACAAACATCCTTGCTATTTTCAAAAATAATCACCTACACTTTCAAAAACACCTTTCAAACATGAAAACATTTTCAAAAGATCAACACTTTGTATACATTATTATTAACGAGAATCATTACAAAGTTTGCCTAAACGATGGCGCCTTTTCAAATACTTTCAAAAAACCACATAAAGCACAATTTGAAACAAAAGCAAGTGATCTAGCAAGTAACTAAGAGTCCATGGAAAACCATGGATGAAAAGGGTGCTAATACCTTCACTTTTCATAATCTACCCCCCCGAACTCAAGAAACAATCTCAAAGTTCTTTCCTGTGCTTTTTCACCTTTCCTTTTGGATAAAAGAAAATTCGGTGGCGACTCTTGCTAACCGCAACATTTTCAATCAAACACAAAACACCCAAGTCAGTTCTCCCACCGTATCATAAACGCCCGCTTTTAACAAATGTCATCTGGTTGGTGAGGATAAACAGAAATGACAGCTTTCATCACAACATGGGAATGCACCAGCATTCAACAAGTTCTTTTTGATAGTCACGAGGGGGGTCACAAGTTCATAAACCAAAGTAAAAAACATATCTTCCTCAACGGCATTGACATCATGACTGTGCTTGGGCATAGGGGCAGTGATGACATTGGGAATTTCTGGCGCATCAAATTCAATCTCTTTGGCTTCAAGAAGGTCTTGTACCTTTTTTTCGAGAGCCCGACAATTGTTAGTGTCATGGCCGAGACTCTCAGAATGGTATGCACAACAGGCATTAAGATGATAATGAGGAGAGGTTGTGTTAGGATTCTTTGGGGCTTCTTTCAAAGTCACTAGATTGGATCTTAACAAATGTGGCATTACTTGAAATGGTGTCATATTGATTCGGGTGAACTGTCTGATTGGTCTTTCCGTTCTTGGTTGGTTGCTTCTTTGCTGAGCAGGTATAGGTTTAGGAATTATGACAGCCCCCACCATTGGACAACGTTCAGCCCTATCTTGATTTCTCTGAGGATATACAACAACTACTTCTTTTTTTCCAATGAATGGTTTTCTTAGTGTATCAGAGGATGCGTCTTTTTAAATCTTCCCATTCTTTATCCCGACTTCCACTCTTTCTCCGATCAATATCAATTCGGTAAAACCTGTCGAGGAACTCCCAATTAAGTGATTAAAGAAAGGACCGAACAAAGTTCCCAAACACATGTCTACTAACTCTCTTTCAGATAGGGGAGGCTGGACTCTTCCTGCTAAGTCCCTCCTTTTTTGAGCGTAGTCTTTGAAGCCTTCACTTGAAACCATGGCCATACTCTGGAGTTGAGTACGGGTGGGATCAAGGTCTATTTTGTATTGGTATTGTTTGTAAAAGGCAGCGGCAAGATCTTCCCAATTATGAACGTTAGCTCTTTCTAGCTGATAAAACCAATCAAGTTGAGTTCCAGACATGATGTCTTGAAAGAAGTGTACCCATAAATCCCTGTCAACAGTGTGAGGCTGTATTTTCCTCACATAGGACCGGAGATGCATTTTGGGACACGAAACTCCATCATATTTGGCGAACACCGGTTCCTTGAATTTTAGAGGAATGACCATCCCAGACACTAAACCTAACTCCTCAAAGTCCAGTCCAGGCACTTTTTGAATTTCCATTGCACTTAACCGCTTATCCAGATGCTTATACTTGTCATCGAACAAAGGATATTGTTCTTCAGAATAATCTTCTTCTTCCTCTTCCTCTTCTGAATCTGACTGGGCCACTGCTTCCTTGCCTTTCCCATCTTGATTGTCTTTATCACCAGATGACGTTGCAAAGTATAGGGTCCTTCTTGCTTGTCCTTGGAATCTTCTTCCCATATTCATAACTCCGGTTATTTTATTTGTTTTCTTTTTCTTCTATTCAACCAGCAAGGTCTTCAACTCTTCCTGTCCTTTGGCTATAGTTAAGAACATGTGTTGGAACTGAGCATTTTGCGCTTAGAGGTCTTTCACCGTCTGCTCGAGATCCATCTTACTGAAATAAACAGTAGAAAGATGAGGAGACTTGTTGCAAGAAACCTGCTTATGTTATGATGAATGGTAAATGCATATGCAATGATTTCAAGGAACTTAGAGATTTAAAATTTCTCTAAAACAAAAAAGGAACACACGTCATATTAATAAATCAAAGCTTGAGTAAATCATGCCTCTTTTGGGCTTACAAAGATATACAAAAACTCTAAGATAAAAAGTTGTACGCATCCTTTTTAGTGCGATGTAGGCATTCAGGCTCCACTCCTCATGAAGTTGCTTAGTGAGTTCCAAAACCTTCTTCTCGCTAGCGTAGATTGGGCCTCAAAAGTATCTCGCTCCCCATTGAGATGTATCCAATCTCTTTGTAAGTATTTAAGAGAGGTGGGCATGTCAAGATGCAGGATAGTGTACGGGACATCTCCTTCCATAACAGGCTCAATGGTTACCCGGAGAATGGAGGGATAAGGAATCATAAGACTTTGAGCGCGAGCTCGTACCCATTTGAGGTAATGATCAAGAGGGATAGAGTTCTTATGCCCCAATGTCTTGCTATCTACCTTGTTCAACATCCTCCACACTCGGATAAATCTATGGCGATGACCTTGATCGTCGTTCTCGTAGTCAAATACCAAACCTTGAATGAGCATCTCATGTGGGACATCCCTTCGGGCGAAACCAAACTGTCTTAAGGCTAAGCAGGGGTTGTAGGTGATACCTCCCCTAATTCCAAGTAAAGGGACATTAGGGAATTCTCCACAACGGTCGACGATGATAACATTCTCTATAGATTGGGAACACCAATGGATGTCTGAATGTTTGAGCGTCATCAACCTTTGTGACCACCTTGAACCATGCTCGTTCTTCAATATAGATTGGGGAAGATTCAAAATAAACCATCTTGCCAAAAGAGGAGTAAAACACATAAGGATACCCCTTTTCCTCATAGTGCGGGTGTGAAAATAATGTAGGATGTCCCCTAGCAAAGTAGGCACTGGGTTGCGGGATATGAAGATTTTGACGGTGTTCACATCTATGAGTTGGTCAGGATTTGGAAAAAAAACCATCCCATAGATGAGGAGAGCTACAATTTCCTCAAAAGCTTGCAAATCCAAAGAGTTCCAACAGTTTTGGGCTTTCTCAAACAAGAACTTTGCTAGGAAACCTTTGACACCACTCCTCGTTTCCTAATTATTTGTGATATCAGATGGTTGCAAGTGTAGAGCTTGAGCAATATCTTCTGGCTTTGGATATCTTTCCGTACCATTGAAAGGTAGTTGATTGAGAATGGGAATCCTCAAGAGTTGGGAGAATTCTTCCAAAGTTGGCACAAGTTGATAATCAGGAAATGTGAAGCAATGGTGTAGAGGATCAAAGAATTGGAACAACACCTTCATCATATCTTCATCAGTTTTGGAAGTAACCAAGTTTAGGAGGAGACCATGTCTCTCAGTAAATGGTAAATTTTCAGGGATCCTTGATGCCAACTCTCTAAGTTGAGGAGGGATCCTTACAAGATTGACTTGAATAGTTTTCCTGCGGATAGAATCCATGTCCTACAAAACAGAACAAAGATAAATCCCAAGATCCTTGAAATGGTTAGTGAGTATGAGTATGATATTATGATGTTCATGATGTTATGTACAAGTAAATATATACAAACAAAGCAAACAAATCCTTAGGTTTAGGCTTGCTTGGAGTCTTATAGGTAAGTACCCTCTTGAAGTTTAGTGGGCATAAAACCTGTCCTAGCAATAGTAACCGGGTTCTAAGGAGCTCAATAGCATTAGTTTGTTTCCTTGGTCATTGTTTCAGCACAAGCCTCTTTAATGGCGACCAAAATATCCCAAAAAAAAATCTCAATGAGTGTAGTATCGAGTATCTACCAACTTCGGACTGCACCAAAGCCGGTTATCTCACTACGTCCTAAAGGCCAAGTTGGTCAAGTAAAGGTTCTAAAAGTTTATTAGTGCTTCATGACATCACTCAGCGGCCCCGTATTCTCCTTGATTAATTCAAGGGCTACCGGTACCCACAAATATGTCGCACTAACGTAGCTATTGCTTAGACCATGTCGGTATACCCCGCACAATTTCCACAACGTATTGCAACTTACCTATAAGGTATCCTAAATCCGGGTAGAGGATTTAAACCCAAACAAAGAACCATAATGTAAAGCATACAAGTCAAACAAAGATAGCAAGTAAATATGATCTAACCCTAAGGTAACCCCAGTTTTAAAATCCTCCCCAGCAGAGTCACCAGTTCTGTGATATGGTGGGAGAACTGACTTGGGTGTTTTGCGTTCGATCGCAAATGTTGCAGTTAGCAAGAGTCACCACCGACTTTTCTTTTATCCAAAAGGAAAGGTGAAAAAGCATAGGAAAGACCTTTGAGATTATTTCTTGAGTTCGGGGGGTAGATTATGAAAAGGGAAGGTATTAGCACCCTTTTCATCCATGGTTTTCCATGGGCTCTTAGTTACTTGCTAGATCACTTGCTCTTGTTTGAAATTGTGCTTTGTGTGGTTTTTTGAAAGTATTTTGTAAAGAGGCCATTGTTTAGGCAAATTTGTAATGATTCTCGTTCGTAAGAATGTATACAATAATGTTGATCTTTTGAAAATGTTTTCAAGTTTATAAGATGTTTTGAAAGTATAGGTGCTTGTTTTGAAAATAGCAAGGATGTTTTGTTTTGAAATTGAGCAAGTAACTAGGAACATTATACCTACTCAAAAGTCTTTCTTGTTCATTTCCTTTTCCTTTGGCATTGTTATCTTGCCATTGATTTGGTAAGTAACCCTATCTTTGGATGTAAACGGGACAGGCGTGGGTCATCGTATAACCATGATTAGCAATGTTGCAAGGTATATTAGCATTCTCTTTTAGGGTCTAAGATAATTTGAAAGGCAACATAGATAGCGTCATCGAGGGACTATGATCTTGTATTTTGCTTGTTTTTGCTAAGATACCTCACATGCGTAACATGGCCATTTGTAAGACAACCAAGTGGATTTACCCTAGGGGTGCTTGTGTGCAAGTGTATTGTTTTTTCATGCTTGGTTTTGTATTTGATTAGGATTTTCTAATTGATTGGTTTTAGTCTTTCCATCAAAACCCTAATTACTAGCATTTGTATATAAAGCGATAAATTGCAGAATTTAAAATTACTACGCTATTACAATACTTGTGGGAGGGGGGGTGTAGAAATTACAAATGGAGATTGCTAGAAAATAAACCTAATTATCTATTACAACATATTGAATTTGGATAAATAATGTACAAAAATGAGTAAATATACAAGAATGTAAAATGGAAAGAAAATGGACTTTTATTTGGATTTTTTAGGGAAAAGGGGTTTTGTTTTAACCTAATTAAAAAGAAAAATAAATAATTAAATTAATAAAAAGTAGACTTAAATTTACTAGGAAAATAATTTAAATAAAACCCTAATCTATTAATTGATTAAAAGAGGAATTAAGTTTATAAGAAGAATATTTTTTGGTATTTTTGTCTTGAAAGTAATTTATAGTATTATAAAATATTTTTTGGTCTTTTTTTGGTTTTAAAATAATATATTTTAAGAAAATAACTAAAACCCTAATTTTTAATTAAATTTACAAACCAATTAGTAAAATAAATAAAGTCTGATTAAATAAAATAATTTTTTTGTGTAAAAAATAAATAAACTATATCAAAATATAAATCTAATGTTTTTATTTATATTTTTTCTGATTTTTTTTTTTAGTTTTAGATAAAATATTTAAGAAAACAAATAAATAAAAATGAAAAAAAATAAAAATAAAATGGGCCAGGGTGTGAATAGCCAGCAAGGGGGGTCAGAAATAAAAAAAATAAAGCCCAAGGGGATGAGGCCCAGCGCTGCCAAAAAAGTCAGAATATGTGAAAAATATGGAAAAAAAATCCAAAAGGGTACCACTAGAGCTCGAACCCATGTCCCCATAGTCACATGCGCGCTCTTCTACCACTGGGGTGGCTATACATCCGTTTATATAAACAAAACAATAAATATATGATAGAAATCAAGTCCATGGCCTGAACTTAATTTTCAACCTCACGTCCAACCAGAGTACCTGCCTCTAGCTTATCTCTCATCCATTTGCAAAAATGTAAACATGAACCTTTTAGCAAATTTCCTCACGATTTCAGAAATGCAAAGTGTTGTACCCCAAAATTTTCCCTCTCACTTATCAACAATTTGATCACAAGATCTCCTTGGACTCAAGATTGCACTAGGGTTTGATCAGCTCAAGACATCTCCTTAAACACTGATGACCAAAATTAGGGTTTGAGATTGAACAAGGATTTTTGAACTTCCAATACCCCATATGACTTTCATGGATAATTATGGATCCTTAAGATCACTCATGTCAAGTTTTAAGCTTTGGATCACACTTTTGCTCAGTCAATTGAGCAGTTGACCTAAAAATTAATTGTATTGGGGAAAAAGTCAACCATGGACAATTTACAGGAAAGTTTCATAATTTTTTATCCATATCAATATTTTAGACTCATATGTATCATTTGATCAAGTTTGGACCATAATTCCTCAAGAAATTTGATCAAATCTCCAAAAGGGCAAAATGGTCAAAATTAGGGTTTTGACTGGGAAAGGGCAATTTCTGATTTTTGACCTAGAAAATGATCAATTGGTTTAAGGCATGATCTCAAGAGTACAATTGAATAATTTTTACCTAATGACATGGCTCAAAACATTTCTCAAGTTCAAAAGATTGATAGATGAATTTTTCAGTCAACTAATCAAAAACCAACTGTATACTGAAAGGTCAAACTTTGACTTTTTTGGGTCAAATTCAAATGCCAAAGATAACAATTCATCAAAACATGTCAAAATATGAAACTTATTCATCAAGAAATCAAAAAAGTCAAGATTTCATTTTAAAAGTCAAAATTTCTAAATTTAGAAATTTTTCTAAGTGTTGGAAATTTCTTATTTTTTCATAACCTTGAGAAAAATTTTCACCATGATGCAAGATGATTCAAGAGAAACTTCCAACATGAAAGTTGTAGATCTCCATTAAATCTACAACTTTTCTTCACACAAATTCTTCCAAAAGTGCTTGGATCTCAAGTTATAATTTTAAGAACATGTGGTCATGAAACAAAACACTTAGTGAAATTTTGCCCTAATTTGGTCAGGATTTTGACCCAACTTCATGGAACTTTTTCATATAGTTACAAGGGTAATATTCAAAATCAATTCAAATATGGGTTTTAGAACACATTTCAAGCTTTCCAAAATGTTCAATAACTCCTTGAGATCATTTTTGAGTAGGGAGAATCAAAGAGATGAAGTTAGGGTTTTATCACTTGAATTACAAGTCATTTTGTGATGAACCAAATTCAAATTCAAAGTTATGCTGCATAAACTCTAATTTTCATGCCTCAAACTTGTTAGGCACTTCATAATTAATTTCTTGCACAGCTGTTAGATGTCTCATTTCAAGCATTCAATGCATGGACATGCTTTATATCCATTTTGGGAAGAAAGTGCACATTGCCATTTTGATAAAGTGACTTTTTGCACAAAACTTGTTCTTGAGCCTTGCACTTGTTCTCTTATGATCATACAAGTCCTATAACTTATAAGAAATGGTTTAGACACTTACAATCACTCATCCCATGCTTATACTACAATTTGAAACTTGGTTTCCCTCTTTTCTTGAAAATCAAGTAACCTAGACAAAAGCTTGTAACTTGTACTTCTGACTTGCCAATGCACTCCAATCCTTTTGCTTATAGATACAAAAACTATTTGCATCAAAGGGTCGAATTCCTGAGCCCTGAAAACACCAAGAACTCAGAATCATATCTCATACCTCCATTTTCACATAAATTGACCAAAAACTTGAAACTCATAACTCCCTCGTGCGTTTTCAAGCCTTTTGGTTCCTAAAGCTTCTAAACATCATTTTGAATTGATCCCACACCCTGTTACAGAACTGTAACACCATTAACACCATCCTCCATTTCAAAAATAGAGCTTTGCACTTGGACTTCTCCAGAATTCCTCAGGTACTTTCAGCTCAAGCTAAGCATTCCATTAGCTTTCTGGGAACTTGAGGAAGCTAACCCAACCATTAGAACTCCTTGAAAGCTGCTCAAACTTCAAACCGATACCCTCTTGCAAGGTAAGTTTTATAACTTTGGAACTTTTCATACAGGCACCATCAATGATTTATTTGTGAATAAAACATGTAGATATCATTGCCCTAAAGCTAACCATGTGCATAGTTTCCATTAATTTTGCCTGAGCTTAGAGAATTTTAAGATTGAGTTTTCTGAGATTTTTAGGGTTCAGAATAGGGCCATTAAAATTTATGTTTATCTTTGAGTTATAGTTTTAATTCTTTACATTTCTAAAACTATGAGGAAATTTGCTACAAGTTTCATGTTTACAGTTTTCATTTTTGTTGAGATTTGAATGAGTTACAAAAGCTCTGGCTGGGCGTGAGGTTGAAGATGAAGTTCAGGCCATGGAAAGTGTTTGCATTATGTATTTATTGTTTGATTTATATAAAAGGATGTATAGCCACCCAGTGGTAGAAGCGCGCGCCTGTAACTTGAGGGACCTGGGTTGGAGCCACAGTGGCACCCTTTTGATTTTTTCCATATTCTTGCATTTTCTGACCCTTTTTTGTAGGCGCTGGGCTTCATCTTTGGGCCTTGTTTTTGTTTTTATTTTCTAACCCCCCTGTTTCATTTACACGCCCCTGGCCCAATTTTATTTTCTTATTTTCTTTTTATTTGTTTTCTCAATCATTTTTCTAATACTAAAAAAATCATAAAAAATACAAAAATAGTAGATTTATATTTTAACTTAGTTTATTTATTTTTCTCACAAAAAATATTTTATTTAACCACACTTTATTTGTTTTACTAATTATTCTTGTAAATTCAATTAAAACTAGGATATTATTTATTTTCTTATTATTTTAATATTAAAAAAAAGGCCAAAAATATTTTATAATACTATAAATTATTTTCAAGACAAAAATACAAAAATACTTTTCTTAAACTTAATTTCCTTTTAATCAATTAATAGACTTAGCGTTTTATTTAAAATCTTTTCTTATTAAGTTAGGTTTACTTTTATTATTTTAATTTATTATTTTATTTTAATTAATTAGGTTAAAACAAATTCACTTTTCCTAAAAAATCCAAACAAAAATATCCATTTTTCTTATATTTGCATTCTTGCATATTTATTCATTTTGTACATTATTTCTATTTAATTTCTTATGCAAATTCAATTTGGTTGTAATAGATTAATTAGGTTTATATTCTTGCAATCCCCATTTACAATTTGTATACCCCTCCCACAAATATTGTAATAGCGTAGTAACTTTAAATCCCGCAATTTATCGCTTTATATACAAATGCTAGTAATTAGGGTTTGTATGGAAAGACTAAAACCAATACTCAGAAAACCCTAATTCAAGACATAATCAAGCATGAAAATAATACACTTGCACACAAGCACCCCTAGGGTAATTCCAGTTGGTTGCCTTTGCAAAATGCCCATATTATGCATGTGAAGTATCTTAGCAAAAACAAAGCAAATACAAGATCATAGTCCCTCGATGACGTTATCTATGTTGCCTTTAGAATGATCTTAGTACCTAAAGATAATGCTAAGATACCTTGCAACATTTCTAATCATGGTTATACGATGACCCACGTCCGTCCCGTTTACATCCAAAGATAGGGTTACTTACCAAATCAATGGTAAGATAACAATGTCAAAGGAAAAGAAAATAAACAAGAAACACTATTGAGTAGGTAGAATGATCATAATTACTTACTCAATTTCAAAACAAACATCCTTGCTATTTTCAAAACAAACACCTACACTTTCAATACATCTTACATTCTTACGAACTTGAAAACATTTTCAAAAGACCAAACACTTTGTATACATTCTTACGGACGAGAATCATTACAAAGTTTTCCTAAACAATGGCCTCTTTACAAAATACTTTCAAAAACCACACAAAAGCACAATTTCAAACAAAAGCAAGTTATCTAGCAAGTAACTAAGAGCCCATGGAAAACCATGGGTGAAAAGGGTACTAATACCTTTCCTTTTCATAATCTACCCCCCGAACTCAAGACATAATCTCAAAGGTCTTTCCTGTGATTTTTCACCTTTCCTTTTGGATAAAAGAAAAGTCAGTGGCGACTCTTGCTAACCGCAACATTTGCGATAAAACGCAAAACCTTCAAGTCAGTTCTCCCACCATATCACACAAAGCAATAAAATTATAGATTAAAATTCACCCTAAAAATTTCAGAAACTTCAATCTTAAAATTCCCTAAGCTCAAGAAATATAATGAAAACTATGGACATGGTTAGCTTCAGGGCAATGATATCTACATTTTTTATTCACAAGTAACCCATTGATGATGCTTGTATGAAAATTTCAAAGTTGAGATAACTTACCTTGCAATAGGGTATCATGTTTTGAGTTTGAGTAGCTTTTAGTGAGTTCCAATGATTGGATTAGCTTCCTCAAGTTCCGAAGAAGCTAATGTGATGCTTAGCTTGAGCTGAAAGTTCCTGAGGAGTTCTGGAGAAGTCAAGGTGCAAGGTGCTGTTTTTGAAAATGGTGGATGATGATGGAGGTTTTACAGTGGTGTTGCAGGTGTCATAATTGTTTGTGTATGTTATTTAGAAGCTTTTGAAAGTAAAAGGCCAAGAAACGCACGAGAAAATTTGGAGATTGGATTCAAAACTCAGAAATGGCAACTTTTGAGGTGTTTTTGGTGATTCTGTGTACTTGGTGTTTTTAGGGCTCAAGTATGCATGGGATTTATGGCAAATAACTTGTGTATGTATAAGAAAAAGGTCTTGAGTGCTTTGGAGAGTCAGAAGTACAAGTTATAAGCTAATTGCTATGTTACTTGATTTTCAAGAAAAATGGGAAAACAAGTTTCAAGAGGAAGTACAAGAATGGGCTGAGTGATTGTAAGTGTCTAGATAAACTTCTCCTGAGTTATGGGACTTGTATCATCAGAAGAAAACAAGTGAAAGGCTCAAGAACAGGTTTTATGCAAAAAGCTACTTTATCAAAATGGCAATGTGCACTTTCTTCCCAAAATGGATATAAAGCATGGCCTTGCATTGAATGCTTGAATTGAGACCTCTAACAGTTGTGCAATTAATTAATTATGGAGTGCCTAACAAGTTTGAGGCCTGCAAAGTAGAGGTTATGCAGCATAAGTTTGAATTTTGAATCTTTATCATCACAGAATGACTTGTAATTCAAGTGTGAAAACCCTAACTTCATCTCTTCGATTCTCCCTAATCAAAAATGATCTCAAGGAGTTCTTAGACATTTTGGAAAGCTTGTAATGTGATCTACAACCCATATTTTAATCACTTTTTAAATTCCCCTTGGAACTATATGAAAAAGTGCCATGAAGTTGGGTCAAAATTCTGACCAAATTAGGGCAAAATTTCACTAAGTGTTTTGTTTCATGACCATGTGCTCTTAAAATTATAACTTGAGATCTAAGAAATTTTGGAAGGAGTTGTCTAAAGAAATGTTGTAGATTTCATGGATATCTACAACTTTCACGTTGAAAGTTTCTTTTGAATCATCTTGCATCATGGTGAAAATTTTATCAAAGTTGTGGAAAAATAAGAAATTTCCAACACTTAGAAAAATTTCTAAGTTTAGAAATTTTAACTTTTCAAAATGAAATCTTGAATTTTTGATTTCTTGATGAATAAGTTTCATATTTTGACATTCTTTTATGAATTGTGATCTTTGACATTTGATTTTGACCAAAAAGTCAAAGTTTGACTTTTTAGTATACAGTTGACTTTTGATCAGTTGACTGAAAATTCATCTGTCAATCCATTAGACTTGAGAAATGTTTTGAGCCATGTCATTAGGTCAAAATGATGCAATTGGAATCTTTAGATCATTCCTTAAACCAATTGATCATTTGCTAGGTCAAAAATCAGAAATTGCCCTTTCCCAATCAAAACCCTAATTTTGACCATTTTGCCCTTTTGAAGATTTGATCAAATTTCTTGAGGAATTGTGATCCAAACTCGATCAAATGATACATATGAGTTTAAAATGTTGGTTTGGATAAAAATTATGAACTTTGACTGTAAATTGGCCACAATTGACTTTTTCCCCAATACAACTGATTTTTAGGTCAACTGCTCAATTGACTGAGCAAAAGTGTGATCCAAAGCTTGAAACTTGACATGAGTAATCTTGAGGGTCCATAATGGTCCATGAAAGTCATATGTGGAATTGGAAGTTCAAATATCCTTGTGCAATTTGAAACCCTAATTTTGGTCATTAGTGCTTAAGGAGGTTTCTTGAGCTGATCAACCCTAGTGCAGTCTTGAGCCAAAGGAGATCTTGTGAGAAAATTCTTGATAAATGAGAGGGAAAATTTTGGGGTACAACAGTGGTGAAATTCATCAAGAAGATTCATAGGTTTATGTGTTTATTTCCATGCATTCTTCAATAAGCTTCATTGATACTTAAGCTCCATATTTGAGTGTGCTTCAATACAACATCATTTCAATGCCTCTTATGATCTATCATGCTTTATTTTTCCAAGGAAGCCCAAGATATTCAAGGTTGATTCAACAAGTTTGAGTTGGTTCTTTTTCAAGTGCATAACTCTCTCAATTTTCAACATTTTGAGTTGGTTCTTTTTTCAATATTTTCTTATCATCAGTATACAACAACCTCTCTTCACATGACAAGATCCAATTGTGCAAGAAAAATCATCAAAATTTGAAAGGGGTTTCTAGTCATTTAGACACTCTCTGAGCTAGGGTTTGTTGACTTCCAAGGACCACATCTTGCTTACTTTTTGAGATTTTTGAGTGGTTCCAAAGCCATGATTCTCTTTAAAGGGTCCTTAACAAGCTCTCTTCAGAAGTCTAAGGCTAATTTTAAGTGGAAGATCACTAAAAGTTGAGAAAGATTACAAGTCTACTTGAAGAGCCTTTGAATTCTAGGGTTTGACTTCAAATGATCATAATTTGGTCAATTTTTATTACCTTGAGGCCATTGTTTTTCCAAAATAATCTTTGGGATGTCTACTACAACTTTGTTCTCAGGTGCAACACTTCAAGATGCTTGGAAAGTTGTTGAAGAATTGAAAAGATTATAGGTCTTTTGTGATTTTCTCCAAATTTGTTGATCATATTCCAAAGTCCATAACTCTTTCAATTTTTATGATTTTTGAGTGATCTCAATTCCATACAGCAATTCAAGACGTCTACTTCATGTCATCTTTATATATCAAGATAAAATTTTCAATAAAAACTCATGTAATTTTGAAGAACATTATAGGTCATTTTGAAGTTCAACACTTAGAATTTTTCTAAGTACAAAATATCAGTGTGTTTTTCATAAATTCAATTGGACATAACTTTTTGCTCAAAGCATCCAAATGGAGTCTTTATTTGCAAATTGTAAAGAAATTTACCTTTTATTTCAAATGCTCCAAGAATCATGTGATAAAGCCTCTTGAGTTAGGTGCACCATGGATTCAAAGTTGGCACCTTGAAACTGATTTTGTCAAAACAGTCAGATTGCAAATTAGTTAATGTGACCTTTAATCACAAAATTGTTGCGCGTATTTACTTCTAATCATTCTTAACAACCTTCTAGAAGTGATTAGTGCCTTAAAATGCAAGTTTTGGCTGAGTTTTGAGCAAATATGAGTCACACTTTTCATGCTTGCAACTTCACATGAATTCTCTCAAAATATCATCATTTCACATGCTTGAGCATCCCATTTTCTTCCCTATAAATAGAGGATTATATCCCACTCATTTGACAAGCTTTAGAGAACCAAAGAACCTCAGTTGAACTTCCTCCATAATTCATAGTTTTGTAACTTTGAATTCAATTCTAAAGCATCTTTCAATCAAATTCCTTTGCTGATTCTTCATCCTTGAACTTCACTGAAGCTAACAGAAGAAGAACCAAGCCTTGAGGTCCCCTGAATTGTACTAGCCAAGTCGAGTTTCAGAGCTCTGAATTCTAACTTCAACAGGTAGATTCCTCCCTCAATTCTCTCAAAACATGTTGCTACAATGTAGTTCTCATCACTCTGAAAGTGAGTTTTGCTCATGAATTTTCAAATCCCTTTCCAACTTTTTTCTTCTAGTTTTCTCAAATCGACTGAGCTGTGGTTTAAAGAAATTTTTCGCGAGGGTAAGGTTAGGATCGTATGCAAGAGACGAATCCAATGATACCGATTTGAGATTCTAACAATTCCATTTGAAGAATATCATAAGAACCCAACGCGCAAAGGTCTAGAGGTTGAAGACGACCTGCATGTCGTCCTTCAACAAATGATAGCGTGACAATTGTTTTATTTTGATTGGACCTGATTTAATTGATTATGTGTGTTTTTCAATAAGGTCTATATCAAGCACAACGCACTGGGTCCTTTGGATCTGTTTACTAATGCGTTTTGACTAAGATCGGATGGTCCACATTATTTTGACATTATTTTTATATTCTGATTTTTGATTTAATTGTTTTAAACTTCAAAAATTCATAAAAAATTCAATTCAAGTTCTAAAAATCTGAAAAAACTCTCAAAAATACTTTTGATTTTTCTCTTTCCGATTCTTATTTTTTCAC
This sequence comes from Vicia faba, assembly GCA_948472305.1. Lineage (NCBI taxonomy): Eukaryota > Viridiplantae > Streptophyta > Magnoliopsida > Fabales > Fabaceae > Vicia > Vicia faba. The sequence continues at coordinate 92,099,936 of OX451738.1, forward strand.
AATTTTATTTTATGATTTTTCACTTTATTTGAATTGTTTTAATTACTTAAAAATACTTTTCTTGATTTTTAAATTCTGAAAAAAATATGGAAGGATCCAATGACCACTTGACAAATATTAGTGACCTCATTTTATTTTTATTTCTGATTTTACTATTTTTACAATTTTTGGTTTATTTTACTTCTTTCTTTAAATTTATAAAATAGATTCTGACTTTAAAAAATTCTAAAATTTTTTGTCAACACTTATTGACTTATGTTTGACCTATGATTATTTTTTTAGGATTTTTATTTTGTGTTTTAATATACTTTGTGTATTTAACCAATTATTTCATTTTTATTAATGATTTAAATTTTGTTTTATTGAATATTATTTTATTATTTTTGTTTGGTCCTGATTTGGGTGTTATTTTGGGACAAGTTCCTCAATCTCATTGGATCTTAGGTGTTGATAGGTTGAAAAACCAAATCCACAAAATGGATGAATGATGTTGATGATATTTGAAACCCTAATTTCATCTGATACATCCCCTCCCTCTTCATCTTATCCCTTTCATGCTTGTGCTACATGTTGTTGGAGAATAATCTACATATCATCTCTCTAACATGTGGTACATAGATTTATCTTGAGCGGCCTCAAAATAGGTGTGCCTTCTACATAAGTCCACTTACGATTGCTTAACATGGCGCTAAATTTGTCCCGATTCGGAAAATGATCATTCATTGCCCAAACCCATGTTTGCAAGCCCGAGTATGTTTAATTTGAAACCTTTGATCCAATAACCTTGAGGTTTATTGTTAGGAGGCTTTGATCTTACCAATCCTCTAATGAAATTTCATGAATTTGGTCTAAATGAATCATTTAAACATCGTTAATTATATATGGTTGCCTTGAGTACTTGAAATGAATGATATACTTGATAAAAAGCAAATAAAACTTATTATTGAGAGCCTTTGATTTTATCAATCTTCTAATGAGTTTTAAAATGCAAGTTTCAAGATGTTCATTCAACTAACCTGTAACTTCTAATTCTTTAACAATTGAATTTACTTTGTGCTTTTAATTTGTGCTTTTACTTTATGCCCTTTATTTTATGCCTTTACTTTTATGCACCATTTACTTTATCATTTACATTTCATGTTATTTTCATCTTTGCTCATTTGAGTATTTATCCTTATGTCATTTTATCTTTTCTCACTTGAGAATTTATCTTTATGCCATTTTATCTTTGCACACTTGAGCACTTATCTTTATGTTTTTTTTTAATATTTTTTTGCTGACTTGAGCTTTCATTTTCTTTTTAAAGACACTTAATAACCAACTTGAACATTAAAAAAGGCCTTAAGGTTACTTGGACTATTTGGTTACTATCCTTGGCATAATGGAGTTTTGGACCTCTTGGACTTAGGACTAGAAGCCTTGATTACCCTTGGGACCTTGTGACTCTATTGTTATTTTTTATGGAGTTCTTGGGGTTTACCCTAAGACATTGGGTTGATTTTCTTTGTGTGCAGGTTATTCTGATTATGTACATTACCTATTATTGAGAATTCATTTGTATACAGTCGTTACTCTGCCCAATTTTTGTGAAGACTCAATGCATTTGAAGTTTGGTATTCTCAAGAGATTTATTATCTTTGCTTGTTTGGTTTCAAACCCGAAGGATGGGAATTCTACATTGACTCTTTATGTCAAGTGTTGGCTTCTTGTTGGTTAGACAATTCTTTTCCTTAGCTTTTGCTTTATACTTTAGGATAGTCCCTTCATTTCCTCCCATCTTCTTTAATTTAAAAAATCTTCTCCCTCCTTTTCAAAACTCTTCTTGTTTTCTAACTTGACCCGTTTTCATAATAAACTTGGACTTAGGTCCATGCATTTTCAAAAATATTTTCTTAATCAAATTTTAATCAATATTTCTCATACTTTTTCATTTTTTTATGAGAAGACTAAAATTCAATTAACCTCATTCAAACATTTCGCCACTTTTTTGGCTTTTTACTTTAAAATTTTTTTCTCAAAAGATTAGACTCTTATTGATTCTTGTAGTGATGTGAGATACTATACTTCTACCATATGTAGTGAAGTGAGATATTATCCACCTGGGTGTTGAGTGGGGCTTTGTTGATTTTAAAATCCAAGCTATATCGTCCACTTTGAGATGATGCAAAATATCCTTTCTCATGATCGTGGATAGTAAGTATGTTTTCCACTCGGATATGATAATGATGTCTCTTCTCTTAAAATTAACCAACACACTTGTGTTTTACAATTATTGAGGTGAATTACGAGTACCCTGATCCCCTATTGCACAAAAAGTGGTACGTAGGAACTAATGGTTCACAACTAGAGCGGGTGCAAAATTTGTAAAAAATACTTCTTTTCTCTTCTCCACCATCTATTTTTGTATACACCATTTATAGTCAAAATACACAAATTTTCAAAGAGGTTCCTGCGGAGTACCATGGATGTTTAGGTTTCTAATACCTTCCCTTTGCATAACCAACTCTCGTACCTAGATTATCTCCCCTTCTTTTGTGTTTATTCGCTCTTTTCCCATTCTTCTGGAAACAATAAGGCAGAGTGGTGATTTTTATTTGATCTGTGCGAGTTAAGTCAATCCAAGGGCTTAGTCTCAACATTTATACCACTACACCACCAAACTTTGATTCTAATGCCCGATGTGAATTCCACTATGGAGCTCAGGGCCATAACATTAAAAATTGCTTTGCTTTTAAGCACAAGGTACAATATTTACTTGATTCCAAGCTATCAACTTTGGGCCAATGCCGGCACCAAATACTCTCTAGCAACCTTTTCCACCTCATGGAGGCACCATCATTAATGTTATGGTAGAAGACAAAGGTCTCAATTTGGTAATGGATGTGAACCAGTTAACAACTCCTTTATCTTTTGTGAAGGAACAACTGTTGAAGAAATGTGTGTTTATGCACTGTGCTAGCGATTGCGAAGAATGTTTGACCCAACCAGAGGGTTGTGATTGCTTGAAAAGTGAGATTCCGAGGTTGATTACTAAAGGGTCCCTACAGTTTGACATACTGGTTATTGAAGCCAGGGTTGAAGAAGAGGATGAAGTTGATGTGATCACCATTCCCTTTACACCCAAGGAGATTCCTGTTCCCGTAACGATCCCGGTTCCTGCTAAGCAGTCGCCATTGGCAATCACTCTGCTTGGTCCATTTCCATATACCATTGATAAAATGGTACCCTGAAATTATGGAGGTGAATATTATTGTCAGGGAAAGAAGTATGTGACTGAGATATCTGAAGAAGATAAGTCTGATGTCCATGATATTTTAGGTGAAAGCATGATCACCAGAAGTGGGTGAGTTTTCTCTCCTTCTAATCCACCAGAAATCAGTGATGATTCCTCGGCCAAGGTCAAAGGAAAGAAAATTGTGATAAATGATGGAGAATCTGTGCAGAATCCTATTGTTCTGACTTTGAGTACTGATATAGCCAAAGATGTGGCGAGTCAATGTGATAGATTAAGAAGAGTGATTATAAGATCATCGATCAGTTAAGCCAAACACCGACCAAGATTTCCATTCTAGCTTTGCTTCAAGACTACGAGTCGCACTGCAATGCACTGATGAAGTTTCCAGGTACCTGTTTTGTTTTGCAGGAAATCTCTATGAATTAGTTTGAAGAAATTGTAGCCAGTATAAGCGATAGTTTGGAGTTTACTGATTTTAATTTACCTCCCGAGGGGAGAAAGCATAACAAGGCCCTGCACATATCTATGGAGATTGTAGGTACAACATTGTCTCATGTGTTGGTTGACATGGGATCATCGTTGAATGTTTTGTCAAAGTCTTCTCTGCTGAAATTTGACCACGAAGGAGTTGTGTTAAGGCCTAATAACCTAGTTGTGAAAGCGTTTGATGGATCGAAAAGATCAATATTCGGCAAAGTTGACTTGCTAGTGAAGATATGTCCTTAGACCTTCAATACAACATTCTTTATCATGGATATAAATCCTTACTTATTGCTGCTTGTTGGGGAGCCCTTGGATCCATGGTTCCAGTGCCGTGACATCCACGTTGCACCAAAAGCTAAAGTTCTTGGTTAAAGATAAAGGTGTCACCATATACGGTGAAGAAGACTATGTGGTTAGCCATTTGAGTACCTTTTTATATGTTAAAATTAAAGGCGAAGTGCGTGAGACTATGTTTTAGGCTTTAGAAATTGTACAAGTTATCAAAATTCCTTGTCAAGAGGTCAAAAAGCCAGAGGTCTCCATGACATCTTATAAGAAAGCTCAAGGGATTGTTGAATCAGGGAACCCCGGAGGCTGGGTAGAGTTTTGGATACTCCGTTGAAGAAAGATAAAGGTGGTATAGGTTTCGTGGCAAGGCGAAGTGTACCATTGTCCATTCCTCCTAAGATTCAGGGTATGCCCGCTCCGATCAATTTTATCAGTGATAGTATCATCCATGAAAAAGCTCATGCTATGAGTGATGAGGGCGACATCGGTTGTCATATGGATAACTGGATTTGTCTAATTGTTCCAGGACAAGAGCCTTCCAACTGGTTTTTTGAGAACATTGTCACAATTAACCATTATCAAAAGTAATTTTCTTTTATTTACATCATGCAATAATTCCTACATTCTGCCCAAGACATAGTTAACATAAAATAAAATGTGTTTTTATTTTTCTTTTTAAATATCAAACTAAAATAAAAATAAACTCATCAATCATGTAGAAACAGTTCTCCATCTATCCATGATTTCACTGATAACGATTTTGCTATGGCTCACTATGACTTTGATAATCCAATCTATTAAGTTGAAGAAGAGGCTGAGGAAGATTATGAATTTTATGAAGAGTTAGCCAGATTATTGAGGCAAGATGAAAAGGTTATCCAGGTGCACTAAGAGACTCTAGAAGTGATCAAATTGGGTACCAACGAGGACAAGAAAGAAGTCAAGATTGGGGACGCTTTAGAAGAAAGTGTGAAGTAGAGGTTGATTGAAATGATTCAAGAGTATGTTGATATCTTTGCTTGGTTCTATGAAGGCATACCTAGGTTAGATACATATATTGTTGTGCACAAACTGCCTCTCAAAGAATATTTTCCTCCAGTCAAACAAAAGCTTCAAAGAACTTATCTCGAGATGTCTACGAAGATTAAAGAGGAGGTTATGAAACAGTTTGATGCAGGTTTCATGAAAGTTATCTATTATATGCCATGGGTTTCAAACATTGTGCCAGTGCCGAAGAAAGATGGCAAAGTCAGAATGTGTGTTGATTATAGGAACTTGAACAGAGCAAGCCCTAAAGACGATTTTCTGCTTCTTCATATTGACATTCTAGTTGATAATACTGCTCAGTCGAAAGTGATCTCCTTCACGAATGGTTTTTCTGGCTATAAATAGATCAAGATAGCACCAAAAGACATGGAGAAGACAACTTTCATTACACCTTGGGGAACCTTTTGTTACAAAGTGATGCCCTTTGGTTTAAAAAATGCAGGGGCAACATATTAGCGCGCTATGGTCACTCTCTTTTATGACATGATTAATAAAGAGATTGAAGTCTATGTTGATGATATGATTTTTAAATCCCACATGGAAGAGGAATATCTTGTCCATTTGCTGAAATTGTTTGAAAGATTGAGAAAATTCAGATTGAGGCTGAACCCTAACAAATTCACCTTCGGGGTGATATCAGGGAAGTTATTGGGCTTTGTTGTAAGAGAAAGAGGGATTAAGGTTGATCATGCTAAAATAAAAGCAATTCAAGAAATTCCTAAGCCAAGAACAGAAAAAGAGGTTTGTGGTTTTCTTGAGAGGTTGAACTACATTACTAGATTCATCTCTCATGTTACAGCCACGTGTGAACCAATGTTTAAGCTATTGAAAAAAGATCAAGTGGTCAGGTGGAATGACAACTTCTGAGCGGCATTTGATAAAATAAAAGAGTATCTGCAAGAACCTCTAGTTCTTTTGCCTACTGTGGAAGGCATGCCTTTGATAATGTATTTGACAATATTGGAAAATTCCATGGGTTGCGTACTCTATCAACATGACGATACATGTAGGAAAGAGCATGCGATTTACTACTTGAGCAAGAAATTTAATTATTGTGGGTCCAGGTACTCATTTCTAGAAAAGACTTGTTGTACACTCGTGTGGGTAGAAAAGCGTCTCAGACAGTATATGCTGAGTCACACTACTCTCTTGATATCCAAGATGGATCCGACCAAGTACATTTTTGATAAGCCATCTCTCACGAGAAGAGAAGCCCATTGGAAGATGATTTTAACTGAATATCATATCCAATATACTACCTGAAAAGCTATCAAGGATATAGTATTGGAAGATTATCTTTCTCATCATTCTATGGAAGATGATTATCAGTTGATGTTGTTTGAGTTTCCAGATGAAGATATCATGTACATATGGGATTCTATAATTCCCGTCCTAGAGGAAGGACGTAAACCATGATCGCGATGGATGATGGTATTCGATGGTTCCTCGAATGCATTGGGTAATGGTGTTGGTGCTGTTATTACTTCTCCTAAAGGTTTCCATACTCCTTTCACTTCTAGAATTTCAAAGTTGGTGATCTTATGATGAAGAGGATCTTGCCTCCCAACAATACAAATGCTAGGGCCAAATGGACTCCTAATTATGAAGGAAAATATGTTGTAAAGAAGGTCTTCTCAAGAGGATCCATGATGCTTACAACTATGGACGAAGAGGACTTCCCTCACCCCGTCAATGCAGATGTAGTTAAAAAATACTTTGCATGAAATGACCCGCTAAGTTGACGGCTTAGGCAAAAAAGGGTGTCCCGATAAACCATAAAAAATGAATAAAAAGGTTCGCCCAAAAATTAGGGACAAAAAAGAAGTTAAAAGATTAAAAAAAGAATTGTTACACCCGCTAAGTTGAAAATCTGAAGAGGCAGCTTAGGCAAAAATGGGTATCCCGGTGGATTGAAAACCCGAAAGGGTGATCCAAGAAAAAATTATGGATTTAAAGTGAATGACTACGGTCAGTGTTGCATCTGTAAAACTATTCCCCATCATAGTGGTTAACTTGGACAAGTAAGGAATCAGTCCAATCAGTTTTTTCTCTCCAGAAATCAAGATATTAAGGAGCTTTGAGGTTATAAGAGTCATAGCAGAGTCAGAACCCGATTGAAATTCGTCTTCACATTGCAATCTTTGTATATCCTCTTTATGTTTTGTATGCAATTACCTATTTTTAGGAATTTCTTCTTGATGTAAATGCCTATTTACAGGCTAATCAACCAATCAATAAAATTCTCTTTTATCCAAAAGTTGCATTTTTACTTTTACTGTTTTGATTGCAGCAACATCCAATTTTTGATAAAGTTTTGCGTTCAAATATATTTAAGCTACACAAATCCTGATATAAATAATTGAAATTACTTGAGATTTCAGGTGCCTTGGGCGATGGCTAATGTTTACCATTTCCTACACGGGATATGTTGTTGTGATTTTGTTTTGCAGGTACCTTGTGTCCGTTCATGACAAACATGGTACGAGCAAGGAAAGAAGAGAGCATTCGAGGTTGTTACCCATGCAGGGTTCTTGACAGAAATAATGTTTCTTCAAGGATAATCCTTTTCCCCAATATAGCCTGCACTACTGCTCAACAAAAGCTCATTTGCTAAGATATTTCTCTTCAGAGATCTCATTATAAAAGAGCATCCTCAGTGAGGTCTGGTACCACCATCATTATCTTCAGTGAGGTCTGGTACCGCTGTTTATCCACAAGTGTGGTTCACTATCTCCCCAATGAAGTTTTCATCTACTTCCTCAGTGAGGTTGGCACTCGTCTTCCAGTGAAGTTTGAACCCATTTCCTCAGTATGGTTGGCGTTTATATCCCCGGGGTAGTCTACATCTTCTAAAAGACTCTTGTTAGGTTTCTTTATCAGTAAGAGATCATCATTATCTCCACGAATTCGTTTGTTTTTCCTCAGTAGAGCGTGTTTTCTCCCCAGCGAGATTAGGCGGCGGTGGATATTCTAAGTTTGGCGTCCCCAGTGTCGTGGATGCTGATGCAAGTATGAACTCTCTTATCCATAGTAATGGAAGAGGTTATTTCTATCTCTAGTGGAGTTTGAGCTTTGGAGGTTTTTGGTTTGAGATGTCTCTCCTCCCCATGAAGCGATTTGCTTTTCCCCAATGGAATTCGCACTTGAATTCACTACCCATTGATATCGTTCAAGGAGTCATCTTCTTCTTCCCAGTGAGGTTGTGATTGAGTGAAATCCTTTTGATGTTCACTTCCAAGTATGGCTCGCAATTGTGAGAGTTCTCATAAGAATTCTCTTATTCCTCAGTGATGAAAGGTGTTGTGTTATCCCCATTAGAAGTTGACTTCTATCAAGGACTCTATGTAGGGTGATTTCTTTTCCCTCAGTAAAATAATTTTTCCCCAAGTGAAGATTTGTTCTCCAGCGGAGTTTGTCATCAAGTTTCTTTTGTTCAAGAGTTCTCTTTATCCATGCTTGAGTTTTCTTATCCCCGGTGAAGTTTGCTTTCATCAAGAACTTCGTGCAAGAAGATCTCTATTTCCCCAAGCGAAATTCTCCTTATTTTCAGTGAGAAAATGATTGATCATTCCCCCGGGAAGTTAAGAGTTGTTTGGAGTCAAAGATCTCTCCTTTGTGAATTAGAATTTATTTTTGCAGTGTTCTCTCTATAGTCCACTTTTCATTGGCATCCCTCCTCAGAGTTCGCATGTTTGAATTATAATCCTGCATTGCAGTTCATCCCCAATGGTCGTAGATTCAGATTGTTATTCCTCATTGAAGTATAATTTCCCAAGGATGATTTCTCAGATGTTCCTAGTTTCCTCAACAGTTCATTCTTGATATTGCTTTTCCCCAGTGAATCATTTAACATGCATCATTACATTGCATCTATCCAAACCCATAGCATTCCCATTAAAATGGAGCATTATGCGGAAAAAAGAATATATTCAGACATGCATTGGAACATAAGCCAATTTTGTTGCTTACCCGAAGTAACTGGTTTGTTATATTCAGAGATAAATAGCCCTCACAGCTTATTACCAAGGTTATGCCATATTGCTTCCCCGATGGAGTCTGTTGTGATTTCTATCCCCAGTCAGGTCTTGTGGTCTTTTCTCTTTCCCCAGAGAATTATTGGCAACCCTTGTTAGAATACCTTCCTCGGTTGGTATCTTTCTTCGGTGTATGTTTGCTTTTGCTTAGCATTCTATCGAAGTCGATATCTATTTGTATCCCTAGTAAGTTTGCCTTTGATCAACGTTCTTTCCCTAGGAGTCTATCTTCTAGTAGTATTCCATGTTAGAGCCTTCTTTAGTCGATCTCTTCCTTGTTTGTATATGTCTAATTCTACCTGGAATATACCCGATATCTTTCTTATATAGGTTCACTACGGACTCTAAACATGTATGTTTGATATCTTTGTTAAGATTCCTTTCTTACGATCTCTGTCTTGTATGTGTTTTCTACCGACTACGAACATATATTCTTGATATCTATGGTTGGACATGTGCATTTTTCCTCGTTAGAGTCCTCTTCTAGTCTCTTTCTTATATATGTTCGCTACTAACTCCGAACATGTATGTTTAATATCTTTGATAGACCCTCTTCCGGTCTCTTTCTTATATAAGTTCGCTACTGACTCTGAACATGTATTCTTCATATCTTTAATGGAGTCCTTTATTTTAGTATCTGTCTTGTATGTCTTTGCTACCAACTTCGAACATGTATTCTTGATATCTTTGAGGGAGTCCTTTCTCCCAGTCTCTGTCTTGTATGTGTTTGTTGTAACACCCTAATTTCGTTGAATTATTTTATTTAAATTAATTAGATGATGTGATGTATTTGTGATGAATTTTGTTGTGAATTAGAGACCTTAGGAATTATTGGAGTTGAGATCAAGAGGGGTGTATGACCAAAAGCGTAGAAACATGAGGTGTATAGAGATAACTAGTTTATTAGCATTATTTGTATTAAAATATTATATTTAATACCATAGTATAATGATTGAATAATATAATTAGTAGAATAATAGAATTATTATTTTATGGTTATTTAGATAATTACTATTTTATTTAATTGAGAAGGGCAAAATTGTTATTAGGATTGAGTGGTTTTTGGAATATAATAGAGTAAGAATATAGAAGAGGAAAAACAACATAGAAAAAAGAACAAAGAAGATAGTAGAAGAGGAAAAAGGTAGGGCATGAAGGTTCTCTATAGGAATCAAGAATCGACCAAAATCTAAGGTAAGTGTGAGATTCTAACACTATAATGGGTTGAATAACAATGGGGGTATGATAGTGTTTAGGTCTCATGATTGTTGTTCTTGATTCTATTTTGCTTGATTGAGGTTTTTTTCCCCATTAAAGAACTCTTTGATGCATTCTTATATGTTATTTGTGAAATTTAATGATGAATATTGAATGGAATGGATAGGCATTGTTGGTGAATAATTAGTGTAATTTAAAAATACTATTTTGGTTGAATTGTTGGGAATTGGGGTTTAGAAACATGGATTTTCGTAACCTGCAATGTTGCAGATTTTTGAACTCTACAGCAGGTGTAACCGGGTACGGCATAGAGGGTAACCCATTACCCTGTGCAATTTTTGGCAAACTGGGAAAAAATATGAATGTGTACCCGTTACAGCATATGTGGGAATTGGTTACCCAACTGGATAATAGCGTTGTAGTTCTGAACCAGAGGGGTGTAACCGGTTACCCACTATGCATTAACCGATTACCATTGAAATGTTAGATTTTTCAAAATTTGTAAATTGCATAAATTTTGACTCGGGTATTCGTTTGACACGCTGTTTGGACTAGTACAGAGATAAAATGATTTTCTATCCTATAAAAATAAATTGGAACATAATGGCTAATTATTAGACCAACATTGATACCTATCTGGGTATTTTCCAGAGCAATTTGCTATGAATTTTGTTGCAATTGAGTAATATGATATTGTATTAATAATTCAGTTGTTTTGTATGATGTATTGCATGATAATTATAATGACGATGGCCTGTATTGGCATGACATTGAAGAGTAAGAATAATCAATATGAATGATGGTCTGTATTGGCGAATGATGGCCTGTATTGGCGAAAGATGGCCTGTATTGGTGTTACGATGTTGTTGCCCTAAGTTAGAATTATTGTGATGAGGGTTTTGCCCTGTTGGTACCACATGCATTGAGTTAGTGTTGGTCTCATTGCATTAAATTATGATTGTTAACTTGATGTTTTGATGCTAAAAGAATATGATTTGTATTATGATGAGTATTATATGTTGTGTTTATATTCACTTGTATGTTGATGTAATTTTGTGGTATGATGGATGAAGTAAAGGTGTGAGGTAAATAAGCCTTTTATGCGTACTTAAAGTACTATCTACTCATTATTATGATCGGTTTTATATTGTTATGATATCTAACCTCTTCTATTTGAATGTTTCCTCTACGTGGGTAACGTGCAAATGATCTGAAGTAACTCGAGGTCGAGGTTAGATGAGAAGTGCCTCATTTTGTGTATATTCAGTCGGTGTCAGCTCTGATACGTAACACTTGAGGGTTTCATGTATGATTTATTATGACGGGAGTAAACTATTGTAGAACTCTACTTTGTTGGATTTATTTGATGGTGCATGTTAAAGTTTGAATTATGATAATTGTAACTCATGTTAAAGATTTAAGAATAACTATTGTTGATGTTTTCCGTTGCAAATAAATGAAATGAAGATCAGACTTGGTGAACATGTGATTATGTGTTGTGTATATTATTATATGAGGACGTGTTTATGTATGAAGATGTGACATCCTATTTTTTGATGTTTTTATTTTATGAATTAATTTATTTTGAATTTCGATTAAATTATCGACAAGGAAATAGGGTGATACATTAGTGGTATCAGAGCAGGTCAGTTCGTCTGGCCAAGTTCTCGAGTCAGTAATGTAGTGTGACAGTTGAATTTTATCGATGTGTTTCTCCTAACCATTGTATGATGCTATGATGTGCAATAGAGTAATGACTGGAAGGAACGATACTGCACTTGTTGTTGCTTTGCAGGCTTTAGCTCAGGTTGTGCAACATCAATCTAATGCTGGTAGGAACGATGGGTCCCGCATCTTGGAAACATTCCAGAGGAACCATCCACCTACATTCAAGGGTAAGCATGATCCTGATGAAGCAAAAAGTTGGCTTAAGGAGATCGAAAAGATATTTTAGGTTATGGACTGTATGGATGCATAAACAGTACGTTTTGGTATGCATCAGCTGGCATGAGAAGTTGATCACTGGTGGGTGAGTACTCGCCAAAGGCTGAATGGTGAAGAGGAAGAGATTACATGGGCTGTGTCCAGTAGAGAATTTCTAAGAAAGTACTTTCTGGAAGATGTTCGCGCGAAGAAAGAAATCAATTTTTTAGAGTTGAAACAAGGAGACTTGTCGGTGACTGACTATGCTACTAAGTTCGTGGAGCTGGAAAAGTTCTACCCTCATTACAGCGAGGCAACTGCCGAATTTTCTAAGTGCATAAAGTTTGAAAATGTCTTGCGTTCAGAGATCAAGAAGGCAATTGGGTATCAGTGGATCCGTAAGTTTCCAGATTTAGTGAATAGTTGCAGAATCTATGAAGGGGAAGTTAGGCTCACTACAAGATCATGAATGATTGGAGAGGCAACGAACAACAGAATGGTGGGAAGCCTTAGAATTATCTGACTGACAAAGGAAAATAGAAAGCTACTGATGGTAAGAGGCCAAGTGGGGGAGGTGTTCTTGCTTGTATTGTATGTTACAGACGTGGAAAACCTGGTCATTATAGTAATGAATGTGTTGTTGGATTGAAAAGGTGTTTCTGTTGTAGTAAGATTAGGCATGAGGTGGCTGAATGTAGACACAAAGAACTAATTTGTTTCAACTGTGGTGAGGAAGGACATATCAGTGCTCAGTCCTAGAAACTGAAGCACGCTCGATCTGGTGAGGAAGTGTTTGCTTTAGCTGGGACTCAGACATCCAGTAGAGACCGCTTGATCAGAGGTACATGTTTCATTAATAGTACTCCTTTAATAACTATTATTGATACTGGTGTTACGCATTGTTTTATTGCTTGTGATTGTTTGAAAAGGTTGGGTCTTGTGTTATCTTATATGAATGGAGAGATGGTTATCTATACTCCAGCTAAGGGATCAGTGACTACTTCTCTAGTGTGCTCGAAGTGCCCTTTGTTAATCTATGACATGTATTTTGTTGTAGATCTAGTTTGTTTACCACTGAGTGGTCTGGATGTGATTTTGGGTATGAACTGGATGAAATATAATTATGTTCATATTAATTGCTACGATAAAATCGTTCGGTTTTCTTCCCCCGACAAGGAGGAGGAAGTTGGATTCCTATTTGCTAGATAGCTGAATAAGTTAATGCAAGATGAAGCTTTGGTGTTTTCATTGATGGCATCTTTATTCATTGAGAATCAGGCTGCAATCGATGAGTTGTAAGTAGTATGTGATTTTCCTGAAGTTTTTCCCGATGATATTCCAGATGTGCCTCCAAAAAGAGAAGTGGAATTTCTTTTGATCTTGTACTTGGTACCAGGCCTATTTATATGGCTCCATATAGAATGTCAGTGTCTGAATTAGTAGAGTTAAAGAAGCTGTTAGAAGACTTACTTGAAAAGAAATTTGTGAGACCAAGTGTATCTCCTTGGGAAGCTTTGGTATTACTGGTGAAACTAAAGATGGTAGTAGGAGGCTTTGTGTTGATTACCGAAAACTGAATAAAGTGACAATCAAAAACAAGTATCCACTTCAAGAATAGATGACCTGATGGATCAATTGGTAGGTGCACGCATGTTTCGTAAGATTGACTTGAGATCGGGTTATCACCAGATTCAAGTCAAGGATGATGATATTCGGTGATGCCATTCAGGGTTACTAACGCGTCGGGAGTGTTTATGGAGTATATGAACCATATCTTTCACACTTATTTGGATCGGTTTATGGTAGTATTCATTGACGATATCTTGATATATTCCAAATTAGAGGAAGAACATGCTGAGCATTTGACAATTGTATTGCAAGTGTTGAAAGAGATACAATTGTATGCAAAGTTGTCAAAGTGTGAATTCTGGTTGGAGAAGGTTAGTTTTCTTGGTCATATTATTTCAGTTGATGGAATTGTTGTGGATCCATCCAAAGTAGATGCAGTGTTGTAGTGGGAAGATATGAAGTCAGTCACTGAGATCAAAAGGTTTTTAGGCTTAGTTGGTTATTACAAAAGGTTTATTGAAGGTTTTTCTAAGTTAACACTTCTGCTAACTCAGCTGACTTGTAAAGGCAGAGCGTTTTTGTGGGACATCCAATGTGAATAAATTTTTGTTGAGCTAAAGAAGAAATTTACGACGACTCTAATTTTAATATTACCTAATCCTGAAGAACATTTTATGGTGTACTGTGATACTTCTAAATTAGGTTTAGGTGGTGTGCTTATGCAGAATGATAAAGTAGTAGATTATACATCGAGACAATTGAGGATTCATGAAAGGAATTATCCTACTCACGATCTTGAATTAGTTGTAGTGGTGTTTGTATTAAAGATTTGGAGACATTACTTTATGGTTCAAGATTTGATGTGTTTAGTGATCACAAGAGATTAAAGTATTTGTTTGATCAAAAGGAGTTGAACATGAGGAAAATAAGGTGGTTAGAGATATTGAAGGACTATGACTTTGGCTTGAATTACCACCCCAGTAAAGCTAATGTTATAGTAGACGCCTTAAGTAGGAAATCATTACATATGTCTGCTATGATGGTCAGAGAATTAGAGTTGATCAAGCAATTCAGAGACATGAATTTAATATGAGAAATGACACCGCAAAGTGTGATGTTGGGAATGTTGAAAATTAACAATGATTTCTTAGATAATACTAAAGAGGCTCAAAAGTTAGATGTGAAGTTGGTAGACTTTATGGCTGGGAATAACTAATCTGAAGATAGTGGTTTTAATGTGGATGTCTAAGGTGTGTTGAGATTCCGAGAGAGAATTTGTATTCCTGTTGACGCCAAGATGAGAAGGATGATTCTGGAAGAACGTCATAGAAGTAACTTGAGTATTCATCTGGGGGCTAATAAAATGTATCATGGCTTGAAGAAGTTATTTTGGTGGTCCAAATTGAAACAAGATGTGGTACAGTTTGTGTATGTGTGTTTGACTTGTCAGAAGTTTAAAGTCAATCATCAGAAACCTGCAGGATTGTTGGAACTATTAGAAGTTCCAGAGTGGAAGTGGGATAGTATATCGATGGACTTTGTGATAGGGCTTCCAAGTACTCCAAGAGGACATCATATGATTTGGGTGATTATTGATAGGCTAAAAAAATCAGTTCACTTTATTCCAATTAATTTCAATTTTCCTATGCCGAAGATGGCAGAGATTTATATCCGCGTAATTGTGAAGCTACACGGTGTTCCTTCGAGTGTTGAATTTGATAAAGATCCAAGGTTTACTTCTAATTTTTGGAAGATTATGCAAGATACATTGGGTTCTAAGCTGAGATTAAGTTATGCGTATCATCCGCATATAGATGGTTAGACAGAGAGGACTATTCAATTGTTAGAGGATTTGTTGAGAGCTTGTGTTCTAGAGAAGGGAGGTACATGGGATAATTATCTTCCACTGATTGAGTTCACGTATAACAATAGTTTTAATTCTAGTATTGGTATGGCAGATTTCAAAGCAATGTATGGTCGGAGGTGTATAACGCCTTTGTGTTGGTACAAATCTGGTGAAAGAGTAGTGCTTAGACCGTAAATTATGGAGAGGCTATGGAGAAAGTGAAATTAATTAGAGAAAAGATGAAGGCTTCGCAGAGTATGCAAAAGAGTAACCATGATAAGAGGATTAAGGATCTTGAGTTTCAAGAGGGAGACCATGTATTATTGAGAGTGTGTCAGTAACCAGTGTAGGTCGTGCTTTGAAGTCAAAGAAGCTGACTCCTTGATTTATTGGTCCGTATCAAAATTAAGAAAAGGTAGGGAATGTTGCATATAGAGTGGCCTTGCCACCTAACCTGTCAAATTTGCATGATGTGTTCCATGTGTCGCAACTCTTGAATTATATTTCAGATCGGTCGCATGTAATCCCGATGGATGATGTACAAGTGCGGGATAATCTTACTGTTGAAACTGTACCTGTAAGGATCGAGGATTGTGAAATAAATAAGCTAAGGGGAAAAGAAATCACTCTTGTGAAAATTGGGTTGGGAAGGAGCTGCTGGAGAGAAAGCGACGTGGGACTTGGAGAGAAATATGTGAGAGGCTTATCTAGAGTTATTCGCATTAGGTAATTTTCGAGGACGCAAATATTCTAAGTGGGGGAGAGTTGTAAAACCCTAATTTTGTTGAATTATTTTATTTAAATTAATTAGATGATGTGATGTATTTGTGGTGCCTTTTATTGGGAATTAGAGGCCTTAGGAATTATTGGAGTAGAGATCATGGGGGGTGTAGGACCGAAAGCGTAGAAACATGCGGTGCAGAGAGATAACTAGTTTATTAGCATTATTTGTATTAAAATGTTATATTTAATACAATAGTATAGTAATTAAATAATATTATTAGTAGAACAATAGAATTATTATTTTATGGTTTTTTAGATAATTATTATTTTATTTAATTGAGAAGGGAAGAATTTGTATTAGGATTTGGGGGTTCTTGGAATAAAATTGAGTAAGAATATAGAAGAGAAAAATCAATGTAGAAAAAGAACAAAGAATATCGTAGAAGAGAGAAGAAGAGGAAAAGGCTAGGGCAAGAAGCTTCACCATAGGAATCAAGAATCGACCGAAATCAAAGGTAAGGGTGGGATTCTAAAACTATAATGGGCTATATAACAATGGGGTATGGTAGTTTTTAAGTCTCGTGATTGTTGTTCTTAATTTTCCCTCTATTTTGCTTGATTGGGGTTTTTCCCATTGATGAAATCTTTGATGCATTCTTGTATGTTATTGGTGAAATTTGATGATGAATATTGAATGGAATGGATAGGAATTAGTTGTGAATAATTAGTGTAATTTAAAATATTATTTTGGTTGAATTATTGGGAATTGGGGTTTAGAAACATGGATTTTCGTAACCTGCAAAGTTGCAGATTTTTGAACTCTGCTGCAAGTGTAACCGGGTACGGCATAGACGATAACCGGTTACCCTGTGCAATTTTGGGCAAACTGGGAAACATATGAACATGTATCTGAGTACATCATAGGTGGGAATCTGTTACCCAACTGGACAATAGCATTGTAATTTTGTTGTGTATATTCCTGAGCAGTTTGCTATGAATTTTGTTGCGATTGAAAAATATTATGTTGTATGAATAATTAGATTTTTTTGCACGATGTATTGCATGATAATGATGATGATGACCTGTATTAGCATGGCATTAATGAGTAAAAATAATCAATGTGAATTGCGTTGTTGCATTTCAGTGTCGTATGCATTCATGAACAATGGCCTGTATTGGCGAATGATGGCCTGTATTGGCGAAAGATGGCATGTATTGGCTATACGTTGTTGTTGCCCTAAGTTGGCATTATTATGATATGGGTTTTTCCCTGCTGGTACCACATGCATAGAGCCAGTGTCGGTCTCATTGCATTACATTATGATTGTTAACTTGATGTTTTGCTGCTAAAAGAATATGATCCATATTATGATGAGTATTATGTGTTGTGTTTATATTCACTTGTATGTTGATGTAATTTTGTGGTATGATGGATGAAGTAAAGGTGTGAAGAAAATAAGCCTTTTATGCTTACTTAAAGTACTATCCACTAATTATTATGCTTGCTTTTATATTGTTATGATATTTAACCCCTTCTATTTGAATGTTGCCTCTACGTGAGTAACATGCAGATGATCCGAAGTAGCTCGAGGTCGAGGTTAGCTAAGAAGTGCCTCATTTTTCATAGATTGAGTCGGTGCCATCTCTGATACGTGACACTTGGGGGTTTCACGTTTATTTTATTATGATAGGAGTACACTATTGTAGAACTCTACTTTGTTGGATTTATTTGATGATGCATGTTAAAGTTTGAATTATGATAATTATAACTCATTTTAAAGAGTTAAGAATAACTATTGTTGATGTTTTCCATTGCGAATAAATGAAATGAAGATCATATTTGGTGACCATGTGATTATGCGTTGAGTATCTTATTAGAAAGCATGTTTGTATGTATAAAGATGTGACATCCTATTTTTTGATATTTTCATTTTATTTTTTAATTTACTTTTATTTTCGGTTAAATTATCAACGGGGAAATAGGGTGTTACATTTGCTACCGACTCCGAACATGTATTCTTGATAACTTTGATATCTTTCTCTAATATATCCCAATAATATTATAACCTTCTAAATTGATTAATTATTTAATAAAGTAATAATAATCCTATTATTCTACTAATAATTCTATGTTAATTATTAGAAAATAATAGTAAACCTCATATTTAACCCAAAAATGTCAATTATCACTCTCACCCTTATGTTTCTACACTTTTAGCCATACACCCCTATCACCTCAACTTATATAGTTTCTAAGACATCTAATTACTATCAAATGCATAACATCATATCAAAATGTTCACCAACGCATACAAATACACCGCATCATCCAACTATTTAATTAAAAACAATTATAATTAATTGGGTGTTACAAGTCTTCCCAACTTAGAATATTTTCGTCCTCGAAAATTACCTGATACTAACAACTCTGGATACGGCTATCGCATCCTTCCTTCCATCTCCCATGCCATGTTTTGCATAATTTCAAGTATTACTAACCAACATCTCGCCTAGTCAACCACCATGTTCCCACGAAATTCCTTGCTATCAGGTTATGAATGCACCGATTTGTCCCACTCCTCGTCCCATCATCCTAGGATATAGAATCTATCACTTAATTACACGGAAATACCATCACAAGAACATAAACTTAACCATAATATTGACAACGGTGACACACACACACAAGTACTACAATGCTACATCTCACCAATCGAACATGCAATTCAATAAATTCTATTGACACGTCAGTAACACGAAAAACATACAAACCCTCAACCTATCACATCCATTCTGGAATATCCGCGGGTTTGCATCATTCCTTCAGGCATATAACGTTTAACCCTTGACTCCTAATAAGTCATACACACATAAGGAAGTGTGCCTCATTCACGCTTCTGCTATGCCACTTTGACCATTTACCTCAAAGTCACTGTCCTCATTTTGATTCCTGTCAACCATCAGATCTACAAGTTCCACATCTATCTTTAGACTCTCTTTAGCATCCACTAGAAAATAATGGTTCACTTTTGCATTAGGTTCACCCAGAATGGTGAACAACTAACTTCTCGTTAATACGTCAATTCATTTCCCTCACTATCAAGCAAGTAAGACAAGTTTATCCCATGCGATATGATCCCGTCTACTATCAACAAGATATTGAGGGTGATCGGTTCCTCAATTTATTTATAAGTATCTAACAACCATAATGGTGGGATAAATCATCATTACCCAACTATAATAGCGTCCTTCACCTTGTGCTCAAAGTTACCTGAGAATAATGTCCAACAATCTCTACAAGGCTTACAAACGTTTTTCTTAATTTCCTTCATTTCAACCTCGTCAATGATACATAAACGCCAAAAATATATTTCATAGTCTCCTTTACACGCACGCAGCACAACACAATGGTTAAGTGTATTCCAATACCAGAAAACTACTACACCAAGTATAATCCAAATTGTTTCGTTCCAAAAGGAGTCTTTATCTAGTTAGAAGACTTTGACCACATCAATAAATCCTTACCTTTTCCTTTAATCTCACATTTGGATCTCATCCTAATTACAATATCAACACTACCATTTCTTTTTATGGTTGGTGATAGAACTCCCGTTTTCTCCATAACTCATGTCTATATTTTTCTGTCATAACCATGGTTCCAATCCTCCTTGAATTTATCTTTCCTCTAGCATTACTTCACTTATCCTAAAAAAATATCGTTATTCTAATTACCCTTAATCGGCATAAGTTGCATCTCTATGCACTTATCTAATACATTCATATCCTTACTAATGACAACATCTCATTCGCTTAGCTCATTCACTAACAACAGATCTCACTCGACCTTGTCTCAAGCAAACTACGATAATAACTAGTTAATCCCAAAAAGCTTCTAGTCTCCATAACCAATTTTAAAGCCTCTCAATATAGACCTCTATTTACTTTGGATAGATTCCACATATCTCTTCATTCGAAATAGCATGTTCAAGAATATTCAACTCTCCAAATAATGATCTACATCCTAACATCCTTACATATATTTTCTTCCTTTTCGACACTGTAATTCAAATCACGACATTCATCTTTTCCTTTTTCTGACTAAGAATAAATCAAAATTCCCTCAATAAACACCGCAACAAACTGATCCAATTATTTAAAATAACTTCATCGAGTTCTAAAAGATATCCTCCAATTATCCTCATCCCAAACTGAAAGTAACTCAACCTAAATTCAATTATACTTAAGACATATTCACCCACCAGTTGATCCATCAAATCACCAATCATTTGAAGTGGATATTTAATTTTAATCATTACCTTAGCATCTGTTGGTAATCCACACATAATCTTGTACCACCTTCTTTCTTACTAACCAATAACGTCGGAGCTTCATAAGTAATATACTCGGTCTCACAAATTTCCTTTGCAACAAGTATTCTAATCATTTTTTCAATTCACCAACTTTGAACTGACATCCTGTATGGTGCCATAAAAACAAGTCTGGTACCAAGAACGAGATCCACAACAAACTCCCCCTCTCATCCAACCTCTTCACGTGACAAATAAATTACTTCCAGGTGTAGTAACCATTTTTAAACAAAGTTCATCATGTTAGCTTTCTAGCGCTTCAAACGGAACTCAAATCGGACGTCTAGAACTCAAGTTATAATTTTTTCAAGGAATTACAAAATGCTGTCAACTCAGTGGTAACTGGTTACTCTAATAGCGGTAACCGGCTACACCCCTCAAAACAGCCAAAAATGCTAATTTTTGAGCGGTAATTGGGTACTTAATCCCAGTAATCGGTTACCACCGAACCAGAGTAAAAAAATCATATTTTTATGCTACGAAAACCACTTATTTCATACTCAAACATCCTTAACCTCCACATACTTCATCGTTCATGTTCCAAATTATAATTCCTATCTACACACATCATCTTCAACGTTCTAAATCACAAAGTAAACACATTAAATCATGCAATTACTTAATTATATCGCATCAATCCTAACACTGACACGTCAAATACAACTCAACAATTCAACACCAACACCGACACCCAATCATACGAAAACATCAGTATTCCAATTCTTTTCACAATACTAATAATATCTTTGGGTTTTGATTATGTCTCACGATTCACAAATACCCAACAACATTAACGACATTCAACAACCACTTACATGATTCCAACAACAAAATTCTCCGCAATTTAGTAATCCAACATTACTCCGAACAATGATAACACACACAATCATACTCAACACTAACAACTTCACGATCAACATGTAGTGTCAAAAACATTATAACCATCTGAGCTCCACCTTATAATAGTTATCGTACTTGTAACAGTATAAATGTTGAGACTAAGCCATTGAATTGACATCACTCGCACAGATCAAATAAAAATTGCCATCGTGCTTTATTCTTTCCAAAGGAATGGGAAAAGAGAAAATAAACCTAAAGAGGGGGAGAGAATCTAAGTTCAGGGGTTGGTTATGCAAAGGGAAGGTATTAGCATCCTAAACATCTACGGTACTCCGCATGAACCTCTTTGTAAATTTTTGTATTTTGGCTATAAGTGTTGTATACAAAAATAGATTGTGGGGATGAGAAAAAAAATATTTTTTACAATTTTTGCACCCGCCGCAGTTGCAAACCTTTAGTGTGTATGTACCACCTTCCGTGCAATAGGGGGTCTAGGTACTCGTAGTTCATCTTTAAAAATTTAAAAACACCAGTGTGTTGGTTAATTTTAAGAGATGAGACATCATCATCGTATCCGAGTGGAAGAACATACTTACTACCCATGATTATGAGAAAGGATAATTTGCGTCATCTCAAAGTGGAGGATATAGCTTAGATTTTAAAATCAACAAAGCTTCTCTCAACACCCAAGTGAAAAATATCTTGCTTCACTACATATCATAGAAGTATATTAGTTCGCATCACTACAAGGATTGACAAGAGTCTAATATTTTAAGAAAATTTTTAAAGTAAAAAGCCAAGGTGGCAAAAAATGGTTTGAATGAGATTGATTGACTTTTAGTCTTCTCACAATAAAATGTCAAAGTATGATTAATTTGGTTAAAATTTGATTAAGAAAAATGATTTTTGAAAATGCATGGACCTAAGTCCAAGTTTATTGTGAAAGCGGTTCAAGTTTAGAAAACAAGAGTAATTTTGAAAAGGTGAGAGAAGATTTTTGAAATTAAAGAAGATGGGAGGAGATGAAGGGGCTATCCTAAAACATTAGGTAAAAGCTAGGGAAAAGAAGCGTCTAACAAACAAGAAGCCAAAACTTGACATAATGAGTCAATGTAGAATTCCCATCCTTTGGATTTGAAACCAAACAAGAAAAGATAATAATGTTAGAACATAGTTTGATTCTACAACCCTTAATTAGAGTTTTGATGATAACTAACACAAAGAACAAATATGCACTCTAAATTTGTGTTATTTTGCATGCAGAAGTTCTGACCAAAACAACATCAGAAGTTAAGTTATAGAAGCTTTCAAGCTGAGGTAATCAGAATCTGCGCTGAAGAATGATGATCAGAACCTGCGCTGAAGTGAAGAATACTCTGATTCTGAACAGAAGTTTCATATACCATCATATCCTCACATCTCTGAGTCATCAATGTTCTGAAGCAATTGCAACATGCAAGATTCTATGTTCTGAAGCATTACTATTCAATCAAGACAACATCACATGCAACGACTTCATTCAGACAAGAATCTTTTCAATATGGAAACAACATTGAATGTCCATTATCACGCTTTATGTTGGACATGATTTCCATGCCTATATAAACAAGCTAAGAGGACAAATCATTTACGATTTTCCATACAACTGTAACATATCTCTAAAACGCTGCAAGCCTACATATTCATATCTACGCTCAAAATTGTGTAAAATATCACAGTTATGATACTGTTTTTGTAAGTAAAAACAACTATACATAGAATACTCTTTTATCTTGATTAAGATAGTTTTCCTTGATATTAACTGGGTTGTGGTTGTACTCAAGAAGACTTTGGCAATTATCAAAGTAGTGTTATAATCAGTTTTTGATTAGTGAATTAAGTCCTCGTTGGAGAGAGGCGAAATCACCTTGACGGGTGGACTGGAGTAGTTTGAGATCAAATGAACTAGGATAAAAGTATCGTGTCTACTGTGCTTTTGATTTTAAGTTTCAATTCAACCCCCCCCCCCCCTCTTGTGTTTTTCACTTCTTCAATTGGCATCAGAGCGCCTGATTCTAAGTTCATCCACTTAACCGTGTCAGTACAAGATCCAAGCTTTAGAAAAATAATATGGTGGGACCAAGCCAAAATATTAGCAATGACTATCATGAGGACAAGGACAGAATCAATAGCAAACCTCTAGTCTTTGATGGAGAGAATTTTGACTACTGGAAAGACAGAATTGAGAGATTCTTTCTGGCTCATAATGCTGATCTATAGGACATGGTAATTGATGGATACACACATCCAGTGGACGAAAGTGGTCAGAAGATAGACAGAAAAAGGATGTCTAACCAGCAAAAACGTGATTTCAGAAACCATCATAAAGCCAGAACAATACTTCTCAGTGCTATATCATACTCAGAATATGAGAAAATCTCAAATAGAGAGACAGCCAAAAATATGTTTGACTCTCTGAGAATGACGCGTGAAGGCAACATACAAGTCAAAGAAACCAAGGCCCTTGCGCTTATTCAGAAATATGAAGCATTCAAGATGGAAGACAGTGAATCCATAGAAGACTTGTTCTCAAGATTCCAGATTCTTGTTGCTGGGCTGAAGGTTCTTGATAAAGGATATTCTACTGCTCATCACGTAAAGAAGATCATCAGAAGTCTACCTAAGCAATGGAGGCCAATGGTCACTGCACTTAATCTAGCTAAAGATCTCAATAAGATATCTCTGGAGGAACTTGTCAGCTCCCTTAGAAGTCACGAGATAGAGCTAGAAGAAGATGAGCCTCAAAATCAAGGTAAGCCTCTAGCATTAAAATCTAACAAAAAAAATCTGATTCTAAGGTTTTGCAGGCTATGGAAGAAACCTCGGATGGATCCTCATCAGAAGAAGATGAATTGACTCTCCTCTCCAGAAGGGTCAATCAACTGTGGAAGCAGAGACAAAGGAAATTCAGAAACCCGAGAAGATCAGAGAATCAAAATGAACCCTCCTCCAGATACAGAAAGTCTGAGTCCTCCTATGGACACAGAAGATCTGAAGGTTCTTCAGGACACAAAAAGTCAAATAACAAGGACATCATCTACTATGAGTGCAATGAGAAAGGGAACTATAAAAGTGACTGTCCAAGGATTCAGAAGGAGAAGCCTAAAAAGAAGTTCTTCAAGGAGAAGAAGAAAATCCTCATGGCAACATGGGACAATTCAAACAATTCCGATACTAACTCAGAGTCAGATGATGAAAGAGCCAACATGGCTCTCATGGCAAATATGTCAGAAGACAATGAAGCTTATGGTTCAGACTCAGAATCAGACACAGAAGAGGTATTCCCTGATTTTACTATTAACTTTACTAAGGCTGAACTTGCAGAAAGTCTAAATGAATTTTGGAAAGGTATCAACAAATCAGAGTCAAATTAAAGAACCTAAAAAGGGATCTTGTCTTTGACTATGAAAAGACTGAGAGTCTTAGATTAGAGAATTCTAAGTTAAAAGAAAAGCTTTCAAAATTAGAAAACGATTTGCAAAACTCTCAGAAATAAATAATCTCAGAGACTCCCAGTCATGCTGATAAGATCATTAAAGAGTATGATCACAGCTTTCAGAAGTTTCCGGCTAAAAACATAGATAGAAGCAAGATGGATTCAATGATCTATGGAGTTAGCAGGAATGGCAGAAAAGGAATAGGATACCAAGGTAAGGTATCTACACCTAAGAAAGTCATGGACCTTGTCATAAAACGCACACCACTAACATCACACTTCACATATGGGCACACACATAACCTAAAATACACTAGTAATGATTACTCTGTCAAACCAAAATTCAACCAGAATTTTGGTAAAACTAACAAACCAGGACCCAAGAAGATATGGGTACCTAAGGACAAAATTATATATGTAGCAGATATCTTTAGCAGCAAGGCTAAAACACCAGCCATGGTACTTGGACTCTGGATGCTCTCGACACATGACGGGAAGAAAGCATATGTTCCAAAGCCTTGAACTTAAACCTAGAGGCTACGTGGGCTTTGGAGGCAACCAAAGAGGGAAGATCATTGGCTCTGGAACAGTAGGTAATGGTAATCTTCCTTCTATAAATAATGTGCTATTAGTTGATGGATTAATGCATAACCTGTTATCCATAAGTCAATTAAGTGATAACGGTTATGATATAATCTTTAATCAAAATTCATGCAAAGCTGTTAGTCAGAAAGATGGAACTATCCTTTTTAATGGAAAGAGGAAAAACAACATTTATAAGATAAAACTTTCTGAACTAAAGAGTCAGAATGTAAAATGTCTTCTTTCTGTTAACAACGAGCAATGGGTCTGGCACAGAAGATTGGGGAATGTTAGTATGAGAAGATTATCTCAGATTAACAAACTCAATCTGGCCAGAGGACTTCCTAATATGAAGTTCAGATCAAATGCTTTATGTGAAGCATGTCAGAAAGGAAAATTTGCAAAACCTGCTTTTAAATCTAAAAATGTTGTTTCCACCTCTAAGCCATTAGAACTTCTGCACATAGACTTATTTGGACCAGTAAAAACTGCGTCTGTTAGTGGCAAGAAGTATGGGTTAGTGATTGTAGATGAATATAGCATATGGACATGGGTAAAGTTCTTAAGACACAAGGACGAGTCACATTCTGTGTTCGTTGCATTCTGTAACCAAGTTCAGAATGAAAATGATCTTAGAATTGTCAAAGTCAGAAGTGATCATGGTGGAGAATTTGAAAATAAAAAATTCGAAACATTTTTTAATGAAAAAGGCATCTTGCATGACTTCTATTGTCCTAGAACTCCCCAACAAAATGGATTTTTAGAACGAAAGAACATAACACTGCAAGAAATGGCCATAACCATGATCAATGAGACTAACATTGCTAAGATCTTCTAGGCAGAAGCAATTAACACAGCGTGTTACATTCAAAATAAAATCTCTATAAGACCTATTCTGGAAAAGACTTCATATGAATTGTGGAAGAACAGAAAGCCCAACATTTCTTATTTCCATCCTTTTGGATGCACCTGTTTTATTCTGAATACTAAAGATCATCTGAACAAGTTTGACTCTAAAGCACAAAAGTGTATTATCTTAGGATACTCTAAACGCTCAAGAGGGTACAGAGTATACAATACAGAAACACAGATTTTTGAAGAGTCAATCAGTGTTAGATTTGACGATAAGTTTGACCCTTAAAAGTCAAAGCAGAATGAATTCTTTGCAGATATAGAAGTTGAATTCATAGGTTCTAAAGACAACTCATCAGAAGTTCTCAACAGAGATGCTCCAACAACTTAATAAAGAAATGTTACAAGTGATCCAGTACCTTCTATTGATCAACTCCAGAAAAGGCTATCCAGAAGAAGCATATCTCACCCATAAGATAAGATCCTGGGAAAGAAGGATGATCCAATCAGAACAAGATCAACATTCAGAAACTCTAAAGAATCCCTCATGGGACTGGTCTCTCTGATTGAACCAACAACAATTGATGAAGCTCTTCTGGACAATGACTGGATCCTGGCAATGTAGGAGGAACTAAATCAATTCACTAGAAATGACGTATGGAATCTAGTTCCCAAACCAAAAGGATTCAACGTCATTGGAACAAAGTGGGTGTTCAGAAACTAGCTGAACGAGCAAGGAGAAGTCATCAGAAACAAAGCACGACTGGTGGCACAAGGGTATAGTCAGCAAGAGGGGATAGACTATACAGAAACCTTTGCTCCACTCGCCAGGTTAGAATCTATCAGACTCTTAATCTCATTTGTTGTAAACAATGGCATCACTCTATATCAGATGGATGTCAAAAGTGCATTCCTAAATGGCTACATAGATGAAGAGGTATATGTGCACCAACCCCCTGGGTTTGAAAATTCTGAACACCCAGAATATGTTTTCAAACTAAATAAGTCACTCTATGGTCTGAAACAAGCTCCTAGAGCTTGGTATGAAAGACTAAGTAACTTCCTGTTAGAAAAGGAATTCACTAGAGGGAAAGTGGACACAACCCTGTTCTGTAAGACATTTAAGAATGACATTTTAGTTTGTCAGATTTATGTAGATGATATCATTTTTGGATCCACTAAACCTTCTCCGGGAAGAGAATTTGCTAAGTGCATGCATGCAGAGTTTGAGATGAGCTTAATAGGGGAACTCAAATTCTTTCAGGGTATTCAGATAAATCAAACTCCAGAAGGAACTTACATACATCAGAGGAAATATGCCAGAGAACTTCCGAAGAAATTTGACCTCTCAGAATGTAATCCCTCAAAGACTCCAATGCATGCCACGTGCATTCTGGAAAAGGAAGAGGTAAGTAAAAAGGTAGAGAAGAAAATCTACAGAGGTATGATTGGCTCTCTCCTTTATCTGACGGCTTCAAGGCCTGATATCTTATTCAGTGTTTGCTTATATTCTAGATTCCAATCAGATCCTAGAGAATCTCACTTAACAGCAGTTAAGAGAATTTTCAAGTATCTGAAAGGTACTACTAATCTAGGTTTGTTTTATAGAAAATCCAATGAATACAACTTAGTAGGATACTGTGATGCTGACTTTGCTGGAGACAGAGTAAAGCGTAAAAGCACTTTTGGAAGTTGCCAGTTTCTAGGAGACAATCTGATCTCATGGACCAGCAAGAGACAGTCCACAATAACATTGTCAACAGCAGAAGCTGAATACATAGCAGCTGCTGGATGTAGCACTCAAATGCTCTGGATGAAAATTCAACTTGAAGACTTCAACATATTTGAGAGTAACATTCCTATCTTCCGTGATAACACTTCTACCATATGTCTCTCTAGAAATCCCATCTTGCATTCTAGGGATAAGCATATAGAAATAAAACATCACTTTATTAGGGACTATATTCAGAAAGGAATTCTTACTTTAAAATTTATTGACACAGACCATCAATGGGCTGATGTATTTACAAAACCCCTTTCTGAAGATAGATTCAATTTCATTCTGAAACATCTCAGCATGGAATTATGCCCAGAATAAAATATTTTATTTGCATATCTTAACCCTCAAAACTTTATTGTTTTTCTGTGAACATATGATCAACTTGTCTTCAGAAGTTAGAAGTACAATTTCCTCAGAATCTATCTATGAAGATCTGAACGTTTCATTTCAAGGATAGAGGCGTGCAGTTC
Source organism: Vicia faba (assembly GCA_948472305.1). Taxonomy (NCBI): domain Eukaryota; kingdom Viridiplantae; phylum Streptophyta; class Magnoliopsida; order Fabales; family Fabaceae; genus Vicia; species Vicia faba. Next base: position 92,128,668 of record OX451738.1, read on the forward strand.
ACATCATCAAACATATGTCATCCTCTCACAAACTACCTTCTTAGGATGATCACGCGTTCAAATTCTGAAGGGTCCAAGGCTCTGATTGGATGCATTGAGACACTTGTCAGTTTTAACTGTTCAATATCTCTCTAAATCCCATTTCAGGTTTCATTAATGCATATAATCATTACTTATTTTCTTTCTTACTGATTACACTTTCTAAAAACCTATTTAAACTCAATTTACTATTTCATTCACGTTTTACCCTCTTCTATATTCTCTTTTGTTCTAGTTCTTTTTCAAAAACCCTTTCCATTATTTTTCTTCAAAGAATCCGTGTGAACAATGGCATCATCATCAAGCCTCAAGAATCTCAGTGCTCCCGAATCTTCATCAACGGAACAATATGAAGAACCTATTAGAACGCTACTCACTCCGGTTGACAACCTTGAAGTTCTCTCTAAATTGATCATTGATTTTGAAAGCTTACAAGAAAATGGGTTTAATCTGTATGAATATGTAACTGCACAGGGATGGAACAGATATTTTGAACGTCTGTTGGGTCCAACTTTTCCCATTCTTGTTAAAGAGTTCTGGATTCATGCTACCTCATCCAACCACCAGGTCACATCATATGTTATGGGGAAGAAGATAGTGATAACCAAAGATTTGATTGGGAAACTCATTGGATACAATGGCCATGGAGTCAGGTGCATTGATATGGTTGATAGGTGCTCTGACCTAAAATCTATTGCTACGGAAATCTTCACTTCTGGACAGCCATCCAGCAAGATCAGAGACTTGAAGGATCATCACAAAATCTGGGCTAGAATAATTCTGGGATGCATCAATCACGGGAAGCCTACAAGCTCTCCTGATCACATCAATATTGATCAGCAGTTTCTGATTTACTTCATTGCAAAGAAGACCAAGATAAACCTTCCACACTTGCTCTTCAACCATCTCAGAACAAGTGTGAAAGAGACAAGAGAAGAAGAAAGAACTAAGAGGGATTGGATTCCTCTTAGAAGATTGATTTTAGATATTCTAATAGAAAATAGGCTGATAGAACATCTGACAGAGGCTCAAGAAATCAGTACTCTGGAAGAAACTGTTGGGAAACCCTTGAATGCCAAGAATCTGAAGAAAATGAAGATTATTGAGAACATTACGAAGGAACCAACAACTGCTTCTCATGAGACCATCACTTCTAGGGGAATCCCTCTGAAGGATTTTCCACTATTTTCCGAGATAGGTGCCTCTCCAGAAATCATAGTCAGATACCTTGAGGCTTTCAAAGCTGATGGGACTATTCCAGAAATCAACATCCAAGATCTGCACAAGCCAGCTTCAGAGGTTGTGCTAAAGAAATCCAAAAAAGAGGAAGGCAACAGGAGAAGGATCCTCTCAGAGGACACCTAAAGCTACGAAAAAGAAAGGTAATCCATCTTCTATTTCTGTTGTAGAGTCAATAGCTATTCCAACATCTGAAACCATTCCCCCTCAACCAACAAAAAATCCTTCACCCCAAACATTTAAGGATTTTGACATAGAGTTTGATCCATCTGTAACTCTTGGAAACTTCTTGAATGAACCTCACTCCCCCAATCCAAATCCAAATCCAGAATAACATCAACCAGAACTTGCCAAAGTTCTATCTAATATTGACCTGTTTGATCAAGACTTTTCCTCACCACAACCAGAAAATCCAAACACTCAACCTCAACAACCAGAAAATCCACAACCACACTCTCCTCAACCAGAAAATCCACAACCACACTCTCCTCAACCAGAAAATTCACAACCACACTCTCCTCAACCAGAGCATCTGAACCTCAACTCACCTCAACCAGAGAATGGAAACTCTCTCACTCATCCTTCTAAAAACCCATCTTCTGAAATTCCTGAACCAAAAATTCAACACGCTACCGCAAACCAATCTGAAGACTACCCTTCAGATTCTGATACCACTATCCCAATCCCTGGAATAAAAGAACCTCTTACGGTTCGCTTACCTCTTACTATTCATGATATTCCAGAAATCCCTTCACCATATGAATCTACACCACCAAACACCCCTAACTCACCAATCCTGATTTCTGACTCTTCCACTCCATCACCCATCAACCGTCCAGTTGAAAACCTCAGACTTGTCATTGATCCACAAGTACTGGATCAACTAGCTTCCACCTCAAACAAAATTGCCACTCCCAAACCTAAACCAACCTCAACCAAATCAAATGTTGGTAAGAATCTATTGATTTTTGAAACAGAAATGCAGGAATGGATTACTTCTTTGAAGCAAGAAAGTCAAGAGATTTCTAATCCTGCTGCTTCTGATTCTCTATGGGAAAGTTTCAGAAAATGGCTCAACTCTGAAACCCAAAAGCTGAAGGAATTGGGCTATGAAAGGGCTCAACAAAACTTCAGTGATCAGCTGAAAGCCTTCCAAGATCAAGTTCCGAACCAATGGTACAAGAAATATATTCTTCTGCTGGATAATGCTCCCTGGAAAGAGCACCATCCTTCAGAAGTACTGAACCAGATTCTGTTAGTCACTCTCTAACTACTGCTCAAGAAAACATGATTGCAACAGAATAAGTTGTTCAATCAAAAGAGGCTGCAGAATATTCTGAACGACATGGAACCCCTGAAGATACACCAGCTTCGTCACTAGTCATGCAAACTCTGGAAGAGTTGAAGAAGGAGAATGCCTTAATCCATACTGTGATCGGTGGATCTGGAACTGACTGTTTTAAAGCTGGTTCGCGAAATGTCGCGGAAGCAAGAGTCGCCACCGTCTTTTATTTTCTCCAAATGGAAAGGACAAAAGCACAGAAAAATTCCTTAAAGAGATTGCTCTCGGTTCGGGAGGTAGGTTATAGAAAGGGAAGGTGTTAGCACCCTTTCTATCCATGGTTATCCATGGGCTCTTAGGTACTTGCTCAATGTGTTTTCAAAAATGTTTGTTTGCTTTTCAATTGTGGGTTTAAAAGTTTCTTTGAAAAATTCCAGTTCGACTCGTACGTCAGAGTGTTTGAAAAATTGGCTTCGAAAGATTTTGAAAATTTTGGTGTGAAAAGATTTCAGTTTGTTTTGAAGAGAGCAAGTATCCATGAGTCGTCTACCTACCCTAAGGAATTCGTCTGTGTAAATGTCCTTTAAAGTAGTGCCATCCCACCATTGAGAGGTAGGTAGCACCACTGTTGGAGGTGTTCGGGTCAATTCGAGGTTGTAGGGACATGGTGATCACCAGAGCAATGGGAAGACACCTTAGAAGCTACCCTCATGCCAGGTTCCCGGATCATGAGGACTTACTAAGACATCCTCTACTCGACGATCACCTTTCGAAAGGCAAGGCAACAGTGAGGCGTACCCTAGGGGTGGTGTGTGCGAATTATGTATCGTTTTCATTGATATTTGTCTTGTCATGTTCATTGTGATCTACGCTTGATTTTATTTTATCCATTCATTCTTGCATGCTTTGTTAACAGTTAATATTTGCGGGAAAATAAATCTAAACTATTACAAATGGCGCGGGTCCACATCGCCAAAATTAAACCGGACCCGATTTGACGGAAAGTAAAGAAATAAAAGAAATAAAAGTGCGAGAAATTAAATTGTCCGAGTTACATGGCTTTGGGAGAGATACATAATGAATTAAGCGAAATAAAATAAATGTGCGAATTAAATAAATTACAAACGAGGGCGTTGGACCCTTTTGCAAAATTAAAATTAATAAGGAATTAAAATTAAGAATTAAAAGAAAATGTTTTTTAGTATTTTTGTGTTTTTTTGAGATTTAATAATAAAGAATTAATTAAAAACCAAAATGAAATGTTTAAACCTAGTTCTAATTATTTTTTAAGTTTATTATGAAAATGAAAGTTAACCTAAATGCAACCCTAATTAGTTTACAAGTTTAATTATGAAAATAAATAAATCACTAATATTATGGCAAAAAAAAAGGAAAATTAAAAGGAATAAAAAGTCATTAACCTAATGCTATATTTTTGGATTTTTTTATGGAAGAAAGAATTAAAGTTGCAACCTAAGTTAATACTAAGTTAATTTACATACAATTTATTTATGAAAATAACTAAAATAAAATAAATATTATATTGTTCTCTTTTTCTGATTTTTGTGTATTTTATAATTTGTAAAGAAATAGTAATTAGTTTAAACAAATAAAGAAAATAGAATAAGAATTAAAAATAAAACAAGAAAAATATAGAGAAAGCAAACCAGGGGTTTCAGGCCCTAAAGTGGAGGTTTTTGTTTCAGGGCATTATAATCAAATTAAATTGTACCAAAAGCTTCGTACAGTCCCTGTGAGCACAAAACAATCCACAAAATACGTTAATGATGCATGAATCGAAGTATGCGTTTATGGAAAAAATTCAAACCGTGTGACTTGTTCTTGCGTGTTCTTGGAGCTTTATGGCTTGTTTTTTTTATTCCAATCCGTTCCTGGGAATATCAGCAGTGTGTTGGAATCACTCTAAGGCTTTGAATTGTGCTTGAATGTGGAATTCGGTTTTCAAATTTTCCTTGAATTTTGGAATTTGCTTAAGGTGTTCTGTAGCAGCTTGTGCCCCCTTGGCTTTAGGGTTTGCTTCAATATTTATGTTGGAAGGGAATTATGGTACAAACTAGGTCAAAGATCCATGAAATAAGAGAATTAGGTTTAGGTTTTCCACCTTTAACAAACTTTCCCTTTTTTTAAGCAAACCAAGACTTGGTGTACAACATAACCCTAAACTAGGTCAAAGATCCATGAAATAAGAGAATTAGGTTTAGGTTTTCCACCTTTAACAAACTTTCCCTTTTTTTAAGAAAAACCAAGACTTGGTGTACAACATAACCCTAAACTAGGTCAAAGATCCATGAAATAAGAGAATTAGGTTTAGGTTTTTTTCACCCTTAACAAACTTTCCCTTTTTTTTAGGCAAAACCAAGACTTGGTGTATAATCTAACCCTAGCATGAGTTTGTGAGCTGGCACATGATATATGGAAGCTATCCCAATTCAAATGACACTATTTCATTGACTTTTGAATTTTATTTGAATTTTTAAAGATTTAAAATGAATTAAATTATCAAAAATTAAATAAAATAGAAAAATCAATATTTGGTCTTGAAATTAATCATGGGGCACGTGTGTGGCATGACAAGGCTGAGTCAAGTGGAAGAAAGTGGGCCCTTTTGTCAAAAATTGAAGTTTCAAGGATAGTTGACTTTTGCCATTTCACAAAAATTTCCCAACTTCTACAAGGCATAACTTGCTCAATTTTTAAGCTTTTCTCATGTTCTTGGACATTTTGGAAAGGTCTTTGAGTCTTTTAACCAATGCCTTTGGTCCCATGTCATTTTGATTTACCAATCTCAAGTTATGGTCTTTGACTTAAAGTCCCTTTTTGTTGACTTTTGAAAATGACCTATAATGTTGAAATTGATAACTTTTTGTGAGAGCATTTCTTGGACTTGAAGTATGAAGATGAGTTGTAGGAAATGTCTTTATCTTCAAAATGAGCTTTGGATGGAATTTTTCTGATAATCCATGTGAAAGTTATGCCCTGGTCAATTTCAGTTGACTTTTTCAGCTGTCCAAATATAGTAACTTTTGCATCTTTGATGATTTCTGAGCCAAATTTTGAGAATCATGATAAAGCATTGATCAAATGATGTTTGTGGCTTCAAAATGATATGTTGACCAAAAATTTGAACTTTTGACTGTCAAATGACCATTTTGCCCCTACAGTTGACTGTAGTGCAATTTGGGGTTTTGACTGTGCAATTTTGAGCTGAATGCCTTGAAACTTGATATGAGGATACTTGACCATCTTTGTAGGCATGTGAGACCTGATTGGGCTTTTGAACACTCCATTTTCTTGATCAGCACACAAACCCTAGTTTTGACTGTATGGAGGCCTTTGCACTGTGCAACTCTTGGGGAATTTTGTAGCTTGGCTTGGCAATTTCTTGAAGAATATGGGAGGGCAAATTTTGGGGTATAACAGTTGCCCCTGTTCAATCTTCTTAGACCTGAGGATGCAGATTGGCTGACGTGCCTTTCGTAATCCGAGGGTAGAAGATGATTGGACACTAGAGTGCCCAGAAATTTGCGCTCACATGTTAGCAATGATGGGGGAATGAGCTTATAGATGCCATTTGGAGGTCGCTGGATAGGATGATGAGCTTATAGATGCCATCTGGATGTTTGATTGCGTAAGAGATTCCTTGGCGAGAACCTGCATACCTGCAAAACAGAAAATGAGTACCTGACACGTTGCAGGAGCTGATTTTTAGATGCCTGGTATAGATGTGTCCTGACTGGTTACAGGAGCTGAGTATGGAGCTTCAAACGGCGATGAAAGAACCAGGGATGGTTACTACCTTAGCATGAATGGTAAGAGAACCTTGGGCGACTTTAACTTCAACAACGCTCGTTGAGCAAAATCTTGGGTGTCTTTAACTGGGATAAGCATCAGGGAGATCTTAGGGTAGATCTGACTGAACCAGAGGAGGTTTTTTTTTTGATAAGGATGTGATGAAGGAATCTGAGACGATTGCTACCTCAGCAGGACGATGAAGGAATCTGAGATGATTGCTACTCCAAATATATGATGAAGGAATCTGGGACGATTACTACCTCAGCAGGATGATGAAGGAATCTGAGACGATTGCTACTCCAAATATGTGATGATGAAGGAATCTGGGACGATTACTACCTCAATGGGATGATGAAGGAATCTGGGACGATCACTACCTTAGCGGGATGATGAAGGAATCTGGGACGACTACTACCTCAGCGGGATGATGAAGGAATCTGGGACGATTACTACCTCAACGGGATGATGAAGGAATCTGGGACGATTACTACCTCAGCAGGATGATGAAGGAATCTGGGACGATTACTACCTCAGCAGGATGATGAAGGAATCTGGGACGATTACTACCTCAGCAGGATGATGAAGGAATCTGGGACGATTACTACCTCAGCGGGATGATGAAGGAATCTGGGACGATTACTACCTCAACGGGATGATGAAGGAATCTGGGACGATTACTACCTCAGCAGGATGATGAAGGAATCTGGGACGATTACTACCTCAGCAGGATGATGAAGGAATCTGGGACGATTACTACCTCAGCAGGATGATGAAGGAATCTGGGACGATTACTACCTCAGCGGGATGATGAAGGAATCTGGGACGATTACTACCTCAACGGGATGATGAAGGAATCTGGGATGATTACTACCTCAGCGGGATGATGAAGGAATCTGGGACGATTACTACCTCAACGGGATGATGAAGGAATCTGAGACGATTACTACCTCAGCAGGATGATGAAGGAATCTGAGACGATTGCTACTCCAAATATGTGATGAAGGAATCTGGGACGATTACTACCTCAACGGGATGATGAAGGAATCTGGGACGATTACTACCTCAGCAGGATGATGAAGGAATCTGAGACGATTGCTACTCCAGCAGGATGATGAAGGAATCTGAGACGATTACTACCTCAACGGGTAAAGACTTTTATCTGTTGATCGTTCTTTCCTGAAAAAGTAACGAATTAGTTGTATCCAATGTCATAATGCATGAATTGCCTGATTTTAAGATGTTCTCAAAAATAAATGAGATTGGGGTGATATGATGCGTCTATGCATGCTATAATGATGTATGTGACGTTTTATGAATGTGTTTTTCGTCTAGGAAAGTAAATCCTTGACGGGTGCCGGGAAGTCGTATCCTGGGCTGATGTTGAAGAATAGTTGCAAGAATTCCAATAGACGAAGATAACTCCGTTGGGGATAAGACTTGGCGAATGGAGGATTCTGCGGGGAGAAAAAGATATTCTAGTGACCATGCTGGGAAGAAATACTCTGTGGGGAGATGCTTTTGCTGAATTGTTGAGGATGACTCGCTGAGGATACCTTGCTGTATCGGAAGTATGAATGGACTTCGTTGGGGATAAGAAGGTTCTGTCGACGACGCTCTTTCCGTGGCTTTTGGCTGAGGATAACCCAGTTATATCCTGTTAAGGAAATAACTCTTTAAATCAAGCCGGACGGCGCGTTCGTGCCCTGCTAGGGGATGAGCTTCCAGAATCTAATGGGGGTACGCCTATTGCTTGGGGAGATAGATTCCAACCTTCCTGGGGAAGCTTTGAACTGCGTTGGCTATGTTCTTCAACGGAGCTTACCCTGATTCCTTGGAGGACAGAACAATCAGATTGCTTAGACCATTCTTTATTGCCCCTGTTTCTATGGGGGAGGCACTTGTGGGGTGCTGATAGTTGTTGAGGGTCAAACCTTCTTCTGGTAGGCAGATGATAAGATGACGGGACATAGTCGTACGCTTTTGATCCCTAACTTTTGCCTGGACCGCCCTTTCGGGTTTTCAGTCCACCAGGATACCCATTTTTGCCCAAGCCGCCTTTTCAGGTTTTCGACTTGCCGGGTGTACAGATTTTTCATTTCATCCCTCATTTTGCCCGAACCCTTTTGGTTCGCCGGGAAGCCCTTATTTTTGCCTAGGTATGTCAACCTAGCGGGCCTTTGATTGTGCGTAGTATTTTTTCGACTATGTCCATGTTCTCAGAATGTAGGGAGTTGCCCCTGTTAGAAGTGTTTTGTCATGCCACCAGAAGGTGTTTGATCAGGCCAGATTCGTTGTTGAAATGCCCCAAGTGACTCAAGCGGAGATTTGAGAGATTCTCCGAATCTTGATTGGATTGCCCCAGATGATGGACCATGCTCATGTCTGCCCCTTGATTGGAGGTACTTCTATTCAGTAGGCATTCGTCGTGCGAACTTCTGCTGTTCAAACAAAAAGTCATATGCAAACAATGTTATATCAAAAATGCAAAGCTTATGTCTGTCTTGAAGATTTTGAAAATGCATTCTTTTTCATAAAACAAATGAATGTTTGTAAAACGTGATGTCAACTCCGTATTTACCGTAGGCCTTCAGGAGTCAGGATACCTTTCGTAACAGTATGCTTTCGAACTAACCCGTGCTTCAGCTAGGACTTTTGAGGGTTATAACATGGCCTGGTTCACGGTTTAAGAAACAAAGGGTAAAGGCTCAAATTATTTGTACCCACCCGCTCTTCGTGATGTTCTTCAAACCTAAACTTAGTTGATCATATGTTAGACCTTGTTTGAGTCTTTACTCTGATTTTCCGGTGATGGTTCCGATATTGATGATTTATTTTGAATGGGCAGTCATCTTTTTTTTTTGCTGAGGGTTTATAGGACCTCTTCTTTTTTGTTATCCCTTTCTTTTTTTGCCTGAACTGTTTCCTTTTTGGAATTACAGTCAGCGGGATGCCCCAGTTTCATAAGTCCCCTTTGTAGGCTTTGACTTTTTGGGCTTTTCATTTATGATTTTTTGTTGATAATGACTGCCTGTCTTTTTTATTGTTCTGAACCATCACTGTCTTTGTTCGTTTTGTAAAGATCTCTTCGGTGCTATTCGTCATGCACTTGGATCAACTGAGAGAACTACCCTGCCCCAGGTTATGATAAAGGGTTTTAAATTTCGAAAAGAAAAACTCCTACTTCTTTGGCTCAGTGGGGTTGACGAGGGATTATCATCCTTATAACTCCAGTGTTTAGGGATTGAAACAATGCCTGTACCTCATCAGCGGGGTCTGTTCAAAAGCATACTGTAGATCGTGGTATCGTTTTCGTCATCCTCCCTCAAGAGGCTTAGAATTATTAACCAAGAGTTGATCATCAGAAAAATATGAAACAATTTGCATATAGTAAATGCGAATATATTGATTCAAAATAGACATAAGCGATGCATTAATGTGATAACAATGTTTAACATGAATAAATGTTTGAACAATCAAAGAACAATACAACTTGAACATTTGAATGAACAAAAGACATTCTCGACGATTTGGTGTAGGATCAGTGTTCAAACTCGACCTCCTTGGCGTCAATCAAATCCTGGATCTTGTTCTTCAAGGTCCAACAGTCGTCGGTGTCATGTCCAGGACTGTCAGAATGGTAGGCACATCTCACACCCGGGTTGTACTTGGGAGAGGAAGTGTCAGGATTTTGAGGAGGATCCTTAAGTGTGATCATTTTCGCCCTCAGCAATTGCTGTAATGCCTGAGACAAAGACATGTTGATGTCAGTATACTTCCTATCTTGATGCTTTATCCTACGCCTATTGCTCTTTCTTGGTTGAACGGGCGTGGGATCGGAAATCTGGATTGCCCCTACATCATGACGACCCTTTTTCACATGTATAGCATTGGATTCTTTCTTCCCACTGTGGGGCTTTTTCTGAGCATCAGCAGATGCGGCTTCTTGAATCTTCCCCGACTTGATACCAGCTTCGATTCTCTCCCCAGTCAAGACAAGATCTGTAAACCCAGCAGCAGAATTCCCAATTAGGTGGTTGAAGAATGGACCAGACAGGGTCCCCAAGAACATGTCGACGAGCTCGCGGTCAGTCAGAGGTGGTTGTACCCTTCCAGCAAGGTCCCTCCATTTTTGAGCATACTCTTTGAAGCCTTCGCCTGTACCCATAGACATCCCCTGAAGCTGAGTACACGTGGGAGCGAGGTCGGTATTATACTGGTAGTGTTTGTAAAATGCAGTGGCTAAGTCTTCCCAGGTACGGATGTTGGCTCCATTCAGTTGATAGAACCACTCGAGCTGAGTCCCTGAAAGACTCTCTTGGAAGAAATGGATCCATAAGTTTTTGTCAGCTGTATAGGGCTGGATCCTCCTTGCATAAGCCCTGAGATGCAACTTAGGACAGGATGCCCCGTCGTATTTAGCAAAGGCAGGTACCTTGAATTTGTGCGGGATCACCACTCCAGAAGACAGACCTAGATCCTCGAAGTCCAGACCAGGCACCTTTTGTATCTCCATAGCACTTAACCGGTCTTCCAACTGTTTGTACTTATCCTCAGCCGGAGGGTACTGTTCGTCGTCAAAATCTGTCTCGTTGTCGGAGACCACTGGACTAGGCACCTCTCTCTCATGGTGACTGTTTTCCCTCACAGATGGGGTAGTCCTCTCAGTTTCAGTCTGCGGTGTATTCCCAGATCTGCGCCTGGGGCTGAATAAGACAGTCCTCTTCTTCTTCTTGTCCTTCTTCAAGAGCAAAGCCTTCAGATCTTGCTGCCCCTGGGTCAAATTCATGATCAGCTCTTGGAACTGGGCGTTCTGAGCCTGGAGGTCCTTGATAGTCTGCTCGGCTGATGATTCAGGATTCATGACGATCGGCTGAAATAAACAGCGGAGAAGGGTAAGCAACCTGTCAAAGGGATACCTGCAATGCAATGAGATGTATGACATGCATGTAATGTTTTCAAGGACCTCGCGGGGTAAACAGAGAAACTTTGTTAGCATTTGGAACCGGTAGCTTGATTGTAAGAACTTCATTTTGTTGAGAGTCCTTCGTCAAGGGTCCAAGGCTCACCATATCCAGTGGGTCATAGCCCCTGACAACCTTGGCTAGAGGAAAATAAATCCTCCTTGCCCCTTGCTGGGATAGTTGGTTCATCATGACCTGCATCACAAGCCCTTGAGATCCTTGAAATGGGTTAGGATGTATGCAATGGTATGATGTCATGCTATGCATGGGGTGATGTAGGTAAACCCTGTTATGAGTCCCAATTAAGGACTATAAACAGACCCTGCAAGAAATTCAGTATACTTTGTTATGAGTCCCAATTAAGGACTATAAACAAAACCTGCAAGAAATTTGGTAAACCTTGTCATGAGTCCTAGTTAAGAACTATAAACAAAACCTGTAAGTAGTTCATGTGTCAGCTAACAAGCATGCAAGTAGGCAAGTACAAAGGCACACAAGTCACACAAAAGAGCCCTTAGAGTTTAGACCAGCATGAAGTTTGGGGTACTACCCTCTTGAAGTGGGTGGGTTCAACCTGTCCTAATCAAAGTAACCGGGTTCTAAGGTTCCCAATATCACGGGACTGCTTTCATTGTTCATCGTTTCGATTTAGCCACTGAACTGGCGACCGAAATATTCCAGGAAAGCAACCCTCAATTGAGTGTAGTATCGAGTACCAACCAACCTCGGACTGCACCAAAGTCAGTTATCTCACTACCCTAAAGAGGCCAAGATAGTTCAATTAAGGTTCCTAAGGTCTGTTGATGCTTCACGACACCACGCGGAGGCCCCGTACTCTCCTTGACTGAACTCAAGGGTTACCGGTACACACCAAAGTGCCACATCAACGTAGCAGACTGTTTCAACCATGTCGGTATACCCCGCACAGTTCCCTCACAGCCTTGTTGCTACTTTCTAAGAAAGGTATCCCCCAGATCCGGGTTAGGATCTATAGAACTCCCAAGCAACCCACAATAATAAAGCAAGCAAAGAAGACAATTGAAAACATAGTTATGAGCTAGCCCTAAGGTACACCTCACTTTAAGTTCAATACTTCCCCAGCAGAGTCGCCAGTTCTGTGATCGGTGGATCTGGAACTGACTGTTTTAAAGCTGGTTCGCGAAATGTCGCGGAAGCAAGAGTCGCCACCGTCTTTTATTTTCTCCAAATGGAAAGGACAAAAGCACAGAAAAATTCCTTAAAGAGATTGCTCTCGGTTCGGGAGGTAGGTTATAGAAAGGGAAGGTGTTAGCACCCTTTCTATCCATGGTTATCCATGGGCTCTTAGGTACTTGCTCAATGTGTTTTCAAAAATGTTTGTTTGCTTTTCAATTGTGGGTTTAAAAGTTTCTTTGAAAAATTTCAGTTCGACTCGTACGTCAGAGTGTTTGAAAAATTGGCTTCGAAAGCTTTTGAAAATTTTGGTGTGAAAAGATTTCAGTTTGTTTTGAAGAGAGCAAGTATCCATGAGTCGTCTACCTACCCTAAGGAATTCATCTGTGTAAATGTCCTTTAAAGTAGTGCCATCCCACCATTGAGAGGTAGGTAGCACCACTGTTGGAGGTGTTCGGGTCAATTCGAGGTTGTAGGGACATGGTGATCACCAGAGCAATGGGAAGACACCTTAGAAGCTACCCTCATGCCAGGTTCCCGGATCATGAGGACTTACTAAGACATCCTCTACTCGACGATCACCTTTCGAAAGGCAAGGCAACAGTGAGGCGTACCCTAGGGGTGGTGTGTGCGAATTATGTATCGTTTTCATTGATATTTGTCTTGTCATGTTCATTGTGATCTACGCTTGATTTTATTTTATCCATTCATTCTTGCATGCTTTGTTAACAGTTAATATTTGCGGGAAAATAAATCTAAACTATTACAAATGGCGCGGGTCCACATCGCCAAAATTAAACCGGACCCGATTTGACGGAAAGTAAAGAAATAAAAGAAATAAAAGTGCGAGAAATTAAATTGTCCGAGTTACATGGCTTTGGGAGAGATACATAATGAATTAAGCGAAATAAAATAAATGTGCGAATTAAATAAATTACAAACGAGGGCGTTGGACCCTTTTGCAAAATTAAAATTAATAAGGAATTAAAATTAAGAATTAAAAGAAAATGTTTTTTAGTATTTTTGTGTTTTTTTGAGATTTAATAATAAAGAATTAATTAAAAACCAAAATGAAATGTTTAAACCTAGTTCTAATTATTTTTTAAGTTTATTATGAAAATGAAAGTTAACCTAAATGCAACCCTAATTAGTTTACAAGTTTAATTATGAAAATAAATAAATCACTAATATTATGGCAAAAAAAAAGGAAAATTAAAAGGAATAAAAAGTCATTAACCTAATGCTATATTTTTGGATTTTTTTATGGAAGAAAGAATTAAAGTTGCAACCTAAGTTAATACTAAGTTAATTTACATACAATTTATTTATGAAAATAACTAAAATAAAATAAATATTATATTGTTCTCTTTTTCTGATTTTTGTGTATTTTATAATTTGTAAAGAAATAGTAATTAGTTTAAACAAATAAAGAAAATAGAATAAGAATTAAAAATAAAACAAGAAAAATATAGAGAAAGCAAACCAGGGGTTTCAGGCCCTAAAGTGGAGGTTTTTGTTTCAGGGCATTATAATCAAATTAAATTGTACCAAAAGCTTCGTACAGTCCCTGTGAGCACAAAACAATCCACAAAATACGTTAATGATGCATGAATCGAAGTATGCGTTTATGGAAAAAATTCAAACCGTGTGACTTGTTCTTGCGTGTTCTTGGAGCTTTATGGCTTGTTTTTTTTATTCCAATCCGTTCCTGGGAATATCAGCAGTGTGTTGGAATCACTCTAAGGCTTTGAATTGTGCTTGAATGTGGAATTCGGTTTTCAAATTTTCCTTGAATTTTGGAATTTGCTTATGGTGTTCTGTAGCAGCTTGTGCCCCCTTGGCTTTAGGGTTTGCTTCAATATTTATGTTGGAAGGGAATTATGGTACAAACTAGGTCAAAGATCCATGAAATAAGAGAATTAGGTTTAGGTTTTCCACCTTTAACAAACTTTCCCTTTTTTTAAGCAAACCAAGACTTGGTGTACAACATAACCCTAAACTAGGTCAAAGATCCATGAAATAAGAGAATTAGGTTTAGGTTTTCCACCTTTAACAAACTTTCCCTTTTTTTAAGAAAAACCAAGACTTGGTGTACAACATAACCCTAAACTAGGTCAAAGATCCATGAAATAAGAGAATTAGGTTTAGGTTTTTTTCACCCTTAACAAACTTTCCCTTTTTTTTAGGCAAAACCAAGACTTGGTGTATAATCTAACCCTAGCATGAGTTTGTGAGCTGACACATGATATATGGAAGCTATCCCAATTCAAATGACACTATTTCATTGACTTTTGAATTTTATTTGAATTTTTAAAGATTTAAAATGAATTAAATTATCAAAAATTAAATAAAATAGAAAAATCAATATTTGGTCTTGAAATTAATCATGGGGCACGTGTGTGGCATGACAAGGCTGAGTCAAGTGGAAGAAAGTGGGCCCTTTTGTCAAAAATTGAAGTTTCAAGGATAGTTGAGTTTTGCCATTTCACAAAAATTTCCCAACTTCTACAAGGCATAACTTGCTCAATTTTTAAGCTTTTCTCATGTTCTTGGACATTTTGGAAATGTCTTTGAGTCTTTTAACCAATGCCGTTGGTCCCATGTCATTTTGATTTACCAATCTCAAGTTATGGTCTTTGACTTAAAGTCCCTTTTTGTTGACTTTTGAAAATGACCTATAATGTTGAAATTGATAACTTTTTGTGAGAGCATTTCTTGGACTTGAAGTATGAAGATGAGTTGTAGGAAATGTCTTTCTCTTAAAAATGAGCTTTGGATGGAATTTTTCTGATAATCCATGTGAAAGTTATGCCCTGGTCAATTTCAGTTGACTTTTTCAGCTGTCCAAATATAGTAACTTTTGCATCTTTGATGATTTCTGAGCCAAATTTTGAGAATCATGATAAAGCATTGATCAAATGATGTTTGTGGCTTCAAAATGATATGTTGACCAAAAATTTGAACTTTTGACTGTCAAATGACCATTTTGCCCCTACAGTTGACTGTAGTGCAATTTGGGGTTTTGACTGTGCAATTTTGAGCTGAATGCCTTGAAACTTGATATGAGGATACTTGACCATCTTTGTAGGCATGTGAGACCTGATTGGGCTTTTGAACACTCCATTTTCTTGATCAGCACACAAACCCTAGTTTTGACTGTATGGAGGCCTTTGCACTGTGCAACTCTTGGGGAATTTTGTAGCTTGGCTTGGCAATTTCTTGAAGAATATGGGAGGGCAAATTTTGGGGTATAACACATACCATACTGGATAAGCAAGAGGATGCAAACAAAGAGATCAAGGGTATTTTGGATAAACAAGAAGATATAACAAAAGAAATCAAAGACATTCTGGGAAAGTAGGAAGAGTCAAGCACTCAGATCAAGAGCTTGTTGGAAGCGTTGTTCACACGCCTTCCCTCTCCTTCTTAGATTTTCTTTAAACTGTTTATCTGTATTTTTATCTTATCCTCCTAGTTTCTAAAAATTGTCATTGCATTCTGTTTTCAATATGATTCATCCTTTTTGACTCTGATTATATTGCTTTTTGATACCTGACAAAAAGGGGGAGAAAGTAAGATATTTTAAATAACAGAATACCGAGACAAAGTCTCAAACATTTTGAATATTTTAACCTCTATATTTTCTGAAAAGCTTGAACAGGAACACATTCTGATAAGGACAAAAGGTGATGCATCAAGGAACTTCAGGGAAGTAATTAAATCAGGGGAAGTCTCTCTTAAGCTTTTTGTTCTATATTTTTCAATGAAAATCCTAGTTTTTGTCATCATAAAAAAGGGGGAGATTGTTAGAACATAGTTTGATTCTACAACCCTTAATTAGAGTTTTGATGATAACAAACACAAAGAACAAATATGCACTCTAAATTTGTGTTATTTTGCATGCAGAAGTTCTGACCAAAACAACATCAGAAGTTAAGCTATAGAAGCTTTCAAGCTGAGGTAATCAGAATCTACGCTGAAGAATGATGATTAGAACCTGCACTGAAGTGAAGAATACTCTGATTCTGAACAGAAGTTTCATATACCATCAGATCCTCACATATCTGAGTCATCAATGTTCTGAAGCAATTGCAGCATGCAAGATTCTAAGTTCTGAAGCGTTACTATTCAATCAAGACAACATCACATGCAACACCTTCATTCAGACTAGAATCTTCTCAATATGAAAACAACATTGAATGTCCATTATCACGCTTTATAATGGACAAGATTTCAATGCCTATATAAACAAGCTAAGAGGAAAAATATTTTACGTTTTTCCATACAACTATAACATATCTCAAAAACGCTGCAAGCCTACATATTCATATCTACGCTCAAAATTGTGTAAAATATCACAGTTATGATACTGTTTTTGTAAGGAAAAACAACTATACACATAATACTCTTTTATCTTGATTAAGCTAGTTTTCCTTGAGATTAACCAGGTTGTGGTTATACTCAAGAAGACTTTGGTAGTTGTCAAAGTAGTGTTGTAATCAGTTTTTGATTAGTGAATTAAGTCCTTGTTGGAGAGAGGCGAAATCACCTTGACAGGTGGACTGGAGTAATTTGAGATCAAACTAACAAGGATAAAAATATCGTGTCTACTGTGATTTTGATTTTAAGTTTCAATTCACCCCCCCCCCCCATCTTGTGTTTTTCACTTCTTCAAATAAACCTCTTGAGAATACTAAACTTCAAATGCATTGAGTCTTCACAAAAATTGGGAAGAGTAACAGTTGTATACAAATGAACTCTCAATCACAGACAAGGCATATAATCAGAATAACCTACACACAAAGAAAACAAACATCCTAATGTCTTGGGGTAAACCCCAAGAACTCCAGACAAAATTACAATAGAAGTCACAAGGTCCCAAGGTAGGTTAAGGTCTCTACTCCTAGGTCCAAAAAGTCCATAACTCCATCATGCCAAGGATAATAACCAAATAGTTCGAGTAACCTTAAAGTTTTTTATTGTTCAAGTTGGTTATTAGGTATCTTAAAAAAGAAAATGAAAAGAATAAGTGAGAAAAATAAAAATGACATAAAGATAAATGCTCAAGTGAGCAAAGATGAAAATAGCCTGAAATATAAATGCTAAAATAAATGGTGCATAAAAGTAAAGGCGTAAAGTAAAAGCATAAAATAAAAGTCAATTGTTAATGAGTTAGACATTAGAGGTTAGTTGAATGACCATCTTGAATCTTGAATTTGAAAACTCAATAGAATATTGAAAAAATCATATCCTCTCAACAACAAGTTTCATTTGCTTTTTGTCAAGTATACCATTCATTTCAAATTCTCGAGGCAACAACAAATGATCAACGATGTTTAAATGATTCACTTAGACCAAAGTTTATGAAGATTCATTAGAGGATTGATAAGACCAAAGCCTCCTAACAATGAACCTTAAGGTTATTGGATCAAAGGTTTCAAATTAAACATACTTGGGCTTGCAAACATAGGTTTGGGCCATGAATGATCATTTCTCGAATCAGGACAAAATTTAGCGCTATGTTAAGAAATCGTAAGTGGACTTATATAGAAGTCGCACCTATTTTGAGGCCGGTCAATAGCAATCCATGTGCTATATGTTAGGAGAAATGATATATAGATCATCCTCTAATAACATGTAGCACAAATAAGAAGGTGATAAGATGAAGAGGAAGGGGATGCATTGTATGAGATTAGGGTTTTAAATATCATCAACATCATTCATCCATTTCGGTGTATTTGGTTTCTCAACCTATCAACACCCAAGATCCAATGAGGTTGAAGAATTTGTCACCAAATGAAGTCCAAGTTAGAACCAAAAAAATAAATAATAATAATAATATTTCAAATAAACAATGTTTAAATGGTTAATAAAAGAAAAATGAATGGTAAAATACACAAAGTATATTAAAACACCAAATTAAAATCGTAAAAAATAGTTAGAGGTCAAACATGATTTAATAAAGATTGACAAATTTTTCAGAAATTTTTAAAGTCAGAAACTAATTTTAAAAATTGAAGAAAATAAGCAAAATACACCAAAATTTGTGAAAAATAGTAAAATTAGAAATAAAAATAAAATGAGGTCATCAATATTTGTCAAGAGGTCATTGGATCCTTCCATAAATTTTTAGAATTTAAAAATCAGAAAGTATTTTTAAAATAATTAAAATAAGGAAAATAATGCAAAAACTATGAAAAGTATCAAACATTAAAATAAAAATATGAAAAAATATTCACAAAGTCATAAATAATTCAAAGTATTTTTGTATATTTTTTTCATGATTTTTGGGTAAAAAATAAAAGAGTTATGAATTTTTAAAGATAAAGGAAATTTAAAAATAAATTAGTAAAATAAAATAAATCAGAAAAAACCACATGCGTTGGATCTCTTCCACTTATACACGCTGGTAGATCTAATGGATCTGAGGTGAGGGAGTATCATGAACCCAAGTCAAGGTGCGCGCATGTAACACAAGAAAGTCCAACCAATCAAAATAAAACAATTGGCTAAGCGTTATTGGTTGAAGAACGACACATAGGTCATCTTCAACCTCCATCCTCCTGCAAATAGGGCAAAACAAAGATCCTTGAATCTGTAAATTTAGGAATTCATAGTGGTACCATTAGATGCGTCTACTTGAGATGATCACAAGCATATGCTCGCAAAAAATTTATATAAAGCACAACGTAGTCGATTTGGAAAAAACTAGAGATGTTTGAAAATGTTAAAATAAAAAATCAGAAGCATCAAATGCATTGATTCAAAAAAATTGAGTTGATAGCAAGCATTAGTGAACATCATAGACTATTCCAGTAATTTGAGTTAGAAGATTTGGTGCTTTAAACTACCTGAACAAAGTCAGATGAACTTTCTCTGTAAATGGACTTAGCTAGCACGATTTAGGGCACCTCAAGGCTTGATTCTTCTTCTGTTAGCTTCAGTGAAGTTCAAGGATGAAGGATCAATGAAGAAATTAAATTGAAAATTGAAGAAAAGAGGAATTCGAAATCTCAAAAAAGTCAGTTATGGAGGGAGTTTGACATAGTGATTTTGGCTGTTCAAGCTTGCGAAAATGAGTGGAATAGAGCTTGTATTTATATGAGATGTGAATGGGATCAAGAGGAGGGGTGAATGATGCAAATTCAATTGAATTCGTGCACATCTGTGTACACGAGCAAAGTGTTTTCACATGTGCATAAAAACTCATCCAAATGATACGTTTTGATGCTCTAAATAACTCAAACATATGTGGTAATCATGTTTAAGTGAAAATTGCATGGTAATTTAGTGATTAGAAGCCACATTATGAATTTCAAATTATGACTTTGGAGAAAATTTCAGTTTTAAGGTACCATCTTTGAATCCATGGTGTTCACAGCTCAAGGGGTCTTAGGACATAATTCTTGAAGCATCTGAAAGATAAGGTCACCTTATTTGCAATGTGACAAGAGTGAGATCAAATGGATGAATGAGCTAAAAGTTGCGATGAGTAAAATTTGAGAAAAAGATGTTGACTTTTTGTACTTAGAAAAAAATATAAGTTTTTCCTCAAAAGTGACCTATAATGTTTTGAGTTCAAACAAGTCCTTCCTCAAAAATTGAGCTTTGATCATTGATTCTATCTTGAATTAGACTTCCCAAAGAGAATTGTGAAACTTTAATCACTCAAAATTACCAAGTATTGAAAAATTTATGGCCTTGTGGAATTAGTGAAAATCCATAAGGTGACCTATAATATTTTGGGTTCTTAGGGCATCTTCCACCCATTTTAAAGTCTTGCACATGAAATAAGAGTTTAAGTTCACAATCTTAAGATCATTATGGAAAAAGAATTGGCTCAAGGAGATAAATATTGACCAAGTTATGATATTTTGAAGTCACATAAGGGAATTTGATGGCCTATTTAGGGGACTTGTAATCTTTCTTCATCATTAGGCATCTTCCACATAAAATTTTCTTGAAACTCTTGAATGATTAGTTGATAACCCTTTAAGGAGAAGCATACCTTTTTAATTAGCCAAAAATCTCAAAATATGAACAAGATATAGCCCTTAGAAGTTCAAAACCCTAGCTCCTAGAGCACCAAAATAACTTGGAAACCCCTTTAAATTTTGACAATCTTTCTTGCACAATCACTTTTTCCATGTGAATGGAAGTTATTGTGGATGATAATAAGAACCCATAGAAAGAATAAACACTTCCAAATATTAATAATTTAGAGAGTTATGCACTTGTGCTCAAGAAATCAAGAGCTTATCAAATTAGGTCAAACTTATTCAATCAATCCTTGCATCTTTTGACTTTCTTTGACAAATTGAGGCATGATGAGTCATAGTAGACCTTGTCATGATATTACTTTAAAGAATCTTCAAAGATGAAGCTTGAATCTCAATGAAGCTTTGTTGAAGAAGGCATGGAAATAAACTCAAGAACCTATGAATCCACCTAATGAAATGTATTGTGCCCTCACCTATAGGATCATAATTTAGAGCAAACATTCATTGTATTTGTTAGTTAAATTTTAATCAATACAAAACATATATGATCACAATATGCAAATAAAGGTGCTTGGTGATCCCCCATGAGTAAAACTAAAGATAGGAAGAAGAACCAAACCCTAGTGTGATCTTGATATGATTGAGTTGACATGAGATGGTAGAGGAATATTAGGGGAAAAGTTGGGGTACATCAACTTCCCTTATTTAACTGTCTTCTATCCAGAGATACGAAGGTTAAAATCTTTGTGTCGGTGCGATTGAAGATACTTAAATATAAAAAAGCCCTATTTTTGGCCCTAAGAGGCCATGCAATGCGTATGATTGTGCATGCAAATAAAAATATCCAAAGGTGACACGGGACACCGCTGGGGAAATAGAAAATAAAGGATCCAAAGAAAATTCGACCAGGAAAATAAATCACTGGTGAACAGAGGACTCAACTCTACTGGTGTAAAGCCTAAGGAGGAGATAAAGCAACATCAACTCAAATATTGAGGAAAAAAATTAAAGGATAACAGTGATCGACAGGTAACTATAAACTATCCATTCACTGAGAAGATAGCAAAAAAAAGGTAACGTCGACCCACAGGGGGAAAGAAATGGTAGGATAATACCACCAAATACCAATATTAGGGTAGGTCACAAATGACCAACATCAATACTTATGACTGGAAACAAATGAATTCTTCAGAGTAAATTGAGTCTCGACGACAAACTATCTCCCATAATGACGAGACTACCATTCATCAGAGTAACAAATCTCAATAACAAACTATCTCCCATGATGACGAGACTACCATCCATTGGAGTAACAAATCACAACAACGAACTATCTCCCATTATGACGAGACTACCATCAATTGGAGTAACAAATCTCAACAACGAACTATCTCCCATAATGACGATACTACCATCCATAGGAGTAACAAATCTCAACAATGAAATATCTCCCATAATGACGAGACTACCATCCATTAGAGTAACAAATATGAATCTTCTCTGGTAAATAATAAGCTTACTAGGGAAGTACAGGTTGCTCAAATAAAGAGACTTGCCATTTGCTGTTATAAGAAACCCTCTGGGCAAAGAAATATGACTTCTCTGGAGAAGTTTCAACACAGTCCTACTGAGGAGATAAAGTCTTCTCGTGCAAAATAAATGCACATTCTCAAACCTAGGCTCAAAGCCTGCAGAAAACAAAATAATAATGTTGATAGGAACCACAAATTGAAACCATAAAAAAAACCAGAGTGAAACAATCAACCAAAATAGTACCTGATAAGAAATAAACTCAAAAAGGAAAAACGGATATAACCAGATAACAAGCCAAATAAGAAGGCTAAAGAAAAATTCTTCCATGAGGGATAACTCAATGGGGAAATTGAAAGAATATACACTTTCTGCTTAAGGTCGACACTCTATCAGAAAGAGGGTAACATAACTCTGCAAAATAGGATAATATGCCAACAAAAATATTAACAAATGCAAACGAGAAATGAATTTAATTCAGGTATGCATGATGTATGTATGAATGTATGAATATTATTATGTATATGCTGACAAAAGAAACATACAGTACTGGGAATAACCAGACAAAGCCAACTTGGGTAAAGTCAACACTCGGCTAAATCACATCCAGGATGAAGATTTCATAAGAAAATAAGCACCAAATGAGGAAATAAATTCCTATTTCATGGCTTAACTTCATTGGAGAGAACCATAATCCGAAATATAATCAAGTCCTAACAATAAATGAAAACAGATATAAGGATATAACATCCTTCACTAGTCTTCACTGGGGAATATCATATAGACTTCACTAGGGAAAACAACGTTTCAACGTCTAGACTTCTGCTGGAGATTATAATATTGACTTCACTAGGGAAGATAAAAACCACAACATTGAGATATCAACTCGGGATCTCGTGTTGACTTCATTGAGGAGGACAATATCACATTGTCGAGGGGAGTCCAAAATACATTTTTCAATACCAAGAGCGATGATTACACAAACTTCCTAGGGAGAAATTATGAAACTTCACGGGGATAACAACTTTCTGAGAGAAATATTAACTCAACTTTAATTAGGGATTTAAGAAGCCAAACAATATAGCAAGAAATCAAAATTATGGGTATTTTAAATCAAACCCAGCACTCGGCGGGAGAAAACCCAAAAAGTTGACAACTATTTCAACACTTCTTAGAAAAGATATTGCCCTTGTCTAGTCGCTTGGGAAACAACAATAACAATAATGCCATCACTGCAAAGAGATATGTTTTGCAAATGATTCTTCCTTAACACACAAACGGAGAAGGGAATTTCGTCTTATGAGCGAAGACCTCACTGGGGAATTTGGGATAGAGGCTTAAAACTCGAAATCATAATAATCATCCTTGAGGGAAACAAATGAACCAAGACTCGACTGGGGAAAATGGGATCACAAACCCAACACCACGCCATTCATCAATCAGTATCATCTATAACTATATGAGAAAAACAAGGAGATCATGCGCACACGAGCAAGAGTGACCTGAGAGAACCTTCCTGGGGAATATATACTTCCAAAATTTCAGAGTTCGTCCATCCTTGGAATCACTATCTTGTTTTTATTGAGTCAGAAAAACTAAAGTAAAAAGTAATTTGTAAATTCTTTTTCAAAAAACAACTTTATTATTAAATCTCTTTGTTTTGAAAATTACTATCAATAATAAATGGAGTCTTTGTAAGCAGAATAAAATAAGAATTACATAGAATTGAATAAAAGCTCAAACTTTATTAATAGAATGTTGGTCTGTGAATGGCGAGAGCCCGTAGATGATTACAAAGTTTGGAAAATGGTAATATATTAGAAAAGACACATTGAAATACAATGACCACTATTCTCCCTAACAACTTTGAATTCCTGATCATCGACTTCTATTGAAGTGTGGTGAGGATCCGAGAAGATTGTTGCTTTAATGATCAAGTCTTGTCTGATGTAGTTACTTTCCAAGAAATCCCTAACTTTTGCTAGGTTTCCCTTGCGAGTTTTCAACCTAGCGGGAAGAATTTATTCTTTTTGTGTCTCTTATTTTTTCCTAGACCGCCCTTTCAGGCTTTAAGCCTACCGAGATGCTCTTTTTTGCCTAAGCCTCCCTTTCGGGTTTTTGACTTAGCGAGCTATTCTTTTGTTTCTTTAGGCAAAGTATTTCTTGATTGTGTCAACATTCATAAAATGTGGGAACTCCTCGCTGTCCATAGTTTCAAGAATGAGAAGGCTTTCTTGACAACATATGGGCCTTCAAAATTGGGAGTCCACTTTCTCCAAGAATCAATGTTAAAAGACATGATCTTACTGAGCACGAGGCCGCATTCTCTGAATTCACGAGGCTTAACCTTCTTATCAAAATCTTTCTTCATTCTCTTATGGTATAACTAACCATGACATAAGGCCGTCATTCTCTTTTCTTCAATCAAGTTCAATTGGTCAAACCTGTTCTAGACCCATTTAGCCTCTGACAATTTGATTTCAATTATCAAACGTAAAGAGGGAATCTCAACCTCAATGAAGAGCACTAATTCCATGCCATACACAAGAGAGAACGGGGTTGCCCCTGTTGAAGTGCAGACAGATGTACGTTATCCATTTAAAGCAAAAGAAAGCATCTTATGCCAATCTTTATAGGTAATAACCATCTTCTGGATGATCTTTTTGATGTTTTTATTAGTGTTGCGTCTAGTTTTTAAATCAAGAGTCTCCACTATTAGTTTTTATCCTAGGGAAGGGAATCTAACAGAAAACCCTAATTTGCAGACAGAGATTCTAGGTTTCAGACTCAATTAGACGAAAGGAAGGTGTTAAGCACCTTTCATCTACCTTGTTCACAAGGATACTAGGTTTTAGGTTTAGGTTTCAGGTTAAATAAGGTTTTAAATTTTAATTAGGAGGAGGGTTTAAAGTTTTTTATAGGGGAACTCGCTATGATTTTGGATCGTATGCCTACGTATCCTCTTAAGAGGAATCAGAGTCCCAATCCGTAGTTCGTATGGGGTTGGTGTTTTTTAGGGGTTTGCAAACATATTTTGAATCACCTCGCATTTTGGTCGGGAGTAGTGATTGTGGAGATTTTGACTAAATGCATAATAAGTCAAAACCAGTTTGAAACCCTTTTGCAAAAACAGTTGATTAGTTTAGTTTATTGCAAAAAATAGTTTGATGCTTTGTTTGTGTTTTTTATTGTATTAATTTCGAAGATCTTTATTAATGTGTGATTAGAAAAAGATTTAATGCAAATAATATATAAAATATATATGCAATTTTGATATAAAATAATTTATTTGATCATATAATAGTAATATTTAAATAGTAAATAGAATATAAGAATAATTAATAGAAAATAAATATTGGTAATAATAGTAATAGCAAATATAGTAATAATAATAATAATAATAATAATAATAATAGTAAATCGCTATTTGATAATAATAATAATTATTGTAAATAAATATTATATATGTATATTTATAAAAATTAGAAATGATAATTGAATTATAAAAGAAAATAAATAAATAATATTCAAGGGGGGGGGTGTAAATTCTAACTAACGAGTAAAACAGGGGGTGTTAAAATTAATGGGAATTATGCCCAGACATGAGTCCAGGAAGGGGGGTGCGAATTTGTGTGTTGTTTTAATAATATAGCAAAGGGGGGGGGGTGAAAAGGACTGGGCTCAGGCCTATTATGTGCTGGGAAGAGGCCTGAGGGGTTTGTGTGTTGCGAGTATGCATAGTCTTCCAGTGAGACTTGGCCTATGGCCGTCTGATAGAGATCGCACGGTTTAGAATTGAGGGAGCATGATACTATTATATATGCGCTTGTGTTGGATTCTAACTGGATATAACAATGTTTACATATTATTTACAAATTATTTTTGTTTTATAGTAATTTCATCTTCTCTCTCGTTTTACCCCTTTCCTTCACTCACCAAACCCTAAATGCAAACCGGCGGCCAACTCCTCACCACGACGGCGCTAGCAAACCAACCTTCTCCTATTACAAACCCATAACCCTTAACCGAGATCAAAGCAAAACAAAAAGTTGAGTTCAGTTCTTTACCCCTTCGTGCGAGTTCGTGTTCTGACTTCTGAGCTTTGTTAATTCCTCTCTTTCTTCTTATTTACAGGTGATGGTGAGTTGGAGTTGATGGTGGCGGATGGCGGAAGCAACATCGGTTGAGATTATGTCACACAATTAGGGTTTCACACGTTGAAACCCTAATCTCCTCTAACTTCGGTCTTCAACAACAAGGTGGTTCTTCCGCTTCTTCCAGCAAATATGTTCTTCTTCAGCTAATATGGGTTTTGCGTTCAGATTTTTTCCTTCTTCTTCTCTTAATTTTTTCCGTACTCTCCTCCCTTTTCTGTATTTTTGCTTTTTGTATTTATAGGGTCATTTTTGTTGTTACAATTTTAGAGCTTAGATTTAGGATTATTAGAGATTTAGGGATTTGAAATTCATTGTAATTGATTCTATATAGTTGTAATTGACACGGTTTATGTAACCTAGCGATTTAATTTAGATTATTTCTGAGATTTTTTTTTGTGTTGTAATTTCCGAATCTTTGTTCTAAAAATATATTTCTGGGCTGGACTTAGGATAAAGATTTGATTGAATATTTATTTTTAGAAGAAGATTTGATTCAGTGATCTGCAATTTGTTTGGTATTATTCTGTTTTAGTTTAGGCAAAGATTTGTTCCAATTTTAGTTTGAACTGCGATTTCATTTCTAGAGTAACTGTTAATAGCCTAAAACATGCGCAACATTTTTGCAATTGATGCAGTAATGGTTTAATGGGCCATGCGTTATCTTTTCAGCCCAACAATTTGAATCTTCTATTACAACAAGAGAAATTTTTTAATACCACTAGGCCCAATTGGCCTTTTTTCGAAGCAAAAAAATCTCTAATAAGTAAATTATAAAAATAATTTTTAACAAGAACATTATTGTGATTTTTGTCAGCAATGTATTATGTTTTTTTAACAAAGAAACATATTTTGTTTAATTATTTTTTTAATAACAAAATCCTTAATACTAATACTTTTCCCTAAAGTAGTAACAATACAAGACCACAAAATGCATTAGCCTTGTTAGAACCTTAATGGGCCTTTAATTCGTATCCACACTCCACCATTTGCCAATTAACAACCCAAATGGAAATGGACCAAATTCTAATGGGTCTTAAAATATTTTAATGGACTTTGTATTGACTATTTGAAAATGGGTCTGCTATTCAGAAATTACACCTCCTTTTCTTTCACTAACAATAATAACACATAAATGGGCTTATTATACTTAAATTCAACCTCTCCTTTACTAATAACAACTATTTTTAAATGGCCTGTCGTAATTTAGAAACTTAATAATTATTATTCTTTCGAAATAATTTTCTATTCTCGAATCGCATGGGCCATTGGCCAACGTGCTACGTGAACGAGTTTATGAGTCTTTTTGATTTAGAAAGCCCCATTTTCCCGAGTTAAAATACACCCCCTGACCGTCTTGAGTAAAGATGGGCCATCAGATACTGCTATACCATCTTTTATTACATATTTCTTTTATTTAAATCTTAAAAAATAAAATCATCGGGGTAGGATAAATTTGGGATACGACAGCTGCCCCTATTCAATTATCTTCCAGTCGAATAGTGTGAGAGAACTCGAGTCTTGCGCATTCTGATTGGAAGTTTATTGAATAATTGAAGTATCCCAAAATTTTTCCGACAAACATAAGGTTACATTGATATAGCATACCCTTATGAGTCTCAAGGAAGTAGGCAAAGCTGATGATGTATCACTTACCAGGGTTTGATAACGAGGCAGATGGTTTTAAGAGCGCAATTTCGTATGTATTGGCTTATTCACCCATTTGGAGGATGAACAACACTTGATGGTACATGGCTGCTTGAAGACTGAGGCCACATGTTATGCTCGTGGATCGCTGCATGAAGTCTGAGGTGATAAGTCAAATTGGGTTTCGGACATCGCTGCTTGAAGTCAGAGGCGATGTTTCGAGCGTGAATACATTGCGGCTTAGAGGCAATGTGTTTGAGTTCGGAGAATGCATTGTGGCTTAGAGGCAATGTATTGAGTCTGGATAATACATTGCGGCCTAGAGACAGTGTGTTAGTTTGGATAATACATTACGGCCTAGAGGCAGTGTGTTGGTTTGGATAATACATTGCGGCTTAGAGGCAATGTTAAGAGTTTTCGAATACATTGCGGCTTAGAGGCAATGTTCTGAGTTTGCGAATACATTACGGCTTAGAGGCAATGTTCTGAGTTTGTGAATACATTGCGGCTTAGAGGAAATGTGTTGAGTTTTAAGGATACATTGTGGCTTAGAGGTAATGCATTGAGTTTGTCGATACATTGCGGCTTAGAGGAAATGTGTTGAGTTTGCGAATACATTGTGGCTTAGAGGAAATGTGTTGAGTTTGAGAATACGTTGCGGCTTAGAGGAAATGTGTTGAGTTTGTGAATACATTGCGGCTTAGAGGCAATGTAATGTGTTTTGAGGATACATTGTGGCTTAGAGGCAATGCGTTGAGTTTGCGAATACATTGCGGCTTAGAGGCAATGTGTTGAGTTTACGAATACATTGTAGCTTAGAGGCAATGTGTTGAGTTTGCGAATACATTACGGCTTAGAGGCAATGTGTTGAGTTTGCGAATACATTGCGGCTTAGAGGCAATGTGTTGAGATTGCGAATACATTGAGGCTTAGGGGCAATGTGTTGAGTTTGCAAATACATGCGGCTTAGAGGCAATGTGTTGAGTTTTTAGGATACATTGCGGCTTAGAGACAATGTACTGAGTTTTCGTTTGTTATTGCATGGAGACTTAGGTAATGGGCTGAACGCGTCACGTCATGGAGACTTAGATGACGGGTTGGATCGCAGGAGAAGTATTTGGTTAATGAACCCTTAGATGATTGAATCGAGGGTAGTATTGTTTGTTTGCTGCATGATACATGCGTATAATGTCTGATATCGAGATGTTTGGATGTATGCGAAATGTATGATGTTTGACATCGATATGGAACCCTGAATATATGCGTATTGTATGCAACAATGCATAGTGTACGTATGCTCGAGATATGCAAAATGTGTGTATGTATGAAATGTGCGTAAGATGCGCGTATGCCTTGAAATGTTATGAAGACTATTTCTGTCATTCTCTCCTTTAAACCATTAGCTTAGAGTTACCTATTCCTAGCGTTGTATGTTGTCGTAGCATTGTTGATCTTGAACACAGTGGACAATGTTAGCAAAGTTTGAACATTGGTTTTGTATTGTGAGCGCGTGTGTAGACGTAGACATAGGTACTGGCATGTGTGTAGATGAAGACGTAGATACTGGCATATGTGTAGACTCTTATGTTGTAAGCGCAGGCGTAGACGCGGACATGCGTATAAAGTTCGTATTTGTTGATGCAGGAGTAGACATGTGCGTGGACACGTGCAAACATAGTCCTCGTGTTGCAAGTGTAGGCATATGCGCTATAGACCTTGTGTACGGATGCGTAGATGTAGGAGTAGGCATAGCCATGTGCATGGATGTAGACGTAGATTTTATTTCAATATCTTTCTAACCAAAATGTTTTTTTCCGATGTTTTGTCGAATGCTTTTATTTTTTTAATTCCCAAAAATGATTTCAAGACAATATTCACAAGTAATAATCATTGTATTTTGTAAACAAATCTTAATAAAAGAAAAACATAATTCGAAAGATGTAAAGAAAACATATGTTTTATTGATATGCCTATGAGTAGGCGAGAATACAAGATGCAATTCCTAGAAAGAGGTAATTACAAAAAGTTTTAAAATAATAAATGGCAATGAAAAATGAAAATCGCTACTGTTGTTCCTCCAATATCCTTTTAATGATCTTATCTCCTTTTATTCTGAGTTGTATGATTCCAATCTATCCTTCCCTTCGTGGTTCGTATTTGTAGCTCTTAGATCACAGTCTTTTTATTTTTTTGGTATGAAATCCCTAACTTTTGCCTGGATTTCCCTTTCGGGTTTTCAATCCACCGGGATAAATTTTTTGTTATATGCCCCTATTTTTTTCCTGGATCGCCCTTTAGTGTTTTCGATCCACCGGGACGCTACTTTTTTCCTAAGTCGCCTTTTTGGGGTTTGAGCTTAGTGAGCTTTTTATACATAGTATTTTTTGAATGCATCTGAATTTTCCGGATGCGGTAGTTCTTCCCCATCCATTGTTGTGAGGATGAGACCACCTCCGGAGAATGCTGTTTTGACTACATATGGACCTTCATAGTTGGGTGTCCATTTACCACGTGAGTCGAGGCGAGGTAGTAGAATCTTCTTGAGCACTAGATCCCCTTCCTTGAATACTCGAGGGTGGACTTTCTTGTCGAAGGCTCTCTTCATTCTCTTTTGATGTAGCTGACTATGACATAAAGCTGTCAATCATTTTTTTCCAATAAGGTTGAGCTGGTCAAGTCGTATCTGCACCCACTCTGCTTCTTCCAGCTTTGTTTCCCTCAAGACCCGAAATGATGGTATCTCAACTTCCACCGGGAGTACCGCCTCCATGCCATATACTAGTGAGAAAGGAGTCGCGCCTGTTGATGTGCGTACAGAGGTGTGATAGCCATGCAGGGCAAAGGGAAGAATTTTGTGCCAATCTTTGTATGTATTCACCATGGTCTGGATGATCTTCTTGATATTTTTGTTGGATGCTTCGATTGCCCCGTTCATCTCTGGTATGTACAATGAGGAATTATGATGCTCGATTTTTAAGTCGTCTCACAGTTCCTTCATCCTCTTGTTATTTAAATTATACCCGTTATCTATAATTATCGGGCTTGGAACACCGTACTTGCATATGATGTTCTGTTTAATGAAGCGTGTAACTACTTGACTTGTTACGTTTTTGTAGGACGCTGATTCTACCCATTTGGTAAAGTACTCGATGGCTACCAATATAAAGCGGTGTCTGTTGGATTCTTTCGGCTCGATCATGCCAATCATATAAATTCCCCACATTAAGAATGGCCAAGGGGAGCTCATAACGTTCAGAGGAGTCAGTGGTACATTTATGTTATCATCATAGATCTGACATTTATGACACGTCTTCATGAGTGATGACAATCATCTTCCATTGTTAACCAATAATACCCTGCTCGCAGAATTTTTCTAGCCATGGCATGCCCATTTGTATGAGTTCCGAAAGTACCCTCGTGGTTTGTCCAAGTTACTTTGAACATAGCTGACAGAGTTTCCAGAGCGTCCGCCATTTGATTTTCTTCTCATGGGATAAGACTGAAAGTGATCTCTGTAAATTCCGCAGCTAACTTTAAAACATGATCCCGATATGGAATCTGTTTAGGGTGTTAAGTACCCCATTCGCCATTAACCTGGTATATGTCTAATGTAGAATCCCTAAATACTTTGAGGTGCTTTATTCTCAAATCGATGGTAGCTTCCAGTCCTAGTATACAGGCTTCGTATTCAACGATGTTGTTGGTGCAGTCAAAACACAACCTTGTAGTGTAGGGTTTATGATAATTCTTTGGAGATGTCAATACTGTCCCTACACCATGACCTAGTGCATTTGAAGCCCCGTTGAACATGAGTGTACAACGTGCCCCTGGCTCGGGTCCTTCGTCAGGTCCTGGTATTTCGTAGTAAGCTATAAATATGACATCCTCGTCGAGAAAGTCGAACTTCATAGGCTGATATTCTGATAGCGGTTGGTGAGCCAGATGATCAGCTAGTATACGACCTTTGATAGCCTTTTGTGTGACATATTGGATGCCGTATTCCGATAGTAGCATCTGCCATCGTGCGATTCTTCCGATAAGAGCTGACTTCTCAAACACGTATTTTAGAGGATCCATTCTTGCTATTAACCACGTAGTGTGAGTCAACATATATTGCCTCAACCTCTTGGTAGCCCAAGCCAATGCGCAACAAGTTTTCTCGAGGAGTGAGTACCAGGTTTCGCAGTCAGTGAATTTCTTGCTGAGATTAAAAATCATGCTCCTTTCTACCTGTTTCATCCTGCTGTCCCAAAACACAACCCATTGATCCTTCGAGCACTGTCAAATACATGACGAGTGGTCTTTCGGGGACTGGAGGCATTAAGACTGGTGGCTCTTGCAGATACTGTTTTATTGTGTCGAAGGCAGTTTGACAATCATCATTCCATACTACCGTCTCATCTTTTCATAATAACTTGAATATTGGCTCACATGTAGCTGTTAGGTGTGATATGAACCTTGAGATGTAACTCGATCGTCCTAAGAAACCACATACTTCTTTTTCTGTCCTTGGTACGGGCATCTCTTGTATAGCTTTTACTTTGTCGGGGTCTACCTCGATACCCTGTTGTTGTACCCTAATTTTTTCCCCTAAGGTCCCTTCATCATACCATATTGATTCAATCACAACAAGATCACATTATGGCTTTTGGTTTTCCTCCCTATCTTTAGCTTTTCTCTTTAAGGAATCACCAAGCACCTTGACTTGTTTTTATTTGGTGACCATTCATGTTTTGTTTTGACTTTCCTTTTAATTAATAAAATGCAATGTTGGTTTGTCTTACTTGTTAATAATGTAGGTAAAGGCAATATGGGTTGTCAATTTGATCCATGAGTTCATGAGTTTATTTCCATGCCCTATTAAATAAAGCTTGAGAAATTAAAACCTCACAATTGAATTTTTTTTGGAAGAAATGGCATGTCAAGGTTATTTTGGTTCATCATATTTCAAAGTTATCAAAATTGATTCAAAAGTACAAGGGGTTGATTGAAGAAGTTGTCATGTTTGGACAAGGCCTTGTTTCCCATTGGTCACCAGTGCATATTCTTCTCATTTCTCAAGATATTGAAGTGGTTTTGGTGGCTATGATTTCTCATTATCATCCTCAACAACTTCTATTTACAAAGCAAGAATGTTGGTACAAGAAAGTTGTTCAAAATTATCAAAGTTCCTCAAAGCATTTTCTTGATCTAGGAGCTAGGGTTTTGAACTTCAAAGAAGTATATCTTGCTCATCTTTCGGTATTTTTGAGTGATTCCAAAAACATCCTTCTCTTCAAAGGGTTATTAAAAAATCACTTCAAAAGTTTCAAGGAGTTTTCATGTGGAAGAAGCTTGATGATGAAGAAAGATTACAAGTCCTCCAGATGAACTCCCAATTTCTCATGTGTGACTTCAAATGATCATAACTTGGTCAATTTCTATCACCTTGAGCCCACTCTTTTTTCCCAATGATCTTGAGGATGTGAACTATATTCCTTCTTTTATATGCAAAGTGAGAAAATGGATGGAAGATGCCCTAAGGATACAAAAGATTATAGGTCATTTCATGATTTTTGCCAACTTCAACAATTCATAAATCTCTCAATTTTTGGAGATTTTGAATGATTCAAGTTTACAAATTTCATTCAAGATGTCTATTTCATGCCATCTTTTTTGGTGAAGAGCAACTTTCAAGAGGAAGGCCATGTTTGGATGCAAAACATTATAGGTCACTTTTGAAGAAAAAATTGAAATATTTCTAAGTATGGAGAGTCAACCCTTTTCTTCCAACTTTGACTCAACACAACTTCTTTCTCAAACATTCAATATATCTCACTCCTTGCACATTGTAAAGCTTGTGACTTCATCTTTCAAATTCTTCAAAAATCACATCATATGTTACCCTACATTGTTGGCACCATGGTTATGAAAGTAGCATCATAAAATGGAAATTCCAAGTTCAGTCAGATTTGAAAATTGGTTTAAATCCAATTACAAGCATGTTTAAAGATCAATTTCGTGTCTAATCATGTTTACGAACTTGCCATAACAAGAAACAAACCTTAAACCATTCATTTTGCTGCATTTTGAGTCATGTGAAGTCACACTTTTCACACTTAGCAGGTCCACACGATTTCACTGATTTTGCCTCCAATTCAGACGCTTGAGCCTTGCACCAGGATCAACTTTAAATAAGGATCATCCCTCACTTATTTTTGCAAGCTTTTGATAGCTAATTGACCCCTGTTCAGATCCCACACGAACTCTGAATTTGAAATTCTGATTTCTTACATTCTCACCTTCAAACACCAAAAGCTCCATTCAGTTAGCTTCATTGAACTTCTCTGAAGCTAACCATACAGCTACTTTCAAGAATTGTGACCTATATTAATCTGTAGAAGATCAGTTTCAGAGCACCTTCTCACTACTTCGTTCAAGTAGATTTCTTGGCCAAATTGATTCAAATAAAAGACTAACTCAGTCCTTGTATTCTTCTGATCCTCATGCTCTTTATAGTTTGCAATTTCATTGAGAATTGAGTGAGATGTCCTGGATTTTCGTGCTCTCTATTTTTTCTGGTTTTCTTCAAACACATACTTGCACAATTTATATAAATTTGGCGCGATGGTACCATTAGAATCGTCTTGAAGAGGCGAATCTAATGGTACCGGTCTAGTTTGCTAATTTTACAGTTTGAAGAATTCAATTTGGGGATGGCTGGAGGTTGAAGACGATAACATGTCTATCTTCAACCAATGACATGAAGCCACATTATTTTATGAAATGGATACAATATGCTTGCCTTACCATGCGTGTGCCTCAGGAGCTCTTGGATCTGATTACTTTTGTGAGTCAGACTCCATCCAACGGGCCACATTTTAAGTTGTTTTATTTTAACAATGTTGGATCTGGTGTGATATTTAGTAATGACCATGATATGCACAGCTTGCCAGATACCTTGGATTTGATTACTAACGCGTTTTGACTCTCATCCATTGGTCCACATATTTTTGGTTTTTATTTTCTTTTCTGATTTTTATATTTAATTGTTTTAAATTTGAAAAACTCATAGAAAATTCATTTTAAGTCCAAAAAATATGAAAAAATTATGAAAAATCTTTTTGATTTTTTTCTTTTTGATTTTATTTTTTCATAATTTTATTTTGTGATTTGATATTTTTTATAAATTTTCACTTTATTTGAATTGTTTTAAATGTTTAAAAATACTTTTATGCATTTTTAAATTCTGAAAAAATTATGGAATGATCCAATGATATTATGAAAAATATTGGTAACCTCATTTATTTTTTATTTCTGACTTTGTTATTTTTTTATCATTTTTGGTTTATCTTACTAATTTCTTTTAATTTTAAAAATAGTTTCTGACTTTAAAAAATTACCAAAAATTCTATAAAAATATTTGAGTTCATTTCTGATTTTTCTATGGCCTTACTTGATATTTCTTGATTAATTTAAATGTAGTTGATATTTTTCTCTTTTATTTCTATTTTAAAACTTTTTAAAACTTTTTTTAATGTATATTAAATGCAATATTATTTTGTGATTATTTTCTGGCTGATCTTGGGTTGAATTTTTGATCATGAACTTTATTAACATCATTGGATCAATGGTGTTGAGTCTAACTCCATAAAAATAGATGAATGATTGTAATAATAGTTTGATTAAATTTTAATTCAAATGTGGTTTGTATATTCTCCCCCACCCTTCTTCATCTTATCCCTTTCTTATTGCACTAAGTGTTATTGGAGCATGATCTCTATATCATGTCTCAAAACAAATGGTGCATAGATTACTATTGACCGGCCTCAAAATAGGTTCGACTTCTATATAAGTCCACTTACGATTGCTTAACATAGCACTAAATTTTGTCGCGATTTGAATAAATGATCATTCGTGGCCCAAACCTATGTTTACAAGCCCAAGTATGTTAATTTGATCTCTTTGATCCAATAACCTTGAGATTCATTGTGTGGAGGCTTTGGTTCTACCAATCCTCTAATGGATCTATATCACTTTTGGTCAACGCGGATCACTTAAACATCGTTGATCATTGAATGGTACTTTTGAGGATTCCCAAATGGATGATATACTTGACATAAAGAAAATGCAATTTATTGTGTGGAGGCTTTGGTTCTACCAATCCTCTAATGAGTTCCAAATGCAAGTTTCAAGATGGTCATCCAACTAACCACTAATTATTAAATTATTTTTACTTTATGCTTTTATTTTTATGCTTTATGTACCATTTACTTTAAGCATTACATTTCATGCCATTTTTATTTTGCTCACTTGAGCATTTATATTCTTGTTATTTTTATTTTGCTCACTTGAGCTTTTCTTTTCTTTTTTTAAGACGCCTAATAATCAACATGAACCATAAAAACCTTTAATGATACTTGGACTATTTGGTTACTATCCTTGGCATTATGGAGTATTGGACTTCTTGGACTTAGGATTAGAAACCTTGGCCTATGTTGGAGACCATGTGATCTTAATGGATATTTTGTCTGGAGTTCTTGAGGTTTACCTCAAGACATTGGGTTGTTTGTTTGTTTTGTGTGCAAGTTATTGTGATTACATACTTTGTTTGTAATCTGGAATTCACCTGTATACAACTGTTACTCTGCCCAATTTTTGTGAAGACTTAATACACTTGAAGTTTGGTTCTCTCAAGAGATATAGTATCTTTGTTTGCTTGGTTTCAATCCAAATAATGGAAATTCTATCTTGACTCATAATGTCAAGTATTGGCTTCTTGTTGGTGTTGTACCCCAAAATTTGTCCTCTCATTTATCAAATATTTAAGTACTGATGACTGAAATTAGGGTTTGAGATTGCACAAGGATAATTGAACTTTTAATTCCTCATATGACTTTCATGGACCATTATAGACCCCCAAGATTGCTCATGTCAAGTTTCAAGTCTTGGATCACATTTTTGTTCAGTCAATTGAGTAGTTGACCTAAAAATCAGCTGTATTGGGGGAAAAAAGTCAACTGTGGCCAATTTACAGTCAAACTTCTTAATTTTTGATCCATATCAACATTATAAACTCATATGTATCATTTTATCATGTTTGTACCACAATTCCTCAATAAATTTGATTAGATCATCAAAAGGGCAAAATGGTCAAAATTAGGGTTTTGGCTGAGAAAGGGAAATTTACAATTTTTGACCTAGAAAATGGATAATTGGTTTGAGGCATGATATAAAGAGTTCAATTGAATCATTTTTACCTAATGGCATGACTCAAAACATTTCTCACAATCAACATGATTGATAGTTGATTTTCAGTTAACTGATCAAAAGTCAACTGTACACAGAAAAGTCAAACTTTGACTTTTTGGTCAAAATCAAGTGTCAAAGATCACAATTCATCAAAACATGTCAAAATATGAAACTTGTTCATCAAGAAATCAAAAAGTCAATATTTCATTTTGAAAAGTCAAAGTTTTCAAACTTAGAAATTTTTCTGTGTTGAAAACTTCATATTTTTTTCACAACTTTGAGCCAA
Organism: Vicia faba; assembly: GCA_948472305.1. NCBI lineage: Eukaryota > Viridiplantae > Streptophyta > Magnoliopsida > Fabales > Fabaceae > Vicia > Vicia faba. The sequence goes on from OX451738.1 coordinate 92,166,002, forward strand.
TTTTTCACCATGATGCAAGATGATTCAAAAGAAACTTTCAAAATTAAAGTTGTAGATCTCCATGAGATATACAACATTTCTTTACACAACTTCTCCTATAAATGCTTGGATCTCAAGATATTAATCCATGAAGTCATGGTCATGAAACTAAACACTTAGTGAAAATTTTGCTCTAGTTTAGGCAGGATTTTGACGTAACTTCATGTCAATTTTTCATATAGTTCCAAGGGGAATTTTTGAAAGTGATTCAAAGAGGGGTTGTAGAGAACATTACAAGCTTTCCAAAATTTCAAATAACTCCTTGATATCATTCTTGAGCAAGGAGAATCGAAGAGAGGATTAGGGTTTTCAAACTGAAATTATAGGTCATTTTTTATGAACAAGAATTCAAATCTCAAACCTATGCTGCACAATATTGCTTGGCAAGCCTCTAAACCTCAAGATATCTCCCTAATCAAAAGATTACAATTGCTTTTGAGCTATTATTCATTTGATTCAAGCTTTATCCAAGACAATTTTCCATTAATGGCACAAAGGCACCATTGCCATTTACATAAAGCAAGCTTTATGAAAAGTTAACTTGCATTGAGCTTTGCACTTGTTCCTTTTGCACAAGCTTCCTCTACAAAGTCAGATAAGTATGTTTAAAGTTGGTAACCACTCTACATGCTTGTACTTTCTACCTTGAAACTACATTTCTCACTTTTCTTTAAAATCAAGCAACCTAGCCATAACCCTATAACTCAGAAATCCTTTGTGAAAAACCTCTCCAACCTTTTTCTTATAGATACACAAATAATTTGCAAGAAAACACACGCATGCTGAAGTCCCGAAACCCCCTAAAACACAGAACCACCAAAAACATCTCAAAACTTGACATTTCTGAGTTTTGAATCCAATCTCCAAATTTGCTCGTGCGTTTCTTGGCCTTTTACTTTCAAAAGCTTCTAAATAACATATACAAACATTTCCAACACCTGAAACACGACTGTAACACCTTCATCACCATCCACCATTTTCAAAAACAACACCTTGCACCTTGACATCTCTGGAACTCCTCAGCCACTTTTAGCTCAAGCCAAACATCACATTAGCTTCATGGGAACTTGAGGAAGCTAACCCAATCACTGGAACTCATCAAAAGCTGCTCAAAATCAAAACACGATACCCTTTTGCAAGGTGAGTTTTATAACTTTTGAACTCTTCATACAAGCATCATTAATGGTTTATTTGTGAATAAGAAATATAGATATCATTGTCCTGAAGCTAACCATGTCCTTAGATTTCATTATTATTGCCTGAGTATTTAGAATTTTGAATCTGAACCTCTGAAAATAATTAGGTTAGAATTTGGTACTTTCAAAAATTCTCATTCATATTTGATTTATAGTTCATTATATTTATATGGTTGGATTCATATGGAAAAATGGAGCAACTTTCATGTTTACATTTTCCATTTTTGTTGAGAAATGGTGAAGATACAGGTGGTCTGGCTGGAGGTTGAAGATGAAGTGTATTCAAGACTTGTTTTGTATTATATATTTATCATTTCAGTTATATTAACGGATGTATAGCCACCCCAGTGGTAAGGCATCATGCTGGTAATCAAGAGGTCATGGGTTCAAACCTCAGTGCGCTGCCTTTTGCATTTTTCCACTTGTTTTTGTCATTTCTTCTTCCAGCGCGTTTGGGCTCTCTCCCTTAGGCCTGAGTCTTTTTTACTCACTAATACCCACCTGTTTGCTCATACCACACATCCCATATTCTTTTTTATTTTTGATTTCCAAACAAAAACATCAATTGGGCAAAATTAAAAAAAAAACTGTTTTTTCTAACAAACCTCTAAAATTCAATTTTAACCTCCCTGACTTTATTATTTTTATTTTATTTTTATTTCATCTTTTATTATTATTATTAATATTATTATTATTATTATTATTATCATTATTATTATTATTATTATTTGCATTAATCCAAAAGTATTTATATTTTTATTGTTGATGTTTTATTTAGTTTATTTTCTTCATAAAAACTAAAAGAACAAAAAAAAACATTTCCTTTAATAAATTAATTTACTTTTTTTAATACTCAGATAATTAGTCTTAATTATTATATTATATTATTTTTCTTGTAAATTAAAATCAATTTATAATTTAGGGCTTTTATTTAATTATTTTTATTTACTAATTTAATTAAATTCACAAAAAAAAACCTAAAAAACTTGTTTTCTTTAAATTAATTTATTTTACTAACTTAATCTTAATTTCCTTATTTTTAGTTAACTATTTTTATTTTAATTAATTAGGTCAAAAAACCCTTTTCATGAAAAACCAAACAAAAATCACATTTCTTTTTGCATTTACATTCTTGCATTTTTACTTATTCAATTTTGTACATTTATTCAAATTCAATGTGGTTGTAATAATTATTTAGATTTAATTTCTTGCAATTCCCCATTTGTAATTTGTACACCCCCTCCCCTAAATGATGGAATAAAGTAGTAATTTTAATTTCCGCAATTTATTTCTTTATATACAAATGCTAGTAATTAAGGTTTTGTATGGAAATATTAAAACCAACAAATAGAAAACCATAATAAAGACAAATCAAGCATGTAAATCAATAAACTTGCACACATACACCCCTAGGGTAAATCCACTTTTTTGCCTTACAAAAATGGCCATACTACGTGTGATACGGTGGGAGAACTGACTTGAGTTTTGCGTTTGTATTCGCACTTGTTCGGTTGAGCAAGAGTCGCCACCGACTTTTTATTTTATCCTAAAGGAAAGGTTAAAAAGCACAGCAAAAACCTTTTGAGATATTTCATGGGTTCGGGGGGTAGATTATGAAAAGGGAAGGTATTAGCACCCTTTTCATCCATGGTTATCCATGGGCTCTTAGTTACTTGGCTTTTTAGATCACTTGCCTTGATTTTCGATTGCTTGAAATTGTGGTGTATGTGTGTGTTTTGAAAATGTTTTTGAAATAGACGCCTTTGTTTCGGCAACCCATGTAATTGACTCGTGTTTGAGTGTTTTACAAAAGTGTGTATCTTTTCGAAAAGATGTTTCAAAATGTTTTTGGAAGTTTGTTTGAAAGTGTGTATGAAGTGTGGTTTTTGAAAAAAGGAGGCAAGTGTTTTTGCAAGTTGATCTCAAGTAACTAAGAGTTTTGTCTACCCCTAATGTACTCAAAGGTTTTCTCTATGTTTTCAACCCCTTTTAACAATTTTGTTCCACCATTGAATTTGATGGACAATCTTGCGTTTAGGAAGTTTTAACGTGACGGGCGCGGGTCATCGTACGGACCATGAATGCAATGGTGCCAAGTATCTTTGGCAATTTGCTTGAAGGGACTATGATCATTCCGTTTTAGGCAACTTTCGAAAGCGTCATCGAGGGAATTATGATCATTTGAATTTGTTTTGCTAAAGAAACTCGACGTGCAAGCATGGCCCATTTTGGAAGGCAACATGTGGGATTACCCTAGGGGGTGCAAGTGTGATTGTGTATTGATTTCATGTATTTGTCTTGTATTAGGTTATCTAGCGTTTGATTTTATGTACATGCAAACCCTAGGTCTAACCATGGTATAATTCAACAGCGATAAATTGCGGGAATTTAAAGTCTACGCTATTACAAATGGTATCCGGGAGTGGGGGTACAAATTCACAAATGGGGATGAGACTTAGGTAATTACAACCAAATCGAATTGCGATCAAATATAATCAAGGTATAGCAAAGTATAGCAAATGTATAATGCATCAAATGTAAAATGTATTGTGTAAGTGTACATGTATCAGAATTGTTTACAAGTTAAGAAAATGTGAATTTAATGTGAAGATTAAGTATCGTTTATTTATCAAGTATTGTTGTCCGCTTTTGATTTAAATTTGTATCTTTATATTTTTTTGTTTAATATGTACAGAGCGAAATATTTTAAGAAAAGAAAAGCATTTAACTTAAAAAAAATGTTTTTATGTATTTTGTTAATGTCCAAACAAATGTTATAGTTTTAAAAAAAAAGAAAATGTTTTATATTTAAAAATTAAGAGATTTAATATTTACGTATTAATGCTTTTATGTATTTTAGTTTCTATACCAAAAGGGTTTTAAAGGAAAGAAGATTGTTTTGACCTTTTTTTTAAAGAGTAATATTCATGTATATTTTTTAATTAATATTTTTATATAAGAAACTATTGTATTATTCACAGAAAGTTAAGTTTTTTTAAAAAAAGAAAATAAATAAATGTTTTCTTTTAGTTTGTATAAAAAATAGAAAATGAAGCAAAGAATCCAAATGGGCTTCAGAAATGAACTTATATTTAGCCCAAATGGTTTTTGTAAAGGGGATCAGGGACAAAAAACAATGGGCTTTAGGCTTGTTAGCGGGACAAAGCCCTGGCGCGTTGGACAACAATTGTTTAGGGTTTCTTCAGAGTTTAGTCAATTGGGATTTAGGGTTTGTCACACAGAGATACGGCGCCGTTCACTTGCTCTTCGTCTTCTTCGTTCGTTCCTCCGCTTCTCTCGAGCCAAAACGTTTAGGAACCTCTTTGCCTCAAAGCTGCCAGCGCCACCAACTGCATCTCCTCCTCCCCATGGATCGCTCGGTGATATGGTACAAAGGTGACGATCTCGTTCTCTTAATGCGTTAGGGTTTTATGATTTTGCATGTTATGATTTCACATTCATTTGATTCTGACTTTAGCTTTAATATTGTTGTTTCTGTCGAGATGTACAAAATGGAAGGAAAGAGGTTATACTACCTTGACGGAGGAGGGGAAGGAATGGTGGTGGAGGCGCTCAGGCGGCTGGACGGCGAGGTACGGTGCTGAGCTAGCTTTGCTTGGAGACCCTGGTATTTTGTATTTTTGCCTCTTTGTTGTTGACTTGATGATGACGAACTGAACCACTTTGATATATTTTTCTCTTCTTCTCTCTTTGCTGCCTTGGTGATGATGATGAACTGAACCACTTTGATATATTTTTCTCTTCTTCTCTCTTTGTTGCCTTGGTGATGATGATGAACTGAACCACTTTGATATATTTTTCTCTTCTTCTCTCTTTGCTGCCTTTTCTGATATGCCTTGATGTGTTGGTTGGTACGAATGCTTGTTGGTCAGAATTGTTTGCTTGAAATCGATTTGAATGTTTTCTTGCCCAGTGATGAAGATTTTCTGAGGGCTTGTGTGGGTTCTGTACGTGTTTGGAAACTGGTTTAGGCTTGAAAGGTTGGTGCTTAGCGTGAGGCTATGGTTTGTGCGTAATGGTTTTGATAGGTCAATGGTTTGTTGGTTTCGGTTATGGCTTTGGCTTACTGGTTTTGACAGGTTGATGGTTTGTTGGTGATGGCTGTTGGTTCAAGGTTATCCTAGGTTGATGGTTTGTTGGTGATGGCTGTTGGTTTAAGGTTATGCTAGGTTGATGAGGCTAAAAGGCTTATGCTTTGAAAGGCTTCAGGGTTTTGAAAAGGTTGAGAGTTTTTACTGGTTTATGCAGGTTCAGGGTTTTTAGTTTTGACAGGGTTGGTGTTTTATGAAGCTATGCTTCAGGCTTCAGGCTTATGCTGGTTTTTGAGTGAACTGGTTTTAGGCTTGGGAGCTTATTTTCTCAGTTTTGTTTTGGTTTGTGATATATATCTTTTTTCTTGGACTGTGTTGCTTTTCATATATGTTTAGGCTCTTTTGTTTTGGCGCCTATGATTTTTTGAATGCTTCCAGATTTGATATCTTTTCTTTTGGTCAAGCTAATGGGCAGGTTTGCAAGGTCTTAATGTGGAAAGATAATTCTGTTACCTTTTATTTGACAGTTTTGTTTGCATTCCAATTTCTTCATACTTCTGCCTTCTGCTTCACTGTTTTATTGCAGTTTCTGTGTTTATATTTCTTTATGCCTAAAGCCAAAAACCAGTAAGCCTACACTTCTCCTCTCTTTTTCTCTCTCTCTCCAATACTTAAGCATATTATATTGCTTAACATGTATTAATTCTGAAAAATCAAATTGGCCTGGAAATGATGAAACTGAATTTGCTTGCAATAGTAGTCTAACTCTGCATATTTTGTCTTCTTCTTTCCATGCTTTGTGCTTCTTGACAGCATTGATGATACTTTTGTATTTTGACATCCTTTGGACAGCTTTAGTTTAGTTTGACATTGGAACTGAGTTGTGAAATTTGAACATGCTTTAGGCCATTCAGTTTGTAACTTGGACTTTGTTATTTGCATATGCTGTCCTTGAACTATGCAGTTTTGACAATTTTGAAATGTGCAATTTTTGACTTTGTGCATTCATTTTTGACCTGCAAACATTTTCACCCTTCTTTGTGAACCGGGAGAAATCCCGTGATTTGCAGAGAGGATTAACTGATCCCGGCCATTTGCTTTTAATGATGAACCCAGACTTTAATTGTCTGCTTCTTTTTCTTTTTTTTTTAAATATTTATCTGCTTCAATTGACTTTTTTCTTCTTTTCTTTGCAGATAAAAAATCAAATGGAGAGGAAAAGCGAAAGATGGAGGATGAAGAATTTGAAGACTTAGAAGAATATTAGGATAGTTTTTTTTATTCAAATTTGAATAAATGTAATATCATTATTATAAATACTTTGTAAATGAATACTCGTATTTAAATAACAATTGTAACAAATATTTAAAAATGAAATAAAAATTTCTTTCATCCAATTAATTCTTTTATCCTCTTTTCAATTGTTTACTTTATTATTTATAATTCTTTAAGTTATAATAATTGAAAATAAATTTCAATCATTTAAACTCAGAATAATAAACAATTAAATAAACACTGTGATTTTATGACAAACCTGGCGCTCCAATTATCCAAAGCAACGCATAATTTCAAACCAAGCGACAGTTAATTAAACAAAACGTCCATCTGCCCCATGTCACTGATTAAATCCAGCAAACGCAAATTCAATCCCAGTGTCTCTTTTCATTGATTTAGTCAAACCCTGTGAGTTTAAACCAAATGTTTCAATCCACATTTCAGAATAGCTTGACAAACACCGTAGAATTAAATCTTTCTGAAGAACTGCGCATAAAAACCCTAATTCCTGGTTAAATGCCAAAGAAACGTTCGCCTGATCAAAGTTGAGCCAAAATCAACCAAAACCCTAAGCAACTGTAAGAACTGTTCTAAAGCCATGAAAATCAATGAACACCCTAATTTTTGTCTGACTGACGAGAAAAGTCTGTTTGACCGATTCTTGAGCCAGTTTGGAAAATCAGGAAACGCCTGAAGCTGTGATTTCTTGAGGAAAAATGCGAGGGCAAATTTTGGGGTACAACAGTTGCCCCTGTTCAATCTTCTTGGACCTGAAGAGTTAGAAAGGCAAGTTTGTCTATCGCGAGTCGAGGGTAAAAGGAGATTGGACACTAGAGTGCCCGGAAATTTGCACTCCCATGCTGGAGTATTAGCAATGTGATGGCGGGAATGGGCTTATAGATGCCATTTGGAGATAGGATGGATAGGAGGATGGGCTTATAGATGCCATCTAGAAGTGTGACAGAACCTTGTCGGGAATGGGCTTATAGATGCCATTTGGAAGTGTTGATCGTGTAAGAGATTCCTTAGCGAGAACTTGCATACTTTGAGAGAGGAAGATGTTGCCTGGCTTGTTACAGGTGTTGATCTTTAGTCCCTTCCTACAGATATGCCCTGGCTGGATACAGGAATCAAATCTGGAAGATGCTGTCGACAGATGTGCCCTGGCTGGATACAGGTATCGAATCTGGAAAATGTTGCTCACAGACGTGCCCTGGCTGGATACAGGAATCAAATCTGGAATTGTTATCTTCAGATGTGCCCTGGCTGGATACAGGAATCGAATCTTGAATTGTTATCTTCAGATGTGCCCTGGCTGGATACAGGAATCGAATCTGGAATTGTTGTCTTCAGATGTGCCCTGGATGGATACAGGAATCGAATCTGGAATTGTTGTCTTCAGATGTGCCCTGGCTGGATACAGGAATCAAATCTGGAATTGTTGTCTTCAGATGTGCCATGGCTGGATACAGGAATCAAATATGGAAAATGTTGTCGACAGATGTGCCCTGGATGGATACAGGTATCGAATCTGGAATTGTATAAGGTTGATGGAGATGGCTTTCCTGGCTGGATACAGGGGTAAACCTCTGACCTGAGAATGAAATATACTTTCCTGGCTTATTACAGGGGTTGACCTTCATACTCTTTATGCAGATATGCCCTGGCTAGATACATGTATCGAATCTACAATCAATCACTCACAGATGTGCCCTGGCTAGATACAGGAATCGAATCTGGGTTCGTGATACTTGATAGTAATCATCTCTGGATTGACCTTTTTCCTGAAAAGGCAAAACATCAGTTGTATGCAATGTCATGATGTATGAAATGTATGATGTCATGATGTTCTCAAAATAAATGAGATTGCGTGTTTATGATGCGTATATGCATGCGTCATGGTGTATGATAATGTGATGTTTATGAATGTATTTTCGTCTAGGAAAATAAATCCTTGACGTGTGCCGGGAGCTTGTTAAATCCTGGGCTGATGTTTGAAGAGTAGAGTTCTTCATTTCCGCTGGGGATTATGGTTACAAGATAAATTGATAGGAGAAGATGACTCCGTTGGGGCATACACTTGTTGGGGAAATCACTCTGAGGGGAAGTACTCCGTGGGAAGAGATAGTTCGCTGAGGCTTTGATGAGAGCTCTGTTGGGGATTCTGCTGATAAATTATGTCAGAGAATTTGATGAACTCCGCTGGGGATTGTTGAGGTAGCTTGGTCATGTTCTTCAGTTGAACCTACCTTGGTACCTTGGCGGACAAAGCAACTAGACCGCTTGGTCACTTCAAAATTGCCCCATGTTTCTGATGTCACCTGTCATTAATCCTTTGTCTCGTATGTAAACATTTATGACCTAGCAATTTTAACGTCAAATGCATATATCAAAAATGAACATTGGACATTCTTTGCAAAACAAAACAAAAAAGGAAAAGCAATGGATAATTTTTCTGAAAAATCGAACTTGTATTGATTTTGAAATTTTCCTGTAAATAGGCGTTTATGTACAGGAGGCTGACGTCCTAGTAAGAGAACGCCGCCGAACAACATAGAGTTTATACAATTCTGAAAAGGAAACAAAACAGCTATGTGAAAAACTAATCCCACTGGGTAACGACTCTGCTATCGCCGTTATGCCTTCAAGCGTCTCATCATTTTGCCGCTGAGTTGAAGGTGAGGCTAATTGAGCGATGCCGAAGTCTGAGCCCTAATAGTTGATGCCGAATTCTGGATGCAAGGTGATCTAATGAGACATAGTATTACGCTTCATCCCTAACTTTTGCCTGGACTGCCCTTTCGGGTTTTCAGTCCACCGGGATACCCATTTTTGCCCAAGCCGCCTTTTCAGGTTTTCGACTTGCCGGGTGTACAGATTTTTTTCATTTCATCCCTTATTTTTGCCCGAACCCTTTTGATTCGCCGGGAAGCCCTTATTTTTGCCTAGGTGTGTCAACCTAGCGGGTCCTTAGTTCACACATAGTATCTTTTTACTATGTCTGCATTAGCGGGGTGAGGAAGGTCGTCACCATCCATGGTGGTTAGAATCATGGCTCCTCCTGAGAACACATGTTTAACCACAAATGGCCCTTCGTACGTAGGGGTCCATTTGCCCCTGGGATCACTTTGAGGAAGAATGATGCGCTTGATTACCATGTCCCCAACTTGATACTCTTGTGGTCGGACTTTCTTGTTAAATGCCCTGATCATCCGTTTCTGATACATTTGACCATGACAGATGGCAGTAAGTCTCTTTTCGTCAATCAGGTTTAATTGATCAAGTCGAGTCTGGATCCAGTCATCTTCGCTCAAGCCTGCATCCTTCATTATCCGAAGAGAAGGTATCTGGACTTCAATCGGCAAGACTGCCTCCATGCCATAGACCAAGGAAAAGGGAGTTTCCCCGGTTGACGTTCTTGCTGAGGTACGGTACCCATGAAGAGCAAACGGTAACATCTCGTGCCAATCTTTATAGGTCACTGTCATCTTCTGCACAATATTTTTAATATTCTTATTTGCTGCTTCTACAGCCCCATTCATCTTCGGTCGGTAAGGTGAAGAGTTGTGGTGCTGTATCTTGAATTGCTCGCAGAGCTCAGTGATCATTTTGTTGTTAAGATTGGTACCATTGTCCGTAATGATCCTTTCAGGTACACCGTATCGACAGATCAGGTTGTGTCGAATGAATCGTGCCACGACGCTCTTGGTTACAGTGGCGTAGGAAGCTGCTTCAACCCACTTTGTGAAGTAATCAATCGCTACCAAGACGAAACGGTGCCCGTTGGATGCCGTAGGTCGGATCTCGCCGATCATATCGATGCCCCACATTGCAAAAGGCCAAGGTGCTGTCAAGACGTTCAGAGGTACCGGAGGAATGTGCACCTTATCCGCATAGATCTGGCATTTATGAAAAGTTCGCGAATGCTGATAACAGTCGGCTTCCATTGTGGACCAGAAATACCCTGCCCGAAGGATTTTCTTTGCCATGGTATATTCACTGGAATGTGTTCCGAATGTACCTTCATGTAATTCTGCCATAATCTTTTCTGCTTCAGTCTTATCCACACAACGCAGTAAAGTTGAATCATGGTTTCGCTTGTAGAGAATGCCATTACTGAGAAAGAACTTTGCCGCAAACCTTCTCAAGAACTTCTTGTCATTAACAGATGCACCTTCGGGGTATTCTTGAGCTTCCAAGTACCTCTTTACTTCATGATACCATGGTTTCTCTGTTACCTCTTCGGCCTCAAGATCACAGCAATATGCTGGTTCGTCCAATTTCCAGATAATGATCCGGGGCGCTTCGTTGTCCCACTTGACTTTGAACATAGAAGACATTGTAGCCAGCGCGTCTGCCAACTGATTCTCCTCTCTTGGGAAGTGTTCAAAAGTTATCTCCTCAAAGTGGGGAAGCAATGCCAACACATACTCCTTGTAAGGAATAAGATTTGGGTGTTTCGTATCCCACTCGCCTTTGACCTGATTGATCACGAGAGCGGAATCTCCGAATACACTCAGAAACTTGATCCTTAAGTCGATTGCAGCTTGAAGACCCATGATACACGCCTCATACTCCGCCATGTTGTTAGTGCAGTTAAAACATAATCGGGCAGTGAGTGGAGTATGAGTGCCTTTAGGGGATATGATCACAGTGCCGATACCATTACCCAAAGCGTTTGAGGCTCCGTCAAAGTGCATAGACCATCGGGATCCTTCCTCAGGTCCTTCATCCGGTCCAGGTACTTCGCAATCAGTCACTACCATGATATCTTCGTCCGGAAATTAAAAGTTCAACGACTGGTAATCATCCACAGGTTGGTGTGCCAAATGGTCTGCCAATACACTTCCTTTGATTTCTTTCTGAGTTGTGTACTGGATGTCATATTCCGTCAAGATCATTTGCCATCTTTCTATTCTTCCGGACAGAGCAGGCTTTTCGAATATGTACTTGATTGGATCCATTTTTGAAATCAACAGAGTAGTGTGAGTCAACATATACTGTCTCAGCCGGCGAGCAGCCCATACCAGAGCGCAGCAAGTTTTCTCGAGCAGTGAGTACCGAGTCTCACAGTCGGTAAACTTTTTGCTCAGGTAATAAATAGCGTGCTCTTTTCGGCCAGACTCGTCATGCTGCCCCAGCACACACCCCATTGAGTTGTCAAGCACTGTCAAGTATAGTATTAGAGGTCTCCCTTCCACTGGTGGCATGAGGATGGGTAGTTCTTGGAGATACTCTTTTATCTTTTCAAAAGCGGCTTGACATTCATCGTTCCAACGTACTACCTGATCTTTCTTCAACAACTTGAAGATTGGTTCACAAGTAGCAGTTAGGTGCGAGATGAATCGGGCGATGTAATTCAGACGTCCTAGAAAGCCTCTGACTTCTTTCTCTGTCTTGGGAGCTGGCATCTCTTGAATGGCTTTAACCTTGGCAGGGTCCACTTGAATACCTTTGTCGCTTACAATGAAGCCTAGCAATTTTCCAGACCTTACCCCAAAGGTGCACTTGTTTGGGTTCAACCTCAGCTTGTACAACTTCAGACGGTCAAACAGTTTCCGTAGATGGCCAAGGTGTTCCTCCTCAGTTTGAGACCTTGCAATCATGTCGTCGACGTACACTTCTATCTCGTGATGGATCATATCATGAAATAAAGCAACCATGGCACGTTGGTAGGTTGCCCCAACATTTTTCAACCCAAAAGGCATGACCTTGTAACAGAAGGTGCCCCACTGAGTAACAAAGGTAGTCTTTTCCATATCTTCAGGGGCCATCTTGATCTGATTATAACCCGAAAAACCATCCATGAAAGAGAACACCTTGTGCTGAGCAGTATTGTCAACAAGAACATCAATGTGAGGTAGGGGGAAGTCATCCTTGGGGCTGGCCCTGTTCAAGTCCTGGTAATCAACACACATTCGGACTTTACCATCCTTCTTCGGTACTGGAACCACGTTGGCAACCCACTGAGGGTAAGAAGTCACCGCTAGAAACCCGACATCAAATTGTTTCATAACCTCGACTTTGATTTTCTCGGACATCTCTGGACGCATGCGGCGGACCTTCTGTTTTACCGGAGGGCAGTCTTCCTTGGTAGGTAGGTGATGAACCACAATTTCGGCATCCAAACCAGGCATGTCTTCGTAAGACCAAGCAAAGATTTCCATGTAGTCATGCAACATCTGAATCAATCGTTGTTTCACACTGATCTCCAGATTGGCACCAATCTTGACTTCCTTTCTATCTGTCTCAGTACCCAGATTTACCGTTTCCACTGGCTCTTCATGCGGCTGAATGGCCCTCTCTTCCTGGAGTAGCAGTCTTGCAAGTTCACCAGGCACTTCGCAATCGTCTTCACCTTCGTCTTCGGCTAAGTTGATCGGATTTTCGAAGTCATAACTGGCAGTAGCAGAGTCGTTACCAGTGAGATCCAGAGTGGATTGGAACCTGTATAAGTGAGTGTGTGTAAATATAGTTGTTTTGCAATATATGATAAAGAAAGAAAAAGAGCACAAGATTTGAAATGCAACAGACGTCCAATGTTTTGATTAATGATATATGAAATGTCATACAAAAAGCCCTCACAAATGGAGCCACGGTGCCCCGGGTAGGACACCGCGCTATAAAAGTTTCAACATATTGTTTGTTACAAATTGAAAACAAAAGAGTTCATTACTGAGTGACAAAAGTAATAGGTGTAAAATCTTTTGCCGTCCAGTTTCTTGGTCCATTGTTGGTTGTCGGGTAGATCCAGCTGTCAAATTCCGCTTCCTCTACGTCGTCCTCAATAGCATTCACTCCTGGGTTGGTGATGAATACCGGAGGTTTTCCGATCCTTGCTTTGCGAACAGTCCTCTGAGCCTCTGCAGTGAAGCCTAGCCCAAACTTGTCAGTCTTTGGAGTGAAGTCAAGAAGTCGACCCCAGTTTGCGCATTCGCCTTTCTCAATCACAGACTGGGCATCCTTCAAGGAAGCCATCTTCAAAGGAAAGTCTTCTTCAATCACTGTCTCAGCTGACGCCAATGTTGGAGGTACCTCTTCAAAATGTTGAAAGGGAGTTTCAATAAACTCCCCGTCCATCTCAATATACCTGAAGGAATTCAGATGACTAACCATGTATTCCTCTTCCCCCTGCACAGTAACAATCTTCCCTCTGACAGGGTATTTGAGCTTCTGGTGTAGAGTGGAGGTCACAGCCCCCGCTTTGTAAATCCAAGGTCGTCCCAGCAAACAGGAATAAGATGGACGAATATCCATCACATAGAATGTTGAATGAAAGACTTGGGAACCCACACGAATAGGAATGTCTACCTCACCATGCATCATCCTCTTAGAACCGTCGAAGGCTCTAACAATGATGTTACTAGGCTTCAATTCCAGGCCCTCACAATCCAACCGGTCTAAGGCCTTCTTGGGCAATACATTCAGGGAAGAACCGATGTCCACCAATACGTGTGCGAGAGTAGTTCCCCTGCATTCTATGGAGACATGCAGGGCATCATTGTGGTTCTTTCCCTTGGCGGTAAGATCAGCATCCGAGAAACCCAAACCATTGTCAGCTGTCAAATTGGCCACACAGTCAGTGAATTGATCTGCAGATGTCTCTTGCGGCACATGGGCCGTCTTCATAAATGAAATCAGGGCCTTGGCATGGGCCTCTGAGCATAGCAGCAATGATAGCATGGAGATCTTGGAGGGGGTATGCCCCAGCTATTCAACGATGTTAAAGTCACTTTTCTTGATTATCTTAAGAATTTCCTCCATCTCTTGCTGGGAGGCTTCAACGGCGGTCGTCTTTGGTGCCTCCGTCTGGGCAGGCAAATCGGTAGCAACTCCTTTGCCCCGAGCATCAGAGGACTCGGCGGCAGGGGTAGACACAGGAACTTGATTTTGAAGGGAAACATGCACACTTGCGGGTGTGATGATAAGAGGTTTTCGGATGACTGGTGGCGCAATGTCAGGCGAGAAGAGCCTACCACTGCGAGTTACTTTAGGGACCAGTGATGTTACTGATACTGGTGCCGGTGTTGAATTCCTGCTTCACTCCAAGCACATACACATCTGCCCCGTAGTGCCATGGGACAGCCTTGTCAGACTTGTAGGGGATTGGCCCCGGAACAGTAATGGTTATAGGTGCAACAGACATGATCTTGACTGGCTTCCTCGGGGGAGCCTTGGTAGGATTGTTGAAAATTGTGACGACAGATACTTCTTCAGCGGGAACAAAAGGAACAGCGGTCTTCTTGAATAGAATCTCTTTGCTATCCATCAGGCTTTAGATACCTGACTTCAGCAGCGGACAACCGGTAGGGGTAACAGCACACAGGAGGCAACCCTTGCTACAACCCGGAAATAAACCGGCTAGCAACAAGTTCCTCTTAACAGTCCATAGAGGGGTAGCAACATCATTCACAGAAACTGCATACAAGTCTTCATCAACAACATTTACTCCATGCTGGGGCATAGGAGCAGTCACAACGTTAGGCCTCTCAGGCGCCTCAAACTGTATTTCCTTCGCATCAATAAGGTCTTGAACCTTATTTCTCATGGCCCAACAATCATCAGTAGAATGCCCCGGGCTATCAGAGTGATAAGCACAGCGGGCATTTGGATTATACTTAGGAGATGCAGTATTCACGACCTTCGGAGCCTCTCTGATAGTCACCAAGTTGGTCGATAGCAATTGCGGTAAGATTTGTGACAAGGTCACACTCAGCCGAGTGTACTGCCTTTTGGGCCTCTCACCCCTTTGTTGATTGTACTGCTGAGGAGCAGCAACAGGCTTTGAAATGACCAATGCATTGACGGCTTGGCAGCATTCCGGCTTAACTTGTCTTCTAGGACCATAAACTGCACTAGCTTCCTTCTTGAAAGGCTTCTTCTCAGTACTCGCGGAGGCACCTTTATGTATCTTCCCTGACTTGATACCAGCTTCTACCCGTTCACCAGTCAAAATCAAATCTGTAAACCCAGCGGAGGAATTACCAATCAGATGATTGAAGAATGGACCAGACAGGGTCCCTAGAAACATGTCAACAAGTTCACGGTCAATCAAAGGAGGCTGCACCCTGCCAGCCAAGTCTCTCCACTTTTGCGCATATTCTTTGAATCCTTAGTCCGTTCCCAGCGACATACCCTGAAGTTGGGTACGTGTGGGAGCGAGGTCATAATTGTATTGATACTGTCTATAAAACGCAGCAGCCAAGTCCTCCCAGTTTCGGATACTGGCTCCGTCTAACTGATAGAACCATTCGAGTTGAGACCCCGAAAGGCTATCCTGAAAGAAATGAATCCAAAGGTTCTTGTCTGCAGTGTAAGGTTGGATCTTCCTTACATATGATCAGAGATGCAGCTTAGGACAGGACGCCCCGCCGTACTTTGCAAAGGCAGGCGCCTTGAACTTGTGTGGGATCACCACCCCAGAAGATAAACCTAAATCTCCGAAATCCAACCCCGGCACCTTTTGAATCTCCATGGCACTTAAACGGTCCTCTAGTTCTTTGTATCTGTCAGCAGCAGGAGGGTACTGTTCGTCGTTGTAATCTGTCTCGTTGTCGGAGACCGCAGGACTAGGAGCCCTTCCCCTTTGGGGACTGTCTTTCTCTGTAGAGGAAGTAATTGGATCAGCCTCGTTAAGGAGTGTATTCCCAAACCTGCGTCCCGTGTTGAACAACACAGTCCTCTTCTTCTTCTTCTTCTTCTTCTTCAGGAGCAGAGCCTTCAACTCTTGTTGACCTTGGGCTAAGCTCATGACCATCTCCTGAAACTGGGCGTTCTGGGCCTGGAGGGCCTTGATGGCTTGCTCGGTAGTAGGCTCAGAAGACATGATGATTGAGTGCTGAAATAAACAGCGAAGAAGATTAAGCAAGCTGTAGAAGAAGGGTACCTGTTATGCACATGATGCAATGAAATGCGTATGATTTATGTTTTCAAAGATAATCGGGATTCAACTTTGTAGACAAAAAGGAAACACACTTCATTAGATTCAAACCTTAAATTGTTCAACAATTGGCCCTTAGGCATTACAAGAATGAAAATACTGAAAAGGAAATAAAAGCTGTAAAAGAAACATCCAAAGCCCATCAGTGCTCCCATGGCCTCCTCTTCTCAGTGCGGATATAGTCATTCAGGGTCCGCTCTTCCTCCAATTGCTTAGTCAGCTTCTGGATCTTCCGTTCCTGTTCGTTGAACTTTTCCCGATAAAAATCCCGTTCTTCCTTTAGCTGCGCCCAAGATCTCTGCAGTGTATCAACATCAGTGGGTATTTGAGGAGGGAGGACAGTTGGAGGAACCCCATCTTCACCAAGAGATTCAAGAATGACAGGTCTGACAGCTTCATATGGCATACCTAACTTCTGAGCACGGATGCGGACCCATCTGCAATAGGGTTCCATTGGTAGAGAAGTCTTTGGTCCCAACTCATATGGGTCAGCTTTGTGAATTTTGCCCCAAGCCTTAATGAATCCATAGCGTAGTTCGTCACTGTCTACCTAGAATTCAAAATGGAAGTGAGGAACCATCATCTCATGAGGCCCTACTCTTCTGGCTCTTCCAAACTGGCGGAGAGCTAAACATGGATTATAAGAAATTCCTCCCTGAGTGCCGATCAAGGGAACATTAGGGTATTCTCCCCAACGATCAATAACAGCTACCTCATCTAAACCTCTGAGAGTCCAAGTGATGTCGTTATCAGTGAGAGACATTAACCTATGAGCCCAACCCTTTCCTTCTTCATTCTTCAGCACGAACTTAGGAAGGTGCGAAATAAACCACCTCACTAGCAAAGGAGCACAACACCACAGAGTTCCCCGTTTTCGGGCAGTACGAGCATAGAGTTGTTGTAGGATATCACCCAAAAGAGTGGGTACATGATTCCGAGACATGAAGACCCTTATGGCATAAATACTAATAAAGGTGTCAGGATTTGGAAACAACACTAGACCATAGATTAAAATAGCCAGAATGTCTTCGTACGCCTTGAAGTCTAAGTCATTCCAAAACTCATTAGCTTTGCCAACCAGAAACATAACCAAAAAACCCTTAACTCCACTTCTAGTTTCTCAGTTAGCTATTACCTCCTCTTTGGTCAAGGGAAGGACTACAGCAATCTCTTCAGGCCTAAGAGTCTTCTCCCAACCAGTGAATGGAGTTTGCTCCAAAACAGGGATACCAAGCAAGTCAGAGAATTCTTCCAGGGTAGGGACCAGCTGGAAGTCTTGAAAGGTGAAGCAATGGTACAGGGGATCATAAAACTGGGTCAGGACACTTATCAGTTATTGGTCCCACTTTGAAGTGATCAAACCGAGGAGAGAACCATGCCTCTTGATGAAGGAAGTAGTGTTTGGAATCCTACCAACCAATTCCTTGAGCAAAATTGGTGGTTGAACAAAGTTGAGCCGGATAGTATTCCTACGCACGGGCATCATGATATCCTACAAAACAGAGCAAAGATGAATCCCTCTTGTCTTTGAAATGGGTCAGTCCTTATACAGGATGCATGCAATGGTATGATGGTATGATGATATGATGAAACACACCACAAGTATTCACAATGATAAAGCACACAAGTCATACAAGACAACCCTTAGGTTTTAGGCCAGCATGTAGTTTAGGCATTACCCTCTTTTAGTCTCGTTGGTTAAAACATGTCTTATCAAAAGTAACCGGGTTCTAGAGGATCTCAAATCCTTGACTACCCTCAATCGGTCATAACTCCAGCATCGCAATCTTTTCTTGTGGCCAGAACCATCACGAGAGTTTAGCCTCAATGAGTGTAGCATACTGCTACTGTTCTATGGCCAAGTTTGGTCAATTTAGGGTTCTAAGGTCGGTTGGTGTTTGATGACTCCTTAGAAGACCCATATTCTCCTTGTTGCAACACAAGGGATATTGGTACAGACTAAGGTGCCACACCAACGTAGCCACTGCTTCACCCATGTCGGTCTACGCCGGACAGGTCCCTCACAGATTATGCTACCTAAAAGGGTATTCCCCAGATCCGGGTTAGGATCTATGAAACTCCGATGCAAAGCCCACAGATATAAAAGCAAACAAAGCAATCAATTGAAAAGAAAGGTGATCTAAACCCTAAGGTAACCCCACTTTTGAAAAAATAATCCCCAGCAGAGTCGCCAGTTCTATGATACGGTGGGAGAACTGACTTGAGTTTTGCGTTTGTATTCGCACTTGTTCGGTTGAGCAAGAGTCGCCACCGACTTTTTATTTTATCCTAAAGGAAAGGTTAAAAAGCACAGCAAAAACCTTTTGAGATATTTCATGGGTTCGGGGGGTAGATTATGAAAAGGGAAGGTATTAGCACCCTTTTCATCCATGGTTATCCATGGGCTCTTAGTTACTTGGTTTTTTAGATCACTTGCCTTGATTTTCGATTTCTTGAAATTGTGGTGTATGTGTGTGTTTGAAAGTGTTTTTGAAATAGACGCCTTTGTTTCGGCAACCCATGTAATTGACTCGTGTTTGAGTGTTTTACAAAAGTGTGTATCTTTTCGAAAAGATGTTTCAAAATGTTTTTGGAAGTTTGTTTGAAAGTGTGTATGAAGTGTGGTTTTTGAAAAAAGGAGGCAAGTATTTTTGCAAGTTGATCTCAAGTAACTAAGAGTTTTGTCTACCCCTAATGTACTCAAAGGTTTTCTCTATGTTTTCAACCCCTTTTAACAATTTTGTTCCACCATTGAATTTGGTGGACAATCTTGCGTTTAGGAAGTTTTAATGGGACGGGCGCGGGTCATCGTACGGACCATGAATGCAATGGTGCCAAGTATCTTTGGCAATTTGCTTGAAGGGACTATGATCATTCCGTTTTAGGAAACTTTCGAAAGCGTCATAGAGGGACTTATGATCATTTGAATTTGTTTTGCCAAAGAAACTCGACGTGCAAGCATGGCCCATTTTGGAAGGCAACATGTGGGATTACCCTAGGGGGTGCAAGTGTGATTGTGTATTGATTTCATGTATTTGTCTTGTATTAGGTTATCTAGCGTTTGATTTTATGTACATGCAAACCCTAGGTCTAACCATGGTATAATTCGACAGCGGTAAATTGCGGGAATTTAAAGTCTACGCTATTACAAATGGTATCCGGGAGTGGGGGTACAAATTCACAAATGGGGATGAGACTTAGGTAATTACAACCAAATTGAATTGTGATCAAATATAATCAAGGTATAGCAAAGTATAGAAAATGTATAATGCATCAAATGTAAAATGTATTGTGTAAGTGTACATGTATGAGAATTGTTTACAAGTTAAGAAAATGTGAATTTAATGTGAAGATTAAGTATCGTTTATTTATCAAGTATTGTTGTCTGCTTTTGATTTAAATTTGTATCTTTATATTTTTTTGTTTAATATGTGCAAAGCGAAATATTTTAAGAAAAGAAGAGCATTTAACTTAAAAAAAATGTTTTTATGTATTTTGTTAATGTCCAAACAAATGTTATAGTTTAAAAAAAAGAAAATGTTTTATATTTAAAAATTAAGAGATTTAATATTTACGTATTAATGCTTTTATGTATTTTAGTTTCTATACCAAAAGGGTTTTAAAGGAAAGAAGATTGTTTTGACCTTTTTTTTAAAGAGTAATATTCATGTATATTTTTTAATTAATATTTTTATATAAGAAACTATTGTATTATTCACAGAAAGGTTAAGTTTTTTTATAAAAAGAAAATAAATAAAAGTTTTCTTTTAGTTTGTATAAAAAATAGAAAATGAAGCAAAGAATCCAAATGGGCTTCAGAAATGAACTTATACTTAGCCCAAATGGTTTTTGTAAAGGGGATCAGGGACAAAAAACAATGGGCTTTAGGCTTGTTAGCGGGACAAAGCCCTGGCGCGTTGGACAGCAATTGTTTAGGGTTTCTTCAGAGTTTAGTCAATTGGGATTTAGGGTTTGTCACACAGAGATACGGCGCTGTTCACTTGCTCTTCGTCTTCTTCGTTCGTTCCTCCGCTTCTCTCGAGCCAAAACGTTTAGGAACCTCTTTGCCTCAAAGCTGCCAGCGCCACCAACTGCATCTCCTCCTCCCCATGGATCGCTCGGTAATATGGTACGAAGGTGACGATCTCGTTCTCTTAATGCGTTAGGGTTTTATGATTTTGCATGTTATGATTTCACATTCATTTGATTCTGACTTTAGCTTTAATATTGTTGTTTCTGTCGAGATGTACAAAATGGAAGGAAAGAGGTTATACTACCTTGACGAAGGAGGGGAAGGAATGGTGGTGGAGGCGCTCAGGCGGCTGGACGGCGAGGTACGGTGCTGAGCTAGCTTTGCTTGGAGACCCTGGTATTTTGTATTTTTGCCTCTTTGTTGTTGACTTGATGATGACGAACTGAACCACTTTGATATATTTTTCTCTTCTTCTCTCTTTGCTGCCTTGGTGATGATGATGAACTGAACCACTTTGATATATTTTTCTCTTCTTCTCTCTTTGCTGCCTTGGTGATGATGATGAACTGAACCACTTTGATATATTTTTCTCTTCTTCTCTCTTTGCTTCCTTTTCTGATATGCCTTGAATTGTTGGTTGGTACGAATGCTTGTTGGTCAGAATTGTTTGCTTGAAATCGATTTGAATGTTTTCTTGCCCAGTGATGAAGATTTTCTGAGGGCTTGTGTGGGTTCTGTACGTGTTTGGAAACTGGTTTAGGCTTGAAAGGTTGGTGCTTAGCGTGAGGCTATGGTTTGTGCGTAATGGTTTTGACAGGTCGATGGTTTGTTGGTTTCGGTTATGGCTTTGGCTTACTGGTTTTGACAGGTTGATGGTTTGTTGGTGATGGCTGTTGGTTCAAGGTTATGCTAGGTTGATGGTTTGTTAGTGATGGCTGTTGGTTTAAGGTTATGCTAGGTTGATGAGGCTAAAAGGCTTATGCTTTGAAAGGCTTCAGGTTTTTGAAAAGGTTGAGAGTTTTTACTGGTTTATGCAGGTTCAGGGTTTTTAGTTTTGACAGGGTTGGTGTTTTATGAAGCTATGCTTCAGGCTTCAGGCTTATGCTGGTTTTTGAGTGAACTGGTTTTAGGCTTGGGAGCTTATTTTCTCAGTTTTGTTTTGGTTTGTGATATATATCTTTTTTCTTGGACTGTGTTGCTTTTCATATATGTTTAGGCTCTTTTGTTTTGGCGCCTATGATTTTTTGAATGCTTCCAGATTTGATATCTTTTCTTTTGGTCAAGCTAATGGGCAGGTTTGCAAGGTCTTAATGTGGAAAGATAATTCTGTTACCTTTTATTTGACAGTTTTGTTTGCATTCCAATTTCTTCATACTTCTGCCTTCTGCTTCACTATTTTATTGCAGTTTCTGTGTTTATATTTCTTTATGCCTAAAGCCAAAAACCAGTAAGCCTACACTTCTCCTCTCTTTTTCTCTCTCTCCAATACTTAAGCATATTATATTGCTTAACATGTATTAATTCTGAAAAAGCAAATTGGCCTGGAAATGATGAAACTGAATTTGCTTGCAATAGTAGTCGAACTCTGCATATTTTGTCTTCTTCTTTCCATGCTTTGTGCTTCTTGACAGCATTGATGATACTTTTGTATTTTGACATCCTTTGGACAGCTTTAGTTTAGTTTGACATTGGAAATGAGTTTTGAAATTTGAACATGCTTTAGGCCATTCAGTTTGTAACTTGGACTTTGTTATTTGCATATGTTGTCCTTGAACTATGCAGTTTTGACAATTTTGAAATGTGCAATTTTTGACTTTGTGCATTCATTTTTGACCTGCAAACATTTTCACCCTTCTTTGTGAACCGGGAGAAATCCCGTGATTTGCAGAGAGGGTTAACTGATCCCGGCCATTTGCTTTTAATGATGAACCCAAACTTTAATTGTCTGCTTCTTTTTCTTTTTTTTTTTAAATATTTATCTGCTTCAATTGACTTTTTTCTTCTTTTCTTTGCAGATAAAAAATCAAATGGAGAGGAAAAGCGAAAGATGGAGGATGAAGAATTTGAAGACTTAGAAGAATATTAGGATAGTTTTTATTATTATTCAAATTTGAATAAATGTAATATCATTATTATAAATACTTTGTAAATGAATACTCGTATTTAAATAACAATTGTAACAAATATTTAAAAATGAAATAAAAATTTCTTTCATCCAATTAATTCTTTTATCCTCTTTTCAATTGTTTACTTTATTATTTATAATTCTTTAAGTTATAATAATTGAAAATAAATTTCAATCATTTAAACTCAGAATAATAAACAATTAAATAAACACTGTGATTTTATGACAAACCTAGCGCTCCAATTATCCAAAGCAACGCATAATTTCAAACCAAGCGACAGTTAATTAAACAAAACGTCCATCTGCCCCATGTCACTGATTAAATCCAGCAAACGCAAATTCAATCCCAGTGTCTCTTTTCATTGATTTAGTCAAACCCTGCGAGTTTAAACCAAATGTTTCAATCCACATTTCAGAATAGCTTGACAAACACCGTAGAATTAAATCTTTCTGAAGAACCGTGCATAAAAACCCTAATTCCTGGTTAAATGCCAAAGAAACGTTCGCCTGATCAAAGTTGAGCCAAAATCAACCAAAACCCTAAGAAACTGTAAGAACTGTTCTAAAGCCATGAAAATCAATGAACACCCTAATTTTTGTCTGACTGACGAGAAAAGTCTGTTTGACCGATTCTTGAGCCAGTTTGGAAAATCAGGAAACGCCTGAAGCTGTGATTTCTTGAGGAAAAATGCGAGGGCAAATTTTGGGGTACAACACTACGCATTTGAGGTATCTTAGCAAAAACAAGCAAAATATAAGATCATAGTCCCTCGATGACGCTATCAAAGTACCTTTCAAAAATGATCTCAGTCCCTTAAAGAAAATGCTAAGATATCTTACAACATTGTTAATCATGGCTATACGATGACCCTTGCCCATCCCTTTTACATCCAAAAATAGGGTTACTTACCAAATCAATGGTAAGATAACAATGTCAAAGGAAAGAGGAAATAAACATGAAAGACTTTTGAGTAGGTAGAATGTTCCTAGTTACTTGCTCAATTTCAAAACCAAAAACATCCTTGCTATTTTCAAAACAAACACCAACACTTTCAAAAACATATTTCAAACTTGAAAACATTTTCAAAGGATCAAACACTTTGTATACATTCTTACGAACGAGAATCATTACAAAGTTTACCTAAACAATGGCAACTTTTCAAAATACTTTCAAAAAACCACACGAAGCACATTTTCAAACAAAAGCAAGTGATATAGCAAGTAACTAAGAGCCCATGGAAAACCATGGATAAAAAGGGTGCTAACACCTTTGATTTTTATAATCTACCCCCCGAACTCATGAAAACATCTCAAAGGTCTTTCCTGTTCTTTTCACCCTTTCCTTTTGGATAAAAGAAAAGTCGGTGGCGAATCTTGCTAACCGCAACATTTGCGATCAAATGCAAAACAACCAAGTCAGTTCTCCCACCGTGTTATAGTTGGTTAGATGGTTATTATCCATATCTTTTACCTTATGCTTTAGGATAGTCCCTTCTTCTCCTCCCATCTTCTTTAATTTCAAAAATCTTCTTCCTCCTTTTGAAAACTCTTCTTGTTTTGAAACTTGAACCACTTTCATAATAAACTTAGACTTAGGTCCATGCATTTTCAAAACCTTTTCAATATTAAACTTCAATAAACTTAATAATACTTTGAAATTTTTTGTGAGAAGACTAAAAGTCAATCAATCTCATTTCAAACCATTTTTCCACTTTGGCTTTTATCTTTAAAATTTTCTCAAAAGATTGGACTCTTGTAAATCCTTGTAGTGATGCAAACAACTATACTTCTACAATATGTAGTGAAGAGAGATACTTTCCACTTGGGTGTTGAGTGAGGAATTGTTGATTTTAAAATCCAAGCCATATCCCCCACTTTGTGATGATGCAAATTCCCCTTTCTCATGATTGTGGGTAGTAAGTATGTTTTCCACACGGACAATGACGATGATGTCTTATCTTATAAAATTAACTAACACACTTGTGTTTTAAAATTTTCAAAAGGTGAACTACGTGTCCCCAGATCCCTTATTGCACGAAAGGTGGTACGTAGGCACTAAAGGTTCGCAACCCCGACGGGTGAAAAATCATAAAAAAATATATTTCTTTTCTCACCTCCACCATCTATTTTACATACAACATTTTATAGCCAAAATATACAGATTTTACAAAGAGGTTCCTGCGGAGTACCGTAGATGTTTAGGGTGCTAATATCTTCCCTTTGCATTACCAACCCCCTTACCTTGAAAATTTCCCCCTCTTTTGGGTTACTCGCTCTTTTCACATTTCTTTGGAAAAAATAAAGCGCGGTGGCGATTTTTATTTTGATCTTTGTAAGTCAAGTCAAATCAATGGCATAGCCTTAAACATTTCTACTGCTACACCTACTGGCTTACAATGAAACCCAACAATTTTCCTTATCTGACGCCAAATGTGCATTTATTCAGATTTAACCTTAGTATGAACTTACGCAACCGCTCGAATAAATTTTGCAGATGTATGATGTGTTCCTCCTCTGTATGGGATTTGGAAATCATATCATCCACGTATACTTCAACCTCTTTATGGATCATATCATGGAATAATGTGACCATTGCCCTCCGATAGGTTGCCCCTGCATTCTTAAGACCGAATGGTATCACTTTGTAGCAGAAAGTTCCCCAAGGTGTCATGAAGGTAGTCTTTTCCATGTCATTGGGTGCCATTTTGATCTGATTATAGCCCGAGAAACCGTCCATGAATAAGAATACTGAGGCTTGAGCTGTGTTATCCACTACGACATCTATGTGGGTTAACAGGAAATCATCCTTGGGGATTGCTCTGTTTAGGTCTCGATAATCCACACACATGTGTACGTTGCACTCCTTCTTGGGTACTGGTACAATGTTAGCTATCCAAGGTGGATAATCTACCACTTCTAGGAACCCTGTGTCAAACTGTTTGAGAACTTCTTCTCTGATTTTGCTGGACATATCTGGGCGATTTCTTCTGACTTTTTGTCTATCTGGAGAACACCCTTCTTTGAGAAGTAGTCTGCACACCACGATGTCTGTATCCAACCCTGACATGTCCCTGTAGGACCAAGAGAATATATCCACATACTCATGTAATAACTTGATTAGCCTGTCTTTGACGCTCTAATCCAACATTGCCCCTAGCTTGATTTCTTTCGGATCTTCCTATGTGCCCAGGTTAATGGTCTCAATATCCTCTTGATATGGTTATATGTTGTCAGCCTTTCGCTCTATTTCCCTTGCCAT
Source organism: Vicia faba (assembly GCA_948472305.1). NCBI lineage: Eukaryota > Viridiplantae > Streptophyta > Magnoliopsida > Fabales > Fabaceae > Vicia > Vicia faba. The sequence continues at coordinate 92,191,861 of OX451738.1, forward strand.
TTCCTCAGAGATCTCAAGATCTTCATCATCTTCCTCTCCAGCTTGGTTTATAGGGGCATCAAAATTATATCGGGTCGTAGTAGTAACATTATCGGTAATTTTGGGCATGGATCTACACATTTATTATGTCTTGGTGCATATTTTAGTTCTTGGGATTTGAAAATGCGTATGCAGAGAAAGTATTGCCATTTTTAAATTTAATAGATAAATGCAAAAGAAAGACAAGGATATTAATTGAAAACAGAACATAACTTTTATTAATTGTAAATATTGTCTGAAACAAGAACAGGGAAAACCCTTACAAGAAACCCATATGCCTCGAGTTTGACATAAGTTCTTTCAAAACAAGAAACATTACTTAGGAAAGAAAAATATATCAAGAATCTCCACAGTAGTCCATCCATTGAGTTCTTCTCCTGGAGTGCCCTCTCTGATGAAGTCAGTTTCCCTTTTGGTATTGACTTTTCTTGATATCATCGCCACATGTCCGCCATGCTCTGCTCCTTTGATGACAAAAGTCTCTTGGATCGGAGGGAAACATGCTTTGCCTTTTAGAGTAGCTTCAGACGATTCATAGCCCAAACCAAAGCGATTCTTCTTCTCAGGAATTTTTGGGAGCTTTCCCCAGCGTTTTGAGGCATCACATCCTACAATCGTTTGCAGATCTCTCCATGATGACACTTTAGTCTTGTTACCCTTCTCGACTAGTAATGTCACCATTGAAGCAATTTCCAAGGCTTGGAACAGGGTAGCTATACAGTCTTCGTCGGCATTGATATATCTGTACGATTCAATATGGCTTACAAAGATGTCTTCCTCGCTGTCAACTATGATTAACTTCTCTTCCACTAGGAACTTCAATTTTTGATGCAGTGTCGAGGTTACTATCCCTACATTATGGATCCAAGGTCTCCCCAGTAAGCAAGTGTACGCTGGTTCGATACCCATTACCTGGAAAGTGATATTGAAGATATGCGGCCCAATCTTAACTGGAAGGTCCACCTCTCCTAACACTGAGCTTCAAGAACAGTCAAATGCCTTTACTATCGTAGAGCTTAGTCTTATTACCACGTCGTATATTGTTAACTTTACGAGACTTGACTTTGGAAACACATTAAGAGCAAAACCGGTGTCAGTAAGAACCCTGGACAAATGGGTAGTACCTAATTTCATGGTAATATGGAGTGCCTTGTTATGAGATTGGCCCTGGGCGGTAATTCACTATTGCTGAAACCCAGGTAGGATTCAGATGTTAGATTTGCTACGATATTGTCAAATTGATTCACTGAAATTTCCTGTACGACATGAGCTGAACTTAACACCTTCATCAAAGAATCCTGGTGTGCTTCAGAGTTGATGAGTAGTGAGAGTATAGAGATTTTTGCTGGAGTTTGGTGAAGCTGATCGACCATTCTATAGTCACTTTTTTTAATTATTTTCAGAAACTCTTCTGCCTCTTGATTGATAAAGTCTTTCCTCGGAGGTTATGTTTCTTGATTTGTATCAACCATTGGTTTTCCCTTGTCCTTCGTCAAAATCGCATCCATCTTTTTCGATAGTTCGGATCCAAAAATTCGACCACTTCGGTTCATACCTCCTATCCCTGCTATGTTTGAAATTACAGGTCCCTGACTTGGGGATGGCCCGCTTTCTTACTTCACTCTGTTGATGTACATGGCTGAGTCATAACTCCATGGTACTGCCTTGTTATTTTCATAAGGGATAGGTGATGGTCCCTTAATTACCACCGTGGCTTTTGGAGTGACGGGTATTAAGAGAGCCTTCTTAGGTGCTCTTCCTATAACCTCTGTTGATTCTCCCCACGGGATGCTAAAGTTTTCTTGGTAAGACTTGGGCCCTGGCATGGGATTACCAGTTTCTTTTTTCCCCAATTGTGGCTACATATCTTTCCTCAGGGTACAGTCCGATTTGGACTGTCGCCTGATCCACCAGCTTTTGAAGAGTTGTTTCAAAAGCTTTATTATGCTCTAACAAGAATACACATTCGAACAAATATTCTTTCAACAAGTTGATAGGGGTTTTTACCTTTATGTTTGCCCCAAAGTAAGTGACCACTTCAATTGCATTTATTGTTGGCCCATCGTGCGGAGGCATAAGGTTTGATTTGATGTTAGGCTTCTCAAAGGTGATGTCTTGAGATTCTAACAAATCCTGAACCTTATGCTTGAATGCCTAACATTATTCTATGGTATGCCCCGGAGAGTTAACATGGTACTCACACCTGGCGTCGGCATTGTATCTTTATGGGAGTGGCCCGACTGGAGGAGCTAAAGGCTTGATTTCAACCAAGGATGCCTTAACCAAGTGTTATAATAACTGGCTGGGTGGCATGGGAAGTGGATCAAAATTTATGGGTGGCCTTTTAAATCTGTCTTACCTTTGTCCTTGTGGGATCACCAATGGTTGTGATGTCCTTGGTTGTGAGGACATAACATTGACTTCTCCCTCTTTTCTTCTTGGGAAGTTCGAAGCCGGTCTTTTTGAATTGTAGGGAGCATTTGATGATCCCCATGATATCTTCCCACTCTTTAACCAAGTCTCGATTCTTTCTCCAATAGTCACTAGGTCTGAGAATTCCGACGAGACACTTTCAACCATTTTCTCGTAATAAAGCCCTTGCAGGGTTCCCATGAACATGTCTACGAGTTCTTTTTCTAGCAGTGGTGGTTGCACACAGGATGCCATCTCCTTCCGTCTTTGGGCATATTCTTTTAAGGACTCTTCCTTCTTCTAGGACAGATTCTAGAGTTGCATCGGGTAGGAGGCATGTCCAGGTTGTATTTGTAATGCTTCAAGAAAGCATTAGCAAGATCCGCCCAGGTTCAGATATGTGTTTGTTCCAATTGCTTCTACGAATCTAAAGATGCCCCACTCAGGCTGTCTTGGAAACTGTGGATCATTAGTTTCTGATCATGGGCATGGGCATGCATCTTCCTGCAATACATACGAAGATGATTCTTTGAATAAGTGAGCCCTTTGTATTTTCCAAAGTCAGGTACTTTGAATTTTGGAGGAATCACCACATCAGGAACTAGACCCATTTCGAGGGCATCTACTTTGAAAGCATCAAAACCCTCCACAACTTTTAACCTTTCCTCCAGGGCTTTATACTGATTCATTACCAATGGATTCTTTGCAGCATGAGTACCAGTCGTCTTTAAGGGTGCCTGGTGAGTATCCTCTGGGTCATGATCTCCGTATTGCAAGTCTAGGTAGTTATCTGCATTATGGGTTGGAATTTGTAGGGTATGTGATTCCCCTACTTTTGATGGTGGTGGGATGAACCCTTCAGTTTCAACATGTTGTTGGGCCATGGCGGACTTTTGGGGTCATGCTTACGGCTCTTTCCTTGGTTGGTGACCGTTTGATGCACCAATGTTTTGGGCTACCTCTTCAAAATCTACCCTGGGGATTTCGTCCTACCTGTCAATGTTGTTCTTCAAAGCTAGAAGAACTTGACTCAAATCTCCTTTCATTGAACTTACGTCACCTTTTACTAGGTCAAGATCCTCTTTGAACACAACTTGAGTCTCCTCGATTTTTTCCATTTCTTTTTGTTGATGTGCCCTTGTTTGATATGGAGGCCAAGGAGATGGAGGTCTTCTTTTACCAATGGCTTAACTGGAGAGATTTTTAAAGAAAATGAGTTTTGACATGACATGCAGGTGTTTTAAATGCATGCGTACCAACGGATGTGCATGAACATGAAATGATTTCTTGTTTTAAATGTCTTATTCACTTGGGTACATGCTTGTATTTTACTTATTATTTTACTTGGTGACTAGCTTTAAAATAGACACGTCGTTGAGATAGGGAAACAAAATGCCTTTATTGAAAGTAACATAATCCAGATATTGAAAAATATTACAACTTGAAATCAAAACTTGTTTGCATAAACATAAATAAAGGGAACTAAATCTTCTAGGTGCACCTGCGGATGTGTGCACTGAATCCATCAACCATTGCTTGGCAAAGCTGGAGAAAGTCTTCAACGTCCTTTGGAAGAGGAACCATTACACTCTCTACATCTTTTAAACTTCTAGGGATGTCCTCGATGAGATTGTTGGCTAGAAAGACGAGCTTTTCATGTTTGTCTTTGTAGTAACTGTATTCCTGATAAAGATGTGGGATTATCTTATGGTTATCTCTCCCATCTTGGGCAATCTTGGTATACTGCTCTTCCCAATACATCTTTTCACCCCTCATTTCTGTATAAAGCCTTCGTTGGATGAGGAAATCCTTTTGAAGACCCTGCAGCTCTAAGCACACATGCTCATATTCTTGAGTTCTTTGAGTCAGGAGTTTCTCGACCTCTATCCTTTCAAGGCGTGATTTGACCTCTGATTCTTGGCTGTCTTAAAGTTCAGTGGCAAGGTAATTTACTTGCTCTTATTGATCTAAGGAAGCTTGTGCCAAACTTTGGATTTGGGCTCTTAGATTTTCCTCTAGCACCTTCTTGTCATGTGTTGCATTTTCATACCATCTATTTAACCTTCCGATTTCAGCGGCGGCCTCTTCTAACCTTTGGTTGTGGGAATCTAGGTTGAATGTTTCACTCAACAGCCCTTCAGTTGTACGCTTTCGTTTGAGACTTTCTTTCTCCAATTCTTTTTGACTTCACATAGTTTGTTCGTCCTTTGACTCAAGTATAAGCTGCATCTGTTTCTTTTCTTTGGTCAGATTGAGTTCCAATGCTTCTTTTTCTTTTTGAGCTTTCTTTAAGGCGCTTTTCAGATTATCGACTTCCTCCAAAGATATAGGTGTTATCTCTGGGACCTCTGATTTGTACTATGGATATTTTTCGAATGGAAGCTTGATAATTCTCACCCTATCTCGGACCCATTTGGTGTAGGGTTCTCTTGCTATGGCATTCTTTCTTTTGGCTTTCCTCTTGTTCACCTTGTTCCAAGCCCGAATAACCTTGTTGAGCAAACCTTGGTCTTCTATACCCATGTTGTGGATGATAAATGGTCAGAGTTGTTAGTCCGAAGGTTTGTCTTTGAAAGGATACCCTAACTGTCGTAGGGCCAGAGTAGGGTTGTGATTAATATATCCTCGCGATCCAATCAAAGGGACAATAGGAATGTCCCCACAACTAATAGTGATATCACCAATATCCAGCTTCCTTGCATACCATAATACAGAGTTTGCAGTGAGAGACCTTAATTTCTGTGGCCACTAGTGTCTGGTCAAGTTTGGGATCATATAGTCTTCTTTGTAAAGATGAGTCATGAACCAAGTATATAGGAGCGAGATGCAACAATTTAACGTGCCTTTTCTCCTTTAATACATCATATGCAAAGTGTAATAAATGTCAGGAAGTCTGAGGAAATAAAATTACACCAAATACCAACAACCCTAAATAGTTAACACAAGATTCCCACTCCTTATAATTAGAAAATTCTAGTTCCTTAGCTTCCAAGTATATCCTTTTGATTCCTTGTATTGGACCTTCTCTTCGGTAATTTTGCACTAATTCAGGGTAGGGATCCCTAAGCCTTTTTCCAAAACTTTGACTTCAACAGTTTTTCCAATACCTACATAGGCCTTTTCTTTGGAAAAATTCAGAATTCTGTCGAATTCTTCCAGAGCCGGTGCTAGATGGAAGTCTTGGAAGGTGAAACATCTCAATGGAGGGTCATAAAACTGAATTAGGACAGAGATTGCATCCATTTGAACCTCTACTTTAGTCAAGTATAGGGTGTCCCCATAGTAGCGAGCGTACATCTTCAGAGCTCTCTCAGATAATTCCCCTTTATAGTTTTGATTTCAGAAAGGTCAGGCTTGTAGGCATTGACATAGACAAGTTGTTTCCCTATGGTATCCATTTTTAAGACAGTCACCAAAAATCTTGATTTTTGTTATTTTTTATTTTGTACCCTGTGAATAAGACAGATAATAGAAGAAAATGATGAATATGAGATATATATGTATGCATGAGTATATAAGTGTTGGGTTGAGTAACGGGATTTTGTGACAGGTTTTTGTAATGGGTACCCTTATAAGGTAGGCTCCTTAATTCTGGCCGACGGTAAATATACCCTCCCAGGAGGTGGTTTCCTTAAGGGTATCATGAATAACACCAGAGGGAAAAGGCACAAGGGCCTCCCTTAGGTGGAGCCTCTTTACATACTGAAACTTTCGTCTCAAAGTCATGAAAGGTCTCGTCATGAGATTTTAGGTTAAGGTCGTTACAAAGAGTCACGGGTGACCTTTCAAAGTCCTACTCGTCAAGAGGATATCTCTCGATAAGTATTCCTTTTTTTGGAAGTTCACCGACTATAGGTGAAGTCGTCACATAAACTCGCAGGGATGATGTACCCCCTAAGCTAATAGATGAACCTTCTTTCTAATGGTTATATTGGAAATATTTTTTGAGATAGAAAAATCCCGCCACACAGTAAATATATGATGATAAGAGAAATTGATAGTAAATAAATAAATGCGATAAAGTAGATAAATGCAATAAATAAATAAAGAAAATTAAAATGGAAACCCAAAAATACCTAAACCTAGGGTTAAGGAGAATCCCCAAAAGAGTCGTCAGCTATTGCGACTGGTTTTGAAATCAAGAATTGCCACTATTAGTTTTTATCCTAGGGAAGAGAATCTAACAGAAATCCCTAATTCGCAGACAAAGATTATAGGTGTCGGACTCAATTAGACGAAAGGAATATGTTAGGCACCTTTCATCTACCTTGTTGACAAGGATACTAGGTTTTAGGTTTAGGTTTCAGGTTAAACAGGGTTTTAAATTTTAATTAGGAGGAGGGTTTAAAGTTTTTTATAAGGGAACTCGCTACGATTTTTGATCGTATGCCTACGTATCCTCTTAAGAGGAATCAGAGTCCCCTATTGCACGAAAGGTGGTACCTAGGCACTAAAGGTTCGCAACCGCGACGGGTGCAAAAATCATAAAAAATATATTTCTTTTCTCACCTCCACCATCTATTTTACATATAATATTTTATAGCCAAAATATACAAATTTTACTAAGAGGTTCCTGCGGAGTACCGTAGATTTTTTTGGTGCTAATACCTTCCCTTTGCATAACCAACCCCCTTACCTTGAATCTTTCCACCTCTTTTGGGTTACTCTCTCTTTTCCCATTTCTTTGGAAACAATAAAGCACAGTGGCAATTTTTATTTTGATCTGTGTAAGTCAAGTCAATCCAACGGCTTAGCCTTAAACATTTCTACTGCTACATAAAAAATGGAGACTTCACTGGGGAAAGATTGACCTCTTTCTGGTCCATCCCTAAGTGGGTTGAGCCTATCTTTGTTTATATCTGTATATGTGCTATTGTTGTTTATGTGTTATATGTTTTATATATGTTTTTCTGGATTTTCCTGGTTTTCAGGGTGCTTGGTGATTACTTATAAGTCTTATACCCGGACTTGGGAAAACTTTAAGATAGGACGGGCGGTATAGTCATGTTAACTTTGAGGGAGTAATCCCAAAAAAAGAGGCATGAGATCCCCCACTAAGTGGAGGCCCCTTTGACTGTAGTGTCATTTACCGAGTAATCGGGAAGACGTACTGCTTTTGACCTGGGAGCCCGCTGAAGCTGAGGACCGTAGAATACTAACCCATCTTGGCCTTTTAGGTGTAGTGCAGAAGCTATGACGGAGTAATCCGGAAATAGTTGGCAAGCGATACTACGCTCGGACGAGTTTTTCTTGAGAATATTAGTAATTACCGAGTTAATCGAGAAGTTGGTAATACTTGAAGGAAGGATATAGACTCTGGGAACCTCTAGAACCTTGTTTGGAAGGTGATAACTTTTAGACCATACCTTATGGGTAGTACCTTCGACCTCATGCTCGTGATGTTGAACCTATGAACCCTATGTTTGTGATATTGTGTGTGATTGTTGGATCATGCATTCATGCACTCATAAGCATCTTTTGAAGAAATTTTATTTCAAGGGACTTGAAAGTTGACCATCTATGAATATCTCAGGTACTTTTTGACCATGGATTTTGGAAAAAGAAAGACCGAAAAATAAAGTTTCAAAGATCCCAAGATAGATGAGTTGATCAGTCTAATTCCCGAGATTGAGTGTTCTGCAGATTTTCTAAAGAAGTATGGATCCATCATCCCTCTCATGAAGCTTAGGATGAAGGAGAGTATTCTCTCGACCTTGGTCCAGTTCTATGATCTGATGTATCATTGCTTTAATTTCCCTGACTATCAGTTGATGCCTACACTAGAGGTGTATTCCTATCTGTTGGATTTACCTATTACCGACCGTGTTCCTTTTACTGGTTTGGAGGGTGAGCCAAAACCACACGAGATTGCTGCTTTGATCCATTTGGGGAAGTCTGAGGTTGAAGCCCATATGACTACTAAAGGAGGGATTATAGGATTACCAACTCAGTTCTTATTGGAGAAGGCTCGTTACTTTTCCGGGATAAAGAGTACATTCGCTTTTGAGGCCATCTTTGCTCTACTTGCTTACGGGTTGTTTTTATTTCCTAATGTGGACAAGTTTGTTGACATTAATACTATCAGGATCTTCATGATTGGAAAACCAGTTCCTACATTGTTGGGTGATGCTTATTACTCTATTCATCTTCAGAATTCTTATCATGTGGGGATGATTGTCTGTTGCACACCTCTGTTGTACCGGTGGTTTATTTCTCATTTGCCTCAGTATGATTCTTTCTGGGATGTCAGGAATGAACCCCGTTGGGCTCCTAAGATCATGGAACTTACTCACTCGAATATTGATTCGTATCATCGAGCTTATCAGGATGTAGAGATTGTTGATAGTGTGGTAGTTTCCCCAATGTACCTCTTCTTGGTACAAAGGGAGGAATTAACTACAACCATGTTCTTGCACGACGATAACTTGGTTATCCGATGAGGGATAAACCAAATAGTATTCATTTGAGTAGTTTCTTTTTGAAGGAGGGAGAAGACCATAAAGAAGATAGGAAGCAGATTGTGAAGGCCTGGCGTCACATTCACAGGAAGAGTAGGAAAGACTTGGGACCTAAGGGGGTTGTTTCTTTGGAGCCCTATCTTCAGTGGGTCCAAATGAGAGCTACTTAGTTGAAGATTCCGTGCTACTTAGTTGAAGATGCCGTATTTTCGGGAAACGCCTATGCCTGACTTGTTTGTGAAGACCACTCCTCCCTTATTGGATGATGTGGAAGAGCTACAACTTTCTTTGGTCAGGATGCAGCAGGAAAAGGATGCTTGGAAGAATAAGTGCCAATCTTTAGAGATTTCCTATAGAGCAGACTTGAAGGAGAAAGACGACTTGATTGAGATTCTTGAGAGTCGGGCTGTAGAGACCATAGAGAGGCAAGGGGATTTATTTTCTCCTAAGCCTCGGTCAGATGCTAGTTGCTCACTTCTTGATTTAGGTGATTGGAAGGAGGTTACTACCAGATATGCATAAGAAAGTCAGAGGTTGAAGGCTCATATTGCCAGGATTACAGGGAAGCTCCAGCGTATAGAGTGATCTCCATCAGCTTTACTCCTTAGGGTTTTAAACTTTATTTTCATCTTGTACTTAGGATTATTGAAACTTGTAATCCATTTTGAAGTTATTATAATAATTTTTTTTTCCAGTATTTCAAACTTGTTATTACTTTGATATTTTCAATGAGTCTATAAATCTTTAAGTCCCTAGAAATATTAATAATAAAAATAAATCATGTGAATATCATGCATTATATTGCACATATTTCTTGCATTTGTTATGCATATCCAGGTATCTTACCAAGCTTCTTTACTTTGTTCAGCAAGCTGTCTCACCACTACAACACTCGAGCTAATTTCAGAAGGAAGATGGACAACTTAGAACAAGAGAATCGCGAGCTGCGCGAGGAAGTTTCTGCTTTGAAGGCCGGTATGGCTAATCTCACTGCTCGGATGGAATCTCTGGTGGCTGCTCAGAATCAGCCACCGAGTGTTCAACCTCAACCAACAAGGGTTACTACTGAAGCTTCGACTGTTCCTGTGTCTGCTACTCCAACTGGTGTTCAGAATCGTATGCCTCAAGGTTATCCATTGGGAATTCTAGAGAACTGTGTGCCTGAAGGTTTCAATCTTGGTCCTCAAGATACTCTAGTTGTTCAGACTACTGTTACTCCCGCGCTTCCTGTGGTGCATGCTTCTCCTATTGCACCTCCGCCAGTAAATGTGGTCCCATTTGCTAATGATGATATTGTGATACGGTGGGAGAACTGACTATGAGTTTTGCGTTTGTTTTCGCAAATGTTTCGGTTGAGCAAGAGTCGCCACCGACTTTTTATTTTATCCTAAGGAAAGGTTTAAAAAGCACAGCAAAAACCTTTGAGATTTTTCTTGGGTTCGGGGAGTAGATTATAGAAAGGGAAGGTATTAGCACCCTTTCTATCCATGGTTATCCATGGGCTCTTAGGTACTTGCTTAGATCAACTTGCCTTGGTTTTCAATTGTTTGAAATGGTGCTTTGTGTGTGGCTTAAAAAAGATGCCTTGTCTAGGCTACCCTTGTAACAATTCTTTACTCGAATGTTTTACAAAAGGTGTTTGTCTTTTGGAAAAGATGTTCCAAGGTTTTTGAAAGTGTTTGTGAAGTGTGGTTTGAAAATAGGCAAGTGTTTTGTTTTGCAAGTTGACAAGTACTTAAGAGCTATCTACCCTAAAGTTCTCAAAGATTTTTGTTATGTTTTAATCCTTTTAACAATTTTGTTCCACCATTGCATTTGGTGGACAATCTTGTGTTAGGAGGTGAAAGGGACGGGCGCGGGTCATCGTTTAGACCATAATTGCAATAGTGCTAAGTATCTTTGGGCAATTTTTCTTTGAAAGGGACTTGATCATTTTAGGCAACTTTTCGAAAGCGTCATCGAGGGACTATGATCATTTGATTGTTTGTTTTTACCCAAAGATACCTAACATGCAATATGGCCCATTTATTTGAAGGCAACAAGTGGAATACCCTAGGGGTGCAAGTGTGATATGTGTTATCCATATTCATGCTTGATTATCTTGAAATTAGGTCAAACTATTTTTGTTCTTTTTATTTGCATACAAACCCTAGTTCTAGCATGGCATATTTATAAAGCAATAAAGTGCGAAATTTAAATTTCCTAAACTATTACAACACAATATGGGAAGGGGGTACAAATGTTCAAATGGGGGGATATTTAGACAAGGAATTTAAACCTAGCTATTACATCAATTTTGGAATATTTACAAAAATAATTAATTGCATAAATTAAATGAACAATAAAATAAAGATGCAAAATGCAAAAGGGGTTTTCATATGTATGGAAAAAGGATATTTTTTATGTCAAATGAATAAAAATAAAAAAAGTAATATTTTGGAATTTTTGTGTTTTAAGGGTAAAACCCTAATTTCATTAAATAAATATATTAACTATTTAATATGTATAATATTTAGTAATTATATACAAAAAAATAAAATACAATGAAGTATATTCATAAAAAGTATTTTTCATGTCAAATATTAATAAAATAAAATAAAAAATATATATTTTTTGTATTATTTACCTAAATATGCTAATATATATATAAATATCTTTATTATTTACTAAATAAATACTATATATATATAATAATAATATTTACTATTTATAAAAAAAATATTTTTGATACAAAATGTTTTCAAAAGAGAAAATGAAATAAAAATCAGAAATAAAATATATTTTCATTATTTTTTTCTAATTTTTTTCTAGATAATAGTATATATATATATATATATATATATATATATATATATATATATATATATATATTTATGTATAAATGTCCATATAAACAAATAAATGCCTAAAAATAGAAAAATGGTGTAAAAAATGTTTTTTTATGTTTTTAATATGATTATCAAAAATAAATAAATCAGAATAAAAAAAGAAAAGTCAAAAAATCAAGCAAATAAATAAAATGGGCTCAGGGGGTGCAAAACCAAAAATATGTGTAAAGAGAAATAAAACAAAAAGCCCAGCCCATGAAGCTTCTTCTTCAACCTTCAGACAAAAAGATGTCAAAAACGCGCGCCTGTGACCAAGTTCAAACATCTGGATTCTTTGACTTTTTGCACAAACTTCCAACATAAGAAATGTTAAGCATTGAATCACGATTCTAAATATGTAAAGAACTCATCCTAACTCTCAGAAATGAGAGAGAATTTTAACAATCCCAAATCATGACCTAACTTTTCTTCCATATTTAGACCTTAAATTCTCATAGCTCAGGCAAAATAAATGAAAAGTAAAAGCATGTACGGATTCAGGGGCATGAGTAGAACACTTCTTATTAACAAACTTAGAGTTAATGATGCCTAGACTAAGAGTTAGAAGTTCAAGAAGATACCTGTTCAGTTGAAGTTCTATCTGGCAATGGGGGAGCTTTCAGGGCAAGATGATGATCTGTATAGCTTGCCTGAAGTGTGGTGATGCTATTCCAATGCTTACTTTGCTTTGAAACACCTTGAATCGAGCTATGGACTTTCAACTGCAAAACAAGAAAGTGAAAATGGTGGAACTGGTTAGAGGAGTTACAGGTCGTGTTTTGTGTTTTGGTTAGCCTCAAATGATGCTAGGGAATGTGTTTGATGAGCTTTGAGCAAGAAAGCATGAAAGGGATGAGTTGTGGGATTCAATCTGCAGACCATGCCCTGTTTTTGCAGTTTGAGAGTGATTCTGGGAATGGGAGTGTTTGGGACCTTGTTTGCTCGTGTTCTAGCTTGGGTTTGATGATTAGAAAGTGTATACAATATTTGCTTAGGCTTGCTTATGCCCAGATCCAAGTTATGTTGTGTTATGCTAAGTTTCTTAACACTTAAGCAAACAAAGGCCACTTGAGTTTCTAGGCAGGTAGAGGCCCCCTAAACATGCTGCTAACCTTGTCTTGATCAGTGTGTTTTGCTCATAATCTTGTGCCAAAGTGATTTGATCTGTACTTGTGGATTTGCAACTTTGACATAAAGCTTGCTTTTGCAAAAATGGCTATTTCACTTTTTCCATAAATGGCTTAATTCAACATGTAATGCATAAAATCATGAAACAAGGCCTTAGCACAATGAACATGCATTAAATTATTGAGTGTTGGATGGTTTAGAGGCCTGTAATGTAGCACAAACCAAGCTGACTTGAAAATGGCATAAGTTATGAACATGTACATGACCAATTCAAAAGTGAGTTTTTGCCATATTGCAAAATTCGAATCTCTCAAGTTATGAGGTTGTTTGATGAGTTCTTGGACATCTTGAAAAGCTTGGAATGTGTACTACAATCCATATTTGAAGTGCAAATTGAAATTCCAAGTGGAAGTATATGGAAAATGGCCTTGAAGTTAGGTAGAAAACCTTACCAAAATAGGTTAAAATTTCACTAAGTTAAGAATGGTTTAGTACCCTTATTCCAAAAATTCTAACTTGAGATACAAGCCTCTTTTGGGAAAACTTTGTGAATCAAAGTTGTAGATTATGCAACAAGCTACAACTTTCATGTTTTGACTTTTGCTTGAATCCAAATGAATCTTGGTGAGAAAGTGAGGCAAAGTTGGGGAAAAATTAGGGTTTTTCATAACTTAGAAAAATTCTAAGTTATGAAAAATTCTCATTTCTAACCCTAATTTGCATTTTTTGATTTCTTGGGGAACAAGTTTCATGATTTGGCATGTTTTGATGAAAAATTAATCTTGACTCTTGATTTTGACCAAAAAGTCAAAGTTTGACTTTTCAGTATACAATCAAAATTGATCAATTGACTGGGAAATTCAACTGTCAATCTTGTGCATTTGGGATCTTTTGAACTTGTTGAGCATGTCAAGATAATTCCATGGGGTCCTTGAGTCCATATGTGAGCTTGGTTTGCCATTGGCTAGGTCAAACAGTCAAAAATTGCCTTTGTGCAGTCAAAACCCTAAAAATGACCATTTTGCCCTTTTGGTGATCTGATCAAATTTCTTGTGGAGTTGTGATCCAAACTTGATCCGATGGTCTATATGAGTTCATAATGTTGATGTGGGTCAATTTTCATGAGATTTGACTGTCAATTGGCGACAGTTGACTTTTTCCCCAATACAGCTGATTTCTAGGTCAACTGTCAATTGACTGGGCAAAACTTGGAATCAAGACTTGAAACATGGTATGGATAAACTTGGGAGTCCAACATGAGGCATGAAAGTCATCTTAGGCATTTTAGGCCAAAACATCTTTGTGCAATCACAAACCGTAATTTGGGTCAACAATGCAAGGAGAAGTCTTGAGCAGGTGAAACCCTAACTGGATCTTAAGCTTCAAGGGCTTTGTGATGAGAAATCATTGAGAGATGGGAGGGCAAATTTTGGGGTACAACAGTTGCCCCTGTTCAATCTTCTTGAGTCCGAAGAGTTAGATTGGCAAGTTTGCCTTTCGTGACTCGAGGGTAAAAGGAGATTGGACACTAGAGTGCCCTTAAATTTGCACTCGTTAAAGCAAAGGATGCGGGAATGGGCTTAGAGATGCCATTTGGAGATGGGCTTAATGATGCCATCATGAGGAGTAACAGGAACTTGTCGGGGATGGGCTTAAAGATGCCATCTGGAATGAGTATCAGAAAGGTGTCCATGTTTTGGACCATCTCTGAACTTAGGGTCTGAATAAGCAATAGATTGACATCCGTTGTTGGGAGGAATCCGTAAGCTATTTTCAAAAAACTTGAGAAGAAACTGAACAAGTGATAGGTTAACATCCGTTACTTGGAGAACCCGTGAACTGTTTTCAGAAATCTTGAAGTTGAATAAGCAATAGAGCAGCATCTGTTGTTGGGAAGCGTCCGTAAACTGTTTTCAAAAGTTGCATCTGAACAAGTGATAGATTAACATCCGTTGTTGGGAAGAATCCATAAACTGTTTTCAGAAGTCTTGAGAAGAAACTGAACAAGTGATAGGTTAACATCCGTTACTTGGAGAACCCGTGAACTGTTTTCAGAAATCTTGGAGTTGAACAAGCAATAGAGCAACATCCGTTGTTGGGAAGCGTCCGTAAACTGTTTTCAAAAGTTGCATCTGAACAAGTGATAGATTAACATCCGTTGTTGGGAAGAATCCATAAACTGTTTTCAGAAGTCTTGAGAAGAAACTGAACAAGTGATAGGTTAACATCCGTTATTTGGAGAACCCGTGAACTGTTTTCAGAAATCTTGGAGTTGAACAAGCAATAGAGCAACATCTGTTGTTGGGAAGCGTCCGTAAACTGTTTTCAAAAGTTGCATCTGAACAAGTGATAGATTAACATCCGTTGTTGGGAAGAATCCATAAACTGTTTTCAGAAGTCTTGAGAAGAAACTGAACAAGTGATAGGTTAACATCCGTTACTTGGAGAACCCGTGAACTGTTTTCAGAAGTCTTGAAGTTGAATAAGCAATAGATCAGCATCCGTTGTTGGGAAGCGTCCGTAAACTGTTTTCAAAAGTTGCATCTGAACAAGTGATAGATTAACATCCGTTGTTGGGAAGAATCCGTAAACTGTTTTCAGAAGTCTTGAGAAGGAACCGGTGTAGGGCTTCCTGATGATGAGCTCGTGTAAAACTGCATCTAGATGAATCTGGAATAAGCATCAAAATATTGCCATGTCTGGGTCATATCTGAACTATTGCTGGAAAGAATCTTGGAAGATAATGATTTTAGTCTTTCGACTGATTTTACCTGAAAAGGTAAAAAGTTAATTATATGCAATGTCATGATGCATGATATAATGTATGTTATGTGATATGAATGTAAATGGATGCGCATGTAAGTTGGAGAGCTGTCTTGCAAAAGATAGATGAATCCGAGATGGCTGAAGATGACAGTATCTTGACTGCTGCCGGGAAGAATAATTCCTGGTCGTTGCTGGAGAAAAAGGAGCTTGGGTTGTATACCAATCTTCTGGGGAATTCATGATGACTTCTACTAGGGGGTTCCAATCTAATAGACTCACGCTGGGGATGTAAGACTGAGAATCTTCCATTTGGTGGGAAGTATCTCTGGCGACTTCACTGGGGAACTCAAGATTTGCCCTCCTCAAAACTCTGTGGGGAGAAGGTTCACTAGTCTGGCTTCGCTGGGGAGTGATAATTTTGAGGCCTTAGATCGGCTGGGGATACTGAAACTTAAACTCTGAGGGGAATTGAATTCCGGAGGATCCTCTGGCTGGGGGATTGTAAAGATAAGTTACGCTGGGGAACTCTGATGAACTCTGCTGGAGGTAGGAAGAATTTTGGCGAGTGCGATCTTCCGTGGCAGTTAGCTGAGGATAACCCAGTTATAAGTCCTGGTGAGGAATAACTTTGAATAAAACTCGGGAGAGACGTCCGTACTCTGCAGGGGATAAGCTTCCAGAATCTACTGGGGATAAGCTTCAAGACTTGCTGGGGGATATGGATTCCAAATCTCCGGGGGGTTTCCTTTGAAAGGGTATCAAGATATCCAACTGTATCTTCAACTTATCAGTAATCCTCTTTCTTGATTCGTAAGGAAATGATTATATTCAAATGCATATTCCTATTTAACAAAACATTTGACGTTTCTCAAAATAAAACAAATAGTGCAAGAGAAAAGAAAGGGGAATGACACAAATTTATGGGAAAAGTATTTGTATTGACTTCTTATGAGTATATTTGTACAAAGGAGACAATCATCCTAGTAAGAGGAGTTTGTCGTAAATATTGAAAGATTTATACAAAATAAAGATGGCTATGTGAAATAATTCCATGGGATTCCATTCTGCTATAGCTTTCACAACTCTGAATATCTGTCCATTCAATGCTTCGTTTGCCGATGACTGGATTGATCAGAAGCCTGGAACTGGTTGATGAAGAGTTTGTCTTTGAAGTGATCCGACGAGACATAGTCATACGCTTTAATTCCCTAACTTTTTCCTGAATCGCCCTTTCGAGTTTTCGATCCACCGGGAAACCCCTTTTTGCCCAAGCCGCCCTTTCGGATTTTCGACTTGTCGGGTGTACAGATTTTTTTTGATTTTATCCCTAATTTTTGTCTGAACTGCCCTTTCAGGTTTTCGGTTCACCGGGATGCCCATTTTTGCCCAAGCCGCCCTTTCGGGTTTTCAACTTGTCGGGTTATTTTATGCGTAGTATCTTTTGACTATGTCTACGTTCGCAGGGTGTGGAAAATCGTCGCCGTCCATGGTGGTCAGAATCGTTGCACCACCAGAAAATATACTCTTGATCACAAATGGTCCTTCATATGTAGGAGTCCATTTGCCCCTGGGATCACTTTGCGGCAAGATAATCCGCTTGATTACGAGATCTCCGACTTGATACACTTGACGTCTGACTTTCTTATTGAAGGCCTTGATCATCCGTTTTTGATACGTCTGACCATGGCAGATAGCAGCGAGTCGCTTCTCGTCGATCAGGTTGAGTTGATCAAGTCGGGTCTGCATCCAATCATCTTCATTCAAACCTGCATCCTTCATAATCCTTAGTGAAGGAATCTGAACTTCCATAGGCAGGACAACTTCCATGCCATATACCAAAGAAAATGGTGTTGCCCCGGTTGAAGTACGCGCCGTCGTACGGTATCCATGCAGAGCAAACGGTAACATCTCATGCCAGTCTTTGTAAGTGACTGTCATTTTCTGAATGATCTTCTTAATGTTTTTGTTCGCAGCTTCAACAACACCGTTTATCTTCGGCCGATAGGGAGATGAATTGTGATGATAAATCTTGAACTGTTCGCACAATGCGGTGATCATCGTGTTATTCAGATTTGTACCGTTGTCTGTGATGATCCTGTCTGGAACACCATACCGACATATGAGATTTTGCTTGATAAAGCGGGCAACCACATTTTTAGTAACAGAGGCGAAGGAAGCTGCTTCGACCCACTTGGTGAAGTAGTCAATGCCAACCAGGATGAAGCGATGTCCATTGGAAGCCGTTGGCTTGATCTCTCCAATCATGTCAATGCCCCACATTGCAAATGGCCAAGGAGCAGTCAAAACGTTGAGAGGAACCGGAGGGATATGAACTTTATCAGCGTAGACTTGGCATTTGTGGCAAGTACGGGAATGTTGATGGCAGTCAGCTTCCATGGTAGACCAATAATAGCCTGCCCTTAGGATCTTCTTAGCCATTGTATGCCCGCTCAAGTGAGTGCCAAATGTGCCGCTGTGTATATCGGTCATAATCAACTCTGCTTCAGCTTTGTCTACGCATCGGAGTAATACACAATCATGGCTTCGTTTGTAAAGGATGTCGTTGCTCAGGAAGAATTTAGCAGCGAATTTCCTTAAGAACTTCTTGTCATTTACGGAAGCTCTTTCGGGATAATCTCTAGTCTCGAGATACCTTTTGATTTCATGGAACCAAGGTTGTTCCACTACTTCTTCGGTATTAATCTCGTGACAATGCGCAGGTTCATCCATTCGCTCGATGGTGATTTGGGGAGCCTCGTTATCCCAGTTGAGTTTAAACATGGAAGACATCGTAGCCAGAGCATCTGCTAGCTGATTCTCTTCTCGCGGGAAATGCTCGAAGGTAATTTGCTCAAAATGAGGCAACAATGTCAGGACATGTTCTTTGTATGGGATAAGATTAGAATGCTTGGTATCCCACTCTCCTTTGATTTGACTGATAACCAAAGCCGAGTCCCCAAATACGATCAAAGATTTGATCCCCAAGTCTATAGCAGCCTTGAGACCAAAGATGCAAGCTTCATACTCAGCCATGTTGTTTGTGCAGCTGAAGCAAAGTCGGGCCGTGAAAGGTGTGTGACAACCTTCCGGGGAGATGAGTACCGCACCGATACCGTTTCCAAGTGCATTTGAAGCACCATCAAAGTACAGGGTCCATCGGGATCCCTTTTCGGGTCTGTCATACGGTCCGTTACCTTCAATGTTGTCCAAATTCATGATGTCCTCGTCTGGGAAGTCAAATCTCATGGGTTGATAATCTTCGATAGCCTGATGAGCCAGATGGTCAGCTAGTACACTCCCTTTTATAGCTTTTTGAGTGGTGTACTGGATGTCATACTCAGTCAGGATCATCTGCCATCTGGCTATTCTTCCAGATAAAGCAGGCTTTTCGAAGATGTACTTGATAGGATCCATTTTGGAAATCAACAAGGTGGTATGAGTCAACATATACTGTCTTAGTCGGCGAGCAGCCCATACCAAAGCGCAGCAAGTTTTCTCGAGCAGTGAGTAGCGAGTCTCACAGTCGGTAAACTTTTTGCTAAGGTAATAAATAGCATGCTCTTTTTGACCAGACTCGTCATGCTGGCCCAAAACACACCCCATTGAGTTATCCAAGACGGTCAGATACATGATCAATGGTCTTCCTTCGACGGGTGGCATCAGAATAGGAGGTTATAGCAAATACTCCTTGATTTTATCAAAAGCAGCTTGGCAATCGTCGTTCCATTCGACTACCTGATCTTTCTTCAAGAGTTTGAAAATTGGCTCACATGTAGAAGTCAGATGAGAGATGAATCTGGCAATATAGTTCAAGCGCCCCAAGAACCCTCTAACCTCCCTTTCAGTACGGAGAGCAGGCATCTCTTGTATTGCTTTCACTTTTGTTGGATCGACTTCAATGCCTTTGTTGCTTACAATAAATCCCAGAAGTTTACCAGACCTAACTCCAAAAGTGCACTTACTTGGATTCAGCCTGAGTTTGTATTCTTTCAATCTGGAAAACAACTTCTCCAGATGTTCAAGGTGCTCTTCCTCTGTTTGTGACCGAGCTATCATATTGTCTACGTAAACTTCAATCTCATGATGTATCATATCATGAAATAAAGCTACCATGGCGCGTTGATAAGTTGCCCCTGCGTTCTTCAGCCCGAACGGCATCACCTTGTAACAGAAAGTGCCCCATTGTGTGACAAAAGTTGTTTTCTCCATATCCTCGGGGGCCATTTTGATTTGATTGTAGCCCGAGAATCCATCCATGAAGGAAAACACTTTGTGCTGAGCTGTATTGTCGATCAAAATGTCAATGTGTGGAAGTGGAAAATCATCTTTGGGGCTGGCCCTATTCAAATCCCGGTAGTCCACACACATCCTGACTTTGCCATCTTTCTTAGGTACTGGCACAATGTTAGCGACCCATTAAGGATAGGACGTAACAGCCAGAAAGCCAACGTCGAATTGCTTCATTACTTCTGCCTTGATCTTTTCAGACATGTCAGGCCTCATTCGGCGGACTTTTTGCTTGATCGGTGGACAATCCTCTCTTGTGGGGAGACGGTGAACCACGATGTCTGTGTCTAAACCCGACATGTCTTCATAAGACCAAGCGAAGATTTCAACATACTCATTCAACAACTGTATCAAGCGTCCCTTGACACTTGATTCCAGATTGGCACCCACTTGCACCTCCTTCCGGTCTTCCTCGGTCCCTAAGTTAACAGTTTCCAATGACTCTTCGTGCGGTAAGATGGCCCTTTCCTCTTGTTGTAAAAGTCTGGCTAGTTCCCCTGGTACTTCACAACCTTCGTCATCTTCATACTCGGCTTGATTGACCAGATCTTCAGAGTTATTGAAGGATATAGCAGAATAGTCACCCATGGAATCCGGAGTGGATGGGTACCTGCATTGGTGAGTGTGGGTGTGTGTAAGGGATAGCCATCCTTAAACAAAAAAAATGCAAAAGGAAATAAAATGAACACAGCAGTTTATCAGATGAAAAACGTCCAATGAATCATTAAACATGGCATATGGATATGAAAAATAATCAAAACCCTTACAAATGGACCTACATGCCCCGGGCAAGGCATAAGGTGAAAAAGATAATGTACGGATTGTTTGAAAGTAAATATTACAGACCAAAAAGGAAATGTTTAACAGATAAATTACTGATGAATAAAAGTGATGGGGACAAAGTCTTTTGCCTCCCAGTTGCTCAATCCTCCTTTGAAAGTTGGATAAATCCACTCTTCGATGTTGCTCTCTTTGTCTTCATCCTCCAAAGCGTTGATTCCGTAGGGAGAAATTTTGACTGGCGCTCTTTCAATCTTCGCACGGCGCATAACTTTCTGGCCTGCGGTAGTGAACCCTAATCCAAATTTGTCGGTCTTATGTGGAATATCAGGAAACTGCCCCCATGCTGAATTCTTCCCCTCCTTTATTGCGGCTCTTGCGTCTTCCAGAGATGCCATCCTGGCCATCTGCCTTGGTGTCTCAGCTGCCAACTTTGCTACTGCTATTTCAGGAAGGACTTCTTCGAAATGCTGAAAAGGTGTTTCAATGAACTCCCCTTCTACCTCCACGTACCGGAAAGAATTCAAGTGGCTAATCATGTACTCCTCTTCGCCATGTACAGTAATGATCTTTCCCTTGACAGGATACTTCAACATCTGATGCAAGGAGGAGGCGACTGCCCCAGCATGGTGTATCCAAGGCCTACCCAGCAAGCAAGAGTATGACAGACGGATGTCCATCACATAGAAAGTAGATTTAAATACCTCAGTGCCTATCTTGACGGGAATTTCAACCTCTCCATGGACCATTCTCTTTGAACCATCGAAAGCTCTGACAACAACATCACTCGGCTTCAACTCCAACCCTTCACAATCTAGTCGGTCCAAGGCCTTCTTAGGCAATACATTCAGCGACGAACTAGTGTCGACCAAGACATGTGCGAGAGTGGTTCCTCGACACTCGACTGAAATGTGCAAAGCATCGTTGTGATTTCTACCTTTAGGAGTTAAGTCGGCATCGGAGAACCCTAATCCATTGTCCGCAGTAAGGCTAGCCACGCAATTCTGAAATTGATCCGCAGAGGTTTCCTGGGGCACATGGGCCGCCTTCAGGAATTTTATCAGAGCTTTAGCGTGCGCTTCCGAGCAAAGTAGTAGTGCCAGCATGGAGATCTTTGAGGGGGTTTGCCCCAGCTGTTCTACCACATCGTAATCACTCCTTTTGATTATCCTCAAAATCTCATCCATTTCCTTCTTGGAGGTTTCCGGGATGACCAAGGGCTGAGCCCTCGTCCTGACGAGCTCATCTTGGATTCCCTTACCTTTATCAGCAGCGGTAGGAGAGACAGTACTAGGAACAACAACATCCTCAATCAAAGGGGTTCTAGCAGAGAGTTTTATTGGCGCAGGGACGACCTTGTCAGTTGATGAGGGTCCAAAGATTGCTCTTGGAGGGGCAATCTCTGGAGAAAATATTCTCCCGCTCCTGGTGATTTTACTCGTGCCGGCAATGTTACCAATGCTGGCTTCTTCATCATCCGAACTTTCTTCAGTTATTTCGATTTGTTTAATACCATGATAGTAGACGTCACCGCCATAGTTCCATGGTATTGACTTCTCCGAAACATAGGGAACAGGCCCTGGCATTGTTATCTTCAAAGGAACAGATTTCGTAGCTGGTGTAATCTTAATAGGCTTTTTGACGGCCTTGGAAAGATTGACGTGAATGGTTATGATTGAGACATCTTTAGTATGAACTGGAACAACAGAAACTTTTTCAAACAAAATTTGTCGACTATCCATAAGGCCTTGGATGCCTTTCTTCAGTAATGGACAATCAAACGGCAGAGAGTAACAACAATAGCAGTCTTCTTTACATCCCGGGAAGATCCCGGCCCTTAACAAATTCAACTTAATGGTTAACAATGGAGTTATCAGATCATTAACATCGGCAACATACAAATCTTCTTCAATGGCATTGACATTTCGGCCGTGCTTCGGCATGGGTGCAGATATCACATTAGGCTTCTCCGGAGCGTCAAACTCCACCTCCTTCGCCTCTATCAGGTCTTGGATTTTATGCTTGAGTGCCCAACAATCATTGGTGTCGTGCCCAACACTGTCTGAATGGTAGGCACATTTAGCATTAGGATGATAATGCGGAGAGGACGTATTCACATTCTTTGGTTCCTCTTTGATGGTGGCGAGATTCAACTTCAACAGATGGGGAAGCACTTGCGCTGGAGTCATATTAATGCGGGTGAACTGCCGTTGTGGCCGTTCCACCCGTTGTTGATTTGGTCTGGACTGGTTATAGCGAGGCTGCTCACTTGAAGTGTTTTGAATCATTACGGCCCCTATGGTCGGCCGGCGCTCAGTCTTCCCTGCTCTTCTCTGAGAATACACCACGACTGTTTCCTTCTTAAAAGGCTTCTTCTCAACACTTACAGCAACACCCTTCTGAATCTTTCCTGACTTGATGCCAGCTTCTATTCTTTCGCCTGTTAAGATCAAATCGGTAAACCCTGCGGAAGAGTTACCAATTAGATGATTGAAAAATGGCCCAGATAGGGTCCCTAGAAACATATCAACAAGCTCAAGGTCGGTTAAAGGAGGCTGCACCCTGCCAGCCAAATCCCTCCATTTTTGTGCATATTCTTTGAATCCTTCGCCTGTTCCTAGTGACATACCCTGAAGTTGGGTACGAGTAGGAGCAAGGTCAGAATTGTATTGGTATTGTTTGTAGAAAGCGGTGGCCAAATCTTCCCAATTTCGGACGCTGGTTCCCTCTAGCTGATAAAACCACTCCAATTGAGCTCCAGAAAGGCTGTCTTGAAAGAAATGAATCCAAAGATTTTTATCTTCCGTATAGGGTTGGATCTTTCTCACGTAGGACCTGAGATGCATTTTGGGACAGGACAGCCCATCATACCTCACAAACACTGGCACTTTGAATTTTGGGGGAATCACAATCCCGGCGACCAAACCCAAGTCTTCAAAATCCAAACCTGGTACCCTTTGTAGCTCCATGGCGGCCAACCTGTCTTCTAGCCCTTTGTATTTATCATCAGCTGGAGGGTATTGCTGATCAGAATAATCTTCATCCTCTTCGACCTCTTCTTCTTCCGCATCAGACTCAGAAGGTACCGCAGCTCCACCTCCTTTGCTGGTTCCTTCATCAGAAGTAGGAGGAAATTCAAGCACTCTCTGAGCTTCTCCGTCAAATCTTCTCCCTAAAGTAGCCACCCCGAGTCTCTTTTTCTTCTTTTTCACTAGGTCTTTGTTCCCCAATTGGGTCTTGATATCCTCCTGACCCTTAGCCAAGGTCATCAGGAGTTGCTGGAACTGTGCATTCTGAGCTTGTAGGTCTTTGACTGTTTGCTCGAGATCCATCCTACTGAAATAAACAGAAGACAGATAAGGAAACCTGGAGTGAGACCTGCTTATGCACATGATGAATGACATGCTTATGTATGCAATGCATTCAAGGATTTAGAACATTCAAAATTGTTGCAGACAAAGAAGAACGCACGTCATATTAATAAGAAGAAATTTGTTAGTACATAAATGCCCCATGGGCCAAATATTACAAAACAACTTCTCAAGGCAAAAAGACATTGCGTATCCTCTTTGGTGCGATGTAGGTGTTGAGGGCCTCTTGCTCATGGAGTCGGCGGGTAAGCTCTAGAACCTTCTTCTCACTGGTGTAGAAGCTAGCTTCAAAAGTGTTCCGTTCCTCCTTGAGCTGAATCCAACTTTTCTGCATTTCCTCCCACGATGTAGGCATGTCAGGATGTAGGATGGTGTAGGGAACCTCTCCTTCCTTAACAGGCTCTTTAATCACAGGGAGAACATGAGGATAAGGCATCATCAGACTTTGGGCTCGGGCTCGTACCCACTTGAGATAAGGCTCAAGAGGGATGGAGTTCTTGTGTCCCAGAGTCTTGCTATCAACCTTGTTGGGTCTTCCCCAAGCTCTGATGAATCTTTGGCGAAGTCCTTGTGCATCGTTTTCGAAGTCAAAAACTAGGTCAGGAATCAACATATCATGAGGGCCATCCCTCCGTGCATATCCAAATTGCCTCAAATCTAGGCAAGGGTTGTAGGTGATACCTCCTCTGATTCCAAGTAAAGGAACATTAGGAAACTCTTCACAATGATCGACGATGATGACATTTTCTCTGGACCAAGAACACCAATGTACATCAGAGTGAGTAAGAGTCATCAACCGTTGGGACCACCTTGAGCCTTGGTCATTCTTCAAGACAGATTGTGGACGGTGCGAAATAAACCACCTTGCAAGGAGAGGAGTACAACACATGAGAACACCCCTCTTTCTCATTGTTCGTGTGTAAAATGAGTGAAGAATGTCCCCAAGCAATGTTGGTATTGGATTTCTGGACAAGAAGATTTTGACGGCGTTGACATCTACCAATTGGTCAGAATTTGGGAACAAGACCAACCCATAGATAAGGAGTGCCACCATTTCTTCAAAGGCTTGTAGGTCCAATGAATTCCAACACTCTTGTGCCTTCTCAAACAAGAATTTTGCTAAGAATCCTTTGACGCCGCTTCTGGTTTCCCAATGCCCCTTGATGTCGGATGGTTGTAGATGTAATGCTCGAGCAACATCTTCCGGCTTTGGTTCCTTTTCTGTACCGTTGAAGGGTAGTTGATTAAGGATAGGAATTCTCAGGAGTTGAGAAAAATCCTCCAAAGTGGGTACCAACTGATAATCAGGGAAAGTGAAGCAGTGGTGAAGAGGGTCAAAGAACTGGAATAGCACTTTCATCATGTCTTCTTCAATGTTGGTGTTGACTAGGCTGAGCAGTCTACCATGTCTTTCACTGAAGGATGAGCTTTCTGGAATTCTTGAGGTGAGCTCCTTGAGTTGAGGAGAGATTCTCACAAGGTTGACTTGAATGGTGTTTCTGCGAGGAATTTCCATGACCTACAAAACAAGAACAAAGATGAAGATCCAAACCCTTGAAATGGTTAGTGAATGCATATGATGCTTTATGATGTTTATGATGTATGCACAAACATATGTACAAGCAAATCACACCAAACCCTAGTTTCAGGCTTGCATGGGGTTTCATAGGTAAGTACCCTCTTGAGTGTAGTTGGCTTAAAAACCTGTCCTATAAATAGTAACCGGGTTCTAAGGAGCTCAATATCACGGGATTGTTTTCATTGTTCATTGTTTTGGTTTAGCCA
Source organism: Vicia faba (assembly GCA_948472305.1). NCBI lineage: Eukaryota > Viridiplantae > Streptophyta > Magnoliopsida > Fabales > Fabaceae > Vicia > Vicia faba. The sequence continues at coordinate 92,217,754 of OX451738.1, forward strand.
CTTAACTAGCGACCAAAATATTCCAAGAAAACAACCCTCAATGAGTGTAGTATCGAGTATCTACCAACTTCGGACTGCACCAAAGCCGGTCATCTCACTACTCCTAATAAAAGGCCAAGATGGTCAGGTAAGGTTCTAGGTCATTAGTGCTTAGTGACATCACTCAGCGGCCCCGTACTCTCCTTGATTGAACTCAATGGTTACCGGTACTCACAAATATGTCGCACTAATATAGCTATTGCTTTGACCGTGTCGGTATACCCCGCACAGTTTCCACAACGTATTGCTATCTATGAAATGTTTCCCAAAATCCGGGTGTAGGATTGCAAACCCAAACAATAGAGCCAAGATATAAAGCAATCAATTCAAACAATTAGTCATGCAAGAGGGTGATCTAAGCCCTAAGGTTACTCCACTTTTAAATTTATCCCCAGCAGAGTCGCCAGTTCTGTGATACGGTGGGAGAACTGACTATGAGTTTTGCGTTTGTTTTCGCAAATGTTTCGGTTGAGCAAGAGTCGCCACCGACTTTTTATTTTATCCTAAGGAAAGGTTTAAAAAGCACAGCAAAAACCTTTGAGATTTTTCTTGGGTTCGGGGAGTAGATTATAGAAAGGGAAGGTATTAGCACCCTTTCTATCCATGGTTATCCATGGGCTCTTAGGTACTTGCTTAGATCAACTTGCCTTGGTTTTCAATTGTTTGAAATGGTGCTTTGTGTGTGGCTTAAAAAAGATGCCTTGTCTAGGCCACCCTTGTAACAATTCTTTACTCGAATGTTTTACAAAAGGTGTTTGTCTTTTTGAAAAGATGTTCCAAGGTTTTTGAAAGTTTGTTTTGAAAGTGTTTGTGAAGTGTGGTTTGAAAATAGGCAAGTGTTTTGTTTTGCAAGTTGACAAGTACTTAAGAGCTATCTACCCTAAAGTTCTCAAAGATTTTTGTTATGTTTTAATCCTTTTAACAATTTTGTTCCACCATTGCATTTGGTGGACAATCTTGTGTTAGGAGGTGAAAGGGACGGGCGCGGGTCATCGTTTAGACCATAATTGCAATAGTGCTAAGTATCTTTGGGCAATTTTTCTTTGAAAGGGACTTGATCATTTTAGGCAACTTTTCGAAAGCGTCATCGAGGGACTATGATCATTTGATTGTTTGTTTTTACCCAAAGATACCTAACATGCAATATGGCCCATTTATTTGAAGGCAACAAGTGGAATACCCTAGGCGTGCAAGTGTGATATGTGTTGTCCATATTCATGCTTGATTATCTTGAAATTAGGTCAAACTATTTTTGTTCTTTTTATTTGCATACAAACCCTAGTTCTAGCATGGCATATTTAGAAAGCAATAAAGTGCGAAATTTAAATTTCCTAAACTATTACAACACAATATGGGAAGGGGGGTACAAATGTTCAAATGGGGGGATATTTAGACAAGGAATTTAAACCTAGCTATTACATCAATTTTGGAATATTTACAAAAATAATTAATTGCATAAATTAAATGAACAATAAAATAAAGATGCAAAATGCAAAAGGGGTTTTCATATGTATGGAAAAATGATATTTTTTATGTCAAATGAATAAAAATAAAAAAAGTAATATTTTGGAATTTTTGTGTTTTAAGGGTAAAACCCTAATTTCATTAAATAAATATATTAACTATTTAATATGTATAATATTTAGTAATTATATACAAAAAAATAAAATACAATGAAGTATATTCATAAAAAGTATTTTTCATGTCAAATATTAATAAAATAAAATAAAAATATATTTTTTGTATTATTTACCTAAATATGCTAATATATATAAATATCTTTATTATTTACTAAATAAATACTATATATATATAATAATAATATTTACCATTTATAAAAAAAATATTTTTGATACAAAATGTTTTCAAAAGAGAAAATGAAATAAAAATCAGAAATAAAATATATTTTCATTATTTTTTTCTAATTTTTTTCTAAATAATAGTATATATATATATTTATGTATAAATGTCCATATAAACATATAAATGCCTAAAAATAGAAAAATGGTGTAAAAAATGTTTTTTTTATGTTTTTAATATGATTATCAAAAATAAATAAATTAGAATAAAAAAAGAAAAGTCAAAAAATCAAGCAAATAAATAAAATGGGCTCAGGGGGTGCAAAACCAAAAATATGGTGTGAAGAGAAATAACACAAAAAGCCCAGCCCATGAAGCTTCTTCTTCAACCTTCAGACAAAAAGATGTCAAAAACGCGCGCCTGTGACCAAGTTCAAACATCTGGATTCTTTGACTTTTTGCACAAACTTCCAACATAAGAAATGTTAAGCATTGAATCACGATTCTAAATATGTAAAGAACTCATCCTAACTCTCAGAAATGAGAGAGAATTTTAACAATCCCAAATCATGACCTAACTTTTCTTCCATATTTAGACCTTAAATTCTCATAGCTCAGGCAAAATAAATGAAAAGTAAAAGCATGTACAAATTCAGGGGCATGAGTAGAACACTTGTTATTCACAAACTTAGAGCTAATGATGCCTAGACTAAGAGTTAGAAGTTCAAGAAGATACCTGTTCAGTTGAAGTTCTATCTGGCAATGGGGGAGCTTTCAGGGCAAGATGATGATCTGTATAGATTGCCTGAAGTGTGGTGATGCTATTCCAATGCTTACTTTGCTTTGAAACACCTTGAATCGAGCTATGGACTTTCAACTGCAAAACAAGAAAGTGAAAATGGTGGAACTGGTTAGAAGAGTTACAGGTCGTGTTTTGTGTTTTGGTTAGCCTCAAATGATGCTAGGGAATGTGTTTGATGAGCTTTGAGCAAGAAAGCATGAAAGGGATGAGTTGTGGGATTCAATCTGCAGACCCTGCCCTGTTTTTGCAGTTTGAGATTGATTCTGGGAATGGGAGTGTTTGGGACCTTGTTTGCTCGTGTTCTAGCTTGGGTTTGATGATTAGAAAGTGTATACAATATTTGCTTAGGCTTGCTTATGCCCAGATCCAAGTTATGTTGTGTTATGCTAAGTTTCTTAACACTTAAGCAAACAAAGGCCACTTGAGTTTCTAGGCAGGTAGAGGCCCCCTAAACATGCTGCTAACCTTGTCTTGATCAGTGTGTTTTGCTCATAATCTTGTGCCAAAGTGATTTGATCTGTACTTGTTTATTTGCAACTTTGACATAAAGCTTGCTTTTGCAAAAATGGCTATTTCACTTTTTCCATAAATGGATTAATTCAACATGTAATGCATAAACTAATGAAACAAGGCCTTAGCACAATGAACATGCATTAAATTATTGAGTGTTGAATGGTTTAGAGGCCTATAATGTAGCACAAACCAAGCTGACTTGAAAATGGCATAAGTTATGAACATGTACATGACCAATTCAAAAGTGAGTTTTTGCCATATTGAAAAATTCGAATCTCTCAAGTTATGAGGTTGTTTGATGAGTTCTTGGACATCTTCGAAAGCTTGGAATGTGTACTACAATCCATCTTTGAAGTGCAAATTGAAATTCCAAGTGGAAGTATATGGAAAATGGCCTTGAAGTTAGGTAGAAAACCTTGCCAAAATAGGTTAAAATTTCACTAAGTTAAGAATGGTTTAGTACCCTTATTCCAAAAATTTTAACTTGAGATACAAGCCTCTTTTGGGAAAACTTTGTGAATCAAAGTTGTAGATTATGCAACAAGCTACAACTTTCATGTTTTGACTTTTGCTTGAATCCAAATGAATCTTGGTGAGAAAGTGAGGCAAAGTTGGGGAAAAATTAGGGTTTTTCATAACTTAGAAAAATTCTAAGTTATGAAAAATTCTCATTTCTAACCCTAATTTGCATTTTTTGATTTCTTGGGGAACAAGTTTCATGATTTGGCATGTTTTGATGAAAAATTAATCTTGACTCTTGATTTTGACCAAAAAGTCAAAGTTTGACTTTTCAGTATACAATCAAAATTGATCAATTGACTGGGAAATTCAACTGTCAATCTTGTGCATTTGGGATCTTTTGAACTTGTTGAGCATGTCAAGATAATTCCATGGGGTCCTTGAGTCCATATGTGAGCTTGGTTTGCCATTGGCTAGGTCAAACAGTCAAAAATTGCCTTTGTGCAGTCAAAACCCTAAAAATGACCATTTTGCCCTTTTGGTGATCTGATCAAATTTCTTGTGGAGTTTTGATCCAAACTTGATCAGATGGTCTATATGAGTTCATAATGTTGATGTGGGTCAATTTTCATGAGATTTGACTGTCAATTGGCCACAGTTGACTTTTTCCCCAATACAGTTGATTTCTAGGTCAACTGTCCAATTGACTGGGCAAAACATGGAATCAAGACTTGAAACTTGGTATGGATAAACTTGGGAGTCCAACATGAGGCATGAAAGTCATCTTAGGCATTTTAGGACAAAACATCTTTGTGCAATCACAAACCCTAATTTGGGTCAACAGTGCAAGGAGAAGTCTTGAGCAGGTGAAACCCTAACTGGATCTTAAGCTTCAAGGGCTTTGTGATGAGAAATCATTGAGAGATGGGAGGGAAAATTTTGGGGTACAACAGATATGTATCGTCCTTTTCTTCCACCAAGTGAAGACTTGGATCTCTATGATAGAATGAATGATTTTCAAGGGAAGTTTGATAAGATGCAGAGGGAGATGAAGGCCCTCAGGGGAAAGGAATTGTTCAAACAAAATGTGAATGATTTATGCTTGGTCCCAAATGTCAAGATACCTGCGAAGTTTAAAGTCCCGGAATTCGAGAAGTACAAGGGAAACACTTGTCCTCGTGCTCATCTTGTGATATATGTAAGAAGAATGTCTACCCACATTGAAGATCAGCGTCTGCTGATTCACTTTTTTCATGATAGTTTGACTGGTGCTGTGTTTAAGTGGTATATAAGTTTGGACAATGTCAATATCCATAATTTCAATGACTTTGGAGAAGCGTTTATCAGACAATACAAATACAGCATGGACATGGCGCCTGACAGTGATCAACTCAGGGCCATGGTCCAGAAGGACAAGGAATCATTCAAAGAATATGCACAGAGATGGTGTGAGGTAGCCGCCCAAGTGATTCCTCCCATGGAAGAGAAGGAGATGACTAAAATTTTCTTGAAAACTCTGGATGCTTTCTACTATGAAAGGATGGTAGCGAGTGTGCCAAGTGACTTTACTGAAATGGTAGGCATGGGTATCCGCTTAGAAGAGGCTGTAAGAGAAGGCCGTCTAACAAAAAGTGAAAGTTCTGGAAGTGCGAAGATGCCATCTTATGGGTTTTCCAAAAAGAAGGAAGGAGATACAAACACTGTCATGCAAGAAAGGAGGGTTAATCCTCCTAGAATAAATTATCAGTGTCATCAGCAAGTCTCCTCAGTTACTCCAGTTGTTGGTGTAGCTCCAAACACCATTGCCTATCAGAGACCATCCCATCAGGGGAATCAAGGGTATAGTCAGAGAAGGGAGAGTTATGACCCTATTCCTATGAGTTATACATAATTACTCCCGGTGTTAATTCAGAAGTAGTTGGTTCAGACCCGACCACCTCCTGCTGTACCATCACCATTGCCTTGGTATTACAAGGTAGACCAACCATGTGCTTTTCATCAGGGAGCACTAGGGCACAATGTTGAGAACTGCTATTGTTTGAAGACTGAAGTACAAAAATTGGTGAAGTCTGGTATCTTGTCTTTCAAGGATGTTGGCCCTAATGTGAAAGATAATCCTCTGCCAAAGCACAAAGGAGAAAATGCTGTGAACATGGTGGCCGAGTGTCCAAGAGACTTCCGGATTTTTGATATTAATTTGGTTAGAGGAGATTTGGTGAAAATGCATGCAGACCTCTGTGAATTTAGCTACTATATGCATGACCATGCCGGTTGTGCTATTTGCAGTATGGATATACAAGGTTGTGACAAGATAAAGGCTGATTTGCAGGAGATGATGGATAAGGGCCTCATCCACATAATCAGGCCTAGGGCAGAGTATGAAGAAGAGGTAAACATAGTTTCTGTATGTCCTAGAGAATTCATAATCTTTGATGTGGAATATATGAATGAGGATCTTGTACAATTGCATGCTACTTTCTGCCACATGGCTGGTCAGGTAGAACATCAGTATGGATCTTGCCGAATTTGCTGTCGGGACTCCCGAGGATGTTCAATTATTAGGAAAGGTGTTCAGTTATTGTTGGATAATGGAACTATCAAGGTTATAGGTCAAAGTGATAATTACCATGAAGTTGATATGATTGAGGTTTTTTGGCTGAAGAAGAGTCATATGATGAGTATGCCTCTGCAGATGAGTACTTCTCCTCAGATGAGGATTTGTTTTCCAGAGATGACTCTGTAATGACTGATTGTGTTGAAGAGGGAGTAAACGTTATTGTGCCTTGTTTTAGTGCACCCGCCCATTTTGAAGTTGAATATCATAACAAGCCAACTATTACTCCATTGGTGATTAGTTTGCTGGGTCCCGTCCCCTACAAGTCAGATAAAGTTGTACCCTATAAATATAACGCTACAATCTTAGAGGCTGCTGTGGAATTTCCCATCCAGCCAATGCCTAATGTTGGAAATATTGTTGAGACTAGCAGAGTGACCCACAGTGGTCGTGTACTTACACCAGTTGTTCGTGGAGATGTTATTACTGGAAAGAAAATTGTTGAAATTGTAGAACCCAAGAAGGAAGTGAGTGAATCTAGTGGAGCTACGCTAGAAAAAGAGGTGGATGATATTTTGAAGATAATCAATATGAGCGACTACAAAATTGTATATTAGCTACTGCAGACTCCTTCAAAAATATCTATCTTTGCTTTATTGATGAACTCCTCTGCTCACAGAGAACCCTTGAAGAGGGTATTGGACGAAGCTTTCATGGAAAGTGACATGCCTGTAGACCAATTCAGCAGTGTAGTATGGAATATTACATCATGTAATAACCTGAGTATCTGCGACGATGAACTTCCCGGTGATGGAAGGAATCACAATTTGGCCCTCCACATCTCTATGAACTGCAAGAATGACTCATTATCCAATGTGTTGATTGATAATGGATCTGCCTTGAACGTTATACCGAGGAGCACACTTACGAAGTTGAAATATCAAGGAATGCCCATGCGCCCAAGTGGCATTATTGTTAAAGCGTTTGATGGATCAAGGAAATCTGTTATTGGTGAAGTTGACTTGGCTATTCATATAGGCCCATATTTGTTTCAAATTACTTTATAGGTCATGGATATTGTACCCACTTATAGCTGCTTGCTGGGACGGTCGTGGATACATGAGGCAGGGGCTGTCACTTCGACTTTACATCAGAAGCTGGAGTTTGTACATGAAGGAAAAGTGGTAATTATAAATGGAGAACAGACATTATTAATATCTCATTTGTCCTTTTTTAGCATTGTGGAGGCGGACGAAGCTGCTGTTGGAACCCAGTTCCGAGCTCTATCTATTGATAATATAAGAGGAAATGAGAATTCGGTGGTTTCTCTTAAAGATGCGCAGCAGGTTGTGCGTAATGGACATAGTGATGTATGGGGACGGATTATTGATCCGCCTGTAAACAAGAATAGAGTTGGCTTGGGGTTCTCTGTGAAGAATGATAAAGGTAAGAGCATGAAGCCGAAGTCTACTGCAGTAAAGTATCAAGACATCTTTCATAGAGGGGCTTATCTGCATCCAACTGTTTCTAGGATTAATGCCATTGTGGAAGATGAAGCAGAGCCAAAAATGCCAAATTATGTGACACACAGAGTTAGGGTTCAGAACTGGATCACCATTGATGTTCCCTCTTGCATACATGTTTCAAAGTAATTTTTTATTGTTATTCTTTTTAAAAAGCCTTCACTCTGCCCAAGGTGAAAGTATTAATATTGTATGGGCTTATGTGTTTGCTGTGATTTTTAAAATCAATAATAAAAGTTGTCTTTGTTTCCCAAATTGTGTTTTTATTTTTTGCTTTTTTTCATGGAAATGGTAATAAAAAAACCTTTCAAAATAAATGATAGCTGAAAGTTAATTTGCATGATCACTTGTTATATGTGTTAGTTTCTAAAAGCAATCATAAATCATATGTGCAGATTAATTAAAAAACTCGTTGAATACAATGACCATGCACCCTTTCCCAACTTTGAATGTCTTGTGTATGGGGCCGAAGAATAAGACTATGATGAGATTCCAGAGGAGGTATCACATTTGCTTGAGCACGAGGAGAATGCCATTCAGCCATATAAAGAGCCATTGGAAGTAATCAATTTGGGTTTAGAAGAAGATCTGAAGGAAGTCAAGATTGGAGCATTACTGCATCCTGATGTGAAGAGCAGGCTGATTTAGATGTTGAAAGAGTATGTGGATATTTTTGCTTGGTCTTACTAAGATATGTCTGGTCTAGATACATATATTGTAGAGCACCGTTTGCCGTTGAAGCCAGAGTTTCCGCCAATCAAACACAAGTTTCGAAGAACTCACCCAGATATGGCAGTGAAGATTAAAGAGGAAGTTCTAAAGCAGATTAATGCCGATTTTCTTATGGCATCAGTGTACCCTCAGTGGATTGCCAATATTGTCCCAGTATCGAAGAAATACGGAAAAGTTCGCATGTGCCTAGATTACAGAGATCTAAATAAAGCTAGTTCAAAAGATGATTTTCCATTGCCACACATTGATATGTTAGTGGATAGCACAACAAAATTAAAAGTTTTCTCTTTCATGGACGGATTTTCCGGGTATAATCAAATAAGGATGGCTCCTGAGGACCTGGAAAAAACAACATTTATCACACCCTGGGGAACATTCTGTTACAGAGTGATGCCCTTCGGGTTGAAGAACGCTGGTGCAACGTACCAGAGGGCTATGACAACCCTATTCCATGATCTGATGCACAAGGAAATTGAGGTATATGTTGATGATATGATTGCTAAATACCATACTGAAGAAGGGAATGTAGAAGATTTATTGAAGTTGTTTCAGCGTTTGAGGAAGTATTGTCTCCCCTTGAATCTAAATAAATGTACCTTTGGTGTTCGATCAGGGAAATTATCGGGTTTCATTGTTAGCTAGAGAGGGATTGAAGTTGACCCTGATAAAGTCAAAGAAATTCAAGAAATGCCAGCGCCAGGAACTGAAAAGCAAGTCAGGGGGTTCCTTGGGCGTTTGAATTATATTTCCATATTCATTTCCCATATGACTGCAACACGTGAACCGATCATTAAGTTGTTAAATAAATATCAAGGTTGTGTATGGACAGATGACTGCCAAAGGGCATTTGAAAGTATTAAAGAATATCTTCTTGAACCTCCTATCTTGCTCCCTCATGTTGAAGGAAGACCATTGATTATGTATCTAACAGTGTTAGATAATTCCATGAGATGTATTTTGGGACAACAAGATGAAACAGGGAAGAAAGAGTATGCCATTTATCATCTCAGTAAAAAGTTTACTGATTGTGAGTCGCGGTATTCCATGCTGGAAAAGACTTGTTGTGCTCTGGCCTGGGCGGAAAAACGTTTGCAGAAGTATATGTTAAGTCACACTACTTGGTTGATTTCCAAAATGGATCCAATCAAGTACATTTTTGAAAAGCCTTCTCTTATTGGGAGAATTGTCCGCTGGCAGATGCTGTTATCTGAATATGACATCGAATACCGCAACCAAAAATCTATTAAAAGCAGTGTTGGCGGATTATCTTGCTCACCAACCAGTTGATGATTATCAGTCTGTGAAGTATGATTTCCCCAATGAGGATGTGATGTTTCTAAAAGTGCAAGATTGTGATGAACCTTTTCTTGAGGAAGGTCATGATCTTGAATCTCGCTGGAGTATGATATTTGATGGAGTTGTGAATGCTTATGGTAAAGGAATTGGTGTTGTTATTGTCACTCCACATGGATCACACATTCCTTTTACTGCAAGGTTGACATTTGATTGTACTAATAATATGGCAGAATATGAGGCTTACATCATGGGTCTCGAGGAAGCCATTGATCTCAGAATTAAAATTCTTGATGTGCATGGCGATTCAACTTTGGTAATAAATCAGATTAAAGGAGGGTGGGATACTTGTCACCTCGGCTTGATTCCTTACAAAGATTATGCTAGAAGATTGTTACCCTTCTTTAATAAAGTTAAATTCCATCAAATCCCTAGAGACGAAAATCAAATTGTGGATGCTCTAGCAACTCTAGCTTCTATGTATCAAGTAAATAATTGGAATGATATACCTCGAATTATAGTTCGGCGTCTGGATAGGCCCGCTCATGTGTTTACAACAGAAGAGGTAGCAAATGAGAAACCTTGGTATTATGATATCAAGCATTTTCTCTAGACTCAGGAATACTCGATTGGTGCATCGAATAAAGATAGGAAGACATTGAGAAGATTGGCTGGAATCTTCTTCCTCAGTGAAAATGTGTTGTACATGAGAAATTATGACATGGTCTTGCTTAGATGCGTGGATAGACACGAAGTAGACATGTTGATGCTTGAGATTCATGAAGGTTTATTTGGCACTCATGCCAATGGACATTCGATGGCTAAAAAGATGCTAATGGTAGGTTACTATTGGCTGACAATGGAATATGGCTGTTACAAATTTGCAAAGAAGTGCCATAAATTCCATATTTATGCGGACAAAATTCATGTGCCTCCGACACTTCTCAATGTTATTTCTTCCCCGTGGCCTTTCTCTATGTGGGGTATTGACATGATTGGGATGATAGAACCCAAAGCTTTGAATGGACACCATTTTATCTTGGTAGCAATTGATTACTTCACCAAATGGGTGGAAGCTGCTTCATATGCTAATGTTACTAAGAAGGTGGTTTTGCGCTTCATTAAGAATAATCTCATATGTCGGTATGGTGTGTCGAGCAGAATCATCACCAACAATGGCTCGAATCTGAACAACCAGATGATGACAGTATTTTATGAAGAATTCAAGATTGTTCATCACAATTCATCTCCGTACAGGATGAAGATGAATGGGGCTGTTGAAGCTTCTAATAAGAATATCAAGAAGATCATCCAAAAGATGGTTGCTACTTATAAAAATTGGCATGAAATGCTCCCTCTTTTTTTTACATGGATATCAGACATATGTCCGCACTTCAACAGGAGCAACCCCATTCTCACTTGTGTATGGAATGGAAGTAGTGCTCCCAAACTAGGTTGAGATTCCCTCTTTGTGTGTGATAATGGAAACCAAGTTGTCCGAGGCTGAATGGGTCCAGAACAGGTTTGACCAATTGAATTTGATCAAAGAGAAGAGAATGACGAGTTTGTGTCATGGGCAGTTATATCAGAAGAGAATGAAGAAAGCTTTTGATAAGAAGGTCAAACCTCGTGAATTCAGAGAAGGCAACCTCGTGCTCAGGAAGATCATGTCTTTTAACGCTGATTCTAGGGGAAAGTGTATTCCCAATTTTGAAGGCCCATATGTTGTCAAGAAAGCGTTCTCTGGAGGTGCATTAATTCATGAAACTATGGATGGCGTGGAGTTCCCACGTCCTATGAATGTTGATGCAGTCAAGAAATACTTCTCCTAAAGAAATAAAAGAACAGCTCGCTAAGTTGAAAACCCGAAAGGGTGGATTAGGCAAAAAAGAGCCTCTCGGAAGGCCGAAAACCCGAAAGGGCGGTCTAGGCAAAAATTAGAGACATAAACAGAATAAAATTTCCCGCTAAGTTGAAAACCCGTAAGGGCAGCTTAGGCAAAAGTTAGGGACTTTCTTGGCAAGTAACTACATCAGACAAGACTTGACCAGTGAAGCAACAATCTTCTTGGGTCCTCACCATACATCAACAGAAGTTGCTGCTCAGGATTTCGAAGTTGTTAGAGGGAATAATGGTCATTGTATCTCAATGTATATTTTCCATTATATATATCTCCATTTTCCAAACGTTGTAATTATCCATGGAGTCTCGCCAATTCTTTATAGTTCTTATTTTTATCCAGCTTACAAAGACTCCATTTATTATTAATGATAATTTTCAAAGCAAAAAGATTAAATAACAATTATTTTTCAAAAATAATTTACAACTTACTTTTACTTTATATTTTATGATTCTAGAGGAGAAAAAAATGTAGTGATCCCAGGAATGGACAAACTTCAGTAATTTTGGGAAGTTTTATTTCCCCGGGAAAGTTTTCTCAGGTCGTTTTCGCTTGTATGCGTGTGATTTTCGTATATTGAAGACAATACCAATTGATGTAAGGTGCAGTATAGGGTTTGTAATCCCAATGTCCCTAGTCAAGTGTTTGTCCATTTTCTGATTTTTGGGTTTGCATGGTTTGAGGCCTCTATTCTAGATTCCCCGGCGAAGTCTTCCCTCATATGAAGAAAGGTCTTTTTCCTTGATGTGCTGAGATGGAACTATTTACAAAATGTCGTTCTTTCTGCATTATTGGCATTATTGTTGGTATTTATTTCCCAGGCAACTAGACCAGGGCAGTATATTTTCTAAGAAGTGTTGAGACAGTTGTCAACCCTATGGGTTTTTCACCCCCCAATTGATGGGTTTGATTTAAAATCCCCAGGGGTTTGACTTCTTTCTATAATGTTGATTTCAGGATTCCCCAGGAAGGCTATCCCAAGGAATTTTTTTGGAATAAGTTTGCATGATATGAAGGTTCAATCCAGGGTTTCCCAGTGAAGGCCTCTCTATTTGATAGAAGTCTTTTCTCCCTGTGTGTGCTGAGTTTTTGACTCATTTACGAAGAATCTCCCTCTCGGCAGTACTTGCAGTTCATTTGATTGCCCGATAATCAGGCAAGGGAAGTGTTTTATTTAAGATGTGTTGAATTGGTTATCAACCCTTTGGGTTTTCACCCGCCAAGTGTTGAGTTTGATTTAAAATCCCCATAAGATTGATTCCTTGCTATAATGTTTGACTTCTTAACTCTTCAAGTTGTTGTCCCCATGTGATTTCCTACTTTTTTCCCCAGAGAAGTTGGTGCAATACTTACTCTCAATATTGAAGAGCGTATCTGGATTTCCCCTCTTTGATGTGGTGTTAGTATCTCCCCAATAAAGTCAGCACGAGGTCCCCCGATGATATCTCGATGATGAGGCACTATCTCCCATAGTGAAGTCTATAAGTTATTTCTCCATTGAAGTCAGCTCGAAATCATCAGTTGATGTTTTGCTGATATGGTGTCCGTCTGCCTTATTTAAAATCAGTATTGCAATCCCCAATAGAAGTGCGGACTATGAAAGCATTTCATTTCCCATTGAAGTCTGAGTGTTATTCCCTGGTGAATCCTGAAGAAGGATATTGTATCCCTGTATCTATACTGTTTTGTCGCTATAATTTGTTTACTTCCGAATGATGTTCCTTCCCAGTGAAGTTAAGGCGCGAAATAGGATCTTGCTTCCTCAGTTGGTGCTTATTTTTCTTATGGAATGTTCATCTTGGAGGCGATTTAGCCGGGTGTTGTTTGTGCCTGAGTTTGTTTTTCCTGGTCACTCCCAGTGTTATATATTTGTTTTGTCAGCATATACATGATAACACTCATACATTCATACATACATCATGCATAGTTAAATTTAGAAAATCATCGCTCATTCACATTCGTTAATATTTTGTTGACATATTACCCTGTACAGCTCTTTGTCTGATGATTTGGGTTTCCCTCTTGAGTTTATTTCTCAAAGAATGTATTTTGGTAGACTGATTTACTCCAATTTATTTCTGGTTTGAATCTTTGATCTTCAGCAATATTATTACTTTAGATTTCTGCAAGCTTCGAGCTTTGGTTTGAGAATGTGCATTTATTTTGCATGAGAAGACTTTATCTCGTCAGTAGAAATATATTGGCATCTCCCCAGGAAGTCATATTTCTTTCCCCAGGAAGCCATACCGTTCTCCCCAGAGAGTCATTTTTACAATCCTCTATGACAGCAAGTAGCAGGTCTCTTTATTTGAGCAACTTATACTTCCCTGTAAAAGTCGGCATTACTTTTTTGCTATCTTCTCTATGAGTGGAAAGTTTGCAGTTTGTTGTCAAATTACTCCAGTGGATAACAAGTCTTTCAATATCGCAGAGATAGTTCATCATGAAATCTTCGTAAGTGGTAGTCTCTTTATTCGAGACAGCTTATATATTACCCTTTCCAGGCGAAGTGCCTTGGTTAAAGAAGAAGTTGAGACCCTTCCTAGGTGAAACTCCGGGATTTTTGGGAAAACTTGTTATCTCTTTGCTACCCTCAGTGAATGTTGGTAGTTCATCGTTAGTGAACGACAGTGCTATGATATTTTCCTTCTAACTTCAGTGAAAGTTGGTAGGTCACCATCAGTGAAAGTTGGTGATTGTTATCTCTTTTCTACCCTCAGTTAACGTTGGTAGTTCATCGTTGGTGAACGAAGATCCTATGATATTTTCTCTCTACCTTCAGTGAAAGTTGGTAGGTCACCATCAGTGAAAGTTGGTGATTATTATCTTTTTGCTACCTTCAGTGAACGTTGGTAGTTCATCAACAGTGAACGATGATGCTATGATATATTTTCTCTTTACCTTTAGTGAAAGTTGGTAGTTCATCACCAGTGAACGTCGATGATTGTTATCTTTTTGCTACCTTGAATGAACATTGGTAGTTCACTGTCAGTGAACGATAGTGTTATGATATTTCTTTTCTCTCTACCTTCAGTGAAAGTTGGTAGTTCATCATCAGTGAACATTGATGATTGTTATCTTTTTTCTACCTTCAGTGAACGTTGGTAGTTCACTGTCAGTGAACGGCAGTTTTATGATATTTCTTTTCTCTACCTCCAGTGAAAGTTGGTAGTTCATCGTCAGTGAACATCAATGATTGTTATCTTTTTGCTACCTTCAGTGAACGTTGGTAGTTCACTGTCAGTGAAAGACAGTGTTATGATATTTCTTTTCTCTCTACCGTCAATGAAAGTTGGTAGTTCATCATCAGTGAATGTCGGTGATTTTTTCTCTCTACCTTCAGTGAATGTTGGTAGCTCACCTTCAGTGAACGTTGGTAGTTCATTGTCAGTGAACGACAGTGTTATGATATTTTTTTCTCTCTACCTTCAGTGAAAGTTGGTAGTTCATCGTCAGTGAACTTTGATGATTTTTTCTCTCTACCTTCAGTGAACGTCGGTGTTGTTATTT
This sequence comes from Vicia faba, assembly GCA_948472305.1. Classification (NCBI taxonomy): domain Eukaryota; kingdom Viridiplantae; phylum Streptophyta; class Magnoliopsida; order Fabales; family Fabaceae; genus Vicia; species Vicia faba. Next base: position 92,232,878 of record OX451738.1, read on the forward strand.
CTTCTCTCCTTCTACCTTCGGTGAATGTTGGTAGTCTCACCTTCAGTAAAAGTTGGTGTATCTTTTGGCCTTTTTACCATCCTCTATGAGTCGGGTCTTTTTGATTTACCAGTGACTTATCTTCCTGGTCGGGTTTCTCTTTTGATTCCTTATTTCCTTTGCTACATCCCCAGTGGTGTTTTGCGTCCCTTTGATGTTGTTCATATGCATTCATATTCATAAGCATTGCATGGCATCTTAGGGCCAAAAATATGGTTTGTTTTATATTTAAGTATCTTCAATCGCGTCGACACGAAGATTTTTAACCTTCGTATCTCCGGATAGAAGAAACTTAAATAAGGGCAGTTGTTGTACCCCCAATTTTCCCCCCCTAAGATCCCTTCATCATACCATATTGATTCAATCACAACAAGATCACATTAGGGCTTTTGGTTTTCCTCCTTATATTTAACTTTGCTCTTTAAGGAATCACCAAGCACCTTGACTTGTTTTTATTTGGTGATCATTCATGTTTTGTTTTGACTTTCCTTTTAATTAATAAAATGCAATGTTGGTTTGTCTTACTTGTTAATAATGTAGGTAAAGGCAATGTGGCTTGGAAATTTGATCCATGGGTTCATGAGTTTATTTCCATGCCCTAGTCAATAAAGCTTGAGAAATTCAAACCTTACCATTGAAGTTGTTTTGGAATAAATGGCATGGCAAGGTTATTTTGGTTCACCACATTTCAAAGTTATCAAAATTAATTCAAAAGTACAAGGGGTTGATTGAAGAAGTTGTCATGTTTGGACAAAGCCTTGTTTCCCATTGGTCACCAGTGCATATTCCTCTCATTTATCAAGATATGGAAGTGGTTTTGGTGGATATGAGTTCTCATTATCATCCTCAACAACTTCTATTTATAAATCAAGAATGTTGGTACAAGAAGGTTGCTCAAAATTGTCAAAGTTCCTCAAAGCATTTTCTTGATCTAGGAACTAGGGTTTTGAACTTCAAAGAAGTATATCTTGCTCATATTTTGGTATTTTTGAGTGATTCCAAAAACATCCTTCTCTTCAAAGGTTTATTAACAAATTACTTTAAAATTTTCAAGGAGTTTTCATGTGGAAGAAGCTTGATGATGAAGAAAGATTACAAGTCCTCCAGATGAACCCCCAATTTCTCATGTGTGACTTCAAATGATCATACATTGGTCAAATTTTATCACCTTGAGCCCACTATTTTTCCACAATGATCTTGAGGATGTGAAATTTATTCTTTCTTTTATATGCAAAGTGAGAAAATGGATGGAAGATGCTCTAAGGATACAAAAGATTATAGGTCATTTAATGATTTTTTGCCAACTTCAACAATTCATAACTCTCTCAATATTTGGAGATTTTGAATGGTTCAAGTTTCAAAATGTCATTCAAGAGGTATATTTCATGCAATCTTTTTTGGTCAAGAGAAAATTCCAAGAGGAAGGCCATGTTTGGATGCAAAACATTATAGGTCATTTTTGAAGAAAAACTTGAAATATTTCTAAGTATGAAAAGTCAACCCTTTTCTTCCAACTTTGAGTCAACACAACTTCTTGCTCAAACATCCAATTGATCTCACTCCTTGAACATTGTAAAGCTTGTGACTTCATCTTTCAAATGCTTCCAAAATCACATCATATGGTGCCCTACATTATTGGCACCATGGTTATGAAAGTAGCATCATAAAATGGAAATTCCAAGTTCAGTAAGATTTGAAAATTGGTTTAAATCCAATTACAAGCCTGTTTAAAGATCAATTTCATGTCTAATCATCTTTAGGAACTTGCCATTACAATAAACGACCCTTAAACCCTTCATTTTGCTATGTTTTGAGTCATGTGAAGTCACACTTTTCACACTTAGCAGGTCCACACGATTTCACTGATTTTGCCTCCAATTCACATGCTTGAGCCTTGCATCATGATCAACTATAAATAAGGATCATCCCTCACTCATTTTTGCAATCTTTTGATAGCCAATTGACCCCTATTCAGATCCCACACGAACTCTAAATTTGAAATTCTGATTTCTTACATTCTCACCTTCAAACACCAAAAGCTCCATTCAGTTAGCTTCATTGAACTTCTCTGAAGCTAACCATACGGTTACTTTCAAGAATTGTGACCTATATTGATCTGTAGAAGTACAGTTTCAGAACAACTTCTCACTACTTCATTCAGGTAGATTTCTTGGCCAAATTCATTCAAATAAAAGACTAACCCACTCCTTGTATTCTTCTGATCCTCGTGCTCTTTATTGTTTGCAATTTCATTGAGAATTAAGTGAGATATCCTAGATTTTCGTGCTCGCTATTTTTTCTGGTTTTCTTCAAACACAGCTTTGCACAATTTATGTAAATTTGGCACTATCGTGCCATTAGAATCGTCTTGAAGAGATGAATCTAATGGTACCGGTCTGGTTTGCTAATTTTACAATTTGAAGGATTCAATTTGGGGATGGCTGGAGGTTGAAGACGATGACATGTCCGTCTCCAACCAATGACATGAAGCCACATTATTTTTTTGAAATGAATACAATATGTTTGCCTTAAAATGCGCGTTCCTCAGGAGCCCTTGGATCTGATTACTTTTGGGAGTCAAACTCCATCCAACGCTCCATATTTTAAGTTGCTTTATTTTAAAAATGTTGGATCCGGTGTGATATTTAGTAATGACCATGATATCCACAACGCGCTAGATCCCTTGGATTTGATTACTAACGTGTTTTGACTCTCATCCATTGGTCCATATCTTTTTGTTTTTTATTTTCTTTTCTGATTTTTATATTTAATTGTTTTAAATTTCAAAAAGTCATAGAAAATTCATTTTAAGTCCAAAAAATCTGGAAAAATTATGAAAAATATTTTTGATTTTTCTCTTTCTGACTTTTATTTTTTCACAACTTTATTTTGTGTTTTGATTTTTATAAATAAATTTTCACTTTATTTGAATTGTTTTAAATGCTTAAAAATACTTTTATTCACTGTTAAATTCTGAAAAAATTATGGAATGATCCAATGATATTGTGACAAATATTGGTGACCTCATTTATTTTTTATTTCTGAATTTGTTATTTTTTTTTATTTTTGGTTTATCTTACTCATTTCTTTTAATTTTAAAAATAGTTTGACTTTAAAAAATTACCAAAAATTCTATATAAATATTTTAGTTCATTTATGATTTTTCTATGATCTTAATATTTCTTGATTAATTTGAACATAGTTGATATTTTTATCTTTTATTTCTATTTTAAAACATTTTAAAACATTTTTTAATGTATATTAAATGCAATATTATTTTGTGATTATTTTTCTGGCTGATCTTGGGTTGAATTTTTTATCATGAACTTTATTAACATCATTGGATCCATGGTGTTGAGTCTAACTCCATAAAAATAGATGAATGATTTTAATAATAATTTGATTAAATTTTAATTCAAATGTGGTTTGTATATTCTTCCGCACTCTTCTTCATCTTATCCCTTTCTTATTGCACTAAGTGTTATTGGAGCATGATCTCTATATCATGTCTCAAAACAAATGGTGCATAGATTTATATTAACCGGTCTCAAAATAGGTTCGACTTCTATATAAGTCCACTTACGATTGCTTAACATAGCGCTAAATTTTGTCCCGATTTAAATAAATGATCATTCATGGCCCAAACCTATGTTTTCAAGCCAAAGTATGTTTATTTGATCTCTTTGATCCAATAACCTTGAGATTCATTGTGTGGAGGCTTTAGTTCTACCAATCCTCTAATGGATCTACATCACTTTTGGTCAACGTGGATCACTTAAACATCGTTGATCATTGAATGGAACTTTTGAGGATTCCAAAATGGATGATATACTTGACATAAAGCAAATTCAATTCATTGTGTGGAGGCTTTGGTTCTACCAATCCTCTAATGAGTTCCAAATGCAAGTTTCAAGATGGTCATCCAACTAACCACTAATTATTAAATTGTTTATACTTTATGCTTTTATTTTTATACTTTATGTACCATTTACTTTAAGCATTACATTTCATTCCATTTTTATTTTGCTCACTTGAGAATTTATATTCTTGTTATTTTTATTTTGCTCACTTGAGCTTTTCTTTTCTTTTTTTAAGATGCCTAATAATCAACATGAACCATAAAAAGATTTAATGATACTTGGACTATTTGGTTAATATCCTTGGCATTATGGAGTATTGGACTTCTTGGACTTAGGATTAGAAACCTTGGTCTATGTTGGAGACCATGTGATCTTAATGGATATTTTGTTTGGAGTTCTTGAGGTTTACCTCAAGACATTGGGTTGTTTGTTTGTTTTGTGTGCAAGTTATTGTGATTACATACTTTGTTTGTAATTTGGAATTCACCCGTATACAGCCGTTACTCTGCCCAATTTTTTGTGAAAACTTAATACACTTGAAGTTTGGTTCTCTCAAGAGATCTAGTATCTTTGTTTGCTTGGTTTCAATCCAAAGAATGGGAATTCTATCTTGACTCATAATGTCAAGTATTGGCTTCTTGTTGGTTATATTTGTAAGTGCCCTGGCTGGAGAGTTGGCTTCATTTGTAAAACAAATAAGAAAGCAAGTTTACCCAGATTCCCTCTGTTGTTTTAATATGTGGTGTTGAAGAAGTTCAACATCTGGACCAACATGTTATGTAAGATGTCACAACATCAGCATATGACATCGCGCCTGAAATTAAGTACTGATTAAGTAACTATGTTATATGTTGAATGTTTGTAACAGCTGTGACTTGTAACCTAACTATTCTAAGCGATCTAAATTATGAAAAAGGTTATTTGTTGTGTTGAAGAAGTTCAACATCTAGGAAAACATGTTAGATGTAATTTCATGACATCTGACTTGACATCACGTCAACAGAATTGATAATTCAGTTACAGTTCTGGTACTTAAATACTCTGAGAATATATGTGGCGTTTCTTATGGAGAATCTGAAGATCAATCAAGAATCAATCAGAATATTTGAAGAAAATACTGTTTCTAAATATGGAGATATTTTAGGAACTAGAAGATTGAAGACCTTGATTATAGGAGAAGTTTGCTGCTGAGTTGTAACATCAAGGAGAAAAGCTTGCTGAGATTTTTGAAGGCCCAAATCCAGTTGGGTAATAGGTTATAAATAGCAGATTGTAACCTAGGGTTTGGGCAGCTCACATAATGTAACATTGGGGGTGTTTTGTTAGGTAAACCTGTCGGTTTGTGGCAAGGTTACCATGTATGTAACTCGAAACCTGTAGGTAAGAGTTTGAGTGTTCTTGGATGAAGCTGTGAAGCAAGTCTAAGTATTTTTGCATTACTTCATATTCATTGTAATGTAGGAAACCAAGTGGGAGGGCACTGCTTCTTGAGTAGGAGTAAGACTTCTGTTGCTGTGGCAATAGGAATGGAAACTGGTAGGTTTCTATCTAGGAGTTCCTAGGTATAGGTTGCACTGGGTAGATGATTAAGTGAAGGATGGGAACTTGTGTAGTTTAGTCCTGAATTAATATTGCTGATAGTGGATCTTCTTCCTGGCTTGGTATGCCCCCAGAGTAGGTGTGTTTCACCGAACTGGGTCAACAACTGATTTGTGTTTTTACCTTCAACACTTTATAATTCTGTCTGTTATATATCAAGGTAAAACTGTAATGCTGTAACAGATGATGTCTCAGAACATGTTAAGACATCATGCTGATATCTGTGCAGAAGAAACAGAACTGTGAAGGATGTTCGCTCTCTGCTGATCATGTGAAACAGATGAACAGAACTAGGTACATCGTTGTTCTATCCTCTGCACCATCAAAGTATATCTGGCACAGCTTGGTTATACTGTGTTTCTGTTTCTTTTCAGTACTGAATCACGAAAAATTGGGTATCTACCTTGCAGTGTATTTATTATGTCATATCAGATGTCGAGACATTGAGTATAACATCTGAATGCTGGCATACACCAGAATTTCAATTGGTATCAGAGCAGGCATCCTGTTCTGTTTCTGGATGAGATCCATGGGTGATAATTTCTGGTATCTGCAAGGTCAATTTTAGTACTGAAGATTGTAACCTGGAATGGTTTGCTATTTCCCTGAATGATCCCTTGAAGTGGGAGGATGGACTATTCTTGACAGGAATTGTGTGTACCTGTCTTTGGTGATTGGCATTTGGCCTGGTTGTGTGGTAGCTGCTCTAGGTTTGATTTATTTTCAAACCTAGGATGTGTGTACGCCTGAAGTTGTGTGTAGTAGTCATGCTAGGTTTGAACCATAGTCAAACTTGGTCTATTTTTTGAAGTCTAGTCTGGTGGAGTGTGTGTGCAAAGATTGGGTTGTATTATGTTCTTCCGCTGTGTAATACCTGGCAAAACTCAAGCTCTGATGTGTTTCCCCTCTTGTGGATTGAAGGCTATTGTATTCAAGAATTCAACATAAACTATTGAAGATGTCACAGATACTTGAGTCCTCTCAAGTCCACTCATGAAGACGTTCTTTGTTCAGGATGGTAAGAATCACATAATCACGGATTAGTGTTATATGAAGACCTTGAAGAATTTCAAGGAGGGCCTTATTCCAAGGTGATGGAACTGATGTTCTATGTGATGGTGGAACAAGGATGCAGCTACTAGTTGAAGAGCATATGTTTTGGGTGTCAAACAAAGGGATACCTTTGTTTGGAACCTACTCCTGACCTGGAAGAGGAGACATCTGTGTGTGCAAAGTTGACAATGGTAAAGTCAACTATGTCTGTGTACTCCCGAAGGTTACTTTAGGAGTCAGAACTCTAGAAGTAAAGCTGGTTGAGATATGACATTGATCAGGGCTGAGCAGTTGTTCCCTAGAGTACTATGGTGTGAAGAAAGACAAGCTCATTGGTTAATAAAAGCCAATGATGGAACAGCATTATTGCTTCTTCATAGAAGTAGATTGGGATCATGAGTCTTGTCATTTAAACATCGTGATTAGAGGTGGAAGATCTTTCAAGAATATGAAGACTCAGAGTTTGGTTAAGGTATAGCTCTTGGAGTTACGTAAATCTGATAGGGATGTCATATGTCATGTCGAGACATTTGTGCACAATGCATGGATATTTTGTGTGGAGCTTCCATGACTGATAGTTTGAGGGGGAGAGTTGGTTAACCTCCTCACATTAGTTCAGCCTGGTGTTTAGCTGGCTGTTGACCTATGTCACATGGGTTCTGGGTGTTATGTGACATATTTGCAAGGAAGGATTCATCTCTCTCATTCCTAAGAATGAATCTGATCTGGTAGGAGTCTCAAATCGGTTGAAGTAAGTAGAGTTTGTTCAGAGAAAATTCTATTTACTTGAGTCAAGGGTGGCAACCTAGATATCTCAACTCTTTGGTCTCTCAAAGAAAGAGCTTGCAAGAAGAAGATATTAACACACGAAGAGTATGTCAAAGTATTCAAATGGTGAAAGTATCTTACTAGATAATGGGAAGGTTTTATGATCAATTGCTATTTGTGACAAGTACAAGTATTTAATTGATTATCCTTGGAGTTCAAGATAACTGATGTTCTTAAAGATGTGGGAACATTCCTTCTTCTAGACCCTGTGAAGAACCACAGGAAGAGTGATACCTTAGAGCTATCTCCTTGGTGACAGCAAAATCATTTGATCCTTGAAAAGGTTTCCTGGAAACATGTTCAGACTTAAAGCCACAAGAAGAAGAAGACATCATAATCTTGATGATGGTCACTTGGATCAGTCTGGAGCTGAATTCAACAACTAGATGTTATAACATAATGCTGTGACATTTGGTTCAACATCAGATTCTTGGTTGGTAAAGTGGCACATCAACTTAAGATAGGATGATCTACGAAGTTGAAGATTAGAACCTTCAAAAAGATCGTCTCTTTGCAGCTCTTTGGAGTTGTTACATGTTCCTGTCTCAGTGTATCTAAGCCTTTTGTGATAACTTGTAGCTTGAAGTTCAAATTTCAATTGAAGATCATAATATCTTTGGGAGAAGTCTGATAAACATGGAGAAGTCAAAAGGTGGCATTTGATTTTTTTTGAGGATTCATGAAGGAGATAATCAAACAGTGGCATTTGGTCTATCTCAGCAATGGACTCTGAGAATCAAGATAATCAACATATGACAGCTGATTATTATCGAGAAAGTTTGATTCACAGTATGAATGCGTTCAATCAATATTGTTGAACAGAGGGTGCGCTCTTGAAGACATGAAGATGCGTCTTATGTTTTCCATTCATCAAGGGGTCTTATTTACTTTGAATCAGAAGCTGCCTTGAAGGTCCAACTGAGTATTGAATGTGTCCTACTTGTTTCCATGAGGAGAAGTGATTGTCCCTAACAGGGGGAGTATTGGTTTGTACAAAAGGTCTTCGTCAAACTCGTAGGATATAAAGTGTGGCACCTTATTAACTATTGGAATGATGTGTTCAAAACTGAAAAAGACTATGTCTGACCGAATGTCATCACTTTGGTAATGACATTGTTCCTAATTTCCTCTAAAACTACAGACAGGAGGAAAATTGGATGAAGTGTGGATTATTATTAATAAATCCATGTGTGTACAGCTGTATGACTCAGAGGGAGTAACCATCCTCTTTGTGAAAATGGAATGGTTTCAAATTAGCTGAATGTATGACGACATAGGATTTGAGCATGTTTTCATCTGCTAAGAAAACAGGGCGGTTGTGTCTCATTATGGAGCTGTTTAGTGAGCTGGAATGTTTAGATGATAACTTGTCATCTAATAAAGGTATTATATAACTGAGGCAGAGTACTTAAAAGGAGTAGTCGGTTCTAAAAGACAAATGTCTGACAATGGTCAAAGGGTCAAACCCAAGGGTAGGTACCTGCATTAAAACCAGTCCTAGGGTACTGAAACTGTCAGAGTAAAGTACCAAGATCGTTACTATCTATGCCAAAATTGCATTATTTATGAAGACTCTCTCTATTCTTTCTCTTCATCAGAGGGTTTCAGCAATATGAAGTTTGTTAGCATCTGGGAAAATTGTGCATGGGTATGGATCTGTATGGGCAGTCTTTGTCAAATTCTGGCCAAAAAGGGGGAGAAAGATAGGGACCCAGTCTCAGGCGAAACTCAGGTGAAAGCAACACACGGCAATGTCCAGCGAGACTCAGGTGAAAGCAACATGATCCCTAAGTAAGTGACCTTGTTTGTGTCTTGTGTTCTGAGTTAAGAGGATAGTTGTGACTTGTGATCTGAGTTACATGATCACAAGTAATAAGTATCAAGATTATCAACAGTAATCTTGAGAAAAGAAATCCTCTTGGGGCATCGATGGTTTGGAGTTTCTCACAGTTGAGGGATAGAGGTTTGTTGTTTGCTCAAAGGACATCAGCCTCTACAAAGAAGATGTTGGACAAGATGTTGTAACATCTCAACTGTGTTGTGGCCTGGTCCCAAAATACAACTTGCACTTATTTGTTTTAGCCAAAATTTGCCAAAGGGGGAGATTGTAAGTGCCCTGGCTGGAGAGTTGGCTTCATTTGTAAAACAAATAAGAAAGCAAGTTTACCCAGATTCCCTCTGTTGTTTTAATATGTGGTGTTGAAGAAGTTCAACATCTGGACCAACATGTTATGTAAGATGTCACAACATCAGCATATGACATCGCGCCTGAAATGAAGTACTGATTAAGTAACTATGTTATATGTTGAATGTTTGTAACAGCTGTGACTTGTAACCTAACTATTCTAAGCGATCTAAATTATGAAAAAGGTTATTTGTTGTGTTGAAGAAGTTCAACATCTAGGAAAACATGTTAGATGTAATGTCATGACATCTGACTTGACATCACGTCAACAGAATTGATAATTCAGTTACAGTTCTGGTACTTAAATACTCTGAGAATATATGTGGCGTTTCTTATGGAGAATCTGAAGATCAATCAAGAATCAATCAGAATATTTGAAGAAAATACTGTTTCTAAATATGGAGATATTTTAGGAACTAGAAGATTGAAGACCTTGATTATAGGAGAAGTTTGCTGCTGAGTTGTAACAGCAAGGAGAAAAGCTTGCTGAGATTTTTGAAGGCCCAAATCCAGTTGGGTAATAGGTTATAAATAGCAGATTGTAACCTAGGGTTTGGGCAGCTCACATAATGTAACATTGGGGGTGTTTTGTTAGGTAAACCTGTCGGTCTGTGGCAAGGTTACCATGTATGTAACTCGAAACCTGTAGGTAAGAGTTTGAGTGTTCTTGGATGAAGCTGTGAAGCAAGTCTAAGTATTTTTGCATTACTTCATATTCATTGTAATGTAGGAAACCAAGTGGGAGGGCACTGCTTCTTGAGTAGGAGTAAGACTTCTGTTGCTGTGGCAATAGGAATGGAAACTGGTAGGTTTCTATCTAGGAGTTCCTAGGTATAGGTTGCACTGGGTAGATGATTAAGTGAAGGATGGGAACTTGTGTAGTTTAGTCCTGAATTAATATTGCTGATAGTGGATCTTCTTCCTGGCTTGGTATGCCCCCAGAGTAGGTGTGTTTCACCGAACTGGGTCAACAACTGATTTGTGTTTTTACCTTCAACACTTTATAATTCTGTCTGTTATATATCAAGGTAAAACTGTAATGCTGTAACAGATGATGTCTCAGAACATGTTAAGACATCATGCTGATATCTGTGCAGAAGAAACAGAACTGTGAAGGATGTTCGCTCTCTGCTGATCATGTGAAACAGATGAACAGAACTAGGTACATCGTTGTTCTATCCTCTGCACCATCAAAGTATATCTGGCACAGCTTGGTTATACTGTGTTTCTGTTTCTCTTCAGTACTGAATCACGAAAAATTGGGTATCTACCTTGCAGTGTATTTATTATGTCATATCAGATGTCGAGACATTGAGTATAACATCTGAATGCTGGCATACACCAGAATTTCAATTGGTATCAGAGCAGGCATCCTGTTCTGTTTCTGGATGAGATCCATGGGTGATACTTTCTGGTATCTGCAAGGTCAATTTTAGTACTGAAGATTGTAACCTGGAATGGTTTGCTATTTCCCTGAATGATCCCTTGAAGTGGGAGGATGGACTATTCTTGACAGGAATTGTGTGTACCTGTCTTTGGTGATTGGCATTTGGCCTGGTTGTGTGGTAGCTGCTCTAGGTTTGATTTATTTTCAAACCTAGGATGTGTGTACGCCTGAAGTTGTGTGTAGTAGTCATGCTAGGTTTGAACCATAGTCAAACTTGGTCTATTTTTTGAAGGCTAGTCTGGTGGAGTGTGTGTGCAAAGATTGGGTTGTATTATGTTCTTCCGCTGTGTAATACCTGGAAAAACTCAAGCTCTGATGTGTTTCCCCTCTTGTGGATTGAAGGCTATTGTATTCAAGAATTCAACATAAACTATTGAAGATGTCACAGATACTTGAGTCCTCTCAAGTCCACTCATGAAGACGTTCTTTGTTCAGGATGGTAAGAATCACATAATCACGGATTAGTGTTATATGAAGACCTTGAAGAATTTCAAGGAGGGCCTTGTTCCAAGGTGATGGAACTGATGTTCTATGTGATGGTGGAACAAGGATGCAGCTACTAGTTGAAGAGCATATGTTTTGGGTGTCAAACAAAGGGATACCTTTGTTTGGAACCTACTCCTGACCTGGAAGAGGAGACATCTGTGTGTGCAAAGTTGACAATGGTAAAGTCAACTATGTCTGTGTACTCCCGAAGGTTACTTTAGGAGTCAGAACTCTAGAAGTAAAGCTGGTTGAGATATGACATTGATCAGGGCTGAGCAGTTGTTCCCTAGAGTACTATGGTGTGAAGAAAGACAAGCTCATTGGTTAATAAAAGCCAATGATGGAACAACATTATTGCTTCTTCATAGAAGTAGATTGGGATCATGAGTCTTGTCATTTAAACATCGTGATTAGAGGTGGAAGATCTTTCAAGAATATGAAGACTCAGAGTTTGGTTAAGGTATAGCTCTTGGAGTTACGTAAATCTAATAGGGATGTCATATGTCATGTCGAGACATTTGTGCACAATGCATGGATATTTTGTGTGGAGCTTCCATGACTGATAGTTTGAGGGGGAGAGTTGGTTAACCTCCTCACATTAGTTCAGCCTAGTGTTTAGCTGGCTGTTGACCTATGTCACATGGGTTCTGGGTGTTATGTGACATATTTGCAAGGAAGGATTCATCTCTCTCATTCCTAAGAATGAATCTGATCTGGTAGGAGTCTCAAATCGGTTGAAGTAAGTAGAGTTTGTTCAGAGAAAATTCTATTTACTTGAGTCAAGGGTGGCAACCTAGATATCTCAACTCTTTGGTCTCTCAAAGAAAGAGCTTGCAAGAAGAAGATATTAACACACGAAGAGTATGTCAAAGTATTCAAATGGTGAAAGTATCTTACTAGATAATGGGAAGGTTTTATGATCAATTGCTATTTGTGACAAGTACAAGTATTTAATTGATTATCCTTGGAGTTCAAGATAACTGATGTTCTTAAAGATGTGGGAACATTCCTTCTTCTAGACCCTGTGAAGAACCACAGGAAGAGTGATACCTTAGAGCTATCTCCTTGGTGACAGCAAAATCATTTGATCCTTGAAAAGGTTTCCTGGAAACATGTTCAGACTTAAAGCCACAAGAAGAAGAAGACATCATAATCTTGATGATGGTCACTTGGATCAGTCTGGAGCTGAATTCAACAACTAGATGTTATAACATAATGCTGTGACATTTGGTTCAACATCAGATTCTTGGTTGGTAAAGTGGCACATCAACTTAAGATAGGATGATCTACGAAGTTGAAGATTAGAACCTTCAAAAAGATCGTCTCTTTGCAGCTCTTTGGAGTTGTTACATGTTCCTGTCTCAGTGTATCTAAGCCTTTTGTGATAACTTGTAGCTTGAAGTTCAAATTTCAATTGAAGATCAGAATATCTTTGGGAGAAGTCTGATAAACATGGAGAAGTCAAAAGGTGGCATTTGATTTTTTTTGAGGATTCATGAAGGAGATAATCAAACAGTGGCATTTGGTCTATCTCAGCAATGGACTCTGAGAATCAAGATAATCAACATATGACAGCTGATTATTATCGAGAAAGTTTGATTCACAGTATGAATGCGTTCAATCAATATTGTTGAATAGAGGGTGCGCTCTTGAAGACATGAAGATGCGTCTTATGTTTTCCATTCATCAAGGGGTCTTATTTACTTTGAAGCAGAAGCTGCCTTGAAGGTCCAACTGAGTATTGAATGTGTCCTACTTGTTTCCATGAGGAGAAGTGATTGTCCCTAACAGGGGGAGTATTGGTTTGTACAAAAGGTCTTCGTCAAACTCGTAGGATATAAAGTGTGGCACCTTATTAACTATTGGAATGATGTGTTCAAAACTGAAAAAGACTATGTCTGACCGAATGTCATCACTTTGGTAATGACATTGTTCCTAATTTCCTCTAAAACTACAGACAGGAGGAAAATTGGATGAAGTGTGGATTATTATTAATAAATCCATGTGTGTACAGCTGTATGACTCAGAGGGAGTAACCATCCTCTTTGTGAAAATGGAATGGTTTCAAATTAGCTGAATGTATGACGACATAGGATTTGAGCATGTTTTCATCTGCTAAGAAAACAGGGCGGTTGTGTCTCATTATGGAGCTGTTTAGTGAGCTGGAATGTTTAGATGATAACTTGTCATCTAATAAAGGTATTATATAACTGAGGCAGAGTACTTAAAAGGAGTAGTCGGTTCTAAAAGACAAATGTCTGACAATGGTCAAAGGGTCAAACCCAAGGGTAGGTACCTGCATTAAAACCAGTCCTAGGGTACTGAAACTGTCAGAGTAAAGTACCAAGATCGTTACTATCTATGCCAAAATTGCATTATTTATGAAGACTCTCTCTATTCTTTCTCTTCATCAGAGGGTTTCAGCAATATGAAGTTTGTCAGCAATATGAAGTTTCAGCAATACTAAATGTCAATCAATCTCATTACAAACCATTTTTCCACTTTGGCTTTTATCTTTAAACTTTTCTCAATATATTGGACTCTTGTCGATCCTTGTAGTGATGCAAACAACTATACTTCTACAATACATAGTGATGAGAGATATTTTCCACTTGGGTGTTGAGTGAGGCATTGTTGATTTTAAAATCCAAGCCATATCCTCCACATTAAGATGATGTAAATTCTCCTTTGTCATTATTATGGGTAGTAAGTAAGTTTTCCTTACAGACAATGACGATGATGTCTTATCTCATAAAATTAACCAACACACTTGTGTTTTAAAATTTTCAAAAGGTGAACTACGTGTACCCTGATTCCCTATTGCACGAAAGGTGGTATGTAGGCACTAAAGGTTCGCAACCGCGACGGGTGAAAAAATCATAAAAAATATATTTCTTTTCACACCTCCAACATCTATTTTATGTACAACATTTTATAGCCAAAATATACAGATTTTACAAAAAGGTTCCTGCGGAGTACCATAGATGTTTAGGGTGATAATACCTTCCCTTTGCATAATCAACCCCCTTACCTTGAATCTTTCCCCCTCTTTTGGGTTATTCGCTCTTTTCCCATTCCTCTGGAAACAATAAAGCGCGTTGGCGATTTTTATTTTTATCTGTGTAAGTCAAGTCAATCCAATGGCTTAGCCTTAAACATTTCTACCGCTACACCTGCTAGCTTACAATGAAACCCAACAATTTTCCTTATCTGACGCTAAATGTGCATTTATTCAGATTTAACCTCAGTATGAACTTACGCAACCGCTCGAATAAATTTTGCAGATGTATGATGTGTTCCTCCTCCATATGGGATTTGGAAATCATATCATCTACGTATACTTCAACCTCTTTCTGGATCATATCATGGAATAATGTGACCATTGCCTTCTGATAGGTTTCCCCTGTGTTCTTGAGACCGAATGGCATCACTTTATAGCAGAAAGTTCCACAAGGTGTCATGAAGGTAGTCTTTTACATGTCTTCGGGGACCATTTTGATCTGATTATAGCCCGAGACACCGTCCATGAATGAGAATACTGAGGCTTGAGTTGTGTTATTCACTAGGACATCTATGTGGGGTAACTGGAAATCTTCCTTGGGGCTTGCTTTGTTCAGGTCTCGACAATCCACACACATGCGTACTTTTCTATCCTTCTTGGGTACTGGTACAATGTTATCTATCCAGGGTGGATAACCTACCACTGCTAGGAACCTTGCGTCAAACTGTTTGAGAACCTCTTCTCTGATTTTGCTGGATATATTTGGGCGAGTTCTTCTGAGTTTTTATCTGACTGGAGAACACCCTTCTTTGAGAGGTAGTTTGTGCACCACGACATTTGTATCCAACCCTGGCATGTCCCTGTAGGACCAAGCAAATATATCCACATACTCATGTAATAACTTGATTAGCCTGTCTTTGACGCTCTGCTCCAACATTTCCCCTAGCTTAATTTCTTTTAGATCTTCCTCTGTGCCCAGGTTAATGGTCTCAATAGCCTCTTGATATGGTTGTATGATGTCAGCCTTTCGCACTATTTCCCTTGCCATTTCCTCAGAGAGCTCAAGATCTTCGTCATCTTCCTCTTCATCTTGGTTGATAGGGGCATCAAAATCATATCGGGTCATAACAGTAACGTTATCGGTAATTTTGGGCATGGATCTTCACATTTATCATGTTTTGGTGCATATTTTAGTGTCTGGGATTTGAAAATGTGTATGCAGAGAAAGTAGTGCCATTTTAAAATTTAATAGATAAATGCAAAAGAAAGACAAGGATCTTATTTGAAAACAGAACATAACTTTTATTAATTGTAAATATTGTCTGAAACAAAAACAGGGAAAACCCTTACAAGCATCCCCTATGCCTCAGGTTTGACATAGGTTCTTTCAAAACAAGAAACATTACTTAGGAAATAAAAATATCTCAGGAATCTCCACAACAGTCCATCCTTTGAGTTCTTCTCCTGGGGCGCCCTCTCTGATGAAGTCAGTTGCCCTTTTGGTTTTGATTTTCCTTGATATCATCGTCACATGTCCGCCATGGTCTGTTCCTTTGCTGGCAAAAGTCTTTTGGATCGGAGGGAAACATGTTTTGCCTTTTAGAGTAGCTTCCGAAGATTCATAGCCCAAACCAAAGCGATTCTTCTTCTCAGGAATTTTTGGGAGCTTTCCCTTGCGTTTCGAGGCATCATATCCCATAGTCGTTTGCAGATCTCTCCAAGATATCACTTTAGTCTTGTTACCCTTCTCGACTAGTAATGTCACCATTGAAGCAATTTCCCAGGCTTGGAATGGGGTAGCTATACAGTCTTCGTCGGCACTGATATATATGTACGATTAAATGTGGCTTACGAAGATGTCTTCCTCGCTGTCAATTATGATTAACTTATCTTCCACTAGGAACTTCAATTTTTGATGTAGGGTTGAGGTTATTGCCCCTGCAGCATGGATCCAAGGTCTCCCCAGTAAGCAAGTGTATGTTGGTTCGATATCCAGGACCTGGAAAGAAATATTGAAGATATGCGGCCCAATCTTAACTGGAAGGTCCACCTCTCCTAACACCGAGCTTCGAGAACTGTCAAATGCCTTTACTATCGTAGAGCTTGGTCTCAACACCACGTCGTCTATTGTTATCTTTATGAGACTTGACTTTGGAAACACATTAAGAGAAGAACCGGTGTCAGTAAGAACCCTGGAAAAATGGGTAGTACCTATTTGCATGGTAATATGGAGTGCCTTATTATGAGCTCGGCCCTGTGGCGGTAATTCATTGTTGCTGAAACCTAGGCAGGATCCAGACATTAGATTTGCTATGAAATTATCAAATTGATTCACTGGAATTTCCTTTGCGACATAAGCTGAACTTAACACCTTCATCAAAGAATCCCGGTGTGCTTTAGAGTTGATGAGTAGTGAGAGTATGAAGATTTTTGCTGGAGTTTGGTGAAGCTGATCCACCACTTTGTAGTCACTTTTTTTGATTATTTTCAGAAACTCTTCTTCCTCTTGATCGGTAAAGTCTTTGCTCGGAGGTTCTGTTTCTTTATTTGTATCAACCACTGATTTTCCCTTGTCCTTCATCGGAATCACATTTGTCTTTTTCGATAGTTTGGCTCCAAAAATTCGGCCACTTCGGGTCATACCTTATGTCCCTGCTATGTTTGAAATTGTAGGTCCCTAACTTGTGGATGACCTACTTTCTTTCTTCACTCCATTGATGTACACGGATGAGTCATAACTCCATGGTACTTCCTTGTTATTTTCATAAGGGATAGGTGATGGTCCCTTAATCACCATCGTGGCTTTTGGAGTGGTGGGTATTAAGAGAGCCTTCTTAGGTGCTCTTCCTATAATCTCTGTTGATTCTCCCCATGGGATGACTAGAGTTTTCTTGATAAGACTTGGGCCATGGCATGGGATTACCAGTGGCTTTTTTCCCCTAATTGTGGCTACATATTTTTCCTTAGGGTACAGTCTGAATTGGACTATCCCATGATTCACCAGCTTTTTACAGAGTTGTTTCAAAAGCTTTATTATGCTCTAACAAGAATCCACATTCAAATAGATATTCTTTCAATAATTTGATAGGGTTTTTTGCCTTTATGGTTGCCCCAAAGTCAGTGACCACTTCAATTGCATTTATTGTTGGCCTATCGTGCAGAGGAATAGGGTTTGATTTGATGTTAGGCTTCTCAAAGGTGATGTCTTGAGATTCTAAAAAATCCTGAACCTTATGCTTGAATGCCCAACATTGTTCTATGGTAGCCCCAGAGAGTTAGCATGGTACTCACACCTGGCACCAGCATTATATCTTTGTGGGAGTGGCCCGACTGGAGGAGCTAAAGGCTTGATTTCCACCAAGGATGCCTTAACCAAGTGTTGTAATAACTGGCTGGAATGGGAAGTGGATCAAAATTTCTGGGTGGCCTTTTAAATCTGTCATGCCTTTGTCCTTGTGGGATCACCAATGGTTGTGATGTCCTTGGTTGTGAGGCCACAACATTGACTTCTCCCTCTTTTCTTCTTGGGAAGTTTGAAGCAAGTCTTTTTGAATTGTAGGGAGCATTTGATGACCCCCCTGATATCTTCCTATTCTTTAACCCAATCTCGATTCTTTCTCCAGTAGTCACTAGGTCTAAGAATCCCGACGAGACACTTCCAAACATTTTCTCATAATAAAGCCCTTGCAGGGTTCCCATGAACATGTCTACGAGTTCTTTTTCCAGCAGTGGTGGTTGCACACGGGATGTCATCTCCCTCCATCTTTGGGCATATTCTTTGAAGGACTCTTCCTTCTTCTGGGACATATTCTAGAGTGGCATGTGGGTAGGCACCATGTCCAAGTTGTATTTATAATGCTTCAAGAAAGCATTAACAAGATCCGCCCAGGTTCAGATATGTGTTCGTTCCAATTGCATGTACCAGTCTAAAGATGCCCCACTCAGGTTGTCTTTGAAACAGTGGATCATTAGTTTCTGATCATGGGCATGGGAATGCTTCCTTCTGCAATACATATGAAGTTGATTCCTTGGACAAGTGAGCCCTTTGTATTTTCCAAAGTCAGGTACTTTGAATTTTGGCGGAATCACCACATCAGGAACTAGACCCATTTCGAGGGCGTCTACTTCGAAAGCATCAAAACCCTCCACAACTTGTAACCTTACCTCTAGGGATTTATACTGATTCATTACCAGTGGATCATCTGCAGCATCAACACCATTCGTCTTTAAGGGTTCCTGGTGAGCATCCTCTGGGTCATGATCTCCGTATTATAAGTCTAGGTAGTTATCAGCATTATGGGTTGGAATTTTTAGGGTATGTGATGCCCGTACTTTTGATGGTGGTGGAATGAACCCTTCAGTTTCAAACTCTTGTTGGGCCATGGAGGACTTTTGGGGTCCTAATTCTGGCTCTTTCCTTGGTTGGTGACTGCTCGATGCACCAATGGTTTGGGCCACCTCTTCAAAATCTACCCTAGGGATTTGGTCCTGCCTGTCAATGATGTTCTTCAAAGCTAGAAGAACTTGACTCAAATCTCCTTTCATTGAACTTACGTCACCCTTTACTTGGTTAAGATCCTCTTTGAACAGAACTTGAGTCTCCTCGATTTGTTCCATTGCTTTTTGTTGATGGGCCCTTGTTTGATATGGAGGACAAGGAGGTGGAGGTCTTCTTTTACCAATGGCTTAACTGGAGACATTTTAAAAGAAAACGAGTTTTGACATGACATGCAGGTATTTTATAAACGGATGCGTGCGAACGGATGTGCATGAACATGAAATGATTTCTTGTTTTAAATGTCTTATTCACTTGGGTACATGCTTGTATTTTACTTATTATTTTACTTGGTGACTAGCTTCAAAATAGACACGCCGTCAAGATAGGTAAACAAAATGCCTTTATTGAAAGTAACATAATCCAGATATTGAAAAATATTACAACTTGAAATCAAAACTTGTTTGCATAAACATAAATAAAGGGAACTAAATCTTCTAGGTGTGCCTGCGGATGTGTGCTCTGAAGCCATCAACCATTTCTCGGCAAAGCTGGAGAAAGTCTTCAATGTCCTTCAAAAAAGGAACCATTACACTCTCTGCATCTTTTAAACTTCTAGGGATGTCCTCAATGAGATTTTTGGCTACGAAGACGAGCTTTTCATGTTTGTCTTTGTAGTACCTGTATTCCTGATAAAGGTGTGGGATTATCTTATGGTTATCTCTCCCAACTTGGGTAATCTTGGTATACTGCTCTTCCCAATACATATTTTCACCCCTCATTTCTGTATAAATCCTTCGTTGGATGAGGAATTCCTTTTGAAGACCCTGCATCTCTAAGCACACATGCTCATATTCTTGAGTTCTCTGAGTCAGGAGTTTCTCGGCCTCTATCCTTTCAAGGCGTGCTTTGACCTCTGATTCTTGGCTGTCTTGAAGTTCAGTGGCGAGGTACTTTACTTGCTCTTCTTGCTCTAAGGAAGCTTGTGCCAAACTTTGGATTTGGGCTCTTAGATTTTCATCTAGCACCTTCTTGTCATGTGTTACCTTTTCATACCATCTAGTTAACCTTCTGATTTCAGTGGCGACCTCTTCTAACCTTTGGTTGTGGGAATCTAGGTTGAATGTTGCACTCAACAGCCCTTCAGTTGTACGCTTTCGTTTGAGACTTTCTTTCTCCAATTCTTTTTGACTTCTCTCGATTTGTTCATCCTTTGACTCAAGTATAAGTTGCATCTGTTTCTTTTCTTTGGTCAGATTGAGGAGATTGAGTTCCAATGCTTCTTTTTCCTTTTGAGCTTGCTTTAAGGGGCTTTTCAGATTATCGACTTCCTCCAAAGATATAGGTGTCATCTCTGGGACCTCTGATTTGTACTCTGGATCTTTTTCGAATGGCAGCTTGATAATTCGCACCCTATCTCGGTCCGATTTGGTGTAGGGTTCTCTTGCTATGGCATTCTCTCTTTCGGCTTTCCTCTTGTTCACCTTGTTCCAAACCCGAATAACCTTGTTGACCAAACCTTGGTCTTCTATACCCATGTTGTGGATAATAAATGGTCGGAGTTGTTCGCCCAAAGTTTTGTCTTTCAAAGGATACCCTAACTGTCGTAGGGACAGAGTAGGGTTGTAATTAATACATCCTCGCAATCCAATCAAAGGGACATTAGGAAAGTCCCGAAAATTAATAGTGATATCACCAATATCCAGCTTCCTTGCATACCATAATACAGAATTTGCAGTGAGAGACCTTACTTTCTGTGGCCACTCGTGTCTGGTCAAGTTTGGGATCATATAGTCTTCTTTGTAAAGATGAGTCATGAACCAAGTATATAGGAGTGGGATGCAACAATTTAGCGTGCCTTTTCTCCTTTCATACATCATATGCAAAATGTAACAAATGTCAGCAAGTAAAGTGGGAGTATGATCCATATTAAAGACTTTCGCACCTTAAAATATGCTAATGGCCGCGGGGTCAATATAGTCCACAGTCCGAGGAAATAAAATTACACCAAATACCAACATCCCTAAACAGTCAACACAAGATTTCCACTCCTTATAATTAACAAATTATAGTGCCTTAGCTTCCAAGTATATCCTTTTGATATCTTGTATTGGACCTTCTCTTCAGTAATTTTGCAGTAACTCAGGGTAGGGGATCCCTAAGCCTTTTTCCAAAACATTGACTTCAACAATTTGTCCAATATCTACATAGGTCTTTTGTTTGGAAAAATTCAGAATTATGTCGAATTCTTCCAGAGTCGGTGCTAGCTGGAAGTCTTGGAAGGTGAAACATCTCTATGGAGGGTCATAAAACTGAATTAGGGTATAGACTGCATCCATTTGAACCTCTACTTTAGTCAAGTCAAGGGTGACCCCATAGCAGAGAGCGTACATCTTCATAGCTCTCTCAGATAATTTCCCCTTTATAGTTTTGATTTCAGAAAGGTCAGGCTTGTAGGCATTGACGCAGACAAGTTATTTCCCTCTGGTATCCATTTTTACGACAGTCAGCAAAAATCTTGATTTTTGTTATTTTTTATTTTGTACCTTGTGAATAAGACAAATAAAATAAGCAAATGATGAATATGAGATATATATGAATGCATGAATATATAAGTGTTGGGTTGAGAAATGGGATTTTGTGATAGGTTTTTGTGATGGGTACCCCTATAAGGTAGGCTCCTTAATTCTGGCCTACGGTAAATCTACCCTCCCAGGAGGTGGTTTCCTTAAGGGTATCATGAATAACACCAGAGGGAAAAGGCACAAGGGCCTCCCTTAGGTGGACCCTCTTTACGGACTGAAACTTTCGTCTCAAAGTCGTGAAAGGTCTCGTCATGATATTTTAGGTTAAGGTCGTTACAAGGAGTCATGGGTGACCTTCCAAAGTCCTACTCGTCAAGAGAATATCTCTCGATAAGTATTCCTTATTTTGGAAGTTCACCCGACTCTAGGAGAAGTCGTCACATAAACTCACAGGGATGATGTACCCCCTAAGCTAATAGACGAACCTTCTTTCTAAGGGTTATATTGGAATTATTTTTTGAGATAGAAAAATCCCGCCACGCAGTAAATATATGATGATAAGAGAAATTGACAGTAAATAAATAAATGCGATAAAGTAGATAAATGCAATAATTAAATAAAGCAAATAAAAATGGAAACCCAAAAATACCTAAACCTAGGGTTAAGGAGAACCCCCAGCAGAGTCGCCAACTGTTGCGACTGGTTTTTAAATCAAGATCGCCACTATTAGTTTTTATCCTAGGGAAGGGAATCTAACAGAAAACCGTAATTCACAGACAAAGATTCTAGGCTTCAGACTCAATTAGATGAAAGGAAAGTGTTAGGCACCTTTCATCTACCTTGTTCACAAGGATACTAGGTTTTAGGTTTAGGTTTTAGGTTAAACAGGGTTTTAAATTTTAATTAGGAGGAGGGTTTAATATTTTTTATAGGGGAACTCGCTACGATTTTTGATCATATGCCTACGTATCCTCTTAAGAGGAATCAGAGTCCTAATTCGTAGTTCGTATGGGGTTGGTGTTTTTTAGGGGTTTGCAAACATATTTTGAATCACCTCGCATTTTGTTCGAGAGTAGTGATTGCGGAGATTTTGACTAAATGCGCAGTAAGTCAAAACCAGTTTGAAACCCTTTTGCAAAAACAATTGATTAGTTTAGTTTCTTGCGAAAAATAGTTTGATGCTTTGTTTGTGTTTTTATCGTATTAATTGCAAAGATCTTGATTAATGCATGATTAGAAAAAGATTTAATGCAAATAACATATAAAATATATATGCAATTTTGATATAAAATGATTTATTTGATCATATAATAGTAATATTTAAATAGTAAATAGAATATAAGAATAATAAATAAAAAATAAATATTGTTAATAATAATAATAGCAAATATAATAATAATAATAATAACTCACTATTTGATAATAATAATAATAATTATTATTGTAAATGAATAATATATATGTATATTTATAAAAATTAGAATTGATAATTGAATTATAAAAGAAAATAAATAAATTAAATTCAAGGGGGGTGTAAATTCTAACTAACGAGTAAAACATCGGGTGTTAAAATTAAAGGGAATTAGGCCCAGACATGAGTCCAGGCAGGGGGTGCAAATTGGTGTATTGTTTTAATAATATAGCAAAGGGGGGGGGGGTGTGAAAAGGATTGGGCTCAGGCCTATTATGTGCTGGGAAGAGGCCTGAGGGGTTTGTGTGTTGCGAGTATGCATAGTCTTACAGTGAGACTTAGCCTATGGCCGTCTGATGGAGATCCCATGGTACATAATTGAGGGAGCATGATACTATTATGTATGCACGTGTATTTAATTCTAACGGGATATAACAATGTTTTCGTATTATTTACAAATTATTTTTGTTTTACAGTAATTTCATCCTCTCTCTCGTTCTACCCCTTTCCTTCACTCACCAAACCCTAAATGAAAACCGGCGGCAAACTCCTCACCGCGACGACACTAGAAAACCAACCTTCTCCTATTACAAACCCATAACCCTTAACCAAGATCAAAGAAAAACAAAAAGCTTAGTTCAGTTCTTTACCCCTTTGCGCGAGTTCGTGTTCTAACTTCTGAGCTTTATTAACTCCTTTCTTTCTTCTTGTTTACAGGTGATAGCGAGTTGGAGTTGATGGTGGAGGATGGAAGAAGCAACAGCGGTGGAGATTATGTCACGCGATTAGGGTTTCAGATGTTGAAACCCTAATCGCCTCTAACTTCGGTCTTCAACAATAAGGTGGTTCTTCCGCTTCTTCCAGAAAATATGTTCTTCTTCTACTAATATGTGTTTTGCGTTCATATTTTTTCCTTCTTGTTCTCTTAATTTTTCCGTACTCTCCTCCCTTTTCTGTATTTTTGTTTTCTGTATTTATAGGGTCATTTTTGTTGTTACAATTTTAGAGCTTAGATTTAGGATTATTAGAGATTTAGGGATTTTAAATTCATTGTAATTGATTATGTATAATTGTAATTGATACGGTTTCTGTAACCTAGCGATTTGATTTAGATTATTTCTGAGATTTGATTTTGTGTTGTAATTTCCAAATCTTTGTTTTGTAAATATATTTCTGGGCTGGACTTAGGATAAAGATTTGATTGAATATTTATTTTTAGAAGAAGATTTGATTATGTGATCTGCAATTATTTTGAACTACGATTTTTGCAATTGATGCAGTAATGGTTTAATTGGCCCTGCATTATCTTTTCAGCCCAACAATATCAATCTTCTATTACAGCAAAAGAAAGTTTTTAATACCACTAGGCCCAATTGGCCTTTTTTTGAAGCAAAAAAATATCTAATAAGTAAATTATAAAAGTAATTTTTAACAAGAACATTATTGTGATTTTTGTTAGCAATGTATTTTTTTTTAATAAAGAAACATATTTTGTTTAATTATTTTTTTAATAACAAAAGCCTTAATACTAATACTTTTCCCTAAAGTAGTAACAATACAAGACCACAAAATGCATTAGCCTTGTTATAACCTTAATGGGCCTTTAATTCGTATCCACACCCCACCCTTTGCCAATTAATGACCCAAACAGAAATGGACCAAATTCTAATGGGTCTTAAAATATTTTAATGGACTTTGCATTGACTATTTGAAAATGGGTCTGTTATTCAGAAATTACAACTCCTTTTCTTTCACTAACAATAATAACACTTAAATGGGCTTAATTATACTTAAATTCAACCTCTCCATTACTAATAACAACTATTTTTAAATGGCCTATCGTAATTTAGAACTTAATAATTATTATTCTTTTGAAATAATTTTCTATTCTCGAATCGCATGGGCCATTGGCCAACATGCTACGCAAACAGGTTTATGAGTCTTTCTGATTTAGAAAGCCCCATTTCTCCGAGTTAAAATACACCCCCTGATCGTCTTGAGTAAAGATGGGCCATCATATACTGCTATACCATCTTTTATTACATATTTCTTTTATTTAAATCTTAAAAAATAAAATCATCGGGGTAGGACAAATTTGGGGTACGACAATTGGCAACTTCAATATCCCCATTCATCTTTGGCATGTAAGGAGATGAATTGTGATGGACAATCTTGAACTCTTCAAAACGTTTTGTCATCATCTTGTTATTCATATTTGAGCCGTTGTCGGTGATAATCCTACTTGGCACACCATACCGACATATAAGATTATTCTTGATAAAGCGTACTACCACCTGCTTGGTGACATTAACATAAGAAGTTGCTTCCACCCATTTGGTGAAGTAATCAATAGCCACCAAGATAAAATGATGTCCAATCGACGCCTTGGGTTCAATCATTCCAATCCTGTCAAAACCTCACATAGAGAAAAGCCACGGGGAAGAAATAACATTGAGAAGCATCGGAGACACATAAATTTTGTCAGCATAAATCTGGCACTTATGGCACTTCTTTGCAAATTTGTAACAGTCAGATTCCATTGTCATCCAATAGTAACCTTCCCTAAGCATCTTCTTCGCCATCAAATGCCCATTGGCATGAGTACCAAAGGAACCTTCATGGATTTCATGCATCAACATGTTTGCTTCGTGTCTATCCACGCTTCTAAGCAAGACCATGTCATAATTTCTTTTGTATAACACATCTTCATTGTGGAAAAAGATGCTTTCCAACCTTCTCAATGTCTTTCTATCTTTGTTTGACGCACCAAGCGAGTATTCTTGAGTCTGAAGAAAATGCTTGATATCATAATATCAAGGTTTTTCATCTGACATTTCCTCTGCTGCAAACACATGAGCTGGTCTATCCAAATGCCACTTTATGATACGAGGCACATCATTCCAAGTATTTACTTGATACATAGAAGCCAAAGGTGTTAAAGCATCTGCAATCTAATTCTCATCTCTGGAAATATGATGGAATTCAACTTTATTAAATAAGGGTAATAATCTTCTAGCATAGTCTTTGTAGGGAATCAAGCCAACGTGACGAGTATCCCATTCTCCTTTAATCTGATTTATTACCAAAGCTGAATCGCCATATACATCTAGAATTTTGATTCTGAGATCTATAGCCTCTTCGAGACCCATGATAAAAGCTTCATAATATGCCATATTATTGGTATAATCAAATGACAACCTTGTAGTAAAAGGGATATGTTACCCATAAGGAGTTATAATCACGACACCAATTCCTTTCCCATAAGCGTTTACAACTCTATTAAACACCATACCCTACCGGGATTCAGGATCAGGACCTTCCCCAGGCAAAGGTTCATCACAATCTTTTATTTTCAAAAACATCACATCTTCTTCAGGGAGATCATATTTAACAGAGTGGTAATCATCAACCGGTTGGTGAGCAAGATAATCTGCCAACACACTACTTTTTATAGCCTTCCGAGTACGATATTCAACATCATATTCAGACAACAACATCTGCCAACGGGAAAAATTCCCAGTAAGAGAAAGCTTTTCAAAAATATACTTAATTGAATCCATTTTGAAAATCAACCAAGTAGTATGATTCAACATATATTGCCGCAACTGTTTTGCTGCCCAGGCTAAAGCATGACAGGTTTTTTCCAGCATAGAATACCATGACTCACAGTCAGTAAACTTCTTGTTGAGATGATAAATGGAATGTTATTTTTTTCCCATTTCATATTGTTGTCCCAAAATACAGCCCGTAGAATTATCTAACACAGTCAGATACATAATCAATGGTATTCCTTCAATGGGAGGGAGCAAGATAGGAGGCTCAATCAGATACTCTTTAATGCTTTCAAATTCCCTTTGGCAATCATCTGTCCATACACAACCTTGATCTTTCTTTAACAACTTGAAGATCGGCTCACATGTTGCAGTCATATGGGAAATAAATCCGGAAATGTAATTCAAACGCCCATGGAAGCCTCTAACTTGCTTTTCAGTTCTTGGTCCATGCATATCTTTAATTGCCTTAACTTTATCAAGATCAACTTTAATTCCTTTTTGGCTAACAATGAAACCTAAAAAATTTCCTGATCGAACACCAAAGGTGCATTTGTTTGGATTCAAGCGGAGACAATACTTCCTCAAACGCTGAAACAATTTCAACAAATCCTCTATATGTCCTTCTTCAATCTGGGATTTGGCGATCATATCATCAACATATACCTCAATTTCCTTGTGCATTAGATCATGGAATAGGGTTGTCATAGCCCTCTGGAACGTTGCACCAGCGTTCTTCAACCCGAAGGGCATCACTCTGTAACAGAATGTTCCATAAGGTGTGATAAACGTTGTTTTTTGCATGTCGTCAGGATCTATTCTGATTTGATTATATCCATAAAATCCGTCCATGAACGAGAATACTTTGAATTTTGTTGTACTGTCAACCAACATATAAATATGTGGTAATGGGAAGTCATATTTTGGACTAGCTTTGTTTAAATCTCTATAATCAACGCACATGCGAACTTTTCCGTCTTTCATTATTACTGGGACAATATTGGCAATCCCCTGAGGGTATAATGATGTCCCTAGAAAACTAGCATTAATCTGCTTTAAAACTTCTTCTTTAATTTTCACTTCCATATCAGGGTGAGTTCTTCGCAACTCTTGCTTGATTGGTGGGCATTCTGGATTTAACGGTAAATGATGTTCCACAATATCAGTATCCAACCCAGGCATGTATTGGTAAGACCAAGCAAAGATGTCTACATACTCTTTCAACAATTCAATCAACCCACGCTTCATGTCGAGATGAAGCAATGCTCCAATCTTGATCTCTTTCGGATCTTCCTCTGTACCCAAATTAATAGTCTCCAATGGCTCTTTATACGGCCGAATGGTACTTTCCTCACGTTCAAGCAATCTTCAAACCTCTTCTAGGATTTCATCATATTCTTCTTCTTAGGCCACATACGCAGGATATTTAAAGTTGGGAGAGGGTGCAGAGTCATTACACTCAATGCGGTTTTTTAATTAATCTGCACATATGATTTATGATTGTTTTTAGAAACTGACACATATAGCAAGTGATTATGCATATCTGTTTACAATTATTACTTATTTTGAAAGGATTTTTCTGATTACCACTTTCTAAGAAAAAGAAGAGAAAAAGACACAATTTGGGAATCAAAGACAACTTTTATTAATGATTTTAAAGATCAAAACAATAGATAAGCCCATACTATGTCAATACTTTCACCTTGGGCAGAGTGAAAGATTTTTGAAAAGATTAACAAAAACAAATTACTTTGAAATATGAATGTAAGAAAGAACATCAATAGTGATCCAATTTTGGACTATGACTCCATGCTCACGTAGTTCGGCATCTCTTGCTCTAATTCACCTTCCAGAATAACATTGATCCTAGGAACAGTTGGATGAAGGTAACCTCTGCTAGGAAAAATGTCTTGATATTTTCCCAAAGCAAACTTCGGCTTCATATTTTCACCTTTATTATTCTTCATAGAGAATCCCAAACTAGCTCTATTCTTATTCACAAGCGGATCAACAATCTGCCTCTATGCTTTGTTAGGGCCATTATGCACTACCTGTTGAGCATCCTTAAACGAGGCTATAAAATCCTCATTTTTCGTCACATTATCAATGGATATAGCTTGGAACTGAGTTCCAACAACAGATTCATCCACTTCCATAACACTGAAAGAGGATAAATGAGATATTGACAAAGCCTGCTCTCCATTTATGATGACCACCTTTCCTTCACGAACAAACTTTTGCT
Organism: Vicia faba; assembly: GCA_948472305.1. Taxonomy (NCBI): domain Eukaryota; kingdom Viridiplantae; phylum Streptophyta; class Magnoliopsida; order Fabales; family Fabaceae; genus Vicia; species Vicia faba. The sequence goes on from OX451738.1 coordinate 92,261,600, forward strand.
TCTAGTGCAAAGTTGAAGTAACGGCCCATGCCTCGTGAATCGACGGTCTCCCTAGTAAACATCTTTAAGTGGGAGTAATATCCATAACCTGGAAAGTAATCTGAAATAAATGCGGGCCTTTATGAATAGGAAAATCTACTTCCCTGATGACAGACTTCCTCAATCCATCAAAAGCTTTCACAATTATGCCACCCGGCCGCATGTGAGTTCCCTGGTACTTTAGCTTCATAAGTGTGCTCCTCGGTATGACATTTAAAGCAGAACCATTGTCAATCAACACATTAGACAATTAGTCATTCTTACAATTCATGGAGATATGGAGAGCCAAGTTATGATTCCTTCCTTCATCGGGCAACTCATCATCACAGAAACTCATGTTATTAAAGGATGTAATATTCCCTACAAAACTATTGAATTGGTCCAGAGACATATCACTTTCCATAAAATCTTGATCCAATACTCTCATCAAAGATTCCATGTGCGCAGAAGAGTTCATTAGCAAGGCTAGAATAGATATCTTAGATGGAGTCTGCAACAATTGATCTATAATCTTGTAGTCACTCATCTTGATAATCTTCAACAGGTCGTCCACATATTTTTCCAGAGTAGTACCACTAGATTCCCCCATTTCTTTCTTAGGTTCAGTACTTTCAACAACCTTTTTATCAGCAATTGCATTCCCTCGAATGATAGGTGCGAAAACACGGCCACTGCGGGACACTCGGATGGCTTCACCAATATCCTTGACATGAAACAAAGGTTGGATGAGAATTTCTACACCATCCTCCAAGATTGTTGCATTGTATTTATATGGCACATCCTTGTCTAATTTGTATGGTGCAGGGCCTGGAAGGCAAATAACCACTAGAGCAACAACTGGCTTGCTATGGAACTCAATCTCTATTGGGGTTGGAAAACCAAAACAAGGCACAATAACACTCACCCCTTCTTCAGAATACTTAGACATCATAGAATCATTGTTGGAAAACATATCTTCATTAGAAGAAAAGAACTCATCTGCATAAGCATACTCATCATCTGACACAGTCTCGACCGAGCAATCTTCTATCACGTTAATTCCATTGTAATCATCTCTATTGCCCAAAACTTTGATAGTAGCATTATCCAATAATAACTGAACACCCATTTTCACAATGGAACAACCACAAGAATCTTTGCAGCAAATCTGGCCAGACCCCATACTGGTGTTCTTCTTGACCATCCATGTGACAAAAGGTAGCATGTAATTGCACCAAATCATCATTCATATGATTCACGTCAAAAATATGGAACTCACCGGGACACTCATAGATCATATTCACATCTTCTTTGTACTATGCCCTCGACTTGATTATATGAATAAGGCCTTCGTCCATCATCTCTTGAAGATCAACTTTTATCTTATCACATCCCTGGATATTTATACTGTAAATACCGTAACCAGCATGGTCGTTCATATAGTAGCTGAATTCACAGAGGTCAGCATGCATCTTCACCAGATCCCCTCTAACGAGGTTGATATCAAAATTTGGAAGTCCCCATTTGTTCCTCCATGTTTAGGAAAAGGATTATCTTTCACGTTAGGGCCAACAACTTTAAAGGATAGGAGGCTAGATCTCACCATCTTTTGTACTTCACATTTCAAAGGATAACAATTCTCGATATTGTGCCCCGGGGCTCCTTAATGGAAAGCACACGTCTGGTCTGCCTTATACTACCAGGGTAAAGGAGAAGGTATAGCAGGGGGAGGCCTGGTTTGAACCAACTTCTTCTAAATCAACGCTGGGAGTAACTCTACATAGCTCATTGGAATATAGTCAAAGGCCTCTCTCTTCTGACTTTGCCCTTAATTCCCCTAAGGAGATAGTTTCTGATAGGAAACAATGGTTAGAGCTACATTGACAACTGGAGTCACATAAGAAACCTATTGCTGGTACCGTTGATGCCTTCTAGGTGGTATAATCTTCCTTTCCCCAATAGCAACATTTGTTTCATTTTATTTCTTTCGAGAGAACCCATATGATGACTTCTTTGTCCCTTCATCTTTTGTCAAGCTCCCTTCTTTGACAGCTTCTTCTAAACGAACACCGATGCTCACCATCTCAGTTAAATCACTCGGTGCACTGGCGACCATCCTTTCATAATAAAATTATCCAAGGGTTTTCAAGAAGACCTTGGTCATTTCTTAATCTCCCATAGGTTGTACCACTTGGGCAGCTATCTCGCCCTAACACTGCACATGTTCTTTGAATAAATCCTTGTCTCTCTGAGCCATTGGCCTCAACTGGTCACAGTTAGGTGCCATGAACATATTATACTTATACTTCTTGATAAAGGCTTCCCCCAGATCATTGAAGGTGCGGACATTGCTATTATCCAAACTCATATACCACTTCAGAGTGGCACCAGTTAGGCTATCTTGGAAGAAATGAATAAGAAAATGCTGATCATCAGTATGGGTGGACATTTTTCTGATATACATCACCAGCTGGTCACGAGGACAATATTTTCCCTTGTACCTCTCAAATTACGGCACTTTAAACTTCATTGGCACCTTCAAATTTGGGAACTACGCAGAGTTCACTGACATTTTTTCCAAATAATTTTTTCCTCGAAGGGCCTTAATTTCCTTCTGTATCTCATTGAACTGGTCTTGAAAGTCATCCAACCGGTCATAGAAACCCATACTTTCACTTAGTTGAGGAATAGGACGATAAACTTCACCATTAACAAACGACATAACATTCACCATAGGAGGTGCAATATAATGGATCTCATTTCTAGCCACAGGAGTAACATGCACCATAGGAGGTGCAGGAGTAGCAACAACTTGAGAAACTGGAGCAACTTGAGCATCAAGATTATACCCTTCTGGCATGAAATTCTCAAGCATCCCCCACGGGTAACCTTAAGGCATACGATTCTGTGTAGTGGTAACTGGAGTAACAAAAATGGAAACCGATGGAGCTTCGAAAGTGACCGTTGTTTGTTGTGGCTGAGCAAGTGGTGGCTGATTTTGAGCAGCCACCAAAGATTCCATCAAAGCAGTCAGACTGGCCATATCGGCCTTCAAAGCAGCAACTTTTTTGTGCAGCTCACGATTTTCTTTTTCAAGATTCTCCATTTTCTTCTTGGAATTATCCTGAGCATTGTATTGGTGAGACAGCTTGCTGAACAAAGTCAGAGAAACACAGTAAGACACTTGGATATGAATAGAAATGCAAGAATATGTGCAAAATGATGCATGATATGCAATTCACATTATTTATTTATCTTTATTAATAATTTCAAGGGACTCAAAGATTTATAGACGATTTGCAAATACTAAAGTACTAACACATTTTGAAATAATGAAAATCTCATTATAATAACTCCAAAATAGATTATAACTTTTTGTACAAGTTACAATAATCCTAAGTACAAGAGAATATAGAATCTAAAACCCTAAAAAGGCAAATCTGATGAAGATCTCTCCCCACATTGATGCTTTCCAGTGAGTCTTGCAATCTGATCCTTCAACTGCTTGTTCTCTTTTTAATACCTGTCGGCGACCTCTTTCCAATCACTAGAGTCAGGAAGTGAGTAAATAAGTACTTATCGAGCTCTAGAGGAAAATAAATCCTCTTTCCTCTCCATCATATCTATAACACGACTCTCAAAAATCTCAATGAGGTCATCTTTCTCTTTCAGATTTGCTCGGTAGGACATCTCTAAAGTCTGACACTTGTTCTTCCAGGCCTCCTTCTCTTAATGCATCCTAGCTAGGGCAAGCTGAAGCTCTTCCACATTATCTAAAAGGGGAGTAGTGGTCTTCACAAACATATTAGGGATAGGTTCTTCATGGGAATATGGCATCTTCAACTGAATTACCCTTGCTTGTACCCACCGGAGATAAGGCTCCAAAGAAACGACTCCTCTAGTTCCCAAGTCCTTTCTACTCTTCCTATGAATATGAACCAAGCCTTTTCAATTTCCTCCTTAGCTTATTTATGATTCTATCCTTCTTTAAGAAATAAACCACTCAGATGAATATTATTTGACTTGTCTCTCATCGGATACCCAAGCTGACGTCGTGCAAGAACAGGATTGTAGTTAATTCCTCCCTTTGTACCAAGAAGAGGTACATTGGGGAAACCACCACAATTATCGACAATCTCCACATCATGGTAATATTGATGATACCAAACAATGTCGGAATGAGTGAGGGCCATGATCTTCAGAGCCCAACGAGGTTCCTTCTTGATATCCAAGAAAGCATCAGACCGAGGTAAGTGAGAAATAAACCACTAATACAAAAAAGGCGTGCAACAAATGATCATTCCTCCATGATAAGAATCCTGAAGATGAATGGAGTAATAAGCATCTCCTAATAATGTAGGCGCTGTATTCCTAATCAAAATGATTCTGATGGCATTGATATCCATAAATTTATCAACGTTAGGAAATAAGAACAACCCGTAGGCAAGTAGAGCCAAGATGGCCTCAAAAGCAACCGTACTCTTCATCCTAGAAAAGTAGCGAGCTTTTTCCAATAAAAACTGAGCGGGTAATCCTCTGATTACTCGCTTGGTGGTCATGTTGGCCTCAATCTCAGACTTCCCCAAATGAATCACGGCAACAATCTCATGAGACTTGGGCTCCCCCTCCAAACCGGTAAAAGGAACACGATCGATAACAGGTAAACCCAGTAGGTAATAATACTCCTCCAATGTAGGCTTCAAATGATAATCAGGGAAGTGAAACATTGATACATCAGATCATAGAAATGGACCAAAGTCGAGAGAATACCCTCCTTCATCTTGAGCTTCATAAGAGACACGATTGATCCATATTTCTTCTGAAAATCTATAGAACTCTCAATCTCGGGAATCAGACTCATCAAATCATCTATCTTAGGATCCTTGAAACTTTACTTCTAAGTATTTCTTTTTCCAGAATCCATGGTCAAAAGTACCTGAGATATTCACAAAAAGTCAACTTTAAGTCCCTTGAAACAAAAGTTTTAAAGGATGCTCATGGGTGCATGAATGCATGATGCAACAATCACACACAAGATCACAAACATGGAGGGTTTATAGGTTTGATGTCACAAGCGCGACGTCAAAGGTACTACCCACAAGGTATTTTATAATAGTTTATCACCTGCCAAACAAGGTTCTGAGAGGTTTCTAGAGTCTACATCCTTCCTTCGGATATTGCCAACATCCCGGTTGACTAATGTAATTAGTAATATTCTCAGGAAAAACTGGTCCTATTGTAGTATTGCATGACAACCATTTCTGGATTACTCTGTCATAGTTTCTTCACTACACCGAAAAGTCTAATATTGGTTAAGGGTTCTATGGTCCTCAGCTTCAGCAGGCTCCCAGGTCAAAAGCAGCACGTCTTCCCGATTACTCGGTAAATGATACTATAGTCAAAGGGGCCTCCACTGAGTGAGGAATCTCATGTATCCTTTTTTAGGATTACTCCCTCAAAATTAACATGACTATACCGCCCGTCCCTATCTTAAGTTTGCCCAAGTCCGGGTAGAGTACTTATGAGAAATCACCAAGCATCCTAAAAACCAGGAATATGTCTAGACAAACATGTATACAACATATAATATACAAAAAATAATAGCACATACATAGATAAACAAAGATAGGCTCATCCCACTTAGGGATGGACAAGAAATTGGTCAATATTTCCCCAGTGAAGTCCCTATTTTTTTCTGTAGCAGTAGAAATGTTGAGGCTAAGCCATTGGATTGACTCGACTCGTACAAATCAAATAAAAATTGTCATCGCACTTTATTGTTTCCAAAAGAATGGGAAAAGAGCGAATAACCCAAAAGAGGGGGAGAGAATCTAAGTTCGAGGGTTGGTTACGCAAAGGGAAGGTATTAGCACCCTAAACATCTACGGTACTCCACAGGAACCTCTTTGTAAATTTTTGTATTTTGGCAATAAGTGTTGTATACAAAAATAGATTGTGGGGATGAGAAAAGAAATATTTTTTACAATTTTTGCACCTGCCACGGTTGCGAACCTTTAGTTCCTGCGTACCACCTTTCGTGCAATAGGGGATCACGGTACTCATAGTTCACCTTTAAAAATTTAAAAACACCAGTGTGTTGGTTAATTTTAAGAGACTAGACATCATCATCTTATCCGAGTGAAAGAACATACTTATTACCCACGATTCTGAGAAAGGAGAATTTATGCTATCTCAAAGTGGAGGATATAGCTTGGATTTTAAAATCAACAAAGCTTCACTCAACACCCAAAAGGAAAATATCTTGCTTCACTACATATTGTAGAAGTATAGTAGCTCGCATCACTACAAGGATTGACAAGAGTCTAATATTTAGAGAAAAATTTTAAAGTAAAAATACAAATTGGTAGAAAATGGTTTGAATGAGATTGATTGACTTTTAGTCTTCTCATAAAAAAATGTTAAAGTATGATAAGTTGGTTAAAATTTGATTAAGAAAATTGATTTTTGAAAATGCATGGACCTAAGTCCAAGTTTATTTTGAAAGTGGTTCAAGTTTAGAAAACAAGATTAGTTTTGAATAGGAGAGAGAAGAATTTTGAAATTAAAGAAGATGGGAGGAGATGAGGGGACTATCCTAAAGCATAAGGTAAAAGCTAGGGAAAAGAATCGTCTAACCAATAAGAAACCAACACTTGACATAATGAGTCAATGTAGAATTCCCATCCTTTGGATTTGAAACCAAACAAGAAAAGATAATAAACCTCTTGAGAATACTAAACCTCAAATGCATTGAGTCTTCACAAAAATTGGGCAGAGTAACGGTTGTATACAGATGAATTCCCAATCACATACAAGACATATTATCAGAATAACCTACACACAAATAAAACAAAAAACCCAATGTCTTGGGGTAAACCCTAATAACTCCAGACAAAATTATAATAGAAGTCACAAGGTCCCAAGGTAGGTCAAGTTCTCTACTCCTAGATCCAAAAATTCCATAACTCCATCATGCCAAGGATAGTAACCAAATATTCCAAGTAACCTTAAAGTTTTTTATTGTTCAAGTTGGTTATTAGGTATATTTAAAAAGAAAATGAAAATCTCAAGTGAGAAAAATAAAAATGACATAAAGATAAATGCTCAAGTGAGCAAAGATGAAAATAACATGAAATGTAAATGCTAAAATAAATGGTGCGTAAAAGTAAAGGCGTAAAGTAAAATCATAAAATAAAAGTGAATTGTTAATGAGTTAGAAATTAGAGGTTAGTTGAATGACCATCTTGAATCTTGTATTTGAAAACTCATTATAAGATTGATAAAATCAAAGCCTCTCAACAACAAGTTTCATTTGCTTTTTGTTAAGTATATCATTCATTTCAAATTCTCGAGGCAACAACAAATGTTCAACGATGTTTAAATGACTCACTTAGACCAAAGTTTATGAAGATTCATTAGAGGATTGATAAGACCAAAGATCCTAACAATGAACCTCAAGGTTATTGGATCAAAGGTTTCAAATTAAACATACTTGGGCTTGTAAACATAGGTTTAGGCCACGAATGATCATTTCTTGAATCGGGATAAAATATAGCACTATGTTAAGCAATCGTAAGTGGACTTATATAGAAGTCACACCTTTTTTGAGGACGGTCAATAGCAATATATGTCCCATATGTTTGGAGAAATGATATATAGATCATCCTCTAACAACATGTAGCACAAATAAGAAGGGGATAAGATGAAGAGGAAGGGGATGCATTGTATGAAATTAGGGTTTCAAATATCATTAACATCATTCATCCATTTTGGTAGATTTGGTTTCTCAACCTATCAACACCTAAGATCCAACGAAGTTGAAGAATTTGTCACCAAATGAAGTCCAAGTCAGAACCAACAATAAAAAATAAAATAAAATTTAAAATAAACAATGTTTAAATGGTTAATAAAAGGAAAATGAATGGTAAAATACACAAAACATATTAAAACACCAAATGAAAATCCTAAAAAATAGTCAGAGGTCAAACATGATTTAATAAAAATTGATAAATTTTTTCAGAAATTTTTAAAGTCAGAAACTATTTTTAAAAATTGAAGAAAATAAGCAAAATTCACCAAAATTTGTGAAAAATAGTAAAATCAGAAATAAAAATAAAATGAGGTCACCAATATTTGTCAAGAGGTCATTGGATCCTTCAATAAATTTTTTAGAATTTCAAATGGTCAGAAAGTATTTTTAAAATAATTAAAATAAGGCAAACAATGCAAAAATTATGAAAAATATCAAACATCAAATTAAAAATATGAAAAAATATTCACAAAGTAAAAAATAATTCAAAGATTTTTTGTATGTTTTTTTCATTAATTTTGGATAAAAAATACAAGAGTTATGAATTTTTAAAGATAAAGAAAATTTAAAACTAAATTTGTAAAATAAAAGAAATCAGAAAATACTACACGCGTTGGATCTCTTCCACTTATACACGCTGGAAAATCCAATGGATCTGAGGCGAGGGAGTATCATGAACCCAAGTCAAGGCGCGCGCATGTAACACAAGAAACTCCAACCAATCAAAATAAAAAATTGGCTAAACGTCATTGGTTAAAGAACAACACGTAAGTCGTCTTCAACCTCCAGCCTCCAGCAAATATGGTAAAACCAAGATCCTTGAATCTGTAAATTTACGCGTTCATAGTAGTACCATTAGATGCGTCTACTCTAGATGATCACAACAATATGCTTGCAAAAAATTTATATAAAGCACAACATAGTCGATTTGGAAAAAAACCTAGATGTTTGAAAATGTTAAAACCAAAAATCAGAAGCATCAAATGCATTGATTCACCAAAATTGAGTTGATAGCAAGCATCAGTGAACATCATAGACCATTCTAGTAATTTGAGTTATAAGATTTGGTGCCATAAACTACCTGAACGAAGTCAGATGGACTTGCTCTGTAAATGGACTTGGCTACCATGATTTAGGGAACCTCAAGGCTTGATTCTTCTTCTGTTAGCTTTATTGAAGTTCAACAATGAAGGATCAATGAAGATATTATATTAAAAAGTGAAGAAAAGAGGAATTTGAAATCTCTGAAAAGTGAGTTATGAAGGGAGTTTGATAGAGTGATTTTGGTTGTTCAAGCTTGCAAAAATAAGTGGAATAGAGCATGTATTTATAGGAAAAGTGAATGGGATGAAGTGGACGGGTGAATGATGCAAATTCAAATGAATTCGTGCACACTTGTGTACACGAGCAAAGTGTGTTCACATGTGCATCAAAACTCATCCAAATGATGCGTTTTGATGCTCTAAATGATTCAAACATATGTGTTAATCACGTTTAAGTGAAAATCGAGTGGTAATTTGGTGATTAGAAGCCACATTATGAATTTCAAATTCTGACTTTGGAGAAAATTTCAGTTTCAAGGTACCATCTTTGAATCCATGGTGTTTACAACTCAAGGGGTCTTAGGGCATAATTCTTGAAGCATCTGAAAGATAAGGTTACCATATTTGCAATGTTCCAAGAGTGAGATCAAATGGATGTTAGAGCTAAAAGTTTTTATGAGTCAAAGTTGACAAAAAGATGCTGACTTTTTGTACTTCGAAATAATTCTAAGTTTTTCTTCAAAAGTGACCTATAACGTTTTGAGTTCAAACAAGTCCTTCCTCTAAAATTGTGCTTTGATAATTGATGCTTGATTGAAGTAGACTTCACAAAGAGCATAGTGGAACTTGAATCACTCAAAAATACCAAGTATTGAAAAAGTTATGGCTTTGTGAAATTAGTGAAAATCCATGAGGTGGCCTATAATCTTTTGGGTTCTTAGGGCATCTTCCACCCATTTTCAAGTCTTGCACATAAAAGAAGAGTTGAAGTTCACATTTTTAATATCATTGTGGAAAATGAATGGGCTCAAGGAGATAAATATTTACCAAGTTATGGTCTTTTTAATTCACATAAGGGAATTTGATGGCCTATTTAGGGGACTTGTAATCTTTCTTCATCATTAGGCATCTTCCACGCGAAATTTTCTTGAAACTCTTGAAGTGATTAGTTGATAACCCTTTAAGGAGAATCATACCTTTGAAATCACTCAAGAATCTCAAAAGATGAACAAGATATAGCCCTTAGAAGTTCAAAACCCTAGCTCATAGAGCACCAAAATTACTTGGAAACCCCTTTCAATTTTGACAATCTTTCTTGCACAATCACTTTTTCCATGTGAATAGAAGTTTTTTGGATGATAATAAGAACCCATAACAATAATAACCACTTCCAAATATTATTAATTGAGAGAGTTATGCAATTGTGCTCAAGAAATCAAGAGCTTATCCAATTAGCTCAAACTTCTTCAAACAATCCTTGCATCTTTTGTCTTTCTTTGACAAATTGAGGTATGATAAATCATTATAGACCTTGTCATGATATTACTTTAAAGCATATTAAATGATGAAGCTTAAATATCAACGAAGCTTTATTGAAGAAGGCATGGAAATAAACTCATGAACCTATGAATCCACCTGATGAAATATGTTGTGCCCTCACCTATAGGATCATCATTTAGAGAAAACATTCATTGTATTTGTTAGTTAAAAGTTAATAATTAAAAAACATATATGATCACAATATACAAATAAAGGTGCTTGGTGATCCCCCATGAGTAAAACTAAATATAAGAAGAAGAACCAAACCCTAGTGTGATCTTGATATGATTGAGTTAACATGAGGTGATAGAGGAATCTTAGGGAAAAAAATTGGGGTACAACACTATTTGCTTATCTAATGTCCTCAGGAGATCATCAAAAAATTACACACCTCTTGTATATCTCTAGACGTCATATTGCTCTATATCCTTTGAGAAACAACCATCAACAATTCTCTGTTTCCCTCAAAGACGCCTCTACTTGACCAACGAACAAGAACCTTGAATCCATATAACCTCCAGGCATGAGAATCTGCATCGATTCGCCAAAACACCTCGTAATCACTTTGTTTAATTCCATATAGTCTGCCCCAAGGCTAACATCAAGTTAATCCAACATTTCGCTTTAACGGCAAGTCATAATTATCCTCGGGAGAACATCAAGACTCACCCACAACTGGCACGTCATTAGCCATAACATCTCTATCCACTTCTAGAGATGTGAACAACACGAGTACCTAATTATTCCCTCTCAAGGATCTTTCGATTGACCGCTAGGCATAATTCTCGAATCCATACTTCCTTCAAAATTAGAAAAACAACTCAATAACACTAACATCTACACCCATGCAATTCACGATATACTAAACTAACTATTCACACCTGATATACTTCCTTGCAAACAAGTGATTAGAAAAACAAGAAAGCACCGATAGTGTTTCACACATATGTCGTGTACTTAGGAATAACACCTCGACAATATTCATTTGTTGTACTACAGACTCAACAACTTGGCCGGACGGACCAGCCTGCTCTGATACTAATTGTAACACCCTATTTTCTCGTCACTAATTTTAAATAAAAATAAGAGTAAATTAATTTCTAAAATAACATCAACAAATAGGATGTCACATCGTCATACATCATACATGCTCAATAATTAAGATACGTAACACAAAATCATAAACTTCAAGTCTTAAACTTCATTTCATTTATTTGCAGCGGAAAACATCAATAAATAATTATTCTCAACCCTCAACATGAGTGATATTTTTCATCATCGAAAAATCAGCATAATCATAAGGTAAAACACCTAAGTGTTACGTATCAGAGCAGACACCGACTCAATCTACGCAACAGAGGTAACTATTTGGCTAACCTCGACGTCGAGCTACTTCAAATCATCTGCAAGTTACCCACATAGAGGAAACATTCAAAGAGAAAGGGTGAGATATCATAACTATATAAGAGGAAGTATAATAATGAGCAGGTAGAACTTCAAGTACACATCATTATACATCTTTACCTCACACCTTTTCTTGTTCATCATACTACGAAACACATCAACATAATTAAGTGAATAAACAACACAAAACATCCATCATAACAAAAGTAGAAATTCATTCAACGCTCAAATAATCAATTACTAACAATCATACAATGCAGTGAAACTTACACTCACTCAATGCATGTGGTACCAATAGGAAAAAACCCTCTACTTAATAAATGCAAAATTTTGGAAACAACGCAAATACAATCCATCTTTCGCCAATACAGGCCATCTTTTGCCAATACATGTCATCTTTCGCCAATACAGGCCATCTTTAATGAATGCATGCGACACTGACATGCAACAAGATAATTTCACATTGATTATTCTTATCTATCAATGACACGCCAATACAAGCTATCATCATCATCATTATCATGCATATCATGTCACACAATCAAAATACAACATCATCATACTCAATCACAATACCAATCTCATTGATTCCATCATCATACTCATAAATTCACATTACATCAAAATACCAGAATAATACAAGAATCCAGAAAATCATCTCATACTGTTTTCAAATTGTTTTTATTATATAGAAAATATTTTTAGCTTTCTGTGTGTTTGAACGGAGTGTCAAACGGACACCCGAGTCAAAAAGTTATGAAGTTTTCAATTTTATAAAAATGATGTCCAACACAGTGATAGCCGGTTACTTAATACCAGTAACCGATTATTGCACAAGTTAGTAGCTCTGTTTTTCAAAATCTTCCAGTGGTAATCGGTTACTGCATTATGGTAACCAGTTACTAAGTAACACAATAGTCTATTTTCTCAATTTTTCACGTGGTAGCCGGTTACCACTAGACGAGTAACCGGTTACCACTGTTTCAGAACTAAAAAATATGCAACTTTTCCAAATGCAATTTTCCATTTTTCAAAACCCAAATTTTCAATATTCCCATTAAAAAATGTGTTTCAAGTATGATAATTATTCACCAACATTGTCTATCAATTCTAGCCAATTTATATCATCCAATTTCATCAAAACATGCCAAAAACATCAAGAGAATCATTGGGGAAAAATCCCAAAACAATCAAATAGGGAGAAATCAAGAGCATATAATCATGGAACCTAAATATTACCATAAGCCATTATTAGGAAACCCATTATAGTGTTTGAATCCCCCCTTACCTTAGATTATCTCAGTTCTTGATTCCTACGGTGAATCTTCCTCTCTAACTTCCTAGTGCTTTCTCCTCTTCTCACTTTTACGTTTCTCTTTCTCTTGCTTCTACTATCTAACTCTTTTCTCTTATTCTTTCTATAATATATCCCAATAATAATATAACCTTATTAATTAATTAATTATTTAATAAAATAATACTAATCCTATTATTCTACTAATAATTCTATTTTAATTATTATAAAATAATATTAAACCTCATATTTAACCCAAAAATGCCAATTATGACTCTCACCCTTATGTTTCTACACTTTTAGCCATACACCCCTATCACCTCAACTTATATAGTTTCTAAGACATCTAATTACTAACAAATACATAACATCACATTAAAATATTCTCCAACGCATACAAATATATCACATCATCTAGTTATTTAATTATAAACATTTCTAATTAAATCGGGGTGTTACAACGAACACGCATACAAGGAAAATCATCATTGAAGGCCCCTTGACCAATCAATGAGATCATAGAAAAACACACAGAACACACAACAAGATGTATACATTTGTGCCATAAAGTTGCAAGTTCTACCACTTCACAGTGAACACACGAGCCCACCGATGATGGACTAGTAAGAATACCTACATGGTACTACTAGGGTGAGTAACGAAGTGATGTAGCCTAAGTGGCATCACGACCCCCACCGAACCAACATTGTTGATGTCTTACTTCCTAAGGATATCCCTCTAACCGTGACACGATGAGTATACACCAAATCATTCCCATCGAGCACTAGCATTTCCCCCTGATATGCAATGAGTATACACCAGATCATTCCCATTGTGATACCAACACATTCTACACTGATCAATGAGTATACACTAGATCATTCCATTGAGAGCGATGATACTGCTCGGTCGTCCGTTCTCACCAATGAGTATATACCAGATCATTTCCATGGGGGAAGGACAACATGGTACGACATGCACAATGGGTATACACCAGATTATTCCCACGTGCATGTCAAGATTTACTCAGTACTATGATGAGTATACACCAAATCATTTCCATCAACTACCGACACAAAAATCACATTAAAGCCACAGAGAATCAAACATGTCCGGAAATAGAATCAGAATAACATAATCATCATATAATGCATTTCAACATAAACATGCATTGACATATGAAATATCCATGAACATATCATAGAAGCATACATAGCAGTAACATATGGTAATACCATAAAATAAAAGATAAGGCACCTCATTCTCGAACTCGGAACGAATCTGCACTCGGGGAAAACTTCATGGTTCTGTCAGGACAGGTTCGCTAAGCTAACAGCTAGAAAACACCCGACTGGCTAAGTCCTAGGGAACAAAGTCATAAGCTTCATCCAATTTTGGAAGTTACAGTTTGCTGAGCAAAATTCCAGCGAAGCCCTGATTCACTAAGCAAACTTGCAGCGAGCAGTTTATTTAATTCTTTTCCTTCAGTCCCAGACCATCGCTATGTGAACTCAGTAGCGAAGTCTACTTTCCTAAGCGAATAATAGTTTGGTAAGAGAACACTATTATACACAGCTTCTTGTTCATACAGACTGTTCGCTAAGCGTACACAGAGTTCGCTAAGCGAACTTCACTACATACAGAAAAATCAGAAACTACATAAGCATGATTTTGGGTTCCCAAACCCCAAAATCTCACGTGCAATCAGTAATAAGTACGGTACAAAACAAAATGGTATTGTAAGTACAAATTATTCATGGATTGGGCTCATGTTCATGCAAGATCAAGGATTCATGGCATTTATCACTTAAACCCTTATCCCACATAAACCCAAATATTTTCCCAAGTCTCTAACTATGAGACTCACCTTGCATTAATAGAGTTTAAGAAGAGGAATATGTCTCCCTTGAGCTCCTAACTTGACCAGAATTTCACCTCTAAGCCCATCAACTCCCTAACACCATTTCCAACAAGAATTCCCGAACTTCAATCATGTTTATCTCCTTCAAAACCAAACTTATGAACATGAAATCATATACAAATTGAATGGATTTTCGTGTAGATTCCAGAATCTGATTTTGTTGTGTCTTTACCCAAACAAGGTCTTATAATGGCATGCAAGATTATTTAAAGGTCATGTCCTTCAAGTAAACAAATATTACGAGTTTGCCATCTTGTCCAATTCTAACTAATTCTTATAACTCCACTAGGTTATAAAACTTAGTAATATATATATATATATATATATATATATATATATATATATATATATATATATATATATATATATATATATATATATATATATATATATATATATATATATATATATATATATATATATATATATATATATATATATATATATATATATATATATATATATATATATATATATATATATATATATATATATATAGAGAGAGAGAGAGAGAGAGAGAGAGAGAGAGTCTTGTTTGCATTTTTTTTCTTTTTTTTTTGTTTTTGTGGATTTTTCAGGGTTGCAATAAAGATTGCAGTACAATGGTAAGTATTTCATCCTATCAGGTAAGTTTGGAAGCTACTATTTTGATTATATCCTTATTTTTTCTAGAAAATCTGGAAAATAAAACCGACGAACAATATTTTGACACTCACACTCGCAAATTCATTTTTTCTATTTTATTTGATTTTATTTCTATTTTCATATTTTCAAATAAATCCAAAAAAAAATTGTAGATTCGTTATTTTTTTATTTTTTTATTTTTGGTCATATTTTCATAATTTTTTGATTTTATTTTAATAGTTTCGTTAGATTTTATTGGTCATAGTTGTTAGTGATTTTGTGTGGATTTTATTCTGATTTTGAGTTGATTAGTGATTTTATTTATTTTGTATTAATTTAATTCTGATTTGAATTGATAATCATATTATGGATAATCAAAATAAAATCTTAACAGAACTTGTTGCACCCGATTCACTTTTTGATGACATCCCTTCTTTGTCTGAGTTTGATGAAACCTATACTTGTGATTTGGTAATGATATGCACTTATGTTCAGTTTGTACTAAAATTGAAGTTCCTTTACAGGGTGATATTTCTTATGAGATTTCTAGTGTCAAAGTTGATGTTGCAGATGTAAATGTAAGTCTTGCTGCTAAATTTTTTTAATTCATTGAGCAATCACCTGCTTTAGAGCTAAATCCATTCCCTATGTTTTTAGAATTTAATGAAAATGTCTGTAATAATTGTTTTTAATTTTTTGAATGCTGCTTATAGAATATAATAGATTTATTTTGATTGATCTATGTTCTTTATTGTAATCACATTAGCGTAGATTTTTCATTAATCTGCATTTCTTTAACTCGCATTTTCTTAATACACGTCTTCTTTATTCGTTAGCTTTATTCAGAAATTAGGAGCACATATCATATAGTATCAATTGCGCTTCTTGATTGTTGTTGCAATCGAAAAAGGAATCGAGAGTCCTCTAAGAGAATTGGAATTATAAGAATCGATGATTAGTCGGAAACCAAAACTGTAGATTAACTTATTCATCATATTTGCTTTCATTTCGTTTATCTGTGATAAGTCAGAAACAGTAGATTAGCCATTTTAGCCTATTTCATAATCACTTATTTTTAATCACTTATTCTAAATTGAAACCTAAAACACCCTAGTTTTAGTTGGTTAATTTTAATCAAGAGTCCTTGCAATAGGATACTCGAGCGTCACTTTCATTATACTACAAGTATGTTTTACTCGTTTCTGACTCGTGTATGATAGTGGCCCAAATTGGTGCCATTGTCGGGGAATCTCGATTGATTTTGCACAATTTTAGAATTCTAGTCTAGAGTCTTGTTTGCATTTTTTTTCTTTTCTTTTTTTTGTGTTTGTGGATTTTTCAGGGTTGCAATACAGATTGCAATACAATGGTAACTATTTCATCCTATCAGGTAAGTTTGGAAGCTACTGTGTTGATTTACACCTTATTTTTTCTATAAAATTAGAAGAAGAAAAATCGACGAACAATATTTTCACCCTCAAAATCGGAAATTCATTTTTTTCTATTTTATTTATATTTTAAAAAAATTGTAGATTCGTTATTTTATTTTATTTGATTTTTGGTCATTTTTCATAATTTTTTGATTTTATTTTAATAATTTTTTGTTAGATTTTATTTCTCATATTTGTTTGTGATTTTTTGTTGATTTAATTCTGATTTTGAGTTGATTATTTATTTTATTTATTTTGTATTGATTTAATTTGGTTTGAATTGACAATCATATTATGGATGATCAAAATAAAATCTTAAAAGAAGTCGTTGCACCTGATTCACTTTTTGTTGATTTCCCTTCTTTGTCTGAGTTTGATGAAAACTATACTTGTGATTTGGTAATGATACACACTTATGTTTAGTTTGTACTTAAATTGAAGTTGCTTTACAGGGTGATATTTCTTATGATGTTTTTTATGAGATTTCTAGTGTCAAAGTTGATGTTATAGATGTAAATGTAAGTCTTGCTGCTAAAATTTTGCAATTCATTGAGCAACCACCATATTCAGAGCTAAATCCATTCCCTATGTTTTTAGATTTTCATGAAAATGTCTGTAATAATTATCTATAATTTTTCGATCGCTGCTTATAGAATATAATTGATTTATTTCTATTGATGTATGTTCTTTATCGTATTCGCATTAGCATAGCTTTTCCTTAATCCGCATTTCATTAACTCGCGTTTGCTTAATTCGCGTCTTCTTTATTCGTTAGCTTTATTTAGAAACTAGGAGCACATATCATATAGTATCAATTGCGCTTCTTAATTGTTGTTGTAATCAAAAAAGGAATATAATCCTCTAAGAGAATTAGAATTATAAGAATCGATGATAAGTCGGAAACAAAAACTGTAGATTAACTTGTTCATCATATTTGCTTTCAATTTGTTTATCTATGATAAGTCAAAACCAGAATGAGTATATTAGCTATTTTAGCTTATTTTATAATCACTCATTTTTAATCACTTATAATAAATCGAAACCTAAAATCCCCTGGTTTCAATTGGTCAATTTTAATCAAGCGTCCTTGAGATAGGATACTCGAGCGTCACTTCTGTTATACTACAAGTATATTTTACTCGTTCTAGACCCGTGTATGATAGCAGACCAAATTGGCGCCATTGTCGGGGACTCTAGGTTGATTTTACACAATTTTAGAATTCTAGTCTAGAGTCTTGTTTGCATTTTTTTTTGCTTTTTTTTTGTGTTTGTGGATTTTTCAGAGTTGCAATACAAATTGCAATACAATGGTAAGTATTCCATCCTATCAGGTAAGTTTGGAAGCTACTGTTTGATTTGCTCCTTATTTTTTCTAGAAAATCTAGAAAATAAAATCGACAAACAATATTTTGACACTCAAAATCGCAAATTCATTTTTATCTATTTGATTAGACTTTATTTATATTTTCATATTTTCAAAAAAATCCAAAAAAATTTGTACATTCGTTATTTTATTTTATTTGATTTTTGGTCATACATTCAAAAAAATTCGATTTTATTTTAATAGTTTTTTCGTTAGATTTTATTTGTCATATTTGTTAGTGATTTTGTGTTGATTTGATTCTGATTTTTAGTTGATTAGTGATTTCATTTTATTTTGTATTGATTTGATTCCAATTTGAATTAATTATCATATTATGGATGATCAAAATAAAGTCTTAAAAGAACTTGTTGCACCTCATTCACTTTTTGCTGATTTCCCTTCTTTGTATGAGTTTGATGAAACCTATACTTTTGATTTTGTACTGCTACTTACTTATGTTCAATTTGTACTGAAATTGAAGTTGCTTTAAAGGATGATATTTCTTATGATATTTCTACTGTCAAAGTTGATGTTGCAGATGTAAATGTAAGTCTTGCTGCCAAAATTTGCAATTCATTGAGCAACTACCTGCTTTAGAGCTAAATCCATTTCCTATGTTTTTAGAATTTAATGAAAATGTCTGTAATAATCATCTGTAATAATTCGATGGCTACTTATAGAATATAATTGATTTGTTTCGATTGATGTATGTTCTTTATCATAGTCGCGTTAACGTAGCTTTTTTTGTTAATCCGCATTTCATTAACTCGCGTTTGCTTAATTCGCGTCTGCTTTGTTAGTTAGCTTAATTCAGAAACTAAGAGCATATATCATATAGTATAAAGTGGGTTGTTGATTGTTATTGCAATTGAAAATGGAATAGAATCTTCTACGAGAATTAGTATTATAAAAATTGATGATAAGTCGAAAATCAAAACTGTAGATTAACTTGTTCATCATATTTGCTTTCAATTCGTTTATTTGTGATAAGTCAGAACCAGAATTAGTAGATTATCCATTTTACCTTATTTCATAATCACTTATTTTAATCACTTATTCTAAATCGAAACCTAAAATCCCCTAGTTTCAGTAGGTTCATTTTAATCAAGAGTCCTTGCGATAGGATACACGAGTCTCGCTTCCGTTATACTACAAGTATATTTTACTCGTTCTTGACTCGTGTAATATAGCGGACCAAATTGGCACCATTTTCGGGGACTCTCGGTTGATTTTACACAATTTTAGAATTCTAGTCTAGAGTCATGTTTGTATTATTTTTTTTTGCTTTTTTTTTGTGGATTTTTCAGAGTTGCAATACAGATTGCAATACAATGATAAGTATTCCATCCTATCAGGTAAGTTTGGAAGCTACTGTTTGATTTTATCCTTATTTTTTCTAGAAAATCTGGAAAATAAAATGGACGAACAATATTTTGACACTCAAAATCGCAAATTCATTTATTTCTATTTTATTAGTTTTTATTTATATTTTCATATTTTCAAAAAAATCCAAAAAAATTTGTATATTCGCTAATATATTTTATTTGATTTTTAGTCATATTTTCAAAACATTTCTATTTTATTTTAATAGTTTTTTAATTATATTTTGTAGGTCATGTTTGTTAGTGATTTTGTGTTGATTTGATTCAGATTTTGAGTAGATTAGTGGTTTATTTTTATTTTGTAGTGATTTAATTCAAATTTGAATTGATAATCATATTATGAATGATCAAAATAAAATCTTAAAAGAACTTGTTGCACCTGATTCACTTTTTGCGGATTTCCCTTCTTTGTATGAGTTTGATGAAACCTATACTTTTGATTTGGTTATGCTACTCACTTATGTTCAGTTTGTCCTGAAATTGAAGTTTCTTTACACGGTGATATTTCTTATGAGATTTCTACTATCAAAGTTGATGTTGCAGATGTAAATATAAGTCTTGCTGCTAAAATTTTGCAATTCATTGAGTAGCCACTAGCTTTATAGTTAAATCCATTTCCTATGTTTTTAGAATTTAATGAAAATGTCTATGATAATTGTCTGTAATAATTCGATCGCTACTTATGGAATATAATTGATTTATTTCGATTGATGTATGTTCTTTATCATAATAGCATTAGCGTAGCTTTTTCGTTAATCCGCATTTCATTAACTCGCGTTTGTCTAATTCACATATGCTTTATTAGTTAGCTTAATTCAGAAATTAAGAGCATATATCATATAGTATCAACTGGGCTTGTTGATTGTTGTTGAAATCAAAAATGGAATAGAAACTTCTACGAGAATTAGAATTATAAGAATCGACGATAAGTCGAAAACCAAAACTGTAGATTAACTTGTTCATCATATTTGCTTTCAATTCATTTATCTGTGATAAGTCAGAACCAGAATTAGTAGATTAGCCATTTTGGCGTACTTCATAATCACATATTTTTAATCACTTATTCTAAATCGAAACCTAAAACTACCTGGTTTCAGTTGGTTAATATTAATCAAGAATCCTTACGATAGGATACTCGATTGTCGCTTCCGTTATACTACAAGTATATATTACTCGTTTTTGACTCGTGTAAGATAGCATACCAAATTGGCGCCATTTTAAAGGACTCTCGGTTGATTTTACACAATTTTAGAATTCTAGTCTAGAGTATTGTTTGCATTTTTTTTGTTTTTATTTTGTGTTTGTGGATTTTTCAGAGTTGCAATACAGATTGCAATACAATGGTAAGTATTCCATCCTATCAGGTAAATTTGGAAGCTACTGTTTGATTTGCTCCTAATTTTTTCCTAGAAAATCTGGAAAATAAAATCGACGAACAATATTTTGACACTCAAAATTGCAAATTCATTTATTTCTATTTTATTAGATTTTATTTATATTTTCACATTTTCAAAAAAATCCAAAAAAAATTATTCATTGGTTATTTTATTTTATTTGTTTTTTGGACATATTTTCAAAAAATTTCGATTTTATTTTAACAGTTTTTTCGTTAGATTTTGTTGGTCATGTTTGTTAGTGATTTTGTGTTGATTTGATTCATATTTTAAGTAGATTAGTGGTTTATTTTTATTTTGTATTGATTTAAATCAAATTTTAATTCATAATCATAATATGGATGATCAAAATAAAATCTTAAAAGAACTTGTTGCACCTGATTCACTTTTTGTTGTTTTCCCTTCTTTTTATGAGTTTGATGAAACCTATACTTTTGATTTTGTACTGCTATTCACTTATGTTAAGTTTGTACTAAAATAGAAGTTGCTTTACAGTATGATATTCCTTATGAGATTTCTAATGTCAAAGTTGATGTTGCTGATGTAAATGTAAGTTTTGCTGCTAAAATTTGCAATTCATTGAGCAATTACTTGCTTTAGTGCTAAATCCATTTCCTATGTTTTTAGGATTTAATGAAAATGTCTGTAATAATTATCTGTAATAATTCTATAGCTACTTATAGAATATAATTTATTTATTTCGATTGATGTATGGTCTTTATTATAATCGCGTTAGCGTAGCTTTTTTCATAATTCACATTTCATTAACTCGTGTTTGCTTAATTCGCATCTGCTTTATTAGTTAGCTTAATTCAGAAAATAAGAGCATATATCATATAATATAAATTGGGTTTGTTGATTGTTGTTGAAATTAAAAAGGGAATAAAATCTTCTACGAGAATTAGAATTATAGGAATCGAGTATAAGTCGAAAACCAAAACTATAGATTAACTTGTTTATCATATTTCTTTTCAATTCGTTTATCTGTGATAAGTCAGAACTAGAATTAGTAGATTAGCAATTTTAACTTATTTCATAATCACTTATTTTTAATCATATATTCTAAATTGAAATCTAAAACCCCCTGGTTTTAGTTGGTTAATTTTAATCAAGAATCCTTGGGATAGGATACTCGAGTGTCGCTTCGGTTATACTATAAGTATATTTTACTCGTTTTTTACCCGTGTAAGATAGAGGACCAAATTAGCGCCATTTTCGGGGAGTCTCAGTTGATGATACATAATTTTAGAATTCTAGAATAGAGTCTTGTTTGCATTTTTTTTGCTTTTTTTTGTTTGTGGATTTTTCAGAGTTGCAATACAGATTGCAATACAATGGTAAGTTTTCCATCCTATCAGGTAAGTTTGGAAGCTATCATTTGATTTGCTTCTTATTTTTTATAGAAAATATGGAAAATATAATCGACGAACAATAGTTTGACACTCAAAATCTAAAATTCATTTTTTTTTCTATTTTATTAGATTTTATTTATATTTTCATATTTTCAAAAAAATCCAAAAAGGATTGTAGATTCGTTATTTGATTTTATTTTAATAGTTTTTTCGTTAGATTTTGTTAATCATGTTTGTTAGTGATTTTGTGTTGATTTGATTTTGATTTTGAGTAGATTAGTGGTTTATTTTTATTTTGTAGTGATTTAATACAAATTTGAATTGATAATCATATTATGGATGATCAAAATAAAATCTTAAAAGAACTTCTTGCACCTGATTCAGTCTTTGCCGATTTCCCTTCTTTGTATGAGTTTGGTGAAACCTATACTTTAGATTTTGTACTGCTATTCACTTATGTTCAGTTTGTACTAAAATTGAAGTTGATTTACAAGATGATATTTCTTATGATATTTCTTATGAGATTTCTACTGTCAAAGTTGATGTTGCAGATGTAAATGTAAATCTTGCAGCAAAAATTTGTAATTCATTGAGCAACCACATGCTTTATAGTTAAATCCATTTCCTATGTTTTTAGGATTAAATGAAAATGTCTATAATAATTGTCTGTAATGATTCGATAACTTCTTATGGAATATAGTTGATTTATTTCAATTGATGTATGTTCTTTATCATAATTGCATTAGCGTAGCTTTTTCGTTAATCCGCATTTCATTAACTCGCGTTTGTCTAATTCGCATATGCTTTATTAGTTAGCTTAATTCAGAAATTAAGAGCACATATCATATAGTATCAACTGGGCTTGTTGATTGTTGTTGCAATCAAAAATGGAATAGAATCTTCTACGAGAATTAGAATTATAAGAATCGATGATAAGTCGAAAACCAAAACTATAGATTAACTTGTTCATAATATGTGTTTTCAATTTGTTTATCTGTGATAAGTCAGAACCAGAATAAGTAGATTAGCCATTTTAGCTTATTTCATAATCACATATTTTTAATCACTTATTCTAAATCGAAACATAAAACCACCTGGTTTTAGTTGGTTAATATTAATCAAGAATCCTTTCGATGGGATACTCGAGTGTCCCTTCTGTTATACTACAAGTATATTTTACTCGTTTTTTACTCTTGTAAGATAGCTGACCAAATTGGCGCCATTTTCAAGGACTCCCGGTTGATTTTACACAATTTTAGAATTCTAGTCTATAGTCTTGTTTGCATTTTTTTGTTGCTTTTTTTGTGTTTGTGGATTTTTCAGAGTTGCAATACATATTACAGTACAATGGTAAGTATTCCATCCTATCAGATAAGTTTGGAAGCTACTGTTTGATTTTCTTCTTATTTTTTCTAGAAAATATTGAAAATATAATCGACGAACAATAGTTTGACACTAAAAATCTAAAATTCATTTATTTCTATTTTATTAGATTTTATTTATATTTTCATATTTTCAAAAAAATCCAAAAAATATTGTAATTTCGTTATTTTATTTTATTTTATTTTTGGTCATATTTTGAAAAAAAATTGATTTTATTTTAATAGTTTTTTAGTATGATTTTGTTGGTCATGTTTGTTAGTAATTTTTTGTTGATTTGATTTTGATTTTGAGTAGATTAGTGGTTTATTTTTGTTTTGTAGTGATTTAATACAAATTTGAATTGATAATCATATTATGGATGATCAAAATAAAATCTTAAAAGAACTTGTTGCACCTGATTCACTTTTTGCTGATTTCTCTTCTTTGTATGAGTTTGGTGAAACCTATACTTTTGATTTTTTACTGCTACTTACTTATGTTCAGTTTGAACTAAAATTGAAGTTGCTTTACATGATGATATTTCTTATGATATTTCTTATGAGATTTCTACTGTGAAAGTTGATGTTGCAGATGTAAATGTAAGTCTTGCAGCAAAAATTTGTAATTCATTGAGCAACCACATGCTTTATAGTTAAATCCATTTCCTATGTTTTTAAAATTTAATGAAAATGTGTATAATAATTGTCTATAATAATTTGATCGCTGCTTATGGCATATAATTGATTTATTTCGATTGATTATGTTCTTTATCATAATCGCGTTAGCGTAGCTTTTTTGTTAATCCGCATTTCATTAACTAGCGGTTGTCTAATTCGCATATGCTTTATTAGTTAGCTTAATTCAAAAATCAAGAGCATATATCATATAGTATCAACTGGGTTTGTTGATTGTTGTTGCAATCGAAAAGAGAATAGAATCTTCTACGAGAATTAAAATTATAAGAATCGATGATAAGTAAAAAACCAAAACTGAAGATTAATGTGTTCATCATATTTGCTTTCAATTTGTTTATCTGTGATAAGTCAGAACCAAAATTAGTAGATTAGCCATTTTAGCTTATTTCATAATCATTTATTTTTAATAACTTATTCTAAATCGAAACCTAAAACCACCTAGTTTAAGTTGGTTAATTTTAATCAAGAATCCTTGCAATAGGATACTCGAGTGTTGCTTTCGTTATACTACAAGTATATTTTCCTCGTTTTTGACTCGTGTAAGATAGAGGACCAAATTGGTGCCATTTTCGGGGACTCTCGGTTGATTTTACACAATTTAGAATTCTAGTCTATAGTCTTGTTTGCATTATTTTTGCTTTTTTTTGTGTTTGAGGATTTTTTAGAGTTGCAATATAGATTGCAATACAATGGTAAGTTTTCCATCCTATCAGGTATGTTTGGAAGCTACTGTTTGATTTTCTTCTTATTTGTTCTAGAAAATATGGAAAATATAATCGACGAACAATAGTTTGACACTCAAAATCTAAAATTCATTGTAGATTCGTTATTTTATTTGATTTGATTTTTGGTCATAATTTCAAAAATATTCGATTTTGTTTTAATAGTTTTTTCGTTAGATTTTGTTGGTCATGTATGTTAGTAATTTTGTGTTGATTTGATTTTGATTTTGAGTTGATTAGTGGTTTATTTTAATTTTGTAGTGATTTAATACAAATTTGAATTGATAATCATATTAAGGATGATCAAAACAAAATCTTAAAAGAACTTGTTGCACCTGATTCACTTTTTGCTGATTTCCCTTCTTTGTATGAGTTTGGTGAAACCTATACTTTTGATTTTGTATTGCTACTCACTTATGTTCAGTTTGTACTGAAATTGAAGTTGCTTTACAGGATGATATATCTTATGATATTTCTTATGAGATTTCTATTGTCAAAGTTAATGTTGCAGATGTAAATGTAAGTATTGCAGCAAAAATTTGTGATTCATTGACCAACTACCTACTTTAGAGCTAAATACATTTCCTACGTTTTTAGAATTTAATGAAAATGTCTGTAATAATTGTCTGTAATAATTTGATCGTTACATATTGAATATAATTGATTTTTTCCGATTGATGTGTGTTCATTATCATAATCGCCATAGCGTAGCCTTTTTGTTAATCCGCATTTAATTAACTCGCTTTTGTATAATTCGCATATGCTTTATTAGTTAGTTTAATTAAAAAATTAAGAGCATATATCATATAGTATCAACTGGGCCTGTTGATTGTTGTTGCAATCAAAAAGGGAATAGAATCTTCTACGAGAATTAGAATTATAAGAATCGATGATAAGTCGAAAACCAAAATTGTAGATTAACGTGTTCATCATATTTTCTTTCAATTCGTTTATCTGTGATAAGTCATAACCAGAATTAGTAGATTAGCCATTTTAGCTTATTTCATAATCACTTATTTTTAATAACTTATTCTAAATCGAAACCTAAAACCACCTAGTTTAAGTTGGTTAATTTAATCAAGAATCCTTGTGATAGGATACTCGAGTGTCACTTCCGTTATACTACAAGTATATTTTACTCGTTTTTGACTCGTGTAAGATAGCGGACCAAATTTGCGCCATTTTCGGGGACTGTCGGGTTATTTTACACAATTTTAGAATTCTATTCTAGAGTCTTGTTTGAATTTTTTTACTTTTTTTTTGTGTTTGTGGATTTTTCAGAGTTGCAATACAAATTGCATTACAATGGTAAGTATTCCATCCTATCAGGTAAGTTTGAAGCTACTCTTTGATTTTTTTCTTATTTTTTCTAGAAAATATGGAAAATATAATCGACGAACAATAGTTTGACACTCAAAATCTAAAATTCATTTTTTTCTATTTTATTAGATTTTATTTATATTTTCATATTTTCAAAAAAATCCAAAAAAATGGTAGATTCGTTATTTTATTTTATTTGATTTTTGGTCATATTATAAAAAAAATTGATTTTTTTAAATAGTTTTTTTGTTAGATTTTATTGGTCATGTTTGTTAGTGATGTTGTGTTGATTTGATTCTGATTTTGAGTAGATTAGTGGTTTATTTATATTTTGTAGTGATTTAATTCAAATTTTAATTGATAATCATATTATGGATGATCAAAATAAAATCTTAAAAGAACTTGTTGCACCTGATTCACTTTTTGCTGATTTCCCTTCTTTGTATGAGTTTGATGAAACCTATACTTTTGATTTTGTATTGCTACTAAATTATATTCAGTTTGTACTGAAATTGAAACTGCTTTACAGGATGGGATTTCTTATGAGATTTCTATTGTCAAAGTTGTTGTTGCAGATGTAAATGTAACTCTTGCTGCTAAAATTTGCAATTCATTGAGCAACTACCTACTTTAGAGCTAAATCCATTTCCTATATTTTTAGAATTTAATGAAAATGTTTGTAATAATTGTCTGTAATAATTTGATCGCTACTTATAGAATATAATTGATTTATTTTGATTGATGTATGTTCTTTATCATAATCGCGTTAGCGTAGCTTTTTTGTTAATTCGAATTTGATTAACTCGCGTTTTCTTAATTCGCGTTTGCTTTATTAGTTATCTTAATAAAGAAACTAAGAGCATATATCATATAATATAAACTAGGCTTGTTGAATGTTGTTGCAATTGAAAAGGGAATAGAATCTTCTATGAGAATTAGAATTATAGAAATCGATGATAAGTCGAAAACCAAAACTGTAGATTAACTTGTTCATCATATTTGTTTTCAATTTGTTTATCTGTGATAAGTCAGAACCATAATTAGTAGATTAGCCATTTTAACTTATTTGATAATCACTTATTTATAATCATATATTCTAAATTGAAACGTAAAACTCCCTGGTTTCAGTTGGTTAATTTTAATCAAGAGTCCTTGCGATAGGATACTTGAGTGTCGCTTCCGTTATACTAGAAGTATATTTTAATCGTTTTTTACTCGTGTAAGATAGCAGACCAAATTGGCGCCATTTTCGGGGACTCTAGGTTGATTTTACACAATTTTAGAATTCAAGTCTAGAGTCTTGTTTTCATTTTTTTTTGCTTTTTTTGTGTTTGTGGATTTTTCAGAGTTGCAATACAGATTGCAATACAATGGTAAGTATTCCATCCTATCAGGTAAGTTTTGAAGCTACTGTGTTGATTTGCTCATTATTTTGTATAAAAAATCTGGAAAATAAAATCGACGAACAATATTTTGACACTCAAAATCACAAATTCATGTATTTCTATTTTATTAGATTTTATTTATATTTTCATATTTTCAAAAAAATCCAAAACAAATTGTGCATTCGTTATTTTATTTTATTTGATTATTGGTCATATTATCAAAAAAAATCGATTTCATTTTTAAAGTTTTTTCGTTAGATTTTGTTGGTCATGTTTGTTAGTGATTTTGTGTTGATTTGATTTTGATTTTGAGTAGATTAGTGGTTTATTTTTATTTTCTAGTGATTTAATTCAAATTTGAATTGATAATCATATTATGGATGATCAAAATAAAATCTTAAAAGAACTTGTTGCACCTGATTCACTTTTTGCTGATTTCCCTTCTTTGTATGAGTTTGATGAAACCTATACTTTTGATTTTGTACTGCTACTCACTTATGTTCAGTTTGTACTCCAATGGAAGTTGCTTTACAGGATGATATTTCTTATGAGATTTCTACTGTCAAAGTTGATGTTGGAGATGTAAATCTAAGTCATGCTATTAAAATTTGCAATTCATCATTGAGCAACTACCTGCTTTAGAGCTAAATCCATTTCCTATGTTTTTAGAATTTAATGAAAATGTATGTAATGATTATGTGTAATAATTCGATCGCTACTTCTAGAATATAATTGATTTAATTCGATTGATGTATGTTCTTTATTATAATCGCGTTAGCGTAGCTTTTTTGTTAATTCGCATTTCATTAACTCGTGTTTGCTTAATTCGCGTCTGCTTTATTAGTTAGCTTAACTCAGAAACTAAGAGCATATATCATATAATATAAACTGGGCTTGTTGATTGTTATTGCAATCGAAAAGGGAATAGAATCTTCTACGAGAATTAGAATTATAGGAATCGATGATAAGTCGAAAACCAAAACTGTAGATTCACTTGTTCATCATATTTGTTTTCAATTCGTTTATCTGTGATAAGTCAGAACCAGAATTAGTAGATTAGCCATTTTAACTTATTTCATAATCACTTATTTTTAATCATATAATCTAAATTGAAACCTAAAACCCCCAGGTTTCAGTTGGTTAATTTTAATCAAGAGTCCTTGCGATAGGATACTTGAGTGTCACTTCCCTTATACTACAAGTATATTTTACTTAATTTTTATGCGTGTAATATGGAGGACCAAATTGGCACCATTTTCGTGGACTCTCAGTTGATTTCAAACAATTTTAGAATTCCAGTCTAGAGTCTTGTTTGCATTTTTTTTGTTGATTTTTTTGTGTTTGTGGATTTTTCAGAGTTGCAATACAGATTGCAATACAATGGTAAGTATTCCATCCTATTAGGTTTGTTTGGAAGCTACTATTTGATTTGCTCCTTATTTTTTCTAGAAAATCTAGAAAATAAAATCGACGAACAATATTTTAACACTCAAAATCACAAATTCATTTATTTCTATTTTATTAGTTTTTATTTATATTTTCATATTTTCAAAAAAATACAAATCAAATTGTACATTCGTTATTTTATTTTATTTGATTATTGGTCATATTATCAAAAAAAT
This sequence comes from Vicia faba, assembly GCA_948472305.1. Taxonomy (NCBI): domain Eukaryota; kingdom Viridiplantae; phylum Streptophyta; class Magnoliopsida; order Fabales; family Fabaceae; genus Vicia; species Vicia faba. The sequence continues at coordinate 92,291,280 of OX451738.1, forward strand.
TCAATTTTATTTTAAAAGTTTTTTCGTTAGATTTTGTTGGTCATGTTTGTAAGTGATTTTGTGTTGATTTAATTCTGATTTTGAGTAGATTAGTGGTTTATTTTGATTTTGTAATGATTTAATTCAAATTTGAATTGATAATCATATTATGGATGATCAAAATAAAATCTTAAAAGAACTTGTTGCACCTGGTTCACTTTTTGTTGATTTCCCTTCTTTGTATGAGTTTGATGAAACCTATACTTTTGATTTTATACTGCTACTCACTTATGTTCAATTTGTACTGAAATGGAAGTTGCTTTACAGGATGATATTTCTTATGATATTTGTTATGAGATTTCTACTGTCAAAGTTGATGTTGGAGATGTAAATGTAAGTCATGCTGTTAAAATTTGCAATTCATTGAGCAACTACCTACTTTAGAGCTAAATCCATTTCCTATGTTTTGAGAATTTAATGAAAATGTCTGTAATGATTATGTGTAATAATTCGATCGCTACTTGTAGAATATAATTGATTTAATTCGATTGATGTATGTTCTTTATTATAATCGCGTTAGCGTAGCTTTTTTGTTAATTCACATTTCATTAACTCGTGTTTGCTTAATTCGCGTCTGCTTTATTAGTTAGCTTAACTCAGAAACTAAGAGCATATATCATATAATATAAACTGGGCTTGTTGATTGTTGTTGCAATCGAAAAGGGAATAGAATATTCTACAAGAGTTAGAATTATAGGAATCGATGATAAGTCGAAAACCAAAATTGTAGATTAACTTGTTCATCATATTTGTTTTCATTTCGTTTATCTGTGATAAGTCAGAACCAAAATTAGTAGATTAGCCATTTTAACTTATTTCATAATCACTTATTTTTAATCAAATAATCTAAATTGAAACCTAAAACCGCCTGGTTTCAGTTGGTTAATTTTAATCAAGAGTCCTTGCGATAGGATACTTGAGTGTCACTTCCCTTATACTACAAGTATATTTTACTTAATTTTTATGCGTGTAATATGGAGGACCAAATTGGCGCCATTTTCGGGGACTCTCAGTTGATTTAAAACAATTTTAGAATTCCAGTCTAGAGTCTTGTTTGCATTTTTTTTGTTGCTTTTTTTGTGTTTGTGGATTTTTCAGAGTTGCAATACAGATTGCAATACAACGGTAAGTATTCCATCCTATCAGGTTTGTTTGGAAGCTACTATTTGATTTGCTCCTTATTTTTTCTAGAAAATATAGAAAATAAAATCGACGAACAATATTTTGACACTCAAAATCACAAATTCTTTTATTTCTATTTTATTAGATTTTATTTATATTTTCATATTTTCAAAAAAATCCAAAAAAAAATAATTATACATTCGTTATTTTATTTTATTTGATTTTTGGTCATATTTTCAAAAAAATTCGATTTTATTTTAATAGTTTTTTCGTTAGATTTTGTTTGTTAAGTTTGTTAGTGATTTTGTGTTGATTTGATTCTGATTTTGAGTAGATTAGTGGTTTATTTTTATTTTGTAGTGATTTAATTCAAATTTGAATTGATAATCATATTATGGATGATCAAAATAAAATCTTAAAAGAACTTGTTGCACCTGATTCACTTTTTGCTGATTTCCCTTCTTTGTATGAGTTTGATGAAACCTATACTTTTGATTTTGTATTGCTACTCACTTATGTTCAGTTTGTACTGAAATGGAAGTTGCTTTACAGGATGATATTTCTTATGATATTTGTTATGAGATTTCTACTGTCAAAGTTGATGTTGGAGATGTAAATGTAAGTCTTGCTGCTAAAATTTGACTTTCATTGAGCAACTACCTGCTTTAGAGCTAAATCCATTTCCTATGTTTTTAAAATTTAATGAAAATGTCTGTAATAATTATGTGTAATAATTCGATCGCTACTTATAGAATATAATTGATTTATTTTGGTTGATGTATGTTCTTTATTATAATCGCGTTAGCGTAGCTTTTTTGTTAATTCGCATTTCATTAACTCGTGTTTGCTTAATTCGCGTCTGCTTTATTAGTTAGCTTAACTCAGAAACTAATAGCATATATCATATAATATAAACTGGGCTTGTTGATTGTTGGTGCAATCGAAAAGGGAATAGAATCTTCTACGCGAATTAGAATTATAGAAATCGATGATAAGTCGAAAACCAAAACTGTAAATTAACTTGTTCATCTAATTTGTTTTCATATCGTTTATCTATAATAAGTCAGAACCAGAATTAGTAGATTAGCCATTTTAACTTATTTCATAATCACTTATTTTTAATCATATAATCTAAATTGAAACCTAAAACCCCCTGGTTTCAGTTGGTTAATTTTAATCAAGAGTCCTGGCGATAGGATACTTGAGTGTCACTTCCCTCATACTACAAGTATATTTTACTCGATTTTTATGCGTGTAAGATGGAGGACCAAATTGGTGCCATTTTCGGGGAGTCTCAATTGATTTTACACAAATTTAGAATTCTAGTCTAGAGTCTTGTTTGCATTTTTTTTTTGCTTTTTTTGTGTTTGTGCATTTTTCAGAGTTGTAATACAGATTGCAATACAATGGTAAGTATTCCATCCTATCAGGTAAGTTTGGAAGCTACTGTTTGATTTGCTCCTTATTTTTTCTAGAAAATCTGGAAAATAAAATTTATGAACAATATTTTGACACTCAAAATCGCAAATTCATTTATTTCTATTTTATAAGATTTTATATATATTTTCATATTTTCAAAAAAATCCAAAACAAATTGTACATTCGTTATTTTATTTTATTTGATTATTGGTCATATTATCAAAAAATTCGATTTTATTTTAAAAGTATTTTCTTTAGATTTTGTTAGTCATGTTTGTTAGTGATTTTGTGTTGATTTGATTCTGATTTTGAGTAGATTAGTGGTTTATTTTTATTTTGTAGTGATTTTGTTAAAATTTGAATTGATAATCATATTATGGATGATCAAAATAAAATCTTAAAATAACTTGTTGTACCTGATTCACTTTTTGCTGATTTCCCTTCTTTGTATGAGTTTGATGAAACCTATATACTTTTGATTTTGTACTGCTACTCACTTATGTTCAGTTTGTACTGAAATGGAAGTTGCTTTACAGGATGATATTTCTTATGATATTTGTTATGAGATTTCTACTGTCAAAGTTGATGTTGCAGATGAAAATGTAAGTCTTCCTGCTAAAATTTGCAATTCATTGAGCAACTACCTGCTTTAGAGCGATATCCATTTCCTACGTTTTTAGAATTTAATGAAAATGTCTATAATAATTATGTGTAATAATTCGATCACTACTTATAGAATATAATTGATTTATTTCGATTGATGTATATTATTTATTATAATTGCGTTAGCGTAGCTTTTTGTTAATTCGCATTTCATTAACTCGTGTTTGCTTAATTCACGTCTGCCTTATTAGTTAGCTTAACTAAGAAACTAAGAGCATATATCATATAATATAAACCAGGCTTGTTGATTGTTGTTGCAATCGAAAAGGGAATATAATCTTCTATGAGAATTAGAATTATAGGAATCGATGATAAGTCGAAAACCAAAACTGTAGATTAACTTGTTCATCATATTTGTTTCCAATTCGTTTATCTGTGATAAGTCAGAACCAGAATTAGTAGATTAACCATTTTAACTTATTTCATAATCACTTATTTTTAATCATATAATCTAAATTGAAACCTAAAACCCCCTGGTTTCAGTTGGTTAATTTTAATCAAGAGTCCTTGGGATAGGATACTTGAGTGTCGCTTCGGTTATACTACAAGTATATTTTACTCATTTTTTAGCTGTGTAAGATAGAGGACCAAATTGGCGCCATTTTCGAGGACTCTCACTTGATTATACATAATTTTAGAATACTAGTATAGAGTCTTGTTTGCACTTTTTTTGCTTTTTTTTTTGTTTGTGGATTTTTCAGAGTTGCAATACAATGGTAAGTATTCCATCCTAGCAGGTAAGTTTGGAAGCTAATGTTTGATTTGCTCCTTGTTTATTCAAGAAAATCTGGAAAATAAAATCGACGAACAATATTTTAACACTCAAAATTGCAAATTCATTTTTTTTCTATTTTATTAGATTTTATTTATATTTTCATATTTACAAAAAAATCCAAAAAAAATTGTAGATTCGTTATTTTATATTATTTAATTTTTGGTCATACTTTCAAAAAAATTTGATTTGATTTTAATAGTTTTTTCGTTAAAATTTGTTGGTCATGTTTGTTACTGCTTTTGTGTTGATTTGAATCTGATATTGAGTATATTAGTGGTTTATTTTTATTTTGTAGTGATTTAATTTGAATTTGAATCGATAATCATATTATGGATGATCAAAATAAAATCATAAAAGAACTTGTTGTACCTGATTCACTTTTTGCTGATTTCCCTTCTTTGTATGAGTTTAATGAAACCTATACTTTTGATTTGGTTATGCTACTCACTTATGTTTAATTTGTATTAAAATTGAAGTTGCTTTACAAGATGATATTTCTTATGAGATTTCTTATGAAATTTCTACTATCAAAGTTAATGTTACATATGTAAATGTAAGTCTTGTTGCTAAAATCTTGCAATTCATTGAGTAACCACCTGCTTTATAATTAAATCCATTTCCTATGTTTTTAGAATTTAATGAAAATGTCTGTAATAATTTCCTGTAATAATTCAATCGTTGCTTATGGAATATAATTGATTTATTTTGATTGATGTATGTTCTTTATTTAAATCACGTTAGCGTATCTTTTTTATTAATCCGCGTTTCATTAACTTGCATTTTTCTAATTCAAATCTGCATTATTAGTTAGCTTAATTCAGAAATTAAGAGCATATATCATATAGTATCAACTGGGCTTGCTGATTGTTGTTGCAATCGAAAAGGGAATATAATCTTCTACGAGAATTAGAATTATAAGAATCGATGATAAGTCGAAAACAAAAATTGTAGATTAACTTGTTCATCATATTTGCTTTCAATTCGTTTATCTGTGATAAGTCAGAACCAGAATTAGTAGATTTGCCATTTTAGCTTATTTCATAATCACTTATATTAATCACTTATTCTAAATCGAATCCTAAAACGACCTAGTTTCAGTTTGTTAATTTTAATCATGAATCCTTGTGATAAGATACTCGAGTTTCGCTTCTGTTATACTACATGTATATTTTACTCATTTTTGACTCGTGTAAGACAGCCGACCAAATTGGTGCTATTTTCTGGGACTCTCGATTGATTTTACACAATTTTATAATTCTAGTCTAGATTCTTGTTTGCTTTTTTTTGTTGCTTTTTTTGTGTTTGTGGATTTTTCAGAGTTGCAATACAGGTTGCAATACAATGGTAAGTATTCCATCCTATCAATTAAGTTTGGAAGCAACAGTTTCATTTGCTCTTTATTTTGTTTAGAAAATCTGGAAAAAATAATCGACGAGCAATAGTCACTACGCCAAAAAAGACCTACGAAAGCGCTTTTTTTGGCCTTTAAAAGCGCTTAAAAGCGCTTTCTAAGGTGGCGCTGCTATAGGTTTTAGCAGCGCTTTTTGTTTAATGAAAAGCGCTTTCGTAGGTCTACTTATGACAACGCTTTTTCTAAAAAGCGCTCTCTTAAGTAGGCTTTTGGCAGCGCTTTTTCTAAAAAGCACTCTCTTAAGTAGGCTTTTGGCAGTGCTTTTTTATGAAAAAGCGCTTTCATTGGTGGCGCTTTTTTTGGAAAAGAGCTTTCATAGATTGTCTTTTAGCAGCGCTTTTTCTTGGAAAAGCGCTGTCATATGTTTACCTTAGACAGCGCTTTATGTGAAAAAGCACTGTCATAGGTCTACCTATGAAAGCGCTTTCATATGGTGTTTTTTTTAGAGGTATAATTTATATAATTCATATACCTGCATTGTTTGCAGCATATTATTTATATAAACCAGTTGCCATAACCTGTAATTCATAAATAGCGGTAATGCATTGTAATCCAAAATATATATACACCATTTTTGTATCTCAAATTATATATAAACCATTGTTATCAGTATTGTAACTCAAAATCAGTCTTACAAAATCAACCCTAACAACAACTAAACCAGTCCTTATATGATTCTCTGCTCAATAAAATATTGACACAACTCCTCTTTGGTTTCTTCCAACTGAAGTTTCGTGTAATATGCACATTTGTACTCATCGAAGTACTACATAACAAAACATAATATGCATGATTTAGTTAAAAGTAAAAAATTATATGAAATATCCGAGAAATAATAAAACAAATCCTAAGTTATAAATTCATACCGTGACTGGAATCTCTATTTGATTCAGTTGAATGATTTCTTTGATAAACCGCATAACGAAGTATCCGCAATCTATACCGTTTTGCTGTTGAGGACACTACATAGAAAAACAAATAAGAATATATAGTTGTATTGTTTTATCAAATAGCGTAAATATTATAAGCAAAATAGTGGAAATTAATATACCTGCACTTTGATCCAATTAATGTTGTTTGATTTAGACCGTCGTGCCCGAGCTTCTCTTTGACACCGGAATACTTGTATCGCTCTAACAAAATAAAAATATATATTTAGAACAATGTCACAGAAATAATTAAATACATAAATACACACAAATATTTAGAATAATCTCACTTACGTATCAATCATTAACTTCATATCCGGATGATATTAGATTTTACTTATACTTTCATATTTTCAAAAAAAAATCCAAAAAAAATTGTAGATTCGTTATTTTATTTTATTTTATTTTTGGTCATATTATAAAATATTTTCGATTTTATTTTAATAGTTTTTTCGTTAGATTTTGTTGGTCATGTTTGTTAGTGATTTTGTGTTAATTTGATTCTGATTTTTAGTAGATTAGTGGTTTACTTTAATTTTGTAGTGATTTAATTCAAATTTGAATTGATAAACATATTATGGGTGATCAAAATAAAATCTTAAAAGAAGTTGTTGCACCTGATTCACTTTTTGGTGATTTCCCCTCTTTGTATGAGTTTGATGAAACCTATACTTTTGATTTTGTGCTGCTACTCACTTATGTCCAGTTTGTACTGAAATTAAAGTTTATTTACAGGATGATATTTCCTATGATATTTCTACGGGAAAAGTTGATGTTGCAGATGTAAATGTAAGTCTTGTTGCTAAAATTTGCAATTCATTGAGCAACTACCTGCTTTAGAGCAAAATCAATTTCCTATGTTTTTAGAATTTAATGAAAATGTCTGTAATAATTGTATGTAATAATTCGGTCGCTACTTATAGAATATAATTGATTTATTTCTATTTATGTATGTTCTATATCATAATCGCGTCAACGTAGCTTTTTTGTTAATTCGCATTTCATTAACTCGTGTTTGCTTGATTCGCTTCTGCTTTATTAGTTAGCTTAATTCAGAAACTAAGCATATATCATATAGTATAAAATGGGCTTGTTGATTGTTGCTGCAATCGAAAAGGGAATAGAATATTCTACGAGAATTAGAATTATAGGAATCGATGATAAGTCGAAAACCAAAATTGTAGATTAACTTGTTCATCATATTTGTTTTCAATTTGTTCATTTGTGATAAGTCAGAAACAAAATTAGTAGATTAGCCATTTTATCTTATTTCATTATCACTTATTTTTAATCACATATTCTAAATCGAAACCTAAACCCCCTTGTTTCAGTTGGTTAATTTTAATCAAGAGTCCTTGCGATAGGATACTTGAGTGTCGGTTTTGTTATACTACAAGTATATTTTACTCGTTTTTTACCCGTGTAAGATAGCGAACCAAATTGGCGCCATTTTCGGGGACTCTCAGTTGATTTTACACAGGTTTAGAATTCTAGTCTAGTCTTGTTTGCATTTTTTTTTTTGCTTTTTTTTTTTTTGTGTTTTTGGATTTTTTTAGAGTCTCAATACAGACTGCATCACAATGGTAAGTATTCCATCCTATCAGGTAAGTTTGGAAGCTACTCTTTGATTTGCTCCTTATTTTTAATAGAAAATAAAATCGACGAACAATATTTTGACACTCAAAATCGCAAATTCATTTAATTCTATTTTATTAGATTTTATTTATATTTACATATTTTCAAAAAAATCCAAAAAAAAAATTTAGATTCGTTATTTTATTTTATTTGATTTTTGGTCATACTTTCAAAAAAATTTGATTTGATTTTAATAGTTTTTTCGTTAAATTTTGTTGGTCATGTTTGTTAGTGATTTTGTGTTGATTTGATTCTGATTTTGAGTAGATTAGTGGTTTATTTTTATTTTATAGTGATTTAATTCAAATTTGAATTGATAATCATATTATGGATGATTAAAATAAAATCTTAAAAGAACTTGTTGCACCTGATTCACTTTTATCTTATTTCCCTTCTTTGTATGAGTTTGATGAAACCTATACTTTTGATTTGGTTATGCTACTCACTTATGTTCAGTTTGTAATTCATTGAGCAAACACCTTCTTTATAGTTAAATGCATTTCCTATGTTTTTAGAATTTAATGAAAATGTCTGTAATAATTATCTGTAATAATTCAATCGCTGCTTATGGAATATAATTGATTTATTTCGATTGATGTATGTTCTTTATCATAATCGCGTTAGCGTAGCTTTTTTGTTAATCCGCATTTCATTAACTCGCGTTTGTCTAATTCGAATCTGCATTATTAGTTAGCTCAATTCAGAAATTAAGAGCATATATCATATAGTATCAACTGGGCTTGTTGATTGTTGTTGCAATCGAAAAGGGAATAAAATCTTCTACAAGAATTAGAATTATAAGAATCGATGATAAGTCGAAAACCAAAACTATAGATTAACATGTTCATCATATTTTCTTTCAATTCGTTTATCTGTGATAAGTCAGAACCAAAATTAGTAGATTTTCAATTTTAGCTTATTTCATAATCACTTATTTTTAATCACTTATTCTAAATCAAATCCTAAAACCACCTAGTTTCAGTTGGTTAATTTTAATCATGAATCTTTGCGATAAGATACTAGAGTGTCGCTTCTGTTATACTACAAGTATAGTTTACTCGTTTTTGACTCATGTAAGACAACCGCCCAAATTGGCGCCATTTTCGGGGACTCTCGGTTGATGTTACACAATTTTAGAATTCTAGTCTACAGTCTTGTTTGCATTTTTTTTTTGTTGCTTTTTTTGTGTTTGTGGATTTTTCAGAGTTGCACTACAGATTGCAATACAATGGTAAGTATTTCATCCTATCAAGTATGTTTGGAAGCTACTTTTTGATTTGCTCCTTATTATTTCTTGAAAATCTAGAAAATAAAATCGACGAACAATATTTTGACACTCAAAATCGCAAATTCATTTTTTTCTATTTTATTAGATTTTATTTATATTTTCATATTTTTAAAAAAAATTTAAAAAAAAATTGTAGATTAGTTATTTTATTTGATTTGATTTTTGGCCATATATTCAAACAATTTCGATTTCATTTTAATAGTTTTTTTGTTAGATTCTATTTTGCATATTTGTTAGTGATTTTGTGTTGATATGATTTTGATTTTTAGTTGATTAGTGATTTTATTTGATTTTGTACTGATTTGATTCCAATTTGAATTGATAATCATATTATGGATGATCAAAACAAAATCTTAAAAGAACTTGTTGCACCTGATTCACTTTTTGCTGATTTCCCTTCTTTGTATGAGTTGGATGAAACCTATACTTTTGATTTTGTACTGCTACTCACTTATGTTTAGTTTGTACTGATATTGAAGTTTCTTTACAGGATGATATTTCTTATGAGATTTCTATTGTTAAAGTTGATGCTGCAGATGCAAATGTAAGTCTGGCTACTAAAATTTCGCAATTCATTGAGCAACCACATGATTTATAGTTAAATCCATTTCCTATGCTTTTAGAATATAATGAAAATGTGTGTAATATTTGTCTGTAATAATTTGATCGCTGCTTATGGAATATAATTGATTTATTTCGATTGGTGTATGTTCTTTATCATAATCGCGTTAGCTTATTTTTTTATTAATCCACATTTCATTAACTCGCGTTTGCTTAAATCACATCTACTTTATTAGTTAGCTTAATTCATAAATTAAGAGCATATATCATTTAGTATCAACTGGGCTTGTTGATTGTTGTTGCAATTGAAAAGGGAATTGAATCCTCTACGAGAATTGGAATTATAAGAATCGATGATAAGTCGGAAACCAAAACTGTATATTAACTTGTTCATCATATTTGCTTTCAATTGGTTTATCTGTGATAAGTCAGAACAAGAATTAGTAGATTAGCCATTTTAGCTTATTTCATAATCACTTATTTTTAATCACTTCTTCTAAATCAAAACCTAAAACCCCCTGGTTTCAGTTGGTTAATTTTAATCAAGAGTCTTTGCGATAGGATACTCGAGTGTCGCTTCTAATATACTACAAGTATATTTTACTTATTTTTGACTCGTGTATGATAGCAGACCAAATTACGCCATTGTCGGGGACTCTCGGTTGATTTTACACAACTTTAGAATTCTAGTCTAGAGTCTTGTTTTCATTATTTTTTGCTTTTTTTTGTGTTTGTGGATTTTTCAGGGTTGCAATACAAATTGGAATACAATGGTAAGTATTCCATCCTATCAGGTAAGTTTTGAAGCTACTGTTTTGATTTTCTCCTTATTGTTTATAGAAAGTATGGAGAGAAAAATTGACGAACAATATTTTGAAACTCAAAATCACAAATTCATTATTTTCTATTTATTTGATTTTATTTCTATTTTCATATTTTCAAAAAAATCCAATAAAATTGTAGATTCGTTATTTTATTTTCTTTGATTTTTTATCATATTTTTATAATTTATTTGATTTGATTTTAATATTTTTTCATTAAATTTTATTTGTCATATTTGTTAGTGACTTTGTGTTGATTTGATTCTTATTTTTAGTTGATTAGTGATTTTATTTTATTTTGTATTGATTTGATTCCAAATTGAATTGATAATAATATTATGGATAATCAAAATAAAATCTGAAAAGAACTTGTTGCACCTGATTCACTTTTTGTAATTTCCCTTCTTTGTCTGAGGTTGATGACACTTATACTTGTGATTTTGTATTTTTACTCACTTATGTTCGGTGTGTACTGAAATTGAACTTTCTTTACAGGATGATATTTCTTGTGATATTTCTTATAATATTTATTACAGATAAATTTGATGTTGTAGATGTAAATGTAGCTCTTGCTGCTAAAATTTTACAATTTATTGAACAACCACCAGCTTTAGAGCTAAATCCACTCCATATGTTTTTAGATTTTAATGAAAATTGTCTCTAATAATTGTCTGTAATAATTCGATCGCTGCTTATAAAATATAATTGATTTATTTTGATTGATGTATGTTCTTTATCGTAATCGCGTTAGCGTAGCTTTTTTGTTAATCTGTGTTGATTAATTCGGGTTTGATTAGTTTGCATTTGCTTTATTTGTTTGCTTAATTCCGAAATTAGAACATATATAAAATAGTATCAATTAAGCTTGTTAATTGTTTCTCCAATCGAAAAAGGGAATAAAACCCTCTTAGGGAATTGGAATTATAAGAATTGATGATAAGTCAGAAACCAAAATAGTAGATTAACTTGTTAATCATATTTGCTTTCAATTCGTTTATCTGTGATAAGTCGAAACCAGAATAAGTAGATTAGCCCTTTTAGCTTATTTCATAATCACTTATTTTTCATCAATTATTCTAAATTGAAACCTAAAACTCCCCTCATTTCAGTTTGAGAATTTTAGTCAAGAGTCCAAGCGATAGGATACTCGAGCGCCACTTCCGTTATACTACAAGTATATTTTACTTATTTTTGACCCGTGTACAACAGCGGACCAAATTGGCGCCATTGCTGGGGACTCTCTATTGATTTTACACAATTTTAGAAATCTAGTTTAGAGCCTTGTTAGCATTTTTGTTTTGGCTTTTTTTTGTTTGTTGATTTTTTAGGGTTGCAATAAAAATTGCAGTAAAGTGGTAAGTGTTCCAGTCTATCTGGTAAGTGTTCCAGCCTATCAGTTAAGTTTGAAAGCTACTGTTTTGATTTGCTTCTTATTTCTTCCAGAAAATCAGAAAAATTTCCATGAACAATACTCCTTTAGAATAGAATTCTATAGGATTTGGACCCTCAAAATTGCAAATTCCATTTTTTCTATTTTATTTAATTTTATTTCTATATTTATATTTTCAAAAAAATACAAAAAAATTGTAGATTTGTTATTTTATTTTTTGGTCATTTTTTCATTATTTTTCGATTTTATTTTAATAGTTTTTATGTTAGATTTTATTTGTCATATTTGTTAGTGACTTTGTGTTGATTTAATTATGATTTTGAGTTATTTGTGATTTTATTTTATTTTGTAATAATCTGATTCCGATTTGAATTGACAATTATATTATGGATGATGAAAATGAAATCTTAAAATAACTTTTTGCACCAGATTCACTTTTTGCTGATTTCCCTTCTTTGCGTGAGTTTGATGACACCTATACTTGTGATTTTGTACTGATACTCACTTATGTTCAATTTGTATTGAAATTAAAGTTTCTTTACAGGGTGAGATATTTCTTATGATATTTCTTATGAGATTTCTACTGATAAAGTTAATGTTGCAGATGTAAATCTAGCTCTTGCTACTAAAATTTTGCAATTCATTGAGCAACCACAAATTTTAAAGCTAAATCCGCTACCTATGTTTTTAGAATTTAATGAAAAAAATGTATGTAATAATTTGATTGTTGCTTATAGAATATAATTGATTTCTTTCGATTGATGTATGTTCTTTATCGTAACCACGTTAGCATAGATTTTTCGTTAATCCGTGTTTGATAAACTTGCATTTGCTTAATTCGCGTCTACTTTATTTGTTTGCTTAATTGAGAAATTAGGAGCATATGTCATATAGTATCAATTATGCTTGTTGATTTGTGCTGCAATCGAAAAGGGAAGTAGAATCCTCTTAGGGAATTGGAATTATAAGAATCGATGATAAGTCGGAAACCAAAACAGTAGATTAACTTGTTAATCATATTTGCTTTCAATTCGTTTATTTGTGATAAGTCGGTACCAGAATCAGTAGATTAGCCCTTTTAGCTTATTTCATAATCACTTATTTTTAATCACTTATTCTAAATCGAAACCTAAACTCCCCATGTTTCAGTTGGTTATTTTAATTAGGAGTCCTTTCGATACAATACTCGAGTGTCGCTTATGTTATACTACAATTATATTTTACTCGTTTTTTACGCGTGTTCGACATCGGACCAAATTGGCGCCATTGTTGGGGACTCTTTGTTGATCTAACCAAATTTTAGAATTCTAGTTTTATGTCTTGTTAGCAATTTTGTTTTTGCTTGTTTTTTTTGTTTGTTGATTTTTCATGGTTGCGATACAGATTGCAGTACAATGGTAATTGTTCCATCCTATTAGGTATGTTTGGAAGCTATTGTTTTGATTTGCTCCTAATTTTTTATAGAAAATTAAAAAAAAAATTGACCAACAATATTTTGACCCTCAAAATTGCAAATTCGTTTTTTTCTATTTTATTTGATTTTATTTCTATTTTAAATAAATCCAAAAAAATTGTAGATATTTTATTTAATGTTTATTCATAATTTCATAAATTTTTGATTTTATTTTAATAATTTTTCGTTAGTTTCTATTTTTCATATTTGTTAGTGATTTTGTGTTAATTTGGTTTTGATTTTGAATTGATTAGTGCTTTTATTTTATTTTGTATTGATTTGATTCTTATTTGAATGGATAATCATATTATGGATGATCAAAATAAAATCTTAAAAGAACTTGTTGCACCTGATTGACTTTTTGCTTATTTCCCTTCTTTATCTGAGTTTGATGACACCTATAATTGAGATTTTGTACTGATACTCACTTATGTTTAGTTTGTACTGTAATTGAAGTTACTTTACAGGGTGATATTTCTTATGATATTTCTATTCATAAAGTTGATGTTGCATATGTAATTGTAGCTCTTGCTGCTAAAAGTTTACAATTCATTGAGCAACCACCAGTTTTAGAGCTAAATCCACTCCCCATGTTTTTAGATTTTAATGATAATTGTTTGTAATAATTGTCTTTAATAATTCGATAGCTGCTTATAGAATATAATTGATTTATTTCTATTGATGTATGTTCTTTATCGTAACCGCGTTATCAAAGATTTTTCGTTAATCCGCGTTCTAATCGAAACCCAAAAACCCCTTCATTCAATTGGTTAATTTTAATCAAGAGTCCTTACGATACGATACTCGAGTGACACTTTAGTTATACTATAGTTATATTTTACTCATTTTTGACCCGGTCTCAACAACATACCGAATTAGCGCCATTGTCAGGGACTCTCTGTTTATTTTACCCAATTTTAGAATTCTAGTTTTGAGTCTTGTTAGCATTTTTGTTTTTGCTTGTTTTTTTTTGTTTGTTGATTTTTCAGGGTTTCAATATAGATTGCATTACAGTGGTAAGTGTTCTAACCTATCTGGTAAGTGTTCCAGCTATCACGTAAGTTTAGAAGCTACTGTTTTGATTTGCTTTTTATTTTTTCCAAAAAATCAGAAAAAAATTCGATGAACATGCTCCTTTAAAATAGAATTCTATAGGATTTTGACCCTCAAAATTGCAAATTCCATTTTTTTGTTTTATTTCTATTTTCTTTTTTTTAATTGTAGATTCATTATTTTATTTTATTTTATTTTTGGTCATATTTTCATAATTTTTAGTTTTTATTTTAATATTTTTTCGTTAGATTTTATTTGTCATATTTGTTTGTGATTTTGTGTTAATTTGATTCTGATTTTATGTTGATTAGTGATTTTATTTTATTTTGTATTGATTTGATTCTGATTTGAATTGATAATCATATTATGGATGATCAATATAAAATCTTTAAAGAACTTGTTGCATCTGATTCACATTTTGTTGATTTGCCTTTTTTGTCTAAGTTTGATGACACATATACTTGTGATGTTTGTATTGATACTCACTTATGTTCAGTTTGTACTGAAATTGAAGTTGCCTTACAGGGTGATATATCTTATGATATGTATACTAACAAAGCTGATGTTGTAGATGTAAATGTAGCTCTTTCTGCTAAAATTTTCCAATTTATTTAGCAACCACTACTTTGGGGATAAATCCACTCCCTATGTTTTTAGAATTTAATGAAAATTATCTCCAATAATTGTCTATAACAATTCGATCATTGCACATAGAATATAATTGATTTATTTTGATTGATGTATGCTTATTTCGCGTTGATTATTTCGCATTTGTTTAATTAACGTATGCTTAATTTAGAAATTAGGAGCATATATCAAATAGTATCAATTGTGCTTGTTGATTGTTGCTGCAATCGAAAAGGGAATCGAATCCTCTTAAGGAATTGGAATTATAAGAATCGATGATAAGTCAAAAACCAAAATAGTAGATTAATTTGCTTTCAATTCGTTTATCTGTGATAAGTCGGAACCATAATCAGTAGATTATCTATTTTAGCTTATTTCATAATCACTTATTTTTATTCACTTTTTTCTAAATAAAAACCTAAAAGCCCCCTCATTTCAGTTGGTAAATTTTAATCAAGAGTCCTTGCGATACAATACTCAAGCGTCACTTCCATTATACTACAGTTATGTTTTACTCGTTTTTTACCCGCGTGCGACAACAGACCAAATTGGCGCCATTGTCCAGGACACTCGGTTGATTTTGCCCAATTTTTATAATTCTAGTTTAGAGTCTTGTTAGCATTCTTGTTTTTGATTTTTTTTGTTTGTTGATTTTTCAGGGTTGCAATATAGATTGCAGTACAGTGATAAGTATTCCATCCTATCATGTAAGTTTGGAAGCTACTGTTTTTGTAATACCTGATATTGCATTTATTCACTAATTACGTTACTAATTTATTTTGGTAATGATTTTTAGAGAATAAGTGTATGATGTCTACATCATTTAGTAGAAGAAATTAACTAAATTAATAAAGAGGGCATTCTGGGATTTTCACTCTCTTAAATGGACCACTAAGGACTTGTTTGGTTTCTATTCTATTCTCATTTGTAACAAAAGCAGATTGTAGAGAGAAAGAAGTGTGAGATAGAGAGGAGAAAAGTAAGTCTCGTTTTCTTGATTCAAGCTTTTCTCTTGCATGCTCAAAGAATCAACATACTTTCCTTATTTCATCATCATCTGACCTATTAGCAAGCTTCTCTTCAAACTAAGTTGAGTCTCATTAGATAGAAAATGGGGGATTTTTGGAATCACATGAAATTGGGATTAAGGGTTAGGGTGAGAAATTGTTGATGCATGTTTGATTAAAATGATGAATATCATGTATATTGTATGATTTTTGACTGTTTATGTCATGGATACTTGATTTGAGGTGTGGAAATGGGGTTTTGGAACCCTAAGATAGAAATGTTGCAATTCTGATTTTTTTGCAAATCGCAGATCGCGCTTAGCATGCGGGGTCGCGCTCAGCGCATCCTCCTAGGACTAGAAATTTGACATTTCGCAAACTGTACTTAGTGTGCAGACTCCGCTTAGCACGCCCACCTGGAACATGAAATTTATTTACTTCACATAGTGCGCTTAGCGCGGGAGGTTCCGCTTAGCGCTCCCTTCTAGACATAACTATATTAATGAAATCCCTTGAGTGCAATCCTATACCATATAGAGTACCTAACGCCTACTTGATCTTATTGATTATTTGGAAATGTATTATGAATGCGAGTAAATGTTGTATGATCATTATACGCTCATGACATAAATATGTATGGTTACAATAAAAATCCCGTTAAATGATTAATGCTATGATATAATCACTTGTATGTTTCCTGTCCATTCTGGTTGAACATTCGAATGTTTTTGGCGGCTGGTTTGATGTGATTACTTTTACTGTGTTGTGTGATCGTAGTGGATGTATGCTTGAATCGTAGTAGGCCCGACTACTAGGTGGTAAATCACTCATGACATAGACCTTGTGTCATTTGTACTATTGCAACGTGCTTGTGTGGGACAAAATGATAGGGCATTTCCACCAGTAGTTAATAGCATCCGCATGCTCGGTATGTCATACACACATGAGATACAAAAGGCGATATGCAACCATGGGCCAAAATGGAAGGGTGTTACCACCTTAGAACACATATGTATACTTGGTATGGTGAGACAATGATGTCATGTAGGCAATATCATTATGATTGCTCGCCTCTAGTGGTTCCAAGTAGGCTACACCACTAGGATTTTGCCTGGTGGGCTCGTTTTGTCAAGATGGTGTTTTTGCACTGGCGTTCTAATCACATGTGTTTGGATTATGGACAGGTTGTGACGCCACATAGGCAAATGACACTTCTGTAACTCATCGTGGATGGAATTCCATTTGGGTCTGATCTGATTTGTCGTGTTGTGACTAGTGCAAGTCTCTTGACGCGATGCACAGGTGTAACTCACCGAGGGTGTGATAGTGTAACCTAGGTAGGGGCATTAAACATACTTCTGGATTCCTTGTACATAGGTACAAATCTGTATACTTATTTTTGTACCTAGCCATGAGTAGAACCTTGGATTCATGGTGAATCCATTTTAATGCATGTACCTCGTAGAATTGAGTGAACCCTTAAGATAGGGAGACTCATTGAGGTTTAGTAATCTCACCCCATTCCAATTATTAATTTTCAAGTAGTTTGAGGCAGGATTGTTGCAAGGGTAAGATGGCTTAGCTTGTCGGCGATGTTTCTTGGAGACTTTTCATTTCTTTGTACCTTTTCGCTTTTTTATTTTGGATTCATGTATTAGTACTTAGTGGGATATATAACTTTTGGACATGACAATTTCGACATTTGTAACCTTGTACTAATACTTATTCTAGTTCTGCTGCTTATGTATGGATGTTTAAGTACCATTTTAATACCATATGCATATATCCTAGGCAATGGATGTGTGGGGAGTTATAGTTGGTATTAGAGCAGGTCGATTCTCGATTTTCCCATGAAACATCGTAAGCCAGCTCAAGTATGCCTCATATGTGTAATTGTCGGCATGATTCCTTATGTTCTACTTACGACATTGAGCCTAATCAACTTGATTTTATGTGTAGGATAAACAGGAAGATGGTTGATAAACACAAAGCTCCTGGAAGGCCCATGACTAGGAATATGGAGCCTCGGGCTAAAGCTTAGAATGAAAATGTGCCCTAACTATAGATGATGCAACAAATGCAGCAACAAACCCAGATGATGATGCAGATGATGCAGGGTATGCAAGGGAAACAACCAGCTGCTCCTGCTCCTATTCCACAAGCTCCAGTAGGTCAAGATTTTTGTGCCATTTTCATAATGAAACCACTAGAGTTCTTGGGTGGCTTAGATCCAGTGGCTTCCCGTGATTGGTTGTATGGCATGGAGAGGGTATTCAGGCTATCCAGTGCACTAAAGAAGAGAAGGTGATGTTTGCTGCTAAGATGTTAAAGGGTTCAACTGGTAGGTGGTAGGATACTGCATCTACCTAATTCATCTCTCAGATGATTCTGAAAGATTGGCAATACTTCAAGACGACTTTCTTGGAGAAGTACTATCTGAATAGCTTAATGTAATTCGATGGGAGAACTGACTTTTTTAGTGTTATCGCAAATGTGCGATTAGCAAGAGTCGCCATTGGCTTTTCTTTTATTCAATATTTAAGAAATGTGAAAAGAATAAGAAAGACCTTTGAAAGATTTTGTGTTCGGGGGGTAAATTATGTAAAGGGAAGGTGTTATCACCCTTTACATCTGTAGTTATCTACGTGCTCTTAATTTCTTAGCTCACTTGATTTTTGTGTGTGAATTGTTTGAAAATATTTTGAAATGCCAATGTAAGGCAGACTTTGTAATAATTCTTGTATCAGTCCTCAAGAATATATACAAAGTGTTTCATAAAATATTTATTGTTTTGAAAGTGTGATGTGAGAAAATATTTTGTTTGTGAGCAAGCATTCAAGAGTCCTACCCACCAGGTTTTTGTCTTTCCTACTTTTTTCCTTTTCCTTTAGAGATATTATTATCCATACCATTAGTTGGTAGGTAATCTTATCTATTGGATGTGAAGGGATAGGCGTAGGGTCATCGTATGGTCATAGAAGGCAACATGTAAGGATACTTTAGAAATTTTATCGAAGGGACTATCATCATTTTGCTCGTAGGGTCATTGAGGGACTAGATAGTCTTTTCATAGGAAACTCGAGGGACATTGAAGGACTATGATATTTTGTATCGTAAGGACCATGATGATTGTATCGAGGGTCTTTTGCTAAAATATCCCTACTTTTGAGGGACATGACCAATATTCGTAAGACAACAAGAAAGATTACCCTAAAGGTGCAAGTGTGAAGAGTGTTTGTTTTCAATTATTTTATCTTGGAGTTAGGGTTGTCTACATTTGATTTTAATTCTTGCCATTCAATCCTATTAGCTAAAAAGTTATATATACAAGGCATAAAGTACAAGTGCGGAAAAGTAAAGTCATACGCTATTATAGAGCCTTGGGGAAGTTACATGATAAAGAAATTGTGTGGGGATTAAAGTAGGTTATTACAAAATTTGTACATCCTATATAATTTGTCTAATAAAATAAATAGAAAACTAAAATAAAATGTTAGTAAATTATTTTTTTAGTGTCCTGTATCTAAAATGTTAGAAATTAATTTTGTGTATTTTTGTTTATTTGTTAATTTAGTTTAAAAAAATAAATGGGTTAAAGAAAGTATGAAACAAAGCAGAAAAATAGAAATGTATGCGGTGAAGCTTGAACCCACGCCCTTCCCTTCACCAGTCAATGATTACCACGCCACCTGTTGTTGCTTGCTATTGAATCAGGTATCAACCAAAATATAAACAACATAAATGAATATGTGTGGTTGGGAAAGATGAGAGAAAAAATGTTGAAGCTGGGACTCAAACCCACACCCTTACCTATACCATACAACGCCCTTACCAATTGTGCCATTGTTGTTTCTTGTTATTTAGATGTGAGTAAAAATATATATAACAAAATAAACTTCAAATATAATCAAAGTAAATTAAAGAAACACGCACGGGCCTAAGAGTATTTGAATGGGCAAATCATATGGCTTATAACTGCCATGTAAGCCCTTGACTACCCCTGCAAAAATCAGATCGGCCATAGGTGGTGGAAATCACCGTCTTCTCCGGCGGTCACCCTTCTAAATCCTGCGAAAATTCCTTAAATCAAAAAAAGAAAGATGCTATCTCGCTTAAAATTCCGTTATGAACTCAAATTTTGACTCAAAAGGGGCAAAAGGTTAGCAAAACAAGAGATTTTAATGCATGTTCGGTGGACGCCCTAACAATGGCATCTCACTATTTGGACGTGCATTCTCTAAACTAACCACCCATACTTATTCCAAACATGCATTAGAGTATAAATCGACAGTTACATGGCCTTGAGAATGCTTAAAACAAATAGTTCAAACTTGAGTTTTATACCTCTACCGACGATGATGAATTTGCTTGATCTAGTATTTGAACCTTGCAAAGAAAAACTTGGGGTTGCTCATTGGATAATCAGAAAGAGATTGCAATGCTTGAATTTGAGTGAAAATTACTGAGAATGGTGATCTGATGGCTTGGTATTTTTTAAGTTTTTCTTCTTCAAACCCTAGTGTTTATGGCTGTTGTCCGTCCCCTTTGTATCTAGCATGGTTGTGTATTTATAGGCCAAGCATTCTAGGTCAAAATATCATAGAATTAAGGCTTGTATAATTTGTTTCCATATTGTGTTTAAAATCTTTCCAAAATTGAAGATTTGCCTTCCAAATATGCCACACACGGTTTTGGCATGTTTGTCACGTGCTTTTTGGGCCTCCAACTGGACTCAAACAAAGTCCAATGTGCCTTGATCCATTAGTTTGTTATTTTATTTGATTTATTTTAATAATATTTCCACAAAATTAAAATAAATAAAACAAAAAACATGGCCATGTACCAAATGACTTATAGGCCCTCTAACATGTCATAAACATGTTTGAACCTCAATAGTTTGGCCCATTAGTCCAAAATGTCAAAATTGTTCAATGAAAGTTTCATGCATTTCTCCAAATTTGCTCAACTTGCACCAATCATAACTCTCTTAATTTTTGTCATATGAAGGCGATCTTTGACTTTTTTGAAACCTCAAGATGTCTCTTACTACTTTCATTTTGATCACTTTTTCATTTGAAATATTTAACTTGACGTGATTTTCCTTCACAAAAAGTCTCTTTTTGTTGACTTTCAAAATGACCTATAATGTTTTGCCTCATATCTCTCAAATGAGCCATTTTCGGCCTTGAGCTTAGAGAGATAAAGTTGTAGAGAATTTTATTTCCTTAAATATAGGATTTTGTTGTGGAATTTATGATTAAGTATTTAAAAGTTTTGCTTGGTCAAAATTCAATTGACTTCTCCTTAAGAAAACCCTAATTTAGTAACTTTTGACTTTTGATGAATCTTGAGTTTTCTTGATGAATCATGATCAACCCTTTGATCAAATGATTAAAGTGACTCTAAAATATTGATGTTGACCAAAAATATTTAAGTTTGATTGTAGATTGATCAATGTTGACTTTTTACCCAATACAACTGATTTTCACTCATGTGAGCAATTGATTGAGCAGACTTGTGAAGCAAGGCCAAAAACCTGACATGAGGATTCTTTTATGCATATAAGGATCTATGAAACCCACTTGAGGCATTAGAAGCTCAATTTAATTTGAGAAAAAAAAACTCTAGTGTTGTACCCCAAAACTTTCCCTCCCAATATTCAAGACAAATTATTTCAATAGGTCTCCCCTTGCTCATAGGGTTCTCAATTGCTTAAGACTACTCAAGGATTGATCAGACAACCCTCCTCCTAAGAAGTTGACCTACAACTAGGGTTTTTCTTATCTCAAGGAAAATTGGACTTCTAATTCCTCAAGTGGATTTCATGGTTTCTCATACATCTCAAAGAATACTCATGCCAAATTCCAAGCCTTGCGGCACAAGTTTGCTTAGTTAATTAGTCAGATGATTGCAAATCAATTGTATTGGACAAAAGGTCAACTTTGACAAATTTTTACAGTCAAACTTCAAGATTTTTGGTGAACAATAACATTTTGAAGTCACATCCATCATTTGATCAAGGGTTGATCATGATTCATCATGAAAACTCAAGATTCATGAAAAGTCAAAACTTACTAAATTAGGGTTTTCTTAAGAAGAACTCAACTGAACTTTGACCAAGCGTAACTTTCACATACTTCATCATAAATTTCTCAACAAAAGCTCATTTTGAAGGAAATTCAATTCTCAACAACTTTGTCACTCTAAGCTCAAGGCCAAAATTGTTTCATTTGAGATATATGGGCCAAAACATTATAGCTCATTTTAAAAGTCAACAAAAGAAACTTTTTGTCAAATCAATTTACATCAAGATAAAGGCTTCAAATGAAAAAATGACCAACATGAATATTGTAGGGGATATCTTGAGCTTTCCAAAGAGTCCAAGATCACCTTCATATGATATAAATTGAGTAAGATATAATTTGTGCAAGTTGGGCAATTTTGAAAAAATGCATGAAATCCAAATTAAACAAATTTGAATTTTTGGGATAATGGGCCTATCTTTTAAGGTCCAAATATGTTCCTGGCCTCATGATAGACTCCTAAATCCATTCATTTATTTTTGTGGTTTTTATTTCTTTTATTTTTTATTTTATTCAATTAAAAGCAAAATAAATCAAATAAAATACCAAGTGAATGAATAAAGGCATGGAGATCTATTTTTGAATCAAATCATAAGTTTAAAAAGCTGGTGACAACTTAAAAAAGACGTGTAAAGATTGATTGGTACATGATTGGCCTAAAAAAGAAAGATTTCATGCAAAACATCAATCAAAGATTTGATCATGAAATACAAAATATTGATTCCACTTATGTTGACCTAAATCTTCCATTATAAATAGAGAACACATTCAGACCAAAGGACACACGAAAATTTTCTCAAGAACACCCTCTTAAAAAATCTCAATTTTTGTCAAAACTAGGGCAAAGTTAAAACCAAAGATCCAACCACTTTCAGTCCAAGCCATCAATTGAAAATTATTCCTGAGGTATCTAAGGGTAAGAATAGGTCGAAATTAATGGCTATTGATGCTTGAAACAAGCATACTCAATTTCCCTGATTTTCTTTTCTTTCAAACAATCATATAATTAATTTCATGCATTTCTAATGTTTATTAACTGCCCAAATGAGTTCTTGTTATTACTTAGAACATGTTTTAATCATAAAACATAAGCTCTAATGTGAGAATCATGTTTTTCCATGGCTAGGGAAGTTTGAGATATCTTCTTCGAAACTCATGATTCAAGTGTTTTCTGGCCAAACAAACACCACCATTAGATTCGCAAGGGTCGAATTAAGGGGATATGGGCCTTTTTATGGTCTAACACATGTTATTTTACAGGTTTGAAAATCCTCTCACCGAAGTGTAGTACCCTATTTTTTGCCCCTAAGATCCCTTCATCATACCATAATGATTCAATCACAACAAGACCATATTTGGGCTTTTGGTCCTCCTCTATGTCTTTAGCTTTGCTCTTTGAGGAATAACCAAGCACTTTGACTTGTTTTTATTTTGTGATCATGCATGTTTTGTTTTGACTTTCCTTTTAATTAATAAAATTCAATGTTGGTTTGTCTTACTTGTTAATAATGTAGGTAAAGGCAATATGGCTTAGCAAGTTGATCCATGGGTTCATGAGTTTATTTCCATTCCCTAGTCAATAAAGCTTGAGAAATCCAAACTTCACCATTCAAGTTGTTTTAGAAGAAATGGAATGACAAGGTTTATTTTGGTTCACCATATTTCAAAGTTATCAAGATTGATTCAAAAGTACAAGGGGTTGATTGAAGAGGTTGTCATGGTTGGACAAGGCCTTGTTCCCATTGGTCACAAGTGCATATTTCTCTCAACTTTTCTGCAACTTTGAAATCATTGTTCAAGCCTTTTACAATCCATTTTTCTACCAATTCACCTTCCTTGATCTTCCCTGAAGCTAACAGAAGAAGAATTGAGCCTTGAAACCTTCTGAATTGATCTGCCAAGTCCATTTACAGAGCTCTGCAATTGAACTTCAATAGGTAAATTTCTCCATCAATTCTTCCAAACTTTGATATCACTGTGAAGCTCTCATTGCCCTGGTTCTAGTCGCAAGACTTTCATTTAACTAGAAACACGTTTTGGCCATGAATTTTCAAATTCCTTTTCAAAACCTTCCTTCCAAATTGCTTGAGCTACAATTTATATAAACTTTTCGCGAAGGTGTGGTTGTCTTCATCTTGATGAGACGAAGCGAATGGTACCGGTCTCGTGCTCTAATTTTACAGTTTGAGCAAGCTCGATTTGAGACTGGCTGGAGGTTGAAGATGACCAACATATCATCCTTCAACCAATGAAACAACTTAATTTGGAATTTTTGAATATCTGATTTAATTAATGATCATGTGTGTTATTCACTAATGTCCATCATATGCACAACGCATCTGATCCATTGGATCAACTTACTAACGCGTTTTGACTCTCATCCATTGGTCCACACTTTTTTGACTTTATTTTATTTTCTGACTTTTATATTTAAATTTTTTTAAACGTAAAAAAATCATAGAAAATTCATTTTAAGTCCAAAAAATATGAAAAAATTATGAAAAATATTTTTGATTTTTCTCTTTCAGATTTTTATTTTTTTACAAATTTATTTTGTGTTTTGATATTTTTTTATAAATTTTCACTTTATTTGAATTGTTTTAAATGTTTAAAAATACTTTTATGCATTTTCAAATTAAAAAAAAAGGAATGATCCAATGATATTGTGACAAATATTGGTGACCTCATTTATTTTTTATTTCTGATTTTATTATTTTTTATCATTTTTAGTTTATTTTACTTATTTCTTTTAATTTTAAAAATAGTTTCTGACTTTAAAAAATTACCAAAAATTTGATAAAAATATTTGTGTCTATTTCTGATTTTTCTATGACCTTATTTCTTTTTTATGAATCAATTTGAATATAGTTGATATTTTTTTCCTTTATTTTCATGTTTTATTAATTTTTAAACCCTTTTCAACATATATATTAAATGTAATATTATTTTGGGATTATTTTCTGGATGATCTTGGGTCGAATTTTTGATCATGAAATTTGTTAACATCATTGGATCCATGGTGTTGAGTCTAACTCCATAAAAATGGATAAATGATTTAATAATAGTTTGATTAAATTTTAATTCAAATGTGGTTTATATATTCTTTCTGACCCTTCTTCATCTCATCCCTTTCTTATTGCACTAAGTGTTATTGGAGCATGATCTCTATATCATGTCTCAAAACAAATGATGCATCGATTACTATTGACCGGCCTCAAAATTGGTGCGACTTCTATATAAGTCCACTTACGATTACTTAACACAACGCTAAATTTTGTCCCGATTTGAATAAATGATCATTCGTGGCCAAAACATATGTTTGCAAGCCCAAGTATAGTAATTTGATCTCTTTGATCCAATAACCTTGAGATTCATTGTGTGGAGGCTTTGGTTCTACCAATCCTCTAATGGATCTTCATCAATTTTGGTCAACGCAGCTCACTTAAACATCATTGATCATTATATATTACATTGAGGATTCTTAAATGGATGATATACTTGATATAAAACAAATGTAATTCATTGTGTGGAGGCTTTGGTTCTACCAATCCTCTAATGAGTTCCCAATGCAAGTTTCAAGATGGTCATCCAACTAACCACTAATTACTAATAATTGACTTTATTTTGTGTTTTTATTTTACGCTCTTTCATTTTATGTACCATTTACTTTAGCATTTACATTTCATGCTATTTTTCATCTTTGCTTGAGCCCCTTTATATTCTTATCATTTTTATTTTGTTCACTTGAACTTTTCTTTTCTTTTTTTAAGATACTTAATAATCAACATGAACCATAAAAAACTTTAATGATACTTAGAATTTTTGGTTACTATCCTTGGCATTATGGAGTATTGGACTTCTTGGACTTAGTATTAGAAACTTTGGCCTATGTTGGAGACCTTGTGACCTTAATTGATATTTTGTCTAGAGTTCTTGAGGTTTACCTCAAGACATTGGGTTGTTTGTTTGTTTTTTGTGTAGGTTATTATGATTACATATTTTGTTTATAATCTGGAATTGACCCGTATACAACCGTTACTCTGCCCAATTTTTGTGAAGACTTAATACACTTGAAGTTTGGTTCTCTCAAGATGTCTAGTATCTTTGCTTGCTTGGTTTAAATCCAAAGAATGGGAATTGTATCTTGACTCATAATGTCAAGTATTGGCTTCTTGTTGGCTAGATGGTTCTTATCCCTAACTTTTACCTTATGCTTTAGGATAGTGTCTTCTTCTCCTCCCATCTTATTTAATTTCAAAAATCTTCTTCCCCCTTTTGAAAACTCTTCTTGCTTTTAAACTTGAACCACTTTCATAATAAACTTGGACTTATGTCCATGCATTTTCAAAACATTTTCATGATTAAATTTCAATTAACTTAATAATACCTTGACATTTTTTGTGAGAAGACTAAAAGTCAATCAATCTCATTAAAACCATTTTTCCACTTTGACTTTTTATTTTAAAACCTTTCTCAAAAGATTAGACTCTTGTTAATCCTTGTAGTGATGCAAACAACTATACTTCTACAATATGTAGTGGCATGAGATATTTTCCACTTCGGTGTTGAGTGAGGCATTGTTGATTTTAAAATCCAAGCCATATCCTCTACTTTGAGATGATGAAAATTCTTCTTTCTCATGATTGTGTGTAGTAAGTATGTTTTCCACACGGACAATGACGATGATGTCTTATCTCATAAAATTAACCAACACACTTGTATTTTAAAATTTTAAAAGGTGAACTACGTGTACCCTGATCCCATATTGCACGAAAGATGGTACGTAGGCACTAAAGGTTGGCAATCGTGGAGGGTGCAAAAATCATAAAAGATACTTCTTTTCTCAACTCCACCATCTATTTTTTTATACAACATTTTATAGCCAAAATATACAGATTTTTCAAAGAGGTTCCTGCGGAGTACCATAGATTTTTAGGGTGCTAATACCTTCCCTTTGCATAACCAACCCCCTTACCTTGAATCTTTCCCCCTCTTTTTGGGTTACTCTCTCTTTTCCCATTCCTTTGGAAACAATAAAGCGCGGTGGCGATTTTTATTTTGATCTGTATAAGTCTAGTCAATCCAATGGCTTAGTCTTAAACATTTCTACCGCTACACGAAGAAGACGACTAGAGCTAGGGCTCCGACACTTCCCTAGTTAACTTTCTTTATTATATATTTGTTTGCTTATATTTTAATAACAGAAACGAAGCGCAACGCAGTTGGTTGAGATAGAGGCTTTTTAATAATAGAAACAAAGCGCAACGCAGTTTGCTTATATTTCTAACCTAATTTTTCTATTTTCTTTCTTAATTATTCCTTAATTATTTTTTAATTAACAATTAAATAACCTAATCTTTTTTTCTTAGTAACTAAAAAATTAGTATTAGGGTTTTAGTTAGTAATTAGTTTTTTCTTATATTTTTTATTTACTAATTAATTAAATTGGCTTTTTTCTTAACATTAAAATAAATTAGGATTTAGGTTTTAATTATTACTATTAACTTAAATTATTTTCTACAAAAAAATTCTTAAAACATTTTAACATTCTTTTTCTATTTTCTTTCTTCTTTCTATTTAATTTTCATAGAAAATTGCATAGGTTTCATTCTTTAATTGTAATAGCGTAGATTTCTTTTCTCGCGTTTTTTCCTAATTATGTAACTTCTCACAGGAAGTAATAGCTTTGGACTTTACATTCCTCACTTTATTTTTCTATTTATATTTAACTGCTAGTAATTAGTGTTTGTATGAAAAGACTAAAAATCAAACATAGATAATCGTAATCTCAAGATAAAATAACTAAATCGATACACTTCGCACACTTGCACCTTTAGGGTAACCTCTCTTGTTGCCTTATGAATATTGGTCACGTCCTTCGAAAGTGAGGATACTTTAGCAAAAGACCCTCGACCAAATCAACATGTCCCATTCGAATAAATATCATAATCCCTTGATGACCCTTTGAGCTTCTTACAAAATGATCTAGTCCCTTCGAGTTGCGTACAAAATGATCTAGTCCCTTTGAGTTGCCTACTTAATAATGATAGTCCCTTCGATACAATTGCTAAAGTATCCTTACTTGTTGCCTTCGATGACCATACGATGACCCTACGCTTGTCCCTTCACATCCAATAGATAGGGATACCTATCAACTAATGGTATGGATAGTACTATCTCTAAATGAGAAGGAAAAGAATAAGAAAGACTTTAGTGGGTCAGAAACTCTTAATTGCTTGCTCACAACTTTTCTCAAAACTTTTTTCACACTACACTTTCAATCAAATATTTTCAAAAATAACACTTTGTAAACATTCTTGAGGACTGATACAAGAATCATTACAAAGTCATCCTTACATTGGCGATTTCAAAATATTTTCAAACAAATCACACACATAAAGCAAGATTTTTAAAAGTGAGCTAATAAATTAAGAGCTCGTATATTACTACGGATGTGTAGCGGTAGAAACGTTTTAAGACTAAGCCACTGGATTGACTAGACTTATATAGATCAAAATAAAAATCACCATAGTGCTTTATTGTTTCCAAAGGAATGGGAAAAGAGAGAATAACCCAAAAGAGGGGGAAAGATTCTACGTAAGGGGGTTAGTTATGCAAAGGGAAGGTATTAGCACCCTAAACATCTATGGTACTCCGCAGGAACTTCTTTGAAAAATCTGTATATTTTGGCTATAAAATGTTGTATGTAAAATTGATGGGGGAGGTGAGAAAAGAAGTAGTTTTTATGATTTTTGCATCCGCCACGGTTGCGAATCTTTAGTGCCTACGTACCACCTTTCGTGCAATAGGGGATCAAGGTACACGTAGTTCCTCTTTAAAAATTTAAAAAACACAAATGTGTTGGTTAATTTTATGAGATGAGACATCATCGTCATTATCCGTGTGGAAAACATACTTACTACCCACAATCATGATAAAGGATAATTTGAATCATCTAAAAGTGAGGGATATGGCTTGGATTTTAAAATCAACAATTCCTCACTCAACACCCACATGGAAAATATCTCTCTTCACTATATATTGTAGAAGTATAGTTGTTTGCATTACTACAAGGATTGACAAGAGTCTAATATTTTGATAAAGGTTTAAAGTAAAAGCCAAAGTGGCAAAATGGTTTGAAATGAGATTGATTAACTTTCAATCTTCTCATAAAAAAAAAAGAGGATGTCAAAGTATTATTAAATTGATTGAAGTTTATTCATGAAAAGGTTTTGAAAGTACATGGACCTAAGTCCAAATTTGTTATGAAAATGGTTAAAGTTTAAAGACAAGAAGGGTTTTCAAAAGGAGGGAGGATATTTTTGAAATTAAATAAGATGGGATTAGAAGAAGGGACTATCCTAAAGCATAAGGTAAAAGCTAGAGATAAGAACCATCTAACCAACAAGAAGCCAATACTTGACATTATGAGTCAAGATAGAATTCTCATTCTTCGGATTGAAACCAAGCAATCAAAGATACAAGACTTCTTGAGAGAACCAAACTTCAAGTGTATTAAGTCTTCACAAAAAAATTGGGCAGAGTAACGGTTGTATACAGGTGAATTTCAGATTACAAAGAAAAAATGTAATCACGATAATCTGCACACAAAACAAACAAACAACTCAATGCCTTGAGGTAAACCTCAAGATCTCCAGACAAAATATTAATTAAGGCCACAAGGTCTCCAACACAGGTCAAAGTTTCTAATCCTAAATCCGAGAAGTCTAATTCTCTATAATGCCAAGGATAGTAACTGAATAGTCCAAGTATCATTAAAGATTTGTATGGTTAATGTTGATTATTAGGTGTCTTAAAAAAGAAAAGAAAAGCTCAAGAGAGCAACAATAAAAATAACAAGAATAGTAAATGCTCACGTGAGCAAAAAATAAAAATGACATGAAATGTAATGCTTAAAGTAAATGGTACATAAACATAAAAATAAAAGCATAAAGTAAAACAATTTATAATTAGTGTTTAGTTGGATGACCATCTTGAAACTTGCATTTGGAACTCATTAGAGGATTGCTAGAACCAAAGTCTCCACACAACAAGTTGTATTTTCTTTTTGTCAAGTATATCATCCATGTGGAATCCTCAAAAGTACCATTTAATGATCAATGATGTTTAAGTGATCCGCGTTGACCAAAAGTGTTGTAGATCCATTAGAGGATTGATAGAACCAAAGCCTCCACACAATTAATCTCAAGGTTATTGGATCAAAGAGATCAAATTAACATACTTGGGCTAGCAAACATAGGTTTGGGTCACGAATGATCATTTATTCGAATCGGGACAAAATTTAGCGCTATGTTAAGCAATCGTAAGTGGACTTATATAGAATTTGCACCTATTTTGAGGCTGGTCAATAGCAATCTATGCAACATTTGTTTTGAGACATGATATAGAGATCATGCTCCAATAACACGTAGTGCAATAAGAAAGAGACAAGATGAAGAGGAGTGGGAAAGAATATATAAACCACATTTGAATTAAATTTTAATCAAACTATTATTAAAATCATTCATCCATTTTTATGGAGTTAGACTCACCACCATGGATCTAATGATGTTAACAAAGTTCATGATCAAAATTCAACCCAAGTTCATCCAGAAAATAATCACAAAATAATATTGCATTTAATATATTCATTAAAAAAGGTTTTTAAAATGTTTTAAAATAGAAATAAAAGAGAAAAATATAAACTACATGTAAATTAATCAAGAAATAAAAAGTAAGACCGTAGAAAAATCAGAAAAGGACTCAAATATTTTTATAAAATTTTTGGTAATTTTTTAAAGTCAGAAACTATTTTTAAAATTAAAAGAAATAACTAAAATAAACCAAAAACAATTAAAAAATACCAATATCATTGGATCATCCCATAATTTTTTCAGAATTTAAAAATGCATAAAAGTATTTTTAAACATTTAAAACAATTTAAATAAAGTAAAAACTTATAAAAAATATCAAAACAAAAAATAAAATTTTGAAAAAATAAAAATCAAAAAGAGAAAAATCAAAAATATTTTACATAATTTTTTCATATTTTTTGGACTTAAAATGAATTTTCTATGATTTTTTGAAATTTAAAACAATTAAATATAAAAATCAGAAAAGAAAATAAAAACCAAAAAGATGTCGACCAATGGATGAGAGTCAAAACACGTTAGTAATCAAATCCAAGGGATTTGGCGCATTGTGCATATCATGGTCATTACTAAATATCACACCGGATCTAACATTTTTAAAATAAAACAAATTAAAATATGGCGCGTTAGATGGAGTCTGACTCACAAAAGTAATCAGATCCAAGGGATCCTGAGGCACGCGCATGTTAAGGCAAGCATATTGTATCCATTTCAAAAAAATAATGTGGCTTCATGTCATTGGTTGAAGACGGATATGTCATTGTCTTCAACCTCAAGCCATCCCCAAATTGAATCCTTCAAACTGTAAAATTAGCAAACCAGACCGGTACCATTAGATTCTTCTCTTCAAGACGATTTTAATGGTACCATCGTGCCAAATTTATATAAATTATGCAAGGTTGTGTTTGAAGAAAACCAGAAAAAATAGAGAGCACGAAAATCTGGGATATCTCACTCAATTCTCAATGAAATTGCAAACTACAAAGAGCACGAGAATCCGAAGAACACAAGGAGTGGGTTATCTTTTATTTGAATCAAATTGGCCAAGAAATCTACCTAAACAAAGTAGTGATAAATTTCTCTGAAACTGGACTTCTACAGATCAATATAGGTCATAATTCTTGAAAGTAACTGTATGGTTAGCTTCAGAGAACTTCAATGAAGCTAACTGAATGGAGCTTTTGGTGTTTTAAGGTGAGAATGTAAGAAATCAGAATTTCAAATTCAGAGTTCGTGTGGGATCTGAACAGGGGTAAATTAGCTATCAAAAGCTTGCCCAAATGAGTGAGGGATGATCCTTATTTATAGTTGATCATGATGCAAGGCTCAAGCGTGTGAATTGGAGGAAAATCAATGAAATCGTGTGGACCTGCTAAGTGTGAAAAGTGTGACTTCACATGGCTCAAAATGCAGCAAAATGAATGGTTTAAGGGTCGTTTCTTGATATGGCAAGTTCCTAAACATGATTAGACACAGAATTGATCTTTAAACCGACTTGTAATTGGATATAAACCAATTTTCAAATCTGACTGAACTTGGAATTTCCATTTCAGGATGCTATTTTCATAACCATGGTGCCAACAATGTAGGGCATCATATGATGTGATTTTTGAAGCATTTGAAAGATGAAGTCACAAGCTTTACAATATGCAAGGAGACAGATTTATTGGATGTTTGAGCAAGAAGTTGTGTTGAGTCAATGTTGGAAGAAAAGGGTTGACTTTCCACACTTACAAATTTTTCAAATTTTTCTTCAAAAGTGACCTATAATGTTTTGCATCCAAACATGGCCTTCCTCTTGGAGTTTGCTCTTGACCGAAAAAGATGGCATGAAATAGACCACTTGAGTGACATTTTGAAACTTGGACCTTTCAAAATCTCCAAAAATTAAGAGAGTTGTGAATTGCTGAAATTGGAAAAAAATCATGAAATGACCTATAATCTTTTGTATCCTTAGGGCATTTTCCATCCATTTTCTCACTTTGCTCATAAAAGAAGGAATAATGTTCACATCCTCAATATCATTGTGGAAAAAGAGTGGGCTCAAGGTGATAAATAATTGACCAAGTTATGATCATTTGAAGTCACACATGAGGAATTGGGGGTTCGTTTGGAGGACTTGTAACCTTTCTTCCTTATCAAGCTTCTTCCACATGAAAACTCCTTGAAACTTTTGAAGTGATTTGTTAATAACCATTTTAAGAGAGGATGCTTTTGGAATCACTCAAAAATTCCAAAAGATGAGCAAGATATACTTCTTTGAAGTTCAAAACCCTAGCTCCTAGATCAAGAAAATGCTTTGAGGAACTTTGACAATTTTGAACAACCTTCTTGTACCAACACTTTTTCTTTGTAAATAAAAAGTTGTTGAGGATGACAATGAGAACTCATAGCCATCAAAACCACTTCCATATCTTGAGAATTGAGAGAAATATGCACTTGTAACCAATGGAGCAAGGCCTTGCCCAACCATGACAACTTCTTCAATCAACCCCTTGTACTTTTGAATCAATCTTGATAACTTTTAAATGTGGTGAACCAAGATAAACCTTGCCATGCCATTTCTTACAAAATAACTTCGATGGTGAGGTTTTAACTTCTCAAGCTTTATTGACTAGGGCATGGAAATAAACTCATGAACCCATGGATCAACTTGTTAAGCATCATTGCCTTTACCTACATTATTAACAAGTAAGAACAACCAAAATTGCATTTCATTAATTAAAAGGAAACTCAAAACAAATCATGCACGACCACAAAAGAAAAACAAGTCAAGGTGCTTGGTGATTCCTGAAAGAGCAAAGCTAAAGATAGGGAGGAGAACCAAAAGCCCTAATGAGACCTTGTTGTGATTGAATCAATATGGTATGATGAAGGGATCTTAGGGGAAACAATTGGGGGTACAATAGCTACCCTTATTTAAGTTTCTTCTATCCAGAGATATGAAGGTTAAAAATCTTCATTTCGACGTGATCGAAGATACTTAAATATAAAACAAACCCTATTTTTGGCCCTAAGATGCCATGCAATGCTTATGAGTATGAATGCATATGAACAACTTCGAAGGGACGCAAAACACCACTGGGAATGTAGTGAAGGAAATAAGGAACAAAAGAGAAACCCAACCAGGAGAATAAATCACTGGTGGATCAAAAGATCTGACTCATAGAGGATGGTAAAAATTCAGAGGATACACCAACTTTTACTGAAGGCGAAACTACCAGCATTCACTGAAGGTAGAAAGAGAGAAGAATAACAGCACCGACGTTTACTGACGGTGAGCTACCAATGTTCACTGAGGATAATAAGAGGAAGGAATATCATAGCAGTTACATTCATTGACAGTGAACTACCAACATTCATTGAGGGTAGAAAAAAGATAACAATCACCAACTTTCACTGATGGTGACCTACCAACATTCACTGGAGGTAGAGAGAAAATATATCATAGCACCATCGTTCATTGATGATGAACTACCAACGTTCACTGAGGGTAGATAAAAGATAACAATCACCAACTTTCACTGATGGTAACTGTGATCGATGGATCTGGAACTGACTGTTTTAAAGCTGGTTTCACGAAATGTCGCGGAAGCAAGATTCGCCACCGTCTTTTATTTTCTCCAACAAGGAAAGGACAAAAGCACAGAAAAATTCCTTATGAGATTAGTTCTCGGTTCGGGAGGTAGGTTATAGAAAGGGAAGGTGTTAGCACCCTTTCTATCCATGGTTATCCATGGGCTCTTAGATACTTGCTCATTTGTGTTTTCAAAAATGTTTTGTTTGCTTTTCAATTGTGGGTTTTAAAAAGTTTCTTTGAAAATTCCAGTTCGACTCTTGTATCAGTCCTCAAGAGTGTTTGAAAAATTGCTTTCGAAAGCTTTTTTGAAAATGTGTTGGTGTGAAAAGTATTTTGTTTTGTTTTGAAATTTAGAGCAAGTATCTAGAGTCGTCTACCTACCCTAAGGAATTCGTCTGTGTAAATGTCCTTTAAAGTAGTGCCATCCCACCATTGAGAGGTAGGTAGCACCACCGTTGGAGGTGTTCGGGTCAATCCGAGGGTTAGGGACAGTGTGGACACTGAGCAATAGTAAGATACCTTAGAAGCTACCCTTATGCCATTGATCTTTTTATTCCGAGGCGACCGTTCCGAGGCAACTTATTCGAGGCAACTAGATCAATGGAACATAAGGACTTACTAAGACGTCCTGTACTCAACGACCACGTTTCGAGGGGCAAGGCAACAGGGTGATCACCAGAGCAATGGTAAGATACCTTAGAAGCTACCCTTATGCCATTGATCTTTTATTCCGAGGCGACCGTTCCGAGGCAACTTATTCGAGGCAACTAGATCAATGGAACATAAGGACTCACTAAGACGTCCTATACTTGATGACCACCTTTCGAGGGGCAAGGCAACAGTGAAGCGTACCCTAGGGGTGGTGTGTGAATTGTGTGTCATTTTCAGTTTATTGTTTGTCTTGTCATGCATTGGTGATCTACGTTTTGGTTTTATTTTTGGGCATTCATTCTTTCATGTTATTGTTTAACAGTTAAAAGTGCGAAAATTTAAAGTGCGGAAAGGATAAAGGTCCTACGCTATTACAAGGGCGCGGGTCTACAACGCCAAATTAATCCAGACCCGATTTAAAATAAATTGCAGAAAATAAATATCTAATAGCTATTACATGGCTTTGGTACAAGTACATTATATTTACATCAAAAATAAATAAAACGCGCGAAAAAGGAAAATATGACCGAATGCGAGGGCGTTGAACCCTTTGAAGGAATTAAAATAATTAAGTTAAAATAATTAAGTTAAATAAAAGAAATGACTTATTTTTATGTTTTTTTGATTTATGACATTAAAGAAAATTTAAACTAATTAAAAGTCAAATAATTCTAATTCTAATCGTTTTTTTTTTATTTATTAAAGAAAATGCATTAAAGTTAAAACCTAGGATTAAAACTAAATTAATTATAAAGTTTATTTACAAAATTAATGGTTAATGATACTTATAATAAAAATATTTAATTAAAAAAAAAGATAAAAAAGTGCTAAAGGTCTATTTTTTTATATTTTTTTAGTTATTAAAAAAACATTAAAATTAACAACCTAAAATTAAAACTAAATTACTTATTGAATTTATTTACAAAAAAAAAGGTCATTGATGAATTAAATTAAAATAAAACATATTTTGATTTTTATGATTTTATGATTTTTTGGTTTTTTATATTATGAAAAATATTAATTTAAAGAATTAAATTAAAACTAAATTAAACAAATAAAAATAGAAAAATAAAAAAAGAGTGAAAGAGAGCAAACAAAGGGGGGTGTTGACCAATGCGTATGGTGGAACTCACGTGATAGCCTTTGGATTGACCCTTGGTGACATGTGGCGTGCCAAGGGATGGAGTTGTATGGTGGTCCTTTGATGAAGCACTGCACATAATTATGTTAAAGAGAAAAATATTGAATAAAGTGGGGGGACCTGAGAATACTTACAGTGCTTGATAATGGACCTTAGGATCTCACACTTTTTTTTGGACAAATTTTGAACTTTTCTCTGGACGTTTGTGCACTTTTTCTCGGTCGTGAATGAGGCTTGCAAGGCTTGTATATATAGGCTTGGATGAGAATCAGTCACATTAAGGAGCTTTTAAGCCTTGCAATGAAGTTCTTGATTTCCTCCATAACCAACATTGAACCAATTGCCATATTTGACTCAAATTTTGAATTCTTGCCTTGTTTAAGCCTTAGCACGAAAAATGGTAGGCACATAATGATGCTTCAAGGTTAATCAAAGCCAAATATTCCCTCTTAAATCAATTTTTGAATTTCTTTTGATTTTAAAAGATTTAAAACTAATTAAATCCAATAAAATCAATAAAAATGAAAAAATTAATAAAAAAATCTGAAATAAAAGATGGGACACGTGGGAAGCATGGCCAAGTCAATTCAAGTGGAAAAAGTGGGCCCCTTTTTGTCAAAAATGAGATTTCAAGGATAAATGATTTTGGCCATTTCACAAAAATTTCCCAACTTCTCCAATGCATAACTTGCTCAATTTTTAAGTTTTGCTCATGTTCTTGGACATTTTAGAAAGGTCTTTGAGTCCTCTAAACAATGTCTTTGGTACCATGTCATTTTGATTTACCAATCTCAAGTTATGGCCTTTGATTTAAAGTCCCTTTTTGTTGACTTTTGAAAATGACCTATAATGTTGAAATTGATAACTTTTTGTGAGAGCATTTCTTGGACTTGAAGTATGAAGATGAGTTGTAGGAAATGTCTTTCTCTTCAAAATGAGCTTTGGATGGAATTTTTCTGATGAACCATGTGAAAGTTATGCCCTGGTCAATTTCAGTTGACTTTTTCAACTGTCCAAAAATAGAAACTTTTGCATCTTGATGATTTCTGAGCCAAATTTTGAGAATCATGATCAAGCATTGATCAAATGATGTTTGTGGCTTCAAAATGAGATGTTGACCAAAAATTTGAACTTTTGACTGCCAAATGACCATTTTGCCCCTACAGTTGACTGAAGTGCAATTTAGGGTTTTGACTGTGCAATTTTGAGCTGAATGCCTTGAAACTTGATATAAGGATACTTGACCATATTTGTAAGCATGTGAGACTTGATTGGGCCTTTGAGAACTTCATTTTCTTGATCAGAACACAAACCCTAGTCTTGACTTTATAGGAGATCTTTGACCTGTGCAACCCTTGATGAATTTTGTGACTTGGCTTGGCAATTTCTTGAAAAATATGGGAGGGCAAATTTTGGGGTACAACAGTTGCCCCTGTTCAATCTTCTTAGACCTGAGGATGCAGATTGGCTGACGTGCCTTTCGTAATCCGAGGGTAGAAGATGATTGGACACTAGAGTGCCCAGAAATTTGCGCTCACATAGTAGTAGTGATGGGGGAATGGGCTTATAGATGCCATTTAGAGGTTGCTGGATAGGATGATGGGCTTATAGATGCCATCTGGATGTTGACCGCGTAAGAGATTCCTTGGCGAGAACCTGCATACCTGCAAAAGAAACATGAGTACCTGACAAGTTGCAGGAGTTGATTTCAGATGCTTGGTATAGATGTGTCCTGACTGGTTACAGGAGCTGAGTCTGGATCTTCAAACGGTGATGAATGAACCAGGGATGGTTACTGCCTTAGCATGAATGATAAGAGAATCTTGGGCGTCTTTAACTTCAACAACGCTCGTTGAGAAAAATCTTGGGTGTCTTCTACTGGGATAAGAATCAGGGAGATCTTAGGGTCGATCTGACTGAACCAGAGAAGGCCTTTGACTGGATAAGCATCAGGAAAATCTTAGGGTCGATTTAACTGAACCGGACAAGGTCTTGAAATATCTTCAACTGGATAAGCATCAGGGAGATCTTGGGGTCGATCTGACTGAACCAGAGAAGGCCTTTGACTGGATAAGCATCAGGAAAATCTTAGGGTCGATTTAACTGAACCGGTCTAGGTCTTGAAATATCTTCAACTGGATAAGCATCAGGGAGATCTTGGGGTCGATCTGACTGAACCAGAGAAGGCCTTTGACTGGATAAGCATCAGGAAAATCTTAGGGTCGATTTAACTGAACCGGTCTAGGTCTTGAAATATCTTCAACTGGATAAGCATCAGGGAGATCTTAGGGTCGATCTGACTGAACCAGAGAAGGCCTTTGACTGGATAAGCATCAGGAAAATCTTAGGGTCGATTTAACTGAACCGGTCTAGGTCTTGAAATATCTTCAACTGGATAAGCATCAGGGAGATCTTAGGGTCGATCTGACTGAACCAGAGAAGGCCTTTGACTGGATAAGCATCAGGAAAATCTTAGGGTCGATTTAACTGAACCGGTCTAGGTCTTGAAATATCTTCAACTGGATAAGCATCAGGGAGATCTTGGGGTCGATCTGACTGAACCAGAGAAGGCCTTTGACTGGATAAGCATCAGGAAAATCTTAGGGTCGATTTAACTGAACCGGTCTAGGTCTTGAAATATCTTCAACTGGATAAGCATCAGGGAGATCTTAGGGTCGATCTGACTGAACCAGAGAAGGCCTTTGACTGGATAAGCATCAGGAAAATCTTAGGGTCGATTTAACTGAACCGGTCTAGGTCTTGAAATATCTTCAACTGGATAAGCATCAGGGAGATCTTAGGGTCGATCTGACTAAACCAGAGAAGGCCTTTGACTGGATAAGCATCAGGAAAATCTTAGGGTCGATTTAACTTAACCGGTCTAGGTCTTGAAATATCTTCAACTGGATAAGCATCAGGGAGATCTTGGGGTCGATCTGACTGAACCAGAGAAGGCCTTTGACTGGATAAGCATCAGGAAAATCTTAGGGTCGATTTAACTGAACCGGTCTAGGTCTTGAAATATCTTCAACTGGATAAGCATCAGGGAGATCTTAGGGTCGATCTGACTGAACCAGAGAAGGCCTTTGATTGGATAAGCATCAGGAAAATCTTAGGGTCGATTTAACTGAACCGGTCTAGGTCTTGAAATATCTTCAACTGGATAAGCATCAGGGAGATCTTAGGGTCGATCTGACTGAACCAGAGAAGGCCTTTGACTGGATAAGCATCAGGAAAATCTTAGGGTCAATTTAACTGAACCGGTCTAGGTCTTGAAATATCTTCAACTGGATAAGCATCAGGGAGATCTTGGGGTCGATCTGACTGAACCAGAGAAGGCCTTTGACTGGATAAGCATCAGGAAAATCTTAGGGTCGATTTAACTGAACTGGTCTAGGTCTTGAAATATCTTCAACTGGATAAGCATCAGGGAGATCTTAGGGTCGATCTGACTGAACCAGAGAAGGCCTTTGACTGGATAAGCATCAGGAAAATCTTAGGGTCGATCTAACTGAACCGGTCTAGGTCTTGAAATATCTTCAACTGGATAAGCATCAGGGAGATCTTAGGGTCGATCTGACTGAACCAGAGAAGGCCTTTGACTGGATAAGCATCAGGAAAATCTTAGGGTCGATTTAACTGAACCGGTCTAGGTCTTGAAATATCTTCAACTGGATAAGCATCAGGGAGATCTTAGGGTCGATCTGACTGAACCAGAGAAGGCCTTTGACTGGATAAGCATCAGGAAAATCTTAGAGTCGATTTAACTGAACCGGTCTAGGTCTTGAAATGTAGCTTGAGAACTTTAACTGGATCTTTCCTGAAATGTAAAGGTCAGCCATATGCAATGCATGATATGGATCAAGCAATGATGTTCTCAATATATATGAGATTCGTATGATATGATGCGTTTATGCATGCTATAATGATGTTTTATGTATGTTTTTGTCTAGGAAAGTGAATCCTTGACGGGTGCCGGGAAGTCGTATCCTGGGCTGATGTTGAAAAATAGATTTTGCTTCCGCTGGGGATGATAGTTGCAAGAATACCGGTAGGAGAAGATGACTCCGTTGCGGAATAAACTTGGCAAATGGAGGATTTTGCGGGGAAGAAAAAGATACTCTAGCGACCATGCTGGGAAGCAATACTCTGTGGGGAGAGAGATGCCTTGCTGAATTGTTGAGAGTTACTTGCTGGGGATACCCTTGTTGTATTGGAAGTATTGATAGACTTCGCTGGGGATAAGAAGGCTTCGTTGAGGACGCTCTTTCCGTGGCTTTTGGATGAGGATAACCCAGTTATATCCTGTTAAGGAAATAACTCTTTAAATCAAGCCGGACGACGCGTTCATGCTTTGCGAGGTGATAAGCTTCCAGAATCTACTGGGGATAAGCTTACTGCTTGAGGAGATGGATTCCAACTTTCCTGGGGAAACTAGATTGGATTCTCCTGGGGAAGTTTTGAGATGTATCGGGGGAAGTGATTCCTTTGAATGCTTGTATGCTGCCGGGGAACAATCTTTAGACCAAGACTGCCGGGGATGCTTGTTAAGAATATATGCTGCTGGGGAATGTTGAGATCTGCGGGAGGATACCCAACTTCCTTAAGGTTGATAACTTCTTGGAGAGGAGTGCACTGACTTGCTGGCTCACTCTCTGGGGAATTAAGGTATACTGGTTATGTTCTTCAGCTGAACCTACCTTGATACCTTGATGGACAGAGCAATTAGATCGTTTAGACAACCTATCATTGCCCCTGTTTCTGAGGCGGGAGGGGAAGACTTGTGGAGGTGCTTGAGGACTGCCGATTTGACCAATCTTCTTCTGGTAGGCAGGTGACAAGATGATAGGACATAGTTGTACGCTTTGATCCCTAACTTTTGCCTGGACCGCCCTTTCGGGTTTTCAGTCCACCGGGATACCCATTTTTGCCCAAGCCACCTTTTCAGGTTTTCGACTCGCCGGGTGTACAGATTTTTTCATTTCATCCCTTATTTTTGCCCGAACCCTTTTGGTTCGCCGGGAAGCCCTAATTTTTGCCTAGGTATGTTAACCTAGCGGGTCTTTGATT
Organism: Vicia faba; assembly: GCA_948472305.1. NCBI lineage: Eukaryota > Viridiplantae > Streptophyta > Magnoliopsida > Fabales > Fabaceae > Vicia > Vicia faba. The sequence goes on from OX451738.1 coordinate 92,332,649, forward strand.
ATGCGTAGTATTCTTTCGACTATGTCCATGTTCTTAGAATGCAGGGAGGTGCCCCTGGCTGTTTATGTTGCCATGTTACCAGAAGATGTCTGATCGCGCAAGATTCGTTGTTGAAATGCCCCAAGTGACTTAGGCGGAGATTTGCCCCAGGCTATTTGGCCTTTGAGAGATTCTCCGAATCTTGATTGGACTGCCCCAGATGATTGGACCATGATCATGTTGTGCCCCTTGATTGGAGGTACTTCTGTTCATTAGGCATTCGTCGTGCGAACTTCTATGCTGTTCAAACAAAAAGTCATATGCAAACAAAGTTATGTTAAAAATGCAAAGCTTATGTCTGTTTTGAAGATTTTGAAAATGCATTCTCTTTCATAAAACAAATGAATGTTTGTAAAACGTGATGTCAACTCCGTATTTACCGTAAGCTTTAAGGAGTCAGGATACCTTTCGTAACATTATGCTTTCGAACTAACCCATGCTTCAGCTAGGACTTTTAAGGGTTGTAACGTGGCCTGGTTCATGGTTTAAGAAACAAAGGATAAAGGCTCAAATTATTTGTACCCACCCACTCTTCGTGATGTTCTCCAAACCTAAACTCAGTTGATCATACGTTAGACCTTGTTTGAGTCTTTGCTCTGATTTTCCGGTGAGGGTTCAGATATTGATGATTTATTTGGAATAGACAGCCATTTTTTTTTGATGAGGGTTTGTAGGACCTCTTTCTTTTTGATTTCGTTATCCCTATTTTTTGCCTGAGCTGTTTCCTTTTTGGAATTACAGTCAGCGGGATGCCCCAGCTTCGTAAGTCCCCTTTGTAGGTTTTGACTTAATGGGCTTTTTATTTTTTGGGATAATGACTGCCTTTCTTTATGATTGTTCTGAACCATCACTGTCTTTCTTTGTTTTGTAAGGACCTCTTTGGTGCCATTTGTTATGCACTTGGATCAACTGAGAGACTACCCTGCCCCAGGTTATGATTAAGGGTTTTAAATTTCGAAAAGAAAAACTCCTACTTCTTTGGCTCAAAGGGGTTGTCGAGGGATTATCTTCCTTATAACTCCAGTGTTTAGGGATTGAAACGATGCCTGTACCTCATCAGCGAGGTCTGTTCAAAAGCATACTGTAATGATCGCGGTATCGTTTTCGTCATCCTCCCTCAAGAGGCCTAGAATTATTAATCGAGAGTTGAACATCAAGAAAAATATGAAAGCAATTTGCAATATAGTGAATACGAAATAATTACTTCAAAACAGACATGTGTAATGCATTAATGAAATAACAATGTTTGATATGAATAAAATGTTTAAACAATCAAAGAAAAATACAACTTGAACATTCGAATGAACAAAAATTTCTTAGTTTGAACTAGCTATCTCAGATGGAGAATTCTCAGCGGAAGATTTTCATCTCGCCATCCGGCATGAACTCTATCACCCCTTCGTCAATCAAATCCTGGATTTTGTTCTTCAAGGTCCAACAGTCGTCTGTAGCATGCCCCGGGCTGTCTGAATGATAAGCGCAGCGGGTGTCGGGGTTATACCTCGAAGGTGTCCTGTTGGGATTTTTGGGAGGGTCCTTTAGAGTGATCAGATTGACCTCCAGCAAGCGCTTCAGTATAAAGGATGAGGGTATATCAGTCTCCGAGAAATGTCTTCCGGGTGCATTTCGTTTACGCTGACTAACCCGTTGAGGCTGGGCTCGTGACCCTGAAGCAAGCTGAGGGGATTTTCCTTTGTCTTCTTGCCCCGCATGTGGTTGGATGATGGCTGGAGCTTCAACCCTGGCTGTTTGCCCTACTGGATTATTTTGAAGCAGCTTAGTGACGAGGACCCGGAGCTCTTCTTGTTTTTGAGCTAAGTCCTGAATGAGAGTCATTTGGCCCACCAACTGCCCCATCATTTGGATCTTCATGGTTGCCAACTCAATTTGTAGCCCTTCCAGCTGATCGTTCCTGATGCCCCCTGCATTCCCTAAGGTCAAGTTCCTGGTGAGGAGAGTCTTTATTTCTTCTTGCCCCTGGGATAGGTTCAAGAACATCTCTCGCAGTTGGGCGTTCTGAGTACGAAGATCTTGGTTGTCTGGTTGGAAAGCCATTGCTGAAATAAACAGCGAAGATGGTGAGTGACCTGTCGAGAGGGTACCTGTAATGCAATGATACGTATGATATGTATGCAATGTTTTCAAGGATCTCGCAGGGTAAACAAAAAGATTGTTAGGATTTGAATTCGTAGCTTGATTGAAGGAACTTCATATTTGTTGAGAGTCCTTTTTCAAGGGTCAAAGGCTCACCATATCCAGTGGGTCATAGCCCCTGACAGCTTTGGCTAGAGGAAAATAAATCCTCTTTGCCCCTTGCTAGATGTTTGATTCATCATGACCTGCATCACAAGCCTTTGAGATCCTTGAAATGGGTTAGGATGTATGCAATGGTATGATGTTATGGTATGCATGGGGTAATATAGGTAAACCCTGTCATGAGTCCCATTTAAGGACTGTAAACAAAACTTGCGAGAAACTTAGTAAACCCCGTTATGAGTCCCAATTAAGGACTATAAACAAAACCTGCAAGAAACTCAAATGTCAGATAACAAGCATGCAAGTAGTCAAGTTGGAAGGCACACAAGTCACACAAGAGAAACCCTTAGAGTTTAAGGCCAGCATGAGGTCTGGGTATTACCCTCTTGAAGTTGGTGGGCTCAAACCTGTCCTATCAAAGTAACCGGGTTCTAAGGATCTCAATATCATTGGATTGCTTTCATTGTTCATCGTTTCGATTTAGCCACTGACTGGCGATCAAAATATCCCAAGAAAACAACCCTCAATTGAGTGTAGTATCGAGTATCAACCGACTTCGGAGTACACCAAAGTAGTCATCTCACTACCCTAAAGAGGCCAAGATGGTTCAATTAAAGTTCCTAAGGTCTGTTGATGCTTCACGACACCACGCGGAGGCCCCGTACTCTCCTTGATTGACTCAAGGGTTACCGGTACACACCAAAGTGCCACATCAACGTAGCAGACTGCTTCAACCATGTCGGTATACCCCGCACAGTTCCCTCACAGCCTTGTTGCTACTTTCTAAGAAGGTATCCCCAGATCCGGGTTAGGATCTATAGAACTCCCAAGACAGTCCCACAATTTAAAGCAAACAAATCAAAGCAATTGAAAACACAGTGATCTTAGTCCTAAGGTACACCTCACTTTATAGTTCTCCCCAGCAGAGTCGCCAGTTCTGTGATCGGTGGATCTGGAACTGACTGTTTTAAAGCTGGTTTCGCGAAATGTCGCGGAAGCAAGATTCGCCACCGTCTTTTATTTTCTCCAACAAGGAAAGGACAAAAGCACAGAAAAATTCCTTATGAGATTAGTTCTCGGTTCGGGAGGTAGGTTATAGAAAGGGAAGGTGTTAGCACCCTTTCTATCCATGGTTATCCATGGGCTCTTAGATACTTGCTCATTTGTCTTTTCAAAAATGTTTTGTTTGCTTTTCAATTGTGGGTTTTAAAAAGTTTCTTTGAAAATTCCAGTTCGACTCTTGTATCAGTCCTCAAGAGTGTTTGAAAAATTGCTTTCGAAAGCTTTTTTGAAAATGTGTTGGTGTGAAAAGTATTTTGTTTTGTTTTGAAATTTAGAGCAAGTATCTAGAGTCGTCTACCTACCCTAAGGAATTCGTCTGTGTAAATGTCCTTTAAAGTAGTGCCATCCCACCATTGAGAGGTAGGTAGCACCACTGTTGGAGGTGTTCGGGTCAATCCGAGGGTTAGGGACAGTGTGGACACTGAGCAATAGTAAGATACCTTAGAAGCTACCCTTATGCCATTGATCTTTTTATTCCGAGGCGACCGTTCCGAGGCAACTTATTCGAGGCAACTAGATCAATGGAACATAAGGACTTACTAAGACGTCCTGTACTCAACGACCACGTTTCGAGGGGCAAGGCAACAGGGTGATCACCAGAGCAATGGTAAGATACCTTAGAAGCTACCCTTATGCCATTGATCTTTTATTCCGAGGCGACCGTTCCGAGGCAACTTATTCGAGGCAACTAGATCAATGGAACATAAGGACTCACTAAGACGTCCTATACTTGATGACCACCTTTCGAGGGGCAAGGCAACAGTGAAGCGTACCCTAGGGGTGGTGTGTGAATTGTGTGTCATTTTCAGTTTATTGTTTGTCTTGTCATGCATTGGTGATCTACGTTTTGGTTTTATTTTTGGGCATTCATTCTTTCATGTTATTGTTTAACAGTTAAAAGTGCGAAAATTTAAAGTGCGGAAAGGATAAAGGTCCTACGCTATTACAAGGGCGCGGGTCTACAACGCCAAATTAATCCAGACCCGATTTAAAATAAATTGCAGAAAATAAATATCTAATAGCTATTACATGGCTTTGGTACAAGTACATTATATTTACATCAAAAATAAATAAAACGCGCGAAAAAGGAAAATATGACCGAATGCGAGGGCGTTGAACCCTTTGAAGGAATTAAAATAATTAAGTTAAAATAATTAAGTTAAATAAAAGAAATGACTTATTTTTATGTTTTTTTGATTTATGACATTAAAGAAAATTTAAACTAATTAAAAGTCAAATAATTCTAATTCTAATCGTTTTTTTTTATTTATTAAAGAAAATGCATTAAAGTTAAAACCTAGGATTAAAACTAAATTAATTATAAAGTTTATTTACAAAATTAATGGTTAATGATACTTATAATAAAAATATTTAATTAAAAAAAAAGATAAAAAAGTGCTAAAGGTCTATTTTTTTATATTTTTTTAGTTATTAAAAAAACATTAAAATTAACAACCTAAAATTAAAACTAAATTACTTATTGAATTTATTTACAAAAAAAAAGGTCATTGATGAATTAAATTAAAATAAAACATATTTTGATTTTTATGATTTTATGATTTTTTGGTTTTTTATATTATGAAAAATATTAATTTAAAGAATTAAATTAAAACTAAATTAAACAAATAAAAATAGAAAAATAAAAAAAGAGTGAAAGAGAGCAAACAAAGGGGGGTGTTGACCAATGCGTATGGTGGAACTCACGTGATAGCCTTTGGATTGACCCTTGGTGACATGTGGCGTGCCAAGGGATGGAGTTGTATGGTGGTCCTTTGATGAAGCACTGCACATAATTATGTTAAAGAGAAAAATATTGAATAAAGTGGGGGGACCTGAGAATACTTACAGTGCTTGATAATGGACCTTAGGATCTCACACTTTTTTTTGGACAAATTTTGAACTTTTCTCTGGACGTTTGTGCACTTTTTCTCGGTCGTGAATGAGGCTTGCAAGGCTTGTATATATAGGCTTGGATGAGAATCAGTCACATTAAGGAGCTTTTAAGCCTTGCAATGAAGTTCTTGATTTCCTCCATAACCAACATTGAACCAATTGCCATATTTGACTCAAATTTTGAATTCTTGCCTTGTTTAAGCCTTAGCACGAAAAATGGTAGGCACATAATGATGCTTCAAGGTTAATCAAAGCCAAATATTCCCTCTTAAATCAATTTTTGAATTTCTTTTGATTTTAAAAGATTTAAAACTAATTAAATCCAATAAAATCAATAAAAATGAAAAAATTAATAAAAAAATCTGAAATAAAAGATGGGACACGTGGGAAGCATGGCCAAGTCAATTCAAGTGGAAAAAGTGGGCCCCTTTTTGTCAAAAATGAGATTTCAAGGATAAATGATTTTGGCCATTTCACAAAAATTTCCCAACTTCTCCAATGCATAACTTGCTCAATTTTTAAGTTTTGCTCATGTTCTTGGACATTTTAGAAAGGTCTTTGAGTCCTCTAAACAATGTCTTTGGTACCATGTCATTTTGATTTACCAATCTCAAGTTATGGCCTTTGATTTAAAGTCCCTTTTTGTTGACTTTTGAAAATGACCTATAATGTTGAAATTGATAACTTTTTGTGAGAGCATTTCTTGGACTTGAAGTATGAAGATGAGTTGTAGGAAATATCTTTCTCTTCAAAATGAGCTTTGGATGGAATTTTTCTGATGAACCATGTGAAAGTTATGCCCTGGTCAATTTCAGTTGACTTTTTCAGCTGTCCAAAAATAGAAACTTTTGCATCTTGATGATTTCTGAGCCAAATTTTGAGAATCATGATCAAGCATTGATCAAATGATGTTTGTGGCTTCAAAATGAGATGTTGACCAAAAATTTGAACTTTTGACTGCCAAATGACCATTTTGCCCCTACAGTTGACTGAAGTGCAATTTAGGGTTTTGACTGTGCAATTTTGAGCTGAATGCCTTGAAACTTGATATAAGGATACTTGACCATATTTGTAAGCATGTGAGACTTGATTGGGCCTTTGAGAACTTCATTTTCTTGATCAGAACACAAACCCTAGTCTTGACTTTATAGGAGATCTTTGACCTGTGCAACCCTTGATGAATTTTGTGACTTGGCTTGGCAATTTCTTGAAAAATATGGGAGGGCAAATTTTGGGGTACAACAGTTGCCCCTGTTCAATCTTCTTAGACCTGAGGATGCAGATTGGCTGACGTGCCTTTCGTAATCCGAGGGTAGAAGATGATTGGACACTAGAGTGCCCAGAAATTTGCGCTCACATAGTAGTAGTGATGGGGGAATGGGCTTATAGATGCCATTTAGAGGTTGCTGGATAGGATGATGGGCTTATAGATGCCATCTGGATGTTGACCGCGTAAGAGATTCCTTGGCGAGAACCTGCATACCTGCAAAAGAAACATGAGTACCTGACAAGTTGCAGGAGTTGATTTCAGATGCTTGGTATAGATGTGTCCTGACTGGTTACAGGAGCTGAGTCTGGATCTTCAAACGGTGATGAATGAACCAGGGATGGTTACTGCCTTAGCATGAATGATAAGAGAATCTTGGGCGACTTTAACTTCAACAACGCTCGTTGAGAAAAATCTTGGGTGTCTTCTACTGGGATAAGAATCAGGGAGATCTTAGGGTCGATCTGACTGAACCAGAGAAGGCCTTTGACTGGATAAGCATCAGGAAAATCTTAGGGTCGATTTAACTGAACCGGACAAGGTCTTGAAATATCTTCAACTGGATAAGCATCAGGGAGATCTTGGGGTCGATCTGACTGAACCAGAGAAGGCCTTTGACTGGATAAGCATCAGGAAAATCTTAGGGTCGATTTAACTGAACCGGTCTAGGTCTTGAAATATCTTCAACTGGATAAGCATCAGGGAGATCTTGGGGTCGATCTGACTGAACCAGAGAAGGCCTTTGACTGGATAAGCATCAGGAAAATCTTAGGGTCGATTTAACTGAACCGGTCTAGGTCTTGAAATATCTTCAACTGGATAAGCATCAGGGAGATCTTAGGGTCGATCTGACTGAACCAGAGAAGGCCTTTGACTGGATAAGCATCAGGAAAATCTTAGGGTCGATTTAACTGAACCGGTCTAGGTCTTGAAATATCTTCAACTGGATAAGCATCAGGGAGATCTTAGGGTCGATCTGACTGAACCAGAGAAGGCCTTTGACTGGATAAGCATCAGGAAAATCTTAGGGTCGATTTAACTGAACCGGTCTAGGTCTTGAAATATCTTCAACTGGATAAGCATCAGGGAGATCTTGGGGTCGATCTGACTGAACCAGAGAAGGCCTTTGACTGGATAAGCATCAGGAAAATCTTAGGGTCGATTTAACTGAACCGGTCTAGGTCTTGAAATATCTTCAACTGGATAAGCATCAGGGAGATCTTAGGGTCGATTTGACTGAACCAGAGAAGGCCTTTGACTGGATAAGCATCAGGAAAATCTTAGGGTCGATTTAACTGAACCGGTCTAGGTCTTGAAATATCTTCAACTGGATAAGCATCACGGAGATCTTAGGGTCGATCTGACTGAACCAGAGAAGGCCTTTGACTGGATAAGCATCAGGAAAATCTTAGGGTCGATTTAACTGAACCGGTCTAGGTCTTGAAATATCTTCAACTGGATAAGCATCAGGGAGATCTTGGGGTCGATCTGACTGAACCAGAGAAGGCCTTTGACTGGATAAGCATCAGGAAAATCTTAGGGTCGATTTAACTGAACCGGTCTAGGTCTTGAAATATCTTCAACTGGATAAGCATCAGGGAGATCTTAGGGTCGATCTTACTGAACCAGAGAAGGCCTTTGACTGGATAAGCATCAGGAAAATCTTAGGGTCGATTTAACTGAACCGGTCTAGGTCTTGAAATATCTTCAACTGGATAAGCATCAGGGAGATCTTAGGGTCGATCTGACTGAACCAGAGAAGGCCTTTGACTGGATAAGCATCAGGAAAATCTTAGGGTCAATTTAACTGAACCGGTCTAGGTCTTGAAATATCTTCAACTGGATAAGCATCAGGGAGATCTTGGGGTCGATCTGACTGAACCAGAGAAGGCCTTTGACTGGATAAGCATCAGGAAAATCTTAGGGTCGATTTAACTGAACTGGTCTAGGTCTTGAAATATCTTCAACTGGATAAGCATCAGGGAGATCTTAGGGTCGATCTGACTGAACCAGAGAAGGCCTTTGACTGGATAAGCATCAGGAAAATCGCGATTCTCTTGTGCTAAGTTGTCCATATTCCTTCTGAAATTAGCTCGAGTGTTGTAGTGGTGAGACAACTTTCTAAACGAAGTAAAGAAGTTTGGTAAGACACCTGGATATGCCAAGAAATGCAATAAATATGTGCAATATGATGCATGATATGAAATGCACATGATTTATTTTAATATTTCAAGGGACTTAAAGATTTATAGACACATTGCAAATATCAAAGTAATAACACATTTGAAATACTGAAATTTTTTATTATAATAACTTCTAAATAGATTACAAGTTTCAATAATCCCAAGTACAAAATGAAAATAAAGTCTAAAACCCTAAGAAGTAAAGCTGATGGAGATCACTCTATACGCCGGTGCTTCCCTGTAAGCCTGGCAATCTGAGCCTTCAACCTCTGGTTTTCTTCCGCATATCTGGTGACAACCTCCTTCCAATCATCTGAATTATGAAGTGAGCAACTAGCACCTGACTAAGGCTTAGGATAAAATAAATCCCCTTGCCTCTCCATGGTCTCTACTGCCAGACTCTCAAAAATCTCAATCAAGTTGTCTTTCTCCTCCAAGTCTGCTCTATAGGAAATCTCTAAAGTTTGGCACTTATTCTTCCAAGCATCCTTTTCCTGCTGCATCCTGACCAAATCAAGTTGTAGCTCTTCCACATCATCCAATAGGGGAGGAGTGGTCTTCACAAACAAATCAAAGATAGGCGTTTCCCGGGAATACGACATCTTCAACTGAATAGCTCTCATTTGGACCCACTGAAGATAAGGCTCCAAAGAAACAGCCCCCCTAGGTCCCAAGTCTTTCCTACTCTTCCTGTGAATGTGACACCAGGCCTTCACAATCTGCTCCCTAGCTTCCTTATGGTCTTCTTCCTCCTTCAGGAAGAAACTACTCAAATGAATACTGTTTGGTTTACCCCTCATCGGATAACCAAGTTGCCTTCGTGCAAGAACAGGGTTGTAGTTAATTCCTCCCTTTGTACCAAGAAGAGGTACATTGGGGAAACTACCACAACTGTCGACAATCTATATATCCTGGTAAGCTCGATGATACCAATCAATATCAGAGTTAGTAAGTGCCATGATCTTAGAAGCCTAACGGGGTTCCTTCCCGACATCCTAGAAAGCATCAGACTATCGCATATGAGAAATAAACCACCGGTACAACAGAGGCATGCAACTGATGATCATCCCCCCATGATAAGAATTCCGAAGATGAATAGATTAATAGGAATCATACAACAATGTAGGAAATGGGTTTCCAATCATGAAGATCCTGAAACCATTAACGTTAACAAACTTGTCCATATTAGGAAACAAGAACAACCCGTAAGCAAGTAGAGCAAAGATGGCCTCAAAAGCGACAGTACTCTTCATTCTGGCAAAGTAACGAGCTTTCTCCAATAAGAATTGAGCTGGTAATCCTCTAATCCATCCTTTAGTAGTCATATGGGCTTCAACCTCAGACTTCCCTAGATGAATTAAAGCAGCAATTTAATGCGATTTTGGCTCACCCTCCAAACCAGTAAAAGGAACATGATCGGTAACAAGTAAATCCAACAGATAAGAACACTCCTCCAGTGTAGGCATCAAATGATAGTCAGGGAAAGTAAAGCAATGATACATCAGATCATAGAACTGGACCAAGGTTGAGAGAATACCCTCCTTCATCCTAAGCTTAATGAGATGAATGATGGATCTGTACTTCTTCCGAAAATCTGCAGAACGCTCGATCTCGGGAATTAAACTGATTAACTCATCTATCTTGGGATCTTTGAAACCGTATTTTCTGGTCTTTCTTTTTCCAGAATCCATGGTAAAAACATACCTGAGATATTCACAAATGGTCAACTTTCAACTCCCTTGAAATAAAATTTCTTCAAAAGATGCTTATGAGTGCATGGATGCATGATGCAACAATCATACACAAGATCACAAACATAAGGTTCTTACGTTCAACTTCACGAGCATGAGGTCAAAGGTACTACCCATAAGGTATGGTATAAAAGTTATCACTTGACGAACAAGGTTCTAGAGGTTCCTAGAGTCTACATCCTTCCTTTGGATATTACCAACTTCCCGATTAACTCGGTAATTGGTAATATTCTCAAGAAAAACTCGTCCGAGCGTAGTATCGCGTGACAACTATTTCCGGATTACTGCGTCATAGTTTCCGCACTACACCTAAAAGGCCAATATGGGTTAGGTATTCTACGGTCCTCAGCTTCAGCAGGTTCCCAGGTTGAAAGCAACAAGTCTTCCCGATTACTCGGGAAATGGCACTATAGTCAAAGGGGCCTCCACTGAGTGGGGGATCTCATGCCTCCTTTTTTAGGATTACTCCCTCAAAGTTAAAATGATTATACCGCCTGTCCTATCTTAAAGTTTTCCCAATTCCGGGTATAGGACTTATGAGAAATCACCAAGCACCCTAAAAATCAGGAAAATCCAGGCAAACATATATACAACATATAACACATAAACAACAATAGCATATATACAGATATAAACAAAGATAGGTTTAACCCATTTAGGGATGGACCAGTAAGAGGTCAATCTTTCCCTAGTGAAGTCGCCATTTTTTTGTAGTGGTAGAAACGTTTTAAGACTAAGCCATTGTATTGACTAGACTTATACATATCAAAATAAAAATTGCCACCGCGCTTTATTGTTTCCAAAGGAATGAGAAAAGAGAGAATAACCCAAAAGATGGGGAAAGATTCTAGGTAAGGGGGTTGGTTATGCAAAGGGAAGGTATTAGTACCCTAAACATCTACGGTACTCCGCAGGAACCTCTTTGAAAAATCTATATATTTTGGCTATAAAATGTTGTATGTAAAATAGATGGTGGAGGTGAGAAAAGAAGTAGTTTTTATCATTTTTGCACCCGCCGCGGTTGCGAACCTTTAGTGCCTACGTACCACCTATCATGCAATAGGGGATCAGGGTACACGTAGTTCCTCTTTAAAAATTTTAAAAACACAAATGTGTTGGTTAATTTTATGAGATGAGACATCATCATCATTATCCGTGTGGAAAACATACTTACTACCCACAATCACGAGAAAGGAGAATTTGCATCATCTCAAAGTGGAGGATATTGCTTGGATTTTAAAATCAACAATGCCTCACTCAACACCCAAGTGGAAAATATCTCTCTTCACTACATATTGTAGAAGTATAGTTGTTTGCATCACTACAAGGATTGACAAGAGTCTAATCTTTTGAGAAAGGTTTAAAGTAAAAGCAAAAATGGCAAAATGGTTTGAAATGATATTGATTGACTTTTAATCTTCTCACAAAAAAAGAGAGGATGTCAAAGTATTATTAAATTGATTGAAGTTTATTCATGAAAAGGTTTTGAAAGTACATGGACCTAAGTCCAAATTTATTATGAAAATGGTTCAAGTTTAAAGATAAGAAGTGTTTTCAAAATGAGGGAGGAGATTTTTGAAATTAAAGAAGATGGGAGGAGAAGAAGGGACTATCCTAAAGCATAAGGTAAAATCTAGAGATAAGAACCATCTAACCAACAAGAAGCCAATACTTGACATTATGAGTCAAGATAGAATCCCATTCTTCAGATTGAAACCAAGCAAGCAAAGATAATAGACTTTTTGAGAGAACCAAACTTCAAGTGTATTAAGTCTTCACAAAAATTGGGCAGAGTAACGATTGTATACGGATGAATTCCATATTATAAATAAAGAATGAATCATGATAACCTGCACACAAAACAAACAAACAACCTAATTCCTTGAGGTAAACCTCAATAACTCCAGACAAAATATCAATTAAGGCCACAAGGTCTCCAACATAGGCCAAGGTTTCTAATCCTAAGTCCAACAAGTCCAATACCCCATAATGCCAAGGATAGTAACCAAATAGTCCAAGTATCATTAAAGATTTTTATGGTTCATGTTGATTATTAGGTGTCTTAAAAAAGAAAAGAAAAGCTCAAGTGAGAAAAAATAAAATTAACAAGAATAGTAAATGCTCAAGTGAGAAAAAATAAAATTAACAAGAATAGTAAATGCTCAAGTGAGCAAAAAATAAAAATGGCATGAAATATAATGCTTAAAGTAAATGCTACATAAAGCATAACAATAAAAAGCATAAAGTAAAACAATTTATTATTAGTGGTTAGTTGGATGACCATCTCGAAACTTGCATTTGTAACTCATTAGATGATTAGTAGAACGAAAGCCTCCACATAACAAGTTGCATTTGCTTTTTGTCAAGTATATCATCCACTTGGAATCGTCAAAAGTACCATTTAATGATCAATGATGTTTAAGTGATCCGCGTTGACAAAAAGTGTTGTAGATCCATTAGAGGATTGGTATAACCAAAGCCTCCACACAATTAATCTCAAGGTTATTGGATCAAAGAGATAAAATTAACATACTTGGGCTTGCAAACATAGGTTTGGACCACAAATGATCATTTATTCGAATCGGGACAAAATTTAGCGCTATGTTAAGCAATTGTAAGTGGACTTATATAGAAGTCACACCTATTTTGAGGCCGGTCAATAGCAATCTATGCACCATTTGTTTTGAGATATGATATAGAGATCATGCTCCAATAACACTTAGTGCAATAAGAAATGGACAAGATGAAGAGGGGTGAGAAAGAATATACAAACCACATTTGAATTAAATTTTAATCAAACTATTATTAAAATCATTCATCCATTTTTATGGAGTTAGACTCAACACCATGGATCTAATGATGTTAATAAAGTTCACGATCAAAATTCAATTCAAGTTCAGCCAGAAAATAACCACAAAATAATATTGCATTAAATATATTCATTAAAAAAAGGTTTTTAAAATATTTTAAAATAGAAATAAAAGAGAAAAATATCAACTATATTCAAATTAATCAAGAAATAAAAAGTAAGACATTAGAAAAATCAAAAAAGAACTCAAATATTTTTATAAAATTTTTGGTAATTTTTGAAAGTCAGAAACTATTTTTAAAATTAAAAGAAATAATTAAAATAAACCAAAAATGATTAAAAAAATACCAAAGTCAGAAATAAAAAATAAATGAGGTCACCAATATTTGTTCCAATATCATTGGATCATTCCATAATTTTTTTCAGAATTTAAAAATTCCTAAAAGTTTTTTTAAATATTTAAAACAATTCAAATAAAGTAAAAGTTTATAATAAATATCAAAACACAAAATAAAATTTTGAAAAAATAAAAATCAGAAAGAGAAAAATCAAAAATATTTTTCATAATTTTTTCAGATTTTTTGGAGTTCAAATGAATTTTCTATGATTTTTTGAAATTTAAAACAATTAAATATAAAAATCAGAAAAGAAAATAAAAACCAAAAAGATGTTGACCAACGAATGAGAGTCAAAACGCGTTAGTAATCAAATCCAGGGGATCTGCCGCGCTGTGCATATCATGGTCATTACTAATAACACACCGGATCTAACATTTTTAAAATAAAACAACTTAAAATATGGCGCATTGGATGGAGTCTGACTCACAAAAGTAATCAAATCCAAGGGCTCCTGAGGCACGCTCATGGTAAGGCAAGCATATTGTATCCATTTCAAAAAAAAATAATGTGGCCTCATGTCATTGGTTGAAGTCGGACATATCATCATCTTTAACCTCCAGCCATCCCCAAATTGAATCCTTCAAACTGTAAAATTAGCAAACCAGGCCGGTACCATTAGATTCGTCTCTTGAAGACGATTCTAATGGTACCATTGCGCCAAATTTATATAAATTGTGCAAGGTTATGTTTGAAGAAACCAGAAAAAATAGTGAGCACAAAAATCTGGGATGTATCACTCAATTCTCAATGAAATTGCAAACTATAAAGAGCACGAGAATCAGAAGAACACAAGGAGTGGGTTAGTCTTTTATTTGAATCAAATTGGCCAAGAAATATACGTGAACGAAGTAGTGATAAATTGCTCTGAAACTGGACTTCTACAGATCAATATAGGTCACAATTCTTGAAAGTAACTGTATGGTTAGCTTCAGAGAAGTTCAATGAAGCTAACTGAATGGAGCTTTTGGTGTTTTAAGGTGAGAATGTAAGAAATCTGAATTTCAAATTCAGAGTTCATGTGGGATCTGAACAGGGGTAAATTGGCTATCAAAAGCTTGCTCAAATGAGTGAGGGATGATCCTTATTTATAGTTGATCATGATGCAAGGCTCAAGCATGTGAATTAGAGGAAAAATCAATGAAATTGTGTGGATCTGCTAAGTGTGAAAAGTGTGACTTCACATGGCTCAAAACTCAGCAAAATTAATGGTTTAAGGGTCGTTTCTTGTTATGGCAAGTTCCTAAACATGATTAGACACGAAATTGATCTTTAAACAGGCTTGTAATTGGATTTAAACCAATTTTCAAATCTGACTGAACTTGGAATTTCCATTTCACGAAGCTACTTTCATAACCATGGTGCCAACAATGTTTGAGCAAGAAGTTGTGTTGAGTCAAAGTTGGAAGAAAAGGGTTGACTTTCCACACTTAGAAATATTTCAAAATTATCTTCAAAAGTGACCTATAATGTTTTGCATCCAAACAGGGCCTTCCTCTTGGAATTTGATCTTGACTAAAAAAGATGGCATGAATTAGACCTCTTGAATGACATTTTGAAACTTGAACCATTCAAAATCTCCAAAAATTGAGATAGTTGTGAATTGTTGAAGTTGGCAAAAAATCATGAAATGACCTATAATCTTTTGTATCCTTAGGGCATTTTCCATCCATTTTCCCACTTTGCACATTAAAGAAGGAATAAAGTTCACATCCTCAAGATCATTCTGGAAACAGAGTGGGCTCAAGGTGATAAAAAATTGACCAAGTTATGATCATTTGAAGTCACACATGAGGAATTGGGGGTTCATCTGGAGGACTTGTAACCTTTCTTCATCATCAAGCTTCTTCCACATGAAAAATCCTTGAAAATTTTGAAGTGATTTGTTAATAACACTTTGAAGAGAGGGATGCTTTTTTAATCACTCAAAAATTCCAAAAGATGAGAAAGATATACTTCTTTGAAGTTCAAAACCCTAGCTCCTAGATCAGAAAAATGCTTTGAGGAACTTTGACAATTTTGAACAACCTTCTTGTACCAACACTTTTGCTTTGTAAATAGAAGTTGTTGAGGATGATAATGAGAACTAATAGACACCAAAACCACTTCCATATCTTGAGAATTGAGATAAATATGCACTTGTAACCAATGGGAGCAAGTCCTTGTCCAACCATGACAACTTCTTCATTCAACCCCTTGTACTTTTGAATCAATCTTGATAAATTTTAAATATGGTGAACCAAGATAAACCTTGCCATGCCATTTCTTCCAAAATAAATTCAATGGTGAGGTTTGAACATCTCAAGCTATATTGACTAGAGCATGGAAATAAACTCATGAACGCATGGATCAACTGGCTAAGCCTCATTGTCTTTACCTACATTATTAATAAGTAAGACAAACCAACATTGCATTTCATTAATTAAAAGGAAAGTCAAAATAAATCATGCATGATCATAAAAGAAAAACAAGTCAAGGTGCTTGGTGATTCCTCAAAGAGCAAAACTAAAGATAGGGAGGAGAACCAAAAGCTCTAATGTGACCTTGTTGTGATTGAATCAATAGTGAAGGGATCTTAGGGGAAAGAATTGGGGTACAATAGGATGCAAAGGGTGCTAACATCTTCCCTTTTCATAACATACCCCCCGAACTTAAAATTTATCAAAGGTCTTTCCTGCTCTTTTTACCTTATTGGATAAAAGAAAATTCGGTGGCGACTCTAGCTATTCACACATTTGGATAAAACAAAAAAGTCAGTTCTCCCACCGTATTACAGAACTGGCAACTCTGTTGGGGATTACTACTTAAAAAAGATGGCTTTCCTTAGAGTTTAAGATCCTACACCCGAATCTAGGGATGCCTTAGGTAATTTCTTTTAATTGTATGCTTTGCTTTCTTTACTTTAAGGGTTTGTTTGGGTTTAATTGCTTGTAGGATCCTACACCCGAATCTAGGGATGCCTTAGGTAAGTAACAATAGATCATAAATGATGTACGTCATAGACCGATATGGTTAACATGATGGCTACAGTTAGTGTGACACTTTGGTTGGTACTGATGTTCCTTTAGTCAGTCAAGGATAACATTAGGCTTTCGCATGGTGTTTGAAGAATGGGAAACACAAGAAGGGAGGATTGAATTGGGGTTTTAAAACTTAAAGTAAGAAATACGTTGGTTATCCTAGTTCGTTTGAACTCAAACTACTCTAGTCCACCCGCCAAGGTGATTTCGCCTCTCTAAACAAGGTCTTAATCCACTAATAAAACTTTATTACACAAATACGATGATAACTGTCAAAGTCTTCTTGAGTTTACAACACAACCCGGTTTTATCAAGGAATTACACAAAACAATATATGAAAGATTGTACAAGATATGTTTTCTTATAAAACAGTATCACACAAGTGATGTTTTACACAAATGAAATTCAGTAAGTTGAAGGTGATGAAAATATCTCGTTTGTTATGCACAGCAAAATCGTAAATGATTTCTCCTTCAAGATTTGTTTATATAGGTAACGCATGTGGGAGCTTTTGGAATATTGATAAATAGTAATTAAAGATCTTTCCAAATATATATATTCTTGTCCCCTTTCAGCCGTTACTTTTGAATAGCCATAAGGGAAATGTACCGCTTCAGAACATGCTTGCTTCAGAAGATGAATGTTACCGTTGGGACTCCTTTACTTCTTTCCAGAACTGTATGAATCAAAATAACAGAGTTCCTGTTCACATCGTTTAGGCACTCAAAAGTTATCGCTTTAGAACTTCTTTATAAAATATGTATTTAATCAGAGTTTGATCAGTGATCTAACTCACCTTCTGTGCTTCTTCCATCAAAACTTCACTGCAAAACCAAATACTTATTTAGGGAGCATAATTGTTATTTGAGTGTTTGTTATCATCAAAAATCTTACAAGGGTTGTATAATCAAACTATGTTCTAACAATCTCCCCCATTTTGATGATGAAAAAAACATGGATATTTTGATAGAAACTTAAAGAACATGAAATTCTGATATCGGATATGTGGTGTCGAAGGAGATGTCACGACACAAATATCTGAGGACAAAGTAAAGTGCAGTAATAATAAAAGCAGTAAAAAGACAAGGGATTGTTAACCCAATTCAGTGTACAACAACACCTACTATGGGGGCTACCAAGCCAGGGACAAGTCTACTAAATATAATCAATTCATAGACCCTCAGTAAACAACCAATTTACGATCTAATCACTTAATCACAACCCGTGCTATACTTGTACCTAAGACACTCCTAGGTATGAGGTCCTCCTCAAATCCCTTTAATCACTTACAGTGAAGAAACATCAGAATTAATAAGTTTTAAAGACTCAAATCATTCAATGCTTAAAAGCTTATGAATGATACACAATTAACAACCCAAATAACAACACAAGTATTAAATCAATACAAGAGTGTTTGAAAATTAAAAGACTTAGACTTCTAAAACCGAAATAAAATATTATTCTTCAAAAGTTACAATTTTATGAATAAGGAAGTAAGTCCATATATATGTGCAGCAGTGGGCTTGTGCTGAAAAACAAATATTCAACTCTTTTGGATTTTTCCATGAAAATAGGCCAAGATATAATCCATAAAGATAATTCAAATAGAAAAATAATCCTCCATATTTTTCGCAGCCTGTGAGTCACAAATCCTGAATTATGGCGCGCATGAAAACAGGAAACAAAAAACTTAAACTGATATTTGGGTGAGTTCAGTTCAGGAGGTAGCTGTCAAGACATTTTCTTTCACATCCTTCAAAACAATTTGCTTCAAATGTTAAGACATTTATCAAAACATTATCAAGCCATTGTTTTACCAAAATTGCTGCCAACAAACACTTACATACTCCCCCTTTGGAAAATTTTTGCTAAAACATAATCAGAGCACATTATCAGAACATTATCAGAGCATTATCACAGCAGCAACATAATCGAGGAAAGGAAGAAAAAACTCAGTTAGTTGTTAGCTGTTAGCAAAGGCAGATGTCAAAACATCTTCTGATACATGAGGCTCCTCCTCAAGTATTAAAGGCTCCCCCTCAAGTATTAAGTTCCCCTTCAATCAGTGGTCAGTCAGTCAGTTTCTCTCCCCCTTTTTAGTCATAGTATTCCAAATAAAAGGATGCATTCAAGAGTGTATCAGTAATATCGGTACAAACTATAGAATTCAAAAGTCAAGCACATGCAAGTGCGAAAAAGAAATAAAGGGGTCAGATAAATAAACATCAAATAGTTTAACTGTCTTCAGGACCAATAGACTTTGCTAAGCCATAACTTCCTTCCTCACTAGAATCTCTTCCTTCAGAGCTTACTCTATCATCAAAGTTGTTGTCCTTCTGCAGTTATTTGATCATCTTTTCAAAAGATAGCTTCCTTGCTGAGCTAACTCTGATCACATCATCTATATCTTTGCAAGCCTCTCTTAATTCAGTGATCATGTCATCCTTAGTGGAGGTCTTGTTTTCAGTAGGTGCAGATGTCAAAACAATGTCTGGGACATGTTTTCCTTAAAAAAGCTTAAAATGAAAGGTCAAAGCAGACTCCCTCTTACACACTACATAATTACCACTTAGAATCCCAGAATGATGGTTAAGGATAATTCCACAGATAAGGGAAGGAAAGGCAATGGGCATCTTAATGGCACAAGTTCCTGCATGCTTAATAGCCTGATCAAAGATGTAAGTACTATAATAAAACAGTTTCTTGTTTCCAACAGCATAAATAAACTTTCCTAAGCCAATAGTGATGGTTGAAGTATGATTAGTAGGAACCCAATTAGAAGTTCTAATTCTATGCAAAATAGCATATTTCACACTTAGCTTTATAACAGAAGTTTGTTCTTCAAGGGCACTCACTTACTTGATTCGCAGTGATGGCTCTGCACACTTGATTATCTGTTACTTCCAGCTCACAAAATTCATCTTCGGACCTATCCAGAAATCTGTTTATGATAGAAGGGGGAAATTCTACACACCTACCCCTAACATACACCTTTCTATACTCCTTAATTTTATGATTAACACAGTCAACAGGAATATTAACAATAAATTCCTTAACAAGAGTCTCATAGCATTTGGAAAACCTGGTAACAGTTTTCATCAATCCAACATAAGATATCATCTCCATGATTTCTTTGCATTCCAGAGCACCAACTCCCTATTCTCTTTCTAGGGAAATTCTTCTTTGAAACACATACTTCCACTTTTCAGCATTCCCAACCGAAAGGAAGGAAATGTTGTCCTGGACATCTTTCTTGACATCATAGTCTGAGTCAGCTTCTTCAACTAACACAACTTTCTTTTTACTTTTATATCTTTTTACATCATCTTCATCATCATCATCAGAGAAGCTATCAGGTCTAGCTTTTCTTTTGCTAGAGGGAAGAACCACTTTACTTCCAGGATTTGGGGGACCATACATGATTTTCTTCTTGGCAGTCTTGATAGAGGCGTGACATTTACATCCTTCACTTTCCTAGATTTGAGTCTTTTTTGCAATTCCAGGAACCACATTAGTAATGAGCTCATTGTCATACAACTCATCTACATTGACCACATTCTCAGAATTTTGACCTTCTGCAACCTTGGAGGCAGTAGCATCTTCCTTAGTAGGAGAGTTATCTTTAACATCTTGTTCAACATTTTCTTCTTCCACTTCCTTTAGAGCAGATATAGAAAGCTTCTCACATTTGCTTTCAGCAACATCTTTCTTGAAGGTGGATGATTCAACAACAGCACTTTTGTGGTCATTTCCTTTGTCAGTCGGAGGAGGCATACGATCAAGAGGAGTGGAGATCCCAGGCACAACAAAACCTTCATTTGATACTCTATCTACTAGCCTTCTAATGCTTCTATCAACATTAACAATCTACTCTTTTGTCCTATTATAATTAGCAATAGAAGAGTTACCTTTATTATCTTTGGATTTATTTGCAGGTGATTATTTGGGTTTCTTGACCTTCTTCTCAAGAGGTGGTATATTCGTTAGAGGAGTATCATCAAGTACTCTGTCAATGGAGAGATTTTCAGGGAGGCTGACAGATTTTGAGGAAGATGATGTATGATGTTGAGACATCTTTGAAGATTTATGAGAAAACATATGAGGAATGGCAAGGGTTCTTTTTCTGTAGAGGAGAATGAAGAGTTTGTGAAAGTGGAAAGATGTAATTTCATAGCGTGTGGGAAACACTTTGAGACAGTCTAGTAATGATTGTTTTTGAAATTTGATTTGTTGAAAACATAAACAATAAAATATCACTTTAATGATATTCCCACACACCTTTAACTGCTATAAACCCTCATATAAGAAAATCTCTAGTTTTACTCTTAAGTTCTCAAACTGATTAGCATCCAAAGGCTTAGTGAAAATGTCACCCAGTTGCAATTCAGTGGCTACATGTTCTAGGGCAACAATCTTTTCTTCAACAAGTTCTCTTATGATGTGATGGCGGATATCAATGTGTTTGGTCCTGCTGTGTTGAATAGGATTTTTTGATATGTTTATAGCACTTAGATTGTCATAGAATAATGTCATGACATCTTGTTTGACATTATATTTTGTTAACATTTGTTTCATCCAAACCAATTGAGAATAACTGCTTCCTGCAGTGATATACTCAGCCTCTGCAATGGACAGAGACACACAATTTTGCTTCTTACTGAACCAAGATATGAGATTATTTGCCAGAAAAAAGCATCCTCCTGATGTACTTTTTCTATCATCAGCACTTCCTGCCCAATCAACATCACAATAACCAATTAAGGCAAAACTAGATCCATGAGAGTATAGCATACAATAGTCACTTATCCCATTCACATATTTAAGAATTCTCTTCACATGGTTGGCATGGATAACTTTAGGATCATCTTGATATCTTGCACACACTATTACATCAAAGGCAATGTCAGGTCTGCTAGCTGTTAGATATAGAAGACTGCCTATCATACTTTTGTAAAGACTTTTATCCACACTTACTCCTTTTTCATCTTTAGACAACTTCAGATGTGTGGGAACAGGAGTTCTTTTGTGGTTGGAATTTTCCATCCCAAATTTCTTTACTATATTCTTTGCATACTTGCTCTGAGATAAAAATATGGAATCTTCCATTTGTTTAACTTGCAGACCAAGAAAATAGGTTAATTCACCAACAAGGCTCATCTCAAATTCTTATTGCATTTGCTTGACAAAATTTTGAACCATCTCATTTGACATCCCAACAAACACAATATCATTAACATAAATTTGTGCAATCATGATCTTCCCTTCTTCTTCCTTGACAAAAAGAGTTTTCTCTATGCCACGTTTCCTGTATCCATTCTCACCAAGAAATTCTGTCAATCTATCATACCAAGCTTTTGGAGCTTGCTTTAATCCATACAGAGCTTTCTTCAGTTTGTAAACATGTTTAGGGAAACTTGGATCAACAAATCCCTTTGGTTTTTACACATAGACTTCTTCATTCAGACATCCATTTAAGAAGGCACTCTTTACATCCACTTGAAACAATTTAAATTTCAGTATGCATGCAACTCCCAAGAGTAGTATGATTGATTCAAGTCTGGCCACAGGAGCATAGGTTTCATCAAAGTCAACTCCTTCAATTTGAGTGTACCCTTATGTAACTAACCTTGCCTTGTTTCTAGTGACCACCCCTTTTTCATTAGATTTATTGTTGTACACCCATTTAGTGCCAATCACATTTGTCCCTTCAGGTCTTGGAACTAGATCCCAAACTTCATTTCTACTGAATTGTTCTAGCTCTTCCTACATAGCATTAATCAAGAACTCATCAGTTAGGGCCTCTTTTACATTCATAGGCTGAATTTTTTATACAAAGCAACAATTTGATATCCCATCTCTTGAAATGGTAGTAACTCCTTTATTTAGATCTCATATGATGAACTACTTAGGATGATCTCTCTGTGTTCTAATTGAAGGTCCTTTATTGAGATGACTAGGCTCAGGATCTTCTTGAGGTGGATTAGAATCAACACTTCTGTCATTTGATTCTATTGGAATATCAGACAAAGATGTTCCAACATCTTCTGAGACATCTTCTTCAACATTCCATCCTCTATCATCAATAATAACATTTATCGACTCCATTATAACTTTGGTTTTAGAGTTAAAAATTATGTATGCTCTGCTATTTGTACAGTAACCCAGGAATATTACTTCATCACTTTTGGGATCCATCTTCCTCCTTTGTTCACGATCATCTAAGATGTAACATTTACTTCCAAAAACATGAAAGTATTTAACAATTGGTTTTCTTCCCCTCCATATTTCATACAAGGTGGGTGAAGTGTCTTTCCTTAGAGTGACTTTGTTATGGATATAGCACACAATATTCATAGCTTCAGCCAAAAATGGTAGGATAACTTCTTAGCATGAATCATGGCTCTCGCAGATTCTTGAAGGGTTATGTTCTTGCGTTCCACAATCCCATTTTGTTGCGGAGTAATGGGAGAAGAGAATTCATGATTGATTCCTTAAGAAGAGCAAAAGTAAAAAAAATTGTTGTTCTCAAATTCCCTTCCATGATCACTTCTAATTCTGATGACATGACTATCTTTTTCCCTTTGATGTTTTTGAAAGAGATCTTTAAACACTTCAAACATTTCTAATTTTTTTCTAATAAAACTAATCCATGTGTATCTAGAGAAGTGATCTATAATAGCATAAGCATACTTCTTTCCACCAAGACTTTCAACCTGCATAGGTCTCATTAAGTCCATGTGAAGAATTTCCAAATTTTTTGATGTAGTAAGATGTTGGATCTTCTAATGTGACATCTTAGTTTTCTTTCCAATGTAGCAGTCACCACATACTCTTCCTTCTTCTATCTTGAGCTTAGGAATCCCTCTCACTGCTTCTTCAGATATAATTCTTTTCATACCTTTCAGATGCAAGTTCCCCAATTTTTGATGCCATAGTTTAACTTCAATATCTTTGGATAAAACACGTGTGGAGGAGAAGTTCAACTCTTAAGGAACCCATAAATAACAATTGTCTTTATATTTGATTCCTTTCATAACAAATTCATTCTTTTCATTTCAAACAAGACATTCTTCCTTAGTGAAGTTACCTTTGAATCCTTGATCACACAATTGGCTTATACTTATCAGGTTAGTTGTTAACCCTTTAACAAGTAACACATCATCAAGCTTGGTAACTCCTGAACATTCCAGCTTTCCAACTCCTTTGATTTCACCTTTGGCTCCATAAAAAAAAGTCACATAACTGGTTGAGTGAGATTTGATATCTGTCAACAGATTCTTGACACCTGTCATGTGTATAGAACAACCACTGTCAAAATACCAGTCATCTTTGGTTGATACTCTGAGAGAGGTATGAGCTATGAAACTAACAACATTAGACTTGGGAACCCACTGTTTCTTCTTTTTGCTATTTTGGGAATTTTGATCAATTTTGGGAAGAGGAGATGTCTTAGGGTACCCATACAACTTGAAACAGAAGGGCCTTATATGAGCAAGCCTTCCACAATGATGACATCTCCAGGGCTGGGAATTCTCTCTGGTGTGATTAAATTTTTTCTTTCCATGATGTCCTTTCTTTCCATGATGTTTAGACATTTGATTCGACATCCTTGGTTTAGACTTGGCATTAGTGGAATCTAATGAAGGTTCTTCTAAATAAAGTTCCTTTTTATCATTAAACCATAGACCACTCTTGTCTCCTATCACTCTCCCCACTTGAAGAATTTCATCTAATGTGTCAGATCCATTATTCAGCATCTTGTGAGATTTGACCATTCTATCAATATTTGAATTCAGAGAAGTCAGTTCACTTTTCATGTTAGAAATAGTATTTATATGCTCTTCCCTTTCTGCCGTTAGCTGAGTTATGCAGGATTTCTATTTATCCCCTTCAAGACACACTTTTGCACTTCTGAGACAGAATTCTTTGTATGAAGCAGCTAACTCATCAAAGGTTAGTTCCCCATCACTGGACTCTTCATCAGATACATATTTCCCTGTTAATGCTTTAGCATACTTGCCAGATTATTCAAGATCACTCTTTGAGTCCTCTCCAGACCAAGTAACAGATAGATTCTTCATTTGTTTCTTAAGATATGTAGGACATTCAGCTCTAATGTGACCAAAGCCTTCACATTCATGACATTGTACTCCCTTCCCTTGAGTGGATTTTTCTTCATCCCTTTTTTTCCAAACTCATTTGTCTTAAGGATATCAGATGAGATGTTCTTGAAATTTGATCTTTGGTTCCTATCCATTCTTTTTATCACTTTGTTAAACTGTTTTCTAAGCATAGCTAAGGCATTTGATATTCCTCCATCTGTATCCAGATCACAGTCTTCCTCTTCATCTTCAGTATTTGATACAAAGGCTATGATTTTGTTCTTCTTTTCAGATCTTTCATTGATGCTTAATTCAAATGTCAGAAGGGATCCAACAATTTCATCCACTTTCATTTTGTAAATGTCTTGAGCTTCTTCTATAGAAGTCACTTTCATATCAAATCTCTTGGGAAGAGACCTGAGCATCTTTCTCACCAATTTTTCTTCAGGTATTTTCTCTCCTAAAGCACTGGATGCATTAGCAATATCAAGAATGTTAATATGGAAGTCATTAATACTTTAATCATCCTTCATTCTCAAAATTTAAAATTTAGTGTTGAGAAACTGAAGTCTTGACATCTTAACTTTGGATGTGCCTTCATGGGTAGATTGAAGAATTCCCCATGCATCTTTAGCTACTTCACGTGTGTTCACTAATATGAAAATGTTCTTGTCAATTCCATTGAATATAGAATTCAAGGCTTTAGAATTTCCAAGAGAAATTTAATCTTCTTCTATAGACCAATCTTCTTCCGGTTTTAATTCAGAAGTAGGTTCTCCATTATCTCCCAATTTGACAGGGTGTTTCCATCCTTTTAAAATAGCTTTCCAAGCCATATTGTCCAAAGACTTTAAGAAGGCAACCATTCGTGGTTTCCAATAGTCATAATTACATCCATATAGAATGGGTGGTTTGTTCACAAATCCTCCTTCCTTGTCCATAGTACCAGAAAGTATCTTCCCTGGATCTCACATAGATAAAGAGCAGGATGCCTGCTCTGATACCAATTAAAATTCTGGTATCAAATATGTGATGTCGAAGGAGATGTCACGACACATATATCTGAGGACAAAGTAAAGTGAAATAATAATAAAAGAAATAAAAACAGAAGGGATTGTTAACCCAGTTCAGTATACAACAACACCTACTCTGGGAGCTACCAAGCTAGGGACAAGTCCACTAAATAGTATCAATTCATAGACCCTCAGTAAACAACTAATTTATAATCTAATCACTTAATCACTACCCTTGCTATACTTCTACCTAAGACACTCCTATGTATGAGGCCCTCCTCAAATCCCTTCAATCACTTACAG
Source organism: Vicia faba (assembly GCA_948472305.1). Classification (NCBI taxonomy): domain Eukaryota; kingdom Viridiplantae; phylum Streptophyta; class Magnoliopsida; order Fabales; family Fabaceae; genus Vicia; species Vicia faba. The sequence goes on from OX451738.1 coordinate 92,358,742, forward strand.
TGAAGAAACAACAGAATTAATAAGTTTTAAAGACTTCAATCATTCAATGCTTAAAAGCTTATGAATGATACATAATTAACAAACCAAATAACAACACAAGTATTAAATCAATACTAGAGTGTTTGAAAATTAAAAGACTTAGACTTCTAAAACAGAAAGAAAGTATTCTTCTTCAAAAGTTCTAATTTTCTGAATAAGGAAGCAGGTCCATATATATGCGCAACAGTGGGCTTGGGCTGAAAAACCAATATTCAACTCTTTTAAATATTTCCATGAAAACAGGCCAAGATATAATCCATAAAAAATAGAAAAATATTCGTGCATATTTTTCGCAGCCTATGAGTCACAAATCCTAAATTATGGCGCGCATGAAAACAGGAAACAGAAAACTTAAACTGATATTGGGATGAGTTTAGTTCAGGAGGCAGATGTCAAGACATTTGCTTTGACATCATTCAAAATAGTTTGCTTCAAATGTTAAGACATTTAGCAAAACATTATCAAGTCATTGTTTTACCAAAATTGCTTCCAACAAACACTTATAGAACATAAAGCATTTTAAGTCTCCCCCTGAGTTGAATACTCAGATAGAGAAGAAATACTTCCCTAAAGATTATTCTGATCAGAGTTTTTGAGAAAAGGATTTTTGATGCGTCCACTTCTGTCCTTAACAGAGTTTGTTCCTGTTTTGCTTTCGGGAAAAAAGTAGAAGTTATGATATTCAAAATGTTTGAGACTGAGTCTCGATACTGTTATATTAAAAAAATCTTACGTTCTCCCCCTTTTTTGTCAAGAATAAAAAATCAATAAAAACACTCTAAGTAATAAAAGACGATTTGTATTCAAAGAGATTTCAATAAAAACATATTCTGAAGGAAACAAATAAAAGAACACAATGAAGAAAACAAATTTCAGAACTAAGTTTGAGGTGGTGGAAGTCGTGTGATCAGGGATTCCAATAAACTCTTAATTTGATTGTTTGACTCTTCTTTTATTCTAAGCATCCTCTTGATTTCCTTGCATGTATCATCCTGTTGTCTAGCCTTTCCTTAAACACAACATTCTCTTTCTTCAAATTCTCCAGAGTTTGCAACACAAGAGATGAAGAAGAAGGTATTTCAGAAGAAGGTATCACTTTTTTAGAGCAAGCTGCGGCTGATTCTGACTCAGGAGCTTCTTCAACTTCCTTGACTTTGTCTTGAAAACTAATCAGAGGTATAGGATTAGAGGATGGTTCACCATATTCTGAAGGCTTATGATCTTCCCGAGGGTTATTATCCAGCAGAAGGAGTGGCTTATTTTCCCAAGGACGTAGAACTTGATCCTTGAAGATATTCAGATAATCATAGAAGTTCTGTTGAGCAATTTCATAACTTAGCTCCTTGAGTTTTAGGGATTCATAGTTGAACCATTTTTTGAACTGGTTCCAATGAGAACCAGAAGCAGCAGGATTAAGATTCTCTAAGCAATCTAGCTTCAAAGAGTTAACACATTCCTGTATTTCTGTTTAAAATATCAGCAAAGATTTACCAACATCTACTTTGGAGATTTTTGGTATTGGTTTTGGTACGAAAATTTTTTGAGAGCTAATGACAAGATTGTCAAGAGCTTCTAAATCTATAACTGTTCGAAGAGGATCTTCTGGGTGGTTGTTTAGAGAGGGAGAGTCATAAATAATAATGGGTGAATATGGTGAGTTTGGTGGAGTGGATTGATAGGGAGATGGTATATCTGGGATAGAAAGGTTATGTGAGGAAGATGAGGGAATTGTGGATGGTTTTGAGACCATGAGATGGCAGGTGATTCCAGGAATGGTTGTTGTGGTATTAGAGTCAAAAATTGGATTTTCTGAGTGGGGAGCTTCAAACAACGGACAAATTGATCAATATTAGAAAGAACTTGAGCAAGTTCAGGCTGATTTTGGTCAAGATGGGTAGTAGGTGGATTATTCAATAGGTTATTTAGAGATAGTGAGGCGTCAAATTCAATGCCAAAGTCATCAAATGTTTGTGGTGATGGATCTTCTGTGGGTTTTGGAGAAGAAGGGTTTTCAAATGTTGATAATAATATTGATTTAATAACAGAAATAAAAGATGGATTACCTTTCTTTTTGGCAGCCTTGGGAATCTCCTGAGAAGTTCCTTCTACAACATCTTTCCTTTTCCTTGATTTTAGGGGAGCAATTTCCAGGGGTTGTTGTCTCAGATCACAAATGTTTACTTCTGGATTTTTCTCGTCCCTTTTGCAAGCATCCAGATACCTGAGAATAATATCTGGAGAAGCATTTGTTTGAGTGAAGAGTGGAAAGTCCTTAAGAGGTACTCTTATATTTTTAATGACTTCTGTTGTACCCCAAAATTTTCCCTCTCACTTATCAAGAATTTGCTCACGAGTTCTCCTTAGACTCAAGACTGTATTAGGGTTTGATCAGCTCAAGACACCTCCTTAAACACTGATGACCAAAATTAGGGTTTGAGATTTCACAAGGATATTTGAACTTACAATTCCCCATATGATTTTAATGGATCATCATGGACCCCCAATATCACTCATGTCAAGTTTCAAACCTTGGATCACATTTTTGCTCAGTCAATTGAGCAATTGACCTAAAAATCAGTTGTATTGGGGAAAAGGTCAACTATGGCCAATTTACAGTCAAACTTCACAATTATTTATCCACATCAACATTTTAAACCCATATGTATCATTTGATCAAGTTTGGACCACAATTCCCCAAGAAATTTGATCAAATCTCCAAAAGGGCAAAATGGTCAAAATTAGGGTTTTGACTGGGAAAGGGCAATTTCTGATTTTTGACCTAGCAAATGATCAATTGGTTTAAGGCATGATCTCAAGAGTCCAATTGCATCATTTTGACCTAATAACATGGCTCAAAACATCACTCAAGTTCAAAGGATTGATAAATGAATTTTCAGTCAACTGATCAAAAGTCAACTATATACTGAAAAGTCAAACTTTGACTTTTTGGTCAAATTCAAATGCCAAAGATCACAATTCATCAAAAAATGTCAAAATATGAAACTTATTCATCAAAAAAATCAAAAAAGTCAAGATTTCATTTTGAAAAGTCAAAATTTTTAAACTTAGAAAATTTTCTAAGTGTTGAAAATTTCTTATTTTTTCATAACTTTGAGCAAATTTTTCACCATGATGCAAGATGATTCAAGAGAAACTTCCAACATGAAATTTGTAGATCTCCATGAAACATGTGGTCATGATGGGTTGTAGATCAAGCTTTCATCATTTTCTGACTTTTTTTGCAGGGCGCTGGGCCTCTTTGGGCTTGTTTTATTTATATTTTGTTTTTGCTAGCTAACCCCATGTTTCATATTTGCGCCCGTGACCCAGTTTATTTTATTTTCTTATTTTCATTTCATTTATTTTCTTAAATACTTTTCCTAATATTAAAAAATCATAAAAATATTTAAAAAAAAGTAGATTTATATTTTAACTTAGTTTATTTATTTTTCTAACACAAAAAATTATTTTATTAATCATACTTTATTTATTTTTACTTATTATCTTGTAAATTTAATTAAAACTAGGTTATTAGTTTTTTTTTTACACCAATTAAAATATATTATTTTAATATTAAAAAGGCCAAAAATATTTTATAACACTATAATTATTTTCAAGAGAAAAAAATACCAAAAATACTTTTCTTATAAAAACTTAATTTCTTTTATTTTAATTAATAGATTTAGGGTTTTGTTTAAAAATATTTTCTTAGTAAATTTAGGGTTTATTTTTTATTATGTTAATTAATTATTTTGCCCTTAATTAATTAGGATAAGACAATTTCCCTTTTCCTAAAAATCCAAACAAATATCCATTTATTTTACATTTCAAATTTTTGTACATTTATTCATTTTGTACATTATATTCATTTAATTTCTTGTACATTTGTACCAATTCAATATGGTTGTAATAGACTAATTAGGTTTAAATTCCTGCAATCCCCATTTACAATTTGTATACCCCCTCCCACAAGTATTGTAATAGCGTAGTAACTTTAAATTCCGCAATTTATCGCTTTATATACAATTGCTAGTAATTAGGGTTTGTATGGAAAGACTAAAACCAATACTTAGAAAACCCTAATTCAAGACAAAATCAAGCATGAAAACAACACACTTGCACACAAGCACCCCTAGGGTAAATCCACTTGGTTGCCTTTACAAAATGGCCATATTACGCATGTGAGGTATCTTAGCAAAAACAAGCAAATATAAGATCATAGTCCCTCGATGACGCTATCCAAGTTTCCTTTCAAATGATCTTAGTCCCTAAAAAAGGAATGATAAGATACCTTGTAACATTGCTAATCATGGATATATGATGACCCACGCCCGTCCCGTTTACATACAAAGATAGGGTTACTTACCAAATCAATGGTAAGATAACAATGTCAAAGGAAAAGAAAAATGAACAAGAAAGACTTTTGAGTAGGTACAATGCTCCTAATTACTTGCTCAATTTCAAACAAACAGCCTTGCTATCTTCAAAAGAAACACCTACACTTTCAAACATCTTACAAACTTGAAAACATTTTCAAAAGATCAAACACTTTGTATACATTCTTACAAACGGGAATCATTACAAAGTTTTCCTAAACAACGGCCTCTTTACAAAATACTTTCAAAAACCACACAAAACACGATTTCAAACCAAAGCAAGTGATCTAGCTAGTAACTAAGAGCCCATGGAAAACCATGGATGAAAAGGGTGCTAATACCTTCCCTTTTCATAATCTACCCCCCGAACTCAAGAAATAATCTCAAAGGTCTTTCCTTGTCTTTTTCACCTTTCCTTTTGGATAAAAGAAAAGTCGGTGGAAACTCTTGCTAACCGCAACATTTGCGATCAAATGCAAAACCCTCAAGTCAGTTCTCCCACCGTATCATAACTTCCTTGGTTGTTATTATTGGATCCTTCTTGATGGTTTCAATAATCTTCATCTTCTTCAGATTCTTGGCATTGAGAGGTTTACCAGCACAAGATTCCAGAGTGCTGACTTGTTGAGCCTCAATCAAATGTCCTATCAGTTTATTTTCTATCAGAATATCTGAAATGAGTATGCCCAGAGGAATCCAGTATCTTTTTGTTCTTTCTTCTTATCTTGTCTGTTTGACACTAGTCTTCAGATGATTAAACATAAGATAAGGAAGATTAACCTTTTCTTTGGTGGCTATGAAGTACATAAGATACTGCTGATCAATATTAATATAGTCTGAAGAACTTGTGGGTTTTCTATGATTGATGCAACCCAAAATAATTTTTGACCAAATTCTGAGGTATTCTTTCAGATCTTTGATTTTGTTAGATGGTCAGCCAGAAGTAAAAATTTCTAAGGAAAATGGTTGTTGAATAGACAATTAAAGATCTACATGCTCAGAATTCCCAGTTCCAACCGATGTTCCTAAGCATAGCCAAGGGGAAAGAAGAACTGGAGCCGCTCATCGCCAATGGATAGAAGAAGAAGACAAAGAAACCAACCAGCATCCTTAACATGAGGAGGAGGTTCAGAGGTCCAGTCAAGCGAGCTCAAGATCTTGATATCCCATTGGACGAAGATGACAACCAGGATGAAGATGGTAAAAGTGTTAAAACTAAAAGAAACAACCTTGGTTCCGACAAGTTTCTTGATGAAGAGGAAGAGGATTATTTGGATGAACAATATCCCCATGCTGACCAGAAGTATAAGCTGTTAGAAGAGCGTCTGAAAGCTATGGAGATCCACAAGGTGCCTGGATTGAAGTTTGAAGAATTGGGTTTAACCTCAGGAGTCTTCATTCCCCCTAAGTTTAGAACTCCTACCTTTGCCAAGTATCATGGAGTTTCTTGCCCGATGCTGAAATTGAGATCATATGTTTGGAAAATTCTACCACACACTACTGATAAGAAATCGTGGTTTCATTTCTTTAAAGAGAGTTTATCTGGAACACAACGAGAAGTGTATTATCAACTTGAAGGTACCAATATCCATACCTGGGAAGATTTGGCTGCCGCTTCCTATAAACAGTATCAATATAATTTTGATTTGGAACCAACCCACATGCAACTACAGAGTATGTCCATGGGTTCTGAGGAAGGCTTTAAAGAGTATGCACATAAATGGAGAGATCTTACAGGAAGAGTTCAACCTCGTTTGGCCGATAGGGAATTGGTTGACATGTTCATGAGCATGCTAACAAGTCCTTTCTATAATCACTTACTTGGAAGTTCTTCAACAGGTTTCAATGAACTGATATTAACAGGAGAACATGTTGAGAATGGAATCAGAAGTGGTTAAATTCAGGTGGCTACATCTTCAAATATTGTGAAGAAGTCTTAGAATGGTAAGAAAGAATTCAATTTTGGGTACCGCTAGAAGGGTCGTAGTAAGAGTAACTGAAACCAATCTGTGGGGGAAGTTCTGATCTCTAATCCCACGCCAGTACCACAACAATAACAACAGAGTAATCACCGTAGGCAAGATGCACCAAGGAGATAGTTCAAAAGAATCAACATGTCGTTGTCTCAAGCATTGCAACATATGTTAAAGGAAAATATGATCCCATTGAAGGACCCTCCTCAGAATCCTAATACTTACTCTCCATGTTACAATCCCAATGCAAGGTGTGCATATCACTCCAACAATCCCGGACATTACACTAATAATTGTTGGGCTCTGAAGAATCCAAAACATGATTGACGTTAAGGATATTAAATTTGACCCTCCTGAGACTCCTAATGTGATCACTTCACCTTTTCCTAATCACGACAAGGGAATTAATGTTACTTATGATGTTTCTTATGTTTCTGTTATGAATGACTTGACTACTCCTCTGATGATTGTTAAGGAGAAGCTGCTACAAGCCGATTTATTTTCGGGTTGCATTGAATGGTGCTACTATTGTGCGTCCCAATCTAATGGTTGTGCACTACTGAAAGAATTTTTTCAATGTTTGATGGAAGTTTGTGTAGTTCTATTTGAGAATACTCCTTTTATGGAGAGTATGTCTCAAGACACGAAGCTTGAAGATGTGTCTGCAATTTCTGGTACTCCTGTAAGTATTACTTTTATGGGTCCTGTGAAGATTAATGTCGAACCTAGGGTTGCTCCTCGGATTATTACCGCGCCTAGGCCAATTCCATATTCCTTTGACAAGGCTATCCCTTGGAATTATGGAGCTAATGTCTACTACCATGGCATCAAGCATGAACTGTTGACTGTCAAAGATAACATAAGTGGAAGGTTTTTCTCTCCAGAGATCTCTCTAAAAGTTGTTACTACACCAGTTCATATCACTACCACTGAATCAACTATTGAAACTCGAGGCAAAGAACATATGACTGAGCCTGCCCATATCGAGGCACCGATAGAGGTTACTGTTGAAGATACCTCCAAGCAAGAGATGGAAGAAGTACTGAAAATTATTCGAAAGAGTGACCATAAGACCATTGAACAATTGGGGCAGACCCTCTCCAAAATATTTATGATATCTCTGTTGTTGTGCTCTGAACCCCATGCTCAGGCTCTAGTAAAGTTCCTGAAATCTGCTCATGTACCATAGTAAATATCTGTTGATCAGTTCGGAAATTGTGTTGCTAGCCTGACAACCGATAATGGGCTAGGCTTTTCTGATGCTGACTTAACTCCCGCAGGAAGGAACCATAATAAGATCGTGCCTGTCTCTATTGAGTGTAGGGGCACTACCTTATCCCATGTATTGGTGGAAACATTATCCTCATTGAATGTATTGCCAAAATCTGCTTTAGACAAACTTGATTGTGAAGGGATTATGCTAAAACCCAATGACATTGTGGTAATAGGTTTTGATGGTTCAAAGAGAATGATGCATGGAGAGGTTGGTATTCTAGTCAAAGTGGGTTCATAGGTCTTCAACTATACTTCCTATGTGATGGGGAAGGTGCTGTTACTTCTACTTTACACCAAAAGTTGAAGTATCCCGTAAATGGAAAAATCATTACAATTTGCAGCGAAGAAGAATACATGGTGAGCCATTTGAATTCCTTCAAGTATGTTGAGATGGATGGTGAATTCTTCGAGACTCCTTGTCAGACCTTTGAATTTATTCCTCAGACAACCCCTGTTGACAAAGATACTCCTACCGTTCCTAAGGTTACCAGGATTCCACCAAGAATGGCTTATCTGAAAGACGCTAAGGCAGTTGTAGAAGAAGCTGGTGGCACTGTTTGGGGTCAGCTTCCCAACATCCCTTACAAGTACAATAAATTTTGTTTGGGTTTTACCTCAGAGGCTCAGAGGGTTGTCCTTCATGCTCGTTCTAATTCCGAGAGACCGCCATTCTGCATCAACAACAATGAAGTTCACAAAAATCAAGTCAACATTTTTGAAGACGCTGATAGCGACTGTGACATAGACAATTGGATTTTTACTACTACCGACAATGGGCTCATCAATTGGAAGATTGAATACATTACACCAATCTCCTTTAGTCAGGAGTAAAAGCTATTTTCTTCTTTCTTGCTTTTATGTTTTTGGTTATGTAATTTAAACAATAACTTTAAACCTTTTGTCTTACCCGAGGCACAATGGTCCATTTGTTAGGGTTGTCATTTTTCATCCGCATATTTTCATTTAATAAAACACTGGACGTTTGCATTCAAATTTTGCGCTCTTTGTCTTTCTTTTACTTTATTTCTTTCAAAATAGCTATGTGTTCTTACACACACCCACATAATAAATTGCAGATCTATATCCACCTTGGATCCCATTGATAACAATTCTGCTATTTCCAATTAAGAGTTGGAAAATTCAATCTACCAAGTCGAGGAAAAAGGTGAGGAAGATTGTGAAGTACCTGGAGAGCTTGCTAGGATGTTAATGCGGGAATAAAGAGCCACACAACCGCGTGAAGATCCGGTCGAGGTTGTGATTTTGGGTACTAAAGAGGACAAGAAATAAGTTAAGATAAGTGCCAACCTATAAGATAGTGCTAAAAAGAGATTAATCCAGATGTTGCGTGACTATGTTGAGATCTTTGCTTGGTCGTACGAAAACATGCAAGGGCTTGATACTGACATTGTGGTTCACCGTCTACCGATGAAGGAAGGTTGTCCTCCTATAAAACAGAAGGTTCGTCGTACGCATCCCGAGATGTTTGAAAAGATCAAAGTTGAGGTTATGAAGCAGTTCAATGCAGATATCTTAGATGTTACGTCCTATCCTCAATGGGTTGAAAATTTTGTTCCAGTTCCTAAGAAGGATGGCAATGTTCGTATGTGTATAGACTACGGGGATTTGAATAAGGCAAGCCTCAAAGATGACTTTCTGCTTCAGCATATTGATGTTTTGGTTTACAACACCGCTCAACATAAAGTATTTTCCTTCATGGATGGTTTCTCTGGTTATAATCAAATCAATATGGCACCTGAAGACATGGAGAATACTACCTTTGTCACACATTCGGGCATTTTATTTTATAAAGTTATGCCTTTTGGTTTGAAGAACATCAGTGTAACATATCAGCATGCTATGGTAGCTTTGCTCCATGAAATGATCCATCATGAGATAGAGGTTTACATTAATGACATGATAGCCAGGTCTCAGACTGAAGAAGAACATCTTGACCACCTTCATAAGTTGTTTGAGAGGGTGAAGAAATACAAGTTGAGGTTGAATCATGTAAGTGTTTGTTGGCAGCTATTTTGTGAAAACAATGTTTTGATAATGTTTTGCTAAATGTATTTACATTTGAAGAAAATTGTTTTGAATGATGTCAAAGCAGATGTCTTGACATCTGCCTCCTGAACTGAATGCATCTCATATCAGTTCATGTTTTCTGTTTCCTGTTTTCATGCGCACCATAATTCAGGATTTGTGACTCATAGGCTGCGAAATATATGGAGGAATATTTTTCTATTTGCATTATCCTTATGGATTATATCTTGGCCTGTTTTCATGGAAATATTCAAAATATTTGAATATTTGTTTTTTAGCCCAGGCCCACTGCTGCGCCTATATAAGGATTTGCTTCCTTATTCGTACTACTGCAACTTTTGAAGAAGAATACTTTCTTTCTGTTTTAGAAGTCTAAGTATTTTAGTTATAAAACACTCTAGTATTGGCTTAATACTTGAGTTGTTATTTGGGTTGTTAATTGTGGACCATTCATAAGCTTTTAAGCATTGAATGGTTGAAGTCTTTAAAACTTATTAATTATGTCGTTTCTTCACTGTAAGTGATTGAAGGGATTTGAGGAGGGCCTCATACCTAGGTGTGTCTTAGGTAGAAGTATAGAACGGGTAGTGATAAAGTGATTAGATCGTAAACTGGTTGTTTACTAAGGGTATATGAATTGATACTTTTTAGTGTGCTTGTCCATGTCTAGGCAGCCCCCAGAGTAGGTGTTGTTGTACACTGAATTGGGTTAATAATCCTTTGTGTTTTTACTACTTTTATTGTTGTTCCACTTTACATTGTCCTCAGATATTTGTGTCGTGACATCTCCTTCGACATCACATATTTGATACCAGAATTTCAAATCCAAACAAGTGCACCTTTGGGGTAAGATTCGGTAAACCCCTAGGTTTAGTCGTCAGTGGTAAAGGTATTGAAGTTGATCCTGCCAAGATTAAAGCCATTCAAGAAATGCCAACTCCCTGTACTGAGAAGGAAGTCAGAGGTTTCCTGGGGCGATTGAACTACAATGCCATAGTTAGTTCCCATTTGACTACGATTTGTGAGCCAGTCTTCAAGTTGCTGAAGAAAGATCAAATAGTGAAGTGGAACCACGATATTCAGATAGCCTTAAAAAATCAAGGAGTACCTCTAGGACCCTTCAATTATGATGCCACCGATTAAAGGAAAACCTCTAATCACGTACGTAACAGTATTAGAGAACTCTATAAGGTGTGCATTGGGGATACATGGCAAGTCTCGTAGAAAAGAGCATGCAATATACTACCTTAGAAAAATGTTTACCGAATGTGAAACAAGATACTCACTGCTCGAGAAAACTTGTTGCACTTTGGAATGGGCTTCTCGTCGACTCAGACATTATATGTTGATTCATACTAATTTGTTGATCTCTAAGATGGATCCAATAAAATAAATATTCGAGAAATTCGATCTCTCAGGAAGAATATCAAGAAGATCTTGAAGAAGATGACAATGACATACAAAGACTGGAATTAGATGTTACCATTTTCTCTTTATGGTTATCACACTTCAGTACGTACAACAACTAGAGCAACCTCGTTCTCTCTAGTCTATGGTATGGAGGTTTCCTTACCTGTTGAAGTCCAGATTCCTTCCCTAAAGATTATGAAAGATGCAGGTTTAGATGAAGACAAATGGACTCAGACTCTACTGGACCAAATAAATTTGATCGATTAAAAAAGGCTTACGGCTGTTTATCATGGTCATATGTATCAAAAACGCATGATCAAAGCCTTTAACAGGAAAGTCAAATATCAGGTATACCAGGCTGGTGATTTGTAATAAAGCACATTATCCTACACAAGGTGATCCCAGGGGAAATGGACTCCCACATACGAAGGGCCATTTGTGATCAAAAAGATAATTTATGGTGGTGCTATAATACTTACTACCATAGACGATGAAGATTTTCCACACCCCGTGAACATGAACATAGTCAAAAAATACTATGCATAAAAGAGACCTGCTAAGTTGACAGGCCTAGGCAAAAGTAAGGGCATCCCGGCGAACCAAAAGGTTTCGTGCATAAATTAGGGATATATATAAAAAAAATTGTACATTCGGCAAGTCGAAAACGTGAAAAGGCGGCTTGGGAAAAAAATGATACTCGATGGACTGAAAACCCGAAAGGGAGGTTCAGGTAAAAGTTAGGGATTAAAGCGTAAGACTATGTCCCATTGGATCAACCATATACTTAAAGCCAGCTTCATTACTAGCGTCAAGTTCAAACGGTACAAAACAATTCAACCATCTTCTTCCAACATCAAGTGATGAGATGCTTGAAGACATATGGACAATAACAGAGTTGGAACTTGGTGGGATCGTTTCCACATAGCTGGTTTTAGTTGTTTTTCTTTGTACCCATTTTCATTCTTACAATGATTACCTCTTACTAGGATTTCTATCTCTTTGTATAAAACTTCTTGCTTATAGGAAAACTTTCAGAATCAGTACAATTAGATTTCAAAATTCAAAATTGTTTGACTTTCTCTGTTTTGTTTGCAAAAACTTCCAATGATTACATTGAATGAACATACGCATTTGAACATGATTATTGTTAACAAAATATATGCATAAAAACAGGATTAGCATTTACTAAAATACTTTAGGAGTTGGTATAATGTTCAAGTCATCCACAAATCTCCACAGAGCAATCTTCACGAAACTATCTCTACAGAGCTATCTTCACAAGCTCATCCCCGACAAAGATATATTCCCTAGAAAATATAATATGCCATCAAACAGAAATTAGGGCATATTCCAGTGATTCACCTCTATATTCCTGATGGATAGCTCGACATGATCATCTTCCCTAATAGGCCCCCTAGTGGATAAGGAAGTTTGATCATTTACCTAGTATACAGTAGAAACTTCCTCAGTGCAGCCAACGAAATCCCGATCCCCATCAGAGATTATTATCTCAACATAGTCTACATGGTTTATTTCCCCAACGGAGTTCATTTCTCCGATATTGCAATTCCCCGACGGGATTCTCTTCCCCGACCAGATGTCATTCAACTTTATCCTTCCTAGAAGAGTTGACATCCATATCTTAAACTTGGTCAGACAACACATCATAAAATTACCCATCTCTTTTGTCCCCAGTCAGGGTACATAAAAATCAAATCCTTCAAACGAACAATGAACAACCAATTTTCCTAGAATTCTTCTATCCCCAAGAAAAAGTCGAACGTCTCCAGCGGAGTGTCCTCAAACAAAAAGCGGGAATCCCCAACAAATACGTTCTAAACAAAATTGAGAAACTAGTGTCTTCATCCTCAACAACAGTCATGGATTTATTTCCCTAACCAAAGATGTTATACGAAGCTACCAATAAGTTCCAGCTACATATTGCACCCATACATCATTTACAGAATATCATATCATATTCATACTAAACACATATAGTATTCTAATTTATTTTGAGAGTATCATTACACAATGAATTTCATGCATCATGACAATGAATAAAAATAACTTTGTCTTTTTAGGTTAAGTTCCCAAACAAACGAATATTATCAGCCATCTATAGACATGTTGTAGAGAAATCCCTGAAACAGGATGCGGAGACTATCTACATGACCAAATGGTTTCCTTCAAAGATTCATTCAGAAAAGCATTCCCCTCTGAGACTAAAGCTGATGAGCATTTCCTTCAAATATTCATTCTTAAAATCACTTCCTTTAGATATTTATTCTAAAAAGCACTTCCTTCATAGATTTATTCTGAAAAGCACTTCCTTAAAATATTTATTCTGAAAAGCCCTTCCTTAAGAGTTCGTTCTGAAAAGCATTCCCCTCAGAGACTAAATCTGACGAGCATTCCCCTGAGAGACTAAATCTGACGAGCATTTCCTTCAGAGATTCATTTTGAAAAGCATTTCCTTCAGAGATTTATTCTAACGAGCATTTCCTTCAGAGATTTATTTTGAAAAAGCACTTCTTTTGGTGATTTATTCTGACGAGCATTTCCTTCAGAGATTTATTCTGAAAAGCACTTCCTTCAGAGATTCATTCTGAAAAAGCACTTCTTTTGGTGATTTATTCTGACGAGCATTTCCTTCAAAGATTTATTCTGAAAAGCACTTCCTTCAGAGATTCATTTTGAAAATCACCTCCCTCAGAGATTTATTCTGACGAGCATTTCCTTCAGATGTTTATTCTAAAAACACCTCCCTTAGAGATTTATTATGACGATCATTTCCCTCAGAGACTAAATCTGACGAGCAGTTCCTTCAGAGCAGCATTATGAAAAGCATTTCCTTTAGAGATTCATTCTGGAAAGCATTTCCCTTAGATAGGATCATATAGATTCATTCTGAAAATCATTCTTCAGATAAAGTCAAGCGTAGACTTATTCTGATACTCCTATCAATAATTACTTTAGATGGGATCTATAAGCCCATCTCCAAAGATACTCTATCACCTCTCCAAATGGAATCTTTAAGCCCATTCAAACAATAAAATCAACCAACAGTGTTAATTCATGCACATGTTAGTGCAAATTTCTGGGCACTTAAGTGTTCAATCCTCTTCCACCTTCATATCACGAATGGAGAGCATGCCAATCTAACTCTTCAGGTTTAAGAAGATTGAACAGGGGAAGCTGTTATACCCTAACATTTTCCCTGCCATTATTCAAGTCAAATTATTTCAATATGTCTCCCCATGCTCCTAAGGTTCTCAATTGCTCAAGACTACTTTAAGAGTGATCAGACAAACCCTCCTCCTAAGCAGTTGACCTACAACTAGGATTTTGCTTCTCTCAAGGAAAATTGGACTTCTAATTCCTCAAGTGGATTTCATGGTTTCTATGTCTCAAAGAATCCTCATGCCAAATTTCAAGCCTTGCAACACAAGTTTGGTCGGTCAATTAGTCAAATGATTGAAAATAAACTGTATTGGGCAAAAAGTCAACTTTGACCAATTCAAAGTCAAACTTCAAAATTTTTGGTCAACATCAACATTTTCATGTCACATTCATCATTTGATCAATGTTTGATCATCATTCATCAAGAAAACTCAAGATTTATCAAAAGTCAAATTTTACTAAATTAGGGTTTTCTTAAGGAGAAGTCAACTGAACTTTCACCAAGCGTAACTTTCACATATTTCATCAGAAATTTCTCAACCACAGCTCATTTTGAAGGAAATTCAATTACCTACAACTTTATCTCTTTAAGCTCAAGGCCAAAAATGCTTCATTTCAGAGACATGGGCCAAAACATTACAGGTCATTTTAAAAGTAAACAAAAAGACACTTTTTGCCAAAGTAATTTACTTCAAGATAAAGGATTCAAATTAAAAATTACCAACATGAAGATTGTAAGGGATATCTTGAGCTTTTCAAAAAGTCAAAGATCACCTTCACATGATAAAAATTGAGTGAGACATGATTTGTGCAAGTTGGGAAAATTTGAGGTCCAAACGTGTTACTGGCCTCATAATGGGCTAATGGGCCTACCTTTTAAGGTCTAAACGTGTTCCTGACCTCACAATAGACTCCTAAATCCATTCATTTATTTTTGTGGTTTTTATTTCTTTTATTTTTGATTTTATTCAATTAAAAGCAAAATAAATCAAATAAAATACCAAGTAAATGAATCACGACATGGATATCTATTTTTGAATCAAATCATAAGTCTAAAAGCTGGTGACAACTTGCAAAAAACGTGTAAAGATTGATTGGTACATGATTGGCCTAAAAAACAAAGATTTCATGCAAAACTTCAATCAAATATTTGATCATGAAATACAAAAGATTGATTCCACTTTTGTTGACCTAAATCTTCCATTATAAATAGAGAACACATTCAGACCAAGGGACACACAAAAATTGCCTCAAGAACACCATCTCAAAAAATCTTAATTTTTGTCAAAATTAGGGCAAAGTCAAAACCAAAGATCCAGCCAATTTCAATCCAATCCATCCATTGCAAATCATTCCTGAGGTATCTAAGGGTAAGAATATGTCGAAAGTCATGGACATTGATTCTTGAAACAAGCATACTCATCTTCTTCGATTTGATTTCCTTTTAAATATTCATATAATTAATTTCATGCATTGCTAGTGTTTATTAACTGCTCAAATGAGTTCATATTGTTACTTATAACATGTTTGACTCATAAAACAGAAGCTCTAACGTGAGAATCTATTTTTCCATGGCTAGGGCAGTTTGAGATGTATTCTTCAAAACTCATGATACAAGTGTTTTCAGGCCAAACAAATACCACCATTGGATTCGCAAGGGTCAAATTAGGGGGATAGGGTCCTTTTTATGGTCTAACACATGTTATTTTGCATGTTTTAAAATCCTCTCACCGGAGAAGACGATCGGAGCTAGGGCTCCAACGCTTCCCTGGTTCACTTACTTTATTATATATTTGTTTGCTTACATTTTAGTATCAGAAATGAAGTGCAACGCAGTTGGTTAAGACATAGGCATGTAACGTGAAGGGTGTGGGTTCGATCCTTGCGTCTTACAGTTATTTTTTGTTATTTTTCAAACTAACGTGCATGTTATATATATATATATATATATATATATATATATATATATATATATATATATATATATATATATATATATATATATATATATATATATATATATATATATTAATCAATGTCTATTTCTCAAACACCAACAGGCGCTTGGCCTAGTGGAAAGCAGTGTAGTTTGTGAAGCTAGTGGGTGTGGGTTCAACACCCACCCCATGCAGTTCTTTTTACCCTATTTTTCAAACCTAATATTTCTATTTTCTTTCTTAATTATTCCTTAATTATTTTTAATTAACTAACCTAATCTTTTTTTCTTAATAACTAACAAATTAGGATTAGGGTTTTAGTTAGTAATTAATTTTATCTTATATTTTTTATTTACTAATTAATTAAATTGGCTTTTTTCTTAACATTTAAATAAATTATGATTTAGGTTTTAATTACTATTATTAACTTCAATTATTTTCTACAAAAAAAAAATCATAAAAAATTGTAACATTATTTTTCTATTTTCTTTCTTCTTGCTATTTAACTTTCATAGAAAATTGTATAGGTTGCATATTTTAATTGTAATAGCGTAGATTTCTTTTCTCGTAATTTTTTCCTAATTATGTAACTGCTCACAGGATGTAATAGCTTAGGACTTTACCTTCCACACTTAATTTTTTTGTACATATTTAACTGCTAGTAATTAGGGTTTTTATGAAAAGACTAAAAATCAAAATAGATAATCCTAATCTCAAGATAAATTAACTGAATTAATACACATCGCACACTTGCACCTTTAGGGTAGCCTCTCTTCTTACCTTACAAATATTGGTCACGTCCCTCAAAAGTGAGGATAATTTAGCAAAAAACCCTCAATCAAATCATCATGTCCCTTTCGAATAAAGATCATAATCCCTCGATGACCCTTCGAGTTGCCTATTAGATGATCTACTCCCTTCGAGCTGCCTATAAAATGATCTTGTCCCTTCGAGTTGCCTACAAAATGATGATAGTCCCTTCAATAAAATTGCTAAAGGATTCTTACTTGTTGCCTTCGATGATCATATGATGATCCTACGCATGTCCCTTCACATCCAATAGATAGGGTGACCTGCCAACTAATGGTATGGGTAATACTATCTCTAAAGGAGAAGGAAAATAATAAGAAAGACTTTAGTGGGTAAGAAACTATTAATTTCTTGCTCACAACTTTTCTCAAAACTCTTTTCACACTACACTTTTAAACAAATATTTTCAAAAATAACACTTTATATACATTCTTGAGGACTGATACAAGAATCATTACAAAGTCAGCCTTACATTGGCGATTTCAAAATATTTTCAAAAAAATCACACACACACAAAGCAAGATTTTCAAAAGTGAACTAAGCATTTAAGAGCCTATAGATAATTATGAAAGAAAAGGGTGATAACACCTTCCCTTTTCATAACATACCCCCTGAACTCAAAATCTATCAAAGGTTTTTCCTGTTCTTTTCACCTTTCCCAAATATTGGATAAAATAAAAGTCGGTGGCGACTCTAGCTATCCGCAAATTTGGATAAGACCAAAAAGTCAGTTCTCCCATCGTATTACACCTAGTTGTGCGTAAATTTCTTAGGAGGAGGACTTGCTTGATCAATCCTTGAGAAGTCTTGAGCATTTGAAACTTCTATGAGCCTAAGGGAGTGTCTTGGATTAATTTGTCTTGGAAATGGGAGGGAAAATTTTGGGGTTCAACAACTGCCCCTGTTCAATATTCTTAAACCTGAGGAGTTAGATTGACATGTACGCCATTCGTGATCTGAAGGTGGAAGAGGATTGAACACTTAAGTGCTCGGGAATTTGCACTCACTGGTGCATGAAGTAACATTGTTGGTTGATTCAATTGCTTGAATAGGCTTAAATATGCCATTCAGAGAGGAGTGCTGCCAGAGATGGGCTTATAGATGCCATCCAAAGTGTCTATTGATAGGAGTATAAGACTGAGTCAATGTTCAACGACATTTGAGAAGTATACTACAATGAGTCTGTATCTGATTATATCTAAAAGATGTGTTAGGGAGTGCTAGAATGAATCTTATGTATCGATTTTATGTGAATGATGTTATAGAATGAGTCTATGTCTTGGTTGTATCTGTAAAAGGATTACAATGAGTCTTCGCCTGACTGTATTTGAGATTCATATTAGAATGAGTCTACGCCTGATTGTATCTAAAAGATGTACCGGAATGAATATTAGAATGAATCTATGTCTTGATCGTATCTGAACTGTATCTAGAATATATACTGGAATGAATATCAATGAATCTATATCTTGATCGTATCTGAAATGTATCTAGAAGATGTACTGGAATTAGTATCAGAATGAATATATATCTTGATCGTATCTAAATTGTATCTAGAATATGTATTGGAATGAGTTTACTCCTAATTGTATCTAAAGGAGTATCAAATTGAATCGTTGACTGATTGTATCAGAAGGATGATAAATTGTTGACAATATTTTTCTTTTTGTGAACTAACCTATAAAAACAAAGTTAGTTTTATGCAATTTCATGATGTATGTAATGCATTGCATAATGATGCTCTCAAAATACATTATAATATTATATGTGTTTTGTATTCATATGCTATGATATTTTGTAAATGATGTATGGATGCAAGGTGTCGCTGATGATAGAGGTAGATTTGTATAATAATGTTTAGTTGGGGAACATAAATCCCTAACAATTGTTGGGGATGAAGAATATGAATCTTCAATTTCTTCTAGGAATGATTTTGCTGGGGATTCTCGCTTTCTGGTTGTGGATACTTTGTTGGAGATCTCTGACTTCTGCTTGGGGATAGAAGCATTCTAGGAAAGTCAATAGTCTGTCATTCTTTTACTGGGGAATTTGATTTTTATATACCCTGATTGGGGCTAAAAGAGATGGATAATTCTCCGACGCATTATCTGACTAGGTTTCAGATACAGGTGTCGACTATTCTGGGGATATCCACCTTGAATAAACCTTGCTGGAGAAGAGAATTCTATCATGGATTTTACGGCATTGAAGAAATAAACTTCGCTGGAGAATTAAATTCCTGTAAACTGCATTAAGGGAATAAAACTCTGATCGGGAACAAAACTCCATAGACTATGCTGAGGAAGTTTCTGCAACATACTGGGGAAATGATCACATCCATGTCTGTCGGGAAATCTACTAGGGGAAATGTTCCTGCAAAACTATCCATTGGGGATATAAAGATGAACTGTTGGAGAATGCCTAAATTTCTGCTCGTGGGCATATTAGACTTGCTGGGAAGTGTACCTTTGTTGGGGGTAATTTCGTGAGGATTGCTTTGTGGTGATTTTTGAATAGCTAAAACTTTATCCCAACTCCTAGGGTCTTTAGTAATTACTATTCTTGTTTTTATGCAAATATTTGTAACTAGTAGTCATGTTCAAATGCATATGTTCATTTAAAGTAATCATTGGACATATTTGCAAACAAAGTAGAGGAAGTAAAACAATATATAAGAAGTAAAACAATTTCAAATTTTGAAAAGGGCTTGTATTGATTTAGAAAGTTTGCCTATAAACATGCAGTTTTATACAAAGATACAGACATCCTAGTAAGAGGAAATTATCGTAAAATCTGAAAAGTACAAAGTGGTAAACAAAGAAAAAAAGCTATGTGGAAATGATCCCATTGAGTTTGAACTCTGCTATTTCCCCTATGTTTTCAAGCATCTCATCACTTGCCGTCAGAAGAAGATAACTGGATTGATCTGTACCGTCTGAACTTGTCATTAGTAATAATGTTAGCTGTAAGTAGATGATCCAATGGGACATAGTCGTATGCTTTAATCCCTAACTTTTACCTGGACCGCCCTTTCGGGTTTTCAGTCCATCGGGATACACTTTTTTTCCCAAGCCGCCTTTTCAAGTTTGCGACTTTCCAGGTGTACAATTTTTTTTATATGTCCCTAATTTTTTCCCGAACACTTTTGGTTCGCCAGGATTCCCTTATTTTTTCCTATGCCTGTCAACCTAGAGGGTCTCTTTTACGCCTAGTTTTTTTTATCATGTCCGCGTTCAGAGGGTGCATAAAATCTTCACCGTCCGTGGTGGTAAGTATCATAGCACCGCCAAAAAATATCTTCTTGATCACGAATGGCCCTTTTTATGTGGGAGTCCATTTGCCCCTAGGATCACCCTGCGGCAGGATGGTACGCTTTATTACCAAATCACCATCCTGGTACACTTGATGTTTGCCTTTCTTGTTAAAGGCCTTGATCATACATTTCTAATACATCTGACCATGACAAACAACCGAAAGCCTTTTTTCATCAATCAAATTTATATGCTCAAGTCGAGTTTGAACCCATTTTTCTTCATCTAAGTATGCATCTTTTATAATTCTCAGAGATGGAATCTGAACTTCGATAGGTAGGATAACTTCCATACCATAGACCAGAGAGAATGGGGTTTCCCTAGTTGATGTTCTAGCCAAAGTGCGATAGCCATGAAGAGAAAACGGAAACATCTTATGCCAGTATTTGTAGGTCAAAACCATCTTTTTCACAATCTTCTCTATATTCTTATTGTCGGCTTCCACTGTGCCATTTATCTTTGGTCGATACGGAGAAGAGTTGTGGTGCTTGATATTGAAATGAATGCAGATTTCAGTGAGCATGGTGTTGTTGAGGTTAGTACCATTTTCCGTGATGATTCTCTCAGGAGTGCCATACTGATAGATAAGGTTATGCCTAATGAACCGAGCCACGATGTTCTTGGTAACAGAGGCGAACGAGGCTGCTTCAACCCACTTTATGAAGTAATCAATGGCAAAGAGGATGAAGCGATGTCCATTTGAAGCAGTAGGATTAATCTCTCCAATCATATCAATTCCCCATGTTGCAAACGGCCAAGGAGCAGTCAAAACATCCAAAGGTACTGGAGGCACGTGTACTTTATCAGCGTAGATCTGTAACTTATGACAAGTTCTCAGTGGTGGTGACAATTGATTTTCATAGTCGACCAATAGTAACCTGCTCTTAAAATCTTCTTAGCCATAGTATGTCCACTAGAATGGGTGCCAAAGATACCTTCGTGCATATCTTCCATAATCTTTTCAGCATCTTTCTTGTCCATGCAATGAAGCAGAGTCGAATCATGATTGCGCCTGTATAAAATTCTGTTGCTTAAGAAGAATTTAACTGAGAGCCTCTGTAGGAATTTCTTGTCATTAATCGATGACCCTTCAGGGTAATCTTGAGCCTAAAGATACCTCTTCACTTCATAAAACCAAGGTTTTTCTCCTATTTGGTCAGTGTCAAATTCATAGCAGTGTGCCGGTTCGTCCAGTCTTACAATGGTGATTCTGGATGTGCTTGGTGACATCGTAGCTATTGTGTCTTCCAACTGATTATCTTCTCATGGGATGTGCTCAAAGGCGATTTCCTCAAAATACGGGATCAATGTTAACACATGCTCTCGATAAGGGATAAGATTCAGATGCTTCATATCCCATTCTCCCTTAAGTTGACCGATTACTAGGGCTGAATCCCCATATACGCTCAAGAACTTGATTCTCAGGTCCATAGCAGCTTTAATACCCATAATGCACGCTTCGTATTCATCCATGTTGTTGGTATATTAAAAGCATAATATGGATGTGAAGGGAGTATGGCAACCCATAGAAGAGATAATTACATCACCAATTTTGTTGCCAAGCACGTTAGAAGCTCCGTCAAAAACCATAGTCCATCGGGATCCTAGCTCAGGTCCTTCATACGGTCTAGTTTCTTCGTAATCTGTGACTAGCATAATGTTGTCATCCGAGAATTCGAAGTTCATAGATTGGTATTCGTCTAAGGCTTGATGTGCCAAATGATCTTCCAGTACACTTCCCTTGATTTCCATTTGAGTGGTGTACTGAATGTCATATTTTATCAAGACCATTTGCCATCGGGCTATTCTTCCGGAGAGAGCTGGCTTCTCGAATATGTACTTGATGGGATCCATTTTAGAAATCAATAGAGTAGTATGAGTCAACATATACTGTCTTAGTCGGCGAGCAGCCCATGCCAAATCACATCATGTTTTCTTGAGCAGTGAATATCTTTTCTCACAGTCGTTAAACTTTTTTCTAAGGATGTATATCGCATGCTCTTTTCGACTAGACTCGTCATGCTGCCCCTGTACACACCCCATTGAGTTCTCTAACACTGTTAGGTACATGATTAGAGATCTTCCTTTAATGGGTGGCATGGGTCTTTGTAGGTAATCCTTAATTTTATCAGAGGCTATTTGGCAGTCGTCATTCCATTTTACTACTTGATCTTTCTTCAGGAGTTTAAATATTGGCTCACAAGTAGCAGTCAAATGAGAAATGAATCCGGAAATATAATTTAGTCGTCCTAAGAAACCCTTGACTTCTTTCTCATTACGAGGATCCGACATTTCTTGAATGGCTTTTACCTTTGTGGGACCAGCTTCAATACCTTTACCACTAACGACGAAACCCAGGAGTTTACTAGATCTCACCCCAAAGGTGCACTTATTCGGATTTAACCTTAGATTATACTTCCTCGGTATTTCAAACAGTTTATGTAGATGATCAAGATTCTCTTCTTTATTCTATGATCTTGCTATCATGTCGTCTATATAGACTTCTATCTCGTGATGAATCATGTCATGGAATAAAGCTACCATGGCACGCTTATAAGTTACACCGGCGTTCTTCAACCCAAAAGACATAACCTTATAGCAAAAAGTGTCCCACTACGTGACGAAGGTAGTTTTCTCCATATCTTCAGGTGCCATCTTAATGTGATTATAACCCGAGAAACCATCCATGAAAGAGAATACTTTATGTTGAGCGGTGTTGTCGACCAAAACATCAATATGCAGAAGTGGAAAATCATCTTTGGGGCTCGCCCTGTTCAGATCCCTGTAGTCTACACACATATGTACTTTGCCATCTTTCTTTGGTACCAGAACAATATTAGCAACCCATTGAGGATATGATGTCACTGCTAAGAAGCCTTCATTGAATTGCTTCATAACCTCGGCTTTGATCTTCTCCGACATCTTGGGACGCATGCAACGAACCTTCTGCTTAATCAGAGAACAATCCTCTTTCATTGGTAGACGATGGACCACAATATCAATATCGAGCTATGGCATGTCTTCATACGACCAAGCAAAGATCTCAACATAGTCATGCAACATATGAAATAACCTGTTCTTGACACTTGTCTCTAAATTGACGCCTATCTTGACTTCTTTCTGATCTGTCTTGGTACCCAAATTTACAACTTCGACTGGTTCTTCATGTGGTTGGGTAGACTTTTCTTCTTGTATTAAGAGTCTAGCAAGTTCTTCGGGTATTTCACAATCTTCCCCACCTTTGTCCTCTACTTGGTAGATCATATTTTCAAAGTCATGAGTGGAAGTAGTAGAATCAATATTGATGAGATCCAGAGTGGATATGGATCTACAATGTAGTGTGTGGGTGTGTGTAAGAAACACATATCTATGTTTGGAGGCAAATAAAATAATGAAAAGACAAAGAGCGCAAAATTTGAATGCAAAAACGTCCAATGTTTTATTAAATGAGCATATGTGGATGAAAGATAACAACCCTAACAAGTGGACCATTGTGCCCCGCGTAAAGCACAAGGCTTAAAGTTATTGTTTTAAAATTACATATCCCAAAAAACTTGAAAGAAATAAAACAGGAAATAGTAATTACTCCTGACTAAAGGAGATCAGTATAAAGTCTTTAGCCTTCCATTTGTTGAGTCCACTGCCAGTAGTAAGGAATATCTAGTTGTCCAAATCACAGTCACTATTAGCGTCTTCTATAGCATTGACTTCATTATTGTTGATGCAAAATGGTGGTATCCCAACACGAGCACAAAGAACTACCTTTTGAGCCTCTAAGGTGAAACCCAAACCAAATTTGTTAGACTTGTAAGGAATGTCAGGGAGCTGACCCCAAATAGTGCAACCACCTTCTTCTACCACAACCCTAGCATCTTTTAGAGAAGCCATTCTTAGGGGATCCTTTGTAATCCTAGGAGTAGCAGGAGTAGCTTTATTGACGGAAATTGTCAGAGGAATTACTTAAAAGGTCTGGAAGGGAGTCTCAATAAATTCACCATCCATCTCAACATATTTAAATGAATTTAAAGTGCTCACCATATACTTTTCTTCTCCATAGACCGTAACAATCTTCCCTTTCAGAGGATACTTTAATTATTGATGCAAGGTAGAGATAACAGCGCCTGCCCCATGAATCCAGGAGCGTCCCAACAAACAGGAATAGGTCGGACGAATATCCATTACATAAAAGGTGGAGTCAAAGACATGATATTCCACCTTGATCGTAAGATCAACCTCTGCGTGTACCATTCTCCTTGACCCATCAAAGGATCTTACCATAATATCACTAGGTTTCAACACAACCCTTTCACAGTCTAGTCTATCTAGAGTAACTTTTGGTAATACATTTAATGAGGAACCTATATCCACCAACACGTGCACCAAGGTAGTGCCCCTACACTCAATAGAGATGTGCATGGCCTTGTTATGACTCTTTCTTGCCAAAGTTAAGTCAGCATAAGAAAATCCTAATTCATTATTAGTTGTTAGGCTTGCTACACAATTCTCAAACTGATCAGCAGAGGTATCTTGAGGTACATGATCAGTCTTCAAAAATTTTACCAAAGTCTGAGCATGGGCTTCAGAGCATAATAATAAGGATAACATATATATCTTAGAGGGCGTCTGCCCTAACTTTTCAACAATATTGTAGTCACTTTTGCGGATGATTTTTTTAGTATTTCCTCCATCTCTTGTTTGGAAGTATCTTCAACAGTAACATGGTGCATCCGTCTAGGCAGGCTCAGTCATCTTCTCTATGCCCCAAGTGTCAGCAGTTGACCCAGCACTAGGGATACATACTGGTGTAGTGATAGTATTTAGAGGGGAGATCTATGGAGAGAAGACCCTTCCCGTTTTGGTAACTTTACCAGTCCCAATAATATTTTCAACACTGAGGTTAGTAACTTCGGTATCTTAATCTTCGGAAATCCATGGTTCTTGACTAACACCATGGTAATAAACTTGAGCTCCATAATTCCAAGGAACAACCTTATTAGAGGAATATGGGACTTTCCCCGGTGCAGTAATGATCAGGGGAGCCACCCTAGGCTCGTCAGGAATCTTTATAGGACCTTTAGAGGTGATCCTTACAGGAGTATTGGAAATTGTGATTATAGAAACATCTTCAACTCTTCACGAACGAAGTCTTCTTAAACAAAATTTCATGGCTATCAATCAAACACTGAATACCCTTCTTCAGCCACATACAACCATCATGTTGGGACGTACAATGGTAATAACTCTCAAGGCAACCCGAAAATAAACCGGCTTGCAGCAGATTCTTCTTAATGATTATCAAGGGAGTTGTTAAGTCACTTATGGTGGAGACATAAGAAACATTGTCGATAGCATTAATACCTTTACCATGACTGGGCATAGGTGCAGTGATCGTATTAGGGGTCTCGGGAGGATCAAATTCAATCTCTTTTGCGTCGATCATATCCTGGATTTTGTTCTTCAGGGACCAACAATTTTTAGTGTCTTGCCTAGGATTGTTAGAGTGATAGGTACACTTCGTATTCGGTTTGTACTTAGGAGAAGAGGTGTTGGGATTCGGAGGAGGATACCGTAGTGTTATCAATTCTTCTTTTAATACATGTTGTAATGCCCGAGATAAAGGCATACTAATCTTAGTGAACTACCTCCTCAAAGCGTCTGACTTATGTTGATTCCCCCATTGTTGTTGTTTAACAGGTGCAGGATTAGAAATCAACACCGCCCCCACAGACTGATGCTGATCATTCTTACTACGGCTCTTCTGGCCATAAACAACATTGGTTTCCTTCTTATTATTGAACATCTTCTTTACAGCACTAGAAGACACAACCATCAGAATCTTCCTGCTCTTGATACCACTTTCAAGTTATTCCCCGGTCCGAATTAGCTCAGTAAAACCAGATGAAGAACTCCCAATTAGCAGATTAAAGAATAAACCCGTCAGAGTGCCCATGAACATATCAACTAACTCCCTGCTAGACAAGGGATGTTACACCCTTTCAGCTAAGTCTCTCAACTTCTGGGCATATTCTTTGAAACCCTCGTTTGAACCCATAGGCATGTTTTGTAATTGCACTTGCGTCGCTGCAAGTTCAACATTATATTGATACTACTTATAAAAAGCAGTAGCCAAGTCTTCCCAAGTGTGAATGTTGGTTCCTTCCAGCTGATAGAACCATTCTAATTGCATCCCTGACAAGCTTTCTTGAAATAAATGCACCCATAATTTTCTATCAGTAGTATGGGGTTGGATTTTTTGGACATAAGACCACAGATGGAGCTTAGGACAAGACACACTATCATATTTGGAAAAGACGGGGGCCTTGAACTTGTAAGGGATGACAACCCCCGAGATAAGACCCAGTTCCTCAAAATCCAACCCAAGAACTCTATGGATCTCCATAGCATTGGGACGATCCTCAAGCTGCTTGTACTTGTCGTCAGCTGGAGGATATTATTCATTTAAATAGTTTGCTTCTTCTTCATCAGAACCCCGGTTGTTAGCCTTCATACTTTTATCATCTTCCTTTTGGTCATCATTTTCTTCTTCAAACTTCAAGGCTCCCTTGACCGGACCTTTGATCCCCATACCCATGTTGACGACGCCAACTGGTTTCTTCATTTTCTCATTTCTCTCTTTAGTGATTAGGACTTTCATCTCTTTCTACCCCTTGGCTAGACTCACGAACATTTGCTGGAACTGGGTGTTCTGAGCCTGGAGATCCTTAACTGTTTGTTCAAGAGTCATTCTTTCTGCTGAAATAAACAACAAAAAGATAAGAAAGATGTCTTGAAACACCTGTCATGTAGTGATATGCATGATATGTATATGCAATGTTTTCAAGGACCTTATGAGATTTAAAATTGTCAATCAAAAGGAAATTGAAACAAAGATTTTTATTAACAAGTTTATATGAATACAAAAGATTTCAAAGGAATAAATTAAAAACTCCTAAAGCTTTAAGTTTCTCATAGACGCCTCTTCTTCGCATTGACATATGCGTTAAGACTGTGCTCCTCGTGAAGTTGCTTCGTGAGCTCCAAAACATTCTTCTCACTTGCATAGAACTGAGTCTCAAAGGTATCTCATTATTCCTTGAGTTAAATCCAGGACTTCTGCAATTCTTCAAGGTCATTAGGCATGTCTGGATGAAGGATGGTGTGAGAAGCATCTACTTCGATAACACGCTCCATGATTACTGGTAGGACAACATGATATGTTATTATAAGGTTTTGAGCACGAGCTCGTACCCATTTGAGATAGGGCTCCAGAGGGATGGAATTCTTCTATCCTAAAGCCTTTCTATCAATCTTGTTCACCATGTCCCAAGCATGTATAAACCTTTGACGGTAACCTTGAAGGTTGTTCTTGTAATCGAATACAATACCCTGGATAAGCGTGTCATGAGGACCGTCTCTTTGAGAATAACTAAATTGACGTAAAGCTAGAGAAGGGTTGTAAGTAACACCTCCCTTAATGCCAAGGAGTGGAACATTAGGGAATTCCCCATAGCGGTCAATGGTAGTGATGTCCTTGTGAGATCGGGAATGCCAATAGATGTCTGTATGAGAGAGTGACATTATTCTTCGAGACCACCCCAAACCTTATTTATTCTTCATTATCGAGCAGGGAAGGTGAGAAATAAACCACCTGAATAGAAAAGGTATACAACACATGATAGTTCCTTGCTTCTTCATAGTACGAGTGTGAAGAGAATGTAAAATATCTCCCATCAAGGTAGGCACAGGATTACGAGCAAGAAATATTTTGATGGTGTTCACATCTATGAGTTGATCTGGGTTAGGGAATAATACCAATCGATAGACTAACAGAGCCAAGATCTCCTTGAAATCCTGAAAACTCATAGAATATAGAAACAATTGAGCCTTCTCTATCAGAAATTTAGCAAGAAAACCCTTTACTCTACTTCTTGTTTCCCAAATAAATACAATGTCGAACCGCTTCAAATGTAAGGCTGCTGCAATACCTTCTAGTTTTTGAGTTTCCTCTAAATCGATGAAGGGTGTCTGATCAAGAATAGGTACTCCCAGTAGTTTAGAGAACACTTCCATTGTGGGTACTAACTGATAATCTGGAAAGGTGAAGCAGTGATGTTCAAGGTTAATGAACTGGAATAGAACACTCATCATGTCTTCTTCAAAACCTGAGGTAACTATACTGAGTAGTCGGCCATTCCTATTGATGAATTAAGAACTTTAAGGAACCCTTGAGGCTAACTGCTTGAGCTGAGAAGGTACCCTTACAAAGTTAATTCGGATAGTGTTTATGTGAGTGAAGGTTATAACCTACAATAAACAACAAAGATAAATTCCTTTGTCTTTGAAATGGTTAGTAAAAATGATATGGTATGATGTCATGATATCATGTTCAAACAATTAATCAGACACAAAAAAACATACAAGGCCTTAGGTTCACACTTGCATGGAGTTTGTAGGTAAATACCCTCTTGAGTTTTAGTTAGCTCAACTTGTCCTAAAAGAAGTAACCAGGTTCTAGGAGTCTCAATATCACTGATCTTTCTCTCAGGCATTGTTTCAGTACAACATCTAATTTATGATCGAAATATCATGAGAGTCTTATCACAATGAGTGTAGTATCGAGTATCAACAAACTTCAGTATGCACCAAAGTCGGCCATCTCACTACTTTCTAATGGCTAAGTTGTGTCAACTAAGGTTCTACGGTCAGTTAGTGCTTATGACATCACGCGGAAGCCTAGTATTCTCCTCGACTGACTCGAGGGATACCAGTACAAACCAATGTGTCGCACTTACGTAGCCATCACTTCAATCATATCGGTATACACCGTATAGTTTCCATGATCTATTGCTACTTGCCTAAAATACCCCCAGATCCGGGTATAGGACTTTTACAAAAATAAACCCTAGCAATAAACCCCGAAATGTAAAGCATACTAATAAAGCAAGTAAAGCATTGTAAATGTCATATAACTCTAAAGTAACCCCACTTTTAGTTGATCACCAACAGAGTTGCCAGTTCTGTAATACGGTGGGAGAACTGACTTTTGGTTTTGTGATTTATCGTAAATGTTGCAGATAGCAAGAGTCGCTACTGGATTTTCTTTTATCCAATTAAGGAAAGGGTGAAAAGAACATGAAAGACCTTTGAGAATTTTTCTGAGTTTGAGGCGTAGGTTATGAAAAGGGAACGTGTTAGCACCCTTTTCATCTGGAGTTATTTACGGGCTCTTAATTGCTAGCTCACTTTTGAAAATGCTTTGTGAATTTGTTTGAAAATATTTTGAAAATGCCTAAGTGAGGAAAACTTTGTAATGATTCTCGTATCGTTGAGATTGCATACAAAGTGTTTATTTTGAAAATATTTTAGAAAAGAAGTGTTCTGTGTGAAAAATGTTTTTATTTGTGAGCAAGCGACTACGAGCTATCTACCTACTAAAAAGTCTTTCGCGTTATTTTCCTCTTCCTTTAGATAGTGTTATCCTACAATTAGTTAGTAGGAAGCCCTATCGTTGGCTGTTTTGAAGGACAGGCGCGGGTCATCGTACAGTCATAAAGGAAACTCGTAGGGCGCTTTAGTAATTTTTCGTAAGGGATTAAGATCGTTTACCGAAGGCAACATCGAAGGGTCATTGAGGGACTACGATCTTTTAAATCGAGGGTCTTTGCTAAAGCGTCATACGTTCTAGGGACATGACTGTTTTATCTGAAGGCAACAAGTGGAGTCACCCTAGAGGTGCGTGTGTGAATAGTGTTTTAATTCAGTCATTTATCTTGCATATTAAGGTTATATAGTGTTTCGTTTTAGATCTTACCATACACGCCTAATTAATATAAAGTAATAAGTAAAAGCAGTAAAAAGAAAAGAGTCTATGCTATTACAATTTTTTGGGGAAGGGGATACAAAACCATAAAGTTAGGGGAAATAATGACAGCGATGAAAAGCTTAATTAACTATTACAACCTTTAACAGATACATAATTGCAAAAACTAATGCGAAAATAAGAAAAACGCGAAGATTATGGGAGGAAACAGAGAGATTGTTTAATGGAAAGTAATTGATGGTTTATCCTAATGATTAATTGATTTTAATTGAGAAAAGGGAATTAATTTAAACCTAAAATAAAACCCTAAATTATTTTTAAATGAAAAAAGGTTAATAATAAAAGCCTAAAGAAATTAATTTAATTAATTCAATTAATTTAAAAAAAAGAAGTTAAGTTGATCTAATTTATTTAATCAAAGAAAAACCTTAAATCTAAATTGATTTTAAATAATTTGAATAAAAATTGATTATGTGAAAAAAAAAAGGTTAAGACAAAATATAAAAAATATAAAAAATATAAAAAAATTCAATGGGCCTGAAGAAGTAAATCTGGGGGTGTAACAAAGTGATCCACTAGGCCCAAAGGGACAAGGCCCAGAATGCATGTGTTGGATCCGGTGGGGATGGCTCCAAGAAGTTCATTGTGAGGGGACACATTTGAGACGCTGGATCTGGTCCTATAATGATCAAGTGATGATGAAGTGAGGAGCACAATGAGCGCACTAGGCTGGCTTATACTGGATCAGTAAACAAGAAACAACATGAAAAATATAATACCAGGGGAAGGGATCAAACCCGTACCCTGGTACACTGACACGTTTTCAATACACGCTTCTACGGTTGGGGCGGACTTACATCCGCTAACATAAATCAAATAATAAAAATAAATATGAAGCATGATTTTAATGGCTGGAGAGGCGCCGGAGCCCTAGCTCTAGTCGTCTTCTCCGGCAACCTGTAAGATTCAAAACTTGCGAATTTAACATGTTAGTGATCAAAAACATCCTAGTACCCCTAATTTGACCCTCCTGAATCCGAATTTGTACTTAGTTTTGGCTACAGGTCCTTACATCATGAGTTTCGAACCACATGAAACCAATCGGAGCAACTATGGCATCTCATGATTTTGGCTACATGGGATCACAATATTGATCCAAACCTATTCAATCATGTCTTAGAAACTCGTTAGTAACATCAAATATGTTTAAAACAAGATAAAATCAAAGATACGAAATTTTCAAAAAAATGTAAACAGATTATGCTATGCTATACAGTTTCACATGCTTAGGATCATGGTGATTGATCCAAACCTACCCTTCAATATTCCTGGATGTGATTGGAATGAAGATTTCAGTGGGAAAGTTTATAATGAGAGTTTTGAAACTCGAGGGTTTTTGAGAAAGTTTGGATAATTTTTGAAATTCTTGAGGCAAGGATGCATGGCCATTGCATCTGGTCTTGTTGTGCTTATATAGAGGAAGGATTAGGGTAAACAAATATGGCATAAGACAATGCAATCATGGCCAAAATTAGACAAGAATCAAACATGTGTTCCAAGCTTTCTTTTTGAGATATTTCTTGCCATTTTTGAACTCACATGGTTTAGGCATGTTTATCATGTGTTCTTGGGCCTCCATGTGATTGAAATCAAAAGCCCATGCGCCTTGGCCCAATGATTTTATATTTTATTTTATTTACTTGCATTTAAATGAATAAAAATTCATATAAAAGAAATAAAAATCATAAAAAACATGGGAATTGATTTAGAGGTCCTCTAACATATTCTAGACATGTTTGAACATCAAAACTTAGGCCCATTTGCTCAAAATCACAAGTTTGCTTAATTTGGAATTCATGCATTCTACCAAAATTTACCAACTTGCAAAGGTCATAACTATCTCAATTTTCATCTTTTGAAGGTGATAATTAACTTTTTGGAAAGATAAGGATGTCCTCTCCAATTACTATGTTGATCATTTTTGCATTTGGAGAATTTATCTTGATGTATGTTGTCTTGACAAAATGTGTCTTTTTGTTGACTTTTGAAATCACCCATAATGTATGGGCTCATATCTCTCAAATGAAGCACTTTTTGGACTTGAAAATACATATACAAAGTTGTAGAGAATTTAATTTCCTTCAAAATGGGCTTTGGTTAGGGAAAAGTTGATGAAGCATGTGAAAATTATGTTTGGTCAAAGTTCAGTTGACTTCTTCTAAGGAAACCCTAATTTGACAACTTTTGACTTTTGATGATTTGAGGGATTTTCTTGAGGAATCATGATCAACCCTTGATAAAATGATGAATATCACTTCAAAATGTCGATGTTGACCAAAATACTTGAAGTTTGAATTTATGTTGACCATAGTTGACTTTTTATCCAATACAGTCGATTTTCAATCATCTGAGCCATTGATTGAGAAAACTTGTGATGCAAGACATGAAAATTAACATGAACATTGTTAAAGTCCTATGGAGAACCATGGAAACCAATTAAGACCTTTGAAACCCACACTTCCTTGAAAAACACAAAACCCTAGTTATGGATGCATTGCTTAGGAGGAGAATTTGTCTGATCAATTCTTGAGCATCCTTGAGCATTTAAGAACCTTAGAAGAATATCTTGAAGAAAATATGAGCGAAATTTTGGAGTACAACAGCTGTGAGAACACTTCTTCAGTTCTATGAACCACAATTGTGTTGTTTTAATTTCTGTGACTATCAAATGGCACCGACTATTCAGGAGTATGCACATATTATGGATGTCAAGTTGACTAATGGTATTCCTTTTGTTCAAGTACAAGAGACTCCGGACTACACGACAATTGCCAAGGCTCTTTATTTGACCCATGGTGAAGTTGAAAATAACTGGATTAACAAAAGCGACACGAGTGGCCTCCCTCTGAATTATCTGATAGCAAAGGCCAAGGTTTTTGCAAGAGGTGAGAATTGGAATGCATTCAACGAGCTTCTGGTAACCATGATTTATGGTTTGGTTCTCTTTCCGGTTTCCCAGAAGTTGGTGTATATGTCTGCATTATATGTCTTCATGAATGGTAGCCCGATACCAACTCGACTTGTCGACACTTATTACACCATCCATTCCCAACATGGGAAGAAAGGGGAAGTCATGTGTTGCGTGATTGTGCTTTACAAATGGTTGGTGACACACGTGCCTACAAAAGGGCCTTTTGTTCATGTTTCCGAGTCGTTTTTGTGGTCTCAGTGTATCATGGGACATACTTTGTGTGATATTATTTGGCAAAGTGTGATGGACCTGAAAGAGATCATTATAGGATGCAGATAATTCCCTAATGTTCCCCTCATGGGAAAAAGGGGCTGCATTAACTATAATCTTATCTTGACACGCTGTCAACTAGGATTGGTAATGATGGATAGACCCACTGAGCGAGAAGTGATGGACACCGCTTCTTTCGGCAAAGGGAAACTTTATTTTAGCCAAAATGGAAATGTAGCTCATGATACTTACACAAGTTGGATTCACGACCGCGTGAAAGATATACGGTTACCTTACGAAAAGGGGAAGTTGTTATATCCTCAATATGAGTTTGACCCATTGATTGACGGTCAGGTGGCCGATTCTTTATCTCGTATTGAATCATCTTCTCCGCAGCCCATGCCAAGAGGATTAAAATTCGTGCCTATGTTGTGTTTTAAGAATGTCAAGGCCGGAAATATCAAACTCCAAGCTAAGCGGGAAGAGATGGACATGAATCTCTCTTTTTCCTTACAAGAAAAAAAGAATCTTATGGACGAGGTTAAGTTGAAAGAATAGTTGCTAGAAAGATATGGTTTGCTTGAGCAGTCAAAGAGGCTCAAGGTCGAGGGTTCTGGTATAACTAGTCGACAAGTTGAAGAACAGTTGATTAGTCAATAGAAGATAGAGAGACTTATGTTGGCTAAAGACAAGTTAGAAGTTAAACACTGCGAATAGGTTAAGGATTTGAAGAAAAACTCTGAGAAAAGGATGTTTAATTGACTCAAGTGGTGAAAGAGTTCATAATGATCAAAGCCCAGGCGGAAAGCCAAGGCAGGATTCCAGCAGAGCAAATTGAGATGAGAGATGTGGGTCCCAAAGACTGGGAGGTCAAGTACCATTGTTTGCTGGTTTTGATGAAGAAGAAAGGCTTTGAGACTGAAGGTCCCTTTTCGAAGGATGATTATTAAGGAGTTTGCCAATTAGGCTTTTTGGAGGAGTCTTTCAGCATTTTCTTTTTAGTTTTACTCATTGATAAGGTCACCGCCAGTCTTGTTGGATGGGATCTTTATGATGATCGATTTTGTTTGTATAAAGAATATTTTGTATGGATGCTTGTTTGATTTTATTATATGAGCAGTTTGTATTCAACTATTGTTTCTAGTTGCTTTGTCTTGTTGTTTATCTTATTGCTTATTGATGCTTGACGAGGGATTGCAATATATCCTAGGAAATGATAATAGATTTCATGCATAACCATTCATCCATGCATATAATATCATGACAGGTGGTTCCGACCGGTTTTCTTATCTTTGATCTGTGTTTCTTTTCATAGATTTCTACCACAAATTATCATTGTTATAATACTCAGAGCACTTCCAAAAGAAAAATGAAACAAATTAAAGTAGATGTTGTGGCTATGGGTACTAGGATGGATACTCGGGTTGGCCGATTGATGAAAATAATTCAGAATATAGCTCGTCAGTAAGAGGAGATGAGAGCCATGATTATGAGGCCTACTGAAATTGTGATCAACAGTGGTGAAACCTTAAATGCGAATCTGCAAGGGGTCGTCATCAACAATCTTAATGGTACTCTGGGTGCTCAGAATATGGTTGAGAATCTGGGAGGGGATCGGAATATGAATCTGGATTCGAATGTCGGCCTGAATTTTCAGAACAGTCAGCCGACAAATCTCGGCATTCCTGCAAGTAACCAAGGTATCCTTGTGATTCAAGTGGTGGGGAATCCTCCTCCACCTACTCCTGATTACCAAGGGGTTTCTTTAGTTCAGCCGCAAATTCGTTAAGCCTGAGGTTGATAATGAGGAAGTGGACGTGATAACCATTCTGGTTAAGCCGAACACTATTTGTGTGCTTGTAACGATTCCAGTTCCTACTAAGAAATCTCCACTACTTATCAATGTGTCTGGTCCTATGTTATATGTTAGTGACAAGGCAGTTCATTGGAGTTACAGCGGTGAACTTTATTATCTGGGGAAGTAGGTTGTTACTCAAAAGTTTGAGGAAAACAAGTCTGAAGAAGAGAACCCCGCAATGCATGATATTGTCAGTGAAAGCCGAATCACCCGTAGTGGTCGAATGTTTTCACCGCCTGAAAATCCTGAAAGTAGCATAGAGGCTGCTACTAAGGCTATGGGCAAGATGATTGTGGTCAATGGTGACTAGCCGGGGAAAAATCCTCATGTTCTTACTTTGGATGCTGAAATGGCTAAAGATGTAGCCGAGTTGATGAGGTACATCAAGAAAAGTGACTACAAGATCATTGACCAGTTGAGTCAGACACCCTCAAAGATATCAATTCTTGCTTTGCTTAGTGATTCGGAATCCCATAGAAATGCATTAATGAAGCTGTTGGAGACTTCTTTCATTCCTTAAGAGATTTCGGTGAATCAATTTGAAGGGATTGTAAATAGTATTTCTGCAAGTAATGGACTTGTTTTACAGACTTTGATCTACCCCCTGAGGGGAGGAATCACAATAAAGCGTTGCACATCTCCATGGAGATTGAAAAGACTACTTTGTCCCGTGTGCTGGTCGACATGGGCTCCTCTCTCAATGTGTTTCCCAGGTCCACTTTCATGAAGCTTGATTACGGTGGACTTGTGTTAAGGCCAAGTGATTTGTTTGTCAAAGCTTTTGATGGATCGAAATGGACCGTGTTTGGAGAGATTGATTTTCCTATTAAAATAGGTCCCCATATTTTAGATGCAACGTTCTTCATTATGGACATTAATCCTTCCTATTGATGCTGTTAGGCCGCCCATGGATCCATGGGGTTGGTGCTGTCACCTCCACTCTACACCAAAAGTTAAAGTTCCTGTTGAATGGGAAGGTAGTCACCGTTTGCAGCGAAGAGGATTATATTGTTAGTTATCTAAGTTCCTTTCGCTATGCTGAGGTGGAGGGAGAAATCCATGAGACTCCGCGTCAAGCTTTTGAGATCGTGCAGGTGGTCAAGACTCCATGTCAAGAGGTTAAGAAGCCGGAGGTCTCCATGTCATCTTATCGTCAGACATAAATGATTGTTAATCTGGTCATCCAGAAGGTTGGGGGAGAGTGTTGAATTTTCCTACTCAGACAGATAAGAAAGGTTTAAGCTTCGTGGTTGGTAGAAGCATGTCAATTGTTACTCCTCTCTAGGTTCAAGGTATCCCTCCGCCAATTCAGTTTTTCAGCGGTGGGGTTATTCATGAAGAGGCTCATGCAGTGAGTGAGGATGGTGATATTGATTGCGAGATGGATAATTGGGTTCGTCCTATCGTGCCAGATTAAAAGTTTGTGTTGTACCCCAAAATTTGCCCTCCCATATTCCTCAAGATTTGTCAAGATCAAGCTTCAAATGGATCAAAGGGTTGCACAGTCAAACATCCTCCTAAGCCAGTCCAAACTAGGGTTTTGGTTCCTTCAAAGAAGTTGAGGTTTTCAAGGGCTCAATCAAGTCCCATAGGCCTATATACATTGTCAAGCACCTACATGCCAAATTTCAAGGCTCACAGCATCAAATTGCACAGTCAAAAGCCCTAGTTGCTCCACAACCAACTGTAGGGGTAAAATGGTCATTTGGCAATCAAAAGTAAAAAATTTTGGTCAACATCTTATTTTTAAGCCACAATCATCATTTGATCAAGTCTTGATCATGATTCCACAAGCATGGCTTAAAAATCATCAAGGATGCAAAAGTTTCTATTTTTGGACAGCTAAAAAGTCAACTGTAAATTGACCAGGGCATAACTTTTTCATGGTTCATCATAAAAATACCATCCAATTCTCCTTTTGAAGGGGATGAAATTTCCTACAACTCATCTTCACATTCCAAGTCCAAGAAATGCTCTCACAAAAAGTTATCAATTTCTACATTATAGGTCAATTTCAAAAGTCAACAAAAAGGCACTTTAAGTCAAAGACCATAACTTGAGATTGGTAACTCAAAATGACATGGGACCAAAGGCATTGGTTAGAGGACTTCAAGACCTTTCCAAATTGTCCATGAACATGTTCATAGGATCAAAATTGAGCAAGATATGCATTGTAGAAGTTGGGAAATATTTGGGAATTTGCAAAAGTCAACTTTGCCTAAAACACCTCATCTTTGCTAATGGGCCCTAAATTCCTTCTTGAATCTTTACCCAAGGCCTATGCACGACCCATTGAGATTAATTTGAATTATTTTCTTATTTTTATTAGTTATTTGGATTTTTAATTGATTAATAATTCATTTAATTAATTTAATTGTAGGAAAATGCCAAAGATATGTTTTTCAAATCTTTTGTGAAGCAAATAAGATCAGGGCAAGCTGGAAATTTCGTGCATCCATCAAAGAGGCAAAATCATCCAATTTTGGCAAGTTTTATCAATCAAAAAAGTTGAAAAAGATTTGATTTAAATCAAATATTGAAAACATGAATACAATGGATTCTTGGCCAAGATTGTAACCTAAAATCATTCCAATACAAATACTGAAGCAAACCCTAAAGCCTTGAACGTGCAAATTGCTGCAGAAAACCATATGCCATATTAAAAAAAACCAAGAAAACTCAAAACTATTTCCAGTGTTCAAGGGCAAACTAAAGACTTTTGTGGATCCAGATACATTGCTGGGAGTCTTCAGAACGCGTTGCAATCAAAACCAAGCCATAAAGCTCAAGAAACACGCCATAACAGTTTCACGGTTTGAGTAACTTTTCCATAATCGTAACTCATGATTTATACATAATTAACATATTCTAACCATTGATTTGCATTGCTTGAACCTTCACAAAGCTTTTGGTATTGGTTAATTACATTATCATGTACAGAATCGTGAAACACCATTGAAGATTTTTAGGGTTCTTAAGGTCTTGAATTAGGGCTTTACAGTGCAGGCAAAATTGGAACCTCCCATGCCCATGGTTGAAACCGTCTGATCAAGACGAACATGTTGGACACCTCGCGCCATATTTATGTAGCTTAGATTTCTATTCGCTATTATTGGCAGTTTCACTTTGTGGGGGTTAAAAACCCCCGCTATCTTGTTTTTATTTTACAGGCCAAGCGAAGAAGATAATACGTGGAAGGGCGTGACTGGATAATTCAAACGTAGCGCGCGTTTTTTGTTAATTTCCAGCATGGACGTTGTTTCTATATTTTATGTTTATTGCATATTATATTAACAAAGACAATGCAGTGGCTTGGTGGTTGATGACGTGCTTGGTCACTACTGGGACCTGGGTTCGATTCCCAGGTCCCCAAACGCTTGTTAATTATTTTTCATAACATCTTCACATGCAGCGCTTGTCCAGAATTCCACCATAAACCTCACAAATCAAGGCGCCAAGTGTCTCAAAAAACAGATCCAAAGGCCAAAAGGTGAGGAGCACCATGCTCCCAGTCAACAAGCGTTCTTGAGGATCCAGAAAGTCAACAGGCTTGGCTTATTGGGCCTAAAATTTCCAGGCTTCACACCTCCATTCTTGGGTCAACATCCCCACTAGTTTTGTTACTTTTTTATTTTATTTTCTTTTACAATTTCTTTTTAATTGTTATAATTATTATTATTAATTCATAAACAAATTATTTTTCATATTAAAATCAGAAACTTAAAATATTATTTATTTTTATTAATTATTAATTTCACTTCAATTCATTATTTTTGTAAATAAGCTCTAATTAATTAACTTAGTTTAAATTAGGTCAATTTTAATCCTTTTTCTCAATAAATAAAAATTATGTAGAATTAGGATTTGACAATTTTCAATCATGTTTTCTTATTATCATTATTCTTATTTATTAATTATTATTTTTGTAAATAAAATACTAATAAATTGATTTAGTTTAATTAGGTAACTTTAATCTCTTTTTTACAATAAATAAAATTAGCTTAGAATTAGGGTTTTGTTTACTAACTTTTTAATTCCTTTTATTATTTTCATTAAAAAACATAAAAACACAAAAACATTCTTTTTTCTTTTTAATTAATTAATTAGTAAATTAGGTTAATATTTAATTAAATGCAAAGGACAAATTCTTTATTTCTCAAAAGGGTCAAAACCCTAAGGACGTCCCGATTCTATTTCTTTTCGTGCATTATCATTATTTTGATTATTATGTAACTGCTTCCAAGAATGTAATAGTTAGTTAGGTTTTACTGCTTTCTTTAATTTTTCGCACTTATTTTCCAAACGGGTTATGTTTTTGGCGATGTATAGACCCACGCCTTGTAATAGCGTAGATTCATATTCCCGCACTTTATTTTCCGCACTCTTAACTGTTAATTATGCCTGCAAGACTGTATGCCAAATAAAATTAATCCGTAGCTCACAAATGCATGATCAAAGATAAACATAAACTGAAAAACAACACACATGCACATGCCACTCCTAGGGTACGCCTCACTGGTTGCCTCGAACGTGGTCGTCAAGTATAGGGTGTTTTAGAGGTCGCCCTCTTGTCTAAGATCCAGTTGCCTCGAAACGGTTGCCTAGGATAAAAGGATCTAGGACACTAGGGTTACTTCTAAGGTGTCCTACTATTGCTTCGGTGACCACAATGTCCCTCATACTCGAATTGACCCGAATACCTCCAACGACGGTGCTACCTACCTCTCAATGGTGGGATAACACTATCTTAAGGACTCTTACACAGCCTAATTCCTTAGAGTAGGTAGATCTCATGGGTACTTGCTCTTTTCAAAACAAACAAAAACAACTTTTCACACTGACACTTTCAAAAGTTTTCAAACAAATTTTTCATACACTCTTGAGGACAGATACAAGAGTTACTTAGAAATTTTTTAAACGAAACTTTTTCAAAACCCACACACATTTGAAAAGCAAACAATTTTTGAAAACATAAGAGCAAGTACCTAAGAGCCTGTGGATAACCACGAATAGAAAGGGTGCTAACACCTTCCCTTTCTATAAATCTACCTCCCGAACCGAGAAAAATCTCGAAAAGGAATTTTGCTGTGCTTTTGTCCTTTCCTTGTTGGAGAAAATAAAATATGGTGGCGACTCTTGCTTACCGCGACATTTCGCGAACCAGCATTAAAAAACAGTCAGTTCTATTTCCACCGATCACAGAACTGGCGACTCTGCTGGGGATAATGTAAAGTGAGGTGTACCTTAGGATTAGATCATACTTATGTTTTCAATTAAATGTTTTGATTGCTTTATATTTGTGGGCATTACATCGGAGTTTCATAGATCCTAACCCGGATCTGGGGATACCCTTTTAGGTAGCATAAGCTGTGAGGGACCTGTCCGGCGTAGACCGACACGGGTGAAGCAGTGGCTACGTTGGTGTGACACCTTGGTCTGTACCGATATCCCTTGTGTTGCAACGAGGAGAATATGGGTCTTCTGAGGAGTCATTAAGCACCAACCGACCTTAGAACCCTAATTTGACCCAACTTGGCCATAGAACAGTAGCAGTATGCTACACCCATTGAGGCTAAACTCTCACGATGGTTCTGGCCGCAAGAAAAGATTGCGATGCTGGAGTTATGACCGATTAAGGGTAGTCAGTGATATTGGGATCCTCTAGAACCCGTTTACTTTTGATAGGACAGGTCTTAACCAACGAAACTGAAAGAGGGTAGTACCTGAACTTCATGATGGCCTAAACTCTAAGGGTTGTCTTGTGTGACTTGTGTGCCTTATCATGTTTGCCTTTGTGAATACTTGTGGTGTGCTTTATCATAACATCATACCATCATACCATTGCATGCATCCTCATAAGGACTAACCCATTTCAAAGACAAGAGGGTTTCATCTTTGCTCTGTTTTGTAGGACATTATGATGCCCATGCGAAGGAACACTATCCGACTCAATTTTGTTCACCCACCTGATCTGCTCAAAGAGTTGGTTGACAAGATCCTAAATACTACTTCCTTCATCCAGAGACATGGTTCTCTTCTCGGTTTAGTCACTTCAAAGTGGGACCAACAACTGATGAGTGTCCTGACCCAGTTTTATGATCCACTATACCATTGCTTCACCTTTCAAGACTTCTAGTTGGTCCCTACCCTGGAAGAGTTCTCTGATTTGCTTGGTATCCCTATCTTAGATCAGACTCCCTTCACTGTTTGGGAAAAGACTCTTAGGCTTGAGGAGGTTGCTGCAGCCCTTCCTTTGACCAACAAGGAGGTAATGGATAACTGGGTGACTAGAAGCGGAGTTAAGGGCTTTTTGGCTAAGTTCCTGATTGGTAAAGCTAACAGTTTCCGGAACGACTTAGACTTCAGGGCGTACGAAGACATTCTGGCTCTCTTAATCTATGGTCTGGTGTTATTTCCCAATCCAGATAACTTTGTCAATGTCAATGCCATAAGGATCTTCATGTCTCAAAATCATGTACCCACTCTCTTGGGTGATATCCTGCAAAAACTCTATGCTCGTACTGCCCGAAGACGGGGAACTTTGTGGTGTTGTACTCCTTTGTTAGTGAGGTGGTTTATTTCGCACCTCCCTAAGTTCGTGCTGAAGAACAAAGAAGGAAGAGGCTGGGCTCATAGGTTAATGTATCTCACTGATAATGACATCATTTGGACTCTCAGAGGTTTAGATGAAGTGGTTGTTATTGATCGTTGCGGAGAATATCCTAATGTTCCATTGATCGGTACCCAAGGAGGAATCTCTTATAATCCATGTTTAGCTCTCCGTCAATTTGGAAGAGCCAGAAGAGCAGGACCTCATGAGATGTTGGTGCCTCACATCAGTTTTGAGTTTCAGGTAGACAGTAACGAGCTGCGTCGTAGATTCATCCGGGCTTGGGACAGAATTCACAAAGTTGACCCACATGAGTTGGGACCGAAGACTTCTCTACCTATGGAATCCTACTACATATGGGTCCGCACCCGTGCTCAGAAGCTAGGTATGCCATACGAAGCTGTCAGACCTATTGTTCTGGAATTTCCTGACAAAGATGGGGTTCCTCCAACTGTTCTCCCTCCTCAGATACCTACTGATGTTGATACACTAAAGAGGTCTTGGGTGCAACTACAGGAAGAACGGGATTCTTATCCGGAAAGGTTCAACGAACAAGAACAGAAAATCCAGAAGTTAACAAAGCAGTTGGAGAACGAGCGGATCCTGAATGACTACATCCGTACTGAGAAGAGGAGGCCATGGGAGCACTGATGGGCCTTGGATATTTCTTTTACAGCTTTCATTTCCTTTTCAGTATTTTCATTTATGTAACGCCTAAGGGAAATTTCTTGAACAATTCAAAGTTAAATCTAATGAAGTGTGTTTCCTTTTTGTTTACAAAGTTGAACCCCGATTGTCTTTGAAAACATAAATCATGCGCATTCCATTCATCATGTGCATAGCAGGTACCCTTTTTTCTACAGGTTGCTTAATCTTCTTCGCTGTTTATTTCAGAAGTCATCATGAATCCTGAATCAGCCAATGAACAAGCAATCAAGGCCCTCCAGGCCCAGAACGCCCAGTTTCAAGAGCTGGTCATGAGCTTAGCCCAGGGACAACAGGAATTGAAGACTCTGTTGTTGAAAAAGAAGAAGAAGAGAACAGTACTGTTTAACTCTAGACGGAGGTTTGGGAATACACTGCATAATGAGGTTGATCAAGCTACTTCCTCTGTAGGGAAAGACAGTCCCCAAGGGGGAAGGGTTCCTAGTCCTGTGTTCTCCGACAACGAGACGGATTTCAATGATGAGCAGTACCCTCCTGCTGAAGACAGGTATAAGCAATTAGATGACCGTCTGAGTGCCATGGAGATCCAGCATGTGCCTGGGTTGGATTTTGGAGATCTGGGTTTATCTTCTGGGGTGGTGATCCCACACAAGTTCAAGGCACCTTCTTTTGCGAAATATGACGGAGCTTCCTGCCCTAAGTTGCACCTCTGTTCTTATGTGAGGAAGATCCAGCCATATACTGCAGACAAGAACCTATGGATCCATTTCTTCCAGGATAGCCTTTCAGGGGCTCAACTCGAGTGGTTCTATCAGCTGGATGGAACTAGTATTCGAAACTGGGAGGACTTGGCTACTGCATTTTATAAGCAGTATCAGTACAATGCCGACCTCGCTCCTACATGTACCCAACTCCAGGGTATGTCGCTAGGGACGGGAGAAGGTTTTAAGGAGTACGCACAGAAGTGGAGAGACCTGGCTGGCAGGGTGCAGCCACCGTTGACTGACCGTGAACTCGTGGACATGTTCTTAGGGACCCTGTCTGGTCCATTCTTTAACCACCTGATTGGTAATTCTTCTGCATGGTTTACAGACCTCATTCTGACTGGTGAAAGGATCGAAGCTGGTATCAAGTCTGGGAAGATACAAAAGGGTGCCTCCTCGAGATCTGAAAAGAAGCCCTTTAAGAAGGAAGCCAGTGTTGTTTATGGTTAGAAGAAACAGAATAAACCGGAACACCGCCAAGCTATCAACGCGGTGGTAATTTCAAAGCCTGCTGCCGCTCCTTGGCAATATAACCAACCAAGGGGTGAGAGACCCAGAAGGGAGTACACTCGGCTCAGTATGACCTTG
Organism: Vicia faba; assembly: GCA_948472305.1. Lineage (NCBI taxonomy): Eukaryota > Viridiplantae > Streptophyta > Magnoliopsida > Fabales > Fabaceae > Vicia > Vicia faba. The sequence continues at coordinate 92,402,646 of OX451738.1, forward strand.
TCTCAGATACTGCCGCAACTGCTGTCAACCAATCTGGTAACCATCAAATAAGCTCCGAAGGTAGTGGATACAACCTCTCCAAAATACAACCCCAACGCCCGCTGTGCTTATCACTCTGATAGCCCGGGGCATTCTACAGATGATTGTTGGGCTCTAAGGAATAAGGTTCAGGACCTTATTGATGCTAAGGAAATACAGTTTGAGGCGCCCGAAAGGCCCAATGTTGTGACTGCTCCCATGCCCCAGCATGGAGCTAATGCTGTGGAAGAAGACCTGTATGTGGCCTCTGTGGAAGATATTGTTACTCCGTTGTTGACCGTCAAGAGGAACCTGTTGCTAGCCAGTTTATTTCCGGGATGTAGTAAAGGTTGCCTTCTATGTTCTGTTTCACCTGCTGGTTGTTCTTCGCTGAAGTCAGGTATCTAAAGCCTGATGGATAATAAAGAGATCTTGTTTGAGAAGGTTGTTGTTCCCGCTACCCCTGCTGAAGAAGTTTCTATTGTCACTATTTTCAACAAATCTCCTAAGGCTCCATCAAAAAAGCCTGTCAAAATCATGTCTGCTCAGAAGATTGCTCCTATCATCATCACTGTTCCGGGGCCCCTCCCCTATGCATCTGACAAAGCTGTCCCTTGGCCTTATGGGGAAGATGTTTATGTGCTTGGAGTAAAATAAGAGTTTGATACTAGTACCGGTGTCAGTAACATCACCGGGCCTGCTAAAGTCACTCGTAGTGGTAGACTGTTCTCACCAGATATTGCGCCACCAGTTATTCAGAGACCTCTTATCATCACACCTGCCAGTGTGCCTGCTTCCCTGCCTGACCAGGTTCCTATTTCTATCCCTGCTGCCGAGTCATCTGACGCTCGGGGAAAAGGGGTTTCTACTGATGTGCCTGCCCAGATGGAGGCACCGAAGACTGTCAATGTTGAAGCTTCCCAGCAAGAGATGGAAGAGATCCTTAAGATTATCAAGAAAAGTGATTTTAATGTAGTTGAGCAGCTGGGGCACACCCCATCAAAGATTTATATGCTATCACTGTTGTTGTGTTCATAGGCCCATGCCAAGGCCCTGATTTCCTTCCTGAAGACGGCCCATGTGCCACAAGAAACGTCTGCTGATCAATTTACCGACTGTGTGGCCAACTTGACTGCTGATAATGGGTTGGGTTTCTCTGACGCCGATCTGACTGCCAAGGGGAAGAACCACAACGATGCCCTGCATGTCTCCATTGAATGCAGGGGCACTACTCTTGCTCATGTGTTGGTAGACACTGGTTCTTCGTTGAATGTATTACCCAAGAAGGCCCTAGACAGGTTGGATTGTGAGGGTTTAGAACTCAAGCCTAGTAACATTGTTGTCCGGGCCTTTGACGGGTCCAAGAGGATGGTACATGGTGAAGTTGACATTCCAATCAGGGTTAGTTCTCAAGTCTTTGATTCAACATTCTATGTGATGGATATTCGTCCATCCTATTCTTGTTTGCTGGGCCGCCCATGGATCCACAAGGCTGGAGCTGTGACCTCCACATTACATCAGAAGCTGAAATACCCGGTCATAGGGAAGATTGTTATAGTGCAGGGGGAGGAAGAATACATGGTCAGCCACCTCAACTCGTTCCGGTACATAGAGATGGATAGGGAGTTCATTGAGACCCCCTTTCAACATTTTGAAGAGGTGCCTCAAACATTGGCATCAGCAGAGACTGTGACTGAAGAAGATTCTCCTTTGAAGATGGCTTCCTTGAGGGATGCCCGGCTGTGGTTGAGAAGGGTGAGTGCGCAAACTGGGGCCGACTTCCTGATTTCACTCTGAAGACTGACAAATTTGGCTTGGGTTTCACTGCAGAGGCTCAGAGGGGTGTGCGTAAGGCAAGGATTGGAAGACCTCCTATGTTCATCACCAACCCGGGAGTGAATGCTATTGAAGACGACGGGGAGGAATCCGAATTTGACAGCTGGATCTACCCAACGACCAACGGTGGACTGAACAACTGGACTGCCAAAGACTACATACCTATTACTTTTGTCACTCAGTAATGAACTCCTTTGTTTTGAATTTGTAACGAACAATAATTTGAAACTTTATGGCTCGGTGTCTTACCCGGGGCACCGTGGCTTCATTTGTGAGGGCTTATTATTTGTCATTTTCATATATCATGAATAAAAGCATTGGACGTTTTTCGCATTTCAAATCTTGCGCTCCCTTTCTTTCTTATATTGCAAAACAACTATATTTACACACACTCACTTATACAGGTTCCAATCCACTCTGGATCTCACTGGTAACGACTTTGCTACTGCCAGTTATGACTTCGAAAATCCGATCAACTTAGCCGAAGACGAAGGTGAAGATGATTGTGAAGTGCCTGGTGAGCTTGCAAGACTGTTACTCTAGGAAGAGAGGGCCATTCAGCCACATGAAGAGCCAGTGGAAACGGTAAATCTGGGTACTGAGACAGACAAAAAGGAAGTCAAGATTAGTGCCAATCTAGAGCTCCGTGTGAAACAACGGTTGATTCAGATGCTGCATGATTATGTGGAAATCTTTGCCTGGTCTTACGAAGACATGCCTGGGTTGGACACCGACATTGTGGTTCATCACCTGCCTACCAAGGAAGACTGCCCTCCGGTTAAACAGAAGGTCCGCCGTATGCGTCCAAAGATGTCCGAGAAAATCAAAGCTGAGGTTATGAAACAATTCGACGCCGGTTTTCTAGCAGTGACTTCTTACCCTCAGTGGGTTGCCAACGTGGTTCCAGTGCCGAAGAAAGATGGTAAGGTCCGAATGTGTGTTGATTACAGGGATTTGAACAGGGCCAGCCCCAAGGATGACTTCCCTCTGCCTCACATCGATGTTCTGGTTGACAATACTGCTCAGCATAAGGTATTCTCCTTCATGGACGGGTTCTCCGATTACAATCAGATCAAGATGGCTCCTGAAGACATGGAGAAGACCACTTTTGTTACTCAGTGGGGCTCCTTTTGCTACAAGGTCATGCCTTTTGGATTGAAAAATGCTGGGGCAACCTACCAACGTGCCATGGTTGCTTTATTTCATGACATGATCCACCATGAGATTGAAGTATATGTCGATGATATGATTACAAGGTCCCAAACTGAGGAGGAACACCTTGATCATCTGCAGAAGCTGTTTGACCGTCTGAAGTTGTACAAGCTGAGGTTGAACCCAAACAAGTGCACCTTCGGGGTAAGATCTGGAAAATTGCTAGGCTTCGTCGTGAGCGACAAAGGTATTCAAGTGGACCCTGCCAAAGTGAAAGCCATACAAGAGATGCCAGCTCCCAAGACAGAGAAAGAAGTCAGAGGCTTTCTAGGACGGCTGAACTACATTGCCCGATTCATCTCACATCTAACTGCTACCTGTGAACCAATCTTCAAGCTGCTGAAGAAAGATCAAGTAGTACGTTGGAATGACGAATTTCAGGCCGCTTTCGACATAATCAAAGAGTATCTCCAAGAACCACCCATTCTTATGCCACCGGTTGAAGGGAGACCTCTAATATTGTACTTGACAGTACTTGACAACTCAATGGGGTGTGTGCTGGGGCAGCATGACGAGTCTGGCCAAAAGAGCACGCTATTTATTACCTTAGCAAAAAGTTTACCGACTGTGAGACCCGATACTCACTGCTCGAGAAAACTTGTTGCGCTTTGGTATGTAATGCTCGCCGGCTGAGATAGTATATGTTGACTCACACTACTCTCTTGATTTCAAAAATGGATCCAATAAAGTATATATTTGAAAAGCCTGCCTTGTCCGGAAGAATAGCAAGATGGCAGATGATCTTGACTGAATATGACATCCAGTACACGACTCAAAAAGCAATCAAGGGAAGTGTATTGGCAGACCATTTGGAATACCAGGCAGTGGACGACTATCAATCTATGAACTTTGAATTTTCAGACGAGAATATCATGGTAGTGACTGATTGTGAAGTACCTGGACCGGATGAAGGACCTGAGGAAGGATCCCGATGGTCTATGCACTTTGACGGAGTCTCGAACGCTTTAGGTAACAGTATTGGCACCGTGATCATATCCCCAAAAGGCACTCATACTCCACTCACCGCCCGACTATGTTTCAACTGCACCAACAACATGGCGGAGTATGAGGCATGCATCATGGGTCTTCAAACTGCAATTGACTTAAGGATTAAGTTTCTGAGTGTCTTCGGAGATTCCGCTCTCGTGATCAATCAGATCAAAGGCGAGTGGGATACGAAACACCCAAATCTTATTCCTTACAAAGAGTGTGTGTTGACATTGATCCCCCATTTCACGGAGATAACTTTTGAACACTTCCCAAGAGAGGAGAATTAGTTGGCGGACGCGCTAGCTACGATGTCTTCTATGTTCAAAGTCAAATTGGATAACAAGGCTCCCCAGATCATTATCTGGAAGTTGGACGAACCTGCACGTTGCTGTGATCTTGAGGCCGAGGAGGTAACTGAAAAACCTTGGTATCATGAAGTGAAGAGGTATTTGGAAGCTCAAGAATACCCCGAAGGCGCGTCTGTTAATGACAAGAAGTTCCTGAGAAGATTCGCTGCAAAGTTCTTCCTCAGCAACAGCATTCTGTACAAGCGAAACCATGATTCAACCTTACTGCGTTGTGTGGATAAGACTGAAGCAGAAAGGATCATGGCAGAGCTGCATGAAGGTACCTTCGGAACACATTCCAGTGGACACACCATGGCAAAGAAAATCCTTCGGGCAGGATATTTCTGGTCCACAATGGAAGCCGACTGTTACCAACATTCTCGGACGTGTCATAAATGCTAGATCTATGCAGATAAGGTGCACATTCCTCCAGTACCTCTGAATGTCTTGACAACACCCTGGCCTTTTGCAATGTGGGGCATTGATATGATCGGCGAGATCAGACCTACGGTATCCAACGGGCATCGCTTTATCCTGGTAGCGATTGATTACTTCACGAAGTGGGTTGAAGCAGCTTCCTACGCTACGGTAACCAAGAACGTCGTGGCACGGTTCATTCGGCATAACCTGATCTGTCGATACTGTGTACCAGAGAGGATCATTACGGACAATGGTACCAATATTAACAATAAGATGATCACTGAGCTCTGCGAGCAATTCAAGATACAGCACCACAACTCTTCTCCCTACCGGCCGAAGATGAATGGGGCTGTAGAGGCAGCTAATAAGATATCAAGAAGATTGTGCAGAAGATGACAGTGACCTACAAAGATTGGCACGAGATGTTACCGTTCGCTCTTCATGGGTATCGTACCTCAGCACGGACGTCAACAGGGGCAACACCTTTTTCCTTGGTCTATGGCATAGAGGCAGTCTTGCCTATCGAAGTCCAGATACCCTCTCTCCGGATAATGAAGGATGCAGGTTTGAGCAAAGATGACTGGATCCAGACTCGGCTTGATCAATTAAACCTAATTGACGAGAAGAGACTCACCGCTATTTGTCATGGTCAAACGTACCAAAAACGGATGATCAGGGCATTTAACAAGAAAGTCAGACGACAAGAGTATCAAGTCGGAGACCTGGTAATCAAGCGCATCATCCTTCCTCAAAGTGATCCCAGGGGCAAATGGACCCCTACGTACGAAGGGCCATTTATGGTTAAACAGATCTTCTCCGGAGGAGCTATGATTCTAACCACCATGGATGGTGACGACCTTCCTCACCCCGCCAACACAGACATAGTAAAAAGATACTACGCATGAATTAAAGACCCGCTAGGTTGACACACCTAGGAAAAAATAAGGGCTTCCCGGCGAACCAAAAGGGTTCGGGCAAAAATAAGGGATGAAATGAAAAAAATCTGTACACCCGGCAAGTCGAAAACCTGAAAAGGCGGCTTGGGCAAAAATGGGTATCCCGGTGGACTGAAAACCCAAAAGGGCGGTCCAGGCAAAAATTAGGGATAAAGCGTAATACTATGTCTCATTGGATCACCTTGCATCCAGAATTCGGTATCAACTATAAGGCTCAGACGGCATTAAGCAATCAGCTTCATCTTCAACTGAGCAGCAAAGTGATAAGACGCTTGAAGACATAAAGGCGATAGCAGAGTTGAAACCCAGTGGGATTATTTTTCACATAGCTGTTTTGGTTTTCGTTTTCAAATTGTATAAACTTTATGTTGTTCGGCGACGTTCTCTTACTAGGACGTCAGCCTCTTGTACACAAACGCCTATTTTCAGGAAAATTCAAAATCAATACAAATTCACTTTTCCATACAAGTTGCCAATTGTTTTTCCTTTTTCTGTTTTGTCTTGCAAAGAACGTCCAATGTTCATTTTTGATATATGCATTCGACATTAATTGCTAATCATAAATACTTGCATGCGAAACAAATGATTAATTACAGGTGACATTAGAAACAGGGGCAATAATGAGTTGTCTAAGCGGTCTAGTTGCTCTGTCCACCAAGGTACCAAGGTAAGTTTGGCTGAAGAATGTAACCAAGATACCTCCACTTCCCGCAGAGTAAGACAAGAGCTCAGCAATACTCTCCCCCCGAGAAGAGTTGGTCTCCCATCAACCCTAACAAGGCACAATATCTCCAGCAAGTCAGCAACACTCTCCCCGAGCAGAGTTAGCCTACAATCAGCCTTAAGGAAAATGGGTATCCCCAAAAAATCTCAATATTCCTCCAGCGGAGTATACAGATGTTCCTAAGCAAGCGTCCCCGGCAATCTTAATATAAGATTGTTCCCCGGCGGAATACCAGACACCCCAGTGGAGCCACTTCCCCAGTGCAGTCCAAAGTCTCCCCATGAGAGTTGAATCAATCTCCCCAGCAGATTTCTGGAAGCTTATCCCTAGTAGATTCTGGAGGCTTATCACCTACAGAGTACATACGTCTCTCCTTGACTATATTCAAAGGTTGTTCCCCACCAGAGTTTATAACTGGGTTATCCTCAGCTAATTGCCACGGAAAGATCGTCCTCGGCGAAGGTCTTCCTATCCCCCAGCGGAGTTCATCAAATCTTCCAACATAACTTATCAACGGTATCCCCAGCGGAGTTATCATCAAACCTCAGCGAAGTATCTCTTCCCACAGAGTAATTCCCCGCAGAATAATCTCTCCAACAAGTTTATTCCCCAACGGAGTCATCTTCTCCTACAGGTTTATTCTTGCAAACATCTCCGTTCATCGTCCCCAGCGGAAACGAAGAATTCTCTCTTCAACATCAGCCCAGGATTCAACAAACTTCCCGGCATCCATCAAGGACTTATTTTCCCAGACAAAAATACATTCATAAACATCACATTATCATACACAATGACGCATGCATATACGCATCATAACACACAATCTCATTTATTCTTGAGAACATCATGACATCATGCATATCATACATCATGACATTGCATACAACTAATGTTTTGTCTTTTCAGGAAAAAGGTCAAATCAAAAGATGTCACTATCAACTGTCGCAATTCCAGATTCGATTCCTGTATCTAGGCAGGGCATATCTGTGAGTAACTGATTGTAGATTCGATACTTGTATCCAGCCAGGGTATGTCTGCATGAAGAGTGTAGAGATTCGATACCTGTATCCAGCCAGGGAATATCTGTAGACGACCAATTCCAGATTCGATTCCTGTATCTAGACAGGGCATATCTGTGAGTAACTGATTGTAGATTCGATACCTGTATCTAGCCAGGGCATGTCTGCATGAAGAGTTTAGAGATTCGATTCCTGTATCCATCCAGGGCACGTCTGTAAGCAACCTTTTAAAGTTCCGGATTCGATTCCTGTATCTAGCCAGGGCATGTATGCATGAAGAGTTTAGAGATTCGATTCCTGTATCCAGCCAGGGCACGTCTGTAACCAACCTTTTGAAGTTTCGGATTCGATTCCTGTATCTAGCCAGGGCATATCTGTGAGCGATTGATTCGATACCTGTATCTAGCCAGGGCATATCTGCATGAAAAGTTTGAAGATCAACACCTGTAACAGGCCAGGAAACCATCTTTCTTTCTCAAGTACGCAAGTTCTCGCTAAGGAATCTCTTACGCGATCGACACCCCCGATGGCATCTTTAAGCCCATCTCCACAACTATCCATCACATTTCCAAATGGCATCTATAAGCCCATTCCTGACAAGGTTCTGTCACACCCCCAATGGCATCTATAAGCCCATCCTCCTATCCACCATCTCTCCAAATGGCATCTGTAAGCCCATTCCCAATATCAGACTGCTGATACTCTACTATGTGAGTGCAAATTTCTGGGCACTCTAGTGTTCAATCATCTTCCACCTTCGGATCACGAAAGGCGCGCAAGCCAATCTACATCCTCAGGTCTAAGAAGAATGAATAGGGGCAACTGTTGTACCCCAAAATTTGCCCTCCCATATTCCTCAAGATTTGTCAAGATCAAGCTTCAAATGGATCAAAGGGTTGCACAGTCAAACATCCTCCTAAGCCAGTCCAAACTAGGGTTTTGGTTCCTTCAAAGAAGTTGAGGTTTTCAAGGGCTCAATCAAGTCCCATAGGCCTATATACATTGTCAAGCACCTACATGCCAAATTTCAAGGCTCACAGCATCAAATTGCACAGTCAAAAGCCTTAGTTGCTCCACAACCAACTGTAGGGGTAAAATGGTCATTTGGCAGTCAAAAGTCAAAAATTTTGGTCAACATCTTATTTTTAAGCCACAATCATCATTTGATCAAGTCTTTATCATGATTCCACAAGCATGGCTCAAAAATCATCAAGGATGCAAAAGTTTCTATTTTTGGACAGCTAAAAAGTCAACTGTAAATTGACCAGGGCATAACTTTTTCATGGTTCATCATAAAAATCCCATCCAATTCTCATTTTGAAGGGGATGACATTTCCTACAACTCATTTTCACATTCCAAGTCCAAGAAATGCTCTCAAAAAAAGTTATCAATTTCTACATTATAGGTCAATTTCAAAAGTCAACAAAAAGGCACTTTAAGTCAAAGACCATAACTTGAGATTGGTAAATCAAAATGACATGGGACCAAAGGAATTGGTTAGAGGACTTCAAGGCCTTTTCAAAATGTCCAAGAACATGTTCATAGGATCAAAATTGAGCAAGATATGCATTGGAGAAGTTGGGAAATTTTTGGGAATTTGCAAAAGTCAACTTTGCCTAAAACACCTCATCTTTGCTAATGGGCCCCAAATTCCTTCTTGAATCTTTACCCAAGGCCTATGCACGACCCATTGAGATTAATTTGAATTATTTTCTTATTTTTATTAATTATTTGGATTTTTAATTGATTAATAATTCATTTAATTAATTTAATTGTAGGAAAATGCCAAAGATATGTTTTTCAAATCTTTTGTGAAGCAAATAGGATCAGGGCAAGCTGGAAATTTCGTGCATCCATCAAAGAGGCAAAATCATCCAATTTTGGCAAGTTTTATCAATAAAAAAAGTTGAAAAAGATTTGATTGAAATCAAATATTGAAAACATGAATACAATGGATTCTTGGCCAAGATTGTAACCTAAAATCATTCCAATACAAATACTGAAGCAAACCCTAAAGCCTTGAACATGCAAATTGCTGCAGAAAACCATATGCCATATTAAAAAAAACCAAGAAAACTCAAAACTGTTTTCAGTGTTCTAGGGCAAACTAAAGACTTTTGTGGATCCAGATACATTGTTGGGAGTCTTCAGAACGCGTTGCAATCAAAACCAAGCCATAAAGCTCAAGAAACACGCCATAACCGTTTCACGGTTTGAATAACTTTTCCATAATCATAACTCATGATTTATACATAATTAACATATTTTAACCATTGATTTGCATTGTCTGAACCTTCACAAAGCTTTTGGTATTGGTTAATTACATTATCATGTACAGAATCGTGAAACACCATTGAATATTTTTAGGGTTCTTAAGGTCTTGAATTAGGGCTTTACAGCACAGGCAAAATTGGAACCTCCCATGCCCATGGTTGAAACTGTCTGATCAAAACGAACATGTTGGACACCTCGCGCCATATTTATGTAGCTTAGATTTCTATTCGCTATTATTGGCAGTTTCACTTTGTGGGGGTTAAAAACCCCCTCTATCTTGTTTTTATTTTACAGGCCAAGCGAAGAAGATAATACGTGGAAGGGCGTGACTGGATAATTCAAACGTAGTGCGCGTTTTTTGTTAATTTCCATCATGGACGTTGTTTCTATATTTTATGTTTATTGCATATTATATTAACAAAGACAATGCAGTGGCTTGGTGGTTGATGACGTGCTTGGTCACTACTGGGACCTGGGTTCGATTCCCAGGTCCCCCAAACGCTTGTTAATTATTTTTCATAACATCTTCACATGCAGCGCTTGTCCAGAATTCCACCATAAACCTCACAAATCAAGGCGCCAAGTGTCTCAAAAAACAGATCCAAAGGCCAAAAGGTGAGGAGCACCATGCTCCCAGTCAACAAGCGTTCTTGAGGATCCAGAAAGTCAACAGGCTTGGCTTATTGGGCCTAAAATTTCCAGGCTTTACACCTCCATTCTTGGGTCAACACCCCCACTGGTTTTGTTACTTTTTATTTTCTTTTCTTTTACAATTTCTTTTTAATTGTTATAATTATTATTATTAATTCATAAACAAATTATTTTTCATATTAAAATCAGAAACTTAAAATATTATTTATTTTTATTAATTATTAATTTCACTTCAATTCATTATTTTTGTAAATAAGCTCTAATTAATTAACTTAGTTTAAATTAGGTAAATTTTAATCCTTTTTCTCAATAAATAAAAATTATGTAGAATTAGGGTTTGACAATTTTCAATCATGTTTTCTTATTATCATTATTCTTATTTATTAATTATTATTTTTGTAAATAAAATACTAATAAATTGATTTAGTTTAATTAGGTAACTTTAATCTCTTTTTTACAATAAATAAAATTAGCTTAGAATTAGGGTTTTGTTTACTAACTTTTTAATTCCTTTTATTATTTTCATTAAAAAACATAAAAACACAAAAACATTCTTTTTTCTTTTTAATTAATTAATTAGTAAATTAGGTTAATATTTAATTAAATGCAAAGGACAAATTCTTTATTTCTCAAAAGGGTCTAAACCCTAAGGACGTCCCGATTCTATTTATTTTCGTGCATTATCATTATTTTGATTATTATGTAACTGCTTCCAAGAATGTAATAGTTAATTAGGTTTTACTGCTTTCTTTAATTTTTCGCACTTATTTTCCAAACGGGTTATGTTTTTGGCGATGTATAGACCCGTGCCTTGTAATAGTGTACATTCATATTTCCGCACTTTATTTTCCGCACTCTTAACTGTTAATTATGCCTGCAAGACTGTATGCCAAATAAAATTAATCCGTAGCTCACAAATGCATGATCAAAGATAAACATAAACTGAAAAACAACACACATGCACATGCCACTCCTAGGGTACGCCTCACTGGCTTCCTCAAACGTGGTCGTCAAGTATAGGGTGTTTTAGAGGTCGCCCTCTTGTCTAAGATCCAGTTGCCTCGAAACGGTTGCCTCAGATAAAAGGATCTAGGACACTAAGGTTACTTCTAAGGTGTCCTACTATTGCTTCGGTGACCACACTGTCCCTCATACTCGAATTGACCCGAATACCTCCAACGACGGTGCTACCTACCTCTCAATGGTGGGATAGCACTATCTTAAGGACTCTTACGCAGCCTAATTCCTTAGAGCAGGTAGATCTCATGGGTACTTGCTCTTTTCAAAACAAACAAAAACAACTTTTCACACTGATACTTTCAAAAGTTTTCAAACAAATTTTTCATACACTCTTGAGGACAAATACAAGAGTTACTTAGAAATTTTTTAAACGAAACTTTTTCAAAACCCACACACATTTGAAAAGCAAACAATTTTTGAAAACATAAGAGCAAGTACCTAAGAGCCCGTGGATAACCACGGATAGAAAGGGTGCTAACACCTTCCCTTTCTATAAATCTACCTCCCGAACCGAGAAACATCTCGAAAAGGAATTTTGCTGTGCTTTTGTCCTTTCCTTGTTGGAGAAAATAAAAGATGGTGGCGACTCTTGCTTACCGCGACATTTCGCGAACCAGCATTAAAAAACAGTCAGTTCTATTTCCACCGATCACAGTTTGCTAACTGGTTTACTGAAGACGTCATTGAAGTCACCCGTTATGAAAAGTAATTTTCTTTTGTTTTTTATCTTGCAATAATTCCTACGTTCTGCCTAAGACATAGTGAACATGCTGTAAGGCCACAATGTTTTTTACTGAAAATTTATCATCAATAAAGGACGTATTTTTCATTCAAATATTTCGCTCCCTGTCTTTCTTTTAAACTTTTGGAAAAATGTGATTTTTTATTTTCTTTTTTAAACTAAAACTAAAACAAAAATAAAAATAATCATGCAGATTATGTCCCCCTTTAATCTCGGAAACCGTCGATAATGATTCTGCTATGGCTCGTTATGACTTCGAAAATCTAATCTATCAAGCTGAAGAAGAAGCTTAAGAAGATTGTGAACATCTTGAGGAGTTATATAGATTGTTGAGGCAAGAAGAAAAGTTCATTTAGCCGCACCAAGAGACTACTGAGTTGATCAACTTGGGTACCAAAGAGGTCCAAAGATAAGTCAAGATTGAGGCTACTCTAGAAGAAAATGTCAAGCAAAGATTGATTGAAATGCTCTGTGAGTGTGCAGGTATGTTTTCTTGGTCTTATGAAGACATGACTGGGCTGGATACAAATATTGTTGTGCACAAACTGCCTCTTAGAGAAGAATGTCATCCTGTCAAACAAATGTTTATAAGAACTCATCCTGAGATGTCTAAGAAAATCAAATAGGAGGTTCAAAAACAGTTTGATACAGGTTTTCTAAAAGTGACTTCTTACCCGTCGTGGATCACGAATATTGTACCGGTGCCTAAGAAGGATGGTAAAGTCAGAATTTATGTGGACTATAGAGATTTGAATAGAGCAAACCCTAAATATGACTTCTCGTTACCATATATTGATATTCTTGTTGACAACACTGCTCAAGCTAAAGTGTTTTCCTTCATGGATGGTTTTTCTGGCTATAATCAGATCAAGATGGCACCAGAGGACATGGAGAAAACTACTTTCGTTACACCTTAGGGAACATTTTGTTACAAAGTGATGCCCTTTGGTTTGAAAAATGCAAGGGCAACTTATCAATGTGCAATGGTCATTATCTTTCATGACATGATGCATAAGGAGATTGAATTATATGTTGATGATATGATTGCCATGTCCAAGACAGAAGAGGAACATCTTGTCCACTTGTTAAAATTGTTTGAAAGATTAAGGAAGTTCGAACTAAGGTTGAATCCCAATAAGTGAACATTCGGGGTGAGGCCAGGAAAATTACTTGGCTTCATTGTAAGCAAAAAAGGAATTGAGGTTGATCATAGAAAGGTAAAAGCTATACAAGAAATGCCCGTGATGAAAATAAAGAAAGAGGTTTGTGGTTTTCTCGGGAGATTGAACTACAATGCTAGATTCATTTCTCACCTTACAACCACTTAGGAATCAATTTTCAAATTATTGAAAAAGGATCAGACGGACAGTTCAAATAACAATTGCCAAGTGGCATTTGATAGAATTAAAGAATATTTGCTAGAACCTCCAACTCTTTCGCCTCCAGTGGAAGGTAGGCCCCTGATAATGTATTTGACAGTGTTAGAGAATTCAGTGGGGTGTGTATTGGGTAAACATGATGAGTCTAGTTGAAAAGAGCATGCAGTATACTACCTTAGCATAAAGTTTACCGACTGTGAAATAAGATACTCACTGCTTGATAAAACTTGTTGATCTCTAAGATGGATCCAATCAAGTACATCTTTGAAAAGCCGGCTCTCACAGGAAGAGTATCCCATTGGCAGATGATTTTAACAGAATATGACATACAATATACTACCCAAAAAGCTATCACAGGTAGTGTGTTGGTTGATCATCTTGCTCATCATCCCATGGAAGATGACTATCAGCTGGTAAAGTTTGAATTTCTTGATGAAGACATCATGTACATACGGGATTGTAAACATCCCAGGCCAAAAAGAAAGACCGGAACCAGGATCGTGATGGACGATGGTGTTCGATGGTGCCTCTAATGCGTTGGGTAATGGTGTCGGTGCTGTGATTACTTCTCCTGAAGGTTTCCATACTCCTCTCACTGCTAGAATTTTCTTTGATTATACTAACAATATGGCTGATAATGAAGCTTGTATCTTTAGGTTAGAAACTGCTATTGATTTGTGAATCAAGATCTTGGAAGTATATGTGGATTCTGCTCTTATGATTATTCAAATTAATGGAGATTGGGAGACTCATCACCCAAACTTGATTCCAATCGTAAGCCTGTGTTGAAGCTGACCCCGTATTTTAATGAGATTACATTCAGTCATATTCCAAGAGAAGAGAAGAACTTAGAAGACGCCTTGGCTACTCTGTCATCCATGTTTAAAGTCAGATGGGCAAATGAAGCCCCCTCTATCACCATTTTGAGGTTGGATGAGCCAACATTTTGTTATGAAATAGAAGAAGATGTTGTTGATGAGAAACCACGGTTTTATGATATCAAGAGATATCTTGAAATGAAGGAATATCCAGAGGATGCTTCTGTCACTATTAAGAAGACTCTGCGGAAATATGCAGCTAAGTTTTTCCTCGATGGGGATGTTTTGTACAAGAGAAACTATGATTCAGTTTTGCTCATATGCATGGATAGACACGAATCAAATAGGATCATAAAGGAAATTCACGAAGGTTCCTTTGGAATGCATTCCAATGGGCATACTATGGCCAAGAAAGTCTTGAGAGCAGGTTATTATTGGTCAACAATCGAAAATAGTTGCTACAATCATTCCAGGATTTGTTACAAGGGTCAGATCTATACCGATAAGATGCATGTGCCGCCCAACCCTCTGAATGTCTTGACTTCTCCTTGGCCCTTCGCAATGTGGGGTATTGATATGATTAGCTGTATTGAGCCGACTTCTTCAAACGTGCACCGCTTCATTCTGGTCGCCATTGACTACTTCACTAAGTGGGTCGAAGCAGCATCTTATGCTAATGTCACTAAGCAGGTGGTGGCTCGTTTCATCGAGCATAATATCATTTGTTGATATGGGGTTCCTGAGAAGATTATTACTGAAAATGGGTCAAATCTCAATAATAAGATGATGAAAGGGTTGTGCGCAAGCTTTAAGATAAAGCATCACAATTCTTCTCCTTACCGTCTTAAGATGAATGACGCAGTTGAGGCAACTAACAAGAATATTAAGAAGATTGTGCAGAAAATGGTTGTCACCTATAAGGATTGGCATGAAATATTGCCATTTGCTTTACATGTTTATCGTACCACCGTGCGAACTTCGACTGGGGCAACCTATTTCTTGCTTGTTTATGGCATGGAAGCAGTCCTGCCCGTGGAAGTGGAAATTCCTTCTTTGAGGATAGTGACAGATGTGCAGTTGGATGAGGCCGAGTGGGTTCAAAATAGGTTTGATCAGTTGAATCTCATTGACAAGAAGAGATTGAAGGTTATTTTCCACGGGAATTTATACCAGAGGAGGATGAAGAGAGCTTTCCCCAAGAATGTATGTCCGCAGAATTTTCAAGCTAGTGATCTTGTGCTGAAGAGGATCTTGCCTTATAACAAAACCCATCCTAGGGGTAAATGGGATCCTAATTATGAACGACCATATGTTGTAAACAAAGTCTTTTCAGGAGGATCTATGATTCTTACAACTATGGATGGAGAGGATTTGCCTCACCCTGTCAATGCAAACGTAGTGAAAAAGTACTTCGCCTAGAATGACCGCTAAGTTGATTGGCTCAGGAAAATAGGCATCCCAACGAACCTAAGAAAGCGAGCATAGGTTCGGGAAAAAGTTAGGGACAAAAGAAAGAGCAAATGAGTGTGTGATATGGTGGCAGAACCAACTGTTATACTGGTTTGCATTTTTTGTTCGCAAATGTCGCGGTAAGCAAGAGTCGCCACCGACTTTTATTTTATCCAACAAAGGAAAAGGAAAAAGAACAAAAAAACCTTTTTCGAGATATTTCTGAGTACGGGGGATAGATTATAGAAAGGGAAGGTGTTAGCACCCTTTCTATATATGGTTTTCCATGGGCTCTTAGGTAATTGCTCATCTTTTTAAAATTTCTTGTGTGTGCTTGTTTTAAAAAAAAGTTTTACTTCATGATAACCCTTGTATCAGTCCTCAAGGGTGTGACGAAGTTTGTTTTGAAAATTGTTTTGAAAGGTGTTTGTATGAAAATTTTTGTTGAGCAAGTACTTAAGATTCTACCTACTGATAAAAGATTGTTCGTTCTCGTTTCCTTTAGACAATGCTATCCTACTATTAAGGAGTAGGTAGACCCATCATTGGAGTTTGTAAGGGACGTTCGAAAGGGACAAGTACAGTCACCAAAGCAATGGGTAGGAAACCTTAGTAGTAACCCTAGAGTCTTAATATTTTTCTAAGGCAACATTCGAATGGGACATTTGATCTTTTAGACAGGAGGACAACCACTAAAATCTCCTATGCTTAAATGACTATTTTACCGAAGGCAACCGAAGACAACCGAAGTGAGGCAAACCCTAGGAGTGAAATATGTGCATGTGATTTTTTCAGTTAATTTAGTCTTTGTACATTAGGTGAGCTACCGTTTTAACTTTCAAATAATCTTTCCATACAATCCTATTAGCCATGCATCTAGACAGTTAAAGATTGCGGGAATTTAAAGTGCGAGAAAATAAACCTAGCTATTACAAGGCTTCCGGGAGGGGGATTAATTACATAACCAAAACCCGAGGAAAAGCGATAAATGAAAATCCTAATTTAAAGCTATTACAAACTAGGGCAGTTACAAAATTATAAAGAGAAAAGTAATTAGAACGCGTGACGAATTAAATGCGAGGACGATAATTAATAACTCAAAACCCTAATTGAGAGAAAAAGTATTTTTTGTGCCTTTTTATTTGAGAAAACAATTTAATTGCAAATTAATTAAACCCTCATTTCTAATTGTTTTTATTTACAAAAAGAATTAAATTAACTTAATTTCTAATTAAATTAATTAATTAAAGAAAATAAATATTTTATGAAAAAAAAGATTTTTGGTGTTTTTGTGGTTTTTGATTTTATTAATTAAAAAAGGTTAATTTGTAAACATAAATGATTAAACAAATAAAAGAAATAAAAGAAATAAATGAAAGAAATTAAATTGGGCCTGTGTTGAATAAAAAAGGGGGGTGTCATTCTGAATCTGACTTTGGGCCCAAGTTTGGTGGCCCAGGCTGGCGTGAGATCTGGTGTTGTCATGTTTGGAAAGTTCATCATGGGGCTGCAAATCAAGTGCGTTGGATATGTATGATGAACGATCCAATGGCTGGATCCAAGGGTGCAAGGTACACATGTGGGATGATGATGCACTGGATCTGTAAATTGAAAGTAAAACAAAGAAAATTGTTGGGACCTGGGATCGAACCCAAGTCCTCATACTCCCCACCAACGCGTTTCACCACTGGGCCATCATGCTTTGTTGTACAAATAATGAAATTAAAATATAATATAAAAAAACAAGTGGATTAGTGGGAAAAAAACAAAATGCGCGCGCATATTTGAATAGTCAAATGAGGTGATGAAAAATCACCTTCTTCTACCTTCAGTCTGTCGTCTTAGGTAATGCCCTTTTACCTACAGACACCTTTTATTGCTATAACCCTGTAAATTTGCAAAATGCGCAAAACACATGATAAATTACTTCCAACTATATAGATCAATTCACTTTGATCTCGTGAACATCATGGTGTTCCTTTCTTGGCCTAATTTTTCCTGTGTAAAGAAGCCCCAAAATGTGGCTTCAAACCCTAGTTATGGCATTCATCAGTATGGGCATCAAAACGTTAATTAAACCAAACCAACATATTGCAAACATGATAGCAAACACGTATATGCCATTAAAACATGCTCATAATGTATAAATCATGATAGTCGAATTTGAAAAATATGGAAAACCGTAATGTTCATACAAGTTGTTTCTAAGCGTAAAAAGACTTGTAATTGATTGGAATAGCTTCCTGAGACATCCAGCAATCGATTGGCAATGCTAGGATGGCTTGAGATGGCCTATATGACTGAAACCGGTTCACACTTTTCTTTGAAAATTTGGAGTTTTTTTCTTTCTCTTTCACGACTGATAGCCCTTTTCTTTTGCCTTGTACTTGTTCATTATATATGCTAGGACGAATTAGGGTTCTAAAAACAGATGATATCTTTGAAAGTTTTGAAGATTTGATTTGATTTCCATGCCATAAGCAAACTTGCTATATTGAGCCAAATTATCCCATTTTTGTACCAATCATGCTTGATTCAATTTGGCCTTGATATTTCAGCATATTTTGATTGCAATCCTGTCAAAAAATCATATCAAAACAGATCTTTGAAATTATTTACCAATTATTTGATTTAATTCAATTTTTAATTAATAAAAAATCAAAATAAATTGGAAAATGAAGCAAATAACATGTGGATAAGTAATTTGGTCATGGACCATGTTATAAGTGAGATGCAATCATGAAATGCTAGGCCCATTTGGTTAAAAATGCACTTTTGAGCATATTTGACTTTTGGCAATTTTGCAAAAAAGGTCAACTTTGACAAGGCATATCTCCTCCAATTTTAACCCTAGAGAGGTGTTCCTTGAATTTTTGGAAAGATTAGGATATCCCCTAAGCAACCCTTTTGGTTTCATTTCCATTGGGTCTTCCATGCTCATCTAAGGAGCTTTGACCCAAAAGGTGTTTTTGGTGACTTTTCAAAAGGACCTATAATGTAGAAATTCATATCTTTTGATGAGTGCATGTTTTGAACTTGAGGGATGAAGATGAATTGTAGGGAGTGGCATCCTCTTCAAAATGAGCCTTGGATAGAAAATTTATGATAAAATGTGAGGAAGTTATGCTTGGTCAAAGTTTGGTTGACTTTTCCTAAGAAACCCTAATTTAGCAACTTTTGGGTTTTGATAAATTTAGGGCATTCCTTGAATAATCATGACCAACCCTTGATCAAATGATGTATATCACTTCAAAGTGTTTATGTTGACCAAAAATCTTGAAGTTTGACTGTATGTGGGCCACAATTGACTTTTGACCTAATATAGTCGATTCTCAAGCATCAGAGCAGTTGACTGAGCAAACTTCTTGTGCAGTGCTTGAAATTTGACATGGAGGGTCTTGAGAACATATTAGGACCATGGAGATCATATGAGGTCTTTGGAGTTCACCTATTTTGATGAAAATGGAAACCCTAATTTGAGACACACTGCCTTAGGAGAGAGTTTGTCTGGTCAACTCTTGGGCAAACTTGAGCAAATTGAGGATCTCTAGGAGTATGTATTGAGTAAAATGAGAGGGAAAATTTTGGGGTAAAACATCTGCCACTGTTCAATCTTCTTAAACCCGAGGATGTAGATTGGCTCGTCTGCCTTTCGTGATCTGAAGGTGGAAGATGATTGAACACTAGAGTGCCCAGAAATTTGCACTCGCATGAAGTGATACTTGATTTGTGATATCGGAAATGGGCTTATAGATTCCATTTGGAAGTTGCTAGAGAATTCTCTGAGATGGGCTTAAAGATGCCATCTAGAGGATGTTGATTTCCTTAGATATTCCTTTGATGAGAGTCCCTGCTCCTGTCGTTGAGGAGGAATCTACTGAGGAATGTTGGTATCGGTCTTGGGAGAAATAGAATTTTAGGAGCTTCAGTTGCCTGTTACTCTACTGGGGAATTAACTCTGGAGGTGAACTGCATATCTGGTCAGGGTACAGGCTGCACCGCGACTTACTGGGGAAAGGTGAAATTTACCGAAACTGGTCAGGTGCAGGTTTTACCGTGTTGCAAACTGTCGTCTGGAGGTAAGAGAAAAGAAACCTGGATGGTAAGGTTATGAGAAGGAACTTGGATAGTAGGGTTAATTCGAAGTGAAATCCTGGATAGTCGGGCCGTGAGAAGGAACCTGGGTCGTAGGGTTACTTCGATATGAAAGCCTAGATAGTAGGGCTTATGAGGAGGAACCTGGATAGTAGGGTTACCTCGATATGAAAGCCTGGATAGTAGGGCTGTGAGAAGGAACCTGGATAGTAGGGTTACTTCGAAATGAAATCCCTGGATAGTAGGGCTTATGGGAAGGAACCTGGGTAAGGTTGCTTCATGAGGAGTTTGGGTAAAACTGCATCTGAACCGAAAAGGAACCTGGGTAAGGTTGCTTTGTGAGGAGTTTGGGTAAAACTGCATCTGAACTAAGAAGGAACCTGGGTATGGTTGCTTTGTGAGGAGTTTAGGTAAAACTGCATCTGAACTGAGAAGGGAACCTAGGTAAGGTTGCTTCAGATAAGTCTGAGTGAAACTTCAGAAGGAACCTGGGTAAGGTTACTCGTAATGGGTCTGTGTAGGGCTTTAGGGGGAACCTGGGTAGGGTTACTTCGGGATAAGTCCATGTAAAACTTTGGCAGGAACCTGGGTAAGGTTACTTTGGGCTAAGTCTGTGTAAAACATCAAGAGGAACCTGGGTAAGGTTACTTTGTGATAAGTTCGTGTAAAACTTCAGAAGGAACCTGGGTAAGGTTACTTTCGGATAAGTTCGTGTAAAACTTCAGGAGGAATCTGGGTAAGGTTACTTTGTGATAAGTTCGTGTAAAACTTCAGGAGAAACCTGGGTAAGGTTACTTTGTGGTAAGTTCATGTAAAACTTCAGAAGGAACCTGGGTAAGGTTACATTATGATAAGTTCGTGTAAAACTTTATTTGGAAATGTATGAGAAAGGACCCATGTAAGATTTTTTTAGGATAAACCCGTGTGAAGCTGCATTTAGGAGAAACCCGTGTAAGATTGCTTCGTGACGAACCCGTGTAAAGTTGCATTTGGTCGCGCAGATAATTACTCTATTTAGTTTCAGAAGATAATCTTGAACCTGCTAGAAGTTGTTGATGATAACCATCTTTCCTGAAAAGATACATGATTAATCGTATATGATAGATGAAATGCATTGTATGATGACATTCTCAAAATAAATGAGATTATATTGTATGCAATATGTATGTGCACGTCATGATGTATGAACATGAAATGCTATTGTGGCACGTCCAAATTTGGGAAAATAAATCCCTGACTGCTGTTGGAGAGTATTGGTGTGATACAGTGGGAAGAACTGACTGTTTTTGGAATGCTGGTTTGCGTTTATTTTTTGCAAAATGTCACGGTAAGCAAGAGTCGCCACCGACTTTTATCTTATCCAACCAGGAAAGGAAAAAAAGCATAGAAAAATTCCTTTTTCGAGATATTTTTCGGGTTCGGGGGGTAGATTTATAGAAAGGGAAGGTGTTAGCACCCTTTCTATCTGTGGTTATCCACGGGCTCTTAGGTACTTGCTCAATTGTTTTCAAAAGTTGTTTTATTTGTGCTTGTGGGTTTTGAAAAAGTTTTTGTTTGAAAACATTGATTTAACTCTTGCTTCTGTCCTCAAGAGTGTAATGAAGTGTTTTGAAAAACTTTGTTCGAAAAGTGTAAGTGTGAAGAGTTTTATTTTGAAAGAGCAAGTATCTAAGAACCATCTACCTACTCGAAAAAAGAATCGTTCTATGTTAATTTCCTTTATACAATGCTATCCTACTATTGATGAGCAGGTAGCACCGTCGTTGGATTTTGAGGGTCAATTCGAATGAGGGACTTACGGTCACCAAAACAACGTTAGGACGCCTTAGCGGAAACCCTAATGTCTTAGATCATTTGTTTGAGGCAACAATATCTGAGGCAACCATTTCGAGGAAACTATGATCTTTTAGACATGAGGGTGACCTCTAAAGCGACCTATACTTAATGACCGTGTGCGAAGGCAACCAAGTGGGGTGTACCCTAAGAGTGCGCATGTGCGAGTGTGTTGTTTTCAATTATTTTTATCTTTGTACATGTTAAGGGTGATCTAAGTTGGTTTTAGGTTAAAACATTCAGTCTTGTCATGCAATCCTATTACCAAACATCTAATAGTTATAATTTGCGGAAATAAAATGCGGAATTTAAATTACAAGGCGTCGGGTATTTACATCGCCAAAGACAAACCCTTTAAAAATAAATAAAGCGATAAAAATAAATAAAATTCCTACTTATTATTACAATCCGGGAGCAAGTACATTATCGGTAAAAGAAAGTAAATCGCGTGCGGGAAATTAAGTCGAGCGCATGATTAGGGTTTTGACCCTTTTGGTTAGAGAAAATGTCTTTTTGTTGTTTTTTTATTTTAAGAAAGAAATTAAACCTAAATTAATTACTTAATTAAATTAATAAATTAATTAAATGAAAAAAAATTAATTATGACATATTTTTTTATTTTTGTTATTTTAAGAAAGAAAAAAGAAATTAATTAAATTAATGGTTAGTACCTAATTAAATCTAATTAATTATTTATTTACAAAATAGGTTAAAATTATTCTAGAATTAAGAACCTAAATTAATTAATTAGTGTTTATTAAGAAAAATAAAAGTTTAAAGTTTAATTAAATATAAACAATATTTTTGTTATTTTATTTTATGAGAAAAAGAATTTTGATTGGTTAGAAATTAAACAAAAATAATAAAAACAATTAATAAAATAAAATAAATAAATAGAAGAGAGAAGTGGTTTGGGCCTGAATTTGAGTATGAGTAGCAATCTGAAGGCCCAAAAACGCTGGCCGTTGTGAACTTTGCAGATCTAGTGTGCATGCATTAACTAACGCCTTGGTAGTCCTTCAATCTATAGCCATCAGATCTGGACATTGGCCATCTGTCTCTTGGATGTATGAAGTTGCATGGTGAGCTGCAGGCCAACACGCGCATTGGAACACCTGAAAGACAAAATTAATAAGAAATTGTGGGACCTGGGATTCGAACCCAGGTCCTGAAGGATGATACACGCTTGCCTTTCCACTACACCATCTTGATTTGTTTGTTAATATAATGAAAAGAGTATATTATATAATAAAACAAGTCAATGGTCAGAAGAAAAAAAAACACGTGCGCGGTATTTGAAAGAGCCAATGGGCAGGGGACACCTCATCGTCCCTGTCCTGAAACCTGCAAAAGATTACCTGTGGATTTGAATCCGCAGCTAAAAACACAAGCCTGTCCTAAAATCTTTTCTAGGCCATATAAATCCATTCCAGGAACATGGTTGGGTTCATTATGGCCTCCTGATCAAAGCTATGCCCTTCTTGTGTATCAATTATCCCTGGAATAGAAAACCCCAAAAACGCTTCCAAGAACCCTAGCTATGGCATTTTGCATTACAGGTTAGATAAACGAAATTAAACGATGCCAAAAGTTTACAAATAATGTGAGGATTACAAATATGCAGTTATTTCATTCAATGGATGCAAGAATGATGAGTTTCATTTTCAAGAATAGAGTTGGGTTTCGTGACACTTATAGTGCGTTTGGATGTCTGAAAAAGCTTGTTTTGGATTGGTTTAGCTTGAGTGAATACCCAGGAAGCGATTGGGACAGGTCTTGGCCTCTGAAAATGCCTCCAACTATGACTTCGATCTCAAGCTTTTTTGTGAATTTTTCTAATCTTGTTCTTCCTCTCTCTGCACTTGCCAACCCTTGTTTCGTATCCTCTGCTTGCTTATGTAACATGCTTTGCATTAGGTTAGAAATCATGGACTGAATCCCTCCAAATCAATGTACATGAATATAATTTGATTCCCATTTAAAAACTTGCCAAATTTGATTTGATTCATTCTTTTTGCACATCATTTGCCTTGGTACGGGTTTGGAGATATGCTAGCTGTCCATTGAATCCTACAATCAATAAAAAATCTTTGGTTATCAAATTTTTTGATTTTATATGTTTTAATTTGATTTAAAATGAATAAATTCAAATAAAAATCAAATTAAATAATAAAAATGATATATGGACACATGGCTGAAGCTAGGGCACGTGGACAATGATGCAAACTAAAATCAAGTGGAAAAGAATGGGCCCATTTGACAAAATTTGAAGTTTTGGGGATAGTTCACTTTTGGCAATTTTGCAAAAAAGTACAACTTCAACAATGCATAACTTCTTCAATTTTGAACTTTTGGAAGTGTTCTTGGACTTTTTAGAAAGCCTGATATGTCCTCTAACCAACCCTGTTGGTCTCATCTCATTTTGATATTCCATTCTCAAGTTATAAGCTTTGGAATAAAAGGTGTTTTTGTTGACTTTCAGAAATGACCTATAATGTCCAAATTTATAACTTCTTGTGAGTGCATTTTTTGATCTTGAGGTATGAAGATGTATTGTAGGAAATTTCATATTATTTAAAATGAGCTTTGGATGGGTAATTTCTCATAAAGTATGAGAAAGTTATGCTTGGTCAAAGTTGAGTTAACTTTTCCTGCAAAACCCTAATTTAGCAACTTTTGAGTCTTGATGAATTTTGAGCAATCCTTGATTAATCATGATCAAACCTTGATCAAATTATGAAATATCCTTCAAAATGAGAATGTTGACAAAAAAATCTTGAGGTTTGACTGTTTGTAGGTAACAGTTGACTTTTGCCCTAGCACAGTCGATTTTTGGACCTTTGAGCAATTGACTGAGCAAACTTTCTCTACAAGGCTTGAAATTTGACATGGATTATCTTGAGAGCATATTAGGACATTGGGGATCACTTGAGGTCATTTGTATTCAAATATCTTGATGCAACACAAAACCCTAATTTGGGGTTGACTGCCTTAGGAGATAGCTTGTCTGTCCAACTCTTGAGCAAACTTGAGCAACTTGGAGATTTTTCTTGCAATGTTTTAGGAATATGAGAGGGAAAATTTTGGGATACAATAGCTGCCCCTGTTCAATCTTCTTAAACCTGAGGATATAGATTGGCTTTCGTGCCTTTCGTGATCCGAAGGTGGAAGATGATTGAACACTAGAGTGCCCAGAAATTTGCACTCGCATGAAGTGGTATCAGCCTGGTAATGTCGGGAATGGGCTTACAGATGCCATTCGGATATTTCTGGCAGGAGGATGGGCTTAAAGACGCCATATGCATGAATGTCGATCGCATAAGAGATTCCTTAGCGAGAGCTCGCATACCTGTTGTTGTAGAAGATTCTGCTTTGGGGAAGTCTGATCTTTGTTAAGATTTAGGAACGTGCCTGTGCTTCAACTGAGAGAACATCTCTGCTAAGTTTTAAGAACTTGTCCGTAATACAACTGAGGGGAAACATCTTCATCGAGATTTAGGAACTGTATGTATTTCAACCGAGGATAATTCAATTGAGATTTAAGAACCAGTCAACACTCCGACTAAGGGAAACATCTTCATCGAGATCTAGGAATGTCTATACTTCAACGGAGGATAATTCTGTTGAGATTTAAGAACTTGTCCACACTTCGACGGAGGAAAATTGTCGAGATTTAGAACCTTATCTGTAATTCAACCGAGAATAATTCAGTTGAGATTTAAGAACCGGTCAGTACTTCGACTGAGGGAAAAATCTTCATCGAGATATAGGAACTGTTTGTACTTCAACGGAGGATAATTCTGTTGATATTTAAGAACTCGTCCACACTTCGACGGAGGAAAATTGTCGAGATTTAGAACCTTATATGTAATTCAACCGAGAATAGTTCAGTTGAGATTTAAGAACCGGTCAGTACTTCGACTGAGGGAAACATCTTCATTGAGATCTAGGGACTGTCTGTACTTCAACAGAGGATAATTTTGTTGAGACTTAAGAACTTGTCCACACTTCGACGGAGGAAAATTTCCGAGATTTAGAACCTTATCTGTAATTCAACCGAGAATAATTCAGTTGAGATTTAAGAACCGGTCAGTACTTTGACTGAGGGAAACATCTTCATCGAGATCTAGGAACTGTCTGTACTTCAACGGAGGATAATTCTATGGAGATTTAAGAACTTGTCCACACTTCGACGGAGGAAAATTACCGAGATTTAGAACCTTATATGTAATTCAACCGAGAATAATTCAGTTGAGATTTAAGAACTGGTCAGTAGTTCGACATAGCTTGAAAACTTAACTGCATCCTTCCTGAAAGGTAAAGGTCAGTCGTATGCAATGCATGATATATATCAAACAATGATATTCTCAAAATAAATGAGATTGTGCTGTATGATGCGTATATGTATGTATCATGATGTATGGAAATGTAATGTTTTGGCTGGGGAAAATAAATCCTGGATAGCTGCTGGAGAAAAGAGTTGACTTCTTCGTTTCCGCTGGGGATAGGGAATGAAGATGGTTGCGGGAATAAACCTGCAGGAGAGGATAACTCTGTTGGGGAATAAACTGATGAGGAGATTACTCTATGGGGAAGGGCTGCTCTGTAGAGGAACCCATTGATAGATTCCGTTGGGGATGAATTACCGTTGCTGGTGATATTGAATCCTACTGGGGATTGACTTCTTGTTTGCGAAAGGAAAGAACTCCGCTGGGGATGACCCTTCAGTTGTGACTTCACTGGGGATAAACTTTTAGACTCTTATGGGGATAATCCTTTGAGCTCGCTGAGGACAATCTTCCAAAGTTTACTGGGGATGATTCTCCAAGTTCTACTGGGGAAGCTTTTTCAGACTGCGCTGGCAAAATTTCAAACTCCACTGGGGTATCTTGTATTCTACCGAGGAATATTCTTATACTCCGTTGGGGAATATTAAGACCTTTTAGTGCTAATGGTAGACAAACTCTGCTTGGGGAGAATATTACCGATTTATTTACAGTTGTAAGTCTTAGCTGGGGAGAGTTAACATTATTGTCTTACTCTGCGGGGAGTGAATGCATCTCAACTATATTTTTCAGCTGAATTTACTTTGTACCTGGTGGACAGAGAAATTGTACAGTTTGGACAATTCTTATTTGCCCCTGTTTCTAATGTTACAAGTAATGGTCTTTTGTTTCACATGTAAATATTTATGAGCAGCAATTAATGTCAAATGCATATATCAAAAATGAACATTGGACGTTCTTTGCAAAACAAAATAGATAAAGGAAAAACAATTTGAAATTTCTCTGAAAATGAATTGTATTGATTTTGACGTTTCGCTTGTAAATAGGCATTTTTGTACAAGAGGCTGACGTCCTAGTAAGAGGACGCCGCCGAACAAATAGATTTACACAATTTGTGAAAATACAAAGAAAACAGCTATGTGAATAATCCCACTAGGTTCCAACTCTGCTATTGTCCTTATGTCCTCGAGCATCTCATCACTTTGCTGCTTGGTTGAAGGTAGATCAGATAGATTAGTGTTGTCCGAGCTTGATAGTCGATACCGAAGTTTGGTTGCAAGGTGATCCAATGAGACATAATGTTACAGTTTAATCCATAACTTTTCCTGGACTGTCCTTTCGGATTTTCAGTCCACCGGGATACCCTTTTTTGCCCAAGCCGCCTTTTCAGGTTTTCGACTTGCCGGGTGTACAATTTTTTTCTTCAGTTTCATCCCTTATTTTTGCCCGAACCCTTTTGGTTTGCCGAGAAGCCCTTATTTTTGCCTAGGCCAGTCGACCTAACGGGTCTTCTATTATGCGTAGTATCTTTTACTATGTCTGCATTGACGGGGTGAGGAAGGTCGTCACCATCCATGGTAGTTAAAATCATAGCTCCTCCTTAGAAAATGTTCTTAACCATAAATGGCCCTTCGTAAGTAGGGGTCCATTTGCCCCTGGGATCACCTTGTGGCAGTATGATGCGCTTGATAACCAGGTCCCCAACTTGATACTCTTGTCGTCTAACTTTCTTAATAAATGCCTTGATCATCCGTTTTTGATACGTCTGACCATGACAAATAGCAGTAAGTCTCTTTTCATCAATAAATTCAGCTGATCAAATCGGGTCTGAATCCAGTCATCTTCGCTCAAACCTGCATCCTACATGATCCGAAGAGAGGGTATCTGCACTTCAATGGGCAAGACTGCCTCCATGCCATAAACCAAGGAATAGGGTGTTTCCCCTGTTGACGTTCGTGCTGAGGTACGGTACCCATGAAGAGGAAATGGTAACATCTCGTACCAATCTTTGTATGTCACCGTCATCTTCTGCACAATCTTCTTAATGTTCTTATTAGCCGCTTCTACAGCCCCATTCATCTTCGACCGGTAGGGAGAAGAGTTGTGATGCTGTATCTTGAACTGTTTGCAGAGTTCGGTGATCATCTTATTGTCGAGATTGGTACCATTGTCTGTAATGATCCTCTCTGGTACACCATATCGACAGATCAGGTTATGCCGAATGAACAGTGCCACGACGTTCTTGGTTACAGTAGCAAAGGAAGCTGCTTTAACCCACTTTGTAAAGTAATCAATAGCTACCAGGATGAAACGATGCCCGTTGGAAGCAGTAGGTCTGATCTCGCCGATCATGTAGATGCCCCACATTGCAAAATGCCACGGAGCTGTCAAGACGTTCAGAGGAACTGGAGGTATGTGCACCTTATCAGCATAGACTTGGCACTTGTGACAGGTCCGAGAATGCTGATAACAGTCGACTTCTATTGTGGACCAATAGTATCCTGCCCTAAGGATCTTCTTTGCCATGGTGTGTCCGCTGGAATGAGTTCCGAAATCACCTTCATGTAACTCTACCATAATCCTTTCTGCTTCATTCTTATCCACACAACGCAGTAAGGTCGAATCATGATTGTGCTTGTAAAGAATGCCATTGCTGATGAAGAATTTTGCTGCGAACCTTCTCATAAACTTCTTATCATTAACAGATGCACCTTCGGGGTATTCCTGAGCTTTAAGATACCTCTTCACCTCATGAAACCAGGGTTTATCTGTTGTCTCCTCAGTCTCAATGTCACAATAATGTGCAGGTTCGTCCAATCTCTCATTGTCCCAATTGACTTTGAACATAGAAGACATCGTAGCTAGCGCGTCCGCCAACTGATTCTCCTCTCTAGGGAAATGTTCAAAAGTTATCTCCTCGAAATGTGGAAGCAACGTCAACACACAATCCTTATAAGGAATGAGATTAGGGTGTTTCGTATCCCACTCGCCTTTGATCTGACTGATCACGAGAGCAGAATCTCCTAATACACTTAAGAACTTTATCCTTAGGTCAATAGATGCTCGAAGACCCATAATGCACGCTTCATACTCTGCCATGTTGTTGGTGCAATTGAAACATAGTCGGGCGGTGAATGGAGTATGAGAGACTTTAGGAGATATGATCACAGCGCCAATGTCATTACCCAAAGTGTTCGAAGCTCCATCAAAGTACATAGACCATCGGGATCCTTCCTCAGGTCCTTCATCCGGTCCAGGTTCTTCACAATCAGTCACTATCATGATATTCTCATCCGGGAATTCAAAGTTCATAGACTGGTAATCATCCACTGCTTGATGTGCCAAATGATCTGCCAACATACTTCCCTTGATTGCCTTTTAAGTCTTGTATTGGATGTCATACTCGGTCAAGATCATCTGCAATCTTGTTATTCTTCCGGTCAGGCAGGCTTTTCGAAGATATACTTGATTGGATCCATCTTTGATATCAATAGAGTAGTGTGAGTCAGCATATACTGTCTCAGCCGGAGAGCAGCCCATGCCAAAGCGCAACAAGTTTTCTCAAGCAACGAGTATCGGGTCTCGCAGTCAGTAAACTTTTTGCTAAGGTAATAAATAACATGCTCTTTTCGGTCAGACTCGTCATGCTGCCCCAACACACACCCCATTGAGTTGTCGAGTACTGTCAAGTATAGGATTAAAGGTCTCCCTTCAACTGAAGGCATCAGTATAGGCGGCTCTATGAGATATTCTTTAATCCTTTCGAAAGAGGCCTGACATTCATCATTCCATCTTACCACTTGATCTTTCTTCAGTAGCTTGAAGATTGGCTCACAAGTAGCAGTCAGGTGTGAGATGAATCGGGAAATATAGTTCAGACGTCCCAGAAAGCATATGACTTCTATCTCTGTTCGTGGAGCTGGAATTTCCTGTATAGCCTTCACCTTTGCAGGATCCACTTGAATACCTTTATCACTTACGACGAAACCTAGCAGCTTACCAGATCTCACCCCGAAGGTGAACTTGTTCGGGTTTAACCTCAGCTTGTACAACTTCAATCTGTCAAATAACTTCTGAAGGTGGTCAAGGTGTTCTTTCTCAGTCTGAGATCTTGCAATCATGTCGTCGACGTATACCTCAATCTCATGATGGATCATGTCATGGAACAAAGCGGCCATGGCACACTGATACGTTGCCCCAGCGTTTTTCAATCCAAAAGGCATGACTTTGTAGCAAAAGGTACCCCATTGAGTAACAAAAGTCGTCTTCTCCATGTCTTCGGGAGCCATTTTAATCTGATTGTAACCGGAGAAACCATCCATAAAGGATAAGACCTTATGTTGTGCGGTGTTATCAACCAGAACGTCGATATGAGGCAGAGGGAAATCATCCTTGGGACTTTCCCTGTTCAGATCCCTATAGTCAACACACATTCGAACTTTACCATCCTTCTTCGGCACAGGAACCACGTTGGCCACCCACTATGGGTAAGAAGTAAATGCTAGAAAATCGGCATCAAACTGTTTCATAATTTCAGCCTTGATTTTCTCAGACATCTCCGGGCGCATTCGGCGGACCTTCTGTTTCACTGGAGGACAGTCTTCCTTGGTAAGTAGGCGGTGAACCATAATATCGGTATCCAACCCTGGAATATCTTCATAAGACCAGGCAAAGATCTCAACATAGTCTCGCAGCATCTGAATCAACCGTTGCTTAACACTAGCTTCCAGATTTGCACCGATCTTTACCTCTTTCTTGTCCCCCTCTGTACCCAGATTTACCGTTTCCACAGGCTCCTCATGCGGCTGTATGACCCTTTCTTCTTGAAGTAACAATCTAGCAAGTTCACCAGGCACTTCGCAATCATCTTCACCTTCGTCTTCGGCTAAGTTGATCGGACTTTCAAAGTCATAACTGGCAGTAGCATAGTCGTTATCAGTGGGATCCAGATTGGATGTAGACCTGTATATGTGAGTGCGTGTAAAATAGTTGTTTTGCAATATATACTAAAAGAAAAACAAGGAGCGCAAAATTTGAAATGCAAGAAACGTCCAATGATTTTATTAATGATATATGTAGATGACACACATAAATCCCCCACAAACAAAGCCACAGTGCCCCGGGTAAGACATCGGGCCGTAAAGTTTAAAAATTGTCTGTTACAAATACAAAACAGAAGTCTCATTACTGGGTAACAAAAGAAATTGGGATGAAGTCCTTTACTGTCCAGTTTCTTAGTCCACCATCAGTAGTAGGATAGATCCAACTGTCGAATTCAGATTCTTCAACATCGTCTTCAATGTTATTCACTCCTGAATTGCTGATAAACAGGGGAGGTCTTCCGATCTGTGCACTCCGAACAGCCCTTTGAGCTTCTGCAGTGAAACCCAAACCAAACTTGTTAGTCTTATGTGCAAAATCAGGGAGTTGGCCCCAATTTTCACACCCATCTTTCTTAACAACAGCCCGGGCATCCTTGAGGGAAGCCATCTTCATTGGATGATCTTCAGTAACAGATTCAGCTGATGCCAGTGTCTGGGGAGCCTCTTCAAAATGTTGAAACGGGGTATCAATGAACTCCCCATCCATCTCTACATATAGGAAAGAGTTGAGGTGGCTCACCATGTACTCCTCCTCTCCTCGTACCGTCATAATTTTCCCCTTGACTGGGTACTTCAGCATCTGGTGGAGCGTGGAAGTGACTGCCCCAGCTTTGTGGATCCATGGGCGACCCAACAAACAAGAATAGGATGGCCGAATGTCCATCACATAAAAAGTAGATGCAAAGATCTGAGAACCAACCTTCACTGGAATATCCACTTCTCCATGTACCATTCTCTTTGACCCATCAAATGCCCTGACAACAATGTTACTTGGCTTCAACTCTAAACCCTCACAGTCCAACCGGTCTAGAGCTTTTTAGGTAAAACATTCAATGAGGAACCAATATCCATAAATACATGGGCTAGAGTAGTGCCCATGCATTCAATGGAGACATGCAGGGCATCATTGTGATTCCTCCCCTTAGCGGGCAAGTCAGCGTCAGAGAAACCCAACCCATTATCAGCAGTCAGACTAGCCACGTAATCTTTAAACTGATCAGCTGACGTTTCTTGTGGTACGTGTGCAGTCTTTAGGAAAGAAATCAGAGCCTTGGCATGGTCCTATGAGCATTGAAACAGGGACAACATAGATATTTTGGATGGGGTTTTCCCAAGCTGCTCGACTACATTGTAGTCGCTCTTTTTGATAATCTTCAAAATTTCCTCCATCTCTGGTCTAGAGGCTTCAACAGTAATTGTCTTTGGTGCCTCCGTCCGGGAAGGCTCATTAGTGGTCGCTTTGCCCCGAGTGTCAGATGACTCGGCAACAGGGGTAAGAATTGGGACTTGAACAGGAATACTTTCAGGTACACTGGTAGGCGTAATGAAAACAGGCGTCCGAACAACTGGCAGAGAGATCTCAGGGGAGAAAAGTCTTCCGCTGCGAGTGACTTTGGCAGGTCCAACAATATTGCTAACGTCGGTATCCGACTCTTTAGCACTCAAGTCTTGCTTAACTCCGTGATAATATACGTCAGCCCTATAATGCCACGGGATAGCTTTATCGGATGTATAGGGGATAGGCCCAGGAACAATGATGATCAATGGTGCGATTCTTGGAACAGATGTAATTCTAACAGGCTTTCTCGAGGAAGCTTTGGAAGAATTGTTTAAAATGGTGATTATAACAACTTCTTCAGTAGGAACCAAAGGAACAAAAGTCTTCTCAAACATAATTTCTTTATTATCCATCAGGCATTGGACACCTGACTTCAAAAGATGGCAACCGGTAGGTAGGACGGAATACATACGGCAACCTTCGTCACAGCCCGGAAATAAACCGGCTAGAAAAAGGTTCTTCTTTACAGTCATTAAGGGAGTAACAATGTCTTTCAAAGAAGCCACAAACAAGTCTTCATCTATAGCATTCAATCCATGCTTGGGCATAGGAGCCGTCACAACATTAGGTCTTTCAGGTGCTTCAAACTCAATCTCCTTTGCATCAATCAAGTCCTGTACTTTGTTCTTCAAGACCAAGAAGTTATCCGTATCATGCCCCGGACTATCAGAGTGAAAAGCACAGCGGGCATTCGGATCGTACATCAGTGATGTTGTATTTGGACTCTTTGGGGCCTCCCTCGGAATCACCAAGTTGGTCTTCAATAACTGCGGCAAAATCTGAGATAAAGTCATGTTGAGCTGAGTGAATTTTCTTTGCGGCTTTTCGACCCTTGGCTGATGGTTGCACTGAGGAGCAACAACATGTCTTGATATAACCACCGCATTAACAGCTTGACAGCGTTCGGGTCTATTATGGCTCTTCGAACTGTAAACAGCACTGGATTCCTTCTTAAAAGGTTTCTTCTTGGTGCTTGATGAAGCACCCTTCTGTATTTTACCAGATTTGATACCAGCCTCAATTCTTTCCCCGGTCATGATCAGCTCTGTAAACCCGGATGATGAACTTCCAATCAGATGGTTGAAATACGGACCAGAAAAGGTCCCTAAAAACATATCCACCAGCTCCCTATCAGCCAAGGGAGGTTGAACTCTTCCAGCAAGGTCCCTCCACTTCTGAGCATAATTCGCCCGCACCCATGGACATACCCTGAAGTTGGGTACGTGTGGGAGCGAGGTCGGCATTCTATTGGTACTACTTGTAGAAAGCAGCAGCCAAGTCCTCCCAATTACGGATACTAGCTCCTTCCAGCTGGTAAAACCATTCAAGCTGAGTCCCTGAGAGACTGTCTTGAAAGTAGTGGATCTAGAGGTTCTTGTCAGCAGTGTATGGCTGGATCTTTCTAACATACGAACAGAGGTGCAACTTTGGGCAGGAAACCCTGTCGTATTTAGCAAAGGCTGGTGCTTTAAACTTGTGGGGAATCACCACCCCAGATGACAAACCTAGATCACCAAAGTCCAACCCAGGGAACTTCTGAATCTCCATCGCACTTAACCGGTCTTCATGTTGTTTATACCTATCCTCAGCCGGAGGATACTGGTCTTCGTCAAAGTTAGTCTCATTGTCAGATACAACAGGGCTAGGAGCCCTCCTTTCTTCTTGATTTTCTCCCCCTCCGGATGAGTGGGATAAATTGACTTCATCTCGCAAATTGTTTCCGAATCTACGACCCATGTTCAGGAGGACCATCTTCTTCTTCTTCTTCTTATCCTTCAAGATAAGGGTCTTCAGATCTTTCTGACCCTTAGCCAAATTCATTAATAATTCCTGAAATTGAGCGTTTTGAGCTTGTAGCGCCTTGATTGCTTGTTCAGTTGATGTTTCAGAAGACATGATGCTGAAATAAACAGCGAAGAAGATGAGAAACCTGTAAGGGTACCTGTTTATGAGATGCATGGGAATGATATGCGCATGATATGATTTCAAAGACTTTAGAGATTCAAATTCGTAAACCAAAAATGAAACACACTTTTATTAGATAAACTTTGAATTTGATTGTTCAACAGATGCCCTTAAGGCGTTACAAGAAAGAAAAATTGAAAAGTAAAATAAAGCTAGAAATAGTCAAAAGACAATCAGTGCTCCCATGGTCGTTTCTTGTCGGTGTGGACATAGTCATTGAGGATCCGCTTGTTCTCCAGCTTCCTTGTCAACTTTTGAATCTTCTGCTCTTGTTCGTGATACTTTTCTCTATAAGTATCCCATTCTTCCCTCAGCTACATCCAGGACCTCTTCAATGCCCCGATGTCAGTAGGCATGTAAGGGTGTAGGATGGTAGGAGGAACCCCCTCTTCATCAATAACTTCAACAATTATAGGAAAGACAACTTCGTAGGGCATTCCCAGCTTTTGGGCACGTATGCGAACCCATTGGAGATATGGTTCCATTGGTAGAGAAGTCTTCGCACCCAGCTCATGTGGATCAGACTTGTGTACCCTATCCCAAGCTCTTATGAATCTGTGGCGTTGTTCGTCACTATCCCCTTGGAAATCAAAGACAATACTTGGAATTAGTAACTCATGAGGTCCTTCCCTCCTTGCTCGCCCAAACTGACGTAAGGCCAAACACAGATTATAGGTGATTCCTCCATGGGTTCCTAGCAGTGGAACATTGGGGTACTCCCCACAGCGATCAATAATAGCCACATCTTCCATACCCTTAATAGTCCAAATGATGTCATTATGAGAGAGAGACATAACCCTATAGGCCCAAACCATGCCTTCCTTGTACTTCAAAACTGACTTGGAGAGATGAGAAATAAACCACCTCGCCAGTAATGGTGCACAGCACATAAGGGTTCCCCGCTTCCGAGCAGTACGGGCATAAAGAGAGTGCAAAATGTCACCCAAGAGAGTGGGCACAGGATTACCGGATATGAAAATATTCACTGCACTCAAACTGACGAAAGAATCTGAGTTAGGAAACAATACCAAACCATATATGAGAAGAGCCAGAATGTCTTCAAATGCCTGAAAATCTAGACTGTCCCAAAACTGATTAACCCGATCAACCAGGAATTTAGCAAAGAAACCTTTTGTACCACTTCTAGTCTCCCAGTTTGACATTACCTCAGCCTTTGTTAGATAAAGGTCTGAAGCAATCTCTTCCGGCCTAAGGATCTTCTCCCAACCTATAAATGGGGTCTGCTCTAGAATGGAGATACCCAGTAGATCAGAGAACTCTTCCAAGGTAGGGACCCACTGGTAGTCCAGAAAAGTAAAGCAATGGTACAGTAGATCAAAGAACTGGACTAATACACTCATCATCTGTTCATCCATCTTGGAGGTGACCAAACCAAGGAGGTGCCCATGTCTTCTGGTAAAGGAAGAAGTATCTGGCATCTTTGCAACCAAATCCTTGAGCTGAGTGGGAATCTAGACAAAGTTGATCCGAATTGTGTTTCTACGCATGGGTGCCATGACCTACAAAACAGAACAAAGATGAATCCCCTCTGTCTTTGAAATAGGTTATTCTTAGTGCAAGATGCATGCAATGTCATGATGCATGATGTTATGATAGAAACACACCACAAGTATCCACAAATAGCAAACATGGTAAGGGCACACAAGTCACACATATAGCCCTTAGATTTCAGGCTGGCAAGGAGTTTAGGTATTACCCTCTTTCAGTTTAGTTAGTTCAAACCTATCCTAAAATAGTAACCGGGTTCTAGAGGATCTCAATATCACTGACTACCCTCGATCGGTCATTATTCCAGTTTAGCAACCTTTTCTTCCGGCCGAAATCATCGCGAGAGTTTAGTCTCAATGAGTGTAGCATACTGCAACTGTTCTATGGCCAAGTTGGTCAATTTAAAGGTTCTAAGGTCAGTTGGTTCTTAATAACCCCTTAGCAGACCCATATTCTCCTCGTTGCGCCACAAGGGATATCAGTACATACTAAAGTGCCACACCAACGTAGCTACTGCTTCAACTGTATCGGTCTACGCCGTACAGTTCCCTCACAGTTTATTGCTACTTGCCTAAAGGGTATCCCCCAGATCCGGGTTAGGATCTGTAGTAACTCCGATTCAAGCCCACAAATATAAAGCATACAAGTCAAATAATTGAAAACATTATGAACTATTCCTAAGGTACACCCCACTTATAAAAAAGATACTCCCCAGCAGAGTCGCCAGTTCTGTGATACGGTGGGAAGAACTGATTGTTTTTGGAATGCTGGTTTGCGTTTTGCGTTTGTTTTTGCAAAATGTCGCTGTAAGCAAGAGTCGCCACCGAATTTTATTTTATCCAACCAGGAAAGGAAAAAAAGCACAGAAAAATTCCTTTTTCGAGATATTTCTCGGGTTCGGGGGGTAGATTTATAGAAAGGGAAGGTGTTAGCACCCTTTCTATTCGTGGTTATCCACGGGTCTTAGGTACTTGCTCAATTATTTTCAAAAGTTGTTTTCTTTGTGCTTGTGGGTTTTGAAAAAGTTTTTGTTTGAAAACTTCGATTTAACTCTTGCTTCTGTCCTCAAGAGTGTAATGAAGTGTTTTGAAAAACTTTGTTCGAAAAGTGTAAGTGTGAAGAGTTTTGTTTTGAAAGAGCAAGTATCTAAGAACCATCTACCTACTCGAAAAAAGAATCGTTCTATGCTAATTTCCTTTAGACAATTCTATCCTACTATTGATGAGCAGGTAGCACCGTCGTTGGATTTTGAGGGTCAATTCGAATGAGGGACTTACGGTCACCAAAGCAACGTCAGGACGCCTTAGCGGAAACCCTAATGTCTTAGATCATTTGTTTGAGGCAACAATATCTGAGGAAACTATGATCTTTTAGACATGAGGGCGACCTCTAAAGCGACCTATACTTAATGACCGTGTGCAAAGGCAACCAAGTGGGGTGTACCCTAAGAGTGCGCATGTGCGAGTGTGTTGTTTTCAATTATTTTTATCTTTGTACATGTTAAGGGTGATCTAAGTTGATTTTAGGTTAAAACATTCAGTCTTGTCATGCAATCCTATTACCAAACATCTAACAGTTATAATTTGCGGAAATAAAATGCGGAATTTAAATTACAAGGCGTCAGGTATTTACATCGCCAAAGACAAACCCTTTAAAAACAAATAAAGCGATAAAAATAAATAAAAGTCCTATTTACTATTACAATCCGGGAGCAAGTACATTATCGGTAAAAGAAAGTAAATCGCGTGCGGGAAATTAAGTCGAGCGCATGATTAGGGTTTTGACCCTTTTGGTTAGAGAAAATGTATTTTTGTTGTTTTTTATTTTAAGAAAGAAATTAAACCTAAATTAATTACTTAATTAAATTAATAAATTAATTAAATGAAAAAAAATTAATTATGACATATTTTTTGATTTTTGTTATTTTAAGAAAGAAAAAGAAATTAATTAAATTAATGGTTAGTACCTAATTAAATCTAATTAATTATTTATTTACAAAATAGGTTAAAATTATTATAGAATTAAGAACCTAAATTAATTAGTTAGTGTTTATTAATAAAAATAAAAGTTTAAAGTTTAATTAAATACAAAAAATATTTTTATGATTTTATTTTATGAGAAAAAGAATTTTGATTGGTTAGAAATTAAACAAAAATAATAAAAACAATTAATAAAACAAAATAAATAAATAAATAGAAGAGAGGAGGGGTTTGAGTCTGAATTTGGGAGTATGAGTAGCAATTTGAAGGCCCAAAAATGCTGGCCTTTGTGGACTTTGCAGATCTAGTGCGCATGCATTCACTAACGCCTTGGTAGTCCTTCAATCTATAGCTATCAGATCTGGCCATTGGCCATCTGTCTCTTGGATGTATGAAGGTGCATGGTGAGCTGCAGGCCAACACGCGCATTGGAACACCTGAAAGACAAAATTAATAAGAAATTGTGGGACCTGGGATTCGAACCCAGGTCCTGAAGGATGATACACGTTTGCCTTGCCACTACACCATCTTGATTTGTTTGTTAATATAATGAAAAGAGTATATTATATAATAAAACAAGTCAATGGTCAGAAAAAACAAAAAAACACGCGCGCGGTATTTGAAAGAGCCAATGGGCAAGGGACACCTCATCGTCCCTGTCCTGAAACCTGCAAAAGATTACCTGCGGATTTGAATCCGCAGCTAAAAACGCAAGCCTGTCCTAAAATATTTTCTAGGACATATAAATCCATTCCAGGGACATGGTTGGGTTCATTATGGCCTCCTGATCAAAGCTATTCCCTTCTTGTGGATCAATTATCCTTGAAATAGAAAACCCCAAAAACGCTTCCAAGAACCCTAGCTATGGCGTTTTGCATTACAGGTTAGATAAACGAAATTAAACGATGCCAAAAGTTTACGAATAATGTGAGGATTACAAATATGCAATTATTTCATTTAATGGATGCAAGAATGATGAGTTTCATTTTCAAGAACAGAGCTGCGTTTCGTGACACTTACAATGCGTTTGGATGTTTGAAAAAGTTTACTTTGGATTGGTTTAGCTTGAGTGAATACCCAGGAAGCGATTGGGACATGTATTGGCCTCTGAAAATGCCTCCAACTATGACTTTGATCTCAAGCTTTTTTGTGAATTTTTCTAATCTTGTTCTTCCTCTCTCTGCACTTTCCAACCCTTGTTTCATATCCTCTGCTTGCTTATGTAACATGCTTTGCATTAGGGTAGAAATCATGGATTGAATCCCTTCAAATCAATGTACATGAATATGATTTGATTCCCATTTACAAACTTTCCAAATTTGATTTGATTCAATCTTTTTGCACATGATTTGACTTGGTACGAGTTTGGAGATATGCTAGCTGTCCATTGAAGCCTACAATCAATAAAAAATCTTTGGTTATCAATTTTTTTGATTTTATATGATTTAATTTGATTTAAAATGAATAAATTCAAATAAAAATCAAATTAAATAATAAAAATGATATATGGACACATGGATGAAGCTAGCGCATGTGGACAATGATGCAAACTAAAATCA
Organism: Vicia faba; assembly: GCA_948472305.1. Classification (NCBI taxonomy): domain Eukaryota; kingdom Viridiplantae; phylum Streptophyta; class Magnoliopsida; order Fabales; family Fabaceae; genus Vicia; species Vicia faba. The sequence continues at coordinate 92,442,169 of OX451738.1, forward strand.
AGTGGAAAAGAATGGGCCTATTTGACAAAATTTGATGTTTTGGGGATAGTTGACTTTTGGCAATTTTGCAAACAAGTCCAACTTCAACAATGCATAACTTCTTCAATTTTGAACTTTTGGAAGTGTTCTTAGACTTTTTAGAAAGCTTGAGATGTCCTCTAACCAACCCGTTTGGTCTCATCTCATTTTGATATACCATTATCAAGTTATAAGCTTTTGAAAAAAAGGTATTTTTGTTGACTTTCAAAAATGACCTATAATGTCCAAATTTATAACTTCTTGTGAGTGCATTTTTTTATCTTGAGGTATGAATATGAATTGTAGGAAATTTTATATTATTTAAAATAGCTTTGGATTGGTCATTTCTCATAAAGTATGATAAAGTTATGCTTGGTCAAAGTTGAGTTGACTTTTCCTGCAAAACCCTAATTTAGCAACTTTTGAGTCTTGATGAATTTTGAGCGATCCTTGATGAATCATGATCAACCCTTTTTAAAATGATGAAATATCCTTCAAAATGAGAATGTTGACAAAAAATCTTGAGGTTTGACTATTTGTAGGTCACAGTTGACTTTTGCCCTAGCATAGTCGATTTTTGGACCTTTGAGCAATTGACTGAGCAAACTTTCTCTGCAAGGCTTGAAATTTGACATGGATGATCTTGATATCATATTAGGACATTAGGGGAGAACTTGAGTTCATTTGGATTCAAAGATCTTGATGCAACACAAAACCCTAATTTGGGGTTGACTGCCTTAGGAGATAGCTTGTCTGTCCAACTCTTGAGCAAACTTGAGCAACTTGGAGATTTTTCTTGCAATGTTTTGAGGAATATGAGAGGGAAAATTTTGGGGTACAACAACTGGAAATTGAATTCCTGATTGTTGTAGAAAAAGTGGTTCTTCTACTTCCGCTGGGGATGGTGAACGAAGATGACTATACTGGAGATTTGCTCCTTGTTTACAGCTACTCTGCCGGGGAAGAGACTCTGTTTGAGAATAACTCTGCGGGAGAATAACTCTATTTGGGATGAGCTTCTGCATTCAGAGAAATAAACTCTACTCGGGAGAAAACTATATGAACCGCTTATGATTACAAAATTTGGCTGGGGAATATAGACGTCGGCTCTCCGAAAGAGCTTGGATGGGGAGAGTAACTCTTGTTTGTAGAAGAAGAGATCAAACATTTGGTTTCCTCTACTCTGTGGGGAGTGTAGATGTCACTGGGATGTATGCTAAGGACGTAGCGGTGACTTCGCATCAAGACGTTTCTGCCCCTGTACCTATTGGAGAAAGTACCTGCAGAGGCTTGGTGGATACTGATCAGGATGATAAGTTTTCTACTGATAAACAAATGACAAGATGACGGGATATAGTCGTACACTTCAAATCCCTAAATTTTGCCTGGACCACCCTTTCGGGTTTTCAGTCCACCGGGATACCCTTTTTTGCTCAAGCCGTCTTTTCAGGTTTTCGGCTTACCGGGTGTACATTTTTTTTTTCATCCCTAACTTTTGCCCGACCCCTTTTGGTTCGCCAGGATGCCCTTACTTTTTCCTAGGCCCGTCAACCTAGCGGGTATTTGTTCACGCGTAGTATTTTCCGACTATGTCCATGTTCATCGGGTACGGAGAATTGTCACTGTCCACAGTAGTAAGTGTTGCCATACTACCAGAAGATGATTGTTTGATCATACAGGATTCGTTCCTGGAATTCATGCCCAATGCCCAAGTGATTCATATGGAGATCTGCCCCTGGCTATTTGGCATCTTTGAGAGATTCCTTGAATCTTGACTTGACTTCCCCAGATGATGGACAATGATCATGCCGTTCTCCTTGGTTGTAAGTGTTTTTCCACTTGAGTTGATCCTTTTTATTGAGAATGTTTTTGTTCACTAGATATTCGTCATGCGAATTTCTCTGCTGTTGAACAAATAGTCATATGCAAACAATGTTATTTTAAAAATGAAAATCTTATGTGTGTCTTGAAGTTTGAAAATTCATTTTTTAGTAAAACAAACAAATTTTGTAAAAGTTTGATGTCAACTCAGGATTTATAGCAAACCTTATAGGAGTCAGGATACCTTTTATAACAGTATGCTTTTGAACTAACCCATGCTTCAGCTAGCACTTTTAAGGGTTATAATGTGGCTTGGTTCACGGTTTAAGAAACAAAGGATAAAGGCTCAAATTTGATTTGTACCCACCCGTTCTTCGTGATGTTCTTCGATCCTATGCTCAGTTAATTGTGCATTTTGAATCCCAGTTGAGTTTTGGAATGTCCTTGATATTCCGGTGATGGTTCAGAGATTGAATGTTTATTTGGAAGAGGCATTCATTTTGTAATCTCTTTTTTTTCCGAGGATTTGTAGTAACCTCTTTTTTTGTGGTTTTCGTTATCCCTTCTTTTGCTTGAACTATTTCTTTTGTAATTACAGTCAGCGGGATGCCCCAGTTTTTTCCTTAAGTCTCCTTCATAGGTTCTGACTTAACGGGCTTTTCGTTTGAAAAATAATGACTTCCTGCTTTGACGATTATAGGGAACCATCACCGTCTTTTGTTTTGGAAGGACATCTTTGATGCCATTCATTGTGCACCTGGATTAACTAAGAAAACTACCCTACCCCAGTTTGTGATTAAGGGTTTTAATTTGTGTGAAAGAAAAACTTTTACTTCTTTGGCTCAAAGGGGTTGACTAGGGATTATCTTCCTTATAACTCCACTTTTTGGGATTTGAAACAGCGCCTGTACATCGTCAGCAGGGTCTGTTCAAAAGCATACTGTAGAGATTGTGGTATCATTTTCGTCATCCTCCCTCTAAAGGCTTACAGTTTTTTAGTCGAGAGCTGAATATCATGAAAAGGAAGTATAAAGCATTTTAAGCATAATGAAAATAAATTATTTCAAGACAGACATGTGTAATGCATTGATGAAATAATAAAGTTTTACATGACAATAGTTGTTCGAATAAGCAAAGAAAATACAACTTCAGAATTCAAATGAACAAAAATACTTTCAATCCTAGCCATGTTTTGTAAAGGGAGCAGTGATCACGTTGGGAGTCTTAGGAGGGTCTAATTCGATCTCCTTGGCGTTAATCATATTTTGAATCTTGTATTTCAGCACCCAACAATCGTTAGTATCGTGCCTCGGCTACCAGAATGATAAGCACTCCTTGCATCCGGGTTGTAGTCAGATGAGGGTTTATCACCGTAATCAGATTCATCTTCAACATGTGTTGCAATTCTTGTGACAATGGCATGTTGATTTAGGTGAACTGCCTTTGAGGTATTTCCACCCTTGGATGATTGTTTCGTTGTTGTGGTCGTTGTGTGCGTGCCGAATTAGAGATTAACACTGCCCCCACAGATTGGTGTTAGTCTGCCTTGCTACGCCCCTTCTGGCCGTGCATAGTATTGGCTTCCCTCTTGCCACCAAATGACTTCTTCTCTGTAATCGAAGAGGTATTTTTCTAGATCTTACCACTACAGATCCCAGCTTCTACTCTTTCTTCAGTCAAAATCAGCTCGGTGAAACCCGCTGACGAGTTGTCGATCTGATGATTAAAGAATGGACCAGATAGCGTCCCCAGAAACATATCAACCAACTCCCTATCAGACAATGGGGGTTGGACTCTTCCAGCCAAGTCTCTCCACTTTTGGGAATAGTCTTTAAAGCCTTCACTTCCCCCCATGGACATACTCTGGAGTTGAGTACGAGTAGGAGCAAGGTCGATGTTGTATTAATACTGCTTATAGAAAGCAGCAGCCAGATCTTCCCAATTTCAGACATTGGATCTCTCCAGTTGATAGAACCATTCAAGCTGAGTCCCTGACAGACTATCTTGAAAGAAATGAACCCACAAATTTCTATCAGCGGTCTGGGGTTGGATATTTCTGACATAAGAGCGGAGATGGAGTTTTGGGTAGGACACTCGATCATACTTTGCAAAAATTGGAGCTTTGAACTTCTGCGGGATGACCACTCCTGACACCAATCCCAATTCTTCAAAATCCAACCCAGATATCCTCTGGACCTCCATAGTACTCAAGTGATCTTCCAACTGCTTGTATCTATCCTCAGGGGGAGGATACTGCTCATCATTGGAGTCAGTATCATTGTCAGAAACTTCAGGACTGGGATCTTTCTCCCTTGTCTCTTCTTCTTGATTCTCCCCTTCCTTAGATGAAGAGGTCAAATTGACTTGTTGCTTCAACGACCCTCTAAACCTTCTGCCTATATTCAGAATACCGGAAGCCTTCTTCTTTTTCTTTTTCTCTTTCAAGATGGGGGCTTTCAGATCCTCCTGCCCTTTTGCCAGATTTATGAACATTTGCTGGAACTGGGCGTTTTGTGCCTGAAGGTCCTTGATGCTTTGTTCGGAAAACAATTCTGCTAAAATAAATAGCAAAGAAGATGAGAAACCTATAATGGTACCTGTACATTCAATGTTATGAATGGGATGCGCATGCAATGATTTCAAAGACTTTGGGAAATTTAAATTTGCAAACCAAAATAAACAAAGATTTTATTAGTTGAATTCAAATTTTGAATGCATTTTAGGCGTTACAATTAAAAACAAATCTAAAATTATAAAAGAAATCAAAATTCCCATGGATGCTTCCTCTTTGTGCGAGATAATCATCGAGTCCTTTTTCCTCATGGAGCTGCTTTGTGAGCTCTAAAACCTTCTTCTCCTGAGCATGGAACTGTTCCCTGTAAGTATCCCGCTCCTTCATCAACTGAATCCAAGACCTCTGTAATTCCCCAAGATCAGTGGGCATATAAGGATAGAGAACCGTTTAAGGAATACCCCCGTTCAGTAGTGGGTTCCACAATCATTGGTAAAACGGCCACATAGGGCATCATATGCTTCTGGGCGCGAGCTCGTACCCATTGGAGGTAAGGTTCCATATGAATGGAAGACTTTGTCCCCATAGCCTTGGCGCCAGATCTTTTTATTATGCCCCAAGCTCGTATGAACCTTCGGCGATACTCTTGAACATCATCCTCATAGTTGAATATAATGCCCTCGATAAGTAACTCATGGGGACCATCTCTTCGAGCGTAACAAAATTGTCGCAGAGCTAAACAAGGATTGTAGGTTATACCCCCTCTGATACCAAGTAATGGGACATTAGGGTACTCCGCGTAGAGGTCAATAATAGCAGTGTTTTCCATAGCTCGGGAACACTAGAGAATATCCATGTGAGCGAGTGACATTATCCTTTGCGACCAACCCAAACCTTCTTCATTCTTCAGTACGGACTTAGGGGGGTGAGAAATAAACCACCTCGACAGCAATGGCATGCAACACATAAGAACCCCTCTTCTCTTCATGGTACGAGTATGGAGAGCATGCAAAATAACTCTGAGCAAGGTAGGCACAGGGTTGCGGGAGAGGAAGATCTTGATAGCATTCACATCTATGAATGAGTCCGGATTAGGGAATAGGAATAGCCCATAGATTAGAAGAGCCAAAACCTCCTCAAAAGCTTGAAAATCCATATCATCCCAAAACAACTGGGCCTTTTCTATCAGAAACTTAGCTAGAAAACCCTTGACTCCGCTTCTTGTTTCCCAATTGGATACCACGTCGGACCGTTTCAGATGAAAAGCTGAGGCAATGACTTCTGGCTTAGGAACTTCTTCTAGACCTGTGAAGGGAAACTGTTCAAGAATGGGTATATCCAACAGCTGAGAGAATTCTTCCAAGGTAGGCACCAACTGATAGTTTGGAAAGGTGAAGAAGTGGTGCTTGGGATCAAAGAACTGAAAGAGTACACTCATCACCTTTTCATCAAAATTTGAAGTACCCAGGTTGAGGAGTCGACCATGTCTCTTAGTGAACACAGAAGTTTCAGAAACCCTTGATACTAGCTCTTTGAGTTGGAAAGGTATCTTCACAAAGCTGATTCGGATAGTGTTTCTACGAACGGAAGCCATGATCTGCAAAACAGAATAAAGATAAATTCCCTTGGTCTTTGAAATGGTTAGTGAAATAAAAATGGATGCTATGTCATGATGCATTATATCATGATAAACCACAGGTATAGCAAACACAGTCAAATCACACCAAGTCCTTAAGTTTAAGGCATGCATGAGGTTAAAGGTCACACCCTCTTGAAGTTTAGTTGGTTTCAAACATGTCTTAAAAAGTAACCGGGTTTTAAGGATTCTCAATATCACTGATCATCCTTTATCGGGAATTGTTTCAGCTCAAGCAATCTTTTCTTGCGGCTTAAATGTCCCAAAAGTCTGATCTCAATGAGTGTAGCATCGAGTATCAACCAATCCTCAGCTTTATACCGAGGCCGACTATCTCACTACTTTCTGATGGCTAAGTTTGTTCAACTAAGGTTCTAAGGTCCGTTAGTGCTTCACGACACCACGCGGCGGCCCCATATTCTCCTCGTTTCCACACGAAGGATACCGGTACCAACCAAAGTGTCAAACCAACACAGCCATCGCTTAAACCATATCGGTATACGCCGTACAGTCTCCACGATCTATTGTTGTTTACCTAAAAAGTGTCCCCAAATCTGGGTGTAGGATCTTTAATAATACCCAAACAAAACCCTTGAATTTAAAGCAGGCAAGACAAAACAAGGAAGCAATTTTAAAATGACCTAGATCCTAAGGTAAACCCCACTTCATGTCCCCAGAAGAGTCGCCAGTTTTGTGATACGGTGGCAGAACCGACTGTTATACTGGTTTGCGTTTTTTGTTGGCAAATGTCGCGGTAAGCAAGAGTCGCCACCAACTTTTATTTTGTCCAACAAAGGAAAAGGAAAAAGAACAAAAAAAAACCTTTTTCAAGATATTTCTGAGTACGGGGGGTAGATTATAGAAAGGGAAGGTATTAGGACCCTTTCTATCCATGGTTTTCCATGGGCTCTTAGGTACTTTCTCATCTTTTTAAAATTTCTTGTGTGTGCTTGTTTTGAAAGAAAGTTTTACTTCGTGATAACCCTTGTATCAGTCCTCAAGGGTGTGACGAAGTTTATTTTAAAAATTGTTTTGAAAGGTGTTTGTATGAAAAGTTTTATTAAGCAAGTACTTAAGATTCTACCTACTCGAAAAAAGATTGTTCGTTCTCGTTTCCTTTAGACAACACTATCCTACTATTAAGGAGTAGATAGCCCCATCGTTGGAGTTTGTAAGGGACGTTTGAAAGGGACAAGTACAGTCACCAGAGCAATGGGTAGGAAATCTTAGTAGTAACCCTAGAGTCTTAAGATTTTTCCGAGGCAACATTCGAATGGGACATTTGATCTTTTAGAAAGGAGGGAAACCACTAAAATGTCATATGCTTAAATGACTATTTTACCGAAGGCAACCGAAGTGAGGCAAACCCTAGGAGTGAAATATGTGCACGTGATTTTTTCAATTAATTTAGTCTTTGCACATTAGGTGAGCTACAGTTTTAACTTTTAAACAATCTTTCCATAGAATCCTATTAGCCATGCATCTAGACAGTTAAAGATTGCGGGAATTTAAAGTGCGAGAAAATAAACCTACCTATTACAAGGCTTCGGGGAGGGAGATTAATTACATAACCAAAACCCGGGGAAAAGCGATAAATGAAAATCCTAATTTAAAGCTATTACAAACCAGGGCAGTTACAAAATTATAAATAGAAAAGTAATTAGAACGCGCGACGAATTAAATGCGAGGACGATAATTAATAACTCAAAACCCTGATTGAGAGAAAAAGTATTTTTTGTGCCTTTTTATTTGAGAAAAAAATTTAATTGCAAATTAATTAAACCCTCATTTCTAATTGTTTTTATTTACAAAAAGAATTAAATTAACCTAGTTTCTAATTAAATTAATTAATTAAAGAAAATAAGTATTTTATAAAAAAAATGATTTTTGGTGTTTTTATGGTTTTTGATTTTATTAATTAAAAATGGTTAATTTGTAAACATAAATGATTAAACAAATAAAAGAAATAAATGAAAGAAATTAAATTGGGCCTGCGTTGAATAAAAAATGAGGGCGTCATTCTGAATCAGACCTTGGGCCCAAGGTTGGTGGCCCAGGCTGGTGTGAGATCTGGTGTTGTCATGTTTGGAAAGTTCATCACGGGGCTGCAAATCAAGTGCGTTGGATCTGTATGATGAACGATCCAATGGCTGGATCCAAGGGTGAAAGGTACACGCGCGGGATGATGATGCACTGGATCTACAAAGTGAAAGTAAACCAAATAAAATTTTTGGGACCTGGGATCGAACCCAGGTCCTCATACTCCCCACCAACGCGCTTCACCACTGGGCCATCATGCTTTGTTGTACAAATAATGAAAACAAAATATAATATAAAAAACAAGTGGATTAGTGGAAAAAAACAAAATGCGCGCGCTGATTTGAATAGTCCAATAAGGTGGTGACAAATCACCTTCTTCTACCTTTAGTTCGTCATCTTAGGTAACGCCCTTTTACCTACAGACACCTTTCATTGCTATAACCCTGTAAATTTCAAAATGCGCAAAACACATGATAAATTACTTCCAACTATATAGATCAATTCACTTTGATCTCGTGGACATCATGGTGTTCCTCTCTTGGCCTAATTTTTCCTGTGTCAAGAAGCCCCAAAACATGGCTTCAAACCCTAACTATGGCATTCATCAGTATGGACATCAAAACGTTAATTAAACCAAACCAACATATTGCAAACATGATAGCAAACACGTATATGCCATTAAAACATGCTTATAATGTATAAATCATGATAGTCGAATTTGAAAAATATGGTAAACTGTAATGTTCATACATTTTGTTTCTAAGCGTGAAAGAACTTGTAATTGATTGGAATAGCTTCCTGAGACGTCCAGCAATCGATTGGCAATGCTAGGATGGCTTGAGATGGCCTGTATGACTGAAACTGATTCACACTTTTCTTTGAAAATTTGGAGTTTTTTTCTTCCTCTTTCACAACTGCTAGCCCTATTCTTTTGCCTTGTACTTGCTCATTATATATGCTAGGATGAATTATGGTTTTAAAAACAAATGACATCTTTGAAAGTTTTGAAGATTTTATTTGATTTCCATGCCATATGCAAACTTGCTATATTGAGCAAAATTATCCCATTTTGGTACCAATCATGCTTCATTCGATTTGGCCTTGATATTTCAGCATATTTTGATTGCAATCCTGTCAAAAAATCACATCAAAACAGATCTTTGATATTATTTACCAATTATTTAATTTAATTCAATTTTTAATTAGTATAAAATCAAAATAAATTGGAAAATGAAGCAAATAACATGTGAATAAGTAATTGGGTCGTGGACCATGTTATAAGTGAGATGCAATCATGAAATGCTAGGAACATTTGGTGAAAAATGCACTTTTGAGCATATTTGACTTTTGGTAATTTTGCAAAAAAGGTCAACTTTGACACGACATATCTCCTCCAATTTTAACCCTAGACAGGTGTTCTTGTATTTTTTGTAAAGCTTAGGATGTCCCCTAACCAACCCTTTTGGTTTCATTTCCATTGGGTCTTCCATGTTCATGTAAGAAGCTTTGACCCAAAAGGTGTTTTTGTTGACTTTTCAAAAGGACCTATAATATGGAAATTCATATCTTTTGATGAGTGCATATTTTGAACTTGATGGCTGAAGATTAATTGTAGGGAATTGCATACTTTTCAAAATGATCCTTGGATGGAAATTTTCTGATAAAATATGAGGAAGTTATGCTTGGTCAAAGTTTGGTTGACTTTTCCTGAGAAACACTAATTTAGCAACTTTTGGGTTTTAATGAATTTAGGGCATTCCTTGAAGAATCATGACCAACCCTTGATCAAATGATGTATATTACCTTAAAATGTTTATGTTGACTTAAAATCTTGAATTTTGACTGTATGTGGGCCACAATTGACTTTTGACCTAATATAGTCGATTCCCAAGCATCTTAGTAGTTGATTGAGCAAACTTCTTGTGCAGTGCTTGAAATTTGACATGGAGGGTCTTAAGAACATATTAGGACTATGGAGAGCATATGAGGTATTTGGAGTTCACCTATCTTGATGAAAATGGAAACCCTAATTTGAGACACATTGCCTTAGGAGAGAGTTTGTCTGGTCAACTCTTGGGCAAACTTGAGCAAATTGAGGATCTCTAGGAGAACGTATTGAGTAAAATGAGAGGGAAAATTTTGGGGTACAAAAGAGTGAAAAATAAAATGTAAACCCGCTAAGTTGAACCTCTCAAAGGCAATTTAGGAAGAAAAAAAAGGGTATTCCGGTGGATCGAAAACCCGAAAGGGCGATCCAGGCAAAAGTTAGGGATTAAAAAGCGAATACTACGGTATGCATTGTGTCTGTAATATCAATTTACATTGTTGTTGAGTTGGTTTGGGAAGCATCATTCCAATCAGTTTATTCAGAAAGCAAGATATTAAGGAGCTTTGAGGACGTAAGAGTTGTAGCAGAGTTGTACTTGATAAATCCGCACTCACATTGCTATCTTTATTTTCTCCTCTGTATGCTTTATACGCAATCGCCTCTTTTCAGGAATTGCTTCTTGATGTAAATTCCTATTTACAGGCTAATCAATCAATAAAAATGTTTTTTAAGAGTGCCAATTTGGTTTATTTTACTCTTTTGATTGCAAAAGACGTTCAACATTTTTGATAAACTTTGCATTTAAGGTAGCCATCCCAGGTTGGGGCATGTTATTGTGATCTCCACTTTGTGTAGTTTTTTTTTGAAGCATACTAGCGAGTGAATCAAGAAGGATCTATATGCGACCAAAATGAGGATCTCTGCAGAATGAGATCCAATCTCCCCAGTGGATGCTCGTTCCCGCTCAGGACGAAATCGGGTATCGCCAGCGATGTGGTACCCTTGCTTGAGTATGCTCTTCCTTTTCATTTCAGTTGTTCTTCCATATTTCTTGAAGGATTATTGACATACTCCCATTGAAGTCGATATTCTGCGGCTTCCCCGGTGAACATACCGGCATAAAACACAGAGCCGCCACCGAACCTTATTTATCCCGAAGGAAGGGGAAATATTGATAAAACCATAAAATATGGATAAGATGGTCTTGAGACCAAGAGAAAGGGTAAGGGAGTCGGTTATGCAAGTGGAAGGTATTAGCACCCCTCACATCCGTTGTACTCAACGAGATCCATTTTGTTTGTTTGTCTCTAAGGGTGTGTTTATCTACAACTATACTTGCTTAAGAGGAAAGGAATTTTTTTTATTATTGAGTTCGTGAGGGTTTCACGAATCTTTTTCCTACGTATCTAGTGAAGGAATCATAACATCGTAGTTCCTCTAAAAAATGTTGGTTTTTTTGGGGTTTTTTAGTGGGCGACGGTAACGTATGCATTCTAGCAATAGGCATGGCTGATATCGCGGTAGAACAGAGATAACATGCCCTTTGGGGAAGGTTTTGATTTGTTGAGTGTTTTGTGTATTTTGAAATAAATTCAAGTAATGATTAAGTATTTTTGGATTTTTGATTTGTGCATGATGAGTTTTAGTTACAACAGAAAAAGAAAAAAAATGGGCAAGTCTACCCTAATGTTGTCATGCATGGGTTCCAACCTAAGGTCTAATTAGTTCGCATATTGAAGAAGAGGAAACTAAAATCCTAAGGGAGCAAGTTATGAGCACAAAATAAAAGGAGACGATGTTTGTGAAGAGTGATCATGTACGGTGATCATGGAAAAAGCGACGGCAAAATGAGTAGTATTATGAAAGGCGTGAATGGAATGCTTATTGTATGGGAATTGAATCGGGTTATGATTAACCAAGGGGTGCACTTGATTTATCTCGTGAGAATAGGTTCTCCTACCCTCAACCATGAGACCCTTTTTTCATGGAAACACTTGGTATATAGACCAAAGTAGTTGATTCAGGTTATGGTTAACCAAGGGCAAGACTTGATTAACCTCGTGAGAATGGCCATGCCCAAACTCAACTATGAGACCCTTTAGGAAGATGCTTGGCATGTAAATCAAGGGGAGAAAAGTTGCTTCAATGTATAAGATGAAAATCAAAAGCACATACAAGTTGGCCATACGCATGCTCCTAGAAAGTGGGACTAGCATGATGCCAGTATTCTAAACGACCAATTGAAATAATCGATCAAATAGTTGTCACCGTAAGAAAGCCCAGGACCAAGCTATGAAATGTTTGCAAGTGTGCATTTGTAAGTGGATACCTTTTCATTAAGGATGAGCCCAAGAGGAGGTCATGTGTTCTAATTGAATGACATATGCATAATTAATCAAAAATTGAAATATACAAAGAAGTAAACCCTAAGCTATTACAATCATATGGGGATGTAGGTACAAGTTTATGAATAGGGATGAGTAAAATCCTAATTACTTATTACAACCAAATTGAATGGAAATAATAGCAAAAACAAAAAAAAACATTTTGGTGTTTGGTCTGACACTGGCCGTGTCCTGTGACACGGACACCCGTGTCAAGACCCTGTAATAAATCCACGCATATTGTTTTCTGTCGCAACTGAGCTGACACGGGCTGTGTCCTATGACATGGGCACCCGTGTCAGGGCCCTGTCCTGCATTTTGTTAGACCTTTAATCACAGTAAGACTGACGCGGGCTGTATGTTGTGACACGGGAACCCGTGTTAGCACCCTGTCCTGCCTTTTTTGCATGTTTTTGTTCCAGTAATTCTGACACGGGTTGTGTCCTGTGACACGGGCACCCGTGTCAGCACCCTATCCTGCATTTTTCATTAGATTTTGAAACAACAAATTTGACATGGGCCGTCTCGTGTTACACGGGTACTCGTGTTAGCCCCCTGTCTTGGATTTTTTCCACTGAGTTTGCTGCTTTTGATCTATCCTTTGTTATATATCTTTGGAACACAAAAAGAAAATGACATATAGATAAAGATATCACAGTTTGGAAAAAGTTTACCTCTCAATGCGAAAACTTTGAAACACGTACGGGTGTCTCTGAGCGTGAAGTGGTGATTGGACAAGCTCCTTTGAACCTTCTTGAAGTTTCTCCAAACCTTACTTTGTGCCGCAAAGTTCCCGAACCGCTCAAACTTAGTCAAGTTGCAAAATACTGGTTTTGCTTCGAAGGTGATGATAATGGTATCACAGAAATTATTCTTGTGTTTGAACAATCTCTATGTGATGTATACGAAGTGTTTGTATAGTTGGTTTAGGGGAAAGCTTGCAAGGTTGGGAATTAGGTTGAGGGTTTTTCTATTTCTCAGTTTTGGTTTTGTTTGCTGCTGGTTTTTTTCTAGTTTTTTCAGTGTTATGGTTGCTGATGTTTCATGATTCCAAACAGTTTCATGGTTCAAAACAGTTTTATCGTTGCTACTGTTTTTTCATCTCTATTTCACAGTGTTTTTTCTCTCTCTTTATCTTTTGTTTTTTTTCTCTCTTTCTTCTTTTTTAATCCAAAACCTCAATATGGCTCCCCCTTTTTTTTGTCTATTGTTTGTTATATCATCTCATAGGTTGTAATTGGGGGGAAAACTTCATAAGTTCAAACATATGTAGCATGCTGACTTTTCTGCTTTTTGTTAGCAGGAATGTTTTGCTTATTTTGATGTCATGTTTAGGCTGCTATGAGCAGGAGTGGCACAGATTTTTGGCATGTTCTGTTTGGCTTTGTGGACAAGTTAGGCAGGTTGTTTTTGCAGGTTTTTGGACTGTTCTGTTTGTTTTGCAAAGTGATGTCGGTTTATGGAGCTTTGTTGCACAATGGACATCATTGGTTTGGTTTTGCAGCAAAATGGTCAACATTGGTTTGGACAGTTTTATGGGGCTGGTTAGTGTAAACTTGGACTGGTTTTGGGCTTGTAATGAGAAATTCCTTTGTATGGTTTCAAATGGTCATGACATGAATAAAAATTGAAAGGTAACCAAATGAATTAAATCTTGAATATAGTAACTTGGGATGTAAGGAATTAGTGATTTGTGAACCAAAGGCATTGTATGAAATACCAATTTCCACTATTTCAAATTTGAAATCCAAATCCAAGTTTTCTTTCTCTTTCAATTTCGAATCTTCATGACAAATTTAAACCACTTTGAAAATGATAGATGCCATCTTGGTTCAAAATTTAGTCCTTCAAGAAATTCCTCAAATAAAATTTTAATTCATGTGAGAAGAAACTCTTTGGTTTCACCCCTTAAACCTCTTGATAAGCACTTGACTTGTAGAACGAGATAAAGCTTGATGTGACCTTCAAGCAAAAATCCTAGTTTCCTGAAAACACTGGAACTTTAATATTGCACAACCACTTAACTCTTGGACCTCAAGTACCTTTATTTAGTGAAATGCATGATATGAAAATGAACTAGTGAAGATGATGTAAATGAAATGCGAAGTCTAAGCCAGACAAAAGTAAAAGGTAGGACAAATTTGGGTTATGACAGCTGCCCCTATTTAGTTGTCTTAAACCTGAAGGTGAGATTCGTGTCAGCCTTTTGAATGTTCAAGGTAGAAGATGATTAAATACTAAGACCTGAAATTTGTCCTTGAGAGGTAGTGTGAGTGTTATTATTTATGATGTATGTTGGGGATAAAAATTTGTTTTTTGATGAACTGGTCATGATGGATGAATGTGGTTAAATAACAATACCTTGTGTTGGGGTAACGGTGCCAATACAAGGTTCTCCAAGGAGTGGGTATTAACGTGATTGAGAAGATATAGTTGATGATGTCGTGATGACTGAAGGTAGGATTAAAGACAACATGCAAACTTAAAGATAATGGGACAACTGAGAATCTATTGTGTGGAATTCACGACCCAAAAAGAGAGGTAAAGATAATGGGTAAAGATAGGCGTATGATCTATGACCCAAGAAAAGATAACGTGAGGGTAAGACCTGCGAGCGAACTACGACCCTAGAAAAGATAACATGATGGTAAGACCTACGGGTGACCTACGACCCTAGAAAAGATAACATGAGGGTAAGACCTACGAGCGACCTACGACCTTAGAAAAGATAACGTGAGGGTAACACCTACGGGCGACCTACGACCCTATAAAAGATAACGTGAGGGTAAGACCTATGAGTGGCCTACGACCCTAGAAAAGATAACGTGAGGGTAAGACCTACGACCTTATAAAAGATAACTTGAGGTTAAGACCTACGAGCGGACTACGACGCTAGAAGAGATAACGTGAGGGTAAGACCTACGAGCGACCTACGGCCCTAGAAAAGATAACATGAGGGTAAGACCTACGAGCGACCTATGACCCTAGAAGAGATAACATGAGGGTAAGACCTACGAGCGACCTACGACCCTAGAAAATATAACGTGAGGGTAAGACCTATGAGCGACCTATGACCCTAGAAAAGATATCGTGAGGGTAAGACCTACGAGTGACCTACGACCCTATAAAAGATAACATGAGGGTAAGACCTACGAGCGACTTACGACCCTAGAAGAGATAACGTGAGGGTAAGACTTACGAGCGACCTACGACCCTAGAAAATACGAGCGACCTACGACCCTATGAAAGATAATGTGAGGATTGAGAGTTGGGGAGTACAATGTATTGGCACCATGGCTTATTTTGGTTGGTGGTGTCATGACAGATGTTAAGTGGGAATTATGAGGATGATATTTTCTTTGGGGATGTTTTGTTGATTTGGTGCTAGATTTGCGACTAAATTTGGGGGCTTTCAGGCGAGGTACCAAATCTGGCTCATGCTTCATATGCATTTTGAAATGTGGCATGATGATTCATGGATATGCTATGCATTTGAGGATGCAATATGATATGCAGTGATGATTATAGTATGAAAAGTGACAAATGTTAGGCTCATTGGCATCCGTTTCCAGTCGTCTTGAGATACCAATACGGATTAGTGCTTGAAAACTAAGAGAATCGAGTTAGCCTTATCGAGTTTACAAGGGAATAAGTCTTGCTGAGGAGGGGTAGCTTAATCTGAATTTCTTTATCTGCCGGGCTTCTTATGAATCAAGGGGCCAAAACTTAGATTTCATCGAATGCCCCAAGTTTCTCGGTGTTAGAGAATCGGGTGCTCAAATGTTTGTAAGAAGGTGACGAGATGAAAGCTTGGTCAAGGTGATCGTTACGACTTTCTACCTACACATAAAATAGACACTTGAACACCGCGGCGATCCCTTGGGATGCCTTTATATCCATGTAATGTCATGTTTCACATCTTAGCTTGTGACTATTATTGCCTTATTATTTTCAATGCAATGCTTAACAAAGAATTTAAATCACAATTCACATACGAAAATAAAGTAAAAGGACGTAACAAAAGCTCTTTGGTGGAAGGACAATTTTTATTAATGAGTTTGGCCTGTGAATAGGTATTCGTACAAGGAAAAACTCCTAAATAAGGAAGTTGCGAAGAAAAGACAAAATACAACGAGTAAAATGGCAATAAGAAAATCTTGAACTTCCATTAAAACTGATATTGCTATAGTTCCCATATCCTGGATCGTCCCAGCATTGTGCTTCCGAAGGATGATAGTGGAATTGATCCATCCCGTGTTAAGAGGGTGTACTTTTTATTCGTGAAGAGTCTTCAGAATGCAATCTCTCGCTTTTTGTCCCTAATTTTTGCCTAGATCGCCCTTTTGGGTTTTCAGTCCACCGGGACACCCATTTTTTCCTAAGCCTCACTTTCGGGTTTTCAACTTAGCGGGTTATTATCTTTTCTTTTTTAGCCCTAACTTTTTCCTAAGCTTCCCTTTCGGGTTTTCGACTTAGCACATCTTTTTATGCGTAGTATTTTTTGACTCAGTCTGAATTGACTAGAAGTGGAACGTCTTCCCCATCCATGTTTGTCAAGATTAGAGCACCTTCTGAGAAAGCTTTCTTCACGATGTACGGCCCCTCATAGTTGAAAGTCCACTTGCCTCTTGGATCAGTATGGATATGGAGAATCTTCCTTAAGACCAGGTCACCTGTGTGGAACTTTCGAGGTTGAATCTTCTTGTCAAATTCTCTCTTGAGACGCTGTTGATATAACTGACCATGACAAATGGCTCTAGGCGCTTCTCTTTGATGAGATTGAGTTGGTCAAGCCTTATTTGAATCCATTCAGCTTCATCAAGCTTTGTATCCATTAGAACCCTCAAGGAAGGAATCTCCACTTCGACTGGGAGCACCACATCCATACCATAGATTAGTGAAAAAGGACTTGTCCTGTTGGAAGTATGCACCGAAGTTCGATAGTTGTGCAGGGCAAATGGCAACATCTCATGCCAATCTTTATATGTTCTAACCATTTTTTGGACAATCTTCTTTATGTTCTTGTTAGAAGCTTCGACTGCACCATTCATCTTTGGTCGATAAGGTGATGAATTATGGTGCTCGATCTTGAATTCTTAACACATTTCCTTTATCATTTTGTTTTTGAGATTCGACCTGTTATCAGTGATGATCTTGTTAGGAGTTCCATAACGATAAATGATTTCTTTTTTGATGAAGCGAGTAACAACTTTCTTGGTCACATTCTTGTATGAAGCTGCTTCCACCCACTTCGTAAAGTAGTCAATAGCAACGAGAATAAACTTGTGTCCGTTTGAAGTGCTCGGCTTGATGCATCCAATCATATCAATAACCCACATTGCAAAGGGCCATGGCGAAGTCAACACATTCAACAGAGTGGGAGGGTTATATATCATGTCTACATAAAGTTGACATTTGAGGCACATCTTTGCATATACACAACAATCACTTTCCATCGTCATCCAGAAATAACCCGCTCGTAGGATTTTCTTGGGCATGGAATATCCACTGGCATGAGTCCCAAAAGAGCCCTCGTGTATTACTCGTATAATGGATTCTTCTTCTTGTCTATCCACGCATATGAGCATAACCAAATCATAGTTTCTCTTGTATAGAACGTCTCCTAACAGTAAAAACTTGGATGCCAACCTTTTGAGAGTCCACTTATCACAAATTGTAGCACCCTCGGGGTACTCTTGCTTCTCAAGATACCTTTTGATGTCGAAATACCACAGCTTTTCACCCGACACATCTTCAGTTGTGAGACAATGAGAAGGGAAAATGTGTGTTGGCTCTTTGTAGTAAAAGATTCTTTTATTGGGTGCATGATTCAGATAACTAACTTTGAGCGTTGCGGCTAAAGTGGCCAGAGCATCTTCTAGTTGATTTGATTCTCTAGGAATATGCTCGAAGGTAATCTCATTGAAAGAGGGCAACAACTATAATATGTAATGCCGATATGGAACTAAATTAGGGTGTTGTGTATGCCAATCACCTCACACTTGATGTATTACTAAGGTAGAATCTCCATAAATTCAAGCATCTTGATCTTCAAATCAATGGCTGCTTCAAGACCCATTACACAAGCTTCGTATTTGGCGACATTATTCGCATAATTAAAACATAACGTAGCTGTGAAAGGTATGTGACAGTTGCGGGGAGAGGTCAGAACTTCCCCAATGCCATGGCCCATAGCATTTGATGCACCGTCAAATGTGAGAGTCCATTACTACCCTGGTTCAGGTCCTTCTTTATCATCAAGTTTCATAACGTCCTCGTCTGTAAAATCAAACTTCTTTGACTGATACTCTTCTAATGGTTGGTGAGCGAGATGATCCGCAAGAATGCTACCTTTGATAGCCTTTTGTGTGACGTAGTGGATGTCATACTCAGACAAAAGCATTTGCCACCGAGCCAGTCTCCCTTTAAGTGTTGGTTTCTCCAAGATGTAATTTATCAGATCCATCTTAGATATCAGAAGTGTAGAATGTGTCAGCATGTACTACCTCAAATGTCGAGCTTCCCATGTAAGAGAACAACAAGTCTTCTCAAGTAATGAATACCTTGACTCACAATCAGTGAACTTCTTGCTCAGGTAATAGATGGTGTGTTCTTTTCGTCTAGTATCATCATGTTGGCCGAGTACACAATCCATAGATCCTTCAAGCACAGTCAAATACATAATGAGAGGTCTCCCTGGAACTGGTGGTATGAGTATTGGTGGTTCCTGAAGATATTTCTTAATCTTCTTGAAGGATTTTTAACAACTTTCATCCCAACGAACATCTTGATTCTTGCGTAACAATTTAAAGATGGGTTCACAGGTAGCAGTAAGGTGAGAAATGAACCTGGCTATATAATTCAACCTTCCAGGAAAACCTCGCACTTCCTTTTCCTTTTTCGGTGCCAGCATATCATGTATTTCTCTTACCTTGTATAGATCTACTTCAATTCCTCGTTGACTCACGATAAAACCAAGTAACTTGCCCGAACAAACCCCAAAGATGCACTTGTTGGGATTAAGCCTTAACCTGAACTTTCGTAGGCGATCAAAAAACTTCTGCAAATGAACCAAATGTTCTTCCTTAGTTTGTGACTTTGCAATCATATGATCCACATACACCTCGATCTCTTTATGAATCATGTCGTGAAAGAGAGTCGCCATAGCTCGCTGATATGTCGCACCAACATTTTTGATACCAAAAGGCATGACTCTATAGAAAAAGGTACCCCAAGAAGTTGTGAAAGTTGTTTTATCCATGTCTTCGGGATCCATATTTATCTGATTGTAACCCAAGATCCCATCCATGAAGGAGAACACTTAAGATTAAGCAGTATTATCAACCAATACATCAATATGAGGCAACGGGAAATCATCCTTCGGGCTTGCTTAATTCAAGTCTCGGTAGTTAACACACATACAGGCCTTACCATCTTTCTTATGTATAGGCAGAATGTTAGAAATCCAAGGAGGATAATTTATCACAGATAGGAACCATGCATCAAGTTGTTTCTAAACTTCTTCTTTGATCTTTAAATCCATGTTGGGTCTGGTCCTTCTCAGCTTCTGCTTTAAGGGAGGACATTATGGCTTGAGTGGCAATCTGTGCATCACTATATCAGTGTCTAAACCGGGCATGTCTTCATACGACTAGGCGAAGATATCAGCATACTCTCGAAGCAACTCAATCAACCCCTTCTTTTCTTCACTTTAAAAGAAGCACCTATCTTGACTTCTCTCTTTACCTCTTTCATACCGAGATTAATGACTTATGTTTCTCCCATAATATGGTTGGATGACCATCTCTTCCTGTCTTAAGAGCCTTGCTAGCTCTTCTGGGAGTCACAATCTTCCCCATCATCTTCGTTAGCATGGTCAACTGAATTCTCAAGGATATAAGGAACCATAGCACTATCATTTCTGATGGAGTTTGAGACGGATTTGCATGATTGATGCTTTTATGTTTTATTTTAGAAAGTGCAAGAAAATATTTATAATATGGAAAGAAAATTATTACCATTTTTTATTTTGAAAAAGTAAAAGTGAAAGAAAAGACAAGGAACAAAATTGTATGCGAAAATGCAATTTTTCATTCAATTTTAAACGGAGATTGAAAAATAAGGGGCCCCTTCTACAAGCTCTCACTATGCCTTGGTTAGGACACATGACTTAATGCAAACAGAAAATTACACATCAAGGAAAACAACTTCAGGGATATCCACGGCAGTCCAATTGCTGAGCTCCTGGTCTGACGCAATCTGATAGATAAATCTGGAAACATCTTCATCGTCACCTTCATCATCTGTCTAGAGCACTTGTCCTTCTTTGCTTATACCAGCACTGACGAACACTTCAAAAATTGGGGGAACTTGCCTTTCTTTGAGAGGAACCTAATCAGCTTACACGGAGGACGATGGCTGATACCCAAGACCATAACGATCTTTCTTCGTCGGTACTTAAATCAATTTTCCCCAACTGTCATGGGGAGATCTAGCTTTTATGACGGTTTTGGCATCCTTCAAAGAGGCCAGGGGTGCTTCAGACTTCTTACATTCCACAACGGGGAACTTGTCAACATTAACAATCTCCAGAGCTTGAAAAGGCAACTTCGACACCTCGCCTTCCACTTCCACATAACAGTAGGTTGTCAGATTGTTAATCACTATATCTTCTTCTCCACAAAAGAAGACAACTTTGTCATTTATAATGAACTTCATGCATTGATGAAGAGTAGATGTCACAGCTCCTGCTACATGGATCCATGGAAGACCCAAAAGGCAAGTATAGGATGGACGGATGTCCATGACATAAAATGACAAATAGAAAGTGTGGGGACCAATATTGACAGGCTAGTCCACTTCTCCCTCCACAGATCTCCCTGAACCATCAAACGCTCGAACATTCAGGGTGGAGGGCATCATCATTACCCCATCCATATTCATATTAAACAATGTAGCCTTAGGCATCACATTGAGTGAAGAACCCGTATCTACCAGAACTCGAGATAAAACTGTATCCAAACACTTCATAGAAACATGTAGTGCTTTTTTGTGGGCTCCGCCTTCAACCGGGAGCTCACCATCACAGAAACCCAAACAATTTCCCACATCAATATTGGTGACGATTCCTTCAAACTAGGCTACAGAGATGTCTTGAGTAACATGGGCAGAACGCAAAATCTTTAATAAAGCATTGCGATGGGTCTCCAGACACAAAAGGAGAGACAATATGGAGATCTTGAATGGCGTCTGGTTGAGTTGATCCACCACTTTGTAATCACTTCACTTAAGAATCCTCAAAGTTTTCTCTTCTTCTTGTCCTGCAGAAGGTTCAGGCTGACTATCCATCACTTGCATTCCCCTAGCCTTGGCCAGAGCATCACTGTTAGTTTCTTTGGGAGGCAGTGTTGGGGGAGAAAAGATCCTTCCACTATGAGTCATGTTACTGGTTCCTATAATGTTGGTAATATTCTTGTCAACCACTGGAGGACACTCGTACTTCTTCCCATGAATATAGACCACATTATACTCCCACAGAACTACCTTTGAGTTATTTCACATAGGAGGAACAAGAGCTTGAGTTGTTACGGAGGTAGCGGAAGCTTGAATCATTACTAGGGTAGTAGGTGCCTGAATTGTCAATGGGGTACCCGGTGTTGCTGAAAATATTCTCAGATAATAAGGAATCTCTAAGACATCAATCTATTCTTCTCATAATATCTTCTCTATATGTAGGACACCTTCATCCATTAGCTGTTGGATAGCCGTCTTCAAACCAGTACACTCTTCGGGTTTAGAGGAACATGTTAATAAAAATTCATGGAGTTCTGGAAACAACTCATGCTCCAACAAATGTTCTCTAACAATTCCCAATGGCATCTTGATCTCGTCAACCTTGGTTACCAGAGTCTGTTCACTACTTTCTTCAATAGCATTGACCGATGCCCCTGGGTGAGGAGGCATGGGATTATTATTAATATTGGGACCAACAAGATTAAAATTTATGTCCTTTTCATCGAGGAGGTCTTGAACTTTACATTTGAATGCTCTATAATTCTAAATCATATGGCCTGGGGCTCCAGAATGAAATTCACAATGAGCATTAATGCCATACCCCCTGGGGAGAGGATTTGGTGGTGGACCAAGTTCATGTAGTTGAAACAACTGATTAGCAAGTAACTGAGGGAGAAATTGAGCATAGGACATAGGAATGAGATCAAATCTTCTTTCAGGCGCTTTTTGTATTTGAGGAGCTCTCGGACCTTGAGGTTGTTGATTCTGTTGTTGATAAGTTGAAGGAGGTGCAAATTGTTATTATGGAAGATAATTTAGTTGAGGAGTGAAAGGTTGTTGTTGGGCCATCCATGGCGCTGGATTTATAGCAGCATACACTTGAGGAACATATTGATTATGAACAACAGTGTTGGGAAATAAAGAAACCGAACTTGAGGATACGCAGGAGCCTTTCCTTGGTTTATGGTGACAACACTAGTCTCACCCTCTTTCTTCTTGACAAACCCCGAAAACGGCTTTCTACCAATGTCAGTATTGTTGTTGGTATTGTTAGGGACACCTTGGATCATTCCAATCATAATACAAGTTTCAACATGTTCTCCAATAATGACCATATCAAAGAAATAAGTGGAGGTACTGTTGAGCACATGTTGGACATAAGGACCTCGTAGAGTACCCATAAACAAATCAATTAATTCACGATCCAAAATAAGAGGTTGGACCCTTGCAGCCAGTTGGCGCCACCTTTGGGCGTGCTCTTTGAATGACTCTTCAGATTTCTATATCATCCCTTGAAGTTGAGTACGACTAGGAGCCATGGCAGTATTGTAATGGTAATGTTTCAAAAAGGTGTTAGCTAGTTCTACCCATGTACTGACATGAGTTCTTTCTAGTTGCATATACCAGTCCAACGGTGCCCCAATCAAACTATCTTGGAAGAAGTGCATGAGTAACGGTTCATTTTCAGCATAAGCAACCATCTTGCGATAACAGGAACGGAGATGAGTCTCTAGGCAGGAAGTGCATTTGTATTTGTCAAAATCAGGAACCTTGAACTTGGGAGGAATAACTACCCCAGGCACGAGACATATTGCAGCATTATTAAATCCAGAAGCCTTGATACCCTCTATGGCTTTGACACGCTCTTCGGGAGCATGGTACATTTTTGCAGTTTCGGCAACTCTGGCGGCAAGATTCACTTGGGGTTCCTCAATATCAATGACGTCGTGATGATCATAAACATTATTCCTAGGAGCTCTAGTAGGGGTCTCGAGATTTGCATTGTCGTTCCTCCCATTAGCAGAAGTGGCGGGAGCAGCAGTAGCAAGCTTGGAAACACTTTGATGTAAATCTTCTTGACCCTTGATAACAACATGAAGGGTTTCCATAAGCTGATCCATGCAAGTGCCCATGTTGTCCATATCTCAGTGGAGAGCATTATGATTCTCTTCAAAAAGATCCATAAGTATTCACTGGTTACTTCTTGTACGGTAAGGATGTGGAGAAGTCGTCTTTGCTGTTTACCGAAGTCTGATGGAAAAGGGACCCCAATAAGTTTTTGTTGTGAAAAATGAATGCATGATAGTATGAATGAGTGCTTTATCTTCATTCTTGAGGAAACCCAAAGACTCGTCTATCGTTTAAAATTTTGTTTTCCTTTTTGAAAAGCTATACCAACGAGACTTGTCTTTGGACTTCCTTAGATATGAGATATATATACATGATGATATGATGTCATGGCATGCTATGGCATGAAGTTCCAGCTGCACATATTCTGGATAATTCCTGTGTAGTCCTTTGCATAAGCTGAAGGTAACAGGATCAAACGTCTGAAGTCAAAGGCATGGAGTAAAAGTAACCACACATAAGGTATGTACTAGGGGTTTATCACCTGCCAAACAAAGTTCTAGGGAAACCTCAGAGTCTACGCTCTTCCTTTGGATATTACCGATGTCTCAATTACTCGGTAATCAGTAATATTTGCAAGAAAAACTCGTCCGAGTGCAGCATCGCGTGAGAACTACTTCCAGATTACTCCGTTATAGTCTCCACATTGCACCTAAAAAGGCCAGGAGGGGTTAATGGTTCTACGGCCCCCAGCTTCTCGAGTTCCCAGGTTGAAAGCAATGATGTCTTCCCAATTACTCGATAAACACCACCACTTTCAAGGGGACCTCCACTGAGTTGGGGATTTTCATGCCTCCTTCTTCGGGATTACACCCTCAAAGTTAGCATGACTATACCGCCCGTCCTAATCCTAAATGTAGCCCAAGGCTGGTATAGGACTTATCAAATGTAATTACCCAACCCAACATCACAGCGTATCCAGAATATGTGAGTAGCAACAATATATGCAATATATACAAAAGAATACAATAAAGTCATAACGAATTAAAACTATAAAGCAAATATATAAACACCCAAAAAGACAAATAAATAAAACTAGGAGAGACTCGCAAAAGGTCCCCATCAGAGCCTCCAGCTGAAGCTAGCGGCAGAAAACACAGAGCCACCATCGAACTTTATTTATCCCTAAGGAAGGGGAAATATCGATAAAACCACAAGAGGATGGATAAGATGGTCTTGCAACCAAGAGAAAGGGTAAGGGAGTCAGTTATACAAGGGGAAGGTATTAGCACACATCACATCTATTGTACTCAACGAGACCCATTTTGTTTGTTTGTCTCTAAGAGTGTGTTTATCTACAACTATACTTGCTTAAGGGGAAAGAAATGGTTTTTTATTATTGCATTCGTGAGGGTTTCACGACCCTTTTCCTACGTATCCAGTGAAGTAATCAAAACATCATAGTTCCTCTAGAAAATTTTGGTTCTTGGTGTTTTTTAGTGGGCGACGGTAACACATGATTTCTAACAATAGGTGAAACCACCCGGCCGAAACCTATCATATGGATGTAATGAAACATCAATCAAGTCGCCACCGAACGTCTTTTATCCCGCCGAAGGGGAAAGGTAAACACCGAGAAAACCTAAAAAGGGAGAAATCACGGTCTTTCGACCGAGAGATCGACTAAGGGAGTCTGTTACGCGAGGGGAAGGTATTATCACCCCACACGCCCGTAGTACTCTAGGGTATCCACTCTTGTTGTCTAATCTAATGGGTGTGGTCAAAACCTATGTCTATGGCTTAAAGATAAAAAGGGAATGCATGCGAAATAAAAGAAGTAAACAATGTAGGGAAAATAAAATTTATGCTCGGTTGGGCCCTACCTCTTTGCCTATATATCCCTTTTAAGGAATCAGAGCAGCCGTAGTTCGGCTTACATATTTTGGTTGGTTTGTGTCTTTTAGTTAAGACAACAAAGACAGACAACATGGCAAAACATCAAATAAAATAACAAACAAATGAGATAGTAAAACATCGGCTAAATAATAAAAAAGTAACATGTCAAAGATGACGAAACATTAATAAAATAGATGACAAAATATCACGCCTAACAATGATATTGAGGATCAACGTAGGGTACCAAACATGTGCGATGGAGAAACATCGGCTTCAAACATATGTGCGATGGCGAAACATCAGCTAAAATAGTAAAGTATCATGGCAAAGATGGCAAAACATCAATAAATCGGATGACAAAACATCACACCTAACAATGTTATTGAGAATCAAAGTAGGATAACAAACATGTGCGATGGAGAAACATCGGCTTCAAACAAATGTGCGATGGCGAAACATCGCCTAAATCAAACTTAAAAAACAAATCCAAGAGGCGCAATGACAAATAAGATTGATTTGTATCTTTTACCTTGAAGAAGGGTTTGAGGTTATTAGAGGTGTTTTATGATTTGCCAAGAAAACAGTTTTTGTTTTAAGATGCAAAATGCAAAGGAAAGAAAAAACAACTAAGGGAAACTAGCCTAGCACTATCCCTAGTGTTATCATACAATGATTGACCCTAAGGTTGAGGATAAAAGAAATTCCTACCCTATGTTAGCATACATGGATTCCTTCCTAATTAACATGTCAAAGGAAGCTTAATAGAACTATCATATAGGGAACAAGCAATGAGAGCGAAGTCGTGATCTCAATTTCTAAATTGAGTGACTCATTGATCAACAATTAAAGAAACAAAACAATAAACATCCTATAGGGAACATGCACTGAGAGCGAAGTCGTGATCTCAATTTCTAAATTGAGTGACTCATCGATCAATAATTAAAGAAACAAAAAAATAAACATCCTATAGGGAACATGCACTGAGAGCGAAGTCGTGATCTCAATTTCTAAATTGAGTGACTCATCGATCAAAAGAAAACACAACACATGTATCAGACAAAACAGAGGGCCACTTGACATATATCAGCAATAGAGGTCCCATCATGCAACATAGAACTATGAAAATAGAAGAAAGGAAATAGTGCAATACCAAACGGATTACTATCTGTAGCAATTGAGCAAGAATAAAAGAAACCTAGAGAACTTCAAGCAAGCTGGCATCAGCAGACAAATCAAGTCAGAAATTACGTCATCAGGATATAAGTATTGAGATTTTCAGATATGATCAGATCCCATGGGTAATGTATGGCATTCATAATCACATATACATATCCTGCATAAACTATCAAATATGCCAAGCACAAGAGCAATGCCAACATAATAAATTGTGTTCCACAAATAAAGTGAAACAGAGCAGCCTCAAGTCAAAAATGGAAAACTTTTCTCAAAGTACCTCGCACATTCAACAACCAAGTTAGTATTGCCATAAATTGAATGATGACTCACATAAGGAATGGATGATGACACCATAATGAAGTGAGAAAACATGATAGCAACTATCAAACATTAGACATGATAAACAAAAGGGAAACAGGCATATGCACAATTTGGTCAAAAATTAGATGAATGTTGCTCCTTTCTATCACCATGTTGAGTTGATAATTGAATATCAATCAAGGATCATGGGAGCTTGAGAAGAATACAATCAAAGACCATGAAGGTCAGTAGCAAACACAATTCAATCATACTTCAATTACTTCATCATAGCTCATAAGCATAATATAAGAGGAATCCCACACAATGCATCAAAAGGTTCAAATCATTCAAGCATGGGGAATTAAGTGAAATGGCTTGAGTTTACATGGATAAACAGAACCAACATGATCATTAGGTGCCCAATTAATGGCCCCACTCAAGTTCATTGGCCATCAAGCAAATTGCAACAAGATATGCAACATTAATTGGGTACCTTCACTTCAAAAATACATCAAAAATAGAAACAGGGATCAATAATTCACACAAAAAATTTCTTAGCATATTTGAAGTGTGTAGAAGTCAGAAAGGAAGTATTAAGTTCATGGATGGTTGAGGAGGGGATCAAATGAGGCCCAGGGTTCAAAACTAGTTGGCCAAACTATCAAAACTAGACAAGTTTTCAAGATAATTCATGGAAATATATCAAACCAAGTCAAATACTTCAAGAAAAATGGTTTTCAGATCCCCAATACATTCATGAACCATAATCAAGACTTAAATTCCCTTGAAAATCCAGGGCATAATGGTTTTGAAAATGAAACTTGCACAATAAGCAACAAAACCCTAATTTTTGAATTTTAATATTAAATATTTATTAGATAAGATCAAAATTCAAAAAAAAATCAAAACAAATATACATCAAACATGACAACACTCAAGAGGTCAGAGTACCTATTTTTCCATATTTTTTGAATTAAAGAAAAGTCAAAAAGAAAAATCAAATTCAAACAATTAATCAATTAAACAAATATTCACATCTCAAAATAAAACTCTAATAAAAAAATCAGAAAAATATCCAACCAAAATTTTATTCAAATCTTATAATTAAAAACACACATCCCTGATTTTTTTTGGAATTTTTGAATTAAAGGAAATATTAAAATAAAAATCAAACAAACAATTAACATTTAAACTATTATTTAAAGGCAAAAATGCAAACCCTAGCCAAAAGTCACAAAAAAGGTCAAAATAAAATTATACTCAGACTCTATGATTAAAAACAAACTTATACAATTTTTTTGAGGATTTTTGAATTAAAGGAAGTATTAAAACAAAAATTCAAAATAAACTTCTCAAATTAAATTTCTAATCAAAAATAGAAAAAATGCTAAACCAAAATCAGAATCAATTTCTACATTATTTTATGAGTTCAAAACATTTTTTGTGGAATTTTTAGATCAAAAGAACTATTAAAACAAAAATAATCATTTAATAAACAAATATTTAAACTTATGAATTTTTAAACCAATCAAAACATTTTATAAAAATTCCAAAAAAAATATGACAATTACTAGAAATTATTATTAGCCTACGGTAATTTTTTCATGATTTTTGAAAATGTTTTGATCACAAAAATAAAATCAAAAAATCAGATAAAATCAAATAATATGAAATGCATTAAAAATTTGAATCATCCAATCAGGGCGCGCCACCTCATCGACTTCAACCTCAAGACAAAGCCCTAATCGCGTGTTTTCTCAGTTTCAAACCTCATGTTCTGATCAATGCTTCTTCCTTATTTTTCCACCAAAATCAATGATTCAAAGCTCAAAATAAAGCCAGATCTAACCTCTACATCACGACACTTATAGATCTCAAAAAGATTGACTAGGCAATTAGAAATCTGGACGCGAAAATTGCAAAAACCCACTGAATATGAATTATTCAGAAGTTCAAACAACGATCCATTCTTCCATTTCAAACGAAATTATAGTCAAACCTATTGTTTGGCAAGCTATGAATTCATGAACATGAAGTAATTCAACAAATCAAGCTGGAAATAGTAAAATGAAGTTCAAGAAGCTTACTTCAATGTGAAACTGGAAATATTGATCCCTTAGTTACAGAAGCAAACAAATTCCATGATCTTGATCTACACACTTCAAGGAGGATGAATCCACAGGAAATTTGATGAATGTGCGAAGAAGATGAGAGAATCGAAGCAACTTGCAGAAAAATGGTGGAAGAATCAGATCTGAAAATCTTGTAATGGGAGCGTCCTATTCGCAAAATGAGGCTTGCAGTACCTTATATAGTGTGGGTAGAGAAGGTTAGAAGAGGAAATTGGTCTTCAAAGTTGTTCTAGGGCTTGATTGGAAAATATGGAAAAATAAAGATTGCACATGGGCCTCAGCTATTTGCTCGTGCGTTTCCTCCTTTTCATTGCATTTTATGAGCTAAATGAGGTCAGGAGCCCATGCTTAAAGTTCCAGGTTATGACTCATTGAAATGAGAGAGTGTTGGTGATTTTGCAAATTTGAGCAAGTTTGTCATTTTTTCAATCCAACAAGTGCAAAACCAAATGAGGCACAAAATGGTGAGTGTGATGGGCCTCAGCATGTCACAAATTGTCCATGGGCTTGATTAGAAGCAAAAGGAATGGCTAAAACTGGAGTTTGCAAGAAATGGCCATTTTGCATATTTGTCAAAATTCAATAAAATGCCTCAAAATTCCAAAGTCCATAACTAGCTCATATTTTTGAATTTGGACACAAATGAGTACAATTTGGAAAGGTATTGAAAAGATCAAAAATCCCTTAGTTTTGAGTTTTTTCAATTGAATTCATTAAGGTCCTCAAAATTTGACATGAAATTCACTAAATTTGGAAAATGACCTATAATTTTCACTTGAGGCATGAACTTCCAAAGACCATAATTCTTGACTCCTCGCCAATTTGGAAATGAGACTAAAAGGAGATGAAATATCACCCTTTTATCTTTCTAAGCATACTTAATTTGCATTCTTTTGATCAAAGGTGAATAAAATATGAATTTTTGAAGTTAAGTCCTCATTTTCCAAAATTAGAAACTTTTAGGGTTTCTTCATGAACAAGTTTCAATCTAAACCTCAATCTTTTTGATCCAATGATCAAAATGGACTTGAAATATGAAAAGTAAACCATTGAATTGATGTTTGACCAAAATTTCACTTGGTCAACCTTGACTTTGACTGATTTTGACCAAAATGACCATTTTGCCCCTTTGAATCAATTGATCCACTTCCCTTCAACATTGATGATCAAAACTTCAAACATATGATCTTCCAAATATATAGAGACCATGTGCAAAGTTTCACTTCAGAATTCTCAAGAAATCTTGATGAAATCCCAAACCCTAGTTTTGGTTAACACCTTTAGGAGACTGATGAATCATCTTCAAAACTTCAAATCCTCTGGGCATCTTGACCAATTTCTTGTACAAAGACTTTCAAAATACCAATGAGATGTTGTAGTTTCCAAATCAAGACTTATACATTGATCAATAGCCTTGATCAAACAAAACCTTAATTTGACTAGTGAATCAAGAGAGTGATTCTTCTTATAATCAAACACAAACTTCAATCCTCTGATGATCCAAAGAGATGGATAAAATATCTTGAGATATGCAAAAACTTTTGAGCTTGAAAGATCCAGAGGTTTAGATGATAAGGTTTCAACTTGAGTAATTTGTCAATGCAATCAATCTTCAAAGCTTGAGGAAGACTTGATAACCAAAGTACTTTGATCCCATCACAATGTATGAATGCAATGCAATATGATATTCATGATGAAACATAAGCCTAAATCAAGAGGGTAAATTTTGGGGTGCAACAACTGCCCCTATTCAAATATCTTCAACATGATAAGTGAGAAAGGTGACAACTTTCAAGCGTTCTGAGTTGAAGATGATTGAATACAAAAGAACCCGAAAATTTACACTCTTGAAGGAGAAAGAAAAAGAAGAAGAAAAATCCCCAAGACATGCGCCAGAATGAAGCTGTAACGCGGGTTAAAACAGAACGAAAACAAAGAAGAGTAGGCACAACTAAACTTCCGGACGAAAGTGCCAGGGCAAAACTGGGCTTCAAAAAAGGTGAGATAAAACTCAAACCACAGAGTATAGGCGAAGCTAAGCTCTGGAAGAAAAAAATGTACGCGGGTGAGGAGGCGAAACTCTGAGCTCGACCCAAAGCAAAGTGGCTAGAGTGCGTGATTCTATGAGCACTTGCTAATCTCAACTAAGATAGACAGTATGAAGGAATTGAAAGAATCCCAGAAATGAGGAACAAAAGCGAGACGAAACTCGACTCAATAACCAGTTAGGCGAAACTAAACTAGATGAGTACCAGGACGAAACTGGATTTCACGCACGAGTAACGATGCGAAACTCGGCCTATAGCAAAGTGATGAGAGTGCATGTTTCTCAAAGCACCTGCTAGTCTCAGATCAATGGATAAATAGTGACGAAAACTGATAGAAGGATCCAAGGAACAGAAAAGACAGATTTCAGACCAGGGACGTAGTACGAACACTGCACTCGGTAAACAAACATCGTTAAAGGGTCCAAGGTATGAAAGAAAAAATGAGACGAAACTCGACTCAATAACTAGTTAGGAGAAACTAAACTAGATGAGCACTAGGGTGAAACCTGATTTCATGCACAGGCGACGAGGCAAAACTCGACCCAAAGCAAGAGTGATGAGAGCGCATGTTTCTCAGAGCACCTGCTGGTCTCATATCAATGGATAAACAGTGACGAAAACTGATAGAAGAATCCAAGGAACAAAAGAGACAGATTTCAAACCAAGGACGCAGTACGAACACTGCACTCGGTAAATGAACACCGTCAAAGGGTCCAAAGTATGAAAGAAAAAATGAGATGAAACTCGACTCTAAAACTAGTTAGGCGAAACTAAACTAGATGAGCCCCAGGATGAAACTGGATTTCATGCGCAAGGTGAGGAGATGAAACTCTGAGCTCAACCCAAAGCAAGGAGATTAGGGTGTACACCTAAAAACATGCTGAAAGCGAATATCAGGACGAAACTGGTATTCGAAAGGTGCATCAATAAACATTGAAATAAACCGGAGAGGGTAGTGAAGACTAAACCCGAGAAGACCGCGTCAGGGCAAAACTGAACTACAATCAAGAGTAGACACTCAAACAAACAAATGATTAACGTCAAAAGGATATTGGTATGGGGAGGAAACTGAGATAATGAGGACGAAGAGCTCGCTGGGGATTTAACCCGAAGTTTTAGCAAATTCATTGGGGACAACAGAAACAATAAAGGCTTATGTTTCGATGCATGTTTGAATTCTTTTTATATAGCGCAATGCTCCATATGATGGAAATGCTACGCGTTTTGGTAGATGCAATGTAATGATGCATGCTTAAAAGTTCCACTAGGGAATGGCCAACTGAGAAGCCAATAACCAAGAAGTCAGAATCTGACAAGACTTGCAAAAATAAATTGCAAAATTCAAAGAAGAAGAGAAAAAAAAGGGGAACCGCTAGAGAGGGACCCTCGAAGAGATGAAGCTTTGCAGGGAATAACAGTCGAGCAACCAGTAGAAACAGGCCACTAACAATGAGAAGAACTGCAAAAATAAATTGCAAACTCCTAGGGAAGATCAGATCGACAATGTAGCTTCTGGAGAGGGACACCATCTTAAGATTAGACATTGAGGGAGAAGATCAGGGAAAGGCTGTAATCTCTGGAAAAGACAGTGCGTGGCCGTGTTGAGGATGACACCAAGACAACAAACCCGACGTGAGGGATGAAAACCTCTACTGGGGGAACAAAGCTCTGCTAAGGAAACGGGACTTCGCCGGGGAGACAAAACTTTGTTGAAGATTTTTGTTGGAGAGATATTTCTTGGAATGTAACCATTGGATGGATCATGCAGATAGTCACACAGTATCGACTTTACTTGGGGATAAGGAAAGATATTAAAATAAGGATGCCCCAGTCAGCAGATTGGCCGAGAAATGAGAGGTCATAGCGAGGGAGCTGTTTTGGCAACTCTGTTAGAGAGTTGAAACTTCTTCAGAATGTGAGTTCCCCTTTAAACAACTCCACTGGGGATGTGCGACATATCCAAGCTTGAAGTCTCAGAATGAAGCCTTTAAAAGAAGATTCATGGGGCAACCAAACTTCGCTGCGGAAACGAAACTTCACTAGGGATAGGTAAAGTCCTATTCATACATGGGCTCTGTCTAACAGATGAAAGCCAAATTTTCTCTTCCTGACAATCATTAAGCTCTTTACAGGTGTTCAACGTGTAAACTCTTTTTTGATATTCAAACAAATGTTTTGCATGCAGAAAAATGTTTATTTTGAGAATGACAGACCTGATGCGATGATTATTTAAGCCTTGAAGTTGAAAACCTTAACAAAGTATCGCATCTCTATTGTGAATGAATCACTGGCTAGAGTGCAAAAATTTCAAAACTTTTCTTCCCCCTTTTTTTTTTAAAAACGAGTCAAGATGTGGGTGATAAGATACCAACACGAATATGCAACACATATTTGGGAATTTAGGAAATGTTATCCTGTTGTAGTATGCTTTCGAGTTAAACCCTTGTTTCAATTAGGACTTTTAGGGGTTGTAACATGGCCTGGTTCGAGATTTTTTAGAAAAAAGTTTTTTTTCAAGGCTCGACTTATTTGGTGCCCACCCCCTTCGTGATATTCTCCTATCCTAAGTTCAGCTGACTTATCACAAACATTCATCTTTCAAAAGGATTTATAATGGTAGAGTGATCACGACAAATTCTCCAACAAGATTCTCACTTAACTTTTGCTGCTTTTGTTTGTTTTTTTTTGAAAATTTTATTGAATAATCCCCCTTTTTTTTGCCTTTTAGGCTCTCTTTTCCCTAACTTTTGCCTGAACAAAATCTTTTGAATTCCAATTTTGGGAGTCCAGCGGGATGCCCTAACTTTTGCCTAAGCGACTTGTTTTCAAGTTCCGACTTAGCGGGGCTTTTTGTTTCTTTCTTATTCATACTTTCCATTTTGAACAAGTCAATATGACTTTAGGTCTTTGGACTTTTTCTTTCTTTCTCTTTTTTTTATTTTTTTTGAAGAAAACAAATGCCTCATTCCTTGGTCGGCGAGGGATAGCCATTATTGTATCAATTCAATCTCGACCTTAGAACTTTGTGAGGAAATGAACATCGTGGTTTAGACATTTTTCCTGACTTCATGATGCGAAAGATAAAATGTGGTGATTCTCCGATGGGACATTCCTTCTGAAATTTGAATGCTTGGTCACATTAATTGAACATCTACCTTGCCCCGGGTTAAAAAAATAAGGGTTTTTTTTGAACGGAAAAGAAACTCCTACTTCGAAGGCTCAGAGGGGTTAACGAGGGTCTAACTCCCTTATATATATGGTGTTTGGGGATTGAAACAATGCATGTACATCATCAACGGGGTTCTACTCAAAAGCATACCACTACAGTCATTGTTTTTAGCTAAACTCCTTCCTCCAAACTCTTGGCTAATCAAAAGAATTGGCATAGTTGGTATCAAAATGCCCAAAAAATCGATTAAAGAGTGATACAGGATGGATTAAGTAAAATGAAACAATTTTTTTTCAAG
The DNA here is from genome assembly GCA_948472305.1 of Vicia faba. NCBI lineage: Eukaryota > Viridiplantae > Streptophyta > Magnoliopsida > Fabales > Fabaceae > Vicia > Vicia faba. The sequence goes on from OX451738.1 coordinate 92,476,788, forward strand.
GAAAAAATATTCAACGCATCAAGACTGACACTCGGCTATAAATAAAATCCTATATGCAGACAATGTTAAAACAATCAATCAAGATAACACATGAAAGTGCGGCAAAGAAACGTAATAAAAGCCATTATGGGGAAGAAATGTTTCCAATTAGGTTCGCCAATCTAGCCGACCTTCCATAATTGTGATATCACCCTGACCCATGACCTTTACCGACAACACGGAGCTTGAAACAAAATGGCAAGGCATCCGCCATCAAAGTGAAAGAGAAATCCATCAACCATAGAACCAAACATGCCCTTTGCACAGTAGTAATTATGTTTGTTATCCGTATTTCAAGCGATCAACTAACCATGACTTAGATTACCATTTCTGTGTAAGGCCCATGAAGTTTATATGCACATGCTTATAAAAAATATTGGACGTTTTTGCAAACAAAATAGTAAAAAGGGAGAAAAGAAAAGTATACGTATGCTTGAAAGAAGATATTCTATTGATTTTGAGAAATCAGCCTGTGAAAAAGTCATTTACATTTGGAAGCAAGTAATTTACAAAATCAAAACAAACAAGTGTTTACAAATGGAAATGGAAATGTGAATGTGAATATCTATCAAGTCCCAACTCGGTTATGACTCTTACCACTCTTATCTTCCTGCTTTCAGATAGATCTTTCTTGGATTAGCCTCGAGCTTATTCCAGGTAACAGAATGAAGGAAAGAAACAAAGGATCTCATGCTGAGCGTAGTCATTTGCTTTAAGTCCCTAACTTTTGCCTGAGTCGCCCTTTCGGGTTTTCGATTCACCAAGACACCCTTTTTTTTGCCTAAACCGCCCTTTCGGGTTTTCAGTTTAGCGGGTTTTATATATATATATATATATATATATATATATATATATATATATATATATATATATATATATATATATATATATATATATATATATATATATATATATATATATATATATATATATATATATATATATATATATATATATATATATATATATATATATATATATATATATATATTTTTTTTTTTTTTTTTTTTTTTTTATGCAAAGTATTTTTTAAATACGTCAGCATTCACAGGGAGAGGGAAGTACTCTTCATCCATAGTCGTGAGCATCATCGCTCCTCCTGAGAAAACTTTTCTGACCATGAAAGGACCTTCGTAAGTCGAAACCCACTTGCCCCTGGGATCTCCCTGGGGAAGGATTATCCTTTTTAGCACAAGGTCACATGGCTTGTAACACTGAGGCCGTACCCTTTTATCAAAAGCTTTCCTCATCCTTTGCTGATATACCGGACCATGACATACATCCATCAACATCTTCTCGTGAATAAGTTCCAACTTATCCAGCCGATTCTGTACCCGTTCACTCTCATCCAGCTCAACATCCTTCATGATCCTAATAGAAGGAATCTCGACTTCTACCGACAATACTGCTTCCATGCTGTAAACTAATGAAAATGGGGTTGCCCCAGTCGAACTACGCACAGTCGTGCGATAACCATGCAAAGCGAAAGGTAGCATCTCATGCCAATCTTTATAGGTTACTACCATCTTCTGGATAATATTCTTGATATTCTTATTGGCCGCTTCGACAACACCGTTCATCTTTGGTCGGTATGGGGAAGAGTTATGATGATTGATTTTGAAGCTCTCACAAAGCTCCTTCATCATTTTGTTGTTCAAATTAGACCCATTATCGGTAATGATATTTTCAGGCACTCCGTAGCGACAGATAATATTGTGCTTAATGAATCGAGTTACCACTTGCTTGGTGACATTGGCATAGGATGCAACTTCAACCCATTTTGTAAAATAATCAATGGCAACCAGAATGAAACGGTGCCCGTTGGATGCAGTCGGTTTAATTTTGCCGATCATATCAATCCCCCACATCGCAAACGGCCAAGGGGAAGTTAAGACATTAAAAGGTACTGGCGGCAAATGCACTTTATTAGCATAGATTTGACATTTGTGGCAAACCCGCGCATGATTGTTACATTTAGTCTCCATGGTGGACCAATAATAACTTGCTCGCAAAATCTTTTTAGCCATGGTGTGCCCACTGGCATGGGTCTCGAAATCACCTTTGTGTATCTCTTCAATGATTCTAGCTGCTTCTTTCTTGTCAACACATCTGAGCAGTAAACCGTCATGATGCCTTCTATACAACACACCACCACTGAGAAAGAACTTGGCTGAAAATCTTCTCAAGAACTTCTTATATGTGATAGATGCCTCTTCAGGGTACTCTTGTGTTTCAAGATATCGTTTAACATCATAAAACTAAGGATTACCATCTGATTCCAAACTAGCCTGAAAACAGAAAGCTGACTCACTTAATCTTCTAATAGTAATGGAAGGTGCCTCATTAGCCCACTTAACCTTGAACATGGAGGACAAAGTTGCCAGTGCATCAGCTAGGTTGTTTTCTTCTCTGGGAATGTGCTCAAACGTGATCTCTTCGAAGTACGGAATCAGCTTCATAACATGCTCACGATAGGGAATTAGGTTCAGATGGCGAATCTCCTAATCTCCATTAATCTGGCTGATAACAAGATTGGAATCCCCGTAAACTTTCAAAAATTTGATGCGCAGGTCGATCGCCGCTTCAATGCCATAAATGCAAGCCTCATCTTCAGCCATGTTGTTAGTGCAATCTAAACAAATACCAGCAGTGAAAGGAATGTGGTATCCCTCAGGGGAAGTGATAATAGCTCTGACACTGTTGCCCATGGCATTGGAGGCACCATCGAAAACAAGCGTCCAACGTGATCCCGGCTCGGGTCCTTCGTCTGGGTCTGGCATGTTACAATCCCAAATACACACAATTTCCTCATCTGGAAAATCAAACTTCATCAGTTCATAATCATTCAAGGGCTGATGAGCAAGAGGGTCGGCCAGTACACTACCCTTAATTGCTTTTTGAGTAGTGTATTAGATATCATATTCGGTGAGTATCATCTGCCAATGGGCTACCCTTCCTATAAGAGTTGGCTTCTCAAAAATGTACTTGATTAGGTCCATTTTGGATATCAAGTAGGTGGTGTGAGTTAACATGTATTGCCTCAGACGTTTGTTGGCCCAGGCAAGCGCACAACAAGTCTTTTCCAGCAATGAGTACATCGACTCGCATTCCGTAAACTTCTTACTCAAGTAGTAAATAGCCTGCTCTTTCTTCCCTGACTCATCGTGCTGACCGAGGACACAACCCATTGAGCTCTCTAACACAGTTAGATACATGATTAATGGCCTTCCTTCCACTGGCGGCATGAGTATCGGAGGTTCCTGCAAATACTCCTTTATTTTATCAAAGGCCTTTTAACAATCCTCATTCCATTTCACTGTCTGACTTTTCTTCAATAACTTGAACAAAGGTTCACAGGTGGTTGTGAGATGAGAAATAAATCTAGAAATGTAGTTTAACCTTCCCAAGAAACCACGTACTTCCTTTTCTATTCTTGGTTCAGGCATTTCCTGTATCGCTTTTACCTTGGCCGAGTCCACCTCGATACCTTTTTCACTTATAATAAAACCCAACAGCTTGCCGGATCTTACCCCAAAGGTGCACTTATTCGGATTCAACCTCAGCAGGAACTGCCTCAGTCTCTCGAACAATTTTTCTAGATGAGCAAGATGTTCCTCTTTCGTGTTAGGCTTAGCAATCATATCGTCCACATAAACCTCAATCTATTTGTGAATTAAATCATGAAAGAGAGTGACCATGGCGCGCTGATATGTTGCCCCGACATTTTTCAAATCAAACGGCATCACTTTATAACAGAAATTTCCCCAAGGTGTGATAAATGTTGTCTTCTCCATATCCTCCGGAGCTATCTTAATTTTATTGTAACCCGAAAAACCATCCATGAACGAAAACACTTTGGAATGAGCAGTATTATCGACCAACACATCAATATGCGGAAGAGGGAAGTCATCTTTAGGGCTGGCCCTGTTCAAATCCCTATAATCCACGCACATCCTTACCTTACCATCCTTCTTGGGCACAGGCACAATATTTGTAATCCATGGCGGATAATTGATTACCTTTAAGAAATTCGCGTCCAACTGCTTATGGACCTCCTCCTTGATCTTCTTGGACATCTCAGGATGAGTTCTTCGGAGCTTTTGCTTGACAGGGGAACAACCTTCTTTGAGCGGTAGTCAATGCACCACTATGTCTGTATCCAACCCAGGCATATCCTCATAAGACCAAGCGAAGATATCAGAATACTCACGGAGTAGCTCAATTAATCTGACCTTTATACTTTCTTCGAGATTTACCCCTATCTTGACTTCTCTTCTTACCTCTTCTGTGCCAATATTCACCACCTCAATCGAATCCTGATTCGGCTGGATAACCTTCTCCTCCTGTTTTAACAATCTTGTTAATTCCTCAAGAAGATCACAATCCTCATATGCTTCTTCTTCAGCTTGATAAATAGGAGTATCAAAGTCATAATTAGCAGAGTCGTTGTCAATATAACTGGTGGTGGAAGTGCATCTGCATGAATGACATTTTGGCATTTTTTTAGTGACAGTGTGTGAAAAGAGAAACATTGCCATTCAAAAAAAAAGAAATGGAGCAAAATTTTGAATGCAAAAATGTCCTTTATTTCATGATAAAATTTTGAAAATAAATAGGGTGGCCCTACACAAATGATCCACTACGCCTTGGGCAGAGCGTAGGAATTATGATATGATAATAAAAGAAAACAAGAAAATTACTCCTCAGCGCTTGAAACTTAGATAACATCCACGGAAGTCAAATTGTTGAGTGTCTGGCCTTGAATATTCGGACGAATCCAATATTCGATATTATAGCCATCAACCCTATCGTCGCCAACTGCATTGACGTGCCCTTCTTGAGTAGCACAAGGACGGGAAAACTTCACAGGAGTAGATAAACTAGATGCTCTAGGAGTTGAACTCTGCTGACCTGGGCTAAATCCAAGACCAAATTTATTAAATTTTTGGGTAACGTCCAGCACTTGACCCCAACCTTCAAGGTTACCATTTTCCACCACAGCTCTCGCATCCTTGAGAGAAGACATAACAGTTTCAGGTTTCCTTTTCTACTCTGGAGGAGGAAAATTGACAGCATGAACTGTCTCAAACGCCTGAAACGGGGTCTCATGTATCTCGCCTTCAACTTCAACATAGCGAAATGATGTCAAATGACTCACAATGTACTCTTCCTCACTGCACACGGTTATCACCTTTCCCTCCGCAGGATACTTGAGTTTCTGATGAAGAGTAGAAGTGACTGCCCCTGCTCTATGAATCCATGGCCGCCCCAACAAACAACAATACGCTGGCTGTATATCCATCACAAAAAATGCAACTGTGAAGGTGCGTGGACCAACCTTGATTGGTAACTCTACCTCCCCAAATACTGACCTTCGAGACCCATCAAACGCCTTCACCATCAAATCACTAGGGCGCAACTCCAGTCCAGAATAATCAATTTTCATCAATGCTGACTTAGGCAACACATTCAAAGACGACCCCGTGTCCACAAAAACCTGGGATAAAATAGTGCCCCTGCACTCCATTGAAATATGCAATGCTTTGTTATGGTCTCGCCCTTCCGGAGGAAGATCAAAATCTATGAAGCCCAGACCATTCCCGGAAGATATGTTAGCACAAACATTCTCAAACTGATTGACTGTTATTTCATGTGGCATGAGCGCATTCTTTAACAACTTCATCAAAGCATTTCTGTGAGGTTCTGAATAAATCAACAGAGACAAGATAGACATCTTAGAAGGAGTATGGCTCAGATGATCAATTATGTTATAATCACTCTTTCTGATAATCTGCATCAACTCTTCAACCTCATCGAGAACCGAAGAAACTTCTGGTAACGGAATTGGTTGAGTCACATTGGCTGGCGTAACCCTTGGATTACCAATCATCGCCTGTTGTTTTCCTTTTTCTCTTGCAGAAGCATCTGCCGTATCTTGCACATTGGAAGGACCAAATACTCTCCCGCTTATAGTCATTCGACCCACACCAGAAAAACTATGAACTTCCTCTTCATTATCTTCAGCACGTTCTTCCTCAGACAAACAAGTACTTACTTCCTGCTTCACCCCATGGTAATAAACATCTGCGCCATAATGTCATGGGATTTCCTTCTCACTGGTATACGACATGGGATCAGGTACCGTAATCATCAAAGGAGGCGCCCTAAATGGGGTTGGAATGCGCACAGGGGTGTAAGGAATAGATACCACAGCAACATCTTCTTTGGTGACCTTACGGTAGATCGGTTTTCTATCGAACTGAAGGGAACCCTCCTTTATCATCAACTGGATACCGGCTTTTAAATTATCACAGCCCTTCAGTTTCTCTCTATACTTGGCACACTCTGAAGTACAACCCGGAAAAATAGAATTGTCCAGCAAATACCTCTTAACATACCACAACAGAGTAGTTACTTGTTCCACATTCATGATTAAATTCAAAACTTCTCCATTATCATCAATCATATTAACAACACCCCCTCCATGCCTAAGCATTGGGTTCTGAGTAACATTTGGACCAGTCACTAGAGTAAACTCAATTGCCTTAGCATCCAACAAGTGTTGTATTTTGCACTTCAACGCAAAGCAATTGTCATTAGAATGACCAACTCTGCCTGAATGGAATTCACATCTTACATTAGCATCATAGTTAGGAGGAAGTCTTACGGGTGGTGGTGGCGTATTTCTCAAACCGGTCAACTTCAAATCGAGCAAATGGTGGAGTGCTTCAGTAAGATATACTGGCAAGGGATCGAATTTTCTGGGTTGTCTCTGTTGTTGATTATTATACTGACGGGGAGCATCTTGCTGTCTTTGTTGTTGAGGCACTGTATTCGGTCTCCTCTGCGGGGAAGCATTAACAGGAATAGAAACAACATTGATTTGTTGGTGCTTATGATCCTCTCTTCTTCCTCTAAGAGAGTAAACCGCACTTACGTCTCCTTCCCTTTTCTTAGGGTAAGTGTTGAACGGTTTCTTAGTGCCTCCTGATGAGCCACTAGAACCTCCAATCTGAATTTTCCCCAATTTCAAACCTACCTTAATTCTTTCACAAGCCATAACCAAGTCTGCAAATCCTGCCGAAGTACTTCCTATCATGTGCTCATAGAATGGCCCTTGCAGGGTACTCATAAACATATCAATGAGTTCTCTCTCCATGAGTGAAGGTTGAACCCTCGTAGCTAACTCACGCCACTTCTGAGCGTATTCCTTGAAAGATTCTCTTGGTCCCTGTGACAAATTCTGTAACTGAGTGCGATTAGGCACCATATCCACATTGTACTGATAATGTTTGACAAAATCCCGAGCAAGATCATTCCAGCAATGAATATGGGTTTTCTCCAACTTCATGTACCACTCCAGGGATGCCCTAGATAGGCTATCCTGTAAAAAGTGAATCAAAAGCCCCTGATCCTCAGTATGCACCGACATCTTTCGGAAATAAGCAGTTGCATGAGTAACAGGACATGACGTTCCATTATACTTTTCAAATACAGGAGGCTTGAACTTTGGAGGAACTTTCACCCCAGACACCAACCCGAGATCATTAGCATCCATACCAAGGACTCCTTGCCCTTCCACAGCCTTCAAACGTTCTTCCAACAACCGATAATTCATATCCTCAACCTGAACCTCCGGCTCTGAACGCCGAACAGAAAACTGATCTTTATTCTGGTCAAAGTCATAATCCTGCTCCTAATAGTTCCTTACACCGCCCTGATTATATCTTTTGTTCCCCACAAGACGAGGTCCCAGAGACGGGGGAAACTGCCCGACGTTGCGCACAAAAGGGTTTTCGGGCATCCCGTGAAAATTTCCAACAGGCCGATCTTGCACATCCCCCAATCCTATAAAAATGTCCTGATAGAGCCCTTGATTTCCACCATCCCCTGGATAGTGATGCTGGTTGTTGACAATGGAAGCCAGTTCCTCTTGCCGGCGATTCACATTGGTGATAACCTCCATGAATTGGGTTATCTGAGTAGCCATTTGGGCCCTCATTTCAGCGAGTTCAGCTTGAACTTGTTCCATCTGTCTTGGCAAATTGTTTCTGGTGGAATACCGATGAGTAGTCGTCTTGAATTCTGAATAAGAATAGCAGAAGAATAAGCATATCGTCTTGAGATAACCTGTAATGTTATGAAATGCATGATGTGCATGATATGTTTGTCATTTCCTGGTATTCAAGAGTCCTTTTATTCATCAGTCACGGCGCGCAACCAAAGATCAAACATACAATCAAAGGAAAAAGGACAATAAGACAATTACTTCAATTATTTACAAACAAAAGAAACGATGTTCGAGTGACTTCGGACATTTTAAGAGTGTAGCGATAAACAACAAAATACATGTTTCAAAGTAAACTTAACAAAAAACTGAATAATAAAAACAAACAACGGTCCCTTCCAACAATCCTGGGGGTGACCAAATACACCAAAGGTAAGTAACAAAACTAAATCTCTAGAACAAGACACGCTTCAAGGTGTTGACAATACTCTTCAAGCCTAGCTTTGTCCTTCAAAAGTTGTGATGCGACCACTTTACTTTCTTGAAACCGATCCTCTGCGGCACGCCTCTGGGCCACTTCCTTCTTAAGCTGAGCATCTTTGTCTTTGAGTTGTTTCTCCAAGTTTTGAATCTTCTTCCTATAGCAATTCTCAGATGCCTGAAGCTTCTGGCACTTTTGTTGGGTCTTACTCAACTCTTCTTCCATTTCAGCATGAGACCTCTTCCTAAAACTGGTTGCATTAGAAGTTTCCCCTTGAGCTTCTTTGAGCTTGTGAGCTAAGTCGGCCCTTTCTTGATCTACCCAATAAAGTTTCATCCCTGCCTCACGGTCTTTTGCACGAAGCTGAATGTTCTCAACATGAACCTGGGTGAACACCTTGGTAGGCACTATGTTACTCGGAACAGTAGGAGGTTGCTCACATATAGGAGCTGACCTTGCAAATGGTAACCGTAAAATCTTAACCCTGGCTCTAATCCATTCCAAGTAAGGAACTCTAGCAATAGGAACCTTCTTGCCCAAAGTAGTTCTAACCTTCTTGTGAATTCCCTTCCAAGCACTTGTCACTCTTTTCAACATCACAGGATCACTTCATCTAACAAAATACACTGATTCAGACACCTCTTCGACCTTTGGCGGTCCATCCATTGCATATCCCAATTGACGATAAGCAAACACAGGATTATAGTTGATACATCCCTTAGTTCCTATGAGGGGAACATTAAGGAAATCTCCGCAGCTAATGATAATACTTCGGACTTCTCCCATGTCATAATTCCACTGAAAAATCAAATGAAGTAAGGTTGACAAATCTTGATGACCATCAGAGAGAATGCTTGGTATCTACGAAAGGACCACTTACCGGTAGGTGCAACTTAAACCATTGATACAACATTGAATGACATAAACTTACATTACCTCCCTTTCCATGCCTGAAATGAATGGTGTAAAGAGTATCTGCCAAGAGTGTCGGTACCGGGTTCTTATTTCTAAAAACACAAATAGCCGCCTAATCCACAAAATTTCTCTTGTGGGGAAAAAGGATGATCCCGTATATCATGAGAGCAAACAGAGAGCTGAAGTCACTCCAATTCCCTTTCTTTGGCCAGTCTTCAACTTTCTTCACTAAGAAATCCAAATAAAACCCTGTAGTATCCTCACATGATTTCCAATTGTATTTCACCTCTTTCCAACTCAAATGAATAGTTTCAGCAATAACTTCAAACTTTGGCTTCTCCAGCACTTGGACAAAAGTAACTTCATCGGACAACTTGATATTAAGTAGGTATGCGTACTCTTCTAGCGTGTGAACCAGTTGATAATCTTGAAAAGTAAAACACCGCAATTTCTTGTCATAGAACTGGAAGAGGGTGATCAAAGCCATTGGGTCAACTGGAGTGTTAAGGATTAGTAACAAATTGCCATAATTTTTGTTGAAATTATTCAGAACATCACTCTTCAGATAAGAACTCAACCTCTTCAATTCGAACACATCAATAGAAGGAATCTGATAAGCGAATGTATGCCTGGTGGGCTCTTTAACATGAACTGAATCAAACTCAACTTACGCGAGGCCAGCCATTTCTGATGGAAAGAAGACTCTCGAATGTCCCTGGAAGATGACATGTGCATGCTAGTTATTTTTTATACATCATTTTTTAGAAATAAATATGCTATGATGCAACATGACAGGATCAAAGTTCACACTAGATAATGGTTGGACCATTACAGAACAGCACCACTCAAGATCAAAAGAAAATCCCAAAGCTTTAACACTAACATGGGAACCTGAGTCACCTTTGCAACACAAAGTCACCAACAGTACCTGTACCTATAAGAAAAGTTTTCCCGCCCCTCTCACGGGTGTAGTCTAGGTCAAGGTAAGGTTAAAAGCCAAATCAGAGTACACCTATCTGAACTACCTCCAAAGTCATGGGTCTCATGGTCAGGTCTACAAAGCATCTACCTCATAGCTGCCATGGCCACTCTATTCCTAGTTCCTATGGAACAACCCACCCACCAAGAAATCCAGAATCCAAACAGTCCAGCTAAATCCAGTATGCAGAAAGTAAAGCGCACATAGGATGCAATGCAATCAGATAAATATGCAAAGCAGTAAAATAAACACCCAAAAAGAAAACAAACAAGAGCTAGGATCGACTCCGGGATGGACCAGCATGAGGTCAAGCATTCCCCAGTGAAGTTGCCAGCTGAAACCACCCGGGTGGAACCTGTCATCTGGATGTAATGAAACATCAATGAAGTCACCACCGAATGTCTTTTATCCCGCCGAAGGGGAAAGGTAAACATCGAGAAAACCTAAAAAGGGAGAAATCACGATCTTTCGACCGAGAGATCGGGTAAGGGAGTCTGTTATGCGAGGGGAAGGTATTAGCACCCCACACGCTTGTAGTACTCTACGGTATCCACTCTTGTTGTCTAATCTAATGGGTGTGGTCAAAACCTATGTCTATGGCTTAAAGATAAAAATGAAATGCATGCGAAAGAAAAGAAGAAAACAATGTAGGGAAAATAAAAGTTATGCTCGGTTGGGCCTTACCCCTTTGCCTACGTATCCCTTTTAAGGAATCATAGCAGCCGTAGTTCGGCTTACATATTTTGGTTGGTTTGTGTTTTTTAGTTAAGACAACAAAGACAGACAAGATGGCAAAACATCAAATAAAATAACAAACAAATGAGATAGTAAAACATCGGCTAAATAATAAAAAAGTAACATGTCAAAGATGACGAAACATCAATAAAACAGATGACAAAATATCACGCCTAACAATGATATTGAGGATCAAAGTAGGGTACCAAACATGTGCGATGGAGAAACATCGGCTTCAAACATATGTGCGATGGCGAAACATCAGCTAAAATAGTAAAGTATCATGGCAAAGATGGCAAAACATCAATAAATCGGATGACAAAACATCACACCTAACAATGTTATTGAGAATCAAAGTAGGATAACAAACATGTGCGATGGAGAAACATCGGCTTCAAACAAATGTGCGATGGCGAAACATCGCCTAAATCAAACTTAAAAAACAAATCCAAGAGGCGCAATGACAAATAAGATTGATTTGTATCTTTTACCTTGAAGAAGGGTTTGAGGTTATTAGAGGTGTTTTATGATTTGCCAAGAAAACAGTTTTTGTTTTAAGATGCAAAATGCAAAGGAAAGAAAAAACAACTAAGGGAAACTACCCTAGCACTATCCCTAGTGTTATCATACAATGATTGACCCTAAGGTTGAGGATAAAGGAAATTCCTACCCTATGTTAGCATACATGGATTCCTTCCTAATTAATATGTCAAATGAAGCTTAACAGAACTATCCTATAGGGAACAGGCAATGAGAGCGAAGTCGTGATCTCAATTTCTAAATTGAGTGACTCATCGATCAACAATTAAAGAAACAAAACAATAAACATCCTATAGGGAACATACATTGAGAGAGAAGTCGTGATCTCAATTTCTAAATTAAGTGACTCATCGATCAACAATTAAAGAAACAAAACAATAAACATCCTATAGGGAACATGCACTAAGAGCGAAGTCGTGATCTCAATTTCTAAATTGTGTGACTCATCGATCAAAAGCAAACATAACACATGTATCAGACAAAATAGAGGGCCTCCTGACATATATCAGCAACAGAGGTCCCATCATGCAACATAGAACTATGGAAATAGAAGAAAGGAAATAGTGCAATACCAAACGGATAACTATCCGTAGCAACTGAGCCAGAATAAAAGAAACCTAGAGAACTTCAAGCAAGCTGGCATCAGCAGACAAATCAAGTCAGAAATTACGTTATCAGGATGTAAGTATTGAGATTTTCAGATATGATTAGATCCCATGGGTAATGTATGGCATTCATAATCACATATACATATTCTGCGTAAACTATCAAATATGCCAAGCACAAGAGCAGTGCCAACATAATAAATTGTGTTCCACAAATAAAGTGAAACATAGCAGCCTCAAGTCAAAAATGGAAAACTTTTCTTAAAGTACCTCGCACATTCAACAGCCAAGTTAGTATTCCCATAAATTGAATGATGACTCACATAAGGAATGGATGATGACACCATAATGAAGTGAGAAAACATGATAGCAACTATCAAATATTAGACATGATAAACAAAAGGGAAACAAGCATATGCATAATTTGGTCAAAAATTAGAGGAATGTTGCTCCTTTCTATCACCATGTTGAGTTGACAATTGAATATCAATCAAGGATCACGGGAGCTTGAGAAGAATACAATCAAAGACCATGAAGGTCAGTAGCAAATACAATTCAACCATACTTCAATTACTTAATCATAGCTCATAAGCATAATAGAAGAGGAATCCCACACAATGCATCAAAAGGTTCAAATCATTCAAGCATGGGGCATTAAGTGAAATGGCTTGAGTTTAAATGGATAAACAGAACCAACATGATCATTAGGTGCCCAAGTATAGGCCTCACTCAAGTTCATTGGCCATCAAGCAAATTGCAACAAGAAATGCAACATTAATTGGGTACCTTCACTTCAAAAATACATCAAAAATAGAAACAAGGATCAATAATTCACACAAAAAATTTTATAGCATCTTTGAAGTGTGTAGAAGTCAGAAAGAAAGTCTTAAGTTCATGGATGGTTGAGGAGGGGATCAAATGAGGCCCAAGGTTCAAAACTAGTTGGCCAAACTATCAAAACTAGACAAGTTTTCAAGATAATTCATGGAAAAATATCAAACCAAGTCAAATAATTCAAGAAAAATGGTTTTCAGATCTTCAATACATTCATGAACCATAATCAAGACTTACATTCCATTTAAAATCCAGGGCATAATGGTTTTGAAAATGAAACTTGCACAATAAGAAACAAAACCCTAATATTTGACTTTTAATCTTAAATATTGATTAGATAAGATCAAAATTCAAAAAAATCAGAACAAATATACATCAAACATGACAAAACTCAAGAGGTCAGAATGCCTATTTTTCCATATTTTCTTAATTAATGAAAAGTCAAAAATAAAAATCAAATTCAAACAATTAATCAATTAAGAAAATATTCACATCTCAAAATAAAACTCTAATAAAAAATCATAAAAATATCATACCAAAATTATATTCAAATATTAGAATTAAAAACACACATCCCTAATTTTTTGTGGAATTTTTGAATTAAAGGAAATATTAAAAAAAACAATTAACAATTAAACTATTATTTAAAGGTAAAAATGCAAACCCTAGCCAAAAGTCACAAAAAGGTCAAAATAAAATTATATTCAGACTCTATGATTAAAAAAAAAACTTATATGATTTTTTTGAGGACTTTTGAATTAAAGGAAGTATTAAAACAAATATTATGAAACAAAAATTCAAAATAAACTTCTCAAATTAAATTTATAATCAAAAATAGAAAAAATGATAAACAAAAAGAAAAATCAATTTCTAAATTATTTTATGAGTTCAAAACATTTTTTGTGGAATATTTAGATCAAAAAAACAATTAAAACAAAAATAATCATTGAATAAACAAATATTTAAACTTATGAATTTTTAAACCAATCAAAACATTTTAATAAAATTCCAAAAAAAAATGACAAATACTAGAAATTATTATTAGCCTATGGTAATTTTTTCATGATTTTTGAAAATGTTTTGGTCACAAAAATAAAATCAGAAAATCAGAAAAAAATCAAATAATATGAAATGCATTAAAAATTTGAATCATCCAATCAAGGCGCGCCACCTAATCGTCTTAAACCTCAAGACAAAGCCCTAAACGCATGTTTTCTAAGTTTCAAACCTCATGTTCTGATCAATGCTTCTTCCTTATTTCTCCACAAAAATCAATGATTCAAAGCTCAAAATAAAGCCAGATCTAACCTCTACATCATGACACTTATAGATCTCAAAAAATTGACTAGGCAATTAGAAATCTGGACGTGAAAATTGCAAAAACTCACTGAATATGAATTATTCAGAAGTTCAAACAATGATCCATTCTTCCATTTCAAACGAAATTATACGTCAAACATATTGTTTGGTCAGCTATGAACTCATGAACATGAAGTAATTCAACAAATCAAGATGGAAATAGTAAAATGAAGTTCAAGAAGCTTACTTCAATGTGAAACTGGAAATATTGATCCCTTAGTTGCATAAGCAAACAAACTCCATGATCTTGATCTACACACTTCAAAGAGGATGAATCCACAAGAAATTTGATGAATTTGCGAAGAAGATGAGAGAATCGAAGCAACTTGCAGAAAAATGGTGGAAGACTCAGATCTGAAAATCTTGTAATGGGAGCGTCCTCTTCGTGAAATGAGGCTTGTAGTACCTTATATAGTGTGGTTAGAGAAGGTTAGAATAGGAAATTGGTCTTCAAAGTTGTTCAAGGGCTTGATTGGAAAATTTGGCAAAATTAAGAATGCACATGGGCCTCAGCTATTTGCTCGTGCATTTTCTTTGCATTTTATGAGCTAAATGAGGTTAGGAGCTCATTCTTAAAGTTCCAGGTTATGACTCATTGAAATGAGAGAGTGTTGGTGATTTTGCAAATTTGAGCAAGTTTGTCATTTTTTCAATCCAACAAGTGCAAAACCAAATGAGGCACGAAATGGTGAGTGTGATGGGCCTCATCATGTCACAAATTGTCCATGGGCTTGATTAGAAGCAAAAGGAATGGCTAAAACTTGAGTTTGCAAGAAATGGCCATTTTGCATATTTGTCAAAATTCAATAAAATGCCTCAAAATTCCAAAGTTCATAACTTGCTCATATTTTTGAATTTGGACACAAATGAGTACAATTTGGAAAGGTATTAAAAACATCTAAAATCCCTTAGTTTTCAGTTTTTGCAATTGAATTCATTAAGGTCCTCAAAATTTGACATGAAATTCACTAAATTTGGAAAATGACCTATAATTTTCACTTGAGGCATGAACTTCCAAAGACCATAATTCTCGACTCCTCGCCAATTTGGACATGAGACTAAAAGGAGATGAAATATCACCCTTTTATCTTTCTAAGCATACTTCATTTGCATTCTTTTGATCAAAGGTGAATAAAATATGAATTTTTGAAGTTAAGTCCTCATTTTCCAAAATTAGAAACTTTTAGGGTTTCTTCATGAACAAGTTTCAATCCAAACCTCAATCTTTTTTATCCAATGATCAAAATGGACTTGAAATATGAAAAGTACACCCTTGAATTGATGGTTGACCAAAAGTTCACTTGGTCAACCTTGAGTTTGACTGATTTTGACCAAAATGACCATTTTTCCCCTTTGAATCAATTGATCCACTTCCCTTCAACATTGATGATCAAAACTTCAAACATATGATCTTCCAAATATATAGAGGCCATGTGCAAAGTTTCACTTCAAAATTCTCAAGAAATCATGATGAAATCCCAAACCCTAGTTTTGGTTAACACCTTTAGGAGACTGATGAATCATCTTCAAAACTTCAAATCCTCTGGGCATCTTGACATATTTCTTGTACAAAGACTTTCCAAATACCAATGAGATGTTGTAGTTTCCAAATCAAGACTTATACATTGATCAATAGCCTTGCTCAAAAAAAACCCTAATTTGACTGGTGAATCAAGAGAGTGATTCTTCTTATAATCAAACACAAACTTTAATCCTCTGATGATCCAAAGAGATGGATAAAATATCTTGAGATATACAAATAAAATTGAGCTTGAAAGATCCAGAGGTTTAGATGATAAGGTTTCAACTTGAGTAACTTGTCAATGCAATCAATCTTCAAAGCTTGAGGAAGACTTGATAACCAAAGTACTTTGATCCCATCACAATGTATGAATGCAATGCAATATTATATTCATGATGAAACATAAGCCTAAATCAAGAGGGTAAATTTTGGGGTGCAAAAATAGGCACGACCAGTATCGCGGTAGAACAGAGATAACATGCCCTTTGAGGAAGGTTTTGGTTTGTTGACTGTTTTGCAAATTTTAAAATAAATTCAAGTAATGATTAAGTTTTTTTGGATTTTGGATTTGTGAATGATAAGTTTTAGTTACAAAAGAAAAAGAAAAAAGGGGAAAGTCTACCCTAATGTTGTCATACATGGTTTCCAACATAAGGTCTAATTAGTTCGCATCTTGAAGAAGAGGAAACTAACATACTAAGGGAGCAAGTTATGAGCATAAAATAAAAGGAGACGGTTTTTGTGAAGAGTGATCATGTACGGTGATCATGGAAAAAGTGACGGCAAAATGAGTAGTATTATGAAAGGCGTGAATGGAATGCTTGGTGTATGGGAATTGAATCAGATTATGATTAACCAAGGGGTGAACTTGATTAATCTCGTGAGTGTAGGTGCTCCTACTCTCAACCATGATACCCTTTGTGCATGGAAACACTTGGTATATGGACCAAAGTGGTAGATTCGGGTTATGGTTAACCAAGGTCAAGACTTGATTAACCTCGTGAGAATGGCCATGACCAAACTCAACTATGAGACCCTTTACGAAGATGCTTGGCATGTAAATCAAGGGGAGAAAAGTTGCTTCAATGTACAAGATGAAAATAAAAACCCCATACAAGGTGGACATATGCATGCTCCTAGAAAGTGGGACTAGCATGTTGCTAGTATTCTAAACAACCAATTGAAACAATCAATCAAATAGTTGTCACTGTAAGAAAGCCCAGTACCAAGCTATGAAATGTGTGCAAGTGTGTATTTGTAAGTGGATACCTTTTCATTGAGGATGAGCCCAAGAGGAGGCCATGTGTTCTAATCGAATGACATATGCATAGTTAAGTAACAATTAAAATATACAAAGAAGTAAACCCTAAGCTATTACAATCATATGGTGGTGGGGGTACAAGTTTATGAATGGGGATGAGTAAAATTCTAATTACTTATTACAACCAAATTGAATGGAAATAATAGCAAAAAGTAAAAAAAAAATTATTTTGATGTTTGGTCTGACACGGGCCGTGTCTTATAAAACGGGCACCCGTGTCAGGACCCTATAATAAATCCATGTGTGTTGTTTTCTGTCCCAGCTGAGCTGACACAGGCCGTGTCCTATGACACGGGAATCCGTGTCAGGGCCCTGTCCTGCATTTTGTTAGACCTTTAATCACAGTAAGACTGACACGGGTCGTGTCCTGTGACACAGGCACCCGTGTCAGCACCATGTCCTGCCTTTTTTGCATGTTTTTGTTCCAGTAAGTCTAACACGGGCCGTGTCCTGTGACACGGTCACCCAGGTTAGCACCATGTCCTTCAGTTTTCGTTAGATTTTCAAACAGCAAAGCTGACACGGGCTGTGTCGTGTGACACGAGTACTCGTGTTAGCCCCCTGTCTTGGATATTTTTTAATGAGTTTGCTGCTTTTGATCTATCCTTTGTTATATATCTTTGGAACACAAAAAGAAAATGACATATGGATAAAGATATCACAGTTTGGAAAAAGTATACCTCTCAACGCCAAAACTTTGAAACACCTACGGGTGTCTCCAAGCATGAAGTGGTGATTGGCCAAGCTCCTTTGAAACTTCTTGAAGTTGCTCCAAACCTTGCTTTGTGCTGCAAAGTTCCCGAACCTCTCCAACTCAATCAAGTTGCAAAATACTATTTTTGCTTGGAAGGTGATGATAATGATATCACAAAAATTATTCTTGTGTTTGAACAATCTCTATGTGATGTATATGTGTTTGTATAGTTAGTCTAGGGAAAAGCTTCCAAGGTCTGACAATAGGTTGAGGGTTTTTCTGTTTCTCAGTTTTGGCTTTGTTTGTTGCTGGTTTTTTTTTTGTTTTTTCAGTGATATGGTTGCTGCTGTTTCATGGTTCCAAATAGTTTTATGGTTCAAAACAGTTTTATTGTTGCTACTGTTTTTCCTTCTCTCTTTCACAATGTTTTTTCTCTCCTTTCATAATATTTTTCTCTATCTTTCTCTGCTGTTTTTTATATCTTTCATCTTTTTTCATCCAAAACCTCAATATGGCTCCACCTTTTTTCTATTGTCTATTGTTTGTTATATCAGCTCAGAGGTTGCAATTGGCGGGAAAACTTCATAAGTCCAAACATATGTAACATGTTGACTTTTCTTCTTCTTATTAGCAGGAATGTTTTGCTTATTTTGATGTCATGTTTAGGCTTCTATGTGCAGGAGTGGCACAAATTTTTGCTATGTTCTGTTTAGCTTTGTGGACAGGTTAGGCAAGTTATTTGTTCAAGTTTTTTGACTGTTTTGAAAAGTGATGCAGGTTTATGGAGTTGTCTTGCATAATGGACAACATTGGTTGGGTTTTTCAGCAAAATGGACAACATTGGTTTGGACAGTTTTATGGGGCTGGTTAGTGCAAACTTTGGGCCTGTTTTGTTTGGACAACTTGGACTGGTTTTGGGCTTGTAATGAGAAATTCCTTTGTATGGATTCAAATGGTCATGACATGAATAAAAATTGCAAGGTAACAAAATGAATTAAATCTTGAATATAGTAACCTGTGATGTAAGGAATTGGTGATTTGTGAACCAAAGACATTGTATGAAATACCAATTTTCATTATTTCCAATTTGCAATCCAAATCCAAGTTTTCTTTCTCTTTCAATTTTGAATCTTCATGACAAATTTAAACCACTTTGAAAATGATAGATGCCATTTTAGTTCAAAATTTAGTCCTTCAAGAGATTCCTCATATAAAATTTTAATCCATATGAGAAGAAACTCTTTGGTTTCACCCCTTAAACCTCTTGATAAGCACTTGAGTTATAGAAGGAGATAAAACTCGATGTGACCTTGAAGCAAAAATACTAGTTTCTTGAAAACATTGTGAAACTTTAATATTGCAGAACGACTGAACTCTTGGACCTCAAGTACCTTTATTAAATGAAATGCATGATATGAAAATGAACTAGTGAATATGATGTAAATGAAATGTGAAGTCTAAGCCAGCCAAAAGTAAAAGGTATGACAAATTTGGGGTATGACACCCAGTGAGATTAGCCCTCGTCGTCCTCGTGAAGTACGCATCTTATTCCTCAGTTAAGTTTGCACTCCTTTCCCCAATGTGATCTGTTCGTATCAGAATTCTCTTAAGGAGATTCCCAATTACTCGTGGGAGATTCTGTTTGGTATTCCCATGGAAGCGGTTTTTTTGCTCCCCAGTGCAAGTCGTTGATAGTGTGGATTTTGCAGAAATGATTATCTCCACTGTGGTTGGTGTTGTTGATGCCACCATGCGAAGCTCCTCTATTACTCAGTAGAAGAGGTAGTTTTTATTCCTAGTCGAAGCTGAATTTTAAGGGCATTTGAGGTTAATTTTACTTTATTCCCCAGTGAAGCAAGTTTTATCCCCCGGTGAAGCAAGCATTATCCCTTGTGTAGATTCTATTCCAAGATGCATCTTCCTTCTCAAGTGAAGATTTCCATCCTCGTGGTGTTATCCCATGTGAGGTTGATGTTTGACTCCCTGATAAGTTCGTTTTTCCCTAGGGAATTTCTCACTATCAAATCTTTTTAGGAGATGATTGATCATCGGGCCCTCTTATTCCCCAGTGGATCAAGCTCATTACATTTTCTGGAGCGATATGCATTGACGTATGTCGTTCAAAGGTCTCTTATCCGCAGTAGGAGAGTATCGCCGGAGAGTTCCCTGGTGGAGTTCCAAATTTCAAGTTGTGGTTCAGAGGTTTTCTCTTCTTCCCCAACTGAAGTTTATCACCTCTAGTTTTTATCCCTAGGGTGGTCTTAATAGAATTCTTTTCGTTCAATAATTTCTATGATCCCTAGTAAAAGATTTTATTCCCAGTGAGGTTTCCCTCATCATAGACTGTACGGGATTGGATTTGTTCCCCAGGGAGTTGGGAGTTTGATCAGAGTTCAAGATTCTTTCAGAGCTGCAACTTATGTTTGCAGTTTTCTCCCTAGGAAGTTACTTCCCCAGTGATTCCCCACTGAAGTTCAGGTTAATTTCTTCTTACAGAAGGTCATATGTGCGAAAAAAATTGTTCGAGAGTTCATTGTCTTCTCATCTGTCGATTATTGATGTAATTTCCCCAATTCATTGATAAACATACATCATTGCATTGCATCTACCAAAAGCGTAGCATTTCCATTGTACGGAGCATTACGCCATAAAAAAATTTCTAACATGCATGAGTATAAGCCAACTATGTTTACCTTTAGTAACCGGTTTGTTACACGCTCAGATTTGAATTATCACCATAGGAAACCTAGGTTAATATTGTTATGTTTCTCCAGCAGAGTCTGTTTGATTTACCACTACTCGGGTCTTCGGTATCTTCCATTTCTCCAGTAGGTTGCGGTTTTCTCTTGCCCTTGCACGCACTTGGTAATTTTATCCGTGTTTTCTTTTTCCGTCAGATTGCAACTAAGAGTCGGTGTGTAACCTCTCTTATGTCTCAAGAATTTGAGTATCCATATTTGGTGTGTTGTAATTCATAAAATTGCCACTCTTGAAGAATTAATACCCTGCCTTTGGTTTGAAGGATATCATAATTCTTACATACTTGCAACCTCTTAAAAGTCCAACATGAGTCAACAATATTTGATAGAGTCCCCCACGGCTTCTCTTTCTCCTATAAAGTTCGCCTTTGATTTGGCGTTCTCTATGAATTTACTTTGGTCAAATTTCTCGTCCAGTTTCCCTAGTGGAATTTGTCATGAGGTATCCCCAGAAGGTTCGTCTTTTCCTGTCGTTCTCTCTTCTCTGGAAAATTCACCTTCGTCCGATGTATTTCTATCATAGGTCTATCTTTTCTCAGTGACCCTTTTTTGTTGGTTGTGGTTCGTCTTCGCCCGACGTTCTCTCTTCTCTAGAAAATTCACCTTCGCCTGGTGTCTTTTCGTCTTAGGTCCACCTTCTCCCGGTGTCCCTTTTTTATTGGTTGAGGTTTGTCTTCGCCCAACGTTTTCTCTTCTCTGGAAAATTCACCTTCGCCTTGTGTCTTTCCGTCTTAGGTCCACCTTCACCCGGTGTCCCTTTTTTGTTGGTTGAGATTCGTCTTCGCCCGACGTTCTCTCTTCTCTGGAAAATTCACCTTTGCTTGATGTATTTATGTCTTAGGTCCACCTTTTCTCGGTGTCCCTTTGTGTTCTTTGAGTTTCTTCTTTTCCCGACATTCTCTTTTATCTAGAAAATTCACCTTCGACCAGTATTTTTCTGTCTTAGGTCTACCTTCGCCCGATGCCCTTTTTCCGTTGGTTAAAGTTTGCCTTCAATCAGTGTTCTTCCTCCAGAAGTATATCTTTGTTTAGACTTGTCTTTCGGCTTCTTCTTGATGTGTGTTCATTACCAGCTCCTAACGCATGTCTATGGAAACACAAATCCTTTTGTGTGTCCCATCCTAACTAGGCATGAATTTATATGGGGTAACCGCTATTGTTTTGAAGAATGAAATAGAAGATGTGAAAAAAAACAAAAAACAAAAAACAAAAACAACAACAACAACAATTGAAAGTACAATGATACCCGACTGGCTTCAGAGTGCAAATTTTATGGTTTTAATAAGTATTCAATCCTCTTTTACTGTCATTGTTCGAAAGGCTACCGCCAATCTCACCCCCCTGTTAAAGAAGATTGAATTGGAGCAGTTGTTGTACCCCAAAATTTTCCCTGTTCATTTTTTTAACCCTAGTTGGATTATACTCTTGCTAGCATATACATGCATGAAAATCATTGGATCCATACTCATAGGATCAAAGCATGTCATCAACATAACAAAGCTCTCATATTTCTTCAAAGCATGCTAAGTCGTGAAAGATTTGAATGTTTTTGGTGGATCTAAAGTAGTGATAATTGGAAATAGTATTTCAATTGATCCGAGCTTAAAAATTTGTATCTCCTGCTTGGGAATGGTGTTTTAGAGTTGATTTTTGAAATTTTTAAATCTTCTGGGGGTCCTCTCCAAATTTTGTGTTCGGACCAAAGGCTACTCCTCAAAGAAGGGTCTCTGAATATGCAATTCTCTTGGAAGTTATATAGTGAAAAAATACGAAGAAAAGTGTGTTTAATCATTGTTTCGAGTGTATTATAAAAATTCATAACTCCTGGATGGAATGTCGTATGCGCGCGGTTTTAATTTCCAAAATTTCGTCTTGATGTCGTCTTGATGTTATCTTTGGAAGTCAAAATTTGTTTCACTAAGGAAGGACCTTCGAATTTTGAGTTTCTGAAGACATGTTTGTGTTGAACCAGAATTCATTTGTATAAATGTTTGATACAATAAAACTCATATCTCGTTCTACTTTTATCATATTGAACTGATTCCAGAGGCGTTGGTTTAAAAATTTCGTCTACTACAGTTTCTCTTCAGATACCAAAATCAAGCGGTGACTCGAAGGCTTCCCTTTTTGGTCCGTTCCGCGTGTGACACGATAAAAATGCTGCACAGGAAATTGTTTTACATAACACAACATCAGATAAACTTCAAAAATTCATAACTTCTTGTTCGTTTATCCGATTAAGCCCGTTCTTTCGGCAACACGTCATAAATTGACTATCTTCATTTTTTCTTTTAGAGTCAGTTCAATATTCTAAACATATGATGACGTGGCACTTTGTATACGTATCGATCTTACACCGTCAAATAGAGGTCCAACCCAATTCCTCATCCAAAGCCCAATTGGCCCATGTATATAATCTTGAAATCTGAATTTTCAAGGGGAGAGGCTCATAATTCATAAGAATCTCACAAACACTCAAAATATTTCATCAAGATCCAAAGTCAAGATCAAAAGCAATTCTTCTCTGATTGTTAATTTGTTCATTATGATCTCTATACCTAAGCCTCCTCTTTACTTCTATCGGTGAGTTTTCTTAAATTAAGAACTTTCGAAATAAGTTATTATTTGAGAACCACTTTTTTGATTAAGCTTGAATGAGATCTAGGTTGATATTTTGAATTGAGAATTTAGATCTATTGTTAGAATTGTGAATTGATTTAATAATCATGTGTAAATCTGAAATTGGATAGTGGATTAAGTGCTTATTGAATTAAGTTGATTTTTATGAAAGTGCTTAATTGATAAAACAAGTTGATGATGTTGCATGAAGCCTAATTGTTGATCCTTAATCCTTCATGCATTATTTGAATGTAGGATTTTGAATCATGCAAAATCATATGTTGAATATATGGAGACTTTGTGTTTGATTTAATGTCCAAGCCATGAGAAAAGGCTAAAATCTGTTAAAACTGCCTCTGACACGAGGGTAACCGGTTACCCGGTTATGGTGATTGGTTACCATCTATTTCATTCACAAAAATTTCAAAACCATCACGAGGTAACCGGTTACCCAGTTATGGTACCCGGTTACCCCAAGTCAGAAGCAAAATACCAAAATTTTCAAAGTTTTGGTAACCAGTTACCCAGTTATGGTAACCAGTTACCTCAAGTTAGTAGCGATTTTCCAGATTTCTTAAGTTAGGGTAACCGGTTACCCAAATTCTGTTAATCGGGTTCCCAGGCTAAAAAGCAGCAAAATCCTTTTTATTCTGCTTCTTTCTTTCTTTGTGATTTCTCTTTTGGTTCAATTTTTCCTTGTTATTTTTGACGTGTGAGTTGATTGTGCAATGACTCATACTAAGGGATTATCATGATGAAATTAATTTGTGTTCCACTTTATTTGGGGAACATGAATTCAATATTATTCTTGATTCGTGTGTTTATGCTTTGATCTTCTTGACTTGAGAAATACACATATTTGTTGTGTTTTTGTCTAGATTGTATTCATATACGGGATAACTTTTGTGATGATGTCCAATGCAAATTATTTGTGGCTTCTTTTCACATCTTTGCTTTGAGGCTTATGTTGGACATTTGATTTCTAACTTTCTTTGATTGATGATGCTAGCTTACTCGAAGTTCTCTGGGTTTCTAATTTTTGCTTGCTACTTATTTTTATCCGTTTGGTGTTGCACTGCCTCCCTTTGTTTCTTTCGCTATTTCTAGTTTTCTAAATAGTTCTGAGATCCCCATGGTGGCAAAGTCCCTGTTTAAAGACCTGTAGCAGGCATTCTGCATCTTATTTGTTCTATGTGTTGTGCTTATGTTTGCTTCCTTGGTTGTTGATCGATGAGTCCCTCAATTTAGAAATTGAGATCACGACTTCGCTCTCAGTGCATGCTCCCTATATGATTTTATGGATTTCCTTTGTTTTCTTGTTGATCGATGAGTCACTCAATTTAGACATTGAGATCACGAATTCTCTCTCAGTGCATGTTCCCTATAAGATAGTTTTGTTAGACTTTCTTTGGCATGTTGGCCTAGATAGGATTTATATAAGTGTGCTCTCTTAAGCCTTTTGATTGTTGATTTGTTTTCCTACCTTGATCCTCAATATCTTGGTTAGCGTTCTACTTGGGTTAACATGCGCTACTCATGACATATCGTGAGTGCTCTCTTGATCTTATTGACTTGCTTACTTGATTTCATCCTTGTGTACATGTTTTGAGATGATATTTCCTCGGCATGTTCCCTTAGGAGCTCTCGATTCAGCTATAAATGATGATTCGGGATAAACATAGTTTTAGGTCATAGACCCTTACTATGCTCCTTTAGGACTTCTTGATTCATCTACAGATGATGATTTGAGATAGACATTAGGATTATTATCCATGCATGTCAACATAGGGTAGAGATTTCGCTTCAAAACTAAACTTTAGGATCAATCATTGTATGATAATATTATGGATTAGATTTAGGATAGTCTCCCTTAGATGTTTTCTTTTTTTTTGCATCCTTTGCATGTAAAACAAAAACCTTATTTTTTTTCTTGGCAAACGCATAAAACATCTAAAACTTTTAAATCCCTTTTTCAAGTTAAAAAACACCAACCAATTCTTTTATTTTTGCCAATCGACTTTTCTCTTCTAAGAGCGTGTTAGTTCCTTTCCGCTATAGGTCGTAAGTCTCCAAAAGTTGAGAAGCGGTGGAATGAT
Organism: Vicia faba; assembly: GCA_948472305.1. Taxonomy (NCBI): domain Eukaryota; kingdom Viridiplantae; phylum Streptophyta; class Magnoliopsida; order Fabales; family Fabaceae; genus Vicia; species Vicia faba. The sequence goes on from OX451738.1 coordinate 92,502,294, forward strand.
TGAATCTAACATTTTTAAATTAAAAAATACAAACCCACCAAAACAGGTAAGCTAAACTATGGTTTCTCTGATTCTTTAAAAAAGGATACGTAGGCATTGGGGTAGGGCCCGAACGAGCACAACTTTATTTTCCTTACATTTTTCCTATTTTCTTTTGCATGCATTCCCTCTTTATTTTTACTTAAAACCTTAGACATAGGCTTTGAGCACACCCATTAGATTAGAATAGCAAGAGTGGATATCGTATAGTACTACGGGCGTGGGGGGTGCTAATACCTTCCCCTCGCGTAACAAACTCCCTTACCCGATCTCTCGACCATTTTATCGTGATTTCACCCTTCTCAGGTTTACTCGATGTTTACCTTTCCCCTTCTGTGGGATAAAAAAACGATCGATGGCAACTTCATTGATTTCATTATTAGTTAATTGTTCGACTATTTGTTTCACTGAGTCCCCATACACATCCAAGAACTTGATTCTTATATCAATGGTAGCTTTGATACCCATAATGCATGCTTCGTACTCGACCATATTGTTGGTAAAATCCAAGAAAAGTCTAGCGGTAAATGGCGTGTGGCAACCTTTTGGATAGAAAATCACAACACCAATTCCATTAATAAGCGCGTTAGAAGCTCCATCAAATACCATTGTCCATTGGGATCCTGGTTCAGGTCCTTCATACGTTCTAGGTTCTTCATAATCAGTAACTAGCATGACATTCTCATCTGGGAACTCAAAATTCATAGAATGATAGTCATCTACATCTTGATGAGCCAAATTATATGCCGATACACTTCCTTTGATTTCTTTCTAAGTAGTGTGGTGAATATCATATTATGTCAACACCATCTGCCATCTTGCTATTCATCTGGAGAGAGCGGGCTTCTTGAATATGTATTTTATTGGATCCATCTTAGAGATCAACAAAGTATTATAAGTCAACATATACTGTTTCATTCGGTGAGAATCCCTTGCCAAAGCGCAGAAAGTTTTCTCGAGTAGTGAGTATCTTGTTTCACAGTCGGTAACTTCTTGCTAAGGTAGTATATTGCATGCTCTTTTCGACAAGACTCGTCATGTTTCCCCAATACACACCCCATTGAGTTCTCTACCATCATTAAGTACATGATAAAGGGTCTTCCTTCAACTGGAGGCATTAGAATTGTAGGTTCTTGGAGGTACTCCTTGATTTTGTCAAAACCTATCTGACAGTCGTCATTCCACTTTATTCTTTCAATTGAATCCAAGACTTTTGTAGCTCTTCAAGGTCAGTAGGCATATCTGGATGAAAAATGGTAAAAGGAACATCTCCTTCAACAAAAGGCTCCACAATTACTAGTAACACAACAGGATATGGCATTATAAGATTTTGAGCACGAGATCATACCCATCCGAGGCAGGGCTCAAAAGGGATTGAGTTCTTCTGTCCCAAAGTCTTGCTATCAATCTTGTTCACCATGCCCCAAGCACATATAAACCTTTGACGGTAACCTTGAGGATTGTTCTCGTAATCGAATATAATACCCTAGATAAGCATATCATGAGGACCGTCTCTTCGAGCATAACCAAATTGACATAGAGCTAGAGAAAGGTTGTAAGTAATACCTCCTCATATGCCAGGGAGTGGCACATTAGGGAATTCCCCATAACGGTCAATAATAGTGATGTCCTCCTGAGATTGGGAACACCAATAGATATCTGAATGAGAGAGTTACCTTATCCTTCGAGACCACTTCAAACCTTGTTCATGCTTCATCACTGATCAGGGAAGGTGTGAAATAAACCACTTGGATAGTAAAGGTATGCAACATATGAGAGTACCTCGCTCCCTCATAATACGAGTGTGAAGAGAGTGCAAAATATCTCCAAGAAAAGTAGGCACTGGATTATTACTAAGAAACATTTTGGTGGCGTTCACATCTATGAGTTGGTATGGATTAAGGAATAGTACCAAACCATAGATTAACAGAGCCAAGATCTCCTCAAAAGCATGAAAACTCATAGCATCTAGAAACAAAAGAGCTTTCTCTATCATGAATCTAGCAAGAAGACCTTTAACTCCATTTCCTGTTTCCCAATTAGATACAATGTCTGTCTGCTTCAAATGTAAGGTTGCTGTAATAACTTTAGGTTTTGGAACTTTCTCTAAACCGATGAGCGATGTCTGATCAAGAATAGGTACTCCAAGTAGCTTAGAGAACTCTTCCATTGTGGGAACCAACTGATTATTTAGGAAGGTAAAATAGTGATGCTTAGGATCAAAGAACTAGAACAAAACACTCATCATGTCTTCTTCAAAACCTGAGGTAACCAAACTGAGTAGATAACCATTCCTTTTGGTGAATTGAGAGTTTTCGGGAACCTTTGAGACTAACTCCTTAAGCTTGGAAGGTACCCTTACAAAGTGGATTCAGATAGTCATAACCTGTAACAAAGAACAAAGATAAATCCCTAGGTCCTCGAAATGGTTAGTGAAAATGTTGTGATGTTATGTTCATGTTATATAAGTAGCAAACACAAAAAGTCATACAAGAGTCTTAGGTTTAAAGGCTTGCATGAAGTCCATAGGTAAGTATCCTTCCCCACTGAAGTTAAGTTGGCTCAACCTATCATAAAATAGTAATCAGGTTCTAAGAATCTAATATCACAGATCTTTTTCGAAGGATTTATTTTAGCACGGAAACTGACTTGCTACCAAAACATCCCGAAAGTTGAATCTCAATGAGCGTAGCCTCGAGTATCAACCAACTTCGGACTGCACCTAAGCCGGTTATCTCACTACTTTCTAATGGTCAAGATGGGTCAATTAAGGTTCTAAAAGCAAGTTAGTGTTAACGACACCACACAAAGCCTAATGTTATCCTTGTCTGACTCAAGGAACATCAGTACAAACCATAGTATCATACTAACGGTAGCTATCATGTTAACCATATCAGTATACGCCGTACAGTCTTTATGATCTATTGCTACTTACCTAAGGAATCGCTAGATCTGGGTGTAGGATCTTTCACGCAAGTAATACCCCAACAAGCCCTTAAACTTAAAGCAAACAATTCAAACAATTAAAGCAAGTAAAAGTGATCAAACTCTAGGTTCACCCATCTTTTTGAGTTTACATCGTGAGCAGAGTCGCCAGTTCTGTAATACGGTGGGAGAACTGACTTTTTTATTGTTATCACAATGTGCGGTTAACAAGAGTCGCCACTGAATTTTGTTTTATCCAATATTTAGGAAATATGAAAAGAACAGGAACGACCTTTGAAAGATTGAGTTTAGGGGGTAAATCATGAAAGGGAATGTGTTATCACCATTTACATCCGTAGTTATCTAAGGGCACTTAATTGCTTAGCTCATTTTCTTTTTATGTGTGGATTGTTTGAAAATATTTTTAAATTCCAATGTAAGGAAAACTATGTACTAATTATTGTATTTATCCTCAAGAATGTATACAAAGTGTTTCGTAGAACATTTATTATTTTGAAAGTGTGATGTGATAAAATGTTTTGTTTGTGAGCAAGCATTCAAGAGTCCTACCCACCAGGTTTTTGTTGTTCCTACTCTTTTCTTTTTTCCTTTGGAGATAGTATTATTAATACCATTAGTTGGTAGGTAATCTTATCTATTAGATATGAAAGGACATGCATAGGGTCATCGTATGGTCATAGAAGGCAACATGTAAGGATACTTTAGCAATTGTATTGAAGGGACTATCATCATTTTGCTCGTAGGGTCATCCAGGGACAAGATCATCTTTTCGTAGGCAACTCAAGGGACATCAAGGGACTATGATCTTTTGTATCATAAGGACCATGATGATTGTATATAGGGTCTTTTGCTAAAATATCCCTACTTTCGAGGGACATGACCAATATTCGTAAGGCAACAAGAGAGATTACCCTAAAGGTGCAAGTGTGAAGAGTGTTTGTTTTCAATTATTTTATCTTGGAGTTAGGGTTGTTTACATTTGATTTTAATTCTTGCTATACAATCCCTATTAGCTAAACAATTTTATATACAAGGCATAAAGTATAAGTGCAGAAAAGTAAAGTCCTACGCTATTACAGGGCCTTAGGGCAGTTACATGATAAAGAAGTTGTGTGGGGATTTAAACTAGGTTATTACAAAATTTGTACATCCTACATAATTTGTATAATAAAATAAATATAAAAATAAAATAAAATGTTAGTAAATTATTATTTTAATTTCCTAATATCTAAAATGTTAGAAATTAATTTTTTATGTATTTTTGTTTATTTGTTAATTTAGTTTAAAAAAAGAAATGAGTTAAAGAAAATATGAAACAAAGTAGAAAAATAGAAATGTATGGGGTGGAGCTTGAACCCACATTTGATTTTTGATTCTTGCCATACAATCCCTATTAGCTAAATAATTTTATATACAAGGCATAATTGTTTGCTTTACTCTTTGGTACTTGAGTATCTCTTTGTCATCGAAAAATTTGTATAACTCTAAAAAAATATAAACGAATATTTAGAACAATCTCACATAAATAAAAAAATTATAAATAAATAAATAATTAAATAAATATACAAATGAATATTTAGAACTGTCTCACTTACGTATCAACCATCTTCTTCATATTCGGGTATTTTGTCCAATCACCTTATAACGAATCCATATAATATACAATTTCTCTTATAGGATTAATCACAACCAACAACGAGTGTCCACTGTAAGATTAACAATGGTTAGATGGAAACTTTCTACACAACATCAAAAAATGAAAAATTATAATAGATGAAGTTAGAATTAAAATCTAACCCATTTCCAGTATTAAATGGTAAAATAGCAACTTTTTTATATCTTTGTTGGCCATAAATGCACGTACAAAATACTCTTTGACTTCATCTGGTCTTTGATGATTAATCGTGTGTTGATATTGTTTGGAGATAAGAAACAGAATATGTGTTCCAATTGATGCGGGCGCATCAAGTTATCATACATGAACCTTAAATAAAAACATCATTAACATTAAGACTATTCATTGAAATGAGTAAATGAATTGTTCAATTAATTAAATAAATTTTATCGGAGTATACCTGATATATATATATATATATATATATATATATATATATATATATATATATATATATATATATATATATATATATATATATATATATATATATATATATATATATATATATATATATATATATATATATATATATATATATATATATATATATATATATATATATATATATATATATATATATATATATATATATATATATATATATATATCGATAACACTGAGGCTTAATTCTGAATGTCCAAAAACTTGATCCATATCCTCTTTACTAATTGGTTCATAATAAGAAAAACCAAAAATACCTTCCTCCATAGGTATATTATGAGTACCTCCGTCAGCCAAATCTGATATTGCTAAAAATGTCTAAAGGCACGACCTATACCGAGAAGTAGGCTTTTTTTTAGCAGAGGTCTTTGCAACATCCTTTTTTTGTATAGACATGTTGCTGATCTTTGGCTTCTTACTCCTACTGACATGTTGCATCTCTTTAACATGAATCTAAAGATCAAATGCATATAAGTTAGGTGAAGTATAAGATCATGAATTAACATTTTCTTATAATATATATATATATATATATATATATATATATATATATATATATATATATATATATATATATATATATCAATGTACCTCTTTTTTTTTATGTAACTGACTCAGTTTGCCGCGTAATCCCCTTATCTTTTGATTTGGATTTTGTAGGAGTCTAACATTACCATGAAAAAGATGTACGTTAAATGGTCGTAAAAAATTTGAATACTCAAAGGTTCATAATCGTTTTCAACATACCTCATCATCTATGCAAATGAGGTTTGACGGCCATGCAACATACCATCCTATTGCCTCTCCCACCAATGTTGCATCTGAAATATCGTCAGGTAAAGGTAATGGCGCATTCCTCTCTAAAGCAATATCAATTGATACTTTCAAAAATCCAGCAGGGAGCGGTTTATGGTAAAGTACTTCTCCCAGAGTGTTATGCACTTTTCCCTTTCCAACCATGTGATAAGTCGGTGATGATAAATAGATTTGACAAGGTGAGATGCCCTAAACCAATAATAAATATGAAATTGTTAATGTGCATATATGTCAATTAAAAAATTATGCTAATTCATAATAATATATATTACCTCAGGAACTTTCTGTTGGAAATCACAATTGATACTATTTTTGTGACTAGAATCATTGAACCTAAAACCTTTCCTTTCTGACTGATGTCTTTCTTTATCCTTTTCCAACTCACGAACTTTAGCTTTTAGTTTTTCTAACTCTTCCACCACTTTTTATTTCTATGATCTTTCCTCTTTTGATGGTTACCCAAAGATGTTTGATTCACCCCAAATCCCTTGCCCCTCACACGACCGATATACTTAAGAGCATTTAATACTCGACTAAGTATGCTCCTGCAATCATGGTCTTCAGCTTTAGTTAAAGACTAAGATAGATTCTCCTGAAATTCATATGCATATCGAAATATAGTGGTGATTAAAACTCATAAGTTCTTTATGTTAATAAACTTTTGATTTAATTAAAGGAATACTGATATACTTACATATTGCTCATAAATTTGTTGAACATCTTCCTTAACAACTCCATCCTTACCCACACGAGCAACCTTCCACAAAACATGTTCCGAATGAGATGTTTCTTGACTTTTCTCCTCTTCTAACTACACATTAAGAGAAATAATAAGATCAATTGTAACACATGATGAACTAGTATATCATAGAATTTATATATACTTACCATTCTTTGTTGTGAGCATTCATATACCATACACCATTTTTTGTATGAATACGGGGGACTTGATGCTCGTTGGCGATTTACGACACTCACATTCTAAAAATATGAGGTTCTTCATTTGTCTATAAAGGTTTCCCATTCTTCTGGTGAAATCAAGCCTACATATGTCTTTGGAAGTTCTACATCAATAAAATTGTTATCGGCATCCCTAAGACACTTGTTTGTTAAAAAATATCGAAACCCTCTGAGTCTTTTTCTGACCAATTGAATACAATACGTTTTTCGATCATCATCAATGTTAAAAGACCTCAACAAAAAAACATACATAGAGTGTGTTAGTAATTTAAAGACATAATAGTCAACAAAAACAAATGACATCACATATGGTACCTATATATCACTCCATATTTTTTCTTTAACGGGTTTCAACTCTCGATTTCTACAATCATCACAAGTGATTGGAACTTATCTCCTCACAAGGGAGCCAATGTAACTTATCAACATTGAACCATTAGGATCAATTAGTTGTTTGTCTTCATTCCAATGTACGTCAAATTTGAAACATTTATCTCTTGCATGAACGATTGACTTCATAATAGTTATTCCTCGTCTAATATCATTATCCACATCACAAATTGATTCATTTCCATCATTAATAGAAGCATCATGTGATTTTTCCTCGTTACAAGCCATTTGACATGTAATAAACAAAAAACATAAACACAATATAAAATTCAAGTAGCATTGAATGAATAAACAAAATATAAAAACATAAACACAATATAACAATTTTATTGAATGACATAACATATAATATTTTACTAGTACCGTTTTCAATAACATATCTTTCTTTTCTTGGTTGGAATATGAATTACTTGGCTCTTAAAAATACGGATGTATGGATTGATCCAAATACCCTCATTATGATCATTTTTAATATATGATTCATTTTCTATAATATTCTCATCTTGATCATTTCGTATATACGACTCATTCCCTCTAACATATGACTCATTCTCAACATCAATATCACTTTAATTTACACTGTTATCATCAATCACTTTGTTAGATAAAAGAACTATAAACCATTTCGTACTTGTCGTATCATTGACATAGAACACTTGTTTAGCTTGGGAGGCTAGAATAAAAGGCTCATCTTTGTACCCCACCCTATTAAGATCCACTTGTAAAAATCCCGACTTATCCATTCGTATGCCACTATTATGTACCCACTTGCAACTAAAGATAGGAGTCTAAAACTTCTCATAGTCAAACAGCCAAATGTGCTCGATAACCCCCAAATATGATAAATTTGCATATTTAGGGTTTAAGTTCTTCATACTTGAAATGTGCATTGCTTCAGCTGCCACGGTGACACCACTATTTTGCATGGTACTTTTATCATCTTGTTCATTGGTATAAAATGTGTATCCATTAATTGCGTATGCGTTTTAAGAAAACACGTGAAAACTCGGACCATATGCTAAACATCTCAACCTTTCTGTTATTTAAGCGAGATCTAAATTAAACTTTGAATAAATATGATCCTTGAACCATTGTATAAAACTTTGATAGTGCTCTCGTACTATCCAATTTTCATTTCTATTTGGTTTTAAACCCTGGAGTACATCCTTGTGCATTTCAACATACGGCTCAACCTAATTTTCATTGTATAGAACATACAAATGCACTTGATCCCATTCAACCCTTGATATTGTCCCAATTTTATTTCCAATTAAAGTTTTTCCTTCCTTTCGAAAATATGAGATTTGGGTAGTTCAATGGATTGAACATTGGACAAATATTCAGTATAAAACTCAACCACTTCTTCAACAATGTATGTTTCAACCATACAACCTTCTGGCCGACTTCAATTTTTCACATACCCTTTTAATATTTTCATATAACAGTCAACAAGGTACATCCATATCATATAAGCTAGTCCACGCAATTGTGTCTCTTTCACAAGATGAACAACAAGATGTACCATAATGTCAAAAAATGAGGGATGAAAATACATTTCAAGCTCACACAAAGTAATAATTATATTTTTTTGCAATATTGGTAAGATCTCATAATCGATCGCCTTACTACAAATTGGCCTGAAGAAAAAACACAATTTAGTTATGGTGCTTCTTACTTTTTCTAGAATAATAGAACGTATATCTATTGGTAGAAAATGCTCCATTATAACATGGAAATCATGTGTCTTTAAACTCTTTAACTTGAGGTCTTTCATAGACACAAGCCTTCTAGTATCGGAAGAGTAGCCTTCTGGAACTTTAACTTCATTTAGAACTTTACAGAATATTTTTTTCTCCTTTCTAGATAAAGTATAAGCAGCAGGCAGTAGATATGTTCGTTTTCCTTTCTTCATGGGTCCTAATACAGTTCTTATTCCCATTTCTATCAAGTCCTTTCTTGCTTTAAGGACATCCTTACACTTTCCTTGTATATTGAGTAACATACCAATAACACTTTCAAATACATTTTTTCAATATGCATACCATCAAGAAAATGTCTTACATACAACGAATTCCAATATGGCAATTCAAAAAATTGACCTCTTCTTCCACCCACGTTTGACAAGCATATGTGCAAAAGGCTTGCCAAACTGAGTACTCATATCTTTCACCTTTTCAAAAATTTGGTCACCTGTCAATGTAGGTGGAGCTCTATCATGTTCTGGATTTCCATTGAATGTCTTTCTCCACCCACGGTAGTGATGATTAGAACTTAAGAATCTATGATGACCGAGAAATACATTCTTTTGAAAAAATTCCAATCACTTCCAATATGTGTTTTCTTCACAAATAGGACACGCTTTTTTCCCTTTAATGTTATACCCTGATAGATTTTCGTATGTTGGAAAATCATTAATTGTGCCAAACAATATCGCCCTCAAATTGAAACTTTCTTTCTTATATCCATCATAAACCTCCACACCTTTCTCCCACCAAATCTTTAAATCTTCGATTAAAGGTGTCAAGTATACGTCTATGTCATTCCTTGGTTGTTTAGGCCCAGAAATTAACATAGATAACACATGTACTTGCGCTTCATACATAGCCATGGAGGTAGGTCATAAATCATAATAATCACATGCCATGTGGTATGTGAGATACTTTGAAGACCATGTGAGTTCATTCCATCAGTAGATAATACCAAGCGAAGGCTTTTTGCTTCTCCTCCAATATCAGGATACTCATTATCAATTTTTCGACCACTGTGGTGAATCTGCAGGATGTCAAAAATTTCCATCAATAATTCTTTCATATGCATTCCAAGTCAAGTGTATTGCATCAGTTTCACTATGCAACATGCGTCTAAGTCTCGAAATTATAGGAAAATACCATAAGACTTTTGCTGGAGACAATTTTTTCTTATACCAAGATAAACCGCATTTAGGACACTCATTTAACAATGCATATTTATTTCGAAACAAAATGCAATCATTTGGACAAGCATGTATCTTAACATATCTCATGCCAATAGAGAACAACAGTTTTTTTGGCCTCATAGGTTCGATTAGGAAGAACATTATCCTCTGAAAGCATATCTTTCATATGGACTAATAACTCTGAAACTTTTATCCGACCATCCATTTCCCGCCTTTAAGTTGTACAACTTTAATACTGCAGACAGTCTTGTGAATTTAGTGCAACCTGTATACAATGGTTTCCCTGTGTCGCTTAACAACCTCTCATAAATTTTGGGAAAATCCAGAAGATCTTCTTCAAGTGCTTCTACAATATCTTCTACTCGATCACAATCGTATGTATCTGTGCCATTATCATCTGAAGCATAGGTTTTACTATCCTGCGGTTCAACCGTGTAATATTCAACATCTATAACTTTGATCAATTACATGCCTCAGTAAATGTGATTTTAACCTAGCTGCATCAACCTGACTCCCATAACAAAAACCTTAGAAAGGACATTTCATTCGACTGGGGTCTTCGGCGTGTTCAACAACAAAATGAATTTTGATACCCCATTCTCGTACTCTTTTGACAATCGATTGGAAGACATCCATTTTTTATCCATGGTTTTACTACTAAGTAAGCTAAACAAAAACACTATAATTATTCATGCAACTATAGAAAAAGAGTATCTAATTGATCAAGAAGAAATCGACTATGTTGCATTGATCAAGAAATAGATAGAAGGGGCATTTGATAAAACTTAAATGGATTTTTTTATGAGGCTATTGAATATTATCTTAACACATTATGATTTATGAGGTCATCAAATACTAAGAGATGGATTTTCTATTGCATATAATTTATGTATTAATATAAACACACTAAAACTTACATGCACAAGATAAGTACACGAAGAGGCTTCAAAACTTTTGGTCTATTTCGTATTCCTTTTCTATGAGGAGAAACCTACAAGACAAACAAAACTATCACATTTAGGGTGATGAACATCAAGTACTGTTAATCAATAAACCATAAGAAATGCATATCAAACACAATAAATTCTTATTTTTAAAGCGAAACATGTAAGTTTATCTTCTATTTCTCTTTTAACATACATCAATTAAGTAGGACATAGAGGCCGGATAATTAATTCATGTAGATTGATACAAGACTCAACATATGTACAACTTTTGAGTAAGATGAAAATACTGATAGATTTGTTAAAGTTTTGCTTCCTTTTTAGGATTTGTCTTATTAGTACCATCAAATTTGTAGTTAAAAGGTTGAATCGATAGAATCGTGTATCTAGGACTCAATAATTGGTTACCAAACAAAAATGATTATTCTTCTTTATTGTGAACACGGTTGAATTAAAATAAAGAATCAGTTAACAATTTTTTTAATGGAGAAATTGTCATTACCTGGAATATAAGGTGTAAATAATACAAATAAGCATATGGATAATGAACAAATTTCTTATACATTTTGTACAGAGCAGAATCTTTATCATCATAATGTTAATTAGACTAATATATACATGATGGATCAATTAAATTGTTAATTATTATTATTTTCTTTATAAAGAATTTAATTTAAAAACTTGTCATCCTAGTTTAAGTTGTTGGTACTGTGATATTATTGATGGGAGAGTCCAACTACTAATAGTCTAGCTATTTAACTACTAACATTCCGGCTACTAACAGTCCATCTATTAACAGTCCAACTATTTAACTACTAACAAACTGTTAACTTATTTCCAAACCCAATTTAACTACTAATAGTCCAGCTATTAACACTAATAGAAAATTAACTAACTGTTCTCAATTTCATAACTAACATCAACACCTCAACATAATTTGAACACCGATATTAGCCAAACTTTATTATTCAAAATCATTACGAATAAAGTGACATCGACACCAAAATGTACTCTTGTTTAACTCAAACTTCATGGTATTGAAACAAAAAACTCACTCGAATTTATTCAAACCAAGTAGTATTACTCATAAGAAAAATGGCACACAAAATAATCCTAACAATGTTGCTGCCATCACAAGATATAACCAAAACTCGCATTCCAATTGGCAACAAACTTCCATACATAAATGGAGATTATTTCAAACAAAATACCATCAAAACAAACCAAAAACAATCTGAAATAAGATTAACACAGTTACTATTCAGAATCTCATTCATATTCACACAACCATAAAAGAAAATACTAACACTGACATGAGTAGCAATCAGAGTTAACACCAATAACAATAATGTTTGCAACAATTCCTTGTTCCGGAAAATAACATGGCTGACATAAAACTGTTAACCTAATTTAATTATTTCTAGTTCAACATTAACACCTTAAAACAAAATAAGCACCAACAGTATCATGAAAAGACCAAAAGAAACTCAAAAGAAGGATGATAGTGATGCTTACAGCGACTGGTGTCACGGTGAGGATTGTTGGCTGGAGCAAGAAGCTTGGACAGAGCAAGTTATATGTTGTGACGAAAAAAGCACAGAGGGAGTATGTAGTCACTGGCTGGAGGGTTGGTAGTTGTTCGTGAACAGTCGGAGGAAGGAGTATGGAAGGAGAATGACAAATCAATAGTGTGGTAACGAGAAGAAGGAGTATGAAAGGAGAACGACGAATCAATGGCGTATGGCTTTTGAGATTTTCGTGAATTTTGAATTAACAGCGTATGAAAGAAGAAGGAGATACAGAAGAACAGTGAAAGTAACGAAGAAAAACCTAGATTTGTAATACTTTATTTCAATTTTAATTGACCTTAGGCAATGCTTTTAGAAAGCACTGCCTAAAGTACGGCTTTAGCAACGCTTTGGGCCTATGGTAGTGCTTTCTACTGTTGGGTCTATGGCGGCGCTTTCTAGAATTTATTTTTTTATTTCAATTTTAATGGACCTTAGGCAACGCTTTAAGAACGTGTTGCCTAAAGTGTGGCTTTAGCAGATCCTTGGGCCTATGACAACGCTTTCTTCTGTTGGGCCTATGGAAACGCTTTAAATTTAACAGCGCTTTCTAGAATTTTTTTTTTCAATTTTAATTAACCTTAAGTAGCGCTTTAAGAAAGCGCTGTCTAAAGTGTGGCTTTAGAAGCACTTTGGGCCTATGGCAGCACTTTCTTGTATTGGACTTTACTCAGCGCTTATTCTATAAAGAGCTGTCGATAGCATAAAGTCTTAAAATTTAAAATTTTATCGGGACATATAGCAGCGCTTTATTAAGGCCCTTTCTTTAATGAACCTAAGGCATCACTTTTTCTCAACTTTACGCAGCGCTTTTTTGTAAAGCGTTGTCTAATGTATCTAGTTTTAAAATTTAAAATTTTATCGGGACATATAACAGCACTTTGGTACAGAAGCGTTGTCTAAGGTGCACTGGCTTAAGGAAGTTTTAGCATAGTGACACCACTAGGCTTTCGCCCAGCGGGCTCGTGCTGTCAAGAAGGCATTTTTGCACTAGCATTCTAATGACATGCGTTTGGATGATGGACGTGTATGATGCCATGACGCCACATAGGAAAATGTCACTTCTATAACTCTTCGGGGATGGAATTCCATCTGGGGTTGATTCGATTTGTTGTGTTGTGACTAGTGCAAGTCCCTAGACTCAATGCACGAGTGTAACTCACCGAGGGCGTGATAGTGTAACCTAGGTAGGGGCATTAAACGTACTTTTAGATTCCTCGTACATGGGTATAGATCTGCATACTTATTTGTGTTTGGATATGTGTTTTTCTTTATCTCGTTGGTGTGTCAATGGAGTACCAATGGAAATTTTACGCTCTCGTATATTTGTACATAGCTGTGAGAAGAACCCCAGATTCGCGGTGAATTAATTTTGATGCATGTACCTCATAGAAATGAGTGAACCCTTAAGATAAGTACACTCACTGAGATTTAGTAATCTCACCCCATTCCAATTATTATTTTTCAGGTAGTTCGAGGCAGGATCATGGCAAGGGTAAGATGGCTTAGCTTGTCGACGATGTTTCTTGGTGACTTGTTGTTTCTTTGTACATTTCCACTTTTCTATTTTGAATTTATGTATTAGTACTCAGTGGGATATGTAACTTTTGGCCATGACAGTTTCGGCATTTGTAACCTTGTACTAATACTTATTCTAGTTCTGCTGCTTATGCATGGATGTTTAAGTACAATTTTAATACCATATGCATATATCCTAGACAATGTATGTGTGGGGTGTTACAATTTTGATTTGCTCCTTATTTTTTCCCAGAAAATCAGGAAAAAAATTAATGAACAATACATCTTTAGCATAGAATTCTAAATGATTTTGACCCTCAAAATCGCAAATTTCGTTTTATTTCTATTTTCATATTTTTTAAAAAAATCCAAAAAAAAATTGTAGATTCGTTATTTTATTTTATTTGATTTTTGATCATATTTTCATAATTTTTAGATTTTTATTTTAATAGTTTTTTCATTATATTTTATTTGTCATATTTGTTAGTGATTTTGTGTTAATTTGATTCTGATTTTGAGTTGATTGGTGATTTTATTTTATTTTGTATTGATTTGATTTCGATTTTAATTGATAATCCTATTATGGATGATCAAAATAAAATCTTAAAAGAACTTGTTGCACCTGATTCACTTTTTGTTGGTTTCCCTTCTTTGTCTCATTTTGATGACACCTATACTTGTGGTGTTTATAGTGATACTCACTTATGTTCAGTTTGTACTAAAATTGAAGTTGATTTATAGGTTGATATTTCTTCTTATATTTCTTATGAGACTTCTACTAATAAATTTGATGTTGTAGATGTAAATGTAGCTCTTGCTGCTAAAATTCTGCAATTCATTGAGCAACCACGTGCTTTAGAGCTAAATCCACTCCCTATGATTTTAGAATTTAATGAGAATTGTCTGTAATAATTTCATCTAAACTTGAATATGAATAGGAACAAAATTTGTTACAGTTATTGCAGGAACATAAGAAGGGAATTGGATGGACCTTGGATGATATTTATGATATTAGTCTGTCCATGTGTATGTATATGATCTCACTTGAAGATGGAGCAAAAGCAGTGAGACAACCCCACAACCCTTTGATCCTTGATGTTATGAAAGATGAGATAACTTCACATGTTCATTTAACACTTTTACTTTTATAAGAACATTCTTTGATTCTGGAATAAAAGGTGAAGGCACTGAGAAAAATTTCAAAGTTAAAGGACACTGTCTCAAGTTATTCCATGAGAGCCCCACATTGGAAGAGAAAATTATAGAATAGCTCTCATTGGGAAATGCTATTTATGCGATCATCTATCCACTTTGACTCCTCAGGTGTGTTCTTTCCTCTATCTCCTCTCTCTTATTTTATGCTTATTTCTTTCATTGAGGATAATGTGTGTCTTAAGTGTGGGGTAGGGAACCATTTACCTTTTTTTATTTCAATCAGTTTTCATTGTCTTTTGTATGTTTTCTTTAATAAAAAAATGCATGCTTTTTATTTGGTTTTTAAGCTACAAGTGTGAGTATTTTCTTTGTTCTATTGATTAAAGAATTATGGTGTAATGTGATTAATTTGTTGTGCATTCTTAGTATGATGGGTAGGACTAAACTCTAAATTGTGCATCATTTGTGGTAGATTATTGGCATTTGTGAGATTTTGAGCCTAATAATGGATAACATTAAAAAGAAATTCATCTATTTTCTTCTTGTGTAATTTCACTCATATTTGTTTGTCTCTAGAACTTGATTTGACTCTTGGTGAAACTTTTCGTTTACTTGGGCACACTGATATGATAAAGGTAACTTGTTTTTTTGTTTTATTTTTAGCCACATAGCCAAAAATCCAACCCTGAATAATATCATCCCTTGTTTGAAAACTCCTTGAGCCTATTATCTCATTCTTTATTTAAAACTCATTACAAGCCGAAAAGTGAAAAACAATGTTATTACCCTATTCAAAGGGTTGAAAGAGTCTTGTTTGAAATTGTGTGGGGTTGAATAATTATAGTTGTGATATTTGATTAAAAAAGTTGGCAGCATTAAATAGAAAAAATAAAGAAAAATAAAAAAATGAAAAAAGAAAAGAAAACGAAGGATGTCAATATTCCTTTTGAAAAATGAAAAGAAAATAAAAGAATGAAAAGAGAAGAGAAATAGCGAAAACGTTGTTGTTCAGAAGTGAATGAAGTCTTATGTAGTTCAACGCCCATAATTCTTTCAATTTTATTTTGACTCTTAGAATTTTATCTTAGTACCCCTTAGGATTTATCTCACCCTAACCTTGGCCAAGTTACAATCTGAATAAAAGTCCTTTTGATTTTTTTATGCATGTATTTCAATTGTGAACGTTAGAGTCTTTTCAAGCTTATGGTAGTACTAATTTTCATGATGTGTATTGAGTGTAAAGAGTCAACCTAAAAACTTGATAGATGAATAAATTTTATCTTGTGAGAATTTTGCTTCTTATGATGTACTATTTTAGTATTTTTACTATTTTAGAGTGTTTTTATATTTAAGTTTATTTATGGTTTTATTTTATTTTCGTACTTTAATTCCAGCTGTTACTATTAAATGATACCTTCTCACTGTTCAGACCATAACTTGAGCTACAAGAATCAGATTGACACGTTCTAATATTGTTTGGAAAGTTGAGAGGATAAAATACAACTTTTATGTTGAAATAAAAAGCTGATTCGAAGAGTAGAATAGTCGAAAAAATTGTTTAAGTACCAGGCTTAAGAAAATACATTATTTTTGGGCATGTTTTGTAATTTTCGTGTCCGTTGCCCTTAGGGCCCGAATCCCCTTGTATTACTTAAAACTAAAATGCAGCTACAATATTATATTCTGAATTTTTCACAAAATTAGAACACTGAGCCACTAGGATTCAATAAGGAACTAATTCTTATGGTTGAAATGCTTAATCGTGTTTCCATCATACTTTGAGGTTTTTATAATTTCCAATTCGATTTCAATTTATTTTCAATTCTATCTATGAACTTTTTTGCTTAATTCTATTGCTATCATTTTCTAAATTGATTGCTGCTTATAAAGTATAATTTATTTATTTCGATTGACGTATGGTCTTTACCATAATCGTGTTAGTGTAGCTTTTTCATTAATTAGCGTTTGATTAAGTCGGGTTTGCTTAATACGCGTCTGCTTTATTTTCTTGCTTAATTTGAAATTAGAAATATATATCATATAGTATCAATTATGATAGTTTATTTTTGTTGTAATCGAAAAGGGAATAGAATCCTCTCAAGGAATTGGAATTATAAGAGTCGATGATAAGTCAGAAACTGAAACAATAGATTAACTTGTTCATCATATTTTCTTTCAATTTGTTTATCTATGATAAATCGAAACCTAAAACCTCCCTTGTTTCAGTTGGTTAATTTTTATCAAGAGTCCTTGTGATACGATACTCTAGTGTCACTTCTCGTATACCACAATTATATGTGGTTAAATATAATAGTTATCCTATCACACCTCAATATTTTCTTTCATCAACTGAATTTTCGTTTTCATATTTTTTTAGGAGCATGATATTGACAGTGGTCTTGCTAGTACTTTTGACTTTCCCATATCAAACCTTTTAAGTAATTATTCGCAATATTTAAATTATTTTATGAATGTCCCTCCTTTGGTATGATAAATCTTAAGTTCTATAATGTAATTTAACTATCTCATCATAGACATTTAAAATTCATTCTGCATTATTTCAGAAAATTCTTTGCACAAGGATTCGTTAGTAGCGCCGAAAATAATATCATCAACACATATTTGTACAAGTAGAATGTTATGTTCTGTTTTCTTAATTAAAAGAGTTTTGTCAACATGCCTTTGTTCAAAGTTGTTTTCAAGTAAAAACTTACTTAAGTGATCATACCATGCTCTATGAGCTTATTTTAGGCCATATGGTGCCTTCTTAAGATAAAAAATGTGGTCTGAAAAGTAGGAATAATAAATCCCGGAGGATGGTCTACAAATACCTCCTCTTGAATATATCCATTTAAGAAGTCTCTTTTTACATTCATTTGAAAGAGTTTAAAATTCACGATCCATGAAGAAGCTAATAACATTCTTATGGCTTCCAATCTGGCTACAGAAGCATAGGTTTCATCAAAATATATTCCCTCCTGTTGATTACATCCTTTATTAACTATCCTAGCTTTATTTCTTAAAACATTTCCTTCTTCATCTAGCTTGTTGGGAAAGACCCATTATGTACCAATTACCAGATTGGTTGAATCTTTGGGAACAAGTTCCCAAATGTTGTTACGCTAAAATTGATTCAACTCTTATTGCATAACAAGAGACCAATGTTCATCGGAGATAGCATCATCGACTTCTTTTGGCTCAAATTGTGAAACAAAAGCCACAAAATCACATACCTTGTTAAGTGATAATCTGGTGGTTACTCCTTCGGATATGTCTCCAATTACATTTTGTACTGGATGATCTTTTGTACTCCCTGTGATACGGTGGGAGAACTGACTAGTGTTTTGCGTTCGTATTCGCACTTGTGCGGTTGAGCAAGAGTCGCCACCGACTTTTTATTTTATCCTAAAGGAAAGGTTAAAAAAAGCACAGCAAAAACCTTTTGAGATATTTCGTGGGTTCGGGGGGTAGATTATGAAAAGGGAAGGTATTAGCACCCTTTCCATCCATGGTTATCCATGGGCTCTTAGTTACTTGGTTTTTTAGATCACTTGCCTTGATTTTCGATTGCTTTAAAAATGGTGTGTGTGTGGGTGCTTTTTGAAAATGTTTTTGGAAAAAGATGCCTTGTCTTAGGCAACTAATGTATTTGACTCGTGATTGAGTGTTTTACAAAAGTGTGGATCTTTTCGAAAAGATGTTTTCAAAATGTTTTTGAGAGTTTGTTTGAAAGTGTTGTGGATTGTGGTTTTTGAAAAGAAGGCAAGTGTTTTTGCAAATTGATCTCAAGTAACTAAGAGTTTTGTCTACCCTATTATACTCAAAGGTTTTTGTTATGTTTTAACCCTTTTTTGACAATTTTGTTCTACCATTGAAATTGGTAGACAATCTTGCGTTTAGGAAGTTTACTCGAGACGGGCGCGGGTCATCGTATGGACCATGAATGCAATGGTGCCAAGTGTCTTTGGCAATTTGCTTTGAAGGGACTATGATCATTCTGTTTAGGCAACACTTTGAGACTTATGATCATTTGTTTTGCCAAAGATACTCGACGTGCAAGCATGGCCCATTTTGGAAGGCAACATGTGGGATTACCCTAGGGGGTGCAAGTGTGATTGTGTATTGATTACATGTATTTGTCTTGTATTAGGTTATCTAGCGTTTGATTTTATGTACATGCAAACCCTAGGTCTAACCATGGTATAATTGAAAAACTGTAAATTGCGGAAATGTAAAATCTACGCTATTACAAAATAGTATCCGGGAGTGGGGGTACAAGTGTACAAAAGGGGATGAGACTTATAGTATCCAATAAGTTACAACCAAATCGAATTCGCAATCAAATGTAAATATCGAATATACAGATATAAGATAAACAAATGTGTACAGGGCAATGTGAATGTATTGTGTAAGTGTGTGTATGTATTGTATGTAATTTATTTACAGGTGCGATATGTGAAATTGAAGCGTATTAGGGTTTTTGACCTAGATATGTATTTTAATGAATCTTTGATTTGTATATTTAATATGTACAAAAGAAAAATGTTCAAGTTTTAATTAAGAAATGTATCTTTATTTGTTTATATACAAAAATGTTTTAATTAAATGTTTAGGAGCTTAATTAAATTGTGAAAATGATATTTTAAGAAAAAAGAATATATTTCCATGTGTTATGTACAAAATTAATGTTTTCAAAATTTATGTACAAAAGAAAATGTTTTTAATAGAATATTCAAGTTTCTAATTAAATTATGTATAAAATGTCTTAAGAAATTTAAATTATGCAAGAAAATGTATATTTATTTTAGTATGTACAAATGTATTTTATTTAAAGAGTAAATAAAGTAAAAAAAAAAGAAAGTATTTTCAATTTTTAATATATGACAAAATGTATTTTAATTATGTGCTTAAATAAAAAATCAAAGATTAAAAGGAAGTAATTTTAAGTATTTTAGTATTTTTAATATTAATGTATTATTATGACAAATGTATTAAATTAGAAAAATATAAGGTGTTTATATATAAAAGAAATTAGTGTTAATAAAAATATTTGTAAAAAGGGTTAAGTTAGTTAATAATAAAAAAAGAAAACAATTTGTTTTATAAAAAAAGGTTTGTTTTGTATAAGTGGGTTTAGGGTTCTTAATGGACTTTTAGAGATGTCAAAAACGGGTTAGGCCCATGGTTCAAGCAAACGATTTAGGGTTAGGGAATGTTTGTTCAGTGAGACGCATTAGGGTTTGAACGGCGCCGCGTTCGTTCGTTCGTTCATCGTCGCCTTCTGACCATAGCTCCTCCGTCCGGCCACCGGTGTTGCTCCCAAATCTCTCTTCCCTCCATAGCACGGTCTCAGTGTCCTCTTGATACAAGGTTTGCTTTCAGTGTATATGTTCCTTTTTCTTTTACGAATTGCATGTTTTGTTTTGATTTGAATCTTAACTTTTATCTTTCATTATGAGATGAAGGAGAAGAGAAGAGGGAGAAGATTATACTACCTGACTTTGGAGAAGGAGGAGAGACGGGGAAGTGGCGCTCAGGAGGCCGGAACGAGCGGAGGTTCGGTGATGAGTCTTTGCTTCTGATGACCCTGGTATCTTTTATCTTTTCGCCATTTTTTTTTAGGGTTTGATGATGATCTTAGCTGAGAAACCCTCTTGAAACAATTCACTTCTTTATCTCTTCTTTCCTACTGTGTACCCGTTGCCTTTGATACTTTTGCTTTGAATTGTTGTCTTGAACTGTCGTTGCTTGGACGAACTTTCTCTCTTCTTCTGGAACGCTGTATACTTGTTTGTATTGCCCTGTGATGATCTCAGAGGTCTGAGGGCCTAGGTTGCCTTTGATACTTTTGTTGAGTTGGATGTTGTTTGCCTGTTGAAATATGAACTTGTTGCCTTGCCTATGAAGAAGCTTGCTTCTGAGGCCCTTGAATTGCTTCTTTCTTCTTCTTCTCTCGTGTTGATGTATGCTTGTTTATGTTGGATGCTATGTATCGCCTATGATGAGGAAAGAAACTCTGAGGCTTAGGAGTTGGACAGGTTTATGGCTATTGCTTCTGTAGGTTTAGCATATGCTAGTTTACGTTTGTGACTGGTACATGGCCCTTTGGATTAGGCAGACTGTGATGGTTTTTTGACAGCATGGTTGGTTTTAAGGTTTGAACTTATGCAGGCTTTACCTCTTGAGGGTTTTTTGATGTATGGTTTCAGGCAATTTGTAACTTGTTAGGATTTTTAGGTTGTGTTTGATGGTTTGATTTGTACAGTTTTATGACAGGCAGGTCAGGGCATTAGCAGGTTTTGGTGCTGGTATACTGATATGGTTTCTTGGCTTTTAGTTGTTTATCAGGTTTTTGGTGGTTAAGGCTTGACAGGATGCTATGGTTTGACAGGGACTTTGGTAGTTTTGTTTATGTGTTTGTATGTTCAGTTTATGCGTTTGTGAGGTTATGACAGTAAGTTTTGGGCTTTGCAGATTATTGTTGTTTGATGGTATAAGCTTTGACAGGTTAATGGTGGTGGTTCAGCAGGATTCTACTTGGGTTCAGGCTTGAACTTACAGTAGGTTATGTTGTTGGACAGTATGGTGGTTCTGTTGAGGCTTAGCAATTTTTTTGAGTTTGTGTCTCTGTAAAGATGATGCAGGTTATGAGTTTTGTATATATTTTTCTCTCCTCTCTCTCGCTGAACTGAGTTCCCTTTTCTTTGTGTTATATCTTTTTGTTGTATACCTGCCTCTAGCCTAAAACCTGCCTCTGCTTCTATTATCTCTCTTCTCTTCCATAGTACAGTTTTAAGAATTTTTAAATGTTTATTACTGTACTTTTCTGAAGGGGCCCTTGATGGGAAGTGATGATTAAAGGATTTAGCTTGCATAACACATTACTTCTGCATCTTTTTCTTTCTTTTGACAGCTTTGTGTGCTTTTATTGATACCTTTTCCAAATCCTTTTTGACAGCTTTGGCACTTTGTGATATCTTCCATATCTTTCTTTGACAGCTTGGTGGATTTTGTATTTTGACAGTAAATTGCCTTTTTGCTTTTGATAGAAAGTGGAATTGGATTTTCAGTTTGACTTGGATTTGAACTATGCAGTTTGAACTTTGGAATTTATGCATTTGACATTTTCCATTTATGATAAAAATCTTCCCTCTTTGTGAACCGGGAGAAATCCCATGATTTGCAGAGAGGGTCAACTGATCCCAGTCAGTGGCCCCTAATGATGAGCAAATTTTATCTGTCTCTTTTAATTTTAACTGCTTTCTGACTTTTCTCTTTTCTTTTTGCAGATAAAAAATGGAGCACCGGAGCGAAGTGAAGAATGAAGAATTAGAAATAGGATAGAATTTTTATTTTCAATTTAATTTTTGTACACTATTATTATTTTAAATACTTTGTAATAAATACTTGTATCCAAATAATAACAATTGTAACAATTATTAAATATGAAATAAAAATTCCATTGTCATTCAATTCTTTTCAATTCTTTTTCTTTAATTGTTTACTTGTTATTTATAATTCCTTAAATTAAATAAAATGAAAGTTTAAATTTCAAATATTTAATTCTTAGAACCATAAATAATCAACTAAACCTTGTTGATCAAAATAAATGAACTGGACGTCTCCATTATTCAAAGCAACACACAGTCGAACACAAAAAACTGATCGGACGCAATCCTCTTTTTCACTGATTCTTTGCCAAGCACTGTAATCCAATACTGCATACTGTATTTGACTGGCTCAAAGAAAACAACATGAATTCAAACCACTGTCTCTTTTACTGATTAAATCAAAACAATGCGAATTTAACCCCAATCTCGGAATAAACGGCAAAATGCTGTGGAATTTTAACCTTTCTGAGAATATGCCCATAGAACCTTAACTCCTGATTAAATGCCAAATAACGCTCGCCTGATCAAAATTGAACCAAAAATCATCCAAACCCTAAGCCAACTGTATGAAACAATTCAGAGTCCTGAAAATCAGTAAAAACCCTAATTTCGTTTGACTGACAAGAAAAGTCCGTTTGTCCGATTCTTGAGCCAGTTTGAAAAATCAGGAAATGTCTGAAGCTGAGATTTCTTGGGGAAAAATGCGAGGGCAAATTTTGGGGTACAACAGTTGCCCCTGTTCAATCTTCTTGGACCTGAAGAGTTAGATTGGCAAGTTTGCCTTTCGCGACTTGAAGGTAAAAGAAGATTGGACACTAAAGTGCCCAGAAAATTTGCACTCGGCGATGTGATGGTAGATGTGAATGGGCTTAAAGATGCCATTTGATGATGGGCTTAAAGATGCCATCTGGTGTGAGAGAATTTTGTCGGGGGATGGGCTTAGAGATGCCATCTGAGAATGGGCTTACAGATGCCATTCGGCGACTGCTGGTAGGAGGATGGGCTTATAGATGCCATCTGGACATGTTGAACTGTATGTCAATGGTGAGTGGACAAGTATCAGAAGGGCATCCATGTTTTGGAACATCTCTGAATTGGGGGTCCGAACAAGCAACAGATTGACGTCCATATCTGGAGAATCTGTAACCTATTTTCAGGAGTTGGGATTGAATAAGCAATAGAGCAGCGTCCGTTGTTAGGAAGCGTCCGTAAACTGTTTCCAAAAATTATGAAGAGTCTGAACAAGTCGGTAGATTGACATCCGTTGTTGGGAAGAATCTGTAAACTATTTTCAGAAGTTGAGAAGAGTCTGAATCAGTTGGTAGATTGACATCCGTTGTAGGGAAGAATCCGTAAACTGTTTCAGAAGTCTTGAAGTTGAAGAGGAACCGGTGTAAGGTTTCTGCTGATGCGTCTGAATGAATCTGGAATAAGTATCAGAATATCGCCGTGTCCGGGTCACATCTGAACTATTTCTGGATGAATCTTGGGAGTTGATCTGTGTCTGTCGACTGATCTTACCTGAAAAGTCAAAGGGTTAGTTGTATGCAATGTTATGATGCATGATGCAATGCATGTGACATTAATGTTTATGATATGAATGTGATGAATGCGCATGTAAGCTGATGAGCTAATCTTGCCGAGGATACATGAATCCGAGATGGCTGAAGATAAAAGCCTCTTGACTGCTGCCGGGGAAAATAAATCCTTGGTTGTCGCTGGGGAAGAGAATTCCTGATGACCTCTACTGGGGAGTTCCAAACTAGTAGACTCATGCTGGGGAGGTCAGATTGAGAATCTTCGGCTTGATGGGAAGTAACCCTGGCAACTTCACTGGGGGAACTCAAGATTTGCCCTTTCCAAAACTCTGTGGGGAGAAGGTTCAATGGTCTAGCTCCGCTGGGGATTGATAAACTGAAGTTTTAGCTTTGCTGGGGATTTGCAAAGATAAGTTACTGTTGGGGAATTTTGATGAACTCCGCTGGGGATAGGAAGAATTTTGGCGAGCGCGATCTTCCGTGGTTGTTATCTTGAGAAGAATCTGAACAAGCGATAGGTTAACATCCGTTACTTGGAGAACCTGTGAACTATTTTCAGAACTCTTGAAGTTGAATCAGCAATAGAGCCGCATCCGTTGTTGGGAAGCGTCCGTAAACTAAATTCGGAGGTTGCATCTGAACAAGCTGATAGATTAACATCCGTTACTTGGGAAGAATCCATGAACTGTTTTCAGAAGTCTTGAGAAGAATCTGAACAAGTGATAGGTTATCATCCGTTTACTTGGAGAACCTGTGAACTGTTTTCAGAAATCTTGAAGTTGAATCAGCAATAGAGCCGCATCCGTTGTTGGGAAGCGTCTGTAAACTAATTTCAAAGGTTGAGAAGAGTCTGAACAAGTCGGTAGATTAACATCCGTTGTTGGGAAGAATCCGTAAACTTGTTTCAGAAGTCTTGAAGTTGAATCAGCAATAGAGCCGCATCCGTTGTTGGGAAGCGTCCGTAAACTAATTTCAAAGGTTGAGAAGAGTCTGAACAAGTCGGTAGATAAACATCCGTTGTTGGGAAGAATCCGTAAACTTATTTCAGAAGTCTTGAAGAGGAACCGGTGTAGGGCTTCCTGATGATGAGCTTGTGTAAAACTGCATCGGTTTTGAACACTTTTGACATTCGAATGCCCCAAGTGGTGATGTAGATAAATTCCTGGCTTATTACAGGTGTTGGTCTACAATCGGTCGTTCACAGATATTTCCTGGGTTATTGCAGGTGTTGATCTGGAATTCTTCAGACATGCCCTGGCTGGATACAGGAATCGAGTCTGGAAATAGTCGTCAACAGATATGCCCTGGCTGGATACAGGAATCGAGTCTGGAAACGGTCGTCAACAGATATGCCCTGGCTGGATACAGGAATCGAATCTGGAGATGTTGTAGTTGATAGATGTGCCCTGGCTGGATACAGGAATCGAATCTGGAAATAATGTAGTTGATTTGTTGAACACTTTTGACATTCGAATGCCCCAAGTGGTGATGAAGGAATCTTGAATCAGATTACTCTACATATTGAGAGATTTCCTGAAATCTTGACTGGACTGCCCCAGGTTAACTGAACTTTGAAAGATCTGTTGGACCTTGACTGGACTGCCCCAGGTTAACTGAACTTGTGACATGTCATGCCCCTTGTTGATAGGAGATTTGATGGAAGTGTTATCCTCTTGAAGTGATTTTGACTTACTGAGAGAGTTTTCGTTCCTCCGAACATTCGCTGTATGAATTTCTTCGCTGTCAAACAAAAAGGTCAAATGCAGACAGTGATATTCGAATAATGCAAAGTTTATGTTTGTCTCGAAGTTTTAAAAATGCGTTTTTAGCAGAAAACTTTTCATAAGACTAGTCAACACAAGATTTAGAGTAAAGCCTTACAGGAGTCAGGATACCTTTTGTAACAGTATGCTTTCGAACTAACCCATGCTTTAATTAGGACTTTTGAAGGGTTGTAACGTGGCCTGGTTCACGGTTTAAGAAACAAAGGATAAAGGCTCAAAGTATATTTGTACCCACCCGCTATTCGTGATGTTCTTCAACCTAAGCTCAGTTAATTGTGCGTCGCACTCTGTTTTGAGTTTGGAACGACTTTTAGGCGATGGTTCACCAGTTGAATTCAGGGAGACAGTCATCATCTCTTTTTTCTTTTTCAACACTTTTCATGTTGTTGAGGATTTTGTAATGACCTCACTATTTTGATTTTGATTTGTTATCCCTAACTTTTGCCTGACTGTTACCGTTTTCGGGATTACTGTCAGCGGGATGCCCCAGCTTTCTTAAGCCTCCTTTATAGGTTTTGGCTCAGTGGGCTCTTTCTCTTCTGAGAGATTGACTGTCTATATGATAGGGAACCAACCTTGTCTTTTTGATTCCAAGGGAATACATTCTTTTTCGATGTCGTTCGTTGTGTTACGAACTGAGAGTTTGCGACTTCAATGCGCATTTTCTTTTGAATTAACTGAGATACTACCCTGCCCCAGGTTTATATCAAAGGTTTTGATTGTTTAGAACAGAAAACTCCTACTTATTTGGCTCGAAGGGGTTGACTAGGGATTATCTTCCTTATAACTCCAGTGTTTGGGAATTGAAAGAAATGCCTGTACGTCATCAGCAAGGTCTGTTCAAAAGCATATTGTATGAGATTATGGTATTGTTTCGTCATCCTCCTTCTAAAGGCTTACAGCTTTTTATCAAGAGTCAAATATCATAAAGAAAAGCATAAGAGTAGTGAAACGAATGGATGAATTCAAGACAAACATATGCAATGCATTAATGAAAACAGAGTTTAACATCAACAGATAATTGTTTGACAGCAAAAGAAATTACAACTTTGAAAATTCAAAAAGAAGCAAAAGTCTTTCAGTTTGAGCTTCGTCACTTCAAGCGGAGAACTCTTTAACGGAAGATTTTCATCTCGCCGTCTGGCATGAATTCCAGCACCCCAATGTCAATCAGATCTTGAATTTTATTCTTCAAGGCCCAACAGTCGTTGGTGCCGTGTCCCGGGCTGTAGGAGTGGTAAACACAGAATGCGTCAGGATTAAAGTGAGGAGAGGAGATATTGAGCTTCTGGGGAGGATCCTTTACGGTAAGCAAATTGACCTCCAACAGACGCTTCAGTATGAAGAATGATGTTATTTCAGTCTCTGTAAACTGTCTTCCCGACTTTTCTTGTTTACGCCGATTCCCCCGTTGACGCCGGCGAGGTTGTTGATGGGTTTGTGACCCTGAAGCTAGCAATGGAGCTTTCCCCTTGTCTTCTTGAGTGGAGGGAGGCTGAGCGGTGACTTGCTCTTCGACCTCAGATGTTTTCCCCAGTTGGTTGCTTGGAAGCAGTTGGCGGACAAGAACTCTGAGTTCCTCTTGCCTTTGAGATAGGTCTTGTATGAGAGCCATCTGGCCCACCAACTGTCCCATCATTTGGGTCCTCAGTGTTGTCAGATCAAACTGCAGTTCCGCAATCTGATCACTCCTGGCATTGTTGGAATTCCCCAGGCCCTTGGTGAGGAGAGCTTTCATCTCTTCTTGCCCCAGAGACAAGTTCAGGAACATCTCCTGCAGCTGAGCAGTCTGGTCTTGGATGTCTTTGACAGACCGTTCTAGAGCCATCTCTTGCTGAAATAAACAGCAGGAGAGTAAGGAAACCTGAAAAAGGAACGATTGTCAGAATGCAATGCATGATATGTGGATGCATGCTTTCAAGGATCTCTTGGGGTAAACACAAGAAAATGTTAGAGGTTGAACTTTGCTCTTGGATTGGAGATCTCTGCACCGGTGGACGTCCTTCCACGAGAATCAAGCTCACCATGTCGAGTGGGTCATAGCCACTGATTCAAGTTGTTGTACTTGATCTTTTGGTTGGAGAACTTTGTATTGGTGGATGTCTTCCCACGAGAATCAAGCTCACCATGTCGAGTGGGGTCATAGCCACTGATTCAAGTTGTTGTACTTGATCTTTGATTGAGCTGGTTAGACGAGAAACCTCTTCCCCCTTGATAGATGTCTGGTTCAACGTAACCCTGCATCAACAGAACCCTCGAGATCCTTGAAATGGTTATTGAAAACGCTAAAATGCTATGGTATGATGTTATGTACATGTATGCTCAAACAAGTGAGTGTATATACAGGCAAACAATATTCACACAAAGCACACAAGGCCTTAGGTTTAGGCTTGCGTGAGGTCCAGGTACTACCCTCTTTCAGTTTGTTGGTTAAAACCTGTCCTATCAAAAGTAACCGGGTTCTAAGGGTCCCAATATCACTGGATTGCTTTCATTGTTCATCGTTTCGATTTAGCCACTGAACTGGCGACCGAAATATTCCAGGAAAGCAACCCTCAATTGGGTGTAGTATCGAGTATCAACCAACCTCGGACTGCACCAAAGTCAGTTATCTCACTACCCTAAAAAGGCCAAGATGGTTTGATTAAGGTTCCTAAGGTCAGTTGATGCTTCGCGACACCACGCGGCGGCCCCGTACTCTCCTTGACTAAACTCAAGGGTTACCGGTACACACCAAAGTGCCACATCAACGTAGCAGACTGCTTCAACCATGTCGGTATACCCCGCACAGTTCCCTCACAGCCTTGTTGCTACCTAAAAGGGTTTCCCCAGATCCGGGTTAGGATCTATAAAACTCCGATACAAAGCCCACAAATGTAAAGCAAACAAACCAATCAATTGAAAGTAAAGGTGATCTAAACCCTAAGGTAACCCCACTTTTAGAACATTCCCCAGCAGAGTCGCCAGTTCTGTGATACGGTGGGAGAACTGACTAGTGTTTTGCGTTCGTATTCGCACTTGTGCGGTTGAGCAAGAGTCGCCACCGACTTTTTATTTTATCCTAAAGGAAAGGTTAAAAAAAGCACAGCAAAAACCTTTTGAGATATTTCATGGGTTCGGGGGGTAGATTATGAAAAGGGAAGGTATTAGCACCCTTTCCATCCATGGTTATCCATGGGCTCTTAGTTACTTGGTTTTTTAGATCACTTACCTTGATTTTCGATTGCTTTAAAAATGGTGTGTGTGTGGGTGCTTTTTGAAAATGTTTTTGGAAAAAGATGCCTTGTCTTAGGCAACTAATGTATTTGACTCGTGATTGAGTGTTTTACAAAAGTGTGGATCTTTTCGAAAAGATGTTTTCAAAATGTTTTTGAGAGTTTGTTTGAAAGTGTTGTGGATTGTGGTTTTTGAAAAGAAGGCAAGTGTTTTTGCAAATTGATCTCAAGTAACTAAGAGTTTTGTCTACCCTATTGTACTCAAAGGTTTTTGTTATGTTTTAACCCTTTTTTGACAATTTTGTTCTACCATTGAAATTGGTAGACAATCTTGCGTTTAGGAAGTTTATTCGAGACGGGTGCGGGTCATCGTATGGACCATGAATGCAATGGTGCCAAGTGTCTTTGGCAATTTGCTTTGAAGGGACTATGATCATTCCGTTTAGGCAACACTTTGAGACTTATGATCATTTGTTTTGCCAAAGATACTCGACGTGCAAGCATGGCCCATTTTGGAAGGCAACATGTGGGATTACCCTAGGGGGTGCAAGTGTGATTGTGTATTGATTACATGTATTTTTCTTGTATTAGGTTATCTAGCGTTTGATTTTATGTACATGCAAACCCTAGGTCTAACCATGGTATAATTGAAAAACTGTAAATTGCGGAAATGTAAAATCTACGCTATTACAAAATAGTATCCGGGAGTGGGGGTACAAGTGTACAAAAGGGGATGAGACTTATAGTATCCAATAAGTTACAACCAAATCGAATTCGCAATCAAATGTAAATATCGAATATACAGATATAAGATAAACAAATGTGTATAGGGCAATGTGAATGTATTGTGTAAGTGTGTATATGTATTGTATGTAATTTATTTACAGGTGCGATATGTGAAATTGAAGCGTATTAGGGTTTTTGACCTAGATATGTATTTTAATGAATCTTTGATTTGTATATTTAATATGTACAAAAGAAAAATGTTCAAGTTTTAATTAAGAAATGTATCTTTATTTGTTTATATACAAAAATGTTTTAATTAAATGTTTAGGAGCTTAATTAAATTGTGAAAATGATATTTTGAGAAAAAAGAATATATTTCCATGTGTTATGTACAAAATTAATGTTTTCAAAATTTATGTACAAAAGAAAATGTTTTTAATAGAATATTCAAGTTTCTAATTAAATTATGTATAAAATGTCTTAAGAAATTTAAATTATGCAAGAAAATGTATATTTATTTTAGTATGTACAAATGTATTTTATTTAAAGAGTAAATAAAGTAAAAAAAAAGAAAGTATTTTCAATTTTTAATATATGACAAAATGTATTTTAATTATGTGCTTAAATAAAAAATCAAAGATTAAAAGGAAGTAATTTTAAGTATTTTAGTATTTTTAATATTAATGTATTATTATGACAAATGTATTAAATTAGAAAAATATAAGGTGTTTATATATAAAAGAAATTAGTGTTAATAAAAATATTTGTAAAAAGGGTTAAGTTAGTTAATAATAAAAAAGAAAACAATTTGTTTTATAAAAAAAGGTTTGTTTTGTATAAGTGGGTTTAGGGTTCTTAATGGACTTTTAGAGATGTCAAAAACGGGTTAGGCCCATGGTTCAAGCAAACGATTTAGGGTTAGGGAATGTTTGTTCAGTGAGACGCATTAGGGTTTGAACGGCGCCGCGTTCGTTCGTTCGTTCGTTCATCGTCGCCTTCTGACCATAGCTCCTCCGTCCGGCCACCGGTGTTGCTCCCAAATCTCTCTTCCCTCCATAGCACAATCTCAGTGTCCTCTTGATACAAGGTTTGCTTTCAGTGTTTATGTTCCTTTTTCTTTTACGAATTGCATGTTTTGTTTTGATTTGAATCTTAACTTTTATCTTTCATTATGAGATGAAGGAGAAGAGAAGAGGGAGAAGATTATACTACCTGACTTTGGAGAAGGAGGAGAGACGGGGAAGTGGCGCTCAGGAGGCCGGAACGAGCGGAGGTTCGGTGATGAGTCTTTGCTTCTGATGACCCTGGTATCTTTTATCTTTTCGCCATTTTTTTTAGGGTTTGATGATGATCTTAGCTGAGAAACCCTCTTGAAACAATTCACTTCTTTATCTCTTCTTTCCTACTGTGTACCCGTTGCCTTTGATACTTTTGCTTTGAATTGTTGTCATGAACTATCGTTGCTTGGACGAACTTTCTCTCTTCTTCTGGAACGCTGTATACTTGTTTGTATTGCCCTGTGATGATCTCAGAGGTCTGAGGGCCTAGGTTGCCTTTGATACTTTTGTTGAGTTGGATGTTGTTTGCCTGTTGAAATATGAACTTGTTGCCTTGCCTATGATGAAGCTTGCTTCTGAGGCCCTTGAATTGCTTCTTTCTTCTTCTTCTCTCGTGTTGCTGTATGCTTGTTTATGTTGGATGCTATGTATCGCCTATGATGAGGAAAGAAACTCTGAGGCTTAGGAGTTGGACAGGTTTATGGCTATTGCTTCTGTAGGTTTAGCATATGCTAGTTTACGTTTGTGACTGGTACATGGCCCTTTGGATTAGGCAGACTGTGATGGTTTTTTGACAGCATGGTTGGTTTTAAGGTTTGAACTTATGCAGGCTTTACCTCTTGAAGGTTTTTTGATGTATGGTTTCAGGCTATTTGTAACTTGTTAGGCTTTTTAGGTTGTGTTTGATGGTTTGATTTGTACAGTTTTATGACAGGCAGGTCAGGGCATTAGCAGGTTTTGGTGCTGGTATACTGATATGGTTTCTTGGCTTTTAGTTGTTTATCAGGTTTTTGGTGGTTAAGGCTTGACAGGATGCTATGGTTTGACAGGGACTTTGGTAGTTTTGTTTATGTGTTTGTATGTTCAGTTTATGCGTTTGTGAGGTTATGACAGTAAGTTTTGGGCTTTGCAGATTATTGTTGTTTGATGGTATAAGCTTTGACAGGTTAATGGTGGTGGTTCAGCAGGATTCTACTTGGGTTCAGGCTTGAACTTACAGTAGGTTATGTTGTTGGACAGTATGGTGGTTCTGTTGAGGCTTAGCAATTTTTTTGAGTTTGTGTCTCTGTAAAGATGATGCAGGTTCTGAGTTTTGTATATATTTTTCTCTCCTCTCTCTCGCTGAACTGAGTTCCCTTTTCTTTGTGTTATATCTTTTTGTTGTATACCTGCCTCTAGCCTAAAACCTGCCTCTGCTTCTATTATCTCTCTTCTCTTCCATAGTACAGTTTTAAGAATTTTTAAATGTTTATTACTGTACTTTTCTGAAGGGGCCCTTGATGGGAAGTGATGATTAAAGGATTTAGCTTGCATAACACATTACTTCTGCATCTTTTTCTTTCTTTTGACAGCTTTGTGTGCTTTTATTGATATCTTTTCCAAATCCTTTTTGACAGCTTTGGCACTTTGTGATATCTTCCATATCTTTCTTTGACAGCTTGGTGGATTTTGTATTTTGACAGTAAATTGCCTTTTTGCTTTTGATAGAAAGTGGAATTGGATTTTCAGTTTGACTTGGATTTGAACTATGCAGTTTGAACTTTGGAATTTATGCATTTGACATTTTCCATTTATGATAAAAATCTTCCCTCTTTTTGAACCGGGAGAAATCCCGTGATTTGCAGAGAGGGTCAACTGATCCCAGTCAGTGGCCCCTAATGATGAGCAAATTTTATCTGTCTCTTTTAATTTTAACTACTTTCTGACTTTTCTCTTTTCTTTTTGCAGATAAAAAATGGAGCACCGGAGCGAAGTGAAGAATGAAGAATTAGAAATAGGATAGAATTTTTATTTTCAATTTGATTTTTGTACACTATTATTATTTTAAATACTTTGTAATAAATACTTGTATCCAAATAATAACAATTGTAACAATTATTAAATATGAAATAAAAATTCCATTGTCATTCAATTCTTTTCAATTCTTTTTCTTTAATTGTTTACTTGTTATTTATAATTCCTTAAATTAAATAAAATGAAAGTTTAAATTTCAAATATTTAATTCTTAGAACCATAAATAATCAACTAAACCTTGTTGATCAAAATAAATGAACTGGACGTCTCCATTATTCAAAGCAACACACAGTCGAACACAAAAAACTGATCGGACGCAATCCTCTTTTTCACTGATTCTTTGCCAAGCACTGTAATCCAATACTGCATACTGTATTTGACTGGCTCAAAGAAAACAACATGAATTCAAACCACTGTCTCTTTTACTGATTAAATCAAAACAATGCGAATTTAACCCCAATCTCAGAATAAACGGCAAAGTGCTGTGGAATTTTAACCTTTCTGAGAATATGCCCATAGAACCTTAACTCCTGATTAAATGCCAAATAACGCTCGCCTGATCAAAATTGAACCAAAAATCATCCAAACCCTAAGCCAACTGTATGAAACAATTCAGAGTCCTGAAAATCAGTAAAAACCCTAATTTCGTTTGACTGACAAGAAAAGTCCGTTTGTCCGATTCTTGAGCCAGTTTGAAAAATCAGGAAATGTCTGAAGCTGAGATTTCTTGGGGAAAAATGCGAGGGCAAATTTTGGGGTACAACACTCCCCCATTCTTTATTTTGTAGTCTCTAGTTGAGTAGCCAGATTTGATTCTTGATTTGAGTCTTCAATTATAACTTCATCATTATTTTTGTTTTGGATTGGTTCTAAAGTATCTTAAAGAGTACATGTATATTCAACAACTTATACTTCTACAATTTTGGGATTAGTTTCATCAAAGGTAAGATGAATTGATTATTCGGTTGTTCTGTTTTTTGTGTTATAAATTCTAAAGGCTTTGTTCGAAGTGGAATATCCTATGAATATGCCTCCATCATCTTTTGAATCGAATTTTCCTAAGATATCCTTTTCGTTATTATGGATATAGCATTTGCGCACAAAGACATGAAAATGATAGATGTTCGGCTTTCTCCCCTTATCATAGTGTATTCTCTTTAGAATGGGTCGTATCAAGAACAATTCATTACATAGCAAGTTGTGTTAACATAATCATCCCATAAGTATTTTGGAAGGTTTGTCTCATTGAGCATCATCCTCGCTAGCTGTATTAGAGATCTTTTCTTCCTTTCTTCTACTCTATTCTGTTGGGGAGTTTTAGCAATGGAGAAAGTTTATCGAATATCGTTTTCATTATAGAAAATTTCAAATTCCTCGTTTTAAAACTCTCCTCCGTGATCGCTTCTTATTGATGCAATTCTAGTTCTTTTTTCGTTTTGGATAACTTTGGCAAATTTTTAAAAGGAAACAAACGCATCTCTTTTCAGAGATAAGAATTTTGTCCAGGTATATCGACAGTAGTCATCAACAATTACTAGAGCATAAACGTTTCTTCCTAAGCTTACGTTTCTTGATGGGCCAAAAATATTCATATGAAGCAATTGTAAGGGCCGATCTGTAGAAACCATATTCTTCGGTTTAAAAGAATCCCTTACTTGCTTTTCTTTTTGGCAAGCATCACATAGTCTGATTTTCTCAAAAAGTAAGTTTCACAAACCATTTACAAGCTCTTTTTGGACCAATTAATTTCAATGGTCCATATGTATGTGTGCTACTCTCCTATGCCATAGCCAAGATTCATCTTCGTTTCTAAGAAGACATACATCACTTAAAAGAATTTTGTTTATATTTATTGTGTAGGTTTTTCCACTTATTGAGCTAGTAAACAAAGTCTTATTTGATTTTGATTTTATAACCCTGCAACCAAAAGAATCAAAACTTACATTGTTACCTTTATTACATAGTTGACTGATGCTAATCAAATTTTGTTTTAGTCATTTTACCAAGAGGACTTACCCAATATTTGGATTAGGGTCCTTACCAATGGTTCCATAACCTATTATTTCCCCCTTGTTATTATCACCAAAATACATACACACCTTCTTTTAGAAAAAAGGTAGAGAACATGTTTTTATCACTTGTAATTTTCTTTGAACAACCGCTATCAAGATACAATTTAGTGTCTGAGACTGTAACACTTTCCTTCAAAAAAAGGTTACTTCCTAACTTTAGGTACTCATACCATCTTGGGTTCTTTTTCGTTAGTATAAACAGTTTTCCTCATTGGATGAGATTCATATGTATTTTTATGTTCAAGATATTTCTTGTAAGAGTATGAGGGTGAGTTTCCTTCTTTACTCTGATGACTTTTCTTTAGAAAACAAAATTTTTCTAGATGACCTTCCTTCTTACAATAGCTACATTTAAACTTTGTTCAATAGGATGTTGTATTTTTCCTACACATACTTTCTAATTTCTTGCTATTGTTTGGTGGATTATACCCTAAACCTGTCATATTATAGGAGGGTCTTTGATTTCCTAATAGTATTTCTTAAGTTGTCTCTTCCATTGGTAAATTTCACTAAAGTCTCTTGAATATTTAAAACCTCTTCTTTTATAATATCACAATAATTACAAGGTTTAGAAGTGGTAGAATCTAGTTATTTTTCTTTTTCCCTAAAATTATATAATTCTTTTTCTAGAGTCTTGTCTCTTGTTTCAAGGCGTGATATTTTATATTTGGAGTTTGACTAGAGTTTTCTATTTTTTCATTTTCTTTAGACATATCTTTGCATATTTTAAAGATATCATCATAAGAAAATTTTTGAGTTACCTTGTCATCTTGATGTTTTGCCATTAAATAAATTTTTCCCTTTTCTTCATCATATGACAAGGATGTATCATTGTCTTCCCATGCAACATATGCTTTATTTTTCTTTTGATTTCTTGTTTATATTTGGTTTTCTCTTCTGAGTAGGTTGCAGTTAGGTTTGATATGTCCTTTCTTTCCATGGTCATAGCATGTTGGAATGAATGATTTTTCTTTTTCTCTTTCTTCATCTTCTTATTCTTCTTCTTCTTTCTCTTTCTTCATGAATCTTCTAAAGTTTTTTAACACGAAGGCTATATCATCATCTGAGATGGCTTCTTCTATCTTTAGTGTTAGA
Organism: Vicia faba; assembly: GCA_948472305.1. Taxonomy (NCBI): domain Eukaryota; kingdom Viridiplantae; phylum Streptophyta; class Magnoliopsida; order Fabales; family Fabaceae; genus Vicia; species Vicia faba. Next base: position 92,538,576 of record OX451738.1, read on the forward strand.
CTTTTTTTCTTCATTTCTTATTCATCCCTGGCTAATATTTTTAGATCCATCTCAAGTTCTTGCAATTTTCTAAACAGAGTGTATATTTCTATAGTCTCAAAATTCTTTGATTCACAAATCACAATGACTTTTGGTTGCCAATCACGATTTAAGCATCTCAAAATTTTGACGACTAATTCTTCTTCTGAGAATGATTTCCCAAAAGTCTTCATATGACTTATGATATGAGTAATTTATGTTTGCATATGATTTATTTCCTCTTCAGGTTTCATTCTAAAAATTTCATACTCATGGGTTAATGCTCCAAACATTACCCTTTTCACGTCACTAGTACCTTCATGGGTGATTTGGAGAATGTCCCACATTTCTTTAGTGGTCTTGTAATGAGAAACTCGTAAGAATTCACCAAGACCTAATGTGGCAGTGATGATGTTCTTAGATTTCAAACTACGCTGCACATTCTCAATGTCATCTTTACACCAATCCTTTTAGGTGTTTTTACTACATTGCCATCAATTGTGTGTGTAGGAAAAAATGGTCAATTTTCCATAAATTTCCAAATACCACGATCCATTCCATCTATGAAGAATTTCATTTTCTCTTTCCACAATACATACCCTTCTCTGTTAAAGGGTGAGGTTTTTTTTTAGTGAATAGCTTGAAGTCATTCTTCCTCCTAAGACGATTAGTCCTTAACAAGAGTTAGGCTCTGATGCCACTTATTGAAAAAGTTGCCTCAAGCATAAAATGGGGGCGGTAAGTTCTGGTTTTTGAAAAATGTGAATATTTTTATCTTTCTCAATTAAGATCATATTAGTAATGTTTTTGAGTAATAAAACATAGCTGAAGTAAAGTAAATAAAATATATTGAAAATAATTAAAGATAGTAGGGATAGAAAGATTGCACGAGAGAGTTATCTAGGTTTGGCCAAAAGTCGGCTTAATCTTGTCCCCAAGAATTCTTCTTAAGATTTTTCACTATGAACTTGTGAGCTTTTATCGGTTATTCTCATGGGCCTTAATACAATCAGATCTTATGACACTTTTAGATCTCTTCAACCAATAACAGAGCTTTTTACTGGCTAAGCTCACTAAACCAATGATAGAAATTTTTCGGTTTATCTCAAGAACCAATGAAATAATCTCTTAAGGATGTTATACCTTAATAACAAATATAATTAGCACCACCACTTACAAAATTAATACTCTCACAAATGAAGTTCACTCCAAACATTAAGGAAACCAATAGTGAAGAAAGAAATAAATCTCTTAGAGAGATTTTAAAGAGATAAATTCCAAACAAAATGAAAACATTGGAAATTGGCGTGATTTCTAGTGAGGAGATCACCCCCTTTATATAGTAGTTGGATCCTCCAAGAAAGGAAATAATCCATGGTCCAAATTAAAGGGTTAATAGATTGACTCAATTGATTAAATCCTTTAAATGATGGATATAATGCCCAAGAAGGAAGGATTAGATAGATCCTTTATGTTATTTTTATCACATTTGATTTGCATCTTGCCGCGCAAGTTTGGACTAATTTAACCGATTAGCTTAATCGATTAAACATGGCCAAATTTTGCTTAAAGGGCTTTTCTAAGGCTCTTTAGTTTATTTGGCTTGATTTATTTTTATGAAAAATGGTTTTTGTGTGTGTGATTTACCTTAGTATTTCTAAGCTATCGTTGCATTTTTACAATACTTAGTTTGTCACAAGTATGATTATAGGACTAGACAATCTTTCATAACTTTTTTTTTTAGACTCATGTTGATGCTAATCGTCTTTGAGTACTATGGATGTGTTTTCGTCATCGAAACTTGGTTGTTACCTTCTAGAACATAGATCCACATTCTCTTTTCTTTGAATACTTTGGATGTATTGTCGTCATCAAAACTTTGATCTTATCTGTAACACCTTAAAATTCTAGATTTGTGTTTTTGTGATTTATTGTTATGTGATTTTATGTTGATAGTGGGATGCAGGTGTTGACTTAGAATTATTTAGATTAAATAATTATAGCTTATGTTGTTTAGAGTTATTATAGTAATAATAATAGTATAGGAAATTAGAATAATAGTTTTTATTTTATAATTAAAATAATAAAATAGAATATGAGGATGAGTAGAGATGCTAAGAGTGTAATAGTAAATATGTAGGAGTAAGTGAGGGCATAAAGGGAAGATCATAGAAATGGTCTAAAGTTAACAAATAAAATAAGGAATATAGTCTGAGTCCGAGTGATTCGTGAAAATTGGAGAACAAAGAAAAGTCTAGGGTACAAAGAAACCTAGGAGACAATCATCCATTAGAGCTTGAAGAGTTTGATTTCTAGGAGTAACAAGGTAAGGGTGGGTAATTGTGGTTGATTATGATTGGTATAAGGGGATGGTAGATGTAGGTTTTTGTTGATTATGTCGATTGATGATGGATGAGTATGAGATAATTGTTGAGATAATGTTTAATATGTCATGATATGAATTTTTAATTGTGTATGTTGTTGTTGAATTAGGAATTATGATTGAGCGTGATGAGTTAAAAAATGAATTGTAAGGATTGAGTTATAGTGGTAAGTTGGGTTACAGTGTTAAAAATTCAAAAATAAGTTACTTTGGTGTTAGGGATTTGTTACCTTAGAGTTGTCTGAGTTAACTCTGATATGTTTTAGAGTTGTATTGGTATGCCTTGATGTTAAAAGTTATTACCCTGTTGATGGTCTGACACAAATAATAATAGTGAGTTACTCTATTGAGAGTTATGAGGATTTTGTGAAATTAGATGTTGGTTGATAGATTTAGAGTGAAATAATAGTAGGTAATTAACCTATAATGAGAGATTTTAAAATAACCTATTTGGACATGTTAGGGGATGTTTGGAATAGGTCTAAGTTTGAAAAAAAATGAGTTTAGAAGTGAAGTTCCCATAAGAAATTATAGGAAAATGCAGAAGATTATTGATCGAATTGTTTTGGGCATATCTTGAGCTCCATAATTCCGTCTGAGTCCCAGTCCATTGCATTAGAAAGCTAAAGTGATAATCATTATGTCTAAATGGAGAAATTGGGTCTAAGATAACTATAACATTAACGGTTTTCTGGTTTCTATATCATAAATGTTGGCAATTTCAGTTATGTGTTGGTCAACTTGTTTCAAGTGTAACTGGAGTCTTGTGAGTCAGTTTGTGACGGGTCCGTTGCATTAGAAATAGGGTTTAAAAATATTCTCAACTAGAAATTTTCATAATTTTATCATAAGTATATAATCTTTGGCGCCATTTTGAAGTCAGGCAAAACATTCTTCCCGTGGGAGTATGCGTTCTTCTTGTTTATTTAAACTGCACAAATTGGTGTATTAAGTCCTGGAATAAAAATTATTTTGTTAAAATAGACTCTCTATGATTTTAGAAATATATTCATTCGTTGGATTCCAACTCCGTTTGATATTTTAAATGATGATCAGATATGATGTGTGACTAGTAGGAAGTATGATTTTTGGACTATTTGATGAGTTAGGAGTATACAATAAATTAATAACTTCGAAATTATTTAATCAAGTAAATGTGGAATTAGGAGAGTATAATGTTATGATGTTTGAGAATATTAATTATAATTGGTTAATATTGTAAATAATGAATATTGATGACGTTGTGTTGAACGATTATAAGTTATGATAAATATGTGATGTTGTATGAGCATAATAGTTGATAATGTTGATATGATGTTGATGATGATTATGCTGTTGTTGTGTATGAATTTGATGATGATTATGATGTTGTTATGTTATAATGTTGAGAATAATATTGATGTTGTTGTGATTGGTGAATAATAGTTTGAGTAGGGAGAACTATTATTGTTAGGTCAATGCATGTTTTGTTTATTGTTGGATGTAGACTTTAAACATTATGTTATTGTTTCATTGACATATTTTGACATGCAGTCATGATATCGTTGTTGTTGATGAAAGAAACAAGTTGCAATCCGAGCAGGATGGTTTGGTGACTAGTCTCGAATCCTAGCAGGTTAGATTCGGCGTTTGAGTATGGTGAACCCGGTTCGCTAAGGAACCTTTTCTTGAGATGGTACCACATTGTGTCAGTGTTGTTGCATTAACATCCTATGTGGCATTTCATTTAATTTTGTTGATGAATTATGATGTGATGATACTTGTGAGTTATTATGTGATTATATGTGAACTGTTTATGTTGAATGATGATGTGAGTATATGTTGTATTGTTGTTGTTACATTGTAGATTATATTGTTGTAGTTTACTTTTCTATTATATTTTTTATAATTGATTATGATTACTTACCCATTATGTTTGAATGTTACCTCCACATGTGTAACGTGCAGATTCTCAGGAGTAGCGTTGCTGAAGTAAGTGGAAGGATAGCTCTTAAAGCGACTTCCATTTAGTGTCTTTTAATTGTAGTAGGGTATTGTTCTGATCATGTAACATCGGGATTGGGAACAATTTCTATGTTGTTTTACACTTGTTGATTGTTTGATGAACCTATATGTTATGTTGTTGAGAGTAGAATATTAGTATTGTCTCTTATTTATGTTGATTGAAGCTGAAAAATGTTTTATTAGACCAATGATGTGTTTTGATTATATGTTTTCAAATGTATTTCACTACGATGTTGTTCAAATGTGTTTAGATGTTGTGTAAAATCCTAGGTAAGTTATCATATGTGTTTGGATGTCGTGTAACATCCCAGGTAAGAAAATGTATGATTAAATTTTCTTTTTTGATAAGCCGTGTTATGGAGATGGATTGAATTTATGATGTTTTTATGACATGTGACATCCTTGTGTGGTGATTTTAAATTAAATTATTTAAATTAATTTGGGAGTTTAGAAGGGTGTTACATTACCTGCAAGCATGTAGATCCACATAAATCAAGTATGAGTTTTCTTTCAATTTCCATCCACCTAAGTTCCCACCTCTACTAAGTCCCGACATGGCTTTGGCATTTTGACCTCCATTTCAATGATGGTTCATTTGTGGGTTTCATCTAAAGGTGTTACAAAATGAGTCTTTAAAACCTGCGAAAAGGATAGTTCCAACTAAGTATGACATACACAGCTTCTAAGGACACACTCATGTCGGCATTAATCATGTCAGAATACTTTCTATAATACATAAAGGTGAGTAACGAGAAGGATCTCTTGACCAAATCAGCTCAAAGTTCCCTTATATTTCTTCGATATTCATGTTTAATTTGTTTCTTCTTTTGTAGGAATTGACCGGAAAAAAAACAAATCAAGAATGTTGTCAAAGAAGCAACAACTACGACCCAGAAGAAAGATCAAGGGGAAAAAGAATCAGCCAAAAGGATAGAGACAAAGGTTTACCTTCATCTAATACTCAAACATTTCTATGCATGCATGATCCCCCCTTATTTTGACCACATTATTATTTCAGGCTAGCCAGAAACCTCCTCTCACTCCTTCAAAATGCAAGAAGGTAAACACCACCAAAGAGACTCAAGAGAAAGAAGTTGTCGAAGATTCGTCTCCTGAAACTTCTAAACCTAATAATAAGAATAAGAAGAAGAAGAAGAAGAAGAAGAAGAAGAAGAAGAAGAAGAAGAAGAAGAAGAAGACGAATACTTAAGGACCAATCCCCCCCTCCCCTAGCAAAATCTAGTTACTCCAAAGGTTACAACCAACATCAAAATCACAAAAGCAAAATCTACTTCTCAAAAGTTTTTTGAAGATGATTTAAAGGTGGACAAAAATGATGCTTCTGATCATGCTGAAAGTGAAAACTCTAGCCCCACCAGATGCTTATAAGGTAATTCAACTCACCCAATCTTTCTCTTTGATACGCATTTATATTCTTAATGTTTAATAACTTTTCTTTTCTTTTTTTGAAGGGAAATCCTTCTGGCACCGTTATATCCAACATCAATTATATATTTCAAGGAACTAATAGTTCTCCTTCCGTTCACCCCAAAACAAACAAAGTTTTGACTGGCAAAGTTGACCAACTTCTTAAAATTCAACAAAAACTCCCTTAAACAGTTGTCCAGTGCAAGCGCTCTCATCAATCCCTTTCTGAAAGTGACAACAAAGAATCAGAGCATGAGGAGATGGACATCCCAGAAAAAGAAGCCACTAACCAAGAAGAAATTCCAAAGGACTCCTCTCATGAAATCTCTAATCATGACGAATATGCTCATGAGGATGAATATGAATACATTCCTGGTTCCTCTAAGGAGAAGCATGATGAAGATGGACCAATCAATGATGATGTTCAACAAGATACTGCAACTCAGACCAATAAAATGTTTGGCATAATCTCTAATTTGAAATCTACTCCTAAGGCTTCCATTACTTCTTTATCACAAGAAGAACTCGATAATCTCAAAAATAATAAAGCTTATGATCATCTGAGGATGATGATGAGTGCAAGAGGTAGTTCAATTGATAAGTTCTCAAGTTCTTCGATGATTTCTATTCGAAATTCAACTGTTGAACCTGTAGAAAAACTCCTTCAACAACTTAAAGAGAAAGTCTTCTATATAGACCTATTCCAAACCTTGGAGAATGACACTACCACTTCTTATGGGATGAAAATTTTTCTCAAATAGATATATGTTTTAAATACTCCCCCGGAGGTTGCTGACTTCGTTTAGAACTTTTTATTTTACTTAATCATATTACTGTTGATATTATTTGAAAGTGAGACATATCAAGGAAAATAAATAACAAACAGCAGACTCGATCGGTAGAATGGGCTTTAGCCACCGAAACCATAGTTGAAGAATTGGAGAGGTCTTTTCAATAGGGTAACAAAGAGTTTGAAGCTTGCGTTGTTGACATTTCAAAATGGAGGCAATAAATACTGGAGTTACAAGCCAAAATCCAGAAAGCTAAAGATCTACAAAAAGAAATTCCCAGCCTTGATCATAAAGTGTTTGATGAAGAAACTACGATGGGAGTCCATCACATCAAAAGGGCCAATTGTCTGGATAACGAAATCAACACCCTTACTTCACACTTGTGTCTAACCGACCGTCGCTTGACTGTGGCCAAGGCATAATACAATTGACTCAAGGCCTCTTTAACTTTGTGAATTCGTAATTGTTTTCTCCATGCTTGATTTGTCTTGTAACACTGAATTTTGTCCCTTGTGGCATTGTGACTTCTAATTTTCACTTTAATATTTTATAATGACATTTAGCCATTTTGGAATGTTATTGAAAACACCATTTTGGCATCTCACTTGCATGTATGTTATTTTATTAAAATTTTAACTTCTTAAAGCATGGGTTTGTATTTATTTCAAATACTTTCCATTAAATCTCAGGATTCAGTGATATGTTGCTAACTCTTCGATTTCATAGGCATTACTTGAGAATACTTGGATAATTTGGAATGGACCCTCCCAATTAGGAGAACCTTTTCCCAATGTTCTGTATTTTTTATCCATGGGAAAAATAACTTTCCATACTTAATCTCCCATTGAGAATATCTTGATTTTAACCTTTTTATTATAGACTCTAGCTACTCATTCTTTTTTCTTTCTTAACATATCGAAAGAACTTAACCTTTCCTCATCTAAATCAACTGATTCTTCTAATATCATATTCCAATAATATTCAGACGAAATTTCATTTTATCTTTGTACTCTAGTTGATTGTAGATATATTTCTATTGGTAAGACAACATCAAGTCCATAAGTCAGTCGAAAATGAGTGGTATTCATAGCTTCTTTGGGAGAAGTTCGACAAGCCCATAAAATATGGTCTAATGTCTTATGCCAATTATTTGGTTTCTTTCCCACATTCCTTTTTATTAATCCAATAATAAGGTGTATATGTTAGTAATTTAATCCCTACTTCAGAAGTAAACTCTTGCATCTTTCGACCAGTGAACACTAGCCCTTGATCAGTTGTAATGGTCTCAGGGATTCCAAACCTATAGATGATATTCTATTGGATGAACTCAATGACCACCTCATGTTTGACATTGACCAAAGGTATTGTTCCAATCCACTTAGTAAAGTAATTGATACATACTAAGATATATCTCTGATTTTTAGATGATGTTGGTCAAATTTCGCCAACCAAATACAACGCCCAACCTCTGAAGAGCCATGTTTTCAAAATAGAATGCAATTTTCTTTAATGAGTATGTTGAATTCCTGCATGCATTTGGCATTCTTGGCGTCCTTTGGTAAATTTGATATAATCTTTCAACATAGTAGGCCAATACATCCCTTGTTTAAACAATAGCCATTTCATTTTATGTCTGACTTGATGGACACCACAAGCTCCACTATGGACGTTAGACAAGGCTAAGTATGCCTCAGTCTCACCAAGATATTTCGACAAGGCACAAGGGCCATCGATTATGTACTTAAATTTTGTTAGGACTTTATTGGAAGAAAAAATCAACACCCCAATGCCGGTTCCATCTTTATGACTAAAACAAACGAAATATAGCTTCCAAGGTTCAAGTTCCAGATAATTATGAGGAGTTTCGACCATTCCATGGTCGACAATGAAGTCAGCTACTACTTGCCCTTTTATAGTCTTTAAAGGTGTATACGTTAAAGAATATTCAGTAAAGGCAAGTGCCCATTTCAAATTCAACTATGAAGAATTGGGTTAGATAGCATATGTTTAATAACATCAAAATGAGATGAAACATAACATCAATAAACTTTATGTAGTGCTTAAGTTTCATACAAGAAAAATGTAAGCAAAGGCACAACTTTTCAATTAAGCTATACCTCGTTTATGCATCGTTTAGAACTTAAATGAGGTAATAAATTGGTATTTTCAAACCATTATCATCCTCTTGGACTAACATACTTCATATTGTCAAGCCCGACATAAAAATGAACAATCTCATATGTTTATTTCTAGCAGGCGGATCCAAAACTAGAGGATGCATCAAATACTCCTTTATTTGGTCAAAAGCCTATTTATCCTCTATCTTCCATTGACAACCTTCATTCTTTAAACATAGAAATGGCGGGAACGCTTGAGTCTTTCCACTAAGGTTTGATATGAACCTTCTTAGGAAATTAATCTCCCCTAACAACGATTGATGTTCTTTTTGTGTCGAACGAGGCTTTGTTTCCACGATGTTCTCTGTTTTATTTTGATTTATTTTGAGCCCTTCATATGGACAACAAAACCGAGAAATTATCCTACCTGTACACAAAATGCACACTTAAGAGGATTCGTTTTAATTCCATACTTTCTCATCCTCTTGAATGATTGTCGAAGATGGTCTAGAAGACCATGTCCCGACATAGACTTAATTACTATATAAACAATATAAATTTGCATAAAAGTTTCAATATAGTCATGAAAAATAAAATTCATTACCCTTTGGTAGGTTGCCCTGACATTTTTCAAACCAAATGGAGTCACTACCCACTCATAGGTGCCTAAAGCTTCTGGGAAACCAAATGTCATTTTCAGCACATCTTCATCTGCAATAAAATTTGGTTATAACCATCAAGTATATTCAAATATTCGAAACCTGTTGCTGAGTCAACCAACATTTTAAAGAAAAGCATATGGTATTCTTCCTTTGAGATTGCAAGATTTAGATCTTTAAAATCTATGCACACCCTTAGATTTCCATTCTTCTTAATGAGTGGAACTATGTTTGCAAGCCATTCGACATGCCTGAATGTCCTGATGAACTTTCTCTTTAGGAGCCATTCAATCCCCTGCTTTATTTTTGACATTATCTCTTGGGTAAACCGTCTTGTTAGCTGTTTAAATGGATTTTCCAAGACTTTATTGGTAGCTTAAGTTCCACCAAATCTCTGCTTAAACTTGGAATTTCATTATAATCCCAAGCAAAACAATCTTTATATTTTTTAAGTAAATCAATTACCTCGACTCTCAGGTTGGGGTCGATGTTGGAACTAATGTAAGTTGGCCTTTTATCGTCTCCTTCGCCTAAGTTGACCACTTCCAAGGGAACTTGGGGTTGAATCTTTGTCTTTGATGCAACCAGATCTTTCTCAAAATACAAGAGCTCATCGTCGTAAATTCAATAGAGCCTTCGGGATTCACCCCCTCTTCCATGCCTGCTATATGCGGCTTGTCTGGTGGTTTTGGCTCAGTCTTTATTCTTTGAGCCATGTCAAAGACTTCTACTTCATTGGCTTCGACAACCATTGTTGGACTCCAGCCTCTAAGTTCGCTTTCAATCTGTTACCAACTATGTAAGCTGAAATTTGTTGTAAAGCACTGAATTCAGATATCATCATCGATCTCACTTCCCTAGCTAGTTGGCCAAATGATACTCTCACTTTCAACATCTCCCATTATTTACCTATTCTGAAGGAACCCATGGGTAAGGTGAAGTGTAAGAGAGAAAAATGGCTCTTTCATAGGCATATAAATAAAGCCCGCGGCTAGGAAAATTGTTATGTTCTCCAAGTTCCCATCAAAGTTCCTTTTATCTACATGGTTTATTTCTAACAAAAAATAAACTTGGCCTACTTTAATATTTTCGACAATCCCTGAAGAATGGAAAAACACAAGAAGGGGGGGGGGTTGAATTGGGGTTTTTAAAACTTAAAGTAAAAACACGTTGGTTATCCTGGTTCATTTGAACTCAAACTACTCCAATCCACCCGCCAAGGTTATTTTGCCTCTCTCAACGAGGTCTTAATCCACTAATCAAAATTGATTACACAGATACTATGACAACCGTCAATGTCTTCTTCATTTTAAACCACAACCCGTTTTTCTTAAGTAAATACACAATACAATATTTGAAAGCGTGTACAAGATGCGTTTTCTAAAAAAAAGTATCACACAAGTGATGTTTTACACAAATGAAATTCAGTATGTTAAAGGTGATGAAAATATCTCGTTTGTTATGCACAGAAAAATCGTAAATGATTTATCATTTAAGTCTTGTTTATATAGGCAACGCATGTGGGAGTTTTTGGAATGTTGATAAATAGTAATTAAAGAGCTTTCCAAAAATAGAGTTCCTTGTCCCCTTTCATCTGTTACATTTGAATAGCCATAAGTGAAATGTAACGCTTCAGAACTTGCTTGCTTCAGAAGATGAATGTTATCGTTGGGACTCCTTTACTTCCCAGAGCTTTACATATCAGAATATCATAGTTCTTGTTTCACAGTGTTGGTGCATTCAGCAATTGTAACATAGAACTTCTTCATTTAGCGAATTACACAGATTTTCTTCTAAGTATGTTGTATATGAACATATCTTCAAAATGAAACTCTATCATCTTCGTACATCATAACTTTCAGGGATGTAGAAACAAACTATGTTCTAACAGATCTTTTCTCATCTTCTATGCTTTTTACATCAGAACTTCTCTGCATATTAAAATACTTTATTAGAGAGAATATATGTTCTTTATATATATCATGTGTTTGTTATCATCAAAACTCTTACAGGGATGTAGAACCAAACTATGTTCTAACAATCTCACCATTTTTGATGATGACAAAACCTTGTATATTTTGATAGAATACTTAAAGAACATAAAGCATAAGAGTCTCCTTCTGAGTTAAATACACAGATGAAGAAAAAAATACTTCCCTGAATATTTCTGAAAAGATTCTCGAGAAGGGGTCAAATTATATTACATTCTTCCCTTTTTGTCAAGAATCAAAAAGTAGTAACAACATGAGAAAAACAGAAGATTAAGATGAAGCAACGAGAAAAAGCAAAATAGTCTTTCAGATCTTCTGAGTTGTCTTTTCTAGATTGGATCTTCAGATGTCTCTGTAATGTTTGTGACATCCTCTTATGTATTTGATTGAGATTCTTCGGATGTTGTGTCCTCAGTACTGTTACCAGTATTTCCAGAGCCAATAATCTTTCCTTTCTAATTGCCTCTAAAACATGGGTATCCTCCAAATTTAAATTCTAGGCTTTAGAATATATGCTTTCTTCTCGTCATGTGTAGAGAGCATCTAGAGTCCAGGTGTTAAAACTGGTGTTTCAACCTTGCTGTTAAAAATATCTACAACATAGATGATTTAATCCTTTGGTACCCATATCTTTTTGGGTCCATGATTGTTAGAGTTTCCAAAATTCTGTTTGAATTTTGGTTTAGCAGAAAACACCTTACTAGTATATTTTATATCATGTGTATGTCCATAGATGAAGTGAGAATAAAGGGGTGCATGTTTCAAGACCATATCCTTAACTTTCATAGGTGGATATACTTTACCTTTATATCATATCCTTTTTCTGTTGTTTCTGCTAACTCCATAGATCGTTGAAGCCATTTGTCTCCTATCTATGTTTTTAGCAAGAAACTTTTGAAAGCTATGATCATATTCTTTTATGATCTTATCAGAGTTACTAGAAACTTCTGAGTCAGTTTATTTCTGAGCCTTTTGTAATTTATTTTCGAGTTTAGAAATTATTTCTTTAAGCTCAAAGTTTTCTGTTCTCAGTTTCTTAGTTTCTTCGGAGTCAGAAACTAGATCCTTTTTCAGGTTCTTGTTTTTGACTTGAAGTTGTTGATATCTCTCAAGAGTTTTTGATAAAATTTCTTCTAATTGAGATCTAGAAAAGTTAGATAATACCTCTTCTACCTCTGAGTCTGATTCTGATTCAGATGGTCCAGAGTCATCTGATAAGTTGGCCATTTAGGCTATGTTGGCTTGTTCATCTTCTGATTCTATTTCAGCTTTAGGAGACTCTAAGTCATCCCAAATTTCCATAAGACTTTTCTTATTATCTTTGGAGAACTTCTTTATAGGAATTCCTTTCTATAGATTTGGACAATCGCTTTTTTAATGGCCTGCTTCATTGTATTCGTAGCAAACAATGTCTCAGTTACTTGATTTTCTGTATCCAGAAGATGATTCAGAATGATTTCTTGTTATTCTGGGAGTTCTGAACTTCCTCTTCCTGTGCTTTCACAACTGATTGACTCTTCTGGAGAGAAGATATAGTTCATCTTCTTATGACGAGGATCCACCAGAGTTTTATACTTTTTCCTGCAAAACTTTCGGTTTATATTTTTTATTAGATTTAAGAGAGAGAGAGAGACTTACCTTGCTTCTGGGGCTCATCTTCTTCTAGTTCTATCTCATGACTTCTCAGGGAGCTAATAATTTCTTCAAGAGAAATTTTATCCAGATATTTAGCTAGTTTTAATGATGTGACCATATGTCTTCATTTCTTGGTTAAACTTCTTATGATCTTCTTTACATGATCTGATGTGGAGTATCCTTTGTCCAAAACTTTCAATCTTGTAACCAGAGTTTCAAATCTTGAGAACATTGTCTCTATAGTTTCTTCTTCTTCCATTTTGAAAGCTTCATACTTCTGAATGAGAGCAAAACCTTTGGTTTCTTTGACTTACGTGTTTCCTTCATGCGTCATTCACAAGGAGTCAAACATGTGTTTTGCTGATTCTCTGTTTGTGATCTTCTCATACTCTATGTAGGAAATAGCACTAAAGAGAATTATTCTAGCCTTATGATGGTTTTTGAATTCTTTCTTTTATTGATCTGACATTTTCTTTCTGTCAATCTTCTGACCATTTTCATCACTGGGATGAATATAGTCACCAGTCACCATTTCCCATAGGTAAGCATCATGAGCTAGAAAGAAACTTCTGATTATGTCTTTCCAGTAATCAACTTTTTCACCGTCAAATATTGGGGTTCTGCAGCTAATTCTGTCTTTCTCATCATGATAATTATTGTTGATGATCTGACTTGGTCCCACCATAGTGTTTTTCTTGCTTGGATATTTTTCTGACACGGTTAAGTGTTTGTACTCAGAACTAGGTGCTCTGATACGAATTGAAGAATGGAAAAACACAAGAAATGGGGCTTGAATTAGGGTTTTTAAAACTTAAAGTAAAAACACGTTGGTTATTCTAGTTCGTTTGAAATCAAACTACTCCATTCCACCCACCAAGGTGATTTCGCCTCTCTCAATGAGGTCTTAATCAACTAATCAAACTTGATTACACAGATACTATGAAACCCGTCAAAGTCTTCTTTAGTTTAAACCACAACCCCCGGTTTTCTCAAGGAAATACATAATACAATATTTGAAAGCGTGTACAAGATGTGTTTTCTAACAAAACAGTATCACAGAAGTGATGTTTTACGCAAATGAAATTCAGTATGTTGAAGGTGATGAAAATATCTCGTTTGTTGTCCACAGCAAAATCGTAAATATTTCTCCTTCAAGTCTTGTTTATATAGGAAATGCATGTGGGAGCTTTTGGAATATGGATAAATAGTAATTAAAGAGCTTTCCAAATATAGAGATCCTTGTCCCCTTTCAGCCGTTACATTTGAATAGCCATAAGTGAAATGCAACGCTTAAGAACATGCTTGCTTCAGAAGATGAAAGTTACCATTGGGACTCATTTACTTCCCAAAGCTTTACATATCAGAATATCAGAGTTCTTGTTTCACATTGTTGGTGCATTCAAAAGTTGTAACATAGAACTTCTTTATTTACCGTATTACACGAATTTGCTTCTAAGTATGTTGTGTCTAAAAAGATCTTCAAAACAAAACTCTCTTATCTTCTTACATCAGAACTTCTAGGGATGTAGAACCAAACTATGTTCTAACAAATCTTTTCTCATCTTCTATGCTTCTTACATCAGAACTTCCCTGCATATTAAAATACTTTATTAGAGAGCATATATGTTCTTTATATATATCATGTGTTTTTTATAATCAAAACTCTTACAGGGATGTAGAACCAAACTATGTTCTCACAATCCCATTCTTCCTCCAACTTGCAACATATTGATGGAGTGACGAAGGTACTGCCTGAATTCCATGAATCCACTCTCTTCCCGATATCAGGTTATAGCTTACTCCCAAATTGTGAACTATTTTACCCTCATAATTTAACAAAACCATATTATGGTATCGGAGGTCAGTGTCGAATTTACCAATCTTTTTCAACAAAAAGTTAGGCATCAAATTTACCGCTGCCCCACCATCAATTTGAATTTTGTTCTCTCCCTATTTTCCACTTTTCCCCTGATAAACAAGGGTTTCAAATTATTCTTCATTCCAATATCTAGTCTTTCAAAAAATGAATTTTGTTCTTCGATACATCCATTATTCATTACAAAAATAACACACTGGTTGGTGCTTAGCCATCTCTTCCTCATCGTAGTCGACTTGCTTCGAAACTTCAGTAACACGATCATATTTGATAGGCAATATTGACACCATGTTAGAAATGGCATCAAGATCATATTCGGATCCCAATTCGAAGTTATCGGTCAATGTCTCCTCCTCATTCAAATGTGGGTCAATCACAACCTTTCCTTTTTGATTTAACTTGCACCGATGAAAATTTTTTCTTCTTGTTGGTAAATTACCTTGTTCACTTTTTTGCATTTGGTAAGATTTTTTACTACTTGCTTCAGTCATCTCCCTTTTAGCCTTCTTCTTCCTCTGGATTCTTCGCCACTGAGTTCTCAACATCAGATGATTTCCCTTATAATTAGTAGGACCATAGGAGCGCTTCTCAAAGACTTGGAATTTTTCACGATAGAACAGCGATGACCCTCTCCCTATTTCAAAACTTCTCCACTTTTGATTATTGGATCCTTCCTTTCCAATGGGTCGAACCAATTTCCCCCGTGGAGTATTTAATAGAGGCACATAGGTGTTGGGCCTGTTTCGGGGCTAAGTTGGGACTTGTTGTTTCTTTTGAGGGACCTCTCTCTAATCGAAATAGAATTGAGGTCGGTTGCTTCTTTATCTTGACTTTTGTTGCTCTTGTCGAGCCTTCTCCATTTTATTTTGCACCTTTATTATCGAACACACAACTACAACATGGACATAACATCACATCAGAGTTTCTTGCATTGTAGTTGTAAAGGAAATCAACCAAACCATCGTCAGACCTTGGATACCCAACATCCATCTTGTTTTTACAACTTTCACCAGTCTCTACCTGCACGTCGAAATCAGCGATCTCCACCATATTATTCTAAGCAGGTTTAGTGTAATGAGAATAATCGATCTTAAGAGGGTCATCATCGATCTTCATTGTAGATTTCCTCTTTTCAGCAAACTTAAAGCATCCATCCTTCAAAGCATTTTGAACCAAATCCCTAAAATTGAAACATTGTGAAGTTTTATGCCCAAAAGAGTTATGATAATTACAAAACCTTCTTTTCTTTCTTTGTTCTATTGGTGGCACCTTCGTGCCTTGTGGAAATAAGATTGGGCCATATGTAGCCAAGAGATCAAAGATTGGGCAATCTTTCCATTTGCTAGTGTGAAGACTGTACACACATATGGAGGACCTAGCTTTAGCTCAGCCACATCAACCTCACTATCCTCGAAATAAATATATTCGACATCTGACCCTTAGTCATTTTCATCAATATCTACATAAGCCACTTTTTCTTTTTTACTCCTTTTTACCATGGATTTTTTCACCCCTTAGGAAGTAAACTTTTCTAACTCTATTTGCTAATTAGGCCATATCCCTTAGGTATTAGGCATCTAATTTATTCCTAATGGAAAAAGACTATGCCCCCAACAACCAATTCAACTAATGCAAAATGGTATAATCAAGTTGAAGAAATAGACTACGAGGAGACTTATGCTCTTGTAGCTTGTCTAGAAGCCATTAGACTCCTTTTTCAATTTGTTTGCTCCCTAGATTTTAAGCTTTATCTAATGGATGTTAAATATTTGTTTTCTTAAAGATGCATAAGCAAAGAAGTCTATGTCTCTCAACCTCTGGGTTTTGAGGATCATGAAAATCCTAACTATGGTTTTAAACTCATAAGATCCCTCTATGGTCTCAAACAAGCTCAAAGAGCTTAGTATGAGCGCCTTAGCGAATATATAGTCAAAAAAGGATTCAATCATGGTAAAGTCAATATCACTTTGTTTAATAGAAGCAAAGAAAAGCATATTATTTTGGTCCAAATATATGTTAATGATATTATTTTCGGTTATACTAACGAATCCCTTTGCCAAGAGTTTGCAAGTTTGTTGCAGGGCGAGTTTGAAATGTCCCTTTGAGGTATCTTAACAGAACCTCGTAGCTCGGTCTTTAGTTTCCTAAAGGTAGCGCGTGTAGCTTAGTAGGTTTTTCTTCTTATTTTGCAAGGTGCAATTCAGATAGGAAAAGGACTAGTGGTACAAATCACTTATTTGGAAATTGTTTAGTTTCTTGGTTGGGTAAGAAGCAACATAGAGTTTCTCTTTCTACCACCTAGGCTGAATACATAGTTGTAGCGCCTCGAAAAATATACAAATAATGAAGTCTCCATCGATCTTTATTTATTCTAAGAAGGAAATGGAAAATGAATAAAACCCAAGAGATAAAATAAGTGGTCTTTGAAAATGTTTTAAATTGAAAAGCCAAGTGGCAAAAGGTTTGAATGAGTTTGAGATTGATTTTATAGGATACAAGGGTTAAAAGGCTGAGAGAGGTATCTTATACTCCAACACTTAGGGAAAGAGAGGATATGCTCCTAACTCACCCATTTAATCCTTTTTATAAAAAAAAAGTTTTAAAAAGAAACTCGATGTTGGATCGAGGTTTATTGTAAAAGGGTTTGAATTAAATGAAAAAAATTTATTATGAAAATGGAGATGGGAAGGTTGGTTGCAATGCAAAATACAATCAACTTATTAGGTATGAAAATGGATCAATGTTGGATCGAGAATTGATTTTGAAAATGGTTGAAAGATGAATGACAAAGAATGAAGATCAAGCATAAGATAAATCATACATCCATACGCAAGATGCAGTAGCAAGCAAGTTTACAAATATTCATACAAGTAGGAGAGGAAAGCAAGCATTCTAGCAAAGATTACTTCTATTCAAATAAAGAAAAATGTTTTTGACATTTTTGAATATATTTGAGAATAACAAAAGAAAAATGTTTTTGATACTTTTTGTGGTTTCTCTAACTCTAAATATTTTTTAAAATTAGAAAAGCTAAATAATTTTTTGTTTTGTTTTTATAATATAAAATGAATAAGAGAAAATTAACCAAACAAGTAAAAATTAAAAGAAAAGAAATTTAATTGGGCATTGAGATATGCAGAATCGGAGAGGGTGTGTGAAAGGCCCAATAAGTGTCAAAAAAATAAATGCTAAATAAAAAAAAAATAGTGGACCTGAGACGGACCGGGTTGACCCATGATCCACTCCCATTTTAACATTACAAGTCCGTGTTTGAAAAACCTAGACTTTCAGCGACCCTTTTTGGATCGTTTCATAATGGAAAAATAGAGCAAACAAAAACTTCATTCCCAGTCCATCCTAAATCCACACCTAAAATATCCTCAATCTACACGATTTACACGCCAATGATCACGAACACACAAGCAAATCAGAGATGTTCAAATGATACCCTTATCCCCATTAACCCTTAACTTCCCCCGATTTTTCATTATGATGATCTGGTGACAAGTACAAGGCGAAATCAACAACTGAATCAACAAAATTACATGAAAAATAGAAATTCAGGTATGCTCAGTTTATTTCCTCT
This sequence comes from Vicia faba, assembly GCA_948472305.1. Taxonomy (NCBI): domain Eukaryota; kingdom Viridiplantae; phylum Streptophyta; class Magnoliopsida; order Fabales; family Fabaceae; genus Vicia; species Vicia faba. Next base: position 92,557,064 of record OX451738.1, read on the forward strand.
TTTCTTCTTCCGTGATTTTTCTCTTTCTACTCGCGTCTGAATCCTTTCGCTTCTCTTTATCTTTTATATGTTCTTCTATTGAGTTATGTGTGTAGCGTTTCGTTGCATTGTTGATGTTCTGAGTGTGTTGTTATTCTGAGGCTTGTGAGGTGAAGCATTAAGATTCGAGTGAAAAGGTTGGGTCGATTTCATGTTATGAGTAGATTGAAAGGTGAATGGTGGTTTTGAGTGATGACATGGATGGGTTGAGCAGAGCATCTGAACAAACAGACGAAGGCGTGTGTGTTGTGAGGGTTGAACAAAGTGTAGTTTCGTGTATAGTGAGGGCTAAGTTTTGGTTTTCAGTGTGTATTATTTCTGATTTTTTGAGCAGAGTCTTTGGATGGTTTTTGAGGTTTTTCGGGTGGAATATTTGTGTATTTTCTCCCCTTTTATGCCAATGATTGAGTCCTTATATAGGAGAGTGAAAGTGAGGGAATAATAGATAATTGAATGATGAATTAGGATAAGAAGGAATCAAAAGTTTGTTAGGACATTTGAGAGTATATTATGGTGGAAGAACTGAATTGGTTTTGCATTTTATAGAAAATGTTACAGATAGCAAGAGTTGCCATCGACTTTTCTTTTATCCAATAAGGAAAGGATGAAAAGAACAAGAAAGACCTTCAAGATTTTTGAGTTCAGGGGGTTGGTTATGAAATGGGAAGGTGTTAGAACCCTTTTCATCCGTAGTTATCTATAGGCTCTGAATCGCTAGCTCACTTTTGAAAATTATCTTTTTGTGTAAGTGTTTTGAAAACTATTTGAAAATGGCAATTGTAAGGCAAGACTTTGTAATGATTCTCGTTTTTGTTCTGGAGAATGCGTATAAAGTGTTTGTTTTTAAAATATTTTTGAATGTGTTTTATGTGAAATGTTTTGTTTGTGAGCAAGCAATTAAAAGCGGTCTACCTACTCAAAGTCTTTCTTGTAATTTCCTCCTCATTTAGATAGTGTTATCCTACCATTAGTTAGTAGGAAGCCCAATCGTTGGATGTGAAGGGACGGGTGTGGGTCATCATACAGTCATATAAGGAAATTGGTAGGAACACTTTAGCAATTTATCATTAAGGGACTACATCGTTTACCGAAGGCCACATCGAAAGGGTCATTGAGGGACTACGACCTTTGTGTTCGAGGGACTTTGCTAAAGCGTCCCCACGTTCGAGGGACGTGATTGTTTTTCCGAAGAAACAAGAGAAGTTACCCTAGAGGTGCGAGTGTGAAAGGTGATTTGTTTTCAGTTATATCTATCTTTGATTAGGGTTAACTATGGTTTGCTTTTAATATTTCCATATAGAACTGATTACTAACAGTAATAATATAGAAATAACGAAAAAATAGTAAAGTGATAAAAATAAAAGTGGAAAATAAACACTAAGCTATTACACGGCTTTGGGAGAGGTACATAATAGAAAAGGCGGAAAATAAACCCTAATTATTATTAAAAATAGTGAGCAGTTACAATAATAATTAAAAGAAAAGAAAATGCGATAATAGTAAACCACGCGAAATAAAAAATAGGAAAGAGGGAAAGTGAACGTATCTTTGGTGATTTTTTTTATAAAATAAAGTTTTAATGATTAACCTAAAAAACCTAGTTAATTTTAATTAAAGAGAACTTATTAATTAAATAAAAAAACTAAACCCTAATTTTGATTAGGGTTTGTGAAAAAGGTTTTGTAAAAATTAAATCTAAAGAAAGGTTTTTTTGTTTGGTGAATTTAGGGTTTTGTAAGGAAGTAATGATAAAAAACAAAGTTTAAAAAAATATTTACTAGGGCTCGATGTTGAACCAACTCCCTCAACCCTTTCAGCCAACCCTTTCACCATCAGCCCAGGTGCGCGCCTGCAATAGGAAAGGAGAACCAGCACGTTTTGTGTTATCCTGCAAAACATAAAATTATGAAAAAACTAAAGTGCCAAAAGCAGGGATCGAACCCGTGCCCTTGCATAGTAAAGCCTTTAGCACGCGCGTTTAACCACTTGGGTAGTGATACATCTGTTGTGTTAAACAAAACAAATTATATATAGTATAAAAATAATGCATGAATCAGAGAGGCGAGGGAGCCCTAGCTCAGGTCATCTTCTCCGGTAGCCTCTTTTATTCCACCTGCGAAATAACAGATATTAGCAAATCAAGGGGACCTTACCCCCCTAAATCAGGCCCTACGAACCCAATGGAATAGTTATCTTGGGCCAAAACGTGCTAGTTTGAGATCTTTGAAAATATACATGGAATCGGTGCAATCATGGTGATGCACGATTCCGGTAGCATGGGACGCCTGTGATGGTCCAGTCCTGCACTAATGAATCTCATAAACGCATCAATATAGCTAGTTTGCAATTAACCATGAAAGAAACAAAAAATATGAGATTCGCAAAAAAGATAGGGAACAATCATGTATGCGTGCAAGTTCTAGGGGTCTTGGATCATTGCGTTTGATCCATTCTTACTCTGTACCTCTTCAGGAGATTGGGAATGCAAGAATTCTAGGAAGATGGCTGCAAGCTAGGGTTTGAATATTGCCCTAGTTTGATAATTTTGTGATTTTTTGGAAGTGCTTTCTAGCAGAAGGTTTCATGTGTAGCTTGTCTGATTTGAGGAGAATATATAACATGGAATTAGGTCAACACATTATGGGCTTGGACTCTTGTAATGAACTTTGTCTTATTTCATTTTGATCTTTAAATGAATAAAAATCAAAAATAAAATATAATAAATCAAATGGAGGTGTATGAACAAGTCTTGAGGTATGCGGAAGTTATGTTTGGTCAAAGTTAAGTTGTCTTCTCCTTTGGAAGCCCTAATTTGGCAACTTTTGACTTTTGATGATTTGAGAGTTTTCCTTGATGAATCATGATCAAACCTTGATCAAATGATGAATATGACTTCAAAATATTGATGTTGACCAAAAATCTCGAAGTTTGACTGTATGTTGCTCATAGTTGACTTTTTGCCTAATATAATTGATTTTTAGTCATTTGAGCCATTGACTGAACAAAATTGTGATGCAAAGCATGAAATATGGTATGAGAATTCTTGGAGACATATAAGAGACCATGGAATACACTTTAGACCTTAGAAACCCAATCTTCCTTTAGAAACACAAAACCCTATTTGTAGGTCACTTGCTTAGGAGGAGAATTTGTCTGATCAATTCTTGAGCAACCTTGAACATTTGAGAAACCTAGGAGAATGTATTGAGTAAAAAGGGAGGGAAAATTTTGGGGTACAACAACTTCCCTGTACAATCTTGTTAAACCTGAAGAGTTAGATTGGTATGTCCACCATTCGTGGTCTGAAGGTAGAAGAGGATTGAACACTTAAGTGCCCAAAAATTTTCACTCTCCTGTGTAGCAGGTAACGCTGATGGTTGATAATATTTCTTGAATGGGCTTTAAGATTCCATTTGGAGATGTGATAAAATGTCATTGGAGATGGGATTATATATGCCATCCAAAGTAATTATTGATAGATGTATCTGAATGAGTATATGTTTGACTATGTCTAAAGAATGCTCTCTAAAATGAACCTCTGGGGAAGGTACTTAACTAGATGCTTGTCAAATTTAGTCTCTGAGGGAACACTTGTCAGATTTAGTCTCTGAGGGAAATTTTTGTCATGTAGATGCTCGCCCCGTTTTGTTTCAGGATTTGATCTACAATCTATTTTTTGTTGGTAAATCCGTCATGTTTCAGAAATTCATACCACCTGGTTGTATCGATAGTTTCTCCATCCTGTTTCAAGAGTTAATCTTTTCCTGGTTATAAAGATAGTTTCCCCATCCTTTTTCGGGAATTAATCTTTGACCTGCTTTCTGTTGGCGAACACGTCTTGTTTCGGGAATTTATACTGCCTGGTCGTATAGATAGTTACCCCATCGTGTTTCGGGAATTAATCTTGGACCTGGTCATATTGTTGCCTCGTCTTGTTTCTAGAATTAATCTTTGACCTGTTTGAAAATTGTTGATGATATTCGTCTGTTTGTAGACTTTTAGCTGAAAAGATAAAGTTAGTCTTTATGCAATGTCATGATGTATGTGATGTATTGGGTAAATATGTCCTCAAAGTAAATGAAAGTGTCATATGTGTTTCATTTTCATATGCTATGATACTTGTAAATGATGTATGAATGTAAGATGTCATTGAAGTGTATTGGTAGCTTTGTATAACATCTTTGATTGGGGAAAATAAATCCCTAACTGTCGTTGTGGATGAAGGATATGAATCTTCAATCTTATTTAGAATGTCCCCACTGGGGATTCCTGCTTTCTATTTGAGGATACTCCGCTGGGAATGTTCGACTTCTGCTTGGGGATAGAAGAGTTTAGGAACCTTGGTCGTTCATTGCTCTATTGTGGATTTTAGTTCTTATATACCCTGACTAGGGATAAAAGAGATGAATAGCCTTCAAAGGTGTCATAAGAACGAGTTTCAAATATGGATGCTAACCCTTCTAGGGAGGACAAAGTTGAATGACATATGGCGTGCTTTCAAATTTCGTAGAAACTTTCTAGGGATAGTAGCCTTGACTACATTTTGCTGGAGAGGGGAATTTTGCCGGTGATTTGCAGCAGTCAGAGGAGTGAATTTCACTTGGGAAATTATATTTTGTTGGGGAAATAAAACCTGTTGGAGAAATATACTCTGCTGAGGAAATGATCCCTCCTAGAGAAGAGAACTCTATAGGGGATTGTATAGTGTTAGAGAAATAAACTCAGAAGGGGAATTATATTCTTGTGAACTATGCTGACGAAGTTTCCACCGTATGCTGGGGAAATGTCAAACTCCTTTATCTGCTAGGGGGATTTGCTGGGGAGTATGATTAGGTTAATTGCTGGAAGATGCCTCAATTTCTATCTTGAAGGCATATTAGACTTTGTGGGGAATGTATCTTTGTTGAAGATGACCTTGTGAAGGTAGCTCTATGGGGATTTGTATATGACTTGGACGCTATCCCAACTCCTATAGTATTTAGTAAATGCTTATTTGTCAACAGTAATCATATTCATATGCATATGTTCATTCAATTTAGTCATTGGACATTTTTGCAAACAAAACAGAAAAAGTGAGACAAATTTGAATTTTGAAATTGACTTGTATTGATAGGTTTCCTATAAACAGTAGATTTTTGTACAAAGAGACAAAAATCCTATTAAGAGGAAATCATCGTAAAATGAAAAGAGTACAAGGTAAAACAAAACATATAACTATGTGGAAATGATCCCATTGAGTTTCAATTCTGCTACTGCCTTTATGTCTTCAAGCATCTCATCCCTCACTGTCAGAAGAAGTTGACTGGATTGATCTATACCATTCAAACTTGACGTTGGTATCAAAGCTTGTTATAAGTAGATGATCCAACGAGATGTAGTCGTACGCTTTTAATCCCCAACTTTTGCCTGGACCGCCCTTCCGGGTTTTCAGTCAACCAAAATACTCTTTTTTGCCCAAGCCGCCTTTTTAGGTTTTTGACTTGCCGATTGTACAGTCTTTATATGTATATCCATAATTTTTTCCCGAACCCTTTTGGTTCGCTGGGATGCCCTTATTTTTTCCTAGGCTAGTCAACCTAGCGGGTCATTTTCATGCGTAGTATCTTTTGACTATGTCCGCGTTCACAGTGTGCAGAAAGTATTCACCGTCCATAGTGGTAAGTATCATAACACCGCCAGAAAATATTTTCTTGATTACAAATGGTACTTCGTAGGTGGGAGTCCATTTTCCCCTGGGATCACCTTGCGGTAGAATGATGCGCTTTATTACCAAGTCACCATCCTGATATACCTGATGCTTGACTTTCTTGTTGAAGGCTTTGATCGTACGCTTTTGATACATCTGACCATGACAACAACCACAAGTCTCTTTTTGTCAATCCAATTCAACTGGTCTAACCTAGTCTGAATCCACTCGTCTTTGTATAGATTTGCGTCTTTCATAATCCTTAGAGAAGGAATCTAAACTTCAACAGGTAGGACAACTTCTATACCGTAGACTAGAGAGAATGGAGTTTCCACAGTTGATGTTCGTACTAAAGTGCGATAGCCATGAATATAAAATGGTAAAATCTCATACCAATCTTTATATGTCACCATCATCTTCTATATAATCTTCTTAATGTTCTTATTGGTGGCTTCCAATGCGTCGTTCATCTTTGGTCGATATGAAGAAGAATTATGGTGCTTAATCTTGAACTACATGCAGAGTTTCGTTATCATAGTATTGTTAAGATTCGTACCATTGTCTATGATAATTCTTTTGAGAATTCCATATCGACAGATCAGGTTATGTTTAATGAATCAGGCAACAACATTCTTGGTGACAGAGGAAAATGAGGAGGCTTCAACCTACTTCGTGAAGTAATCAATGGTGACAAGGATGAAATGATTCTCATTAGACGTAGTAGACTTGATCTCTGCAAGGAATAGTAAGGACATTCAGAGGAATCGGAGGCACATGTACTTTTTCAGTATAGATCTGGCATTTATGACAAGTTCTTGAATGGTGATGGCAATCAGTTTCCATAGTCGACCAATAGTAACCCGCTCTCAGAATATTCTTAGCCATAGTATGCCCACTAGAATGGTTACCAAAGATATCTTTTTGCATATCTTCCATAATCTTCTCAGCTTCCTTCTTGTCCACACAACAAAGAATAGTCAAATCAAGGTTGCGTTTGTACAAAATTTTGTTGCCCAGGAAGAACTTAGCAGAGAACCTTCGTAGAAATTTCTTGTCATTGATAGATGCCCCCTCGGGTACTCTTGGTCCTCAAGGTATCTTTTTACTTTGCGAAACTAAGGCTTTTCTTCTACTCCATAAGTATCAACTTCATGGAAATATGTCGATTCGTCTAGTCTTTCAATAGTAATTCGAGGATCTTCATTGTCCCATCTGACTTTGAACATAGATGACATGGTAGCTAATGCGTCTGTCAACTAATTTTCTTCTCGTAGGATATGCTCAAAAGTGATTTCCTCGAAGTATGGAATTAAGGTGAACACATGCTCTCGATAAGGAATGAGATTTGGGTGCTTCGTATTCTATTATCCCTTGATTTGACTGATCACCAGGGCTGAGTCCCCATATACATTCAAGGATTTGATTCTTAGATCGATAGAAGCTTTAATACCCATGATGCACGCTTTATATTCTGCCATGTTGTTAGTACAATAAAAACATAATCTAATGGTGAAGGGCGTCTGGTAGCCCTGGGGAGAGATAATCACAACCCTGATTCTGTTACAAGTACGTTGGAATCTCCATCAAAAACCATAGTCCATCGAGATCCTGGCTCAGGTCCTTCATACGGTCCAGGTTCTTCATAATCTGTAACTAGCATAATATTCTGATCCGGGAAATCTAAATTCATAGATTGGTAGTCATCTATGGCTTGATGCGCCAAATGATCTTCCGGTACACTTCCTTTAATAGCCTTCTGAGTGGTGTACTAAATGTCGTGTTCTATTAAGACCATTTTCCATCGGGCTATCCTTCTAGAGAGAGCTGGTTTCTCAAATATGTATTTGATGGGATCCATTTTAGAGATCAACAAAGTAGTATGGGTCAACATATACTGTCTTAGTCGGTGAGCAGCCTATGCCAAAGCACAACAAGTTTTCTCGAGCAGTGATTATCTGGTTTCATAGTCGGTAAACTTTTTTATAAGGTAGTATATTGCATGCTCTTTTCGACCAAACTCTTCATGTTGGCCCAATACACACCCCACTGAGTTCTCTTGTTAACAAAGGGAAGGTGTTAGGCACCCCTCATCTTCCTTGTTCACAAGGATACTGGGGTTTAGAAGCGCAATCTTTAAGAAATAGGGTTTTAGTTTTTATTAGGGTAACTCGCCATGATTTTTAAGTCGTATGCCTACATATCCTCTTATGAGGAATCAGAGTCTCAATTCATAGTTCGCGGTGGATTGGTATTTTTTATGGATTACGAAGATGTTTGAATTCCTATTGTACTTAGTCCGAGTGTGTGAATAGCGGAGTTATTGGACTAAGTGCACAGTCGATTAAAATAAATTCATAAACCTTTTTAAAAATTAATTTAGAATTTAATTTGATTTAATAAAATATTTTAGTGTTGGTTAAATATTTTTTAATGTATTAATGTATAAAGAACATCTTATTGATGCATGATTTAAAATGATTTTAATGCAATAAAATAATATTTGGATGAGTTGAAAAATAATATTTGATTTATAATAATATTAAAATAATATTAAAATTATAAATATATTAAAATATAAAACAAATAAAAATTATTAAAAATAAAAGAAATTAAAAAAACGCAGGGGGTGTAAATTATGTTAAGGTAGTAAAATAAAGGGGTGTTAACAGCATGAGCCAAAATCCAGATATTGGATTTGGCCCATCAGCACAAGGGGGTGTATATTTGAATAGGTTAGTAAATCTGAGGGTATAAGGAGTATGGGCCTAAGTCCAGATATTGTACTTGGCCCATTTGGCTAAGGGGGGTGTGATCTCTCCACGCAGCTAGCAAAATAAAAACAGGGAGGTTGGTTAGTAATGGGCCTGGCCCAAAGGGGATTGAGAGTTTGTTTAGACTCCATACAAGGGAGTGCATGGTAATACAGTGGGCGTGTGTTTGGGGACCATGTGATGATGATCAACCAGACATACAGTGAGGGCTTATGGTGGACTCTTGGATGTTCAGGCACAGGTGATGATGTGCTACAAGTGCCAAATCTATGTTGACGAGGTAGAAGTGCCTCCACCTCCTCTGAACGTCCTGAGTTCACCATGGCCATTCTCAATGTGAGGAATTGATATGATAAGGAAGATTGAACCGAAGTCTTCTAAAGGACACTGGTTCGTATTAGTCACCGTTGATTACTTCACCAAGTTGGTAGAAGCAACTTCTTATACAAAGGTGAGAAATCAATTCGTCACCCGATTTATCAAGCAAAATATCATATGCCGGTATGGGGTTCCTAGAAAAATCATCACAGACAATAGGTATAACCTGAACAATAAAATGAAGAAGGAGTTATGTGATGATTTTAAGATCGAGCATCACAGCTCATCTCCTTATCGACCCAAGATGAATGTAGCCGTTGAAGCTGCCAATAAAAACATCAAAAAGATCATCCAGAAAATGGTGAAGACATACAAGGATTGGCAAGAAATGCTTCCCTTTGCACTACATGGACACCGTACCTCAGTATGAACTTCGTTCGGTGCAACTCATTTTCTTTTGTTTATAGAATGGAAGTCATGCTTCCTATTGAAGTCGAGATTCCATCACTACGAGTCATCATGGGGACTAAGCTTGAAAAACCAGAATGGTTCCAGACACGATTTGATCAGCTCAACCTCATTGAAGAAAAATGCTTAACTACTTTGTGCCATAGGCAACTATATCAAAAATGGATAAGGAAAGCCTTTGATAAGAATGTTCGTCCTCGAGTATTCCAAGAAAGGGATCTTGTCCTCAAAAATATTTTGCTACCTCTCTTATATTAGGGAAAATGGACACCTAACTACGAAGATCCATATATGGTAAAAATAGATTTCTCGTGAGGATCTTTTATCCTCACAATGATGAACGGGGAAGAACTACCATATCCTCTAAACTCCGACGCAGTCAAAAAATACTATGTATAAAAGAATGGGCCCGCTAAGTCGAAAATCCAAAAAGGCAACTTAAGTAAAATGGGGCGTCCCGGTGGATTAAAAACCATAAAGGGTAATCCAGTAAAAAATTAGAGGCACACAAAAATCATTAGCCCAGTGGATTGAAAACCCGAAAGGGAGATCCAAGCAAAAGTTAGGGATTATATTCAATAACAAAATAAATAAAAAGACTGCGACTCAAGGATCTATTACATCAACAACTACGAAGGGGAGGAATTAATTCAATCATCTTTATCAGAAGTAAGGCGATTGGAGTTATCAAGAGCTTATGAGAGATACCAGTATTGGAAATCATTTATCATTGTCGTTCCTTTTTTTTAATTACCACTTTTCAGGAATTGCATCTTGTATTCTTGCCTATTCAAAGACACTTGCACTAATAAAAATAATTTCTTTAACATTCAATTATGTTTTTCTTTTCCCGAATTTTTTGTAAAATATGATGATTATTTCTTGAGAACACTATGTTGAAACTACTTTAGGGACATGGGAAAACATAAAGCATTAAAAACACATTAAAAAATCACTTTGGTTTGAAAAACGTCAAAGGAAATCCATGACTATGTCTGAAGCACGATCATCAAAATCATGCAGAAACTGTTCACAATGAACATATCAAAATAAAAAATCGAATTGGGGATCACCACATCAAACGAAGAAGAGCATTGGGAAGTCAGTGGCCCTGGAGACCCAACAATCTGAAGAAGCAAAAACATCGAAATCATTCATAACATTTGATGCATCTACATATAAAAAGCATTATCATTATGCATTGTACATAAACATATCAATCATGAATTACAAATCACTAAGGCTCAGGATTAGTTCAAAAACCACAAGGCATATTATCCAGCTAAGTCACCCGCGCGAATCACAAATTCAAAACTTAACACTATAGCAATTAGAACCCCAGTTAAGAAACGAGCATAACCATTAGAGGTACTACAACTAAAATTGCACTAGGTGGTATATCTACGATTCATATCCATAAGCCTAGTCATTCAAGTTTCACTTATCAAATTCAAATTCCAAATTTCAAACGCGCATTATTTACCCCTTAGGTTGTGGTAAACATGCAAAATCTGTGATACAACTTACTATGTTAGTCCCCGAGCAACAACATGTTGTCTTTACGAACATTTCAACCCTATTGGATTAGTCCCTTAGCAAAGATAGAGTTGATACTCGCGTTATCTACCCCTAGGTTATGGTAGATATGCAAATCGGTAATATAACAAGCAACATTAGTCCCTGAGATATGATGAGTTATTTTTCCAAAATTTTCGATATTGTTGGATTAGTCCCTTGGCAAATATAAGATCGATACCATATTATTCATTGGATCAGTCCCTCGGCAAAGATGAATATGGAAAATTTTCGATACAAATTACTATGTTAGTCCCTGAGTGATACCAAGTTGTTTTTCAAATATTTGTCAACTCTATTGGATTAGTCCCTTGGCAAAGATAAAGTTGATACCCGCATTATTTACCCCCTAGGTTGTGGTAGGAATGCAAAATCTGCGATATAGATATCACCAGCGTCCTTTCTCGAATCTATTGGATTAGTCCTTTGTAAAATATAGATATGTTAACCCACACTCCAAGCATTGATGAGTTATCAATGTCCTCCTCGTCCTCCTTACTTTTATTTAATAATTTATTTTAAAAAGTACATTTCAAAACATTCAAAATCTTTTGGTCAAATCTCGGGGTCTATCGTTATTTAATAACCTTCTGATCTGAATGTGTGAGAACTTCATATTCTCGCACCCTTCAATTAAAAAGTGATTAAATAGGAGCAGTTGCATGCCCCAAATTTGCCCGTCTTGGTGCTAGTGTCAAATATTATTTTACTAGGTTTCTCGTTGGGTTATTTATACTAATTTTGTAGATTATTTCTAATTATTTAACTAAATTTTTATCTTATTCATACTAACATTTAGTTTTATACACATTATAATTTATTTAGACAAAAGAATACATGTTTTATAATTTCAAAATATGTGTTAGAACTCTTTATCTTGTTTACAATTTATTTTAACATTAACATTTTTCTAATTAATAAGGTAATGGGCTCATTATTTAATCTAAATTTCTATAATGAAAATGACCCATTCTGTTTTTGTTGACTAATGGTCCATAATAAAATTGGTGTGTACATATATTCAATTATATTTATTCTGCATAATTATTTATTTGTTTAAAAAGTTATTTATTTGTTTAAAAAAGGGAAAATACACAAGAGTTGATTGGGTCAAATGTCACTCTACATTTATATTTTGTTTGTTATTCTATTTTATTTTTAGTTTGACCCGGAGGTCAATATTTTGGATTACAAAAAATATTTATTTATTTATTATTATTTTAGTTTTTTAATTTGTTTTGGAAAAAAAGGTTACCAGAGTCAACTGAGGGTTGGGAACCCTAAATCAGCAGTCTCTCCCAGTTTCTTTCTCTTCCACCCTAAGTTAAACAAAAAAAAGCCCAAAGGTCTAGATTGTTGCAATTTAAATAAAAAATTGGAGAAGATTCTATTGATTGAATATGAATTCGTATAAGAATTTGGTCCAGATACATTACAAACCCCTAACTTTAATTTACATAATCAATCTAATATCAATCAAATCCTTGATTGATTTGTAACAACAAATCAAATTAAAACTATTTCTAAAATAAATTTAACTCCTATTTCTTTAACAACCTAGGAATAAAACATAGAAAGGGACAAAAAATTTGATAACAGATTGGAGAGGAGAAAGTTAAAGCATAATCCCTTTCCATCAGTCTTCATACATATTCATTGTGCCTGCCAAAATCAGACAAAGAAAGAGGATTAGAGGCAGAATAAGTGGAGAAGAATAAAGGAAATTACATAAATATTCACGGCAGGAGAGGTTTAAATTTAGTAACAAAGGTTAGGGTTCATGGGGGATTAGGGTTTATAAGGGTTTTTGGGTTTAGGATGAGTTATCCGGTTGAAGCTCAACCGAGAACTGGGTTATACAATGGTGCTAGGATTGAACCATCGACGGATGCGATTTTTGGCCAGTGGTGGTGGCTTCGTATGAAGAGATACATCGGGGAATAAAGAGAGGAAAATAACAAGTAGAGAGAGAAAGGAAAGTGAAAAATGGGATTTTGTGAAGAAATTTCGAATATATACTCCCTCTTCCATCCATTCAATGCAAGGCATGTGGCCCTTCACTGGCCACATGATCTGAATACTTTGACTAGATTCTGAGTTTGCAGTTCCACCATACGCCTAGTCAACATTAAAATCATAGCCCTTGATCGTTCAAACTTATGATTAACATCCCAGGATCAACTCTTGTGGCCGTTTTGATAAAAAAACTAGCCCCTGGCCTCCCTAGCACACCATAAGCTCGTAGGATCCCCAACAACTTGTCTAAACGGGCTCAAACTCTTCCTGTGCTCAGCCATGTTATTTATACCCCCAATTTTGATACCTGAACTTAAAATACCCCCATGGTCTTTTAATTTCTATTTTTTATTATTTTATTTTTCAATTTGTTTTGTTTTTATCTATTTTACTTATTATTTACCTATTATTATAATTCATGTTTTTTTTACAAATAAATAAATTATTATTTATATAGATTTTTAGGTTAAGAAAAACATTATTTTAAATAACCCTTTTTTTAATATTAACTTTGTTCAACATTGAATATATAACCCTAATTTTAGGATTTAGTCTTATTGATTAATTTCTTTACTAACTACAAATTATTTTCAAAAACATCTAAAATATTATCAAATCTTTTTTTTTTCAAAATTAAAATCAAATCTAAAATAGCTAACCAATCCAAAAACATTTCTACTAACATAATAAAAACTCAAGATCTTTTTTTTCAAAAAAAGAATCATCTGGTTTCTTTCTACTTGGATAAAAAACTTCAACTACCATCATACAGTTTGAAAACCCAGACAAGTTCAAACACCATTCGAAAGTAACTTAACACGATTATATAAAAAACACTAACCTATCACTTCAAACTATGAAGGACTTTGATTTCTTTCTTAGAAGATACGTAGGCACACGGTTGAAAAACCATGGCGAGTCCACTAACTTTAAAAAAAATATGTTTTTCCCTTGTTTGTTTCTTTTCTTGTATATGATGACTTGATGAATAAATAATGAAATAGTCCCCATATATCCTAGGTCTAAAAAGGATACCCTTGAGTACAAGGGAAGTAAATGGTGCCTAACACATTCCCTTTATCTAATCAATTCGCAAATCCAATAATCTCTAAACAATTAAGGTTTTTCCATTCATTTCCCGTTCTTAGGACAAATAAGTAGTGGTGGCGACTCTCTTGATTTTTTTCAAGTTACGACAATACTCTACAATGCAACTCAGTTGAGGTTTGAATGAGAGGTTTGCCTCTACTTCAACTATATCCGAAAGGATAGGGTGAAGTTGATCAGACCCAAACTTCTAGAGTTGTGATACATGGAATACATTGTGTAGCCTAGATAAAGAAGGCGGTTACGCTGAATGGTATACCACTTCACTTATCTGTCTCACAGTCTGATATGGTCCAACATAAATCAAACTTAACTTACATGTCTTGAAAGTTCCCTTTCGCTTTAACCTTTGGGTGACCTTCAAAAATAATGGTCTTCTCTTTTGAACTCCAATGAACTTCTTCGTCGGTGTGCATAAATCTTTTGGTGATCTTGGGATTTATCCATCTTCTCTTTGATCATCTTGATCTTTTTAGTGGCCTCTTGAATTATTATGGATCCAAGAATTCATTTCTCACCAACTTTAAACCAACAAAGGGTGACAAACATTTCCTCCCATACAAGGCTTCGTATGGGATCATTCCAATAATTACATGGTAACTCTTGTTGTAGGAAAATTCTATTAGGGTAAGTGATTTTCCAACTTTTTCCACTATATAATATACATGCTATCAACATGCCCTCTATATTTTGAATGGTCATCTCTGTTTGACCATCGAATTACGAGTGACTTACGGTACTCAAGTTTAGATTCAAGTATTATGAAAAATACTTATAGTAATGGTTGTGAAAGACCCATAATAATAGTTGAACAACCATGGTTAGGTAGGGTGTGATTGTATGTTGGTTATTTAAAACCACGGTCTAGTGCCCGTGGTAGAAAACTGGAAAACATGCTACCTATAACCATAATTGTTTTAAATAATCATAGTGAAAAGTAACACCATTTTTGTTGTTTAAAAAACCTTTCACTATAGTTTTATCTTTCAACCATGGTGATATCCTTCAACAACAACACATAACTTTTATCAACATACAACATATCTCAACAAAAACTATATCTTCAACAACATCCAACTTTTATCAACAACAACATTCCTTAAAAACATAAAAAACTTTTATCAACAACGACAACATATCAACTCATTAAATGTTTCACAAAATTACCTGTCTCAGAATGGTATCCACAATGAAAGGAGGATGAAGTTGAGGTGAGAGCGGAAAAATTGTATTAAATATGAATGGATGTCTTTCACACAAGTTTGCAGCTTTCACTTTAGCTTCGTCCTCCTTATATTTTTTTCTTCATAGCAACACAAACTATTTGTGAACCACACCCATAGTATTGGCTTTCTTGAGTTAATTTTTTTATTTAACTTCCCTACCTACAAGTTAAAATGTATTGTACATGTCATATTATTGTACAATGAGCATGAAAAAACCTATTGAAACATAAATAACATACTTCACTTTTTAGGTAATACATTCACTCATTAAGTTAACTTCTAAAGTTATTATACACATATTAAGTTTAATTCTTAGTTCATATTATCCTACAAACAACATGAAATAAGCTATATTATACATTTCACTCATTTTAAGTTAAATAGATTTAAAAACATAAACTATTGTGAAGACTAACAAGTAACATAGCAAAATCCTAATATTTGATGGAGTTAAATCATATTTCATAAGATTTGATGCAACAAAGGTATCCCTTCGAAGAAGACAAGTTCTCTCATGAGTTTTGTGTTTCCATTTTGCATGTTTGTGAAGAAAGGTTTTCGAAACGTTAATGGATATTAAGATATATGAGAGAGACATGTGAGACAGATGTTAGGGTTTTGTCTTGAGAGAGATGATTGTTATGTACTGAAGCAATATAAATTTTTTGCTTATATATATATATATATATATATATATATATATATATATATATATATATATATATATATATATATATATATATATATATATATATATATATATATATATATATATATATATATATATATATATATATATATATATAGATATATATATATATATATATATATATATATATATGTGTGTGTGTGTGTGTGTGTGTGTGTGTGTGTGTGTGTGTATAATACCTTTTACCACAGTTGATAATAAGAACCGTGATGATATGTTAGCACCTTAAACCACATTTGATAATATGAATTGTGATGAAATATAAGGAAAAACACTTTTTGTAATGAAAATATAGAAAATTGTTGGTGCTAAAAATTTAACCCTTCGCTCTAGCTACATTTCACCCCAGTTGTTAACATTGATCGTAGTTAAATGTGTTTTAGTAAATAACAAAAAAAGTTCTCAAATGAGTTATTCCTACAGTTAACAGAACGACCGTTGTAATATGGTATTACGAAAGGAATATTTTGTAGTAGTGTTTGTTCCCATTTATTTATGTAAAGCTCTCCTAATATCTTAAAGTGAACTTCAAATATCTCTATGATACTATGTTGGATGGTACACCATGTAGTCTTACAATCTCCATACATATAACCTTGTGAAGTGGATTACTTTGTATATGGTCTTAACAGGCAAGAAATAAGATGATTTGGCTAACTGATCCATAATCACCCATATTGAATTGTGCCTGCCAAGAGTACGAGGCAACCCAATAATACAATCCTTGGGAATTCTATCCCATTTCTACTCAAGTATCTCCAAATTATACAATATGACACCTGGTCTTTGGTACTCAATCTTCACGTGTTGATAAATCATACACCACACCAAATAAACCACAATGTCCCTTTTCATATTGGGCGACCAAAACCTTTTCTTCATGTCTTGATACATCTTTGATGAACCAGGGTGAATTGAAAATTCACTTATACGAGCCTCATCTAGATTTAAGTTCTTTAATTCCATATCATTCAAAATCCACATCCTGAATTGGCCAATCCTTTATCATGTGACCAGGCTCATTGCATTTAAAACAACTCCACTGGCGTGACTTTCATTCTACAAAATGGTATCTCTTACAAATACCACAATGAGGAGGTTGCACTGATATTCCACCTTAAGAATACTTCCCTTTGGATGGAGAGCCTCCAAGATTAAGATAGTTACCTGATATCCCATGCTCATTTTTTCCCTTATTGACTTGCTCTCTTTCTGCTTGAACTCTCTTCAAATTATTATCTGCAACATAACACTGCCTTAACAATTCATCATAGGTCGAGAAATCCATCTAATACACATTGTTCTTGATATCGGATCTCAAATCTTCCATCTTTTATTGAGTGCATACACAGCTCGTCTAGAGCAGTCAGACACGTCTTCAAACTTCTCTACATATTCTGACACTGTCATGTTATGTTTAAGCTGTAGGAATTCAAACTTCTTATGTGCTCTCTAACTATTTGGAAAATAATTATCCAAGAAAGTAGTCTTTAGTCCACCACCTCCCAGTTGGAACCTACATCATATGTGAAACGAAGGTTACTTTGTCTTCTTCACTACAAGGTACTATCTGGAAAAATCTCTCCATTCGCTACAAGGTACTTTCTCTTCTTCACTACAAGGTAATTTGTCTTCTTCACTAATTTATTGTGAAATGATTTTAATATGGCTTTTGATTAGGCGTGGAAAGAACTTGGTATTGATAAAGAATTTTATATGTGTTTGATTGAAAATGATTTGAGTGTGAAATGATTTTGTGAACCACTTGATATTGATCAAACATTGATTGACGTTTGTTGGAAATAATTTTAAATGACGATGAAATGGTTATGGAATCAAATGCGGATTAGTGAAATATTTTGAAAATTGCTTGATGTTGATAAAGCATTTTTTCTTTAAGAAAGGTTGATTTTAACGGTGATCGAATTTATTTTATTTTTGGTTAATCAATCAACTAAGAAAATAATAATAAAATAAAATAACACGAGATAAAGGGGAGGGATACACTATCAATACAATGATTGTGAGAAAATAAAAAGCTAAATGGGCTTAATGCCCACTATGGAATTGTTAAAAAAAAACAAACAATGGAGGTGCAAGCATTCAATAAGGTGTGAGTTGCATAATGAATCTAAACCCAAGCCCACATTATTCTAAGCCTAATTCTATAAACGTTATTAAATAATGATAAAATAAAAATAAATTAAAATAACATAAATAAATAAATAAAATAAATATGTGGGTGTGAATAGAGAAATAGAGAAAAATATGTGGGTGTAAATAAACGTTAACCCTAATTTTTTTTAAAAGGAAGAATTTTATTTTTAAATTAAATAATAAAACAAATTTAAAAAAACTAACAGGCACCCAAAAAATGGGGATGGGGTGCTCCTTGTTAATAATTTTTTTAGAATTTTTTAAAATAATGAAATATGAGGGGTTTTTAACTTTTTAAAATGGAATTAGTGATAAATAAATCATGGACAAGTGGCATGGCAATTACTAAATAAAACAAAATGAAAGCACACACATAAATCGGTAAAAATGAGAAATAGATCTACACACTCTTTTTCTTTCACGTGTCTTATACTCTCATTAATTCTTTCTTTCACCGATCAAATAAACCTTCAACAAACTCACACAAATTTTTTATTGTTTCGATTCTTAGTTTATCCAACTTGTTGTGGTGGGAAATTGAGATTAAGTTATTCAATAATTTAATATGCAAAATAATAAACAAAAGTCTCCATCATATTTTATTGTTTCTAAAGGAATGAGAAAATATTGATAAAAAAATAGATTTAGGTACGGAGGTGTGTTATGTAAGGGGAATGTATTAGTACCTTCCACTTCTATAGTACTCCATAGGAACCTCTTGAATATCCGTGTTAGGGTAAAACAGTTGTTTACAAAAAGATTGAGGAGATGAGAAAAGAAGTACTTTTTATTATTTTTGGTTCTCTGAGACTTTGAGAGTCTCGTGCCTACGTACCCTCTATGTGCAATAAAAAAATCAGAACCTCAAAGTTCAAATAAAAAAAGAACAAAAAGGTGTTTATTTGATTTATTTTAATGGAAAAAAATTCATCATTTTCGAGTGAAAAACTCAACTTATCACCCACAACTATAATAAATTGAACATTTGAATCATCTTGATGAAGAACTTTAGGTTAGATATAATCAACAAGCATGTATCAACGTTCGAGTGAAAAATATGAATCAAACTCTCAATCATACTATAGGAATAGGAAGTTTATATCAGTACAAGAAGATAATTCATGTCTAATCTTTCCAAAAGTTTGAAAAGAAAAATAAGTGCAAGAACGCAAAATTGATTTGATGATGTTTGTATTTTTTTAGAGTTTTTTGAAAGAGCTTTGATATGCTTAAGTGTTTTAGCATTTACTGAGAAAAGTTTTTAAAATCACTTGACAAAGTCAAGGTTTATTTTGAAAATGGTTTGAAATTTGAATTAAGAAGATTTTGAAAAAGAGAGAGAGAGAGAGAGAGAGAGAGAGAGAGAGAGAGAGAGAGAGAGAGAGAGAGAGAGAGAGAGAGAGAGAGAGAGAGAGAGAGAGAGAGAGAGAGAGAGAGAGAGAGAGAGAAGATTTTGAAAAATTAAGAATGGAAGGAGATGAAAAGGCTATCCTAAAATACAAAGTAAAGGACAAAAAATAAATGATTTTTTTGTAATGTAGCCTAAGAGTAAGCCTTTGTGTTGGCAAGTGAACTAACCATGACGAAGCAAGCATTTGACATTAGTTAGACTTAGCATTCATTTCCCTTTGGATTAAGCCACAAGCAAGCGAGCACATATGAAAATCCAATGATCCAGATGAAAATAACCAAAGTTCAAAGCCAAGTTGAGTTTGATGATCAATAGTACAGATGAATTCCAAGGTCTCTGATACAAACATCCAAAATATAGGAAGTGAACCCTAGAACTAAGTCCAATAGTACAAAGTCCAAGCACAGGATAGTACCATCAAGTCCAAAGATCAAGATTAAGTTTTTTTTAGGGTTTTGATATTTATTAATGTTTTTGGCCTTTTCAGGGAAGCAATGAAATTAAGAGCAAAAGGTAAAGCCAAAAAATAAATATGACATGAATGTAAATTACTTGAATAATAAATGACAAGAAATATAAATGACATAAAGTAAATTGCATTAATGTAAAAGTGCGGAAAAGTGAAGTTATCATAATTAATGAAGTTAATGTTAGTGTTAGAAGTTAATCAACCGATTCGAGATAATTTAGTGATATGTTAAGCAATCGTAACTGGACTTATATAGAAGTCACACCTTTGTAAGGCTGGTCAATAGCAATTTATGTGTCATACGTGTCAAAGAAATGACACAAAGTCATTCTCCTAAAACATGTAACACAATTCAAAACAAAATCAAGAAGAAGAAGAAGAAGAAGAAGAAGAAGAAGAAGAAAGAGATGGAGAATTGATGAAGCACTAAGGCAAGAGGATTGGTTCATTATTTCAATCAATCTTCTTCATGATATCTTTAGACAAACTTATCATCAATCCAAAGTACAAAAAATGATCAAATGATCATTTAATGATAGGTTTGAAATGAAGAAAGTTCATCAACCACCAATCTAGAATCTAATTGAATAAGATTAAACTTCAATCAACCAACATTGACCAAGTCAACCAAAAGTCAGAACCATAAATCATCAAAACAAGCAAAATTAATGTTTAAAATTATTTAAAATGGTTTAATAATGGAAAATAAAGAGAAATTTAAAAAGATGCATCTAAATATCAAATAAAAAGCAACAAAAATTGAGAAAGTCAAAAACACTCTGAGGATCACAATCTCAAAGGTTGAACTAATACATGTTTGAAAATGATTAAAAATTAATTATTAGAAGAAAATTAAAATTAAAATAAAGAGAAAATTGAAAAAAAAAATGTAAAAATAATTTTAAAATTCTGGAAGAAAAAACATATGTGTAGACAATATTTTTTATGATTTATGAAAAAATTGGAGTAAAAAATAATAAAGGATATATTTAAAATAATTTTTGAAAGAAAATAAAATTAAAATAAAAAACTAAATGTCCAACAGATAGCATGCGTGGCACGTTTCTATTGGATGGGGAATTCAAATTTCACTCCAGAACACGCGCACAACTTCATCTTCAACCTTGGAACTTCGATTTGGAAAGTTCTTGAACTTAAAGTTTTAAGGTCAAACACCAAATGTGCAAGCTTCTAATCCATTCTTTGTTCATGTATCTCTGCATCAGAGCCATTGATTCACTCTGAGCAAAGAGAATTTTATAGAAAAATAGAAAACCTAAATCCTTCAAAGTTAAATTAAATGACTAATGCGCAAGTTAAATCAAAGCTAAGTGAGGGCTTAACATCAGAAGATCAAGAAGAAGAGAGTGGTAACTTTTTTATGCTGAGATTTTACTCGTATCTACCTGTTAAAAGAAGCTTTTAAGGTCTGAAAATGGTGAGATCAGGATGAAGGTTATTGAAGGTGTTGGAATTTTTTAATGCTTCAAGTAACTTCACATGATGCAGATGAAGGATTATGGGCAGAGATATGGAGTTAAATCAAGAAGAAAACTAAGTTAGAGTTTCTTGTTTTTGAGCTTGTTCAAAGTGAAAATGGCAGAGGTTTTGTGGCTTTCAAAGCTTGAAAATGAAGGAAAAATGATGCTATATTTATAGGAAAGAATTTGAGGTAATGGTACGTGCCAAATGAGATCCCAAACGTGTGAACCAAGTTGAGAAAATTCTAGATGCAATCTGTGTGAAATGAAGCACCAAATGCGTGAGTTTTTTTAATCAATTTCAAGTTGTTGTGTTGTGTGAGACGCGTTTTGCAATAAGGTACAAGTTTGCACATAGTTTGGGTGGTCCCAAGTAAGTTTTAGGCCATTTCCAATTACAGGTCATGTACCAAAAATGCAGAGTTAGGGAACCATGTTCAAGCTAAGGCCAAATGAAATTCCTTCTTGCGTTTTGAAATGTTTTGAAATGTTTTTCATGCCAAATTATCCTCTCATGAATTATAATCCAATGCAAAAAGAACCAAGTCAAAATGATGCTTGAGTTGAAAATTACATGCTTGAAAAGTTGAAGTCTTGACCTGAAATTTCAAGTCAGGCATTAGGTCGACCAAGTCATAAACATACTTTTGTTTGTAAATGGAAGTTGAGAAAATTCCAAAATTGATGGACTTAGAGGTTGAATTGATGCTTGACCCTTGAAGCAAAATTGTAGAGGACATCAAAATGGACATTGGATCAAAGAATATCTACAAAATGTTGATAAATGAAGAAATCATGCTCTTTGGACCAAATAACACGCCATACTTGAATTTTAGGTCAACCAACCATGTTCTAACTTGAATTTTATTGACTTTTCTTGCATCCAAAGGCTCAATGTTGATCATTTGAAGAACACAATAAGGAATCTTGATTGTTTATTAAAGATGCATGAATCTTTCATACCCTAATTTTTACTTCTAAGATCCAAATTATCATATCATTGCAATTCAACAAGATCAAAAACATGGTGACCTCCTAACCCTCTTTTCTTTGGGTTTGTTGTGTGGGAGATAATCAAGAATCCTTTGTGTTTTAATTTATCTTTGTGTTTACTTTGTGATTTACTAAACCTATTCAAGATATAAAAAAATTCTTTGTTTCCTTTTCTTGTTTTGTAAGGTAGGGCTTTTTCATCAAGAGATCAAGTTGGGTTTCTAAATTAGGGTTTTGATCCCCTAAGTCAAAGTCAAGGTCAACAAGGTTTATTCTTCAAGGAATGACCTATAATATTAGTTCACATTCATTTCAAGCTTCATTCAACATCAATTGATCAAAAGAAGTTCTAGCTTGAGGCAATTTTCAAGTGGTTTCAAGTTAGGGTTCATGCCCTTTTCATTCAAAGTTCTCAAGCAATCCTCAAGATTTTTTAAAGTCCAATAAAGATCAATCATGTGGTATTAAAATTTTCATCATTGTGCCTTGGAATGCAAGAAATGGTCAAAAATCACAAGTTAGTACAAGGTTGCTTGACCTTAAATCAAGTATGGCATGTCATTTGCTCCAAACACCATAACTTTCTCATTTCTCAATATTTTGGGTGCTTCTTTGAGCCAAATGTCCCTTTTGATGTCCTCTACAAATTTACTTCAGAGGTCAAACATCAATTTAGTCTCTAAGTCCATCAAAAGTTGGAGGCCACGTTTTCACAAAACTAGGTCCATATTCTGTTTGACCTAATACCAGATCTGTTTTCCAGTGCCACGGCCCCAACTTTCAACTTATGCCATTTTCACATCAAGCATCCTTTTGAAGTGGTTCTTTTTGCATTGTGTTCTACTACGTGAAAGGATCATTTGGAAAAAAGAAAATCAAAAAACACAAGAGTAGATTCCATTTGGCTTAAGCTTGAACATGATGACTCAACTCTGCATCTTTGGTACATGACCTTTAATTAGAAATGACCTAAAAGTTGCTTGGGACCACTTTTCACATGTGGAAACCTCTTTGTCAAGATGAAACAAATTTGGTACAACACAAAGCAACCTAAATTGCTCAAAAAATCACACATTTCGTTCCATTTCTCACACATTTTAGATCTAGAGAATTCACAACTTGGTTCACATAATTAAGATCCAATTTCAAGCTTAAACATCCAAAAAAACTCTATCATTCTCAAGCCCGAAACACTCATAAAAACCAGAATTTCTATTTTTCTTTTAGGCTCTTTTAAACTCCAAATGTCCACCTAGAGACCTTCATCGGCATCATCTAAAGTTGTTTGAACATTTACTGAAGCTTGAAGATCCTTGCAAGTACCAACTCGAATCCACCATTTTCAGACCTTTGAAGCTCACTTCGAATAGGTAGGTACAATTTTCCTTTTCACTCAAACAAGTTACCACACTATTCGTCTTATTCTTCTAATCAATATCCCTCACCTAACTATGATTTATTCTTCGTGTTTTCTATTTAATTTAATTTTGAATAAGCAAGGATTTCTGCATATTTATGCAAATTCTCTATTCTTAGAGAAAATAAATTGCTTTGATAAAGAGAGACACGCGAATTTTTTTTATTAATAACCATGTATTAAAAAAATATTTCGCAAATAACCGGGTTTCAGAAAAAATTACGCAAATAACCATGTTTCAGATGGCTCCACAAAGGAGGAGCCATCTCAATTGGCGCATGCACCTAGGGTTTTGCCCTAGGCGCCATCTCACTTGGCGCCTCCCTTGTCTTTTAGCCAAGTGAGATGGCGCATGCTCCTTAAAAATGAGAGGAGGCGCCATCTCACTTGGCGCCTAGGGCAAAACTAGGGTTTTTTGCTGTTTTATAAATAATTCGTCCGTTTCTTTGAAATTTCTCACACTTTCTCGCACTGTATTTTTATTTTGTACTCCCTTATTTACGTAATGACGTCGCCTATGATTTTTAGCAGAGATGGTTACGTTATATTCTCCGCCACGAAACCTGCGATGAAAATGAAATTCTGGCACATTCACTCCATGGAGCGTCTGAAGCGGGAGTTGATGTGGTGGCTAGATGGAGACATCGCGGAGGGGGAAAAAATTCGAAGGATCCAGCGAAAACGAACAACAACCTCGCATGCGACAGGAATACCTAATGTGTGGTTGGAGGAAGTCAAAACAGACAGTGATGTAATGCTGATGATGCATGGGTCAGATGAAATTGTGTTAACAGTTGTAATTTCCTAGATTGAATATCGTTAATCATTGTTGTACGCGAAAACCCTAATGTAATTTCCTAATTTCCTATATTGAATTTCTTAAATTGTGTTAACAGTTTTATTAACGGAAAACCCATAATGTTTACAACACAAATATTGAAAAGATTTATTGTATTACAAAATTTATGTGGTCGAGCCAGACGCCCGATTCGGACAGTTTTTGCGATTGTGTCCGACCTGACGGCATAAACCACACTTTCTTTCCAACCTGTCAAGATCGTCCATTTCTGTTGTGATGCGCCTGCTTTTGGGACGACCCTTCTTGTTCCTTCGCATTTGGTCATTGTGCCAAACTATATCGCCGTTGTATTCAGGCCAATAGTCCGGTTTTGCCACCAAAGGAAAGTTGTTGTTGTAAACAGTGAGCAACGTTTCAGATTTATAAACGTGTGAGAGCAGTTGAAGCGCGTCTTGATGGGTATGAGCACAAGCGGCAATGACATGAGAGCAAGGCATATGAAAAGCTTGAAACCTTCCATAATCGCACCATTGAGAAGGTAAAATGACCCTGTATTCTTGTCTTGCCAGGCCTTCATTGTGGTCGATTGTCTCTTTCACAATGAAGTTGTGGCTATGGCGGTCAAACCGTGTAACCATGTGAGTGTTGGCTTTAGCACTTTCAGCCTTAATGTATTTCATACAGCTTTCACTCCATAGTTGTCCTGATTGCAAGACCGTATACCACATTTCACCTCTTTTGGAAAATAACGCAGTCATCCTAAAATACGTGGATTTCACCAAGGCAGTGATGGGGAGGTTTCGTATGCCCTTGAATACCCCATTCATTGATTCAATAAGATTTGTTGTCATATGCCCCCATCTTTGGCCATTGTCGTATGACCTAGTCCACTTTTCGACCGGTATATTGTCGATCCACGTACCGACTTCTGGGTTAGACAAACGGATCTCGTTGCGGTAATATTTGAATGTGGGCTGTGTCAGTGCGTATCCCGCATTCATCACCGCTTTCCTCAATGTTTTGTCCTTGGCCTCCCTCGAGAAATTCTGGACGATATGCCTGACGCAATAGACATGCGTAGAAGGAGGGTCATGCCAACCATTTGCTGGATTATTATAGGCAATTTCAATGGAGGCATGTCTGTCCGAGATCAAACAGAGATCTGGTTGAGGAGCCACGTGTGTACAAAGATTTTTCAGGAAAAGGCTCCAAGCACCACCGGTCTCCCCCTCGACAAGGGCAAACGCAACGGGGAAAATGTTATTGTTGCCATCTTGTGCAACTGCCATCAAAAGCGTGCCTTTGTACTTCCCATACAACCAAGTCCCGTCAATTTGTAGAATTGGTTTGCATGATGCAAACCCTGTGATGCATGGTTGAAATGCCCAAAACACGCGACTGAATATTCCGTTGCCATGCAGTAGACTACCATCTTGGGCATACGCTGGCAATGTTTCCAGAACATAAACACTACCTGGAGAATATGTCTTGAGTGCATTTAGGTAGCGGGGAAGTTCTCGGTATGACTCCTCCCAGTTTCCGTACACCCTTTCAATCGCCTTAGTCTTTGCTAACCACGCCTTACGGTAAGACGGAGTGTAGTTAAAAACCGTGGTGGTGTGGGAGATGATTGTTTTCACCTTCAAAGAAGGGTCGTTGCTGACCAGGGGTAGGATTTCTTGACAGATTAGATCATGGTTGAGTTTTCGGTGGTCTTGTGATTGAGTGGAACTTACACAAGTATGGGTAGTCATGGAACCTATGACCCAGCAGTCACCCCTTAGTCTGTATGATGCGGTTAGCTTAAACATACAGTCAGGGTGGACACACTTGATCTTGTACCTTTCCGGGTTTACACGATCCACCTTATAATCAACCGAGTTGAGCATGTGAAATTTTTTGATGGCCCTTATGCATTCCTCTCTGTTATGAAACTTGTCCTTCTCTTTTAAATTTTCATCCGACTGCATATACGGTTGGAAAAACAAGTCCGTAGAAGGTTCATCTCCGCCCATGTTGAAGTTTGTCATGTGCATAGGTGGTGTGTAGATTTTGTCCGTAGGAATACTTGGGATGCCATCATCGTCAGAATCGTCGTTCACCATTTCATCAAACTCTAACTCGTTATCTTCTTCTTCATCATCAACTGCATCCACCTCATCTTGCTCATTCTCCAAAGGATCAACCTCCTGTGTCACCGGAGGCTCTACCTCCTGTGTCACCGGAGGCTCTTGAAGCAAAACGTATAACTCAATAGAGTCGTTTCCAGAATAGACATGGCTGGAAATCATGTTCTGGAAATCCTCGTCATCTTGAACTTCAACCTTATAAAAAATAACTTGGTTGTTTCCAAAAAAGACTGGACTCTGATAAAATATCTGGGATACCGGGCCTCGTTCAAGTTTGGCCTCCAATCTTTTCTTAAAGTACGAGAAATTTGCTTTCCGTTTAAGAGAAATCGAACGTTGTCGGTGTTTCTAAACAAAAACCCAACTGTGGGACACATGTATGTCTCACCGTTGAAATGTGCTTTGACAACAAATTATGGTGAAGAGGCCATTGTGTAGAATTGTTTTAAGGTTTGAAGGTTGGAATGTTTTAGGTTTATTGATTGTATGAAGGTATGAATGCTGGAATGTTTGAAGGTTAGATGACTGATTCGAAGGTTGGAAAATTTTACAGATTATGTGAATGAATGTTATGTTCAACGTAAGGCAAAAAATTTCAATTAAGTAAGGGATGCAACCCCCCAAGGCTGCCAATAATATTACATGCAATAATGAAACCCCATAGCCTGCCACCTATCCTGGCCCTATTCTGCATGCAACAAAGAAAGGAATCCCAAAGGCTGTCACGTATCATGAGCCAATGCTGTAAGAAGTGACACCTCTTATTCGCCAAATGGGGTGGCGACACCATTCATTTTTGTACTCTTTCGCCAAGTCAGATGGCGCCTCCCTTACTGTCCAATCGTGATACATGCATGGGCTTATGAAGCCACCTAGCCTGCCACCTATCCTGGCCCTATTCTGCACACATAAATGGTTTGTGTAAGACTCCACCCATCAACTCCAATGGCCTTGCATGCAACAAAGAAAGGAATCCCAAAGGCTGTCTCGTAGCATGAGCCAATGCTGTAAGAAGTGACACCTCTTATTCGCCAAATGGGGTGGAGACACCATTCATTTTTGTACTCTTTCGCCAAGTCAGATGGCGCCTCCCTTACTGTCCAATCGTGATACATGCATGGGCTTATGAAGCCACCTAGCCTGCCACCTATCCTGGCCCTATTCTGCACACATAAATGTTTTGTGTAAGACTCCACCCATCAACTCCAATGGCCTTGCATGCAACAAAGAAAGGAATCCCAAAGGCTGTCACGTAGCATGAGCCAATGCTGAAAGAAGTGACACCTCTTATTCGCCAAATGGGGTGGCGACACCATTCATTTTTGTACTCTTTCGCCAAGTCAGATGGCGCCTCCCTTACTGTCCAATCGTGATACATGCATGGGCTTATGAAGCCACCTAGCCTGCCACCTATCCTGGCCCTATTCTGCACACATAAATGTTTTGTGTAAGACTCCACCCATCAACTCCAATGGCCTTGCATGCAACAAAGAAAGGAATCCCAAAGGCTGTCACGTAGCATGAGCCAATGCTGTAAGAAGTGACACCTCTTATTCGCCAAATGGGGTGGCGACACCATTCATTTTTGTACTCTTTCGCCAAGTCAGATGGCGCCTCCCTTACTGTCCAATCGTGATACATGCATGGGCTTATGAAGCCACCTAGCCTGCCACCTATCCTGGCCCTATTCTGCACACATAAATGGTTTGTGTAAGACTCCACCCATCAACTCCAATGGCCTTGCATGCAACAAAGAAAGGAATCCCAAAGGCTGTCACGTAGCATGAGCCAATGCTGTAAGAAGTGACACCTCTTATTCGCCAAATGGGGTGGCGACACCATTCATTTTTGTACTCTTTCGCCAAGTCAGATGGCGCCTCCCTTACTGTCCAATCGTGATACATGCATGGGCTTATGAAGCCACCTAGCCTGCCACCTATCCTGGCCCTATTCTGCACACATAAATGTTTTGTGTAAGACTCCACCCATCAACTCCAATGGCCTTGCATGCAACAAAGAAAGGAATCCCAAAGGCTGTCACGTAGCATGAGTCAATGCTGTAAGAAGTGACACCTCTTATTCGCCAAATGGGGTGGCGACACCATTCATTTTTGTACTCTTTCGCCAAGTCAGATGGCGCCTCCCTTACTGTCCAATCGTGATACATGCATGGGCTTATGAAGCCACCTAGCCTGCCACCTATCCTGGCCCTATTCTGCACACATAAATGTTTTGTGTAAGACTTCACCCATCAACTCCAATGGCCTTGCATGCAACAAAGAAAGGAATCCCAAAGGCTGTCACGTAGCATGAGCCAATGCTGTAAGAAGTGACACCTCTTATTCGCCAAATGGGGTGGCGACACCATTCATTTTTGTACTCTTTCGCCAAGTCAGATGGCGCCTCCCTTACTGTCCAATCGTGATACATGCATGGGCTTATGAAGCCACCTAGCCTGCCACCTATTCTGGCCCTATTCTGCACACATAAATGTTTTGTGTAAGACTCCACCCATCAAATCCAATGGCCTTGCATGCAACAAAGAAAGGAATCCCAAAGGCTGTCACGTAGCATGAGCCAATGCTGTAAGAAGTGACACCTCTTATTCGCCAAATGGGGTGGCGACACCATTCATTTTTGTACTCTTTCGCCAAGTCAGATGGCGCCTCCCTTACTGTCCAATCGTGATACATGCATGGGCTTATGAAGCCACCTAGCCTGCCACCTATCCTGGCCCTATTCTGCACACATAAATGTTTTGTGTAAGACTCCACCCATCAAATCCAATGGCCTTGCATGCAACAAAGAAAGGAATCCCAAAGGTTGTCACGTAGACTGAGCCAATGCTGTAACAAGTGACACCTCTTATTCGCCAAATGGGGTGGCGAAACCATTCATTTTTGTACTCTTTCGCCAAGTCAGATGGCGCCTCCCTTACTGTCCAATCGTGATACATGCATGGGCTGCCACCTAACCTGCAAGAGTGACACCTTACATTTTTTGTAAATGCATGCATGCATATGTGTAACACCCTAAGCATGCAAATGTGACACATCGCAGGCATGCAAGCACAAGCAACCACTACATCAAACTTATTTGCCTATAAATACATACCTTATGAAACATCTCTCACACCCACACAACTCTCACTCTTTGCTACGAAATATTTCTTAAGTCCATCATACTCTCTATTTCTTCCTAAGTATTTCATACTCACAAGCATTCTGAACAATGGCTCTTCTAACAATGGGCGATACTCACAGAGGCACAAGGGAAAACATTGCTGCATTTGTAAGTCTCTTCTTTGGTTATACATTTTTCATACTTCAAATAACGTGGTGTTCATCTTAATTAATCTTACACTTGTTTAATTATGATCTCAGGATACAAAAAGATTCAGAATCCGTTCGCACAACTACCTGGCTCCGGACCCATTTATCGTCCCTTATCTGGAATATGCAGGTTTTGGACATGTAATAAAGATCTCCAACTGCACCATTGACTCAAAATTCATTCTTGCAATGTTTGAGAGGTGGAGACCGGAGACCCATACATTTCACCTACCAATAGGTGAATGTACCATCACTCTCGAGGATGTGTACATGCTACTGGGCCTCCCTATCGACGGTAAAGCGGTGAACGGGTCGGTTCAACAACCCAACTCACAGTGTGAAGAACTGTTGGGTAGGGATATGGTAGAAGGTGGTGGAGCAAGAGGGCAGGGAATATTACTCACTGACCTGAAACGACATTATGCAAGTATGGAATTAAATGAAAATTCCTCAGAGAATGACCGAGTAGTAAAAGCCAGAACGTATCTTATGATACTTTTTGGTACATTTTTATTTCCCGAAAGTACGGGAAATAGTGTAAATTTCATGTACTTACATTTACTAACAAATTTTGAAAAAACTAGAAAATATAGTTGGGGTTCTGCAGTATTAGCCCACCTGTACAGTTCCTTGTGCAAAAATGCAGTGAAGGAAAAATGTACATTTTATGGGTGCGCATTTTTACTACAAGCCTGGGGTTGGTGGAGGATGGAGTCCTTAAACCCCATCAACAACAACACTTTTGGTTTCCCGTACGCAACAAAGTAAGTCATTAAGTTATAACATTTATAAATATTCCGCTCTTTCCAAAATATATGCTAAAAATAACATGTTTCTCATTTCCTTTATGTACTGCGTGAGGGGTATGGATTACGGAAAGAATCCAAGATTCAATGTCGCACTCTACCGGAATCTGTTGGATCACTTAGGCCCAGATGACGTACGTCGTAGCTTTTCACTTTTGTTCATTTTAATTATATATACATTACTTTTGCGCTAACCTCATTTAAATTTTATCGCAGTTCGTCTGGAGACCATATTTGGGTTTGGGCCATTCTCCAAACCCAGAGGATGCAGCAACTTGGACTGCAAAGACTGCACTCATTTGGTTCAACATTATGGAGATGCACCACAGCGACCGTGTGAAGATGCAGTTCGGAATGCATCAAGAGATACCAAGTGATCCAACAGATTTGTCCCCCTGGCATCTAAAAAGGGTCGACGCTCAGTGGGGTCTTACCAACTGGAAAGACTTCGCTCCGGAATGGTATAAAATGTGGCAAAGGCGTCACCGCTACATCTTGCAATCCCCGGTTTTCCTTACTCAAGGTAACATGCGACACACTGATCAATATATGTCGTGGTACAGGTCGGTTAGTAACCCAGAAATGCACGTGTCTCATCCGAGGTACTTGGTTGACCCACACACACAATGGGCACAACCCTCGATTCCCCATCAACAAACCCAAAATCCATCAACCTCAAACCAACCCCCAAGAAGAAACAGACCAACAAACATACAACCACATTCCCTACCACAACACAACTACAATTAAATGCCGTACTACCAACCACAATCACCACCAAAATACCAATACCCAGATATGCCTCAAACCCAACCACAATACCAACCCCAATACCAGCATACCCACATACCCCAGACACAATTTCAGTCTTCCACATATCCCAATATGGCGCCCTCAACATCCAGCCTTAGCCCTGATATGGGAATGTCGGAAGATTATGACCAAGCCGACCAAACCTACCATCAACCACCATATCACCAAACAACCCAACATCCACAATACCAAACACCCCAAGATCCATTTCCTTTCTACCCCCCATACTCAGACGACCAATGCTACCGACCAACCATGGAACCCCACCCACCGCCAACACGACCAAACTTTGAGCGTATGGGTAACCGACTGTACCAGAGCGGATCTTCGAGATATGGAGATCTTACTGATTTTATGGATTCGGATCGCATTGACTTCGCTGGGCCATCAACCTTGCCGCATCAGGAAACGCGACGACACCCAGCAAGAGAAAGGCGAGGACGGGGATGCGGAACCGGGGGTCATTACCGAGTTCCGAGGGATCACTGATGTATCTTTTTTTTTCCCAGTATTTTTTGTATCCGTTTTTTTTTACTGTTCTTTTAATGTAAAACAATTGAATGTAATTATTTTTTTTTAAATAAAAAATCCATTTTGTGGATCTCTGTCTAATAGGCAACGCACAGGAAAGAAAATAAAAAAAAAATTTTTGCCCTAATTTTGTACATAGGCGCCATCTCACTTGGCTTAGGGCTTGCCCTAAGCACTTAGGCGCCAAGTGAGATGGCGCCTCCCTTAAAAAAAGAGGTGCATGCGCCAATTGAGATGGCTCCTCCTTTGTGGAGCCATCTCAAACATGGTTATTTGCGTAATTTTTTCCGAAACCCGGTTATTTACGAAATATTTTTTTAATACATGGTTATTAATAAAAAAAATTCGAGACACGCATGCTGAAGAAATATGAAGCTTGCAAGATGTGCGTTTGAGCTTAAGATTCCAGTTTATGAACTTGTTAATTGGATGGATGGAGGTTGAAGATGACCTAGGTCGCACGTTAACATGGAAACATTTGAAATTCAACCAATGAAGTTGTGCCACCTTTCCTAGTTGTTGGCTATTTTATTTATTTTTTCTATTTTATTTCATTTAAATTTTTTTTCTTTCTAAATTTATTAAAAAATAGTTCCAAAATATTTTGCTAAATTTCTTTTTTCTTCTAAATTTATTAAATATTTTTCTTTCTATAATTTTCTAAAAATATTTTCTACTTTATATGTTTTTTTCTTCAGATTTTTAAAATCATTTTTAGTATTTTTCATCATTTTCTCTTTATTTTATTTTTAATTAAATTTCATCAAATTTATTTTAATCATTTTAAAACATTTTTTATCCCAACATTTGAGATTTTGATCCTTAGGTTTTTTCTGACTTTCTCTAATTTTGTGGGGCATTTTGGATGCATCTTTTGAATTTTCTTTATATTTTCCATTTTAAATCATTAAAAATAATTTAAAAAAACATTCAAAAATTTATTTAAATATTAATTTGATTGTTTTTGATGATTGGTACTTCTGACTTTTGGTTGACTTGGTCAATTGTGGTTGATTGAAGCTTGTATTGTTCAATTGGACTTTAGATTGATGCTTGATGAACTTTCTTTATTTCAAATTTACCATTAAATGATCATTTGATCATTTTTGGTACTTTGGATTGATCATAAGTTTGTATCAAGGTATCATGAAGAAGATGAATTGAATTAATAATCTAATCCCCTTGCCTTAGTGCTTGATCAACTTTCATCATCATCATCATATTCTTCTTCTTCTTCTTCTTCTTCTTCTTCTTCTTCTTCTTCTTCTTCTTCCTTTTGTTTTGACTTATGTTGCATTGTTTTAGGAGAATGACTTTGTGTCATTTCTTTAACACGCATGACAAATACATTGATATTTCCTGACCTCAGATAGTTGAGACTTCTACATAAGTCCAATTATGATTGCTTAATATAGCACTAAATTTTTCCCGGATGAGTTTAATTCTCATTAATACTCACATTAACACCTATTAGTTGTGCTAACCTTTACTTTTCCGCACTTTTACTTTAATATCATTTACTTTTGTGCATTTTAATTTCTTGCCATTCATCATTCAACTCATTTATCATTTCATGACATTTTTATCTTTTGCTTTATTCTCTTTGCTTGCCTTCAAAGGCTTAAAACATTAATAAATACAGATCCTTAAAAACTTGTAATGTGCTCTAGAGGACTATTTTCACTATCCATTGCTTCTGGACTTTGGACTTTAGACCATGGTCACTTTCCCTTAGCTTGGAGTTCCTCTAATACTTTGGTTCATCTGAGGCATTAATTTATCTGATACTTTATGGTACTTGAGATTTAGAATCATCTGGACCTTTTGTTTCATCTGAGACTTGGCCATATTCTAAGACCTGGTGACCTTTATCTTGACTTTATGGTATTCATCTTCTCATTATGCTTGTTTAACGTGTGGCTTAAATCCAAAGGGAAAGGAATGCTAGTTTTGACCAATGTTAAGCGCTTTCTCTTCTTATGGTTAGTTCACTTGCACACACAAAGGCTTTCTCTTGGGCTACCTTACAATGAGACCTTTTATTTTATGTCATTTACTTTATGCTTTAGGATAATCTCTCCATATCCTATCTTTCTTTAATTTTCAAAATCTTCTCCCTATTTCAAAAACTTATTATTTTTAAACTTCACATGTTTTCTTATACAAACCTTGACTTTTTAAAGTGATCCAAAAATCCCTTTTCTTAAAAAATGGTAAAAACACTTAAGCATATTCAAACTATTTTCAAAAGTTCTAAAAAAATACAAACCTCATCAAACTTATTTTTTGGCCTTAGTACATTTTTCTTTTCAAACTAGGCCTTTTTCTGAAAGAAAGGTTATGAGTCCATTCTTGAAGTGATGCAAATTCCTATACTTCTACAGTATGTTGTTAAATTGATTTACATTTTCCACTTTAATGTTGAGACATGCTTGATGAGTAAATCCAAGTAAAATTCTCCATATCAAGATAATGAAAATGCTCATTTCCTCATACTTGTGGGTAGTAACTTGAGTATTCCAATCGAATACAACAAAATGTCTTTTCATTTAAAATCAAATCAACAAACAAAAGCTCTTTTCATAAACAAATTCAAGTGGTTCCTATGGAGTACCATAGATTTGAGGGGTGCTAATACCTTCCCCTTGCATAACCAATCCATGTACCTAAGTCTCTCTTTTCTTTTGGTTTAGAAAATTTTTCTGGTTTTTTTTACCTTTTCCCTTTCCCCTTTGGAAACAATAACGTTCACTACGCCAAAAATAAGTTTTAGCAACACATAAAAGAAAGTGCTTTTGGAAAAAAGCGCTGCTGTAGGTTTTAAAAAAAAATCGCTTAAAAAAGCGCTTTTAAAGGGTGCCTTAAGAAAGCGCTTTTCAAAAGCGCTTCTAAAGGTCACCCTTAGAAAGCGCTTTTTGTGAAGCGCTGCTAAAGCTGGCCTTTTAGAGGGTACCTTAAGAAAGCGCTTTTCAAAAGCGCTGCTAAAGGTCAGCCTTAGAAAACGCTTTTCCAAAGCGCTGCTAAAGCTAGCCTTTAGAAAGCGCTTTTAAAAGCGCTTCTATAGGATATGCTACGAAAGCGCTTTTTGATGTAAAAGCGCTGTTATAGATGACCTTTAGAAAGCGCTTTTAAAAGCACTTTCGTAGGGGTAGTTGGCTGAGATGTTTTAGAGAACAAAATAATTAAAATAAAAATTTAAAACAAAGTTTAAAAGCAGAAAAAATTAGAAATGTTATTTGAGTGAAGATATGGATTCCATGAGTCACACAGCATTACAATGTCCCCAAATCTACCTTCACATCTATTCCCTTACCTCATCTTACTAACACTTGCATCCATCTATCTCTTCTCTTCTCTCATCTCTCTCCACACACCCTCTTCTTCAACCTCACAATCACTTTCAATCTCCAACTGCAACTTCTTCAAAGGCAAATGGGTTTTCGACCCAAATCACACCCCACTCTATGACGACACGTGTCCCTTCCATCGAAATGCAAGGAATTGCATCAGAAACCAAAGGGAAAATTTGAGCTTGATCAATTCGTGGAAATGGGTTCCACGTGGCTGCTATTTGCCTCGGATAGACTCGTTTCGGTTTCTTGGTGTGATGAGAAATAACAACGTTGGGTTTGTTGGGGATTCGCTCAATGAGAATTTCTTAGTTTCGTTTTTGTGTATTCTTAGGGTTACTAATGAGGGTGCACGGAAGTGGAAAAAGAAGGGTGCTTGGAAAGCCTACACAAGTATTGATTTCATTGGATAAAATTCAAATAATCTATTTTAGACACTTCCAAACCCATTCCAAGGACATGGGTCTTCTCCCACAGTGCATCAGTTATGCATAAAACATTGCCACACCATACTTAGTATGGTGTTGCACTTAAAATACTCTTTCGCCGCTGCATTGTGGGAGAGGATATGAGTCCTTTTTATAAAGGTACGAGAGTGTTGTTAAATCGGCATAGTCTTCAGACTATGTTTCACAGTTTTTGTTTTGATATCTTACCCATCTTGTTTAAAAAAATTTGTGAATAATAGGTTAAGTATCATAATGAGTTGCAACCTTTGTATTCAATTCTACCTTGGAGAATCATTATGTTGTTTTAGTATATTGATATTGCACATGTAAATGGTGAAAGTTTAGAATTTGTTCTTAGAGCTTTGAATGTTTTTTCTTTTTGTATGTACCCTGAAAATGGTGATTATTTGTGTCTTTAATTTTATCACAGGTAGCTTGGGGACACAAAATGTCAAAGTATTGAATTTGCACTTTGGTCAAAAAACAGTTGGGCTTTCACAACATTTTGGTCCTAGAAGTTGGATCAGTAGGATGCCACTGCAGTACACTAGTTTGGTTACGTCTCTACAAACAGTTAGATATTTAACCTCGTCTAATGAACAATCGGCAGAGATCCAACGTAAGTTATTTATTGTTTGATATTCACAAGTTATTTTGTTGAATATGTGATAGAAATGTCGTTGTTCTAATAGTCAATTTCTTTAAGCCTATTGAAAAATTCCTACCACCTATGATTTCTAGTGCATTATTTATGTCCTACTTAGGACTACGGAAACGATCTGATGCATTCTTGCAACTATGTTGATGTCGTATTGTGTGTGAATTATAGTGAATAATCTGTATTTAGAATTTTCTCATTCATTAGAAATCAGTAAGCCTTTGCTGGTGCATCTCCAACCTTGATAACACAACCTCAATCTCAATTGTTGGTTCATCTTCAGCATCTGCAACTATGCACCGATCTTTGCATCTTTCTTGCTTTTCCAGCATTGTTTCCATTGACTAGTTTAATTTTAAATTTATTTTTTCATTGCTGACACATTGGACCAGTCTCATCGCCCAACTTACTTGCCCAATAACAAGATTATTGGTGTCTGTCTCCTTCATAAATGTGTTCTTCTAGCTGTGACAGATAGGTTTTGGGGAAGGCTGAGCCTCCTACTTGTTCGACTCACCCAAAACTTGTTAGGAACCTGGAAATTTTACAGAAAACAAAAGACTATTTTGTTGGAAGATTAAGAAAGATAGAAAGAAAGAACTCTCCTTCAAAATTCTGTTATTTTTTATCAGGACTCTGTTGGTTTATGTAAATATGGGATTCTATCAAAATACTAATGTGCTAATGCATTCATGCTGTGATCCGATTCACATTCAAAATTGTGCTTAAACTGACATTTTCATTATAATTAGTTTTTAAAACTGAAACTGACAAATTACTATGTAGTGATTAAAATATTACATGTGGCAAAGTCTGTTAACTTGATATGTATACCATAGTCTGACTTCTATTGATGTCCCATTTTTGATGATGCAATAGCTGTTTCAAGGTCAGAAGAAGGTTCTGAAGAGATTAAACCTTCTGGTTTGACAAGCAAACAAATTCTCAATTTTAATGAGGTTAGTGCATAGTACATGTCATCATCTATTCTAGCAATCATAAGTCCAAAATCAATAAAACACATCCTAATTGATGATGACTTTATTAACTTGTGCAGTTTTCCACCATGGTTTGACCTGATTTTCATCGACCCGTTTCAATCTCTTTGCAGGTGGAATTCCTCCTCACAAACTTATGCGACACAACTTCAATTGCAGAGCTTGAATTAAAAGTAAGCTATCATCCTTACTGACCAATTAATTTTAGTCTCTGCATAAGCCCATTAATTAGGTACTCTATTAAATCTTGCTTCCTTTGTTGTTTCTTCTTCATCCCCATCTGCCCAACCTTCAAATCATATCATCTTGATGGATTTCACCTTCGTGTAGTGAGGGGTTTGACTGAAAATACTAAAACCCTTCCTCCTCCAATTCCTGCTCCAGAAAGTATAAATTCTGTCGTCAAAGCACTTGTTTCTACATCGTCATCATTGGCCATCTTCAAGCCAGCACCTTCTTCATTGTCTATCCAAGGATTCCTAGACAAAGATGTAGATGAAGGGTTGGTGATAATTCAATCTCCAGTGGTAAGAATCTAAAACAAATAGTATTTTTCATCCCTTCCAATAGTTTATTCTAAAGCCATAGAGCAGGTGGGCTTCTTCAGAAGATCTCGAACCATAAAGGGAAAATGTACTCCTCCTAGATGTGAAGAGGTACACTTCAAGGCCTTTCCTTCTCATTTTTTCAGTCAACTGAAATCTTGTTATCATAGTATCTCTCACATTCACCCCATGTGTATGTTGAGAAATCCACCATTTCCAAAAATAGTTTTTGATTGTGTGACATGTAAATTTTTTGACAGATGCAAATGATTGA
Source organism: Vicia faba (assembly GCA_948472305.1). Taxonomy (NCBI): domain Eukaryota; kingdom Viridiplantae; phylum Streptophyta; class Magnoliopsida; order Fabales; family Fabaceae; genus Vicia; species Vicia faba. The sequence continues at coordinate 92,595,591 of OX451738.1, forward strand.
GGAGGGACAAGTGATCTGTTACCTTGAACAACTTGGTGGAGATCTGCTAATTGAGGTTTGTGTCAAAAACATTCCCTTTTCTTTTCCAAATTCATATGTTACATTTTTTATTTAGTTACTAGTACTACTATAACTAACTATTTCCTTCACATTTCTTTCTAGTCTGATGTCTTTGGGGAGGTCATCAAGATTTTAAGAAAGGGTGGTGGTTAGTTAGTTACCTCAATTTTTTGTTTATTCATTGTTTGATCTTTATAGAGAGTCTTATGTGGATTTTGATTATCACTTTGTATGTTTGTCTTGTCGACAGATCCTGTTGGTTATGGTGACGCACTTATAGCAGTTTTGCCATCATTTCCCAGAATAAAGAAGCTTCAATAGATCTTTCATATGCAGCATTCACACTCCACAATGATGCCGTGTTTGGTGTCTCACACGTGTCGGTATCCAACACCCACATATCATTACATTCACTGTTGCTTATCATCGTGCGGTTTTGCTCTCCAAATATCAATAACCTTTGTTAGAACAAAGTTTGAATCTACTACCCTAAGTTTGAGTTTTGATGATAACAAAATGAAAAGATATATTAATTACGTGATTCATGTAAGAACCATTTGCTACCTAAAATATTACTTTCTGTCTTGCAGAAACTCTGATAGGTATCAGCAAGAGTACATCATAATCAGCATCAGAATATTGGTTATCAACATCAGCATCAGAAGATGCTATATCAGATACCAGAATCAGAAGAACAACTCACGCTTATGCTGAAGCTTGATGAGCAGAACTGCGCTCAACACTCTGATCTCTGATAAAGACAACAACAGTTCATCAGCACTTAAGCAGCGTCAGAATGAGACAAAGCCATAACACGCTTTAAGTAGCAACGATATTGTGCATTCAAGACGAGTTATTACCAACGGCATCATTCCAGACAAGATCTGCTTAATAAGGAAAGTTTGTTATTGGCATTGAATCAAGATTATTGCTCCAACGTTCACCAATTTCAATGCTATATAAACAAGACAATGAAGATTGAATTGGCTAATGCTCTACATCAATTTACACGCCTAAAAGCTAATCATCATCTTCCTTACTCTCAGTTTGATAAAAGCTCCATATTTCCTTACTCAATTATTTTAGCAATCTAGTTTCCATAAGCTTAAGTTGTGTAGTATCACAGTTGTGATAAACAGTTTTGTAGAAAACATTCACACACCTAGATTTCAATTCTTTGTAAGAAAGTGTTTCCTTGACAAACTGGTTTGTGGTTTGCATCAAGAAGGCTTTAGCAGTTGTTAAAGTAGATTGTAATATTCAGTTGAATATAGTGGATTAAGACCTCGTTGGAGAGAGGCGAAATCACCTTGACGGGTGGACTGGAGTAGTTTGAGATCAAACGAACCAGGATAAAAATATCGTGTTCATTGCATTGATTTTCAGTTTTACAATTCAACCTCCCTTCTTGTGTTTTTCACTTCTTCAATTGGCATCAGAGCGCCTGGTTCTGAGCTAAAACACCTAACCGTGTCAGTACAAGATCCAGCGTCAGAAAAACACAATGGCAGGAACTTATTCACACACCAGCAATGACAACCATGAGGACAGAGACAGATTCAGCAGCAAACCTCCAGTCTTTGATGGAGAAAATTTTGATTACTGGAAAGACAGAATTGAAAGCTTCTTTCTGGCACATGATGCTGATCTGTGGGACATGGTGATAGATGGATACACGCACCCTGTGAATGCAAGCGGTCAGAAGATTGATAGGAAAACAATGTCTGATCAACAAAAGCGTGACTTCAAAAATCACCACAAGGCCAGAACCATCCTTCTCAGCGCCATCTCTTATGCTGAATATCAAAAGATCTCTAACAGAGACACAGCAAAGAACATGTTTGACTCACTCAGAATGACGCATGAGGGCAACGTTCAGGTCAAAGAAATAAAAGCTCTTGCGCTTATTCAGAAGTATGAGGCATTCAAAATGGAAGAAAGTGAATCCATTGAAACAATGTTCTCAAGATTCCAGATTCTGGTAGCTGGTCTCAAGGTTCTGGACAAAGGTTACTCTACTGCTGATCACGTCAAGAAGATCATCAGAAGCTTACCTAAGCAGTGGAGGCCAATGGTTACAGCTCTGAAGCTAGCAAAAGATCTCAATAAAATTTCTCTGGAGGAACTTATCAGCTCCCTCAGAAGTCATGAGATAGAGCTAGAAGCTGATGAACCCCAGAAGCAAGGTAAGCCTTTAGCATTAAAATCTAACAAAAAATCTGAGTCTAAAGTTTTGCAGGCAGTTGAAGAAACATCTGATGGATCCTCATCAGAAGAAGACGAACTCTCCCTCCTCTCCAGAAGAGTGAATCAACTGTGGAAGCAGAGGCAAAGGAAGTTCAGGAATCCCAGAAGATCTGATCAGAACGAGTCTTCTTCCAGATACAGAAGGAAAAATTATTCCTCTGGATACAGAAGATCTGAAGGCTCCTCAGGAAGCAGAAAGCCAAACACCAAGGACATCATCTGCTATGAGTGCAATGAGCAAGGACACTACAAGAGTGACTGCCCAAAGCTTCAGAGGGAAAAGCCCAAAAAGAAGTTTGGAAGAGAAAAGAAGAAAAGTCTCATGGCTACATGGGATGACTCTGACTCGTCTGAAGCTGACTCAGAATCAGATGATGAGAGAGCCAACATAGCTCTCATGGCCAACATTTCAGAAGATAGTGAAGCTTCTGAATCAGACTCAGAATCATATACTGAAGAGGTATTTCCTGACTTTGCTGTTAATTTTACCAAGGCTGAACTTGCTGAAAGCCTTAACGAAATTCTGGAAAGGTATCAGCAGATTAGAGTTAAATTCAGAAACCTGAAAAGGAATCTTGAATCTGACTCTGATAAGACTGAGAGTCTTAAATTGGAAAATTCTGAGCTGAGAAATAAAATTTCAAAATTAGAAAATACTTTACAAAACTCTCAGAAGGAACCAATTTCTGAAACTCCCAGCAGCGCTGATGAGATCATAAAGGAGTATGATCATAGTTTCCAGAAGTTCCTTGCTAAAAGCATAGATAGAAGCAAAATGGCTTCAATGATCTATGGAGTTAGTAGAAACGGCAGGAAGGGAATAGGATACCAAGGTAAGGTTCCTACACCAAAGAATGTCATGGATTTAACCATTAAACACACTCCTCTGAACTCACATTTTGTGTATGGTCACACACATGACATTAAATACACTAGCAGTAAGTATTCTGTGAAACCAAAATTCAACCAGAGTTTTGGTAAATCTAACAAATCAGGACCCAAGAAAATCTGGGTACCTAAGGATAAAATAATACATGTTGCAGATATCTTTAGCAGCAAATCAGAAACACCAGTCATGGTACCTGGACTCTGGCTGCTCGCGACACATGACGGGAAGAAGGCATATGTTCAAAAGCCTGGAACTTAAGCCTGGAGGCCACGTTGGCTTTGGAGGCAATCAGAGGGGAAAGATAATTGGCTCTGGAACTGTAGGTAATGGAAATCTTCCCTCTATTAATAATGTTCTGCTAGTAGATGGATTAATGCATAATCTGTTATCCATAAGTCAATTAAGTGATAACGATTATGATATAATCTTTAATCAAAAATCATGTAAAGCTGTTAGTCAGAAAGATGGGACTATCCTGTTTAATGGAAAGAGGAAAAACAACATTTAGAAAATCAAACTTTCTGAACTGAAAAGTCAGAATGTAAAGTGTCTTCTGTCTGTTAACAACGAGCAGTGGATCTGGCACAGAAGATTGGGGCATGTTAGTATGAGAAGAATATCTCAGATTAACAAACTCAATCTGGTCAGAGGACTTCCTAATTTGAAGTTCAATTCAGATGCTCTGTGTGAAGCATGTCAGAAAGGCAAGTTTGCAAAACCTTCTTTTAAATCTAAAAATGTTGTTTCTACCTCTAAGCCATTAGAACTTCTGCACATTGACTTATTTGGACCAGTTAAAACTGCTTCAGTCAGTGGCAAGAAGTATGGGTTAGTAATCGTAGATGACTATAGCAGATGGACATGGTTAAAGTTCTTAAGACACAAGGACGAGTCACACTCTGTGTTTGTTACCTTCTGTAACCAAGTTCAGAATTAAAAAGATCTTAGAATCGTTAAAGTCAGAAGTGATCATGGTGGAGAGTTTGAAAACAAAGATTTTGAGTCATTCTTTAATGACAGAGGCATTCTGCATGATTTCTCTTGTCCTAGAACTCCCCAACAAAATGGAGTTGTAGAACGAAAGAACAGAACATTGCAAGAAATGGCCAGAACCATGATCAATGAGACAAACGTTGCTAAGATCTTCTGGGCAGAGGCAATAAACACAGCGTGCTACATTCAGAATAGAATCTCAATAAGACCTATTCTGGAAAAGACTCCATATCAATTGTGGAAGAACAGAAAGCCCAACATTTCATATTTTCATCCATTTGGATGTACCTGTTTTATGTTAAATACAAAGAATTACTTGAACAAGTTTGACTCTAAAGCACATAAGTGTATTATGTTAGGATACTCTGAACGCTCAAGAGGGTACATAGTATACAATACAGAAACACAGATTGTGGAAGAATCAATCAGTGTTCGTTTTGATGATAAGCTTGACTCTGAAAAGTCAAAGCAGAATGAAGTTTTTGCAGGTATGGAAATTGAATTTACAGGTTCTGAAGACAAGTCATCAGAAGCTCTCAACACAGACACTCCTTCAACGTCTGAAAGGAGCACTGCTAGCAATCCTACAACAGTTGCTGATCAACCTCAGAAGAGATTACCCAGAAACAACTTGGATCACCCAGAAGAAATTATCTTAGGAAGAAAGGAAGATCCAATCAGAACAAGAGCAAGCTTCAGAAACTCTGAAGAAACCCTCATGGGACTTGTGTCTCTGATTGAACCTTCTTCTATTGATGAAGCACTTCTTGACAACGACTGGATTCTAGCAATGCAAGAAGAGCTGAATCAATTCACCAGAAATGACGTATGGGATCTTGTTCCCAGACCAAAAGGATTCAACGTCATTGGAACAAGATGGGTGTTCAGAAACAAGCTAAATGAACAAGGTGAAGTCATCAGAAACAAAGCACGACTGGTAGCACAAGGTTATAGTCAGCAAGAGGGGATAGACTATACAGAAACCTTTGCTCCAGTCGCCAGGTTAGAATCTATCAGAATTTTAATTTCATTTGCTGTTAATAGAGGCATCACTCTGCATCAGATGGATGTCAAGAGTGAATTCTTAAATGGTTATATAGAAGAAGAGGTTTATGTGCACCAACCCCCTGGTTTTGAAAATACAAAACATCCAGAACATGTTTTCAAACTAAAGAAGTCACTATATGGTCTAAAACAAGCTCCCAGAGCTTGGTATGAAAGACTAAGTAACTTTCTGTTAGAAAATGAATTCACCAGAGGGAAGGTGGACACTACCTTATTCTGTAAGTCAGTTAAGAATGACATCTTAGTCTGTCAAATTTATGTTGATGATATTATTTTTGGATCTACTAATCCTTCTCTTGGAAGAAAATTTGCTAAGTGTATGCAGGCAGAATTTGAGATGAGCCTCATGGGGGAACTGAAATTCTTTCTAGGAATTCAGATCAATCAAACTCCAGAGGGAACTTACATTCATCAGAGCAAATATATCAGAGATCTTCTGAAGAAATTTGACCTCTCAGAATGTAAGCCATCAAAGATTCCAATGCATCCCACGTGCATTCTGGAAAGAGAAGAGGTAAGCAAAAAGGTAGAACAGAAGGTCTACAGAGGTATGATTGGTTCTCTCCTTTATTTGACAGCTTCAATACCTGATATCTTATTCAGCGTATGTATTTGTGCTAGATTCCAATCAGATCCTAGCGAATCTCACTTAACAGCTGTTAAGCGAATTTTCAAGTATCTGAAAGGTACTACTAATCTGGGTTTATTTTATAGAAAATCTAGTGATTACAGCTTAGTAGGCTACTGCGATGCTGACTTTGCTGGAGACAGAGTATAGCATAAAAGTACTTCTGGAAGCTGCCAGTTTCTGGGAGAAAATCTGATCTCTTGGTCCAGCAAAAGGCAATCCACAATTGCGCTATCAACAGCAGAAGCTGAGTACATAGCAACAGCAGGATGTAGCACACAAATGCTCTGGATGAAAAGTCAGCTTGAAGACTTCCAGATCTTTGAGAGTAACATCCCTATACTCTGTGACAATACTTCTGCTATTTGCTTAAAAAGATAGAACATGCAGATTGTTCAGATGCTAGTCTTAAAGATCTGAGCATTTCAGCTTAAGGATAGACGTGCTGCTCACTAAATCAAACAAGTGTCATCCAATCATCAGCAAATCTATGAAGCAGAATGCGTGCACGCTTCTGAGAAGGCAAAACGCTGATTGGGTGCATTGAGACACATGTCTGGTAACTGTTTCAAGTATCTTTCTCAAATCCCCCAAAATCAGCAAGCATTAAATGAAAGTAATCATGTTTTAAAAACGTAATCATGATTTTATTTCTCTTTCTTGAAACCGTTTACTCTTTCAAAAAGTTTTTTTGAAATCTATTTAAGCACGTTAACTTCTCACATTAATCCTTTACCGTTTCTCATAATCTCTCAAATATTTTCTGCATTTTCTCTGTGTTCATCTCTTTCAAACTTAAACCCATTTTCTCAGTTTTCTCAGAAAAACCCTAAGTGTGAACATGGCAACCTCCAGCAATGCTTCTGCAGGTTCTCAGAAGAAAGATTCCTCTGAACAGTACCAAGTTCCTTTCAGAACACTCCTTACACCAGTGAAGAATCTGGAAGTGCTGTCTGAACTAATTGTTGACTTCAACGGTCTGAAAGAAAATGGATTTGACTTGACAGAAGAAGTTAGGGCACATAAATGGGAGAGATATTTTGACAGGTTGGTTGGACCAACGTTCCCAGCTTTGGTCAAGGAGTTCTGGATTCATGCGTCCTCATCAACGCATCAAGTCACCTCCTACATAATGGGAAAGAAGATTGTGATCACTAAGGATCACATAGCAAAATTGATTGGTTATAGTGGCGGTGGCGTCCGCTGTATTGATATGGCTGAAAGATGCTCTAACGTTAGTGTCATAGCAGAACAGATTTTCGCCCTTGGGGTGCCCAGCAGCAAAATCAGAGACTTAAAGGATCACCACAGAGTTTGGGTGAAGATCATTCTGGGGTGTTTTAATCACAGGAAGCCAACAAGTTCCCCTGATTATATAAATATAGATCAGTAGTTTCTGATCTACTTTATTAATCAGAAGGTAAAAATCAACTTGGCTCATCTTCTGTTTAACCACCTCAGGACCAGCGTCAAAGAGACCAGGGAAGAAGAAAGAACAAAGAGGGATTGGATACCCTTTGGGAGGTTAATATCAGATATTCTGACTGAGAATAGGCTGATAGAGCACCTCATAGAAGCTCAAGAGTTAAGTACTATTGAACCAACTATTGGCAAGCCTCTGAACGCGAAGAATCTGAAGAAAATGAAATTAATAGAGAATATCAGAAAGGAACCCAGTGTTACTCCTATTGCTGACATCACCAGCAGAAGAGTCCCACTGAGCGACTTTCCATTATTTTCTGAGATAGAATCTAAACCAGTGGTGGTTCTCAGATACTTGGACGCGTGCAAGGCTGATGGTACAGATCCCAAGCTGAATATCAAAGATCTGCACCAACCTCAACCAGAAGTTACACTGAAGAAGACGAAGAAAAGGAAGGCCACTTCAGAAGGATCATCCCAGCAGACACCCAAGAAAAGAGGTAATTTATCTGCTGCTTCTGTTTTAAATTCTTCTGTTATTCCAACATCAATCCCAACCCCAGCTTCACATGAAATTCCAATCCCCATACCAACAATAGATGAAACCGAACCAGAAGATGACCCTTCTGAGTCACTGACTCTCAGAAGACCCCGCACCAAACATCCCAAACCAATAACTTCAACAACATCAGAACTTGACAAAGTTCTGTCTGACATTGATCAACGTGTTTCTGATCACCTCTCAAATAATCCAAACACTGAACCAGAAATTGCCCACTCTCCGCAACCAGAACAACCTCTCTCACCCATACCAGAAGAACCACAAATTCCTGAACAACCAAAAATTCCTCCTCCTTCTCCACAACCAGCAATTCCTTCTCCCTCTCCTCAACCAGAAATTCATCCACCATCACCTCCTCCATCACCTCCTCAACCTGAGTTTCATCATTCTGAAACTCCATCTCCTGAACCTCATTCTCCTCAATCCTCTGAGCCACAACCTCTGACAATTCAGCTGCCATGTGGAACAACTGTAACCATGGCCCAGCTGCCATCCTCGCCAGAAACTACCCCTCCAAATACTCCAAAAACCCCACACAGTCCAATTATTATTTCTGACTCTCCCACTCCATCTCCCAAACAAACTACAGAAGACCCCAGCAAGAACTTCATCGATTTAACAATCCTTGACCGTCTTGCTGATCTCAAACATAAAATAGCCATTCCAAAACCAAAACAGCCAGATGTTGGCTCTGGCATTGTGAATTTTGAAACAGGTTTGCAGCAGTGGATTGCTTCTCTGAAGCACGTCTGTCCTGGAATGATTGATCCTGCTGCCTCAGAACAGCTCTGGTCACGTTTCAGAATATGGGTACATGCTGAAGCCCTCAAGTTGCAGGATATCAACTATGAGCAGGCACAACAGAACTTCAGCAAGCTGCTGAAGGAAGTTGAAAGTCAGCTGCCACAGGAAGATGTGCTCCTTTTGGATAGTGAGCCATGGTCTGAGAAGCGTCCAGTTTCAAAAGTGCAGCCAGAAGATGATCAGACAACTCAAGCTGAAGTCAGACAAGCTGAAGATGTTGCAGAAAGCTCTCAGAACCTCCCTGCTTCTGATGTTTCTCAAGCTGCCTTGGACAGGCAGACTCTAGAAGAGCTGAAGCTGAATGATATTCGTCTACAGCAAAGAATGGATGAAAATGATCAGAAGATGAAGGAAAGGATGGATGTGCAGGACAGCAAGATAGATACAGTAGTCAGCATGGTGCACAAGCAGAATGAGACTGCGGATCAGATTAAAGCAATGCTAGAGACTCTGTTCACACGCCTTCCACCCCAACCTTAGTTTTTTTTCATTTCATGATATTTTCAATGTTTTCTTTGCATATCTTTTGTACTGTTTTTTTGTCTGGCTCTGAATATTTTAATATAACAAGTTTTTCTGCTCTAATCGTTTTAGCACATCAGTTACACTTTTTGATTACTGACAAAAAGGGGGAGAACAAGAATGATATTTTTCAATAACGGATTACTGAGACAAAAAGTCTCAAACATTCTAACTCTGATATACTTGAATGTTTTCTGTTTTTTCATAAGTCTACAGGTACAAGAATGCTCTCTGATACACTGAAGCCCAAAGCCCTGATACTCTGATCCAAAGCAAAGCTCTGATAAAGCTCTGATATTCTGATCTGAAGTTCTGATAGTCAAAGCTCTAACATTCTGATGTTCAAGAATTCAATAAAGATCTGATCCTGAAGAACTCTTGGAATTAAAAAGGGAAGTAATAAATTCAGGGGGAGTATCTCCGATCCTATCTCTGATATCTCTGTATCCCTTATCCTTGATAACTCCTTATTTAATTCTGATGCAACTTATCATTTAGTTATCTCTGATACTTTTTCATGCTATTTTCAATTAAAAAATATCTAGTTTTTGTCATCATCAAAAAGGGGGAGATTGTTAGAACAAAGTTTGAATCTACTACCCTAAGTTTAAGTTTTGATGATAACAAAATGAAAAGATATATTAATTACGTGATTCATGGAAGAACCATTTGCTACCTAAAATATTACTTTCTGTCTTGCAGAAACTCTGATAGGTATCAGCAAGAGTACATCATAATCAGCATCAGAATATTGGTTATCAACATCAGCATCAGAAGATGCTATATCAGATACCAGAATCAGAAGAACAACTCACGCTTATGCTGAAGCTTGATGAACAGAACTGCGCTCAACACTCTGATCTCTGATAAAGACAACAACAGTTCATCAGCACTTAAGCAGCGTCAGAATGAGCCAAAGCCAGAACACGCTTTAAGTAGCAACGGTATTGTGCATTCAAGACGAGATATTACCAACGACATCATTCCAGACAAGATCTGCTTAATAAGGAAAGTTTGTTATTGGCATTGAATCAAGATTATTGCTCCAACGTTCACCAATTTCAATGCTATATAAACAAGACAATGAAGATTGAATTGGCTAATGCTCTACATCAATTTACACACCTAAAAGCTAATCATCATCTTCCTTACTCTCAGTTTGCTAAAAGCTCCATATTTCCTTACTCAATTATTTTAGCAATCTAGTTTCCATAAGCTTAAGTTGTGTAGTATCACAGTTGTGATAAACAGTTTTGTAGAAAACATTCACACACCTAGATTTCAATTCTTTGTAAGAAAGTGTTTCCTTGACAAACCGGTTTGTGGTTTGCATCAAGAAGGCTTTAGCAGTTGTTAAAGCAGATTGTAATATTCAGTTGAATATAGTGGATTAAGACCTCGTTGGAGAGAGGCGAAATCACCTTGACGGGTGGACTAGAGTAGTTTGAGATCAAACGAACCAGGATAAAAATATCGTGTTTTTCATTTCTTCAACCTTCTCCTTTACCAATTCTTTTTCTTGTTTCCGGTTTCAAAGTTTAGAATTTTGCAAATAGCTTGTATTGGGTTGGTGAAATTTAGGGTCTGTTTGGAAGAACCTACTTAAACAGATTTTGACTTTTAGGGTTCTGGTTTTACTTTGTTTCTTTCTTGTATACTTTTTTAAATGGAAACCTTATGTGCTAATTACTTTTTTAAATGGAAATTGGTTTATATAAATAATATGCTACAAACAATGCAGGTATATGAATTATATAAATTATACCCCTAAAAAAACACCCTATGAAAGCGCTTTTTCAAGAAAAACGCTGCCTTAGGTAACCTATGAAAGCGCTTTTTCACAAAAAGCATTGTCTAAGGTAAACATATGACAACGCTTTTCTAGGCAAAAACGCTTCTAAAAGACCACCTATGAAAGCGCTTTTCCAGAAAAAAAGCGTTGCTAAAAGCCTACCTAAGAGAGCGCTTTTCCAGAAAAAAGCGCTGCTAAAAGAAAACTTATGAGAGCGCTTTTCCAGAAAAAAGTGTTGCCTTAGGTAGACCTATGAAAGCGCTTCTTCATAAAAAAGTGCTGCCAAAATCCTACTTAAGAGAGCGCTTTTTAGAAAAAGTGTTGTATTAGGTAGACCTACGAAAGCTCTTTTCATTAAACAAAAAGCGCTGCTAAAACCTATAGCAGCGCCACCTTAGAAAGCGCTTTTAAAGGCCAAAAAAAGCGCTTTCGTAAGTATTTTTTGGCATAGTGGTTCGGTGGCGACTCTTGCTTTTTTGAGTTAAGTTAATCAATAGCTTAATCTCAATTTTAGCCGCCGCGAAAGACTAACGACTCTGTTGGGGAGTAGTCCTCAAGTGGGTTAAGTCTAGCTGGTTTTTATTTATGTTTTGCTTTTGTTTGCTATTTTTTCTTTTGGATGTTTGATGATCTATGTGTGGTGAGATAATTCTTATACCCGGACTTGAGTGAACTTATAACTAGTAGGGTGGTATAGTCATGCTTGACCTATATGGTGTTAAGCCTCAGAAGGTTGACTTGAGATCCTCTGCTTAGTGGAGGCCCCTTTGATTGTATTGATGTCTAGCGAGTAAATCGTTACGACATTTTTGCTTTCGACCTGAGAGTCTATGAAGCTAAGTACCTTTAGAACCAATTTTACCCCTCTTGGACTTCTTAGGATGTAGTGTGGTGACCATCCTGGTGTAAACTTGTTTTGGTTGATACATAATACTACACTCAAACGAGTTTCTCTTGAGAATATTATTAGTTGGTGAGTAAGTCATAAAACTGGTAATATATGAAATATGGATCTACGACTCTAGGAACCTAGTTACTTGTTTAGATGATTAAACCAATAGAACATACCTTGTGGGTTAGTTGTTACCTTGGCTCCATGCTCGTGACGATGAACCTTTGAACCTACCATGTTTGTAATTATGGCATAATCATGCATTCATGCATTCATAAACATATATTTCACTTGGTTCTCCGGGAACATAGGAGTTTTCTTTACAAAAACCGCAACTGTTGTGGTTATGGATTCTAGAAGGAAAAACACTCATAAGTTTAGTTTCAAGAGTCCTTAGTTGAAAGAGTTGAGAAAGATAGGATCTTTGTTGACTAGTCCTTTGGATTTCAAAGACCGTTATGGAAAGATTCTGATAGTGTTGAATACTAATGTTGAAGATGGAGTTCTGAACACCATGGTCTAGTTCTATGATCCCTTATATAGGTGTTTCAGTTTCCCATATTATCAGCTTGCACCTACTTTGGAGGTGTATCACTACTACAAATAAGGGAAAAGATAGCGCTTTTTTAAGCTTTTAACAGCGCTTCCTAAAGCAGCGCTGCTAAAAGAAAAGACAACGCTTTTTTTCAATGTAAAAGCGCTTTCTTATGCCCACTTTAAACATCACTTTTAGAATAGACATCACTTTTTTATATACCCGTTTAGCAACGCTTTTTCTTTAGATAGCGCTTTGTTATTTTTTAAGTTAGGCTTTAGACAGCGCTTTCCTTTAAAAGCGTTGTCTATTCCCCCACTTTAGACAATGCTTTCACACTTTAGGCAGCGCTTATTTTTGAGTTTTTATAACGCTTTTCTCTTAAAGCGTTGTCTATTGGTCACGATTTTTTTAAATAAAATATCTATTTTGACTTACAAAAGCGCTGTTGAATATATATAATGCATTTTAATCAGAATTTTAACCATATTTGAACCAGGTTTTCACCATATTTTGTAGCTTCATTCCAATAAAATATGCATATATAAAAATTACACATATATATAAATTGATGATATATACAACAACAACTACAAAATTTATGATACAAGATAAAATTCTACAAGTTAAAAATCCTAAAATTCAAAATTGATGTTACATCTGTACATCTTTCTATCTTCGAGAATTCTCATGAAAAAACAACAACATGAATATCTTAGCTCTATCTTCTACACATGCACCTATAATAAACCTGGGAAAAAAACCAAATGATCGAAATTCATAACATGATAATATTAACATTGCACTTTATTCGAATTTAATTTATACTCAAAACTCGAAAGTTCTCATCAAAGGAAATAAGACAGTATACGTTAGCTTATAAAATTCTCAACCCGATAATGAATTGACACCATTCCTCCATAAGTTCATCCAATTGATCTTTTGAGTAATGCGCACAATTGAATTCCTCAATGTACTACATATATAATAATATAACATAGTATATGATTTAGTTAAAACAATATTTCATTTTATGAGAAACACAAAATATGAAAATAGTATGTAATTCCTAAGTTAGAAATCCATACCGTGGATGGAATCTCTAATCGATCCAAAAGAATAGTTTCTTCCATAAACCTCAACATAAAATAGCCGTAATCTATACCATTACGCTGGCGAGGACACCACACATGGAAAGAAAATACGAATATATATCAGGATATACCCCTTAAATTGTTTTATCAAGTATCATCACTAATGTAATCAAAACTGAATATCTCTTTGTGAAAATATACTTCCACTCTGATCCATGTAACATTGTTGGCTCTACTTTTTGGCACTTGAATATCTCTTTGGGAGCGAAAACCTAGTAGAACGCTATAATAAAATATAAACGAATGTTTAGAACAATCTCACATAAAAACATAAACATAAACACAAATCTGGATATGTTGACCAATCATTGTATAACAAATCCAGATAATACATATTTTCTCTCATAGGATTAATCGCAACCAATAACCAGTGTCCGCTATAAGATTAAACAAATATTAAACAATGGCCAAAAACGGAAAATTATAATAGATCAAGTTAGGATGAAAATCTAACCCGTTGCCAGTATTATATGGCAAAAAGAACAACTTCTCAGTATCTTTGCTGGCCACAAATAAACCGAGTACATATGCTATGACATCATCTGGTCTCGTTACAATTAACCCTGAATTAACAGTGTTGGGAGCTAAGAAGCCAAATCTTACTTCTAATCCACGCGGGCGCACAATGTTGTCATACATAAACCTTAAATTAAAACATCATTAACAGTATACTATATTCATTGAAATGAGGGAATAAATTGTTCATCTAATTAAACAAAGTTGATCGGAGTATACTTGATGTATATACCGATAACATCGAGGCCTAATTCCAAATGTCTAAAAACTTGCTCCGTATCTTCTCTCCCAATTGCTTCCAAGTATTCAAAACTAAAGATGTCTGCACTCATAGGTATAAGGCGGGTACCACCATCCGGAATATCTGTAATTTCTAAATATGTCAGAAGGCACGACCTGAACTGAGCAGTACTTTTTTTGCTACCCAAGGTCTTCTTAGCAACATTCTTTTTTTGTGTGGAAATATTGCTAATTTTGGGCGCCTTACCCCTACTGACTTGTGCAATCTCTTTAGCATGAATCTAGTTATCATATAATTAGTTAGGGGAAGTATAAACTAAAAAATTAGCATTTCTCATAGCATAAATGTCATATAATTGTGTTGTACCTCAATTGATGCAATTGACTCAGTCTCCCGTCTAATCCCCTTATCTTTTGGAATGGATTTTGTTGGAGTCTAACATTACCATGTAAACAAAATGTAAGTATAATTGCCTTAAAAAATTTGAATAGTAAACGATTTTAAGCATACATCATTATCTATGTAAACGAGTCTTGACGACCATGCAACAAACGATCCTATTAAATCCGCCACCAATGTTGCATCCGCCACATCGTCAGGTAGCGGTAACAATGCACCCCCCTCTAAAACAACATCGAATGGTACTTTCAAAAATCCATCTGGGAGAAGTTTATGGTGAAGCATTTCTCCTGAAGTATTATACACTTTTCCCTTGCCAACCATCTGATAAGTCGGTGCCGACAAATAGAGTTGACACTGGAAAATGCCCTATAATTTAATAAATATGGTTATATAATTAATAAATATGGTTATATAATTTATAAATATGGTATATAATTACCTCGGGAATATTCTATCCAAAGTTACCATTGATACTACCTTTGTCACTAATATCTTTAAAACCTATAGATTTATCTATTTTCTTTTCCTTTCTCAGCTCATAAACTTCTTGTTGTAACTTTTCCAACTTCTCCTGAAGTTCTTTATTGCTAGGAGCTTTTGTCTTTGATTTTTCCTTCAAGGATGTTGGAGTGATCCCAAATCCCTTACCCCTCACCCGACTAGAATACTCACGAATATCTAATGCTCGTGAGAGTATTCTCCTGTAATCATTATCTTCATCAGGAGGTATAGACTGGGAAAGAGTCTCCTGAAATTCATATAAATATTGTAATTAAAGAATGATATGTTAATAAAAGAATGATGTAATTAAATAAATAAAAGTATGATGTAATTAAATAAATAATGTTATACTTACACATCTCTCGAAAATTTGTTGAACTTTTTCTTCAACAGCTCCATCCTTACACACACAGGCTTCCTTCCACAAAATGTGTTCTGGAAGAGATGTTTCAGAACTATTATCCTTTGTTAGCTACACATTAAGCCAAATAAAATGATCAAATATAAGCGTGCATATATTATAGATACTTTGTAATTTATTGATACTTACAATAGATTGTTGTAAGCGTGCATATCCCATACGCCCTTTTCTGTATGGATATGTTGGACTTGATGCTAGTTGTCGATTTACGACACTTAAACTCTCAAATTTTGGGGTAATTTTTTTGGATTTAAAAGTTTCCCATTCTTCAACTGTAAGAAAATTTTCATATTTCTTTGGAAGCTCTGCATCAACAAAAAATTTATCTGCATCCCTAAGAAACTTGTTTGACAAGAAAGCCCTAAATTCCCTCATTGTGATCATTTATGATATATGATTCATCCGCTATAATATTCTCATCTTAATCATTTATAATATACGACTCATTTTGTCTAATACATGACTCATTCTCATAATCAATATCACCTTGGTCTACACCGTTATCATCAACCACTTTGTTAGATAAAAGCACTATAGACCATTTTGTACTCGCCGGGTTAGTGACATAGAACACTTGTTTAGCTTGAGAGGCTAGAATAAAAGGCTCATCTTTGTACCATTCCCTATTAAGATCCACTTGCAAAAATCCTGACTTATCCATTCGTATGCCACTACTACTTACCCACTTGCAACCAAAGATAGGAATCTGAAAATTCTCGTAATCAAACACCCAAATATGCTCGATAACCCCAAAATATGACAAATTTACATATTTGGGGTTTAGGTCCTTCATACTTAAAATGTGCATTGCTTTAGCAAGCATGGTAACACCACTATTTTGCACAGTACTTTTATCATCTTGTTCTTTGGTATAAAATGTGTATCCATTAATTGCATATGCACTATAAGAAAACACATGCAAAATTGGACCATATGCCAAACATCTCAACCTTTCTGTTATTAAAGCGGGATTTGAATGAAGCTTTGAAAAAATATGATCCTTAAACCATGGTATAAAACTTTGATTGTGCTCCCGTACTATCCATTTTTCATTTCTATTCTGATTTAACCCTCGAAGTACATCCTTGTGCATTTCAACATATGGCTCAACCTCACTGTTATTGTGCAGAACATACAGATGCACTTGATCCCGTTCATCTTTTTATATTGTCACAATTTTATTTACAATTAATCTTTTACCTTCCTTTTTTCAAAATATGACTTTTGGGGAGTCCAATGGATTGAAATTTGGACAAATAGTAGTACAAAACTCAATCGCTTCTTCAACAATGTATCGCTCAACAATACAACCCTCTAGGCGACTTCGGTTTTTCACGTACCTTTTTAATACTTTCATATAACGTTCAGCAAGGTACATCCATCTCATATAAGTTGGGCCGCACAACTGTGTCTCTTTCACAAGATGAACAACTAGATGTACCATTATGTCAAAAAATGAGGGAGGAAAATACATTTCAAGCTCAAACAAAGTAATAACAGTTTCTTTTTGCAATGTTGGTAAGATCTCAGGATCAATCCCCTTACTACAAATTTACCTAAAGAAAAAACACAACTTAGTTATCGTTCTCCTTACTTTATCTGGAAAAATAGAACGTATACCTATTGGTAGAAAATGCTCCATTATAACATGACAATCATGTGTCTTTAAACTCTTTAACTTGAGGTCTTTCATAGACACAAGTCTTCTAATATCTGAAGAGTATTCTTCTGGAACTTTAACTTCACTTAGAAACTTACACAATATCTTTTTCTCCTTTCTAGATAGAGTAAAAGCAGCAGGTGGTAGATATGTTCGGCTTCCTTTCTTCACGGGTCCTAGTTCAGTTCATATTCCCATCTTTAACATGTCCTCCCTTGCTTTAAGGCCATCCTTAAACTTTCCTTTAATATTAAGTAATGTACCAATAACACTTTCAAATACATCTTTTTCAATATGCATAACATCAAGAAAATGTCTCATATACAGAGACTTCCAATATGGAAATTCAAAAAAAATTGATCTCTTCTTCCACCCACCTTTGACAACTGTATGCGCAAAAGGCTTGCCAAACTGAGTACACACATCTTTCACCTTTTCAAAAATTTGGTCACCTAACAATGCAGGTGGAGCTTTACGTTGTTCAGTGTCTCCATTGAATACTTTTCTCCATGCACGATAGTGATGTTTAGAATGTAAGAATCTACAATGACCGAGAAACACATTCTTCTGACAAAGTTCCAAACGCGTCATATCGGTTCCATATTTATAAACAGGACACGCACGTTGACCTTTAATGCTATACCCAAATAGATTCACGTATGCTGGAAAATCATTAATTGTTCCAAACAACATCGCCCTCAAATTGAAACATTGGTTCCTATATCCACCATAAACCTCCACCCCGTTCTCCCCCAAAATCTTTAAATCTTCGATAAAAGGTGTCAAGTATACGTCTATGTCATTCCTTAGTTGTTTAGGCCCAGATATTAACATAGATAGCATCATGTACTTACGCTTCATACATAGCCATGGAGGTAGGTTATAAATCATAAGAATCACAAGCCATGTGGTATGTGAGATACTTTGAGGACCACACGAGTTCATTCCATCAGTAGATAAAGCCAAGCGAAGGTCTCTTGCTTATTCTCCAAATTCAGAATAATCATTATCAATTTTCGACAACTGTGGTGAATCTTCCAAATGTCGATACTTTCCATCAATAATTTTTTCATTTGCATGCCAAGTCAGGTGTCTTGCATCGGTTTCACTATGAAACATGCGCCTAAATCAAGGAATTATAGGAAAATACCATAAGACTTTTGCTGGAGACAATTTTTTCTTATATCGAGATAAACCGCATATAGGGCACTCATTTAACGATGCATATTCGCTTCGAAACAAAACACAATCGTTTGGACAAGCATGTATCTTATCATAGCCCTTGCCAATACAGCACAACATTTTTTTGGCCTCATAGGTTCGATTAGGAAGAACATTATCCTCCAAAAGCATATCTCTCATAAGGGCTAATAACTCTGAAACTTTTATCTGACCATCCATTGCCCGCCTTTAAGTTGTACAACTTTAATACCGCAGACAGTCTTGTAAATTTAGTGCAACCTTTATAAACTGGTTTCTCTTCATCGCTTACCAATCTCTCAAACATTTTGGGACAATCCTGAAGATCTTCTTCAAGTGCATTTGCAATCTCTTCGAATCGATCAAAATCGTATGTATCTGTGTCCTTGTCGTCTGAAGCATAGGCCGTACTACTTTTCTCCCCCGGTTCAACATTGTCGTTACTTTTTTCACCGTGAAATATCCAACACGCATAACTTCTATCAATTCCACGCATTAGTAAATGTGATTTCAATCCATCTGCATTAACCCGACCAATATAACAACAACCCAAGCAAGGACACTTCATTCGACTGGGGACTTTAGCGTGTTCAACAACAAACTTAATGAATTTCAATACCCTATTCTCATACTCTTGTGACAATCGATCGGCAAACATGCATTTTTTATCCATTTTTTTCTACTAATTCAAGTAAACAAAAACACTATAAACGAATTATTCTCTTTTTGTTTGAATTAAATGAATTATTTCTAGAAATTTATTTCTAGAGTTAATAACAAGGACTAAAAATAAATATATCTATATAAAAATAATTGTGTTTTTTAATTGATCGATACAGATAGAATTTGAACTTGACTTACCAAAGAAATAAAAGGGGTTATTGGTGTCGATGGCGGATGATGCGGCTTTGATGTTCTTCGAATCGGTGATGGTCTTCGACTAACTACACCAATACAAAAGGATCATAAAAAACAAGTTGTATATATATATAGGTCCAAAATACTATTAAAAAATTACTAGTTCATGGAGAATATAAACATGATAAACAATTCAGAAACCAATTAAAATAACAAAAAAACCCATCATCATCTTTTTTATTCCAAAACAAAGAACCAAAAGAAAATGCAATAATGCTAAATGCTAAACGTGTTGCTGTTATATATCAATCCCTACCAAGAACCCAAAAATCAAAATGCATACATATAACTTAATTATGCATATCTATAACTCAGTTTGGACATCAATAGGAGGATAATGTCTTAGATGTTAGCATAGTACATTATCAATAGGAGGATAACTCAGTTTGGACATCAATAGAGATAAAGACATTTTCAAGAAAGAACCTACCTTGAGAACCATCCGGTGTGGGTGGAGGACAACTGAGAGAGACGGTGAAGGACGGAGGGGGGATAATACGACGGCGAAGTAAAAACGCTTTATGTTCGAAGAGGGAAAGGGTTTACGCTTTCTGTTCAAAGAGGGAAAGGGTTTACGCTTTCTGTTCATCAATCTGTGAAAGAGATACAGTATACACTGATTCTATTTTTTAATTTTTATTTATATGGCTTTAGACAGCGCTTTCTAAAAGCACTGGCTAATATGGACCTTTAGCAGCGCTTTTGAAAAGCGCTGGCTAATAGGATCCTTTAGCAGCGCTTTTCTGATTTTTTTTTAATTTTTTATGGCTTTAGACAACGCTTTCTTAAAGCGCTGTCTAAAGTGGTCCTTTACCAACGCTTTTGATAAAGCGCTTTCTAAAGAAATACTTTAGCAGCGCTTTTTAAAAGTGTTGTATAAGGTCACATTTTTAGCAGCGCTTTTTAAAAGTGTTGTATAAGGTCACATTTTTAGCAGCACTTTTACTTTTTATTTTATACAGTTTCCGTGTTTTTTTTAAAATTCACTTATAGCAGCGCTTTTGTATAAAAGTGTTGTCTAATATACACTGCTAAAAATCATTTTTAGCGTAGTGTATGCTTACTACATGGATTTTCCCGTATGAGATCATACTCCATTCAGTGGTTTAGAAGGAGATTCCCAAGGCTTATGTTATTGGTGGAGCTATTCACTTGAGGAAAGAAGATATTAAGGCTAATCTTATGACTAAAGGAGGTATTATTGGTTAATCAACTAACTTCTTGATAGGGAAGGTGTTGTACCCCAAAATTTACCTTCCCATATTCCTCAAGATTTGTCAAGAATGATCCTCTAAATGGTTCAAAATGGCTCAAGGGTTGTACAGTCAAATCACCTCCTAAGACAGTCAATTCAAAATTAGGGTTTTGGTTCTTTCAAGGAATTTGGGGTTTTCAATGGTTCAATCAAGTCTCATAGGCCTATATACATTCTCAAGCACCTACATGCCAGGTTTCAAGACTCACAGTGCCAGTTTGCATAGTCAAAAGCTCCATTTGATCTATAGTCAACTACAAGAGCAAAATGGTCATTTTGCAGTCAAAAGTCATATTTTTGTCAACATTCTCATTTTTAAGGATAATTCATCATTTGATCAAGGTTTGATCATGATTCATCAAGGATTGCTCAAAATTCATCAAGATTCAAAAGTTGCTAAATTAGGGTTTTGTAGGAAAAGTCAACTCAACTTTGACCAAGCATAACTTTCTCATACTTCATGAGAAATGACCCATACAAAGCTCATTTTGAAGAGGATGCAATTCCCTACAATCCAACTTCATACCCCAAGATTAGAAAATGCAATCACAAGAAGTTACAAATTTGGACATTATAGGTCATTTTTGAAAGTCAACAAAAACACCTTTTGTGACAAAGCTTATAACTTGAGAATGGAAGATCAAAATGCGATGAGACCAAAAGGGTTGATTAGAGGACATCTCAAGGTTTCTAAAAAGCCCAATAACACCTCCAAAAGTTCAAAATTGAAGAAGTTATGCATTGTTGAAGTTGGGCATTTTTCCAAAATTGCCAAAAGTCAACTATCCTCAAAACTCCATTTTTTGACAAAAGGGCCCACTTTTTCCACTTGATTTAGTCTTGTCATGCCACACACGTGTCCCATGATTAATTTGATGACCAAACATTTATTTTTCTATTTTATTTCATTTTTATTGATTTAATTAATTATTAATCAATATTAAATCAAATAAAATCCAAAAATCATTGAAAAGGGATCTTTGTGATTTGTACAGCTTGCAAACATCATGTGACAACCAAACAACTCGTGCTAAGGCTTATTTGTGCACAAAATCTCGGATTTGGCCATATTTGGAAAGCTTTTCAATGGTGACAAAATCAAATCCTAAACCTTGAATGTACATGGATATTAGCCCAACTCTTGACCTAAAATCATTGCCTTATACATACACAAGCAGCACAAACCTAATTCACGACCTAAGCTCTGTTAAAACGGCCATACCAAAACTGAAAAAAAGGTGAAAAAGAGAGAAATCAAATTCTTGGTTAGAGCTTGTTGCAATCAAGAAACTCAACGTAGAGTGCTTGACTGCCATCCCCTGAAGCGATTGGAATAAAAACCAGGCCTTTTCATCACCTACAGCGCACTGTAAGTCGTCACGAATGGACCTCTGAACATGGAATCCCAACTTCCAATTCTTGCACTTTTTCTTCAAAACATTGGCATATTCATGTTTATTATTCGATTTCTAACATGACTGCAATATTCAATTTTGTTTTTATGCCTTGTATTGTGATGCCCAATTCTAGGGTTCATATGCTTGCTTTTTAGGTGTTTTTGATACAGGGAAAATTGGCCACAATAATTGGTATATGAGTGATCAGGAGGCAGAGACGAGGTCAGCCATGGCCTTAGATGGCATTTTCATAACCTAGGGTGGATTTTAGGAAATAAGCCACGGATTTTGATGCGGAATCAAATCCGCAGGAAAAAAATACAGGGTTTGGGGAAGAAGACGACCACACGTCGCCCTCCCATTGGCCTATTTGAAAAGCGCGCGTTTTATTTTTTTTATTTACAGCATTTTGATTATTTTCATATATAATAGTTTCTGCTTATTATAATGACAAAGAAACAGCGCAGTTGAGTTGGCAAGCAGGTTGAAGCATTATCCTTTGGGACCTGGGTTCGAATCCCAGGTCCCCCAAAACACTTATTTGATTTTTTCTGCAGGTGATCCCATGTACTCTCTAAGGCGTTAGTCCACCATGCACCTCAAACCTCAATACGCCAGATGGCTCTAGACCTAGATCCAGTGGTCATTGATGAAGGACCACCATACTCCCTGGTCAACATACGCGTGGATAATCTGAAAAGTCAAACGAGGCTGGAATGTTAATGGGCTTCAGAATTGCTCTTGTCACTCCCAAATCAGGCCCAGCACCCCCCTGGGTTTATTTCTTCTTCTCTTTTATATTTTTATTTAATTTGTTTTTATTAATTCTTAATTAACTACTAACTAAAATAATTAACATTTTTTTAATAATAAAATCAAAAAAACAAAAAAATATAATATTTTTATTTATTAAATTTAATTTCATCATTTTTTTTTGTAAATAAATATTGACATAATTTGTTTAGTTTTAATTAGGCATAACATAAATACTTTTGCAATAAATTAAAATTTGTGTAGAATTAGGTTTTAATATATTTAATCATTTTATTTTTTATTTTCTTAAACATTCAAAAAACCCAAAAAATATATTTCTTTTTTATTTAATTAATTAATTAGTCTAGGTTTAATTTAATTAAATGCAAGATAACAAAAAACCTCCTTCTTTAATAAAAAGGGTCAAAACCCTAAAAAGTCTCCGATTCAATTTTTCTCGCGCGTATTATTTTTGATGTATATTTCCATATAATTGTAATTGCTCCGAGGATGTAATAGTTTTAATTAGGAATTTTTATCGCTTTTATTTATTTTCCACAATTTACTTTTTCAAGGGTTTGTTTTTGGCGATATAAATACCCGACGCCTTGTAATAGCTTAGTTTTATTTTCCGCAACCATTAACTGCTAGATGTATGCTAATAGGCTATGCATGACAAGACCTACCTTAACTTAAAATCAACCGTAGCTCGCCATAACATGTACAAAGATAACATAACTGAAAATGGACACATTTGCACATGCCACTCCTAGGGTACGCCTCACTTGGTTGCCTCGAACGTGGTCATTAAGTATAGGAAGTTTTAGAGGTCGCCCTCTTGTCCAAAGATCATAGATTGCCTCGAAACAGTTGCCTCGGAAAAAATGATCTAAGACATTAGGGTTATCGCTAAGGCGTCCTAACGTTGCTTTAGTGACCACAAGTCTCTTAATCGAATTGACCCGAAAACTCCAACGACGATGCTACCTACTTCTCAATAGTGGGATAGCATTGTCTAAAGGGACATTTACACAGCTTAATTCCTTTTGAGTAGGTAGAGGTTCTTGGGTACTTGCTCTTTCAAAACAAAACAAATTTTTCACACTTACACTCTTTCAAGCAAAGTTTTCCAACAAACACTTCATACACTCTTGAGGACAGAAACAAGAGTTAAATCGATGTTTTCAAACAAAACTTTTTCAAAACCCACAAACATAAGAAAAACAAAACTTTTTGAAAACATAGTGAGCAAGTACCTAAGAGCCCGTGGATAACCACGGATAGAAAGGGTGCTAACACCTTCCCTTTCTATAATCTACCTCCCGAACCCGAGAAACATCTCGAAAAGGAATTTTTCTGTGCTTTTGTCCTTTCCTTGTTGGATAAAATAAAAGACGGTGGCGACTCTTGCTTACCGCTACATTTTGCAAAAACAAACGCAAAACGCGAACCAGCATTCCAAAACAGTCAGTTCTATTTCCACCGATCACAGAACTGGCGACTCTGCTGGGGATTATTTATAAGTGAGGTGTACCTTTAGATTAAATCACTTGTGTTTTCAATTGTATGCCTTGTATGCTTTAATTTTGTGGGCTTGTATCGGAGTTCTATAGATCCTAACCCGGATCTGGGGATACCCTTTTTTTAGGTAAGTAGCAATAAACTGTGAGGGATCTGTCCGGCGTAGACCGACACGGATGAAGCAGTAGCTACGTTGGTGTGACACCTTGGTCTGTACCGATATCCCTTGTGTTGGAACGAGGAGAATATGGGTCTTCTGAGGAGTCATTAAGCACCAACTGACCTTAGAACCTCAAATTGACCAACTTGGCCATAGAACAGTAGCAGTATGCTACACTCATTGAGACTAAACTCTCGTGATGGTTCCGGCCGCAAGAAAAGGTTGCTAAACTGGAATTATGACCGATTGAGGGTAGTCAGTGATATTGAGATCCTCTAGAACCCGGTTACTATTTTTAGGATAGGTCTTAACCAACTGAAACTGAAAGAGGGTAGTACCTAAACTTCATGCCAGCCTGAAATCTAAGGGCTCTTTTGTGTGACTTGTGTGCCTTTACCATGTTTGCCTTTTGTGAATACTTGTGGTGTGCCTTTACCATGACATCATAACATCATAACATTGCATACATCCTGCATAAGGACTAACCAATTTCAAAGACAAGAAGGTTTCATCTTTGCTCTGTTTTGTAGGACATCATGATGCCCATGCGCAGGAATACTATTCGGCTCAACTTTGTTCAACCACCTACTTTGCTTAAAGAGTTGGTTGTCAGGATTCCAGACACTACTTCCTTCATCAGAAGGCATGGTTCTCTTCTCGGTCCAGTCACCTCAAAGTGGGACCAACAAATGATGAGTGTTCTGGTCCAGTTTTATGATCCGCTATACCATTACTTCACCTTTCAAGACTTCCAGCTGGTCCCTACCCTGGAAGAATTCTCTGAGTTGCTTGGTATCCCTGTTTTGGAGCAGACTCCATTTATTGGTTGGGAAAAGACTCTCAGGCCTGAAGAGATTGCTTCAGCCCTTCACTTGACCAAAGAGGAGGTAATGGCTAACTGGGAGACTAGAAGTGGAGTTAAGGTCTTTTTGGCTAAGTTTCTGGTTGGCAAAGCTAATTGTTTCTGGAATGACTTAGACTTCAAAGCGTACGAGGACATTCTGGCTCTCTTAATCTATGGTCTGGTATTGTTTCCAAATCCTGACACCTTTGTTGATGTTAATGCCATTCGGATCTTCATCTCTCGGAACCCTGTACCCACTCTCTTGGCTGATATCCTTCATCAGCTCTATGCCCGTACCGCTCGAAAGCGGGGAACTTTGATGTGTTGTGCTCCTTTATTGTCGAGGTGGTTTATTTCGCACATCCCTAAGTTAGTACTGAAGAACAAAGAAGGAAGGGGCTGGGCTCATAGGATAATGTCTCTTACTGATAATGACATTATTTGGACTCTCAGAGGCTTAGATGAGGTGGCCATCATTGATCGTTGTGGAGAGTATCCTAATGTTCCATTGATCGGAACCCATGGAGGAATCTCTTATAACCTATGCTTAGCTCTCCGTCAGTTTGGAAGAGCCAGAAGAGAAGGGCCTCATGAGATGTTGATACCTCATATCATCTTTGATTTTCAGGTAGATAGCGACGAGCTGCGTCGTAGATTCATCAGGGCTTGGGATAGAGTTCACAAAGCTGACCCACATGAGTTGGGACCAAAAACTTCTCTGCCAATGGAGTCATATTTCAGATGGGTCCGCATCCGTGCCCAGAAGTTAGGTATGCCGTACGAAGCTGTCAGGCCTATTATTCTTGAAATTGCTGATAAAGACGGGGTTCCTCCAACTATTCTCCATCCTCATACACCCACTGATGTTGGCACGCTAAAGAGGTCTTGGGTGCAACTGCAGGAAGAACGGGACTCTTATCGGGAGAGGTTCAATGAACAAGAACAGAAGATCCAGAAGCTGACTAAGAAATTAGAGAACGAGCGGATCCTAAATGATTATATCCGCACTGAGAAGAAGAGGCCATGGGAGCATTAATGGACGTATTGATGATTTCTTTTACAGTTTTATTTACTTTTCCGTATTTCTATTCTTGTAACTCCTAAGGGCAATTGGTTGAACAGTTCAAATTCCGAAGTTAAATCTAATAAAGTGTGTTTCCTTTCTTGTCTACAAAGTTGAATCCCGATTGTCTTTGGAAACATAAATCATACGCATTTCATCGCATGCACTACATAAACAGGTACCCTTTTACAGGTCACTTATCTTCTTCGCTGTTTATTTCAGCAATCATCATGTCTACTGAACCTTCCACTGAGCAAGCTATCAAGGCCCTCCAGGCCCAGAATGCCCAGTTCCAAGAGTTGGTTATGAGCCTAGCCAAGGGTCATCAGGATTTGAAGACCTTGATTCTGAAGGAGAGGAAGAAGAAGAAGAAGAGGACCGTCATGTTCAACATTGGACGCAGGTTTGGAAATGGACTGCAGAATGAGGTTGATCTGACCACCTCATATGTAGGGAAAGACAGTCCATAAGAGAGAAGGGTTCCTAACCCCGTAGTCTCCGATAACGAGACGAATTATGATGAAGAATAGTATCCTCCTGCTGAGGATAGGTATAAACAGTTGGAGGACCGCTTGAGCGCTATGGAGATACAGAACATGCCCGGGCTGGACTTTGGAGACCTAGGTCTATCCTCTGGGGTGGTGATTCCCCATAAATTCAAGGCACCTGCCTTTGCCAAGTATGATGGAGCTTCCTATCCAAAGCTGCACCTCCGGTCATATGTAAGGAAGATCCAGCCTTACACTGCTGATAAGAATTTGTGGATCCATTTCTTTCAGGACAGTCTTTCAGGGACTCAGCTCGAGTGATTCTATCAGCTGGATAGGGCCAGTATCCGTAACTGGGAAGATTTGGCTATTGTGTTCTATAAGAAGTATCAATATAATTCCGACCTCGCTCCTACGCGTACCCAACTCTAGGGTATGTCAATAGGGACGGGTGAAGGATTTAAAGAGTATGCTCAAAAATTGAGAGATCTTGCCGGAAGGGTGCAGCCACCTTTAACTGATCGTGAACTTGTTGATATGTTTTTGGGGACCCTGTCTGGTCCATTCTTTAACCATTTGATTGGAAATTCTTCAGCCGGGTTTACAGACCTTATCTTTACTGGTGAGAGGATTGAAGCCGGTATCAAGGCTGGGAAGATATAGAAGGGTGCCTCATCGAGCACTGAGAAGAAGTCGTTCAAGAAAGAATCTAGTGTTGTCCATGGTTCAAGGAGACAGAATAGATCTGAACACCGCCAAGCTGTCAACGCGGTGGTTATTTCAAAACCTGCTGGTGCTCCTCAGCATCACAACCAACAAAGGGGCGAGAGACCTCGAGGTAGTTCACTCGTCTCAGCATGACCTTGTCCCAGATATTGCCACAGTTACTAACAACCAATATGGTGACTCTAAAAGAAGCTCCGAAGATTTCAAACACAACATCCCCAAAGTACAATCCTAATGCCCGCTGTGCTTATCACTCTGACAGCCCGGGGCATAATACAGATGATTGTTGGGCTTTGAAGAACAAGGTTCGGGACCTAATCGATGCAAAGGAGATTGAGTTCGAGGCGCCCGAGAGGCCTAAAAATATGACTGCTCCCATGCCCAAACATGGAGTAAATGATGTAGAGGAAGACTTGTTTGTAGCCTCTGTGGATGATATTGTCACACCGCTGATGACCGTCAAGAGGAACCTGTTGCTAGCCAGTTTATTTCCGGGATGTAGTGAAGGTTGCCATATGTGTTCTGTTTCACCTACTGGTTGTCCATCTTTGAAGTCAGGCGTCCAAAACCTGATGGATAATAAGGAAATCCTGTTTGAGAAGATTGATGTTCCTGCCACCCCTACTGAAGAAGTTTCCATTGTTACCATTTTCAACAATCCCCCCAAGGCTCCCTCGAGGAAGCCTGTCAGAATTACACCTGTTCAGAAGATTGCACCCATAATCATCACTGTTCCGGGGCCTATTCCCCACACCTCTGACAAAGTTGTCCCTTGGCACTATGGGGCATATGTTTATGTGCTTGGAGTTAAGCAAGAGTTTGATACTAATACCGGCGTCAGCAACATTATCGGGCCTGCTAAAGTCACCTGCAGTGGTAGACTTTTCTCACCTAACATTGCGCCACCAACTATCCGAAGACCTATTATCATCACACCTGCAAGTGTGCCTAATGCCATTCTTGATCAAGTTCTTAGTTCTACCCCTGTCGCCGAGTCATCTGACGCTCGGGGCAAAGGGATATCCACTGATATGCCTGCCCAGACGGAGGCACCAAAGACCATTAATGTTGAAGCTTCCAAACAGGAGATGGAAGAGATTCTGAAGATCATCAAGAAGAGTGATTATAATGTAGTTGAGCAGCTGGGGCAAACCCCCTCCAAGATTTCTATGTTATCACTGTTGTTGTGCTCAGAGGCCCATGCCAGGCTCTGATCACCTTCCTGAAGACGGCCCACGTTCCACAAGAGACATTAGCTGATCAGTTTACCGATTGTGTGGCCAACTTAACTGCTGATAATGGTTTGGGTTTCTCCGACGCTGATCTGACTGCTAAAGGGAAGAACCATAACGATGCCTTGCATGTCTCCATTGAATGCAGGGGCACTACTCTCACACATGTGTTGGTTGACACGGGGTCTTCGTTGAACATCTTACCCAAGAAAGCTCTGGACAGGTTGGATTGCGAAGGTTTGGAGCTAAAGCTAAGAAACATTGTTGTCCGGGCCTTTGATGGGTCTAAAAGGATGGTGCATGGTGAAGTCAATCTTCCAATTAGAGTTGGTTCTCAGGTCTTCGATTCTACATTCTACGTGATGGACATTCGACCGTCCTATTCTTATTTGCTGGGTTGTCCATGGATCCATAAAGCTGGAGCTGTGACCTCCACACTCCATCAGAAGTTGAAGTACTCGGTCAGAGGAAGATTATGACAGTACAGGGGAGGAAGAGTACATGGTCAGCCACCTCAACTCGTTTCGGTATATAGAGATGGATGGGGAGTTCATTGAGACCCCATTCCAACACTTTGAAGAGGTTCCTCAGACACTGGCATCAACTGAGACTGTGGTTGAAGATTCTCCTTAAAGATGGCTTCCTTAAAGGATGCTCGGGCTGTTATTGAGAGGGGTGAGTATGCAAATTGGGGCCGACTTCCTGATTTCACTCAGAATACTAACAAGTTTGGTTTGGGTTTCACTACAGAAGCTCAAAGGGTTGTTCGTAGTGCAAGGATTGGAAGACTTCCTGTGTTCATCAGCAACTCGGGAGTAAATGCCATCAAAGATGACGTGGAGGAATCTGAATTCGACAGCTGGATCTACCCTACGACCAACGGTGGACCAAGCAATTGGACAGCCAAAGACTTCATCCCTATTACTTTTGTTACTCAGTAATGAACTCTTTTGTTTTGAATTTGTAACAGACAATATTGTGAAACTTTATGGCCTGGTGTCTTACCCGGGCACCGTGGCTTCATTTGTGAGGGCTTTTGTGTGCCATTTTCATATATCATTAATAGAAGCATTGGACGTTTTTTGCATTTCAAATCTTGCGCTCCTTGTCTTTCTTATTATATATTGCAAAACAGCTATTTACACACACTCACATATACAGGTCTCCATCCACTCTGGATCTCACTGGTAACGGCTCTTCTACTGTCAGTTATGACTTTGAAAATTCGATCACTTAGCCGAAGACGAAGGTGAAGATGATTGCGAAGTGCCGGGTGAGCTTGCAAGACTGCTACTTCAAGAAGAGAGGGGCCATTTAGCCACATGAAGAGCTAGTGGAAACATTGAATCTGGGTACTGAGACAGACAGGAAGGAAGTCAAGATCGATGCAAATCTGGAGCTTAGTGTGAAACAACGGTTGATTCAGATGTTGCATGACTACGTGGAAATCTTTGCCTGGTCTTACGAAGATATGCCTGGGTTGGATACCGACATTGTGGTTCATCGCCTGCCTACCAAGGAAGACTGTCCTCCGGTAAAATAGAAGGTCCGCCGTATGCGTCCAGAGATGTCTGAGAAAATCAAAGCCGAAGTTATGAAACAGTTTGATGCCGGTTTTTAGCAGTAACTTCTTACCCTCAGTGGGTTTCCAATGTGGTTCTGGTACCGAAGAAAGATGGTAAGTGTGATACAGTGGGAGAACTGACTAGGGTTTTGCGTTTGTTTTCGCAAATGTTTCGGTTGAGCAAGAGTCGCCACCGACTTTTTATTTTATCCTAAGGAAAGGTTCAAAAAGCACAGCAAAAACCTTTGAGATTTTTCTTGGGTTCGGGGAGTAGATTATAGAAGGGAAGGTATTAGCACCCTTTCTATCCATGGTTATCCATGGGCTCTTAGGTACTTGCTTAGATCAACTTGCCTTGTTTTTTCAATTGTTTGAAATGGTGCTTGGTGTGTGATTTTGAAATGTTTTGAAAAGATGCCTTGTATAGGCTACCCTTGTAACAATTCTTTACTCGAATGTTTTACAAAAGGTGTTTTATCTTTTGAAAAGATGTTCAAGGTTTTTGAAAGTTTGTTTTGAAAGTGTTTGTGAAGTGTGGTTTGAATATAGGCAAGTGTTTTATTTTGCAAGTTGACAAGTACTTAAGAGCTATCTACCCTAAAGTTCTCAAAGATTTTTGTTATGTTTTAACCCTTTTAACAATTTTGTTCCACCATTGCATTTGGTGGACAATCTTGTGTTAGGAGATGAAAGGGACGGGCGCGGTCATCGTTTAGACCATAATTGCAATAGTGTTAATGTCTTTGGGCAATTTCTCTTTGAAAGGGACTTGATCATTTTAGGCAACTTTTCGAAAGCGTCATCGAGGGACTATGATCATTTGAATTGTTTGTTTTACCCAAAGAAATTCAACATACAATATGGCCCAATTATTTGAAGGCAACAAAGTGGAATACCCTAAGGGTGCAAGTGTGAAATGTGTTGTCCATGTTTCATGCTTTTTTGTCTTGAGATTAGGTCAAACTAATTTGTTCGTTTTATTCGCATGCAAACCCTAACTCTAGCATAGTATATTTAGAAAGCGATAAAGTGCGAAATTTAAATTCCTACACTATTACAACACAATAATATGGGGACGGGGGTACAATGTTTCAAATGGGGTATATTTAGACAAGAATTTAAACCTAACTATTACATCATTTTCTTTGAATATTTATAAGACAAATAATTGTATAATTAAATGGAAATTGAAATAAAAATGCAAAAATGTAAAAAGAATTTTTATGTGTATGAAAAAAAAGAATATCATTTATGTGAAAGTAAAAAGAGAAATAAAAAGGTATTATTTTTGGAGTATTTTCAAATTTTGGGCAAGGCCCTAATTCTATTAAATAAAATACATTATTCATTTATTATGTACAAATATTATTTATATATACAAAATAAAATAAAATGAGATATTTGTCCAAAATTTATTTTTATATTAAATATTAATAATAAAAAAAAAACAAAAGTGTATATATTTTGTATTTACTCTAAATATATTAATAAATATATGTATATATGTATTATTTTAGATATGTATTATATATATATATATATTATA